>CAXIVR010000014.1:19931840-22549340 GCA_964035755.1 Teleogryllus oceanicus | reverse complement strand
GCGCGATCTTTCCTTCCTCTTCCTTGTCCTATCCTCTCCCCTTACAACGCAGACTCACTTACACTAACATGCACATCTTCCGAGAAAAAACATTCAACACACTTACGGGAGTAATGACCAAAGCAGTTGACGCGCCAGAAAACACGAAAAAATCAAGCAATCAACCCAACTCGGTGAACTTTTCCAGGGCCTACAGATCACACCGCGTGACGCTATAATACTAGATGTATAACTGTGAATGTAGTAATTACATGTCAGACGTTCCTTGTTGCCTGAAAGTGCGCGGTGCCGAATCAATTGCAACACCCGTCCCAATCGCTAGATGCACTTGCTCCACGCCCGAGCGAAGCCGAGTCGACTGTGGCGGCGCGTGGCGCCACGGTTTGGGTTTTGTCGAAAGCTTCCTCCACCGCCTCACCGCCCGCGCCATTCTCTTCGCTAACAGCCTCGATTGCACGTGCGCTGTTCATTGTTGCGTTATGCTGCGGATGGGTGGAACTGATGTGTGTGACGTTGAGTCGCAGTTACGTACTTACGATGCCCATGCGTTTGGTTCTGTGTTGGGGCGTCCTTTCTTACAGAAAAGAGTAGAATTAACGTAAAACCAAATAGGTGATGTTTTCGCGCTTAAGATAATAAACAAAACACATTCTAAATTTTTAATTACGATTAATAATAATAATAATAATAATAATAATAATAATAATGAATCAATGTTGGTTCATGTGTAATAACTGGCACTAAAAATAATTTTCTGGGAGTTTTTTGTCTAATTAGAAATTTGTCCGTTTTTCGTCATAAAATATAATTTATGGACTGGTTAAACAGCTGACAAGATAATCATTCGTAGAATTCAATTTCTCTTGTTTAGTAGAATGTGTTGTTGACATTGTTATTTTAATTATTTATATTGTCACTAGAATATATTTCAATATATTTAATATCACTTCAATTTCGTTTAGAAATTTATTTTTCGAAAGGATTAATAGTTTTGTAAATACATTATAAAAACGCGTAAAAAACCACCCTTAAACGGTTCCCCCATTCCCAGATCTCCCCCTCACCCACTTCAGGTTTTTTAGTATGTTATGCAGTAGGTATGAACGAATAATTAAACCAAATTTCTGGAAGCAGCACGCAAAGGAAGAAAAAAAACAAAGACAAGAGATGAGGGAGAAGGAAGAAAAGCAGAGCTTTCATTCATCTCAAAGAGTTCTATGTTTGGTAAACAGATTGTATGCAGCGGGTAAAGAGGCCTTCATGATTTTTAGCCAATTTCATTTCGTGCAATACAAAATCAAAGGACTGCGAAGTCGGAACTGAACAATGGCAGATTAACTTTAAACTTTATCTCGTCATTAAGTGTCGCGTTAGAGAATGGACATGATCTTGCTAGAGATTGTCGGCGACATGTACCTGAACTATTTTATTGTAATTGGTACATTTCTTTTATCGCTAAATTTAGAGGGTGTTGTATGAATCACGTATTATCAATGGGATCTAAGACAATGTTAATAATGTAAGAAAATATTAATTAAATGAAACTAACGGGTTAATGCTCAACGGGCCTTACAATAATTGCATACTGACCAAATAATAACAATTTAAGGAATATTTTCATTTAATCGCCCTCGTTCGTTAAAAACCGCAACGTTCAATTTGTTTTCGCGCCGTTAGCGTCTTGCTGGTGAGGGAACGGAAAGGGCCGCAGGGGCGTGCTCCGTGTAGGCGAGCCCCAGGCAAAGAAGGGCCAGAGCTCTTTTTTAAACACATTTATTAATTTTAGATGGATTACATCCTTCAGTACAATCACTTAACAGATGTTTTTCATACTTATTCTAGTTAAAATATCTAAGCTAACTTAATCTACACATTGAAAAGGATACTGTAGGGGAGAACCTCGGGGTTATGAAACATGGTTGGCTAAAATTTTGAGGAAAGCTTCAAACGGAAATATATTTTTTATTCCGGTGTGGGTAGGATTTTTCAGTAGTTTGTAATGAGATGCTGGTGGTATGTCTTTTAGGTTTTAGTAGAAGTTGTCAGATATATGTGCTATTTTTTATTATTGTATTTATATTTAATTATGAATGATGTGTTTTATTTCCTATGAACCAGGGGACATTTGTGATAAGATTAAACATTTATTTTGTATTACTTGACTTTTATTGATTTTTGTGGGGGCTAAAGGGCCAGTGCTCGCTGCGCCGCGTATGTCTTCTAGGATTTGGTAGAAGTGGTGTGATGTATGTGCTATCTGGTTTATTATTGTTTGTATTTAATTCTGAATGACGTTGTGTATTTCTTATGAACCAGGCACATTTGTGATTAATCTTAAAAATGTATTTTGCATTACTTGAATTGTGTTGGTGTCTGCGGGGGCTAAAGGGCCAGAATGACGTTGTTTATTTCTTATGAACCATGGAGCATTTGTGATTAATCTTAAAAATGTATTTTGCATTACTTGAATTGTGTTGGTGTCTGCGGGGGCTAAAGGGCCAGAATGACGTTGTTTATTTCTTATGAACCATGGAGCATTTGTGATTAATCTTAAAAATGTATTTTGCATTACTTGAATTGTGTTGGTGTCTGCGGGGGCTAAAGGGCCAGAATGACGTTGTTTATTTCTTATGAACCATGGAGCATTTGTGATTAATCTTAAAAATGTATTTTGCATTACTTGAATTGTGTTGGTGTCTGCGGGGGCAAAGGGCCAAGCCGCTGCGCCGCGCAGCGTCCTCCACAATGGCGGCCCAGTGGCCTGAAGGGCGGGCCGGCCGGGGGGCGATGTGTTGTTTGGAGACAAACGGGCGCCGTCCGGCCCGGCGGTGGGTGGGGGAAGGACGGCTGCGCGCCTGCTGCGCCGCGATAGCCAGCGCAAATAGGATGAACGAACGCTGCAACACGGCGCCACCCCCCCCGCCCACCCCCGCCTCCCCCTGCCCACCCTCTCACAGCCCCACGTCGCAGCTCCACTCTCAGCTATCTTTGACGTGGCCTGTGTTTACTCGGCACTACTAATATCTTATCTAGTGGAAAAAACTGCCTATTGTTTAATGTTTTACAATCCAAAGGTATTAACAAAATATCGCATTGTAAACAAATGCAACGTAGAAAGGAATAATCAATTCGCATTAATAACCAAACTGTAATGGAATAATAAAATTGCGTCGCAAACACTTTATGCATAAAATAAATGGTATATTAAAACTAATAAGAAAATGGTCTCGATTCTCTCAGTTCTAATAACTGAAGACTCCATTGTTGGAACGAAACTCATTTGATGAGCGTGGCGGGTACTATAACGAACTGATATGACTTGTATTTCGTTTGGTCATTTGTGGCTTTCATTTTGCGTGTGTGTGTGCGTGTGTCTTTTCACTGTTCTTTTTTTTCGTACCGTGATATTAATGAATTGTAAGAAGCTATTAGCGAAAGTGGTAAACTTCACTTTTCAAAAATCTTCTTTTCTCATCTGGAGAGAGAAATCTAGATGTCGGGCTCAACCTCAGAGAGACTTGCAAAATGATCACTAGATAGCTATTACTTCCCACTTTTCCTGCCGGGAGAGTTGGCTCAGTGCATCAGCTAATATCACTGCAATGCCTCTGGCCGGATCAAGGTTAGAGTCCCGACGCGGCAGACATCCGACATAGTTAGTCAGATCAAATTCTTCCTTTTCCTAAACGAACTATTACACACGCCTACTCTAATTTGCCATATACTACCACACGTGCCGGGGGACCAGTCGTGCTCTTGAAGCTTGTTCTGATTGCGACCGTCGCGACGGTGCCCGCTGGTGAAAGATATTTGGCTGGGGAAAACCCCGCTAGTCGGCGGTAGGTCTACGAAGGATCTTGCCATTCAGTGGAGAAGATCGCCTACTCCCAATTAAAAACATACACTACATTAAAGAGACGAATGACCATAGTAGTTGACGGGCCCGGAATCACTAACAATCAATCACCATGAACCCGTACCCATGCCCCTCCTTTATGTTCGTTTGGCCTCGTTTACTTTATAGCTACGGTGGAAGAAAGAATTCAGAAGTGATTTACACATTTACACATGTAGTTCATGTTTTCCGTCGGAGGTGGCGGCGTTTTGCCTCAGCGGGTGCGGGAGTTCTGGCCCCGACCTGCTCATTGGTTAGTATGGTTTGCTTTCGAGGTATCGCCGTCTGCGAAGCACCGTCCCAAGCCACCTCAGGCCAAGCTCCCGAAGGGTAGCCCTAGGTTCCGGTCCCGACGGCGGCAGGGTTTTCGACACTAGCTTGTCGGCTAGATCGAATTCAGTCGCTGTCCGGAGGAGAATTCTAGAGGCCGGCTGCTCTGATCGGTAGTTTTCCTAGATTCTCCGATCACCACCAGGGAATACTGGAGCAGTACCCTACCAAACGGGCCATGGACCGCGCGCGATCTTTCCTCCTCTTCGTTGTCCTATCCTCTCCCCTTACACGAAACACTCACACACTTACACTAATATGCACTGCACTATCACATATTCTGGGAGACCGGTCGGGAGCTTAGAGTTTGTTCCGGATGGGGCAGTGTCCTGTTGGTGGGAGAGTCCTGGTTAGGGGAAACTCCGCTAGCCGACGGTAGGTCGGCACCGGATATCGCCACCCAGCGGGAGAAGATCTCTGCCTCCTCCCAAGGGAAAACATGCACTACATTTACGGAACTAATGACCCAAGCTCTTGACGCGCCAGTAATCACGAACAACCAACCAACCACCCGACCTTCACCATGCACTGCCCCCCCTCTGTCCAACCGAAACTTCCAACTCTCACTTCGCTTTATCTTTATTCCATCTTTTCTTCTGGTATCTCTTTATCCCTTTTCTTTACACTAGCGTGTAGTAGCCACTACCTAACTCTCACCGCCCGCTGTGAATATGGTTACATGCTCCCTCATATTTGAAAGTGATTGTTGAGCTATTGCGTATCGTATCCGACTTCAGACAATGAGCTTCAGGCACCAGTTTGCGTCACAATATTAGCGAGAGTTTTAAATGCAGCCAGATGTTAAAACTATCACATTGTTACAAGGCATTGAAGGTTTTTTTTATATTGTTTCTTGTACACTTTTGCGTTATTTTGGGTTGGTCACAGTGTTTAGTCAGTTTTATGCCACTTTCAAAATTTTTCTTAATACTCGCTTTCCATGCATCATGGCGGCCAGCTGGTCTGGCTTTTCAAACGTAGGGCCTGGTCACGTGGTTCGTGACGCAAACTGGTGCTGCGCAGAAAGAGCAAAAATCGGTGCGCCAGAGGAGCTCACCCATCTCTTTCCACCATTGTTCCCTTACATTAACGTTTCGATAAAGGGGTTTTCGATTAATGGATTTCCTAGAATGTCGATGTATGAGCAAGAATTTGCCATCTCTATTTGACGCTTGCGGTGGCGCTCCCGCTGACGCCGTGTCGAGTGCAGCGACGCGATTTTGCCAGTCCGCGTGTGGCCGTAATGCCATCGCGTCGGGGAGATTCACACCAGCTGCGCCATTGTTTGTGGTAAACCAAAGAGCTTTTGTACGTCCGACTATTGCTGCGTTTTCCACGTCCTTTCCCGGAATATGGTGTTTTCAGTTTTGTACAAAACGCTGGACAAAATTTGTAAAGTTGTTGACATTAAATAACTCTTCCGAAATTTACGAAACGCACACCAGAAAAGCGTTTTCAACAGCTTCCTTGTTGATTATTGGAAAATATTAAATTGCCCATTTACCTGGATTGTGCCCTCTAGAAATTGCTTAAATGGATCTTATCACTGTATAAGCTACCGAAGCATCGCCCGACGTGAGAGAGTTTCATTATTACTCGTATGTGCTAGTTTTGAATGAACCGCAAAAACGAAGTGTAAACATATTTTTTATTTATTTATTTATTTAGTCAAAAACAGTCAAAAACTGTATATGACGTATGGGGGAGGAAATCATCTGCGCACGCTTTCTTGAGTTTCAGAAACCTTTCCCAACAATTTAACTATTAATAGTTGAAAGATGAATAATAATAATAATAATAATAATAATAATAATAATAATAATAATAATAATAATAATAATGAAGAATTTAAAAAAGCGTGGGATTAACATTTCAAAAACTAGATATTTTCGTTGCAAAATTATAGAAAACTTATTTTTAACTGTAATGGAACAAACAGATTTGATTTTTCTGTATTGTTAACAAAATAGTAACTCATCCTAAGCTCTACTACCACTACAAGCAAAAGGAAAGTTCAACAAAACGTGCGCATAGTGAAGCTACGTCCAGAAGCAAATCAAGGGGCCATCTCAGCATTTGCTCAGTGGATCAGGGAAACTGGACAAAAACCCGATCGAGATGGGGGTCATGAGAAATGAAACAGGAAAAGTTTTAAATGTACTGAAACAGGAAAAGACGCAAGTATAGCTTGTTTTTAGTATTGGCAATATAGACTGATTTCCCTTTGCAAGTTGCCACTTCGAGCAAGAAGAATTTTAGAGTTATCATTTTATTATATTTCGAAAATTATCAATAGAGTTAATATAGAAGGGATGAAAGAACGAGTCTTAAAACCTTCAGTCATTGAGAATAAGAAAGGCTTTCCTCCTTGTGATGTGTTCGGCGACAGCTTTTTTCATCATTTCTTTCCCTTTGATTTTTTGTAAGCTCTAAAAAGGTCCTTACAAATGCTCGCATTGTTTTCATGAATGATAGAAAATGAAATTTCAGTAGTACCGAAAAAATCTGTTTGGATTTTTGGATGTAAAGGGATGATAATTTGGTTCAATGAGCCTAATAATCTTTGGTAGGCGTCTCGTATTTAATTGAGAGAGGAGAACCTATTAGACAAGATATGAAAGGAAGCTGCATTTTATGTTGTTCTTTTCATTATAAAAAATCTCCTCCTCAACATTACTAAATGCATTAACCGAAGGAGTGTTTCACCCACGACAATGGAGCTTTGAGCCAAGTTGGAGGTTGATCATTGACTCTGCAAAAGTGTAACTTGTCTTCGACCTACACTGCTACAGACCTTTTTGAGTTATCTAGTAAATTTTGCCTGAGTTCGAGTATCGACGCTGAAACAAATTGCTGGTTGAAAACAATTTCGCAGGTTAACGTAGTTGTATAATTTAGCAGAGCAATTACAATAATGCGAGAAGGTATGTACTGAGTAGTTGTGTAAAAAATGTTTAGTTCAAAAAGACATGTCAGTTTTTCGAAAATATGAGTAGTTGTCGCCAATTTTGCTTGAATTTTATAAGATTTAAACAATTATTTTCTCAAAAACTCTTTTTTAAATTTCTCACCGTATGTATCAAATGACGGTAAAAGAATTGCTGCTAGATCCATTATTTACAAACCGTGTGTGTTTTGGAAAATTGCCAAAAAATGTAACATTGCAAAACTACAAATTTGAAGAAAAGTTTGTCTTAAATAAAATTTCTTCTTAAATCTTGTCTTCGAAAAATGTCGTCAACATTTTTTAAAACGAGTAGTTCTCAAAAATCGCTCCTAATTTTCTCTCCAATTCCCCCCCCCCCACACACACACTGATTAAATAAGGGACGGATAAAAGAATGGCGAATGTGTCATTTTCGTTGACATTTCTGAATTTTGAAAATTCAGTTAAAAATTTACAGTAAAAAATATGCGAAAAGATGTGCAGTTGCAGAGCCACTACTTAATTAAAAGGAGGCAGTGAAAAGTGTGTGCACGCTCGTGTTCTATGCGGCTCCAGAGTTCGCAAGGAGAGACGGAAGCGAGTGCAGCGGGGATGCAGCGGAGATGGACGGGGGGGCGGGGCGTGGGAGAGCCGAATGAGTCACGCGGCGTGCCGGGCATCGCGCTCCCACTCGCGAGCGCCGCGTGACAAGGGGCGCGGGAATGCGCCCGTGATAGAAGCGGCAGTCACGGCGGGAGCGCCCGACCCCGCCCACCCCCTCCCCGTCCTGCCCTACCCCGCCCCACCCCGCCCCTCCCCGCCCCGCACCACCAACGTCCTGCCCCTTCCCCACGTGTTCGCCCCTTCTAGCCATCCCCCTCCCCCTCCCACCCTCCACTCCTCTTCCAGTCCCTTCCACCTCCCTCGCTTCCCGCCACATCCCCTCCCTCCCCTTCCCCGACCATCCCCTCCCTCCCCTTCCCCGGCCACTCCCTTTCACCCCACCCGCCCCATCTCGCCCCGGTCTCTCAAATAACTCCCTCGTCCAACCGCGTTTCCTCTTTACAGGATGTTCCGACGTAGGGAGAATTTTCGACACTAGCTGGACCCTAAGTCGAGTTCAACCGCTGTCTGGCGGGTGGCTACTCTGATCCGTACTTTTCCGTGATTGCTTCGATCAGCGCCAGGCGATTGCTGGAGCAGTACCCTAACAAAAAGCCTCTTCCTTAACCATCCCCTACATTTACGTGCTCTACACCACCTCACATGCCGAGAGAGCGGTCAGGGAATTAGAGCTTCTCCCGGTAGGGGCGGTGCCCTCTTGGTGAGATATACCTGGTTGGGGGAAATTCACGCTAACCGTGGAGTGGGTCCGCGCCGGATCTCGCCACCCAGCGGGGGAAGATCACCGCCACATCCTAAAGAAACGCTTCCACTACACTTACAGGAGTAATGATCTCGGTAGTTTGACGCAAACGGAATCACTAATCAATCAATTAATGATCTCCCCGTCTCACCTTTTCACTCGGCCACGCCCCGTCCTACCGCTTTCCCCTGTTAGCCCGCCCCGCCCCTCCCCACTCTGACCCGGCGCCCCCCTTACTCCCAAATGCTCTTCGACGTGCGCAAACATTCCAGCTTCCTCCAGACCTCGCAAGAGGAACGCGTGGTATCTGACCGAAGGACGTCAGGGGCGCTTCAACACTCAACATATTTATCAGTGGCAGGGCGTGTTTTTGCGTCGTCATCGCTACATTTGCCCAATATCCATCTCTGTCTTGGGGTTGCGACGTGGGGTGGGAAGTCGTAATATAGTAGGGTATTCTGTTTCTTAAATTCTACATTCATTTTTCTGTTGTTTTTTTTTTTTTTCATTTTTTAATAATAAGTCAATATTGAAATGTTTAAAAATCATGGTAAGACGGCACAACTAAAATTCATTCAATCCAGTAAATGTGAAATTAAATCATTGTTGTAATATTTGTTTCGTATTCGGATATCATTCTTTTATGCTTAGTGCTTGTTCATCAAGAAAGCGTAACTTTTTCGCGCAAATCATTCGAAATATTCTCATCTGCTTGCTCGTGCTGTGGGCTGATCATGTACGATTTCATTTCGTAACTGTGCGTAGCTGTGGAGATGTAACGTATCACGATTTCCTCAAAACATAGTATGTTTGAGAGGGAAAAGAACACAAAAATAGTTCAGAAAGCTGACAAATAAGCACTATATCTGTAACAATGTTCTTCAATTATTAATAAATCATTCTGCTTAATAATAAATTTTACATGCTTGTACATAACATCTAGATATTTAACTTAACTTAAAATAGCACTTGCAGTACAGAATGTACTACGACAAAAGTTCTCCTAGTTATCTGGCAAACTATTACGTAAACAGCACTAGGCTACGGCAAACGGTAAATAAACGGTTGGACTGCGTGCATAAAAAACAATCTTCATCGGTATCAAGCAACTACTAATATTTCTAGTTCTTGCTGCGAGAGCTAATCTTGAATTTATGATTACGCAAATAAACGACGTCAGTCGGTTCAAACTGCGGTGTACGCAGAAGGCGTACATATACGTTTGAGAAATCTATGTCTTCTAACCGTCACAAAAGGCCCGCCAGCCACAGTCTCCAGCCACAAGGACTTATATTGGTGGCAATGGGCAGTATCGATAAACGCCGGATCAGCAAAGATATAATAGTGTAGCGTCACATTGGCGCTGTGGGTGGGAGGAGGAGCGGAAGTATCGCATACCTGCGGGCTGAATAGCCTTGGCGCCCCGGCGTTGGGATATATTTAGTCCATGTGGACGCCAGCTTGACCGGGAAGGTCACGTGGTAGACGTGAACCTCCCTCCCACACCTACGACGGTCACGTGACGGCTGCACTCTGGTATAAAATCGAGCCGACGAGCTCAGGCGGTGGGTTTTAATTCTGGAAACCTCGCGCGATGCGCAAAACTTTACGCTCAGGCTGGAGCGTGTCGTGCCTAGTGCACAGGTGACGAGGTCACGGTAGTGGCGCGGGAGTAGCGTCAGAGGAGACGGGGCCTCCCTAGCTATGTGGGGTATCCACAGGGAAATACCCACAAGTGTGTAGTTTCGGAGCAGAAGTTGGTTATTGTACATACTTGAAAATGTCTGTGTGTTTTTCTCCATGACGCCACAATAGAATGTCTAATAATATCTCATTTTATAGATTACGATATGGGAAACGTTTTCCATGTGCTAAGTTCCCAGAACGCTTCGTTTAGGAGTGATTTAATTACATAGAATTTGACAATGGCGCAGTGCATTGTAGGTTGCATTTGACGTGAATACTTAGTTGCTTGTTTTAAACGAATCCTTCATACTTTTAAAGTCAAAGTGCAATTCGCCTCATGTCCGTAAACTTTTCTATTACTTTAGAGACTTCATTTCTAAAGATTGGTTGCGTGTGCGAGTCGCAAAAGGTTAAAACTTAACTCGATATCGATTCATTTTATATCAGTAAACTAATTGTAAGGTTAAGACGTTATATCCTTTTCTATCATAGCATGTGCTAGAAGACGACCATCTATATCGCCCTTAATATTTTTAGGGCAGTGTTTTCACGACTATCATTGTTATTTGTAAAAGAGGTGTCAATTTTAAAGAATTGAATAAAAAAATTACACGAATCTTAAATAGCATATCAATTACTGAAGACCTAAATTCCTGATTTGTCAACGTACCAGGCAGGTACTTTATTCTGGTACATGGTATCATCATTAAAATTCTGGTAAAAATTCTAGGATCCTGGTAGTCTGACGACACTGGTCAATAGACATTTTTCTTTCTTACGATTCTGCCAATAATGTTATTTTAATGCGGTACTTTCACGAATAAGTCATTAACACGTTAACCGTTTTCAATTTCACTATTATGTCAATAATCTGACCCTACATTTACATTCGTTTATTTGCTTAATTATTTATGTTATCAGTTTCGAAAGACTCATCAATGAGACACATTATAGACAGTTATAACAATTTTGTGTGTTTGACACTGCCATTTATAAACGTCAGTTTTTTGATGTTACTTTGGAAAAAATACGGCATATATAAATATGATACTTTAATAACATTATCTCATAATTATTAGTAATATAAATTTTTGTATTGTCCGCAGTAAAACTGAAGTTGCATAGTGTGCATTGTACAATGTTTTCATTTATCTCCATTCTTTACCACCCACATGCAGCTTGTTCACCCGACCTCGACAAATGACCAAGAATCTATTTAACCAAATAATACAGGTTTTACGGTAATTGGAACCGTATCTAATCTCCGTTACAAAATCAAAGAATAATTAATAGAGGGGAGACGCCTCGGGAGAAAAAACGCCTCGCCTTAATGATACGTCACTCAGCTATCTCGAGCGAGCGATCGAGACGAACGGGTTGATGCGAGCGGCGGGGCGCGGGGCGGATGACGCATGCGCACTGAGCGGCGCGAGGAGGGGGACGGCGGTGCCGAATATACGTCGGCAAAGAAACATCGATGCTTTTAAAACATACGGCTTACCTCGCGGGAAACTGTTTGCTCTGTACCGATTTTGAGAATACCCACGCGCAAGGTGCTTTATGCGGTGCAAAAAATTTTTTCTACTCCCATTGTATGTCATTTGTTGCCTGCAACCCGTTGCATAATGATACTCATTACGATACAAATTTATTATGATACAGGTTCTTGCCAATACAGATAAGCTTAAATTTTTTAATCGTTGAGAATCGTTATAGTACATGTTTTGTTGGATTGCGTACATTAAAACTGTATTTAATGTTATATTGTTTATCAGTTTTAATTTCTGTTACTATCAGTAATTTGTACGTGGAATATTATTTAAAATAAATTGGATCGTAATTTCACTTTGACCCTATTTGACTAGCTCAGTGATAGTGGTAGAGGGAATATTTGACTTTAAGATCAGAACGCAAGTTATTAAGTGTTATATATTACTGCCGTGTGTTTGTCCTCAAATCCGGCCAATTCTTTAGTATGAAATGTCTAGTGAATCATAGGAGGAGTTGGCACTTCCAGAAATAAGAGAAAAAGCGAAAATGGTGAGTCGGAATTATTACTGCAACTTTTGTACTCTCTCGCATGCTGACTGGAGCACCAAAGACATCTGAGGAAAGGGTAGCGAGCTATCCGCTAGGTGACCTTGGCTGAATCCTGCATGTCAACTGCTACGAAACGATTGAATGTAAAAGTTTAACTTATAAAAGTTAGCATAAGTCATAAAAAAAGTACTGTATGAAACTCGATGTAATGGGCATTAATACACTCGTGTAAAGTTTACGATACAAGCGAGGTACGAGCTCGTATCGTAATATCACAGTCTTGTATACCCATCATTACATCATCGTTTCATAATGAACTATTTGCTAACGATGTTTTGTGCTCGATGCATTTATGTGCCATTTTTTTTATTTTCGAATGAAGAGTCACAATAATATTGATTTGTTTGTTGATTGATATAAATTTGAATGTTCTTTCGTAATTTTCTGAGTTTGTTTTGTAAATCTTTGTCGAAGTTTGCCCAAAATGCAAAGGGCACCGTTATTATACAGTCCTTCGATTCAAACTAGAATAAAATTAAAAGAAAAAATTCGGAGCTGTTTTTGAGAAAATATTGTTTAAAATTTTTTTGAAAATATCCTATATTTCACCCAAACGTACGGAAAAGTACTCTCATTTTTTAAAAAAATTGCCCCTGACCTTATTCGCCAAAATATTTTTTTCGAGAAAAATATCTATCGTTACTATTGTAGTTGCAGCAAGGAGTCAAACAAATTTTGAACGTTTGCAATTTTTGTAAAATAGGAATTTTAACGAAAATGAGACGAGCACCATTTTTAAAGTTAATTACGCTATCTAAAGACGAAGTGCATTAAACAAATTTCGAGCCATTTTACAGAAAACTTTGAAAATGTTGAGGCTTCATGAAAATTACTCGCAAAAATATCGATTCGAAACTCGCTGGGGCCTTCAGTTCGTTCAGATCGATCAGGTACATTCAAATTTTGAATAAAATGAATGTGTGAACAGTTTATACTGTAGCGTTGACCACAGACGGACGGACGGACACACACACACACACACACACACACACACACACACACACACACACACACACACACACACACACACACACAGAGGCCGAGGGAGTTTTGCCGTCAATCAATTTTTCGATATTAAGTACCCACAAAACATGCAAAACAGATTCTGACGTTTCAGATGTTTCGTTTCAGATGTTTCGGACGCAACGTTTCGGATGACGTCACTTGCTGAATAGACGAACTCTATTTATCCACTTTTCCATTTCCCGGGTCCGGTAATAAGACTTTTTTCTGTAGGAAATCGCGCCGAGCTGATGTTTACTGCATAATTACGATACCGCATTACAATATTCTACTACCTAACAAGTACGCGAGGAAGTAAAAATAGAAGATAATAATGTTGATTTTTATCAATACTGTGACCTCCGTTTTGATTTTTCGAATCATAAATCTGCATATTCTTATTTCTTGCACACGAATTCCCGGTGCAGCGGTGCACCGATAGATAGTTAATAAGGGTGACACAAATAACTCGCTCAAGTGTTGTGTTGATTTATCTCGAGGTAAATTCAATTTACTCCCTACAGTTATTAATTTGGAATCTGTGATAATAAAATGGTATCTCATCGATCGGGTGGCCGAGATCGCCAAGGCAGTAGTGTCGTAGCGATCTCGGACCGAAAGATTGTGAGGTCGAGTCCTGCCTCGGGCATGATTGTATTTGTGTTCGTCCTTTCACCCCTTATCATCACTAATCGTTTCATTATCACGGTTACCATACCGTTGACTCCAATAGTGGTCGATAATGACCTAGATTTTTGTGCAATCTTAAATAAAAAAAAGTATCTCAGACGGATTCATTGAATTTTCGTAATACTCTTTCCCACATTAATGTAAGCATGTACAAGTACCAAATATGATTTGTATAATTTTCTATTTCCCTATTAGTATAGTTTATTCCTTTCCTGGAAAGCTTTGGAATTTATCTAATGTTTATTCAAACATCTGTTTGAATTGAGAATTCGTGGCGTTCCCATTGCATGCAGTTGCATCGCCAAGCGAGATATGCAAATGGCGCCGATTCCGCCCTCTTTAACGACGCGCGTGCGGCTGACAGAGGGCAAATGGGGTGACTTATGGGTTCGCCCGCGCGCCGCGGCGGCTGACGGCGCGGTGTCATGAGGCGCATAACTCGACGCCGACACCTTGCGATTACTAACGATCCCGCGCAATATGACCTATTGTGCTGCGGGAGCAAGACCTACAAGTGTGTTTAGCGCGTGCGTAAATATCGCAGTTTCCGTTGAAATATTGCCCTACTGGCGACGGCGCCGCAGCGCGCCGGCGGGGGTCGCCTGCAAGTGGGGTGAGGACCGTATTAACACGCGCGTCCTGCAGGGGGTGGGCGATAGTGCGACGCCGTGGGAGTCTTGCGGAGATAGGGAAATGGCGGTGCGGAGTGGCTGTGGAGTGGTGCAGGGGAAAGGAGGAGGTGGTGATGCAAAGGATGGTCAAAGAGATGGGCTGCTCATTGTAGTGTACTGGCCTGCGTGAAGGGAAGACGTGAGTAGTAGAGAGTAGGATGGTGAAGGCGGCGTAGTGGTGCAGGGAAAGGAGGAGGTGGTGATGCAAAGGATGGTGCAAGAGGAGGGGCTGCTCTAATGTGTAGTGTACTGCCCGTGAAGGAAGAGGGGAGTAGAGATAGAGTGAGTAGTGAGATAGTGGTGCAGGGGAAAGGAGGAGGTGGTGATGCAAAGGATGGTGCAAGAGGAGGGGCTGCTCTATATGTGTAGCGTGTACTGCTCCTGTGAAGGAAGAGGGAGTAGTAGAGATAGAGTGGGTGAAGTGGAGATATGGTGCAGGGAAAGGAGGAGGTGGTGATGCAAAGGATGGTGCAAGAGGAGGGGCTGCTCTATATGTGAGCGTGTACTGCCCGTGAAGGAAGAGCGGAGTAGTAGAGATAGAGTGGGTAGTGCGAGATAGTGGTGCAGGGGAAAGGAGGAGGTGGTGATGCAAAGGATGGTGCAAGAGAGGGGCTGCTCTATATGTGTAGCGTGTACTGCCCGTGAAGGAAGAGCGGAGAGTAGAGATAGAGTGGGCTAGGCGAGATAGTGGTGCAGGGAAAGGAGGAGGTGGTGATGCAAAGGATGGTGCAAGGAGGGCTGCCTCAATGTGGGTGTACTGTCCGTCTGAAGGAAGAGCGAGTAGTAGAGATAAGAGGTAGAAATGCGAGATGTGGTGCAGGGGAAAGGAGGAGGTGGTGATGCAAAGGATGGTGACAGAGGAGGGCTGCTCATGTGTAGGTGTACTGCTCCGTGAAGGAAGAGCGGAGTAGTAGAGTGAGTGAGTGCGAGATAGGTGCAGGGAAAGAGGTAGGTGTGTCAATGATGGTGAAGAGGGGATATGTGAGCGCATGCGTGAGGAAGAGTGGAAGTGGAGAGGGCTGTGAGTGTGCAGGGAAAGGAGAGGTGGTGATGCAAAGGATGGTGCAAGAGGAGGGCTGCTCTAATGTGTAGGTGAACTGCTCCTGTGAAGGAAGAGTGGGGAGTAGAGTTAGAGTGAGGTAGTGCGAGATAGTGGGTGCAGGGAAAGGAGGAGGTGTGATGCAAAGGATGGTGCAACAGGAGGGCTGCTCTATAGTGTAGCGTGTACTGCTCCGTGAAGGAAGAGCGGAGTAGTAGAGATAGAGTGGGTAGTGCAGAGTAGTGGTGCAGGGAAAGGAGGAGGTGGTGATGCAAAGGATGGTGCAAGAGGAGGGGCTGCTCTAATGTGAGCGTGTACTGCTCCGTGAAGGAAGAGCGGAGAGTAGAGATAGAGTGGGTAGTGTGAGATAGTGGTGCAGGGGAAAGGAGGAGGTGGTGATGCAAAGGATGGTGCAAGAGGAGGGGCTGCTCTACATGTGTAGCGTGTACTGCTCCGTGAAGGAAGAGCGGAGTAGTAGAGATAGAGTGGGGTAGTGCGAGATAGTGGTGCAGGGGAAAGGAGGAGGTGGTGATGCAAAGGATGGTGCAAGAGGAGGGCTGCTCTATATGTGTAGCGTGTACTGCTCCGTGAAGGAAGAGCGGAGTAGTAGAGATAGAGTGGGGTAGTGCGAGATAGTGGTGCAGGGGAAACGAGGAGGTGATGATGCAAAGGATGGTGCAACAGGAGGGGCTGCTCTATATGTGTAGCGTGTACTGCTCCGTGAAGGAAGAGCGGAGTAGTAGAGATAGAGTGGGGTAGTGCGAGATAGTGGTGCAGGGGAAAGGAGGAGGTGGTGATGCAAAGGATGGTGCAAGAGGAGGGGCTGCTCTATATGTGTAGCGTGTACTGCTCCGTGAAGGAAGAGCGGAGTAGTGAGTAGAGTGGGTAGTGGAGATAGTGGTGCAGGGGAAAGGAGGAGGTGGTGATGCAAAGGATGGTGCAAGAGGAGGGGCTGCTCTATATGTGTAGCGTGTACTGCTCCGTGAAGGAAGAGCGGAGTAGTAGAGATAGAATGGGGTAGTGTGAGATAGTGGTGCAGGGGAAAGGAGGAGTGGTGATGAAGGTGGTACAAAGGATGGTGCTCTACATGTGTAGTGGTAGAGATAGATGGGAGTAGTGCAATTGGGGAAAAGGAAATGGATGCGGAGAGCGGCTGTGGAGTGGTGCAGGGGAAAGGGAGAGGTGGTGATGCAAAGGATGGTGCAAGAGGAGGGGCTGCTCTAATGTGTAGTTGAACTGCTCCGTGAAGGAAGAGGGGGGGGGGGGTGGTGCAGGGGAAAGGGGAGGTTGATGCAAAGGATGGTGAAGGGCCCTGATGGGTGGAGTGGGGGAGAGGTAAAGAGGAATGCAGGTGTTCTGAGGTAATATCGTAGAGCAAGAGAGGATGTGAAATGAAGAACATGAAATGGCTGAATTCGTGTCTCATTGCAAAGTCGCTAGCCTTTCACTACTGAGATCCGAGTTCTATTCCCGTCGAATCTCCTGTGAAATTTGTTCCAACAAAACGAGTTTGGCTGCATCACAAGGGCTAGTCCAACCCCTGTGAAGTGTCCTAAACCCTACCCCTATCCTTATTCCTTCCCAATTCTTGCTGCTGGGTAGTGACGCAGGAGCGCGCAGTGGGAGGCGTGTACGCGGAGATGCTACCTGGCGGTCCTCTTGACAACCGACTGCGACGAGACGCGACAGACATAATACTAACGGAGGATTACTCCAAAAAAAGCGCTGTTAGTAATGGAGGATTACTCCGAGAAACGTAAAGCGCTCAACGCCCCCAAGGGGCTTGGAGACGCGTTGCGTCAAAGTAGACGCAACAAATTTAAAAAAAAAAAAATGATGCGATGTAGATGTGGATATGTTGATTACCAGGAGGGTCTCAAGAGGTGTATGTATATTGTAATTAGAAAGTTTTAACGAGACAACCATGGAGGTTTCTTTTGTTATTTTAATAGTTCCGACTTTACAGAGGTTTGCTAGATCAGACGTGAGGTGTACGCTTTATTTTTTTTGTGAGGTGTTTGATGTTACGTAGGAGCTATTAACTCCCAAATTTGCCATAGATCATCGTTTAGGTGGTTCAGAGCATCATTTGATGTCACTGCAGTGCATCTGACTGGGAGGGCCTGAGGTTCAATTTCCACGGTGGCAAGATTTTCTATACTAGGTAAGTAGCTAGGTAGAATTCAGACACTGGCTGGAGAAGAATTCTATTGGCCAGTTGCTCTGATCGGTAATGTTTTGGGATTTCTCCGATCAACATCAGTCTAATACCGTAACAGTACCCTAACAAACGGGTTACTGACTACGCGCGATCTTTTCCTCTTCTTCCCTCTCTTCTCCTCACCCCTTACATAGACTCACACATACACTACACTACCTCACTTGTCGGGAGCTTAGAACTTGTCCTGGTTGAGGCGGTGCCTCGCTGATGGGCGATACCTGGTTGAGGGTCTTCGGTTTGTCGGAGGTGTTTTTGAGAAACACATTCTCCAAATTATCTTACAACCAAAATCGTTTTATTTCCGAGCATCTATACTTGGGTTTTTCTAACGTGGTAGGTGAGGGTAGTATCTCCAAGATGGAATTCGGCACAACTTTTTCAGTCATTCTCAGTCCTGCTGCAAGACGTCGCACGATCGCGACCGCATCAAGCAGTGCTTAAGATCAAGCGACTCTAGCGGCAGGACTAAGAATGACTCAAAAAGTCGTGCCGAATTCCATCTTGGAGATACTGCCCTCAGCCGCCACGTTAAAAAACAAGTATAGCATTCTACCACAGCAAATCATTTCATTTCGGGTACCTCTGATAACTGTGGGGCTGTGATTGTAGCAAGACTATCGCGACAATGCGATCTAGATGCAGAGGTGTTACTTAGCCAATGAACGTTTCTAAAATTTAACTCAGAGGGACATTTTGTATTCAAGTCTGGCGTTCTGCGATACCAGGCAAATGATTTTGCTTTATTTCGGAAGAGAGGCCTGAAAAGATTAAAGTCTCCTTAATAACTCACAGCTTTACGAGATTCGAACCCGCACCCACGAATACAATAAAACATTGCTACACCACAGAATGACTCTGCACGACAGATACTGAAGTGAAAAAAAAGGATTGCAGAAATATTCTTTCTTTACATTCTAAACGATTCTTTTTCAATCCCTAATCATAGAACGGAGAACCTTTCTGCGTCTCTTAGAGAACAACTCACTGCACGCGTATGGTGTTAGAATCTCTTCCTGTATTCGCAGGACTGTAAAGGTTTCTTGGGAAAATAACAGCGACGTGGAAGACTTGAGGCAGTGAGGCGGCTTGCGTCGGTCAGCGAACGTTTGAAATATGAAGAAGAAATGGCGAAGACACGTGACTGCAACAGCCGCTGCCGTTAGGCGGGAAACGATCGGCGACTGTTACATGTGGGACGCCCCACGTCTCGGACGACAAGCCGTAAAACGACGTTCGCTTTCTCCATAGGAGGCCGCCGTAGACGGCCCACAGTGCACGTAATTCCACGATCTGAACGGACACAAATTTATCTCAAGCCATTTTGTACTGGAAAATTATTTTTTTACTTATTTTCCACATATCTATCCATACAGAATGAGTCACGTAACTTTAGCACCTACTGTAATTTTCAGTGGTTGAAGTTATTGCAATGCAGTTTTCACGAAAGTGCATGAGAGAATGGGGCTAATTGGTGCATGTATTTCGATTCTATCACTTCTAGTTTAAGAGATATTGAAGTAATTTGGTTGTTTCAAATGGAATTATATGTATTTTTAGTTCATCATGACGAGCGTAAAAAGAATAATCCAATGTTATACATATTGTCGTATCTTAGATGAGCATTTTCTTGAATAAATTTGATTTTTTTTGCGACACTTGTGTAATGGATGTTGTAACGCTCCGAGCACGTGCTCGCAAAGAGAACTCTGCACTACTTTGGCAGACGGTTAAATTTAAAACACGTTAAACACGAGTCGCAAAAAATCAAAATTACTCAAAAACACTTATCTTACATATAACAATATGTATATCATTGGATTCGTCTTTTATACTCGTCATTCTGGACTAAAATATTCGTTTATTTCCCTTTGAAGAAACAAATTTACCTCAATATCTCTTAAAATATAAGTGATAGAATCGAAACGAATACATGCACCAATTAGCCCCATTCTGTCATGCACTTTCGTAAAAACTGCATTGCAATAACCTCAATTGTTCCAAAATTTACAGGAGGTGCTAAAGTTACGTGACTCACCTGTGTGTATGTGTAATATAACCATACAACCCTAACGGAATTTCGATGGCCATTCCTATTCAAGCAATTCAATCAGTTGGTTTCGTGATATCTTCAGTTTTTCCAAAATCATGTAGTACGAAAATCTTTACATTAATTTTTCACAAAGGCAAAGCTGAATCAACAAGTAAGGAGAGGGGATAATCGCTTGTTTTTTTTCCTCGGCGCTCACTTCTCGTACTCTTTATTGATCAGTTTTAGAATGGCAAGTTTCTGTCCCCTGGCCACCGAATTTTGACATCGTGGAATTATTAATAAAAATATGCCATGATTTTCAACCTCCGAAACTTTTTTGTTGTAATTTTCATTCTTATTCGAATTTGACGAAAATGGTGTTTATATTGTTGGTGTACATGTTTTAACTATCATCATTTAAACATTACATTATTGTAATATATAATATATATATATATATATATATATATATTTAATGAATTTCACAAAAAATTAGTGCTTTACTATGTTGCAATACATGACATTACATATGTTGAAATTCTTTAAATTTAGAAGCAATATTTCAGGAGAAAGTTCCCATCTTTTTTCATTGTACAAAACGGGCAAAGAAAACCAATGCAAAAAAAGTTAAGTTTTGTAGAAGCGTTTTCATTTATCAAACGTGTGCTATTAAATGACCAATCGAAATATATGACCACGGATATAAGGAACACTTGCTCCGTGCTTCCTGAACGTCGTGTAGTAGTGAGGTCAGGGAGGGATATCCGCATGCAATACGTCATACTCGACTTGGAAAGGAAGAAAAAAGACGAAACATAAAACGGGCTTTCTCGTTCGGCGAG
Source organism: Teleogryllus oceanicus (assembly GCA_964035755.1). Classification (NCBI taxonomy): domain Eukaryota; kingdom Metazoa; phylum Arthropoda; class Insecta; order Orthoptera; family Gryllidae; genus Teleogryllus; species Teleogryllus oceanicus. The sequence continues at coordinate 22,528,543 of CAXIVR010000014.1, read as the reverse complement.
GAAATAAAAGAAAGACGAACGGCTCTGTGTCGGCGCCGCAGGGGAATCCCCTCGGGCAAGCGGGCGAGGTGCGAATTCGGACCCTCACCTCCGAGGTGGCCAAAACGCGTTTCTGGGGAGGAATATATGTTCTAGATGTAGAGTGTAGGCTTCCGCGGCCGGAGTCATTGAATTATTGGCTGTTCGCGATTATTAGCGTCATAGTCAATGGAGTTGACGTTTCGGCCATCTTGTTGTGGCCTTCTTTAAGCTATACTGTTCCAAGAAGGCCCCAACAAGATGGCCGAAACGTCAGCTCCATCGACCATGACGCGGCTAATCCCGGACAGCCAAGAATTTCATGTTCTAGATGTTTTAAATATCCATTAATTACGACTGATGTTTCTTATCATAGTATATCTTCGTGCTCTATATTTTTACGTTTTCGATGTTTGTATATGAAAAAGTTTAGTTGGTTTGGTTGGTTGGTTAGTGATTCCGGGCGCATCAACAGCTTAGGGCATTGGTCCCGTAAGTGTAGTGCATGTTTTCCCTCGGGAGATGGCGGTGATCTTCCCCTACTGGATGACGAGATTCGGCGCCGACCTACCGTCAGCTAGCGGGAATTCCCCTAACCATGACTCTCCCACCAGCGGGGCATCGCCCCGGCCGGGACAAGCTCTAAACTCCCGACCGGTGTCCCGGAATATGTGGTAGTGTAGTGCATGTTAGTGTAAGTGTGTGTAAGGGAAGTGGATGGGACAAAGAAGAGGATGAAAAGATCGCGCGCGGTCCGTGGCCCATGGCCCGTTTGTTAGACACTAATAATGTAATTAATAATGTATATTAATAATGTATTATGTTATTATGACAATTTAATAATCACTGTCACTGTCAAACCAAATTTTCCCCCGCACGAGCGTAAATGTTAGAGGTCATTAATCCAATTTTAAAAAAACATCTATGTTTAAAAACGCCGATATACGGTGTATTCCCATGCAGAATACGTCGATATGCATTACTTCATGACTGCTTCAATTAATTCTCGGCGCAATATTGTAACTTTTTGTGCTTCCTGAATATGAATTGAAAGGATTCTTCATTTATCTTTCCACATTCCGACAGAGCACATATTTTATATTAGTTTTTAAACTACTAGTTTTAGAATATGATTCAGTAAAATATTTCGAAGTCTGTATTTCAATTCTCCCGGGCAAAAGTTTTGTTTTACACTGCCAACTCTCTTAACTAATTTCCGCTGGAGAAGATTTAATAAACATGTTATGGCATGTAGGGGAGTCTGATAAAAACATGACTTACTATTGTAGGTTAAAATATACATTCAATGAATTATATAGAAGGGAAAGTCAATAACAAAGAATTGACTACTCCCTCTTTACACTCTTAGAGTAATTATTATCGCTGCAGTGGTAATGCCGTACTATATTTTTAAAAAGATAGTTAAGATGACTGTAAAGTATAATTTTATTACGTCAAAAAAGGTAAAATAAAAATGCGTCAGAATGTTTCATTTTCTTCATATTTCGTGCACATAGTATACTAAAAGCCTTTAAATATATTCATTAGAAAGAAACGTACTTTTCTGAACATCTGATGTTTCTAATGATGGTCTGAAAAAATATTCCTCCTATTACACACATTCTTATTTGAAGGGACCAACATTGGTAGTTTAATACTCCTTTCAATAACTCTTCAGTCACATGGGAACTATAAGTATCCTCAGATCAGTTTTGATAACTGCCAAATATAATAGTTTTGTCCTTCTCTTCTGAAAGTACAGTACCTTTCGACAGCTTTGTTACCTTCCCATAACACGTAATGAAAATTAGTATTACTGTTTAGGTTTTCCGTATATAAATAAAATATATCGTATATTGTAGTTGTTACGAGAAGCAAGATAATATATGACCGCCACGTAGATTATATGCATTTGACACAATTAAAATTCATTTTTTCGTGGAATTTTAGATTTTAAAAATTAATAGCATTTATTCAAGGGAATTGAAAATCCCGAAGAATAAATTGGGAAATGATAATAATGTTAGTATTGTATTAACATAGTATTTTTTGGAAAGAAATAATCCGCATTTCGGCAAGACTTTATTCAGATAGTCATGCAAAATCAGAACTGACAAAGAAGGCGCTCCATTCAACTGATTAGAGGTGTCAAACAAGAAATCCATTGTTGCGAAATTATTTACCTGCCTTCTAGAGGAGATATTTCGGCGATGAATGGAAAAATAAAGGAATTCTTTTGAACGGGCAGACATTGTCAAATTTACGATCTCCCAGATGATATAATACTGTTTTCACAATCATCTAAAAACTTAGAAACCATGCTGCAAGATTAAAAATGCAATGTAATAAGGCAGGTCTCCAAATGAATTTAAGCAAAACAAAAGTATGACAAAACAAAAAAATACAACCAGGAATACGTATATTTAGGTAAACGGTATCATTTCATATTAGCCATCAGAAAGAAATAAACAGAAAAATCTCGCAAGCTTGAAAAAAAAAATGGGAGTTTGAATTTTGTACTGTTGGATAAAAAACAAAAGATAAAAATAAAAACATATTAGACAGATGTATACTTCCAAAAAAGCTGTATGGAGCACAAACCTGAACACATACTGAACAGGAAAAGAAAGCACTTCAAATACCGCACAAGAAAATGGAAAGAAAAATATTACAAGTAACACTCAAAGATCGCATAAGGAATTCAGAGATTAGAAGGACACAAGTGAGAGACGCTGCATCCACTGCTCAACTCAAATGGAAATGGGCAGGTCATGTAGTAAGACTGAATCACAACCGTTGGGCCAACATTACGACGCTATGGGAACAGAAAATTGGAGAAAGACAAGACCAAGAAGAAGTTGGGCCGATGAGATAAAGGTAGTTGCAAGCAATCTGTGGTCGCGGACAGCGCGAACCCGTTATTTATTTATTTATTTGGTCAAAAACTGTATGTGACGTATGGGGAGAAAATCATCTGCGCACGCTTTCTTGAGTTTCAGAATCCCTTACCAATAATTAAACTATTAATAGTTGAAAGATGAAAAAATAATAGTAATAATAATAATAATAATAATATTATTATTATTATTATTATTAATTTAAAAAAGCGAGAGATTAAAATTTCAAAAACTAGATATTTTCGTTGCCGAATTATAATAAACTTATTTGTATCGGTAAACGAACGACCGTTAAGAATGGGAGTGTCTTGAACGTGTGTATGAAACGCTATTGCTCCAAAACGGAACAGCTAGAGTAAATTCAATGTGGAACATATTAACAAGTGGTAGACATCAGAATAATAGCACGACAGTGACTTTATGTAAGAAAATGACGAAAGTGTATGTTAAAAGAGACATATATAACAACGGAAAGTGTTAGGCGAAGAAAATAAAGACAAAGATCCAATAGTACAGAGTAATCAGTTAGTTGTAAAGGTTTCCAGATTAATTCCATTATCAGTACTATAATTGCACGAGAGTGAGTACAGTGCAGTGTACAGTGTACTGGAGACAGAAATGAAACATTCAGAATTAGTAGTAAGACCTAGTGTAAATAGTGTTTAGGAGAATAATGCGCCTAGTGTAAGTAATTGTAGGAAAATAATTGTACGGACCACAAACGTTGCTCAGTTGTGGGAATATTCCTAAGAGCAAGTGTCCATAAGGAAAGGCCATTTCCCCCTCAGGGATTCTCAGGCTTTATTTATTGTAGTTTTTTCTTGGTGGAAATGCTCTGAAACCGGCGTGTACACCAGAGGGGATCATACCTTCAAATTCGCTGCAAAACGCAGCGTCCGGTACCTGAAAATTCTCCTTTAAAAATAGAACAATACTTTTTTTAAAATAAAACGTTTATTTACTCGTACAATCTGTTCGTACATCAGTAAATTTTTTGACTAGGTAATTGACAATGGTTGAAGTTACTCAGTAGTATCTCTCCGTTAATATAATTGATTATACTATAACTGTACTTCAAAACCTGTGAGGCAAATCGAAAGGTTTAAATTCTTAAGATGCCTTACTTCCAAAATATTATCTAATAAATTTATCGCCACCGTATTTTATAACATTCTAATTTTTTATATATTTACAACTATACATTTTTTTATTTCTTCGTTAACTATTGGCATTTTAAAATCGGAGTGAATTACATAATTTCGAACATACCAGGGAGTATTGGCAATGTTTCTTAATACTTTGGATTGAGATCTTTGAATGATTAGGATATTGGACTTGCTACTGGTGCCCCAGAGCTGTATGCAGTAAGTCCAAACAGGCTTTAAGAATGATTTATAAATGAGTAATTTATTGTCTAAAGCTAACACTGAGTTTCTACCTAACAACCAATACATTTTTTTGTATTTGAACTGGAGTTCTTTTCGTTTACACATTATATGTTTTTTCCACGTATGTCTCGTATCAAGATAAACACCTAAATATCCCACTGAATCTGTTTGTGAAAGGTTAGTTCTGCTCAGTGGGGGACAAAGTCTTATCTTCGTGGTGAAAGTAATGTGACTTGATTTACTTCCATTTGCAATAATTCGCCAAGTATTTAGCCATGCTTGTAGTTTGTTGAGATGTTCCTGAAGCAATCTAGAAGCCTCTAGTGGATCAATGTCTGAAGCAAGAACTGATGTATCGTCAGCAAATGTAGCTGTTACAGAGAATAAATGCATAGAACAGAATTGGAACTGGATAAAGAACAATAAATGACTGGAACAATTTACCTACACAAGCATTTGGAACTAGTCGAGTGAAAGTGAAAATACTTTTTTTTTAAAAAAAGTGATGTAAAATGTATGTCATGTATTTGTGTTGCGCACCTCGCGTTGTATTATTTTTTTCTTTTGTTAAAGTGTCTTAGTGAATTAATATTCGTTTTATGTGCAGTGTAATACTTCTCAGAGGTATAGTTCAGATGTATAGTATTAAACCCTAAATAGATAAAATATATCTAACACTAGAAAGAAATGAGTGGGAATTCCAGCAACTCCATGCGACTTCTAATGACAGTAGAACATGAAGCTTGACCCAGTGGCGTAGCTTCTGTTGCTGTCACCCGGGGCAAAATTAATAGTATCACCCCCCTGAATTAAATTTAAAAATACCTGATCCTATGTTTAAATCAGAGGATACGCCTACGGCCTACCGGGAGCCGTAGTTTAAGCAACTGATGTGTCTTGCAACTTTACTGATGTGTATGCAACTTCATGTTACTGCAGCGTCTCTGACCGGGATATCCTAGGTTCGAGTCCAGACGGCGGCAGGATTTTGACAATAGTTTTTCAGCTAGGTCGAATTCACTGTCTGGAGGAGAATTCTAGCGGCCAGCTGCTCTGATCAGTAGTTTTCCGTGGTTTCTCCGATCAACACCAGGGAATGCCGGAGCAGTACCCTACCAAACGGGCCACGGACCACGCGCGATCTGTCCTTCCTCTTCCTTGTCTTATCCTCTCCCCTTACACACACACACACACACACACACACTAACATGCACTACACTACCTCATATGCCGGGAGACCGGTCGGGAGCTTAGAGCTTGTCACAGCTGGAGCGGTGCCCCGTTGGTGGGAGAGTCCTGGTTAGGGGGAAACCCCGCTAGCCGACGGTAGATCTGCGCCGGATCTCGCCATCCAGCGGGAGAAGGTCACTGCCATCTCCCGAGGAAAATCATACACTTACGGGACTAATGACCTAAGCTCTTGACGCGCCCGGAATCACTTACCAACCAACCAACCAATCAACCGATAGAAAAGATGCACTACACTTACGGGACTAATGACCTACGGTGTTGACGCGCCCGGAATCACCAACCAACCAGGAAACAAGATGCACTACACTTACGGGACTAATGACCTACGCTGTTGGCGCGCCCGGAATCACCAACCAACCAACCAACCAATCGTCGCTCTGACGCTTCTCCGTCCCAGCTCCCTTTGGCGGCGGTCGCGAGCGGCAATTCCCTTTCTCTGCGGCGCGGCACGGCGCGGTGCAGCTCGATGTGCGGTGTCGAGCCACCTGAATTGGTCGGCTGCCAACCGGCACAGCGGGGCGGCGGCGGCGGGGGGTCGGATCAATATTCGCGAATTTTATGGCCTCCACATGGATTGTACGTCAAACCGAGAAAGGAGCTCCCTCTGTGCAAACAAAGAGAAAGCATCGCCCGCCAGCGTTTCTTCGCCGTCGCGCGTCGGTGAAAGTGAAAGAGAAGGCAAGAGAAAGAGGCTAAATAGCGATGTTAGTAAAAATCGATTAAAAAAATTCACCGCGAAGGACGTTTTGATTGATAAATTACGTCAAATGTCCCTAAATAAATGACTAGCCGACACTATTTCTCAAGGTCTCAGTTTTTCTGATATCAAGGAATTCCATGACAATGTTTTGAAGCGACATCCATACAACCTTTTCAACCCTATTCGATATTGTCTCAATCAGTTTCATTGCCTTTTTCGACAAGTTGAAATCCCGAACTAGATTTTTTTGTTCAGACCGATTGTTTCTATGACATTCTGTAGATATTGCACCTAAATATGGATCTTCAATGTCCTCCTTTTCGGTACTTACGTTTAAATCTTTATCGGAAATCTTTAAAGTCTTCGGAATGCCAATTCCAATTGTCCGGTCGTGCTGGCATAGGAAGATGGTTGCTGTGAGGAACAGAGCTACGAGCTAAAGGGAGTTTGCGATATTGCATGGTCTTCTTGGTCTTGCTTGTGATTCCAGCAAATGTGGGGTAACCTTTGGTTCCCTTCGTGCCATGGGAATTGCAAATGGCATACGTCACAAATCTCTGTTACGCCAACCACTAGTAATGTTACATAAGGGGCCCAGCATTTGTTCTGATCACCGATTTGACACCCGACATACAATTCTTTTTTCTTAAGAGAGTAATATTCCGTCTTTGGCTCTTCGAAGCTACCGCACAAATAACAGAAATTGTTTGGATGATTTACTCACTGCCGCGGTATTGTAAAGAATCTATATAAAAATTAACACTAGAACGCAACGAATCGATAAGTCGTGTCCTATAGAAATATCAATATTACAATATTACCTATTTGTTTTCTGATATGTTGCTAAATTCGTTCGCTATCTATTCTGTCTTCCGACATTTCTCCGACCAATTCTTATGTCACATGTCGATCTGCAAGATCAATGGCCGATAGATCTCTTTTTTACAAGAATATTTCTGTCTCAATAATATTTTGAAGTTCCTCACTATACTTCCTCACTAGATTTCAAGTGAATCATTTGCAATGACATGAGTTCACCTGATGATGATTGGTGTAGCATTAACTTAACATTCTTTAAGTGTTCTTGTATGTAACATAAATGCGTTTATCCTTTATTCCTGTTCTGTTTCTTCTCAACATTTTCTTTTCAGGTGCCTTAGCTCTGAGTAATTTTCGGCAGTAAGCCGAACACACTTTACGTGCCGTTCCAGGCCTTCGGAGAAGTATTCTAATGAATAACACGTGCATTTCTTTCACGATGTTTACATTCGTGAATCTCAGTTTACGGGGCGTTAAACCAATTGACGCATTGTACGTTAACCCGTTTCTTTTCGCGATCCATCAAGCTATTCTAATACACAGCTCTCAACAATGTACCGTTCTAAAATTCAAATCACCACATACGAGTTCTAAGGCACTTTGAAGAGAATGAACTCGTTTCGGTGGTGTGAATCTGATGATTGAGTAGTGTTTCCTAGTACAGAATACATACATAATTTGCGTGACAGAGATTCCATTTGAAAGATAACCATACAATTTTAATTGTACATCAACACGTTACAAGCAAATCTTTCTGTTTGCGTACTTGGGTAGCATATGCGCACGCTTCTGTGTGATTTTAAGCAGCAAAAAGAAAAATGAAAAGTTGCCAGAAGTCATTTAAAGATTTTGATGTGATTACAATTCTTGTTATTTATTCAACTGTGCAGTTTATAAATAATTTTCAAACAAAGTTAAGATTTTGTAAAAATTAATTGCGTATATTCTAATCCAATATTTGATGCAATTTTCCAAATCGAAAAAGTAAAGAATGTAAAGACAAAGTTGATAGAAGTTTCCAAATACTCGATATTTAGTTGGCATCATTTAATTTATGGCTAAATAATTTCCGTAAAAATAAATGTGATATCTTGAGATCTGAAATTAATGCAATATTTGTTTGTTCTGCAACTTAATTGTATGAATTTTGCGTGTCGCTGAAAGTACACTAGCTCCGTCAATTCTTGACGATATTGATTACATTATTTGTGCACTTTTTTAGAATTTCGTTGATTTTTGTTTGTTGATTCAAAATGTACATTTGATGAGTCATTTGTGTAAAGTTAGCCATTCTGGAAGTTATTTTCTGTCTCTCACTGTATGTGCAATGATTTTTCTCACAGCAATAGCAGTTACAGTTAGTCTGCGAGAAATGTTCTGAATACAAATGTGTGCTGAAGATCTTTCATTATTCCAATGTCTTCCTGGGTAGTGAAAGTTTTGAAATAAAATAATTTTATTTCATTATCAACACCACTAAGAGTAAAAAAAAATGAAGATTATGACGTGAACCAGGGTGAAACGTGTCCAAACAGTAGCGCTTGTTGCATGTGCTGGAGTGCGTTCACCGTATTTTCGAAACGAAGTTCTTTTTTGTTTTGTGTTAATTATATTATCGTCAATTGCCTCAGTGCGTGATTATTACCAAAACTTAAGTGTACCATTGGAAGTCAAAGATCTATATGCACGCGAGATAAACATACCTTACATTGACCCTACTCATAAAATAATGTAAGTAGTGTTTGAATATAGTCTTCATTAAACTAAGTTTAATTAGTTTACATGAATTAATTAGGTTTTATTATACATTAGTGTTCTAAATTTTGGAAATTACATTTCCGTCATTCGATGGAGCTGCAACCCCCAGTTTGTTGGGGTACCAGCCGCCTCAGTCCTACGTTTTGAACTCCAAAACAGACTCTCCTTTTTCGGTCGTTTGCTCGTAAAAGTATAATAATTCTTCAAGGCTCTTCAATACCTTTCGAAAATCAGTGGTAAAATGTCAATATTAGCTCGACACTTAATCTGCTAAATACTCCCGGGCTCAGTAGTCGAATTTCCGGCTTCCAGAAAGCACTTAAAGAAACGAATCAAATTGTAACTCATTTTACTTCTTAGACTGAATTTGCCATGATTTCATTTCATTCTCGTATGCATATGCATTAAAATTATTACTTTTAGTATTAAAATAGTTCTACCAACTAGTTTTATTTTCTTTCATTTTGTTGTAATTTTTTACTTGCCCCCACATTAAATTCAAAATATTACACGTAAAAATAGTTAATACAATTAATTTTTACTTATTCATAATGCTGTATTATTTAATGTTTGAAATGTGGGTTTGTACTGAATCTGGTGGGCGAACCCAACGCAAGTTGATCATCAAAATGTTATTAATGACAATGAACTTTATTCAAATATGTGGAACGTCAACAATACATTACAAATAAACCAATATTACAAAACGTGGCTGAATTATGGAAAATTTCTGTTAAATTATAGCTAACACTGTTGCGTAAATATTCCAAAGAATATTAGAAAGCCACTCCTTCGAGAGTCAACTGAAACCGATTTTGAATACAATTTTGCTGTTAGAGTATCGTTTTGCTTGTTTGCATTTACGATGTAGGTTTTAGGCGTACATCGGATTCAACAGATCATGTGTCCATTTCCTAGGCGCATTGCAGCTAAGCAGGAGTGATTACAAAACTACATTCGCCGTTGGCGAGGGGTTGTTAATGCTTCTCCGAGTGCGATTTGCAACCTGTCGGAATGCTGCAAGCGACTCCTGCAGCGGCGCCGTTTCAACTGACATTATGCGTTAACCTATCGCTAATACACAACGTTACTTTCCCGCTCGATTGCCCGCAAAGCCCCTAGATAGCCCCGCCGCTCCGTTTTGCAAATTAAACGGGTCCATTGTTCCGAGATGTTACGGCTGGCGGATTGGAATACCTGTTCTTTTTCTTTCCGCGAAAGCCGAGAGAGAGAGTGAGAGGGGGAGGGAGGACGGGGAGAGAGGACGGGGGAGAGGGAGAGAGAGGGAGGGGGATGGAGAGAGGGAGGGAGGGAGAGGGGAGGGAGAGGGGGAAAGGGGCACCAACTTCTAGAATCAACGTTGCGAATGAAATGCATCAAAAATGTCCAGAAGATGCTGACGTTACAATTGAATGTGAGGATAACAGTTTCATATTAAATATTAAAGCTATCGTTTTCATGTCACTGGTTTTACTACTCGTAGCTGTGTTTTTTTTTTTTTTTCAGAGTTTGTTTGACTTGTGCGTAGGCTCATTTACAAAAAACGATTCGAGGGGAATTCCCAATAACTACTGATTCCAGCATCAGAATAGCAACGAGAATCGAAGAAGTATGTTGCACAAGTGTGAGATAAATAGATACGGAAAAGCTGGGTTCTTCAGTGCGTCCCGCGGACACAGGATTGGAGCACCTCTGGAAGAAAAATTTTTTTTTTATTGATTAGTGTTTCCGGGCGCGTCAGCGGCCAAGGTCATTAGTCTCGTAAGTGTAGTACCTAGCCAGGGCAACCTCTAAGCCCCCGACCGGTCTCCCGGCTTGTGTGATAGTGTAGTGCATGTTACTGTGTTGTGTGTGTGTGTGTGTGTGTGTGTGTGTGTGTGTGTGTGTAAGGGGTGTGGATAGAACAAGGAAGAAGAAGGAAAGATCGCGCGCGGATCTTGACCTGAGTACTGCTGCGACATTCGCCTAGCATTGATCGGAGAAACAATGGAAGGCAACCGATCAGAATAGCGAACCTCTAGAATTCTCCTCCAGACAGGGACTGAACTCGACTTAGCTGTATAGCTAGTGTCCAAAATCTTACCATCGTCCGAACTGCAACCCTAGGACCTCCCAATCAGAAGAGGTACTGCAGAGACATCAGTTGATGCCCTGAGCCACTTAAGCCGAGAAGAAAAATAAAAAGGAGAAACGAATTCAGACGAACAATGATAACAATGCGTGGCTTATGCCGATGTATCGAAATACAGACTTACAGAATAAATTAAGTTTGCATAAAATATCAGTGGATGCTATTACCTTCAAAGCTTGAAATGTGTTCCCGAAACAAATTAAAAATACATGTAATCGTAGTAGTTATCAGCATAGTGATTAGCCTTCGCATGTGCCTTTGCTTGAAAGCTTTGGTACTCACAAAAATTGGACTTGCCGTAATTTCTTATCTAGTAATTAGTGCAAAAAGACTTGGAGTAATTTGCATTTTAGAAACTTTATCCTACTACACGTTTGGTAACAACGTTATTACGCTGCAGACATGGTATCATTTGCTGAACCCACACAGATCTCAAACTTACATTTATGAGGGCACATTTGCATTACTTTATCAGCGATGGAAACTTCTTAAGCTTCATGATCTCATCGCATTGTTTAAATGGAGCTACCGAGAAATCTTGTAACTACTTCCGTTTCTGTCCATTCCTAGAAAATTGCTTGTAGAAAACAGCGTAGTTTCGATGCTTTTTAGGTCACGGAATCTTGTAGGACATGTTTTTAAAAGAGAATACTCAGAAACTTCATAGCAGTTGGGGAGGTTTCCTATTGTAAAAGTAACTTATGAATTATATTACTTTATGAGAAAGTTTATTATAATATGAGCTGCGTGTTATGTCGACATAACAATGGAGAACGTGAAGTGGTATATTACTTCTAAATAAGTAAATTCTTCATTCTCCAATTGGAACACTGCATATTTTTGCTAACGTGTAAATGGAAGAATACAGCAAAAGTCACAAAGATCAACTTTCGACATAACCAGTTTCCACCTAATCTTCATGACCACAACAAAATTGAAGTTTGCTTTTGATTTTAAGTAAAGATTCTGCGTATATTTTTGTTCTGGTCATACCTGTTACTTACTCGTGTCGGTAGCTGGCGGTAGTAGTAAATATTTCCACAAAGATTCAAACTGAACATAGAAAAGGATACAGCATTTCAATTCGAATCCGGAACATTTTCTTTCCTGCAGTAAAAATGCAATTTGGAAACACCTAGATATGTTCAGGGGATAAGAAAAGTGACACGTGTTAAAAAAGAAATTACGAAGAAAAGGATTTTATCCCGAGAGAAGTCGTTGTTTCACGTGCAAGACGCTATCACTCTGTATATCATTGAACTATGATGATCACGTTTTTAAAGTGAAATTATACAATTTTATCAGAATATTTCTCCACTAACTCAAAACTAACGATCTTTGTCGCTGTATAACTTTTATGGGCAACCGGAAATTTGTAAATAGAAAAACCTTATTTTTAATTCTTTCTTTCAGTTTCATGTAATGTTTTATTTTGTATATTGTCTTTAGCGACAATTACAATGTAAGATACTTTTTTTACATTTTAGGACGAAAGGAAACTACCCTAAATGTATGGCACATTTTGATTGATTTCGCGCGCGTCAACGACTAAGGTCATTAGTCCCGTTAGTGTAGTGCATGTTTTTTCGCTGATGTAGTTGTGGTGGTTTTATTCTCCCGTTGGATAGCCAGATCCACCATCGACCCAGGTCGGCCTGTGAGGATTTTCCCCAACCAGGTATCTCCCACGAGCGGGGCACCGTGCAGAGCAGGACAAACATAACCCCACCCCACACGCACACACCACACACCACACACACACACCACACACACCACACACCACACACACACACACACACCACACACACACACACCACACACACCACCACACACACCACCACAAACACACACACACACACATCACAACACCACACATCACACACACCACACACCCCACACACCACACATCACACACACCACACACATCACACACACACACCACACACACCACACACACCACACACACACCACACACACACACACACACACCACACACCACACACACACCACACCACACACACCACACACACACCACACACACACACACACACACCACACACACACACACACGCACACTTACACGCCAGTGTAAGTGTGTCTGTAAGTAACGTATGAGGAAAAGACAAGGAAGAGGAAGGAAAGATCGCGCGCGGTGCGTGGCCCGTTTGTTACGGTACCGCTCCGGCATTGGCCTGGTGTTGATCGGAGACACCACGGAAAACTGGCAAAATTTGATATTGATTTCACATTTTTCTTTCAGATATCTCGCAGTGTTTCTTTGAACACAAAGTGAAACCCGACGAAGTCGCTGAGTGTGAGCACGCAGGTTATTCGGATGAGGCGGGCTTTGGCAGAGCGGGAGGGGCGTGGCGTGACGGAGTGGTGAAGCGTGGGGTGGGGTGGGGTGGGGGCGGGAGCGGCCCCGCCTCATTCAAAGCGGGCGCGTGAGGTGGGAGTTGCTAATTAGCGTGGGTGAGCCTGACGCCTCCGTTCAACCGGCGAGGCCGCACCCAACTGGGACGCCCGGCCGCATTGGCTGCACCGCTCCACCCACCTCGCGCACACTTCACTTCGTTTTATTCCCGCTTCGCGCAGGCAACTGATCCTGTTAGCCAGTTATGTTTTAGCACCGGTGACGCAAATGATACTCCTTGGTTTTCAGTTGTTTTTCAGTTCAAACTAGAAACTGGATTTCTGTAACATAATTTCGTGCGTCCCTGAGATCGTTTCCTTATGTTTGAGCCACTGGAGAAAAAAAACTTTTTTTGGTGGTGGGGGTAGTTAGGGATATGCTGCCCCAAAAACATTTTGCGGATAGGATGTCACGATAAGCAATAAAAAATTATAAACCGAAATGGTCCCTATGAAATGTTGTAATATGGGAAAGGCATTTGCCGAAGCAATTTGGTAGTTTTTGGCCATGCCCATTTCAGTATCCCAGTTTCGGTGAGTTTGGGATTGGTCATGGAAATTGCAAAATACGGGAACGAGTAAACTTCCCCAAGTTCATTTCGTTTGACTGCGCTCTTGATTTTGTCGGCAGATCTGGACGAAAGATTACAATAATTCTATGGCGGTGACATCCCTCTTTACAGTTGTTTAGATTACTATGGGATCCTTTTTAATAACTTACAATTTGTATACAGAATACTTTCAGTTACGCATTTTTGATAAATGAACTATTGGAGATCTGAGTTAGATGTAATTGGTACTTCGTAAATATAATCATATAACTGAAACTAACATATTTATTAACTCTTCAGACAATTCGAAAGACTTCTAGGAATAAATAGACTTAAGATTGGATACTTTCACTCTCGTATTTCGTTAACCACAAATAACAAATATTAGATAAACTAAATTTGATTTCTTTTTGGGACATTGCAACAATCGCCAATGGCTCAAAATGTCCCCTGGTTTCCTCTTCAAGATGTCCCTAAAATCGCTTTGCGGTGCCTTTAGGATCACGAAGCCCATTTCAGAACCTATCATTGATAATGACATTTTGAAATGAAAAAAAAATAATTTAGTCTTAAATTAGTTTGTTTGGTACTATAAATTATTGGTATAGGAGTTTAATTTTGTCTCATCATTTTTGACAGTTACACCTATTTTGACAAAATATACTCCAATTTTATTCATGACGCAATTATCACACCTTTGTCAGAATTCTGTGTTATTCTCAAGAATAAATGAAATTGGGAAGGTGAGAGAACTGATCGCCCTACATTATTGTGTGCGTCGCTTTATGGGCTTTTCTCTCTGCCCCTTCGTTTATTCTTTTTTACTTTCTCGTCTGTTAGTATTTACGGAGTACACATTATCTGTAATGCTGGAAAATATTGCTACCAACATTTTTTCAGAAATTCACGATTTAAAGTTCACGATATTGAAAAATGTCTCTCCGTCCGTCCGTCTGAGGCCAGAATAGGCACCCAAAACTTGGTTGTGGTTCAAAACAGATAGTGGAAAGGAAATGTTGAAGCAACTGCCAGCGGGACAGCTGCAGACGTTGCGAGCCGAGTCGTGGTTGTTTATCCTATGGTCTGGATCTCACCCCCCAGCAATTCCAATCTCTTCTTACGCCTCAGTGACTTCAGCATTACGCATTGCACAGTGACACACATTTGCATGTGGCTATCAAATACTGGTTTGTACCCCAGGCCGCAGACTTCGACGACACAGGGATAGAAATGTTGATCCCACGGGATGACATATATCTCAATTCTGGGGGCGATTATGTGAAAAAATAGTGCTGTATTTGCTACAATAAAGTTTTTCCAAGAAATTGGGTTTTCATTTTGTTGACGATGTAGGAAATTTTACATTTTTGAACGCGCCTCGCGATAGTGAAAGTGAACAACATTGCTGATTATCGATTTTCATTGATTGATTGATTGGATTCCAGGCTCGTCAACAGCGAAGGTCATTAGTCCTGTAAGAGTGGTGCATATTTTTTTTCTGAAGACGGCGGTAATATTCCCCCGTTGGATGATCAGATCCGGCGCCGACCTACCTGTTTGTTAGAGGGGTTTTTCCCAACCAGGTATCTTCCACGTGCTGGACAACACCGCAACGCCTGGACAAGCTCTGAGCTCCCAATCGGTCTCCCGGCATGTATGTTAGAGTAAGTGAGTAGTGAGGATAGGGCAAAGAAGAGAAAGGAAAGATCGCGCGCGGTCCGTGGTCCTTTAGTCAGGGTACTGCTCCGGTATTCTGTTTTTTTTTAATTTGTTGCGTCTACACCTTGACGCAACGCATCTCCAAGCCCCTTAAGGGGCGTTGAGCGCTTTGCACTGGGGAGTAAACCTCCATTAATGTGCTTTATTTCTGGAGTAATCCTCCGTTACTGTGTAATTATTACACTGAATAATTACTCTATTTGTCAAGTCTCGTCACGTCGCAGTCAGTCAGTGCCTTTTATCCCTTCGGCCAGAGGCTCGACGCCGTTGGATCCCGAGGTTCGTGGCCGGTCACCCCACCACGAACCCGCGAGTCTCGAATTTGCTTAACCTTAGTGACTTCACGGAGCGTAGTAAACGAATTCGGCTAGCGCCGCCGGCGTTGTGATTGAGCCTGAGGTTGATCGAAAAAAACTCGGAAAACTACCGATCAGAGCAGCCAACCCCAAGACTTCTCCTCCAGACAACGACTGAACTCGAACCAGCTGTCAAGGTAATGTCGAAAATCCTGCCATCATTAGAAGTCGAAGGTAGGGTCACAGGCACTATGCTAACATAAGATGGTGCCCCGAGCCACCACGTCGGTGTGGGTTTTCATCGAAATCACACATGTCATGAAGAGGTCGTTCCTGAGATGAAGCATGAAAAACGCAAGCTAAGCGAATTCCGATTCCAGCCACGCAGAGGCAGTGAGTGCTCGCTTTTACTCGCGTGTGTGTGTGAGTGGGGTGGATTAATTGAAGCGCGTGGCATTCCAGGGGCGTCCGCGGCGGCGCCGCGAGCGGGGGGGGGGGCTGGCGCTGGCGCGATCCCATCGGGGGCGTGGGAGCGCCAGCGCCACCTCGAGCGCCTTCGCGGAACGGAGCAGCCCTTTCCGCTCACGTCTGCAGATTAGAACAGCTTCCCTTGTTCGCTCGAGGATCGTCCTCGGAATTATATCGTTCTTCGCGTCAGGGCTGCCCAACCCGCGCGCTCGCGGAGTGATTTCCCTGCTCGGGGGGGGGGAGGTCTTAGGTTCGAGTCCCAACGGCGGCAGGATTTTCGACACTAGCTTTTCAGCTAGGTCGAATTCAGTCGTTGTCTGGAGGAGAATTCTAGCGGCCGGCTGCTCTGATCGGTAGTCTCCGATCAACACCAGGCGAATGCCGGAGCAGTACCCTACCAAACGAGCCACGGACCGCGCGCGATCTTTCCTTCCTCTTCCTCGTCCTATCCTCTCCCTTTATACTAACATGCAATGCACTACCACATATTTCGGGAGACCGGTCGGAAGCTTAGAGCTTGTCCCGACTGGGGCGGTGCCCCGCTGGTGGGAGACTCCTGGTTAGGGGAAACCCCACTAGCCGACGGTAGGTCGGCGCCGGATCTCGCCATCTAGCGGGGGAACATCACCACTATCTCCCGAGAAAACGTGCACTACACATACGGGACAAATGACCTAAGCTGCTGACGCGCCCGAAATCAATAATCAACCAACCGACTTTGCTGCTTCAACTTTCCCTGCATATCCATCGAACAGTACTGTGATGTTTAAGACTATAATGCTATTTAAAAGAATCACTATGTCAGAATATATCAAAGATACAGTAACGGTTATGGGAACTCTGCATCATGAATAGCAAATTCTAGTTCATAACGAGCCAGCGCGATTTGACTCGATGGTTCAGAACGCTGTATTAGTGCGAACTTGTCAACTAATTTTAGTGTGAACTGTTATCGTTTCGGGTATACTTATCCTTTGCTCGTTGATTTTATTCTTCAAATTGCTTGCTCTTTAAAGTAGCCAAAATTCCTGCTTTTAAATCTCTAGATTTTAATAAGTATGTATTATTCTTTTTAGATGTTTTATATGTGAAGTGGTAAATGTGTTAAATTAAGTTGTCATTTGATAATATATTCCTTGTTCCCAAGTCATATTGCTTGTATTTAATGAGAATTACAAAAGAAGTTATGGGTTTCCCAAGGAGGTGATGCCTGATCTAAAGTTATTTGTTATTCTCTTGCGCAGTCGCGCAAGTTTCTCAACACAGAATGTTTGCCGAGACACCAGGGAGCCGTAATTGTATTTTTGTTAGGAATAGTAGTGTCGTAAGGATGACATGATGGGTCGTTAGTTTTACGCAGGTTCTGTTGACATCATTGAGTACATTTTTCTATTTTTCCATGTCCTCTAGGCGGTATGGATGACATCTGAAAATGTCTTTTTTCTTGCACTAGAATGTTCGTTTTATTTATTTATTCAGTCATTGTTGATGTAAGAACATTCTGGCCATTCCCTTTATCCTGTGAATTGTGCTGATTTATAAACTGTACTTACTTATCCTAATTTACTGTACTTAAACTGTACTTATCCTAATTTAATATTTAATTTTTCCAATTACAGAACGGCTTAGGCGACTAGTACAGCACATAATAATTTAACTATCGCTTGAACAAATATTGAGGAACGCTTCTAATGGAAATGTATTTTTCATGGGGGTTAGAAAATAGTTTATTGATGCTAGGTTTTAGTGGTCGACTTTTGAGGTTATTTTTAATTGGAATTATTAGAGAGAGAGAGGCATATGGTGGTGATAGGTGGTGGGTTAGTTCTCGAAGAAGCTCGAATGTAATAAGATTCGGAGTATCCGGGCCGGGAGGTAGGAGACGGAGCGGGGCGGTGTGAGTCAAGGCGGGACTGGGCGGGACGAGAATAGAAAGAGCGGGACTGAGGGGGCGGGGAGGCGCGGAGCAGGCAGGGGGGGGGGGGGGGAAACCGGGGGGGGGGGGCGGTGGGGACGAGACGGGAGGGCGGAACAGAACGGGGCGAGGTGGGCAAAGGCCTGGTCTGAGGGGTGGCCTAGCGGGGCGGGTCGGGCGGAGCAGAATGGGGCGAGGTTAAGTTAAGGCCTATTTTACGTGGCGAGACTCTCTTCCGTCTAACCACGCAAATTTCGTTACGCTCCTTTCACCACCTAGCGGAGAAAGGAGGTATTATCTTGGACGAAACAGGCGGATCTCAATTTTGCTCAGAGGCTTTGTTTAGGCTTGAGGATCTCTTACATGTAGTAGATCTACTACATGGGACATCCGGGTTTACTTCCACTCCGAAGTAAGGCGTACGAAGAATTTGTTCGCCCTTAAAAATCCACGGCTTCGATCGGGTTTGAACCCGCAAACTCGGATACAACAGACCGGTACGCTGACCGTTATACCACCGAATCCGAAGGGGCGAAGTGGGGAAAGGCGTAGCCCAGGGGGGGGGCACAGTGCGGGGCGAGGCGAGGCGGAGCAGATCGGGGCGAGGTGGGGAAGGCCGTGGCCTGGCGGGGCGTGGCGGGGCGGCGTGGTTCGCTTGGCGCCAGTGGGTGGCGCCTGCCGGAGATTGGGCTCGCCCGGAGCCGCCCCGCGCAGGGCGTCGCCGCTCTTTCCCGCCATCCGGGTCGGACCGCTGCGAGCTGCAGACGGGTCACTACATCTCTCTCTCTCTCTCTCTCTCTCTCTCTCTCTCTCTCTCTCTCTCTCTCTCTTCTCTTTCTCTTTTCTCTTCTCTTTTCTCTCTCTTTTTCTCTCTTTTCTCTCTCTTTTCTCTCTCTTTTTCTCTCTCTTTTTCTCTCTCTTTTTCTCTCTTTTCTCTCTCTTTTCTCTCTCTTTTTCTCTCTTTTTCTCTCTCTTTTTTTCTCTCTCTCTTTTTCTCTCTCTCTTTTTCTCTCTCTTCTTTTTCTCTCTCTCTTTTTCTCTCTCTCTTCTTTTTCTCTCTCTCTCTTTTTCTCTCTCTCTCTTTTTCTCTCTCTCTTTTTCTCTCTCTCTTTTTCTCTCTCTCTTTTTCTCTCTCTCTCTTTTTTCTCTCTTTTCTCTCTTTTTTCTCTCTCTCTTTTTCTCTCTCTCTTTTTCTCTCTCTCTTTTTCTCTCTCTCTTTTCTCTCTCTCTCTTTTTTCTCTCTCTCTTTTTTCTCTCTCTCTTTTTCTCTTTTTTCTCTCTTTTTCTTCTCTCTTTTTTTCTCTCTTTTTTTCTCTCTTTTTTTCTCTCTCTCTTTTTTTCTCTCTTTTTTTCTCTCTCTTTTCTCTTTCACTCAAGCATGCGCTTTGCACCAACCTAGGCTTAAAGGCGGGAGATATTCTTATTGAATGCACTATAAGACTGGATTCATCGCTTAAAAATAACACACCAACTTCCCCTAAAAACAGTTTTAATTTAATATCGTAGTTTGGAGTTGAGCTGCATACAATCTATAGCTCCCCTCTATCGAATATATTAATAATCCTGATAATAATGGATATAATGATTATATTTTAATAATATTTACTGAATATTAACAATTTGTTACGGTACATAAAATTTCCTCACTTTTTAAGGTTGAAACATTATTACTAAAAGGTACAGTAGTGGAGTTCAATATTAAAGTCATCAATACATTTTAATGAGTACATAGCCAACATTTCTCAGTTACTGTGTGCGCTGAAAGTACACTAAGATATTATCGATGTTTTCTTAACAAATCTTTTTTTCTTCTTCTTTTTCTTCTTCTTCTTATCTTCAAGTATTTAGGCATGATGCCTGTTACGCCGCTTAGTACTGGTCCTTCCAACGCATTCTTGGACGTCCTATGTTTCTCTTTCCTCTTGGTTGATAATTTGCCATTTGTTTAGGAATGCGGTCGTTGTTCATTCGCAACAGATGCTCTTGCCAAGAGAGGCTGTAGTTAGTGACTTTCTCTATGAGACATTCTACATTTAGCTCATTTCGGATTTTTGTGTTCCTTTGTCTATATAGGAGACTATATCCCGCTACCGCTCTAAGAAATCTCATTTCTGCTGCTTGCAGATCTTTCTTAAAATGTTTTCTTAAAAAAGTGGGCATAACTGTCAGACTTGCAATACGTTAAGCCGAGTGATTGTTGAATATAAAAAAAATTGCGGTTGCATGGGTGCACGTTCTCCATGATTATTCCTTTCAGGAAATGTGGTCGTGTGATTGAAATGTAGTAACTACTAACATCGAAACAGTGTCTGACATGAACTCGTGTAGAAAATATGTTTTTCATCACGAATAATAGGGATATTGCTTGATCATTTTCTCGATGTTCTGAAAATAAGTATTTTGACGTTAGGAAATTAATTCAAATAAAAAATTATTAATTTTTAAAAAATATTTTTAGTCATTATTGATATAAATTTATTTTTTGAAATAAACTATTTAAAGATTACGCGAGGAAAGCACAGGACGCGAGTGCGTACCTGTTTTGGTTCATTCATTTGATTGTAGTAATATTTAATTGTCATTATAAAATCAAAACAACACATTTTAATTATAAAGTTCATCATATATATTGTCACCTAAAAAATAGATACATAAATTATTGCACACATGTAAAAGCTTTCGTCTTTTCGATTTAATTCGTCTTAATCAAGATATGTTTTTCACACTAGCAATATTTAACACTTAATTTTTCAGTCATTGTTACTCTTCTGCCTTGCCATCCATAGATTTTTTTCTACAAACGTTTTCTATACCATTTTCCGGGGTTACTCGACAGAGCTGTCTTTTTATCAGCGAATTTGTTCGTCAGCAAAACCGTTAGCAAGTGAGAGAGCAAAAAAGCGGTGCACCGCACGGGTCTTGCGGAACGAATCGAACAGTTTCAAAAAAGAGAAAAAAGTCGAGTACGCACCATTTCGTCAGCTTCTCTTGCAGGCTCCTGTTCAGTCCGACCGTTTGCCTGTGGGTAAATTTCGTTCGTTGAATCAGCTGCGTCATTAGGTTATTGTTTGAATTCCAGCCTGGGGCCTTGTTTGTTCTCTGCTTCGGAACAGGAATAGAATATGTCTATTGATTGCAGAAAGGCATTCGTACGATTGAAAGAACAATGGAGGTCGAAGCGGTGGTTAGCCCGAGGGCGAAGAAAAAGGATTGTGAATTCCATAAAATGCATTGGCGATATTCATGCGATTCGCGTTCTTCGTGGCAGGTACAAATGAAAGTAGCGGACCAGAAAAATGGAAACCAGTTCGGTCTGAGCGTTGTTTACTCTCCGAGAGAAGAGCCCATAACGGATGAACGAATCCGCTGCAAAATCCACGTGATCAAATTCACCAGCGGTTCCTTGTGTGTGGTTTATACGTGCTCGGCTCAAGGACGAGGACATGTCTGGATCTCGGAGCAATTCAATATTAGTATGGGTCTTGTGTTCGTGGACAAGAATTGCAAAACTTATTTGGGCGAAAGAGAACAAAAAACGTTTAAAAATTGTATTTCATCTTCTTTCTGCTTGGTATTGTGTCACTAGAAACATAACTAGTCTTTGTGCCAGTGGAAAATCATTTTTAAGATAATACTGTACATCAGAAAACAACTAGTGGTGCTACAACAGTTAATACTTTCTCACATTGTTTCAATTTGTAAAATTTATAAACTTCAGTGTTCAATGTGGAGACTACGCCATTATTTAAAGGTTTTTGTTCTCTCTGTAAAAAAAAAAGAACAATGTTGGCCGAAAATGGGATCAGTACAAATTTTTACACCGTTCCTTGCAACACATATGCAGCAGATATATATGAGGGGGAAAAAAGGAAAAAATTGAAGCCGTTTTTGAGAGAATAATTGTTTACAAATTGTTATATTTCTCACAAAATTATATATATTTTTTATTTCATGATCTATTTTGAAATTTAATGAAGGAAAATATCTCAATCTTCAATATTATAAATGGGTGACGCTGAAAAATAATGTTGAGCCTTTGCAATTTTCCTATATCCAGATATTTCATCGAAAATGAGACCTGCTCCATTTATGAGCGTCTTTTATGCTATCCGAGAAAAAAGATTTATCAAAATATTTGGAGCAGTTTGGGAAGAAAATATTCTAAATGTTCCCAGGGGCTTCACGTATAGTATCCCCAAAATTCAAAGATGGTTGTTTAAAATCGCAGAGCTTTGATCAGGGCCACATCGATCGGGAAATGTTCGTTTTGAAAATCACTAGGAAACGAGAAATTGAAAGAAATGTTCTTTGAGTTGGATGCTGGGAAGAGGGTAGGGCAAAACCGAAAAACTAGCTCACACTAAAAACATTAGAAAACTAACCAGTATGAGAAAGTCTGTGCCATTCTGCAATATCACTAGTTACCTTTGGGTATACGTACGTATTATACGGGAAAATATAAGTAGTTAGAGAAAGGTATGTGCCGCGCGGAAAATCAATTACAAGATTACAACTGAAGTACACGTTTTATGGATCCCTGACCACGAAAACTGTTTTATTGTTGTTGTTGTTTTTCGAAACGACCGTTCGTCTGTCCGGTTGACGGTCGGTTGTGTGTGTCCGTCCGTCCGTCCGTCCGTCCGTCTGTCCGTGAATAACATTGGCGCCTAAACTATTCATAGGATTTTGTGTGCTGTTTTTGTGAACACTGCTTTTGCATTTTCAAAAATGTACACAAATAATTTTTTAAATATCTCTCACATCGTTAATATTTACATTACGGGCATTTTCTATACATTATTCCATTTGTGAGAAGATTTCCCTTGTTGCATTGTTTCAAATGATTTACGATGAAGTTTCTCGAAATACCAAAGGTTTAACGAAAGGTTGTTAACAACTAACCTCCGCTCATAATTTTAGAAATTCTGAAAAAGCATGTGGAGTAATAAACACTTTTTATCAGTTTGCATATAATGAATTTAACAATATTTAAGGAAAATTGTAAGTAAATTAATGGAAGCATAAGACTTTATAATTTAATGAATTACGTATTGTTTTTTTTATGAAAATGGGGCCAATTGGTCATGGTGGTCAAATTGTTTTTTTGTTTGTATTATGAAAATGTGCTAAGAAATCAATTAGTTTTGCAGCTGGAGCCACTTCGGGGATGAAATTTTGGAAAGTAAACTGGCACACCATCGAGTTATTGTAGGTGGTGTACAACAGAAATCTACTTCACGCGAACAAACAACACATTTATGTAATTGGAATATTTCTGTCAACTATTCTTACGCATTTCTTACATGCAGTGATTCCTACCTTCAGAATAGTGTTTCACGTGCCACACGTAGATACTTTCAACACGACCGCTATCTTTGCTTCCACAGCCACTGACAATTTGACATCCATCTTCCGCTTCACATTGTCCGCCCCTCCTCTCCGTCGTCCTAGACAAGATAGCCCCTTCTGCACTACAATATTCAGCGGCCTCTACCCTCCTCCGTCGTCCTAGACAAGACGTCTTCTCCCCTCCCCTCCTCCCCTCCTCAGTCGTCGCAGACAAGTCAACGCCTTCTGCACAACCATGTTCAGCGGCCCCCTTCCGTCCTCCATCGTCCTAGACAAGACGTCTTCTCCCCTTCCCCTCCTCGTCCTAGAAAGAGTCTTCTCCCCTTCCCCTCCTCCGTCGTCCTAGACAAGACAACTGCACTTCCATATTCCGCGGCCCTCCCCTCCTCCGTCTTCCTAGACAAAACAACGCCTTGTGCCCATCCACATTCAGCAACCCCTCCCGTCCTGCTTCGTCCTAGCCACCGCCCACGCCATCCGCGCCTGCACATTCATCGCCCAGGCGAGGCGGCGTGAATGGGCCGCGCCGCGTGGGAGCGCCGGCACGTGGGGCTTCCATTCGCCCTCATGCACCATGCATGGGCCGCGCGTGACCGTTTTTGCGAAGCCGCGGGCGCCGCGACGCCTACCCGCCTGCGGCAAAACGCCGCCTCCGCCCCGCCTGACGCTAACGCCCAGCGGCTGCGATCCCCGGAGACTGCGAAGTGGGTTGGGGCGTTCATAAGTTTATCTTCTTGGCTGGGAATAGTTAGCTCTTTGGGTTTCGGGGCACGAAAGGGGGGAAGTGCCAGGTAATAGTTTTCGCTTCTAGGTTCGCGAACTTCCGGAAATGTTTGGAGATGTATATTCCTTCGAAACGATTTGTTTTATTCTTAGTACTACTCCATTATCAATCTTATTCTGGTGGGTTTTTCATCCTTTACGACTGATTGATTTAGTTGTTGTTTTTTTCTAGGGCTTTATCCAGCCACAGCCGGTTACCTTTACGTCCCGATGGGACGCATATTCGACTATACACTAGACCAACACACTTGCGGGCTCTTCTGATCTGAGGTCAGCAGAACGTGAGGCCCTCCGCGACAACACACACAATATCAAGGGACAAACAGCCATGCCCAAGGTGGGACTCGAACCCGCGACCCTTCGAACCGGAGCTCTGAGTCGGTGCTCGCTCTTAGCCACTTCGACCATCCAGGCCGGCTGTTTATTCATAAACTTCTAATATTATTCATACTTTTATGTCATCTCTTGGCCTCACGCTGGGCAAGCGGCTCTAATCTGTTATCCCTAGAAACTCTGTTGAAATGATTGAAGGCGTTGTCATTGTTAACAATACTATTTATTTCAATAATAGCAGCTTTCGATGGCTTAGCCATCATCATCATCAGTTTTCTGTCTGCAAGTCACAAAAGCGCCTAGCAGACTTCCAGATAGCAGAAACTGACAACAGAAACGACTACCAGACTTGTGACTTCCATAATATATACAAATAAGACATACTTTGACAAATTCCAATTTATCATAGAGATTCTTTCACTATTATAAACTGCAAAGTCTTCGCTGCAAAGAAAATCTGAGATGAATTTTGAAAAAAAAAAATCGTCATTTTTTACTTTGCCTTTAATATAGCCATATTAATGCCCTTCTAATTAGGTTTACCTTTTTAAACATTTAGGGTGGGATGTATACATATGAGATACAAAGCAAGTTTGAAAGTAAAATAAATTTGAAGAAGTTTAGTAGTTTTTTTTACAATACACTCTAAAGCTCACGCAAAACATGAAATTCAAAATTTTCAAAATTAAGTTAATAGATGAAAAATTAAGCATAAAAACGATTTTCACTGTTTTTTCGCCTTATTAAAACTATTTACAAATTTCAGTTCAATCGGAAGATGGTCGGAAAATTTTGGGTCATGATCCACGTCAAATGGTAGAACGATTGGGCCGGGCAGGTTTGATTTCTGGCCGGGGCAGTCTATCCTTTATACTCTTTAAACCTTTCTTGAAATATAGTTCTGAACAATATCAAGAAAAAAACATGATCAACGATTTTGTAGACAAGAAAGATAATAATCTACACTAGCTTTAGACATGAAAATTCAGGTATAAATAACGCTGGAAGAGCTTTACTGCCAGTGGAAACTACAAACTATCCGCAAATAATCTGTTCAAGAATTTTCTAATACCTGAATAATGCAATAGAAATGTTGTAATTAACATTATCTGGCGTGGATTAGATACAAATGACATTAATAGAGGAGAGCTGCAAAATGGAGTTCCTGGAAAACTCTGGTGATTGGGAATTAAACAACTGAAATTCATCCGGAAATCAACATTTATTCGCGTCATTCAATAGTAATAAAGCAATTCCCGCCGTGTGTCAAAGCAAAACTTTGCCAACCTAGTTTGTACCCCAAATTCAATCCTATCCGAACGTGGTCACCACTTCACTCAGAAGCGACATACATAGTAGTACATAGCTCCAGTGCTTCGAAATGGACGGTTTATCATACTATAATAGAAGACTCAAACTCTTTTGCTCAAGATCTTACCGTATCTAACAGTTACTACTTGCATCATTACTGTGCATGTTTTTAATTCTATACTTGTCAAAACAAAGAACTATCCTCATAAACAATTTATAAAAAACAGCTTACTTATCTTTTAAGTCACTTCCTCTAGTAATCCCTTTCTTTCGAAACTTTTCATATCACCATCTACAGGCAGGGTTGGGCAGTATTTAAATACTTGTATTTTAATTACTTGTTTTAAATTCGTTTAAAATTTTTTTTTTTTGACATGTATTTTAGAGATGTATTTAAATACATTTTTTCTACTCCTATTGTATAATGCGTCATTTGATGGCGCAACTAGTTGCAAAATGATACTCATTCAATACAGATTTCATTATGATACAGGTTATTGATCAGTCACAGAGAAGTTCACAAACCAAATATTGACAATAATTGAGAGTCGTTCTAGTAAATGTTTCGTCCGATTGTGTACATAAAAATTGCATGTGATATTATATTATTCTTGTCACTTTTAATTTCTTTTAAAATTAGTATTCTTTCATGAAATAATAATTAAAATAAATTTGGATCGTAATTTCACTTTGATCCTATTTGACTAGCCCTCGCAGGCGGACTGCCATCCACAGCCACTTGAAGCAGCATGCGAGGGTAGCAGGTTTAGGCAGCTGTCCACTAGGTGGCCTTAGCTGAATTCTGAATGACAACTGCCCCGAAACGATTCAAAATAAACATTTAACTTACAAAAGTCCTAAAAAAAGTACCACATGAAACTCGACGTAATGGGTATTAATGTGACTCGTGTGAAATTTCCGATATTCGCTCGTTCCTCGTTCGTATCGTAATATCACACTCGTGTATTAATACCCATCATTACATCATCGTTTAATACTGTACTATTAAAATGCGCACCGGGAGCTGTAGCTCAATGCATCAAGTGATGTCACTGCAGCGCCTGTGACCGGGAGGTCCGAGGTTTGAGTCCCGACGGAGGCAGGATTTTCTGTCGGCGGCAGGATTTCCGACACTAGCTTTTCAGCTAGATCGAATTCAGTCGCTGTCTGGAGGAGAATTCTAGCGGCCGGCTGCTCTGATCGGTGGTTTTCCGTGGTTGCTCCGATCAACAACAGGCAAATGTCGGAGCAGTACCCTAACAAACGGACCACGGACCGCGCGCGATCTTTCCTTCCTCTTCCTTGTCCTATCCTCTCCATTTACACACACACTTACTCTAACATGCACTACACTACCACATATTCCGCGAGACCGGTCGGGAGCTTAGAGCTTCTCCCGGTGGTGGGAGAGTCCTGTTTAGGGGGAAACCCCTCTAGAGTAGGTAGGTAGGCACCGAATCTCGCCATCCAGCGGGGGAAGATCACCGCCATTTCCCGAGGGAAAACATGCACTACCCTTACGGGACGAATGACCTAAGCTGGTGACACACCCGAAATCAGTAACCAACCAACCATTAAAATGCATGTCGAAAAAAACTCAAAAACACAGTTATTCAAATACAAAATGTATTTGAAGTAATATTTCAAATGCAAGTATTTACCCAACCCTGTTCATAGGAGACCTCTCCAACCGGTCATTATCAGTCGCCTCACCCGGAGACCTGGGGAAACTATTAATTCCGTCGTAAACGCTGTGCGGGCCGCTCGGCGCAGCGAGGAAGCGCTAATTCAGTGCCGTATCTCGTAGGCCTTTACGACGCCGCGGCGTGTCGCTTTGTTCTGCGCGCGGTGTCCGCCCGCGGCGCCCTGCGACCGCCGCCGTGCGCTATGCGCTGTTCGAACCCGAGTCGGCGCGACAGCGGCCGGTTGAGCACCGCCGAGTCCAGGAACGCATCAGGAGAAGGTTCGTTTAACACGCAGGTCATCACCTCTCGTTACGCCGCAGAAACTTTTCCCGCATCTGCAAATCACGAGTTTCGAAATAATGGTCGTGTCATGCAAGCTTGCATCTCACGCTCGCTTGATAAACACCTGTCGCTCCCTGCGCGTGTGATGGGGAGAGACAAAAAGTTCCCTGCCTGTTAAGTGCGAGGTTTTTCCTCGTGTTTGCCGGTCGTTCCTTGAGCGAAGTCATCGCCGCTTTCAGTATTTTGCAATGGAGAAGCCCCCTCGAACTTGGTCACTTGAAAGTAAAATACCTCCACATAAAGTCAAGGAACAATGCGGACGTATGCAACTATAGAAATGCATTTCTAACCCTGAATATTATTCAGCTTACTTATTCGGTAACATTAGTTGTTGTAATTTGTATACTGTGTGTTCGTATTGCTTTAAATTGGGAGCGGTATCTCAGTGCATCAACTGATGTCACTTCCGCGCCTCTGATCGGGAGGTTCTAGGTTTGAGTCCCGACGGAGGCAGGATTTTCGACACTAGCTTTTCAGCTAGGTCGAATTCAGTCGCTGTCTGGAGGAGACTTCTAGCGGTCGGCTGCTGTGATCGGTAGTTTTACGTGGTTTCTCCGATCAACACCAGGCGAATGCCGGAGCAGTACCCTACCAAACGGGCCACGGACCACGCGCGATCTTTCCTTCCTCTTCCTTGTCCTATCCTCTCCTCTTACACACACTTACACTAACATGCACCACACTACCACATATTCCGGGAGATCGGTCGGGAGTTTAGAGCTTGTCCTGGCTGGGGCGGTGCCCCGCTGGTGGGAGAGTCCTGGTTAGGGGGAAACCCCACTAGCCGACGGTAGATCGGCGCCGGATCTCGCCATCCAGCGGGGGAAGATCACCGCCATCTGCCGAGAAAAAAAACATGCACTACACTAACGGGACTAATGACCAGAGCAGTTGACGCGCCCGAAAACACTAAAAAATCAATCATTAAAATCAAAGTAATGCTTTAAGTGAAAATCAGAATATTATAAAGCGTGCTTCATTTGTGTTAATTTGACAGAATAGTTTTTCAATATGTCATAGTATGAGCTAGTGGAGTGATATCCCGTGTTTCTTTATAGTCAAATGTTCCAGATTAATGATATAAGTGATTGTATTAACTCTAAATTGTATATCATTTGTAAACCATAGCTTTACTGAAGATAAGGAGCCGTGGAGGTCACAGGTTTTGTTTTTTAAGACTCAGTTTTTTTAGGAAGGTGAAAATCATTTGTATTTTGCAGGGTGTCCTTTTTATGAAAATATAAAGCATTTATTTCAAATGTTGGTTATATTTACAGTTATTTCAGCGTTTTTGCTGTGGATAAAAAACTGAATTTTTTTTCTTGAGCACTGAATATTCGGTTTTGTTTTAAATTAATTTAATTTTAAAGTATTAATTTAACAGAATCGTCCAAAACCTCACTAATTTGTATTATAATATGTGTGCTCCGTTGGCATGCTCGCCTTGGATACGCGCAGGTCCTCTTTTGACACACTTTTGTTTCTAAGAATAACACATCTCGCAATACTGGTACTACGCATTATGTTAATAAATGGCATTAGTACGATAAAATGTGAGAAAAAAATAATTGGGATATTAAGCTCATAATTAGAAAATGAGCTAAAAATAAAACGTAGACTGAAAATGTTGTTGAAATGTTGTTGTCCATGGACTAAGAAGGGTCATTAATGTTCTCTTCGTACCCTGTGTAAGAGAAGTTATTGCTCTGTTTTTATTCATTATCAAAATTGAATGATTATTGTATTAAATTGTAATCTGGCGAACAATTTCAAGTTCACCTTGTTTTAAATGAATTTCCATCATCTTCGATCTGCAATAAAGGAATTTTAACAAAAAAAGAATTACCACACTCCTTTGAACGAAAACACCGGAAGGACACGGTGCACCATCTCTGCGGGAGCTTCTGTGAAGTCGACTTGGATCCTTTTTATGTCCTTCTCAAGTTTGTTGTGATAGTTCGAGGAACATTGTACTGCTAACAACCCGCGCTGAGCCAGTAAGCAGTCTTTTTGTAGGTCACTAGAACGTACTCCAAAGACGCTGTCCTATTTCCGTTATTTATTAGGCCAATCTATAAGACGAGGACCCATGCGACTCCGGGAACGTGTTGCTGGCGGAGGGGGAGGGGCGTTCCAAGTAATTTACCTAAGCCCCCTGCATATCCGAGGGCGGGACGGAGGCGTTGGCGCAGAAGGGAGCTGAAACGACTGAGGAACTAGGTCGGCGCAACATGGCGGCGAAACAACACACCGCACACTGGTTGAATAGGGCCTGAAACCTGGTCATAATGGAAAATGCCAGTTCATGTGTGTAAAAATGGGTATCAATGGGTTTTTCAGTTCGCTGAATTTGAATTCATATTAATTTCAACTTCAAAATGGCGGACCTCTCATTTAAAAAGAAAGAAAAATGCATAAAGATTTCGAATAAAATGAAATTTAAAATTAAAAGGTTTAAAGGATCATAAATTTAATATGGAGTGTAGTAATATGGATGTAGTTCTCGCGGTCGCAGGTTAATATTATTATCATTCCAAAAATTAATATTTGTAATTTTATTATTAAAAGTAATTATAAGAAAAAATATACATAGAAAATAATTCCCTGTGGCGTAGAAGGCAATTCCGGGATATCTAGTGTTAAATCTTACTATGTAGTATTGCAGTAAAGAGGTTATAAAACAAAAAACTGCAGATATGTGCGTCAATGTGTTATTCTGTTAAGGGATTCTACTTATGAATAAAAAATGATTGAGGCAGGAATACGCAGGACAAAAAATATAATCCACAATACACGTGACTAACATTGTTACACTCTATACGTTAGAATTCAGCCGTATTATACATAAAATTATTTGACACTTTTTCTTAAAATACATTTAATAATAATACTTTGAAAATGTTTCGAGCAATGGTTACTTCACGAGACCGTAAGGAAGACAGAAATGATTGAAATAACTTTCTGAAGCTGAAGTAGTGTGCTTCAATGTCTTCGGAACGAGATTTGATGAGTCAGAATTCCAAACACGCACTTCGAATCTTGCCATTATCGCCAGGTTTTTGGCCCGATTCAACCAGTGTGCGCCGCTTTGGTGCATTGTGCAGGAATCGAGATGCTGCCGTTAGTTGAGTGTGTGCTGTGATTGCTCAAAATTAAATTGGATGGTAGGTATATAATTTTAACCTCCAATATTTCGGATTATTCTAGTATTATGGTCAACATATTATATTCCGAGTAATTCGTCCTTCGTAACTTACATTTGTTCTATGTAGGGAATACAGCTAAAACAGGTCCGCGAACTTGAAGCAATACAATGTAAATTTTTCTGCCATGCAATAGCTGGTCCGTGATACGTACCAAACGTTCAAATAAAAAAATAAATGTAGAGCAACTAAAAATGGGCAAAAAGATTATGAACCCATTTTCAATCGTGTTCCCGCACAAGTCCTATCAATTTCGGATCCTCGGCTTATCTTTCCCCATCAGTTGTTCACGTCACTCAAAGGACTTGCTACACCGTACATAATTGCCTTCACATACAACCATTCTAACAATGTAATTCGTTATTAATATAATAGTTTTTGATTCTTTATTGAGAATAAGAAATAACAATTTAATCGTCTTGAAAACGTTGAAACAATCTAAGGACAATAATAATTTTCCAAACCATCTTCAAAGCATTTAAATGACTTTCTGAGGTAACATCAGAAACTCAATGCAAACGAAATGCACCGTTCAGAACGGGAGTATCCCAACCACATATTTCCACCATCGAGACTCTGCCCGAGCCAGGTCAACCTCTAAGCTCCTCACTGATCTCCCAGCATGTGTGGTCGTGTAGTGCATGTTAGTGTAAGTGTGTGGAAGGGGAGAGGATAGGACAAGGAATGGGAAGGAAAGATCGCGCGCGATCCTTGGCCCGTTTGTTAGGGAACTACGCCGGCATTTGTCTGGTGCTGATCGGAGTAATCTTGGAAAACTACCGATCAGACCAAGCAGCTGCTAGAATCCTCCTCGGAATGTCTGAATTTGACCTAGTTAATCAAAAAATCTGCCTCCGTCAGGAGTGGTACCCTAGAACATCATGGTCATATACTGCGGTGTTTACAGAGCTGCCTGTGAAGTAAAACGGCTGTTACGGTGTCATCTAATCCCAAGGTTGAACGCCACCATAGTGACGTCACTGGAGTGACGTGTAAGGTTCCGATTGGATGACACCGTAACAGCTGATGAAATGACACAGGCAGCAAAGTAAAAAATCGCAGTGTAGGCATTGCAGTGCAGTGACATCGGTTGATGCCCTGAGTCACCTCAGCCTGTCCGAGAGTCAAAAAACCTGCCACCGTCGAGAGAGGGACCCTAGGACCTCCGGGTCATGTACTGCGGTTTTTACAGGGCTGCCTGTGAAGTAAAACGGCTGTTACGGTGTCGTCTAACCCGAAGGTTGAACACCACCATAGTGACGTCACTGGAGTGGCGTGTAAGGTTTCGATTGGATGACACCGTAACAGCTGATGAAATAACACAGGCAGCAAAGTAAAAAATCGCAGTGTAGGCCCTGCAGTGCAGTGACATCGGTTGATGCCCTGAGCCACCTCAGCCTGTCCGCGAGGAACGAAATGAGGAGGCAACTCGCTGAAAGAGAAGCTCGTAACCGAGGAGCGCCGCGCGGGGGGAGGGGCACTAAGAGAGATGCTCGAAGCAGAACGAGCGCGCTGGGGCGGGGGGCGGGGCGGTGGGGATGGGGGAGGGCGTGGTGTGACCGAGCCGGCGCCAGCACGTTTCCAATATCCGGCTGTGCGCTGCTTCGAAAATATCAGCGCCAGACGCCGCCCAGCGCCAGATGAAGCGCGCCACCACCCCCCACCCCCACCCCTTCCCCACCCTCCCTCCGTTTCCCCCTCCACGTGCAGCGTTTTGCCGCGTCGCGACGGATTCTCTCCCAAGACGTTCGCACCCGCGCATGGTGTGCGCTTTGCGTCTCTGCATCGGAGGCGGCCCGACTGAGAGAGCTGGTTCAGGGCTTCAACTGATTCACTGTAGCGCCTCTGACCTAGAGGTCCTAGGTTCGAGGGAGCGGTAGCCAGTGCATCAACTGATTCACTGCAGCGCCTCTCACCGGGAGGTCCTGGGTTACACTCCCCACAACGGCAGGATTTTCGACACTAGCTTTTCAGCTGGGTCGAATTCAGTCACTGTCTGGAGGAGAATTCGAACGGCCGGCTGCTCTGACCGGTAGTTTTTCCGTGGTTTCAGCGATCAACACCAGGTGAATGACGGAGCAGTACCCTAAGAAATGGGCTACGGACCGCGCGCGTGATCTTCCTTCTCCAGTTCTCACCTCCTCACTTACATTCACACGTACACTACCATGCACTATATTACTACACATTCCGGGAGCCCGGTCGGGGGCTTAGAGCTTGTCCCGGTTGGGGCGGTGCCCCGCTGATATGAGATACCTTTTGTGGAAAACCTCAAATGGCGATAGTAGGTCGGCGCCGGATTTCACAACCCACAGGAGGTAGATCACTGCCACATATAGCGGCAAAAACACTCACTAAACTTACGGGACTAGCAACCCGGAATTCACCATCCTATCAATGTCAATGGGGGTGTCCGGGTGTTTTAATTCAGCTTTTCGCGTCTGGCATTGAAGCTCTTAAAATATGGGAAATGGCCTTAAGGTGGCCCATAGGCAGCGTACTAGCTTCCCGAGGTGCGACACCGAGTTCCATTCCCGGTTGGGGCAAAAAGTTGCAGCTTACCTTTAAAATCGTCTCAGTTTCTGTGGCTGTTACGAAGAAAAGCTTATGCAGGCGGAGTTCGCTATAATAATTGTGGTCAACTATACGTAATTGTTACGGTCAAGAGAATACGTCGTGTTCGCCACATGTCTCTCTTACCCCCCCTCCAAGCGTAGGAATTGTAATAGGTTCACGCATGGGAGACACCGTTAGCTGACCCATCCGACAATCAACCCAAAATGGCAAATACAAAAGCAGGAAATTGGTAGGTGCTTTTATAGTGCGAAATGAACAGGCCAGAGAAATAGAAATGGACTATCATGTGGATTTTCATGAAGGACTTCTTAAGAAAACATGTCATAGGTAATTGTATTTCTTGGGTAATGCGTTTAGGCTTTTATTGCAATTTATTATCAGATATGTTAATTTCAAAAGTCCTAATAGGAAATGTTTCGACAATTATACTGTGAATAATATAATATTTAGAAAGTAGTTGTTGACTAGACCTCCTGTTTTGTTCGAAGTGAACTTAATACAATGCAAAGGGAAAACCGGTATTGTTTTACTATAGCGATTAGTATGGTAATATATTAGTATAGCGATAACTATTTTCTTTTACTTCCTATTCATAGAGATACCCAACTGGTCTTCAAAAATTTAAACATCTGAAATTTAATTCAGAAATTACTCTTAAAATTCCAAACAGGCCCTTTCTGTATTGTGATGCTGCAGAGGTATGACAACAATGTTTTCATTAACGGGTGGAGTGATTTCGCCAAGATTTATGATTGAGACTGGCAATTCCGTTAAGAAGCAAACATGCCATCACGTCTCACGTCACATGGCTTCATTATAAGGCGGAACATCCTCTGTATGGTAAATAGCTGCAACATGGTGACAGCGCGCGCCATTGAATCACCGAGGACGGCTAAATTGCGGCACGGAAGGAAGACCTAGTGAACTCCTCGGGGGACAGGCGTCAGAATAAATGTAGCAGAAATAAGATTCGTATGTTTTTTTTTATTTATTTTACGTCAAAAAACAGTTAAAAACTGCGTATGACGTGCTATGGGGAAAAGTGAATTGTGTGCACATTTTCAAAATTCTGTGATCCCTACACTAAGTCATATACTACTTAAATTTTGAATTTTTGAAAGGGAGAAAAAAAACAAAAAAACTCCCATGTAGTAAAATCTATTTTCAAAAATAAATAAGCAATAAATTTTGAATTTTGAAAGGGAGAAAAAAAACAAAAAACTCCCATGTAATAAAATATATTTTCAAAGATAAATAAGCAATAAATTTTGAATTTTGAAAGGGAGAAAAAAACAATCAAAAACACTCCCAAGTAATAAAAGCTATTTTCAAAGATAAATAAGCAATAAATTTTGGCTCTTATTACTTCCTGCCGCGACAACATGGAAACGATATTTTGAATAATTGTATTTCCCACTGAATTCTAGAAGACGTGCACAGGAAATGAAGTTACATTTATGTCCAGAAGCAAAACAAGGGGCCATCTCAGCATTTGCTCAATGGATCAGGGAAACTGGACGAAAAACCTGATCGAGATGGGGGTCATTGACCCGGAAGCTGTAGTACAATAGTTGTTATATGTGCGGAGGTCGTTCGATAAGTAACTTGGTTCGCATACTAAGAGATGACGAAAGTAACTTCTGTGAATTTTATTTTTTACTACAACAATATACGGTAAAATTTCATTGTTGTCATCGTATACTTACTAGACTATGACGTTTTTGTATGACGAGACATTTTGAAACGTTAAGTCAGCGCAAGCGTGTTTGAAGATATTTTAACGGAAGAAATATCGTGGCGTAGAAAAGGAAATACAAAGTAGTAGTGAAATGACTTCTGGTTTGTACTGGGTATATTTCTTTTAGTTCTTTGTAATGTTGGTTTAAACATTTAAATTAATGTTGATTTCATTTGAACTCACTTAAATACACGTAGTAAACAATTGCATATTTTTCATTTCTTTTTACATTATCTCCTATTTTCTTCCAAAAATAATGTCTTCAGAAAATAATTAACACGTTGAGTAGGTATGAAGAAATGAGATGCATAAAATGAATAGTTGTTGGTGGTTTCTATGTCATAATAAAGAATGAAAATAAATACTGTACACATATTTAACTTCACGGGTTTTTAACTGACCAAAAAGTTCTTAAAATTAAAACAAATAGAAATAACTTTAAAACAGTTTATAATCAAATTTGTTTTTTCATTAATATTAATTTTAATGCAATTGTAAATGTAATTTTAATGTAATTAATTTTTAAGCAATAATTTATTACTGAATTTGATATTCAGCAAATTTACTATTCCTATAAAAAGGAAGTTACTAATTTTTTTCAAATTAAATCTTTTATCATTTTTGTGAAGTAAACGAGCACACTTACCAAAGCAGTTTTTTTATGTTAGCAGTGCATTTATGTTATCAAAGCAGGAATGTTTCTCTGCACTCGTAAAAAGCACAATAAAGCAAACTCACGAGTTTTGATGCACAATACTTTTTAACTGAAAATGTGTAATGATGAAGTATAATACGTACAATGTGAAACAAATATTCGAACAAAGGGCTAATTTAGTATTGCATATGTTCTTTTATGTTACAACAATGGTTTGGCGAATTTTTACCTCGTGCTCTGACTCATCACCAAAATACCACTCTCCATTGCCTCATGTGCGAACCGCTTATTTATTCTGAGCGCTACTTGAAGATACTCAATATCAATGTATCATCACAATTTCCTTTATTCTAGTTCGATTTTTTACTAGGTTTGTTTTTTTCGTGTTTCCGGGCGCGTCAACTGCTTCAGTCATTAGTCGCGTTAGTGTAGTGCATGTTTTCTCTCGGGAGATGGCGGTGATCTTCCCTCGCTGGATGGCGAGATCGTCGGCTAGTGGAGTTTCCCCCTAACCAGGACTCTCCCACCAGCTGGTCACCGCCCCAGCCGGGACAAGCTCTAAGCTCCTGACCGGTCTCCCGGAATATGTGGTATTGTAGTGCATGTTAGTGTAAGTGTGTGTGTGTGTGTGTGTGTGTGTGTGTGTGTGTGTGTGTAAGGGGAGAGGATAGAACAAGGAAGAGGAAGGAAATACCGCGCGCGGTCCGTGGCCCGTTTGGTAGGCATTCGCCTGGTGTTGAGCGGAGAAACCACGGAAAACTACCGATCAGAGCAGCCGGCCGCTATAATTCTCCTCCAGACAGGGACTGAATTCGACCTAGCTGAAAAGCTAGTGTCGAAAATCCTGCCGTCATCAGGACTCGAACCTAGGGCCTCCCGGTCAGAGTTTTTTCTAGGGCTTTTATGCAGCCAACAACCGGTTACCCTTTACGTATATATTTGACCATACACTAGACCAACACACTTGCGGGCCCCTCTGAGCTGGGGTCAGCAAAACGGAGGCCCTCCGCGACAACACATACATACAAAGACAAGGGACAAACAACCTTGCCCAAGGCGGGACTCGAACACGCGACTCTTCGGACCGAAGCGCGGAGTCGGTACTCGCTCTTAGCCACCTCGGCCATCCAGGTCGGCCCTTATTCTAGCCCTATTAAATATTTATCTTCATTCTGATGTTCTAAGTATAATGTCACGGTCTTTACTGTGAAAGACTTCACTGTTCTTCTGACTTAAAAAGTAACTTCCACCTACAGGAAAATGAAACAAAACTTTTGTGAGATACTCTTTAAAATCAAGCATCGATCCCACTTCTTTTCATCTGTCACAATGTTCAAATGATCAGCCCTATTGTGGACTGCTCCTTCCAAAAATTGGCAATGCTTTCGTTCATCTCTGGAAAACTTTTAACTCGCCGAAGGTATTTCGCCTCCTTTCTCCCCGACCGCTGGAGGAGAGCGCGCATCAGAACACAAACTCCGCGATCCTCGAATTCGAACGCGGAGGGGGGGGGAGGGAGCGCGAGACGGACCTCCGCGCCCTGGCCCGAGCGCTCAGGGAAAGCATGTGACGCAAGTTCAAATCTCTCCGATATTTGTTATGTTATAGTTATAATTTTCTCAATCTCTTTATACAGGGAGCGGTAGCTCAGTGCATCAACTGATGTCATTGCAGCGCCTCTGACCGGGAGGTCCTACGTTCGAGTCCTGACGGTGGCAGGATTTTTGACACTAGTCTTTCAGCTAGGTCGAATTCAGTCGCTGTCTGGAAAAGAATTCTAGCGGCCGACTGCTGTGATCGATAGTTTTCCGTGGATTCTCCGATCAACACCAGGCGAATGCCGGAGCAGTACCCTACCAAACGGGCCACGGACCGCGCGCGATCTTTCCTTCCTCTTCCTTGTTCTATCCTCTCCTCTTACACACACACTTACACTAACATGCACTTCACTACCACATATTCCGGGAGACCGGTCGGGAGCTTAGAGCTTGTCGCGGCTGGGGCGGTTCCCTGGTGGTGGGAGAGTGCTAGAAGGAAACCCCACTAACCGACGGTAGGTCGGCGCCGGATCCCGCCATCCAGTGGGGGAAGATCACTGACATCTCCTGAGAAAAAGACATGCACCACACTTACGGGACTAACGACCGAAGCAGTTGACGCGTCCGGAAACACGAAAAACCAACCAACCAATCAATCTCTTTATAGTATGCAAAAAAAAAAACAACAAAAAAACATTAATTTCGGTTGGTATCTACAACACTTAGTTTAATTTTTGTGAAATTGACAAAGGAAAGTTAACATGAGCCAGATAAGATATTGCACAGTTTTCGTGAACAAAGTATTCTTATACTAGTTATATAGAAGGATTATTCTAAGAAGGGATCGCCTGGCTACTGCTGGCAACAAAACTGCAGATTAAGCTCAATTCGTCAATTTATATGTCAGCTTTTGTTTCACTTGTAAGTGGCTTCGACACTACGTCTTGCAATGTCACTGTCGTTCTAGCCGTTAATTAATTTAATCGTGACTTCTCCAACGGGTCCCTTTTTACAGTAACTACGGATTCTCTACAAGATAGCCAAACAAGCTTAAGTAGTTCTGTTATTTTCCCCGTCAGTAAAGTACTACTTCTAGTGTTGTAGGTAACGACAATATTTTAGCCCGTCACTTGGTACGTAATTGGAAACAGAAGCAGTGTATTTCTGGAGATTCAAAAGTCCAAATTGAAATGTCGATGACGCCTACTTTTCCCTAGTGGTCGCCCAGTGGTCGAAATTTGACCATAATTCATTAAATTGACAATTATTAACGTTATTGAGATTCTTTTGTCAGTGTATACTACTATAATTATTGCTTAAAAAAAGTGTTATATTACGTCGTCTGCGAGCGTGTGTAAATACGTCGTTAGCATTACCTTAATTCCCTCCAATACCTATGATCATTGAAAACCTATGAAAACGGGTAGACCACTGCGCTTCTTATCCATCCCGTATGTTATGTTTAGTAAAAAAGAACATTACTGCATACTTGTGTAAAAACTAACATAGTTTCCGTGCGAAAATTATTATTACAGTTATTATTACTATCATTATTGATAAAATGCTTATTACGCGCAGAAATGCAAATATGTAGTAAAGTATTTTTCTCTCAAACGCTAAGCTTGGAATCAAACGTCTGAAAAGTTTCATCTTGTAGATTAGAGCATTGAAAACAAAACTGGAATTCCCTGCGCGACACGAAACCAAGGAGTTTACGGTCTAAAGGGCATAGTTTTCGAGTTGCACTTGTATATACGCCTAGTGTTGATCAGAGAAACCACGGAAAACTACCGATCAGAGCAGCCGGCCGCTAGAATTCTCCTCCAGACAGCGACTGAATTCGACCTCGCTGAAAAGCTAGTGTGGAAAATCCTGCCGCCGTCAGAACTTGAAGGTAGAACCGCCCGGTCAGAGGAGCTGCTGTGCCATCAGTTGATGCACTGAGCTACCGCTCCCGGTCCTTGAAGTGAAGAAGGAGAAGAAGGAGAAGGAGAAGAAGAAGAAGAAGAAGAAGAAGGAGGAGGAGGAGGAGAGGAGGAGAGGGGAAGAAGAAGGAGGAGGAGGAGGAGGGGGAAGAAGGAGGAGGAGGAGGAGGCGAGGAAGAAGGAGGAGGAGGAGGAGGAGAGGAAGGAGGAGGAGGAGGAGAGGAAGGAGGAGGAGGAGGCGAGGAAGGAGGAGGAGGAGGCGAGGAAGGAGGAGGAGGAGGAGGGAGGAGAAGGAGGAGGAGGAGGAGGCGAGGAAGGAGGAGGAGGAGGGAGGAAGGAGGAGGAGGAGGAGGAGGAGGAAGGAGAAGGAGGAGGAGGAGGAGGCGAGGAGAAGAAGAAGGAGGAGGAGGAGGAGGAAAAGGAGGAGGAAGAGGAGAAGAAGAGACCCCGCAGAAAAAGGAGGAAGCCCTGCCGGTCTGTGCACGACGCGCCACCCCGTGGGCGTACCTGCCGGCCGCGAGCGCCGCGCCGACCCGGCCTAATCTGCGGTCATTTCATATGCAGCATTTGCCCATAATTCGGCGCGCGCCGGCGCGTCCCCGCTGACTTCGATGATTGATGGGGAGCGTCGGCGCGCGGCCGGCTGTCGCGCGGCGAGAGAGCGCGCTAATCGCGTTCCGCCCCCCCCCGCCCCCGCCACTCTTTATTGCGTTAAGTGCCCGGAATTATGGCGGGCTCGCTGGATTTCGCAGAGAAACATTCGTCCATTCTTTGCCGTACCCGCGGCGCCAGACTCGCGGCATTTGTTTCACTAAACAGTGGTAGTACGAGAATCGAGTGGTGGTGTCACTCATGTTCCACGAATGTAACGATTGATGGTTGTGTGTCTTGTACAAAAATATCAATATAACCTTTAATTATCTTTTTTAACCAAAAATCTAAAGTCAGTAGCAAAATTACCCAGAATATGTTGTTCTAATTTAGATCTAGTCCCGTTGTTTCAATGACATTTTTTGAAAAGCTTAAATTCCTCGATTTGCCTTTTAAAATATTTCGTACTCAATTTCTTTGAAGAGATGTCTTCATTTTTAATTTAATGGTGTGAATTTTTCAAAAGAAACGTTGATAGGCATTAAATGTGACTCCACGCGACACTTTTTAAATATTCTTACATTCATACTTTAACGGACTGATAACACTCTGAATCGTAATGCACAGGCCCTTTTTCGTTAAAGCGTTTGAATTTTCCGAATTTTCAGAAAATTGTACATGACCGTTCTTCTTAAGGGTGAAAAGAATTTGCCCTTTTAAAATTTTCGAAGAATTTTGTTTCTGCATTAAATTTACTAGGCTGCCTTTTTGTTAAATAGAGTTATTACCGAAACGAAATAATAAGTTATTTTCGATTTTTTAAAATTTTAACGCATTTGAATGTTTTGAAGTCGGTTCTATATTTTTGTTTTTAAGTGCTTTATTTTAGAAATTTTACAAAACGTGTGTGTTACGTAATTTTTAAAATTTCATTAAAATTTTCTCAAAATTTAAATTTTATATTAATTTATTAATATAAAATTATTAATTTAATAATTTATTAAATAAGAATTAAGAGTCCGATCGAATATGCACGTTCCCCCTCGACCATGTGATTCACTCTCGCCATCATTCTACTCTATATTTACAAACACATTCATTCCCATAGGCATGCAGTAATATAATTCTCTATGTGCACTATTTACCCACGTTTTCTCGCCGCCTTCACTCAGCGTCCGCGACGTCTTCACTTTCCACCGCCGCTGCGTGGTCCGTCTCGCAGCGACCGCCCGGCGTCAGAAGGGCGGGCGCGTGTATTTGAAGGTGGGTTAATGAAGAAGGATGATGATAGCCTCGGAGAGGGAGGCGGCGACCGGTCGGAGCTATTACGCGCTGCAAGAAGTGGAGACTGTGCTGCTCTATTCAGAGCCCTGTGCCTCAAGGAGACAGAGACCGGGAGCGGTGGCTCAGTGCATCAACTGATGTCACTGCAGCGCCTCTGACCTACATGTCTTAGGTTCGAGTCCTGACGGCGGCAGCATTTTCGACACTAGCTTGTCAGCTAGGTCGAATTCAGTTGCTGTTTGAAGGAGAATTCTAGCGGCCGGCTGCTCTGATCGGTAGTTTTCCGTGGTTTCTCCGATCAACACCAGGCGAGTGCCGGAGCAGTACCCTATCAAACGGGCCACGGACCGCGCGCGATCTTTCCTTCCTCTTCCTTGTTCTATCCTCTCCCCTTACACACACACTTACACTAACATGCACTACACTACCACATATTCCAGGTAACCGGTCAGGAACTTAGAGCTTGTCCCGGCAGGGGTGGTGCCCCTCTGATGGCAAAGTCCTGGTTGGGGGGGACACCCCACTAGCCGACTGTAGGTCGGCGCCGCATCTCGCCATTCAGCGGGGGAAGATCACCGCCATCTCCCTAGAGAAAGAAACATGTACTACAGTAACGGGACTACTGACCAAAGCAGTTGACGCGCCCGGAAACACGAAAAAATCAATCATCAATCAAGAAGACAGAACTAGTGGGAAGACCGGGACTAGCTGGAACTATTTTATTTTATTTTACTTTTAACAGAAGTGTAGACCATAATTGAAACTTGTAATAAATTAAACAAATATAATTGTTCTTTGTGTAAATTTGTAAATAATTGTATTTGAAATTTATACATTCATTCATGATAAATAATTTTCTGCAGCAGTACACTTTGTCACAACCTGTCTCTCCACTGTGCAAGTTTTGACAAGACTGGAATACGTTGAGTCACACACATTACGAACTATAATATTGTTATATTAAAAAATAACTAACACCTCTACAATGCTATTCGTTTACACTACTTATTTAATCTTCTCCATTTTCTTCATTGAATGTCAATCATACAAACCTAAAATGATACGTTTTAGTACTTTAACATGAGCTCATTTTTTACACTGTCCCCTGTTCTCTTCACACTCTGATATTTGAATCGAATTCTTGTTCTTTTTTCGGCGTATTAGATTTTTCTTGAAAACTTTTTGACAAATTTTTTTTTGCTTTCCTTTCTTTCTTACACTTCTCCAGACTTCGTTGATTAAATCAAATTTCTTGCAGATTTCAGAGTTTCTGTTGTGTTATTCCGTCGAAGGAGATTATTGTAGGAAGAGGTTTAATTTCAAAATAACTAATCTGTAATGTGTGCAATCCACCGTCTACAGTAGATGGGGAGTAGCATTATTAACTTCTTTGTCACCTGGAACTTGAATTATTGAAGTTGGCCTTGCAATCTCACTACTAGTGTTCAAGAACTTAAGAAGAGTGTTGGTACTTCAAGAATTAATTAGAGTGTTGGTGATGTAGATACCTTATTAATTCAAAGTAAATAAAACAGATGTTGTCTGGTATCAATTTTTATATTTCTACTTAAGATCTTTTCGATCGCGTAGCGATCATCGTCAGAGCTTGTAGCTGCTGGGTGGAAAGCGAAGTTCTGTTGCAGTGCAGACTGTGCAAACTGTGTCGTGAGAGTAGATAAAATTACCGAGACGAAGAGTATATAAAACTACTCAGATGGAAAATTTTAATTGACTGTTTCACGTAAAAGGAAGCACAAAATGTATTAAACTCACCAGAAAAGCTTCCATTGTGTGGTTTTCATTTTATGAAGACGATATACAACTCTTATTAAACAGTTTTGCAACAGTTCCGTTGACGCAGAGGCATCAGCACAGCATGATTCTTGGAACTCAGATAATGAGATCACATTCTAGCTATGAAGACAGTGCAACAGCCTTGGAGGCATGCAAAGTGAGTCGAGTTAAAATACAGCAGCTCGACCCAAATGACGTCATTTCGCATTATATCTTCCTCGGTAGCTGACTGAGAGCATGCAACACTCAGTGGGGGGCGAGCAAAAACGTGGACATTAGTTTATGTCTTCAGAGAAAAAACTAGTTTACTTAAACCCACTCACTCAAAACAAGCTAATCGTATAACTCTTTTAGAAATAATATCCTATCATGAAGTTCAAACACTGCCCACAGAACGTGAGCAGCATTGTTACAATTCAAAATCAGATAATCTTTGAAGTTAAGTGTTAAATAAAATCTATGAAATTTTGTTTTACAAAATTGTGGACGAATATTTCAAACTAGTATTTCAAGATTCATTTTAAAAACCTATCATTCGTGACGCAACATAATGAAGATAGTAGACAACAGAACGTCGTCCTAAAATGTTAGACCAATGTTTGTGTAGATTTAACTTGTTTAAGAGTGTGGTTCAATCTTCTCTTTTTCCCTAACAATTTTCCATGTGAAATGTATAATGTAAGTAGTGGTTGTGTTGTACTGTTAATAATAAATTTGGCGTCGTTTTCTTTTCCGTATAGTGGAACTACAGAAAAGTTAAAATATGAATAGTACAACAATTATTGTTCTACAGTTCTGTTATCACTTTTCTATAGTGGTTCCTATTGAGCGATTTAATTTCATGTGTTAAGCTAATAATATACTATTATAAATATTAGTTGGATTCTTCCGAACATTCCACACTTCGCTAATCATTTTCGAAGAGAAATAGTTTCATATTGAAACTCCTCTTCATTGGCCAAGCTCTAGTCTTGCGTTACATATATTAACCGTTTAATATTGGTACTGATACATTAGTTACTCTTTGCATTGTATAATTGATATAACTTGCTTGTTGAGGTGATATCTGTATAATATAAAACGCTGTAGAAGAGTATTCTTTCGTATTCCTTGCGTACACTCGTTATTCTGATAACAGCATCTCATTTCTGCAATGGTTCAAGAAATATTTAGGGAAGAACTTTTACGTGAGCCTACTGGTACAAACTTGAAGGGATTTTAAAATTGCTATTACAAACATTTTAAAAATTTCTTGCTTAATTAACAAATAAGTTTTAATTAACAAGATAGAATATTTGATAAGTGACCTTAATTTAATAATGTAGAGTTATTGGGACTACGGGATGGACAAACCGTGAGTTCAAGTACCCGAATTTTCATGCAAATCATTAGAGTGACCAGTATTTGATATAAGGCTAGAAACAGTAAAATAGGAAAACATTATCCAAGATATGAACTATTTTGGAAT
Organism: Teleogryllus oceanicus; assembly: GCA_964035755.1. Classification (NCBI taxonomy): domain Eukaryota; kingdom Metazoa; phylum Arthropoda; class Insecta; order Orthoptera; family Gryllidae; genus Teleogryllus; species Teleogryllus oceanicus. The sequence goes on along the minus strand of CAXIVR010000014.1, from coordinate 22,483,644 downwards.
TTAGTGTGAGATCGTCAATCCAACAACAGTTTTCTCTCTACATTACATCCCCACTTGTATTTAGGTGGAAGAGATCACTTCTTAATTGAATCAACAAGCATTTTTCAGAAAATTCACAAAGATATTAATAGATTATTCAGCAATGTATCTTTATTTTGAATTTAATGGAAAGATAATAAATGTCTTATTAATCATGTTATTCTTGAAGGTGTCGATAGTACTTTGTGCTGATTTTATTGATGGAGCACTTGCGTCAACAAACCGGTCTTTGTATGCAAATTGAGTGTCAGAGTAAATACCTTTTTCAGATTGCATGTAAGAGCAGCCTCCATAAAAGTCAGTAATGATTGGCAATGCAGAAGGATACCACAAAAAGTTCTGAAGAAAACTCAAGTTGCGAAATGAAAGTAGTTGCCAAAGATGTCAAACTTCTCCGAATGACATCACTCCATGTATGATCTAGACTATTCACGGTCCACTCTTGTTAGTGTTATTGTGGTTTACTGTCAGTCATGAGAGTAATCATTGTCACAAGTGAAATGTATTGCTGACATTAATGCTCTTACAGAATCGCGCATCAATTCGGACATGAACTGATTCTTAATTTGTTAAAATACGTTCGTTACATATTACATACAATAATCTACAACCAATACATGATCTAAGTTTTTTGCTAGCTTCCATTTGAGTGTGGAAAATTTAAAAAAAAATACTCTTGCCACAAATAAATTTGAAAACTTGAGAATTGTAAATAATAAAATAGCTTAAGAATATTAATTTTAATTAGAAACTGTAAGTAATGCACTATGTGTACCATTCAGTAAGAGAAAAGAAGTCTATGAACTTCTCTTTCTGTATTACGTAGAAAATAAATAATAAAAATAGATTTATAGGGACATTTTGCTCAATTTACTTTAGAACATTGATTAGACTAGAAGAAGAAATAGATTATCTTTCGAAAAAGTTGTTGAAAAAACAGATGAGAAATTCTGTGATAGAAAATTTGGGCTGTCGTTTTGACTCTAAGAGCAGCTCCACTTTTAAAACAGTTATCCATAGTTAACCGAATTTAATAATTTTCCTTTCTGAAGTCCGTTATTTCGTTTCATGGAACTACCCAGTGGCGTCTCCTCAATCTGGACCTAGGGCGTTGGTCGTGAAGGAAAGCGTTCACCCCGACACTACCCTTTTCTCTTACTTATTTAGAGTAAAATTGAATTATGTGAACAAAACCCTTATTTATTTTAAATTATGTTGGAAGAATGAGGGAAAGAGAGTCACAAAATAACAAAAACGAATATTTGTATTTTCTATTGCAAATATTGGAATAATACATTTTAAAGTACTTAAAAAGACATGCTCGACTCTTTTCCCATTCTTCGGTTCTCGTGTTAAAAATTAAATTCTGAAATATTAAGTTAGGACACGATCGCCCATTTCTCAGTTATTTCTTTTCTTCGTATGAAAGGAAAGGAAATAAATTATTTAAAACTATAGTTCCGCCTTTTCAAAAAATGACACTAGTAATTTCCAGATTATCGCTAAAGGCTGCAAAGCGCTACGGAGAATATCACAATTACGGACGCTCGCTCGCTCTCCAGCAGGCCGTTGAATAGATATCCAACGCCTTGGCACGCTTTGTCCTTGAGTGGGGACGTCGCGCGCATGCGCTGCCGCCTCTCGATCCGACTAGAAGACGTTGGAGGCATTCGCCAACAGCCTGAGCTACGCTCGCGCACTGCCTGCGTTGCATGGACGCGCTGGTGCCGATCTTTGACGCCGATCGCTCGGAAAACCGAATATATGTAAAAAATCTCAATACATTCAAAAGGAAAAAAATATTGTTTTTATTTCCTTGGGCATTGACACACGACTTGGACATTCAAACAAAAACGCCATAGGAAATAGCGCGACCACGATGGCTTTCACATTCAACGAAAGGTTGTTGTGTATAATATCCTATCTACGAGTTCACATAAAACATGTCTCTATAGTTGGGGAGCTTATACCGGTTAAACGTGTTCCAAAGACTTCTCGCAGGAAGTGCAGTGAAGCGCATTCGCGCATGATAAGGGGAGATGTGACTAAACTGGCTGCGGTGAAGATGAATTAGTAGACAATCTTTGTGTCGATAAAAAGGTGATCTAGATTACGACAATCATGTCCACACGTACAAAAATAGCACTACCACCATAGTAAACCTTGTTGTATTATTATTTATAATAATGATTGGAATTATTGATATGTATAATCGAAACTAATATACAAAGAAACTTAACTTACCAGTCAATGTCCGAATATGTATATACTTACCTGATAAGTTGTGAGTGAAAATCATGTCATCCTGACGTATTGGTTTGTGGCATTGAATTCTATTTTATTAACGCTTTATTGAACTGTGGTAGGGAACTTCTTCTTCTTCTTCTTCTTCTTCTTCTTCTTCTTCTTCTTCTTTTATTATTATTATTATTATTATTATTATAGATTAATAGGTTATTAACATTTCAAAGCTGACCCTAGCAATAAGGGCGATTCAAGTTAAGGAACTGGAATTATTGTCATTGAAAAGATATTTATTTGGTATCAATGTGTAACATGAATTCCTTCGCCCTGTAAAAAGTTTGATCTTTAATCGATCATCTGGAAATGTAGGTATTCAGAAAAACTTGGTGGGAATACATTAGTTAGGGAATAATTAAACAAATTCAAAGAACAGAGGAACACTTTATGTGATGCCAACAGAAAACTTAAGATAGAAAGAGAACGACCGGCTATAAGTATGATAAAACAATTATGAAGGCATTGTCTTCTAATATGAATATAGTAAATAAATAATAATTATTATTAAATCCGTGCTGAAAATTACGTAATAATGTCACAGAATATATATTCCTAGAGAAACGATTCAGAGATCCCTCACAGAGACTTGTGCATTTGACATTCATTTGATTTGAAAGGTGAGACAGTTACAAGAGTTTTGATTTTATTAGTGGATGTTTGGAAATTATATCATTACTAATGAATGAATATGATATTTAGAAATGTCAATTTCACTTAGGAAACGTGGAAATTCAGTCTTTTGTACAGTTAAAGATTCTATCTTTTAATTTTTCTGCAGTTTTTAAAATTCCAATCGATAATGTTTCAACGATGAGAATCATGTAAAGAAAACAAAGAATGTATATAATGGACATTTTATTCTGTTGAAATTACTGCATAATTCATAAGTAACAATCAATTGAGCAAACTATTAGCAGATTAAATGCCCGAAAAATTATATTTAAAATGTAAACACAGAATTTAAAAAATGAAACTAGGAAAAATGATATTACTTAGGGTGCGATAAATTTTTACACGTCGACTATTAACCATTTTTAAATTATAAAAATAATACTATAAACCATTTTTCCTAATAAATTATATTTGTTAATTTTTTTTTCAAAGAATTCCATATTTTCAATGCATATAGCCTAGTACTAATATGCAGCCAAAAATACCGAACACACACTTCTTTTTTTTAATGAAGGGTAATCCTGTTCTCTACAACACTTTTTTATTGGAGGGGAGGAGTGAAATCCCACCGTGCCTCAAGAGCGAATCCGGTTCTCATGCTAGGAGAGTTGGTTGAGAGAGCGGGCAAATCGGCTGTGGTCGCCTGCAGGCCTGCACCTGGGCTTCGCTCATTTCTTGCGAGATTCTGATTGATTGATTGATTGATTGGTCGACTGGTGTTTCCGGTCGCGCCAACTTCTATGACCTTTAGTCCCGATAGTATAGTGAATATTTTATCCATGCTGGAAGGTGATATCCGGTGGCGACATACATATCGGCTTGCATTGGAAATTTCTCACACCAGGTCTCACTCCCATCGGGGTACCGCGCCAGTCGAGGCGAAACTCTTAGCTCCCGACTGGTTCAGCGTAAAAAATGTAAGTGTAAGTGTGATTTGGTTTGATTTGATTTTTCGTGTTTCCGAACGCGTCAACTGCTTTGGTCATTAGTACCGTTAGTGTAGTGCATGTTTTTTTCTCGGGAGATGGCGGTGATCTTCCCCCGCTGGATGGCCGGCCCCAACCGTCAGTTGGGGTTTCCCCCCGTGGTTGTGTTGTCGCGTGAAGGAGAGGAGAGACACAGCCCTAAGCTCCCGACCGGTCTCCTGGAATATGTGGTAGTGTAGTGCATGTTAGTGTGTGTGTGTGTGTGTGTGTGTGTAAGGAAGAGGATAGGACAAGAAAGAGGAAAGAAGGATCGCGCGAAGTCCGTGGCCCGTTTGTTAGGGTACTGCTCCGGCATTCCCCTGGTGTTGATCGGAGAAACCACGTAAAACTACCGATCACAGCAGCCGGCCGCTAGAATTCTCCTCCAGACAGCGACTGAATTCGACCTGGCTGACAATCTAGTATCGAAAATCATTCAGGGTTCGAAATCAGGGCTCGAACCCTGGAACCTCGGGCCCGGTCGGAGGCACTGTGGTGTTCTCCTCTTCCGAGTACCGCAGTCACTTTTTCGTGACTCAAGTGATCAGAAACCTGGAGAATCTGGTATGTTTGTAAAATAAATAATACATCATTTAGTATGCCGTGCGACAAAATAGGCCTACGACCCTTTACTCTCTCGCTATCGCTTACGCAGTAGAGAGAAAGTTAAGTAATGCTTTTTTCGTCAGAAAAACTCTTATTACAGGGCCCTGGCAATCAAAAAATGGATAAATCCAGCTGCTAAATTTAGAGAAGAATTCTTTAACACTTATTGAGCCAGAATCCATGTTTTGTGGGACCTTGATCCTGAAACATTGAATGACGGCAAAACGTCTGTCTGTCTTTCCGTCTGTGGACAATGATTGCGGCTAAACTGTTCAGCCGATTTTCTCCAAAACTGACATTCCGTAATCGATGTCGCGGCCCCTGGAATTTTAAACCGATATTTTAATTATGGGGGTACTTTACTTGAAGCTTCTGGGTAATTTTCAAAATTTTCAATAATATGACTCCGTTTTTTATCAAACTTTGTTATTGAATGGTGCAAAGGACGTTTAAGAGAATGGTGCAGGTCTTGTGTTTTTGGAAAGGCCTAATTTATTTGAAAATAGCAAAAATTCAAATTTTTTTCGGCGTCTGCTTCTACTACAATTATGAAGATATAAATTTTTCCCTCAATGAAATATGTGCCTTAAAGATAGATTTTCAAATATGGTCAGGTACAATGTTTCGAGAATTTGATTACTTTTCGCGTAATTTTGCGTTAGAGTACGAACGAGAAACTACGTGCGTTTTAGCATTACCAGTTGTTTATTAATAAACTGATAGAATTGTCCCTTATTATTATTATTATTATTATTATTATTATTATTATTATTATTATTATTATTATTACAAAGCTTTTATTGATTATGTGATTTTTTAAAGAGGGTACGTGTTTACTTTTATTCCACCAACGCAAAGACTAAGGTTTTTTTTCAAAACGCATCAGATTATATCTGGTGGGTAATCATCTAAACTTTACGGATTTCTTCTTGACATTTTGAACTCTTGAAAAAGATACGAGTAGTCATTGACTATGCTCACATTCATGTGCACGTGTGACTTACGAGAAATGGCTCCTCATCTATCAGAGTCAAAAGAATACGAACAACATTCTCTTTGCCGGTGTGTGCGCATGAAACCTTTCCCACGATGAGGAGAGCGTGAATTTTAAGACTGAGATTAAACTTGTTTCAGAAGTAAGTTAGAAGAATACTTTTCTAATGAATTTTATTACAACAGCTGTTTTCTTATCTGAACTGTCTTCATCATTTTATGTTACACTGTATGTAATTTTATCCGTATGAAGTGTTGTTTTGACGTAGTGACGTCCTATTAATAGTACGTTATCATGTTTGGTCAAAAAGGCAAATATTCAACTAGAAGTAAACAATAGGTTACATATTTATATGTTGCTGGGACAAGCGCCGGTATGTTTCATAATTTAAGTGAAATTAAAAGAAATACATTGGAAATAGATGGAGAAGTGAAATCGACTGAGAAAGAGTTTTGAAAGGAAAAGCTGATGTGAGAATTGTGTAGCAGGAAATATAATTAGGAATGTCTGATGCAAATACAAAGGGAATGCAATGCTCTATCTTGAAAAACAAAATACCCCGTGGACATTATTTGTGTTACTATTCCACTCGTCAAATTAGAACCAGTAGTATGTAACTACACCTACGAAATGCCCCAATCAGGGCAGCGTATCTCAAAAAGGGTATCGCTTTCTCTTACCTCTCCCCTTCCCCTCCTTACCACTCCTCCCTTCTGGCCAATCATGAACTGTGACTCTTCTATCTCAGGAAGAGGCGGTATACATGGATGGCTATGTCGATGTCCAATAAATCGCGATGTACTAAAACATAACTTCTTTGATTTTAACATAGCTTCCAGTAATTTTCAACATTTAGTGCATTTTGGAACTCCATTAGACACTTCATTCGTGGAATAGTCCTATTAAATATCAGTCGTGTTTTGGAAATTCTCAGATAACTCCCTCCCACTCTTCGCGAGTCAGGGGTTTATCTTCAGATTCAAAGCACTCGTGGTATTACCTATGATAATCTCATTCCCGTTCACGAGTTAATAACTTGTAATACTAATTCATGTGCGTAAATATGAAATGTAGCTTTGTCTATTACAAAAACTAGGGGTATCCAAACATTTACCCCGACTTCACGATGGGCAAGTGAGTCTGCCCTTCCTTTCATCCCCTTCTCCTTTCCTCTCCCCTGCCCTCTGCCCCCCCTCCCCCCCCCCCTCTCCCCTCCCTCCCCCTCCCACTCCCTACTCTCTCCACCTTTCCTCTCCCTCTCCCGTCCCTCTCCACCTCTCCTCACCCTCTCCCCTCTCACTTCCCTCTCATCTTCACCCTCCCTCACTTATGATGCTCGCCGTTTGAACGAAACCAATCTGAAGGTCATTCGCGTTTGACCGCCCTGCACCAAAGTTTCTACAGCTCCTCTGCATTGCTTCATGGAATCTAGCTTGCTTGTGGGGTCGATGAGAACCACGTGTGTTTGACATTAGTGTAGAGGGGGCGAGTGATCAAAAATCAATATAAAAAAGCACAGGAGAAAGATGTTGCAGCAAAAAACATATTTTTTGTGCAGAAGGCCAAATAATGATATAAAAAACAAGTGGTGACCTTCCATTAAATAATTGATTATGCGGTCAACTTTATTAACTAAATTTCCGCCGGAACATTTTGTACCCGGTTAAGGCCCGTTTCACTGTTTTTTCCTAGTACGTTGACACTGGAGGAGGGGTTTTCTAAAAAACGGTATTAGTGTGTGTGAACTGTGTGTGAAGTGTAAACTGTGTTTAGATTATTGTACTTAAGTGTTCTTTTATTTGATTTCGTAGTATAACTCTGGATACTAAAATTAGCATTTATATCATCAATACTTTGTTCTTTAATGCTCTGCATTGTTGTCCACATTTCTTAAAAAACAATTTATTTATCAGCGTGACTTCAAGTCTCTTAGGTACCTGAATTACTGACATTTTTATATGCCATTCTAACAATATTGACATATGGAAAGCACGTTTTGCTTTCAACAAAATCAGTCGTGATAATTTTCACTACACAATCATTGTACTAGAACATGGAGGACTTCCAGTTAAGCGCGTTGAAAAGCCAAAGCTCCTGTCATCGAATACAAATGAAATATTATTCTTATAAATGACAGTGATGAACAAGGGTGATTAACGTAAAATAGACAGATACATTTTTCTGTTTTACATTACCACATTTTAAACTCGCATGGAGCGCTAAATAGCAGTCTCGCTATTTATGTACTGCTAAGTCGAGAGCATTCAATTCGACAACATTCCTTTATCCTTAGTGACTTCGCAAAGAACATAGAGGAGCTCCCAGCAGATTTGCTAGTAAACTCTAGGTTTGCCACCTAGGAATCTCGTGAACAGAGATTTTGAATCGGAGGTAGGGGGGTTACAAAAATTGAGTCAAAATGTATTTTTATATTTAAATGATACTGTTAATTATATTGTTCATGAAATAGTATTCAGTTTTATATTACTTTTACACTCTATAAAAAATTGTTACTTAGAAACCATACATATCTTTTAGTCTGACTAGACATTATAATCACAATAAGGAAAAAGTTTTTTATTTGATTAGCTTGTTTTTTAAATGTGTGTTTGTAAATTCGATAAATTCGATAAATTGTACATAATAGATTAATTTACTCGTTTTACCTTGAGATTTTCCATATTGACCCGGACCCGGAGATTACATCCGAAGCCCGGAGATTCCGGGTCAACCCGGAGAGGTGACTGCTCTAGTGAGCTCTCATTTCCTTCGATTTCTCCTCGTCCCCTCTTTGTCGTTGGATGAACGAAAAGCTCGAAATTAATAAAGATAACCCTGTTTCCGATACATAGCCCCCTCCCCCCTCTTTGAAAATCCTCTTACGCCGTCCTGCACCGTCCACTGGCCTGCCACGCCCCGCTTAATTGAAATTAATTAGGCCCAGCGCCCGTTATCGCTTTTCGGTCCGAAGGCGATATCTTACTCCCCAGCGCGAGCCGCATTCAGAAATCCGGTTCTATTAATTCTACGTCTTTATATCGAATAACGAAACCACGTATCGTTCAAATATTATATAATTTTCTGATTGATGCCCATAAATCAATCATAACAACCTACAAGGTACGTCGGAAATGAGACGGGCGTGTTGCAGAAGAACTGTACTTACGATGATCATAGTATTCCCCCTATAATCGCTCTCACAAATATGTAAACAATGTCGAGATGGGCGCGATAAAACAAATTATAAATCGCCATATAGCCTGCAGATGTTTGGCGAGTCTCGTCCAACCTGGTTAAACAGCTGTTTTTTCACTAGGCGAGGTCTAGAATTTACGTCTTGTTATTCGGAGTTTCGTCGTCTTAAAAGCCTGACTCGATAGGCCCCGTCTCTGGCTGCGGTGTATGATTGTGTTAGCGGAAATGGCAACGTTATGAAAGTACGTTGTGGTCAAGCTTGTCGAGTAATCACGGTGCTGGAGAGTAGCTCTATCATTTTCCTTTGTGAAATATTATGGAAGGAATTGTATAAAGTTGTCTGGGTGAGAGAATGAAGTGTGTGTATGTACATACCGATAGGGTGAGGACAGACTGAACATACACTCGTTAATGATCAAGACACTGCGTAATTGGTCCGTAACGGTCGAGGAAAGTTAATTGCCCACTCAATTGCTCATGCTCCCGAATAATTAAATGAAATCATGAGAATCTGGTAAGACTCTACAATATATTTGAAAACCAATTCTTTGAAATCCTATGTCTTTAAAGTTATTTTACTTGATTATATTCCTCACAAAAATGACAAGTTACGATTTAAAAATTCATCTATACTTTTTTTAATTTAGCTCTTCTAAATCGTGTTTTTTCATAAACATGAAAGTTGGAAATTTCGAACATTATGGACTTTTATTTGCTCTTAAAGAGCGAGAAAGATGAATAACAGTGACAGACTGGTACATAAATTTACAACAAGGAAGATTAATACTATCAGATGTATATTTTACAAAGGTTGTAAAGGTTGTATTGTTACAAAGGTTGTAAGTAACCAGATAAAGGTAAGACAAAGATAAATGTTTTAATTTGAAGAAATCTTTTAAAAAATATGTTTAATTAATGCACGACGCACTACTTTCAATAACTGTAAGTGGGGAAGAAGCTTCTAATATAAAAATGTATTAAAGGAGAAACAAATGATCGGCGTACCGGGCGGCGGAGATCCCTTGTTTTCTAAGAAGAGACATTGTTGCAGAGACGCCTGCAAGAGCAGTGTCAGACGATCGAAGTCAAGGAGGCTTTAATGCAATAATCGAGGCGTGAAGTTTCCTCGCTCCAGCGCCGGAGGACGAAAAAAGGAAGGCGGAGAAAATCCAATAACGCTATAATAGAATGCTACATTAAGCTAATACTGAGCCGTTTACAAAACTTTTAGGGTATCTCTTGACCTACTCAACGCTGTTGCCAGATTCTAGATGAAGTGCTCAATGAAGCGGCATAAATAGCTCAGGGAAGAGCTGTCGATAAATCTCTGGCTCAAATTCTATTGTTACAGACGCTAAAACGAATTAAACAAATTTTAGTATATAAATCATTTCATTTATATGTTAATCAGAAAAAGGGAAATTGCAGTAATTGTGCTTAAGTTATATCTCTGAAATGTAAAGTAACGAGCCTATAGAGTTTTCGTGTAATTATTTCGTTTTACTTTCACATATACGTACGTATAAACGGAGTTATTACGTACGGAATTATTACGTAGTATAGAGAAAGTTATGTAATGTTGCGGAAAATCGATTTCTAGATTTCAACAAAAATAGACGTTTTGCAGCAACGCTTTACAGCAACGCTTAAACGCCATTTTCTTAAAAGCGGCTCCCAGTTTTTAATGGAAATTGTCATATAGGACGAGGTTTCACTCGTCTTTAATATTCTTTAAGTAATATATTTGTTTTAATATTAGGAAACCAAAAAATTGAGAAATATTTTAAAGAAATGTACTTTGGGTGTCGATAAATGGCAGCTGGCGAGACTATGTGGAAAGTCCGAACAGCTAGCGCAGACACAAGAAAATGGAAAAATAATACGAGAAAGTATGTGTCATTCTCTTACACCACTATTTTAAATATATAATAATGTAACTTACATACTAAAACGATATCTTGAATGTTAAAGTTAAAGACAGAAAATTTCATTTTAACAAACAAAATATGATGGTATGGATGTTCGAGGTTGCGCAATATTGGTTCTAAAACTAGCTCGATTAGATGTTTCTTGTGTGTATATTTCTAATTCCGAACGTACGCATAGACTGATGGAAAATTAAGGAGACACTGGACGTGTGAGAGATGCCCATGGTTTCCTTAGATACCCAGAAAATAGGAAAAATCCTAAAGCAATGAAACAGTTTCGATTTTGATTTATTTATTTATTTTTATTTATTTATTTTACGTCAAAAAACAGTTAAGAAATGCGTAGGACGTGCTATGGGGAAAAGTGAATTGTGTACATTTTTCAAAATTCTGTGATCCCTACACTAACTCATATACTACTAAAATTTTGGAAAAAAAACTCCCATGTAATAAAATATATTTTCAAGGATAAAAGGCAATAAATTTTGGCTCTTATCCATGTTGTCCTTCGGAATAATACTTCCTGCCGCGACAATATGGAAACGATAATTTGAATAATTGTATTTCCCACTGAATTCTAGAAGACGTGCACAGAAAATGAAGTTACATTTATGGCCAGAAGCAAAACAAGAAGCCATCTCAGCATTTGCTCAATGGATCAGCGAAACTGGACGAAAAACCTGATCGAGATGGGGGTCATTGACCCGGAGGTTGCAATACAATACTTGTTACAGGTTGTTTATACACATTTATACAGTTCAAATGGCAAATAATGCATTATGTATCATTGTTAAATTTAATGTAACTTTTCTTGTGATGATCAGTATAATCTCTAAATGTATAGAAACAGTTATGCTGTAGAAACAATTTCACTTGGGATTTAAACTTTTCTATCGAATTTACTTGTTTAATGTCATCTGGCAAAGTGTTGTAAAATAATGTACATGATTGAAAATGTAAGTACTTTATAGTGTCCGCAATTTTTAATTCGTAAGGCTACGACACCATTCTCATATTCAGTGAGTCACTGCTTCCTGCGTGGTTGGCGTCAAGTAAGGAGGAAAAGAAAGAAGCTCCAGTAAACGTGAGCGGTTTCAGAACGGCCTCTTTTTGCTGCTCCAGGACTCCACACAGTCGATAACAGCTGCTGGCCACTAGATGATTTTATATTACTTTTTATTTATCAATAAAATCAACTTAACTACGTATCCCCAGTCTGGCTCGCATCATTCAAAACTCATCTTAAAAAATCAAACTTCCAGAATCTAAGGTCAGACACTAAAGTCTCTAGTTTTTTGCAAACTCCTTCAAGAACTTCATCAAGAATTCGGTATCACCGTCAATAAAGTTCATTTCCTATTTTTACAATAATTTTCTACCACAAAATACGTCTCAATTCTCAATTCTGTATTTCAACATCAGAAAACGGAATTCTATCAGAAACTTTTAAAGTGAAAGCTATCCAGGGAATTCTATGGCCCTCCATTGATATACTAAATAATTATTATTCGTACATTCTGAGTGTTACAGGCAAGCAAGAATAAATAAATAAAAAAGAAACTAAATATTTTTGCAGATGTGTAATGAAGCGCATGTCAATAATAGATAAATATAATCATTCACTTCAGACATAATATGCCGAACATTCGTGTGTCATAGGTTTAGGGGCAGCGGAGTAGTTGAACAGCTCATGTGAGGTTATGGCGGGATACTCAAAGGGCGATACTGCCAGACAAAGCCATAAACAACGATGTGGCTGCGTTGATACCTCGGTAACGCACTTTGCTAATGGAAACGGGTAATGAGAAAAAAGATGCATCATAGAATTCGCGCGTTAAGCGTATCAAAGCTGTCATTGAATGAACATCGCGAGCACATGAGGTTGTTGAGAGCGAAATTCTGCCTCCTCGCTGATGGACAAGTTAATTCTCCCTCGGCATCATCAATTGTAATTCGATCCTGAGTGCTATGGTTAATACCAATCTTAATATGGATTTGAATCCTACGTCCTCAATTATGTAATTCACATAGTACTCTTTTGTTATTATGCAATAGTTTTTTTGTAGATTTTATTTGAATATTGTCATTTTATTAAAGGAACGTAAATCTTTTCTAACAATATACAAGTATTAGGCCAGCAAAAATCAGTAGTTGATGCGTTTAATCATTTTAATGTGTAAAATAAATAGTTTTTCGCTAAGAGGTTTGATTTTATTAATTGGTAACTTTTCAATGCTCCATGAAATTTTTTAATATTACAATATTACAAAGGCAAGTAAATAAAGGTAAAATATGTATTTGGAATGAAACCTAAAAGTGGATTAACAGGTAGATGATGATGCAAAATCGACCAATTGGTCAAGTTTAGTTCAAACCGAAAATATTCAAAGCCAACGGGTGCATGTGGACCTATGGCGATTGTGGCGCCATGATATCTCCGGAAGGAGTGGCCTCGGAGTACTCCAGTAAAGTTCCCTTCGGCGACAAGGTGGAACTAGGGGCCCGACCCTTTAACGAAGTCATGAATTGCGTATACTGGCCGGGAAGACATCACCAATAACTGGGGAAGCCGAAATAATACATTTTAAAATGTGTCGGGAATACTTTAGCCACCGAAATACTATTTGAATTGGTGCGAGTAATCAGAGACTTAGGAATTCTGCCAAACGTAGACTGAACACTACAGATTCTGAAAAAGACAGTTTTATAAATCAACGACAGTTCCTTCTTGAACTTCATGTCACCGTTGAGTGTGTTTCCGCTTAGATGCAAATGCAATTATCGACATCTTGTTTCGTTATCGGAGGGAGGAGAAAAGTCCTGCAATGGGTAGTGGTGCGTTGCCGAACGTGGTAGCGGAAGGGAGAAAGGGCTCAGAAAAACAATCCCCGATTGATTTCACCATCCCTACTGCTTTACTAATTACCCTTGTTTTGTGGTCTTAATTACCACGCCACACATCCAGGAAATCGCTTCTACCCCCGTCAGTTCCCCTCGTGTTTTTCACCTAATCTAAATAATTAATTTTCCATCACGGTGAACACCACTGATTGATTCTCGCGTCGATTCGTGACCGCCATTCGAGGAAATGAATCTTGTGGTGATGAGTATCGCTCTCTCTTCCGCAGTTAATGTTGTTGATTTAATTTGCTGAAGTGGATAAATTTCTCCATTGGACTGCAAGTTTCATAATTTTTTTTTTGTGAACGTTGTAATGAACCTCTAGCAGTATGTTATTTTAGAAAATGCTTGTCGATAACTCTTTCTTTAATTTACATACGATATGTTCGTCGGGATACAGTTAATATAATGTTGAAGAAAGATCAACGAAATAATACATACCGTAGTTGAAGTAAATGCCAACTTACATTCAAAATGAAGTAAATGCAATTTTGAGGCATTTTTTCACTCATGTTTCCGTGGTTTGTACTTTATTGCTTGTTATTTTCCAATATTAACGGTCGTAAATAAACTGATTCATGAGTTAAATTACTTTAAAATTTTAATGTCTATAAAGTGTAGTTATTAGAGGACCATTCGGCAGATTGTAGATTCGTGCTTGATAAAAGACATTCGTATGTAATTGGTGAAATGTCTCAACAGTTTGGTGATGTATAACATTGATCTCGTTGTAAGAAAAAATTACATAGATCGAAGAAATCTATGTGAAGGCTATTGACAAAACACAGCATCTAAACACATCGACTCCAACCCTTGCAGTAGACGGCAAAATGCAGCTAAGCTGCAGAGAGTTTCAAACAACTGTACATACATATCTCCCTCAACTCACTAGTCACAATGTGTAAACGCATATAATAGTTTATTACTGCTTACAACCAATCCGATCGGATGATGCTAGGCGTAATGCCCAAAGGCAGTGTGTTAAGTGTTGTAAGGAACAAGGTGTTCACATTAATCATTAAACGGGCGCAGTGTATAACACGCATACTTTTTTCTTCTCGTGAATTTCAACGGAATTTCACAGAACTGAACACAAGAGCATTCCAAATTCCAGAAGTGAATCGTCGAATGACACTAAAAATATTTCCGTCATCATAAAGAGAGTCTTTTTCTGGAGCCTTTTGCTAGTGCCTGCAGGACTGTGGCATTCCGTGACAGCGTATTTGCTCATGCGTTGACATAAACCTGATGGCCACCCGATCCCGCTATCAATTCCTATTCAAATGTGAATATATATATGGGCTTATTATTAATCAAAAATAGGTATTGGGAATTAAGGATTGGGAATTAAGAATTCCGATATGGTGGCTGGTGACGCTTTTACTTTCTCTCCCGCTACTCACGTAGTTTAAAGGTTTTTTTTCGTGTTTCCGGGCGCGTCAACTGCTTTGGTCATTAGTCCCGTTAGTGTAGTGCATGTTTTTTCTCGGGAGATGGCAGTGATCTTCCCCCCCTGGATGGCTAGACATAAATTCCTTTAAACTAACTGATGCCACTGCAGCGCCTCTGCCGGGAGGTCCTAGGTTCTTCCTGACGGCGACAGATTTTCGACACTAACTGGAGGAGAATTCTAGCGGCCGGCTGCTCTGATCGGTAGTTTTCCGTGATTTCTCCGATCAAAACCAGGCGAATGCCGGAGCAATACCCTAACAAACTGGCCACGGACCGCGCGCGATCTTTCCTTCCTCTTCCTTGTCCTATCCTCTCCCCTTTCACACACACTTACACTAACATGCACTACACTACCACATATTCCAGGAGACCGGTCGGAAGCTTGGAGTTTGTCCCGGCTGTGGCGGTGCCCCGCTGGTGGGAGAGTCCTGGTTAGAGGGTAATCCCACTAGCCGATGGTAGGTCGGTGCCGGATTTCGCCATCCAGCGGGGGAAGATCACCGCCATCTCCCGAGAAAAAAACATGCACTACTAAAACGGGACTAATGACCGAAGCAGTTGACGCGCCCAGAAACACGAAAAAATCAATCAATCCATCAAAAACAATGTTATAATATATTTATTTTTGAGAAGTCCTGCACAGTTTTCTTCTAGATGCTTTGGTGCTTTTGTTTTATGAGTAAATTCTAGTAAATACGAATCGTATTTGAAAATTGTTGTTAACTCTCTTACTTCTTTTTCATCTCCTCGGCTTCGCCACTGTCTTTCTTTTCCATTTTAGCGCTGTCTCTATCCCTCACGTTTTACTCACTCCGAAGATTCAATATTTCGTTTTCCCCTATTCCTCAATTTCTCCAAGCCTTTCTTACTGAATGCGTAGGTCCTGCTCTCATTTTTTCTGGCGTTCGCCTCCTTACCGATTTTCAGTTACCTGCTAACTGAGATTCTGCCTCTCCTTGCCTCCGACTTCGCATTAACCCAGTTTGCGTGTTCGTGTGGCGAGAGCTTGTTTGTGTTCTTGTCAGTGCCAATGTTTCGTGGTGTCGCGGAGACCGCCAACACAGTTCCGTACTCTCAGTAAATGTTGGCTGGGCTGGCAGGAAGGACTCCGAAACGGGCGAAGAGAGCCGAGGAGCAGTGAGTAAAGGAGACAGAGTGCTGCGGGGCGTGGCGTGGGGTGGGGGGGGGGGGCGACGCAGGCGAGAACGGAGTGCTACGTCTGGAGGGAAAAGCGACACGTCTGCAAACTGAGTTTGAAAACCGCAGCTTCAAAGGCACTTCGTTAGTGCAACCAGGACTCTGGAACAAGACGGACCTACCTCACCGACTGCCTAGCAAGGGCGCTTGCTCCCGTTTAGACGAGCCCTTCCGCCCCTCCCCCCCCCCCGCTCTCTCTATTAAAGCGCCCCGCTCCACCCCCACCCCCCCGCGAAGGGATCACGGGAAGACGCGCCCTTTGAGCGAGCGCGAGGCCAATTTGCGTGCAATTAATCTAGCAGAATGGGGCAAATGTGCAGAATGTGTCATGGAGGTGGTGAATTCAATCGTCTCTTTTACAAGACCAGTGGGTCTAAAAGAGCACGTTCTTTCTCGCCCGCATTTTCAAAAAGTACTCCTTTTTTTGAAAAATTTTGCATGACATTATTTCAAAATCTATCTTTAGCTTTCATTAAGGAGAAAAATAGGAAGACGCGAAAGAAATTTAATTTTTTAATTTTCAAAAAAAATAGTTTTTACGAAAATGAGACTAGCGCCATTCTCTTAAACGTCCTTCACACTATCCAACAACACAATTTAACCAAAAACGAAGGAGATATTCTTTGAAAATTTTGAAAATGTTCTAGGAGCTTCATGCAAAATAACCCCCAAAATTTAAATTTCGGTTTCAAATTCATGGGGCCGCTATATCAGTCAGATCGATTGAGGAATATTATTTTTGGAGAAAATATGGTGGACGGTTTAGACACTAGCATTGTTCACTGACAGTCAGACAGACAAACGTTTTGCCGCGATTCGATTTTTCGGTACAAAGGACCCCCAAAATAGGGTTTCTAGCTGAACCACGTGTTAGAGATATTTTTTTCTAAATTTAGGGTCTGAATTTATCCACTTTTCCATTACCCTGCAACTAGAGATTTTGTGCCGAAAATTTGCCATTTTTTCGCGCAGCATTACGTACCTTTCTCTCTACTGCATAAGTGGTAGCGAGAACGTAAAAATGGAAAGGGATAAGCAGCCCTACCGCCAAGCAGTTTACGGCCTTTGACACTTTAAAACGTTTTTCTGCCACATCCGAACTGATCGGTAGTTTAACGGAAGCTATGAGAACAGCTGGCCGTTAAGTCATCAGGCTATTTCATTCCCGTCCTCTTCAGGGCAACGCAACATAATACAATGCCTTACGCTGTTTCGAGTTCTCAATCTGTGTCCGAGTTCTTCTAGGGCCACTTTTAGGCCACCTGCCCCAGGCCACTGTTCCACGAAACCGGCTGACTTGATAGTATTTTTTTGTAAACGTGTTGCGCGTACTTAAATTATGATAATTTAATTAAAATAATAATAAAACAATAATCAAAATATATCTTTTTGTGCATCCGGGATCTCTGTGCAATGTACCGTTGAATATTTCAGCGACTTTGACGCATTTATGACAATAATGTAAATATAGTTTTTGCTTTAAAGTCAGTTGACTTTGCAATCGGTAAAAAAAACTTTTTTCAAAATTAAATAACTTTACAAAAAATGTTACAGAATAAAATGTTTTCAGATCATTTAGTTAGCATAAGGTTTAGTTTTCTTTGCTGACATATTTATATTCAGGAACATATGTTTCATCAACAAACACATTACATTATTTTACTTTTCAATTAAAGCAAAAAATGTACATTAATTTGAGAAAATTTTGAAAATGTTTCAGAAGGGTCACATAAAGTACCTCTAAAATTTAAAAGAATAATTTCAAATTCTCATGGCCTTATCAGACTACAGCGATCCGCGAACTTTTTAATTTGGAGAAAAATGGCATGTATTATTGAGGCGATAACGTTCACAAACAGATGCCGACAGAAGTACAGGTGTGAAAAAAACCTTTTTGTGAATAACGGCACCTATAGACGTTAATTTCCTTTAAGATATCGATGTAGGACTTTAGCATCTCACAAACTTTCTCTACTCTGATTATAAAACAAGTAAAATAATAATTAACCTGATACTGTGATACTGATACCTGATAAAGATACTGACAAGTGATTAACCTAATAGGTATACTTCTAAAATGCAGATAGGTGCGGGAGCTCATTTGAAATACACACGTTTCGTAAGATGATGCCTGTCTTGTCCAACAGAGGAAGTAGTCAATTTCTACAGGAGAATTAGGCGGTCGAACCTAAGGATGTGGCACTTGGCTTTCCCGTCCACGTTGGCAACTTTATTACAATATGCATGATACCATGTGATTCGTGGGAATTTTCCTTTCCTTCCTCATCGCAACCACTTAATGAAAACATTCCTGACTTACACGACGTACAATCCCAGCTTGATTCTGCGCTGTGATCGAGTCATTAAGGTAGGCGTGTGAGAACTGTTTGGAGAAACTGAATAAGCAATTATGAAGAATTTACTCCAAGAAGCAGCTGTATGGTTCCTTCGAATTCTCGCTTCAGTTGGTCGGTTAGTGTTTCCGGGCGCGTCCATGGCTTAGGTCATTAGACCCGTAAGTGTAGTGCATATTTTTTTCTTCAGGAGACTGCGGTGATCACCCCCCGGTGGATGGCGAGATCCGGCGCCAAACCTACTGTCGACTAGCGGGGTTTTCCCAATCAGGTATCTCCCACCGGCGAGGCACCGCCCCAGCCGGAACAAGCTCTAAGCTCCCGGAATATGTGGTAGTGTAGTGCATGTTAGTGTAACTGTGTGAGGATAGGACATGGAAGAGGAAGGAAAGATCGCGCGCGATGCGTGGCCCGTTTGTTATGGTACTGCTCTGGCATTCGCCTTTCTCGGTTCGGTCGTTTGTAGACCGCTGCATGTGCGAGCAATCACCCTACGTCAAATTTGAGCAATCATAAAGCGTGCGAACGTGCACATACGCAGGCAGCAACATTTCAGTGGACACACGTTCATTTCAGTCGAGAAATCTCTTCTCTGTGCTTCTAGCTGCAGTCGACTCCGTTATAGTGAACTCGGATATAGTGAACCTCGGTTATAGTGAATTTTCACTAGTTCCGTTTCTCTTACATTACAAATAATCATAAGAAGATTTGGTTTAAAGTGAACCTGAACCTCGGCTGTAGTGAACGTATCCTGAAAATTAATTCCCTCTGGAAAAGAATATATCTCCCCCAATATCGTCGGCCAAAGGCCATAATCGAAGAAGATTTTCCTCTCCCCTGAGGACTCTGGAGAAGGATCTAGAGAAATTACTAATGAAAAAGTAGGAAGCAAACAATTTAAAATAATTGATTTTTTAAAGAACGAATAAAGATATTGAAATTTTTAGTATGTGCTGATACTTTATTCTTGTGTATCTCTGTATTAATAAAATCAATTATTGTGGGGAAATTGTACTTAATTTTTGACATCGTCGGGTGTAGAGATCGGTAGTTTTCCGTGGTTTCTCCGATCAACGCCAGGCGAATGCCGGAGCAGTACCCTAACAAACGGGCCACGGACCGCGCGCAATCTTTCCTTCCTCTTCCTTGTCCTACCCTCACCCCTTACACCCACACTCATATACACACACATACATACATTTACACTAACATGCACTACACTATCACACATTCCGAGAGACCGAACAGGGACTTACAACGTGTCCTGGCTGGGGCAGTGCCCCGCTGGTGGGAGATACCTGGTCGGGGAAACCCCGCTACTCGACGGTAGGTTGGCGCCGGATCTCTCCATCCTGCGGGGAAAGATCACCGTTTCTTCACTTGGTTAAAAGCATGCACTACACTTACGGTACTAAGTACCTAAGCTGTTGACGCGCTCGGAATCACGAAACAACACTAGACCCTCGAGAATGCCGGAGCAGTACCCTACGAAATGGACCACGAATCGCGCGCGATCTGTCCTTCCTCTTCCCTGTCCTATCCTCTCCCCTTTTACACACACACTAACATTCTCTACATTACCACATGTTCCGGGAGACCGGTCGGGAGCTTAGTTTGTCCCGGCTGGGGCGGTACTTCGCTGGTGGGAGAGTCCTGGTTAGGGGGAACCCCACTAGCCGACGGTAGGTCGGCGCCGGATCTCGCCATCCAGCTGGGGAAGACCACCGCCATCTCCCGAGAAACAAACATGCACTACACTAACGGGACCAATGACCACAGCAGTTGACGCGCCCGGAATCACGAAACAGCCAAAGAGCCTGGACGCCCCCGGGTTGGCGCCGCGACTCTCCCAATGTTCGTCGACCTGCGAGGGATTTTTCGCGACTGTGAGCGCGCCCCGCCGGAAAAGGGGGGCCACGGCCAGAAGAGAGTAATCGCTTGTGCAATGCAATAACCTCGTTTCGACCCGCGGGTCAGCGGTAATTGTCCGGAGAGAAGAGTTCGAGAAAGTAGGAAACGACATCCATTAGCGCTTGGGGCCTATACCTTCCTGGTTCTCACGAAAGAGCGCGCTGCGGAGATTCTTTTTAATTTCCAGAGGAGAGGCTGTCGGCGCTTGGGAAAGACCAAAGCGGAGCTGAGCGGCGTCCGTCGCGCGAAGAACAACCAGAAGCCAAGCGCTCTCGTGGAAAGATACAGCTTACAGCAGTTGTTATTTTTCCACCTTTTTTCTCTCCATTAAAATCATACCCAAGCCGTGAAAATGAACTGACACCAAAATATCTTTTTCTCAAGGAAAACTTTGCTTTTTAAAACTTATTTTATTTTAATTTTTTGAAAAATCAACATTCAACCAGTTTTGCATTACTGATTTAGAGTTTTCCTAATAACTCAATTAGTTTTGAAGATTTTTACAAATTTCTTCTTTTAATTTCTTTGCAAAACTCTCAGGTACGAAACCATGCTCTTTCATTTAGATCCTATAAATAATATTTTAATTTGAATCCAAAATTAATATATTGATTATTAATAGTTGTTTCAGTTTTATAATTTTTTTCACAAAAGCTATTGATCTAAAGTGATGTTTTTTTAATTGGTTAAATATATTTTAAAATATTTGTTGAAAAGTAGATTTTAAAAATGGCAATTCTGATAAACAAGGGACGAAATTAGGTTCATGAGTTTTGCTTACCTTACTACTCTAATAATGCATGATGCAGCGTTAAATCAAACTCGAAAACTATTGCAGATATGAAATATTTTTTCCCAAAATATTCCTGAATAGTTAATGCATAAGAAAAAAAGCTTTCAAAAACGATTTTTTAAAGGTTTTAAGGTGTATCTTCCCCCTTAACATCACGAGTTTCATACTGGGAGAGGTGGCTCAGGGCATCAACTGATGTCATTACAGTGTCTCTGACCTAAGGTTACACTCCCCACGGTGTCAGGAATTTCTACTCTAGCCACATAGCTAGATCGAGTTCTGTCGCTGTCTGGAGGAGAATTCAAGCGCTCGACTGCTGTGATTGGTATTTTTCCATGTTTTTTCTAATGAAGACGAGTCGAAGCTTATGGTAAATGGCAAACTCCTAACCTCTCTACAATAAATTGCTGAAACATGCACTTTTGCAGCATCCATCACCTCCATAATCACCCCGACCTTTTTCTTGGAGGACAGCAGTTCCCATTCGTTGAATCCGCAACCTTCCTTGGCCTCACATTCGACTTACTGGTAGTTCTTGGGGCGCAGACCGTGTTTTTCTTTTGCGTTTGTATCGAACTCTCATCCGCCCTTGGTTTACGGATGCATAGTGTATGAGTCAGCGTCTCCATCAACCCTCCGGCCATTAAATACCATACACAATGCGAGCATAAGGATTAGTACAGGCACCTACCGCACGAGTCGCAACGAATGCCTCTTGGACGAGGCTAGAGAACCATCTCTGAGCCGAAGTCGGGATATTTTGATTGTCTCCTGTGGCGCGAAATTATCCAATGTTGATACTCCCTCTCGGCAAGCAGTCCTCCATCCAACCCACGGGATCTCATATGCACTTAGACCGTCGTTACACCATCCCCTGAGAGTCCGTCTCCGTATGCTCTTACAGAACTTCATATAAAACTACCCAACCCTGTGACCCCCCCCCTTGGAAACTACACCGGCCGATAATAGATCTTAGACTGTCTAACCTTCCTAAATCCTTAACTCCCCCCAGTACATTCTTATCGGAATTTGAGGCAATAAAATCTATGTATCCTGGCCATTTCTTCTTTTACACCGATGGCTCCTCTCAAAACGGCAAAGTCGGATGTGCCTTCTACTGCAGTAGAGCCACGTAAGGTTTTCAATTAGACTCTTCGTGTAGCTTCTGTACCGCAGAGAAGTATGCGCTCTTGGAGGCACTTAAGTTTGCTGAATCGATGTCATTAAAGAAAGTAGTGATCTGCAGTGATTCCAAAAGCTCTCTTGAATCCATCTCCTTCTCGTCTTGTGAACCACTGACAATGACCATCCAACAGCAAATCCATCTTCTATTGGTCCGCCACTATATTTTAGTCTTTTGTTGGGTCCGTGGACACGTGGGAATAAGAGGAAATGAAATAGCTGACCAGGCGGCAAAGTCTGCCTCGAAGAAAAGAGAATTAGACATCTTCACAGTCCCCACGGAAGACACTAAGCTCTTTATAAAACACTCTATCCACAGTGAATGGCTAACAGAGTGGCATAACTCAGATTTTAAGCTCACGAGAATCAAGGATTCCATAAATCCTTGGACTTCCTCATCTCGTGATGCTCGGCGCGAGGAGATCATTTTAACACACCTCCGGATCGGTCACTGTCATTTCTCCCACGGTTATCTCCTCCACGGGGACCCACCCCCTATATGCGAATACTGCAAAATATATCTTACCGTGGAGCATGTTCTGTTGCACTGTGTTAAGATAAGAGATAGCCGTCGAAGACATTACCTTGGTAGCTCCCTAGCGGAGATTCTTAGAAATGACAAATCTTCTCTCTGTCAGCTTTTTAGCTTTAGGAGAGACTGGCTTGTACAGACTTATCTCAGAGAAGATGATAGTGCCAATTATTGGCTTTTAGCCCGAGTTAAAAAAACAAAACTATCTGGCATTTTTTTGCCAAAACCTTTTATTAGGATACGTTCCTTTCCAGTTTTACTTTGCTTTCTATTTTAAGATTTTCATTTCCCTTTTTTAGCTTGACACTGCAATATTGTGCACTGGACTTAAAATAATTTGACACGGGCGCAAATGACCTTAGCTGTTGAAGCACCCTTAAACTCAATCAAATTAATTAATCAATCAATCATTCATTGACAAGCTTCACTTCATATTTGAAGCAACGTAGAGTTGTTTTATGTGCTATAAAGTACACGAGTATGGATGATTTGGAAACAAAAGTTGGGCTCAAATTTTGAGTGGTATAAATTGTCCAGGAGATATTTGTAATCGGGAAGTGTGCTTTTGCCCTATTTTGAACAGTGATGAATGTGCGTTTCTGGTGACAAGTCCATGAAGTAAATTGGCGTAAAGAGAGATATACGACGTAGTTTAATGTGGATGTAGAGACTGGATGAGCGTATGCAATCATATGTGAATTATTTTCCACGTGTATCTTTATAGAATTAAAGGCAAGATAAACAAACATTAAAATTTATAAAGACATGAATTCTATTTATCACACATTCTTGAGACGTTTCGAGCCTTGAATGTAGTCTTCTTACACACTCATTACAGACTGTTTACAAAAGTATACTGTTTGTATAGCTTTGTATACTTGTTTTGTGTACTTTCCGTAAAGCTTGTAGGTTCGTACCATGTTTTGTGAGTATGTTGTATTATAAAAATATTTTTGTTCGAATTGTTTGTAGAGGCAAACCTATTACAGAATAAATTATTATTGTATTATATGAAACATTAATTATGATGAATGTATTATTGGAAAATGTTATCTAGGACGATCCCACAATTATTCTCTATTCTGTTTTGTTAATCCCCTATATGTATTTAAAATAGCATGATAAAATTAATTGCTGCTTAAATAGTAAACATGTAATGACAATTAGCTACCTCCGCGTCAGGTAGTGTAAAATTAATATTGTTGGTTTAAATAGAAAACAAATTATTAATTTTTTTTGTATTAAATGCAACGAGTTTGCAAGCGCTACAAAAATTTATAATAAGCTGCAAATTTATAATATGCAAATAATTTATAATTATACAATAGCGCGTTTTTCCTGGATTTGTTTCTTCGTGGAATAAACATTTTTTCTCCCTTTCAAAAATTCAAAATTTTTGCTTATTTATCCTTGAAAATAGATTTTATTACACGGAGTTTTTGTTTTTTTCTCTCTTTCAAAATTCAAAATTTATTGCTTGTTTATCCTTGAAAATAGATTTTATTACATGGGAGTTTTTTTTTTTTTTCTCCCTTTCAAAAATTCAAAATTTAAGTAGTATATGACTTAGTGTAGGGATCACAGAATTTTGAAAATGTGCACACAATTCACTTTTCCCCATAGCACGTCATACGCAGTTTTTAACTGTTTTTTTACGTAAAATAAATAAAATAAATAAAAAATAAATAGATTGGTTTAATTTCTTCCGCCCCCGTCGTGCAGGTCCTGGCCGTGCCCGCGTGGCAGTCGCCATTGGCCCAGTCACCCGGCTTCAGGCCTCCTTCCGGCGGCCCCAGGCACTGAGCATTGGCGATCCATCAAATCTTTCGCGCTCTGATTCACCAGAGGCAATAAATCGTCTGCGAGTGCAATTTTCTCGAAGAAACACGTCGCACTTTTGCGTCTCGACATAACGCTCCAGAATAATCGCAATATCGATCTTGTGCAACTGAGAGAGGCGTTATTGTTAACCGGCTTTTGTCAATGGAGACGAACTGATAGTGTGGAAAAAAGATATTGATGATTTCATTTTCCTTTGAATTTTGCTCTTGCGTTATCTTTCATCCACAAACTCACATATATTTTGGAAGAGTGAATTGAATTTCTGTCGTTTATTAATTAAAAGTATTGTAATCAAAATGCGATAAAAGCTAATATTATAATTTGGGAAAATAAAATAAGCATTCATAGATATAATTATTAAACTTCCTTTCTTTCTTCTTTCCAATGAATTTCTATCAATTATATAATCAAACAGTTCCACTTATTTTTGACATTCGAGAATAAATGTATTTTGCTTGTATTATTAAATATAGTATTTTCTGATGACGTTTCGGCTACACCTTTTAGCCATGTTCAGTCCTGTTTTTTATTTGTACATTTTAAACAATTTTAGCACATACTTTTTAATACATTAGATAATAAAAATGAGTCGACAGGAGCTTACCATACAAATTACAGTTGCAATCTTACTTACTCGCATGTTTACATTATTATTATTATTATTATTATTATTATTATTATTATTATTATTATTATTGTTGTTGTTGTTGTTGTTGTTGTTGTAAGTGTGCGTACTTCCGCTCGCTGTTACTTCATATCTGTTTACCGTCTCGACGGTAAACAGAGATGGAGAGGTGGAAATGATCGAGAGGATGGAAGAAAATGTCCTCCTCTAGTCATCTCGTTAACACTTTCTTCGGAATATACAACGAAAAAAGTTAACAGATATTCCTAAATTTTACAAATTTTGTTACATATCACCGATCTTTAAATAAATTGCCATAAACTAAAATTGTGGAAATATGTCGGAAGTTTTTCTTTTTTAACTGTTAGAATACGAACTTGAGAACCACTACATGTAGTACAAATTTTTGCTTCATACGTCGTGACACAATAACTAAAACACTGATAAAAGTCAACTCAAAATTTTAATGCATTGTTCGGTCATTTAAAACGTCTTAAATTATGTAAATATTATTCCTAAATGTGTCAGTTTTTATTTAAAACACAGTACATACCTGGAACTTTAATATTCATCACGAATTAATCCACTTGACAACTCTCAAAGCTCTCACGAAGCGAATAAAGGATCCATTTGTACGCAACTGCTGGTAGCAAATGCTTGTAGCGCATAAAACGACTCACTTTAGACTATGCTAGAGCGAAAATACTAGTCTGAGACTAATAGATATCTGTCGTATGACATAATATATATTCAACTTACAGGAAATGGTGTTAGTTTTCTCGTATATTAAAAATACCCTATTGTAGCGTCGTGATAAGTAAGACGACAGCATATCAAACATGTACGTTTATTTTGTACATAATATACACGGATAGCTTAATAATGGGCAGAGCGTATATCACCGCGTGTCGTTGCGGAAAAACAGAAGATGAATCTCATAACAACTTTCATGTGTTGATCCGCACCATGGCAATGAGTTGTCAGGCGAAACCGTCTCTCACAAAGAGATGAGAGAGTCTACGACGTTACACTGTGTGCTACGTTTCGATGCGAAAGTCGTCGTGTAATTACATCTGAAGCAAACATACGCACTGACATTATATTACCCGGAATTGTCACTAGAGATCATGAATGTGCTGTCAGTTCGTCAAACGCAACGTCGGGATGTAGTGAAGGAGATTTCTCCGAATTATCAGTGTTTGGGAGAGGGCGCATGACGAATTTCGCGAGGGTTTGCTACGAATTCATCCTTTCGAAGTTTATCAAAAATAAACTTCCATAGTATTCAGAGTCTCTTGTATTTTATGGAATATATTGCGGAAGAAATCATGAAACACATACATTTAAAATACGCACATCGTGGTGCATATTCTGATACAGTAAACCCTCATTAGCCCACGAACTCTCCTAATACGAATTTTGCAATAGCTCGAACAAAACTTCGGTCCCGGCAAAGGAATAGCGGTAAAACAGACATAATATTCGGATAACACGAAATTTATTACATCAACTCCCTTAGTTTTGGTCCCTTGGAATTGGTGTTAATGGCGGTTTACTACGTATTTCTTTGGTTCTCTCTGTAAGTTTAACACTTGCGAATTCAACATTTTTTATTTGATTTATTTCATTCTAAACACATTCAAAGGACCACTATCCAGAAACCACTAGCCGTCCGAAGGCGCTGTCCGTACTTTAGGGAGGAGGTAGTCAGCATATTGGATTGAAGTGAACAGCACCTACTCTCCAGGCTTGCTTCCGATTGATTATCACCTGCTCAGGGCCACTAAGATCGCATCGCATCGCATCGCATCGCATTGCATTGCATCGTATTGCATCGCGTGGTGTCGCGTCGCATCGCATCGCATCGCATTCCATTCCATTGCATTGCATTGCATTGCATCGTGTGGTATCGCATCGCATCGCATCGCATCGCATCGCATTGCATTGCATCGCGTCGCATCGCGTCGCATCGCGTCGCATCGCATCGCATCGCATCGCATCGCATGCGTCGCCCGGCTAGAGGCAATGCTATGCGCGAGCGCCGCGTCGCGCCCCCCCCCCCCGCTCCACGTCACGTCACGTCGCGACGCACCGACGGCGCAGGCGACGCGGTGGCTGTCGACGTTAAAAGCGTTCACGGCAGCACCCCGCGCTTTTTTAGACGAAAAAATACTGAATTATGAATGAGTGCGCGCGCTGTCAATATGCCGCCACTTTCGACACTCAAAGGACGGTGCATTCGGCCCCCACCCCCCGGCCGCTCTTCGCTTTCCACCCGTCGCACGCGCTCTCAGAGAGCGGACACAGAAAGCACACGTTGCAATATGCAGACTTCAGTTAAGTTGTCCGCATGCCATTGTCGTGAGCTTTGTCTTTAATTTGTTGTTTCTCTCTTATTAAAATGGCTTTTGAATGGCTCAGTCTTCTTCTGAGTAGTATCAAATACTGCATTTAACTTTTCCTTCCAATAGAGAGTTTGTGCACCGTCGAATGTTAAAGCCCTATTGATCTTTTGCGCATGCGCAGTTTAAGTTTCGCATCACTTTTGTGCATCTGCGTATGAGCAGAAGATCGATAGTCGGTTCGCTAAAGCGCGCTCAAACTCTAATTTCTTTTCAAGAGGAGCGTCTTTAAAGTCAGTCCGTAAGGGGAATATCGTAACACTAGTATTACTTATATCTCAACCGTGCTTTTGTAGAAATATTACCAATGCTGGACTCTACCCTCGCTCACCTTGACAATGAATTCTTAAGAGTTCATAAAGGCGAGAGGGAATGGTAAGCAAGACAGTGGAATGCCTGAACTCGCTCATCCCTTTTAACGTAAAACGTCCTTCAGTTCGATAGTTGGGACTGTAGAGAGGTGTTTGCTAAAAATGTAACAGAACTGGTAACATTAATATTGCTAACATGTTGCAACCGAACTACCCAAAAATCTTAGCTTGTTATCATTAAAGACAGGATTTTTATGTAATTGCATATTTTTTGTCTTTCTACTGAAGTTCTTAAAATGTTATCTTAGGAATCGTTACGATACTAACACAATATCCAATTTTTTGTTACATATTTTTACATATTTATTGATATTACATATTTTTACATATTTGCTATTTTTACAAAAAATTTACAAGTTCTTTTGTTATACATATTTTTTAAAAAAAAAATCAGAATTTTTTCCACATTATTACTGAGTGCTGTCGCATTGAGATGCGCTTCCTCAAGACGCGGGTAGAGCGACTGTGACCATATTCACCTTTAGGCGTGGAATGCGACTGACGCCGGGTTTGTTAATCTCTAGCCTAAATTTTCGAGAAAATTTGGCTATCGCCGACGTGTAACATTTCAATGAGAATGCTGCACGCTGCAGTGATTGTTTGGTTGTAGATATCGTACAAGGGCCTCATTTTGTACGAGGGCTTCTATTTCGTCTAGTCTGGCTGGTAAATTACAGTTTTGGATAGAAAAAGATGAAGCTTTTATTACTGACAGTGTATGGTGAAAAATGTGTATCAACTTGTGCTCTTCAAATGATTTTTAAAACGTTTGAATTATTTTTAAAATATGTTTAGGGAAATTTTGATAAATTTAATTTCCAATTAGGTAACTGTGATTTATAATGAGTGTATTTTAATATTACATATTTTACCTGATTTTACATATTTGTTACATATTTTCACTGTTTTCATTACATATTTATGTACATATTTTAACGTTTAGTACTACATATTTTCAGGTCTCTAGTTATGTTTACGGAGCAGAGAAGCCTCGCTTGATCACGTACATTTGCCGATGGCGCCGTTGCCGCACCGTGCTTGACGCAATCGGAGCTATATTTAGCTTCGCTCGCCGCGTAACTATACTAAGTAGAGAGAGCTTGCAAACCAAACGGGTTCATTACGAATAGGGAGCGAACACGATTGTTCTATCACAACGTAATACCCCGAGTAATTGTAACATATGTTCAATTTGTAATGCATGAATAATTGTATGTTGCCTATTCGGATACGTCATTTGCTACGGTAGTGGCCATTCAAAGACTACAGTATTCGCAAGTACAGAATCTCGAACCGTTTTGCAACTGTTCTCCCAAGAGAGCCATCGCGTATAGTTTCCTTGTACACTTTATTTTCTATAGAGAACGGCATTCCCGGCGTACTTTTAAGCGCTAACTTTTGGATTGGCTTGTCAACATTAGTAGTTCATGTCGATTTTTCGCCGAGACGTTTGACAGAAATATTAGTGAATTAGAAAGCGACGTGCTTGCCCATTATGCATATTCGAGTGAAATTGCAATTAGTTTTGTAGAGGAATATTGTAGATGTAACTTACGTGCGTATTCAATAACTCATTTTTTAATCAATTTATTTGCAGTTTTGCATTTTTACTGTGAACAATTAATTGTTATTGAGCAAACATGGATGTTTCACATCACTTATTACATACTACGTGATGAAATCTTGACTGTAACTTCAGTTAACGAAAAAAATCAATAGTTACTTGTTTACAATCACGTTACAACACAACTCTCTGCAATACCGAAATTTAATTAGTTTTGAGAGGAATATTGTAGATGTAACTTACGTGCGTATTCAATAACTCAGTTTTTCTTAATCATTGCTTTTGCAGTTTTGCATTTTTATGGTGAACAATTAATTGTTATTGAGCAAACATGGATGATTCACATCACTTATTACATACTACGTGATGAAAACTTGACTGTAACTTCAGTTAACGAAAAAAATCAATAGTTACTTGTTTACAACCACGTTACAACACATCTCTCTGCAACACCGACAGTGTAATCTACGATTCAAAGCGGCCGGAGAATCGGTTTGGCCCGTCGATCAGAGAGCCTCCCACCCGAGCAATTTCGTGTTCCTCGGCCTCATTACGAACCTGTGATCATGAACCCGTTAAGCTTCCGCTCAATGGCCATCTCTATTAACCTTTGAAGCAGCGCCACGTTTAAAGAGTGACAAAAATGTCGCCCAAGTACCTTCATTGCAGACCTATGATAAATCTGCGTGATTTTTGCTTGCCTAGTACGTATCCGGCCTGCCCCTCTTGATTGTGAGCGCCATACATACGTACATATTAACTGTAGTATGTATGAGAGTGATATGTATCAAGTGAGCAGAAAATGAAAACTCAGACGTAGTTTCATTATTAGAGTTATTTAATACAGGTTAAAATTCATTTTCAGTGCTACGCTAAATAAACAGGAAGATGTAATAGTAAATGAAGAAATAAATGAACAATTAAATTAGATGAACATCACAATTACAAAATGAAATATTTATTTTAAAAAAAAAAAAAAAATTTAAGATCGATTCTAAACAAGATAATAAAAACAGAGTCGCAACCTCATATGAAGTAAATGGAGACTATGTAGGATATTTTATTCTGACGCAATGCACCGAAAAAGATTTTTGCTGTTGTAATGAGCTGCCGTCATACACAATTTTTTTTAAGAAATACACGTCAGTGCGCCAAGTTTATATAATAATCAATCTTTCTACATTCTTAATAGGCCTACTGGTATAAACTTCCATGAGAATAAACCCTCTGAAGCACTTGGAAATAAACGATACGCTTGAGATGGTATTCCCCTATTGGTTCATGGCAAGTGTGCCGCGAGAGTTGATTAAAGAAAATTCAATATTTGCAACTAGAAGAATCACAAACTGATGTTCAATGGAGAAAATAAAAGAAGTGAAAGTAGACCCCAAAAAATTGGGCAGCGAAACATCCCATGAAATGCAATCAGCAAGCATCACCACATCCGAATTAGTCAATGTCTAAATAATCCCCACCACTACCAAAACTCGAATGATGGGAGAACAGTCGGGAGCTTAGAGCCTGTCCCGGCTGGGGTGGTGCACCGTTGGTGGGTGATACCTAGTTGGACAAATCCCCAATAGCTGACGGTAGGTCGGCGCCGGATCTCGCCATCCAGTGGGGGAAGATCACTGCCATCTGCCGAGAAAAGAACATGCACTACACTACCACATATTCAGGGAGCTTGGAGCTTGTTCAGGCTGGGGTGGTGCACTGTTGGTGAGTGATACCTGAATGGGGAAAACGCCGCAAGCCGACGATAGGCGGCGCTGGATCTAGCCATCCCATGGGGAAAACACTGCCACCTCCCGAGGAAAAACATGCATTACACTTACGGGACTAATGACCATAGTAGTCGACACGCCCGGTATCACTAAGAACCAACCAACCAAAATTCGAATTTTGCTTTGTGTAAGAGATGTGAAACAACGGTATTCGCAGCCCTGATCGGGACCACACAACGCTGCAACATCCCATCACGAAATCCGAAATGACCATCATCGGCAGCCGCTCCGCCGAGCAATATCTCCTAATGGCGTGGCACTCGAGGCGGGCGATCAGCCGCCGATTTCCATCGCGCTGGGGCCTTAAGGGGCTGTCACCCGCCGCGGAAACCCGCGCGCAAAGACGCCGGGCGGCGCGGCCGATGCCGGCGCCGATACCCGCTGCCGGCGGAGCGATAGCCCGAGCGGCGAGGCGCGCGCTGCCGGATGGGCATTGTTCCGCGCTGTCACGGGAGCCAGCATGCAGGCAGCCTCTTTTGATTGGCTTTCCGTTTCGCTCGAAGCCCCACTTGCCTCGTGGAGAGCGGATAGCTGCCGCGCCACTGGCACTCGCGTCGTGCCGGAACAGCCAGCTTCATTATTAAGGTTTTTGTAGCGTCCAAACTGTAGGCAGCTTGCATCGGACAGCTGGCTGGCATCTGCAGCTGGCAAGTTACAAATTTTCTGGGAGACCGTCCACTCTCCACAGCTGTCATCGTAAGTGTTCAGCGCGCTTGTTTAGAATATCATTTCTAAAACTGTACACTCCCACCACACCTTACTCATAATATGGGCCTATGGTGCATCGAGCTTCGGGCGGGATTGGGTGAAGGAAGTTCCTCGGAAAGCTCCGGATCGCGCAGAGTAAAGTCCGACCTTTGGGCAGGATTGGGCGAAGGACGTTCCTCGGAAAGCTCCGGATCCCCAGAGTAAAGTCCGACCTTTGGGCAGGATTGGCGAAGGACGTTCCTCGGAAAGCTCCGATCCACAGAGTAAAGTCCGAATTTGGGCAGGTTTGGGCGAAGGATATTCCTCGTAAAGCTCCGGATCCCACAGAAGAAGTGCAAAAAGACAAAGGTATCACCCTGGCACGTTGCCTAGTTGAGATACTCACGTCATTAGCCTGAAGGTGGAGGCAATGAGGAGACGGGATGGGTGCTCTGAGCTGCTCGAACCTTAGTTCCGGTGACCCCCAGTTGGGCTCTCGGCTTCGTCGTGGCAGTGGTCCGCAACTCTTGGCATAGAACAGGGACTTGTTCCCGGCGCAAATGAGTAGCGCATTATTCGGACTCCGGCACTAACGTGGAGAGCTAGTTGCTCTGAGCTGGCAAGGTGACCCCATACAGCAAGTGAATAGGGAGGTTGCCGTGAGGACAAACTGCTTTCCGGCGAGATTCGGATACCAGCCTTTCAACGAAGTTGTGCGTCGGCAGGCGGTGCTGATAAAGGCGAAAAGTCATAGTTCCCACCTCGGGAACTTGTGCCCT
The DNA here is from genome assembly GCA_964035755.1 of Teleogryllus oceanicus. Taxonomy (NCBI): domain Eukaryota; kingdom Metazoa; phylum Arthropoda; class Insecta; order Orthoptera; family Gryllidae; genus Teleogryllus; species Teleogryllus oceanicus. The sequence goes on along the minus strand of CAXIVR010000014.1, from coordinate 22,450,568 downwards.
CTGGTGGAGCATGAGTATTGTATGGAGAGGTAGCCCACACAGGCAATTCACCATATATAAACTCATCTCTGCGTTTGGTTCCTTTTGTTAGTCGTCACTTTCACCTGAAAATAGTTTAAAATAAATAAATGGTGGCGAGGCTCCTGCTATTGAGCCGCTCTTCCTCCTGACCACTTTCAAAAGTTTAATACAGTTGTACATAATGAAAAGGAGATCCAAGAAAATACGTTCGCAATTAGGGATAAAAAAGTTCATCATCGTCATTGTATGACGATGTCGCTGTTAACGTCGGCTAGGAATTCACTGTGAAATCACGTCGGTTCATCGTCGCCGCCCTGTCTTGATACATGCCTTTTAATATCCTGAGGTATCTATATCAACCTCCCTGTTCTTCAACCTGAGGATGTAGACTCATTGCGGCTGGTGCCCACATAGTCACCTGTGGCCCATGTACTCGGAACTACACTTGTTAGAAGAACTTTGTAGAGTTGAGGAGGAAAGATGGCGGACAGTTCACCCGCACGCCGTTAATGGTCGTGGACCCATTAACAGTCCTTTCCTCCCCAAGACTGCAGGCAGACCATCAACTCTTGCAACCAGACCATCTGGTTCTATCAGGGCGTGAGGAGGGACGGAACGGACATTTTTTATATTTTTTTATTTACTTTTTTAGAAAAGACATGGGAGTTTGGAAATTTTCTGATCATGCCACTACATAGAAACTAACTACTAGAATGTTTTTTAAGACATTTATTTTTTAACGGTGTCGAATTATCCCTGCACAACGCTAGTGCCTAAACTGTATGCATAATTCTCATCGGAACTGATATTCTTGATTGATCTAGCTCTTTTACACCCCTCAAAGTTGAAAGCGTAGTTTTGTTTTTAGACGTACTTACGTGAAATCGACATTTTCTAAATTTGCTAACACACACACAATTTGATAATTTTCTATTCACTAAACTGTTTGATAAGAACATAGTGATCCATATACCAACAAAAAGTTCAATTTTACTCATAAAATGTTTTTGGAAGATGCTAAAAAATAGACATTGTGTGCTGTCTTTCGAGCGTTTTAATGAACATTGATTTGCACCTGAGAGCTCCATTTTTACAATTTATTATAATTACGTTAGTTTGCAATATAATTATTATTTTAGATAATCATTACAAATAATACGAGAAAGTCTGGTTATACGTCATACGCAGTTTTTAACTTTTTTTGACGTAAAATAAATAAAATTTAAAAAATCTTCCTATTTGTATTTTATCGTTAAAATGTTGGCATTGGCTTCTGGTACAACAAGGAAACGTGAGCAGATAATCTTCTCTCCCACACGTTATATACAGATTTTACTGTTTTTCGATCAAATAAATCAAATCAAATCAAATGAGATATAAAAACATAATAATGAACTAATAAATAACAAACCTTTTGATATAAAAATATAAATAATATTCCTGTTGTTGTACATTATATTAATATATTAATATGCTAAATTTTAGCAACTTGTTCCAAAATTAAGAAGAACGGGTATTTTCTGACCTAGTGTAGCGTAATAATACTATAAAACAGACTCCTTAAAGAACAAACTATGTGTTAATATTTTCGTGTAATTAATTTTAATTTAATGTACAAACTGTTAAATAAGATTTTTATATTCGGGAGCAACTTTTAGTACCTCTGGAGACTTACGTGCGGAGTCCGTTAATTTGTAGGAGTGAATAAAGCACGTTTATAATGCCTTAAGCTCCCAGTTATTTTTCTCTGTGGTTGGGTCTTTAAATATCGTGATAACGTATGAAAGCAAGACGGCTGAAGCTTTCTTCTTAAACAACGAAGAAGGTAGAAAATGTTTTTCTCAATGATGAAAAGCCCCATTAATTAGGAATTCTATCCTGTTCTTGGGTCGGCCATCGTCGCGTTCCCAGCGATGTCCACCGCCTGTGACTGCGGTCGCGTCTCTCCGTGAGACCGACTTTGTCGTGAGTCACGATGCGCTGCTCACGAAAAGGTAGTGGCCTTCGAGAACATAAAATGTCTGCCCTCCGACGAATGGCAGTCTGGTCTATTATTTCAGTAAGTGCGGTCATGTAACTCACATGAACAATAATTGGCATGTTACGATGAAAATGTGAAAACATTCTTGGCAATACATCTGTGTATCGTAAGTCCGATGCGATTCTTTATTGCACTCAATACATATTCCCTCGTATCTCCAGAGATGAATTGCATGTATACAAACAAAAATTTATTGAATCGTCCAAAAATTATACCAGTTTCTTTACATCTTCAAGGAATTTTAAATTTCATGCCACAAAAAATTATTAAACATTGTGTCAATTTCTTATAAATCGAATGAGTGTTTGTGTTATTTTCTTTTGAGCTATTGTTTGGTGGAAATTTTTTTTTTGTAGATAGAACTGAAGTTGTTTATTTGTAAGGATAAGCACTTGACTAGCTGTGCCATTGTTGATTGAAGGTAGTATCTATACGCATTAAATCGGATGGAATTAGCTTCATAATAGTTAGAAAGGTATTTTCAATGCTCTATTCCTCATCATCAAAATTCACATTTGGAAATATCACAATAAGAAAAAATATATTATACAAGCATGCCTAAAGTCAATCTGAGAATTCATGTATGATAATATCAATATATACAGTTTTCTGGCTTGGATCCTACTTGGTGGTAGTAAAATGCAAATATTCTAAACTTTGTATTGATGCCAAGGAAATCTGCTTTTAGTCATAAATCAAATGCGTGAACATCATGCAATATTTATTCAGAGGCTGTCGGCAACTTTCGAATCATCCGATCGGACTACGAGGAGAAACGTTACACTAGATATATTTTATTTTTGACGTATGAATTGTGAATATGAATAATATTGCAATCAACGTAACAGAAAGAGAAACCCAAATGAATTGAATATGAAGATAAATATTATTTTAACATGAAAAAAACTGAGGAAAAAAATTGTTTGTGGTTAACGATTTTACTGTGATACAGTGGGCACGTTTCAAAAATGTTCGCAAAATGAAATGGGACGTGACACGAAAATGTATTGCTAATTGAAACTGCTCATTGAATGTTAGGGAATATCGTTCAAATGTGTTCAGATTTTTCAAATAATGAGTGTGATGAATTGAAGAAAGGAAGAAATTTATCAATACACCCAAACTATTTTTAATACCCAAATATCGTTCCAATCAAAATGTAATTCGAATTCGAAGTGCCCCAAGATACGGTTATGCGCCCTACTTGTAATAAAATAAACTCGTGGTATCCGAAAAGCTAATGCAAAGTCACTCTTTCAAAAAAACCAGCGGTGAAATCTGGGCTGTGTGTGAATTTTTTGAGGCATTTGCGATCATTAGGAAATTAATTAAACAAAAATCACAATTAAACAAAAACTGATCTGGACAGGATTCCTACAAAGTAAACTAATGTACCTGCATCTGCACCATATTGCCATTACATTGACCATAGTTACTTTACACCCGTCATTGAACTTAGTTCAGTAAGGTAATTCACTCAAAAAGAAAATCATAGTGATTATTCGTGGGAAAACTTGACTTTCTTGACATAAATGATGCAAAAGCGAATAATGTGACACCATGTCACTTCTATCAAACTTATTAAAAAGGAAAAAAATATTATGCAAGGAAAGCAATAGAATCATATCTTCAAAAATGTAGTTTCAGATTTTTCCAAGTCCGGTCTCAGTTTGTATCCCTTGAAAATGATTTTCACCTAAGAAATCTACCATCCTATGTTCTCAATCAATTAAATTTTAAGAGTCATCTCATCAGTACCTTGGTACATGTCTAATGCAGCACTCCATCGAGACCTCAATATTCAAACAATTCAAGAGAAGATACAAGAAATTAGCCTAAACTACAATAAGCGCCTGGAAACCCATCCAAACCATCTAGCCCTAAATCTTTTAGACAATAGTCAATAAATATCTGGCCCCTTTAGTATTTGACATACACAACACAAACATAATTCTCCGTTTTGTGTTATTATTATTCTAATATTTGTTTCTCTTTTCTGTTATAGTCCTTGTGTATCGATCCTGGAAAGTACCAATGGGTGACTTTACTGCAAGTTATTGTTTCTTTGATCATTGTATTTTCTTTTGATATTGTAAAAGCAATCCATTATCATATTTACTTATTTTTTGGAATGAAATCGATTGTAAATTTTCATTGTGTAAATAAAAAAATCTATTAAAGGAAGGAATTCACTTCTGTTTCTCCCATGGCAAGTTATTACAAGATACTGACTTGATGTGTGTGTGTGTGTGGGGGAGGCTCAGAGCGTCAACCGATGTCACTGCAGTGCTTCTGATCGGAAGGTCCTACATCTCGACTCCCTTCGGTGGCAGGATTTTTGACACTAGCTACACAGCTAGGACGAATTCACCAGCTGACTCGAGAAATCTAGCGACCGGCTGCTCTGATCGGTAGTTTTTCGTGGTCTCTCCGATCAACACCAGGCGAATGCCGGAATGCTATTTTAACAATCGGGCAGTGGAACACGTGCGATCTATCCTACCTATTTTTGTTCTATCATTACTTCCACGTATTCACACTTACATGCAATACACTTCCACACATGTTGAGAGTCCAGTCACCGGGAGCGGTAGCTCAGTGCATCAACTGATCCCACTGCAGCGCCTCTGACCGGGAGGTCCTAGGTTCGAGGCCTGACGGCGGCAGGATTTTCGACACTAGCTTTTCAGCTAGGTCGAATTCAGTCGCTGCCTGGAGGAGAATTCTAGTGGCCGGCTGCTCTGATCGGTATTTTTCCGTGGTTTCTCCGATCAACACCAGGTGAATGCCGGAACAGTACCCTAATAAACGGGCCACGGACCGCGCGCGATCTTTCCTTCCTCTTCCTTGTCCTATCCTCTCCCCTCTCTCTCTCTCTCTCTCTCTCTCTCTCTCTCTCTCTCTCTCACACACACACACACACACACACACACACACTAACATGCACTACACTGCTACATATTCCGGGAGACCGGTCGGGAGCTTAGAGCTAGTCCGGCTGGGGCGGTGCCCCGCTGGTGGGAGAGTCCAGGTTAGGGGGAAACCCCACTAGCCAACGGTAGGTCGGCGCCGGATCTCGCCATCCAACGGGGGAAGATCACCGCCATCTCCCGAGAAAAGAACATGCACTACACTAACGGGACTAATGACCAAAGCAGTTGACGCGCCCGGAAACACGAAAAAATCAATGAATCAATCAATCACAAAATCGTCACTGCTCACATTTTCAGTGCGTGCATACACACACACACACACACACACACACACACACACACCTTCCTTTCATCATATATTCACACTACCCCTATATCGGTTTGTGTGAATTGGAATTTCTTCAACAGATCCAAACCATCTTTCAGAAACTGTTCTCGTAGATTTATTTGAACAAGGCAATTTTAAATGAAATAAAATTGGAATGATCGTCGTCGAACGAAGTTGTGACGTCGACTAACTTGTGTTACATAATCTGCTCTTTTGATGATTTTGAGAAATATTCTACGACATGATATACTTGCTTAGGTATTTTGATGTGTCTATAATGTTTTCAACTGTAGAAACTCTAAAGGAGAAAATAATATATATCTCAATGAATAATACGTATTTTAATATTCCAATTAAATAAGAATTATGTACAGACTCTGAGATTTTTATGAACTCGTTGAGATACAATTTCTGTTCCTTAACGCAATTAATTTTTGGAGCCAGAGTGAACTGTTTTACATACGTTGATTTTTACTTGTTCAAACTAGCAATTATTTTTCCCAAAGCCTAACTTTGCAAAAAATATGTTACGAATTATATGATAAGATAAGAATTATTTTTGTTGCAGGTAAATATCCAATATCTACTTGGACGCATCCTGAAACAAGAAAATTGTTAAACTGTAAGTTTTGTTTTTGTACTGTACATGAATCCAAAATCAATTAGTAGTAAATTTTAATTTTAACTTAAAGGTGAACACGATCGCTTACAAATTATCTAGAATCACTGTAAAATTTAAATTTTTGGTTTCCATTTTTCCCATTTGTTCCCACCTCCCTTGTTAATGTAGTGTTTTGGCGCTTCTCTGATTAAGATGTTCAATAATTCCAGGAACACAATTTTTGGTTTTGTAAATATATTGACTTACGCGGAACCCTGTGGTAACTTTACAAATGGCCTGTCTTGTTGCATGAAAACTGTTGATCTAAATATATTTCCACCAAAGAACATAAATTATTTTTTTCTTAATTCTAGATCACAGCTAACCTTGTGGCTTACTTTCGGAATAATAAAGGACAGGTTCCAACGTAAAGTACTACATGAATAGGTATATTTTACTAGATGCTACGACAAATATAAAAATTTTGCCGTCAACAATTCCTGCGAAAAATAAGTCCATTTTACAACTAAATATTTTATCCGCAGATCCACTTGAGGCAAAAACAAAAACTATAGATTGTGCAATGTATGTGCGTAGTCACGATTCTTTCCTTAATTTCGTCGGACAATGGTTTCGTTATTTCAGTCAAGTTTCGTTATTTCAATACGTGAAGAGCTTTTTACATCCCGCAAACACCAAAGGAATCATTGTGCTTGTGGTGCACCCTTCAAGTTTGTTACCAAGACATTACAGGACAAAGCTCGGCAATGCCCAACTTAAAATCATATTTAAGTATTCATCTTTTCCTCGTTTACTAGATGCCCCAAAAGAAGTTCAATTCTGCCCTTTCATGCTGCCCCCTCCCCCCTATTCAATAGTGTGTAAATAGTACTACGTAACCAACAAGTCTGTTTGCTGCTAACAACCACAAAAGTTTTAATGTGCATCATATTAAAATACAAACTTTTTTCTTAGGACAAACTTACATCTTCAAATAATGGTACTTTACACTTTTGGTAAGAGGCTTGCTCCACTTTTTGGAACACTTTTTTCTACTACCAAAATACGATGTACTGGCAGGTAGCTCTAATCTCGCACAGGGAAGGTTATATTAACACTAAGATAAGCCCATGCTAAGGTACTAAAGATTAGCAAAATGTATTTTATTTTAATATATATAACACACATTTTGAGGGATTAGACAGACACATAATGATTTAAAGCACTGCAAACTACATAGTTAACTACTACCCAGCTTGTATAATTTTCTCCAGAATGCCGCGATAACTCGCGCGCTTTGTTCCAGTCAATAGATTGCTCAAATAAATACAAGAAATTGTAATAAAAACAATTGAGATGTAAGAGATAACTCGATTTTCATGACCGTTTAAACCGGGAGCACAGTGCATCAATTGATGTCACTGCAGTGCCTCTGACCGGGAGGTCCTAGAGTCGAGTCTTGACGGCGGCAGGATTTTCGACACTTGCTTTTCAGCGAGATCGAATTCAGTCCCTGTCTGGAGGAGAATTCTAGCGGCTGGCTGCTCTGATCGGTAGTTTTCCGAGCTTCTCCGATCACACCAAGCAAATACCAGACCAGTACACTACCAAACGGACTCGACCGCGCGCTGTCTTTTCTTCTTTCCTTGTCGTAACCTCACCTCCTTACATACACACCTACACTTACATGCACTATACTACCACACCTGCCGGGAGACCAGTGGGGATCTTAGAGTGTTAGTGTAGTGTAGCGCATGTTTTTTTCCTCGGGTGAAGGCGGTGATCTTCCCCCGCTGGATAGCGAAATCCGACGCCGACCTACCGTCGGCTAGTGAGGTTTCCCCCTAACCAGGACTCTCCCACCAGCGGGGCACCGCCCCAGCCGGGACAATCTCTAAGCTCCCGACCGGTCTCCCGGAATATGTGGTAGTGTAGTGAATGTTAGTGTGTGTATGGAAGGGGAGAGGGTTGGGCAAGAAAAAGGAAGGAAAGATTGCGCGCGGTCTGTGGCCCGTTTGTTGCGGTACTGTTCCGGCATTCGCCTGGTTTTGATCGGAGAAACCACAGAAAAGTACCGATCCGAGCAGCTGGTCGCTATAATTCTCCTCCAGACAGCGACTGAATTCGACCTAGCTGAAAAGCTAGTCTCAAAAACCCTGCCGCCGTCAGGACTCGAACTTAGAATCTCCCGGTGAGAGGCGCTGCAGTGATATCAGTTGAAGCACTGAGCTACCGCTCTGGGCTCACTAATCAGTCAATCCTTAGTTAACAGAGGCGCACGTCCGCAGAACCCTTCCCCTTTGCCGTCGGGAGCTTTCAGAGCGGCGTTTTTCGTTGTTGGGGAACATCGTGTTGTAGAGGGCCCCGCCCCCTTTGAGCACATGCTCCGGCGCTGTTGCCAGCGGCAGCGACACGCCCACAACGGGCGCTCGCCGCGTCAGCGCGCTGCCCGCGACACGGCCCCTGCGACACGCCCCACGCGCTCGGCCCGGCGCCCAATGCGACATTCTGTAAAGAACAATGCTATTTATTTATTTATTTATTTACGTAAAAAAACAGTTAAAACTGCGTATGACGTGCTATGGGGAAAATAAATGAATGTGGCATTTTCGTACCGCATCCTGGCACTAAGTCATATACTACCAAATTTAAAATCATGTATGAATCACTTCATGATAAAAGGTACAACGGCTCATCCATGTTGTCCTTCGGAATAATACTTCCTGTCGCGAATGAACAAAACGGTCATAGATTCGCGCGACGCAACATTTTTTTCGCTGACTTCCTAAAGTAATTCTGCGCTTGGCACAAAAATGGCGATGTCCTGGAGCTGAACTTTAGCAGAGTTTTCCTTGACTTCTACACCTGACCTTGGATCGAGCTGACCAACCGCTTGAAACACTGTGAGTGGATCATTCCATCCTGAAACATTACAAATGGCGGATATGAGGTTATATTATAGTAAATATTTAAATATAAATATTAAATCAACCAACAGTTTTACATATAAATTTTTGTATATACATTTAATTACATAAATAGTTAGTATGACAATTTCCCAGTAAAATATATTTTAAAACTGTTATAAAACGTGTTTTATGCAAAATAACACTGACAACGACTATTAAGCTCCATGTCATTTCGCTGTTTATTATTGTAATATTTATAAATGCAAATAATTTGTATGTACTTGTCTAACCTAGTTAGTTTATTAGAAAATTACAACTTCAAGAAATACGTTTTAGAGCCAGTTTCACAAACACGTCTCCGAGATAGCAGCTTTCAGTTGTGAAATACTTCATCATCAATTTCAGATGACCTAAATTAAAAAATACTATAGCGGTCGTGTGGAAATTAATATTGCAAAGATAGTTTAAGATGTTATGTGCCACTAAATAAAATTAAAGTATTTGTAAAGTTCATTTAGTCAAGAAGGAAAGTTTTCTACTGCAGACATTATGATTGGTATGCAGCTGTAAGCAAACAGAATGATTATTGATCTTTTGTTTTGTAGACTGCAATTAATTACCTCTTCAATCTAACGTTAGGTGATTGCATTTTACATGAAGTTCTTTACCGCAAACATTAAAATCATATATATCTAGCCTTTGAGGATTTTTGGTGTGAGAATCAAAAACATATATGACTTTATATAACATTTCACAATATCTTAATGTTTGCAAAGGTAGAAACACCAGCTTTCGTCTATTGCGTGAACATTGAGAAACACATACACACACACACACACACACACACACACACACATACACACACACAATTACATCACTGTCAACATTTACATGTAATTTATGTATGATTTCAAACTGACGCAATGAAATTAATATATTTATATTATTATAGCAAGTATATTTTACATTACGATAGCTTTTATTGAGAGACGAGCAATGCACATACAAAGTTTTGCACGTCATCGGAATGTTACACCCACTTCTTCGTATAAGCAGACCTACAAACAATTGTTTTTATAATACATTAAGAATCACTAGAGATTCTTGTCATAAATTATTTCAAATTATTCTACCTGTCATAAATTATTTCAAAATTGTAATTATATAATGTTTCAAAATTTTATCAACTGGAAATCTGTGTCACGATAATCGCTAGAAAATGAATAGGGATTTCTCTTCTGTAAAATATTACGCAAAATAAAATTTTCTATTTCTATACATTTTACTTCCGTACAAAATTACAATTTATTGGATATGTGTTCACTAACGCATCTTCAGTATTATCAAACTGTGCATATTCATAATTTTAATGAATTGTTAATAACATTGTAAAATAAAATACAATTAATTTTTTTATTTGGGAAAATTTCATTTAAGGTTATAAATATTTATAAAGTTAATTAATTCATACTATAATATGAATTAAGGTTGAATTTAACCATAACTACAATATTTATTATTGTTGAAACGCATTGCTACTATATTACAATGTAACGTTTTAAATGTACTGCCTATTGATTGATAGTTTGTGTTCGTATATAGTATATCCATTTAAGAGACGATTTTACAAAGAAACTAAATAATAACGAAATAACTTCAAATTATAATTCATTGGGTATATGGTCGTACACTGGCGACCACTTTAATGCAAGGTCAAAGAAGTGAGAAATCAGGCTATCGCTGTTGGGTTCAAAATCAAATTTCAGGGTCACCATTATGTTCCTTTTACTTAAGTCTTAGGATTCCGAAAGTGATACTAGATATTTCAACATTAACGAGAATATCATATGTTGCATACTATTAGAGAGAAATGATGAACAAAATGTCTGGAGTTTCAAAAATCTGCCTTGGAACACTGCATCAGAAGTCCACTATTGCCAATTACATTTTTCGTCATTCGTCGATAAACTGCCGAACACTTTCCATGAATTATGTTATCGCTGCCAAAGGAAAGATTTCCAGGTTAAAGATGACCCACACAGTTATTGGTGGACTGAAAATAGATTTTAATTGTGGAATTGACATTATTCATTGGTGCAACATAAGAAATGTGAATTAATATTTGTGCTAGTTTTCTCTTTTCACTTCAGTCCCGTCAATTTTCTGAAACATAATTCAATCATCTTTTTTTTTTACTCTAAATAATATTTACTTTCCACCTTGTCAATTCGAAGAATAGTTGTTCCTACTTTGAAAAAGGATCATGCTGATAAATGGACAAAGTTTACAAATATCATAAATACCAAATAGAGTAATATCTGATATTTGTTATCTAAAGGACTCCTCTCCATAAAATAATCAAATTTTTCTTTTGTTTTCATTTAATCTTTCAAATAACGTACTTTGGTTTTGGTTTGTATCTGGCAGATCTGGACCTTGCCCGCTTACTTGTGCCAGCAGATAATGCTGCTCTTCATCCGTATCTTCCATCATTAAGGTAATTATTATTAATTCTAAGCTTATATTTCATAGTCTCTAATGACCGTTTTTCGCACCATGCACCAATGTTTTTTATTCTGTCAGGCATCTTCCTCTATTCTTGTGCCCTTCATTGTCAAATCGATGACGTACTTCATGCCTTCCTGGCCCCTGCTTTCTTTCTTCTTTCGTGCTGATTCACTTATATTTGATACAAAGCCGCGTGCATTCTGCAGCATACCATTGGAGTTGTTTGATTCTACATTTTCGATCACTTGTCTCTAACTATTATTATCTGAAGTTCAATCTTTCTGTCAGTATTCTATCAAACAGTATTCTGACAATGTCTCCAAAATTCATTTTCATATGTTTGTAACTGAGAGTTTATTGCATCATTTTAATTCTAATTTGATTCATACGTAACACAGCTCTCTACCCATTGTCTTGTATATATTGTCTCTAGTTTTTTCGAAAATTTTTGTTTTATGCAATATTGCGAAGTCTACTAATAATTGGCCTTCCCTAGCCAGTTTCTTTAATAAAGTAAATATTATTAGATCCTCTGCTCTAATAATCACTCCTGATATATTTACCCCTTCCTACTGGAAATATACCTATTTCTGTTCTAGATCATATCGAGATTTCTACAATCCATGTACGTCTTGACTTTTTTACATTATTTATTTGAGTCTCCATTTTTTTATAGGTTTTATTAATTTCTGGATTAAACAAAAAAAAAAAAATACAGATAAAAAAATATTATTTTTCTACCTATTTTCAAGTGACATATGACTGGTATAAATTCGCTTATGGCGTAATCAAAAGTGTTTGCAGCTGTTCTCGAAGTCTTAAACGATATCCACTAACATTTTGTTATTTGGATTATAATGCAATCAAACTCTTTCAACATTTTGTTTTACCAGTCTTGAAGACTTATTGGGTGTCTCTAAAATAATTTAATGTATTTCAACGTCGTTGCGGTAAAGAACTGTTTCTGATGAAATAATATTATATAAATAAAAGATCTTCATCTTCATCTTCATTAATAGTTTGCTTCACTAGTTCATTATGAGAGAAATGTAAATATTTTCTAGGATGAAGAAAACGTGACCCTGAGTCTTTTATTTTGGATCCGCGGTTGGGATGGTTTAGCAAAAAGAAGCAGCATACTTTATCTGAACATTTATGAATAATGATTAATATCGGACTTGTTTATTAATCACTTCATCCACAATTAGCCTTCGTATCGTTAGCAATGGGCATGATAAATATATTTTACTTCAACTAATAATCTAATATTTATTATATAATACATTAGTTTAAAACCTAAGAATTATTTTTTCAACTCAAACTTATTCTTAAATTATCTCGTGATACTGTTAACAAACACTTCATATTATATTCGTATACTTACGTATATACAGAGTAATATACGTAGTATATAGAGAATGTTATATAATGCTGCGCGAAAACTGCATTTCTGCGAAAAAATCATTTCGCGCTCTGGTGACGAAAACTGAATCAAAAAGTTGCTAAATTAAGAGAAAAAGTCCTCTAACACGAGGTGTAGCCATAATTCCAGCTCTTGTGGATCCGTGATGCCAAAACTAATTGGCCAAAATGTCTGTCTGTCCGTCTGAGGCAACTCCAGCGCCTAAACCATGCATACATGATTTTTCCAAATTGAAGAAACCCTGTCGTTTTCGCTTGCCTGAGCTGGTTATGACTACATTCATTAATTTTTGGGACGAATGGTAGCCTTCCGGATTTGCGAAATTGTTTTCAAAAACGGCTATACTCTTTCTGTAATTTTTGTAAGGACTGTTTATCGAGTAGTAAAATACATTATAAAGGTAGAATATGTCCAATTGTCATGTTAACTCTGAATTTTGAAAATCGCTAAAATTTGAATATTTTGCGGCGTCTTACTACAACTACAAAAATTAAAGATGAGATTTTTGCTTCAAAATGAAATGTGTTGCTTATAATTAGATCTTTAATAAGGTCATGCAATTTTTTGTAAAAGTTTTAGTTGATTTCACAATATATGCACATTTGCAATTCTTAAAATTTATATAAACAAGATTTTCAAAACGGCTCACCAAATTTTCTTAAATTCTTATTGAGGTAATGCTAAATGCAGCCTATCCGATGACATAAACGATTGCTCTATTCTATTGTTTTTTAAAATTACACAAAATGTAATTTGAACACCTCTCACGCATTAAGGGACACTGAATAGATTTGTATAGATTATTTAACTTGTGAGTAGAAGTGGCTTCAAATATTTTAGAGGAAGTTTTTCAAAACTCAATAGATCTCCTGTGAAAGAGCCTATTTTGGAACTAAAAGTGTTGAGAAAATGTCAAAAATGTATTTTGTGCGCAAGGATAGATGTCAGCTGGCAAGAGAACGGCAAGAATCTTATGTGAGTTGGCAAGAAACCTGAAACTAGTCCACAGTTGAAATTAGGAACATTTGCTAGTACAGCTACATGAGAAAGTCTCATCCCCATCTCTAGAAAATTTCTGCCTTCATTTTGGTAGAAGTGAAGTGTAAGCATTTTAATTCTTTAAAAGCAAAGAAAATTGAGCTTAAAATCTGACAAAAGAACAGTGAGACACAAATAAATAAAGTTAATTACAAAAGTGACTAATATCTGTATTAGGATTAAGAAACGAACGTAACAATGTAAAACCAAAAACGGCCTATGAACAGGAAAATATGAGAGTAATGATCTTAAAACTGAATTATAATCAAAGTACATCAATTCTTTCCAGTTTTGTAATACATCTTCTTGTTAGAAAAGGAATGTTTAGAACATTCTCGACATCGTTATTAGGAATTTATTTTCATTGCTCGTCAAGTAAAACCGCTGATAATACGGATTTGAACACGCGTTCCTATTATGGCTACCACCAGTTTAATGCAGTTACCAATAATAGACACGTAGTGGCATTTCCAGGAACTTACTTCCAATTAAGAATCTTACGAATTTGTCTTCAAACTCATTGCTTTTCCAATTCTGCAATTTAAAATAATAAATAAATTACTTTGTATATTGGAATAACAAAGCAAAGAAACTACGCGGCACTATAAAATAGTTAATCTCTGTACTTAAGAATGTTTCAGTTCAGTACTATGTAATTTTTTGCGTCACTTATCGCTGCCCAAAACCTTTATCGCCTCTGCCTATGAGATTATTGATGGACAACGTTGGGCTAGCAGACAAGTCGATACTTTGCCCGACATTCAGAATTCATTTGCTGCAATTACTAGAATCTAAGAAACATTGTTGACTTCAAGAAAAATCACCTATCATTACGCAGTTATTATCTTTGTTCATTTATCATTATGAAAACAACTTATTTCTTCTCGTGTGTGTTATTAACATGTTTTATTATAGAATAAATGTTATAATCATTAACACTTCATCTGTTTTTTAAAATCCTCAACATAAACTGTAAATGCACATACCTTAAATTATTAAACAGTGCACACGAAAATCTCATATAGTCAAAATAAAAGTTGCATGAACAGGCCAGACGTGAACTCGAGTCTTCCAGTTCTTCAAACAAGCACCTGAACTATACATGACGCATTACTCCCGCAGCACTATAAGCAATGCTTTACATATTAGGATGTGTTGACGAGTGATACTTGTTGAGTTTATTAGTTGTATATATAGAATGTTGCTTGCAATGAAAGAAACAGTAAAGTACGATTTCGGTAAATCGTTTGAAACGTTTTAATAGTAAGAAAGAAAACACTTGATTGGTATTTTGCATTTCAAATAATCTTTACCGTAATATTGCTTGCACTTTGTAATGAAAAATTTCATCATTTTCATGCTGAAAGCTTCATATGATTGTTATGCAAGAACGAATTTCAGACAACATATTTCATTTGAAAGACAAATTGTTTTCAATGGTGAACAGATGACGCTCTCAAATGTCTAAACTTTAAAATTTTTAAAAATCAGAGCGAACTAAGAAAATTAACTATGTCATCCTTCAAGTACATTTACCAAAGTGTCCGAAATGACCGAAATGTCCTTAAAGACTTCATGTAAAGTAATCCCCTACCCCAAAGATTTTCGTACCCAAGTTTCAACTACAGCCAGAAAACAGGGTTTCTTTCAATTTATATGGATCATGGTTTGAAAGCTAGTGATCACAGACGTGATGGAATGGACGGTTTGATGAAACCGCTTTTCTGACTCCAAACGTGGCTATCACTTTCAATCACCGCGAAATCGATTTTCTGCTGTATTACATAATTTTCTATACTACGGCATGCATCGGTCATATCATGCATATACGTCACATACGAAATATACTACGTATACTACGTATATTCGTGCGTATACGAGAAAGTAAAAACGAGAAGTACAAGTTTTGTTTTGTGCTGAGATAACGAATTATCATAGTTCAAAATCTTTCTAAACGTGTTACAGCAGTTCCAAAAGGTGAGATAAAAAACAAAATGAGAATTTTCTGCATTACTGATTGTCATTTCAAGGTGAGTTTATTTTGCAGAAACATTCATTGAAATAGAACAGATTTATGTAATCAAGAAAACATAATGTCAATTCAGTACTGACGTTGTGTAAAAGTCAGCAACTTTTGTATCAATTCACGAAAGGTCCAACCTTCCTCATAATTTATTGACTTACGTAAATGATGACAGCGAGATAAGCAAATATCAAATGCGTGAAATACACGGTTCCAAGAACCCAACTGTAAAACGCATTTTTCGGAAGCCCAGTGGTCAGAGCAACTGGTCGTAAACGAACGATAGTCGATTCCCGTCTGAAGGGAATTACATCTTTAGTACTCAATTAATACGGTTATCAGGTCACAATATGGATATCACTAACGAACGTGATAAACATTTCCTTCATATTTCATTTCAAATATTGAGTTGCACAAACTTTTTTGAAGTGAATGCAAATGTATGTCAAAACAAGCTCACTATCTTAATCTGCTGAGGTTAGGTTAAATTCTTACTAACTAAATACAACAATATGACACTGTGGTAACATTGCAATAAAGGATCAAACTAATATACATTATAGTATAACGTTTAGCAAGATCTTATAAGCACAATAAATACAAGTATTTTCCGCTAAATATCTTTATCGTTTTCCAATTCCTGCATTTAGGCAAAATGAACGTGAACAGAAAAAAGGCATCGCGCAGAACGATCCTCACACTTCCATTTAAACCTGAATGATTCTTCATTAGCAGAGAGTTATAGTCTCTCAGTAATCTGCAAGCTCATCATCATTTGAATATGAATGTTTCAATTTGTACTTTCTCCTGTTTTGAGAGTAATATTTATACTTAATGAAACTATATTCTCAACATATCTGTTCTCACAGTACAATTTTCTGGAAAATGCAATATTAGGCAACTGATGTTTAACAATACATGATAATATATTTATTTATCAACTGTTATCGTATTTACATAATTTATAATAACTAATATTTAGATTTAAAAGAATTATATTGATCCAGATATTTGAGATCCGAAATCAATTTCCTTGTTTTTCCATAATATAATTAAAATGATGTGATTTGAAAAATGATCACCTACATAAGCATGCATAGCTAATCTATTGGATATAAATAACAATTAAAATTCCTTTTATTTTGTGAAATTGGGACTGATTGAATGGTCACCAATTGTCCAGTCATCCCTGCACTAAAGATAAGTCATCAAAACAATGTTTATTTAAAAATGAGATAATAATAAAAAAATTATCTTTCATGATCACGTCAAACGTACTTATTATAAGCTTGAGTAAGAATACATTTTAAATGTGGCTCCATCTACTTCCAGACTGGCATTAAAAATTTTAAGCAAGACCATAAAGAAATAAAATTATCAATTGTTACAAATAATTAAGGGATGCGTTCTGTTAGTAATGATTACAAAGGCACAAACACAAACGAATTTTAATGAGTTCGCACAGTCCTCAAGAACCCTGCAATGTAAAGAGATATGTCTTTCAAATCACAAAAGAACGAAGAAATTACCTTTTATTTGCAAAATTAATAAACCCACAGACTTGTTGTTAAGAATTCCACTATCTCTAGAACTGGGCAATATAAATTACTAGTGATTATACAACTTAAGAAGGCATCTTTCACATTAATCGATTTACATAAAATACATGATAATGAGGTCACAAATTGAGACACTGTTAATATTTGAGTCATCCTCCCAAATTCCTGTTTCAACACACACTAATCATATGATACCAGCACACAATCTAACATAATCACATTATCGTTTATAAAACAAGCTGTTCTTCCTGTACCTTTAATTGTCTTCCACATAGTGATTAATGTGTTCCAGGCATCAGGTAAAAAAATATATATCTCGCAGGATTTGACCATGTCCATTCCTCTATCTACACCCATGTTTGATCCAATGAGTTATCATACAGAGGTAATTTTCAGCACCTGATGAGGTGTCGTAGAATGGAATCATCTTGATATTACTGTTCTTTGCGATAGTACAACATCACTAGATTAGAGCAACCATCTATAAGAATGGGGAATCATCAGCGATACTATTCTATAGTTGATCTAGTTGAAACATTTCGATCTGAATGTCTTTTGTAGGCCCGCGAAGTGTAGCTTCATCCGGCGAACCCTTATCTTCGCCTCCCACATCTTCAAGGACTTCCAAGACACGCGATAAGACTGAACTGTAACTCGTCGAAACACCAGTCCGAAATACAGAACCGCGTATTAGCAAGTAACCCAGGCATTTTAATACCACCTGTCACAACTAAGAGAATTTATGTTCGCATTCGTTATTCAAGAAAACTTGTAAATCAACTAAACTGATATAATGTTAACACATTTTAATTATCAGCAATAGTTGATTATCAGTTTTAAAGAAATTATAATGTCATAAAGTAACAACGAAGCGAAGCGAACTAAGCAACAGCATACTTTCAATGTCACTGCTCCGCAATATTATAATGGCTATACGAATTGGGAAAAGAGTTTTCAACCAGTAAGATCTCTATTTTCAATTTTGTAGTCTTGAAAAGTTAACTTTTCAATTTTCAAAATATATATGAGTTCCTCGAAAATAGGATCACCAGCGCCTCGGCCAGTTGTACAGAACGGAGTTTCTAGTCGTCGTACTGACGACGATAAACTGGCCTCCTTTTTAGGGCCCCTAAGTCTTTTCAAAAAATTAACATTGAACATAAAATATTGACATATTCAACAAAATCACCCAACAGAAGAAAATCACCTTTCTGATTCAACTCATTAGAACGTTAGCAAGCTGATAGCAACGTGATTGTTGAATCATTCGCTAAAGACAGTTTCGTTAACAAAGTAGCAAAATAACAAAACCTATACAAATAGAAATATAATCGTTTCAGTATATATTTTTTTGCTTTGTAGTCTAATCCTTTTAAGTTTAAATATATCAGATATATAATATACTATAAAATGTATAATATAGAATAATAAATATATTAATATAATATGACTATAATTTAATAGAATTTGAACTTTTCTGAGAAAGAGTACAATATTTCACTTTCTCACACACATCATGTTCACATTGTCATGGCTGTAAAACCAGAAAAGGGACTGCAATTATCTTGAGAAGAGCTTAATGTTCAGGAAGGAGACAGCTCTCAAAGAATACTAGTGATGCTAAACAGCGCGTACTTTTCTCACCCATTTTCATGGAAATCCATGCAGCATACTAAAAGTTTATGCAAAATTGTACATGATCTTATTATTTAAAAACTACTTCTAAGGAAAACAGTGAAGGGAAAATCTCAAATTTCACATTTACCAGAATTAACAATAAAATCGCTTTCAACGAACATGAGACTAGTAACGTCTTCTTAAATGTACTCAATATCCAATAATTATTACATTTGGCATTTTATTACTGTAATAAAAATATATTACTGTCAACATTTGAAAATGTCCCAGGGCCACAAAAGTACTCCTCCCCAATTGAATATCGGTTTCAAACGGCGCCACACATCAGCCAGATCATCATATCAATTGCAATCGGCTGAACGTCGCAGTCGCCAGCGTTGTTCCAGACTAATAGATACAGACATTTTACCGTCGTCGATTTTCGGTTGTCAACCACCACAAATATGATTCGTCAACATTGATTTGATAGATTTCAAATTTAGCAAGTGGATTTATCCATTTTTCGTCACAAGGGCGGTGTGTATGCGTTTTCTCGCTTGTACCCGCTGTTTCGTGCGTAGCAACATGCACTTCACTCCTGGCAGAGCAATAAACATATGAGGTACTAGATTATGCTCATGGAAAATTTGTATGTTTTCACTGCAAAGCAATTTTCTAAATTTGGAAAACATTTATACAATTTTTTTATCACTTTATTTGTAGAATTAGTTATAAATTGAGAAGAAGATAAATGTTGAGAATTGAAACAGATTAGTACTTGCAATGCTGAAAATCCTAGAGATATTAATAGTGCGTGGAGCATTTAACAGGTATTGTGGCACTGAGAAAAATTTTGTTAAGATAAGGCAAAAGCAAAGACTTTTCAGAAAGCTCAACAATGCAATATGAATGTAACATACCCTCCAGAATATTGGAATATCATTGGATCAATCTCAACGAACCATAGTATAAGATATCAACTTGAAAAAGAATATACGAGTCAGTTTAATATGAATTTATAAATATGCACACTGTCCTTTTCCAACATCGATCTAAAAAACAATATATGTTCGTAATATCTTTGGAAATATTTCTTTTGGAGTCTGATTTAAGTCAATCTTCAAAACCTTAAATATTTATTTTTACTGATATCATTATTTGTATAAAGGTGCATCAGAATAAAGAGAAAATAATTTAAGAAGTCTTAACTCAATATTAGTCAATTATTTTCAACAAATTTCGGCTTAAAACTATGAAATATTTGCAATGAAAGAATGATTATTAAAATCTAGTGGTACCAGTTTGTTGCCAAATATGTTATTTTACCAACGAATGAGAAAGCAAACAAAGATACTGGTTACAACTAAGATCACTGCAATGTTGTAAACTCTGAGAGAGTTAATATTGCTACAAAGAATAACTGAATTAGTAGACCATATATGAAAATTTCATTTTGAATAACAAATTTCATTTTATAATACTTACTACTGTAAAGAAACTAGGTTTTATTAGCAATGATTATTGAAAGCCTGAATCTGTAAATATAATTTTGACAATTAAAATGGTTGTTTTTCTTGTATATGGCTTTAATAATCTCTTTTAACCATTTAAATGCCATAACGACCACGTGATTTTTATGTCAGTCTTCTAGAGACTACACGTGGCGACATTACGAACACATACTTCATGTCCGAGGCGGAACCCATGGCCCTTCGAACCAGTGGTGGAAGCATGGCCTTGTCCATTTCTTTCCAAACCTTCGTATACCATATCCAAATATCAAATACATCGAAGATATCGCTTAATTCTCCATCATCTAATTATGTTTTTCCGCCAGTCCCCACTACGTGGGGGATAAGTGGAAATGAAACCTCGACTAGGTAGAAAGTTGGCTCGATAAAATGGAAAGACATCCATGGTAAGATCACTTTACTAATGATTTTAACTAACGATGCATCGAGCAAAAGCAGAGTGCAGGTAACTCACCACACAAGTGATCACAACACCTTTTGTCGTGGTCATCCCGTGGTTTCTGCCTATAAGAATTTGTTATTCACTCGATCGCACTGCTACTCTTCTCGCAATGGATCTCGTGCAGTTAACGCGTTCCCATCCTCTAGAAATAAGAACAGACTACTGTAAAGTATGTCTCAATTTGGCGATAATGAAAGAGCCGAAGAATATGCTAGCTTGTTTGATCAGATGATGCTACTGTCCTCTGCAAACTCTTTAAACTTTCTAGGCTGGGTGGATTTATAAATCTAATACGCGAAGGGGATACGATTTTTAATAATGCCTTTATAATCACCTTGAGGTTTTAATGTAACACTACCTTGCATTAGTTTCATTTTAAAAATTAGCTATTTTCACTGTTTTACTTTAATCTTGTAATTAATAAAAAGATTTAACTGACTTTTATACTAATTTTTCTGTGTAAAATTTTGCGAATAATATTTCCAATACAATTGATAAGATATTTTGAGCACAACACATGCCTTTTTTAGAGATACAAATAATAAGGAAGTTTCATTTTCCTTTGTGAAGACATCAATATCTTAGATTTATAACTGTGACTCACTGAATCTCTTGTGTTTTCCAAAGGATCTAAAACTAAATGTATTTTATGTCTGATATGCATCATATTGGATCTTATATACAAATTATTTGTCATGCGTATATTTTACAATTGGCAAAATTATTTCATAATAACATAGAAAATAAGACGTGTTTCCTGTGAATAAAACTGTTTCGCTTACTTAATATCGATAAGAATCAAAAGTTGGCGGTTTCGGATGTTTGAATTGCGGGAGAGCTTCTTGAATCGAATAAACACTCCAGAAACTGTCACATTAAGCAAAACCTAATAAATATAAACGGAAGATAATACGATCTGGAAACATCAGGTTCCGCTTAAATATTTTGTAATTTAAATTGTCCTGAATTAAAAATTTTTACCAAAATATCTAATCTCTTTAAAGTTTATTCAAACAAGTTTTAGTTTCTTTAACAGTTGTTTTAAGAAAATTACATTGATCTCAAACATTGTAAGGTTTTCAAATTATCTTTTTTACTAATATTCTGCAATATTTAAGAAAACATTTATCTATGTAGATTTCAAACAACAAAACACTAAAATTTGCTGTTTATATTATTAATACTATTAAAGATATCACTGATTACTTGCTGCTAATGTATAATGTGATATGCTTGAAAATTAATTATATAGCTGCTTTCATCAAATATAATGACTTTGTAATTTTGTTGCCTGTATATTACTCTTTAAATAAATAAATAAATAAAATATCACTAAGCGATAGATATAATCTTCTCAGCAGTGTAAATAGAAAATAGCAACCTTTTAAAAATATATAACAGAAGAAAACAATTATATTTCTTAAATATTTCTAAATAGAGGTCTCCCAGTCCCTTTCACTGATTATCACTTATAAAATTGATCAATTTTGCCAAATAGTCTAAACAATATTAATAATAGCAATTCTTTGCAATGATAATCTATCAGACACCCTGCAGCGATTTTTAATTGATTAACGAAATCAATTACTTATACAAAACTGCCTGGCAGAAATGGGCGATTACATTTTCATAATGCGTACAAATGTGTATTGCTTGCATTTCCTTAATAGTAATGTCAAAATACGTCGTACCATGCCTTTAAATACGTAAATATGAATTTCCAATTTGTTTGATAGGAAATGTATATTATGTAAATGCATTATATTGTGAAGGTTTCCTGAAAATTATTATGTAATAGTTAGCGTTCCTTGCTTTAGGAACCATTAGTATTTTAAAATAGTTTGTAAGAAACAAACTTTCTACACACAATCAATCTGATACACCTCAATATTAGATACCAAATTAGACTTCTACTGGAAGGCAAAGAACCTGATAAAATGTCACAGCTCCCTTCCCGTGACCTGCTGCCCTTGGTCTGACAGCGTCCACGGGGTCTAGCCAACGTCCATGCACTAGCGGAGTGATCCTGCGCCCGCGCACGAATCCGTTTCTGTTTCTGCTGTGCCCCTCTCCTGTTACCTCCTCTACTCTCCCCACCCTCCCCTCCTGTTACCTCACCACATGAGGCAGCAACACCTCAGAATGTCTGCCCCTTTGAGATAACGGAGGAAATCTTCATGGAGGAAGGGGACGTGTCTAAACTGGAGCAAAAAGCCACTGATAAGAGTGACACGCCCTGACGCCAGGATTGGTCAAGTGTCCAGCGATGGTTGTCCAAGCTGTGGAAAAGCCAGATTTGGCCGCACAGGCATCACCCATATTCTGTAAGAGGTATACATGCTTTATTACTAACTGACCCAAAGTGGCATCTATAACTGCAATCAAAACCGTGATAAACGGTTTGAAATGTATTTTCGTTAACAAGGTACGTAACTTTCTAAGAGGTTCTGCAAGTCGTCAAAGATAGATTTTAAACAGTAAAGGCACCAACGAAGAGAAAAAAGCTGTTAGATTGCCCTTTTTAAAAAGTTGGGTCTTGATCACCAGGACGCACAGGCAATGCGAAAAATGCCCTGAATAATGGAGTCGTAGCGTAGCTGCCAAGTGGACAGTTTGATACACGTTCAGAGCTGCCTCTGTACCCGGCGAATTTCTAGTGAAATCAGCATCTGTTTAGATGTGTATCCAACATCCTTCTATTGAATTAAAGAAGAACAAGCTACTGTTCTGTAAAGATGAAAATTAATTTTCATCTGAGATGGCCAAACATACATTGATACATACGCCCTGGCCGACATTTTATCTAGTATGCGTACTTTACGTGAATTCTGGCGTCCCAAGCCGTGCACACGGCCGCATTCTGAGCCTTAGGAACGCAAACTGCAAACCAGAACACTACAGGCGCAGCGCATTTTTACAAACGAATCGATTAGGTGCTAGCTAAATATAATATCTCGTCATTAATTACCAAGTTATATTGCTCCGTTTATTTACTTACACGTGTGGGGCTTAGACATCAATTGAGTCACTGCAGTGTCTCTGTCCGCGAGGCCTAGGGTTCGGGTCCCGACGTGGCACTAGCTAAATAGCTAGGTCGAATTCAATCGCTGAATGGAAGAGAATTCTAGCGGCCGGCTGCGCTGTTCGCCATTTTCCGTGTTTTTTTCTTCTGATCGCCACCAGGCAAATATCGGAGCATCCTAACAAACGGGCCACCGAACGCACGCGATCATTCCTTCCTCTCCCTAGTCCTATTCTCACTCCCTTATATACTCACACATTAAGTACACTACTGTAGCGTCGTGTTGCTAAAACAGCGTGGGCACGTGGCGCGTGGTGTGCACCGAATGCGTGACAATGGCAGAGCTAGACGCACGGGGTTTTCTGACAGGTGTGCGAATCGTTAGGGCGGAGGCAATGGAGGCGGCAGGCAGCGTCGCGAGGGCTATTTAGGCGGCAGTAGAACAATAGCTCGCCCTTCTTGTGATCCTGGCAGCAGTAGTGTAGGTCGTCCGTGAGAGGTGCGAACGTGCACGCGGCGCAAGAAGCGGGCAGTTATTGTCGTGACTAGTGAGACATGTAGTCACGGGCAGTCGGTACTACGCACGGAAAACATTAGTGTACGTTGCGGTGTGGTAGCCGTTGTAAATATCTCTCCTAGCAGTGGGGTCTATTTAGTTAGTTAATTGTATACAGTTCATAGGTTATTTGTGACTACAGTCTAAATTGAATCAACCTGCTGTTATTACAACCCACTTTCGTCTGTGTACATATTACACCGCATGACCCACACTACCATACATGTCCAGAGACTAGTTAGACGCTTAGAGGTCCTGGCGGCGGTGCCCCGCTTATAGAGATACCTAGTTGTGAAACTGCGTGTCGCCGCCTCGGCGCCCTGGTCGGGGCGGATCTCGACATCCAGTGGGGGAAGAACACCTCACCTCCCTGATAAAACACGCACTACACTTACAACAGTAATGACCGTGCAAATTGACGGGCCCGAACCAATCAATATACCAATATATCAAGTGCACGGCTATGTAATAATTCAGACTTTTAAATTGAGAACATGATCTGAGTGTTCCTTCCAGGAATGACAGGCTCCGTGGATTGAGGTGGAATAGCATCGCCCTTGCATCTCTGAGAAGTCAGTGCTGAGTGCAAAGTAAGCGCAGTAAAGTACGGATGTTGGGGAGTAAGAAAGTAATTTTAATAGTAAGCTGACAGTGGATAACATGCAGTGCTCGGTGATCTCTAGCGCTTCATTCTATTCTATACCATTCTATTAAAGACTTGTTTATTTCATTTTAGTATGTAGGATGAATCTTCAGATTTTATTGAAACGAATCAGAATAACGTACTTCTGCAGTAAAATAGAACAAGTTTAATATTTCATCTTTTAATATCCACTGCAAAGTAGATATAATTCGTAGTCACTACATTGAATTTTATCATGTAGTTTGATTCCACAGAAGCGGAGGGAATTGTTCTAGCTGGTTACTCTTGTTTGGTACTACAGTGCTATTTAAACTCTGAGATGAATTGATAGTAATGAGAAAAAGGGATAAAATTATGATGGTGATGAATGATAGTGATTATGTGATGGAATGAAGGCAAGATAAATTATAGATCCCCAAATAACCTATCGGGAACCCTTCTTTTAAGTTCTCTCGTGGAATTATAAAATGAGAACCCTTTGTACTGGAAGGTTGTCAGTCTATATATTTTTTATTATAAACATTTTCAAGTTTTATAAATTTGAGTTGACTCTTTACATTTGTATTGTTGGTTTTAGAAACTCAATGCTGATAATATAATTGTAAAACCTGTCGCTGGTTCGTAGTCATGGTCATACTAGGTAAAACATGTCTCACCGAAATTTTTGTTAAATGAGTTGACTGTAAGTCAATAACATCAGAAACGTTTCCGATCAAGATGAACATATTTTGATGTTGGTTGTCATCTCCTTTATCGTCGAAACTTACGAAATCATCCCCCCATTTGTGGGAAATTTAAATTGCGTATTGCGACCGCCGCTGCAACCCACTACAGTCCGACGGGGCGTTCACACCGCCAGGAAGTTGAGGGGCCGCATCGCATGTCGCCTTTGCGCGAATTATTCCGCACCGAGGGCCGGCGCGTCGTTCGTGCGACGCCGGCGTCGGCACCAGCCGGGTGTGGGCGGCCACGCGGCAAGCCGACAACGCGACAACGCGGCAGCCGCTGCCGCGATTGGCCGCGCCGCGAAAGCGCCGGGGGACTAAACAGCGCACGCGTCGCGGTCAGATGATCCCGCGCGCACACGCCCGCGCCCACGCACGCCGCCCGCCCGCGTCGCCGCCGCCCGGGCCCCTACCGCCTCCACCGCCGCCGCTAGCATCACTGCCGCCGCCGCTGCCGCTTCTACCGCCGCCGCCGAAGCCATCGCCACCGCCACCGCCGCCACTGCCACTGCCACGCCACTGCCACTGCCACCGCCACCACCGCCACCGCCACCGCATCAGCCACCGCCACCGCATCAGCCACCGCCACCGCCGCCACCGCCGCCTCAGCCGCCGCCAGCATCATTGTCGCCGCGCCGCCACCGAAGCCACGCCACCGCCACAGCCGCCGCCGCCTCAGCCGCCGCTAGTATCACTGCCGCCGTCGCTTGTGCCGCGCCACCGCCGCCGTTGCTACCGCCGCCGCCGCCACCACCACCACCACCACCACCACCACCACCACCACCACCACCACCACCTCCGCCTCTACCGCCACCGCCACCGCTTCTGCCGCCACGCCGCTACCGTCGCCACTGTCTCCAACGCCGCCGCCAGCATCACTGCTGCCGCCACTCCACCGCCGCCGCTGCCGTCTCCGCCCCGCTGTCTCGCCCCACCGTCTCCGCCCCGCTGTCTCCTGCCCCGCCGTTCCGCCCGCCGTCTCCGCCCTGCTTCTGCCCCACGTCTCCTCCGCGTTCGCCCGCCGTTCCGCCTCGCTGTCTCCGCCCCGCCGTCTCCGCTCTGACCGTTCCGCCTCGCGTCGTCTCCGCCCCGCCGTCTCCGCCTCGCCGTCTCCGCCCCGCCGTCTCCGCCTCCGCGCTGTCTCCGCTC
Source organism: Teleogryllus oceanicus (assembly GCA_964035755.1). Lineage (NCBI taxonomy): Eukaryota > Metazoa > Arthropoda > Insecta > Orthoptera > Gryllidae > Teleogryllus > Teleogryllus oceanicus. The sequence goes on along the minus strand of CAXIVR010000014.1, from coordinate 22,423,498 downwards.
TGCCGTTCCGCCCTGCCGTTCTGCCCCGCTGTCTCCGCCCTGCCGTCTCGCTCTGCCGTTCTGTCCGCCGTCTCCGCCCTGCCGTCTCCGCCTGCCGTCTCCGCCCTGCTCGCCCTGTCTCTGCCGTCTCCGCCCCGCTGTCTCCGCCCCGCTCTGCCTCTCCGCTCCCGCCGTTCGCCCGCCGTCTCCGCCCTGCCGTCCCGCCCCGCCGTCTCCGCCCGCGTCTCCGCCCCGCCGTCTCCGCCCTGCCGTTCTGCCCGCCGTCTCCGCCCTGCCGTCTCCGCCTGCCGTTCCGCCTGGTCTCCGCCCTGCGTCTCGCCCCGCCGTTCCGCCCGCTGTTCTGCCTCGCCGTCTCTGCCCGCTGTCTGCCCGCCGTCTCCGCCCTGCCGTCTCCGCCCTGCGTCTCGCCGCTGCCGTCTCCGCTCCGCGTCTCCGCCCGCCGTCTCCGCCCCGCCGTCTCCGCCCTGCCGTCTCCGCCTCGCCGTTCCGCCTCTGCCGTTCCGCCCTGCCGTCTCTGCCCTGCGTCTCCTGCCCGCCGTTCTCGCCCGCTCGTCTCCGCCCGCTGTCTCCTGCCCTGCCGTCTCCGCCCTGCGTCTCCGCCCCGCCGTCTCCGCCTCGCTGTCTCCGCCCCGTCGTCTCTGCCCCGCCGTTCTCGCCTCTGCGTTCTGCCCGCTCTCCGCCTGCTCTCCGCCCCGCCGTCTCCGCCCCGTCTGTCTCCTGCTCCTGCCGTCTCCGCCCCTGCGTTCCGCCCGCCGTTCCGCTCTGCCGTCTCCGCCGCTGTCTCCGCCTCGCCGTTCCGCCCCGCCGTCTCGCCCGCCGTTCCCCCGCTGTCTCCGCCTCCGCGTTCCGCCCCGCCGTCTCCGCCCGCTGTCTCCGTCTCGCCTGTCTCTGCCTCTGCCGTTCTCCGCCTCTGGCCGTCTCCGCCCTGCCGTCTCCGCCTCCTGCCGTCTCTGCCCCGCCGTCTCCGTCCTGCCGTCTCCGCCCGCCGTCTCCGCCTGCCGTCTCCGCCCGCCGTCTCCGCTCCGCCGTTCCGCCCCGCTGTCTCCGTCCGCGTTCCGCCCTGCTGTTCTGCCTGGTCTCGCCTCTGCTGTCTCTGCCTCGCTGTCTCCGCCTCTGCCGTCCGTCCTGCCGTCTCCGTCCTGCCGTCTCCGCCCTGCCGTCTCCGCCCGCTGTTCCGCCCCGCGTCTCCGCCCTGTCTCCGCCCGCCGTCTCCGCCCTGCTGTTCCGCCCTGCCGTTCCTGCCTCGTGTCTCTGCCTGCTGTTCCGCCCGCTGTTCTGCCCTGCTGTCTCTGCCCGCCGTCTCGCCTCTGCTGTCTCGCCTCGCGTCTCGCCCCCTGCCGTTCCGTCCTGCCGTCTCCGCTCTGCGTTCGCCTGCCGTTCTGCCCCGCCGTTCCGCCCTGTCGTCTCCGCCCGCTGTCTCCGCCCGCTGTCTCCGCCCTGCTGTCTCCTGCCCGCCTGTCTCCGCCCTGCTGTCTCTGCCTCGCTGTCTCGTCCTGCTGTCTCCGCCCTGCTGTCTCCGCCCTGCGTCTCTGCCCTGTCGTCTCTGCCTCTGCGTCTCTGCCCGCTGTTCTGCCTCGCCGTCTCTGCCTCGCGTTCTGCCCTGCGTCTCGCCTGCGCTCTGGCGCCCGCTTCTCGCCCGCCGTCTCTGCCTCCTGCTGTCTCCGCCCTGCGTCTCCGCCTGCTGTCTCCGCCCTGCTGTCTCCGTCCCGCCGTCTCGCCTGCGTTCCGCCCCTGCTGTCTCCGCCTCCTGCCGTTCTGCCCGCGTCTCGCCTCCGCGTCTCCGCCTCTGCCTGTCTCCGCTCCTGTGTTCTGCCCTGCCGCTCTGCCTCGCTGTTCTGCCCTGCTGTCTCTGCTCTGCCGTCTGCCTCCTGCTGTCTCTGCCCTGCTGTCCGCTCCGCTGTCTCGCCTCTGCTGTTCTGCCCTGCTGTTCCGCCCTGCTGTTCTGCTCCGCTGTCTCCGCCCCTGCGTCTCCGCCCGCTGTCTCCGTCCGCCGTCTCCGCCCCGCCGTCTCCGCCCCGCCGTCTCCGCCCTGCGTCTCTGCCCGCCGTCTCCGCCTCTGCTGTCTCCGCCCTGTCGTCTCCGCCTCGCCGTCTCCGCCCCTGCTGTCTCCGCCCTGTCGTTCTCGCCTCTGCTGTTCCGCCTCTGCTGTCTCCGCCCGTCGTTCTGCCCTGCTGTCTCCTGCCCCTGCCGTTCCGCCCCGCCGTCTCCGCCCTGCCGTTCCGCCCCGCCGTCTCCGCCCCGCCGTCTCCGCCTCCTGCTGTCTCCGCCCTGCCGTTCCGCCCTGCCGTCTCCGCCCCGCTGTCTCCGCCCTGCCGTTCTCGTCCGCCCGCCGTCTCCGCTCCGCCGTTCCGCCCCGCTGTCTCCGCTCCTGCGTTCCGCCCCGCCGTCTCGCCCTGTCGTCTCGCCCTGCTGTTCTGGGCCGCCCCGCCGTCTCGCCCGCTGTTCTCGCCCGCCGTCTCCGCCCTGCTGTCTCCGCCTCTGCTGTCTCCTGCCCGCCGTTCCGCCCTGCCGTCTCCGCCTGCTGTCTCCGCCCGCCGTCTCCGCCCTGCCGCTCCGCCCTGCTGTCTCCGCCCTGCCGTTCCGCCCCGCCGTCTCGCCCTGCTGTTCTGCCTCGCTGTTCCGCCCCGCTGTCCTGCCCCGCTGTCTCCGCCCTCGCCGTCTCCGCCTCGCGTCTCCGCCCCTGCTGTCTCCGCCCTGCCGTTCTCCGCCCGCTGTCTCCGCCCCGCCGTCTCCGCCCCGCCGTTCCGCCCCGCTGTCTCCGCCCCGCTGTCTGCCCTGCCGTCTCCGCCCGCCGTCTCCGCCCCGCCGTCTCCGCCCTGCTGTTCCGCCTCTGCCGTTCTCGCCCTGCTGTCTCGCCTCTGCCTGTCTCCGCTCTGCGTCTCTGCCTCGCTGTTCTGCGCTCCTGCTGTTCTGCCCTGCTGTCTCTCTGCGTGTTCTGCTCTGCTGTTCTGCCCTGCTGTCTCCGCCTCTGCTGTCTCTGCCTCTGTCGTCTCCGCCTCTGCCGTCTCGCCCTGTCGTCTCCTGTCCCGCCTTCCGCCTCTGCCGTCTCCGCCTGCCGTCTCCGCCCGCCGTCTCCGCCCCTGCCGTCTGCCCTGCCGTCTCCGCCCGCCGTCTCCGCCCCGCGTCTCCGCCCTGTCGTCTCCGCCCTGCTCGTCTCTCGCCTCCGCCGTTCCGCCCTGCGTCTCCGCCCCTGCCGTCTCCGCCCGCCGTCTCCGCCCCTGCCGCTCCGCCCGCCGTCTCCGCCCTGCCGTTCCGCCCCGTCGTTCCGTCCTCGCCGTCTCCGCCCCGCGTTCGCCCCGCCGTCTCCGCCCCGCTGTCTCCGCCCCGCTGTCTCCGCTCCTGCCGTCTCCGCCCTGTCGTCTCCGCTCCCGCCGTCTCCGCCCTGCCGTCTCCGTCCTGCTGTCTCTGCCTCTGCTGTCTCGCCCTGCTGTTCTGCCTCCGCCGTTCTGCCTCGCTGTCTCTGCCCTGTCGTCTCCGCCCTGCCGTCTCCGCCCCGCCGTTCCGCCCCGCTGTCTCCGCCCCGCTGTCTCGCCCGCCGTCTCCGCCTCCGCCGTCTCCGCCCGCTGTCTCCGCCCGCCGTCTCCGCCCCGCCGTCTCCGCCCTGCCGTCTCCGCCCCGCCGTCTCCGCCCGTCGTCTCCGCCCCGCCGTCTCCGCCCCGTCGTCTCCGCCCTGTCGTCTCCGCCCCGCCGTCTCGGCCACCGCCGCTTCTGTCGCCACCGCCGACGCCGCCACCCCACTACCATACACCACCACCTCCACCACCTCCACCTCCGCCGCCGCCGGCCACCACCACCGCCGCTCCTGCAGAGCAGCAGCCGCAGCTGTCTGAAACTGCGTGCGCCGCGGTGGCAAAGCAGGAGCGTGCGCGGCGCAAGGGGAGTTCGCTCGCCGACGGTGGTTGCGGAGACGGGCCGGCTTTGTGGCTCAGGCGTTCCTGTTGTCCTGCAGTGCCCTGACCGGGCGGTCCTAGGCTCCTCTCCACATGGTGGCAACTTTTCGATTCTACCTACGTCGAATTCAGCCGTCTGGAGATTTCTAGCGGCCGGCGTCTGATCGCAGTTTCGTGGTCACCTTAATACATGCCATGACCGTGCGCTTTTTTCCTTCCTCTTGTTCTTTCCTAACTTTACTTGGCACATACTTATGCAATACGTTACCACACATGGCTGAGACCACAGGAGCTTAGAGCTGCCGGCTGGGGAGTTCCATCGATGGTGGAGATACTCAGGAAAATCCCATAAGCGACGTAGATCTGCGATAAATGTCACCATCCAGCGGAGGAAGATCACCGTCATCTCCCGCGAGAAAACATGCATTTCACTTACGGGATTATTGACCTTAATTGATGCGCTCGAATCATCAATCAATCACTAGGAATTAATAATCCGATACATATCTGATAATCTGGTACACTGACGGAATTAATTACCTAGTAGTAGTAGTTATCGCACGCAAAATCAAAACTCACTAACTGAAATAACTCCATAATTACCAGTAAGTATAGATGATTATTTATTTTATTTAATATAATGAAGAGAAAATCAAAATGGGTTAATTAAGTACCAGAAATAAATGAATTAAAAAATACAGATAAAAGTCTTTTATTGATCCAAACTTTTTCAACATGTCAATGGAAGTTGTCTAGGTATTTCTAAGCCCTTTCCATGAACATCCTCTTATTGACGTTTTGTCTGGGAATACTACGAGTACCATGATATTGTAAGTTGTGTCGAGACCCAAAGTCATATAGGATTGTTGAGATTCTAGATCCATTTACGTGGCCACGCACTCGCGTGAGTTTTCAGGAGTACCAATGCCACGAGCAGGGTAGGGTCTTCATATTACCCTCGACCCAAATTTCTCTTTAAGGAAGGAATCACTAATTGCAATCGTGATTGCATTCAGAGACGATTTCGTGTTTTAAATAATTCAAGATTTTGAGATTTAGTCTAGTTCTTTAGTCTTCTAAGTTTGATTTGACTCTATGCCTTCTTGTAGTCATTCCAGGTCGACATGTACGCCAATAGTCTTTCCCTAGTAATCTGAGGAAGAATCTTAAAATGGTAACTGAGTGTTTTTTAATTATGAAATTCAAAATTTTCCCTCGATAGAAAAATGTATGGAATGGTGAAACAGTGAAAGAAGGGGAGGAAAATATTCCGGTAATAAAATCCTCCCAAGCAGTAATAACTTATGGGTCATTCGCATCGTAGTTCATCAATCAGCACCATATGAGGTAATTCTTTTGCCAGCGAACGCTGACATTAGGTTAATTTGTTGGTTTACGTTATTTTGTTTATCACACAGACATTGAGAGTTGCTTAAGGCTACATTCCGTCAAGAGAAGACAACTTCATCTTATTTAATTGCTTCCAATTAGAAGTAAAGTAGACAGGTCTTGTTGCTAATGTATATTTAATTCACGTTTTTACAAACATTTCCCAGTCCCCGGAGGGAAACTTGCCGAAGTGTCCTCCTAACTTCAACTTCAACGTCGACGACATAAAACGGACAGAGAGCCCAATTTTCTATAAATGAGTTTTCAGTTAGAAAACGGGTGATAATGTACTTCTACATCTGAGTTGAAGAGTGTAGATATCATTATATTTTGCCGGTTTTTACTAGTTCTCCTTAAATATTTTATTTTCTGTAGTGATTCAAACACTGCTTTAACAGTTCTTTTCAGTAATTTATTTCTTATTAAAGATGAACAGATATTTCCATTTGAATCAATCTAAAACACTGAAGCTTGAAAATATTTTTTGCTTGGATTTATGGTGTTCTCTTTCTGTAGACTATTCGGCTATTTAAGTCTTCAGCGATGAACTATAACAAAAAGGATAATTATTACTTTGGAGTTTGTTAGTAAGACATGGTTATCATAAAGTGACTACATTAAAATTGCTTATTTGACCAGAAAGTTAATTATAGAGGAAAATTCTTGGTAAAAGTCCACGGATTCAATGTTTTGAGGACCAACTGTAATGCGTAGTTAACAAGGAGTCAGGGTTTTTGGAAATGTTTGTAAGAGAACTTATGTTTCAGAAGATACATACGATACCATAGTGTACATTTAAGGCTCAGTAGAAAGGATCTATCCTACATTTTTGGTGAAATTGAGTTATTTGCATTATACAAAGTTTAAAATGTATTGAGTTATATGAGGGATGTTTAGGTAAACCTTCATTATCTTGAACTATGTCAGTGTGGATAGCCCTTATTCTTGAGTCCTTCATTTGTTTACACTGTTGCTTGGATAGTTATGGGGTAAATATAGGACCCCGGTACACATAGATACAGCGTACATGGAGCCAAGGTCCATCGAGAGAATCGAGGTTGTGTGTATCATAGACTGTGGAGGTGGAGAAAAGACAACGAGGAGTTTTGAGTTTTGAAATTTGAATTTGTAGTGTATTTATAGAATGAAATTAGAGGGATCTCAATACCTGTTGGTAGATTCAGAAATGGTTGGTGTCTGAGTGTTTTATATTTAAATTTATAGCAGTAAAATTTTCTAATATAAAATTATTAAATTGAAATTTCTGTCTTTGTCTAACCTGTTTTGAAAATGACCCTAGTTTGAGACAGTCAAGCTAGGGTTTTTTTGATTTTTTTGAAGATCATAGTTTTGAGATAGTCGGTCGTTAGTCCAACATATTTATGTGGAATGGTAGGAAAAGAATTGACATTACATTTTGATGGAGAGTGTATGAAATGGATCTTTATAATTTGAGTTTGTGGATAGGTTTGTGTTGCTTGATATTGTGTTATTTAAAATTTTTTGAAATTTTCTGAAAGCTTTTAAGAAATTTGTAATGTTGAATGTGTGTGTTTTCAAATTGGCTTTGGTTGTACTCAGCGTACTGTGTTCGGGTGTTTTGGTTCCGTAAGTAGAGTTACCAAACGAACTCATTTAAAGAGTACAAGTACTTTTAATTGATGTTTCCTGTTTACTCTCCTCCCTCTCCCTTCCATAGGTAGCGAGAAAGTTGTAGAAATACGTAATGTTGAGAAAGTTGTTACAAACATTGTTGTTTTTGCAGAAAAATTGCTTTTGTGAATCTTGATACCGTAAAAGAAGATTTGTCTTGCCCATGTACTACGTAGTAAATAACTTTATTGTAGTAGAATCCGCATTTTGTGGTTCCTTATTACCGAAAGCGCTTTTTACTACTCCTTTACTGTAGAACAGAAAATATTGTAATCGTACGCAGTAACACACATATTGTAATCGTACACACGAATTTTCAGCGCAAGAACTCTTATTGCCGCACACTGTAACGGAAAAGGTAATAAATGTTGTTCCTATATATACTTACACTAATATGTTGTGTAGTCAGAATCAATGTTTTGGTCCGGGATACCAGAAATCGATTAACGATAAAACGTTTGTGTGTCCGACCGCCTGTGTCAAGATCTAGCCCTAAAGTGTTCAGCAGATTTTCCAAAATTGATATCGCCCGATTGATTTTAAGGAATTTCGAGAACTTTTGAGTGTGAAACGGTTATTTTGTGTTTTTGTGTGTGTGGGGTATTTACTACAAAGCTTTAAAACATTTTCAAAATTTTCAAAATCGCTCCATTTTTATTTATTGAACTTTGTCTTCAGGTAATGTAAGGACGCTTAATGCATGCCTCATTTTCGTTGGACTCTGAAGTTTCTAAAATAGCAAATTTATAAACAATACAAAAAAATAAGTGCTGTTGTAGCATCACTAAACGATTAAAACAAATGTTCTTTGAATGAAATATTTTGATAGATTCAACGGCCTTAGAAAATATTTTATAACACATTTTCTGAAAATAAGATTTTCCCATTCCACTGAAAAGTTTTAAAATTTTCCAGCAATGCGTCATGAATAAAATCTATTTTTAAACTCTGAATAATTGTTATTTTAAAAGTTTACAAGTTTAGAGATAGGGAACGAATAGTGAGACTTGGGAAACATTCTCGTGACCTGTGTAAACCAAGATACAAGTACGGACACTCAGAGATAAAGAGAGGCCTGGAGAGAGATCAACGGAAGCACCTTATTAAAAACAAAATTCCATCTCCACCCCAACGCATATTTAAAAAGAATTCATATCGCCATGCCATAGAAATTACCCACAGCTGTTCATTTGAATTAGAAATAAATTGTCGTTCCTTTGGTTTGAAGTTTGGGACCCCAATTAAGGTGGGGTAGGAAAAGGTAACCCCAGATGCCGCCCCTCCCCTTTCCCCTTCTGGGCGCCCCAAAAACATGCGGATTCGTTTCTAGCCGCAGGCACGAATTCACACTTTCTGCTGCCCTGCCATGCGCTATGGCAAGCGACTCGTAAGATAGGAATGAATAAATGGCCTTCTAATGACTCCCATTCAAGAAACTACAGATTTGAAGCATAATTAAATTCAAAGAGCATACAGCCACCTCACTGAAGATGAGTTTCTAATGCCCGTGGAAGGAGCGAATAATTTCTCCCAGGCAACATCCATTACCTTTCTGCTCCATCTTCACCGACTGTACTTCGGATCTCCTCTGCGTCTTTAATTTGCTTTGACTTGTTAGTAGACCCTAGTTTACTATTTCATTGAGAACGTCACACATTGTTATTACCTATTCTGTCGGGCTTTAAATATTTCTTATGTAACTCAATCCACTCTAACTATATGCTGCTTTGTGCACTTATCATTTCATCTTAAGCTTTGAAATTACACGCACGTTATGTGATGAAGTATGAAACAAAGCAGATTTAAGGTATATTGACTCAGAATACAAACCCTCTTCAATGGCGGGCGTTTTGATAATGTTAAATATTTCTTAATCTTAGTTTTGCGTGTTTTAGAGGAATAAAGCTGGTGTTCTCATTTCAAATTTCAACCTAGTTGTCTGACAATGAGATTTTCTACTTAAAGGTATTTTTAATATTACTTCGTTCCATTCTAATGAACTTAATTTATAAATCAAATGAACAGGCGAATCAAAACTTCTTTTAGAAGTTGTCAATTCTTTGAACAAATTTTTAGGTCGTATGGCGATGAAAAGCTATTTAGATTCTTTATAAATATAATATTTAAAATGTCATTCTGATTTATTTCATTTTAAATTTTTACAATTCCAATACTGACCATATTAAAACATAAAATAGTGATTCATAGTTTTTAAAATTGCTGTACCATCGTCAGTAACATGTACGGACATCATTTCCATGTATTCCCATTTCCATAGAATGTATTGAAATCAAGTACTCTGTAAAGAAATGTAGAGATGATTGATCAATTTTGGAATATGAAGCACGAAGGAAGGATTCTTAGCTTTTCTCTGCACACAGCTTCATTTTACGCAAATTCTAAGCTGCTCAGTCACCTCTTTTTATTTATTTATTTATTTATTTATTTATTTATTTTACGTCAAAAACAGTTAAAAACTGCGTATGACGTGCTATGAGAAAAGTGAATTGTGTGCACATTTTCAAAATTCTGTGATCCTACACTAAGTCATATACTACTTAAATTTTGAATTTTGAAAGGGAGAAATAAACAACAAAAACTCCCATGTAATAAAATCTATTTTCAAGGATAAACAAGCAATAAATTTTGAATTTTGAAAGGAGAAAAAACAAAAACTCCCATGTAATGAAATCTATTTTAAAGGATAAATAAGCAATAAATTTTGAATTTCAACAACCTACTCGCTTTTTCTTCATTTCCTACCCAGACAAAGCAACCGATGATAAGGCAGTTGGCCGGGTGCTGCATCGTGTTTATTAATTATATCCGTTCAGATGAGGTCGCCGGTGCCCGGTTCACGCCAGGCCCGAGACATTAAGTCCTTTGTCTTCGTCAGATGACGTGTCTTAAAGAGAAAAGACGGAAGCGCAGGAACTCGGGAAAGAACGGCGCAGGCAGGGAGAAGAGAGAGAAATCGGATGCAGAGACGGAGATGGAGAAAGAAAAGTGAACGTCCTACAAAAAATATAAAAGCTTTTAATGGCCTCTTTGATTCTTACGGAGCTGGATGTAATTTGGTTCTTCTAACAGCAGCGGCTGTGAGGCTGTGAGGACTGGGAGCCCGGCAGCGTTCGCAGGTGGAGGAAGGGGCGGGGGGAGGCACACACAGTGGGACGGAACTCTATCGGAATTTGGCAAGCTCATAACTAAGTGGCTAATTTTACTCTTGTATGTATACGAATATAAAGTTTCTCGAACATTTAACGGTTTTCTTTAAAAAGAGCTCATTCCTGCATGTTCAGAAACGCTCAAACGCCATTTTCTCAAAATGGCTCCACACGTTTTCTTCCAACTTTTCCAGTGGATAGTGCTAATTTCACTGTTTAATATAACGTAAAGTTAATTTTGTTGTATTCTTTTGTTTTTCAAAATTATACAAATGTTTTTTTAAATATCTCTACGTCGTTAATATGCTCGTTTCCATAATTTTGTATTCATTATTGCATTGTGAGTGGATGTTTCAAATGATGCTAATTAAAGTTTTTCGAATACTCAATAGTTTTCTGTGAAAAAGAGCTTCAAATTTCGCATTTATACTAATGGTTCTTCGCCACTTTTTTAAAAGTAGGCTTAATTTTTAATGAAAATGTCTATTTTTGAGACTCTTCTTTTATATTTTTGAAGTAATGTATCAATTCTACTATTAGGAACCGAAAACTTGAGAAAATGTACACAAAATGAACTTGAGCGACGATATATGGTCAGCTGAGAGAATGTGGTATGATCGTAAAGCCAGATCCCAAGAAAATTAAAAACCTTACTACGAGAAAGTATGTGCCATTGTTGCACCACTAGTTTCTAATGAAAAGACGAATTTTTTAAGTACAACGTAAATAAATGAAACATTTTATGAATTCAAACAAAAAACACTAATTATGTTCACATTCCTTTTAATTATTTCATTAAACTAGTATTTTTCCATTGAATGAATATTTTTTGTTAATGTACCATTCTCTAATATTATATTAAAATTTCGGAGAAGAAATATACTTCTATTGAATTTTTATAAGTACTGCTGTTAAGAGTATTCATTCGAGATTTTCACTTGTCCAAAATCTAAAATGTTGAAGCTGAAACTACAGAAAACGGCGAGAATCCGCTATCTGCAACACTTATCTTCGTCTTTCCGAACTATACGTCCAAGACATACAGTTCGTCCTGACTACCTCTTTAATACAGAGGTTAACAAATTAGTTTTAAAATATCGAAAAGAGGACAGGTGCAGGACACTCTTCGAGAAGGCCAGAACGTACAAAAGGACTGTCCTCCTTAAAGAAGGACGATTGTCAACTTACTCATTTCGAATATCACTTTTCACCGTTTATGTTTACAGTTTTTTTTATTTTACGTCAACAAGAGTTAAAACTCTGTATGACGTGCTACGAGAAGAAGTGTATTCTGTGCATGTTATCTTAAATTTTGAATCCCTACCCTAAACCATTCAAGTTGAATTCTGAACAGAGAAGAAAGGGAGGGAAGGTTCTGGAAGAAGTGTCAACAAAATATTTGCGCCGATGTTATCAAATCTATTTTCTAAAGCAAATTACCTATTTATTTGTGTTCTTACCCTTCATCATGTCCTTCTGGAAATATTTTTGCAACATGGAATAATAGAATAACATATTCCAAACCAAAAACGACAGATAAAAGAAAATTTATACCCGAAGAAAAAAACCATCTATCATTTGCTGGGGATGTTTGCACTTATTTCCCCTTTTAGGTTAATAATAAGCGTAAACCCCAGCCATTTTCTTGATGGACCCTGGGTTGTTTTTGGGGCGAGGAAAAAATTGATTTGTAGCTTTTTTAAAATCGTACTTTCTATAGCGTGAGAAAAATTTTTTGTTGGGAGATTATTTAGTTGCGGGGAATACGCATTTTCCCCAGCGTCTTTTTGCCCCCGCGGGAATTAACTAGCACATAAGTCACCTCAAAGTGGGACAATCGACCAAATCCCAAAACGCGTGCTTATTAAAAAGGTTTCATCTTTTTCAAGTCTCGTAGTTCGTGAAGAAAATTTTTAAAAATAACCGGGCCTTTTTTTTCCTTTTGAGGAAATAAATGGAAAATTAAAGGCTATTAATTGTAACAGCGTCGTTTCTTTTTTAAATTGTTTGTTGTCTTCGAAAGTTGCAGGAAAATTTTTAAATTTAAAAAGCTGGTATTTTTCCTATAAAATGTGCCCCGGGGACCCAGATATTTTTGGCTCCCTTTTGTTTTGGGGGGTTATAGTTGCTACGTTTACCCGGGGGAAGATAAATTGAGGATAAAAATTTAAAAATGTGACATGCCCCCACTCTTTTGTTTTGGGAAAAGTATAATAAAATTTTATTTTCAATATTTTCTTAATTGAACTAATAGAATATATTTAATGTTTTTTAAAAATTTTTTTAAAAAAAATTGGGAAAAAACAAGAAAACAGATTGTTGCCAAAGGGACATATTTGCAAGTTTGCTGCCCCGTTGGGGACGAAACCCGGGGCCGGTTTTCTGATCAGCAAAGACGCTTTTCCCCGTTTTTAAAGGGTTTTCCAAAAAGCTCATGTAAAAGGAACATGATGCAAGATAGAAAAGAAAAAACGGACTACATGTATTTTTTTTAAATTTAATTTAGAGAAAACTTCTATTTCTTTTTTCACCCCATTTGCGTTCAACTGAAAAATTTTTCTAAAATTTAGATGAAGATGGTCTAACATCTCTTTTTTTTTTTGTAGCTAGACATATATATCATGCATTTTAGCAACTTCAGAAAGGAAATTTATTTCATTCCAAATTAAAAATAAAGATACAACGAAGCAGATGTTAGTCACGTAAAATAAAAACTAAATTATTTTTAAAGGGCATTTTACACGAGGATGAAGCAATTTTTCAATACAGGACCAATGGAGAGGGGTTGGAACCCTACTGTTTTCCTTCCTCGCTGTTCCATTTTCGTGTTACTTTTTGGGCACCACTGTGTAAAGGTGTCTGATGAGGGTTGGGGGTTTGGTGGGGGGGAGGGGGGCCTCCCGCCCGCCCCTTTGCCGTTTCCCCGTCCGACCCCAAAGGGGGGGGGGCTGGGCGCTGAGTCGAAGTAGCTGACCCCTTCGGAGTTTTCAACCTGAAAGCAAGAATTGTTTTTAACCCCAATAATTTACAAAGATTTTTATAACGTCTTCAAAATTTTTTGGGAAAAACATTATTTGTATACTGAAATGGGTATATTTTAAAAAACCGACTCTAAAAAAGAAAAATTTTTTGAAAAATTTTTTCAAATAAAGATTTTATTTGGCTTTTTAAATTTTATTGTTGAAATTGCATATTAAGTATATTGTATACATTACAGATATTGTATTTTTTCTAAAAATTTTCGAATTTATTTGTAGATTTTAAGAATAGAGCAATAAATAAAACTCTTTTGAAATTTAAAAAGTTGTTAAATTAGAAACCAAGTCCGGGGATTTGCATTACTGCCCATTACTTGTCCAGAACTCATGCTTCCTTTTCAGTTTCCGTTTTCAATACTGTTCCGTACTTTTCGCCAGTTGCCAATCGGAAAATTACCAATTCTTTGTAAACAAAATTACTTCATCCTAGAATTCTTAAAGAGCTGAATTATTTAGGTCCTCAATAATAAAATTATAACATTGTTGGAAAGAAAATCTTCAAGAGAGTGTGGAAGAATGTGATTTTCAAGTGACGAGTCTTTTGTTATCATTTGTATCAGGGAATATTACTCTTAAAGGAAGTGGTTTAAATGTTTGTAAAATATGTTTTACACCCATTCAAAATGCATAACGTCTGTTCAGTGTAAGCAATATGTTTGATAAAAAGATGTCCTTAATAGAAAGCGACTTAATATAAAAATACCAATATTACTAAAAAGGATTCTCCCACACTACAATTTGAATTACGTTTATCCAGGGCTGATTTATTACTGTGTGGGCGTATCCTTTTACTATAATTTTGAGGCACACTTTTAGAAAAAGGGTCCTCCAGAGTTACTAAAAACCTACGAAGTATACCTTAAATGATAGATTTTAACACAATGAAAAACGTATTTTATAATTCAACCGATTTGATGTCACTAAAAAATCTATTTCTAATACCTTTGTGCTTGTGATGGCCTTTCCAAGGGTTTCTGGTTTGAGTCCAGTGTAAGAAATTATGCAACTATGGTGTGGAAGGCAATGGCAATCTACTTGTATCTCGTATAATAGCACAGAAAATGTGAATAATTCTCTAGTCAAATCATCATTGTCTTGCGGCGAACGTCACAAAGCTGATATTCAGCACAATAAAATATAATAGTACTGAACTAAATGTATCTTATTCAAAATATCTATAATCCGTCAATTTCACCCACTTGCTCGAAGAGTGTAGTATCAAAGTAATTCATTTGGAATATTTATTGATTTGAGGTGTTAATTCAGAACCTAGGACTCATCCTATCCACCTTCAGCTTTGCAGGAAATCTGATCAATAACAATGGCTATCTGTTTCAATAGTGTGGATCTCTTCATTGAGTCCAGAGGGCCGGGAGGACTGTACTCTTGGAGGAACTTGCAACTATTTCAATGAAGCGCGCTACGCGCGCGGTGTTGCTCGAGTGGCGCGTTTCCGTCTCGACCAAATAGTACTTTTAAATTTATTTTACGTCAAAAACAAAACTGTATATAACGTGCTAGCGGGAGAAGTGATTTCTGGCTCGTTTTCATAATTCTGTAATCCCTATCCTAAACAATATACGACTTAAAGTTTGAATACAGAAAGAAATTAGCGTTTTTGCAAGGATTGTTACCAAAATATTCGTCCGATGTAATAAAATATTTTTCAATGGTAAATCAGCTACAAATTTGGGCTCATATGTTCTTCGTGAAGGAATAATACTTCCAACCACGACAGTATGGAGAACGATAATAAGAATAACTATATTTCCCACTGATTTCTAGAAGACGTGCAGATAATCAAGTTACCTTTAGAAAGCGCGCAGAACGCCTGCCTTCGAATCTTTGCCTTATTTATTACCTTACAGAATTCTCCGTTGGAAAAGATAGATGTTCTGCACTTTAAATACATTGATTCATCGTGATGCTACTCACGTAAGTAATTTTAATAACTTTTCAGTTGCTAGTTTTCTTACAATTTTCAAAGTTTGAGAAGTTTCTGGTCGATTCTGTCAACTACCATAAGAAACCATTTTAACAGGACAAACTTTGCAGTCTTATTACAAGAATTTAGTCTAGTCTAATTACAAGACACTGAAATTGATTCAAACCTACAAGAACTTAGAAGAATGTCCCATCTTTCGAATAATGCTTTAAAAACGTCTGTTAATTGCATCGTGAATCTCTAATCACCTTAAGGATGAAAATGATCAAAATGGAATGATTCGTTTTCGTGACAATCTACTGCAAATTACAGATTTGTTCATCTTAACCAAAGGTAGAAAATGTGTTAAACGTTTGAAATTTAGAGGCAAAATCAGGATATGGCAACACTGCTACATGGTATTATTGACAAATTACGCAATGTCGCTAGAGTAATAAAGAGAACGCAGATATAAAATATTCAAATATGTGAATTATACTGATACGAAAAAGTATGGTATCACAAGAAAGCCACATTACAATGACATTATCGTACATTATTATATGTGTGTATGATGCCGAACGTTACAAGACAATTCTTGCATTTTATTTCATAGCGGGAATGAAGTAATAACATACTATATTATAGATGGCAGGTCACCGTACATGTATTTTGAAGAGATATGTGGATTACATCATTACGTATCAATTTTGAAATTGGTAATAATATGTTCTGCAACAATGAGTTCAGTGAATTAATGTTAATCGTGTGTTCATTAGTCAATTGTAGAAATTTTATCAACTGATTCTTGCTTGTGCCTACGATGTTCTGAAATGGACGACTAGTGTTCACCAAGTTTGGGAGGCCTGATTCGGAATAAGTTGGAGAGTGCATTTAAAACCAAATTGAATCATCAGCAAAGATGTCACGCAAATGGTGCGCACCGATGCAGAAAAGAGGTCAGGTACAGTAATTTACGGAAGATTATGGTAAGTAATATAGTGGATACTAGTTTTAAACATTTCGGCGTAAAAATGCACTTCTTTTGTGAATAAAAATAGTTGATTATAATTACTTACTTAATTATTTAAAAAATCAGGTAAATCAGTTTATTTCAATAGCTGCGAAATAAAATATATCGAGACTTCCTGCAAACTTACACATATGTATTAATTTGGTGTCGACATGTACCTCAAAAATTGTCGAAAATCTGTGAAGGCAGTAAATTTTTACGGAAAGCGTTTTATTGCGTAGTATCAAAATCATTCTTGTGAATCTGTAAGAATGATGAATGTTCCTGCCTTTCTTTCAACTTCAGTTCCAAGAAGAAACTGCTTTTCATTATCACTTATATATTTAATTTTTCACGTAAATACTTCAAAGACTTTCATGGGCCGTCTGTCATTTCTTTAATAATCACACAATTATAGAATTCTCAACATTCAATGAAACAGCTAAAAAACAATTTTGTAAACAATCGTGGATAGCTTTCAATGCATTAATTTCATTCCATATACGTAATTGTGATGTACAATTTATTGTATCAACTTCCGCATAACTGGTAAATCCTACAAGAACTTCAATTTTAATAATTTCTCTACAGTCACGGCATCTGAAAGAGTTATAAACATATTTCTTGTTTCATTGACTCCACATCAGTAAAGTTTCCTGCAAATTGTCACAATCGAAAATAAACTATTCGAAAGCTTCGGAGATTTTTACTAGTATATGGAACTAAAATGGCGAAATCTTGAAAACGTTCCACCTAACGGCTGCAATTTTATCCCGGATATCCCATGCTGGAGGATAGTCCTATTCTCTATGGTATTTCAAAATCCTGATTTCGACAATGATAATTGGTACACGAAAACAAATTCTGAAATATAAGTTGTTTTTAATGAAACCAGTATAAAACGTATTGCGTTCATTGAAATGTTTGTAATATTTTGTCTTTACAATTTTGTCAAATATTTGTAAATATTAACGTGAATGTGTCGTTTTTTGACATCGTGTGCTAACGATTTGTTAGATGAATGATTGAAATTGGTTACTGAAGCAAATGTAACTTCATTTTCTGTGCACGTCTTCAGAATTCAGTGGGAAATACAATTATTCAAATTATCGTTTTCATGTTGTCGCGCCAGGAAGTATTATTCTGAAGGACAACATGGATAAGCGCCAAAATTTATTGCTTTTATCCTTGAAAATAGATTTTATTACATGGGAGTTTTTTCTCCTTCAAAATTCAAAATTTAAGTAGTATATGACTTATGTAGGGATCACAGAATTTTTAAATGTACACAATTCACTTTTTCCCCTTGCACGTCATACGCAGTTTTAACTGTTTTTTGACGAAAAAAATAAAAAAAAAATAAGATGTTTTAAATTTAGCATGTACTTGGCTTCTGATGGCAGGTTTTTCCCCCTCCAGGGGTTTTTCCTCATCCGTACCTTATGGTCTCTTTTCCACAGCATTGATGCGATGGAGAGACCATTTGGGGTGAATACCAGAATACGAAAAGTTATAACGCGGTAGAATGTAGGTATTGTAATGGCTTAAAGGCCTTCGGCCTTTAGCATCAATTTTCTAATTTGTATGTAATAATTACCTATTAAATAAAAAAATTGAACATTACGCAGTAAAATTTAGAAGCAATTCAGAGTGATTGATTTAGCGGATGTCAGACTTGTTACCCATGCTCTCAGATGGGGCGCAATCGAGATAAGCACTCTTCGCACTAGAATTGCAATGCCGGATTAAGAGTTATTAGATTTTATTGTTACTTTCAACCTACGAGGTGCATTCTTGTAACGAGTACTCCGAATCGTTTCAGAAATTAATTACGTAGTATAAAACATTTGTATGAAAATAAAACAAATTGAAATTAATATCGAAAATAATAAATTAGTTTTTGAATTTTATGTGGTCGTACTACAATAGAAAGTAAGAATTAGGAAAGAATTTATTCTGCTGTGACTCTAAGGCTAAAATATTGACTTGTTCTTAACCTTCTTACATTAAGTAATAATATTTAGAGGCAATTCTGTTTCACGGATGTCACATATGCCACTCACATTTGCAGATGGGGCGCTAATAATTTCCACCAGCAAAAGTATTACAGTGTAGGACTAGAAGAATTTGATTAATTATAACATTGAAGCCCGCTCAAACGGCCACCTCAATTTACCGATCACCCCCATCAACAGAAATTTCTCGTGCAACCGCTCAATTCTTCCATAAATCATAAGCTACTTGTCCCCGCAATCAGCGGACAGACACATTTTGTAAACTGAAGTCAATTAAAAATGTCTCACCTCTAACGATTGCAGCTGAAGCATAATATGAAGCAGAAGTGTGAATAATGGAGCAGAAGACCTCAGCAGACCGAAGGAGGCTGATGGAGGTGCGTCAGAGGATAAAATGGAAGCGATCAATAGTGAGGGCGTGCAACGTCGGTGAATTTCTAACGGAAATATCAATGATAAATCCCAATGTTCGTGATAAATAGACGCAAGAACTGTGGGTTGAGTTAATATCATTCTGCGACGGGACGTACTGTCAGATTACTTAAACAGTGAAATCTAGCAAATGTCACTCTTTTAACACGTGTTCATTTTTGTTCAATGCAAAAAAAAGTAAAATTACTAACTATTTTAAGGCCTCTATGAAATAACACATATCAGAGCTTTTTTCATGAACTTCACTCTCTATGTGAACTCTATGTAAACGTCGCTGCAGTACGCCGCGTGTGCGAAACTGATCTGATGGTCATTAGCGAACTATTTTGTGCGAAAGTCTTGCCGGCAGACAATAAATTTTAATGTCCAATTTGCTTGTAACTTTGATTCGATGAGGATGCAAATTGTACTACACGAGGACAAGAATGTCTTACACTAGACGAGAGAAGGCATTTGATTCTAGGAAACGAGAAAAGTTTCAGCTATTTATAAGTGTGGTAGGACACAAATGTAGGAAAATTGTATAAAAAAGTACACATTCATGTGAGGTTTCGAATCTTAGATAAACGTTAAAAAAGAGATAAAAATCCTTAAAAAAACTCTGCTAAGAATTTGAGAAACCATGTACGAACAGTTTTATTTATTTCTTCCTCTTTGACTTTGTATTTCCTTTTATTCTCCATGTATTCTCTTCCGTTAATCACCTTTTTATGTTCACTCCTCCTCTTAATACCTCGTTTTTGCTTCCAACAAATTTTGCCTCTCAGTAAAACATTTACATATCCTTTTCCCAAACCGATTTTCCATATTGTCTCCTTTTTACCCTCTTCAACACAATCTTGTGTTATCCCACATCGTTTTCCACCTTCCAACGTGTCCTCATATCTTACGAGTAGCACCGTATTGTCTGCTTCCATTTTCAGATTTTTCCACACCCGTCTGCTGATCTTACCATATGATCTGATGTCTGTCCTTTCATGTCTTAACACAATCTCAAAAACTACTATTGATATATTTCCACTTTCCTTCTTTATTTCCTACTTTTATTCTTTCCTCCAGATTTCTACACTTCTCAACAAAACATTTCCTACCAACCAATCAAAATTCTTAGGAATACACTTGAAATACTTTTTTATGTAATTTGGTTCTCCAGTTTGATCTTGTGTTGCTCTTTAAAACATTATTTTAAGTTTCAAATAAACATCTAGATGTATGTTTTTAAATTCATTGGTAGCCTTTCCGATTGAGTGTTATAAAAACATACTCTTACAGAAGGGGCTCTTGACAGTTCCCTCGTTCTCATGTCAATTCTTGTGTTAATAGGAAATTCTGCAGTGTAAGCTATAAACGGCAGGCAAAAGCGATTGACAAGAGGCACTCAAGTGTGAATTTATTCTTATGTATGGCTCCACACATCTTACTGCTTTCGGATTTTAACTAAATTGTGAATCACAAAAGATGGAAGGAACAAAGGAATTAAAGAAAATAGGGAAAAGAATAGTAGGGGTTGGTGGAGGCGGGCGGAGCGGGCGGAGGCGGGCGGAGGCGGGCGGAGGCGGGCGGAGGCGGGCGGAGGCGGGCGGAGGCGGGCGGAGGCGGGCGGAGGCGGGCGGAGGCGGGCGGAGGGCGGAGGCGGGCGGAGGCGGCGGTGGCGGCGGAGGCGGGGCAGGGGAGGAGGAAGGTCGGAGGCGGGCGAGGCCGGGAGAAGAGGAAGGGCGGAGGCGGGCGGGGCGGGCGGAGTGCGGGCGGAGTAAGTGGGCGGAGGCGGGGCGGAGGCGGCGGAGGCGGCGGGAGGCGGGCGAGGCGGGCGGAGGCGGCGGAGGCGGGCGGAGGCGGGCGGAGGCGGGCGGGAGGCGGGCGGAGGCGGGCGGGAGGCGGGCGGGGAGGCGGCGGAGGCGGGGGCGGAGGCGAAGGAGGGGCGGAGGCGGGCGGAGGCGGGCGGAGGCGGGCGGAGGCGGGCGGAGGCGGGCGGAGGCGGGCGGAGGCGGGCGGAGGCGGGCGGAGGCGGGCGGAGGCGGGGTCAGCGCATGCAGCATCGCGCAATATCTGCCATCGCAATTACCGCTGGAACGCCCGGGAGATGGCGCGCATACTCCCCGTCGTCCCCCCCCCCCCCGCCCCGCTGTCCTGCTTTCTCTATCCCTCCTCATTTCAGTCTCCCGTTTTGCCGCCAGGTCCCGCCTCGTCCTACGCCACTCTCTCCTGTCCCGTCCTGCCCTCTCCCGTTTGCTTCTTTCTTCCCTTTCACGTCCACCTTGCTCCATTACGCCCTTCCTATTAATTTCCTTTCATTCTCTTCATTTCATATCTTCTAATCCCGACACGTCACACCCCCATCTTGTCACGCTCAGAACTCTCCCGACTTCCTTCTCTCTCGCCCTGCCGAGCCCCGCCGAGCTTCCGACTAGACCTCATTGTCCCCGCCATCCCAATTCTCCTGGGTGACTGCTCTTTCCCGTCCCATTTGTTTCAACCCTGTACTTTTCCATCTCGGCCTGCATCTCTCTCGTAGCGTTCCAAATATTTTCTCCACCATTCCACCGATCGTAACCGGCCTGCTGAGTCCGGTCCCGGATGTTTAAAACGTATGGTTATTTCGATTTTTCAAAGATTGCTCAACAAACGATCCGAGTCCTGGATGTAATATGAACAAAGAAAAATAAATTTTGAATTAGATTTTGTTACGTTCAACAAAATGTAATAGTATACAGCCCTTAAGAAAATGGTCTTCGTCTTTGCTTTGAATTTGAGTTTATTCGGGAGATCGTCTTTCTCCTGACGCTATAAATCTTGTGTCAATAATTGATCTTTTCTGCCCCTTAATACTTCATGGAAATGCAATTGCCCGTAGCGACTGTTGCCTGCAGTGTCTGCGTGATTCATGTCAGAGATGAGCATCGTACCGTATGCACTGCAGTGCAGTTGGGTTGCGTACGTGCTTGCGTTTCGATGAATTCAGTATGGGTACTGTTTCTTTTTTCCTTCAACGTATCACTTCAAACAGCTTCTATCACATACCAATAGCCTTGAGCACATATATTGATGTCTCTTAGAAGCAACTCACTTATATCGACAGGATTTCATCTCAAACGCACATCACGAAGATATATTCTCTTATTTTACTTTATTGCTTCAAGAACATGTACCAAGTGTACAGATATCCTTTTTGAAGAATCATTATGAGTGCACAATCTTTCTTTTCAAAGTTACAATCATGTAACACTATTTTCCAAGTCTTATATCATTGACAAGATAACCAAAAATGTGTCTAGGAAACAGAACACGAACCTTCCAAGTATTTGACTTATCAGTGTTTAATCTACTGAGTCAGTGAAAAATAGCTTATTTAATCCCAATGTTCATAAAATGCTATTAAATTATTAGATTTTGTCAATGAAATACGTAGCTGCTTACTCTTGGTCGCTTTTGTCTGTCCTTACTCGGCTGACCTTTGAGGAAATACTAAAATGGTTTATTATACTTCTGGAGAGTACGCAGCTTTCCTTCTCTCTCATTAGAACACTAACAGTTGTTACTATTTTGACGCAAATAATTATGTAAATAAAACAAATTAATAAATAAAATAAAAAATATAATAGAGAAATAACAAATAAATAAAATAAAGAAAATATTATTTCTCTGTTTAATACCCTTTTTCCAAATTGTTTTCTACAGCTATACATGTAACGTAATACGTATTTTGTACAACTTTTACTAACAATATTTGAATATTCTATAAAAATGTCATTTAGCCAATAACTCCATTAGTGGTTAAGCTAAATTTATTTTATACTAAACATGAACATGTATTATACCGAAGAGAATTCATGTAGATATTAACTTCCTTTAAAGTTGTGTAAAAATCAAGTTGTAAATCTGATTTCAAGAATTACATACATACTCGATAAGTAATCCTGTGGACTGTCACCTTTACGTGGTGGAGGGTCCATTCTTCGATGACCCAGACAACTAAATTGGGGAAATCTAGTTTGTCAAGGTTGCAAGTTGCTAAAACGAGAGAGGAAACCAAGAATAGTGAACGACTTGAAAAAATGAAGACATCACGGAAGATGATGATGATCCAGATTGGAATATCAATTGTGAAGATGCCTAATGGTTTAGAAGGCGGCAGAGTATATCCCAATGCGGATGAAGGAGGAAGAGACATCGGCTCTCTCTTTATTTCTGAAACTCAGCCTGGATTGATTAATTGATTTTTTCGTGTTTCCGGGCGCGTCAACTGCTTTGGTCATTGGTCCCGTTAGTGTAGTGCATGTCAACCTAGAGATTAGGTGAAGTCGTCACTGGTCATTGGAGCGGAAGTTCTCATGGGGTTAATTCAAGGGATAGCACGCTGGATGCAAGGGAAGGATACCCAAACAATCACTGACATCAGGCAGCAGATACAGTTCTGGGCGGAGCTGCCCAGAAGCTGGAAACAGTATCATCTAGATATTCGTGCACGACGTGCAAACAGTGCATATAGCGGCCACGGAACTGCGATGCGAGAAGCAAACGGTATCGCATTATTAATCCCGAGGAAGCTTTCACATACTTTTCTTAACAGCGAGTAGCAGTAAGGCTAAGTACCGGCGTCACTTAAACGGGAAAGGGGCGCGAAGAACCTCCGGACGAGCAATATTGAAGGAAGCGCGCGTGGACCTATGGAATGTTCGAAGTCTGTACAAAGCAAGAAAACTAAATAGTTTAGTTCTGGAAATATATTGATATACTTGTATTTTCGATGGTGAAAATCAATGGTACGGTGACTAGACTCGGGTAAATGTATAAGAGAAGTTGTGATATCGAACACTGGCAGCAATCTTAAAGGACACCCCAATAATGTAGCTGTTCCATCAAAGAAGGGATTGGCAAAACTTTCACTTTCTTGTAGATGAATTCAGCTACCAATACAAGGGGATCCGATAAATGGAAATGTGAAACAGGTGTATGCTCCTACTGCTGATAAACCAGATAGTTAAATTGAAAATTTTTGTACAGATGTTGTCCTAATTGCTAGATCAATAAGGAAACAAGATATTTACATCTACAAGTATCTTGGGGACTTTAATGCTAATGTTATTTAGGAAAGGGTTTTTAATATTGTGGGAGATTATGAAGTTGGAGAAATGAGATGATCGACTCAAATCGAGTTTTGTCAAGATTTGTATCTTATGGGTACATTTACGTTGTTTAAATTACACAAACATTTATATTCTGGATATTTTCTCAAGAGATAGGAGCGATATTGTAGGCAATCATTCAAATTTAATTTTGATCAACAAAGGTTGTAGAAACGCAGCAATGAGTGTTAAAACATGTCCAAGAGGAGACATTAACTCAGATACTAATCTTGTTTGTGTGAATATACGAGTGATAGATAAAGTACCTTATTCACATAATATAAACAGGAAACTGAATTTAAAATTGTTGAACTCCGATGAGGTGATCCAAAAAAACATCTTGCAAGCTTAATGAAGAAATACATATGCATGGGACTAGTGTAGAAGAAACGTACCGAAGTGAAGTGTTTAATGAAATTATGGAAGACAAGTTGATACAAGAACAACAATAGCGCAAACATTCGATGACCGATGTAATTCTTCTTTTGATCACTACGCATCGAAGGTGAAAAAGTGTAATCTTCAGGAATACAAGGAATTGTAGGAGAAGATAAGCTCTTACAATTATCTATTATCCTACCGAAATCCGAAAGGAGAATGGAATGCTTAAGAATATAGAATGATAGAAGTATTAAATAGAATGCATGATGACATTAACCTAAATAAAACAATAATAAAAGTTAGCACTATCTTAAAAGATGTTGAAAGATGTTGAAAATGTTGTCATTCGTGAAATGTGATCTTTGGAAAACTCATGTTGAAAAATTCTTTAAAGATAATAAATAGTATGTACTGCGTGAGTGAATAAACAGAACTGCACCATTTATACTAAAGGTAGGAGTTCAGAAGGACATAATGAATAATAAAGACGGCAAAGCTGTTGGCTTGGATGCTATCAAGGGACGAATTTTAAAAGTTTTAAACGCTGAGAGTATTGCTAAATTTACTAATTTTTTAAAAAAATATCGTAAGCCCTGGATACCAATTAACAGTTTGTTAACATTGTGT
Organism: Teleogryllus oceanicus; assembly: GCA_964035755.1. Classification (NCBI taxonomy): domain Eukaryota; kingdom Metazoa; phylum Arthropoda; class Insecta; order Orthoptera; family Gryllidae; genus Teleogryllus; species Teleogryllus oceanicus. The sequence goes on along the minus strand of CAXIVR010000014.1, from coordinate 22,398,847 downwards.
TGGCAACATTTCCAAATACTTTTAGGACAAAAAGCTGTAACGATTATCGGCCGATAAGTTTGCTGAGCCACTTAATTTTTTTACGTATTGTACGTGCTAGTATTTGAATAAAAGTGGAAGCAGAAATAGGAAATAGCGGTTTGGTTCTCAAAACGCATTTGGGACACAGGAAACCCTGTTTGCAACTCACATTTCTGAATCGATACTTGTGTTGGAAACAGGATTTCCTGTGTCCGAGGGATCATGGTCGAGAAGTGTATGTTTTATCATTTTAAAAATTGTTTCATAATGTGGAACATGATTACACGTATACTATTTAATAGAAGTTAAATAGTATATGTAATCGTATATAAACATTTTCTCAAAGATGTCTTAGAAGATTGTAGTTAGAGAGTAAACGTGATAGATATTCCTATATCAAATATACATTACGCTGATAATAAACTTATTTTGGCAGATAGTGATGCTGATTTGCAAGAGCTAATGCACAGAATAAGTCAAGCTTGCAAAAATTATGAACTAGAAATAAATGTACTTAAATCAAATGCAGTGCTAAATAATAAGAAAAGAATTTAACTGTTCACAAAGTTCAAATATTTGAGACAAACTGCAAATGAACCGCGGACATCAGATCTTGAAACACGAGCGAGAAGTGATATAGCAGTATCCACATTCAACAAAACGCGGAAATGTTTATGAAGCAGAGACTGGAGTTTTACTCACTTTCAGTTGGAAAATGGCAAAATTCGAGATGTGGATGACTAGGAGAATGGTGAGAATTATTTAGACTGACAAGTGCCTATTGATAATATACTAGACCGAAATGGTGTACATTGAGAAATATTAAAAGTATTGCAAAGAAGAACACTATATCTTGGACATTTACTTCGAAACCCTAAATATGAACTCTTACAACTGACAATGATGGGGAAAGTTCAGGGTAGACGGGATGTTGTCAGGAAGAGGATGTCCTGGTTGGCATATACCTGCAAATGGACTGGTATTTTGAGTGAATTGGAGTTGTTTCATCTGGCACAAGACAGATAAAAGTTTGGGAAGAGAATAACAACCTTTCGGTAATGGAGAACGTAATTTAAGAAGAAGATACATAATGCTTAAATTAAATATATTATATTTATTAGAAATATCAACAGTAAATCTTGGAAAGCTACGAATAGGAGGGGATTATTATAGCAGAGAGAATGCATGTGCATTACTGATATTCTTCAATCAGTTTGGTTCCTTGTTTTTAGTACTATCATGCACAAACGAGTTTAATTTCCAACTGAATAATATTTACGAATTTTTCTTATTCTTCTATTTAACCAATCTTATTATATATTGTTTGCTTATTTCTAGCTGCAAGTATCGAGTAAGCAATTTAGTTCCCGGAAGTGCCACTACTGGTTCAACTAACACAATATTATCAAAACTCTTTTACTCATGGAAGGGAACTTTTTAACACCGTCAATCAGAACACAAAATTAAATGACTACTAAAATATTTTCTAATGCATAACAGTTTCTATACGACTAAAGACTAAATAGTATTCATTTTATATTAATGGCTGTTACTTTTCAGCTGATTATGCCCGTACTATTTGTAAATATTCGTAATGAACTATTGTAATTATCAGTTAGGCTTTAACTAACCCATTACAATCGGGTTTTTGTCCATTTTCTTTGCTCTACTGAGCAAATGGTGAGCTGCTTTCTTGGTTAATTCTGGTCACTAAATAAATGTTTTATCTCCTAACAATTTACGTACAATATTTATTATGTCAATGTTTATCATGTTCATAAAGATTTCCTTTCCTTGTGAACAAATTACTAATATTTATACATATGATAATATAGTAGAAATAATATAGTATTTTCATAATAATTTTAGTTAATACTGAATTACATTACATATGCTTGAACATGCATTTTTGATTATTATATATATTATGATATATATTAGTTACTTAGATGGGTGAGTCTATTAGGAGCACAGAACTAACCTGCAAAATGTATTTTACTATGGCGTGCATCACAAGTAAAATTGCGAAGCAGCTCGAAGATAAAATATTTTTTGATTTGTCAAAATTATAAATGGTGCACTATTGCACATATTTAAAACTATCGGACACTTCCTCTTTCCTCACTCTATAAAACTTGCGGGTTTTGACATGAGGTGCAGTATAATCCCCAATCAAAGGGGTACCTAGTCAATGGCTCAATCTTACACCTCGGTGTGGATCCAGAAATTTCCATTGTACTTGAAAAGTATTAGAACACAGGAGATCGAAAGCAAGGCAGGAACTAACAAAGAAAAAAGTTAATTCCTCCCTAGCTTTTGACCTTTAAATTTTTTTCTGTCGAAAATATAGAGGTGTATAAATGAAAGGAAAAATATATTAAGGGTTGTTCAAGGACACAGAGTCTGAAAAGAAAAGAATAGAATAAATAACTCCTGTTGGCAACGCATGAGATTGCTGCCAGAAAAAAATTAATCTGCCAAATTCATCTTCGGAGAAAAGAAAGAAAATGATGAACCGTTTCTTCAATTTGGCAAATAGCAAATGCTACCCTAAAGTTTCGGTTTGCTGATCATGGATGGTTTAGTGTTTCGAAAGTTTTAGAAGAATATCTAAATACAAATGACACGTAATATCAAAGTTTTTGCTTGGGAGGATGTCCTAAGCACCTTTATTGTCATTTTTCTCTATTGCTAGTAAAGTGCAACAAGTTATTCTATGAATTTCAAATGTCTTATCTATCCCTTCAAAGAAAACGTCATGAACACCATATTTTTGGGATATGTAATTCTGAAGGTAAATAAGAAAAAGCGTAAAATTTCTGAGAGTTCATAAACTACTTATTGTAAAAATGCTAATTGTATATGACGAATTCAAAATTAGATTCTGGGGGAGATAAAAGTTCGGTCAAGCCACGATTGGTGAGTCCTCTTACAAAAGCATCTGAGCAAGCTTTTAATCTACAAATTATAGTTGCTCTGTAATGAATAAGGGAAATGTATATTGGAACTCGTATAGCTTGAAATTGCAGCCGATAAAAGAAAACATTAACCTTTAATTTTTTTGCGATATAAATTACGGATTGGAGCAAACGTCACCTAAGCAGTGTCTTATAAAGCAGCCTTTGCCGACATATTTCCGGTAGCGGAACGCGCGCGGCCTCGCCAGCCCCGTCGCGTCAGCTTTTGTCTCTGTGTCGTCGCGCCCGCTCACATCTCGCCCCGTCGCGTTTCCTTCCCATCCCGTCTCGATCTATCGCACTTCTCGTTGTTATCCTTCCCTTCCCAGCGCTCCGCCCCCCAGTGTCCTGCCTGTCTCGGACCCACTCCCATCCCCTGCTCTATACCGACCCACACCTCCCGGACCTCTCTCGACCCACCACGGACACTCCGCCCATCTCGACCTGGCCCAATCCCACCCTGTCCTGAATGCTCTCCTCCCCGTCTTGTCATCCTGGTCCACACGTCAGCGATCCGTTCCGTTCCATCGCGCGTCCAACGTGTCTCCATCTTTACCGCTCTCCATCCCACACCACCTGACTCGCTGAGAGCTCCCTGCCTCTTCACCTCTCTTGCGCCCTCTCCATTGCGCCCCGCCTAGCCCAATCTGCCCCGTCCTTCTTTTTAACCAACTCGTCATGTTTCGTTCCTTTTATTCATTTATTTATTTATTTATTTTACGTAAAAAACAGTTAAGACTGCGTATGACGTGCTATGGGGAAAAGTGAATTTTGTGCACATTTTCAAAATTCTGTGATCCCTACACTCAGACATATACTACTTAAATTTTGAAAGAAAAAAAATTCCTTAGTGACCCAGCCTCTCCTCGCCTTTCCCCTCATCGTGCACATACTCACTTCTCCCAGCCTCATCCCTCCTCGCTTTGCAGAATTTTCGACCCTAGCTAGGCAGCTAGGTCCATTTCAGCCCCAGAGAATTTAGTTGTTGGCTGCTTTGATAGTTAGTTTTCCGTTGTTTCTGCGATCAATGCCAGGCGAATGTTGAGCATCTTAATAAACGGGTCACCGAACGTGCGCATTTTTCCCCTTCCTCACCTTACCCTCTAGCCTCAGTCCCAGAGTTACACACCTTACACTCAAATACACTTCACTACCACACATGTCGGGATACCAGTTGGACACTTAAAGCTTGTCTCGGCTGCCACGCTGGTGGGTAATACCTGGTGTGGGAAAATTCGCCAACGTCAACGTAGTAGGTCGGCGCAGGATCTCTCTAGCCAGTGGGGAGAAGATCACTACCACCGCCCGCGATGAACCATGCCCTACGAGTCCAATGTCCTTAGAAGTTGACGCGCCTGGATTGATTGATTGATTCGTGTATCCGGGCACGTCAACTGCTTTGGTCATTAGTGTTCATTAGTAGTGTAGTGTATGTTTTTTCTCCGGAGATGGCGGTGATCTTCCCTGGAAGGCGAGATCCAGCGCCGACCTTCCGTCGGGTAGTGGGGTTTCTTCCTAACCAGGACTCTCCCACCAGGGGGGCACCACCCCAGCCGGGACAAGCTCTAAGGTCCCGACCGCTCTCCGGGAATATGTCGTGCATGTTTGTGTACGTGTGTGTGTAAGGGGAGAGGAAAGGACAAGGAAGAGGAAGGACAGATCGCGCGCGGTCCGTGGCCCGTATTGTAGGGTACTGCTCCGGCATTCGCCTGGTGTTGATCGGAGAAACCACGAAACTACTGATCAGAGCAGCCGGCCGCCAGAATTCTCCTCCAGACAGCGACTGAATTCGACCTAGTTGAAAAGCTAGTGTCGAAAACTCCTGCCACCAGACGCGAACCTAGGACCTCCCGGTGAGAGGCGCTGCAGTGACATCAGCTGATGCACTGAGTTTCCTCTCCCTGTTTGACGCCTGGAATCACAAATCAATCAATCCATTATTTCAGTTCACTGCGCCCATCTGTTCCACCCCTTTCCTAACCACCTCCTGATTCACCCTCGCCCCGCGTACCCTTCTCTCCAAACCTGCCTCCTCTCCAACGCGCCCTGTCCCGCACTGACTCATCCCTCTCCATCTCCTTTCGTCTTGACCCGCCCGGTCCCATCGCACCCCGCCTCTCCCTTCCGTTCTCGCAGCAAAGTCCTCGCCCCGTCTTCTGCACCGTCGTATCCTGCCCCGCTCTACTCTCCCTTCCTGTTCCATTTCACTCTCGACCTGTCCCGCCCCGGCTTCACACACCACGTCCCGCTACGCCATGCCCCGCCGCGCCACGGCCCAATGCGCGCGTCCCTATCCGGTCATCCTATCTTCGCCTCTCCTCATCCTTCACGCTCCATCTCACCCCGTCCCGTCTGCCCCGCCTCGCCACATCACGCCCCGCCACGCTCCCGGCTTGCCGCATCACGCCCTGCCGCGCCTGCTACACCATGCCCCAATGCTCCATGCCGCCTCTACGCCATGCCCGCCATACACGCCCCGCTGGGCGCCATGCCCCGCCGTGCCCGGCCCATGAGCACGCGTCCCCGCCGGGTTCGTCTCATCTTATCCTCGCCTCTCCTCACACTTCCCGTTCCATCTCACTCCGTCCAGTCCCGCCCCGCCTTGCCACACCACGCCCCTTGACTTACCACGCCCTGCCACACCTCGCCCTGCCACGCCTCCCTACACCATGCCCCGCTACGCCACGCCCCACTGCTCCATGCCCTCTACGCCATGCCCGCTGCGCCATGCTCCACTGCTACGCCCGCCGCCATGCCCCGCCGCGCTTCGTCAATTGCGCGCGTCGCTATCCTGTCCGTCTCATCCCATCTTCGCCTCTCTCAACCTCCGGTCGATCCACCCCGTACCTTCCGGGCCCCGCCTCGCCACACAACGCCCTTTGCCTCACCACGCCCTACCACGCCTTGCTACGCCATGACACGCTACGACATGCCCCACTGCACCATGCCCCACTGCACCATGCCCCTCTACGCCATGCCCCACTGCTCCATGCCCCCTACGCCATACCGCTGCGCACGCCCACTGCTCCATGCCCTCTACACCATTCCACGCTACGCCATGCCCCATCGTCGGCGCCCCTCTTCGCCATGCCCCACTGCTCCATGCCCTCATGCCATGCCCTGCCATGCCCCGCTACGCCATGCCCCATCGCTCATGCCCCTCTTCGCCATGCCCCACTGCTCCATGCCCCTCTACGCCATGCCCTGCTACTCCATGCCTCACAGCTCCCTACCCTCTACGCCATGCCCCGCTACGCCACGCCCCACTGCTCTATGCCCCTCTACGCCGTGACTCACTGCTCCATGCCCCTCTACGCCATGCCCCACTGCTCCATACCCCTCTACGCCATGCCCCGCTACGCCATGCCCCAATGCTCTATGCCCCTCTACACCATGACCCACTGCTCCATGCCCCTCTACGCCATGCCCCGCTACGCCATGCCCCGCCGCGCCTCGGCCCAAACGCGCGGCCCTGTCCTGCCCGCTCCGCTCCGTCCCGACGCGCCGCCTTCATTATTCAGCGCAGGTACCGCGCGGGGTATTCCACGCGATCGGCGACGCCGGCTGCAGATCCCCGCGATGCGCATTATTGCAATAGAGTTGCGCTCAGCCTAGCTGCATTTTTCCCGGCCCGCGTCATCAATAAAGACATCTTTTCTGCAGATGCATACAGTTATTTTTCTCGGGCGTAATCGCCGTGAGATTTGACGATTATATGCTAAGTTTTGTGTTTATCACGACTTTGGGTTATTTCAGGTTGGAATCCTCGGGTAAGAAACAACCTTGTGATGGAAAGGATCTTGTTACGGCATCACTTCTCTGAGTGAATGGAAATAAAATGTTGTATTGCTTGCATTTCCTTAATAATGTCGTAATAATGTCAAAATACAAGTTTTTAAATACGTGAACATGAATTTCAATTTGCTTGATAGGAAATGTGTATATTATGTAAATGCATTATATTGTGTTTCCCGAAAATTATTATGTAATAGTTAGCGTTCCTTGCTTTAGAACCATTAGCATTTTAAAATAGTTTGTAAGAAACAAAACTTTCAATACTATTAATTTAATCTGACACAAATTTCTCACAATATTAGATACCATAAATTAGACTTCATTTTGATGGTAAAGAACTCGATAAAATGTCAAGCCCCTTCCGTGACCCGCTGCCCCTTGGTTCGACAGCGTCCACGGGGTTCAGGGCCAACGTCCAGTGCAATTGGCGGAGTGATCCTCGCGCCCGCGCGCACGAATCCGTTTCGTTTCTGTGCCCTCTCCTGTTACCTCCTCTTACTTCCTCCCACCCCTCCCCCTCCTGTTACCCCCTGCTCACGTTAGCGAGGCAGCGTCACTGACCTCAGAAATTGCCCCGCCCTTTGAGATAACTAGGAGGAAAATCTTCGAGGGAGGAAGGGGACGTGTCTGAAACTTGGAGCAAAAGCCAATGATAAGAGCGGATACGCCTCGACGCCAGGATTGGTCAAGTGTCCAGCGATGGTTGTCCAAGCTGTGGAAAAGCCAGATTTGGCCGCACAGGGCATCACCCATATTCTGTAAGAGTGGGTATACATGCTTTATTACCAATTTGGTTCCAAAGTGGTACTCCAGGGTTCCGTAAACTAAAATCCGTGATAAACGGTTTGAAATGTATTTTCTGTTAAATAAAGGGTACGTAACTTTCAAGAGGTTCTTACAAGTCGTCGGAAGATAGATTTCAAACAGTAAAGGCACCAATGAAGAGAAAAAAAGCTACACAGATTGCCCTTTTTAAAAAGTTGGGTCTTTGAATGTCACCACAGACACGCACAGGGCACGCGAAAACGCTGCCCCTGAATAAATGAGTCGTAGCGGTGCTGCCATGGACAGTTTGATACACGTTCAGAGTCATTTCCTGTACCTCGGCGAATTTCTAGTGAAATCAGTACTGTTAGGATGTGGTCTGAACATCCTTCTATTGAATTAAAGAACAAGTTACTCGTTTTGGTAAAGATGAAAATTCGACTTTCTGCCCCTTAGATGGCCAAAATTACGCACTATGCGGCGCGGCGCTCCGGCCGACATTTTATCTAGCGTGTAATTTCGGCTGTGACCCGGCGTCCCGCCGTGCACACGGCCGCATTCTCGGGAGCCTTAGTACGCAAACTGCAAAACTTGAACACGGTGATACAAAAAGTGCTACTTTACAAACGAAGAATTATCAATTTAAAAAGTGCATAAAATACAATATCTCGTCATTAATACCAAGTTATATTGCCCGTTTATTTACTTACACGTGGGGGCTAGGACATCAATTGATGTCACTGCAGTGTCTCTGTCCGCGAGGCCTAGGGTTCGGGTCCGGCACTAACTAGCTAAATAGCTAGGTCGAATTCAATCGCTGAATGGAAGAGAATTCTAGCGGCCGGCTGCGCTGTTCGCCATTTTCCGTGTTTTTTTTTCTTCTTCTGATCGCCACCAGGCAAATATCGGAGCATCCTAAGAAACGGGCCACCGGCCGCACGCGATCATTCCTTCCTCTCCCTAGTCCTATTCTCACTCCCTTATATACCCACACATTAAGTACACTACTGTAGCGTCGTGTCGCTAAAACAGCGTGGGCACGTGGCGCGTGGTGGGCACCGAATGCGTAGACAATGGCAGAAGTTATGACGCACGGGGGTTTTCTGACAGGGTGTGCGAATCGTTAGGGCGGAGGCAATGGAGGCGGCAGGCAGCGTCGCGAGGGCTATTTAAGGGCAGTGAGAACAATAGCTCGCCCTTCTTGTGATCCTGGCAGCAGTAGTGTAGGTCGTCCGTGAGAGGTGCGAACGTGCACGCGGCGCAAGAAGCGGGCAGTTATTGTCGTGACTAGTGAGACATGTAGTCACAGGGCAGTCGGTACTACGCACGGGAAAACATTAGGTAGTACGTTGCGGTGTGGTAGCCGTTGTAAATATCTCTCCTAGCAGTGGGGTCTATTTAGTTAGTTAATTGTATACAGTTCATAGGTTATTTGTGACTACAGTCTAAATTGTGAATCAACCTGCTGTTATTACAACCCACTTTCGTCTGTGTACATGATTACACCCGTATGACCCAACACTACCATACATATCCAGAGACTAGTTAGACGCTTAGAGGTCCCGGCTGGGGCGGTGCCCCGCTTATAGGAGATACCTAGTTGTGAAAACCGTGCGTCGCCGCCGTCGGCGCCCTGGTCGGCGGCGGATCTCGACATCCAGTGGGGGGAAGAACACCTCCACCTCCCTGATAAAACACGCACTACACTTACAACAGTAATGACCGTAGCAATTGACGGGCCCGGAACCAATCAATATACCAATATATGCGTTGCCACGGCTATGTAATAATTCAGACTTTTTAAATTGAGAACATGATCTTGAGTGTTCCTTCCAGGAATGACAGGCTCCGTGGATTGGGATGGAAGAAAGCATCGCCCTTTGCATCTCTGAGAAGTCAGTGCTCAGTGCAAAAGTAAGCGCAGTAAAGTACGGATGTTGGGGAGTAAGAAAGTAATTTTAATAGTAAGCTGACAGTGGATAACATGCAGTGCTCGGTATCTCTAGCGCTCTATTCTATTCTATACCATTCTATTAAAGACTTCGTTTATTTCATTTTAGTATGTAGGATGAATCCTTCAGATTTTTATTGAAACGAATCAGAATAACGTACTTCGCAGTAAAATAGAACAAGTTTAATATTTCATCTTTTAATATCCACCGCAAAGTAGATATGTAATTCGTAGTCACTACATTGAATTTTTATCATGTAGTTTGATTCCACAGAAGCGGAGGGAATTGTTTCGTTAGCTGGTTACTCTTGTTTGGTACTACAGTGCTATTTAAACTCTGAGATGAATTCGATAGTAATGAGAAAAAGGGGATAAAATTATGATGGTGATGAATGATAGTGATTATGTGATGGAATGCAAGGCAAGATAAATTATAGATCCCCCTAATAACCTATCGGGAACCCTTCTTTATAAGTTCTCTCGTGGAATTATAAAAATGAGAACCTTCGTACCGGAAGGTTGTCAGTCTATATATTTTTTTATTATAAACATTTTCAAGTTTTATAAATTTGAGTTGACTCTTTACATTTGTATTGTTGGTTTAATAGAAACTCAATGCTGATAATATAATTGTAAAACCTGTCGCTGGTTCGTAGTCATGGGTCATACTAGGTAAGAACATGTCTCACCGAAAGTTTTGTTAAATGAGTTGACTGTAAGTCAATAACTATCACAAACTGTTTCCGATCAAGATGAACATATATTTTTGATGTTGGTTGTCATCTCCTTATCGTCGAAACTTTACGAAATCATCCCTCCATTTGTGGGAATTTAATTCGCGTATTGCGACCGCCGCTGCAACCCACTACAGTCCCGACGGGGGCGTTCACACCGCCAGGAAGTTGGAAGTGGGGCCGCATCAGCATGTCGCGCTTCTTGCCGCGAATTATTCCGCACCGAGCGCCGGCGCGTCGTTACGTTGCGACGCCGGCGTCGGCCAGCCAGCCGGATGTGGGCGGCCACGCGGCAACCAACGACAACGGGCCCCCCCCGCCGCCGCCGGCCAGCCACCGCCACCGCCGCCACTGCCACTGCCACTGCCACTGCCACTGCCACCGCCACCACCGCCACCGCCACCGCATCAGCCACCGCCACCGCATCAGCCACCGCCACCGCCGCCACCGCCGCCTCAGCCGCCGCCAGCATCTTGTCGCCGCCGCCGCCACCGAAGCCACCGCCACCGCCACAGCCGCCGCCGCCTCAGCCGCCGCTAGTATCACTGCCGCCGTCGCTTGTGCCGCTGCCACCGCCGCCGGCTACCGCCGCCGCCGCCACCACCACCACCACCACCCCGCCGTCTCGCCCCACCGTCTCCGCCCGCCGCCGTCTCCGCCCCGCCGTCTCCGCCCGCCGTTCCCCGTCCCCCGCCGTCTCCGCCCCCGTCTCCCCCGCCGTCTCGCCCCCGTCTCCGCCCCGCCTCCCGCCCGCCGTCTCCGCCCGCGTCTCCGCCCCGCCGTCTCGCCCGCCGTCTCCGCCCCGCCGTCTCCGCCCCGCCGTCTCCGCCCCGCCTCCGCCCGCCGTCTCCGCCCGCCGTCTCCGCCCGCCGTCTCCGCCCGCCGTCTCGCCCGCCGTCTCCGCCCGCCGTCTCCGCCCCGCCGTCTCCGCCCGCCGTCTCCGCCCGCCGTCTCCGCCCGCCGTCTCCGCCCCGCCGTCTCCGCCCGCCGTCTCCGCCCCGCCGTCTCCGCCCCGCCGTCTCCGCCCCGCCGTCTCCGCCCCGCCGTCTCCGCCCGCCGTCTCCGCCCCGCCGTCTCCCGCCCCGCCGTCTCCGCCCCGCCGTCTCCGCCCGCCGTCTCCGCCCGCCGTCTCGCCCGCCGTCTCCGCCCCGCCGTCTCCGCCCCGCGTCTCCGCCCGCCGTCTCCGCCCGCCGTCTCCGCCCCGCCGTCTCCGCCCCGCCGTCTCCGCCCCGCCGTCTCCGCCCCGCCGTCTCCGCCCCGCCGTCTCCGCCCCGCCGTCTCCGCCCGCCGTCTCCGCGCCTCTCGCCGCCGTCTCCGCCCGCCGTCTCCGCCCGCCGTCTCCGTCCCGCCGTCTCCGCCCCGCCGTCTCCGCCCCGCCGTCTCCGCCCCGCCGTCTCCGCCCCGCCGTCTCCGCCCCGCCGTCTCCGCCCCGCCGTCTCCGCCCCGCCGTCTCCGCCCGCCGTCTCCGCCCCGCCGTCTCCGCTCCGCCGTCTCCGCCCCGCCGTCTCCGCCCGCCGTCTCCGCCCCGCGTCTCCGCCCCGTCCGTCTCCGCCCCGCCGTCTCCGCCCCGCCGTCTCGCCCTCGCCGTCTCCGCCCCGCCGTCTCCGCCCCGCCGTCTCCGCCCCGCCGTCTCCGCCCCGCCGTCTCCGCCCCGCCGTCTCCGCCCCGCCGTCTCCGCCCCGCCGTCTCCGCCCCGCCGTCTCCGCCCCGCGTCTCCGCCCCGCCGTCTCCGCCCCGCCGTCTCCGCCCGCCGTCTCCGCCCCGCCGTCTCCGCCCCGCCGTCTCCGCCCCGCCGTCTCCGCCCCGCCGTCTCGCCCGCCGTCTCCGCCCCGCCGTCTCCGCCCGCCGTCTCCGCCCCGCCGTCTCCGCCCCGTCGTCTCCGCCCCGCCGTCTCCGCCCGCCGTCTCCGCCCCGTCGTCTCCGCCCGCCGTCTCCGCCCGCCGTCTCCGCCCGCCGTCTCCGCCCCGCCGTCTCCGCCCGCCGTCTCCGCCCCGCCGTCTCCGCCCCGCCGTCTCTCGCCGCCGTCTCCGCCCCGCCGTCTCCGTCCCGCCGTCTCCGCCCCGCCGTCTCCGCCCCGCCGTCTCCGCCCCGCCGTCTCCGCCCCGCCGTCTCCGCCCCGCCGTCTCCGCCCCGCCGTCTCCGCCCCGCCGTCTCCGCCCCGCCGTCTCCGCCCCGCCGTCTCCGCCCCGCCGTCCCCGCCCCGCCGTCTCCGCCCCGCCGTCTCCGCCCCGCCGTCTCCGCCCGCCGTCTCCGCCCCGCCGTCTCCGCCCCGCCGTCTCCGCCCCGCCGTCTCCGCCCGCCGTCTCCGCCCCGCCGTCTCCGCCCGCCGTCTCCCCCGCCGTCTCCGCCCCGCCGTCTCCGCCCGCCGTCTCCGCCCGCCGTCTCCGCCCCGCCGTCTCCGCCCCGCCGTCTCCGCCCCGCCGTCTCCGCCCGCGTCTCCGCCCGCCGTCTCCGCCCGCCGTCTCCCGTCCCGCCGTCTCCGCCCCGCCGTCTCCGCCCGCCGTCTCCGCCCGCCGTCTCCGCCCCGCCGTCTCCGCCCCGCCGTCTCCGCCCCGCCGTCTCCGCCCGCCGTCTCCGCCCCGCCGTCTCCGCCCGCCGTCTCCGCCCCGCCGTCTCCGCCCCGCCGTCTCCGCCCGCCGTCTCCGCCCCGCCGTCTCCGCCCGTCGTCTCCGTCCCGCCGTCTCCGCCCCGCCGTCTCCGCCCGCCGTCTCCGCCCCGCCGTCTCCGCCCCGCCGTCTCCGCCCCGCCGTCTCCGCCCCGCCGTCTCCGCCCCGCCGTCTCCGCCCCGTCGTCTCCGCCCCGCCGTCTCCGCCCCGCCGTCTCCGCCCGCGTCTCCGCCCCGCCGTCTCCGCCCCGCGTCTCCGCCCCGCCGTCTCCGCCCGCCGTCTCCGCCCGCCGTCTCCGCCCCGCCGTCTCCGCCCCGCCGTCTCCGCCACCTCCCACCCCACCTCCGCCCCCCCCCCCCCCCCCCCCCCCCCCCGCCGCCGCCGCCGCCACCACCACCGCCGCTCCCGCAGAGCAGCAGCCGCAGCTGTCTGGAAACTCGCGGCCGCCGCGCGGTGGTCAAAGCAGTGGAGCGTGGCCGCGGCGCAAGGGGGGGGGGAGTTCCGCTCGCCGACGGTGGTTGCGAGGAGACGGGCCGGCTTTTGTGGCTCAGGGCGTTACCTGTGTCTCTGCAGTGCCTCTGACCGGGCGGTCCTAGGCTTCCTCTCCACAGGTGGCAAACTTTTCGATTCTACCTACGTCGAATTCAGCCGCTGTCTGGAGATTTCTAGCGGCCGGCTGCTCTGATCGGTAGTTTTCCGTGGTCACCTTAATACATGCCATGGACCGTGCGCTTTCTTTCCTTCCTCTTCCTTGTTCTTTCCTAACTTCTTTACTTGCACAACTTATGCATACGTTACCACACATGGCTGAACCACACGGAGCTTAGAGCTGGGGCAGTTCCACGATGGTGGGAGATACTTATGGAAAATCCCCATAAGCCGACGTAGATCTGCGCCAAATGTCACCATCAGCGGAGGAAGATCACCGTCATCTCCCGCGAGAAAACATGCATTTCACTTACGGGATTATGACCTTAGTACTTATGCGCTCGGAATCATCAATAATCACTACGGAATTAATAATCCGATACATATCTGATAATCTGGTACACTGACGGAATTAATAACCTAGTAGTAAGTAGTTATCGCACGCAAAATCAAAACTCACTAACCGAAATAACTCATAATTACCAGAAGTATAGATGATTATTTATTTTTATTTAACATAATGAAGAGAAAAATCAAAATAGGTTAATTAAGTACCAGAAGTACAATGAATTCAAATTAAAATACAGATAAAAGTCTTTTATTGATCCAAACTTTTTTCAACATGTCAATGGGAAGTTGTCTAGGGTATTTCTAAGTCCTCTCCATGAACATCCTCTTATTGACGTTTTGTCTGGGAATACTACGAGGTACCATGTGAATATTGTAAGTTGTGTCGAGACCCAAAGTCATATAGGATTGTTGAGAGATTCTAGATCTCATTTACGTGGCCACGCACTCGCGTGAGTTTTCAGGAGTACCAATGCTGCCACGAGCAGTGGGTAGGGTCTTCATATTACCCCTCGACCCAAATTTCTCTCTTTAAGGAAGGGAATCACTAATTGCAATCGTGATTGCATTCCAGAGACGATTTCATGTTTTAAAGAATTCAAGATTTTGAGATTTATTCTAGTTCTTTTAGTCTTCTCTAAGTTTGATTTGACTCCTATGCCTTCTTGTAGTCATTCCAGGTCGACATGTACGCCCAATAGTCGTTCCTAGTAATCTGAGGAAGAATCTTAAAAATGGTAACTGAGTGTTTTTTTAATTATGAAATTCAAAATTTCCTCGATAGAAAAATGTATGGAATGGTGAAACAGTGAAAGAAGAGGAGGAAAATATTCCGGTAATAAAAATCCACTCCCAAGCAGTAATAACTTATAGGTCATTCGCATCGTAGTTCATCAATCAGCACCATATGAGGTAATTTATTTGCCAGCGAACGCTGACATTAGGTTAATTTGTTGGTTTACGTTATTTTGTTTATCACACAAGACATTCGAGAGTTGCTTAAGGCTACATTCCGTCAAGAGAAGACAACTTCATCTTATTTAATTGCTTCCAATTAGAAGTAAAGTAGAACAGGTCTTGTTGCTAATGTATATTTAATTCACGTTCTTACAAACATTTCCCAGTCCTCGGGGTAGGGAAACTTGCCGAAGTGTCCTCCTAACTTCAACTTCAACGTCGACGACATAAAACGGACAGAGAGGCCCAACTTTCTATAAATGAGCTTTCCAGTTAGAAAACGGGTGATAATGTACTTCTACATCTGAGTTGAAGAGTGTAGATTTCATTATATTTTGCCGGTTTTCACTAGTTCTCCTTAAATATTTTATTTTCTCGTAGTGGATTCAAACACTGCTTTAACAGTTCTTTACAGTAATTTATTTCCTTATTAAAGAGCATGAACAGATATTTCCATTTGAATCAATCTAAAACACTGAAGCTTGAAAATAATTTTTTTTGCTTGGATTTATGGTGTGTTCTCTTTTCTGTAGACTTTTCAGCTATTTAAGTCTTCAGCAATGAACTATAACAATAATGGATAATTATTACTTTGGAGTTTGTTAGTAAGACATGGTTCTCATAAAGTGAGTACATTAAAATTGCTTATTTGACCAGAAAGTTAATTATAGAGGAAAATTCTTGGTAAAAGTCCACGGAGTCAATGTTGTGAGGACCAACTGTAATGCGTAGTTAACAAGGGAGTCAGGGTTTTTGAAAATGTTTGTGAGAGAACTTGTGTTTCGAAGAAGATACATACGATATCATAGTGTACATTTGAAGGGCTCAGTAGAAAAAGGATCTATCCCACATTTTTGGTGAAATTGAGTTATTTGCATTATACAAAGAAGTTTAAAAATGTATTGAGTTATATGAGGGATGTTTAGGTAAAACCTTCATTATCTTAGAACTATGTCAGTGTGGGATAGCCCCTTATTCTACTGAGTCCTTCATTTGTTTACACTGTTGCTTGGATAGTTATGGGGTAAATATAGGACCACGGTACACACAGATACAGCGTACATGGAGCCAAGGTCCATCAGAGAATCGAGGTTGTGGTGTATCATGACTGGGAGGTGCAGAAAAGACAACGAAGGAGTTTTGAAATTTGAATTTGTAAGGTAATTATTATAGAATAAGAAATTAGAGGGACTCAATACTGTTGGAGTTCAGAAAATGGTTGGTGTCTGAGTGTTTTATATTCTGAAATTTATAGCCAGTAAAAATTTTCTAATATTAAAATTATTAAAATTGAAATTTCTGTCTTTGTCTAACCTGTTTGAAAATGACCTTGTGTTTGAGACAGTCAAGCTGGAGGTTATTTTGATTTTTTTTGAAGATCATAGTTTTGAGATAGTCGGTCGTTAGTCCAACATATTTATGTGGGCAATGGTAGGAAAAGAATTGACAGATTACATTTTGATGGAGAGTGTATGAAAATGGATCTTTATAATTTGAGTTTGTGGATAGGTTTGTAAAGTTGCTTGATATTGCGTTATTTAAAATTCTTTTGAAATTTTTCTGAAAGCTTTTAAGAAATTTGTAATGTTGAATGTGTGAGTTTTTCAAATTGGCTTTGGTTGTACTCAGCGTACTGTGTTCGGGTGTTTTGGTTCCGTAAGTAGAGTTACCAAACGAACTCATTTAAAGAGTACAAGTACTCCTTTAATTGATGTTTCCTGTTGTACTCTCCCTCCCCTCTCCCTTCCATAGGTAGCGAGAAAGTTGTAGAAATACGTAATGTTGAGAAAGTTGTTACAAACATTGTTGTTTTTTGCCAGAAAAATTGCTTTTGTGAATCCTTGATACCGTAAAAGAAGATTTGTCTTGCCCATGTACTACGTAGTAAATAACTTTATTGTAGTCAGAATCCGCATTTTGTGGTCCTTATTACCGGAAAGCGTTTTTTACTACCCCTTTACGTAGTAAGAACAGAAAATATTGTAATCGTACGCAGTAACACACATATTGTAATCGTACACACGAATTTTCAGCGCAAGAACTCTTATTGCCGCACACTCGTAACGGAAAAGGTAATAAATGTTGTTCCTATATATACTTACACTAATATGTTGTGTAGTCAGAATCAATGTTTTGTGGTCCCTGGATACCAAGAAATCGATTAACGACAAAACGTTTGTGTGTCCGACCGTCTGTGTCAAGACTAGCCCCTAAAGTGTTCAGCAGATTTTCTCCAAAATTGATATCGCCCGATTGATTTTAAGGAACTCGAGAACTTTTGAGTGTGAAACGGTTATTTTGTGTTTTTGGGGGGGGGTACTTTACACAAAGCTTTAAAAACATTTTCAAAATTTTCTCAAAAATCGCTCCATTTTTTATTTATTGAACTTTGTCTTCAGGTAATGTAAGGGACGCTTAATGCATGCCTCATTTTCGTTGGACTCTGAGTTTCTAAAATGCAAATTTATAAACAATACAAGAAAATAAGTGCTGTTGTAGCATCACTAAACGATTAAAACAAATGTTCTTTGAATGAAATATTTTTGATAGATTCAACGGCCTTAGAAAATATTTTATAACACATTTTCCTGAAAATAAGATTTATCCCATTCCACTCGAAAAGTTTTAAAATTTTCCAGCAATGCGTCATGAATAAAATCTATTTTTAAACTCTGAATAATTGTTATTTTAAAAGTTTACAAGTTTAGAGATATGGAACGAATAGTGAGACTCTGGGGAAACATTCTCGTGACCTGTGTAAACCAAGATACAAGTACGGACACTCAGAGATAAAGAGAGGCCTGGGAGAGTAGATCAACGGAAGCACCTTATTAAAAACAAAATTCCCATCTCCACCGCAACGCATATGTAAACAGAATTCATATCGCCATGCCATAGAAATTACCCACAGCTGTTCATTTGAATTAGAAATAAATTCGTCGTTCCTTTGGTTTGAAGTTTGGGACCCCAATTAAGGTGGGGCGTAGGAAAAGTGTAACCCCAGATGCCGCCCCCTCCCTTCCCTTTCTGGGCGCCCCAAAAAACATGCGGATTCGTTTCTAGCCGCAGGCACGAATTCACACTTTCTTGCTGCCCTGCCATGCGCTATGGCAAGCGACTCGTAAGATAGGAATGAATAAATGGCCTTCTAATGACTCCCATTCAAGAAACTACAGATTTGGAAGCATAATTAAATTCAAAGAAGCAGCTACAGCCACCTCACTGAAGATGAGTTTCTAATGCCCGTGGAAGGAGCGAATAATTTCTCCCAGGCAACATCCATTACCCCTTTTCTGCTCCATCTTCACCGACTGTACTTTCGGATCTCCTCTGCGTCTTTAATTTGCTTTGACTTGTTAGTAGACCCTAGTTTACTAATTCATTGGAGAACGTCACACATTGTTATTACCTATTCTGTCGCGCGTTAAATATTTCTTATGTAACTCAATCCACTCTAACTATATGCTGCTTTGTGCACTTATCATTTCATCTTAAGCTTTGAAATTAACACGCACGTTATGTATGATAAGTACGAAACAAAGCAGATTTAAGGTATATTGACTCAAGAATACAAACCCTCTTCAATGGCGGGGCGTTTTGATAATGTTAAATATTTCTTAAACTTAGTTTTGCGTGTTTTAGAGGAAACAAAGCTGGTGTTCTCATTTCCAAAATTTTACAACCCTAGTTGTCTGACAATGAGATTTTCTACTTTTAAAGGTATTTTTAATATTACTTCGTTCCATTCTAATGAACTTAATTTATAAATCAAATGAACAGGCCGAATCAAAAACTTCTTTTAGAAGTTGTCAATTCTTTGAACAAATTTTTTAGGTCGTATGGCGATGAAAAGCTATTTAGATTCTTTATAAATATAATATTTTAAAATGTCATTCTGATTTATTTCATTTTAAATTTTTTTTACAATTCCCAAATACTGACCATATTAAAACATAAAATGGTGATTCGTAGTTTTTAAAAATGCCGTACCTACGTCAGTAAAACTGTACGGACGTCATTTCCATGTATTCCCATTTCCATAGAATGTATTGAAATCATGGACTCTGTAAAGAAATGTGAGAGATGATTGATCAATTTTGGAATATGAAGCACGAAGGAAGGATTCTTAGCTTTTCTCTGCACACAGCTTCATTTTACGCAAATTCTAAGCTGCTCAGTCACCTCTTTTTATTTATTTATTTATTTATTTATTTATTTATTTTACGTCAAAAAACAGTTAAAAACTGCGTATGACGTGCTATGAGGAAAAGTGAATTGTGTGCACATTTTCAAAATTCTGTGATCCCTACACTAAGTCATATACTACTTAAATTTTGAATTTTTGAAAGGGAGAAAAAAAACAACAAAAACTCCCATGTAATAAAATCTATTTTCAAGGATAAACAAGCAATAAATTTTGAATTTTGAAAGGGAGAAAAAACAAAAACTCCCATGTAATGAAATCTATTTTAAAGGATAAATAAGCAATAAATTTTGAATTTCGAACAACCAACTCGCTTTTTCTTCATTTCCTACCCAGGAGCAAAGCAACCGATGATAAGGCAGTTGGCCCGGTGCTGCATCGTGTTTTATTAATTATATCCGTACGCGGTGAGGTCGCCCGTGCCCGGTTCACGCCAGGCCCGAGACATTAAGTCCTTTGTCTTCGTCAGATGACGTGTCTTAAAAAAGAGAAAAGACGGAAGGCGCAGGAACTCGGGGAAAGAACGGCGCAGGCAGGGGGAGAAAGAGAGAGAGAAATCGGATGCAGAGACGGAGATGGAGAAAAGAAAAGTGAACGTCCTACAAAAAATATAAAAAGCTTTTAATGGCCCTTTTGATTCTTACGGAGCTGGATGTAATTTTGGTTCTTCTAACAGCAGCGGCTGTGAGGCTGTGAGGACTGCGGGAGCGCCGGCGGCGTACGCAGGGGTGGAGGAAGGGGCGGGGAGGGGGGTGGCCACACACAGTGGGACGGAACTCTATCGGAATGTGGCATAGCTCATAGGTAAGGTGACCATTTTTGCTTTCTCGTATGTATACGTATATAAAGTTTCTCGAAAATTTAACGGTTTTCTTTGAAAAAGAGCTCGTAATTCCGCATTTTCAGAAACGCTCAAACGCCATTTTCTCAAAAATGGCTCCACACGTTTTCTTCCAACTTTTCCAGTGGATAGTGCTAATTTCACTGTTTAATATAACGTAAAGTTAATTTTGTTGTATTCTTTTGTTTTTTCAAAAATTATACAAATGTTTTTTTTTTAAATATCTCTCACGTCGTTAATATGCTCGTTTCCATAATTTTGTATTCATTATTGCATTTGTGAGTGGAAGTGTTTCAAATGATGCTAATTAAAGTTTTTCGAAAACTCAATAGTTTTCTGTGAAAAAGAGATTCAAATTTCGCATTTATACTAATGGTTCTTCGCCACTTTTTTAAAAGTAGGCTTAATTTTTTTAATGAAAATGTCTATTTTTGACGAGACTCTTCTTTTATATTTTTGAAGTAATGTGTCAATTCTACTATTAGGAACCCGAAAACTTGAGAAAATGTAACAAAAATGACTTGGGCGACGATATATGGCAGCTGGCAAGAGAATGTGGTATGATCGTAAAGCCAGTCACCCAAGAAAATTAAAAACCTTATTACGAGAAAGTTGTGCCATTAAGTTGCACCACTAGTTTTACAATGAAAAAGACGAATTTTTTTAAAGTACAACGTAAATAAATGAAACATTTTATGAATTCAAACAAAAAACACTAATTATGTTCACATTCCTTTTAATTATTTCATTAAACAGTATTTTTCCATTGAATGAATATTTTTTGTTAATGTACCATTTCTATATTATATTAAAAATTCGGAGAAAGAAATATACTTCGTATTGAATTTTATAGTAAGTGCTGCAGTTAAGAGTATTCATTCGAGATTTTTCACTTGTCCAAAATTCTAAAATATTGAAGCTGAAACTACAGAAAACGGCGAGAATCCCGCCTATCTGGCAACACTTATCTTTCGTCTTTCCGAACTGTACCGTCCCAAGACCATCACAGTTCGTCACGACTACTCTTTAATACAGAGGTTAACAAATTAGTTTTAAAATATCGAAAAAGAGGACAGGTAGCAGGACACTCTTCGAGGAAGGCCAGAACGTACAAAAAGAGGACTGTCCTCCTTAAAGAAGGACGATTGGTCAACTTACTCATTTCCGAATGTCACGTTTTTCACCCGTTTATGTTTACCAGTTTTTATTTTATTTTACGTCAACAAGAGTTAAAAACTCTGTATGACGTCCTACGAGAAGAAGTGTATTCTGTGCATGTTATCTTAAATTTTGAATCCATACCCTAAACCATACAAGTTGAATTCTGAACAGAGAAAGAAAGGGGAGGGAAGGTTCTGGGAAGAATTGTCAACGAAATATTCGCGCCGATGTTATCAAATCTATTTTCTAAAGCAAATTACCTATTTATTTGTGTTCTTATCCTTCATCATGTCCTTCGTGAAGGAATATACTTCTGCTGCGACAACATGGAGATAATATGAATAACTATATCTCCCACTTAGAAGACGTGCACAGATAATGAAGTTAAATTTATATCCAGATGCAATACAAAGAACCATCTTAGCATTTGCTGAAGGGATGTTTATGTTCACTATTTCACCTTTTAGGTTAATAACAAGCGTCACATCGGCAGCTTACTAGTTTCATGTGATGTGATCCTGGGTTGAATTTCGGGTCGAGGTAAAAATTGATTTGTAGCTTTCTTTCAAAATCGTCTCACTTTCTATAGCTGTGTGACGCAGAAATTTTCAGTTAAGCGGAGTTAGCTACTTACGTTGCAGGGAATACGTCATTTTCGCCACATGCGTCTCTTATGACCCAAGCGTGGGAATTAAACTAGGCCAAGGCATAAGTCAGCCGTCAAAGTCGGACAATCGACCAAATGCCAAATACTAGCGTGCTTATTACGAAAGGTTTCATCTCTTTCTGAAGTCTCGTAGTTCTGTGAAGAAATATGTTTAGAAATGAATCGCGGCCTTTCTTTTCCTTTGAGTTGCAATGAGATGTGAAAATTACACGGCGTATTAATTGTAACTAGCGTCGTTTCTCAATTAATTTACAATTGTTCTGTATGTCTTCAGAAAGTTGCAAGGAGAATTTTGAATTAAAAGCTGGTATTTTTCCCTATGAAACCGTAAGCCTCGCGGGAGCCATGATATTCTTGGCTACCTTTGATTGTTGGTTGCATAGTTGCTATCGTTTACCCTAAGGAAGATAACAGTTGAGGATCAAACATTCAAAATGTGACATGTCCAAGCCACTCTTTTCCGATAAAAGTGAAAAGTATAATACAAATTTTACACTTTTCAATACTCTTCTTAATTGAACTAATAGAATACTATTTAATGTATTTTAAGACATTTTTCTGGAAATAAAATTCTAGGAAAAAAACAACAGAAAAACACGATTGTTGCCAAATGGACATGCCACCTTTTGCAAGTTTGCTGCTCAGTTGGGGAACCGAAACGTTGGCAGGAGTGCCTGCGTTTACTGATCAGCAAAGACGAACTTTTCCTCGTTTTTAAGGTTGTCAACAATGCTCATGTAAAAGGAACACTCGATACGCAAGATAGAAAAGAAAAAAAAAACGAATCTACACATTATTTTTATAAATATTTAATTTAGAGTAACATCATCTCTATTTCTTTCTTCACCTCATTTGCGATTCAACTGCAAAGATTCGTTCACAAAATTCAGATGAAGATGGTCTAATCATCTCTTTTTTTTATTTTAGTAGCTAGACATAGCATATCATGCATGTGTGAGTCACGTTCAGAAAAAGGATATTCATGTTCTCTATTCTAAATTAAACACTAAACGATACAACGAAGCAGATGTTAGTCATCTGATAAAATAAATAACTACAATTATTTAAAGGAGGACATTTAAAATGCACTGGAGGACGAGAGGACAATTGTCATCAATACAGGACCACATGGAGAGCGGTTGGCAACCGTACTCGTTTTCCTTCCCTCTGCTGTTCGCACATATTTCGTGTTACTTTGGGCGGCCGACCACTGTGTAGCACGGTGTCTGATGAGGGAAGTTGGGGTTGGTGGTGGGGGAGGAGGGGGCCTCTCCACGCCACGCCCCCTTCGCTCAGTTCTCACGTCCGACGCACAGGGCGGTGGGCTGGGCGCTGCTGACGTCGAAGTAGCTGACCCCCATTCGGAGTTTTTACAACTCTGAATGCAACGAATACAGTTATTGAATCCAATCATTTACAAAGATTTACGATAACGTCTTCAATATTTTTCGGCAATAACACATTATTTGATACTGGACAATGGATATATTTAAAGAACCACTCTAAAATAGAAAATTTGTTGAAAGATTTATTTCTGAAATACGAATGAGATTGTTATTTGGCTTTTAAATTTTTTGTTGAAATTAGTCACTATTACAGTATATTGTATACATTACAGTATATTGTATTGTATTCTGGTAAAACATTATCGACATTTATTTGTGAGATTTTGACAAGAATAGCTAGCTAATAATACACTAAAACTGCTGGTCTGAGAAGTGTAAAAACGTGTTGTTAAATTAGACAACACCTAATGTCCGAGAGATTTGCATTACTGCCCATTACTTGTCAGAACTCATGCTTCCTTTTCAGTTTCCGTTTTCAATACTGTTCCGTACTTTTCGCCGCGTTGCCAATCGGAAAATTACCAATTCTTTTGGTAAAACAAAATTACTTCATCCTAGAATTCTTAAAGAGCTGAATTATTTAGGTCCTCAATAATAAAATTATAACATTGTTGGAAAGAAAATCTTCAAGAGAGTGTGGAAGAACGTGATTTTCAAGTGACGAGATCTTTTGTCATCATTTGTATCAGGGGGAATATTACTCTTAAAAGGAAGTGGTTTAAATGTTTGTAAAATATGTTTTACACCCATTAAAACATAACGTCTGTTCAGTGTAAGCAATATGTTTGACAAAAGATGTCCCTTAATAGAAAGCGAGTTAATATAAAAATACCAATATTACTAAAAAAGGATTCTCCCACACTCACAATTTGAATTACGTTTATCCAGGGCCGGATTTATTACTGTGTGGGCGTATCCTTTTACTATAATTTTGAGGCACACTTTTAGAAAAAGGGTCCGCCAGAGTTACTAAAAACCTACGAAGTATACCTTAAATGATTGATTTTAACACAATCAAAAACGTATTTTATAATTCAACCGATTTGATGTCACTAAAAAATCTATTTCTAATACCTTTGTGCTTTGTGATGGCCTTTCCAAGGGTTTCTGGTTTGAGTCCAGTGTAAGAAATTATGCAACTTGGTGTGGAAGGCAATGGCAATCTACTTGTATCTCGTATAATAGCACAGAAAATGTGAATAATTCTCTAGTCAAATCATCATTGTCTTGCGGCGAACGTCACAAAGCTGATATTCAGCACAATAAAATATAATAGTACTGAACTAAATGTATTCTTATTCAAAATATCTATAATCCGTCAATTTCACCCACTTGCTCGAAGAGTGTAGTATCAAAGTAATTCATTTGGAATATTTATTGATTTGAGGGGTTAATTCGGAAACTAGGAAACATCCTATCCACCTTCAGCTTTGCAGGAAATCTGATCAATAACAATGGCTATCTGTTTCAATAGTGTGGATCTCTTCATTGAGTCCAGAGGGCCGGGAGGACTGTACTCTTGGAGGAACTTGCAACTATTTCAATGAAGCGCGCTACGCGCGCGGTGTTGCCGAGTGGCGCGTTTCGGTCTCGACCAAATAGTACTTTTTTAAATTTATTTTTACGTCAAAAACAAAAACTGTATATAACGTGCTACGGGGAGAAGTGATTTCTGGTCTCGTTTTCATAATTCTGTAATCCCTATCCTAAACAATATACGACTTAAAGTTTGAATACAGAAAGAAATTAGCGTTTTTGCAAGGATTGTTACCAAAAATATTCGCTCCGATGTAATAAAATATTTTTTCAATGGTAAATCAGCTAAAATTTGGGCTCATATGTTCTTCGTGAAGGAATAATACTTCCAACCACGACAGTATGGAGAACGATAATAAGAATAACTATATTTCCCACTGATTTCTAGAAGACGTGCACAGATAATCAAGTTACCTTTAGAAAGCGCGCGAACGCCTGCCTTCGAATCTTTGCCTTATTTATTACCTTACAGAATTCTCCCGTTGGAAAAGATAGATGTTCTGCACTTTAAATACATTGATTCATCGTGATGCTACTCACGTAAGTAATTTTTTAATAACTTTTTCAGTTGCTAGTTTTCTTACAATTTTCAAAGTTTGAGAAATTTCTGGTCGATTCTGTCAACTATCATAAGAAACCATTTTAACAGGACAAACTTTGCAGTCTTATTACCAAGAAATTTAGTCTAGTCTAATTACAAGACACTGAAATTGATTCAAACCTTACAAGAACTTAGAAGAATGTCCCATCTTTCGAATAATGCTTTAAAAACGTCGTGTTAATTGCATCGTGAATCTCTAATCACCTTAAGGATGAAAATGATCAAAATGGAATGATTCGTTTTCGTGACAATCTATTTGCAAATTACAGATTTGTTCATCTTAACCAAAGAGTAGAAAATGTGTTTAAACGTTTGAAATTTAGAGGCAAAAATCTGTGACATGGCAACACTGCTACATGGTATTATTGACAAATTACGCAATGTCGCAAAGTAATAAAGAGAACGCAGATATAAAATATTCAAATATGTGAATTATACTTGATACGAAAAAGTATGGTATCACGAAAGAAAGCCACATTACAATGACATTATCGTACATTATTATACGTGTGTATGATGCCGAACGTTACAAGACAATTCTTGCATTTTATTTCATAGCGGGAATGAAGTAATAACATACTATATTATAGATGGCAGGTCTACCGTACATGTATTTTGAAGAGATAATAGTGTGATTACATCATTACGTATCAATTTTGAAATTGGTAATAATATGTTCTGCAACAATGAGTTCGGTGAATTAATGTTAATCGTGTGTTCATTAGTCAATTGTAGAAATTTTATCAACTGATTCTTGCTTGTGCCTACGATGTTCTGAAATGGACGACTAGTGTTCACCAAGTTTGGGAGGCCTGATTCCGGAATAAGTTGGAGATGTGCCATTTAAAACCAAATTGAATCATCAGCAAAAGATGTCACGCAAATGGTGCGCACCGATGCAGAAAAGAGGTCAGGTACAGTACATTTACGGAAGATTATGGTAAGTAATATAGTGGATACTAGTTTTAAACATTTCGGCGTAAAAAATGCACCTTCTTTTGTGAATAAAAATAGTTGATTATAATTACTTACTTAATTATTTAAAAAAATCAGGTAAATCAAGTTTATTTCAATAGCTGCGAAATAAAATATATCGAGACTTCCTGCAAACTTACACATATGTATTAATTTGGTGTCGACATGTACCTCAAAAATTGTCGAAAATCTGTGAAGGCAGTAAATTTTTACGGAAAGCGTTTTATTGCGTAGTATCAAAATCATTCTTGTGAATCTGTAAGAATGATGAATGTTCCCCCGCCTTTCTTTCAACTTCAGTTCCAAGAAGAAACTGCTTTTCATTATCACTTATATATTTAATTTTTCACGTAAATACTTCAAAGACTTTCATGGGGCCGTCTGTCATTTCTTTAATAATCACACAATTATAGAATTCTCAACATTCAATGAAACAGCTAAAAAACAATTTTGTAAACAATCGTGGATAGCTTTCAATGCATTAATTTCATTCCATATACGTAATTGTGATGTACAATTTATTGTATCAACTTCCGCATAACTGGTAAATCCTACAAGAACTTCAATTTTAATAATTTTCCTTCTACAGTCACGGCATCTGAAAGAGTTATAAACATATTTCTTGTTTCATTGACTCCACATCAGTAAAGTTTCCTGCAAATTGTCACAATCGAAAATAAACTATTCGAAAGCTTCGGAGATTTTTACTAGTATATGGGAACTAAAATGGCGAAATCTTGAAAACGTTCCACCTAACGGCTGCAATTTTATCCCGGATATCCCCATGTTGGAGGATAGTCCTATTCTCTATGGTATTTCAAAATCCTGATTTCGACAATGATAATTGGTACACGAAAACAAATTCTGAAATATGAAGTTGTTTTTTAATGAAACCCAGTATAAAACGTATTGCGTTCATTGAAATTTTTGTGAATATTTTGTCTTACAATTTTGTCAAATATTTGTAAATATTAAGTGAATGTG
The DNA here is from genome assembly GCA_964035755.1 of Teleogryllus oceanicus. NCBI lineage: Eukaryota > Metazoa > Arthropoda > Insecta > Orthoptera > Gryllidae > Teleogryllus > Teleogryllus oceanicus. Next base: position 22,371,750 of record CAXIVR010000014.1, on the reverse strand, counting down.
TCGTTTTTTGACATCGTGTGCTAACGATTTGTTAGATGAATTGCATTGAAATTGGTTACCGAAGCAAATGTAACTTCATTTTCTGTGCACGTCTTCTAGAATTCAGTGGGAAATACAATTATTCAAATTATCGTTTCCATGTTGTCGCGCCAGGAAGTATTATTCTGAAGGACAACATGGATAAGAGCCAAAATTTATTGCCTTTTTATCCTTGAAAATAGATTTTATTACATGGGAGTTTTTTTCTCCCTTTCAAAATTCAAAATTTAAGTAGTATATGACTTAGTGTAGGGATCACAGAATTTTGAAAATGTGCACACAATTCACTTTTCCCCATTGCACGTCATACGCAGTTTTAACTGTTTTTTGACGTAAAATAAATAAAATAAATAAATAAGATGTTTGCAAATACAACTTATTTAATTTGATATCATATGAATATATGAACATGAATAACAACATAATACAAGATACAAGATTCTATGCATTAAATGTAGTGGTTTAGGTGTAGATTATTGAAAGAATAGAATGGTGTTTGTTTCGTAGTTTAATAATTGAAAGAGTTGGGGCAACATAGTGAAAATGCTAATTTTTGTGATTTTACGCTAGAGCAAACAAAGTTTGTGTAAATACAGACAAGTTTCAGTTGTGTATATGCACTAACTGCTATTTTCTAATAAAATATTCGAGTTTTATGAATAGAGACCGGAAAAATATGTAGTATGAAACGTCAAAATATGTACATAAATATGTAATGAAGTATGAATATGTAGTAAATACGTAATATCGTACATAATATGTAATATTAAAATGCACTAATTATATAACACATTTATTTACATAACACGAAATTACATTTATAAAAAGTTCCTAAACAAATTTTAAAAATAATACGAACATTTTAAAAATCATTCAGTCAGTGAATCAATTAGTAGTAAAAATTTCATTCATTGCTCTCCAGAACCGTAGTTTACCCGCCAGGCAAGACGCAATAGAAGCCATTGTACAAACTGGCGATATCTTCGACCAGCAAAATGTACTGGAGCGCACAGTATTCTCATCGAAATGTTCTACGTCGGCCGGTCGGAGATCGCCGAAGCTTTTCTAAAATTAAGATTGAAGGCCACGATATGCGGCGTCAATGACACTTTTCACACCTAAAGGTGAAACTGATCTGTCGCTGACACGCACTTCCCGCCGCAGAGATAACTGAAGCAGGCGCGCCGGACTGTGGCCGCATTTTCATGTAGCGTACATCGAGTTGACAGCACACAATAACAATTTAGAAAAATGCTGATTAGTTTAGAATACTTCTTTTCTTAAAAAAAAATGAAATAAAATGAAAGAAAATTAAGAGAATGTAAATTTTTTCTGAGAATACCAAAATATGTAAAATATGTAATATCGTGCCAAATATGAAAATTTTTAAGAAAAATATATTACAAAAAATATGTAATTACATAAAAAATCCGGACTCTATTTATGAACATCGTTTTACAGCTTTTGAATCAAAGTTTGTTTTTTTTCAATTGAGGATATTTTGAATTGAAGAATATTTTACTTTGGATGTGCTTTTGATTTGTGGGTTATGTTTATGGTGCTCCCAACTTTGAGGATATGTTGTTGGATCGCTGAATTAAAAATAGTTATAGTTTGTTAACATAACGTAATTTACAAACTTAAGTTATTATCCTAAGGCCACCATACCCCAATGTTTATTTTGGCCTGCACAATTATAAAAAAAAAGACTAGTTTTGTAGTTTTCACTCTTCTACATTGCATTTCATAATACAACAGGCAAATTCATGGCTTCCTCTCCGTGCGATAGATTCGCCCCATGTAAACCTCTTTCTATTGGGATTGCTTCCATACCATTCTTTAAGTAATGGTTTTCTTTATCAAAATATCCCAAATCCCAGAATGTATTAGATATTGTTTCCTTAGCAGAGTCAATTTTTCACTGCATTCGAACGGTTATGTAGTATATAATTGCCAATTGTGCGGCGTAGAACTTTCTTTCTGGTTTCATTCGATTTATATTCCCATCATTCCTTCTTTGCTTGTTTTTAGCTTTGATTTTATTTGCCTCTGCCTTCTCCCATCAGTTATCTTCTGTGGAGATGGATGAGCTGATTTACTCACAAGAGGTTGTTGACATCGGCGATGCCTCATCTTGTAACCAATAAAATTAGAAATATTGCAAGAGGTGATCATTCTTTTCATTTTTTGCTGAACTGTAAAGACCCAGCAATCAACAGATGTAAGTGGATTGCTTCAGATTATGATATCAAAGTTTAAAAAATAAAAATTTGTTAATGTTCCTTTTTGGGTTATTTTTGAAGCAACATAATAATAACCCTCATCTACTTTTTTTCTGATGAATTTTCTGTGCTGTGTTGAATATAATCCGGATGAACACTGAAATCATCAGATGTTTCCATACAGGATGGAATCTCTTTTTGACAACTTCGAGCTGAAATATTACTGCATCCAGCCAAATTGCCAGTGAGGGATATGATTATGTTGGCTCTAAACATTAGGCAAAACTGTCATGTTGCAACATTATCAATTGACTTTTAAGCACAATCTATTGACAATTTTTACAAATATTGATAGTAGTGGTAAAGAAGACATACACCAGAGTACTTATTATGTTACGTATTATGTATAACTCAGTTTCAGAAAAAATGTCATTATGTTTGCCTCAACCCCTTGAATTATATAGTGACTACTTCAAGGGCATCAGTATCATTTTATAAATGTGAAAGGGGCTGTTCGTGTTGTGATTCGGGCTGCGGAACAAAGTTGCATAGCAAATTACTGCATTTAAATTTTGTAAAGAGATATCGCTAAGGGGTCAATGGTTTCGAAATGTATATCGTGACAGATTCAGAGTTCATGATAAAGCTATAGTGTATTTTACATTCATCATTTTGAGAGAGTGTTTGTGCCAGTCGCTTGTCAAGTAACCATTTATTACATCTATAGATTAACAATATCTGCTCGTAAACTTGAACGGAGCATTTAAATAATTATAAGAAAATAGTTCAAAGAGATGTATTGATTAGTTGTTTTAAAGAAACAATGTTTGTTATTACATTTAGTCTATCGCGTGATTTATCATTTTCATTAGTTGGCATTACCTAATGTAGATTGGGTTGAATGTGGCTTCCGTACTTTTCTTTCTCTTTTTGTTTTGTTAATACCAGTCCTCATTGTTTACACCGGAAGTCAATTATGATCAGTTTGTGATTGTGTATAGTACAAAATTTTTATATAAGGCGGTTTCTACTCGTACTCCAAGAGAAAAAATGCTGACAATAGAAATAATTTCTGCAGCATAACTGTAGGTCCAGAGCCAATACTTCCCGGTTGCGGTGAATTTCGCGGCAGTTTTATTATCAATTTTTCCTCAGAATGGCCGGTGAGGCATGTTTTTGAGAAATCAGCTGAATCCTCAAAAATTACTATTCTTCACGGTGTAACTTCAACTTCAATTCAACTTAAAAAACCTATGCCCGCAAAGGTCTTTCCATAAAAGAGACTGATAATTTTAACTTTATTCAAAATGGCGCTCAATAAAATAGAGGCAGTCGGCCCGATGGCCGAGATCGCTAAGGCAGTAGTGTCGTAGTGATCTCGGACCGAAGGGTCGCGGTTCGAGTCCCGCCTCGGGCATGGTTGTATTTGTGTTTGTCCTTTCACCCCTTATCATCACCATATCGTTTCATCCTCATAGTTACCATACCGTTAACAGCAATAGTGGTCGCTAATGACCTAAGATGTTGATGCGACCTTAAATAACCAATTAAAAAAATAGAGGCACTCTCAGCTTCTCCTAGGGTAACAAAGATAAACCATAATATTTATTTTTCTGTCTACAGATTTTTCATATATCAGACGGTTTTTGTTCTTTATTTAAAGACAAAATATTTTTGTTCTTTATTTTAAAGACAAAAAATATTTTTGTATGGTAACTGTTTATATCAATATATTACATGTGATATATAATGGTAACATCAACGTTTCGGAAAATAATTATTTCCATCTTCAGGCTTAAATGTCAGAACAAATAAACTTGTTTTCCAGGTTCTGTTTGTTGTAAAATATAATAGGTTTTCTTCTGGTGGAAAAGGTGTACGTGCGACACCGTCCAAAGTAGGAAAACAATCCCAAGTACTACTCGCGCAACTTTTCTTGAACGATGGATTGAAGAAATGCGGGTGGAGGGGGTTATTAGTTACAAAGTCGGCCATAAGAGTATTAATAGTAATGCCAACCTCTAGAAAATCACAGTCAAACCTGCTACGTGTGCGTCAGGTCATCGCTCTGGGTAGGCAACAGCTGGAACAGTAGATACGAGTTTTAGGTGCCTCCCTTGAAGGACCTGGATTTGTCTCAGTCATTTCTTTAGATAATGGTAATAAAGCTGAAAATAAATTCTCGACTATGAAAGCAACTAGCTTTGACTAGCTTCTGTTTCGCGCCAACCAAGTTTTAATGCTTGCAATGTTGTCATCAGTGCTCGCTCCGAGCCGTTGCCTTCAACTGTTTATTGCTCAAGGGAGAGGAAAGCGAGGTCATCGTTCAAGAAAAGTTGCGCGAGTAGTACACTTTAAAAACCGTCAAACATAGATATGGTAGTGTTACGGTTTTCTCGTGGTATAGATGGGTCCGTTGCTCCGTGTCAAAGAAATTATGAATGTGGATACATACAATGTACATTTATATAATGTCAACTATGTTTCCTTATGCTCCTGAGGAAATGCCGTTCGCCTGGAAGTTTATGCAAGGCGACCCAAAACATACCACAAATTTAGTCAAGTCCTTTCTTGATAAGGAAAATGTGACAGTTTTGGATTGGCCACTACCCTCCCCAGATATAAATTAAATTCAAACTTTATGTGAAAGTGTTGATAGGATTGTTCGATCGATTGATTGATCCCACAATTTAGACAAACTGTGGGAATAAATACAAATGGCTTGGTATTCAACTCAAAAAGAGGAATACAGACATTATGCAAGCTCATTGGGAAGAAGATGCCGGTCTGTTCTTAAAAAAAAAAGGAATTCTAACCCATTCAAAAGAAGAAAATATCAGATGGTTTTTATTTTTTGACTTCTTGGAGAGATACTTTTTGTTAAGTTTTTGTTATTTGTAAATATATATGTGTCTCAATGCCATGTAAAGCTTTATTTATATTCATATTGAGTACAAAATAATAGATATGTTATTTACAATTGCTTTAAAATATTTAATCACTCTGTGAATTTGTTCTAGATGATGAACAAATGTACGCTGTATTTCTCAAAACACTGTACGCTGTATTTCTCAAAATTAGTTTGATCGGAATGGCAAGTCGAGGATGTGATGTCTCTTGAGTCGATTGATGGCCAGGGCGCTTGGATGTTAGTTGAGGCGCTCTTGGTGTTTGATGCTGCGTTGTATTATTTCTTAAAATATGAAGGGAAAGGCTCTTGTTGTATGGTGTTATCAAATATATTCTCTGCAGATTCCAATCAAAATGTCTCCCTCAAATAGTAAATGCACCCTGGTATGTATCTAAAAATGCATTTAAATAAAAGAAATAATCCTTAAACAATATCATTTGATTAACTAAATACAAAAAATTAAACTTTAAAGATTCAGCCGTTCTGGCGGTTGATTGTTCTCTTTGGGCGGATGTTATGTTCCTCTCAATCTTCTTAGCCTCCACAGCCACTTCATTAGATGTCCTCTCTGCCTCGGCCTTCGATTTGATGGAGAAATCAGAAACCTCCTCCGCAGGTTCTTCGCTGATGTGGGTCTCTATTACACTTCTTTGCAACCCAGATAATGGCTAATTTGCTCCTAGTTCTCAGTTCGACTCTGTTGTCTCCTTGAGAAATTCTGGACGTTCGATTCCCTCACCATTTCCGTTGGAAAACTACGTATCAGAGCAGCTGGGCACTAGAATTCTCCTCCAGGCAGCATAGGCTAGCTATCTAGCTGGTGCCTAAAATTCTACCACCGTCGGGACTCAAACCACAGAACCTCCCGGTGCGAGGGACTGCAGTGACATCAGTTAATGCTCTAAAGATACTGGAACTTGTAGTTCAAACTACTGGAAAACAACGCCCATCTCTGCAGTCTACCAGCAGCCGTTGTAGGAATTCCACGATGTTCTCCAGAAAGTACATTTAACGGTTTGTGATCTCAACAAAGTAAAAAATTCGTTGTCCATTAAATATTGATAGAATTTAGATTGTCAAGGAGACCCGGAAGGCTACATTGTTCAATTCAGGAAACATTATTTTCCAAACTTTTTAAGCTAAGGATTGATTTTTTACTGAAGTTTATTGGGTATATTTTAAATGTTGTATCATAGGATTTTAAATAAATTTTAATTTTTGTTATAGATATGAATTTTTAAAAGTGTAGAATATTTACACTCACATTTTTATTATTATGTACATAATTTTTTTAAATAATATGATATAATAAAAAGGCTTTGATTAAAGTTTTAGTTTGACTTGGTGAAGAATGCCTAAAAGTTTGAAGAATCTAGCTCTAATAGCTTAAGAAATAATGTTCTTTGTGTACCAAAGCACACTTACAGGAATCAGGTTTCAAAATTTGCGATGTATTTCTACTACATTTAGAGTCCATAAAATGGATTTTCAGAGTTACTACACATTTATTCTTCTAGTTACTTTTTCACTGTTGTCATGATGTGTGTCTGCCTTGCTTCTCACACTGTCTCATAAGAACCTCAACAACACCACATCAGAATTCCCACAATTCTCACACTGTCCTAGTTTCCTTCCTTAGTTTTCTTATTTCTCTCATTGTAAAGTAAAATATGTTGGAGATAATTTCACATTGGCAACAATGCATAGTGAGGTCGACGCACAGCTTATTATTAATTAAAAAATACCTTCACAATCCCTTCTCCAATTGAAAGAATACTATCCTGTTACTTGTATAAAGGTAACAAGATATCTTTTATGGGTATGAAGTTTGCATAATTCACCATTCCGATAAAAGCTTTAACATAAGTAGGATTTTTAGGTTGAGGAGCTTGTACTATGAGTTTAATTTTCTTTTTGTCTTTGAACAATCCATGGCGCTTGATTTTGTGTCCTAAGAATGTAATTTCCTCCTAGAAAAATGTATACTTCTCATGCTTTAATTTACAACCTGCGTTAGCAAGTCTCTTTAATACTTATCTAAGATTACTGAGATGCTACTTTTTGTTTTTGCCTGTGACTGCTATATCGTCGAAATATTCGACCGTACCTTTCACACCTTGCAAAACTTTACTCATCTGTCTCTGTTACCCCTGCAGGTTTAGGTTCACATGGTAAACGCTACACAGCATATAGTATTTTATGTGCACTCCACGCTAACAGTTTACTGGTTTCTTCAGTGACTTCCAGTTGATTGTAAGCTGCTGTTTACAGCTCATACAGTTTTGTGAAGTGCTCAACTCCGTCTAATCTGCCTAACTACCTAATCCGCCTATCTGCAAAACATTCCTCAATTCTCGGAAGAGAATCTTTCACGTCTTCAAGTACCTTGTTAACTGTAACCTTACAATCACCGCAAATCCTCAACTTGCCGTTAGACTTTAGAACTGGAGCAAGTAGTATTCCCCACTCACTGGTGTCAATTTCTCAATAGCTCCTGCCTCTTCCAAATCGTCTCATTGTTTGATGACCGATCGTTCAATGCAAAATGTAGTTGTGGTTTGTGAAAAAATTGGTTTGGCTCCTTCCTTCAAAACAAGTTCAATTGGTCCATATGTATCACGTCCCAACTTCCCACCAAACAATTCTGCCAATTCTTGAAACAAATTGTCTTATCTCTTTCCACTAGAACATTATTAGTGTAATTTACTCTGGTCTCTAGTTTGGTCATTAGATCGCATCCTAATAATGTTTTTGTTCCACTTTCGACGACTATAAATGTACCAGGAGATGTCCCGCTTTCATGTTGAATATCATCGGTAAACATCCCAAGGATTCCATAATGGTACCATATTTGTTAGATTTTAATTTCACTATCGATTTGTGTAATAGCTACACTAAGTAAAATTACAGCTTTACCATTAAGCGAAATATTGTGCGTTTGTGTCATTTTATTTCCAGAGCAATGTAAGAATGAGTAAGAGAAACTGTATTTGAGTATTTCTGATTTATGTGTCTCCAAAGCTTGGACGTAGAAGAATTTTTAATTGAGTAATTTAAGCATTCGCTTTTGGGAATAAATTGAAAAACTTCGTGAATTGTTCGTGTGCCGTTGCATGTCATGGCGTGTTTATTCATGAAAGAGATATTAAGAGAAAAAGTAACTTCCTTTACGTTCAGAAAAAACGCTAAAACGTATATTTTTCGCGTTACACCAAGGAACACATAATCCTTTAATAGTATGTTTTGATGTTTAGGACAGAAGAGAACATTACTTAGTTTAGGTTTATTTCTTCAGCTTAAGCTCTAAATGTCTTTATCCGTTGGATTTTTCACATTGTATAATGGAAGTTTACCACTTGAACATAATTTTTGTTTAAGTTTTGTTTCACGTCACGACTGTAATTACTGGCACTCTTTTGTTTTTTGGAATGCAAATTTGTTTAAAAATCATTTTGTGGAACATTATGGAATTGAAATGAAAAATGTTACAGTCAACTGAATACGCGATTTATACAATAATAGTCGTACTCTTCAATATTTCATGCTCAAGAATCAACATATTTCAATTAATACACCTACGAAATTGTTTCAATAATAGAACAAACAGGTGATATAATTGGTGTTAGAACTTTTCAGCATTGAATTTTGTTCCATTTCCCGTTCTTTATCACGGCCATTTTGGAGCAAATATTCTCTGAAGCCCATGAGACAAACGTTACTCCTTGCCTCGCAGGGGAACAAAAACGAGGAAGAAAGGAGAAAATGAATAGAATTGCGTGTGAATACAAAGAGGGCGAATTGTTTTCTCGAGAATGTATCGTTGAGGTGGACCCGTAGCGCTGGGCGTAAACAAGACTGCATTGTACTTACAGTGCTCACTGTACAGTGCACACTGCGGCAGCGCTTTGCGGAAAACGTATGATGCCGGTGGTCTGTCTGGAGGGATTTTCTCCCATAGATTTCGCGCCACTTTGAACACTGTGCTTTCCATCTTCTTAGTTAACACACAAGCGTCGGAATTAATTCGAATTTGGCGCCTAACCTCAAAGGAAACAATTATAAGCTCTCCTTGACGAAGCCTCGCTCGTGGCTCATAGCGAAATCGCTTGTCTTTCACCACTCAGGTCTGGGTTCGATTCCCGTCGATCTCATGTCGAATTTGTTCCAACAAAAGGAGTCGGATAGTCCAACCCCTGTGAAGTGTCCTAAACCCTACCCAATTCCTAATTCCTTCCCATTTCTGGCCGTTGGGTAGTGACGCAGGAGCGCGTGGTGGGAGGCGCGTACTCGGAGATGTTACCTGGTGGTCCTCTTGACAACTGACTGCAACGAGAATTGGCAGACGTGGAATACAATGTTAACGGAGGATTACTGCAAAGTACAAGCGCTAAACGCCCTAAAGGGGCTAGGAGACGCGTTGCTTCAATAAAGACGTAAAATAAAAAAGTAAGCGTAATCAACAATTAATGATAATTAATATTAATGGATTCATAATTGTTAGATTACTGTCCCAGAAAAAATATGCAAATTTTTTTTCTTGACGTTTCTGTTTTTTGAAGTGTTCTTAGGAAAAAAAGGTAAAAATTTCGCACTGTTTTTAATTATTCGCTTATATGTCCACAACGACGTGGTTTATTGAAACGGGCACTTTATACAAATTCGCATCTGACATAATTCCCTACACAATGAATAAATTAACTCTAATTTACTGAAAAATAACAGTTTGCATCTAATGGTTGTTTTAATAAAACGCGTCGTTGTGCTGGTGTAAGTCGATAACCGAAACAGTGGAACATTTTTAGGTTGTTTTTTTCTCAATTTTCTCCTTTAAGCCGATTTTTCCGAGGTGGCAAACGCAAATGTTGAATTCAGTGCCCCCCAAATAATACAGAACCATCGAGAAATAACTTCCGGATTGTGTTCCAGAATAGGGCCCTTTTGAGCACCAGGTGACTGGGCTAACGCCCGCCCACCGTCTCAAACCCGTTCTCCTCCTCGTCCCTCTATCTCTTGAAGCACTCAGCCACGTACGCTCGCGAACTCTTTCAAAATCCGTTTCCAGGCTGAGCTAATTTCCAGGGAACCGCAAAAAGCAAAAGTTGTTGGCGGCGGCAGCGCAGGCTCTTGCGGACTGCAGGAGAAGGGAGAGGGGAAAGGGAGGGATGAAAAGCGGCTGGTGGTGGCGGAGCCGGGGGCTGTCCAGGTATTTTGCCTGAGCACACAAAAGACACTCCGCGTGTTTGCTTTATCGCACAAAACGCGCCCCGTCCCGCCCCCCCCGCCCGCACCCGTGCTCGTCCTCACCCGCCGCTCCCCCACCCCTCCCCACCCCCAAAACCCAGCCCCTCCCCCAAACCCCGCACCTCCCCCAAACCCCGCACCTCCCCCAAACCCGCACCTCCCCAAACCCGCACATCCCCCAAACCCCGCACCTCCCTCAAACCCCGCACCTCCCCCAAACCCCGCACCTCCCCAAACCCTGCACCTCCCCAAACCCAGCACCTCCCAAACCCCGCACCTCCCCAAACCCGCACCTCCCCAAACCCGCACCTACCCCAAACCCAGCACCTACCCCAAACCCTGCACCTCCCCCAAACCCCGCACCTCCCCCTCCATACCCCGCCTCGCCTCCCACTACTCTTCCTCACCCGCGATCGCCCCCTCACACCGCCGGCCCGCTCCTTCCCCTCACCGCCTCCCACCCGTGCTCGTCCCCCCCTCCCCCCCGTCCCGTCCCGCCCCTACTAGCGCGCGCTCTAATAGACCGCGTATAAAGGAGCGCGCGCGCTGTGTGCTTTGCGAGGGCGGAGTGCTGGCGCTCGGCGGCCCGCCGCGGATGGAGACGTCTCCTTTGCGGGCGCAGGGACACCCACTGGGCGAAACAGAATGTGGGTGGGACGGAGAGTGACACGATAAAAGCGGCGGTGGCGTTGACGGCACCTAGAGAAGAGGGTGCTCTCTTATCACGAAGTTTGCCACTTACCCGCTTTTTTCGTTTGTCCTTCGACTTTGTTGATGGGTAAACAATGTACTTAAATAATTCACGTTTAAAGATAAAATATCTCGTTTTGATTTTTATCAAAGTAAACAAGGGTTCTGTAATACTATACATGGGGGACCCGTTTTTCACAAAGGTTTATTTATCATCATTAATATATTTTAAAATAGATCATCTTAACTACAGCTATTTTTTTTCTTTAAAAATTGCATTGAAGGAAATGCATTCTGTACACATTTTCGGGGCTCCAATGAAGCGGGAGCATGAGGCAGGTTGCCCCACTCTGAATGCCCCTGGTTATACAACACGTCGCATTCCCTCGGGTTAGGTATTATTCATCTTTAATTTTGTGACAAATTCCTCCGAGTTGTTGCGGAATTTGCGACAGTCGCTATATTTTTGTCTTGTTCAAACAATTTCTCGTCAACCGGCAGCACAAATCATTTTAACACAATTAAAAAATAAAAATTATGATTTTTTTTTTACTCATAAGCAAATATCTTGAACGGGTCGATATTCTCAGCTTAGGTAATGGACACGGACTGTGCGGAAAGGAACACTAATAGAAACATGCTCTCCCCATCCAGCTTTCAATATTCCCTCTCACCCTCATGCAGCCATTTAGATGATCTTGGCTGTCCAGGTGACGCCGCTTCGAAGGCTGTGTTGCCGACGTTTCGACCATCTTATCGTGGTCTTCCTCAGGGCTGTTGTGCGCAGGTGTGGTAGGCGCTCGGGAATACATAGTAGTGGGGGCCGGTGTGATAGGCTGGAGCAGCCGGCCAATCGGGAGGCCGGCGCTCAACGGTGGGAGGGGGTCGCGTACGACTTCACTTCATGCAGCCATTGCCTAGTATGCACTCGGTACTGGACAGCGAGGTGAAAGTGTGCGATATGGCCTATCCAAAAACATTGAACATTCTTTTACGCGGGAGCATGAAATTAAATTCATCTTCAAAACTTTCCCTAGTGGTGCGTACAAATGAAATGAGTTGCTTTAATGTGAGATTAATACGTTCTGCAACTTTCCTCGTCATTGATTTTTCCGGGAAGGGAGCTGCATAGATTCCTTGAGCAGCCGCCAGTATTCTTCAGGCCGCTCCGCACATTCGGCATTCGCCGAGTAGCGAGCTGCCGCTTGCCAGATCCCGAGCAGCAGATGTGCTCGGGAATGTGCGCTTCCGTTGATGGGTGCAAAGGATCAGGAGGGTAGGGAGAGCGCCGAATGTTCTTCGCTTGGCAAATAGCAAGCAGTTCATTCACACTACTCGGGATTTGGGGGAGCAGTTGCTTTCGGTGAGGGTGCAAAAGAGCAGCTGGGTAGGGTGAACACCGAATGTTCATTATTGGCAAATAGCAAGCAGTTCATTCACACTACCCGGTGGATAGCATCCACAGGACCCGGGATTTGGGGAGCAGTTGCTTCCGTTAATGGGTGCAAAACAGCACTCATCCACATCACTAGGGATTTGGGGAGTAGTTGCTCGCTACTCACCGAATACCGAATATCTGGAGCCCCCTTTTGGCTGGGCGGCCATCACACGCTGCCACCGCGCTCGCGCCGCGCCCCTCCGGCCCTTGGCTGCAGCGCGGCGCGGCCGGACCAGAGCCGTAGCTGATTTGCGGAGCTACCGGTCACGCAGTGGCGGCATTGCAGGCGGGAGAGTGCACACTACCACATTTTTTTGTTATTTAAGGTCGCATCAAAATTAGGTCATTAGCGACCACTATTTTAATTAACGTTATGGTAACTGTGAAGATAAAACGATATGGTGATAAGGGGTGAAAGGACGAACACAAATATAACCATGCCCGAGGAGGGACTCGAACCCGCAACCCTGCGGTTCGAGATCACTACGACACTACTGCCTTAGCGATCTCGTCCACCGGGCCGGCATTACCACCTTTGCTGCAACATAATGGACGGAAATTCCCAGAGGGTTTATGTATCACGGCTTTAAATATCACTATACTTTACCACGACTATAAGTACTACACTAGTAGTACTACTAAGTAACCCGTCAAATTTGGACGGTTTATATCTTCACTTTCCGATTTAAAAACACTCGCTGATCTTTCTGAAAAACTCGATACTTTCGTTTCTCTAACTACAACCTCCCATTCACCCACCCAACCACCCACTCGATTGCGCCAGAAAGCGGAAAGAAAAAAAAAAAAAATAATATTGTACAATCTGTCTGGTCTGTCTCGATGTGCTACAAGTTTAAAAGTTTTTTTAAAAATTTGAGGTACTTTACACGAAACCCCTGGAACATTTCTCAAAATTTATCAAAAATCGCTCCCCGAACCAATCTCAAAGGTTTTCTTAGAAAATGAGCTCAAAATTTCGCATTTACAGAAACGATCAAATGGCATTGTCTTCGAAACGGCGCCAAATTTTTCAAAGAAAATTTGCATTTGGGAGTAAATTTTACCCTTCTACCTCATTTTTCGTCACATTTCAATTCTACCATTACCCCCATACGTCACATACAGTAATCCTAATTGACTAAATAAATAAAACAATAAAACAGCATTATTCTGGAAATTTGAAAAATGTAACAAAATGTATTTTACGCTTGATTAGATGGCAGCTAAGGAAATTGTGTGTGTGTAGGGGGGGGACTGGAAAGCTTGCCCTAATGGAAGAGATACGAAAACTAATTCCAGAAAGTTTACGTCATTCTTCGGTGACTCTAGGTTCTAAAATGAATATATTCTCTGTTCGATCTGGCTCTATTTAAAGCTTCGAGATTTGGAAACAGATCATTTGTTTTCGAAGGTTACATGTAGTGCATCTACATTTTCAATTTTCCAGAAAAGAATGTTATTTTTTTTATTCACTTTTAAAATGAAATAAAGTGAGTTTGCAAGTATGAAAAGGTCCGATTTTCATTGAAGTCTAAATTTTTGAAATTAGCAAAAATATTTTTAACATTTTATGTTTTTCTTAATTTAATGTATTCTTCACTATTAGATATTGGAATCATTTCAAGTACATTTTTTCCCAAATACTGGTAGTTTTTGAGTAATTTGGATTCAAATTAATAATCAATCTTGTCAATTTTCCAAAAATACAATTCAAGGATTTTAACATGACAATCACCTTTCTTCAGTAGCATTTTACACAATATTAATTTTAATCAAGCCAGTACTAATAGTGCTCATTTGGATAGGGTGCTCAGTGTGTTTCAGGTTCGTCCTGAATAGGTCCCCAGCTATGGTGAAGTTCGAAACTGGGTTCCTCAGGTTAGAAAGGGTGGGACCCATTCAATACGAGGCCGCGTCTGTAGGCAGTAGGTTGTTTATCAATATGAAATAATTCGTACTGTACTTTTAGACTCCGCATGTATGCAGATGAAGACATCGAATAGAAGCATTTTCGGAAATGCCCTCAGGAAGCTTCTGTGACGCGTGTATAGCTAGGCCGTATTAGTGTTGTACAAGAGCTAGGGCGTATTAGTGACTGGGAGAGATAGCTCAGGCTATCAACTGATGTTACTGCAGTCCCTCTCACCACGAGGTCGTAGGTTCGAGTCCCGATACTGACAGGAATGTCGACACTAGCTTGCCAGCAAGGTCAGATTCAGCTGCTGACTGGAGAAGAATTCCAGCGGCCGGTTGCTCTGATCGATAGTTTTCTGTAGTTTCTCCAATCAACACCAGGCGAATGCCGGAGCAGTACCCTAACAAACGGGCCACGGACCGCGCGCGATCATTCCTTCCTATTCCTTGTCATATCCTTTTCCCTTACGCACACTTACACTAACCTTGTCATATTCTCTCCCGTAAGCACTACACTATCACACATGCCGGCAGACCGGTCGGGTGATTGGAGCTTGTCCTGGCTGGGGCGATGCCCCGTGGTTGGAGATATCTGGTTGAAAAAATCCCCGCTGGCCGGGTCTCCCCATCCACCGGGAGAAAACCACCGCCACCCCCCGAGGAAAAAATACGCACTACACGTACGGGACTAATGAGCTTAGTAGTTGACGCGGCCGGAATCACTAACAAACAATCAATCAATCAAGCGTATTAGTATTGCTGCGCTTGACTTGTGGATTATTTTCTGAAAAGCCGGCGATATCTGGAATTATGTTCCACGAAGTATTGAAATTTTGTTTGCATTCACATGCATTAAACAATGAGCGCTTTGCATGCAAGAACAAGTATTCACTCTTAAGTAATAATAAGTGGTACTAATATTCACATATCCACATCTCATAACTTTCCAATGGATTGTTTATCTCAAATTTGTTTTCGGAAAATGGTTAAATCGTATTTATCTGTTAGAACGAAAATTTAAGATTTAAAGAATTCTATAATCTTAAGTTAAAATGATTTTATAGCTCATTAATCAATTATTTTAAATTATTTACTTTAATACTTTTACATACGTTTTACGTATATTAACTTACGTTTTATATTATTTACATTACCTTAATAATACTTTCTTTACGTTTCCTTCCTCATGAGTATTCTTTACTGTATGTCTCCAAGAAACGGACTGAATTTTGTAGTAATTTAGAAGTATTGTAGATAAATTGGAATTTCAAAGTATCAAATATTGGTTAGTTTCAATTTTTTTATTCAGCTTGCGTGAACAGTAAAAAGAACAAATGTTTAAAATTGAAATGAGACGTATAATCCCTGGGCTTTGGTTCCGAGATAACGAGGACTGAATAGACGTTCACCATCATGGCGGCCAGTCACGATTTCTGAGCACAGGGTGTTGCCTCCAGAGTACACCAGAGCTCACTGGTTTGGCACGGCGCGGCGCCCGGAGGCAGGTTGAAGGGAGTACCGCCAGGGGCGCTGCCGCGCAAGCTCCGTCGCGGCCGCTCATGCATTATGCGTGGGCGGCGGCTGCGTGGGTGGCCCCCGGCGCGACAAGACGCGACACAACGCGATGCCCCACCCCAACAACAACAACAACATCAGCAGATTTATTTTAACAAACAGCCAAAGGTTATGGGGAGGTTATTTGTTATATTTGGTTATTTATTTTTGCGAATATATTTATTTATTTATTCATTTACCAAACAGAAAGTCGCCTAATATTAAATTATTACATATACCGACAAACCAACATCTCGTCACATTACTTCCACATCCCATCTCTCACAAATATACAATATTCTCCATCACATCACGTCATCACAAAACCGGAAGAGTGAAATCCGTAAAATCAGAAGAGTTGGGGAATGGCGTAAATAATTAAAAGTATCGAAAAAGTATCGAGTCATTTTCCGAAAGTATCGAACGCTATCGATACCACCCGAGTATCGAGGGTACCGAGGTATCGAAAGTATCGAGGACTCTAGTTATTTATAATTTTACTTGTGGAAATTTTCATGTGGTTCACGCAATGAGTGGTGACAAGAAATTGTGTTTTCTCCTTTCCCCCCTTCCATTTGCAAAGCAGTTTTCCATCCAGCATCGTTTTCATTTACTCCAAGCATCTCTGATTATGATCGCTAAGCGATGGAAAAGATCTTCAGATAAAAATATATATTGATACCTCACTACATCTTTTCTTTAACTCTCAGAATGTGTTTCATGTAGTTTAAAGTTGGCAACACTTGGTTCTGGATAGCTATCATGAAGACTTCTGTCTCTGGAAAGGGATCCCTTTGCAGGAGAGATGCGTACGACGCAAAGTTATCGACTTCTGGTTTGCTCAGCTCATGGGCTATGACCTTCCGTGCACTGACTTCACTTTACAAGAGTTATCTTCTCGGTATCAATGACTGGCTGAACGTATGGATCAGTCTTTTTCAACTTCAGAGGACTGTAGTATTGTCAACTGCAGCCTATCGCAATATTCCAGGGAGTACCTTCTGAGCGCTGCAATTTGAGAGCTGTGGAGACTTGCTGTAGAGCTGTGAGATCTTCACCACCACGCCCTCCTTGCGATATTGGAAGGGTAAAATGCTCAACGCTTGAATGGGGATGAGGTTTTCAGTGTTGAGTTATAGCAGATCGAATTGCTCTCTAGAGGTTGTCAAGTCCGGTACGGCTCCATTTAAAAACGCCAAGGGAGTAAGCCAGCAATGGAATAACATGAATTGATAGCTTGCACAAGATTTCTAGCAGAGTCTTCGGTTTTTAAGAGTCCATGCAATCGTTTACATACATCAGTTGTTAGTTGTTCTTATTGACGGTGAGTTTGATTCGAAGTGACTTTTGGAAATCCAAGTATTTGTAAGCTTCATGGGGTTCCATGCAGATAAATTATGGTTCATTATTTTTCATATTTTTAACTTGCTTTTGACTCCAAATGATATTCACTCTCTTGCACTTATCTAAACAGAATTTCATTGTTATGTCGTCTGTGAATTTCTACGTCACGCTAATGAGTTGCCGCGTATAATTCCGTATCTGCATAGTACTTCAGATTATCCATGTAAAGCAATTGGAGACACGAAGCAGGATTCTTTTAAGAGCGATTCCATAAAACATTATTATTATTATTATTATTATTATTATTATTATTATTATTATTTAAGATTTCGCCAATATTCACAAATGTAATTATGTTTATAAGTAAAATTTATGTAGTAGATATAAGTTTCGAATTAAGTAGAGATTGTAAGTATAGCTTACAAGGTTAATTAGTAAGCACCAGCGTCCATATAAAATTGTAATCCAATATAAATGCATTAAATTTGTAATACTACAAATTTTAAGAACTTAATTCGATTCTTCCTCCGGACAAGGCATTTACTGGGTACGTAGGTAGCACAAAATATCAAGTGCCGGCCCGGTGGCCGAGATTGCTAAGGCAGTAGTGTCGTAGTGATCTCGGGCCGAAGGGTCGCGGTTTCGAGTCCCGCCTCGACCATGGTTGTATTGGTGTTCGTCCTTTCACCCCTTATCATCACCATATACCTCACTCATCCGTAGGAAAATCGTTGTACATTTCTTTCCTTCCTGTTCTGGCTTAGCGGTTGCTACCGCAGCTCCCGCCGTCGGCCTTCCCCTGGGCGCAGGCGGCGCGGCGCGACGTGACCGCAGACGGTGAGGGCCGACCGCAGAGCGATAGCCGAGGGGCGAGTGCGCGCCGTGAGGAACCCCCGGAGGCGACCTCCCCCCTCCCCCGCCCTGCCCCAGCCACCGCAGATTCATCTAAGCTGCCCGACGCTGTGCTCGCCACGCCCGGCTTCCTGCGGACCTCGCGATGACACAGCCATTGTTACATTTTGGATCCGTAGTGCGATATGTCTGACACTGTACTGCAGCAAGAGCTGGGCGGCTACTTGCTTGTGTAGTCTTTGGGACTGCATTTTAACTGTTAGTTTACTACAGTTAATGTCTGACACTAGCTACTTGCTTGTGTAGTCTTTGGGACTGCATTTTAACTGTTAGTTTACTAACAGTTAATGTCTGACACTGTACTGCAGCAAGAGCTGGGCGGCTACTTGCTTGTGTAGTCTTTGGGACTGAGTTTTAACTGTTAGTTTACTAACAATTTGCACCGGGAGCGGTGGCACAGTGCATCAACTAATGTAATTGCAGTCTCTCTGACCGGGAGGTCCTAGGTTCCCACTCCCCATGACGGCAGGATTTTCGACACTAGCTTTTCAGCTAGGTCGAATTCAGTCGCTCTCTGGGGGAGAATTCTAGCGGCCGGCTGCTCTGATCGATAGTTTTCCGTGGTTTCTCCGATCAACACCAGGCGAATGCCGGAGAATTTTCTTAACAAACGGGCCACGGGACGCGATCTGTCCTTCCTCTTCCTTGTCCTATCCTCTCCCCTTACACACACACTTACACTAACTTGCACTACACTACCACATATCCCGGGAGACCGGTCGGGAGCTTAGAGCTTGTCCCGGCTGGGGCGGTGCCCCGCTGGTGGGAGAGTCCTGGTTAGGGGGAAACCCTACTAGCCTGTAGGTCGGCGCCGGATCTCGTCATCCAGCGGGGGGAAAATCACCGCCATCTCACGAGAAAAAACTTGCACTACTTTCACGGGACTAATGACCAAAGCAGTTGATGCGCTTACAAACACGAAAAAATCAATCAATCAATCTTTGCTTCTTCGATCTTTTGTTTTACATTTACACATTAATCTTTTACAAACTATTTAAAATATATGAAGTAAAAATTGCTACCCTTCAGAGAATATTATATTCGAATGCAACAATAACATTTCGTGCCGCGATTCGCGATTCACAGATAGAATTTCTGTGAATTATGTCCCATTGTTGTAACATGAAGTTGTATGGAAAGCAGTTATAATTGTCAAATTTACGTAGATATTTGCTTGAAATATTTAATTGAAAATTGGATTTTAATTTGAAAACAATCAAACAAAAATTGGTTTCTGTGGAATAAGTCTGTAACTCTCACAGATGCCAATAT
The DNA here is from genome assembly GCA_964035755.1 of Teleogryllus oceanicus. NCBI lineage: Eukaryota > Metazoa > Arthropoda > Insecta > Orthoptera > Gryllidae > Teleogryllus > Teleogryllus oceanicus. The sequence goes on along the minus strand of CAXIVR010000014.1, from coordinate 22,352,213 downwards.
ATGTCGTTATTTCATGTTCAGAGATTGGCATATTATTTTATTGATTAATGTTGCGACTACAACATCATCAGGAAACCCTGGAAGAGATAAGTCGCAATTGTCCTGAAGTTATTTTATTTTTATTTATTTATTTTTTGTACCCTAATTACTATATACTATTACTATTACTATTATACTTTAACTATTACTATCGTACTCTTACGATAATGTTAACCCGAGAGGTCCTAATGCTTTTCAAAATAACCCGAAAATTCACTGTTTAAAAATTTTTATTTTACGTAATTAAACATCAAAGAGAAATAAGTAATTATTTAATATAATTTGCAAGGCGATATTAATTTGCATCGATTAATGGGAAGCAAATGCAGTTGTGGGAAAACTAAATTACGTGCCCTTGACCAAAGATTGTTGGATTATCACTGTATTCCGATAAAGAGACCATATTTAAGAAATATAAATTTAAAATTCTAAAATGATTTTATAAAATTTTAAAAGAATTATTAAATGAACGTAAACCGTCTTATTCTACACTTCTTCAAACATTATTACGATGTTGAAGTAGTCTTTTGAGGTTTGGTGAAACGTAATGTGATCTTTGAATAGCTTCTGGGTCCCTTATGAGTTGTCTTTCTTTCTTTTAGGTTCCGCTATCACCTTTCTCAAATTGTGGGGATATTTTTTTTCCTGGTGCTTAATGCCTCGCAACATGAAAATAAATGCTCTTAAATTTATTCCAATATCACCCAAAGGTCCTGAGTAATTACAAATCAAAATTGTTATTAGAAGTTGGCTGGAAGTAGGCAATTTACTGCTGCCCTTAGTAACGATGATGAAAGCAACAGTGATCGTACCGAAATGTCAGGATAGGGCGAGCTGAGGCGGGGCCAGGCGAGGAAGGCGAAAAGGGGCAAGGTGAGTTTGGGCTGAGCGACGCAAGGGGCAGGCAAATTTTTATGAAATGAAAATATAAATTTGTTCAAGTTGTATCAACTCGTAAGAAAGAGACAGTGGATGTATGTAGGTTCTGCAGCTATGGATGCAAGTCTGTTAGGGAGAGACTGGCTCGAGTTTGCAAGAAATGGATACCTGAATGTACGTCGAGATATTTAAAGGGATATTCTGGTTTAAATACTCCATAGTAGCGTCTTCAAGAGATTAAACGATTGACGACATATTGGGGAAGGTATTTAAAAACATTAATCAGGGATTCTAGAACATAATACAAGACATCCAAGGAAGCGGAGCAGGTAATAGGTTGCCGATTAAGGGAGGTAACCTGCATTCACGAACAATATATTTCGTTTGTGTTGGAACTTAGTGCTTTGTATAAAATTACTTCAAGATCTCGATCAGGTTTTTCGTCCAGTTTCCCTGATCCATTGAGCAAATGCTGAGATGGCCCCTTGTTTTGCTTCTGGACATAAATGTAACTTCATTTTCTGTGCACGTCTTCTAGAATTCAGTGGGAAATGCAATTATTCAAATTATCGTTTCCATGTTGTCGCGGCAGGAAGTAATAAGAGCCAAAATTTATTGCTTATTTATCTTTGAAAATAGATTTTATTACATGGGAGTTTTTTGTTTTTTTTCTCCCTTTCAAAATTCAAAATTTAATTGCTTATTTATCCTTGAAAATAGATTTTATTACATGGGAGTTTTTTGGGTTTTTTTCTCCCTTTCAAAATTCAAAATTTAAGTAGTATATGACTTAGTGTAGGGATCACAGAATTTTGAAAATGTGCACACAATTCACTTTTCCCCATAGCACGTCATACGCAGTTTTTAACTGTTTTTTGACGTAAAATAAATAAATAAATAAATAAAGATGGGAGATGAACGGACAGGGACGTTGGATAAATGAAAAACAGTGGAAGTTGAATTTATTGAAAATTATTGGAGATCGTCGGCATCTATGGGTGCATACACTGTAACGTTGATTCGGGATATACGTTTATTAGCTATGTAACATATATCAGGGAGAACTCATTGTTTTTCCTAACAGACGATTGCGATAAATTAATAGTCGGCTTCATGAATATTCAATTATTTGTGGTATGTGTTGAAATTTGCGGTGATTGCTACAGTCGCCACACATAACCCAATGACGTGACTTAGATTGCAGATGCGGGTTAGAATCGAAATACTTTTTTTCATTGCGCCTACTCGGTCGACGAGTCAGAAAGTGCAAGTCCTTTTGGTAGATATTACTTGTGCGTTTATAAAGCAGTGACGGGTATGATGGTATGCATGATGTTTAAGACTCCGAATTTCATTCAATTTTGAAATAGTTTTATCCGAATAAAGTCAATCGAATTTAACGAAAATTACAATCTATGCAGCCTGTAATCACATTTGCCGTTCATTATGTAAGTCAAAATGTTTTCTTTCTGCATGGTGATGTTCAGAAGTTCATTCTCCGGAAAATATGATTATATTTTATTTCTTGTGTAATACGTTTAGAAGAAAATACAACTATTCCTCCTTTTGAGCAAAGTTGTCTTTTTACACTCTTCCTTTTCCTTGAGCGTTACAAAATCGAAAATTTTCCAACCTTCAAACTTTTACTTTTTTCTGCAATCTCTGACACCTTTGATCCTTATGTTGTGTTTTGTCCCGTGTTTTCATAATGAAACTAAAATTATAATAAAATGGCTTAAAAATGAGCAACAATTTTCACACTTCACACTTATTTTTGAGACCCCGTTCGGTATTCGTTGCTGTTTGATGCAGTGGATTTCTCTGTTTTGTCGATAGACAGCAGCAGTGAAACCTTTCGGATACTTTCAATGTTTTCTCAACATCGGCTCCAATTTTTAGGATTAAATTTCTCTATCGGATAAGTAAAGTACGCGGAAAATGGCATATTTCTTGTACAATTGTCATTACTTTCGTGAATTGAAAGAAAATTAATTAATCTTATTCATGTATTGGATATTATTTCTAAAAAGCTGTGAAATCAGAATCCATGTTTTGTGCGATCTTGATACGAAAAATCGATGGATGACAAAACGTCGTCCGTCCGACTGTCGTGGCAACCTTAGCGCCCTAACGATTACCCTATTTTCTCCAAATTTGAAATTTACCAATCCATCTGGCTAATGTCGCGGCGATTTAAATTTGAAACCGACATTTTAATTTTGAGGGTACTTAACATGAAGACCCTGGGACGTTTTCAATATTTTCAAAAAAATCCAATTTTTTTATTATTAAATTTTTGTCATCGATACCCTAAATGATGCTTGAGAATAATGTAGTTCTCATTTTCGTTGATATCACTGATTTTTCGAAAATTGCGAAAGTTCAATTGTTATCGGCGCTTTCCTTCAACTAAAATATTTAAGATAGAGATTTTTTAATGAAATCTATTCTTTAAAGACTTATTTTGAAATACGACTATGTACATTTTTTCTAAAATTCAATTACATCGCTCACAAGGAAGTGATGTAGGAAAATTAGGAAGATTGCACATCCACAAACATACTTTAGGTTTTACATGTAGCAAGATTTTTAAAGTGCAGTACACAGTACTGTGTACGTGCAGATTGGACAACAGGCAGTCCAAACTACACGATTTCTGTCTGAAAACTTTGGAAGATGTCCATGATTTTTCATGCAGACCGCTTATTTTTTTTACTCAAGCGTTTCTAGCGGCAAAATCATTCACTAACGGATTTGTTTACCCGACGCAACGGTTATCGGTCATTTCAAAAGAAATTAAGTGGTGCTACAGAGTGGCACAGATTTTCTCGTAGTAAAATTGTCCAATTTCCTTGGTGTGGACTGGCTTTACGGTCTCGCCCCATCCTCTTACCAGCTGTCATCTATCACCTTAGGAAAGGTCAACACGATTAGGAAACCTGAAAAATTGAGAAAATTTAAAAAAATATGTACTTTGAGCGGCGATAATGATAGTTGGTAAACGATGGGGCAAGACCGAAAGACTAGCCCAGACCAAAGAAATTAAAGACGAATGCGGAAAAAGTCTGTACCATTCTGTAGCACCACTAGTTTTGATTTGTCTGACGTTAATATTTACATTACGGTCATTTTATACATAATGACATTTGTGAATAGTATCCCTCTAAATGGTTCCTCTCAAAAATTTAAATATTTTCTGTGAAAACGAGCTGAAAATTGCGCAGTTTCAGGTAGGTTCAAAAGGAATTTTTTCAAGAACAGCTCCAAAGTTTTCAATAAAAATATGCATAAAGCGCCATGACTAACTCTTCTATATTTTTGAAGGCATCTTTCACTTGTACTTGTAGGCACCCCCTGGGAAACAATGATCGAATAACAACAATGTTGCTATAAATGATAAAGTAGAAATTATAATTGAGCACAAACTGAATAGTTTTTAAAGGCAACTAATAATATTTTTTGCCAACATTCAGCATATCTTGGCCAATGATTGCCGAATTTGTTTCCCTGGCCAAGAGAAACAGCTATCAAAGAATAGTATATCAGAATATTTTATTCATCAAGCATGAGTAACATTACGCCTAAAACGTAACGGCCGAATAATGTTCAATAATAGATTAATTGAAAGTGACAGTAATAAATTTCATGAGATTCAATATAAGAGTATTTCCTTAGTCTTAGCTTATCTCCTTCTCATGTTCGCGAGTAAGTAAAATAAATGAGCGTGCAACACTAATAAATTATCTAACAAAAAATATCTTGAACAATTAATACATATCTGCAAAACCAGTCTCACGCTTTAATCCCGAAAAGCCCTCGCTGAGAAAAGAGAACAACTTTCTCCGGCCGCTTGCAGTGGAGGCGCTAGCATTTGCACAGAACCGTTTCGCCCGAAAGCGTCAAGCGCCTACGATATACGACCCACGACCTAATTATAATATCGGAACTGCGAGACCGATGCAGAGGCAGATTAGTTCTCCTCCTCGCCGCATTCCGTCGAGATGGCGTACACCGCACGGCGACTTTCACGCGTCGGGCCGCTCCGCGCCGGGGTCTGTTTCTCAAGACGGCCACGCACACCGCCCGGCCCGGCCGCCGACCGCAAATAACACCAGTTTTCTAATATGAAATGTCGCCCTTTCTCTCCCCGACAATTCGAAATAACGTTCGTTTCTCTTTGGAAGTTGTCTTTATGTCAAACCAACAAGATGAATACCAGCTTAACGGGGTTCAACTGAGGTCACTGAAGAGCTTCTGACTGGAAAGATCTGGGGTTCGCATGCACACACACTCACACGCGGACAGACACACACACGCGACAGACACACACACACACACCGACACACACACACACACACACGCGGACAGACACACACACACACGCGAACAGACACACACACACACGGACAGACACACACACACCACAACACACACACACCAGACACACGGACACACACACACACACACACACACATACGGACAGACACACGGACACACACACACACACACACGGACAAACACACACACATTCTCTCTTTCTCTGTCTTTTTATCTCTTCCTCTCTCTCTATCTCTCTCGTCTCTCCCCCCTCTCTCCTCTCTCTCCATCTCTCTCCCTCCTCTCTCATCTCTCTCCCTCCTCTCTCTCCCTCTTCTCTCATCTCTCTCTCCCTCTTCTCTCATCTCTCTCTCTCTCTCTCCACGTCGGGAGCGTAGTTTTTTCCGGCTGGGTGATATAGTTAATTGATATTACGCTGCTGCATAGTTTGGCATTTCTTCGAAGCATTTTAAAGGCGATGTACATGTGAAATAACTGAAGTAAAAATTGGGAATAATAATTTATTTTACTTATAAAAGACTGCATTTATTGAAGAAAGTTGAGAAGCTGGCAGATCTTGCAGTGCTGGAGGTGCTTGCGTTTAAGACATCCAAAATATGTCTTAAAATTTTATTTCGTGCTGAAAAAAATCGCTCTGAAAGCATTTTCTTTTGACTTCTTCTTCAGTAATATCTACCGGTTGTAATATTTTGTGTATAGTATCATTCGTGACCAAATTCCCGGGATAATTGACCACACAGTACCTGGGAAATTTCGGGTCTTCAATGTTTCTGAAAAATGCCGAACTCCGATGCCTGTAAGGACACGCTGGTTTTGTAAGACCCGGACCAGAAAGTTCACCTCCAAAAATTCTCCAGAAATTCTCATCTTCATCTCATCTAGGCAAGCATCCTTTAAATCAATTTTCTAAAAATTTTGTACATCTGCCCGTTCTTGAAATAGCTCCTACTGACAGATACTGATATGCATGCATCTGGGGGCTCACCGTGGGCTTGAAATTATCTCACACATCGAAGTGAGTACCGAATCGTACTTCAAAGTAAATAATGAACTAGACAATTGCTTACGTTAACCTGATTCAAAATACCGTTCTCTAGTCTGAATTCTAATTGAATGTCTTCAGATCTATAGGCATTGGCCTCGTGTGGCAAAACTTGGCCTGAGTAACGAGGAGGACGTTAATAGATCCTTCGGTTAATAGACAACTCTGCTGGTCCCTGGAATCGAAAAAATTGCATAAATATTGTCCCTATGAATAGTAAATTATTTCCTCTAACGCGTTTTGTTGTCAGAATTCATGTTTTGTGGGTCCTTGATACCGAAAAATCGATTGACAGCAAAACATTCGTGACCGTCCGTGTTTGTGGTCAACACAAGCGCATAAACAGTTCAGACAAATTGATATATGAGATCAATCTAATCCAAAATTTTGCGAGTTGGAAACAGGTATTGTGATTTTTGAGGCTACTATACATGAAGCGTTGAAAACATTTTCTAAATTTTCTAAAATATGGCTCGATTTTCGGTTTAAACTTTGTCCTCGGATAGCGTAGAAATTTTATTTTATTTAATAGGTAATTATTACAGCCAAATTAGAAAACTTGATGCAATGTGGCTAGGCTGAAGGCCTTTAAGCCATTACAATACCTACATTCTACCGCGTTCTAACCTTTCGCCTTCTGGTATTCACCCCAAATGGTCTCTCCATCGCATCAAAGCCGCGGAAACGAGACCATAAGGTACGGCTGAGGAAAAAACCCCTGAAGGGGGAAAAACCTGCCGTCAGAAGCCGAGTACATGCTACTCTATCCGGTCTTTAAACTATTTATTTATTTGGCGCGGGCGTCAGGCATTCTCCTTCCAGTGTTTGGCCTCCACCGCACCTGAAAACAAACAGCACCACAGAAAATCGTCCGCACCAACGCCTCTGCCCTATAATTTCCGATTCCCACTTCCCTTCGCCCCCTAATGTGTTTTATTTTAACCGTTTCCTTTTGTTTTATTTTATTTTAATTTTATTTTAATTTTATTTTAATTTATTTAATTATTTTTATTTTTTTTTACTTATTTATCTACTTATACTTAACAATTGACTACAATTTATAACTTTTTTTTGTACTGTTTTCTAACCAAACATAACTTACTAACTTAATTGTTGTTAGTTTATTGATTTATTATTTATTTCTCTCCAGTCTAGGCTCTGCTCGTACTAACCAATGCTGTTTTCCCACTCCTTAATTTCAGTTTCTCTAGTGGTCCGAGCGTAGCGTACAAATTACAGAAAGGAATGGCACAGGTCTCAGTTTCGTTGAAATGTTACGAAATGAAAATATAGAACTTGGTACGAGTGTCAACTCGTACACACTCGTACGAGCGTGTACGAGTAAACGTACGGACTTGTCTGGATGTGCCTTCTCTTTTGTCAATATGAATGAGTACTTGATAAGCCCACCAATATATGTTTTCACCTGCAACAAAGTAACCAAAATATTCTCATCATACGTTAGCTGCTGTATTTGGAAAAACAAATACACAAAGCTCACAATGAAGACTGCCAGGGCGAGCAAGAGTCTTGGTTGTCTTCTTAAAACAGTGCGACCATTAGGTTTTCAAGTCTACGATGTCCTCAGTGTCTATTACTAAAGTCTTGAAGCTTTAGGCGTTCCCTGGATGAAAATTAATTGTTTTGTATGATTAGGAAGTAGTCCTGAACTTCTTTCTCTTTTCCAGTCGTTAGAAGTTTTATTTACGAAGGTTAAATTTCTTGATGTTATTTATAGGACTGCCTTTTTTGATACTTTTGTAATTCTTGGAAGGTCTTTTGATTTTTAGGCAGACATTTATATTATATCAATGTTTATTATGATTTTTTTTACCGCCCAAAAGTGCACATTTTCTTCAAGCCAGCGAAGTCTTCATAGAAATCACGTCAAGCCATGTGTGTCACTTCAGCCGTTATATACCATGTGTGTTTTCCATTTCACTGAAGCTGGTGCAATTACAGTGAATACTTTTAATTTTTCTAACCAAGTTTGTGTGTGTACTATGTACGAAGGATCCGCAGAACAAATTCCATTCGAATTACCGTAAAGAGCTATCACATGGCTCCTACTAAGCGTTTAATTCCACCTTGTCATATAGTTCACTTTATGTTTCATACGAAAAGGCGACGTAACAATTTGTTGCCATAGGCGCCAGGCCAATTTTCATTCTATTCGATCTCCACCCCTCCGAATTTATTCGTGTTCTAGTTATTGATAAACCTGATGATAAACTCTTAAAAGCGTTGCTAGACTGCGGCTGCACCGTAGTTCAACGATGTTTGACCTGTACCGAAAGAAGATTTAGCTGACATATCTCCATTATTTTTAGTAAAGGCACGTTCTTCCCAATGTAGGCGAATACTGAAATCAGGCAACGTTCACCAGCACCAGTAATCTTTTTAGTTGCAGTGGACTTGTTACACGCTTTTCTAAAGTGAGCAAAATGATGGTCCTTGGTCAGACTGAAATAACTTCATTTTCTCGGCCAATCACGAAATCTTTTTGCATGAAGCTCCCCAAAGGAGACTTTATTTCCAAACGTTGATATTAAAATTGTGTCAAAGAGTTCTCGTAATAATGAGAAATTCCATATAACGAGGAATTCATCTGATTGAGGTTCACGTTAATGAGATTACGCTCTATTTGTGCTCACTTTAGTTCATACATTCAACCTCATCCTTTGGTCCCTCGTATTTCTCAGTTTTTGTGTCCCTTCGAATCTTCTTCACAGGCCTTCCCTTTTATGTAATTGTCGTGCATCTTCTGACAACTTCACGTTCATCTATCTTCATTCGTCTATCTTCCACCTCGTGTGTCTCTCAACTATGCTGCTGTTCCGATTCGATGCCCTTACCATCAACCAATCTTCTCCGTAGTTTGCTACTCCCATCATTTTGCGTCCTCCCCCGCAGTCTGCTAATTGCGACAGATAGCGGCCACTGTAATTAAATTCACACTGCGGCCACGACGAAGCGCTGTGGAAGGCCAATTTACATACGAATAACCCGTAATTGGATGGAATGTAACGCGAACTTTCTATCTGATTGTGATAAAAAGACGTTCCTTTTCTTGGGAAGGAAATGAAGTCTATGCGAGGGTGGCTAACGCCGCGTGGTAGTTTAACGTGTAGTGAACGCCTACGATTCAGCTTCTAATAATTATAGGCTTCTTCACTTCAGTACGATTAAGTTTCCCCGTGACTCTCTGATGTGAGGTAGAGTTTTGGAGTGAGGTTTTGAGAAAATCCGAAGAGTTCTTTTAACATGTATCACTTTTAGTAGTTTTGTGATGTTTTATAAAGTGTGTTTCAATGACATTCTCAGGGAAAACATTCTAAAATGTTCACAGTCTAGCGAAAATAGCAATTGAAGGGGCAGAGAAAGAAAGAAAATTACAATTGAGTTAGAAGTACCATAAAATCCAAGAGAAATACTGTAACAAATTGCAATATAATAAAGAAACTACGCACTGTAACAAGTGTTAGTGCTGTAACGCCACACTGATAACAAAAGGCGATAATGACTGATGCCATTTCTTTCGCATTAATATAAAGAAATAATTTTATTTACGGCTAAAATGCGCATCGTACGTCGTTGGTACACGTATGTAGAACGTGAATACACTGGAAGCTATTTTCGTTTAAACATTTCAATTTAAAAAATATATGTATTTTTCACCCCTCGTTTTGTTTAAGAATTTTTCAAATGGTAGTTGAAATGTAAGATAGAAATTGTCATGTTATAAGATTACATAGTTATTAGCAATATCGCGAGTAAGGATGTGCTGTTGTAACATCAGTAATTTGTAAAGGCTTCATTATGTCGGATTGTTAGCTGCAAGTTCAGTTCGAAGAGCTGGTGCCTCTGCTAAATATAAAATGAACAGATAAGCGTATAATGGTTCAACCTTGGCGGCTGATGCTGGCTACCAAGAAAATGACCCTTGCAGCTTGTCCATAACTCTCTAACAAAAGGGTATATCAACTGTATCTAATCTAATCAATACTAATTTTCATGTATTGATTCAAAAGAAGAGCATTGTTAAATTGACAAATGTGCTGAATAATCTTTACGTTCGTACACATTTACTCTCCAACAGAAGTTTGAATTCTTCTCACAGAATGTTATTGGTGGCAAATTAACCCTTATGAAGGCATAAGGATAATGAACCATCTACCACCTCCTTATTACAGGTTTAGCTTGACAATATCTACAAATCGTAAACATCCTTTCTGTTATTAGCCCTTTACTTCCCGATCTCTGCTACCTACTTCTTAAAACGACAAGCCGAAATTTTCTTAAAGATTTCTACACTGGCTCATTGCTGCCTTCTGAGTTTCTCCACAGGTGGATCTGACGTTTACCGACGTGGCATCTCTGAGAAAAGGATACAGATAATGAAAAGAAACATTTAAAATAATGAAGTACACAAAACTTACGTTGAACAATTTATGATCCATTATATTCTTGTCTATTCACTGCATGTTTTTTGAAACTCACACCGCATCAGTATTACAGAAAAAACCGTATATTACCTAAATCTTCAAAAAACTTCTTTCTTCTCGGCGGCAAAGGTTTGGAAATTAAAATATAATATTTAACTAAAACACTTTACATTATCTGTCATGCTCGCATAGCCCAAAATGAACTGAGAAAATGATCTAGTGCGCTCAACAGAGTATAACGACTCAATCGACCGAGTAACGGCTACATCATCCCGTTACTACACCCACTACATTCCCGTCGATTGCTTCTTTTTATGCAAAATGAAAGACTTTCTCAACAATAAAAATAACAATTTAATGACAAGACGTCCATCTTACAGGTTCACAAGGCGTATTAACGCTTATTTGAAACAAGCCCCGTCTTTCTATTTAAAAGCAAGCCCCACTTGGAGCGACATTTTGAAACATAATTATTACTGATAAATGTGATTTGGGCGCCATGAAAAGGTTACACTTGAAACCTAATGATTCCTACGTAATTTAAATATCTCACATTTCAAAATTATGTTGTGCTAGCTCAGTTAATTGGGATTTGAAGTTCATAATTGTTACTACTTACTCTGCAACCAATTATTCAATCTGCCATCCATATGGAGTGGCGAGGAATCTGAAAATTTATTAAAATGCTGGATTGCACGTAACGAACAATGATAATCAGCTTTCAACTTTCACTAATTTCAAAAATTAAAATTTATTATAATATCATCTATGGTTCTCTTGCAAGTTAAACAATTATTACATTGATAAAAATGAATTTATCTCTGGTCATGACCAATTTTCTCTATATTACAATGGTTATAAAACCTTGTTATTCATTCGTGGGTCTTCGCGCGCTCATCACTTGTTCATTGTATGGCGCCCCGAAGAACCTTCTCCGTCGATGCAGCAGAATCTTGCCTCTGGATAAAGTCCTCGCCTAATGTCTGTGATCTGGTTCCAAATTCTCTCGGCGATACTATTATAATCCGTGACTTCCCTCACTAGCGTCTCGGGTGGACGCCTAGACACGTATTTACTCCCTACAAGAACGCTCTATCCTAATATAAGAAACGATATTAATTTTATACAACTGTTAATAACAGTCTCTCCTCGACCTGGTCAAATATATCAGGAGCCGACCCGCTCGTCAGCGCGTTGCTCGAGCGTGAATGTTCTAAAAATTCGGAAGCATCCGAATTTTATAATTTTTTTCTTTTGTCTCTCAAAACAATGCTTATTCCGCCTCTGCTCTGTTTTTTCAACCTAACGAAAATGATCCTTAACGTCGGTTGCTTATTTGTCACATAGCGACCCCCTCGCGATCGTCTATTGACATTCCTATATTCTATGTGATATAAAATGACATTTCCTTAATAAAATGGTTCGTCATTTTGGTATATCACAACCCCTTCATCTAGTCTCCACGATCTCTTGAAGCACTCTGGTTGTATATCCATTTTTTCATTTGGAACAATTTATGAGAAAATGTTTAATTTTGAGGCATTATTTCCATTTTTAGTATCCCTAAAATCAAAATATCTTTTTCAAACTCATTAGATGGCGACATTATTGAGATCGATTGGGGAATATTTCGTTTTGCAAAATCCTGCTTACCGTTTAGATGTTCATCGACAAACGGAAGACCGGACTGCCCCACGGACAGACGTTTTGCCGTCAGTCAATTTTTGGGTATCAAAGACCTACCAAAACTGAAGTCTGTCTATACATCGTGTTAGAGGTAATTTACTACATACATAGGAACAAGATTTATCTTCTCTTTTGTTACTAGGGCCTGGCAATGGGAGTTTTGTCAAAAAATCGCCGTTTTTCCTAGAGCATCACAATACTTTCGGGCAGGTCGAGTTTACGCTATGTTCTGATTTCTTTTGAAATGTTTTATCTTCATCTGAGAAGATCGTACACGTTACCGAACGTGCAATAAAAATGAAAAAGATGTATCAAATTCCTTTACTGTGTCATTGTGTATTCTGTCATTGTGCTATTGTTGTGTATTCTGAAGTCGAAAAAGCTTGGATTTTAATAGTTTGCCTGTATTTTCCTTATTTCATGCAGTGCTTACTCTTAAAGGTTTGTAATAAATAATGCCACCCCGAAGTAGGTGCATGATTTGAAAACAGATTACGCAGAACGGTCCTTGGGATAGCAAATGAACGGAGGCCTAGGATTGGCTGGCCTTCCGCCCCAGCTCCCACTCTCACTGCCAGCCAATTTGAGGCGTTGCGAGATTTTAAGTGTATATTCCGGTATCAACCTTCAAAAATACTGCTACTTTCGTAAACTTCCTGGTACCAATGTCAACTGATTTAAAATCTGAAATTGTTCGAATTTATTACCACGGAGCTAGGAAAATAACGCCATGAAATAGAAAATGTAAAAAAAAGAAAATGTGTTCATAGCTGCGTGATTATTACTATTAAGGTTTTAACGTGCATAGGAAGTTCTTTAATCCTAACTCGACATCGATTCATTTTATATCGATAAACTAAATGGAAGAAATGGAACGTTCGGTCCTTGTCTACCATAGCATGTGCTAGAAGAAGACCATTCTTTGTCAGCCTACTCAGTTTACAGCAGTGTTTTTACCAATATTATAGTCATTTGTAATATTGGTGTTAGATTAACTGAATAAAAATATTAAACGAATCTTAAAACGTACATCATCAAAAACTGTAGACTTAAAATACTGATATTTAACGTGGTAGGATGCATTCATCCTGGTACGTGGTACCTGCATTAAAATCCTGTTAAAACACCAGGCTCCTGGTACGTGTGCAACACTGAAGGGACATTGAGCCGGTGCGGCGGCGGCCCCACACCGGGGGTCCGGGGCGGGGGGGGGGTCGACGTCGACCACGGCCCCGGCTGGCGTTACTCAAGTGTGCTTTGCGGGCGCGCCTGCGAGGTCAGGAAGCCTCCAGCGGCCGGTTCGGCCCTCTCGCCGCCGCCCCGGCTGCCCTCGCCCAAATTCTCTCCAGATACGGCCGTCCGGGACCCTGGCAGGCAAATAACTGAACACGCTGCAGGGTTTAATGAAAGGCAACGTCGATAGTCATTCTCGACATAACGATAATTGAGGAGCAAACATTCAAAAGGTAACACGTCCATTTGGAAAAACTTGAGCTCTTCTGTTGTTTTTATCTAGAATTTTATTTTCAGAAAAAAGACAATACTTTAAGTAGTACTCTATTCTTTGAGTTAAACACAGTGTTGAAAAGTGCAATATTTATGCTTTATTTTTATTGTTAAATAGTGAAGTGGACATGGTACGTTTCGAATATTTGCTCCTCTATTATACCATATAACAATTTTTGTTTCTAGGTAATCAATATCATTTTCTAATTAGTTCCATCATAAAATCTTAAAAAACTTTGCTTTTGTGCTCAGAGAGTCGAAAAGTGGGAATTTGCATTCTTTCATTAAGGAAACGTACATTTTTTTAGATTATATTTATAAATAAAAAAGATAACTCTATATTTCAAATCAACAGTGTAATTTATCCAAAATTCTGTAAATTGATGACATCGTGGATAATATGTGTACTATCGCGAGAGTATGTCATATCACTTTCACAAATAAATGACCATGTGTTCCACATCATGTGCTCATCTTGTAGCAACGCTCAAAATGTTGCATGTCTTTTTGAAAGCGCTCGCCTTGCTCCTCGGAACAGACGTGTTGTCTTTGAAGCAATCAAAGTCGGCATCAAGCATATGTATTTGAAGAGTTGTTCTGCAGCCCCATTTTGCTGTTCTTTTTAACCAGAGACTCGACCAATTCAACATATTTCTTGGCTTTATGATCTTCAAGAAGGCTTTTAACTACTGCAATAAAACTGACCCAGGCATTATTCTCCTTATCGCTGAGAAGCTTGGGTAAATCTTCGCACTCAATACTTTCTTGATTTTATGTCCAACGAAAACGCCAGCTGTACGTTTTTACTTCGGAAAGCTTTGGGAAGAGATTTAGATGTTTGAATGCTGCAGATTGCTTGTCCAGTGCTACCTCAAATTGCTTCATGAGTCTCATTTTTATGTGCAAAGGTAGCATTAGTACCTCCGAGGGTCTACAAGTGGTTCCTATTTAAAGTTGTGAATCCCTACAGTGAACTGAGTACTTAGGCCAATATCGTTTATTGTAGTGTGCTTTACTGACCTTGCTCACCCGGCTTTCAAATGATTGAAGAGTTTTATAGTTTCGGAGAATTAGGAGTTTCAGAGAGTTTTGTATAACCATGTTCATATGTGCAGAGTTGAATTAATACATCAGCAGAATAAGCATGCGCTTACGGTCCTCGCTGGGGAAGGTCTTCAATTTTCAAAACAAAAAATAATAGTTCGTTATGTAGTTTCATTTGTTTCGTCATAATAATTATGAGCTATTTTATAAATGGCATGGGAAAACTCGTCAAATGTGCGTTCTTTTGAGCTCTCAGAAGTCTTACCAATTTTGTGGAGATTCAACAACCTGATGTGTTTCAGTCACGTTATTCTATATCTTATCGTTGTATGTTATCACTTATATCTATATTTCAGATCTCGATCAGTGTTTCTATCAAAAACGTTTTACTAAATGTACCATACTATACTAATAATTGTAGTTTATATAATTAGTTTGAAAACTAATTTTAAAAATTACAAAGAGACTACCAATATTGTAATTTTCTGTCCCGAAACGCCACACGTCAAGAGAACCACCAAACGAAATTGAGGGGAAGCTCACTCGGTGTTGCTAAATTTTACAAATTAAATTTTCGGCTAAATTTTACAAATTAAATTTTCGGTACTATTGACCCCTAAACGCACTCAATGTGAGCGTAGAGAAAACTGACGAATCTAATTCCCAGATGTCATTCCAACAGCATCACATTTGCGTTTTATTCATATATATTTCCACTCATGTAACACGGCCAGCCGCCGCTCGAGGTCTCAGGGATATCGTACGTTCGTCTCCGACTTTCAACGCCACCAAAATCTTCGCTCTTATTGATCCTGTAGCCGTTGCTGCTATATCGCAAGCCTCCACTTCCCCGTGCCTCTACGTGTCCATGTTGCTTCTTCTCGAATTAAACTTTCGTAATACTAAATTCACAAGACTATGGTTTGTGCAGTTCTGCCACCGCACACTTTGCTCTGGATTCGCTACTCGTTTTACAGTTTGCCTTTTTAACTGGAACCTCGCAAGCAATGGCTCGTTACTACCAGTTATTGCCCGGCCACGTGCCCCATTCTCCCCATACTACACTGAGATACAACTACGAATTTTTTCCTAAAATTTTATGAATGCTCTACTTATAACGCTCCTTCACCTCTCTTTCACACTGGTATATTACTGATGTTCGATGGGCATTTCGGAGATAATGCCCGTTTATGATTCTGGCTCCACCTCGAACACAGTGTCTCACTACTGTCGAGCGCACAATTGTAGCACAGTTCACATTGGCTGCCACTCAAAGAGAAACTGTAGATCTTCCCGCCGACCTGATCATCAGATTCCCCTCCGTATCTCTCTACCAGATGGAATATCCCCTCTCTGAGGGGCAAGCTGACTTCGTCGCGCGCCGTCGACGGAACACGCGCTTTCGTCGCGGTCATTTTAAATTCTAGCGAGCGTATTTCGACCGTTACTGGCCGTATATCTTGCCTTTTAATATCCGAAAGTCTATCAGAAATTAGCTGATCTATCTCACTTAACTTTTAACAACCAGGACGTTTAACTCGTTAACGTTTAACTTTGAACAACCAGGAGCGTTGATCGCTTCCACGTAATTGCGTTCTATAGCACATATGTATAACCATGCCCGCCTCTTTACCTGCTAATCTAATCCAAAGCTTAATGGGTTTCGTTTTAACTCATTGTCGTGAAGTTTTCACCATTCCTATAAGGTGCACGCCTGAATATAGCACCTCAAGCGCCAATTGCTGATTGGAGTAGTACCTGACGGTGAAGATGTGCGCACCTTTTCCTCCCCCAGAGAATAAACGTAATTCGTCACTAGGTGCACAACTATTCTTTCTTCACTATTCAGCTATTCAACTATTCAGTTCCGTATCGCAATGCTATGCAAAGCACCAGTGTTCCTATTCTGATTCTTCAGATTCAGATTCTCTCTTACTTCAAATGTGGCCAACGGAATAGACGATCGCCAACGGAATTGACAACAGTTGAAGGAAGTGACAAACCAACACATCGTGAAGATTACACGCCATCTGCAGCATGGCAGAAACCACATCCATTGTCTCTGGCAGAGTTGAACGATATTTTAAGATATTTAAATCTTTCAAATGTGCAAGAAGAATTACTTGGGTTTCGCCGAGAAGAAGCCGAAAAGAACCTATTTCAATCCAACTCTAGTATTACATTCAGACCTCTTGATTTTCCTCTTTTTTCCGAGTGTAAGATAGTTTGATACATTGTAATGAGATAAATAGGCTTACAAAATTTGGGATGATTGACAATCTGAAAGAATGGCGCCTATTTATAGATTCCTCAAAGAGTAGCCTGAAAGCCATTCTGTTAGATAACGGTAGCTAGAATTCTTCGATACGAGTGGTCCTTTCCGTTCAGTTAAGGAAGACCTATGAGGATACCCCTAAAGTATATTGACCATTTGAATCACAAAAGGAAATTTTGTGGTTTTGAAAGTTCTGGTACTTTTACGAATGCAGGCTGGTTACACAAAACTATTACTTTTTTGTGCGATTGGGATTGTAGGGCAAGGAATTAGCATTATATTGTCAACGAGTGGCCTTTAAAAAGAAATACTCGAAACAGGCGGAATAATCGAAACAGTCCATTGTCTCGAGCATATCCGACCATCGATATCGAGACATTAGAGCAACACGCGCGCCACCGCGGAGGCCGTTCGAACCGCTGTTCCAGCCTGGACACGGGACACCTTGCGCCAGCTGGCCGGCACCTTGTGTCTGCTGATGCCGTCGGCGGCGCCCTTGCCTTCCCGGCGCGCCTACCGCCAGGAGGACCCCCATTAGAGACGTTGGCGTTCAGAACAAAGAACAACCCTCTTATCATTCAAAGTCTCATGGTCTGGAGCATCCAACCATCCGACATCGAGGCGGATGCATCGGCAATCGGCATGCCCATTGGAGGCAGTACAAACCGCTGTTCTAGGCTGGACACAGGACACCTTGCGCCATTTTGCCAGCGCCTTGAGTTAGGTGATGCCCTCAGCGCTCTTGCCTTCCTAGCGCGTCTACCGCCAGGAGGATCCCCATTAGAGACGTTGGCGTTTAGAGCAAAGAGCAACCCTCTCATCATTCAAAGTCTCATTGTCTGGAGCATCCAACCATCCGACATCGAGGCGGATGCATCGGCAATCGGCATGCCCATTGGAGGCAGTACAAACCGCTGTTCTAGGCTGGACACAGGACACCTTGCGCCATTTTGCCAGCGCCTTGAGTTAGGTGATGCCCTCAGCGCTCTTGCCTTCCTAGCGCGCCTACCGCCAGAAGGATCCCCATTAGAAACCTTGGCGTTTAGAGCAAGAAACAACCTCTCATCATTCAAAGTCTCATTGTCTGGAGCATCCAACCATCCGACATCGAGGCGGATGCATCGGCAATCGGCATGCCCATTGGAGGCAGTACAAACCGCTGTTCTAGGCTGGACACAGGACACCTTGCGCCATTTTGCCAGCGCCTTGAGTTAGGTGATGCCCTCAGCGCTCTTGCCTTCCTAGCGCGTCTACCGCCAGGAGGATCCCCATTAGAGACGTTGGCGTTTAGAGCAAAGAGCAACCCTCTCATCATTCAAAGTCTCATTGTCTGGAGCATCCAACCATCCGACATCGAGGCGGATGCATCGGCAATCGGCATGCCCATTGGAGGCAGTACAAACCGCTGTTCTAGGCTGGACACAGGACAACTTGCGCCATTTTGCCAGCGCCTTGAGTTAGGTGATGCCCTCGGCGCTCTTGCCTTCCTAGCGCGTCTACCGCCAGGAGGATCCCCATTAGAGACGTTGGCGTTTAGAGCAAAGAGCAACCCTCTCATCATTCAAAGTCTCATTGTCTGGAGCATCCAACCATCCGACATCGAGGCGGATGCATCGGCAATCGGCATGCCCATTGGAGGCAGTACAAACCGCTGTTCTAGGCTGGACACAGGACAACTTGCGCCATTTGCCAGCGCCTTGAGTTAGGTGATGCCCTCGGCGCTCTTGCCTTCCTAGCGCGTCTACCGCCAGGAGGATCCCCATTAGAGACGTTGACGTTTAGAGCAAAGAGCAACCCTCTCATCATTCAAAGTCTCATTGTCTGGAGCATCCAACCATCCGACATCGAGGCGGATGCATCGGCAATCGGCATGCCCATTGGAGGCAGTACAAACCGCTGTTCTAGGCTGGACACAGGACACCTTGCGCCATTTTGCCAGCGCCTTGAGTTAGGTGATGCCCTCAGCGCTCTTGCCTTCCTAGCGCGTCTACCGCCAGGAGGATCCCCATTAGAGACGTTGACGTTTAGAGCAAAGAGCAACCCTCTCATCATTCAAAGTCTCATTGTCTGAGCATCCAACCATCCGACATCGAGGCGGATGCATCGGCAATCGGCATGCCCATTGGAGGCAGTACAAACCGCTGTTCTAGGCTGGACACAGGACACCTTGCGCCATTTTGCCAGCGCCTTGAGTTAGGTGATGCCCTCAGCGCTCTTGCCTTCCTAGCGCGCCTACCGCCAGAAGGATCCCCATTAGAAACCTTGGCGTTTAGAGCAAAGAGCAACCCTCTCATCATTCAAAGTCTCATTGTCTGGAGCATCCAACCATCCGATATCGAGGCGGATGCATCGGCAATCGGCATGCCCATTGGAGGCCGTACGAACCCCTGTTCTAGGCTGGACACAGGACACCTTGCGCCATTTTGCCAGCGCCTTGAGTTAGGTGATGCCCTCAGCGCTCTTGCCTTCCTAGCGCGTCTACCGCCAGGAGGATCCCCATTAGAGACGTTGGCGTTTAGAGCAAAGAGCAACCCTCTCATCATTCAAAGTCTCATTGTCTGGAGCATCCAACCATCCGACATCGAGGCGGATGCATCGGCAATCGGCATGCCCATTGGAGGCAGTAGAAACCGCTGTTCTAGGCTGGACACAGGACAACTTGCGCCATTTTGCCAGCGCCTTGAGTTAGGTGATGCCCTCGGCGCTCTTGCCTTCCTAGCGCGTCTACCGCCAGGAGGATCCCCATTAGAGACGTTGGCGTTTAGAGCAAAGAGCAACCCTCTCATCATTCAAAGTCTCATTGTCTGGAGCATCCAACCATCCGACATCGAGGCGGATGCATCGGCAATCGGCATGCCCATTGGAGGCAGTACAAACCGCTGTTCTAGGCTGGACACAGGACAATTTGCGCCATTTTGCCAGCGCCTTGAGTTAGGTGATGCCCTCGGCGCTCTTGCCTTCCTAGCGCGTCTACCGCCAGGAGGATCCCCATTAGAGACGTTGACGTTTAGAGCAAAGAGCAACCCTCTCATCATTCAAAGTCTCATTGTCTGGAGCATCCAACCATCCGACATCGAGGCGGATGCATCGGCAATCGGCATGCCCATTGGAGGCAGTACAAACCGCTGTTCTAGGCTGGACACAGGACACCTTGCGCCATTTTGCCAGCGCCTTGAGTTAGGTGATGCCCTCAGCGCTCTTGCCTTCCTAGCGCGTCTACCGCCAGGAGGATCCCCATTAGAGACGTTGGCGTTTAGAGCAAAGAGCAACCCTCTCATCATTCAAAGTCTCATTGTCTGGAGCATCCAACCATCCGACATCGAGGCGGATGCATCGGCAATCGGCATGCCCATTGGAGGCAGTACAAACCGCTGTTCTAGGCTGGACACAGGACAACTTGCGCCATTTTGCCAGCGCCTTGAGTTAGGTGATGCCTCGGCGCTCTTGCCTTCCTAGCGCGTCTACCGCCAGGAGGATCCCCATTAGAGACGTTGGCGTTTAGAGCAAAGAGCAACCCTCTCATCATTCAAAGTCTCATTGTCTGGAGCATCCAACCATCCGACATCGAGGCGGATGCATCGGCAATCGGCATGCCCATTGGAGGCAGTAGAAACCGCTGTTCTAGGCTGGACACAGGACACCTTGCGCCATTTTGCCAGCGCCTTGAGTTAGGTGATGCCCTCAGCGCTCTTGCCTTCCTAGCGCGCCTACCGCCAGAAGGATCCCCATTAGAAACCTTGGCGTTTAGAGCAAAGAGCAACCCTCTCATCATTCAAAGTCTCATTGTCTGGAGCATCCAACCATCCGATATCGAGGCGGATGCATCGGCAATCGGCATGCCCATTGGAGGCCGTACGAACCCTGTTCTAGGCTGGACACAGGACACCTTGCGCCATTTTGCCAGCGCCTTGAGTTAGGTGATGCCTCAGCGCTCTTGCCTTCCTAGCGCGTCTACCGCCAGGAGGATCCCCATTAGAGACGTTGGCGTTTAGAGCAAAGAGCAACCCTCTCATCATTCAAAGTCTCATTGTCTGGAGCATCCAACCATCCGACATCGAGGCGGATGCATCGGCAATCGGCATGCCCATTGGAGGCAGTACAAACCGCTGTTCTAGGCTGGACACAGGACAACTTGCGCCATTTTGCCAGCGCCTTGAGTTAGGTGATGCCCTCGGCGCTCTTGCCTTCCTAGCGCGTCTACCGCCAGGAGGATCCCCATTAGAGACGTTGGCGTTTAGAGCAAAGAGCAACCCTCTCATCATTCAAAGTCTCATTGTCTGGAGCATCCAACCATCCGACATCGAGGCGGATGCATCGGCAATCGGCATGCCCATTGGAGGCAGTAGAAACCGCTGTTCTAGGCTGGACACAGGACAACTTGCGCCATTTTGCCAGCGCCTTGAGTTAGGTGATGCCCTCGGCGCTCTTGCCTTCCTAGCGCGTCTACCGCCAGGAGGATCCCCATTAGAGACGTTGGCGTTTAGAGCAAAGAGCAACCCCTCATCATTCAAAGTCTCATTGTCTGGAGCATCCAACCATCCGACATCGAGGCGGATGCATCGGCAATCGGCATGCCCATTGGAGGCAGTACAAACCGCTGTTCTAGGCTGGACACAGGACAACTTGCGCCATTTGCCAGCGCCTTGAGTTAGGTGATGCCTCGGCGCTCTTGCCTTCCTAGCGCGTCTACCGCCAGGAGGATCCCCATTAGAGACGTTGACGTTTAGAGCAAAGAGCAACCCTCTCATCATTCAAAGTCTCATTGTCTGGAGCATCCAACCATCCGATATCGAGGCGGATGCATCGGCAATCGGCATGCCCATTGGAGGCCGTACGAACCCCTGTTCTAGGCTGGACACAGGACACCTTGCGCCATTTTGCCAGCGCCTTGAGTTACGTTATGCCCTCAGCGCTCTTGCCTTCCTAGCGCGTCTACCGCCAGGAGGATCCCCATTAGAGACGTTGGCGTTTAGAGCAAAGAGCAACCCTCTCATCATTCAAAGTCTCATTGTCTGGAGCATCCAACCATCCGATATCGAGGCGGATGCATCGGCAATCGGCATGCCCATTGGAGGCCGTACGAACCCCTGTTCTAGGCTGGACACAGGACACCTTGCGCCATTTTGCCAGCGCCTTGAGTTAGGTGATGCCCTCAGCGCTCTTGCCTTCCTAGCGCGCCTACCGCCAGAAGGATCCCCATTAGAAACCTTGGCGTTTAGAGCAAAGAGCAACCCTCTCATCATTCAAAGTCTCATTGTCTGGAGCATCCGACCATCCGATATCGAGGCGGATGCATTGGCAAGTGCACCCACAGCGGAGGCCGTTCAAGCCGCCATTCCAGCCTGGACACAGACTCTAGCCCGGCACAGCTCATAGGAGAGGAACTCTTGCACAGAGGTTCTCAATTACAACGACCTCCAAATAGCGAGACTACGACGATCCGATAGCGAGACGGATGCTGTGGCAGGAGCACTCACCCCGGAGGTCTATCGAGAAGCTGTTATAGCCTTGGAACAAGTCACCTTGCGCCAGCTTGCGAAGGTCCGGCTTAATGGTTGCGTCATAATCAATATTATATTAACAGTCGCAAACAAATGCCTTGCCGGTACACGAACTTCAGTATCCGGCACCTGGAGTACATCAATGAGAGCAGTCGATGGCGGATCCAAAAGAATTGCAATGTAGGTGAAGGAAAAATTTTAATTTTAAGAACTTTCTAGAGAAATATTTAGCAGTATGTGACAACCACATTATTCATGTTTGTGTTAAAATATTGGACTTTTGACTTATAGGAAGAGCATACATATTTTTAATTTTTTTGTATATTTGTGGTCGTTATATAGGGAGACGAAGGGCAAAAAACCGTTTTTGGGAAAATCATTGAATATTTAGCATTTTGCTTTGATTACACAACTGTTATATACTTGTCAGGCTGGCGACAGTTTGAATTTTTTGTAAACATACAATAAGTATTGGTAGTCGAAAATATTACTGAGGGGTCAAAACGTTTCTAATGAACATCCTAAATGGTTATGTGGTAAGTCCTTGTCTAAACAACCATAGAGGAAAAGAACTGTGACTGCGCTGGGGTGCCTTTTACATCACCTCTCATTGCTACATCACTGTTAAGTTTCCGGTGGGACTGTCCGGCACCTTTGCATCTTCTGCGAACGTAAGTAGAAAAGTCTGCATCGCTGTAAAAATCGGAAGAAATGTGAGAACTCGTTGAACACAGCCGAGTTTGAGAAGAGACTACAGACGAATTGCATCTGAAACAGCGCTTCGCAACTCTGGGTGCCGTATAAAATATAATCTAGCAATAAAACGAAGGCAAGACAAAGCATTGTTCTCATGCAACAAGGCGAAAGTTTTCAACTTGACGATGTGTAAGTTGCAGGAGCAGCTTCAAAAAAGGATGGAGATGAAAAAAATTGGGTCATTGATGCTGGAACTGACTGATTAGAAGAAGCAGCGCTGCGATTTGTCTGAAATGTGTTCCTTATTATTAAACTGAGTGATATCTTCGAATAACATAGAAAGCACGAGGCACTGATGGGATACGAAAGGTTCGACAGAAGTAGTTCCAGTGTACTCACGTAATTCTTGCCGGGCTGTTTCAAGTCGCATTAAACAGTTCAAATACCCATTCCGACGTCTCTTACATATAGTTATGTTTGTTTGTATATAAGCAGCAAGCATTTTGGCAGTATATAAGATTTTTTACATCCGTGCTAGTCAGTGTGCTGAATACCCATCTAGATGTCTGCCAACAATCTTTCTGTACCAGAGCAAAATGGTTGGAAAAGGACAATCTAGGCGGTCAATAACTACAGATAGACATCATTGCGTCAAACCAATACAACGGAACATCACTTTAAGAGGGTCGATTATTCTGAGCCCTTTACTCAATTCATTATTCGTTTCTTTTATATGTCAATATCTACAAAGTAAACGAGCAGTGAGTCAACCTAAACACTGCATGGCACTTGGCGTTCTAAGATCAGTCTCATTCCCTGCAGGTATCTTTACAAATACGATCTCAGAGTCAAGCAAGTATTATTTAAGGTAGACACTCTTAGACCCTTTTGGTTCTCCCTAGTTCTAAGTTCTCGAAGAGGAATGATAAGAGAACGAAGATATGAATCTAGGATACCATAATAAATCGTCAAAAACTCCAAAATCGTCTTTAATCATGTATAGTGTACCGACGATAATGGTGTATGCGACAAACACCAGAGACATGTGAAGACATTCAGCGTCTCTGTTTATAGAGATAGAGAATTTGGCATTGGTAAATGCCCTGCGGTGCGTGTGAGGAGGGACAAATTCTTGATCTGGGAAAATTCACTCTGATTAGTAACACAAATATCCAAGCATTTGGGCAAGAGAATGCCCAAAAAATTGAAGCCTGTTTCAATTTCTGAACACAAGTGAAGCAAAGATAAGATATTATGTTCAAAACAGACGCAAAAGTGTATAAAAACTCTTTAAATGGAAGAAATCTTGCATTAGTCATCAATCAGCAATGCGACTGTATCTGAGATTTTTTATACAGTTGGCGTTCTTCATTGGCCGACAACATTGCAGGAGATTAATCGAAAAGACATTTTTGCAAGCATTTCCCTCAAAACCTACTTCTGTGCATGAGACGTCTTGCGCCACAGTCAATTCTTTTACGTCTCTAAACCTCAAACCTGGTGACCAGCCATTACCAAAAAGGATAATCTGGTGAATGGACCCAGAAACGTTTGCCCGGAAGATTTCCATCTACGCTCAAAGCGATCACTGAACGTCTCCGGCTAACAAAATCTGACCATGCTGAGACAGAATGTATCGTCATTTTCAATCAAGAAGTATCCCCACTGACAATTACCAAAGACATGTGGTAGCGGATATGAGGGTAGAGGACCGCCTTTGCAATAAACTTGGCAAAACCGTTCATCACATGATCGACGAGGTCTCTGCATTGGCCCATCATGAAAATACCTGAGTTCACACAAAGACGTTGCTACAATAGTCGATTAGATCCTTCCTGGGAAGTCAGAGATGGTTTAAGCCGATCTCATATCTGCAGACAAACTCAAGCACACACTGCAGACAAATGTAGATTGTTGCAGTCAATACACATGGCAAGGTCAAGGCCAACAGACTAGATATCACAAAAAGGGATTCTTGTTGAAATAGCTCTCTCTTTAGAACCAAATAGCCGCCATTGACTATAATGATCCAAAATACCAGGCTTTGGCTGCGAACTGTGCAACTTGAGGCGGTTTGTGACGGTTTGTACTGATATAGATCCTGAGGTCATTTCCACAAATGCACAGATTCCTGCCGTACTAAAACCTTCTGGCTCAATCAGGCAATGCAAAAAGCTGGAATAATAACTGGATAATTAGAAATCATTAATATTTTTAAAACATGGCAAAATTGTGAATAATTTGGTACGACATTTTTCCATACGGGTGACGGAATTACAATGTGGATCTGCAACACCTCTGTTTAGTCATTGTGTGTACCTCCTTTAAAAAAGAATAAAAACTGTGAGTACGTTCCTTGAAGCCCCGTATTATATTGGACAAATTTTATTAAATAAAACTTCAACTACAAAGCACCGTTATACTCAAATTGTTGGCGATGTTATGTCCAGCCTCATCACATTTATCATAAGAAGATTCAGATTTCTCTTCCATGATGTCTCATTTTAAAGTCTGCATTGAGATATTATTGTTATTACAAATGACCGTCGTACGGTCTTGTAAAAACGAAATTATTATACATATCTACAACACGTCTACCTTCAAATTACTATTTCATGTAGTGGGACATTGAATTACATAATTTACCTACAAACCTGACTGCAGGCAGTAGAGAATGGTTCAGACTAGATTTAGATAATTGCTTCGTTGGTTTAAGATATGTTTTTATTTCTCTAATATTTTTGAATGTGGGTGTTTTTGGATTCGAATCACGAGAACCCAGCTTAAATTTTCCAAGACTTCGTCTGATAATTAATTATGTATGTATGCATACCTTTACGTCATAAAATTATTCGTTTGGAATGGAATAGATTTATCTTATCACGTAGTGTTTATAATTCCTAGCGAAAACACATTCATGAACGCATCCGAACATCCATGCCTCAGGCCTGACTAAAAGGTACAACCAATTTCACAACCTTAGCGCAAAGCACTTGCAAAAGGAAGTTTGCATAATTTTCAAGTGGTTTACCTGCAGGTCTGCGATTTCTTATAAACAACAGTGTTAATCTCATGTGCAAGCGAAAAAAATGCCAATTTAACGCATTAATTTGCAGTCATGTACATTGAACGTAATTTCAGGCAGGCAAGTACTGGCAGGTGCAAGAATAATTAGCATTTGTTTATGGACTACAGTATTAACACATATCGTAATTTGTTTCATTTACCTACCAACGGCGAAAATTGAAACGAATATAGTAGTTACTTTTACGGGAAGTATAATGCAAGAATTTGAACACGTATTTCTAATATTAATACTTTCTTATTTTTTCAGTTCGTTCGCTTTCAACATTTACAATTACTATTAAAACAGCATTTTCCCAAAGTCTGTGCCGATAGCTGTAATCACAACTAGCTGAAGTACCCCGACGTCGGCCTGGTATTTATGCTACCGCCCAAGGCCAACGCCTCCATCGGGGAATTCGAATAATATAAATACTAATAATAATTCGAATAATAAAATATGTTTAAGAGTTCGTTCAAAATTGGAATCAATTTCTCCTGGGCTTTTGAGAAGCAAACTCATGTACTACTAATATTTGTATTCATTTTTATCTCCTTTAATATGAGGGTATTGGATTTTCTTCATTATCGTCCCTGACAAATCGCATTATCAATTTTCATCGCTCGAAACCTGTTCTCATTCGTGAACATAATGTATAAACATTATTATTTCTGGACCACCAATAACCTTTAATAACTCACTTCTGTGTAAAACACCAATAAAATTGCCCAATATCAATATAACAAGAATAAATTTAGGAGAATTGCTTGCATCCCTCAACATGTGTAATTAATTACTTTCTAATAACAGAACTAGTGGTGCTGGCACAGACTTTTCATAAAAGTTAGTCTTCCGTTTCTTCAATTCTGCGCTAGCTTTTCACCCTCTTCACAGTAGCGACCTATCGGCGCGTAAAAGACCTGTCAGCGCCTCTCCCAGTACCTACTTCTCCTTTGGAGACTTTCATGGATTTACATCCATGTGTTTCCCGATTTCGCCCGACGTTCCCAGAACGTTCTGATCCCACATACAGAAGCCAGAAGGGGAAAACGGCCCCCTCCCTTGGGTAGCCTAGTCCTGCGATACGTCAATTGCTAAGGTTTGGCAGTGAGGAAGGGGACCCGAGCTGCCCTAACCTTGTTCCCGTAGCCCCTGATTGGCTCTTGGCTTCGTCGTGGTAGTGGCCAGATACTCTGCCAAAGAGGAGCGACTTGTTTCCGGCGCATGTGAGTAGCGCATTATTCGGACTCCGGTACTAGACAGATTTTAGCTCAGAACTGGCAAGGTGACCCCATCCAGGCATTGAATGGGCAGGTTGCCGTGAGGACAAGCTGCGTTCCGGCGGGATGCGGATACCAGCCTGTCGACGTACTTGTTCATCGGCGAGGAGTGCGGATAAAGGTGAAAAGCCAAAGGTGCCCACCATGGGGACTTGATCCCCCTGGTAGAACATAGAAATGTGTGGAGTGGTAGCCCACGCACGGAAACCGCTGTTCCACAAACATCGCATAGACCTATCTGGATCCTGTACCTTCGCATCAGAGCTCATCACGTTCTCTTCCTGGAGCCAAGGCCAGTTCCCTGCGGAATAGAGGCCCAGCGGGAGCGCTAAGAGAAATCTAGAGATATGAGCAATTCATCGGTCAATCCATGCTGTCGCTACTCCTTCCATGTGTGCAATGTTTCGTTTGGAGAGGGCGTGCATGGAAACCTACGAGCTCAGCAAAATATCAGTTTCGATGTCCTTATTCTTATTCTTCTGCTCCTTTTATGGATTTAGGGTTGTAGGTCTGTATCGGCATCAAGAGAATACATTCCTCTATCTTGTTAACTGGAGGCCAACATTTCTTCCTTTGGGTTCATATTCGTACATTTTTCTAAGTATTCTGTTCGGAGACATACCCCAGTTGCTCTATAATGCTTGAATTCTGACCATCACATTCAACAAGTATTGAGGTCTTTCTAATCCCTTACGATCCCATCCAGCAAAACTTTTCCAGCGTGAATATTATACTACCAGCGTCCTATTTTAACAGCGTTTCATTATAGTCGTGATAATTACACTAGTCGACAAAAAAGAATATGTCATTAATTGTGTAAAACTAATTGTGCAGCGTAGAATACATAAATAATTAGGTCTAAAACAGTTTTTGTTACGAAACTTTTACGTTTTGGGAAAAGATGACCAAATAATTACGATCACCATGTTTTCTTATCATTTGTCATAGATTTGTGCTTTAGTTGATATAATACACTTCTTGTCGGTAAGGTCGGTTTTTAGGTAAAAATTTTAAATAAAAACTAATTACTACCTTAACTACAATATAATTTCATCACTTGATTGTGGTGTCAAATATGTTCAGAAATCAGGAATAGGCCTCATCTCTACTGAATACCGGGGACCTTGGTTTCCAAAGTCCTGTTTAGATATTTAGTCAGAAAAAACAGTAAAAAAGTATGTGGCGTTTGGGAAAACCATCTGTGCACGCTTTCTTGAATGGCAGAATCCCTTCCCAACAATTTAACTATTAATAGTTGAAAGACGAAAAAAATATTAAAAAAGATAATAATAATAATAATAATAATAATAATAATAATAATAATAATAATAATAAGCGCGATATCAAAATTTAAAAAACTATACTGTTGGTCCTTGTGAAATCTTTAATCCTGGCCGACGCTAACTTTCTCAGGATTTTCCAGTAATAAATTAAGTCACAAGAAATACATTTTTAGTGACCCGAACCCCACCCCTTGGGAGTAGCTTTTATATTATATTTTGTAGGTTTCATGTCTTTCTGTTTGCTGAATATTCTTTTATCACTTTCGCGAGCTACAGTCGTCTACGGTTATAGGGTACTCGAATAAAGTGAACCCTTCGTCATAGTGAACTTCCAGTCACTGGTTCCGTTTTACTTACATTTCAAATACGCATAAGAAGATTCGGTTATAGTGAACCTCGGTTATAGGGAATTCAATGCAAATTAAAGAATATATCGCCTCGCAAAGAATATATCGCCTACATGCCACAAATTGCAATATTGGGCAGCTTGAAAAAAAAATCAGTCAACGGTCATAGTCGAAAAAGTCTCCTAGGTGAGGGTTCGCCACTTTATCGCGCAGCATTACATAACTTTCTCTACCGGGGTAGCGGTAGCCAGAAAATATAATGATAACACCAGAAATATAAAATTTAAATCCACTTTTAACATCCTCGTTGTCGATACCACCTTCTTTCACAAGTAACGCTCACCTAGAAACGCCATCCGACAATGCCAGTGTTTCTGTGAACTTCTCGCCGTATCGCGACGATCCTATTGTTAAATTGCAACTTGATAACCAGTATTGCCAGATAGCTGAAAAGTGAATCGCAAATTATCGTACATAAAGGAAAGTTCATACAAGTGTTATACTCAATATTTTCAAATTTTCTATAATTTACATTTAGCATATTTTTAAAAAATTGGTTAATTTTTTAAAAGGGTTAGTAAATTACAATTAAAAAATTAATTAAAAAAAAAAAAAGGCGGCAAACCGCGCACATATCCATTAAGATAAATCTTAGAAATTAGAGCGTCCATAATCTGAATGAAACGCTCAAAGCAATAAATATTCCAAATGCATTACCTTGATATTACTTTGATCTTCAAGCAAATGAATGCAAAAAAAGATATTCTACATTCGCCGCTTTTTCGGGCAGCATTGCATATTTTTTTTTTTAAGAAGCACTTTCTTAAGGGCGAGAAAAGAAAAAGGCACCGCACTGAAGAGGCATGTTCAATTTGTAATTCCTTCATTAAACCAACTTCATTGAAACATATTACCTTCTATTCTGTCAAAAATATCACTAAACCACCTTTCTTTTTTTCGTAGAATATAAAGCTTTATTCCCTGCACCCAATAGATTCCACTCTTGCTGTCTAGAACCGATACTTTCCCTTCTTTATTGATAGCCCCAGATTTCCGGCTAAACGGAGTGTGTTTTTTTTAAATAATGTGCAATAGAGGTCTGAGGTCTGTAAGTAGAGTCACAGTGTTTTGAGAAATATCTTCATTTTCATGAAATTGAAACTCATCTATATGAATCTGTATAACTTCTTGATAACCACTTCAATGATGAAGTTGGTATAATTAAGTCCTCTACTTAATTAACAGCTCTGTGAGCATTTCGGATAATCGGATATTCAATTTTATATATTTCTTAAAATATCAAACTGTTTTTGTATTGAAGTATTAAGCCATTTTACGCCACTATTCACTCACGTTTGTCTAGTATATTGTAAAGTCGCCATTACAACAATCAAAATTCAAATATTCCAAGGTCCTCAGAAGTGCAGTTAACGCCCCTTGATACGTAACCTTCACACATCTTCACAAAGATCTAGCCGTATAACACGTCCTAACATACATCACCAAAATTTCTCACACATTCTTCCAAAATCCATCCACAGTTTCCAGAGCATCTCATTTCAATCTAGGAAAAGATCATCCCATAAAACTTCGTGTATGCAACCGACTCTCTTTTCATATCTTCCTCCGTAATCTGGCTGATATTAAAAAATGAAATAAATACTCCTCTCCTCTCATACGAAATAAATACTCATCTCTTTCTTCTTTCTCTGTCTCTCTCTCTCCCTCTCTCTCTCTTCTTAATTCTAATATTTAAAGGGAGGTTGCCAGAACTCTGGTTACCATGTATACCACAGTATACTCTCATGTGCACCATAGTATACTCTCTGGCGGTTACTATCGTTGCACCGCGCTTAAGGTTTAGGTAGCTCCTATTTGGTAATGCCAAAGACAGGAATGGCATCTTCTCAGCACGCGACATACTTGTAAGGATGAGCTAAAACATTTTTCCTCCGCATGATGCCAATGTAAAATTCGCCTGAATTGAAAGTTTTGTCTTTTGTACTGTTGATCTCTCAAATGATATTTGTTGAAAAAACTGGGATTTATTTTTCAAATATTACCAGTACTTTCGTGCAAATTATTTACATGGAAACCTGAACATTAGCTTATAGAGGCTATTGTGTCTCTTTTACATGACACTCTTCTGAAGTAGTCGACGTATAAACTGTCCAAAATACGACGCAGAAAATTGGGTAGAATTTTCTTGGAAAATATTTTCTTTTCTAATTTGTAAGAATTATTTGGAAGAAGATCATCTTCTTTAAATTACGTATAGGCGCTAAATTCAAGTAGAAGGTAAACGAGACACGTTAATTCAATTTGAGCCGTATGGTTTATGGATTTTTTGAATTGAAATGGGTAATTATAAGTGTATTTAAATACCTACCGTTTAAACTTTGTAATTAGACATATTGTTTTTCACGTGCTTTTATCCACAGAAGAGAGCTATAAGTAGACTTACACCATTCCTTGTTTTATGCCATCACTTTTCTCTGGTGCCCCTTCATTTACCCCCAATTAATGTCTACAATTTTACGTAATGAGTCAATTGAAAAGACCGTATGAAAAAAAGAGCAAGCGCAAATAAGATCCTTTTTTATGTTTGTCCAAATCGTTCATGTTACAGTTTTTTCCGATATTAAAAATGAGATAATGAGACTTTACGGAACATTGTAAGACACAGTATATGGCATCCATTGTACTTTTATCTTTTAGAATAAAAAAGTTAGCAAAAGTGAAAGAGCAAATACTATTTTGTAATGTCAGAACAAATGGGAACTATTCATTTCTGTAATGTTGTTGAATGTCTTTTGAAAGCACTTATATAAAACTACATTAGAATTTGATGAGAATTTCTTCCCGTAAAAAAATTACAAATTACTACTTAATTATTGGTATAGCACGAAACAGACACCACGAGGAAATAGTCGTAGTAAATGTGATTAATTTTGTAATTTTAATATGATTCAGTCTTAATTTCTACCTTATAATTTCGAGAAGTTCTGTCCGTTCTCTCGCTATGTATTATAATATTTTATCAATACATGAATGTTTTTTAAATTTTTTACATTTTGCCGAATTTAATAGACACAATTCGGAATCATATTGTACAGAGTACGAATTTTGTGGGCTGTATGATCAGATGAGTACGCACGCTACAAGCTACTGTAAATGATACTAAGCAGTGCTTTCGATGGGAAAATCCAACAAAACTATAAAAAAAGTTGCAGAGTAGGGCTGAAGAAAATGTTTCGATATTGTTGTAATAATGCTTATTACTAAGTACGAGTGTATTATAGAAGTATAAACATATGAGTACTACGTAATTAATTCTCAAAAATAATAAATCCACTCGCCTGACGCGGTTTACAATAATCACGCGTTTTTACAAAATGAGTAATCCACAATATGTTGTTTGAGAATTGTTCATACCAGCGCGGTCAATTTCTAGAAAATATTTAAACACTACGACATAGTCGAATGGAGTAAAGGCAAAGAGCAAGAGCTCCGTGGTTCATGAGCAATAAACAACTACTTCACATCACATCTAAACATAAATGAAATAGCACACCAAATACCATTCATATCAAACAACTGGTGCACAAGCTTGCCCGTCAAAAAGGTATCAGGTCACTTTAAACTCGAAAAAAATTCCAGATACAAAACCACAATTAAGAAAAGATTTCCCTTCCATTCCTTCCTCCAAAGATTTTCAAACATCGAAAAATTCGACTTAGATGTTTTTTGTTTCCTTGCTCAATGTTAAAATTGTTTAAATAATTTTAAACTAGTTAAGTTAATTAGATGAAATCTAAACATTTGCCAAGTTTTCTTGTAAACGAAAAATAATCTGAAAATAATAAAACTGTTTTTCTAAACTTCTTAGAATCGAAGATATAACAATTCATGATAATTAAGAACATTTTTTTATTATTTTGACAATTACATTTTCTTCGTTTGAAAATAACTTCCCCATAAAGCAATATTCGTAGATTTGCCCTGTTGTCGCTTTTACTCGCATTTGGTGTGGCTCTCGTAATGCACTGGGAAAATGTAAACGGTACTTTTTTCCTATCCAGCTATTTGCTGATAGTATTCATCTACTATTTCTCTCTGGATAGTGTCAGTTTCCATATTTTTAAATGTACACCATACCTAATTTATCATCATCACCACTGTCATCCAATCACCGAGTGAGTGATATACAACCTGAAAAGTTACCGGGAGTATGAGGGAAAAACACCCTGGAAGTCCTCTCGTTTGGAAACGCCTTTTTCCCTCTCGCGCCTTTTCCCTCGCTGACTCCGCTGTCTAGAAAGCCGGCGGCCAAACTTGGCGACGCGGCCCCGTTGCAGCCTCCAGAGGGGCCACGGCGGGGGTGGGGGTATGTTCTCCCCCTTTTGTGGGAGGGCGTGCAGGGTGGCGGTCGGAGACGCTCCGTGTGTTAAGTTGGTATTGCTATGGCAGAGACAAATTGGATAAGTTTGTATCTTATCGGAGTGTTTATATTCCCCACATATTTCCCATAGCGCCGTACCTCGGGAATAATATGATGTGTGAAATCTTCATTCCTGGCTTAAGGGTTCGGAGCAAGTTACCAGTTCGCGAAAGTTAGCGGGTGTTTTTAAAGTCGCCAGAGTAGAGAACTCGTAGAAAGAGGGAGAACGTGAGGAGGCAGGTGATCGGCTGTGGGAAAAGGGAGCGGGAAGATGGATCCTCGCTAGATCCGCTGAAAATGCAATATAAAGTTGAGTAAAACTTCCGGGTAAGGATAGCGATGGAAAATAGGAAACCAAGAAGAAAATCTCATTCATCTTGATGGCTTTGATATTATGAAATTCTTAGAGAGAATGAATAAATCAAATTCAGGATATGAAATCTTAGGTACCGAGTAGTTGAGTGATTTGGAGAATTAAATAATTACAATTTTACTTCTTCCGTACTGCTCACGCAATGTACAGAAAATATTGTAATGCTCGAAAAAACGCAATTTTTCGACAGAAAATTTCTTATTGCGTGGTACTGGTAACGAACAAGTGAATGAATCTTGTTACTGTGTATAGTAAATTACTTCGCCTAACACGTTGTGCAGTCAGAATCCATATTATATGGGTCCTTCACACCTAAAATCTATTGATGGGAAAATGTCTGTCTGACCGTCCTTTCTGTTCGTCTGTGCGGAAAATTCGAAAATTGGCATTAGGAATCTCAGTGCGCATTAAACTCAGTATGTGCATTGCGGGTTGCATAATTTTGTTTGTAAATTGTCACTCGCTTCCCACCCTCACCTCTAGAAGCGTCTTACCTTCATAGTATTCTATTACCCGTTGTAATTTCTTTATTTATATACCATGTTTTGTTGAAATGAAATTTTTCCCGCAGTGAAGAGTTTAGGTGGAACTCGAACACACACACAACTATTTTTTTATATATTAATATTTTTGACAATGGGTACATTTACGAGGCTATGCTTGCGCCAACGCTGAGATAAATAGTATTCCACACGATAATAATATAATAATAGTAATAATATTTATATTATTATAAGTTGATTGCAATATTCTGAAAATGCATATTTTAGCATAAAGTTTGGAGAAGTGAAAAAATAAGCTTTTTAAAGCTGTATCTCGCTTCGTAATTGATTTTAAAATAAATGTTTTCTCCAAACGTTGTAGGAAATTTTAAACTATTTAAAATTTATTTGAAGCATTTTTATATGGGACTTAAGGTTAAAGAGTTGAGAAAAGAAAAAAAGAATGAAATGCATTGAAACTGTTATTCGAGGCTCCTGGAGTTAGCACAGGGTCTTAGAGGTCGGAAACTTCGGGTTTTTACTAGAATCTGGGTACGTACAACAAACAAGAAGTTTTACGGCTTTTCCAGGCGACCCTCTTGTTCAGTAGGTACACGCCGACTGGTTGCCTTTTAATGTTAATAGAAATTCTGGTACAAACGATAAATAGAGCAATTTCAGAAGTAGAAGCGAACACAATTAAGATTGACTTTGTGGAGGTTTCATCTCTTAAAAAATTAGGGAACCAAAATATGGACGTGTTTATCAAATAGGGAAGAAAAATTGTAGTTGTAGAAGATTTTACGACAGAATTTTTGGAACTACTTGAGAATGATCTTATTAGAGAATAACGCTGAAGAGCACCTTACAGATGTTTTTTGTGTAGATTTGCAAACAGACGTAAAATATGTAGATGTAATACATTCTAACTATTCATCATTCCTACAAGTATTTTTTACTGCGATTTTAATTTTGAAATTGTAATCTTATCCGTTCATATCCCTTATGGAAGTAACATACAAGACCGTTTGAGCGTTGGGAATTTTTGGACTGGAGTTAAACATTATTTGCTGCTACGATTCTTTGGTATGGCCAATGCTGCAGACTGTAAAAAGTTATTTGAATGAATTTATAGACGCTATAAATTTTCAACACATAAACATTCTTATAACACAGCTTACAGCGTCGGCGACATCACATTTCACTACACAGTTTTTACGGTTGACAAGATAGCTGCCAGCGGAGTGTGAGCTTCTCAATCACATCACTCATGTTGAGATTAAGCCCTATTCCAGCATCTATTTTCCTTTAAGAATTGATAATACACTCAATATAATAGCAGAAAGCCGTTTTTGTTTAAACTTTTGATATTGCAATAAAATAAAAATATACTTTTTTAACTATGCCACTGGCTGACGAGGCTCACGGCATCGACTCATGTCACTGAAGTGCCTCTCTGATCGGGAGGTCCTAGGTTCGAGTCCCGACGGTGTCCTGATTTTAGGCACTAGTTACATAGCTAGACCGAGTTCAGCTGCTGTGTGGAGGAGAATTCTAGCGGCCGGCTGCTCTGATAAGTAGTTTTCCTTGGTTTCTTCTATCAATACTAGGCTAATGTCAGGAGACCAGTCAAGGTCTTAGAGATGGTCCCGGCTGGGGCAGTGGCCCGGTGATTGGAAAACTCCGCCAACCAATCGGCGCCGGACCTCAGCATGCAGGGGAGGGGAAGAACACGAGTGTCACGAGTTACAATAAGCACTACGCTTACCGGATTTAATTCACCCAGCGATGAACGCTCCCGGAAACAAAATAATCACTCAATCCCTGTCGCTTGATGGTTTATTTTTGGTACTGTAGTTTTTTGCTTCTGTAAGTATGGTTAGTTGACAAGAGGTTCCATCTGGTAACATTTGGCATTGGAAATTTCTATATGTTAATCAAACAAACCTTTTCTGAACAAGTTCCGATTTCTGTTTCCTCCTGTCTCTTGTTACTGTCCCTCTTTACGTTTTCTACTCACTCCTACCCTCTCTCGCTATTATTAGGCTCACGTTTACCTTCAATCCCAATCCATAAATATGGACGGGAAAGTGTCATTTGAAAATTCAGTGACCGTGAATTTAGTGTTCCATTAAAAACAAACATTTCGAACGAACGCAAGTTCGCGCGCCCGTTTAAAAAGGATGATTTGGGGCAGAACTTGAATTAAAGAAAAATTTGAATACGTTTGTTCTGATTTGCAACGAGATAACCTCTTATTTCATCTGTCGGCTTTGCATTTCTCCGCATTTCAATACCTTTCGCGCGTGCTTCTCGAAATATATTCTACGCCACAAAGGCTGATGGAATTGATTGTTTGTGTTTGCGAACAGAAGTGCTTCCGTAACTGCAAACCAGATGTATTGAGATGATAATTCTCTTGTCTCTAATGCTTTTAGCTGAGAATTTTTAGTCCCACAAAGTTGTAAATTATTCAATGACTTGTTGCGGAAGTTTTTTTATCTCTCAGGAGAAACGTTTTAAATCTTGATTGTTTGAATAAGGTACTTGAAAGTTGTGTAGTCAAGTTTAAGTGCCTAATACGTTTGTTGAAACAAAGAATTGTACATTATTACAGTTCTATCTTGGAATTCTACGATTCTTCAACAAAGCAATTTCAACGAATTGAAAGTATTTCAATACGATAAATATACAATTTTCAATTTAATACAAATAATAAACGAAATAACAACTTTTCATAAGCCATTTACGTTTCAAATTCGAGGGAGCTGTGAAATATGTGGAGTTAATTTATTTTAATTTTGGAGAGTTCTTTCACAGCTGAAGACTAATTTTTCTTTAATATTTTTTGCTGTAGTGAAGTACGTTTTAGAGGTAACGTAATCATTGCTAATAGATCCCTGAAAGTGTGATATTGTTCCTCTTATCCTTCAAGAAGACGATAATTGATATGAAGGTTTCATTAGTTAATTTGGCTTGACTGATTTCCCTTTAATTCATGTGCTCGAGTTATCAATAGCTTTGATAAATTCACTGAAGAGGTGTTTGTAATTTGGTACGTCGCATATAGTCTCTGGAGTGGATAGTTGAAGTGCGGCTGTACGGTGTT
Organism: Teleogryllus oceanicus; assembly: GCA_964035755.1. Classification (NCBI taxonomy): domain Eukaryota; kingdom Metazoa; phylum Arthropoda; class Insecta; order Orthoptera; family Gryllidae; genus Teleogryllus; species Teleogryllus oceanicus. The sequence continues at coordinate 22,314,383 of CAXIVR010000014.1, read as the reverse complement.
GGGGCTTCGTTTCAGTGTCATCTTCATTCCTGGCTTCCTCTTTTCTGTAAGAGCGAGGTAAAGCGATTAAAAAAACACGCTTATAGTTTCTAAAGGTATTGACTTTCAGCTTTGTAAATACCCGTTTTCATAGTTTACCCGAATTTTTTAGAGGATCTATCATGCCCCACTGTGCCAAACAGATTAAATGAAAACTATGGCGATAGCTATGCCCATTGTGTATCACTCCGTTAAGAACAGTGCGCCCTGATATGATTTCATCCCCCACCCGTTTCAAAGGAGCTGGTGCGACTGCCCAGAACAACAATTCGGGGAAGTCACGTGACGATTACCCGAGTAATGAAAATATGGCCCGCAACCATATTAAGGTTTTAGAAATGGCCCTTCTGGTCTTGCAAGTTGGACTCACTTGATATATAATATAATAACCCTGGATTCCCGCGGTTGAATAGTTTTTTTTCTTGGAGCAACTCAGGTAAGATGGAAACGTTAACTGTTTTGACATATTAGCATTTACGATTTAAGGGTATCCTGCAAGGAACATTTTTCGGATAGAATGTCACCATAATGTAACGTCTCAATTATCAGAGCGTCGCGGTACCGTACTCACCGGCGTCCAATCGATCGCTTCTTCTTTGATTTATGATGAGCTTTCTCAATAACAAAAAAATTAATTTCGAGACTTTTGTCTTGCAGTCACAAGTTTGAACTTCTTAACTACTGAGAAGTTATTACTGCTAATATTCCTAGCATAACATGCTTACATTTGCATAATCCCAGTGGCGGTTGGTGCCCCAAGAAACTGGAGGTTGCAGCTCTATGGAAGTAAATGTAATTGCCAAAATCCGGAACACTAATGTGTAATAAAATGTAAATTAGTTAAAACTAAGTTGAATAAAAATCTATATTGAAGTGTTACTTATATGTTTGCGTAGTGTCATGTCCCGCGGACGTAGTTCTGGCTTTGCTTTCCGATGGGCACTTAAGTTTTTGTATTAATTACGCATGGAGGCAATTGACTAAAAGAAATCATACAAAACAAAAAAGAACTTGGTTTTGAAAATATCGTAAACGCACTCCTGCACTTTGCAAAAAGCACTACTGTTTGGACACGTTTTAGTCAAATAAACAGTAATGGCCAGTAATTTCCAGTGGTCCAATGGCGAAAAAGAAGGAAAAAGCTATTTTCACGACATATATGAGTATAAGATTTCGTTTCTTCAAACTATTTTTCTTTATAGTAATTCATTTAAACGAACGTTTTAGTTCTTCAATTTCAATTTTCTCTACAAACGGCCAGGGCTGTGTACTCTAACGGCCGATTCTATCTGCCAACCTCTTTCTAAACCGCTGAGCCACCGTCCCCTCGGATTGTCTCTGTCTCTGCTTTTGTTATTTAAGGTCTCATCAACATCTTGGTCATTAGCTACCACTATTGGAGTTAACGGTATGGAAACTATGAAGATGGAACGATATGGTGATGATACGGGAGAGGATGAACACAACAATGCCCGAGGCGAGACTCGAACTCGCGACCCTTCGGTCCGAGATCTCTACGATACTCCTGCCTTAGCGATCTGGACCACTTGATTGGCGATGTGTGGTTTGTATGCGTCTCTTATGGATAAAACACGGATCCAATATCGAACTGGCGTAGTAGTTTAAGTTTGTCCAATAGAGTGCACTAAAGTCGCTATATTTGAGAATATCTCTCGCACAGGATGACCCCTGTCACCTGGTATGTCGTATGCCTTTCCTTGTAGTTCACAAATGGAGAGGTGGCTTACGCATGAGCATCATGGGCACCGCATAAGGCCACAGAATAGATACTACACAGAAACGAAAGTAGAGAGCGGCTCCAGTGATCTTCAGTGAGCCATCGCGCAGTGCGGGTTAGGAAGCTCTGATCTCTTACGATTACTGAGTGTTGATGTCGATGGTTTTTTATTGATGTATTATTAACATCGATTTTGTGTTATCGATGTCGCATCTCTGACACCACGAGTAGAATTCCGTACTGGCCGCTACTGAAAATAAAATTATTTTATTTCGAAACTTTCGCAACCCTGGAATACATTGTAATAATCTTCCACAAGTACATACGTATTCAAAACACTGCTCACAGATTGTAACTCAGCTGAAACTCCATCCGGAAATATGCATCTACCGTGAAAGTCTTCCGGTAGGGACTTCCTTTCAGAACGGTCAACCTTACAAAAAGGACATCAAATGTACATTTTGAAGCAACAAAGTGTATACCAAATGTATGTCAATAATATCAAATAAAAACAAATTCTCCAAACATGCATTCAATACCACCAATAATTCAAGAACTTGTGTACTTTCAATAATACGTATAAAATTAAAGTCACAGCTAGTGTTTGGTGAAGAGAGAAAATTGGTATTCCCCATAGAGGCCGCATCCAGCTTGGTTCCCCTACCTATAGGTGACTGGTTAGATCACCGATGGCCTTGTTAGTGAACCATGGAACCAAAGAGTAACAGCCAGGAGCATAAGATGGTGCGTGACAAGGCCTGGGAGAGACGCCGAAAAGAGGGCACGTTGCGTACTCTTTGGCTCAAAATGATATATAATCAGATATAAATAAACTTGAATATATGTTTCACCTAGGATGTCTCCGTCTATTGAAGAAATAAAATTTTTAAATTAGTGCAAAACGGTACACATGCGAGTTGACCAGAAATGTGATTATATGTAACAAAAGGCACTAGAGGGTTAAAAGGAAGATGCATATTTCCCACATACTATAAGATATTATTCGACTACTTGGAGGTTGTGCAACCTTTCAACCCAAGACCGAGCTGACCCTGACTGACCCACTTTCCCGTAGAGAATCTTTCGCTCCATCTCTCCACGACCGCGCAGACTTCTGATTGTTTATTTAGGTCTTCTATCACGACTGGTTCGTTCCAGTTCTTTTCTTCTGAAAAGTTATATTGGTTTTTCGATAGTGCTTTGAGATTGAGCAAAGTTGGGATTCATTCAGCATCACCAATTAGAATGAGCATTGAAATTACTATTGCACATTGCGTATTTCCTTGCGTAATTATCAGTAGGGCCCGGATTTTAATGACAAGTCATATATTTTTTCTAACTTGGGGTAAATTTTAAAACAATTTCTGCACGAATTCAGTATTGTCGATTAGAAAAACGTATTTTTATTTTGCATATAAAGTCAAATGTACACCGTTTTTAGTAAAAGGTCATATTTTGGCCAAAGTTGGCGAAAAATGCATGTTTGTCATATATTCTAGGGTCGTTTTAGTAAAAGGAAATAGTGTGGCCAAATTTTGCCCAAAATGGATATATATGTCATATTTTTAAGAACACAAGAATAAAAGGCTTGAAAACGTGTCTCGCGTGACAATGCATCCGGTGATATTGTCACAAATAAACTAAAAAATTATATCACAAAGGATTATTTGAAATGTAAGTGAATTTGAACGAAGTTAGTTGGGTCGAGCTATTGGTCATGTAGTTGAAAAAACTATTAGAGAGTGGCTGAAAAAGCTGCTAGTTAGTTCCAAAGACTGCACACCGTATATACCATACTAATAATCTGTTCTTGAGTGAATTTTGTACTTGTTATACCTTAAAAATCAACAGGAATTTTTTAAAAATAAACTTTTATAACGTGATATTTTATTTTTGAGCTCATATTTGTATAGATTCCAGGTCATATATGCTTGCCTATATCGCTGATTTTTAGGCCATTAAAATCCGGGCCCTAGTTACCAGTGAGAAGTCGTACAAAGGACCAATCAAAAGAAGTCGGTGATTGAATCAAAGACGTTGTGCGTAACGTAAGGTCGCCTCTGTAGTCTCCATGTTCACTGTCCAGTCCGAAAGTTTAAATGGATAAAGAAGTGTCCTGAGTTGCCTCTGACAAACTGGAGGCAAAATAATCGTGTAGGGTACCACTGCTCGCGTACGCCTTCCGCTGGGCCAACTGCGCGCGTTTAATTTGGGTTGTACGAGGGGAGATTCAAGAGCTCCACTGCTCCGTTTTTTCCTTTTTGACAGTTCGGCGCGTTTGTGTGTTTCCAGTGCCCCACTACACGCGTCCCGCATTGCTCTGCGCACCCGCGATGTTTTCCGTTCTGTTGAGACGAGTTGTGTCGAGGTTAGACTCCTTAAACATAATGAGGCGTTCCGCTCCTGTCGAACCCTGCGCGCTTTCCTGTGTTGTGACGGTTGGGTTAACGGTTCCCCCCCGTTCGAACCCTGCGCGCGATTTCCTGTGTGTTGTGACGAGTTGTGTCGAGTTGAGAACTTTTAATAACACAACTGCACGCGGTTTTTTTCAGTTCGGATTGGTTTGGCGCGTTTGTGTATTTTCCAGTGCCTCACTACACGCGTCCCGCCTTGCTCTGCGCACCCTGCGATGTTTTCCGTTCTGTTGAGACGAGTTGTGTCGAGGTTAGAGGTTTTCAAGTACATAAGTGCAGGCGTTCCCGCCCTCCTGTTCGAACCCTGCGCGCGATTTCCTTAGTGTTGTGACGAGTTCTGTCGAGATGAGAAGCTTTTAAGAACACAACTGCACGCGTTTTGTTCCGTTCTGCCTGGTTTTGCGCGTTTGTGTGTTTTTTGTGCCCCACTACACGCGTCTCGCCTTCCTCTGCGAATCCTGCGTGCGTTTTTTCCGTCTGTGTTTTTTTCCTTTTTACGCTTCCCCGTGCATTTTGCTTTGTGTGTTGACTTAACGGTTGTTTTCAATTTCATCACTGCTCGCGTCTTCCGCTGCAGTGTCGTTGTAGTGTGACGTGTTGGTCACGTTTATGTGTTCAAGTGCCTCACTGTACGCGTTCCCACATTTTCTACGCATTTGCGGGCGTTTTGCTTTGTGTTGTGACGAGTTCTGTCGAGGTGGTTTTTGTCAAATGCACCCCTACTCGCGTTCTCGGTATCCGTTGCACACCCGTCGGGCGTTTTGTTCTGTAGTGTGGCGTGTTGAGACTACGTTAGTCGGTGAAGCACTCGCACGGCGATTCTTTTGTAGTGTGATCGAGATTTTTTTTGTTAATATGTTCTTCTTTTGTTTATTGTTCACCTCATTTTATTAATTTTAGATAGTTTTAGATTTTAAATGTAATAGTCCAACTATTTACAATGACTGATTTATGTCATGAGCAATGGAATTGGCATAGGAAAATTTGAGACATTCATGTAATCACAAATGGAGAAGTATTATAGTGACAAGCTTGTAGAAACGTAATATATTCGGGAGTATTTTGTTACTTATTAGATTAGATTAGATTTATTGTTAATGCTGCAATTAAGTATCATAACTTGGCGGCAGAATATCTTAACCTACATGCATTAAACTTACATTCACTAACAAAAAGATACAAAAGGAGTTATTTTCAAATTTTCTCAAAAACTGCTCCAATTTTTCTTTACATATCTTGTAAGAAAGAGTAAAATACACTAATAAAGGTGGCGTAAGTTTAACTTTCTAGATTAACAGTGAATTTTCGAAAATTACAAAAGTTTGAATTATTTCCCGTGTCTTCCTACAATAACAATATTAAAAGTTTTTTCCCTCAAATGAAATTATGGCTCACAATCAGTTCTTTTAATAAGGTCATGTACATTTTTTGAAAATTATAGTAGTTCTCGTGCAAATTGCGTGCAAAATTTGCTATTTAAAAAAAATACAAAAACAAGATTTTCTCAAAAACGGCTCCAATTTTTTCTTTAAATTTTTGGGAAGGATAGTACTGCATGCACTATATGAAATGACAGAAACGCGTTATATGTACGTAGTTGTGTTTAGTGGTGATTTTCATTTTCCGGGCACATGCTCTTCTTAGTGGTTTGCAACCTGATAACACATCTCCCCTCCACTTACAAGAGTCAAACAATCGAATGGCGAGGCGTGAGGACAAGGGCTCTTCTCTGAGTGATGCAGAATTGCAGGCGAAGTACTCAAGTCCAGTTCTTTGAATAGATGTTACCCACACCGTTTTTTCTTCACCGATGATCTTGCTCCCCTTTGACTTGGGCATTAACGTTGAAAGCAAAAACTGATATTCCAGAGGTTGGCATGACTTCATAAAATCTAGTGGCCGATGTCGTAACTGATACCCCCATTCTATTCGTATTTCTTCAACCATTGTTGAAGATAAAATGTTGCGCGATTAATACTGAAAAGCTTCATGGCAACGCGTCCTATGCCTAAAACGAGAAAAAATGAACAGTGTCTTTTTGAAAGACTATACAACAGATTTTAATATTTTGATATTTTTCTTATGACAGGCTTTTTAATATGTCAGGGTATATAGACACGTAATGGATAAATAGTTCCCACACATGAAATTATACTTGTCGATTGTAGTAGTGGTATTTCAAAGCACACTTTTTGGTTCTTATGTTTTTATCGATTCACGGAGGTGATATCCTTATCTGACAATTTTGGGTCGAAACACGGAAAGATGTTGCAAAATTTACGATGGACTCCGAAATAGAGATCTGGAGTTTGATTACAGTGAATATAAATATAATTTGAGATGATGAGAAATATAATCTTAATTGGCCAAGTTTTTCCTTACCACACTGCCTTAAATATAGATGCTACCTTACCTTACTTCTTTAACATATACCTTAAATCAAGATGAATACACGTTTAATGAACAAGATGAATACGAGAAGTGTTACATGCGAAGTGGTGGTGACGAGTGATGCTGATGGTGTGGTTGAATAAGAGGCGGGTCAACGGGAGATTCACGAGAATCTCCTTTGTCCGTCACAAATTCCAAAAAATCGATCGCACCTTTAGCCCCCGAAAGTGGCAATGTGGTAGTTGGGGTGGTCCTCGAGTTTCACCCCTTGCGCGTCCCTTGGCGGCGTTCAGTGCACTGTGTTTTGGATTCCCGCAATTCGCATCGGCGCACTGTGACGCCCCCTCCGAATTAGAGCAGGGGACCTAGGGAGCTGCGTGGGCGTGTCAGAGTTACGCCCACCCGGAAATAGAATTAACGTGGCCGGACGCCTCGGTCATTTCAACCGACAAATGTCCGGCAACTGAAATTGCGCGGCGATTTCCATAGTCGCCGAAGCGAAGGCGACCGCAAGGAGCGTAGCGGGTGCTTCGCTGACGAGGGCACGAAATGATCCAACAATGTTATTTCCTGGCACGGTCCTATTCGTTATGCTATATTCCAGTCGTTGAAGTAAAATGTGATGCAGTTGAACCTTTAAGCCCATTCAGATTTACGAAGTCACCCACCAATGCACTTTAGCGTAATGAAAATGACGGGGAACCTAATCGTGAGGGTAATTACGGGCGTATAGAACTAGTGTAATGAGTTCTAATATTAGAAGGTGTACTGTTATCACCTGCTTTTTCAAAGCAATATTTCATTTTTTGAAGCTAATTTCACTCAATGATATAGGAATGGACTTACAGATATCGTAATATAACTGTTGCGGCCGCAAAATAGCTTGAGATTTTTTGGTATAGCATCTGTAGGTGTTTTCGTGTTGAAGAACCAGACTTCTGCCTTTTTTCTGCTCCCTTGACTCGAGGAAAAACTATGAAAGCCAATTATTTAAGAACTATTAGTTCACATCAGCGTAAGAATTATTGAGTATTGAAGAAGTTGTCAGTATTACCTTGTCTGGGCGGAAACGAAATTCGTTTTCTCTTGTAATTCGTGCGTTAGATATAAGCTTGCGCGCCAAAAATCCTGCTGGGGTGGCAATACCAACCCTTGACAATTGAATTGACTGTCATTAGGATTATGTGGAGAAAAAAAAAGAGCTTTTTACTCGAGTAAGGCGAGTTTTTGCGAAACTGTTTCGGCGACCTGCTTTTCAAACAATGCGATCCTATCTTTATTTTATTTGGAAAGACGTTTGATTCTCGGAATGCCGACAATATGAAATATTACCTGTTTCTGGTAGTTTCTTGGTATCCGTCCCGTAGCGCCCTCTGAGGCCATTCCTAGAAAGCTCAAAATTGCAAAGTAGTTCAGCCGTTCCAAAGATTTTCATACGAAAAATGTATTGCCTTTCTCTCTGAAAGCCCGCCCGCTTTCTTTACCGAAAAAAATACACAAAATTACAAGTTCAAGGCGGGATTTTGAAATGTACACCCTTCGCTGTTAATTAGCGCCAAAGAATTGATATAAATAATTGAAATCCTAGTGCGGGGCCAAATTTGAATTAATTTTGGCCGCCTATGTGCCAACAATAGAAAATTAGCAAACTGTTACAACCCCAGAGTTACCACAGGGTTAAATGTCTAATTCTCTTACATACGGATGAAGTACTGAAATATACCTTCAATCAATCCTATAATTTAGTGTGAGCACATCTTACGTATATGAACGCGATTGTTCGACGAACCTGCGTTTGTTAGGAATGGTGAAAATTATGTCGTGAGACAATGAGTGAGTGCCAAATAAAAAGTAAAATTTGATCAATGTTAATATTATTTTAGTATTTTGAAAACTACGAATATTTGCTAATCGAAGCATCATGTAGAAAATAGTTTAATGGATTAAAACGAACGAATTGATCGCAGTATATTTGAATCTAACGACATTTTTCTCTTTCATTGAAAGAAATATTATCATATGAGTCGTTCAGAAGACAAGTCGTATAACTCTAATAAAGCGGTTTTTGTAATAGTGAAAGTTAAAGATAAAAGTAAAAAACGCCGATATGTTGCAAATCCAAAATTGGTGTATTCGCAGTGAGAACAAATTACTTCACTCATTCCCTGTAACGAGCAGTACACGCTACAAACAATATTATTAGCTACAATTTACATTATTTTAAAGTCTCAAGCGTTCAGAATTCATGTTGCCTGTACTCATAGAAACGTTTTTTGAGATAACACTTCTCGTTTAGATCTTTGGTCTTTCGAGGACTTCAAGGTGCATTGTACACAGTCCAGGTAAATAATGGGAAGAAACTATATATTATTTACAAAATTTACAAAACCATGGAGCTTCAGCTAATGTACGAAGAAGTTTGTTTTGTAACATTTGAATTTTGTTTAAGTGGGAAGAAGCTACTTTACACAGGGAATCCTATATGTTAAAGTTGTTCTTACAATGGATTTAAGGATGTGTTAAATCTGTCTTTTGGAAATCTTAATATTGGATGTCTGCTTTTTCTACCGACGTTAAACACTGTAGAGCGGGTTGTGGTTGTTTGAAGATGAACCATGGAGCAATTAATGTTAATCGGATATATTTATTTTGGACTGTGCTTAGCTTGTTGACAGTGCTTTGGGCGATTTGAATATCGGGTTGAATGAGGTGAGAGGACGAGGGCTTGATGAGAAGTCGAATGTAGGTTTCACATTTATTTTCGGTGGTGGCTGCTTTTGCAGTGAAATAATTATTTGTAATAATAGCATTTACTCGAGGGAGAGATATTTTCTTTTCTATAACGTACGTTTTGTAGTATTTACAATCGCGATAATTTGCGGCATGGTGCTCGTGTTGCAGTGTTGTATTGAAGCCTTGTTTTCCTACATTCTGTGTAATGTTGGTTCCCTTCACATTTCACACACCTAGATGAGAAATTGCAATTGGCTTGAGAATGACCGTATACTTAACATTTAATTAAAAAATATATATTATTGATACGAAATCAGCTCACATTTTACTTTCATGTATAGTACAGTGTTATACATAAAGAGATACGTAATTCTGTGGCAAAAACAGCGATTATTTCTCAAAAAAACTTGTTTTGTGAGACAAACACTGAAAAGGTGGATTTGTCTTTCTTTTACATGTAAATTCTGATCTTCAATACGTTTTGTAGGTAGGATCCTTGATACCGAAAAATTGAGTTTTGGCAAAACATCACACCATCTGTGCACAGTTTTAGCCGCTAAACCTAGACAGGAATTGCATTAAAATTGAAACTTTATTTCCTAATCAATTTGGCTAACGCCTCGGACTCTTAAATTTGAAATGTATATTTTTATTTTGTGGTACTTTACAACGATGCATATGTATTTCTTTACTGATGTCATGTTTAAAAGTAGAGACAAAGGTCCCCGCCACCATTATGTGTTTTTCTAGGGTTCGTCAACGACTTCTGCATCCCCACGTTCTCTCTGCCTAGCGATCTCACTATGTTCTCACCTCCGTCTAGAACTCGCCCCTTTCTCCTTCTTCTTGCCACCTCTCTGATTTCCTCCCTCGCCACTTCAACAACGCCCCTTTTGTTGCTTTTTGAATTGAATTGAATTGGCCTTATTTTAGGTGGCGAGACTCAGGCCATGAGGCCTGCTCTTCCGTCTGACCACGCAAATTTCGTTACACTCCTTTCACCAATCATGGGAGAAAGAAGGTATTACTTGGGCGACGAAACAGGCAATTTGAATTTAGCTCAGAGGCATCATTTAGGCTTGAGGATCTTTTACATGCAGTAAATGTACTAACATGGGACAGCCGGCTTTACTTCCCCTCCGAAGGAAGGCTTACGAAGGATTTTTTCGCCCTTAAAGATCCACGACTTCGATCGGGTTTGAACCCGCTAACTTGGGTATAGCAGTCCGATACGCTAACCGCTACACCATCGCCGCCGCTGCTTTCAGTACAGTTCTCGCCCATTCGTCCCTGCCCCCTCCCGTCCTCTCCTGCTCCCGGCGTCCTAACTCATCCTCGGCTAACGCGCCGATTCCGCTGCTCTTTCCGCCCCCACCGCCCGTCCGGACGGCGCCGAGGACGGAAATCTCCATAATCGCGACCGCTGCGCCGCCGTTTCGGCCCGGCTTGTGACGTCACCTTTTAACTAGCGCCCCGCGTTGCTCCATTATCATGTGCGTTGGGCGGCGCCTCGCGGGGAGCGGGCCGGCTTAGACGCGGGGGCGGGAGGGCCTTCGTTACACAGTGACTGATAACGCCCCCACCGGTAGCGGTAGCTCAGTGCACCAACTGATGTCACTGCAGCGCTTCTGTCTGGGAGTTCTAGACGGCGGCAGGATTTTCGACACTAGCTTTTCAGCTAGGTCGAATACAGTCGCTGTCTGGAGGAGAATTCTAGCGGCCGGCTGCTCTGATCGGTAGTTTTCCGTGGTTTCTCCGATCAACATCAGGCGAATGCCGGAGCAGTACCCTACTAAACGGGCCACGGACCGCGCGCGATCTGTCCTTCCTCTTCCTTGTCCTCTCCTCTCCCCTTACACACACACACACACACACACACACACCACACACACACACTTACACTAACATGCACCACACTACCACATATTCGGGAGGCCGCTCGGGAGCTTAGAGCTTGTCCCGGCTGGGGCGGTGACCCACTGGCCGACGGTAGGTCGGCGCTGGATCTCGCCATCCAGCGGGGGAAGATCACCGCCATCTCCCGAGAAAAAAGATGCACTACACTAACGAGACTAATGACCGAAGTAGTTGACGCGCTCGGAAACACGAAAAATTCAATCAATCAATCAATCGATAACGCCCCAGCCAAGTGACGGCGGCCTCCTGCTGTGCCCGAGCCGCGAGAATCGGCAGAAAGGTTACATTCCGATGCCTTGCAACGCGTGAGTAGTGACATTGCCGAATATGACTGTTTTTATATCAGGTCAAAATACGAGACGCATCCAGAAAATACGTTTCCCTCGTTCTTCAACAAAAAGAAAATAATTTCACGGGAATACTTTATTGACGCTTGTAATTGCTAAACTCAGGTTGCACTACTTTTCCACATAATCACAACCAGAATGGAGACGTGTTTGATACTGTAGGATTAACATTTGCATTCCTGTGTCGTGGAACTCTGTGGCCTGGGAAGAGACCAATGTGTGACAGCCACCTGCAACTCTTCGTCATTGCGATACTCGTAATGCTCATCAAACAGGAATTAGTTAAAGATCATTGAGGACAAGCGACGCAGGGTGCTCCGTGCAGCTGTTATCTTTGTGCTCCTTGCCGCTCTGCCACACACGGATCGCCTTCCAATAGCTCTTCTGGAGTAGTTCCGGTGGGAAGTGTTTGTCCATCCATCCAATATTCCAGATCTGACACCCACGACTTGTATCTTTTCTTATACCTCAAGTTGCTTTATTAAATATACAATTATATCCAAAGTAGAATTGTATGAAGTGTGGTGACGTTTTGTGCAGTGTAGTGCAGTATGAAGTAGAAAGAGAAGTGAATTGTAAATGTTGTGAAGTCATGTGAAGTGAAGTGTAATTAAAAAGTCGTGTAGTCTTGTATTTAATAGTTTCAAATAACTGGCAGGTCACCATAAAATGTAGTTAATGCTATTATTGTTACATATTATTATTATTATTATTATTATTATTATTTTTTATTATATCTTTAAATAATTTAAAGTAATATTCTAATTGTGAAATGTAAATTGTAGTGTTCTGCCACCAGGTTGTATATTCCTACCTGCAGAAATAATTAATCTATCTATCTAAGTTCATATCTGATCATCATTGTGCGAGTTACAGTGACGCAGTTGCAGGTCACTGACAAACACTGGCACCTATGCCAGGTGGCGGATTTCTATGACACAGGTATACAAATGTTGATCTTACAGATCAGTCAGATCGATTGAGGGATATCAATTTTGATGTTAATCCTGCCTAAAGATTTGCTGCTAGCGCTGTTCATTGACGGACACAGCGCTGTTCATTGACAGACATTATGCCGTAAACCAACTTTTTGGTAACAAGGATCCACAAAATGTGGAATCTGACTACAGCGTAAGAGGGAAAGTAATTTACTGAATTTTGCGATTCATTTACTTTTTCGGAGTTAGGGCACCATAATATTGGTGGTTCTGTCAAAATTTACTCCAACGTTACGTTTTGTCTATACGGAGAAAGTGACAAGTGATGCTCTGAAATGGCAATGCGTTTTCTCTTACTAGTTAGTGCCTTAGTCTATTCGACGTCTTAAAAGACTTACAGGATCTCGCGTGGTATATGTATACCTAATTATGCACCCCTCTGTATATAAAGATAAATAAGATAAATTTATTTAAACTGCAATTGGGTGTAACCCGGTGGCAGTTAATTACATAAATAAGATAATAGATGTCATGCAAATAATATAATGGAAATAATAATGCTAAAATGATAATAACAGTAATAATAATATAAAAACTTCTGCTTCTGAAAACATTAATTACATGAAAAAGAAAAGAAACGTCTATCATCTAAAGCCGCACTGAGTGTTTATACAATTAAGACCGCACTGCACTATCCTTCACTTCAGTTCATTTCACTTCACTGTAACAATAAAAACATTTCCTTCATTATTTTTCTGCTCTACACTGCACGACACCTCACTTCAGTGTATAACTTAATATTCTTAGTTAACTACCTTATAAACTTAAAAATACCCTAAATTAATTTCCTAAACTGTTGAACGCTTCGAGGAAAGGGTTCAACGGTTTTTGCAGGCAATCTATTCCAATCCCTTATCGTTCGATTTGTGAAAGAGAATTTCCCGACATGCGTTCTCTGCGGTCTTAAATTCATTTTGTGCCTGTGTATACATCGTGTTCCTAAAGTTCGGTAACACTTTTGGTTATTTGTTGCATAAAAACTAAACGACACAGATTTCATATATGTGTCATATGGAAGAGGCACTCAAATGGTTTTGTTTTCAAGCTTTGGGTTTGCAAGGAGATGGGCACCAAGTGTAACTCGAGAGATGTCCGTCCACACGGTAATCGAACTCTTGCCACACTCTTTGGATCATATCCTTAGTGGCAGTGGTGAAAAATTATTAAGAATTATTAAGATTAAGAATCGCTGTGTATATTAGCAAAAAGTTGCAATTAGTCGATGTAAGAATGTGTGCATCGAAGAAGCGGTATTTAAAATGACTTTAGGGTGTTTTAATTCCAACTTTTTAAATATACGGTTACGAAATAAGATCAGTTAAAGTAGAATTATCACTTCATTGGGTATGAAAAGAGGGCGTACCAATTTGTAGCCTCGTACACATGTTTTCGGAATACAGATTTTTTAAAAATTTCTTCTTGAATAAAGTTCGAAATTTAAATTCGTATATTTTTTAATGTTTGACTTGGATTGCTAGCTTGCAACCAGCTCGGAAATTTCTTGCCTTCGACATTTGGACAATTAAGTAATCCAGGTTAAAATATAAGCGTTTCAAGCTAATCATAATATTGACATTTTTGGGGAAAAGATCCATGTCGATAATACTGTGGAACCTCTAATTTTCGTGATTACACAATTCGAGAAAGTTTGACAACTGCCGAATTTACGAAATCGATTAATCAAGAAATGTGAATACCCAATTAATACGTCGCATACAGCAAAAAATATATAATAAAACACAGTTTAACCATCACTAAGTTGTGACGATAACAGTTAGTGCTCTGGGAAACAACTGACGCCACTGGAGTCCAGTCCAGAGCTTACAGCTTGTTTGAAAGTTGACGTATTTTTTAAAAGTCCAATTTTTATTCAGATTAACGAAGTGTGAATTAGTGTTGTATTTTGTTATTTTTTCGTGTAAGTAGTTTTGGACTAAGGCATCAACCTAGCAGCGTATGTGGAAAGTTGCTTGCAAATCGTGACCACAGTCGAATGACGTCACCACATGACTGAAAATACAGACGTATGAATACATTGTAAATGCTGATAAACAACAGTTATGAAAGAACAGTTAAACAGTGATGAAAGAGCCGTGAAAACGTGCAAACTGATTAAAAAGTTTATCAAGTGTAAGAAAACGGTGAAGTTTAGGGAAAAAAGAGGAGACTCTATATAATGCAGACTTTTAAAGATCTGTACTTAAAGGGAGCGTTTAATAAACCCTCTCTTGCCAGAATGTCTTTGACTAGTAGAGGGCTGACATATGTTTTGTAGGTAAATTCGAATCGAACGCAGCGTCAATAGTGTGACGTCGTCGTGGTGTGAAGAACAACACAGACACGGAGTTCTTTGTACAGGTTTATTTAATATTTCCGCATAGTACAATATTTACATCCTCCTCCGGAAACTACCGCTGCACGCCTCAGCACTACCATTCCTGAGGCAAGCTACCTCAGCTTGACCCAGCGTACCCCAAACCCCGCTCCCGGCATCTGCTGTAGCCACCCTCGCAAGCCTGCGACCACCCTCACCGATCAGCATATGCCTCCGCACCGCGATTGGCCCAAACTCGAATGCCAATCGCCAACACTCCACCGGCGTCTATAGCGAGGAGTCACGTGACAGACCTCCCACGCTGAAGACTCGCGGACCGCGTCACCTCATTACAGAGTTTTGGGCCGGTCGAACAATGGGGCCCGCCGACCAGCTGCAGACGATCTGTCCTCACACATCATTCTGCGCTAGCTGACCGCCGGATGTTCCGAGACACGCCCCCGCCGGCTTGCACCCTCGAAGCGACCGTTCCGGTTGCACCGCCAGCCCGACGCCTGGACCACCCCCTCCCACGCCCCGGCCCGCGCCTTGTGCGGTCCGACGACTACTGAAATGCTATGACGTTACAATAGCAAGACTACTTTACACTTACAAAACACCTTTTCGGTATAGAAGACCTCCAAAACATGTATTTCCGCCATCATTTTGAACTTTTTTTTCATCTTTATATCAGTGATAAATCGAAAACAAAAAAAGAATCCGCATCTACAGATTGTAAATAAAATTAATTAACCATTTCAAATCACGAAGAAAGGAAATGATTTCGAATAATCTGACTTCCTTAGGAGCCTGGTCAGTAAGACCGAATGAGTACAAAATGTTTTCAAAATGCGACAGGGCTTCATGATTGATTTTTTCGTGTTTCCGAGCGCGTCAACTGCTTTGATCATTAGTCCCGTTAGCGTAGTGCATGTTTTTCTCGAGAGATGGTGGTGATCTTCCCTCGCTGGATAGCGAGATCTGGCGCCAATCTACCGTCGGCTAGTGGGGTTTCCTCCTAACCAGGACTCTTCTACCAGCGTGCCCCAGCCGGGACACGCTCTAAGCTTCGAACCGGTATCCCGGAAAATGTGTTAGTGTAGCCCGTTTGTTAGGGTACTGCTCCGGCATTTGCCTGGTGTTGATCGGAAAAACCACGGAAAACTACCGATCAGAGCAGCCGGCCGCTAGAATTCTCTTCCAGACAGCGACTGAATTCGACATAGCTGAAAAAGCTAGTGTCGAACATTCTGCCGCCATCATGACTCGAACCTACGACCTCCCGGTCACAGGCGCTGCAGTGACATCAGTTGATGCACTGAGCTACTGCTCCCGGTGAGTGGGCTTCAGATAGCTATATCGGTATCCCTAATGTGTTCCTGAAAGCACAATGGTAAAATATTCTGGAGAAATCTGGATGGAATGTGCAAATTAGCTAGTATTTTCAAAATGTATCAGTTCTGGGCTCAATTAATTGATCAGAGGGGGTGGATTCCTCGAATATTCAGGTTGCGTCTTGGCTTAGTCTTAGGATATCATCTTTCTCAAATTTCTCGTTTCCTTTGTTTCTTTTTGTTGAGCGTGAACGGCCTGTTGTAATTGATCATGGAAATAAGTTTTAAGAAGCCATAACGTCCATAAACGCTAATCCTTATCGATGGTGATAAAGCATACAGTGTCCCCTTATTTTCCCATTTCTCGGTTATTTTATCGAAATTTGCGAAATTCAGTTAGTTCTGCAGCTACTCTCTCGACTCTAAATCAGCACCCAACATCGAGACCACCCTGAAAATGGGACGCAAGACCATGCGTACTGAATGCGAGTTTATTAGCATAACATTGATAATAATAACAAGAACGAGAACAACAACAACAAGAAAATATATTATTCACTGTAATAATAGTATTAATATATTATAATGAATGTCTAATGGTTTGAACTTGAATGTCGTGTCTTAGCTCACGTGGAAAATAATAATCGATAAGTCGAAAGGCGGACCAAAACAAAAGGGTTAACCAAGTGACGCAGTCATGTTCTAGTAAAGAACAATTACTGGTATATAATTTCGCTGCTCATCGGTATTTGTGTTACATATTCTATCAAATGCAGATTGAAGTTTATGACCACCAGTAAATGCAACGCATTACCCTGACCTCCGAAACCAATCGGTCGTGTTGAGCCGCTGTTCATGTCTGAGAAGAGTTTTGCGTTTCCGCTAGGAGGCTGCGATTCAGCTTCCTTCTCGAGATCCCTGTTCCTTCTCGTCCGCTCGCAGCCTTCCGTCGCTCCGGGCGTGGGGCGAGCCGATCGGCGGCGGGGGCGGGGCGGGGGCAGGTGAGGCATTCGCCACCTAATTAATGCCGCGCGCAAGGGGAGGGGGAAGACCAAAGGAGGGGGCGGGGCGCCTGCAGCTAAATCAACCTCTTGCGAAGCCTGTCAGCGCCAATGACGGCCGGCCCGCCTCCTCCGCTCCGTTTGCCTCCCGCCGCCGCCCCCACCCCACCCCGCCCCGCCCTTCCCCCTCCCGTCGTCTCCCTTTCCGCCCCCTCCCCGGCTCCCGGAGACCAAGGGTGCCGTTTGCAGGGTCACGACCCTGAGCGTGATATTATTGATTACGCCTCGGCGATCAGAAACCGCACGCTCGAGATGGCGCTACTCAATGACCGATTCCACGCTAGGGGATGAGGTTCCGATCTTCATGCAGGGAGATGTTATACGTTATCTCAAATACGCTTTATACTCATTAGCACACTAAAAAGCACAGATAGTTTTAACATTTGTAATCGATCTCGTAATTATTAATGATATAATGTACTATAAATAGTATAGTAACTCCCATGTTGATATAACGTACTGATACAAATATCGCGAAATATAGCAAAGAAAAGAAACGACCGACTGAAAATATAAAAAGAGACTACCTCGAGAGGACAGTAGTTTATTCTAGTATTTGAATACGACGTTTCATTATCACTCATTAAACATTCAGTATAAAATGAAAATATCGGTACTTCATGGACCATTTGTATTATGGTTTTTGTAATTGATCAAAATCGTACCAAATTCACTAGATGACTTTTGAATCATTCTGAAGGGAAGGACCAATAATATATCACATTTCCAGTGATATTAATAGAGTTAACTCAGAGACAGCGTTGACGTTGTCTGTAGTCACTCTTAACTGGTAGGTTCTGAGGTTCTATTTCCGACGAGAGAGGATTTCTCGCCAGTAAGCTAAATAGTAAGGTCGGATTGGGCCGTGGACTAGAGGAGAATTCTCAGACATGTATCGCCAGTTTTGCTTGGTTTCTCCGATCCAGTCCTTGAGAATGCGGGCGCAGTACCCTAACCAACGACCACGGTCAGCGCGCGATCTTCCCTTCTTCTTCCTAGTCCTATTCTCTCCCCATACTCAAACACTCACACTGACATGCATTTCACTACCGCAAATGTCGGGAGCTTAACGCTCATTTTTTATTACTTTATTATCAAACGTTCTCAGAAATAAAACCTGGTTTCGAAATGAAAAAGACGAAAAACGATTGCATGAACTTCCATTAGATATAAAATTAAAGTGATGTTGGGTGCAGTTTTACTCAAAGAAACAAGCATGCAATTTTTCTTATGGATTTATTGAACAGGATGGTATCTAAGCCCTAAATGTGAGTTGACGAAAAAGGGACACGTTTCAATCTGATCAATTTCAGAACATGCTGTATAACGAATCAAACGATTGCGTCTCCGATCGCAAGTCCGTCGTCGTGTGAATGGAAGAACGGGGACTCGACTGAATTGAATAACAGAACGCGTTTCACCACTCGGCGTCAAGAGAGGAAGTGGGCGTGGCGGATGCGGAAAGAAGCTGTGGCCAGACGGCGCCACGTCCGTCTTGATCGCCTCCCGTAATTATTTTGTTTGCGCGGCGCGAGAATTCTCGGAATCGGATAATTATTGCTGGCGCCGTACTAGGAGAGCCGGATAGAACAAACACACTCATCTGCATGAATCTTAACCATTTGTGTGGCCTCTCTCTTTCTCTTATTCTGTTGCTCCCCTTTCTTCCCTTGCTTCGTAATTGGTTTACTCGCCGGCCGCGCAGAATTATGTCCGTGGGTGTCGGGTCTGCGGCCAAAAATCGCAGGCTCTGGCGACTTGCCACGTCCAAACGCGCTGTCACGCCAAAATATGGCATATTACGGATATTCATTCTCAAATCGCGTCACTTATGAGCGTTATCTAGCGTATTTATGCACCGCTGTTAGTCAGGTTGTGTATGGCGTCTTAATAGGCAGGAGACCGGGAGTAAAAGATAAATCGGTTTAAATGCACGAATAAACCTTTGTTTTGGGAGGAAAATTTGTTAGCGAGTTTCAAGTAAAACACGCAGTAAAATACAACGAATATTTTTTATTTCTGTACTATTTAACGGAGATAATTGAGTAGAAGCAATATCCCCCTTCTAGTTTGATGTCTTTGCGGCGCCGTTTTGAATTGGCGCGCAAGCGGCACGTTGGCGCGTGTTTCGGGGTTCGCCGCTTTGATTGATTGATTGTTAGTGATTCCGTGCGCGTCGATTAACGAGGTAATTATTCCCGTGAGAGTAGCGCATTTTTTTTCTTCGAGACGTGGCAGAGATTTTCCCCCGCTGTATTTTCCGTGGGGTTTTCCTGACCACGTATCTCCCACCAACGGGGCACTGCCCTAGCGGGGACATGTTCCTAGTTCCCGACCGGTCTTCCGGCATGTGTGATAGTGTAGTGCATGTATGTGTGTGTGTGTGTGTGTAAGGGGATAGGATAGGACGAGAAAGAGGAAGGAAAGATCGCGCGCGGTCTGTGGCCCGTTTTTAGGGTACTGCTCCGGCATTCGTCTGGTGTTGATCGGAGAAACCGCGGAAAACTACCGATCAGAGCAGCCGGCCTCTAGAATTCTCCTCCAGACAGCGACTGAATCCGACCTAGCTGAAAAGCTAGTATCGAAAACCCTGCCACTGGGGAGTGGACCTAGGACTCCGGTCAGAGGCGCTGCAGTGACATCAGTATCCCTGAGCCACCTCTCCCCGTAGAGTTAATATAGAAAACCCTGCCACTGTGGAGAGTGTAACTCTAGGACCCCCGGTCAGAGGCGCTGCAGTGACATCAGTTAATGCCCTGAGCCACTCCTCGCGATGCCGCTTTGTTGTGCGCGTGGGTTCGTGCTTGGGGAGCGCGGTAGCAGGCGGAAGGGAGCGGTCGCGCTGCACCGCCAGTTGTGGCGGCGACTGTAGTGAGGGAGACCACCGGAGGCACTTTCAGGAAGCAAGTGAATAATGCTGACTCAGAGAATATTTTGTGTTGTATAACTTTTGGTGAATAAAGCGTTGTTAAGTTGTTCCCAACGTTTATTTTCTGAACATAAGTTTTAAACAAAACATTGCAGCTCTCACCCATTACTAAGACTAACAGAAGACCTAGCACATGGATTCCATCAAAATGAGATCATTCAGAATTTCTAGATGAGCCGTGCCTACGACAAAGTATGACATAAAGACCTGGAGTACAAAATGCTTCAACTGGGAACACCCGATTATCTAATTAAAATCATTACAAGTTTCATTTCCAACAGAGAATTAATAGTTAAAATCTGAAAGAATATCAAATCGTGAAGAACGCCAAAGTAACGCAGGTGTACTCCAAGGTTCAGCCAGTCAAAACCTAATATTCAGAAAAAAACCTATCAAGTAGACGTAAGGTTGGCCATATCCTAAAAGCTCTGCTTTACTAGAATAATGTACATTAAAGTCCTCGAAAGACCCAAATGTCGAAACAGAATCAATAAAAAAAAAACTTCATCAGATGTGTTTCAAGTTTGGCATTTTGACACATCGAAAGTAGGACTTTGGCGCCTCGGTAACTGGTTTTGTAGTAGTTTTCCTATATCTTTTGTTTTTGTATATCCGGTGAGGGAACAACTCCCATTTTCGAATGATAATACTTTATTAACAATTATTCCAAGCGTTAGTAAAGTCGGCGATGTATCATCCCTTTCACGGATCCACAAAGATGACTCGGAGTACTTTTGTGAGCTGCGGCAACACAAATCGGATACGATACTTCCCCAGACGTGGAGGAAATTGGCCACCCCTTACTCGGGAGGGGGGTTGGGGTGGGGTTGGGGAACGAAGCAAGGAAGTCACGCTCAGCGAACACCCCGTCTGACAGATTTTCCGATACGAAACTTTCTGTTTCCCAGTCGATATACGGCGCACATTCAGCCTCTTGAATCTGCTGACCCGCAAGCCTGGAGCGCGGCTGATAGCGCGCTTCAACGTCTTCGCTATCGGAGCTGCTGGGAGCGAGTGTTATCCGGATATCGGTTGCCTGGCGGCCGTGGCGGCCCCGGATCGGACTCCACCCACGCGGAGCAAATGCCACGCTGAGAGAAAGCGCGGGGCGGGGCGGGAGCAAATTAGCATAACGGGCTGTTATCCTCGCCGCCCCGCATTGTCTCGGCGGTGGGTCGCGCGGCGGTCATTAGGCGGCGGTGACGTCTTGGCCTGCGACGTCCGTTGAGGGCGGGGGCGGTGACTCCACTGCAGTGGCTAGCAGTAGTCGCCGACCCATTTGATGATTGTGTTCGATAGGGAAGTAACATTCAATGTTTTTAACGACGCACACTGCATTTTCAAAACTAGTGCTTCAGAATGACACAAACTTTCTCGTACTAGTTAGTTTTCGAATGTCTTTGGTCTGGGCTTCTTTTTCGGTCTTGCCATCTGAAATCTATCGTGCCCAAATTACATTTTTTTTCTCAATTTTTCGGTTTCCTAATGGTAGTTGAAATAAAATTCCGTTTTCCATCCTAAATTCCGTTGAAATCTCGAAATTCATTTTTCGTAGCTTTACATAACTTCCTCTACAATGCGTTTTTAACTTCGTATATACCACAAATTAATAAACATTTCTTCTTATTAAAAAATATATACATTTACTATTTTAGATGTAGAATTATAACTTATTAATTTAAATTAATCTACGCCAACACTCACATTGGGTCCGATTTCAAAAGCATCTCTCAAAATGGCAAATACGAACTAATTTTATGTGCACAGCAAACATACTCTATAATAGGTATATTTTTCCTGCTTTTACCTGAAAATGATTTCACACGATTTATAAAAATATTTTACATGTGTATATTTATCATCACATTGAAAAGAAACGGGCTTGCCGAGACTCCTTGTCGAATTCCTTTTGCCATAACGAATACAAAAAGAAAAGATTTTAGTGAACATAAATGATAAATTACTTACGATAAAATACACAAAATGAAGAATTATAATAAAACAAAGCATTAGATAGAAAACAAGATGTAAAGGCTCACCATTTGTTAAATAAAACATAATCAATGCATTAAAATCTATACTAATAAAAGTGAATTCAACGACATGTATGACCTATATCGACACCGCAAAATGTAGTGAATGAATAGATACAAAATGTTGACTTGCTCTTCTTCAGAACTGCTGCAGTGTCCTAACAAAGTTAGGTAAATATTAATACTACATACATGCAGGAAATAAATAATTTAAATAATATTTGGTAGATGCGACATGATAATTATTTTTTGCCAGACGCTAAGAACAGAATGTAATGTCTTTGTTAATTTTTCTTCGTAAACAAGTACATTCATTTCTTTTGTTAGTAATAAACAATTTACATGTCTCTAGACATTTTATGTTTCTGAAATGTAAATTTGGCATACAAAGCTCTTTTAACTAACTTTTGAGTATTGCGGCTCAGCCATTCGAAATATCGAAGATGTATATTAAACAAAATATTCCTAAAATTGTATTGAAAGTTTATTTTCAAAGTTTCGGTGTTTCCTACCTGGACATCAGTATATTCCACCAGCGGTCCGTCGCGGAGCGTATGATCACGTGATAAGACTAAGATTGTTAAATTCTAATCGCTAAACCCTTATATAAACGTTTTGAAACACTATTATGTATATTTCTTTCAAGTTGTTAACAAATAAAATGAATTAAATACGTTCACACGGTAGTAGTTTACGTCATACACCGAAGGTAGAATGCATGCAGTCGTCTCTGTCAGAAGTACAGTGTATTTATCATTGATGTATTGTATTTGTTCAATACATGCAATTCTGATCATAAGCAGTTACGAATCCGAGCTCTGAGCTGTTTGTTGGCAGTTGAAGTTATGATATTAATTAGGTTAATTTAGGTTACTTTTAAATTAATATAGGTTAATATAATTTAAATCACTTTCAATAATGCTAGTTTAATGTTTGTTGATACGTTTTAAATGATTGGTAAGAATACTATTTTTTCTTATGTAAAAGCATGTTGAAAAAGATTTTGTCAGAACGTTGAAAATTTTCTTAAAAAATACATTTGTAAAGTAATTTTTAAGAAAACACTTGGAGATCCTGACGAAACCAGAGTCGATCAAAATGAAATAGCATTCTAACGTAAAATAAATTTAAAGAATAATATTGTATTTTATGTTATAATTATTAATTATATATTGTATTCTATAATTATATAGTGTAACCAATTACATTAAAATCAATAATCTTTAGCTCCGTGGTTTATTTACAATTGATCTTTTCCCCTCTTTAAAAGGATTGAATGAAGAAAGCCTGGTATTTTGCTAGTAAATAAATAAGCAGCCGGTGCAAAAGTACTTCCAACATAGCAGTTGCATAAAGTGAATCATTTTCGGTTAATTTTAATACGCTTTATGTGACCGCCATGCCGGAAGCGGATAAAAAGTTGGACCTTTTTCAGTTTTCGAAAACACAGTTATTTCAACGAAAATGAGGCCTCCGCCATTCTTTTACGTGCATTTAACGCTGCTCAACAACTGTTTAATAAAAATGTTGCACTCCTATTTATACCATTTTTTTTTACTTCTTTGCTTCATACGAGAAAAAAAAATAAAGAACATGGTGCTGTTTTTGAAACAATTGTGAACATGTTGAGGTTTATTATAGAGTATACCCCAAAATCAAAATATCCGTTTCAAATTCAAGTGGCCGCGACAACAGTCAGATAAATGGGGGAATATCAGTTTTGATAAAAATCCTGCTTGCCGTTTAGCCGCTGGCGTTGTTCAGGGACAAATGGAGATGTTTTGCGTAATCCACGTTTTTCGTATCAAGGACCGACCAATTTTATAAACTACACAACAATTTAGAGGATGTAATTTACTGAACAAGATGTATCCACTTTTTCGTTTTCAGGGTCCGGCAATGCTTTTTCTGTAGAAAAATCGCAGTTTTGTCCTAGAGCTTTACAGTACTTTCCGTATATTGCAAAAGCAGTATGCAAGAAAGTAATGAACTAAAAAACTTGCTCCTCTTTCGGAATTTTACATAATTTATTTCAATGAAAACGAACTTGATGGATTATTACAATCTAGTTTTGTTTCTAAACAATTAGTTTGTAAATGTAAAACTAACTTAGTAGTATAAAATAATTGAATCAAAAATCTAATATTTTTCTGAATTTTTCGTTCATATTATTTCTACGATTAATTTTATGGATGTTCCATTATTTGACTTACATGCTGTGTGTTACATAAGAGGGAAATACACACAATTGAATCGATAAAGCAAACTATTCTTCTAAAACGGTCTATGAAAGAAGAAAGTTCAGACACCGGGTGTAATAGAATGCATAGAAGCACTAGTGATAAAATATTTTCATCGGATGCATGTTGTTAATGAAATGTTATGTTTTCAATTACCGAATTTGCGATATATATTTCCTGGAATTAAAAATAGATGAAATATCATTGTATTTTGAATATTAAATTTTCTGATTTTTTTTTGGTAAAGGAAATATGACGGACGTAATGAAAACAGTTTTGTGGTAAAATGCAATATTTCATGCAATATAAATTAAATTATTAAACGAGTTTTAATTATTTCTTTCGCCAATTCAACCCATCTGTCAATCATCATTTGCGTATTATTGAACGAGGCTATATCTGGAGAACATATGTTACCCTACAAAATACCAAAGCAAAACGTGCACATACAGACGCTTGACCGCCATTTCTCAGATACTGAACTATTTTTTCAATAATGAACTTATTAATTATTTTGATTATGAAAAGTAAAATAGTTGTCAGGACCGATGATTTCCTCCGATGTTCATTTATGAGGTTATAATTAAATCTTACTGAATTATATTGAAATGAAATTGTACTCTATTTCAGTAACTTATCCAGAAATTAATTAAAAAAACATCTAAACGAACTGCTGGTTAAATCAAAATTGTACCCTTCAGACGACTTAATAAAACAATAGTGCTTACATTTCACACGAGCGCTGGCCGTGATAAAGCGTTGGAAAACTTTGCAGCGTACTTACACAATGACCTTCTAAAGTCATTTATAAAAACAAACCACGACTGAAACTTTATAAATTCCGTGTGTTTATATTATGCCGATCATCATATCACGATTCGTCTACGCCCACACAAGAACCGCCCTTCAAACTTCGGGATCGTGACAAAATGGTATCCGTCCTCAAAGGCACTCAGATTCATTCTGGTTTTTGGTTTGTAATGTCGTCCATGCACCCTCTTCATGGCCATGACATAGTTGTTATGACTAGTCGCCCCAGACAATACTTGGACTGTTGCTTCTGATACCTCCTCCAAGACACAAAAGTATTCCCTTCCAACAACAAAATATATAAATAACATAAATATTAATAATTCCATAAGCGTTTGATACTGGTGAACATTCCTACCCTCCAGAGGATGTGAATTTAACTTTAAAGTATCAACAATTATTAAATATTTGCAAACTAAAATTTCGAATGTTTAAACAATTTTATATTTTTGAAATTATATTCCAATTATTATTCCTGAATCATGTTGCAATGTTAAAATATGTTTGATTGGTAAAGCTATGATTCGTTTGGACAAGCGAAAATCTGAAAAAACAAAACAAAACCACAAAAAAAAAATCTGATTTGAAAGATCTAAATAGAATTTTCTGATTTAACAAAATGGTGTTCTCAATAATTTTAAATTGTTTCTTTCCCAGTTTTCTGTCTCTATTTCTCCCTTTTTGGAGATTCTCAAACCCAGCGAGGAGGGCATTTCGAGAAAAGGTGTTCGGACTTACAGCCGTTCCAACATAACTCCGCGAACGGGAAGAGGAACGCGAGATCCATGCGCTTTACAATTACCCCAAGCGGAAGACGAATAGCCCTATGGGCCTCTACCGGCAAAAAGAAAACTTCAAGAAACAGTTGCCGAAACCAAAGGCCTTCTAGCTATGCTGCTCTGTTTACTCGTTGATTTGCAATCTGGCTGTTGTGTTTTGCGTATGCCGCTGTGAATAATACATATTTGAATGAAAGAATGTTAAACGAAAAAAAACAAAACGAAATAATAAAGATGGAAAAAAAGCAACAACTAGTACGAACTTACGGAAAATACAAATAACTAAAATTTTGTCAATAAACAAACAACTCCTATGAACTTTGCGGAAATATATAACAATTTTTGAGGGCTAATTTCAATTTTAAATATCAATATGAATAGAAGAACAGCAAAATTACAATTACCAGAAATAACTAAAACCACTCAACAATGAGTAACGAAACCCGCCTGAAACCGTAACTTCGCAAATCCACGGTGTAGTCTCAATATCACACTGTTTTGAATTTTTGTGCCTGAAGACCCTTAGTGAGATCGGCAGCAATTCTCGAAAAGTATTGGTTAAAGAGATTAAACTACACTCTCAACTCCGCTCCAGATCAGTGTCGCGCGCTCGATCAGCTGGAAAGCTTCGCCGCCATTTGCTGCCCTTTCATTGGTCGAGAGGCTTCCTGTTCCCGGGCCAATATAAATGATGACCATCCTTCCTGTTCCCGTTCCCGTCATATTGTGAACGTCTGCTTAAAATATCCGTCTTTCGACTTTCTTTACGTTCCCGTTTGCGGGCTATTAGGGAGTTTTAGCGCCACGCGTAAACGGGTTGGTCAGGTGGCAATTTGTAGGAGCGGCCTGCAGACCGCTCAGGGCGGACTCCCTGAGACCGGCGTGCCCCAAAGTCAATCCCCACCTCTTCGGGGTGCCAACTAGATAACGCTAACGGGGACCCTGGCGACAACCGAGTAACCCCCGGTATAAGGGGTGCTCTTCGGAGCCCTGGAGGCTGCTACCGGCCCCAGGGGGCACTAAAAACGCCCCCAAGTTCACGTCGCCGCCAGGCGTGGACAGGAGATTCGCGGGTAGTGGTGCACCCGCGTCTTACGATACCCACATTGGGTCTACCGTCAAACCATGGCAGGCGCGCTAGGCTCAAATAATTCCGGCGTTACTCGCCCATTCGGATCGCCGGGGGCGAAACCAAGCGCGAGTGCAGTGAGTATTGACTGCGAAGGGCCACCCATTATCGAGCTACCCTTCATGGTGGGAACGTGCAGCTACTGCACCAAATTGAATAAGGGCAACTACCTGCTAGCTGATCCCAAGAATGCGCTCCTCCACTATAAGGAGCTGCACTTTTGCAGCCCAACTTTGCATGTGCTTTATGTAGCAAGCAATACAAGAGCTACCACGCAGCATGCTGCCACGTCCCCAAATGTAGGGGTAAGAAGATCCCTACTGAAGGGCCCAGGTGCGAGGAGTGTGGACTCTCTTTTAAGTCCAGGGCGGGCGTCTCGCAACATAAGAGGACGGCCCACCCCCTTCTCCGTAATGAGGAACGTAAAGCCGAGCTCTGCAGTCCCGGCGCGGGAGTTCTGAAGCCCCTTCGGGGGGGGAAGGCTTTCAGTGCCGAGGAGCTGCAGAAAATGTTAGAGCTTGAGCTGATAAACCCCGATATCTGCCCCGAAGACCTGGCGGCGGAGTTGGGGAAGACACGTAAGCAGATCGCCGACAAACGCCGTGAAAAAGCGTACGTGAGGCGTCTGACCCTGCTCAGAGAAGAGAGAAACCACCCCACCTCCAACAGCAGCGCACCTGAGGCTATTGTGGCCAGGGACGAAGGCCAGATTTTGGCCGCTGGGGACAGCCCAGACAACAAGTTAAATTCTAGTCAACTGACTCCGGTTTATGAACCGGTTGCCCACCGGAACGCCGTACTCCGACAGGAGTATAAACCCGGGCCCCTCTTTACAGGGCCCGTTAAATTTTAATCAATCCTAGCCTTCAAGGTGACAATGTTTAAACAGCTCCCCTATACAGAGCAACCCGGGCCGCCACTCACCATTACAGAGTGCTCGCCTGGCGGAGTCCCCCCTACAGGCTCCAATAAATTTTTCCGTAAGGTCACCTTTACCTGACCCTGCCATGGAAGCCCCCCCCCTTCCCAACGAGTATGGGAAGATAAGATAAGAGAAGCTCTCACCTCCACAACCCCCGAAGCCTCGGCAGTGAGCGCTGCCATCTCCGCTGCCGCGGCCAGTCCTCTCTCGCGTGCGGTGCTGGACAGCATTTATCAGCTTCTGCTGGAGGAGTATGGCCTTAATGCGATTGCGCCTGCTAAGCAAAGCCGCAAAAATCGGAAACCCCGCAATGGGGGTAGGAGGAAAGCAAGAAAGAGATTCCGCTACGCCCGGACGCAGGAGCTCTATGAGCATGACCCTAGCCTTCTAGCCAAACGCCTGCGGACGGGTGTCGCTAGTGAACCGAATACGGTAACCATGGCAGAGAGGAGCGAAGTGTTTGATTTATACCAAACACTCTGGGGATCTTGCCCCCCGACGGATGTTGCGGGTCTGAAAGTTTTCGATCCTGTTCCAGCTAGCCCGATGGACGCAAACAAGCTGTTTGCGCCAATCATCCCATTGGATGTAAAACGGAAAATCTGCTCTTTTAAGAGCAACACTGCTCCGGGCTTAGACAAAATTAAACCCGCGCATCTCAAGGGGGCAAGGCTTATGGCCGATTTGGCTCTATTCTTCAACTTGGTCATCCTCCATGGCCAAATCCCCAGCGAGTGGTCCCGTAACAGGACCACTTTAATTCCAAAAGACGGTAAGGATCCGTCATGTGCCGCCAATTACCGGCCTATCACCATTTCATCGGTAATAGCGCGGGCCTTCTGGGGTCTCCTGGATAGGAGGTTGCGAGACCAAGTCTCGCTTAACCCACGGCAGAAAGGTTTTATTGCTGAGCCCGGCTGCTTCGAAAATGTTCAAATCCTTCACGAAGCAGTTAGGGCGATGAAGAAACACCACGGGGGAGTGTGCGTCCAACTGGACGTGGCTAAAGCCTTCGACACCGTCCCCCATACAGCTGTCGCGTGGGCCCTAGAAAGGCAAGGTGCGCCGCCGGCTCTTGTGCGGCTAGTGACGGACTCTTACCGGGAAGTTAACACTTCAATTTCCCACCCCGACGGGGACATTAACATCTGTCTCCGCCGGGGAGTCAAACAGGGTGATCCGCTCTCTCCTCTTCTGTTCAACTTGGTAATGGACCAGTTGCTTCAACGCCTTGAAGCCAAACCAGGGCTCGAGGTAGCTGGTCAGAGTCTTGGCGTCCTGGCCTTTGCCGACGACCTGATGGTCTTTGGCAAGAGCCCGCAAGACGTACAAGACAAACTCTGTATAACAGAGACATATCTTAAGGCCCTTGGTATGGAGGTAGCAGCCTCCAAGAGCACTGCCTTTCATATCAGGGCAGGCCACAAGACCTGGACCATACATGACCCAGGCGCGGAAATTTTCGGTGGGGCAATCCCAGGTCTCCGTAGTGACCAGTCGCTGCGGTACCTGGGAATCAGCTACTCGCCTTGGCGGGGCTTCGACGCCCTTGACCTGCCGGCGAGATTCCAAGACGCGCTAGACCGGGTCCAGAGAGCAGCTCTGAAGCCCTATCAGAAGCTGCACTTGTGGCAGGCCTACATCCAGCCGCACTTTTTACACCAGTTGGCGCTCGCAATGCCATCGCGAGGCGCACTCGAGCGGCTGGACGTTGCTGTTCGCCTTGCAGTTAAAGGCATCTTTCACCTCCCACGCTGCATCACTGACGGCGTGCTGTACTGCAGACCGCGTGACGGCGGCCTGGGGCTCCAGAGGCTCTCGCAACTGGTGCCACGGGTTGCCCTCGCGTTGGGCTGTAAGATGGCGCGCCAGGACGACTCCTTCTGCGGGACATCATCCGATGTCCTGACACCGAGGCCCGCCTAAAGCGGGCGGCAGCCGCCTCCCGCATCACCTGGCCCTGCTCCCTGGAAGAGGTTGTCTCCCTGAAGAAGAGGCAGCTCAAGGACGAGTTTCTACGCTGGTCCCGTTTGAGCTGCCAAGGAAAAGGGGCTTTGACGCACGCCGACGACCCGGTGGGCAATGCATTTCTGGCAAAGCCCACCTTGTTGAAGCCGTGCCGTTTTGTCACAGCCCTCCAATTCAGGACGGACACCGCAGGCAACCGGACTTCCCTCAACAGAGCCATCCCGCAGAAGGACGTTAACTGCAGAAGATGCCACGCTGCGCCCGAGACGCTGGGGCATATCTTAGGCCTCTGCGTCGGCACCAAGGCGGCGCGCATCAACCGGCACGATGAAATCAAGCATTTCATCGAGGCGCGCCTCTTGGAGCAACGGGGGACGACGGTATCGACCGAAGTCTCTCTCAGTCTTCCCGACGGGTCCAAACTCAAACCCGACCTCATTGGGGCCTTTGTGGTCGACGTAACTGTCCGCCACGAAGGTGGGAATGGGCTCGAAAGGGGGGCTGCAGAGAAGATTAGGAAGTACCGTCCTCTTCTCCCGGTCGTGGCGCAGCTACTGCAGACTGACAGCGCCAGCGTGCTCCCGGTCGTCGTGGGCGACACAGGGGCCATGCCTACGCAGACCATCGCGGCGCTTCGGCAGCTCGGCATCGCGTCAGACATGGACATGCGAACGATCTCTCTCGTGGCTCTCCGGTCCTCGATTGAGATCTATCACATGTTCATGGACTACGACGGTGTCGGGTAAGAACAGCAACGGG
The DNA here is from genome assembly GCA_964035755.1 of Teleogryllus oceanicus. NCBI lineage: Eukaryota > Metazoa > Arthropoda > Insecta > Orthoptera > Gryllidae > Teleogryllus > Teleogryllus oceanicus. Next base: position 22,283,528 of record CAXIVR010000014.1, on the reverse strand, counting down.
CCACTTTGTAAATAGCCTTCTCACACTATCCGCCTTTCAGCCTTTCACTTCCACTATCCACTAGACTTCAACTTCCATCTTTTTCAACTGGTAGCTCTCATGGTAACTGGAAACACTTATCATGAGATGCGAGTCTTGCGGTAACGCAAGGCGGCGGGTGGCCGAGCACTCCAAGTGTAAGGCCTATGGGGCACCTCCGCGTGGTTTTCCCTGGGGGCTCCTCAAGCCGCCAAGACCCCTCCAGCGCTGCTGGCCCGCTTCCTAATTTTTCCAAGTCCGCTGCCTCGACAGTGGTTTGGTTGGTGGAGATTCTATTGGGCGGGGGAGTCTCGTTGTCCACGCGTGGAAAGATGGTGCTACACGCGGGACTAATTGGATGCACTACGGAACCTCGCCGTTACTGGGGGAAATGCGCTTCGGCGTAGTAAATAGCGACGTTATGCACTAACAGTCACGTGACGGACCGTGAAAACATAACGTCTTACCTTAAGCCTAAGGTACGACCTTATACCTCCATAAATAGTGCACGCCTACAGGAGTCTCTACTCACCTTACAAGCGGCAGAATGCCTGCCTAAAAACAGTAAACACTGGAGATTTTTCCTCCTCTGACCTACCGAATCTCGTATGTGAGGCAGATACAATGATTCCCTACTAACTCCACTACTCTGGCAAGAATTAACAGGAAAAGTGGGAGAAGTGATACGAAAGAAATTCGCGGAAAAGAAGTTGAAATCATGTCTTCGGGATAGGTTATGTCTTTCATAATGAACGCTGTTTGAAAATATTTCCTACGTTCTCAAGAACAGTCGATTCAAAATTCTAGACTGCATACTCATTGCAGAGGGCCACAAAATCTAAAACTCCGAACAAAATGTACATTTATTATACTCTTGTATCATATCGTGGTTTAAAAGTCTCACCGCTAGCCTAGACTCTGCTATATTATGCAACTTCTTTGTTCAACGCTTGAAATGTTTCTTTCGTTATAATGCGTAACGCAATGTCGCAATTGCGAAAACTCTTCTGAACGTTGTTCATCATGACCGTATAAAGTCGTTAGTCACGTGATCAATAGAGGTTAAGGATGTCTCCTTACGCCTGGCGCTAAAACTCCCAAATGTGGAGCGGTCTTTACGCTCGTCAGTGAGGCTGATTCCGGCTGATACCGCAACCTCACCGATGTTAATCACACCAGGCAAATTTCCGGTGCCCAGTGCGGTTCGAAAAAAAATCCTTCGTACTTCTTCCTTCGGAGAAGTAAATCCGGCTGTCCCATGTTAGTAGATTTACTGCATGTAAAAGATCCTCAAGCCCAAATGAAGCCTCTGAGCTAAATTCAAATTGACTGTTCCGTCACCCAAGTAATACCTTCTTTCTCCCCTAGTAGGTGAAAGGAGCGTAACGAAATTTGCGTGGTCAGACGGAAGAGCAGGCCTCATGGCCTGAGACTCGCCACGTAAAATACGGCATTTATTCATTCGCACAAACTCCGGTTACTGGAAATCTCCTGCCGTAAGACGTTGCCATACATCCCTTCGGTATTGGTGAACATGGAATTTTATATTGTATTGATGACAAGTAACCCTACGCAATTACAAGTTCTTTTCAACTGTGAAATAATCTTCTTGTATATCACCCATGCTCTGGAATTTTCTAACGAGTCCACTCAAATGACCAGCGTTCATGTTGCATAAGCGCAACTTTGCTTCATTTTTTTAAGCGACAGATCTAAGAAGAAATTTAATAAAAAATGTGATGTCTTATTTGAGAATACTTTGAAAATGCTGTTGGGGTTGCATACAAAGAACCACAAAAAATTACAAACCCTTTTTCAATTCGGGTAGCGATTACACCGGCCAGATCCGATGGGTAATACCAATTTTGATTAAAAAAATCGTACCAACAGTTTAGGCGGACGGAAAGACGGGTTGCAGAAAACCACGTTTTCTGTATCATGGACACAGAAAACTATTCTGACACCACATTCTGACGCGTATTTGAGAATGTCATTTATAACATATATGTGAATTTTCGATTTCCTTAGTATCAGGAACCCAAATAATGTGTTTTTCTAGCGAAAAATTGCCATTACTCTCTTCAGCTGTACAATCCTTTTTCCTATACTACGAATGCCGTATGCGATAATGTAAAAAGTGAATGCAAGTTGTCGAAATGACATTCAAATGTTATTTATGTTCAAGATGCGTTAAGATGGCTGTAACGTTGATGGCACATGAACACTTTAACTTGAAGTACCTCATATAAGTGAGAAGTGTCTCAATCGCGGCCCAAGCGAACGAGAAGTCGTGATGTGGTTATTGTAGAAGTGAACTAAAGCACACTATGTTGATGCAGGCATTCAGAATCAAGTGGTGAAACGTGCCTAACATGTGAACGGCAGCAAATATTTACGGCTTGCTATGCTTGTATACATTACGGAATGTTATGCGTGTAGACAAGTCATAGAAAACAGTGGGCGGCACCTCCATTAATCCATCCAGCACATTTTTTTAATAGAATTGTCTAGCTCCATATCTAACATTCAAAAGTGAGGTCCAACACGTTAATCTTATCTACTACAACGAGGGAAAGGACCATTTTGTTTTATTTTTGTGATAAAAGAATGATCTGAGAGTTTTCGATATACAATGCTCAGTAGAATAAAGTCATGGGAAGCAATCATCATAAAGCAAAGCCGATAAATGTTATAGCTTCTCGCATGAGATATTTCAAATGGTCATGGAATGTCTTTCTTTGAGTGTTCATCGGTGTCGAGAAGTAAGTGATGACTGAATCACTGCTGTGACAATAGGAGCGTTAAGCTAAGTTCTCTTCTCTTTGAGTATTCGAGGTCGGCGAACACTTTCTGAGGAGCAGCATCCAGTACTGGAAGCAGTTTAGTCTCAAGAAGCGCACCAGCCAAATGAACGGTCGGTGGAGGACAATATGCTACTTGACGACATTTCCAGTAATTGTAACTTCCCAGTGAAGTTCTGACAGCTCACGAGTAATGGAATCACTTTTTCCATTGTTCTTACACTGAGTGAGTCACTCAACAAACGGGCCGTTTGTCACATGCACTTCCGTTTTTGGGTACTGGAGGTGAATATTAAAACCCAGTGTGCATGCATACGATAATTTTAATATCCCTAGTTTTATGGCGTAATGACAGGTTGCCACAAGAGCGCAGGCCTTCCGCGACATGCGGCCGTAGGTTGCAGCAAAACGAGGGGAGGCCGATGACGCCATTCACTCAAAAGGTGCTCATTCAGATTAGATCGATACTCGCGTTTGATCAAACCATTTATACATGCAATACGCACCAGGTTAACAACTAACTTTAATCCAACTCTTGTGTCCTAAACTACAGGTTGCAAGGGAAATTCAATGCATATTTGCGTGATATTCAAAATGTTCCTGTGCTAATAATATTAACATATCGAATGAATTTGAATTGTAGTAATGCAATGAATTCTTTGGGCAGTAAAGGTTTAAATGACACTCAATAATTTTCTTTTACTTTTATATTTCTGGTACATTTATTACGATCCTAGCAAAATATTTTAAAATGCCTCTTCAAATTTTCTTCAAAAACACTTCATATTCCTTCGAAATTTTCCGAAGTCAAAACTATGCGTTTGCTCAAAACTTGAACAAAGAGACACGATTCAAATACCAAGAATACTTAACGTTACGATTCAAATACCAAGAATACTTAAAATTACTAAAACACGGAAAAGATCAATTATGACTGAAAAATTGTTGCAAGAATAAAATGAAACCATTTTATTACTTTAAAAACCCTGTAACTACTGTAACTTGAAAACTAACCTCTAAACGTAAATTTCATTTTCGGCCATTAGCGTATTCCAATTTTAAAATCTGAGATATCTCAACCTGGATATAAAATACTAAAGATGTGGGAAGCTGACTATCTTTCAATAGTAATAATAATAATAATAATAATAATAATAATAATAATAGTAATAATAATAACAATAAATAATAATAATAAAAGATCTTCTACTTATTGTACAGTTTATTAGTAAATTATGAGAGAATTTTATTTTCTCTTCGTAAGAAGAGAAAGTTACGTAATTCAGACGCTGTTTGGAGGAGAATTCTAGCGGCCGGCTGCTCTGATCGGTAGTTTTCCGTGGTTTCTCCGATCAAAACCAGGCGAATTCCGAAACAGTACCCTAATAAACGGGCCACGGATCGCGCGCGATCTTTCCTTTCTGTTCCTTGTCCTATCCTCTCCCCTTACACACACACACACACACTCACACACACACACACACACACTAACATGTACTACACTACCACATATTCCGGGAGACCGGTCGGGAGCTTAGAGCTTGCTCCGACTGGGACGGTGCCCCGCTGGTGGGAGAGTCTTGGATAGATGGAACCCGATTAGTCGACGGTAGGTCGGCGCCGGATCTCGCCATCCAGCGGGGGATCACCGCCATCTCCCGAGAAAAACACGCACTACACTAACGGGACTAATAACCAACGCAGTTGATGCGCCTGGAAACACGAAAAAATCAATCAATCAATCAATCTTCGCAATGAGACACAAGCACACGGACTATCGTTTGTTGTTTGTAGGCAGAGACGCGTTTCGGGCGGCTGAGCCCCTATTCGTTTGCTGTTGAACGGACTTTTTTTCTCTCTCCATGTCTGTATTTTTACCTCGTTTTCATTATTTCAGCACTTCGCCTCAAGGCGGAGTCACGCGAATTTATGAGTTAGGAGAATTTATAGGCTTCATATCGATGTAATAGTAGAATGTTTTATTTAGTGGAGAATCTTGTAAGTTTTTGGACCGCATAGGGTTATACATATATTCATCTCGTGTGGAATTTCCTTCCTTGAACAGTTTCAAATAATAGTAGGTTTGTTGAGAAGCGATTTATGTTCCTATAATGTAATCGTAACAATTACGATTCTGGTTTTCGAGCGGAACCATTTTTATGCTGAATGTTTTGGTTTAGAAAGAAAGTTTAGCTTTCTACTGAAACAAATTTCGCGATCTTTACTTTTATTGAAAGGTAATGTTTTAAAGGTGTCATCACTTGCGCTTATTAACATTTTTGTATCATAAACTAAATTTTAATAATATGTTAAAATTAATAGAACAAACGTTTATGTGACGTCATTTGTCATTAAGTCGTACTCAAGACCAAATACTTTGCGTAGAATGTTCTTCAAACCTTGTAATGTGCCTCAACAGAAATGTACTGAACGTCTCCGAATATACTTCTTTCGCGATGCATGGGACCCTGGCGGGCAAGAGATGTACTTTGATTTTTTTTTTTTTAACTGGGAAGCCTAATTTCGTAAAACATTGCAGGGTACGGTCTCCCTTATATAAACAATTTTCCGCTTATTTAATTTTCCGCCTGCACCCTTAACATCATCCGTTTACTACTGTTGTGCTCTGCGACTCGTTTGTTTAATTAACATTTCGTTTCAAAATTTGGACGGAGTAGAATACGTAGAAGTGAACTTCAATGCTCCTCACGGAGTGATTGTGTCGGAGGACACCGCAAACATAATGAAAATAAATTACGAACTAAATTATTTGATAATTGTTTTATAATGAATTTTTTGAAAAGAGCATGGTCGTAGGTGCCAAGATTAATACACCCCAACAAATATGATGTGATATGACACGCATCATACAATACGTATACGAAAAGAAAGAAAGATACTATAAGATACTAATAGATGTTTTAGTCGTATAGCGATCGACAACGGCCGAGGATCCCAGGAACGAAATATTCTCCACCCTGAGCGTGTTGAAATGGGGGTTTGGAGGCTTTTCTGAGATGCAAAGAGGCCGAGGGTGCACCGGTCTTTATACGAAGTGAAGGAATCGGCGTCCGTGGCCTAGTGCATCTGACCGAGAGGTCAGAGGGTTCGAATCCCGACAGTGTCAGGATTTTCGACACTGGCCAGACAGATCGCCCGAATTCAGTCGATGTCTGGAGGAGAATTCTGGCAGCCGGCTATTCTGATGGGAAGTTGACCGTGGTTTCTCCAGTCACCGGGCGAATGCCGGAGCAGTGCTCGAAAAACGGGCCAAAGACCGCGCACGATCTTTCTGTCTGCCTTGTCCTGCCCGCACCCCTTCTTTACACTACATATTCGTGCACTACACTAGTCAGAAGCTCAGAGCTTGCCCTGGCTGGGGCGGTGTTACCCCGGTGCGAGGTAACCCGTTTACCTCGAGGTTTCCCGGAGGGAAAACCTTATTAGTCGTCGTGTAGATCGGCGCCAGATCTCTCCATCAAGCGGGTGCTCACCACCACTTCCGGAGATAAAAAGCATACACTTCACATACGGGACTTATGAGGTTGAACTGATGTCACTGCAGCGCCTCTGACCGGAAGGTCCTAGGTTCGAGTCCTGACGGCAGCAGGATTTTCGACACTAGCTTTTCAGCGAGGTCGAATTCGGTCGCTGTGTGGAGGAGAATTCTAGCGGCCGGCTGCTCTGATCGGTAGTTTTTCGTGGTTTCTCCGATCATCCCCAGGCGAATGCCGGAGCAGTACTGTACCAAACGGGCCGCGCGTGATCTTTCCTTCCTCTTCCTTGCCCAGTCCTATCCTCTCCCTTTACACACACACTTACACTAACATGCGCTACACTACGACATATTCGGGTTATGAGCTTAGAGCTTGTCCCGGCTGGGGCGGTGCCCCGCTGGTGGGAGAGTCCTGGTTAGGGGGAAACCCTACTAGCCGACGGTAGATCGGCGCCGGATATCGCCATCCAGCGGGGGAAGATCACCGCCTTCTCTCGAGAAAAAAAATACACTACACTTACGGGACTAATGACCAAATCCGTTGACACGGCCGGAAACACGAAAAAATGAATCAATGAATCAATGAGGTTGAGGCTCCCGTGATCATGAATCAGTCCACGTTCGCAGCGAGCGGTTCTGCCCCGGCGGCGCTGGCGGTGTCTGCGAGTGCAGGTGCACGGGCGGCGCAGGTGCGGGGGCGTTGCGTAACGGGGCGGAGGCGGTCGCCCACGCCCCGCGGCAGGCCCGACCGCCTTCACACGCTCTGCAATGCAGCCGCTGGGCGGCGGAGAAAACGTACTGGTCGGATTCTACCATGTGTGTAGTGGGGGGAGGAGTTTTTTTATTTCGTTCCCATGTATTCGTATACCGCAACTCTCTTTGTGGTACGTCCAAGAAAATTCTGTTGCACAGGATTATTAGAATGATTTTATTTCCTTGCTGTCGTTTCATTAAGTGTCTTTTCCCTGTTAGCGGATTGTAGCAATTTAGTGATTATGCGGGGAAATATGAGGTAAGCACTCTATTCAGAGTTCGCCAGTTCTTTCGAGCAGTGCGTGTTTACAGAAAATGCCTGATAAGTGAAGCGAGTAAAGCTCACTATAGTTAACAAGGGGGCCGCTGTAGATTATTTTGTGACGATACCCTCTTGCCTGGACGAATAAATATAAGATTTCCGAAGGGAGAGAGAGATAGAAAGAGACATACACAGACACACAGAGACAGACACAAACACCGATAGAGGGTGTGTGTCTCCACCATGGCAGAGAAATTGACGTCGCATTTAAATATAATGTTCAAATCCTCAACTTCTTTTGTGTTGCTGAGATTCTTTACGGACATCTTTAGTGTGTCCGATAAACACACTAAAGATATGGTTACTTCTTGTTTTTCTAAAGATCTATTTTATTGTTCATTGGTCATAGAACATATTTGCTTCTCTAGTTAGTTTCCGATCTCTGCACTGTCAAAGGTATCAGAGTCCAAAATTCAATCCGGTTTTTGCGGAAAACAAAATGGGTTGTCGCCAGTGCTTCCCGTTTTCCCTGCGTGTCCCACTTCATCTTCATGTTCATTACTCATCGCATGATGTAACGACAGGAGGGACGGACGGTGTTTTTTATCCTCAAAACGTCAGCTTCACAATAAATAAATATCGTTGTGACACACGTGCAAAGATAGTTTTCAGAGCTCATTTATGGAAAGTAGTACTTACCTTCGCTGTTTCTTGATTGGAAAGTGTTACTTTGCGGTAGTCATGCGACAAAATAGCCCAACCAAACGCATATTGCGAGGAAATCGTGGCCTTTAAAACAACCGACTACTGCAAAGAAAACAAAACATTCTGTCAACATGTATCAACATGACTGCCGCCTCGCATATTCAGAATGATCGCAACAGTATATACTTGTAAGTTTCTATGAGTTGGCATTAGGAATAAAGGACACGTCTCCTACGACAGTGTATTTGGCTTACTCGGCTCTTCTCATCCGGCAACGTTTGATTCGTACGCCAAAGACTTTCTGTGCTAGGTTTGTCACATATTCCTTTATGCATCAAGGTCGTTATAAGGGTTGTAATGATTGATGCCCCTTTCACCTGAGGGAGTTTTGTCGCCCGACATAATTAGAACAAGTTAACGCCCGTAGTATGTACAAGATTTTACTTTTTACCTATTTTGAGTGATTCATGTTTACATATTTACCAATTAACTAGATGTTGACTTGGTTTGTCTTTTCACATTTCCCTCTCATAACTCCCGCCATAAGAGAACGTGTTAGTTAGTGCCTTATTTTACGTGGCGAGACTCAGGCCATGAGGCCTGCTCTTCCGTCTGACCACGCAAATTTCGCTACGCTCCTTTCACCACCTAGCGGAAAAAGGAGGCATTTTCTTGGGTGACGAAACAGGTGATTTGAATTTTGCTCAGATGCTTCTTTGAGGCTTGAGGATATTTTACATGCGGCAAATCTACTACATGGGACAACTGGCTTCCCCTCCGAAGGAAGGCATACGAAGGATTTTCTTAAAAACCCACGGCTTCGATCGTGTTTGAATCTGCAAATTTGGGTTCAACCCAGTACGCTAACCGTTATACCATCGAATCCGCAAAGCGTGCAGCATCATTCAACTGTTTTCATATTTCCCTCGTTAGACGATTCTCTTGATCCAGGTAAGTTAAGCAGTGTCTTATTTTGTAGAGCCCCGAATGGAAGGAAATAACTAGCAATACCGGGGGCGATAGCTCAGTCATGAACTGATATCACTACAGTGCCTCTGACGGAGGTCTAGGTTTCACTCCCCACGGTGGCAAGACTTCAACACAGCTTGTCAGCTAGGTCGAATTCAGTCGCTGTGTGGAGGAGAATTCTAGCGGCTCTGATCGGTAGTTTTCCGTGGTTTCTCCGATCAACACCAGGCGAATGGCGGAGCAGTACCCTACTAAACCGGCCACGGACCGCGCGCGATCTGTTCTTCCTCTTCCTTGTCCTGTCCTCTCCCCATACACACACACTTACACTAACATACACTACACTACCACATATTCCGGGAGAGCGGTCGGGAACTTAGAGCTTGTCCCGACTGGGGCGGTGCCACGCTGGTGGGAGAGTCCTGGTTAGGGAGAAACCCCACTAGCCGGCGGTAGGTAGGCGTCGGATTTCGCCATCCAGCGGGAGATCACCGCCATCTCCAGAGGGGGAAACAATGCACTACACTTGCGGGACTAATGACATAAGCTGTTGAGGCGCCCAGAATCACTAACAACCAACCAACTAGCAATAGCGCATCAGTCCAAATCGCGAGGCGTCGGGAGAGCGTCGGCGCGCGCAGGCAGGGCACCCGGAAGCCAGGCGCGTGGGCCGATGGGCCCGGCCCTCTCCCGCGCCCGCGGCCGTGTGCGCTGGGGCCTGCCCGCGGGCGCCCGGCGGCGGCCTCCGCGCGCGCCAAAGTTCAAACGTCAACGAACTTTCTCGAAATGCATTCGGATCCAGTGGGAGAGGCCGCGGCGAGGGCGACAGCGTCGGATTCGAGGCGGTGGCGGGGACGATGGCGAGGTGTGGAGGTACTGGCAGTGACGAAGACGTGGACTATTTGTTGTTTGATTAATTGAAGTTTTTGAGCACGCCAATCGCTGCGGTCATTAATGTAGATAGTGCAGTTAATGTTGTATCCCTGAAAGTGGCGGTGTTCCTACCCACTCCAGGTATCTCCTCAGCAGGGCACGCTCTGTGTTACCTCGTCTCCCGGTTTGGATGGCAGTGCTATGCATGTAAGTGTGTGTGTGTGTGTGTGTGTGTGTGTGATAAAGGGAGAGGTACAAGGAAAAGGAAGGAAAGGTCGTGAGTTAGCCCATTTGTTGCTTGCTCCAACGTTCGCCTATATATATGGGATGGCTCATAGGCAGCGTACGTGATGTGGTCCCCGGGTTCGATTCTCGGTCGAGGAAAAATAAAGCTGTAGCTTTCATTTAAAATCGCCCCAGTTTCTGTAGCTGTGTCACGAACAAAAGCTCAAGCTGGCAGATCTGGCTAGTTACGGTGAAGAGAATACGTCATTTTCGCCTCGTGTCGCTCTAACCCCCAAGCATGGGAATTTAACTTGATCCAAGCAAGGAGGATACCGATACCTGGCCGGCGAAATCGGACTCCCAACCCATTGACGCCAAATACACACACACACACACACATATATCTTTGACCCCGGTGAAGAAGCTGATAAGTCAAATAAACCGAATTTTACAGGCGAACAAAAAACAACTTTCTACTGAAGTAAATCAGGCATTAATAATATTTAAATGAAACCGTTCGTGTGTCGGTTTTGTTTGAATACCATTAATCCCTGATTTAGAGTACTTGTTTGAAGTGTTTTCTTTCTCACCTGTAAAATTAAGTTATTTTGACTTATCAGCTTATTCACCGAAGGGTCAAAGATATGTTCGCCCATATTCGCCCCTAAATAGGCGAACGATATATCACCGTTGAGACACGGACTCCAGGACCTCCCGGTTAGAGTCACTACAGAGACAACAGCAATACGAGCTCTCAGAGCTAACTCAGCCTCAGCCGGTACGGTGTTGATGACGGTAACGGTGAGTTGGAGAGGAGTGATGATAGTAGCCGAGGCAAGGTGCGGTGGCGGGGGCGTTGGTGGAAAGCAGGCAAGAGCCCGGGAGCGGAAGCGTCGTCGCGGTACATTAGCCTGTTGCTCGAGGCTTTCATTCAAACGTCGCCGATGATTTAACGCCGCCCCCGGGGCCTCTGGAAGATGCGTGTGCTCTTTTCAGGCCTTACGCCGTCATCGCCCCCCCTCCCTGCGTTGTTGTACCTACTCCCAGCACTACGGCTGCGCTTTTCCTTCCCTCGGTCGCGGATTCGTCGGTACAGATCACCTCGCTGGCGTCCTTCTTTTTCAGGCAGCATCATGCGGTTGCAGTTACACGGTAGTCAATGCGTAGTCGTTGCGGTACCATTGCGGCTGGTATGGTGATTGAAGGCCCTCGGTATATCAGAGGTCTTAATTAGTTTCATTGCTTGCGTTCTATACGTGAACACTGACAGCAAAAAGTTGTTTGTTTCGTCACACTTGTATATCTAAAATGACGACGGGAATCATCCTCATGTCTATTTGTTTATTATTTTAGTAAGTATTTTTTAAGTAGCGCAATTATATAATTACTCAGTATAATTCTCGAATTATGTATAATTTGCTATTCACTAACAATATTCCTCGAAATGTTTAGGCTGAATATCTTCGCATAATCGTAAAGAATGTGTGTAAAGAAAAAACGTGAGTTCTTGATTCAGTGTTCAAGTTCTTTAAGCTTCTTCCGTGATTAATTTATTATTAGCAAGATATTTTATTGCACTGGTTTTAAATACAAGTACTTTCTATTTGGTATATAATTCGCTATAACGCTTCGTCATGTTCGAAAAGTTCCTATACGAGATTCCGAATCATTATTTCGAGAATTAAACGGGATCTTAATATGAAACCGATGATTCGACAATTGAAGAATTTATTTAAATCTTCGCAATGTGCATGTGAGTCTCTTTAGTACTGTTTGTTACAAAATAGTATAAAGAATTGAAACCGGACCATCTATCATTTCATTTACACTAGTATTGAAAGAGACTTTTCCACACTTAATGGATCCTCATAAATTCCACTATTATAAAAATTATATGAGAATTAATAAACGTATTGTTTGAAAGAAGTGTCGTGAATTGAAATTCAGTTATATTAAACACACGTCATTTGAAAATCCTTTACAAACACTTTAAAACGTAATAGAAACAAAACAATAATACTGTATTCGTTTTTGAAGACAAGAGATGGCAACAGACTTCGAAAACATTCGCTGTTATTTATATAATGCTTCTGTGACAAATCAATACAAATAATAACAACATAATTTAAGAATATCACTCATCAAATTATTGCATACAGCAGAACCGTGATGAACAGTACCGGAAAGTTGCATGCGAGCAATGAAATGCATCATCACAAAGCAAAACAAAAAAAACTATTGAAGAGCTTAGTATATGAAGGTGTTTACTCTGTTGTTTGTTTTATCCTCAAAACGACTTTACATGCGATTCTTATGAGTTGCTTTACTACTTTTGACGAAAATCTTAATATTGGTCATATAAAAAAGAAATAACTTCCAGTAATATAAAAATAGTCCCATGCAAGTTGACTAAATCTCAATTTTTTCTTCGGCACCTTTCTGAGTTGACACCTTCTTGCACTAAGACCCTATTCAAGTCAATGCTTTCGATGGGTCTTTCTTGAGGAGCCTTAAGTTGAAATTCCAGCAGCGTACGCTGCATCCCGGGCCGGCGGGCAGCCACCTCTGGACGCATCGGTTGGTGAATTTAAAGCGCCAGGTGGGCGGGTACCAATGGTGTTGCCGGCGTGCGTTATATGTCTCTCTCCATTATCCTCTCCGTGCGCCCGTGACAAAGTGAGGGAACGGCCGGGTCGGCCTCGCAGCACAGTGGGCCCAGTCCACACCGCAGCGGGCATAATAAAATGTCGGCCATTTTCAAGAGCCTTGCAGTCTACAAAAATTAAAATTATTTTTTACGTTATGTATATTTGACATTTTAAATAATAGTATAACATAGGTAATAATGTTACTCGGAGCAACTGACCGGGAGCGGTAGCTCAGTGCATCAACTGATGTCACTGCAGCGCCTCTGACCGGGTGGTCGTAGGTTCCCACTCCCCACGGCGGCAGGATTTTCGACAGTAGCTTTTCAGCTAGGTCGAATTCAGTCGCTGCCGGGAGGAGAATTCTGCGGCGCTGCTCTGTGGTAGTTTTCCGTGGTTTCTCCGATCAACACCAGGCGAATGCCGGAGCAGTACTCTACCAAACGGGCCACGGACCGCGCGCGATCTGTCCTTCCCATTCCTTGTCCTATCCCCTCCCCTTACACACACACTTACACTAACATGCACTACACTACCACGTATCCCAGGAGACCGGTCGGGAGCTTAGAGATTGTCTCGGCTGGGGCGGTGCCCCGCTGGTGGGAGAGTCCTGGTTACGGGGAAACCCCACTAGCCGACGGTAGGTCGGCGCCGGATCTTGCCATCCAGCGGCAATCAATCAATCGGAGCGACTGCGTGGTGTAGCGGTATTGTGCTTCGTCTGTTGGGTTGGATTACCTGAGTTCGATTATTGGCACAGAGAAAAAATTACGAACGGCATGTGGTGTGGTGGTCAGATTGCTCGTTCTCAATCAGGTCCCCGGGTTCGATCCTCGGTGGTTCCAAGTCGAGTTTGTGGTGGACAGAACAGGTTTGTAGCAGGTTTTCTCGGGGTACACCCGCTTTCCCTGCCAATATTTATTCGCAATAATATTGCGAGTGGAATACCACTGTAATGCTCCAACAATGATTTCCTACGTTATCCTTCATGAATCATCATTGCACTAAGAATCCACAGCTGGGTCTACGCGGTAACATAGGAACTACCTGAGATGGGCCGCATCAAACTCAACGGATTGCCCCTAGTAGGTCACCGCGAAATGGTGAGGGACGTGGGAGCCCCCCTCCCAAGTCCCTGGTTGCAGGTGACGCAGATCCCCAGTTACGGACTCAATAATACTAGTGCTAATTGATAAAAATATTACGGTTTTCCTAATTTAAGTACTCTAAGTACTTGGAGTTGCGGCCGGAGCCGAAATCTGTATTCTGAACTTTGTCACTCATGAATAAAATATTTCACTATCTCATCTTATATTGTATTATCTTATATTATTTTAAATTCTTTATAAATAGAAAATGCTCGACCGTGACCTACGGAATAATATTTTTCACTTCACATGAAACGAACGATCCTTTTTTCAGTGTGCAGCTGTTTTACTCAGTTTGACGAATTGATTCTGTTCCTAACGAATTGTCTTTAGTTCATTAGTTGGGCAGCAAGCTATTGTATTAGGAAATTATCCGAATTTAATAAGATTTTCCTATAAGTTGAATTAATTTAAAAATTTTGTGTATTTCGATAATTTTTTTAATTGTTTTAAAAAATTTTTTTTTATAATGTAATTGAGATACACGGATTCAAGAACCTTTTAGAGGTAGAGTTATAATTTGACTTTGAGAAAGTAAATCTTCCTTTCATCACTTGTAAAATCTTGTAAGACGTTTTATCTCAATGTATGTATGTATGTATGAATGAATGATTGAATGCCTTATTTTACGTGGCGAGACTCAGGCCATGAGGCTTCCTCTTCCGTCTGACCACGCAAATTTCGTTACGCTCATTTCACTCACTAGCGAAGAAAGAAGGTATTACTTGGGCGACGAAACAGGCGATTTGAATTTAGCTCAGAGGCGTCATTTAGGCTTGAGGATCTTTTACATCTACTACATGGGACAGCCGGCTTTACTTCCCCTCCGAAGGAAGGCGTACGGAGGATTGTTTTTTGCCCTTAACAATCCACGACTTCGATCGGATTTGAACCCGCACACTTGTGTATACCAGCCCGATACGCTAACCGTTCCACCATCGCCGCCGCAAAAGTATTCATAACGCCCACCACAAGTGAGCATTGCGCGTGAAACCTGCTCGTGTCGGTGGCCTGTGGGCCAGCGCTCGGGGGCGGCGCCGGCCGCCTAATGCGATGCGCTTGAGCCGGGGTCGCCCCCCCGCGCCTCGCACGTCTCTCCGCGAGATGGATGCGCCGCTTGTGCGCAAATGAAGCGCGTAATGTATGGCCCCGCCCCCGCCCCCACCCCACCCCAGGTGCCTTCGCCGCGCCGCAACTTACGGCTTTGGGGGCAGACAGGCGGCCGCCTCCACTGCGCTTTTGCATTACGATAATTTTTCTTAATCTCAAAGTTTGTCTTTCGTGGCTGTTATCTTATTTTGTCGTTTTCTTCTTTGGCCATGCCTTTCAAGAGCTGCTACTGTTTAAAATATCAGGAATTTAAAATGTTACTACTGTATTCCAATACAAACCTATTGACTATAAAATGTAATGTATGGATTAAATGAAGTGTATGATTGAGTATAAAATGTTAATATTACGAAACCCCTAATAGATTCCAGAAATTAATTGCAAGATGTTGCCTAAATTTTACCGCTGTTCCCTAAATCATACTGCTGCGTCGCTACTGCAGCGACAGCCTCAGTGTGACGCAACATATAATATTTCAATTGTGCGTCCAAGACCAAAGAAAGCATGTTCTCTCGGAAAAAATCGTCAGGGAACCGCTTGAACAAAACCTTCTAAAACAATGATATGTCAACTTTTTTTTGTCGATGTAATTAAGGTATACCCGGCATTTTTTTTTAGTGTAGGGTTATACCATTTGTAATTTTCACTTTGGTTAATAACTGAAAAAAATCACACTTGGATTCGAGGGCAAGAACTTCAACAAGTGATTCAGAACAACCGAATTATAGTTGACACTTACGAAATGATGGCATTCTTAGCCAATTGCTTAAAATAATTCTTCACTTCTAGACATTATTTTTCCTAGATGTTTATTATGAATGCGTAATGAATATGTGTTTATTTTGAATGCGTAATGAGTCATAGGAAACGTAGCAAAATGACATCATCACCTTCATAGTAGTGAGACCACAGTTTGCCACCAATTTGACTAGAACTTTCAAATAATTCGTTTTATACTCATCCAATGGACCACCTACTCTCTATTGTCTCCATTGCGCAGTATAAATAGTGTTTTGCATATTAAACTCAAACGATTTTGGGAAAAGATTTTGATCATTTTCCATAGAAAGCAAAAGATTGTTTTGTCGTAAAAAGAGTCTGTGTATTTGCCATGCAAGCATCGCCCAGAACATCATGGTTTGTGATCCGGCCTTTCTGCATTAAACAGAGCCCTCATGAGCCATAGTCTGCAATGATAATGGGCGTAAATGAATTTGGCCTATGCCTAGGAACGGGATTTATGACACAAGCGGCCAGTTATCGGAAACAACCCCAGTGTCAATGATTTTGTGTTCATTGTACGCGCTGTTGTCGGGGACGTGCAGTCAGTAGGGTATGAGCAGATCGTTGACTCACTCTGCAGCAGTGAGATGTGAAGCATTATCATTATTGCATCATTGTACCTCTGTGTGATCTCTCGACCTCTGGCCCTGCGGTCATTTCAAGCAATGCATGACAGCGTCAGCTGCCTTGTGCCATCAATTTGATCGACATATGTTTGACGACGTGTGGATGTATCTCCATCGGTTTTGATTTATGCTCACAAGAGCGACACTAGCGCTCCCAACCACCCAAGAAGACGACCTGTTTGAAGTGGGATGGTACAACGCCACCCGGCCATCACACTCTGGCTTGTGCCAAACTCGCTTTTCCCATGCTGACGCTGCAGATGCTAACGTGAGCTTTCGAAGTTGCTTTGTATATCTTATGCTCACATAGCGAGCAACCCTTCGCGATCCAAAACTGTACTCGTATAGACTGATAGAAATTGATTCTACAAGTGGGCAAATGATGCCCGGTGGCAGAATGCAAAATTGGAGTGTTCATAACGAAATGGCTCATCGATTGTAACCGTACTCACTTGAGTGCCTGTGACCGGGAGGTGTGAATGTTTGAGTTCCGACGTTAGCAGGATTTTCGACACTAGCTACATAGCTGGGTAACATTCAGCTGTTTATGTAGAATTATATCCATAGCGCCCGGCTAGCCTGAACGGTGAGTTTCCGTGGTTTCTCCGATCTACACATGCACACCAGGCGGATGCCGGAGCAGAACCCTAACAGTCTACGGACCACGCGCTACCTTTCCTTCCTCTTCCTTGTCCTATTCTTACCCTTTACCTACACGCACAACACTACCACACATGTCAGAAGACCAGACATAAGCCTAGAAGTTTGTCCCGCTAGCAGGTGATACTTGGTTGGGGAAAACCCTGCAATTCAGCGGATAGGTCGGGGCCAGATCAAGCAAGCCATCTATCGCGCTACCTCTCATAATAAAATATGTACTACACTGACTGGACTAATGATAGGCGCTCACGTGCCCGGAATCACTGATTGGTGACTCGTATCGGGGTATCCATAAGGAAATTGCTCCCCAGTGTGAGCCGTGCTGCAAGGCTGCAGAAGCAGCAGCAGCTTGGCCGGGCGGGGCGCGTCCTCGTGGGGTGAGAGGTCACCCGGAGCGCGAGGCAGATTTCGCGAGTTGCTCTGTCTCCCCTTTCCTGCCCGGCGGCGGCCGTGATGAATGGCACGAGCTGCCGCCCCCCCCCCGCCCCACCACGCATCAGCCGCCAGATGCAGGTGGCGATGCCTATCGCCGCGCAGGTGCGTCCACCACCGCGCGTGAAACCCGCCTCGGGAGAGTGTGGGCGGGTGAGCCTCGACCTGCCCCGCCTCGCCTCGCCCATCCACGCCCCCCTCGCCCCGCCTCTCCCGCTACGTCCCGCCAACCGCCTCGCCCCGCCCGTCTCGCCAAGCCCGCCGCCTCCCCCCCCCCCCCCCCGCACGTCCCGCCAGACACGCCTCGCCCCGCCGCCTCGCCCCGCCCCGCCCCACCTCTCCCCACCTCGCCCCACCTCGTCTCGCTTGCTTGCTCCCACCATGAAAGGTGGCTTAGGGCTGAGTACATATCAAGACAATGCCACTGACCAGGAAGTCTTGTGTTTCAAGTTCTGACTGTCCGGGGGAGAGTTCTAGCGTCCGGCTGCTCTGATCGGTAGTTTCTCGCTGGTTTCTTCGATCAACGCCAGGCGAATGCTTGAGCAGTACCCTAACTACCTAAGATCTTTCGTTCCTGTTCCTTGTCCTATCTTCACCCCTTACTTACATACATTTACATGCAGTACTCTACCGCACATGCCGGGAGACCGGTCGGACTCGGCAGCTCAGAGCTTGTCCTGGCTGGGGCGATGCCTTGTTGGTGGGAAATATCTGGTTTGGGAAGAACCCGGAAGCGGACATGTGGGTCTGAGCCGGATCTCGCCAACAAGCGGAGGAAGATCACCTCCACTCCAGCCATAAGAACAATAAACCCATACTGGACTTGACTTAGCCTTAATGACCTTAGCAATGGCACGAGCTGACGCCGAAGCCCCTGCCGCCTGCTCCGCATGAACCGCCAGACGAAGGGGGCGATGCCACCGCTCCTCAGGTGCGTCCGCCATCACCGCCTGCGCTTGCGACCGCCTCGAGAGAGCGAGTGGGCGGGTGCGCGAACACGGTCCACCCCGCCCCGCCTCGCCCCTCTCCTCTCCGCCCCGTCCCACCCCGTCCCGCGCCGCACCATCCCGCCCCGTCTCGTCCCCCTCCGGCCCGCCCCGCCCCGTCCCGGCCGCGCCCACCCCGTCCCGCGCCGTCCCGCACCGTCCCACCCCGTCCCGCGCCGCCCCGTCTCGTCCCCCTCCGTCCCGCCACGTCCCGGCCTGCCCCACCCCGTCCCGCGCCGTCCCGCACCGTCCCGCCCTACCCCGTCCCGCCCTGCCCGCCCGTCCCGCCCCGCCACGTCACGCCCGCCCGCCCCGCCCCGCCCGTCCACCCGCCCCGCCCCACCCGTCCCCCCGTCCGCGCCGCCCGTCTCGTCCCCTCCGTCCCGCCACGTCCCGGCCTGCCCCACCCGTCCCCACCGTCCCGCCCTACCCCGTCCCGCCCTGCCCCCCCCGCCCTGCCCTGCCCCGTCCCGCCCTACCCCGCCCCGCCGCCGCGGCGCTGGTCGAGCGCCCTCCGCCGTTGCGCGAGTATGGTCATTTAGCAGTGCGCGCCGACTCGGCGTTTATCGCCGCCGCGCGCGCGGGAGATTGTATCCGGTGCTCTGACGATCAGCGATTCCTCGGGAGCTTTCCCTTCGCTGGCTCCCGCTCTCCCGGGCAGCGGCAGAATAACACTGGAAATCTTAACTTTAAACTTGCTTACGGAGTCTGATTTAACAAAAATGTTTTAAACGTAAGAATGGAAGTATCCTTTCAAAACGTGAGAATCAGTTCTAATGTTTTTTACTGAGAAAATAATTTATCGTATTTATTCACATATCAGATGAAAAATGTATAGATGCGTCTAGCGAATTAATTTATTGCATCATGTAGTCTGTCAATGGAAATTTATAATTCATACGAGTTACAACCAATAAAAGTTATGTTGATCATCTTCAGAAAGAATGGATTTCTCTGTGATACTCTACTTTCATCCCATATTCTTATTACAGTATCCAAAAATGAAGATCCATAATAAATCCTAATAAATTACTACCCCCAACTAAAGTTGTTTTTTTGCCTCATTTCAAAGTATTATTAATAAGTATATGGTGTATCATTACCCTGATGCAGCGCTCAATTTAATTTTCAGAGAGGAGGTTTATTTTGCGTGTTTTTTCATTTGGTGTATTTAATAACATGTTCGACAAGAACAGAATTTGGAATTACAATTGCTATTGATTCACTCATGCTGTGTTATTTTAATTTGGTTTACTTGACAATTGTTGTTATGATTTCTGGATTAATACATCTGCTTGTATCCCTGCTTTGACTGAATACAATGTCTCATTGACATAATGTCCGTACGACTTTTTTCTTTATTTCTCAAAGGGAGATATTTTCCCTGATGGAATGTTTGCAGACTAAAGATTTTTACTGTTGGTATAACAATCATTTTATTCAGATAGACTAGCTGGTTTAGTTATTAGCATTTAAAAATGAAACAATAAATTCAGCAACTTGAATCGAATGAAGCATATCTCAGACCAAAAATTTTTTTGTTTTAGAACATTCTCGGTTGTTGAGTCCCTACGACTTTTCATAACCGCGGAGCAAAGATGGATTTTCGGTTGGTGTATAGAGTTCGTGACATTCCCATGAAAGAGAGTAACAGAGAAGGCCGTAAGCCTGAATGCGTAGCAGGATTTGTGATTTATGTCGGCGAAAAGTTCACTGCGGTTCCCTTTCGCATGTCGAAACCGTGTATCACTGTTATTTTAAATATACAGGATTGTCGAAAAAGAAAGCTGCCCAGCCTCGCATTTGCGAATACGAGTCGCCGTTATAAAGCGGGAGAGCTGGATTTTTCTGTTCGTGATATATAGCTGAAAAGGATGTATCAATATAAAACCGGTCGCCATTACTTCATAGGCACGCATCGTCCCCGTAACTCTTCTGCGATATACCCCCGCGCAAACTCTTTTCCTGGTCGAAATTTGCAGTCCGTACGGTCTCCGTAGAATGTACGTCATCCCTTCGAGCAGGCTAGGCAGGGTCTCCGTCCTCTCATAAAAAAGCTCCTTCGATCTGAGACCTCAAACCACGCCCTCGCATATTCTTCGATCACCAATGTTGGAAGCTTCGCCATGGAGTGACCACTAAGTTTGGTGCCATCACATTTCACGCAGCCCCGAAGTTGCTATTGTTGATCATAGTTTTTCTCAGTTTTTCACTTGCCTTTTATTCCTCTAGTAAACCAGCGCTTGCACGTTTGGAGAGAGTTTATTAGTTAGTGGGTCTTCATAGGTGACAAAATGGTTATAAAATATATCTATACGGATTGTCGTGAGATACTAGCATTGACCAATGCATGCAAAATATGTCATTAACGATATGTGATTCCATGGTCACCAATATTGGACTCTTGACCAAGGAGTTACCGCAGAGTTTGGAACCTTCTGTTCATGCAGCTCCAATCATAGCTGCTATTACTAATCACAATTTTTCTTTCACGTTTCTCTAGTTACCAGAATTCTTGTTTTGAAGAGGAGAGCCAGTGGGTCTTCATAGTAATGATATCTGTACTGACAGTCACGAGAGATAGTCATTGACCGCTGCGTACGAAATATGAATGATTCACGATTCTACATCATCAATGTGGGATTCTTGACCAGGGAGTTACTAAATTTGGTTGGTTCTCAGTTCGTAAAATAAAACATAAAACATCTCTACTTGGACAGACATGAGAGATTGCTGTTGGCCACTGCTTCCAATATATATGATATACGTTTAGATTATTGAAGTAACTGTTATATGGTAGAACTGATTGGTTATATTTATCATTTCCGCTTTTCATTCATAATTTGTTTCAAACACAAATGTCATGCTTAATCTAAATACTTAGATTATTGCACTCATCTGGATTACAGCGCAATCATTGCATGTACAATGATTCACAATGGTTAGGTTAATAAATCTCAGCGTATCATTCTTCGATGATTTATTTAAGGAGCATATAACAGACAATACAAAATAGTATCTTCCAGCAAATGTTCTGGTTTCATTGTCATTGGTGTTTGCGTTACGTTGTGTAAGACCTAATGTGCAGTTGCATATACACATTAAACAATTCATTACGAAATTCGTTAATGATATACTAACCTGTTCAATGGTAAAACTCAAATAATATAAAAAGAAACACGTGTATATTTTTCATTAAGCGAAAAAAATCCTGTGTGAATTCGAAATTTCCAATGACATTTACGTATTTCTTTATTTTGAATTCCATATTTTTTTCTTCTTAATCCTCCATAAAGGGACTCCAGATTAGGAAAATTTTGATTCAGGCTAGGGCGCCATCCCCCAGAAGCAGGAAGTTTTGAAAAATAACATTGTTTTTACTGTAACAGAAATTCTTTTTTCTTTCATCTTTAAATCATTCTTTCGTATCTCTCAAAGATCACGAAACAGCTACAAACACATGCGTGTGCACTCCCTGACGCGTGCTCTCAAATTCATGCGTGAGAGCACTCCGGCACGCATTCCACTGTTTGTGGCCTCGTGTCGAACATCTCCTGGGGGTAGAGTAAAAAATAATAAAAGCTATGGTCGTAGCCTTTGGAGGGATATCTTCCATAATTATCTCTGAATTGTTCGGAAACACGTACGAGAATTTTCTGTAAGTTTCAACTGGGAATTTCCCAATACCAATTATTATTCTTTTTGATCTGATGATCATAAATATTTTTGTTAACATTTTTACTCATAGTATTCCGACGAGATTCCTTACTGTAAATTGCTTCTTAAATGTTTATATTTTGAACACTTTAGTATGCATGTAAAGCCGAATTACAGCACACTAGATCTTGTAATACTTGAGTATTTTGAAATAACTAGTTATATTTTGTTACACGAACGTGCAATAAATTTTTGGAAAACAAGAAATCACATATATAGCTCAATTCGTAATGTTTGATAGAACATTATGTTGGGGTATTCTAATTGTAGAAATGAAGGTTCTAATACTATTTTGATTACTCATTTTATTCTCCCTCTACTCTGTTTCTCTTCACTCTTCTTCATTGCTCAAGGCTTCAAAGCTTTTCATAATATATCGATGACTCCGATCTAACCAATGATTTCTATATTAATGGAGGAAAACGAATTAAACACGTACGTCACAAGAGGTAAAGGGTATCCATTGTACATCTGCACCGAATCGTGGATGTGTTGACTTCCAAGGAATGTGCGACGATTACGCAATCGACGCTCCCTGCCGGTGGTTGCGGAAGGCGCGGATGTTTTCAGAGAAAGTAGTAGGAGCGACACCTCAGAAAGGGCTCTGGAGACGGCCACTGCTTGTTAAGCTCACGATTTTGCTGTCACTAACGTGAGAAGGGCCTCATTTCATTCCGCTTACTAATGGTATTGATGTATCTACATTCAGTTCCCTTGATTCTTATTTCTAACGATTATTCAATGGTGATCTCATTCGTTTGGATGGATGAGGCTTCTCTTCAGAACATTTTGTGTTCTACATTAATTTGCTGTATCAGTACCTGTTTAATAAGAATGTTTTCGTGAAATTCCTGTGTGTTAGCTGCTTTGAAAGTAAGTTAGCACTATCAAGAGAATAAACGTAAATTATATTTACGTAAAATAATGTACGTTGAATGTATGATGTCGAACTGGTTTACTTTTTTTTCTCATTCATCGAATCTTCATTTTTGTCGAACCAAATCAACTCTCCCCTTTATCTCCCCAGTGTTTTGAAAAATACGGTTTTGCTTCGCACGCCATCTCTATAGTTTGCTTTCCAAGGCGTCTGAGTCTCTGTATGGTTTTCTTAGAGACATATTAAGGCTTGTGATTATGCAAAACAAATTGCTATTACGTTTCAATCTAAATATAGAGGTTCTTCTAAGAGAAAAATGTCAGTATTTTCCATTACGTAGAAACAGAAACTAAAAATCTACTCGAATATAAATGTACGTATTAAATTCCCTAGATATCCGTTGGCTCGCAGTATCGAAAATGAAGCGAATAGAATATAAGTTTCTAGTATGAATTTGTAATTCGCCCTTTAGCTGAGCATTAACTTTGAGATCACGCGAGTCTCCGCCACTTCCACCGCCTCAGCCATCTCCGCCAGCAGCAGATCGTGAAACAGGACAAACAGGTTTGATACGTCTTAATGATCGTGTGTTCGGCCTGAAGCGCGCCGACTACAATGCTGACCCATATTTCCCTTTCACGCCGCGCGCTGCGCGGGCGTCGCTGCCGCCACCGCTCCGAAAGCAGCCGATGGCGGCGCGGCCATTGAAGAAACGTGCACCCAATTGACGGAAGTTCTCATGGAATTCTTTAATGATGGGTGCATAATTCTACGTACGCCAGTTTTTTGCCTGCCTCCCTTTGCATTAGAGCTTCTAGTATCATCAATCCGAGTTAACCGAAGACGAGGCATAGGTAGGTGGAGTTTACGAACATGTTTTAATTTGCGTACATTTACTTAAGTACGATGGAGAAATAAGATCATAATTATAATAATAACTACCCAGCTCCTTTCAGGAAAAAATGCACAGAACTTTCTTTTTCTTGCAAAATGGGAGTAGAGCTCTCAGTAAGCTATTCCAAGATTCGCACCATAGATTTAAAAATTGGAAACTCAAGATACGATACTTCCAGCATTTATTTTTGATTCATTTTTCGATTGTGTGTTTCATTGCTGCAAGCCATTAGACGTTTTGTACATTTGTGGTTCTCAGGCTTCATAAGACTATGACTTTCGGGTCTAACATCCACAGCGGGAATCATTGTTTCGTTAGTGACGTTGGTGTCATACGCGGCTAGTCATGCGAATGTTCTCGGCTGTCCGGATTGCGCCGCGTTGAATGCTGCTGTCGATGTTTCGACCATCTTGTCGTGAGCTTCCTGATCGCTGAAGTGCCTTGATTCATCAACAAAAATATTCTTCTGTGATGTGCTTTCTTGCAAATATGCTTTTAAATTTCCAATACAAATTTCTTCCCTAATGTGCTTTCAAACCGAAAGGACAGAGAATTTTCGTACTAAATCAATCAGATATGTGAAACATCGTTATACCGTAAGCTAACAATATTTCAATCACCAAATTAGATTGCCCTGAATCATGAAGTATACGGCCATACATTTAATAAAGAACGATAGAAACTCGGTGTTATCTGACAGCAATGAAGCGAACTATGGGTGAAGAACGTACACGCAATTTTATTAGTATTTTCATCCTAAATGTACAATTTTCATGTAATACCTTTTTTGTCGTTATTTAGATCTGAAGTTAATAACGAATTGAATGAGATAATTTGCAGTTTTGCAAGTAAATTATATGACACCATTGAAACTAGAAAACTGTTAAAACTACTGTTCATAAAAAGTTATCTGAACAGTAATATTTATTGTTACTAGCGATAGTGTAGTAAACCTCTTAGACTAGTTTCGTTTCGAATTTCTGTAAGTTCTCTAAAGTATAAAAAAAATGAATAAAATTTCTTGCATGGTTATATTGGCTGGCAGTTTTGTTAAAGTAGTTGAAAATAAAAGAAAAATATGCAGGTTTCCCATGAGTCAACATTACATCAGCTAGGACAAAATATGAAAATTTGTCCAACAAAGCAAATAAAACTAAACGCACTCGTTTGCCCTTCGTCTCCCATTCTTCAGATGAATGTAAAGAGAATAACATTCAAATTTTCTATCAGAAGTTAACCATCACTGTAATATTATGAATGTTCACCTACGTACCTATTTTTACTTTAAATTGCTAGAGATAATTGTGACGAATTCATGAAAACACTCTCCTCATGGTCAACCGTTTTTGTTGCTTTTCTTCATTATCCCCATTGTTACAAATCGACTGAACTCAATGTTCCTGCAACAGCGTATGCACACGAAAATGCTGCGATCGTTTTAACGCCAATAAATTCAGCTGCAGCTGTATTGTAATCGCGACTGACTATATTCAGCTCTTATTGGAAAATTCTTCCATCTACGAGCTATCCTAATGTGTATCTCCTCGAAACGTGGAATCGTTTAATTCCAACTTCCAATCATTGTATTAATAAAAATTCCAATTACAATTTAATATCACAATTTACACTAACCATTTCTCAATTTTCCAACTAAACAAATTATCGGCGAACTATCATCTACATAATACCCAGACTATGTTGAAAACCCGATGGCACCTCACCAACCGCTTACGTGTGCTCGCTACGAAATTTATCTAGAGACTGAATTCATGTGTCCTTCCTGACGATCAAGACCATTCGAACGCCCTCTTCACACTTTCTGCACATCATATGTTCGGGGTCGTGTCCATTTACACAACGTTCTGACATCAAGCAGAGTATATTAACCCTTGTTGATGCGTTGTGCTGCCCACGCGTATTCTTTGACTGAAAACGATGCCATATGCCAACACTACATGTTGATTTTACCATTAAAAACTAATTCGAAGGTTCTTGGCTCATCGTGCTATCCATCAAAATTCAATTGGTATCTTAGCCCTTCAGATCCTTATCTATCTTCCCCATCAAAATGAGAAAGTATGTCACAGATCTCAAATGAATTTCCCAATTCAGGACCTGGTGGGAGGTTTTTCCCAGGTGTATTTCCACAACCACTCAACCGCCCGTTTGTCCCATCCCCCCCCCCCCTCCCCCGCCAGCACCGAGCGTCCCTCGGAGCGACCGCTTCATGTCCGGCACGCCCGCTGGCCGGCCGGCCGGCCCGCCCGCCCGTCCGCCCGCCTGCCGTCCGCCGGCAGTAAACTGCGAGAAAGCTCGCTGAATCGTAAATGAGGTGCCCCGGGCCGCGCGCCCTGGGGGCTACCATTGTACAACTTTCTTTTAATCTCGTGGGCAGGCCCAGCCGCCGGCGCCGCCCACCGCCCGCGGCCCGCGCTCACTCCAGCCGCCCGCGCCCGCGGATTAAAAACAATTTCCTCAATGCACGCGGCGAGGCGCGGAGGGCCTTCGGTGTAAGCAATCTGTGCATTGAAATAATCGACTCTTCTCATTGGTAGGTAGTAGGTTGGTTGGTGATTTCGGGCGCGTCAACAGCTTACGTCATTAGCATGTTTTTGGGAGATGGCGGTGAACTCCCGCTGGATGGCGAGATCCGGCGCCGACCTACCGTCGGCTATTGGGATTTCCCCCTAACCTGGACTCTCCCACCAGCGGGCACCGCCCCAGACGGGACAAGCTCTAAGCTCCCGACCGGTCTCCCGGAATATGTGATAGTGTAGTGCATGTTAGTGTAGGTATGTTTATATAAGGGGTGAGGTTAGGACAAGGGAAAGGATAGAATCGCGCGCGGTCCGTGGCCCGTTTGTTAGGGTACTGCTCCGGCATTCGTCTGCTGTTGATCGAAGAAACCACGGAAAACTACCGATCACAGCAGCCGCCCTGTACTTTTGACGTAGCTGACCTAGATGAAAAGCTAGTGACAAAAATCCTGCCTCCGTCAGGACTCGAACCTAGGACCTCCCGGTCAGAGGCGCTGCTTAGTGACATCAGTTGATGCACTGAGCTACCGCTTACGGTTTCTCATAGATGAGAGTTTTTCATAAAAATGTTTTAATTTGACTTTTTAGTTTGCATTGACTGTAGGACACTGGATAGGTTGTGTCAATTAAATATTCTCGATGGAAATTTATGCTTAATCGTGCACATTTTGAATTTCTTTTCCTTTTTCCTCTAATTCTTTCTTGCAAAAATATTTTCTGCAGCCAGTCTGCAAGAATATTTTCGTAAACTGTCAAGTGAGGACAAGCACGTTTCTCCAATCGAATTCAATTCAATGATGATTTATTTGATTATAACGTTATAATTCGCCATTTGCTGAAATTGCATATACGAGATGTATATTCGTATATGGTTGTTCGTTCGTTCGTTCGTTCGTTCGTTCGTTTTCTCTAAAAATGCTAATTACTGTGCGTGATCGTGATTTTGTACAAAGGAAACCGCACCATTTGGACACTGGGTAATTCATTTGTACGTGCCTGTACTGAGTTTTACCGATTTAACCGGTACTTCAGATTTACGGAGTTAACTACAACACTACGAGGACACTGCCATGTAGTCTTTCTTCACTAGCAATTCACAATGGTTTATGTTCTTCCCTAGTTGATGATTAGTATTATTTGCCTCTTTTTCTCTCAAATGTGTATTAACGTCAATCAAATAAAGAATGAAGCGAATGTATTTTACTTTCTGATTTTGATGACAGTCTTTAATTTCTTCGTTACGTGGATCCCGTTTCATATTTTATTGAATTATTATTGTATTGTATCATCTCTTTCTACATTTTTACTTTCTCACTATCGCCATCGCTGTAGAAAGAAGGTACGTAATGTTGCATGAAACAAACTGGCAAATTTTCGGCAGAAAACTATTACAGGGACCCGACAACGAGAAAGTGGATAAAGATGCTAAATTTAGAAAAAATCGTCTAATAGACATAATATGCAATCATAAGTAATTCAAATGCATGATAAAAATATGGTCATGATTCGTTTCTTTCAAATTATTCATAAACGTGTAAATAAATGAAAATTGCTCTCATTCCTGGTGCAGGGACGAGGAGTATTGTTCAAATGAAGGAGGCGCAGCCTACAGGTTCGAGTCCCTTGACCGCAAGCGTGTGGTTTAACTGTGTTGCTATAATGAGTGTGACTTCTCTGTCATTATTATTAAAAATAAATCCCCCCCATATAATAGCATTAGTAATATATCCCATATGAATCATCGTTAGATTCATTATTATTTTTCCCCAACCATCGGTCATTATTCAAGATCTCTGTTGCCATTATATATGGAATGGAAGGAAAAGTCAATCGCTGTGGTCATGTCTCCAGGAGAC
Source organism: Teleogryllus oceanicus (assembly GCA_964035755.1). NCBI lineage: Eukaryota > Metazoa > Arthropoda > Insecta > Orthoptera > Gryllidae > Teleogryllus > Teleogryllus oceanicus. The sequence goes on along the minus strand of CAXIVR010000014.1, from coordinate 22,255,154 downwards.
TGGAGCTTGTCCTGGCTGGAGCGGTGCTCTCCTGCCGGAACCCAACAAGGAGATGCGTAAGTCGGCGCTGGATCTCGCCATCTTGACGTGGAAGATCACGTCATCTCTCGCAATAAATCATGCACTAAACTTACGCAACTCATGACCCTAGCAGTTGACACGTCCGGAAGCACTAATTAATCTACCATTTAGATGGATTGTATCTTCTATGGCAGAGTGTGTTCTCTCATATGAGACCGCTCCTGCTTGGAGCTATAAACGCTGTCGGCATTCCGACATTGTTCTACAAACACTGCACCTCTGCAAAGGCCGCGCGCGAGAGTAAATTTCACTACTATTGTATCAAACCTGAAGCACCAAATGACGCAATGGAGTTATGTTCTTTTTTTTTTCTGTATACTGAGGCCAACTACAAAATATTGTTATGGTGCAGGAAAAAATGCCAATTTTTATGCATAAAAAGTCATTTAGTGACAGCGAAAACGTTTGTTTTTCTTGCTCCTATATGTGTTAAATTACGTACCACCTCAAAGTGATCGGATTCCGTGTTTTGTAGGTTCTTGAAACCGAAAAAGTGATTTTCAGCAATACGCCTATGAACAATTCTAGCGCCTAAACCGTACCAGTATTTTCCCAAAATAGTTATTTCTATATCAATCTGGCGATGTCGGGACCTCTGGATTTAAGTGGAATATGATTTTTTAGACGATTTTACATCAACCCCTTTTTTGAATTTTCTCAAAAATGTGTTGTTTTTTTCGAATAGAGGAAAGTTTGGTTATAAAAATGGCGTAGGTCGATTTTCATTCAAAAATTGTCTTTAGAAATTTTCGAAAAGTGCAAAATTTAATTTTTGAAACATTTTAGTTTCAACAAAGGTTCGTGTTAATAACGACTCCGTTTTGCAATTCAGCTAATTTTATCTGTAAATATGCATCTTCATGACCTCCTTTCAACTTTGACCCCTCATAACCTTTGAAACAAATTTCAGTGACGGTATGGGTTACTCTCATTTCTACACTTCTGATATAATTCGGAGTTTCCAAATTGCCACACTGTCTGATTGACTGACTCGTTGAGTTTCTTAACTGTGAAGAGTGGTGTTCCCCAGTCGCAGATCTGGATTCGTGAAACGACTCCAAATTTGTCTATTTCTAACTCCAGCTTCTCTCAAATGGCCAATGGTACGCACTGGGCTTTGAAAAATCTATACTTTGTTCCGTTATACTTTGCGTCAATTCCATTATGGCTTTGGCATTGCTCACTCACCTACGTCAGTGGAGAATACCTCCGCGAGCTACCGGACGGGGCTTTGCATCGTTGCTTCTTGATGTATCGTGTTGAAGTGGTCACTGGCCATGTCCAGGAAATGTACATCATACCTACCACAACGAGTTCTATGGTCTGCTTCCTGTCCTTTATCTCCTACAGGGGGATCATGTCTGCGTAGAAAGACACGATCTCGGGTGGAGAGCTGTAGATAACCACCCGGACCCTTAGTTTCATGGCGATACTCACGTCCAGTGGCGGCTTGTAGGATAGTGCCAATGTGCCATGGCACCACCAACAAAAAGGAAGGAAAAGAAAATACTCACCACAATTGTGTATAAAATATTATTTCTTCAAAATAGTTTTCTTTATAATAATTCATTTGATCAAGCACTTCGCCCTTCGATGGTCTATCAATACTCTCTTCAATTGCGCAGGGTGCAGTGCCATCTGTCGGCCTCCTCCTAAACCTCTGAGCCACCTAGGAATTGGCACCGGGTATATCCATTTAACGCTGTATGAAGAACTCTGAGTAGGTTAGTAAGCGTCTCTTATGGACGGCATGGTGCCACAAACGAATTGGCACAGAAGTTCACGTTCTCCTCACTAGAGAGTGCACTAATGACACTATCTTCATCGCGCAGACTATCTCTCGCTCAGGATGACCCCGATGCCCTGGTATTTTGTACGTCGTGTCGTGTTGTGTTTCGCACATGGACAGGCGGCGTATACCGGGGCGTAAGGCTTCCCTCTTCTTCCCGCCCCATCTTCAGCGAACTCAGAAAGCTGCGATCTCTTGAGATTTCTGAGGGCGCTCAGGCCTTCAGTCTGAGTATTTTATTTGTTCTTATTATTTTTAGTTTTTTTAAATTTAATCTTCACTCTAACTTAATAAATAAGGTCACTGTAAAATTAAATTTTGTGCTCACGAATTTTATTTTAGAGATTACTACACCAGTTTTAAAACGTCACAACAATTTTTAAAAACATCGATGATATTCGACCGATGTTTTATTAACATCGATGTTACAATTTCTGAAAATCGATGTTTTGTTACCGATGTCGCATGACTGACTGGCACCACCAATACAATTCCGTACCGGCCGCCACTGCTCACGTCATTAGCTTCAAGGTGGAGACTCACGAGGCGATGCTAAGCTCCTGGTTACCGGGTCTTGCCTGGTAACCCACCAGTTGGGCCCCTGGCGCGTTGACCTGTGGGCAAGATTTGGTGAAGGAGATTCTTCGGAATGCCTTGGAATTCTCATATTAAAGTCCGATGGGGCTCTGAGATTTACCGTTCTGGCGAGGTTCTGGCGATTCTCACGTCGATAGCCTAAAGGTGTAGACAGTGAAGAGTCGTAAAGGGCGCCCCAAGCCGCTCGAACCTTAGTTCGGGTGGCCCCCAGTTGGGCTATCGGCTTCGTCGTGACAGTGCCCCGACACTCTGGACACAGAGGAGGGAACTTGTGTCCGGCGTATGTGAGTGGCGCATTGTTTAGACTCCGGTAATAGCCCGGAAACTAGGACCTGGCTGGCAGGGCGGCCCCAATCCAGACATTGTATGGGGAGGTTGCCATGAGGGCAAGCTGGGTTCCGGCAGAATCCGGATACCAAACTGTCAACGTAGTACTTGTGCGTCGGTGGGGATGCGAATGCAGGCGAAAAGCCAAAGGTGGTCCATCCCGGGCTCCTGTGCCCCCTGGCAGAACATGAGAAATGTGTGGAATAGTAGCCCACGCAGGGCCCATTCTGTTCATGTATATATCGCTCTGACTCAGAATTTGTTCGGAGGAATGAAGTTTCATTGAATATACAGGTAACATCATTGGGAAAACATCCACCCCAGTCTTCTCAATTATATGAACAAATGCCAATTCGGATTGAAAAGATTTAACGTCACATAATGTTTCTAATGTCATTTTTCTCAGAAACATTCCTATTCTTCTCATTACTTTCTTGATGATTTGTCTTCTTCTATAACGTCCATAAGGTTGTGCTTTTAGTGAGTCGAATTTTTATATTCGTATATTCGTTTTTTGTATATTAATTAAGAAGAAAGTAAATTGTGAATTGACGGAATTTATTAATTTCACAGTTTTACATTGATAAAAAAAAATTCCTGCTACTTAAAATTCTTATACTTCGTATAACTTGGATTTTACTTTCCTACTTCTCACAATCTTCAAACTACTTTTTCTGTTAAATTATCCTTTCAGAAGTACATAAATTTCTCTTAACCAGGTAACTGTATGTTTAGGCCTTCCTTTGACGGAACTGGGGTACAATTTACGACCGCCCTGTATCGCCCCCGACTTTGTGATCGCGCCCAATTTTAGACCTCTAGAACCGTCCCCCAGCACACATTCAGGAATGCAGTCCACTCTTATGTTTTATTTCTGTCTTCACAAATTACGCTAATGACCTCTTGCGTCTACAACAGCACTTTGGGTCTTGGAAATGCACATAAAGATGCGATAATACACATGGTGTAATGAAATGGCAAAATTACAAAACAAATATTAATTGCTAATATTATGCGGGTCACGCTGGTCTGCTTTTTACTTTCTCGCTACGGAGTAGGGACACATGAAAATACTTTTAAGACACTTAACAGCGTCGGCAACGCCACATTCAACTACTTTTCCTGTATTTACGTTGCTGAATGCATTGTGGAGGGTACAATTACGTTCGTCTTGAGGACTGGAAACATCTATTCAAATCGTAACGCACGGTTACGTCAGGGCGCGGTCTCCTCTGCTCTTTGACGTCCGAACACGGGCGGACACCACCTCCCACCCCGCCCAGGGTCCCCGTTGTCTGATTGGCTGATGTTTTCTCCACATTGTCCGGTCGTCCCGCCAATCGGCTGGCGGGTGGCAATAATTCTCGTTCTGTATGAACTCGATGCGCAGTCCATCTTCGAACATTTTGCTCTGAGGAAGGACGTAGCATGTCTGCCAAAACGTTGCTCTGTGTGCCTAGAACGTGGCGTATCCCGGAGGGCCTAGTAGAATCTTTTTAATATAAATATTTACAGGACCTGCCTCAGATTATTATTTACGAAAAAGAGATTTTCTGAAACTTTTTCAATGTTTTACAGTCGTTTACAATAGTGTTTTAAAATTTCTCTATAAACTCATGAGATTATTAGATATAATTAGAAGAATATGTTTCTATGCTTTATGATTACATAGTTAGTATTTACAAATTCGTAATATTATATTTTTCGTGAATCTGCTTAGTTGATGGATATTTGTATTTTTTATTAATTATATATCGACGAGTATCCTTCGTCTGTTTAGCAACAGAGGAAGTGTGAGGAAAGGGGAGTGACTTTCTTTTTCAAAAATTTCAAAAAGTGATTTGTGTTTTAGATAGTGTAAATAAATATGATTTTTGGGTTATTACAAGATTATTATTAATATATTTACAGTTTCCACACTTAAGTTTGTTTTCATTTCGTTTGTTGCAAAAGCAGTTGCATGATGATTCATTATGATTTCTTTATTCTCGTTGCCCATTTCAGTTTGCCTGCCATTGACATTTGTTATCTTCAGCTTTTTAAGGTAATACATTTTAAATTACTGAACCCATTAAAATAATTGAATGATATTAAATAATATTTTAATGATACAATCAGCTTGCGTTAATAATCTGAAAGCGATAATATTTGTAAGTTAGGAACAAATTCATTCCTCTTATTTGAAGTATTCCGACGTTTTAACTAACTCGCTATTTGTGAAAAGTGTCTCCGCTTATATTTATCCTTGCTTTACGCCTTTGAAACTGGTTACTATTGTTGAAATTTTATTTTTAGAATCTATGTTGAAATAATGTCTCCATACTTCATATATCTACGTATCTTCATAATATTGACGTGTTTTGATTCTTATGACATTAAAAGGTATACCAAGGCAAACGAAATGCTACGCCTCGGGCATCGAACATTTTTGCTTACCACTAAAAGTTAAAGGACTCCCTGCAGACATTACAGAAGGCCCGAATAACGAAATTTTTTGAGTGTAATTTTGTATTTTTGTATTAAGAACCGTTTTTACTGTTAACTCAAAACCAGAAAAATAAAACGTTGAACCTTGTTGTTTCTTCCGATACATTTTTTTAAACATGCTTCAATTCGGAATCTCCAATCGAAGTTAAAGATCGTCGCGTTGAAAAAAACCTGCCAACTAAAACGTAGAAATAGATAGCCTTCTAGATCTTAATTTCCCGAAATGAAATTTTGCTGTTATGGTAATTCAAGTCCGCGTACGGTGACTGGCAACTAAAGACCGACTCTACTTTTGGGCGTAAACCGAATTGCCACATCTATGAGGTTGTGTCATGTGTCTTTGACTAGAAAAGGCTTCAGTATGCTGTAAGCTATACTCAGGTGTTGTTAGTGTTGCTTCTAGTTATACTTTTGAGGCAATACGTCTTACGTACGAGCTATGAATAATTACTTCTGGAATGATTATGTGGTGAAACGGATTTCAATGAGGGGCATTGCGTCGAAAGGCGTGGTCAAAGAGCCGCTTTCCTTTCATTTGAAAGCACAGTATTTATTATTGGTAGTCGTAAAGGTAATTTAATTTTCGTTGCACTTTTTTTCCAAGTTAGACCGTCACTGTTCCCGATACATCCAACACGAATGGCAAGAATTTGGCAGACACGAGCGGCAAAACGTATGACTCAACGTATGTAAGCGTAGATGGAAGCCCAGCGACACGTTGAGCTATAATAATATTTGAAAGAAACATATCTTAAGTCTGTTTTACGCGGTCATTTTTTCATCATTTTTCTGTTTAGAAACTGAATGGGAAAAGGACGTTCGGTTCTACTCGTACCGAAACTGGATGAACATGATTCCAGCGCTTTACACGGTAATTTCTGGTCTGTACGTAATCGTGATGAAAATACTTCCTCCGAACTCCGCAAAATGCGCTGGAGTGTAACAGTTGAACATTGCATTTACGGAAACAAATGAAATTCGCGAGAAGAATGATCAGATAGTTACGAATTCGCAATGTAAGGAGTAGAAAGACGTGTGAGGTATTGTGGTTCGCATGTAGGCGCGCATATTTATATACTCCCTACCAGAGAACGCACGCAATCGAAGAATGCTCCACAAAGTGACACTGGGGGCGCCGTATTCAAACTGAATGAAGTATGTACGGAAAAATGAAGCATGCATCATTTTTTCGTACAAATGACATCCAGTCTGGTCAGTAACTTGTCTGTATCGACGGGAAATGATGAAAACATTACCGTGTAGAACAGGCTTAATAGAAACGAGAAGATGGACTCACGGGAGGTGTCATCAAATCGATTTCGTATATTTTGGCGACGGTTAAAAGTGTGAAGTTTTAAAACATGATGAAAGTCAGTTTCCTCGAACCTATCAACTAACAAATTATGTACAGACGCACGGAGCATCACATGCAACCTACAGATAAAAATAACAGCATCTCTTGGTAAGAATATCACGCCATCCCACTGATTTAGAACTTTGGAGTGGGAGTACCCTCCAAAACATTATAATAGAAACCTCAATAACGTGCTATTTCGTAAATTACGACACAAGAAATATAATGCGTTGCCTTTGACTGGACACAAAAAACCTCGTTTTAGGATGCTCGTTTTCCGATAGTAACTGTGTTGCAGTTTGTGTTGCAGGTTGCATGCACGCCTATTGTTTTCCTTGTATCTTAACGTGAACTTATATCTTCTCCCTCCCCCCAATATCTGTTTGATATTCGCCTAGCGAGTAACTCCTTATCCCGGAATAGCATAATTGAATGAACTGAAATGAATTGATACCTTACTGTTCGTGGCGAGACTCAGGTCATGAGGCCTGCTCTTCCGTCTGGGCCACGCTAATTTCGCTACGCTCCTTTCACCTACTAGGGGAGAAAGAAGGTGACGAAACAGGCGTATGAATTTAGCGCAGAGGGTTCATTTAGGTTTGAGGATCTTTTACATGCAGTAAATCTACAAAAATGGGACAGCTGGGTTTACTTCCCCTCCGAAGGAAGGCGTACGTTTCGCCCTTAAAAATCCACGGTTTCGATCGGATTTGAACCCGCGAACTTGGGTATAACAGTCCCATTCGCATAAGCATACAAATAGAATTTTTCGTCAATGGAACGAACCATATAACAACTATTAGCAATTACTGTACACGGATTGAAGTAACTGCCCGTTAATTGGGAAAGGTAAATTTATTTGCCAGTTTTGAATACTACACTTCTATCAGTCTCTCTTGGACTACTCCTATTTCTAAACCGATAAGCTAATTTCGTATAATTGTTTAATTTGTATAACAGATTCGTATGAAAATTGTTTTTTGCTTTAATAATTATTTTCAAATGTTTACCACAAATTACATGCCATTTTACTACCCACGAGATTATTTACTTTTAAGTAAAGCGAAAGAAGCACTACTACGAATCCCTCAATTACGACGCTCGTCCGGAGCACAACGGATGAGCAAGCAGGGTTTGATCATGGTGTGAAACAATGTTACTGAAACTTACATTGTTTTTTTGGTCTGAAGTGTACATTTACGGCTTTGTAATTTGAGGTCATGAGGATGAGATTTCAATGATGCTTGTGTTAGTGTTTAGGTTGCAGTGTCTAGAGAAATTTGCGTTTTTAGCTGCCACAGTCAGAACTATTTCGGTTTTCCACTATTTCAGATCTTAATTAACTTAAATTATAAAAATAGTAAATGAGTTCAGGCTCTAAAACTTCATTCGTATGTGCATGTCTCAACCTTCTACAATATCGTTTACGAAAGAGCTGCTTGTTATAAATGTTTAGGAACTTTCATTTCTGAAACAAATATTTCCTTGTAAATATGAATTAAAAATTTTCAGATAAGAAGACACTTGTAAGGAACCTATGGTTTTGTGTTCAGAGATCTCATCTAGATTTAAATACATAACATTTCCTATGAAATAGAGCCATCAAGTCACTTACAGAGCTACTACCCTGCACTGAAGAAAAATACAAAATCCTCCTCTAGAATTGTACCGTTACATTTGGCCGTACTGATCGCATCGAATTATTGATGATTGTTCAGGTATTTCGTGCCTATTTATTCTACAAATAAATTTAACTTGTTTTCTTCTGGTCTTGCTTAACTCACTGCTAATGAAATAAACTTGTCTGTTGCAGGTAACTCGAAAGGAAACGCGACGCAAGTTATTACACTTGTTCTCAGCTGTTTTCACCCGTTAAGGTGGGTTACAATAATGTTTCCAAGGCATTGATGGAAAACTGAGGCCGGACAACGAGGTACGTTTTGCACGAAATTTTCACTTTTGGTTGCGTGTAACCAAGGCGCGATTTTTTATACCTCTCATTCACTTCCTTAAGGAACGGTTGAAAATGGAATGATTTGTGTGATGAAAAAGTGTGTCGCGGTAAGGAAATCGATGGAATAACGACCAATCAGGTGGTGGGTGGTCTTCGAACCGACTGCCCAACAGTGACGGTTCGATTCGGAAGGGCACGTTCTCCATGTTTGTCTAACTATCGGTATTCCAGAGTCTTACATCTCCATTTTCATTCCCTGCGCATCGACCATATTCATTGTCCTTTCTATGACCATCATCAGTCTTCACTAGTGAGCACTCTTGCGGGCTCGAATCGGATGTTTTCGTTTTCCCAGTCGTGCCGGGCTATGGCCAACCAATGGATGTTTCTGTATTTAAAATGGCGAACTTCTTCACATATTCTTTCCTAGATCGCCTGACCTGTCTCCACAACGTATTTCCGCAGCTCTCAAAAAGATCTCGATAAGATGGCAACAACGGCATCCCTGGAACAGCCAAGAGAAATCCGGTAACTTTGGCCTCAAGGCTACTTTACTAAAAGTTATCATTTTCGTGGAACATTTGTGTATGAACAGTTTTGAAACTGGTGTTACCATTTTCTTGTTTTTTATATGCCATTGTGGCGAGTTAATGAATATTCTTTTTCCTTGCATCCTTACCTGTTTGTTGTGAGTATTGGTTTCCCGTACGTTGCTTGATTGGAAGATTAAATTGAAATGGAGTTAGCAGCAATTTGCTGTTCTTCAGAATGGTTTTTCAAATTTGGATCATGATAGTAAATCACGAAACGAGTGTATAAAGAGGAGATAATTGAACATACCATTCAATTTTTTTTTTTAATGAGGGATGTCAGAAATTCAGCAATCTTTACCATCCGAAGCATAATTTCATGACCTAGATTGCTTCTGAAAAAGATATATTTTAGTGACCATTTCATTGTTTTTGTTTCCACATAATATTTTCAAATGGAAGGTACTGAACATATTGATGATAAAATATTAGAAAAATCTGACAAAGTCACGAAAACATTACTTCCCACGAAAAGTAAACCAAGTATGAGAGATAATACAACACGTCTAAATATTGAGAGAAAACTGGTCACTCTGACACAGTTGTGCTGTAGCGAAGTTTTTAGAATTGGTAAACACAACTAACGTTTACAATTCTTACATTCGTAATCCTTAGACCAAATGTTCTTCACGTAAAACACTTTCACGTTAATTCACGTTCAATATTTTATAATGTTCTATAAGTCAACTAAATTAACATTTACTTCCCCAATTTACTTTTATTCATTCGTTGTTTATATGTAGTCGGGTACGTAATCGTGATGTACATTTTCGTTCATGTTTCATAGTCGACTCCAAATACCTTGGCTACGTCTGTGTTATAGTTTCTTAATTCAACGATTTGTCTCCTTTTCTGAATTACGATTGGTAGGTGTGTTGTTTTTAATTGCACGGTGGAATTTTAATTTCACGCATTCTATTACCGTAACGAATGGTTTGTCATGGAATTAATGAGCATATTCAATTATCTAAACGAAAAAGAGGTTTTAACTGAATAATGCTTTAAATTTATAAGGCTTTAAATGAATATTTTGAAAATATAAGTATTATTGTAATTAGAAACCCTTACTGACTTGGTTTTATAACATAAACCTGCGGCACCGCCCCTGCCGGGACAAGGTCCCGACCGCTCTTCCGGAATGTGTGGTAGTGTAGTGCATGTTAGTGTGTGTGTGTGTGCGTGTGTGTGTGTGTGTGTAAGGGGAGAGGATAGGACAGGAAAGTGGAAGGACAGATCGCGCGCGGTCCGTGTCCCGTTTGTTAGGGCACTGCTCCGGCATTCGCGTGGTGTTGATCGGAGAAACCGCGGAAAACTACCGATGAGAGCAGCCTGCCGCTAGAATTCTCCTCCAGGCAGCGGCTGAATTGGACCTAGCTGAAAAGCTAGTGTCGAAAATCCTGCCGCCGTGGGGAGTGTAAACCTAGGACCTCCCGGTCAGAGACGCTGCAGTGACATCAGTTGATGCATTGAGCTACCGCTACCGGTCGACTGGTCGATTAGGCGCCATGAGTCAAAAAGCAGAGTCTCGCCCAGGGTTGCCAGGTCCGTTCAGGGTAAATCCGCTATTGGGAGAAAAAAAGTCAGTCCAATTCCGGCAAATAAATGGTGAAAAATGGTGAGCGGTGAATAAAGGTAACTTAACACTGGAGCTGATAACTTCAAAATACTGCACGTTCACAAGATGTTCAAAATTAAATTCCTTTGTACATAAAACCTACGTGTTATAATACTTAAATACTTGTAGAAAAATGTGCAAAATGCTTGCCTAAAAATAAAGAAGCGGGCTGTGGCTTACTAGCTGCACATTTACAACCTGTTCAAAACAACAACACTTGTGCATAGATCATTTCTTTGCAAAACCATCAATATATATATATATATATATATATATATATATATATATATATATATATATATATGTGTGTGTGTGTGTGTGTGTGTGTGTGTGTGTGTGTGTGTGTGTGTGTGTGCATATATATATATATATATATATATAAATAACTTCATGGGTATTATTGATGATTTAATGAAGCGGAAATAAAGCATTCCCCGAAATCCTTCCAGGAAACAACGGATTTCACCTAATGGGTCATTTCCTTCCGAAATTATCAATATTTGTTAAATGTTTAGGAAAAAGTGGTTATTATTGATGATTTAATTAAGCGAAAAAAAGCATATCTCCCAAAATCCTTCCAGGAAACAACGCAACAGCAATGCAACGCACAACGCAACAAGGCAATCGCCTTTTCCGCCCAATGTGGCATCCCTGGTCGGCATATCGCCCTGAACGAATCGGAAGGCCTCCGGGGGAAACGCACGGTGCAATGTGAACCCCGGACCTCCCGAATAGCGTGGCTCCCGCGCGGCGTGGAGGGCGTTGGCGGGAGGGCGATAAGAAACCGGTCCCGAAGCGGCTTGGCCTCCCTGAATGCGGCGGGGCGGGGTTCGAGTCCGATGCGGCGGCTGCGACGGCGGTCAGGCGCTGGTCGTGTACGGAGATGGGAATTCGCTCTCGCCAGCATTCCTGCAGGAGCTGGCTTTTTCTAATTTCTTGTTGCCTTATCCAGTAGGATGTCGCAGACAATTCTGTAGGCGAGCAGGCAGCCTCGGACGAGTACTGTCTGCTTGTCTCCCTCTCAAGAATTCACAGAATCAGCAAACTTTTCTTTCGAATGAGACACGTCGTATTTTCAAAAGAAATGTAGCATTAACGAGTGGATTGCTGTCAAAAAATTCACTTATTGTTGAAGAAAAGTCGACAACGGCGAAGAATCAAGAACGGTCAAGAATCGGCGAAGTTACGGAATAAAAAATGCCTTCATTCTATAGTTACGATTGTTCTTATTTTATTCACAATTTGCTTAATGGTCGAAGGTTCTGTTTGGGGGCTTTCCATAAAAATATATACTGCAATACGTTCTGGTTTGTCTCTCCCTAGCAGTCGAACTAGAAGCCGTGGTCCAGTGAGCAAAGACATCTTGGTAGGACCGGGGAACCCATCTGTCCAATTTACTGGGCTATTCCAAGAATTTATCTTATCAAAAGGTTCCATTTGTTTATAGAAGTAAAGAGATACAAAGAAGTAAATAATGTAAAAATGAATATTTTGATACACATCACTTGTTGCAGTATAGCTAAACAAATAATGTTCAACTTCTTTTTTACTTCTTATTGCCTATACCTTTGAGCCAAAATTCTGTCCATTTCAATCCCTTGTTCTGGGTGTTTTATAGAATTATAAGGGTTGTCCATTTACATTAAGACATCGAAACATCTCATAAGAATATACATCATCCGAAAAAATGTCGATATTATGGAGAAGAAAATGCATCTACGCTACATTCTACCTACCTATAAATCCCAACACCAAATTATTTTCAAATATATAAAGATCTAAAATAACATTTTGTGTTTTACAAATAAACCTAAATTTAAGGTAATGATACATAAAAATAAAAATCTCAAACCACTTTCTATATATGTTTCAGATTAGTTAGCTAGTTTACTAAATTATTAAAAATAAAATTTTCAATTTGTGCATTTAAAGAATTTCCCTTGTGTTAACTTTTAGCAAATTTTAATATCATTCCGCAAGTAACAAAGATATTGATTTATTTATCAATAAGTCACTTTCCATAATGATTCAAACATTCATTCTATTTATCAATGTGTTACAAAACTTGAAAGTGACCTTTTCTTGAATTCCTCTAATAAACACACTTGAATTTTGAGTTGGGTTTAATTTTATTTATCATACGAGATTCTAACCTCAGGGAGCAGATATTTCGTTAAGCCAAGAGTTCAAGAAGCATTCAGCCATAAATTATTCACTTCAAATTTTCGAAAAAACCTTCAACTACCAATTATAACTCGTACCACACGGAGTAGAGGTATCTGAGGCATTTGAGGTTCAGGATATTGAGTTACATCGTTGTGTGGACATCGAGAAGGAATTAACATGGCGACGGGGCTCCACGGCCGCCGACCACTGTGGTTGTTTGGTTCGTATATTCCGGACGCGTCAACAGTGTAGGTCATGAGTCCCGTAAGTGTAGTGCATGTTTTTCCTCGGAGATGGCGGTGATCTTCCCCCGCTGGATGGCGAGATTCGGCGCCGACCTACCGTCGGCTAGCGGGGTTTCGCCCTAACCAGGACTCTCCCACCAGCGGGGCACCGCACCAGCCGGGACAAGCTCTAAGCTTCCGACCGATCTCCCGGTCTGTGTCGAAGTGTAGTGAATGTTAGTGTGTGTGTGTGTGTGTGTGTGTGTGTGTAAGGGGAGAGGATAGAAGTAGGAAGAGAAAGGAAAGATCGCGCGCGGTCCGTGGCCCGTTTGGTATGGTACTGCGCCGGCATTCGCCTGGAGAAACCACGGAAAACTACCGATCAGAGCAGCCGGCCGCTACAATTCTCCTACAGACAGCGACTGAATTCGACCTAGCTGAAAAGCTAGTGTCGAAAATCAGGACTCGAACCTAGAACCTCCCGATCAGAGGCGCTGCAGTGATTTCAGTTGATGCACTGAGCTACCGCTCCAGGTGTGACCACTGTGGCACGGGGCCGCTGCATCGTGGGGAAGGTCGCTTTTGCCCGTTAATCGCAACGAGTGAGTAATTGTGACGGAGGCAGCCCGTGTGTGGCACGCGCCGTGCATGCGAACGGCCTCATTAGGGCAATCGGGCTGCGGAGCGGGTGGCTCGCGTCTAATGGCGGCGACTCCCTCGGCGCTGTCATCCTTGGGCAGCTGGACGAGGGGCGCGCAGAAAAGGTTGTACGCACGAATCTCAGCTTTCAAAACTGATTTTTTTAAAGGGGTGCTACAACAGCGCATACTTTCTCGCTTTTTTAAAAATTGAGATAGTCAACGAAAATCATACCAGGCAGTTTTTGAAACATTTTATTTATACTTTCATTTTCCTCAAGCAGAAATAACGCGAAAATGAATCGTGATTTCAAAAAATTGTAGGTAATGTTTTTTAAAATCTGATATTTTTAGAACTAATTTTTTTCAGACAAAAATGTTTACCTTGAAATTTGTAGTTTAAAAATGTGAACTTTTTCCAATTTTCGAAAATACTGAGAGTTTGCCGGAAATGAGACAAATACCACTTCTTTTTCGTTATTTCGTACAAAAGAGGGGGGGGAATTTAAAAAACTGAAGCCATTTTTCAGAAAATAATTGTTTTAAAAATTAGAAATTGCCTATATTTCACACAAATTACAACTACTCACATTTTCGAAAATTTGTGCATGACCTTATTTGAACATATGTCGTCAAAGAACATATTTCATTCAAGAACAAATGTCAATCTTGAATATTTTATTTGTAGGAAGTCGACGAAAATATTTGAACTTATACAATTTTTCAAAAATCAGAGATTTCAACGAAAATAAGGCCAATCTTTTAAGCATCTATTATTACTCAATCATAGTTTGATGCCATTTCTGAGAAAATGTTTGAAAAATGTTCAGGTCTTATGTTAAGAACCCCAAAACAAAATAACCGTTTCAAACTCGCAGAACCTCGAATTCGATCCAGGAATTTGGGAAAAATCGGCTGATCGGTTTAGGGGCTATCGTTGACGATTTCCAGACGGATGGTCGGGCGAATTGACGTTTTGCCGTCAATCGATTGTTCGGTATCAATGACCCACAACACTTTAATTATGGCTACACCACGTGTTGGAGGATTTTTTTTCTAAATTTGGGGACTGGATTTACTAACTTTTTCGTTACCAAGGCCTGGCAATAAACGTTTTTCTGCCGATTTTTTTTCCGGTGCACGATTAAAACAGTTTATCGTATTCCAAAGTGGGCCAAAAAAATTCGAGAGTCATTTTGTAAATAATGCACAGAATTTTATATTTACGTCCTCGCAGATGTTTTTTCGATTTTAGGAATAAGTCATCATCTGGCAGCCTCGTAACAGAACAGTAGGATGCATATTATAACACTTCTCAAACATATTCGTTGGACTTCTGTGGCCGGGCTTTGGCCGTGTGTGGGCAAGAGTTGCCGTGGGGAATGACGCCCGTATTTATAAACCTCTACCAGGGGCCTGCCAGGCCTAGCAGGCTGCTAGTGATCAGTTTTACGATTTATGAACGGTCCCCAGCCAATTCCAGTCACCCCTTGAGCTCCTAGCAAGCTCCCAGATGGCAAGCCCCTAAGAGCTTTGCTGGCATGCTTCATAAATACGACCCTGAGTGACTCAGATTCAAGCAAATGAGGTAGGATTTTGTGCATTTTTAGTATCAATTATTTGACAGTATTCGAAATGTGGACGTTATTGAAATTCTCGTGGCCTCAGAAATGTCTTCACGTGTCGCACAGCGGTCTTTTTGAATTACACCAGTAGACCATATCACAAGTTTCAAATTTCGTTCGTCTGTCGGTGTTCTGAGCCTTCTTGGTCTTACGTTTTGTTTGTGCTCACACGACTTTTCACGACAGTGAATAGCCCAGCGGGAAACTGTGCTATGGACCTCTGTAAGCTAACCGCACACTTCACTTTAAAGCTTTCTGGATTTCGGTCGGGCTTTTACCCGATAAAGTTTCGAGCTGAATGTACGATCTTTGATCCTCAACACTAACAGAACCAGAGACCTGTGCAGGCTCCATTTCTAAGACCCGTTATTAAATAACGAAACAAGATATTAATGAAACCAAGACACGTGCTTCTTGTTTAACCTTTGAACTGCAGTGAAGCGACAATCAGTACCGACACGTGCTTCAGCCAGCAGTGTTGCCAAACTGCATTATTTATTAAAAGTGTTATTTCCACCATGGGCCTTCGTAAATACAAGAGTATCTCAAAAATGCACCTATTGTTTTCTTTGAACTTTTTCTACGGATTGTGCTAAATGCTCTTAATAACATGGCATAAAGTCGTATTGAATTTTTAAAAATTACACAATCTTTTTTTTATTTATGTCAATATTCGGGCATTTATTAAGGCGTTTCTTTACATTTACATTACGGGCGTTTCATATACCTTTTTTTTGTATGCCCTATTGTTTCAAATGATTTCTCATATAGTTTCTCGAGAAGTAAAATTTTTGTGCGAAAATGCGTTTAAAAGTTCAAAAACGCTAATTGACATTGTTTCAGAAACAGGAAAACGAAGATTTGCATATAGAAACCTTTTGCACTCTTATTTGATATATTTTAAAGAAGTATTCCAATTCAGCTATTGGGAGAGTTAAAAATTGCAATATTATTTTTTTTAAGTCTTTTGGGCGGCGGTAGCAGCTGGAAGAGAGTGGGGCAAAAATGAAACGCTAGCCCAGACTAAAGAAATTAGAAAGCTAATTAGTACCAAAAAATCTATGTTTGCATTCTCAATGTATCTATGTTTTTAATATATCTGTATTTTTACACATTCAATCGTTATTTAAGTTTCTGACGTTTTCAGTTTCATGTGCAGTAAGAACTTCCTCTTACCAATATTCATTTCTAAACAAAATTTAAAATATCTAGATCTGGCAAAACGTGAAATTTAAAGGGTTTTCTATTATTTAATGTTCCTCTAAGTATTTATAACCATTCTAATTCTTTTTATATAGCCAGTACGCGTAGTGTCTATAATCGGAACATAACTGAACAATGTCTTTCTCTCGATAATTGAGAACTGTTTTGAATTGATCACCAATCCGAGTACCGGTTTCCGAAACCCCTCCAATGGCATGCAATCCCTCGTCAATTTTCCTCGCTCCTGTGCAGCGTTCGATCCAACCAACTCCCACTGTAATGGCATTGCGAACAGTAATGACAATGCGGTGATGATGCGACATTCTCCTTGTACGCTTCACTGCGTACTAAGTGGACCCAATGAAGCGCTCCTCGATAATCAGCTGAATTATTGTGAATGCTGTCATTAGGTCATTAGAACCCATTATCCGAGAGGTGTCGATTCACCAAGTGTCACAGCCCGCCCGCGACCTACCACGCTCTGCAGACAATGGTACTTAACAACAGGAGGGTCAGCATAAATTTTCCTCGTGTTTGTAGCAACGCGCAAACGTCGTTAGAGGATTTGTTACACATACTACTGAGCTAAATAACGGGAAAGCGAGCACTGCTTTGTGTCCCGGGTTTATCTAATTCCCTGCGCAGAGAAGTACAAGGTCGGTTACAGACCTAACGTACATCTGCATTGCTATTCAACGCAAAGGATCTACGACAATTCTACAAACACCGGTGTGGATAAATGTTAACACTAGGGAACCTACATTAATTTCCTTCCCTGAACACTTTGCTTGTTTTATGCGAGAATGATTTTAAAGCTTGAAATAAATTAATTTTTTGCAATTTAAAATTATAATTTTTCTATGTTAATGAAAACAAAATTCAAAGAGGATCACGTGTACGAACTAAGTGGAGCTGACAAAGTAAATATTTTTGCTCCACGAAAGCTCCAGGGGAGTGGTTACCCCAGAGAAAATTAACTTCGATGTTGATTTTACGAGTTTCCCGTATAAAACTACCTCCCTAAAGATAAGCTGGATACACGCCTCCCCAAACACCTCACCCCTTCAGAAGAGGATAGAGGTAGGACCATGAGGAGAAAAGGGATAGGGGTAGGATGAGGGAACCTAGATGGGGGGGAGAAGAGTCCTAGACAGAGAAACGTATTCCTAAATGCAAAAAAAAAAGCGCTTCAATTGAATAAGAGAGAAAACCAAATTTACAGCTTTGTCCTGTCGTTTTTAGTAAGTGTGATAAAATGTGTGGGAGGTTTTTAAAGTGCGGTTTGCTTACCACTAAGGGTACGAGTTAGAGTTGTACGGGTTTCGGTAACTTCTTTTGGGGAAGTTTGAAGAAGAAATCCACTTAAAAGAAAAGTTAATTACACGAAAACACTTTGTATACGATAAAGTTCAGATTCCCTAGTGCTCTTAATGTAATCATTATGAAAATTAAGAAAATGTTCTGTAAATTCCACTAGAGGTATTACAACAGCACACACTTTCTCGTATTATGGGAATATTTACGTAATATTGAAATACTATAATTGCTGCCATTCTAAAAACCCAATTATAACTTGAAAAAGTTAAATTCAAACGAAGCACCTGTGGTATAAACCTGTGTTCATTTCGATAGCCAGGAACAGTAGCCATTTCGTGCTTTCATAAATGAAACAAACCTAAATAAATTTAATTGTTACAGTATTTGCAGCACATAATACAGAAAAGCAAGAATAATTTCACACAAGTCTGTTTTGATTACATTGAAGGTAGCTTTCAGTTTTCGATTACCATAGGCTACTCAGCGATCAAAACTACTTAAAAGTAAAGTATGTTTATTAGTTCTAATTTAAATTTATTATCTTCCTTAAATCTATTTCCTTTCAGAAAAATATTATCTACATCATACAATCATCACAAACAAAAACCATGCAATGAATTCAAAGAACATTTAAACCAGAGTGTTGTTATTTTGCAAATTGGCAAAGCGTGGAACGAGGCGCGCGAGATTGAAATTTACAATTTTGAATTTCTTTGCAATTTTCGAAAATACAGAGAGTGTACCAAAAATGGGACCATCATCTCTAACTTAACAGTTCTCTGCTACTTACGAGGATTGTTTTTAAAGAGCCGTTTTGGAGGAAACAATTGTTTAAAATTTTAAAATGGCCTGATTGACGCAAAAGTACATAAAAATACTATTCATATTTTCAAAAAAATTGAACATTGCCTTATATGAAGATTTATTTCGGATGAGCACATTTCACTAAGAAAAAACTATATTCAAAAGTGTAGTTGCAGTAAGATTTGAAGTTAAACAAAATTGCATTAAGGTAGGAGGATAAGAAAAAAAAACTTTTTAATCGGAACGATTTTTCAGGTATTGTCCACGAAAAAATGTTGTTGCTGGTGTGCCTACCATGGAGGTTCCCTATTCAACCGGATAACACTAAACATATTTATAATTGATGACTTCTTCAGAAGTTGATTTTCCTCATAAAATGTTTTAATTCGTTCAAAACCATCATTCCGTTTATTAGTGATGTCTGTAAATAGAATCTTTGCACAACGACAATGAATTTCTCTCTTTGGAGACGCCAATGTAGTGTCAATTATTTGAAACGAATGCGAGTGGACATTGTTAGTTACAATTCCAGTTAAATTTCACAAAAAACGTCTGCCTACGGCACCTTACACGGTTATCTTGGCAAGCCTGCCGCGGAACACAGGTCCCGAGCAATCCCTTTAGGGTGCAGGACACGGTTGCGGCGGTGCACAGTGGAGTCAGAAAGGGTAAAAGTGGGCAAAAAGTATTTTTATGCGGTTTTTGGAATTTGGAATAATAAACACACATTTTATAATTAAAAAATGACTCATTTTATTGGTTAACCTTTAAATATTTATTTAGATAACCTCAAGACTCAGAACTTTCATGATCTGACTTTTCTTCAAGAAGATAATTTGGACTTGAAGCCATTAACATTGTAATTTCTAGGTCTAATGCCTTTGTGATAATTTTTCTCTATTCCATTTGTGAAATCAGTGGGTCAGATGTAATTAACAGCTTGCGAAGCACTTCCTTTTTTTTTCTTCGAGGTTGCACTTTTCCTTGGTTTTTTTCTTTTTATTGTTTAGTGTCATACAGATCCCTACTTGTTAATAAAGAGTTATCAGAACCAGATCACGAAGGAAAAATAAAAAAAAATGTTATTGTAGGTAGAAAAACTAACAAAACTAGATGTACATCAACTATAAACAAAGTATCTGAACGTTAAATGAGACAAACACGGGCAAAATATGATTAATGTTTTGAAAACTAGATGAATTCCAGAACCAGATTCAGTTAATATCACAGCCCGGAAACGCCTGAAGGGAAAGAAAAGACAATATGAACCGGATTTATAAATTTCATTTCATTGTGACACGTGAAGTATCTACTTGGAATGACTAAAGTATTATTCAAGGAATATATTTTTAGAAATCAAGATTGAAAGTACACATCTCCAGGTATCGTATCCATAGCAGGTAAGATTCCGGTTGTCGAAAGAGCAAAAATATTTGCATCGAAAACACGCCCCTCTTCTCCCTGCGCGAGCGATGAAGTGCGCCGCGCATCACTTGTGCAAGTTCACGTGCACTGAATGGAGCGGCGTGACGCCCCCTTCTTCTCCTGATCGGGGATGAAGAAGATATTTTGCAACCCCTTTCATGTGATAGGGAGCTTCTGAAGTATATTTTGATTTTGGACTTTCTGCCAACTTTCTCCTCGTTTCGTTTGGTTTGTTTTTTCGTGTTTCCGGGCGCGTCAACTGTTTTGGTCATTAGTCCCGTTAGTCTAGTGCATGTTATTTTTCTCGGGAGATGGCGGTGATCTTTCCCCGCCGGATGGCGAGATCCGGCGCCGACCTACTGTCGGCTAGTGGGGTTTCCCCCTAACCAGGACTCTCCCACCAGCGGGGCACCGCCCCAGCCGGGACCAGCTCTAAGCTCCCGACCTGTCTCCCGGAATATGTAGTAGTGTAGTGCATGTTAGTGTAAGTGTGTGTGTAGGGGGAGAGGATAGGACAAGGATTGGGACGGACGGATCGCGCGCAGTCCGTGGCCCGTTTGATAGGGTACTGCTCTGGCAGTCGCCTGGTGTTGATCGGGGAAACCACAGAAAACTACCGATCAGAGCAGCCGGCCGCTAAGATTCTCCTCCATACAGCGAGTGAATACTCCTCAATACTCCTAGCTGAAAAGCTAGTGTCGAAAATCCTGCCGCCGTGGGGAGTGGGAACCTAGAACCTCCCGGTCAGAGGCGCTGCAGTGACATCAGTTGATGCACTGAGCTACCGCTCCCGGTCAACTACTTTCATGTGATATGGAGCTTCTGAAGTATATTTTGATTGTGGACTTTCTGCCAACTTTCGCCTCGTCTGGGCGCACTGTCTACCGCTCCCGGTCAACACATCATGGGAGGGGGGTCGTGAGTTTGCTGGCGGGGGGGGGGGGGGTTGGGGGGGGGGGGGGGCGGCGGCGAAGCTGCCACCTGTCAGCGGCCGCCGGCCGTGTTTGGAGAGCCGGCCCTCGTGACGCCCTTGCACGCGTGCCCGGCCATACGGCGCGCCGCCTAGCACGGCAAGGCCTGCCCCGACGCGGAGAGGGACCTGCAAAATGTTTGTCGCCCGGCCTTAATAATCTGGACTTGGAAACATGCGCCCGCACAAACATTCGTTTTCTGCGCGTATGTTTTGTCTTCGGCAGTCGTGCGTGGAAACCGGTACTTACCCTCCCTGCTTATTGATTGCGAAGTGTAATTTCGCGGTACGCGGATGTCGAAGAAGCCAGGGCCGTATAAAACTAAGAATACTGTAATGTAAACAAAATACTGAGGCTACATGAATCAACATGGCTGCGCCCACGATTATTGAGAATTATCAGTAGGGGCGGATTTTAATGAAATGCCATTTTTACTTTCTCGCCCGTATGAAAGTACCGGATCTACATCTTATCGTTGGTCGAACATATGGACCGCGCCGCCCAGGAAGTCGAAGGCTCACTCGCACAACGAAGCACTGACCCAACTCCCGTGCTGACATACGTGAATTATCTCTGCGCATAACTTACCTCAAAGAAGATGCTGAGAGCAGTGTTCTTCGGCTCGAATGCATTCTTGGCACCTCCGGAGCATACTCTGATTTTTTTTTCTGATGAATCTTGGTTTCATCTGAGTGGATGCGTCAACAGCCAAAACAACCGCTATTGGAGTACGGAAAACCCTCTCCTGCTTGACGACGTAAAGATGGTTGTGTGGTGTGCGTTGCGTTTACAAGAATTAAAGGACCCATGTTTTCAATACGGCTGATATTTACTTCATTCTTCGAACTGCTGATACCAGAAGAAACGCTCTCTGACTTAAAGGATTTGGCAACTGCTCACACTGCTGTTCGATTCACAATTTTTTTTAAAAATACTGTTTATAGTGCCCATCGAATTATATTAGTCGTGGGTTATGGCTTCCTGGATCACTTGTTCTGACTTCTTGTGACTTTTTCCTTTGGTGACACTTCAAAGGTCAAGTGTGTGCGGAAAATTTGCATTAGGAGGAAGAGCTCCGGCGCTCTTTTGAAGAGAAAATGGCAGCAATTTCTCGAGACTTACTTCAAAGAGTAAGTCAGAATGTTTCTGTGACGCCTAACAACGCTATTGTCGGTTCGGTGGACTTCGGGAGAACTAAAGAGAGAGATTTTCTGGTAAAGAACAGCCCAAACAAAAACCAAGTTGTTGAATAAGTTACATCAGTAACTTTACGTTATTCATGTGAACTTGTTTTGTTAGTTTTTTACGTCATCTTTCTTTGATTTTAGGGCATTTTCAAAAAAATTATGAGCGCTTTATTGATCGTTTTGGCAATGTTATAGGTCATCGAAATCCGCCCCCTAATTATCATGTCTTAAATTAATTAATTAAACGCCAAAACAGTTCAAAAGTATGTAGGACATGTAAAACGTGTATTCTGTGCACATTTTCTTAATTCAGAGATCCCTACTTTCAGGAATCACAAGTTGAATTGTGAATATAGAAGGAAATGGGCGTTTGTAAAAAAAATATAAAAAATATTCGCTCTGGTGTATTAAAAACACCCCAAAGCGAATCTGCTATAGATTTGCTATTACCCCTGATCGTGCTTTCGTGAATCACTCGCGATGACCTTGTGTCATTCCACCTCCACGCGAACACTGTTATCAAGCTCACGATTGAAAATGACCCCTGGTTTACATGGAGTGTCAGGGATAATAAATAGAGAACATTTTTGTCAGCAGAGACAAATTCCCTTGTGAATCTTTCTCTAATATAAGAACTAAGATATAACCTAATTTATAAAAGAAGGAAACATTACCATGAACTTTCGAAATCCATTAGTTTCCTTCAATGTCAAATATATTTTTAACGTCACGAACTTGGGATATCTCTTACATTATCAATACAATTGTTGCCAAGTCTGTTAAAATTCTTATTTTATCTTAGGGAATAGCATATTAATACAAATTAAATTTAATCAAAACCAAACCACGCAATATTATTTGGACATGCAAACTACAGTAAAATTTCTGAAGATTATTTATTAGTTAAGTTTGTCTTTTTCGTGAAACATCGTCAATGACTGTCATGAGGCATCTATTTACGTGTTGTAATCCAATTTATAAGCGGCTAGATGTTGTTCTCTCGAACTCCATGGCTGTCTCCTCTTCGCCTCCAATCTATGAGGGCGACGAACGATTCGTTAAAGGCCGGCATCTTATTGTTATTTATTATGAGTCAGGAACTGTGTTTCTCGGTTGGTGGCAGCCCCGCGGGGTGTCGACTGTCGCCCGTCTCGTGTTCCTGGCTCGATTCGTTCCGGGGAACCGACCGAGGACGAGAGAGAATGTTGAAGCGTGTTCCGAACGATCTCCCACCGCGCGAGGACAAAGCAAAACGGTCCCACAAGTGTAGGAGGCATCTTCACTGCTGTCGTTAACTGATATTCTGAAAGGGAAGAATTATATATTCCCTGAGAGTAATGTGGGTTCGTTTAAATTTAGAATATATGTTTAAAATTGCACGTACAAAACTGTAGTTGGCACTGAAATAAAAAATTATGAATTTTGACCGAAAATATATAAATGATTCGCTTCATATGCGACATTAAGAGATTCAGTAAATCATACATAGTTGCGATCTTGATGCGCATAACTTTATTATCTATTTAGTTGGTTTTCCCCAATTAGTAGGTCCTGTCAGTCAGGGTCGAATGGAGAGCAATGACTGTTTTTATTTGCTAATTTAGTCGTTTGGGGTGGATGGCATTCTGCCACATGAAGCGCAGGCACCGACTGCATGGATATCGCTACCATCAGATCATTTGTAACGTCTCCTCGCAAAAAAATAAACGCCAAACAATGAATGAATAGTTAATTATATTGAATAGTATAACACAATTCAATATCTTTATTATTGATTTTCAATATTTCTCCTTTTCAAACTTTCCTTAATTATTAGTAAGAGATTATAACCGTGGCGCTCCAGGGGACAGCGATTGAAGGGAGACCCTGAAAGGGGTCGCCAGGTGAAATTTTGTGCTATTGGTGATTGTTGCCACTCCATGAAGACACTGAATTTAGTTCCTCTGGTATTGGTTATTGTCGTTTGGACACCACGTGTTCTCGGAATATGTGTATCGAAGATTAGGTCCTGTGTATTCCTAGAAATTGCACGTACGTGCACTCAGCCTTTTCATTTCTTTGACATGGATGGTGAATTCATAGCTCAGTTGAAATAACTCTACATATGTTTGATGGCTTAATACTAACTTAAATTAAAACTTAAAACTAATACAAGGGTTGAGGTTACCCATGGGGCTCCTCTAGTCGGAATCTAGATCAGCGAATGTTTTGAGAAAAATGTGGAATGGAAACTTATTTTGTATTCGGGTTATATGTGATGGATTTTTGCCGAGTCTGTGAACTGATAATGAAGGGATGGGATTTAAGAAGTTGGTGGCTAGATATGTGATGTGATGGTCTATAGGCTCTATGTCGAATTCGTTATGTAACTGTTTGTTGGTGACATATCGGGGAGCGTTTGAGATAATTCTGAGGAATTGGATTTGTATTATTTGTAATTTCCTTTGGTTAGTTTTTGATGCATTTAACCAGATTGGGCAGGCGTATAGTAGCAACGGTCTTATTATTGTTTTAAATATTAATAATGCTGAATTATATGATAATGGGCTGGATCTGTGTATTAATGGCTTAAGTTGTATTAATTTGATTTTGGCTTGAATGATTTTGGCATCTATATGCTGCTTCCAATTGAGTTTTGTGTCCATGTTCAGTCCTAAGTATTTGATTGGAGTATTAAGAGGGAGCCAGTTGTGTGTATTGTTTAGCATGAGTGGTCGCGGAGGTGAGTGTGGACGGAGTGTGAAGATCTTGGCGGCCGTTTTGGTTGGGTTGAGTTGGATTTTATATTTTGAAGCCATCTGTCTATTAGGTTAAGGTACAATTGAACTTTGTTACTGCAATTAGTAAGTGAAAGACCGGAGTTATAGAAGGCTGTATCATCCGCGAATCACTCAGCCTACCCCATTCCCCTTCCCAAGGAGCCCTGTCTAAACTCTTCAAGGTTGTTTTGCCCTGTCCGTCGTCTTTTTACTATATTTTATATACTTTCCGACTTTTATTATTTTACACGATAAGTAATATACATATATTTATAAGACAAAGTAATATACATAGTACAGAGAAAGTTCTATAATGCTTCGGGGAAAAGTGACTTTTTTTAAAGAAAACTCGTTTTGTTGGTCGCTAATACTGTAAAAAATTTTTCTTGCTCCTAAATAAAGTAAATTACGTACTCTTAAACTATGTAGCGTAGTCAGAATTATACATTTTGTGGTTCCTTAATACCGAAAAATGCCGTTTCTCAATCGTCCGTCCGCCTTATCTATCCATTGATCTGTGAGCATGCAAACCAATTTTTGTGATGAAAATGATGGATGTGGCACGACTTAAAGTCCTGCAAAAATAATCCTTTAAATGTTGGATATATTTCGTGTGAAGTCCCTGCATTATTGTCAAAATTTTCTGAAAATGCCTCCACAATTTTCTTTCCAATTTCTAGTAAGAAATTACCGATATATACTTATTTAACTCTCATTTAATGACTTGCTAATAATACACGATGAGTCAAAAGAAACGCTTGATAAACACGTTTGGCAAAATGTTCATTAACATTTATAAACTCGAAATCTGACCATTGTGGCAACTATACACAAGTTTTTATATATCTTCGAGCTGGACTTTTTAGTGCTGTTAGTATGAAATACTGCATCAAATTCGTGATTTTTTTCAACTTTTCGGGATTAGCCATAAATTTGGGAAAATGTCTACGGGACAACTGAAAGAGTTAGGGGTGACAAACAGGAAACAGACTTATCCAGGAAAGGAGATACTAAAACAATGGCCTTTTTGTACGTCGGATACTTTTATAGCTTCTCATGTAAATTTCATGATGATAATAAAACGCAGTACACTGATTTACGTATTGTGGTCTACACTTCGTGTGGGTGTCAGCTGGTCGACAGGACTAAACAAAATGGTTGCATGCATATCAGTAGTTCTAGGGATGGCATCATATAAAGAAGAACATTTAACTACATCGATATAAAAGTTTTAAAAGAAAAACACACTATTAAAAGGCTGTTTCAGAACTTGATGACACTTCACAGGTTTGTGCACGGACGTGTTGCATCTGTTGTGAATTAATAAGTGCCTGTTGTAGTATGTAGTTTTATTGTTCAATTTACACTCGATAGGGTTGCCATATCGTGCGGTGTAGTACAGTATAGAAGTAGAAAGAGAAGTGAATTGCAAATGTTTGAAGTAAAGTGAAGTGAAGTTTAATTAAAAAGTCTGTATTTAACAGTTTAAAATAACTGTGCATGTCAGCCATAAAATGTAGTTAATGCTATTATTGTTAGCATATTATTATTATTATTATTATTATTATTATTATTATTATTATTATTATTATTATTATTACTACTATTATTGTTATTGTTATGCCTTTAAATAATTTAAAGTTTATATTCCTAATTGTAATATGTAAATTGTAGTGTTCTGCCCCCAGGTTGTATATACCTTCCTGCAGAAATAATAAATATCTATCCACATATAGGAATACGTTTGGCGGCAAGAAGGTGTCTCGCCACCTTGTACCTTGTATGGTTTGCATTAGAGCACTGTTCTGGGATGTTTCTTTTGTTTCTCCATTCTCGTTGGAAGGATTCACGCTCGAAGCCGTTGCACTCGATCACGAAGTCTCCCGATCGTGCAACAGAACAAATGTGCTCGTCTGCGATCCACCGAAATCAAACGGAGCTCTTTTGTCTCTATAACACATCTACAAAATGTGTAGATAATCCAAACGTACAATAGGTTTTAGAGTTACGACAACGCGTCATTTTGATCACCGCTTGCGAGATGAACTTTTCCTTCTCCACTTTCAACATTTTTCTTACTCATTATTTCCCAACCCTCGTTCGAACATCTTTCTCCTTTTCACTAGATTCAGTTTTGTGTAACTTACGTCTCTGCTCCAAGAAACATTTCTACCACGCTCAAGTTGTCCTTCAGATACGTACTTGAGATTAGTATTTGTGGATCCGCCTTAGCAATTTTGGGACGATAAAACCAAGAGATAACTCAGTTACTTGGAGCCTAAGGAAGCTGACATTTGAATAGTTGGTTGTAGTACGAGTAATACTAAGGCGAGTTATTGTATATTACACCCAAGGGTGCCTCTCGCATCCCAGCCTCCATATCTCTCTATCAGTGTACTTTTCATTACTCAATCCCCTTTTCCTCATTGCCTCTTCTACTCCATGTAAGTCTAGGTCTTCCTCTTCTTCGATGGCTAGTTGATTACCTTTTCCACAGTTTTTGGTCCAGCGTTCTTCGTTCATTCTTTTCATGGGCCCATATCATTTTAGTCTTTTCACTTCTATGTGTCAATTATATCAAAACGTACTTCCGCTTTACGTCTAATTTATTCGTTCTTAATTTTATCCTTAAAGTCAGTCTACAACTTCGACGCCAGAAGTCCATTTCCATTGCTGTCAATTTTGTGTTTGCTCTTTTTTGTTACACCCCATACCTCAGACACATAAAGGGCAATATTCTCTACAACAGTCTTAGTTTGTCGCCTACCAATACCCTTCCTGGGAAGTCTACAACGCTCAGGAGATTGTCGAAGTAAACCGCCGGTTTTGAGTTTCAGAGAGGTGACATCACACGAGAAATAGGAAAACAAGTTTGTGTACATAGTTATTGCCTTATTTTACGTGGCGAGACTCGGGCCATCAGGCCCGCTCTTCCGTCTAACCACGCAAATTTCGCTACGCTCCTTTCACCACCTACTGGAGAAAGGAGATATTATCTTGGGCGACGAAACAGGCGGAACTCAATTTTTTGCTCAGAGAGAGAAATAGGAAAACATGTTCGTGTACTCACAACGGTCGCGCCCCTGAACACATTGAGGGACCAAGCACTAGCTTGATTGATTGATTGAATTTTTCGTGTTTCCGGGCACGTCAACTGCTTTGGTCATTAGTCCCATTAGTGTAGTGCATGTTATTTCTCCGGAGATGGCAGTGGTCTCCCCTGCTGGATGGCGAGATCCGGCGCCGACCTACCGTCGACAAGCGGGGTTTTCCCCCCCAACCAGGACTCTCCCACCAGCGGGGCACCGCCCCAGCCGGGACAAGCTCTTAGCTTCCGACCGGTCTCCCGGATTATGTGCTAGTGTAGTGCATGTTAGTGTGTGTGTGTGTGTGTGTAAGGAGAGAGGATGGGACAAGGAAGAGGAAGGAAAGATCGCACTCGGTCCGTGACCCGTTTTGTAGGGTACTGCTCCGGCATTCGTCTGGTGTTGATCGGAGAAACCACGGAAAACTACCGATTAGAGCAGCCGGCCGCTAGAATTCTCCTCCAGACAGCGACTGAATTCGACCTAGCTGAAAAGCGAGTGTAGAAAGTCTTGCCACCGTGGGGAGTGTAACCTAGGACCTCCCGGTGAGAGGCGCTGCAGTGGCATCAGTTGATGCACTGAGCTACCGCTCCCGGTCCAGGCACTATCATTTCCAGTCCGGCGCTTCCACTCTTTCGACGCGAACTTCGGTTTTCCACACCAGATGCAGCCGTTCCGACACCTCATCGACGACCAGGGGCTTCTGGGAGCGGCGTCCAACGCACGGGAGCCGACGGGCGCCGCTGCGCGCGGCATTATCTTGTCATCTGTCACCGACCGCCATGATGTATGGTCCTCGGCCGCGACTGCATTAACGTGGCCCGACGCGGCCAACTAATTGGAAAGATACTGAGATTTATATAATTGATTTGGAGCCGGTTCTCCCGCCCGCCGCGGCTTCGATCGGGACCGGAAGGCGCGTGGTCGCCGGGGAGTAGGGTCGCCGACAATATTCACGTAAGAGGGAGAACTCTCGATAACAACAAAACAAAAAAACGCATTGATATACTTATGTTTATAAATATTTAATGTAGACTAACATCAGCTCTATTTCTTTATTCTATCGATTTGCGATTCAAGAGAAAAGATTCATTCACAAAATGCAGATGATGAGGGTCTGAGCGTCTCTTTTTTATTTTATTGCTAGACAGTGATACTATCATTTATTTATTTAGTCAAAACTGTATGTGACGTATGGGGGAGAAAATAATTGTGCACGCTTTCTTGAGTGTGATGTCAGCGTTCAGATAAAAAAAAATTCGTTGTTTTCTATTCTAAATTAAACATTCAAGAATACAACGTATCAGATGTTAGTTACAAGTATGTGATAAAATAAATAACAACAAAGGTTTTAAAAAATATTAAAAGGAGGACATTTTAATTTATTAAAAGGTGGACGAGAGGAAAATTGACGTTAACGAAGGGCTGTCCTCCTACATGGAGGACGCTTGGCAACCCTGCTGGTGAGCGGGAGGTCCCCGCGCCATCGTCAAGCGCCGTGCGAGAAATAAAGTACTAAGGTAGTACTAGTACTTTTCGAGGACTAAAGTACTAAAAAATTTCAGGAGAAAGGAATTCTTTCTCTTTTCTTGTCTATAATAAGGCGTAAATACGAGGCAAATGTGAAAACCAATCGGAATTAATACACAAGTTGCATTTATACAGTAGAGTTGGATTTATGAATATCATTGGCAGGTACTAAGCTTATTTTTATTTGTCTTACTTCTTGTACTATTTTTTAACTAGTATATATTAACCTAGCCTTCGTTTTATTCGGAACTAGTATGATAAGGCATGCATGCCCGTTTCAAGTAATTTTACAAAACATTTTCGCCAAATCCAATAAGGTCATTCATTCGACTGTTTTAATGGGAACCAAAAACTGGATCGCATTTGAGTTAAATGAACAGAAATGGTCATTTTTCTTTTTAGAGTTCATAAAACTTGGAGAAACGTGAAAGAATACAGAAAGTATCTGGAATAATAATATATTTTTAAAAACTGTGAATGTCCACAAGTCAAAAGAAACCACAAGTAGTTAGAACATGTGTTATAGTTTATAAGAAGATCACCTAAATCAGTTGTGTTGGGGTGAGTATTGACATCCATTCGGTCATCCCCAGTTCATGGTTTGTGAAAGTCGCACCTGAAATGTATTTCATGAGTCTGTCGCTACAGTACGAAATCCATCGCTCTCCACTTCCTCGTCCGCAGCCTATGCTACTTCTCTCCCTGTCACCCCCTCAACCACACCCCCTCTTCTCTCGCTCACGCCCGCCTCCGCCATGCCCCCACTCCCCCTCACCATTCCCCCCTCCTCAGTGCATCAACTGATGTCACTGCAGTGCCTCTAACCGGGAGGTCCTAGATTCGAGTTCCGACGGTGGCACGATTTTCGAAACTAGATTTTCAGATAGGTCGAATTCAGTCGCTGTCTGGAGAAGAATTCTAGCGGCCAGCTGCTCTGATCGGTAGTTTTCCGTAGTTTCTCCGATCAACACCAGGCGGATGCCCCAGAAGAACCCTACTAAACGGTCCAACCGCGCGCGATTTTTCCTTCCCATTCCTTGCTCTATCCTCACTCCTTAGTTACAGGCACTACACTACCACATATGCCGGGAGAGCGGTCGGAAGCTTAAGAGCCTGTCCCGGCTGGGGCGATGCCCCGCTGGTGGGAGAGTCCTGGTTAGGGGGAAACCCCACTAGCCGACGGTAGGTGGCGCCGGATCTCGCCATCCAGCGGCGAAAGATCACCGCCATCTCCCGAGGAAAATTAAACATACACTATACTTACGCGACTAATGACCTCGTTAGTGGTCGCGCCCGGAATCACTAACCCACCCGCCACCCCGCCCGCGCACGTAAAGCGCCCGCCCGAAGCGCCTTGTTTGTTGGTGGCGCGCCCCAAATTGCGCGCGTTTACGTAAGCCTGCGATATGCAAATGACTGCGGCGGCGCGCGCTGTTTATCTTGGGCGGCGCGCGCTCCCAATGAGCGTGACGCTCGCGTTTGTTTCGACAAATAACTTTTCGCTCCTGGCGACCACCGCCCCGACGATTGGCGGCGGGACTTTCTTGAAGCGAGCTGTCGTACGGAAGGTCCCTCCTCACTCGCTTTTTAATGAAAGTGTTTCCGTTTTGGAGCCCTGTGTCTGCTAGAAAATAATGACGATATGTTTCTTGTGTTTGTTCATATGACATTGTTACGTCACTTGACGTTTCCTTATTATGTGGTGAAAGCAGTTTCCTTTATTTCACCAATTCCCGTTCCAGAATACAGTGGAATTCACTATTGATGAGAGAAAATACAATGAAAATAATAAACAAAAACAAAAATATCTTAAAATTGTGTCAGTAATGTAATTCAATACACGTCACAATGAAATAATATAATTAACTATTTATTGAATAAATCCAATACCATCGGTTCTCCTTTCCACCTCGCCCACCATTTTATCATTATTTAATTCGCTATCATCATTCTTTTAAATCCCTGTCATAGCGTCTACCTTCATTCGCTTATCCACTAATCCTCCTGTACTTATCACCTTCACTTCTCCCCCTTCTTCTTTAATTAATTGTGTACTCTTATCAGCATTGTTATCCTACCCCCTATCTCCAAACAACTTTTCAAAACATTATTCCAATATTCTTCACCCCACATTTTTTGCTTAACTTATCCTCCCTCTATTTTCAGTCTACTTGCTTTCATATCATTTCCTAGTTTGTACCTTACAGTAAATGAAGAAATGTAATGATAGAGCAATTACTATTGTGACACTTGTCTCTTTCATATAATCCTACTACTCATTACTTATTTCTTTGTCTTTATAATTAAAAAATTTTCACAATGTGGCGTCTTTCCTTTTCCTGGTCTTTAATTATCGATTCCTATCTCTTTTATTTATTCCCAATCCCTTTCTCTATATTCTCCTCACATCTAATTGCCTTCCTAACTGCCAACAGCCTGGGTTTTATTCTGCCTCTCTTGCTTCTTAGTATCATGTCGAACAATTCCGAAGACTTCATTTCTCCATTTAGCAAACTTATCTTGAATTATCTGCTCACATTTCTTCTTTCACCCCATACCTCCCCTCCTCACAACACGATTGATCTAATCAACGCTTGATTCTCATTCCTTTCACTCTCTCTCCGTACATTCTTCCTTCATATCCCTCACACCTGCCATACTGCTGTCATTCCTATCTTACATTCTCAGAGTTTTTATTACTATATATATTTTATTAATAACTTTCAGTGATTGTCCTAGAACGCATTTTTGAATTATAGTGCTGTAATCAAAATATGACAACTTACGAACATCACATTTGGGAATAATAGTGATCGAGTGGTTACTAATTTATGAAATTAATTCTGGACCCTACGAGTGTGACCTTGATCCGGGTGCAGGTAACTAATCAGCTTGACTGAAAGTCGTTTTCGCCCACTGCTCGCCCAGCGCCTCCGACTCCCACTGCCCACCGGTCAAACGTGCCACTCCCTTTAATTAGAGAAGATCCCCTCTGATGACCCGTTTTTACTTCACATCGAATTCATCACACCTAATCGCACACTTCGTCGTTGAGCTTGCGCGTTGCGATGAATCTGCCTGCTGGCATTCTGACCTCAATTGCTTCTGATGAAGTTGTCGGAGGAAAACCTCATTGACGTTGTAATGTTAATGTTTTATTGCGACATTAAATAGTAAGAAAGCGAAGTGAGCTTGTGTATTTGCAAGAGCCACCCACCGTTCTTAAAATTTGTTGTTTATTGAATGCAAAAACTAGTATGAACGTGATTAACTTGACTGACCAGCGTGTTAAGACATTCACTTCACGAGAACGTTGCCAAGAAAATAGAAGCATAATATGGTAAATATAAATTATTCTATTCAGCACCTTCTTCATACCATTTTTTCTTATTTCATGACTTGATTTACAAACGTAGGCCACCAATAAGTCCTTCATAAATATCGGCATTAAATTGAAATTTTCACATACCTAATTTTTAATGATCAATTTTACGAATTTATTTTCAATTAAAACACTCGACATTTTTCTTTCATAAAAAAGAACATGCAAACTTATTAAAGATCTCAATGAAACAAACAGAAGCTTCCATTCATACAAGACCTCAAATAAACGTTTTAAGTAGTGTTTAAATATCTGCAACAATCTCTAACATAATCAGAAACATTCGCAAAAATTCAATCATATCGTCCCGCTACACTGCAAAAGTACATTATTGATGATAAAATATTTTATCCTTAATGAAATACTTTTAAGAAATAAAACTTTAAATACGGTAAAAAAACATTTTTGAGTTGTTAATACAGTACAGCATTATTTTTTTTTATAATTCAATGTATTAGTGAGTACAAATACTTGAAATGATTTTAAAGTAGATTTTCCAAATCTTAAAAGTTTTAAGTACCATGACCTCACATGAAATTTTGCTCATTGAGCAAATTAAACTGATTTCAATGAACTCAAATTAACTACCGTCAAATCCGGATATTATTTCGACAAACATATGGTGGAAATTACTTCCCCTGCTATTGTTAATATTGTGATTTCTACAGTTGCCGTGCTATGCTCACAAACTCTCTCATTGTTATCACTAATTCATTAAATTTACTTCCAATTTAATCATGGGTTCGATGTACAACATATTACTCCTTACCTGTTGCATGCCGACGTGAAATTCTATTCATAATCACGATTCCTGGATGTTCTATTGATCGAAACCAATTATTAGATTGATGGCAACTGTTATAAATTATCACCTTTTTCAACAATTCAATTTAACACTTATACTTACATATGTTACAAATTCTTTTGATCTCATGATCATTATTTTCAATGTAGAACATTAAAACACTGCACGAGTTTGAATATAAGTTCATAAGCTTACTATAAGATCTTGATAGAGGACTTCTCGGCCGACTAGCAGAATAATGCCCATTGAATCCTTTCTCGCGTCCTTGTCAAATCTAGAAATGTTCCAGAATGTCCCCAACGATTTGCTATTACTAGGACTTAATATTCCCACAAATTTAATATGCGGTCGCGACTTTCCCTATCTCTGTTTCGTATGAAACATTACTCGCGACTGACTTTTTTACAGCTACTTATTGAAAACTCCTTCCATCGTAACACGGAGTCTATTTTTTCGAAACTCCAACTATCTATATATTTAAAAAAATAGGGTATTCTGCCATGGCTTCGTGACTACTGAACCGATTTTAGTATTTTTTTTAAATGAAAGAATGTGCTCCCTAGATGTGTGATCATGCATTGTTTGTGTTGATTCATCAACATTTACGGTGTAAATTAATTAAATCATTTTTTATAGTACGTTTATCAATAGTCAATTGTTTTCTTCCAAAAAGTGGCTACGTCATGGTGGCGCTGCTTGATACTTTATTTTGATTGTTCAGATTTGTTTACAATTCGTCAAGGTTTTGTTTCAGTGTAATAATTGCATTGTGGTGTTGACAGTTTGCATGTACTTGCTTTTGTTGTGTACTTTGTAAAGAACATTCGAACAGTGAGATTTGCTCGGTTGTACTGAAGTAATGAAGTTGTTCACAGGTTATGTCGAATTCCGAATCCTTGCCCACGAGCCCCAAAAGACGCAAACGTACATTTACTGGACGCAGGGAAAGAGAAAGTCAGCGTAGGTGTCGTGATAGTGAGGTCATTTCGTTGTCTTTTGGGTCGTTGTCTATGAAATGTCAGTTTTGTTCTGATTTGTACTTCCCATGTGAGAGAAATTCTGCAAACCAGTTTACTCTGTGTTTGTTAATAAGTTTACCTTTGAGAAATATGCCAGACGAAATCAAACATAGCACGTCATACGCAGTTTTAACTTTTTTTTACGTAAAATAAATAAATAAATAAATAAAACAGTTGCATATAGGAAATGATGACACATCACAAAACTTTAAAAATAATAACCGTCAGTATAATAGTGCTCTTTCTTTTGTCTAATTTAGTGCCGATATTACATTGCCACCTGGTCATGGGCCCTACGTGTTCAAAATTGTGGGAACCCCATATCACAGAATATCTTCGTTGTACCCGGAAGATCCAAACACTGCAACGTATTGTAAACATTAGTCTGGGTACAGTATTTTACATTATCTCATATTTCACCGTCAAATTTTGACGGGTTCTCACTAGTTACATTAATAAAATTTCTAATTACAATTCAATAGTACAATTTACACAATATCAAGCTCTCAAACCTCAAACTAATCACAAATTCCCGCCTCATTTACATAATAACCAACCTATGCTGAAAATCCGTCCGCACCTCACCAACCACTTACGGATGTTCGCTCCAATGTTTTTCTAGAGTGTGTCCATGCATTGTGAAGGATTACGGTTATCAATGCCCTCTCCAAACCTTCTTCATATAATGTGTTCGGGGCCGTGCCCACCAGCACAGCGCTATGACACCAAGCATGGAATATTACATCTTGTTGATCGGTTGTTCTAAACACGCGTATTCTTTGACTTCCGATTTTGCAAACGATGCCGCTAGATGCTGATTTTGTCATTAAAACCAAACCTGGGGTTCTTGGCTTATGACACTGGTC
Source organism: Teleogryllus oceanicus (assembly GCA_964035755.1). NCBI lineage: Eukaryota > Metazoa > Arthropoda > Insecta > Orthoptera > Gryllidae > Teleogryllus > Teleogryllus oceanicus. The sequence continues at coordinate 22,219,353 of CAXIVR010000014.1, read as the reverse complement.
CTAAAAAAAGGTTTTAGATTTTTAGGAATTTCATTAGAGTTCGTTTACAGCTTTTGTGTTTGTAAAACTGATAAAATAGATTTGAGCGAGGGTATCTCGAAATCGAAATAATGGTTCCTGCATTTCCATACGGCCGCGAATACTTTCATGTTTGCAAAGTCTCCATTTTAAGTAGATCATTGAATTTTTATGCATATCGCTGTTGCATTGTGTTTCCTTCATTCAGAAATAGAGTAACACTGTAAAAGGTGAAATTACAATTTTACAATTTGAGATTTTATCTCGGGTTAGCCGCTCCGTCCCCTCACAGACGTTCTATTAAATTCGGGGAGGGCTTGCCAGCAACGGAGGGGAGCGCGGTGGAGGAGGGCGCCTGAGCGGAGGGGGCGTGGCCCGGTGATCCTCGTCGTGGGGACGGGACGGGACGGGGACGAGGCCGTATTAGCCTCCGTCCTCCCTGCCTCAGCTGCGAGGGTGGCGGCGGCGGGCCATGAGCGGCATGCAAATGCGGCTCGCACCAGACGATCAAAGCTCGGTAATGGGAATATGATGAAACATTTGTTGCCTGCTCCGTCCGCGCGCCCCCCCCCCCAAGACCCCTCGCCGTTACGCCGGAGGCATCTGCCGTGCCCGGCCGGGGCTGGGGACACCTTTAATGCGGCGGCGGTGCGCGTGGATGCAACTCCGATACCAGAACGGAAGCGATTTATAGCGAGCTGTTGGAGAAGGCGAGGGAACAGTAAATGTTAATTATTACGCGATCAGATATCGAACTAACAAATCGTAGAAATATTTCTTAAAGATTGCGTCTTCACCCTTCAAGAGTGAGTTTTTTCCCAACTGAGTAATTTAGTAGGGGCAGCGTATAAGCGACTCTACAGTTCTCTCGCCACGTGAGGGGCGTCATGTGACCTGCTCTGAAGCAATCAGCGTGCGAGGATTAGTTTACTTTCTCACAGCTAGGTTCAGCGTTGCCGCTAATCTGACACACACGAAGTCGCTTGAGAAGCGCGCAGACTCCTGTCATCATCAGTATCAGTGCGAATGAAATATGTTTCTGCCGATACGCGCCAGACCAGTTAGTAGTGTGTCTTCCAAGAGCTTTGGTGCATTGGTTCGAGGCTGTGAGTTCCGTGATGGCTGCGCCCCACACGTCGCGCAAGCATGGAGTTGTGTTAAAGAGCCAGGCTCGCGAATTTGTTTATCGTTTACGCGAATATTTCGAGGCAGAAAAGGCGAACGGGGGGAGGCTCTCGGTGTACGTCCATTGCCTGCGGAATAGAGGAAGAAGCCATCCGTAACTGACGCATCAAGTTTTTAACGCGGTTTGGTATGCGATAAGGGTCGGCAGTAGCGAAGTTTATGAACATGGTATCAAAACGTGTCATCGCCTGTCGGTAAGTGTTAATGTTTTGAGATTTCATTTATCTGACGTGTAGGTGGTGCCATGTGCGTAGTAATGTGTGGCAACAGCGCATCAAACTGTTAGAGTTGCTTAAACACTGCCCCTACTGTAGGATAATTGTAAAACATATCTAATCATGAAGCGAATTTCCAAACGTAGTAATGATACAATTATTTAGAAATACTTATAGTTACTTAATTTTTATTTCAAATACAAACCTATTACATGTAACAGGAATGGTGTGAATTTGTTTTAAAATTATCTAAGAATTCTTACATACATGACAATTAAGAAAGAAAAAAAAATTTTTTTCGAAACGTTGAGAAAAATCTGAATATCGTGTCGAAGGCAATTAAGAAGATTACTTGAAAGACAAATTGTCTTGGTAATAGGACCTGATAACATTAAATTAATAAATCAAAATGCCACATATAAATACACGAAATGAATTGTTATAAACTTTTGATAGATTCCGTGTTTTATTGTAGTGTTGCTGATTGGATAAAATCCTTTAACCGAATTTTGAATTAATCCTTTTGCAAGTTAAATATTGTTAATATTATGCTGTTGATTATAAAAAAGCACTTAAAGTTTTGGAAACAAGGGAATAACGTCGCATGACAATCAATACATCGAATCTAACTAAAAAATCTCGTTTTCGATTTCGAGTAATTTAATTATGAAAAGGGATCCTGTGCGGATCTTATTAGTAATTTGTCCCGATCAAATTGCTTCAAATGTCATGTTCAGTTTACATGTTCAAAAGAAAAACAAAGCATGAAAATGTTGATTGCGGAAACCTACACGGAACGTTAGAAAAATATTATTTTTTCGACTCTTCTGTGGTCGTGAATTCGAACCAAAAGGTTCAGCCTGTTCACCGTTGTACAAACAGGTCCCGACTCCTTTTATTATCTCGTATACGTAGTTCAAAGAAGGTATTGTAACGCTGTTAAAATCGATGTCGCGATTTTGAAGGATATTTAGGTTTTGAGAGAACCTGTCAGCAACAAAAAGGGTTTTGGAAATATTCTCGAGCTACGGAGCTTCAATCTTATCCGACTTCTTCACGTGTCGACAGTGAGCTCAAATTGTCGATAGTAGAGAGGTTATGGTAGAAAATGTTCGTAATTGCCCACCGCACATTCTCAAATCCTCCAGCTTGTCTAGGAATATAAAACCTCACCGGAGAATAAAAAATTGTTCTGCTATTTGTGAACGCCAAATAACGCATTATATATCCCTAATATACTCTGATTGTAGATTCCCCTCCTGTGGTTTTTCTTTCGACAATGAATCAACTTCTGAATGAAACGTCAATCAACATCGTACATTCAGAGGGTTCTGCGGTGATTTCTCTCGGCAGCATTCCTTACCCGTTCGTGCGCAGTAGTCTCTAGGGTACAGGACTGCATGTTTTGGCACATCTCCCGTATATTTACGTATTGTGTGGCGTCATACGGGTGTAATCAGTGCACAGACGAGAGTGGGTTGTAATAACAGCAGGTTTATTCACAATTTAAACCGTAGTCACAAATAACCAATGCACTGTATACAATTAACTAACTAAAGAGACCCCACTGCTAGGAGAGATATATACAACGGTTACCACACCGCAACATACTACCTAATGTTTCGCCGTGTGTAGTACCGCCTGCCCTGAAACCAACTACATGTCTCACTAGTCACGACAATAACTGCTCCTTGTGCCACGTGCACTTTCGCACCTCTTACGGACGACCTACGCTGCCGCTGCCGTTGCCAGGATCACAAAGAAGGAAGAGCTATTGTTCTCACAGCCCTTAAATAGCCCTCGCGACACTGCCCACGTCCTCCATTACCTCCGCCCTAACGATGCGCACACCCTGTCAGAAAAACCACGTGCGTCATCGCTTCTGCCTTTGTCTACGCATCCGGTGCACACCGCGCCACGTGCCCACGCTGTTTTATCGACACGACGCTACAATTGGCTATGTGTCGTAATGGTAATATTTTTGTATGGTGAAGAACAGTAATAAAAAATTGTTTTACGAGCTTTTGAGTTTTTTGATCACTACACATCTATAGCACGACGTATACGCATCCCCTTTCATTTGTCTTGCAGATATCTTCACAGCTCAAAATGAGGCCTCCAAAACATTGGGCCAAATACTGCATTCCATCGGAACTGTAGAGATTAAAGTATGATTCTTCTGAGATTCACTTTCTTCCAATCTTGTAATGATCACACTCTAAATTCATTTTTCCGCTTGATAAGGCAGAAATCATTCTATTGTATTTGTTTGTATTGGTTTTCACATAAGCCGACGACCAATCAGATTCTGTCAACAATGTTGACTTCTAATAATACGATCTCTTATATGCTGTGCAAAAACACTTTCATAAGCTGGTTTAATAGTAATAGAACTGTACATTTTATATTCGGATCCAACCAGATTAGCAATTATATTTTATTTCTAGTTCTTTATTCGACATATTTTCAACATTGTCACTGCACATTTGATATGTACATTTGGCTCTTACATTGTCCTTGCACAGTTGACATTTAATTGAAAATTATAAATGGTATAATTCACCAAATTATTACGAATGAAATTTGAATACCGTACGTCTTGGCGAACACGGAAAAGAAACTTCTAGCGTTCATTTTATTCTATTTTTTAGAAAATATTTATCCATATACTGGACTACAAAAGTAGATGTCAGATGCTAATAACAACACAAAAATATTCTTGACCATTTTTTATGATTTTGAAATACGGCAAACGACGTAGCCAAACTCACGACCGAAGCCTTTGGAAATTATCGTCTGCCTCGTGCAGTTTCAATATCAGTGTACAATTACACTCACATGCACTCTACTACCGTTTTTGTTGGGAGACCAGTCGAGAGCTTAGAGCCTGACCTGGCTGTGGAGGTGCCACACGGGTGTGAAATAGTTGGGAAAAACCAAACAAGCCGACGCAGGTCGCCTTGGATCTCGCCATCCATCCGGGGAGATCACTGCCATATCCTGTGATTATATATATATATATATATATTGCATTTACGGGACTAACGACCTTGGCCGCTGACGCGCCCGGAATCACCAGTGAATCGACCGGGAGCGGTAGCTCAGTGTATCAACTGATGTCAACGCAGTGCCTCTGACGGGAGGTCCGAGTTCGAGTCCTGACGGCGGCAGGATTTTCGCCACTAGCTTGTCAGCTGTGTCGAATTCAGTCGCTGTCGGGAGTAGAATTCTAGCTGCCGGTTGCACTGATCAGTAGTTTTCTGTGGTTTCTCCGATCAACACTAAGCGAATGTCAGACCACTACCCTGACAGGGACCGCGCGCGATCTTTCCCGCTTCTTTGCCCTGTCCTCACTCCTTCTTACTTACACTTGCATGCACTACATTACAACGCATTCCGGGACAGCAGTCGGACGTTTAAAGTGTGTCCCGTCTGATGCCTCGCCGAAGGGAGATACCTTGTTAGAGAAAATGCCCTTAGCCCACGTGCAGGTCGGCGCCAGATCTAGCACCAGCGAGGAATAATAATAATAATAATAATAATAATAATAATAATAATAATAATAATAATAAAATTGTCTTTATTTGTGGCGAGGCTCAGGCCTTAAGGCCTGCTCTTCCGCCTAACCACTTTAATTAATTTACAATTTTAAAAATTACAATTGAGGCGTTCAGATGTAATTAATATTAACTGACGTCGCAAAAGAAGAAAAAAAATCAATTTGTGACTACCATCTACATCAATTTATCTGTATGAGCCAAATGAATTTATTGTCATTTTTTGTTTATTCTTGGAATTTTTCAAAATGGAAAGACGATGTAAGGAACATTCTTAAAAAACAGATAAAAAGGAGTCCCCCTTATTCCACTTAGAATCAATAATTCAAAATTCGCCCGAAATGTCAGTTGTCATTACCCGATAGCCTCAACTGTGAACAATAAACAAAAAAAGGGGGAGTTATTTTACATTTACGTCTGAGATGCAATACTAGGGACCATCCCGGCATACGCCTTAAGCGATTGAGTAAACCCAGATGACTGCCACTTCCCGCGATAAGAACATGCGCTACACATACGTCGTGCTCAGACCTAGGGTGAACAAACGACTCCCTCGTTTTATACTTGGCTTTGCGTAACGTGGCAGCTGAGGGTATTACCTTCAAGATGCAATATGGCACGACGTTTTGCGTCTTTCTCGGTCCTGCCGCAAGATGTTGCATGATCACGATGGGATGAAGCTACTCAAGCGGCAGGACCGAGAAAGACGCGAGAACCCTACCATATTCCATCTTGAAGATAATACCCTCAGGTGCTACGTTACGAAAACGCAAGTATAGAGTGAACATACGACTCCCTCGATTTAACTCTTTGTCACTCTAGTGAGAACCCTAGGCCCGCTAAAAGCGTACAATTGTTTTGAATAATCGTCCATTTATTTTGTATTAATTTTTTTTAAAGTAGTCGGGCGGATGAGCATGACAAATGTCATGAACCTCGCCGGTAATAAAGTAATTTACTTATTTCAAATACCAGCTTGATGGCTCCCGTCCTCCCTCGCGCCATGGGACGGCTGTGTGCAGACGGTCCTTGCAGCGACTGAGACCCTGCGCCTGTGTGCGTCTCCCCTCCGCACGATTTACGATGGAATAAAACCAACTCGGTGTCTATCGTTTGTCATGAGCCTGTGTAAACGTCATCGGTGACGTCACAGCTGACATACGAACCAGTGATTACGTTAATTTCCCTTCCCCCAACCGGCCTCGAGGAGGTGGGTCGCTGTAACGAGAACGCCCCCGCGTACCTTTCAAGTGTCTGGCAGCTGTGTGGTCTTTGCACATCAACTTCCTTTCCTAGGCTTTAATAAGGCGGGACTTGCCGACCGTTATAGCTTTGGGTTTGGTTAGGTATAAAATGTACAGAGTGACGTACATTCCGCGCGAAAAGGGAAATAATAGAGCAAAAACCGCTTGATTAATATTATTGTTTCATTGAACGTAAAACACGCTTAATATTCAATGCTCGTTGTTGCTGACTTCTCGAATACAAATTTTTATACCTCTACATTAGTTACATCAATTCGTTGTTTCTCTCTTGCCCAGATCGTGTAATGTTTTGGATTAGAAAAATAATATTCACGTTTCTGATAACTCTCCTCGATTTCTGATTCTGTTTTCAGCAATTTTCTCGGAGAACAAGAACTACATATGTGTCTCGCCGAAAATATTTGGTATTTGCAGATTTGCTGTAATTTTTTCTTGATCTTGTTAATCGTTTTCAAATAATTTTAAAGTATTCTGCGAATGTAGACTGAACACATTTTCACAAAGTCTCAACAATACTCATAACAATAATGTAGTTTAATCACACTAACAGTTTGCAGGAAGAGGGTCTCATCAGTTATTTTTGTCGCATTTACTACGAATAAAAAGATCTTAGGAACGCACCAATGAGAAAAGGAAAAGGAAGCTTTAATGGGGTACTGGACAGTCAAGATGTTTCTTCTATTCTGAGGGTATTCGATCACTAGAGAGTAAATGAACCAACCAAGTGTGCTGAAGTCAAGGGGATACACTAAAAAGTAATGAGGTGAGTTTTATTATCAAATTTCATATTCATGCTCAGGTAGATAACTTATTGAACGCCCTCCGTAGTGAACCAAAAAATGTAAGTCCTCAGAGGTTCCGTATAACCGAGGTTGGCTGTACTTTCAATTTCGTGTCATACCTACAGTGCAACATACTCATTAAATATACATTTGAATTAATTAAAAAAAAGAAAATTTGTTGTGATCAGTGTTGTATGGAAAAAATTAATCTTAGTACTTCATACAAATGTTCCAGAATTCAGGAAGATGTGGAAGTTTTTGGATAGTGGAAATAAAAGGTACTCATTTTCTACTTCATCTTGTAATTGTTTAGAGTCAAGAAGCTTTGCAAACGATAAAGTTTTGCTGTGAGAGGAGCTATTAATAACCTTCACAACTTCGTAATTTTCAGTCTCCAAAACGTCTCTGCGATTCCTTCAGATATTTAGTACCCAATATTATTATATCCCAAACTTCCCTTCAATTTCTGATCTACAACATTTTTAATAAATCAAAAAAATTGAAACCTCTTTTAGATTTTGTTTAAATTTTACCAATTTGTTTATGGTGTTAAAAAGTAGGATATTTTCTGGATATTGTATTTACATTGTTAACTGAAGCTGATGCAGAGTGTGCATTATACCCGTTCATTTAATGTTTGTATAAAATGTGCATGGATTGGGACCAAACATTGATTCACATAACAGAAAGTTCATTTCCCGGAGATTACTATATCCAGCAGCTGTAATATATTTTGCTAGTATCTCTGCGGAAGTTTGTTGTGGATAACAAAAACCGCAGTATGTTTTTAAGGTAACTGCTACAATTTCAATAAAAAAACCGTTCAAATATTCAATTGATGTCCTTTGTATTTGGAAACTACGTCACTTTAATGTTACTCTACCAATGAAATAAACTTGCAAAATTTTCCATTATGTTATTGAATAACTTCTATAAAAAAATAACTTTTTTATGAGATGGGCGACGGGACATTTCTCAGTTGTGGACAAGGTACATCGATTAATGTTTGCGTTTAAATTCTAAATGCATTTCCCCACGTTTGCATAGAAAATTGTAACAGTAGGTGGGGCCAACCCTCACCCTTCAATTTGGCCAGCTTGCCTGCTACTACAGGGAGAGAATGTATAGTCCATCGCGGACGGAAAGGACTTTTTATTCTAATTTTTATTTAAAATTTTGCTGAGCAAAAGCGTTCATTTTCCGGCGCCGTGGTCCAGTGAGCCCCGATTTCTATGGGCAGCATAACTTATTCATTCATGCAACTTGTTGCGAGAAGTGCTTTTGGTGGCGTAACAGGCGTGCACCCACGCGCAAAACCGTTAAAACAGTTGGTCGGTCGTTGGCCGTTCGCTTTGCGACCGCCTGTGCGCAGTGCAGGGGTCGGGAGACGCTGACAGCTTGCTTGCATGCGTCCACTGGAGACATGGAAGGGACGAGTTGCGTCCCTCTGCACTCGCTTCATTGTTGAGCATCCTCTGCACCTGAGAATACTTCCTTCGACTATGGGTTTGGCAAATCTACTCAACTACGCGTGACTCGTTTTGTTTTTCAAAACTTGATGGGTTCAATTCGGGGTAACTTCCATGCAAAATCGACTTTCAATTTTTTATTACATTCCTGCTTTTGCATTGCATTTCCATTCCATTCCCCTGCTTTGTGTTGTTCGTGTGCTAAAATAGTATGTTTAACATCTGATTTTTCTTAACGATATGATTTCTTACTTTCTTATAAACTCAGCGTCTTCAACTCCAAACACAAGATCAACATTATTATCATTGCTTCATTTTTGTGGATTTTATCTCAACTCAATATTGATAACTTTTCTTAATTCTAGAATACTTCACAAAAATACGTAATTAAGGTTGAGAAAAATCCTTCAGTTTTGATGTTTTTAGATTCTGTCCTGAGATTGATTGGTTGCAGTGCTCTAAAGACTCCAGCCTTCATCCACACTGCCAATCCACGCATGAAACCCATCTCCAATTAACCATGTAATTCAAACATAGGTAAGCAATATTCTTGTACACTACTTGTCAAAATAGTGGCATCTTAATGTGTAATAATGTGCCCAATCTCTATTTTTTCTCGAATGTTTTAACAGAAGGATTTCTTTTCCATCTTTCTTTCTTTAACCTTGTCATTAACAAATCTGTCTATTCATTGTATTCGCAACATCTTATAAATTCATTTATTTTTTATATTGAACAACAATATTTTTATCTTTTTACACATTTTATTTTGCTGCTAACATCACAGTTTCATAATAGGAATTATGTTACCTGCAATATTTTTGAAGCACAATTATCATTTAAAACAATAGAGTTAATGGGAAAGTGACAATTTACCTCAGCAATGGAGTATGATCCATCCATTGTGTATTTTATAAGATGAAGCATTTTTTCATGGCACAGTCTTCTCTCACTCATAACTCAAACGTTTTTCACCTACAGATTCTAATACTATTAATTATCTGTTCGATAAAGGATCTCTCGTACAAGTCAGATATCTTAAATTAGTGCATTTCTCTAAAGAAATTATCACTAAAAATATTATTATTAGAAGGAAAATCGAAAGTCAGTGATTGTAATGTTTCTCATTTTCCGTTGCTCATTCCTTTCTTCCCGACCTCAAAAAGAGTAGGGCGCGCATTTTGGATATCGCTCAAATAACAACATACTCTCATCCATTAACAATAGTAATTTATTTATTTATTTATTTAGTCAAAAACAGTCAAAAACTGTATGTGACGTATGGGGGGAGAAAATCATCTGCGCACGCTTTCTTGAGTTTCAGAATCCCTTCCCAACAATGCCCTGATATATGGCAAGCATACCTAATTGATCCTTCTTGCTTGATTCAGGTTTGGTTTATCCACCCAAAGATTCTAATTACCTTGATCAGATGTATTGGCTGAAATTCTATGCATTTTCAATTAGTGGTCTGTCTGATTCGGAATTTAGAGGTTCGTAAATATTTGCCAGCATCTATGGTGACATGTTAAAGCGTTTATAGGCGTAAAACTTTCCCTTGAATCCAGGGAGCCGTCGAGGTATCTTCCGTACTCCAACTGCATGTATGAATGTGTTCCTCGTTGCACCAGAGCTAATTGCTACGTGGAATACTGTAAACAACTTTTTTTTTGTTGCGAAAAACCGTGATCGTTCTAAAACCTGTTTTTAATCACATCTGCAGTCGTTGCCATAACGCGACTGGCTGATGAAGTTTTTTGAGAGCTATTCCTTGAATCTCCGGTGTACGATCACCTGAACTGTACTTACAGAAGTCGTATCATCTTTTGTAATCAAGGGACATTATTAATGAGTAGCGCTGGGTTTTGTGTGCGTTTCTATCAGGATTAAGGCGATGAGAATAAAAGATCTATCTACTTTGCTATTTGATTCTTCATCGCACTTTCTCGCTCCAATTACATTTTCTTCACACCTCCGGCCGTGCCGAAGAATAAAAGCCTTACTGCCCATCTTTCGTAGTCCTTTTATAGACATTTGTTACATTTTATTTTCTGGCATACGCACGTATAGACAATACGTGCTATTGAGAGTTATGTAATGCTGCGGTAAAACGGCATTTTTTTTACAAAAACAGCTCGTATTGTGGGACACAGGTACAGAAAAAAGGATAAATCGTGTTCCAATATATATTAAATTAATTTCTTCACCGTGTTGTGTAGTCATATTTTACGATTTGTGGGTCCTTGATACCGAAAAATTAAAAAATGTCCGTCGTGCTATAGGCTGAATTTTTTGCGAAATGAATATTCCCGGATCGAAGTGGCCCGACCCGCAGCTCTAAGATTTTGAAAAACATGGCTCCATTTCTTCTTCTTCTTCTTCTTCTTCTTCTTCTTCTTCTTCTTCTTCTTCTTCTTCTCAAATAGAACAAAGTACCGCCCACCTCATTTTTGAATGCCTTGCTACAATAATAAACAGCCTATATAAATAGATATGAATGTTGTATTACCTCAGATTTAACATAACGTGTCGAAAATGTATTTAGATCGGCGTAGTTGTTTTTAGTAATATTGTAACTATTTTGTTTGTCCTTACAATTGTATAATGATGGGAGGTGCTGATGATTTCGATGTTATAAAGCGACATTAAATACATTTTTTAAGTACGCTTATAAAAATGCCACAAGTCCGAATTAAATTGTACTCCGTAAACTGTAGCTTTCCTTTAAAATCGTCCCACTTTCTGAGTTTCTGTAGCTGTATGACGAAGAAAAGCTCAAGCAGGTGGATCTTGCCAGTTACGGTGAAGTGAATACTTCATGTTCGCTTCATGTTGCTCATACGGGGATTTAACTAGGCCAGGTATGGGGGACACAGGAAAGGATCCCCCCCGGGAAAGTGAAAAAGAATGTGCTGCTGTTGCATTCCTCTTTTAGGTTGTTGTTTTTACAATCTTAATTAATATTAATGATAAAATATCCGGGTTATAAGAGATATCAACCACAATAGTAGGCTATATAAATTTACTTTCCAGAAAATTCAACCATTCAGGTGTTTCGGGAAATTTTTCCCATCATCAGTGGCTCCTAGTAACATGGATTAAACACATTAATTCACCATGGTGAACTGTCTAGCATTGCGCCATTTTGATAGGTCTAGGACAGTCCCCACTGCTTCATTTCATGAAATTGGGGAAATATGTTTTGTGGGCATTGAATCTGTTTTAGTTATCGTCATCATCATGATGTGTTAAGTCTATTGGACCGTTTCCTTTCAAGAGTATTCTTGCATCGCATTATTGGTCTGTCCCAACTCGTTTTCCCGTTCGGGTTGAAGTTGTAGAGGATTTTTGGCATTCGATCTCCCGGCATTGTATTCAAGATCATGCGAATTCTTTCTCAGAACGTCTGTTTTGTAGGTTATGTTGAAGATCTTTAGTTCATCTTGATGTCAGTTTTTTTATGGCTTTATTAAATAGTTCGTTAAAGGTCTAAGAAATATCATTACCACGGCTTTTAGTGCTGAAGAAATATTTAAATCACCGCCATAATAATTGGAATTATTGACAACATTTTGGCTCGAAGGACTGAGAAAGCCACCCACAAGCTAGTGTTGCTTCACAAAAGTATAATTCTAATAACTAAATATATAAGTCTGTGGCGGAATACATTGACAGTAAATAGGGTGAAGTGTGAACTGAATAAACAATGCAATTCAATTGTGGTGCTAAGAAGCAATCAAGAAGAATCAAAAATAGTTGAGTATTTAATTTCAAAAAATTGGATGCATTCAAAGAGATATACAGGCTAATTGTACCTGTTTATTATTGTTGAGAAGCAATAATTGTCCATTATCAAGTACCGATCACTCTCAATTCAATTCATTATCAAATAAAATGTCAAAATCAAATTACAAGTACTTAATATCTATAATCAATAATGTTAATATCTATAAGTTTTGAAAAAGTGACTGCCTCATGGCGCAAGAGCAAAGTCGCTCGCCTTTCACCAAGGAGGTCGGGGATCGATTCCCGGACAATCTCATGTGAAATTTGTTCCAACAAAACGAGTTTGGCTGCTTCACAAGGGCTAGTCCAACCCGTGTGAAGTGTCCTAAACCTTATCCCTATCCTAGTTGCTTCTAAATTCTGGCCGCTGGGTAGTGACGCAGGAGGCACGTACGCGGAGATGCTACCTGGCGGTCCTCTTGACCATGTACGGACTACGTAATGGAGGATTACTCCCAAAGACATTGACTTCAAAAATATAAATAACGGAGGATTACTCCTAAGCGCTCAACGCCCAATGGGGAGTTATGAGACGCGTTGCGTCATGACGAAGGCACAACAAATTAAAAAACAAAATATAATCAATCGATAATTTGTTAGATTTTGCCGAAGTATGTGAAGATGAATACTTCACACATTGAACCGCTTTGAAAGGAACGGGGAAATTTTTAAACCGCAGTAGCGAGTGTGGCTGTACCACCACCCCTCCACTGTAGCGTCCAATCCTCCGCCCCCGGCAACGGCGCCACCCCCGACGCGGTGGCGAGCCCACGCGAGCACGCGTGCGCGCCGCTCCACGCACGCGTGCGCCCGAAGCCGCCAGCGCGGCCACGCCCACGGGCGAGCGGTTCTGGGCAGTACGTAGATATTTGTCAAAACCATCAACCTAACCTAACCTCACCTCTTACACACACACTTGCACTAATGTGCACTACACTACCACATATTCGGGGAGACCGGTTGGGGACTTGCCCCACTGGTGGTAGATACCTGGTTGGAGAAACTTCGCTAGTCGACGGTACGTCGGCGCCGGATCTCGCCATTCAGTGGGGGAAGATCTCCGCCACACCCCCTACACTTACAGGACTAATGACCTCAGTAGTTGACACGCCTGTAGTTCACTAACAATCGATCATTCAATCTTGTAATTTTTCCCGAGTTTCTGGGTACCTAACAAAACCATAGACAACGCTCACTGACCCGTAGTTTGGATAGGTGTTTTTCAATTTTGAGCTCATTGGATTTCAGTGATTTAGAACATGTTGAATGTGATACTTTGATCAACAATATCTTTGTCATGAAACTGCAAACTCAACCATGTTTTATATATTTTTTAAATTGATCAAAGGGAAATGATTGTCATATAAGGAGGAGTAGAGCTGGTTAACGTAAGCTAGCCCTGCTTGATCGCAGCAGTGCGGAGGCGTCGGTGGCGGTGACCGCTGAGACAATGCAGGTGAAGGGCGTGTCTGGGCCCGCAAGGACATTCATAAAACACAATGGGGGACCCATATATCTCGCCTCCTTCTGTGGTGGGCTGATGGTCCGCGTGCATACATTAGGCTCCAGCCGCCGCCGCCGCCGCCGCCGTCAGTTGCTGAGTGTGAGTTAAAACACGCACCCGCTCATTGTGCTTCTGGCCAGCTGATGAGAGTCTAATGAGATCATTCCGGGCGAGTTCTCAGCCGATAGCTCCGCGCGCTTGATTAGTGATGGCAAAACTCTTTCAGTTAATAGTAATCGATTAATTAGAATTGAAAAAATAACCCGTTTCGATTAATTGGTTGAACAATAAAAATAATAAATTACTGGAATTTAGTCTCGTCTCGCAATCAAGTGTTCATACTTTCGCGATCCGCTATGCGTAGACTCCCAATAGAGTTTTCATACTCTCGTGATCGAATGTTTGTCGATATCCCGTCGATTGTTCGTCGTCTTGTGTTCGTAATCTCGCAATTGGTTGGTCGAAGTCTCGCCATTGGATTGTTCATAATATCGCGATGTTTCTTTAGTCTTGCGAACGGGTTATTATACCACCACCGCCACCTCCACCGCCACCGCCACCGCCACCTCCACCTCCACCTCCACCTCCACCGCCACCTCCACCGCCACCTCCACCTCCACCTCCACCTCCACCTCCACCTCCACCTCCACCTCCACCTCCACCTCCACCTCCACCTCCACCTCCACCTCCACCTCCACCTCCACCTCCACCTCCACCTCCACGTCCACCTCCACCTCCACCCCCCCCCTCCACCCCCACCTCCACCGCCCCCTCCCGCCCCCGCCCCGGCCCGCCCCCCACCGGCATCGCCTTCCCGCCGCCGGCCCCGGGGGCGCGACAACGACGGCGGCGCCCTCTGCCACGGAGCCTCCCCTCCCCCCTCCACCGCGGCGATCGCCTCCGCCGCCCCTTGATCATCCCAGACTTGCCCCTGGTCTTGTTCTCCTGCGCGCTCATGGGCGCGCTCTCGCGTGTTTTCCGCGCATTAGGCCACCGACGGCGCCAAGACGGGCGAAATTGCCTTCCCCTGCGGCACTCGTCGCTATCAGGCGGCCGAGGTGCGAGATGTGGCCGGTGCATCGAAGCAGCTTTCCTTACCGAATCCCTAAATTGTTATGAAGAGGATTAAGAAAAGGATTGGGAAATAATTTATATAAAATAGTCATGCAAATATTACAGTGACCCCAGTCTCAAGAAATTGAATGGCTTCTAGAAGCCAAAGGCTTCGAAAAATTTTTGCTTCATAAGAGAACATACTTTTGATTTCGTATTGAAATACTGGACGTTTTTGTAACTTCTCATTCAAAATCAAAACACTTCTATAAATATTTTATGCACTGTGCACCCGGGTAATATCAAATTTTAAAGCAACTACCTGCATGTTATTGCAATAATTTGGTACGTCTAACCTACTAAATTCGTATGAAAATAATAAAAACTTTTGTATTAAATGATCATTTATAAATGTATCTAGAATGACATCTAGAAAAGTTTGCAGGAGTATTGAAATAGAAATATTCTTACTACTACTGACTTAAGGCTACTAAACTATTACATATATCAGTAAGTACCGAATTTATAATACATTGTACGCTCTTGTATATTTCAAAGCTAAGACCTGAAGTTCGGCGCCGGATTTCACCAACTTGCGGGGAAGATCACGGAAACCATCGGCTGAAGTGGGTGTTGTCCGACTGACGTCTTTCATTGTGTATATGCACAACGATACGAGAGGAAATAAGGGGCTATTGAATTTCAAGCTTGGTCCTGTCAGAAAAGCACACACATGCTGCGGAGGCGGGCACCGCGTCGTGCGGCTGGGCGTTGCCTGTCTGCTTCGCGCCTCGCGCCCCAACGGCCGCGGGCCTCTTCTGCGCGCGCACGTCTTCCTGAACCAGGCGCCGCCCCCCCCTCCGACTTCCTCCCGCCCCCGCTGCCGCCCCTGCCCCCCCCCCCACTTCCGCGCCCCGCTCTCGCCCCACCTCGCCCGCCCCCGCCTTCGTTCTCGCTCCCGATCCTTGCCGTCCCTTCCCCGCCCTTTCCCGTCCCTACTCCCGCCTCCGCCCCCACTCCTGCGCCCAGCTCTCGCCCCACCTCGCCCGCCCCCGCCTTCGTTCTCGCTCCCGATCCTTGCCGTCCCTTCCCCGCCCTTTCCCGTCCCTACTCCCGCCTCCGCCCCCACTCCTGCGCCCAGCTCTCGCCCCACCTCGCCCGCCCCGCCTTCGTTCTCGCTCCGATCCTGCCGTCCCTTCCCGCCCTTTCCGTCCCTACTCCCGCCTCCGCCCCACTCCTGCGCCCAGCTCTCGCCCCACCTCGCCCGCCCCCGCCTTCGTTCTCGCTCCCGATCCTTGCCGTCCCTTCCCCGCCCTTTCCCGTCCCTACTCCCGCCTCCGCCCCCACTCCTGCGCCCAGCTCTCGCCCCACCTCGCCCGCCCCCGCCTTCGTTCTCGCTCCCGATCCTTGCCGTCCCTTCCCCGCCCTTTCCCGTCCCTACTTCCGCCTCCGCCCCCACTCCTGCTCCCGCCTCCGCCCCCATTTCCGCCCCCGCCTCGCCCCACCTCGCCCGGCCCCGCCTTCGTTCTCGCTCCTGACCCTTGCCGTCCCTTCCCCGCCCTTTCCCGTCCTACTCCCGCCTCCGTCCCGCACCTGCGCCCCGCTCTCGCCCACCCCGCCCGCCCCCGCCCCTCGCTCCCGATCTTGCCGTCCCTTCCCCGCCCTTTCCCGTCCCTACTCCCGCCTCCCCCCCCCACATCTGCTCCCGCCCCCTCCCCCACTTCCGCGCCCCGCTCTCGCCCCACCCCGCCCGCCCCCACCTTCGTTCTCGCTTCCGACCCTTGCCGTCCCTTCCCCCGCCCTTTCCCGTCCCTACTCCCGCCTCCCCCACTCCTGCGCCCAGCTCTCGCCCCGCCCCCACTTTCTCCCCACCCCGTCCGCCCCTGCTCTCACCTCCTCCCACCCCTTCCAGATCATCAGTTAATTGGCCCTAGGGTTCGAGTTCCGACGATGACTTCCGACTTTAGCTACGTACCTAGGTGGAATTCAGCCGCTGTCTGGAGGAGAATTCTAACAGCCAGCTGCTTCAATCGGTAGTTTTCCGTTGTTGCTCGTATCAACATCAGGAAACTGCCGCAGCAGAACCCTAACAAACGGGCCGCGTGCGATCGTACCTTCATTTTTCTTGACTTATCCTCACCCGTTACTTACGCACAATTAACACTTACATGTAGAACTTCACCGCACATGCCGGGAGACCAGGCGCGAACTTATTGGCTTGTTCCGACTGGGGCGGTGCAAGGTAGGAGATACCTGGTTGAGGAAAACCCGCAAGGCGACGTGTAAACCTGCGGCTGATCGCACCAATCACCGAGAGAGCACAGCAATAACCTGCGATAAAAATATGCACTACACTTACGGGACTATTGACCTTAGCAGTTGGCTCGCGCAGAATCGCTTTTCAAGCAATTCCCTTCACTCTCCACTTGTCGCTGTTAAGTTTCCCAATTTTAATGAGGAAATAATCAAAAAGAGATTTTTGGTGTCCCGACATATGGCTATTGAAGACACTGAATTCGAGAGTGTCTTAGAAGAAAAAGAAAAAAATAGGACTTGAAATGCTTTAAAGATGTCATGAAGAAATTGTAAGGGAATAGTACATTAGAAGAATTTAAACATTATGAGGAAAATCTGTTAGTGGCGTACCGTGAGATGGGATGTAACATGTATTTAAAGCGTCATTTCGTGCATTTCCATCTGGACTTTTTCCAGAATACTTTGGAATAAGTCAATGATGAACATGGAGAGTGGTTCCATGAGGACATTTTGGCTAATGAAAAATGTTACCAGGGAGGATGGAACCCATCTATTTTAGCAGATGATAATTGGTTCGGAGTGATTGAGACACCATTACCACCATCATCATCATCATCATCATCATACAAACGAAACAGAACGAAAAAATAATACAATATTCCTACAGCAAACTAAAAAATCATACAATATCCCCACAGTAAAGTAAGTATTTTGTAATATATATTTAAATGTTATTATGATTCACCAACATATGTAAATCATGCACGAAATTAAGGTAAAGAAAGTAATATTAATTAAAAAGATTCAACGTGAAATCTTTCATATACGATGTCGCTTCAAAATAAATGAAACCGAAATAGAGCGAGCAGCTGGGAACTTCGTCACTTGCCACGAAATATTCTTGTATGATTTCCGGAAGGGTTCCGATTTCCTGGAGGATTGATGCTCAGACACAGGACACATCGCACGAATGCCGTTTACAAAGTACCCAATATCAATTTCATCTACTGGGAATTCGGTGTACTGTATTCCCTCAATTGTCCTGAAAGTGGTATCGTAAAAAGGAAAAATCAAAAACATTGTTATTAAGAGGCTGACTTGTGGTAGAGGGGGGGACGAGCGTAAATTTTCATACAATATGTGGGTTGCAGTGTTCATTCCAAGAAAAATCAATCGTTGGGTGGGGTACACTCCACAGTTTTATTTTGAATGCTGTGAAAGGGGTTAGCTTGAGAAATTTTGTCAATTACTCTTTTACTGTAATTACATCAGTGCGCGCTCAATTTTCAAAAACCAGTAAGAGAAAAAAATCAATTAATTAAAACACATATCGTGAAATGTACATGTAAATGTGTATTTATACAACAGAAAATATTTAACTCGCCAGTAATATTAAAACTAATGACCGTTTTTTAACAAATATTTTTTAATGTCTGTAAAAATATTGTTCACTATTTGACAATGAACTGTAATAGTGCCATGTGTCTTTCAGTTGACGTTAGTTTTGAATTCGTATCGTTTCTATTTTATTGTAATTTGTGTTGAAAAAGCATGAATGAAGATGTCATTTTCTCTTTTTAAGACCTTCTACATACCCATAAATAATGAAAAGGTAAATCGTAAAAGAGATATATTAAGTCCTCCGTAAAGTCTTTGAATGTAAATACACATTCTGCTCTCCAATTTGAGTTACGTATTCATGACAGTCGGCATACTACTTACGTTGTATATAAAGAGTATTGTAATGTTGCGGAAAAAATAGGCCATTTATCAATAGCAAAAAGGTTTATGAAGCCCTCATTCCGAAAAAGTGAAAAAAGCGTGTTCTTACTTGTGTACTCAGAATTCATATTTGTGCGTCATGGATACCGAAGAAATGGCTTACGACCAAACGTCTGTCCGTCCGTCCGTCCGTCCGTCCGTCCGTCCGTCCGTTCGTCCGTCCGTCCGTCCGTCCCTCCGTTCGTCCCTCCGTCCGTCCCTCCGTCCTCGTCCGTCCGTCCGTCCCTCCGACCGTCGTCTCGACCGTCGTCCGTCGTCTCGTCGTCGTCTGTCCTGTCGTCCGTCGTCCGTCGTCTGTCGTCCGTCCGTCTGTCCGTCCGTCCGTCCGTCCGTCCGTCCGTCCGTCCGATTGCAAAACGAGAGCTCGAACGATTTTCTGCAAACGTAACATTTCCCGATCCATCAGACCACACGCGAGAGCCTGCGAATTTGCAACGGATATTTTGATTTTTGAGGGTCCTTTACATGAAACGTACACATTTTCAACTACTTCAAAAATTGTTCAGTGACTTCCAACTACTACAATATTAAAGAGAAATATTTTCTTGATAACATCCCTTCCTAAATGAGGCTGTTTAAATAAGGTCATGTACAATTTTTTGAAGATAGTGCAAATTCAAATTTGACCCGAAAAAATGCAGTACCCTACCAAACGGGTCACGGACCGCGCGCGATCTTTCCCTCCTGTTCCTTGTGTTAGCCTTGTGTACACTTGAATCCACGACCATACCACAGACGCCGGGAGACCGATCGGGGACTTAGAACGTGTTCCGGCTGGGGCGGTGCCCCCCTGGTGGGAGAGTCCTGGTAGGTCCACAGTAGGGCGGCGCTGGATCTCGCCATCCAGCGGGAAAACATTGAATTGAATTGAATTTGCCTTATATTACGTGGCGAGACTCAGGCCATGAGGCCTGCTCTTCCGTCTGACCACGCAAATTTCGTTACACTCCTTTCACCAATCATGGGAGAAAGAAGGTATTACTTGGAGGACGAAACAGGCGATTTGAATTTAGCTCAGAGGCGTCATTTAGGCTTGAGGATCTTTTACATGCAGTAAATGTACTGACATGGGACAGCCGGCTTTACTTCCCCTCCGAAGGAAGGCGTACGAAGAATTTTTTCGCCCTTAAAAATCCACGGCTTCGATCGGGTTTGAACCCGCAAACTTGGATATAGCAGTCCTATACGCTAACCGCTACACCATCGCCGCCGCATCACCTCCACCTCCCGTGGAAAAATATGCACTACACTTACGGGACCAATGACTTAAGTTGTTGACACGCCTGGAATCAGTAACAACCAATACCGAGCGCCTCATTTATGAAATGAAATATTGCCACACCCCCGCTTGCCGCTAGTTACTCCCACCACCTCCGCCATGTGTCAGTCACACAGGTGTTTTCGTGTGCGTGGCGCCGCCGCGCCTGCCGCCCCGCGCCGGCAGAGCCCTCGGCGGCCCGCCCGACCCCCCCTCCTCCCGAGCGACGTGTCAGTTTTATTATTTGCCTGTCAAGCGCGTCTTCCGTGGCCGGTTCGTGGTTCCCGGACCGGCCCCGGCCACGGCTCCGGCCCCGGTTCCTGCCCGGGCCCTTCCCCTTGGGCGAGGATAAAGTATTTGTCAACTCTCTCCTCAACTTCATCGCATCTATTATTGTACCGTAAAGATTATAAAAATATTAAGAGTGAATATTTTCCGAATTATTGTTAAAACTGTCAGTTTTTGAAATTTATAGTTCAGTTGGCAAGTACTAAACTGTGATATAACAGCACATACTTTCCCGCAATATTTCTAAATTTGCAATTTTAAAAATTCAGAGTTCAACGAAAATGAGACCTGCCAGTTCTTTTAAGCGTTCGTTGTTCTATCGTGAAAAAAAATTGAAAAACAATTTGCAGTGGAGTTTGAGAAAATGAATTTATAAACTGCATTAACTTCAAGCTGATATTACGTGAAAATTTCTAGTTTTGTTTTCAAAAAATTGTAACAATCCTTTTTAAAGAGCTGAATTTTAGAACAGATTTCATTTAATACAGAAATATATGTCTTTAATTTTGTACTTTTGCAATGTTAACGGTTTGCAATTTTCGAAAATACAGTACGCCGAAAATGAGGCTAGTACCATTTTTCATCCCGTCCTTTGATACAGGAGAAGAAGAAAATTTAAAGACTAAATTTAGCCGTTTTCGGCAAAATAATCACTTAAAAATTGCGTATATTTACGCCAAATTACGCGAAAACTTTTCATAATATTTTGAAAAATGGTACATGACCTTGTTTTAAATCTGTCTTAAAAAATAAGAAAAACTTCGTTCAATATTATAGTTCTAAGAAGATGTTGAAAATGTTCAGGCTCTATGTTAAGTACCCCAAAGATCGATAAATCCGTTTCAAACTCAGAGGATATCGAGTTCCTTTAAGTCGATCGAGGGATATATAATTTTGGAGAACTCCGCTGAACGGTTTTGGCTCTAGCGTTGAACACGTTTTGCTTTCAATTGGTTTTCGGGTAACAATGACCTACAAAACACGGATTCTGACTACACAATCTATTAAAAAGTAATTTACAATTTATGGGATATGTATATTTTACATCTTCAAGTTAAGTTTAGAAAAAGATATTCATTAGGATTGGGGCTGGACGTTTAGCATACACGTGCTTGATTAAAAGTAATACAAATGCACCTTAAGAAGCCTTACTTAATGTAGTCAAATGATATGCTAAGACATGTAGCTGCAAAAACTCTGGACTGAAGTCCTCTTCTATAGTCAGGCTTACTTTTAAGCGTGCGTGTGACAGTTTCCGCTATCCTGAGGAGAATTATGTATCGTACATCGATCAAAATTTAGCTCGAGAGAAGGCATCGAAATCACTTCTTCTTATGTTATAGAAGGCAATAAATTTGTTGTGGTTTATGTACCGGGAAGTTCAATTTTATATTAATTTTCTAATATTTCATTTCAGGAACGTGCTTCTTTCATTATTCTTTAACCAATCCCTCTCAATCTACTTATAATTCAGTATCAGATAGAAAATTAATAGTTGAAAAGAGTATGCGTTGATTTTATTTTATCTAGTTCTACCAGAGTGCCATAGCACCAAGTGAAAATTCCAGTCGACCTTCAGGACATTGCCTGGCCCTTCGCCATAAAGCACTCAAAACTACACTCCTTGTCTCTCACTATCCTTACACGCTTCCCGCTGGGAGTGTGGTTCCTGTTCATCACAAATCTATTACTCTGTTTCCATAGCATACTTCACCTGCCCCACCCGCCTCGTGATGGTGAATGCGAGCTTCAACTGGACAATGTCTGACGTTTTCTCCTTCGAAAGGTTTCGCAGTATTGATGTTATTCACCCATTACTGTTAACAAAAATATTAACAGGCTAATTCTGGATTATCGAGAATTACACCTTATATTCCTACACATCGTACTTCGTAGGCAAAGTAAGTGTTTGCAATGTATTTATATATTATTGGATGACTAACTGAATTGCCCGGGTTTTATCACAATCATATATTAAACAACTCTGACAGACTCGCTCACTGTTTCCACTAAGTGAGTATTACACGCAATATGTGTATTGTAGGTTGCGTAATAATATTTTATTGAAATTGTTACTCCCTTACATTCCCACCTGTATGGGTGTCATTCGTTTTTCCCTTACAGCAGTAATAAAGTATAGCAAGGTTTTTTGAAATTCTTTCCGCGTTTAATAGTTAGGCTGAAACACGAACATGTACACATATACAGACGGTACCAAAAAAATGTATACATGCTTGAAGCAAATATGTCTTAACATAACAAAGATGAATTCACACAAGCACTAATCATGTTAGACTTTGACAGATACAAACGCTACAACAGATGCTCCATATGTCCACTATGGGCGTCGAAACACTCCTGAGTAGTTGAACTTACTGTTCGAGCAACGTTTGCCAAAGTGTCAGCGGTTGTAGCACACGCCGTTTCAATTTATTTTAAAGTGCTGCCAATACAGTCGGTTTTCTACGGTTTACATCATTCATTAACTTCCCCATAAGTACAAGTCCAACGGAGTTAGATCTGGAGAAGGCGATGGAAACTCAAACGGACCTTTTGGTCCTATCCAGTGCAATGGATCCTATCCAATGCCACCTCAGTTCTAGCTTCGTTGGATGTACTAATACGTATTCGAGGAGGGTGATCACTAATTATAATGCGCAGTTTGAAACGTAGGGCGTAAATTTACATAACAATCGGCGAAAATGCGGCTGTTACATAGAGCCAAGTAATATTGCCTTTGAATTGGACATGTTTGTTGCGATAGATGACTGTGGACGTAAGTAGTTTTGTGTGGCTCCGAGATCAGTGCAGCAAAATGCTGTGCAGGCTTCGTTTAAACCATTCAAAAAGAGAAGATGCTGTGTAAGATAATTGTGACTGTTTCGAAGTTTTTTCTCGCACCTGATAACTCAGTAGTTTCTGCGGAAGATATGAATTATAAAATGTGACTTTTTAGTTCAAGTCGTATGGCCTGTTCACCCACACTAAATTCATCCGGAGATTTTTCACACTTAAATGAATATTACAGGACGGTTTAACACCAACGCTTTTTCTGTAGAGAAAGAACAACATGTTTACGTTTAGCATACGTTGTTGACAGCTCGTAACGACTAAGCTCATCAAGACCAAAAACAGAGGGGTCAAATGAGCTGATTGAAAACGAGTAGAGGGGACAATTCCTTAGAACAGTAATAGATGACTAAAGTATGGCCGCTTTGTAGCTGATGAATACTTTCTATCAAAAGTTTCCTGCAACATTTTATTGACGGTGCGGCTACACCTTCTCCGATGTACCGCTGAGATTCTAAATTTCTAGAAACCTACGTACAATAAACATACTGCTAACACGCCTACGTCACTGTCATTACGCTCGATCGTTTGGAACTATCTATGGTTTTGGGAATTAAAACTCCCCTAATGAAACAAGCCCTTCTCCTCTACCATCAAAATTCGTAATTTTACGAATTATTAATTAAGTTAGATTCACGACTAGTTTCGTTTGCATGACACTCGTAATTGTTTTCCGAATAATTTAGTTATTGATTTGAGCGCCAGGAAATAAGTACGACTGTAACCCGGATGTTTTCTACCTAATTCTAATATTTCTCATCCAAAATTAAGTCGTGCTAGCTCAGTTAGTTGGGTTTGATGTTCATAATTGTTGTTGCTTATTCAGCAACCAATTACTCAATCTGCCATTCATACGGAATGGCGAGGAATCTGAATAGCTTATCAAAATATCTACTACTGGATTGCACGCAACGAATAATCAGCTTTCTTTTAAAGTAACAAATTGGAATTTTTATAATGTGAAATATGATTCTAATAAAAGTTAAACATGAATGTTTATATCGTTAATTCAAAATGAGATTATATTTGGTCATGACCAGCTCTCTCTATCTTGTAATATATCAACCTTGTATAAATCAACCTTGTTATATTGGCGGATCTTCGCGCGCTCTTCACTTCTCCATTCGATGGCGCCCCGTAGAATCTTCCTTCTTCATAAAGTCCTCCGCCTGATGTTTGCGATAAAGTTCAAATTCTCCTAGCGATACTATTATTACCTGTTAATTCCCTTACTCGCATCACGGGTGGACGTCTATACACGTAACGAACAATACTTTGTAGAATTTTTTCGTCTTTTCCCACAAGAACGTTTTATCCTAATATAAGAAACGATGTACTTAATAATTCTGCAAGTTATTGCATCGTATTTGGTTGTCCATCAACAGTCTTTCCTCGACTTGGTAAAATGTCAGGAGCAGGACATTTCCGCGTTGCTAGAGTGAGTGTCACTGTTGTTCATAAAACCCAAAGCATCAGATATCTCTATCATCCTCTTTTGTCTAAGAAAACAATACTATTTCCGCCTCCGCCCGGCCATTTCCACATCCTCTTCACCTAGCGAAAATTACCTTTAACGCCGGTTGTTTACTCATTGCGACCGCCCTCGCGATCGTCTTTTGACATTCCTATATCCTCCTTCATATGCATATGGCATTTTCATACACAAAAAAATGGTTCGTCATTTTGTTGTATCACACTAAGTAATATTTATTTGAAATAGGGAACACGGTTAATAGAGGCTCTACTCTGCGTCATTAGCATTTCACTTTATCAACACAATTTAATGTTAATGTACAGTAAATTTCGTCCATCGACTGTTTAACTTTAAGAAGTAATCCGTATATTGCGTCCACGATGAACCACGACCGTTTCCACTGTGCAATCTCGCTCCCGCCGTTCACCCGCCCCGCCCCCGCCCCGCCCCACCCCGCCCCTTCCACCTGCTTCCTCAAGACCAGGGCCGGTTTATCTAGCTCTCGCGTGCAAACTTACGTATGGAAATTTCTGAGAGAAAAGACGCAGCACGGTGAGTATACAATCGAGTTTGCAGCGGATTAACGGACCTCGTCACGTTCTTGCAAAGTTGAAGATAACTGAAGAGTTGTTTGTGTTTGTTATATTCAGTTGTGGCTGGCTAGAAGACAGCTAGCGATTTTATTTTTCTCTCCCCTTCCTTGATTCCTGTCATAAATCTTCCGCACATCACATCTCTTGTTTCCTGAAGCGTAGTTCACAATTCTTCAAAGGGTTTGACTTGTCGATCACGTACCCAGTATCAGGGATATGACAGGTTTTCTTATTTCTTTGAAATGGATTTTCTAGAGCCTATTCAATTTGTACCGAGTATGCGACTATTTTTGATTTATTGCTTATATAATCAAATAGTAACTTACGACTGAAGGAATTGATAAGTTTGATCCAGAATTTGATATTAACTTCATAAATCGCTCGTTTTTGTAAATTGTAAATTAAAGTTGACATGGAAGTTAATTAATCAATTCAAAATCTGATTGTTTTATCAGGTCGTAATTTTATTCGCAACTCTTGAAAATAACTCTTGGAGGTCCGCCTTGTGGAATCTGGTATCAAAACTCATTGATAAAGCATTCCATTAAACAGCATTGAATGCAACGATATATCTTTTTTCACATGGTGCTTTCAAACGTCGAAATACTCGAAATACAAACAAAATCCACATTTCATTATTACTCGATTACAATGACTCACGATTTGTTGCCCGCTATTTTTAATGATACACCGATTTAATGACCTTTATCCATAAACCTGGCAAACTGTGTGTTTTAAAGCATATTAAAACAATATTTCCAATACGAAAATGTTTTATGATTGCAATAATATTGCCCAATTACTTACGGAATCCATTGCAAATACACTGTATTAAAACGTCTCCATAGGTTCTTTGGGATTAGACTACGGACCATTCCAGAACTGATAAGAAGAGGCGTCGTAGTGACCTCATACACTACCTTGTACTTCTCGCGCAACTTTTCTTAAAGGATCACCTCGCTCCCCCTCCCTTGAGCAATAAACAGTTGAAGGCAGAAGCTCGCGGCGAGCACTGATAACAACATTTCAAGCATTAAAACTTTCTTGGTACGAAACATATAGTTGCTTTCATAGTTGCAAATTTCTGTTCAGATTTATTACCATTATCAAAAGAAGTGGCTGAGGTAGGTCTAGGTCCTTCAAGAGAGGCACATAAAACTTCTATGCAGTGTCCCTGCTGTTGCCTACCCAGAGCGATGACCTGGACGCACACGTAGCAGGTTAGACTTTGATTTTTCGAGAGGTTGGCCTTACTGTGAATACTCTACTGGCCGACTTTGTGACGAATACCCCCTCCCCGCCCGCGTTTCTCCAATCCATCGTTGAAGAAAAGTCGCGCGAGTGAAATGCTGCTGCGGTCCACGTGCGAGGGCCGGGGCGGCCCCTTGCGGGTAGGCCGCCCGCGGGCGGCGTGTCGTCGGCCGTTCCGCGCCGCCGCACACGCCGACCGAGAGCCGCTCACCTGCGGCAGATCCAGATGCTTGGCCGGCCGGCCGCCCGCCGCCACGCCGGCGAAGGGCGTCCAGGGCGTCGACTGCAGTGCCTCTGACCGGGAGGGTTTGCGTCACAGCACATTGCTAGGGCGAATTCAGTCGCTGACTCGAGGAGAATTCTAGAGGCCGACTGCTCTGATCTGGATTCATTCGTGGTTTCTGCGATCAACACCAGGCAATGCCGGGCAGCACCCTACCAAACGGGCCACGGCGATCTTTCCTTCCTCTTCCTGTCCTGTCCTTCCCCTTACGCGCACACCTTTTATAGTTTGCGTGTTTCTCGATAACACCAGGTAGATGCCGGGGCAGTGCCCTAACAAACGGGCCACGGACCACGCGCGATCTTTCCTTCCACTTCCTTGTCCTATCCTCTCCCCTTACATACCCACACACTAACATGCACTACACTACCACGCATTCCGGGAGACCGGTCGGAAGCTTAGAGCTTGTCCCGGCTGGGGTGGTACTGGTGAAAGATACCTGGTTGAGGGAGATCCCCGTTAGCCGACGGTAGGTCGACTCGGGATCTCGCTATTCAGTGGGGGAGACCAGTGATACCTCCCAAGGAAAAAACATGCACTTCACTAACGGGACTAATGACTTAAGCAGTCAACGCGCTCGAAATCACTAACAATGTGAGTTGGCCTCGCCTCTTGGTTCCAAGGCGCGCTCTTTGTCCGCTTCAGTTTGGCGACCAGAGGGCGGGCGCTGCGTGAATGAGCGCCGCCGCCTGCTCCACCGTGACGCAAACCGGCTGCCCGCCGAGTGGCTGGCCTTTCGCGGAGCAACGCCCCGCGCCGGCGACCCCGCCGCGCTCCCGCCCCGCGCGGGCGTTGCCCATCCGCGCCGCGCGCCCGGCCCCCCCCGGCCCCTGCTCCCCGGCCCCCCCCCCCCCGGCCCCGCTCCGCAGCCCCGCCCCCGGTCCCCGCACCACGGCCCCGCCCGCGGTCCAGCTCCCCGGCCACTGTCCCAACTCATCCCTCGGGCCCCACCCCTCGCCCCGCTCCGCGTCCCCGTCCCCTGCTCCCCGGCCCCTGCTCCCCCCCGGCCTCTGCCCCCGGCCCTGCCCTCGGCTCTGCTCCCCTGCCCTTCTCCCCGTTTCCCGCTTTTCGGCCCCTGCTCTCTGGCCTCTGGCTCCGTCGGCCCCGCCCCCAGCCCCAGCCCCGGCCCCGGCCCCGCCCACTGGCCCTGCACCCCACGGAGCGCCTTGTCACTCACGCCATTGATACCAGAAGCGCGGACCACCAATGGCCTCCTCAGGCCATCAGATGTCCCTACAGCGCCTCTCCCCGGCAGGTCATAGGGGTCGGGGAAGGATTTTCGACACTAGCTACAGAGCTAGGTCGACTTCAGTCTCTTGCTCTACAATTATAACTGCCCACTACTCCGAAAGTTAGTTGAACAAGGTTTCTCCGATTAGCACCAGGCGAATGCCTGGCGGAGTACTTCCCTAACAACCGGGCCATGGAGCGCGCGCGATCTTTACTTCCTCTTCCTTGTCCTGTTCACACACATTACACACACATTTACATGCACTACACTACCACACATGCCAGGAATGCGGTTGGGAACTGAGAGCTTGTTCCGGTTGGAAAATCCCGTGAGCCGGCCTGTAGGTCTGCGCCGGATCTCACCATCCAGCCTGGGAAAATCACCATCACTTTTCCTAAAAAACTTAACTCCTCTTTTGGGACTAATGATCTTAGCAGTTGACGTGGAGACGCGGTGTTGACCGGAAACACTCAGCAGTAAAAAAAAATCCAATCCGTATTCCAATCTCCGCATGCCAAACCATAGATATTGTAATTTTGATTAATGTACTCATGAACTTTTGTGAACTTACAATAATGTGTACGAGAGTCATTTATTCAAGGCTGTTATAGAGCATTAGTATAGGTATTTAACGAAGTGGGTTAAGATCGGAAAGTAGCATTACGGAAAAGAATAAAGTCCTCCATGATTTGAGGCAAGGGACGTCAAATCCTTTTCGCAATAATATGCCTGACATTGAATATGATACATTCAAGAATATGGCATGTCAACATTGAGGGTTGCAGCGATGACCTCGGATCAGCTGCTTGAGCTATTTCCTCAGAACATTCTCGAGCACGAAGCAATCTAATGCTGCTAAACCCATAGAAAATTAAAACTTTTAATGTCTTGTTTTAAATAAAACTATTTCTCTATTTAATAATTCCAAACAATACATTTGTTAACTATTTCGTCCATTTAAAAAAATGAATTACAATTTAAGTTAATGTTTTATATCATTTTCTTTTTACTGTATCGCTTTTAGTTGGATTGTTACATGTACGATCACCATCTAAAAATAGCGAAGTCTTAGAATGAGCGAATATGTGAAGTTTTCCAGATTTTCCTTAGTACTTTATGCGAGGTCAGAAGTGCTAGAAAAAGTGCACCGCCAAAAATATATGTTTGCTGTTCTCTTTTCCGCCTCTCAGGCACAGAGTCCGTGGCCCAAGGTGTAAACGGCAATGACTGACTACGACCGAGGATGATTGATAAGATGAAAGGAGAATTACTCCAAACTTTCGACACCAGTAGGTGACTCTGTAATAGAAAGTTGTTACCTATTGTAACAGATTTTTTTTAAATATCAAAAGCCAATACAGATTAAAACCGCTCTACCATAAAATGTCCGCAAAAAAATTCACATTTTAAGTATAATAACTCCTGATGAGCACTGATTTCGTTTCATTACATTATATCTATTGTGGCAGAGAAAGTTCTTCAAAAGTAATCACTCCAATCGGAAGCGATGAAACCGCTGCCGATTTGGGCCTCTGTTTACGCCGCCGATTGATTTTTTCGAGTTTCCGGGCGCGTCAACTGCTTTCGTCATTAGTCCCGTAAGTGTAATTCATGTTTTTCTCGGGGAATGGCGGTGATCTTCTCTCACTGGATGGCGAGATCCGGCGTCGACCTATCGTCGGCTAGCGGGGTTTCCACCTTACCAAGACTCCCACCAGGGGGTACCGCCCCAGCCGGGACAAGCTCTAAGCTCCCGACCGGTCTCCCGGGATATGTGGTAGTGAAGTGCATGTTAGTGTAAGTGAGTGTGTAAAGGGGAGGGGATAGGACGAGGAAGAGGAAGGACAGATCGCGCGCGGTCCGTGGCCCGTATGGTAGGGCACTGTTCTGGTGTTGATCGGATAAATCACGTAAAACTACCGATCAGAGCAGCCTGTCGCTAGAATTCTCCTCCAGACAGTGCATTGAATTCGACCTAGCGGAAAAGCTAGTGTCTAAAATCCGCCAGTGGGCCAGACTCACATTTTTCTCCAATTTCGTCGCTCGTCCAACAACTGCGCCATCGCCGCACGCATCACACGCGTGAGAAATGGCTTCTTTCCTCTAACAAATGATACTAAAATAAAGAGCGCTACACATGTAATGCCTCTGTTTACGCTGGTTATGCCGCTTCATAATGATAACATGTTTTCGTTGATGCAGCATTATATGAGATTTTACCAAACGACCCGTTTGAAACCGTGTGAGGCCCATTCGAAAGACATTTTACGAGACGAATACTGTGATACGGAAACGTTATCCAAATCCTCTTGTATATGTAGGATGTGTAGGATATGTAGGATGGATCTAGCTGCTTTGAAAGTTGATCGAGAATATTTAGAAGTTCCGTAACACAAGTAAAAATTGAGCCGATTATTGCGTTCGTGAGTTGAAAGAACTTGTAAATATTTAATATATTATTGTTAATTTTAATTACATTTGTCGAAAAGTATGGTATATTTGAAATATGTTTTTTGCGGTTACTGTAGCATATTGAATTGTGTAAGATTTATATTTTGGGGTACAGGAATTTTTCAATATGAGGTCATGCAGAATCGATAGTCATATAATAAATAGATCACAGCATTATGATGAAAGAAAAGATGACGGAGAAACCAGAAGCAGGTGGATAACCGCAAGTAAACCTGCTGGAAAGTGATTGTTCCATCAGAAATTCCACACAGTAAGGCCGCGAATCGAACCCAAGACCTAGCGGTGGAAAGCGCATGCGCTAAGGCACTCTTTCCCCTGGGGCTGTCAAGAGCACCCTGCCGCGATGTTTGGAGACGCCCTAATAAACGCCTCCCAACCGGCGAAGGGGGCGCTGCTGTGCTGCAGGCAAAGATGTGCTGGGCGTGGGCGGAAGAAAGGGCGTATCCCGCGCATGCGCCGGGAAAAATCTGTTTCGGCACGCGGATCGCGTTGCTAGTGAAAAACGCCGGTCACGAACGCCATAAATTGTTCCGCTGTAGGAAGTGGACTGACGCGATATTCTCGGAACAAAGCGGTACTTCGAATTTCAGAATTTGCTGCTTCCATAAACATTGCCTGCAATGTTTGGAACGAAATATGAGAAATACTGAACGCTAGTTCGTGGAATTATAGTAATTTGAATGGTAGAATGAAACGATAACCATTTTATATCCCTTAGTAATTGTATTACAATTATTAACATTTAGTGGGAGAATGTTCATGGAACGTTAACAGGTTACACTGAAAATAATATCTTGCATTTCATCATCATAGTATTTTTTTCCAACTTCAATTGTTACTATATTTTACGAAGTAAAGTGCGATCTTCATGGTTAAATCCAAACAAAGAAAAGCCTACGAATTAAAGGTGAACTGTGCTCTCCCGACACAGCACGTGCGTCCCAGGGAAAGTTCCAAATCTAAGACTAAAAGTCATTAGTGCGGACTGAAATGTCAGTTCCTACGCAACGCGTTCAAGAGCTGAATGGTCAATGAGCGATTGGAGTTGGGAGGGGGACGGTGCCGCAGGAATCCAGGCCGCCTCCCCGCCCCTCACTGCGCCGTCCGGCCCCGCCCCGCCCCGCCCCCCCCGCCCCGCCCCGCCCCGCCCCGCCCCGCCCCCCCCCCCGCCCCCCCGCCCCCGCGCGGGCCGCATTCGACGCGCGTGTCGCAACCCAAATGAAATACGCAGTTCCGCGCTTCGCAGCGATGGCCACTCAACCGCCGCTGGCTGTTAAGCGAGCCCCAAAGGGCTCAGCCATCTCTGCTACCTTTCCCACACTTCGTTTCCAACGAGTAACAATGCACTCGTTCATCACGTCACACAAACAAAATCTCGCTCTGTGTAATATATACCGGCCGGCAGAGTTAGTTCAGGGCTAGAATTCCCGCTGACTCACTGGGAGGTCTGGAGTTCAACTCTCGACGGTGGCGGATTTTCGACACTAGCTTTCAGCTAGGCCGACGTCAGTGGCTGTCGACTACTCTGATCGGTAGATTCCATGGTTTCTCTGATCAGCGTCAGGCTAACCCTTACAAACGTAGCAGGAGCAGTACCCTCTCAAACGAGACAGATCGAGCACGACATTTCTAGTTCCTTTTCTTATCCAATCCCCCACACATTTGGACTTCCGTGCACTACTCTACCACGGATGTCGAGAACTGAGTTGTCCAACTGACGGCCCGCTTTGTCATTTTTGTGGCCCGCGAAAGGTTTTTAGTCAAACGTTGAAGTCTCTTGCATCCATATCGAGCGAGAACATTACGCGCCCAGCGCAGTCAACACCCTTATTGTAAACATACGTTCAAGTTTAGGTTTGATTTTTTTCTAACATGTACAAAAGTTCAAAGTCATCCAAATGGGTTTCACTGTGTTATGCACGTTACGGCCTGATATCACGCATGGTTCCCCCTCCCGTTTGAGAGCAGCCGGGCAAAGTGTCGAGATCAACAATACGGGGCAGTCAGGTGTGGATTGGCCGAGTAATGAAAATAGGGCCTGCAACCGCATGTTTTAGTTGTGGCCCTTGAGACCTTGCAATATGGACATCCCTGACTTGGAGCTTCTTCCAGCATGGATGGTAAATAGGGAATATGCTCGCCAACCCGACATGAAGGTCAGCGCTGTTTCTCACTATCCAGCGGAGGGAGAAGCACCACTATAACTCATAAACACAATAAAACATTCACTACGCTTATGGAAGTAATGACAGCCGTTGACTCGTCCAAAATCACATCAAATTCTTTGGTTGTCGTGAAACCTCTCATACAATCGTGTGACATATATATATATATATATATATATATATATATATATATATATATATATATATATATAATAAACTAATTCGCCTCTTTCCCGTTTTCTATTAAGATTTTCATATTGGAAATTAGGTTGTTTGTGTGTGAAATTGAGCATTCCCGAGCGTAATATTTCAGTCTGCATGTGATCGTTCGTTAAAACACGATCAGCGCACAAATGTATTCAATTATATATGAATAATAGCTTTCGGGAGGGAAGTCGTAGATGCTAAATATCTGCAAGAGAGTCCCAAAAAGAAATACTCCTTACTCTCACGGAAGAATATCACGCGTTTTCGAGCTAGAAAGCAATAATTTTTTGACCTATTTCTTATGAGTGAGTTTAGTGCTGGCTGGAAGTGCCTGCCGTATTTTATATGCAGCTTTCATGTCTTTCTCGACTCGGTTCTTCGCCGTCGCCGCCATCCGCCTCTCGCGAGCGAGTTCGTACCTCTCGTTTCAGCCAAGGCCTGGCCTTTCTACTCATTAATTGGTCGTTCGCCTTTCTTCCTCGGGGACATTTTTTTCCCGCTCGTACGATGGTCTGTCTTTCATCGCGCCGTCCTATCTTCTTTCGTTGGAAGGTTTATGGCTGCCTGAGCCGATTTCATAGTTATCTCCCGATAAAATGACCGCACTAACCTGTCTCAGAGCCACCCCATCGCCTCTGCCTTGGAAAAACGCTACCGACGGTATTGAACGGTTAGGGACACTGGGATTATACTTGGTCAAATCGATAATAACCTTAATTTTAATTCAAAAAGGGTTCCAAATGATGTGAACTTTGTTATTAATTCCAAAGAATAATTTCGTGTGTTTGCGTCGAGGTCGCCTAGAAAGAATATTCTTTCCCGAGAATAATAAAACGCATATCTTGATTAAATAGATATTTAAGTCATTGTATTGTAAACAATAACTAGTAGTGCTACAACAGCACATACGTTCTTTCCTTTTTTTGTTATGGTTTCGCAATATTATAACACCACATAAACCTCCAAGTGGTTCCAACCAGGAATTTTTTTCCTTGCTGGGATCCAACGCTTCTTCGCCGGTTCCCTGCTTTAATCCGCTATTCATGTCAGGCCTGCACCACCATTCTCCCAGATAAATACAACATGCCCGAAGATTTAAAAATAAAGTTGAATATGTACGCAAAAATTTGGTTTTGTTCATTATTATTATTATTATTATTATTATTATTATTATTATTATTATTATTATTATTTTGTAGAAAGATAGTTCTTTTTAAATTTATTGGACCAAATAGGATCAATCCACGATGATACCAGGAATAAAGACGTATAATTGATATAAATTGATTGGTGCTTAACGTTTCGCACATTTGGCATGTGCCTTTTCAAAAGCATTTGACAAGTTGAATTATTATTATTATTATTATTATTATTATTATTATTATTATTATTATATTACACTTTTATAGTGACCCGCGGATGAGCAAGCCAAATAGCCTGAGCCTCTCGTCACCTTTAAAGACTTTTATTTATATATTAATTCAAGATATAGTTTTAACAAACATTTCATTGGGGATAAAAGTCAATATTGTAGGTTTAGGAAGACGCTGAAAAAAATTTGAAATTTTCGAAAATTCAGGGAGTTAAATAAAATGGGTCGGGTGTCATTTTCTGAAGCCCATTTACTCTATCCAAATATAAAAATGTGGATCCATTTTTGAGAATATATTGAAAATATTGAGGCTTCATGAAAATATAGCATCAAAATAAAAATATCCATTTCAATTTCGAATCCCCTCCAGTTCAGCCAGATCAATCGGAGAATGTCAGATTTGAAGGAAATTGCCTGAACGGTTTGTGGACGTCGCGAGCGTACGATGTGTGACGTGAACGTCCACTGGTGCTGACCATAGACGGACGAGTGTGTGGGCAGACAGACGTTTTGCCTTTAACCAGTTTTTCGGTATCAAGGGCCCACAAAACGTGGATTCCGATTACTCAAATTATTAGAAGAAGAAATTTACTACAATTAGGAGCAGGGTTTGTCCGCTCATTCGATATCGTGGACTCACAATACGAGATTTGATGAAAAACCCTCACTATGCGCTGGAACACTGCAATACTTTGTTTTTACACATAAGTATTAATTAGTAGGTAAGAAAAGGAAAGTAAAAATATGCTAGTAATATTTTTATAATAGTTACTTACTATCGTACCCGTGCGAGAACTCTCGTATGTTAAACCCGACCCTCTTCCCTATTTCTCCATTTCCATATTAAGCCTGTAATATATATTTTTCTTCGGGACCCTCTTATCTGTGTCATTTGTTCTACATGTCTCCTTGTAATAGATAGCAATGTAATACACCCTTGTCAATACAAACTATTCTTATTTAACGTTATTACTGAGCAGAGAGGTTCACTCGTGTAATTCAGTCGCGTAGAATATCAAGTAATTAGTTAAATTTTACATACAGTTGCAGATTCTACAGGCTCTGAACAGGTGGAGTAGAGTCGAGAAGCGTTGAACATGCAAAAATGTAATAGAATTTTAAAGAAGATCTCATGTATATTACGGTGTGATGAACGTATCTTTGAGACCTTGGGTCCAAAAGTTTAGTTTTTAAGGTCCTAAAACGCTTTGTTTATGATGTATTTAACGATATAGATTGAAACATCCGCCAAGTGTTGCAGGTTGCATTTGACATGAATATTTAAGTGCGTTTTTTTAACAAATCGTTCATACTTTTAAAGTCAAAATGCAATTCCGCACGTCTCCGTGAAATTCTTTTTCTCTAGAGACCTCAATAAAGATTGGTTGAGTGTGAGAGCCTCAAATGGTGTCTATACTACTGAAATCATATGGGAGACTTTAATACGAGTGGTAAAAGTGACTTTATTTTGCGAGGAGGAAAGGTTGTATCACGAGGTCGATAAGGCGAGTGGAGCAAAATAAATTCCCTTTACCCACGTGTGTTTACACTGTTTTGGAGAAAGCATTACTAACTTCCATTTATTTTAATTCAACTATATAAATCTATTAATGATAATTATGGTCAGTAGTAGCTGATATGGTTAGACGAAATTACTTTTTCTCTGTTGCATTCACAAATTTATGAGAACACTTGAGCATCGTCTTATTTTTAGCGCTCGTGCTAAAAATTGAACTTTCAGCCCGTTACGCATGCCCTGAAAAAAAAACGCATTTACTAGTGGCTGTCTCAAAGTATTATTGTCACTATTATTTTCTCGGCCGACGGGATCGCACCAGCCAATCGCTTCGTTCAAAGTTCCTATGTGGACCGCTTCCCATTGCGGTCACGGCCCAACTGCTCCGTTCCAGCCCGTCCATCCGACTGCTTCTCACGGTCTCGGCGGCGAGATACTGCTCAGGAATGTATCCGTGCACTGGTTTAGTTCCACTTCGAATGAAATTTGCTGAAGAACATTCAGTTGTGTTTGTTACTCCAGAGAAAAGCCATCTTCAAGTAATCAGGTAATTCTCGGTCTCAAACTTGTTGAGAAATTATCAGTCGTAAAAATTGAAGACTGGAAACCCAAATGGCTTTACAATATCACCGCAGAGTGATATCAAAGCAGTTTGTGAAGAAACTGTAGAAATTTAATCAAATCCACGCTGTCACCTAGGGTGGATATTGGAGTTTGGAATAAAGGATCAGGTAAATACCTAGGATCATTCCCAACTAGATTATTTGATCCCTTCTGCTCGAAAAGTATTATTGTTCCCATAAAGAACAAAGTATTTATGATGGTATATGTTTGTACTTCATTTAGGATTTCCTTCAATTGATTTATTATATTTTGTTTCCGGGTACATCAACAGCTCTGTTGATTAGTCCAGTAAGTGTAGTGCATGTTACATCGCGGAATGAGACAGGGGCATCCACTTAAAATTTGGTGCCGATCTGCACTGAACTTATGAGGGTTCACCTGAATGTATTTCGGCCAACGGATTCCCGCTGCAGCCGGGAGGAGCTCCCAAATGGTTTCGCTACATCTGTGGTATTGTAATGCGTGTACAGATGTGGCCAAATTATTAGACTAAATATTTGTTCCTTTATTTAACGGATTATGTGTTCTGAGAACACCTGACAGAAGAAATGGTTTGAATGTAAAGTCCGTTAATGGTACTGGAAATGTATACATTATTATTGGTAATGAGGCACGCCCAATACATAGAGGTCCTAATGAATCAATGTTTCTCACAAGTAAATTATTGATTTGGAAATATCTATCCATATTCATGCATGACTACGCTCCCTGCCTCAGTAAGAGAGAAGACAAGACATCGATCTGTCTGTACTCCAATGGGATATTAATAACCCTGACATTAATCTCTTACAAACTGTTCGATCAGTAATTGAAAGAAACTGGATGAAAGACCTTAAAACTAGCTCATAAAACAACTCATTCGCGTCTAGCAAAAGGACTGAAATTATTGTAAGAACGGATTAAAAATTAATTTTTAACATGTATCACATCAAGTATGTTAATTATAAAAAAATGAAATTTTAAAACATTTAAATCACAGTTTATTTGAAGATCTATGTCATAAATACATTTTGTCATATTCAATAATTCTAGACTAATAATTTGACAATCTCTGTATGTGTGTGTGTAAGTGTAGAGGAAGGAACAAGGACGAGGAAGGAAAGACCACGAGCGGTTCGTGGCCCGTTTGTTAAGGTACTACCAATATCAATAATCATAATCAAATATCAATCGTCGGAAATATCAATCGTTCAATCGTGGGTTTTTCCGATTTTTCCTTTATGTGTTTCGTTTAGGTTTTCTGCCGCAACTGCACCGCATGATCCTTACCCATTTTTTCTGGATATTTGTACGTTATTTCACTACTATGTAGGCTCAGAAGTTTCCTGTTTACGCAGGTTTCAAGTAGTTCTGGTATAACTTCTGGGAGAAACCCGAGAAAGATTTACTGTTCGAATTGGTTAAAATTTAGAGCGAAACTCGCATCAAAATATTGATATCAAGAGCAAATCAAGAACAATTAAACGCCCTATCACGAGGTAGTATTGAGAGTATTTTAGCATATTTTCTCGAGTTTTATCACATAATTGGCTCTTCTTTGCGTGGGTCTTTATTCCTCTGTTTTTTCTTTGACCTTGGTATTCCTTAGACAATCTGCCATAAATATTATATTTTGAAGTTCCGTTATTTACATCGTTCGTCAGTCCTTCACAGTGAAAATCAAGATACAGTCCTCGGGCCAATACTGTGTGGAATCTCCTGCGCTCACT
Organism: Teleogryllus oceanicus; assembly: GCA_964035755.1. Classification (NCBI taxonomy): domain Eukaryota; kingdom Metazoa; phylum Arthropoda; class Insecta; order Orthoptera; family Gryllidae; genus Teleogryllus; species Teleogryllus oceanicus. The sequence continues at coordinate 22,181,188 of CAXIVR010000014.1, read as the reverse complement.
ACGCCCCTCCGGGTCCATGATGCCCCACCCCCACCCCCGCTGCCCGCGCCCGTCTGCCCCGCCCCCAGACGCCTTGCGCAATAATTACCGCCCCCGCAGCTCGCGGGAAGCTCTCATTACCCCACCCCCAGGCGCTCGCGCCCCCGCCCCCGCCGCCTCCCTCGCCGCCCGCTACTCTGCTTTGTTCAGCTCTTTTCCCGGGGAACTCATCATAAGCACATCACTTCCAGATCCGCGCTGTATAACGACTTGCCCTATTTTTCTCCTGGCAAAAAAATGACTGGGAGGCCTTCTTTAATGTGCAGGCCACTTTACCTAGCCCTCGGAGTGGGGATGGAGAAGTCTTGTGCTTCAACTGCGCTTAGAAATGCATTTAAATGCACAGGCGACAACTCTTTTCTGAGGTGCCAGGGGTATTTGTCGTCTTGGTAATTTAGAGGCTAAAAACCTGCTATTGCACTCCTACGTTTTATAATTTATTGTGCGACAAAAAAAGTTACTTCCCTTAATATTCAAATTAAAATAAGATTGGGGTTTAAAACACATTGAGAATAAATGTGAAGTTAATAAGGAGGACGAAATATTTTTATTAAGATCTACGATCCTTCAACAAACATTGCATACTAGCTGATTAACCTGCGTTGTATGAATATGTATTTATCATCATTTATTAAGAAATCTTGCCCGTCCCGCACGCCATATCAGACCTATCTCTGCTCCTTGACACGTGTCACCTGGCAAAACCCCGCAACGATATCTCCCTTTCATTGGGGTTTCCTTTAAGTAAATATTGTAAAAACTCACTAGGGCTAACATTTTGAATTAAAACTACGCGCTTTTTAAATTCTTGACCGCTCAAAAGTTTTCGTGCCGAATTTCAGAGCAATCACTACTGTGGTTTACAGATTTCTGTCTCATACTCAATGAACATACGTACTCGTACTCGTTTTATAAAGTACATATTCCAGTAATAAGTAAATATCATTAAATGTATTCGAGTATGAACAACTGTATATGAAACTGTTATAAACAATTCTCAATAACAGTATGCTGGAACATCCTTTGAAAATGAAGCAATGTTTCATTACGGAGAAATAGTAAAGGAACTTTGTCACTTAATTTGTTTTAAAAGAATTTCATTAATCTTACAAGTCAAGTGGTTTTTTATGTCGATTTCAGATTTTTCGAATTTTTTAGATTGCTGTAACATTTTTCGTTTCATTTCTCGAATATTTATCGCTCAGACGACGTCAGAACCTCGTATAAATTCCTATATTTAATTTCATATTGAAGTTATTAAGAGAGGACACATGAAGAATACCTCACGTACACAATAATACCTACCTTTACGTATTTATTTACAGATATCTCAGACTGTTGTGAAATTATTGTTTTTTCTTCACTGATATTTTACTTTTGCCTAATTTGGATCCTATTACAACAAACATCTAATACAATGAAGGGGATTACTTCCACTGCTATTGTTATTATTTTATTTCTACCGTTGCCCTGCTATGCTCACAAATTCTTCAATGTTAACATAATTTATAAATTTACTTCCAATTTAATCATGGGTTCGATATACATCATATTATTCCTTACCTGTTGCATGTGGACGTGTAATTCTACACATACTCAGGATTCCTGGAAGTTATGTTGATTGAAACTAATTATTAGATTGATGACAGATAATATAAATTATCAGCCTTTTGCAACAATAAAAAATTAACTTTTATTCTTATATGTATTACAAATTCTATTGATCTCATGATAATTATTTTTTCAGTGTAAAACTTTAAAATACCGTACCGATTTGAAGATATTTCGTAAGCTTACTACAATATCTTATTAGATGGCAGACTGGCAGGATTTTATACATGGTACCCTTGGTATCTAATTCTAGCTTTCTTTCCTGAATTCAAAATGTTCCAGAATGTCGTCAACGAATTGGTCTTAATAAGATTCAATATTTCCCACAAAATCAATAGGCGGTCACGACTTTCCCTATCTGTGTTTCGTATGAACATTTATTCGGGACTGACTAAAGTCAGCTACTTATTGAAAAATTCTTCCATCTTCGGAGCTACCATAATATATATCCTCTGGAATCACGGAGTCTATTTTAATTAGAAATTTCAACTAGTACATTAATGAAATTTTCAATTATAATTTAATACAATTTAAACAATACCAAACTCTCAAACCTCAAACTAATCATAAATTCTCGCCTCACTGTCATTTTAATTTATACCCAGCCTATGTTGAAAATCCGTTCGTGCCTCACCAACCGCTTACGTGTGTTCGCATCAATATTTTTCTAGAGACTTGAGTCCTAAAGGATCACGTTTATCAATGCCCTCTCTACACCTTTTGCATATATTGTGTTCGGGTCAAAGTCCATCTGCACAGCGCTATGACACGAACTACAGCGCAACTACACCACAGAGCTATGACACCTCTGCCTCTTCCTCCCTTACTTCCAACTCTGCCTCTTCCTCCGCCTTCGCCTCCAACTCTGCCTCTTCCTCCGCCTTCTCCAAACTTCCTCTTCCTTCCTCACCTCCAACACTGCCTCTTTCTCCGCCTTCGCGTCCCAACTCTGCCTCTTCCTCCCTCACCTCCAACTCTGCCTCTTCCTCCGCCTTCGCCTCCAACTCTGCCTCTTCCTCCGCCTTCGCCTCCAACTCTGCCTCTTCCTCCGCCTTCGCCTCCAACTCTGTCTCTTCCTCCGCCTTCTCCAAACTTCCTCTTCCTTCCTCACCTCCAACACTGCCTCTTTCTCCGCCTTCGTCTCCTACTCTACCTCTTCCTCCCTCACCTCCAACTCTGCCTCTTCCTCCGCCTTCGCCTCCAACTCTGCCTCTTCCTCCGCCTTCTCCAAACTTCCTCTTCCTCCCTCACCTCCAACACTGCCTCTTTCTCCGCCTTCGCCTCCCACTCTACCTCTTCCTCCCTCACCTCCAACTCTGCCTCTTCCTCCGCCTTCTCCAAACTTCCTCTTCCTTCCTCACCTCCAACACTGCCTCTTTCTCCGCCTTCGCCTCCTACTCTACCTCTTCCTCCCTCACCTCCAACTCTGCCTCTTCCTCCGCCTTCCCTCCAACTCTGCCTCTTCCTCCCCTCTCCAAACTGCCTCTTCCTTCCTCACCTCCAACACTGCCTCTTTCTCCGCCTTCGCCTCCCACTCTGCCTCTTCCTCCCTCACCTCCAACTCTGCCTCTTCCTCCTCACCTCCAACTCTGCCTCTTCCTCCGCCTTCGCCTCCAACTCTGCCTCTTCCTCCTCACCTCCAACTCTGCCTCTTTCTCCACCTTCGCCTCATCCTCCGCCTTTTCCTCCTCTTGCGCTGCCTTCGTCTCTATTTCGACCGCCGCCTCCGCTCCCGCCCACTGTGCGCGCGCCCGGCCCCGGGGCGGCGGCGCCGTGAATGATTTGCATGTGGGCGGCGCGCAGGGCGGAGGGCGACCTCTCCGCGGGTCAACGAGAACGCAGTGCGGGCGGCGGCGGGGCTCGGCGCGGGCGAAGGAGATGGCAGTCAACAGGGTTGAGGCGAACGGTTACATTTGTTGACGGTGCTGGACAAAAGAAAGGCGATGAAAGCAGCGGAGTTTGTAATATCCAAAAAGGAGTTAAGGAGTAGAAGCAGTGGTGGTAATGAATTTAATGATGTAATATGATAGAAATTGTTAATAGTGTTGAATACAATAACGTCACTGAAACTGGATGAGAGCGGGAAAAAGGGAAGGAAATTGCCGACGGAAACTATATTTTCAGAAAATATGAAATAAAAGCAGGATCTAGCGGATCCTAGTTGGTAATGGCAATAGTAACGAATACGACAGCGTAGGAACAACGTGAGAGGTGGGGTAGTAAGGAAGATACAAGCGGTGAGATTGGATGGGGAGGAAATCATGTAAAAATGAAAACCGAAGCAAAGGCGGAGACGGCGTTATGAGAATGGATGGGGGCAACGCCGTAAATCAAAGAAGACGATAGCGGGGGCGATGTAGCTGGGGCGGGCGCGCCCAGCGGCCCGGAAGGCGGGGGCGGGGCGGGGCGCGACCTCTGAGCAAATTAGCGGCCGGGAGGGAGAAAGGGAGCGGTGCTCCGCGCGTCTTTTGTTCCGCCGTCGAACCCCGGCCCCCCGCGCCGCGCCGCTGCCACGCGCGCGTGGACGCGCCCGGAATGCCTTCGCGCGTTCTTTGCGGCGCCGCCCCGCCCCCGCGCCTCCCCGCCACGCCCCGCCCCCACGACCCGCTACGCCCCCTCGCTCCGCCCACTCGCCCCCACCCCGCCCCGCCCCCGCGCCACGCCCCGTCCCGCGCAGCGCCCGGACGAGATTTCACCTCGGGGCGGATCTTTGTAGCGGAGACAGAGAAGGCGCATGTATTTGCTTTTTCCTGCGTGCGTCGTTATATGCTCTGGCTCTTCTTTCAGCTGACGAAATTCTGTTTGTCTCGAAATCTCCTTCTAAAGGTTGTCGACGAATATACATAATAAAGCTGAGCGAGTGATGCCACAGAAATACTATTAAATATTCCAGAATATGTCCATGTTTACGTAGTACGAAGAAAACTAGTATTAGTGCAAGAAATGACTGTAGATGTGGAAGGAGGTACGTATGCAACGATCGTAATTTCCTCGAAGTGCTTTGTTTTGTAAAGCATTGATTGTCATTTCCAGAAAGACATTTTCTCTGGAACTCAAATTTTGTTCAAAACGGATGTTTTGCCATCGGTCGTACTTCACAATTTGTGATTGCACTTGTTTCATAATTTCTTCTCAATTCTTTTGCATTCTCCATATAAAAGTTAAAAAATAATATATTTCAACGAAGAAAATGTTTTTTAATGCCATGCACAGGTTTCGCAAAATATTAGTAGTATTTGCAAAGAATTAAATCAATATGCGGTTTATTTGATAACTAAAAAACATTGAAAATGTTTCTGATAATGTTTTAAAAATGTGTAAATTTCTTATGAATGAAATGGATGTCTATCTACATGCAGTCATAAATTAACTTCACTAACGATTACAAGTCTTACCACCAGATAACAAAAATATTCCCACTCGGGGGAGTTCCAATATTACTTACATAAAAACTGTTGTTAAAATGCGTTATGGATTATTAAAGCGCGTATCGTAAAAAACGCAATTTCGCAAAATTTGATAAAGGTAATGTGAGTGAGCAATCATTAATTTATGAATGTAAAAATTAATAACGTAAATTATAGTAACAATAATAATTGTTTAATGCATCTGCTGAGCGAATGTTTTACGCTGTTTGAGCAGTAATCTGAACTTACTGTGGACAAATGCAATCGTTTCCATCTTCTCGATATTTCCTTTACCATCTTTTGATATTTAAAGTATTTATTCATAGCCAATCCATTCAGGTATTCTTGAACGTTCTCGATCACGGTGTTCATTATATCTCACAGAATTGTCTCGTAGCTTCACGTTTGTGTATCATTGTACAGCAGGCGTTGGTTAAATAGGAATTTATTTCTCACGATACTGTTAGGCTTCGGAGAAACAACGTTAGTTTCTTCACCGTCTGTTAACCGTTGTTTCAACGCTTAGATGATTTCAGTTACGGTCAGATCTTATAGATGTGTCGCATGATAAGAAAGGCTGTCTTCTTTCTTTTGTTTAGAGTACTATCTTTCAGAATATTCAGCTTTTAAAAATCTACTTGAATGTGGACAATCTTCTTCTGCAGGTGGATTTTCTATGTTCGGAACCGAAAAACATCTGAATTTTTGAAAATGACAAAACTTAAAAAATATGCTGTTGTAACACCACTGGTGTAACCTTTTAAAAATGTTTTAAGGTATGACTACGGAGCAGACATACTGTGCAATACCTTGTTCAAAGAAGGACAATTTTCATTTAGCATTATACCGTGTAATTGTACCAGCATTCGCAAATTTCACTGTCAACTTTCAAGCCCGTTTTAGCGTTACTTTGACCTTTCAACACTCGCAGAGGAGGTCTGAGAGATGTCAGAGATCTAAAATCCAGAGTGATGTAAAATCCTTACAGTTGAAAGAGAATTATTTCTAATCCCGTTCCCGCTGCATCATTTATTCTTCTCACCATCCACCCGCTAATAATGATTTAGGGAGCCATGTGGATTATCAGAATCCAGTCTCCAAAACCGGTCCATGATCTATGGATCATTTCTTTCCAAGGGTCTTCCTTGTCCCTTGCGAAAGTTCACCTCCTGATCTGGATCAGAATCAAAGAATGGCTACTTGGTAAATCAGAACGTTTTGAAATGAATGACAACATGCTGATTTAAAACAAGGGGAAGATGTGCGTAGATCCATACAGCAGAGAGATTGCCGTCAGCCCTGTCTTGGTCCGTTGCGTCTTTGGATGGTGTATGTAGGTGTATCTATTACGTCTGAAGTATGATAAATGGCTGTTTCGAAAATTAGCGGGTTAATTCGCGCATTTGCAGACAACACCCGTATATATTCGTATGGCATTAGCCACATGGCGTTGTCAAAGTAGATTGATCGTCCGAGTGAGAGAGAGATCTTCTCTTCGCGAGATGTGTTTTGGCGTAATAATGCTTTGGAAATTATGCGCAGCTTCAAGGTCGTCTTGGGTATGCGACGGGCGCGAGTGGGACTCATCATCCGAATACGGAAATCCGATGCGTCAGTAGATTGAGGTTAAGTTAAGGTAGTACAGTGATGTGGCAGTTGCTCTTAAGGGCTCCAAGGCGGCGCCCTCTTCAGAAAAAACAAACTTGGGAAAAGTTGCAGAAAATATTAAACTTGCAACTAATCGACACCGGGAGCGGTAGCTCACTGCATCAACTGATTTCACTACAGTGCCTCTGACCGCGAGGTCGTAGGTTCGACACCCAACGGTGGCTGGACTTTCGACACCAGCTAGCTAGATAGTAGGTGTAATTAAGTGGCAGTCTAGAGGAGAGTTCCATCGGCTGGCTGCCCTGACTGGTAGTGTTCCTTAGGTTCTTCCATCAACACCAGGCGACTTTCGGAGCAGTACTCTTACAAATTGGCCCTAGACCACGCGCGATCTTTCCTTCCTATTCCTTCTCCTATCCTCACATAATTACACTTACATGCACTATACTACCATACATGCCGGGAGGGCGGTCGGGAGCTTAGAGCTTGTCCCGGCTGGGTCGGTGTCTGGTTGGAGATACCTGGTTGGGGAAACCCGTAAACAGATGGTACTGCGGCGCCGGATATCGCCATTCAGAGTGGGGAAATATCACCGCCACCGTCCGCGATGAAACATACACTACACTTACGGGGCTAACGACCTTGGCAGTTGGACCGACCAATGCGTGGAAGGCGTTCTTTGGAGGGGGCGTCGCGAGGGAGGGGCGTGCCGGGCGCCGCGTGCGGGTGCCGCCGCCGCAGCGCTGCGGTCGCGGGCGCGCCTCCGACCTGCGCCGTTCATCACGTTCGCCGCGCGATATCGTGTCCGTTAGACGCCGCGGGACCCATAGATCACGGCCGGCCCCGCAGCGCAGGTCGCCGCGCCGTCCGCCAGATGCCGCCCGCGCGCCCGCGCCCGAATTGCACGTGGAGTACGAGTGTAATTAACCCGGTAATGGTTAAAAGGTTCGGAGTGATCACTGGATGAAGATCATTAAATTTTGAATTAATTAAACCATTCCAGTCTTTTTTTGAAATTATATTAATGGACGCGTTTATTTATTTATTTATTTATTTTACGTCAAAAAACAGTTAAAACTGCGTATGGCGTGCTATGGGTAGAAGTGAATTTCTGTGCACATTTTCAAAATTCTGTGATCCCTACACTAAGTTATCTACTACTTGAATTTTGAATTTAAAAAGCTCCCATAAAATAAAATCTATTTTCAAGGATAAATCATCAATAAATTTTGGGCTCTTATCCATGATGTCCTTCGTCAAGGAATAATACTTCCTGCCGCAACAACATGGAAACGATAATTTAAAGAACTATATTTCCTACTGAATTCTAGAAGACGTGCACAGATAACAAAGTTACATTTACGCCCAGAAGCAAAACAAGTGGCGTTGATATCTTAAGTGCGAGATCCTCTTTAGCGTGTAACATTTCTGAAAGTATATAGTGTGATTAGCAAGAAAGATCCTCGTTTTTATTAATATGAACGACATCGGGATGTTTAATATATATTATGTCAATACCTATAATTTAGGCATATAGAACGGGGAAAAGTCAAGGAATACAGGTTCTCAGGGCGACCAATAAATAAAGAAGCTTTAGAGAGGAGGAACGAGTATGATGACATGCCGGAGGAGGGAAGCAAAACCTCTTGTAGTATATAAAAAACAGTAGATGAGGACGAAGTGTAAGCTCGTAAAAATTATTAATACCGATCTCTTACGACTCACGGCACCAACCGAAAGACATCAGCTTGGTACGCTACGATCGCCATCATATGGTCGCGCGGTATTAGGGGATTGCGACATTTTTTTTCATAGTGACGGATGTAGGAGGGAAGTGTGTAGTAAGGAGTTGCGTTCGATATTTTTCAGTTCTAATATCAGGAACTCAAAGAATGTTAAAAGTATCTCACTATTAATCTTAATTCAGGATATATTTACATTCGGGAACTAAATTATAATAGAGAAGAATCGTAAATTTTCTTGCAGTAAACAATTCTTCGTGAATATTAGGTAGTCACGAATAGATACCCATACACGGTATAGAATAGGGAAGTTTCGCGGACGCGTAGTAAATCAGTACAACTATTCGGCGAACCAGAAATGAATAAATTTACGAATGACATTTTTAATTAGAATTGATTAACATTGGGTAATATTACTGTAGGACAATAGTGACAATAACGACATCAAGAAGACGTGGTGGAAATTTCATTCGGAATTCAATCGAGAAGTCTTCAATCCGCGAAAATATCAGTGAGCCACGAATTTTAATTTGACATGTACAAGAATAATAAAATAATAAGGATAATTGTTTTATAAAAATATAATACAAACACCTATTAAATGAGCTCATTTACTATTGTAATGTTAAATTGTTAATAAACATGTTAGGGAAAGTAGTTCAAGGAAGCGTCGTAAGGTAGCTGCACAGGCTTTACGGTGCTACCAACATTATTCGTTTTGCATGGTTTAACTCTTAGCAGTCGCTACAGCTGTTTAACTCTTAGCAGTCGGCCATGTTAGGTTGCTGGTCATGGACCTGTTATTTTTCAACTGTTATTAGGTATTGCGAGTAAGTTGCTTTTGTGATAACAGTTATTGAGGAAAAGCTGTAAAGCCCGTCTCTACTCGGAACCATGCTTTAGTTTGTTGCTGGATTTCCATTTTTTCTGAGGTGATAACACAGAGAGAAAAGAAAGTTGCACCATCGATGTTGGATGTTATGTCAGTGATTTGTAGGGCGGCACACCTACTTCGCGCGGGTTTGGTTGATTGCGGAGCTCATTGACTCGCAGTACAATGTTGCTCTTCACCGCGTGGAAACCGAGAGTTAAGATGGCGACGCGCTTCACTATTTCAGTATTACGAAGCAGTTGGTAAGTTTTAATGATAGACCTTCTATGAGAAAGCGAGTGGCGGCTATTTCCCGCGGAGAAGTGAGTGTCTGGCGGCACTTATTGGCGAGTGTTGCTTCACTGCCACTTGATCTCCTCTGAACTGCGGTGCAAGTGACACTTACATTAACAGGGTGGCCACTTGTTTCCTGAAACACATTTCTTTTCCCGTTTTCCAGAGCATTGTTTAAAAATTTGCATGATCAAATTTATAGAGTGTTTCACACTTTCCAAGAAAAGATCAAAGCAAATGTGGAACTAATTTTTCAGCTCTCTAATTTCTCCATTATAAGAACAAGTTTAAAAAAATACTCGACAAAAAGGAATTGAGCCCAAATAATTCTACCCTTTTTTTAAAGAAATAATATTCAGTTTTATAACCATCTGAATATTTCCTTGACTTCAAACGATTGTTCTACATATTTCCTGATTTTCTCCTGACGTTTCCAGACCAAAGAAATTCCCAGAGGTTTTCCATGATTTCCGGAACGTCGCCTGGTTAATGCTGTAACAGCTCAGTAATACGGCACACCGCGAGATGTGGGAGTGCCGGAAGCCTCCATTCACCCCCACCCTCCGAGAGCACATTCATCGCCCACCACTCAACCACCTTCCGGGAAAATCACGACCTTTCGCCCTCTTGTGCTGCTGATTCTGTAGTTTAGGCTGGAGAACTCGGAGAGCATTTTGATGCATCTCTGAGAACATACAGACTTATCAGAGCCGTTATCTGGCCCCTGGAACTTAGAAATTTCTAGGAACCCAGTTACAACTAAATTTTCATTCTCGGGAAGCCTACCGTCACTTCTCAAACAATTTCAACGTGCGGGCGCCGAAATTTGGTTGGGCAAAGCAACACCCCACACTCCGGGACCATTGGTTTGAGTACAACGAATAGAACGCTCTTTATCCTGCGTATGGGAAGAATAACAAGCTCTCGTGGTAAGCTAGCTACGTAAGCAGAAGAATTCAGATTCGATTGATTGATTTTATCGTGTTTCCGGGCGCGTCAACTGCTTTGGTCATGAGTCCCGTGAGTATAGGACATGTTTTTCCCCGGGAGATGTTTTCCCCCGGGCGATCTTCCCCCGCTGGATGGCGAGATCCGGTGCCGACCTACCGTCGGCTAGCGGGGTGTCCCCCTAACCAGCACTCCCACCAGCGGGGCACCGCCCCAGCTGGAACAAGCTCCAAGCTCTTGACCGGTGTCCCGGAAAAAGTGGTAGTGTCGTGAATGTTAGTATAAGTGTGTGTGTGTGTAGGGGGAGAGGATAGGACAAGGAAGAGGAAGGACAGGTCGCGCGCGGTCCGAGGCCCGTTCGGTAGAATACTGCTCCGGCATTCGCCTGGTGTTGATCGGAGAAACCACAGAAAACTACCGATCAGAGCAGCCGGCCGCAGCGACTGAATTCGACCTAGCTGAAAAGCTAGTGTCGAAAATCCTGCCGCCGTGGGGAGTGGGAACCTAGGACCTTCCGGTCAGAGACGCTGCAGTGACATCAGTTGATGCACTGAGCTACCGCTCCCGGTTTCAGATTCTAAAATTCATGTAGTGAACTTCAACCAGCCACTTCTGTTCTTCGGAGAGACCACTCTGGAGTGGCGGCGGTGTTCCGCCGAGTGCGAATCGTGAAAGCGCGACCCTTCAACAAGCAGCAGCACTTGTTAGCACGGAGTGGGTGCTCCACGAACATTGAGGCGACCGCGATCTCCATTTGGAAGCTCGGCTCGTCTCGTGCTTGTGTGTCGCCATCGTCAGAAGCTGCTGAGGGGTTTCGTGGGGAGCGGTCACTTGCTGACCGCGCGGACGCTTCCCTGCGCAGACCGCTGCCGTCGCCGCAGCCGCCGCTTCGGTGGCCAGGTCCACGGGCCGCTTGATCTGTGCGCCGGGCGGTTCCACTCGCTGCACGGGGTGGGGAACATGGAACAATGGCGGACTGACCATCTGTTCTAGAGTAAATGTACGAGTGAAAGGTTCGGTTCCTTATAACGCAAGCCGCGCATAGACTATATGTCCGGAATAACTAATTCATCTAATTATATTGTTGTGAATCTGAAGTGAGTGAGTCTTTTTGTAATATATGTCTGTTCTACCTTGTTCCTTTCTGCATTCCATGGCGCCAGAAAGCCAGCTCAAGAATAGTTAATAATCCTTCTTCGTCATCATGACTACCTGTGCCAACGTAGATAGGGGGCATATAGGACGAAGAGAGGTATTAGATTTTCCTACATTCAGTTGCTTTCAATAACAAAATGAATGCCTCTTTCGTGGTTTCTATCTATTAAGATTTTTTTAATCTACACAAGCGCTTGGGAATAACGTTGCGAAGTTTTAGGGCGTGTAGAGGTGTGTCGAAAATGATCGTTGTGGCCAATGAGCATGTAGTGGGAGTTTATCATAATGAAGTTACACGTTTGACTTTTCCTCTGGTTTTAGGCAATTTCCTATGCACAGATGTTCGGCAGGTCACGCTGTGGCGTCAAGGAGGCGTCAACCTCTTTGTATAGTATTTGCCTCACAATCAAGGACAAATGTCACATGTATTATTAATCCATATAATCCCGTTACATGCAATTTTCCACGATATACTCGTATGTTCATTGGCAAAAGTTATCACTTTCAACTCCTCTTGAAGTTAATATTCTAAGGCTCCTGTCATATAAAGATGAAAAAGTAGTATTTTTTTAAAACCAGTTTCTCTCCCACCTTTTCCTTTCTCGGCCTTACTTCGTAAGAAGAGAAAGTATTGAAATCGTGCATCGGAAAACGGTGAATTTTCGACAGAAAAACTTATTGCTGAGTCCTGGTAACGAAAGATTGGATAAATAATGTTCCTATTTTTAATTAATTACTTTGTCTAACACGTTGTGTGGGTCTCTGCAATAGAACTATTGATTGAAGTCAAAATCTGTCTGTCGTCAACGCTGGAGCCAAAACCTCTCAGTCGCTTTTCTCCAAAATTGATATTCCTGGATCGTATAAAAGGAACTTGATGACTTGGCAACGGATATTTTGAATTTTGGGAAGTACTTAAATTAAGTCGCAAATTTCTTCAAATTTTTCAAAAACATGGCTCCATTTTTTTTATTAAAATCTGTCATTGGAAAGCGTAAAGGACTCTAAAATTTCGAAAATCGCTTGATGGAAATAATGGGAAGTTTAATTCTATCTGTTAGTGTTGGCCCAAATAAGTGCAGCAGCATTTTTTATTTTACTTAAAAAAACAGTTAAAACTGCGTATGACGTGATATGGGGAGAAGTGAATTCTGGGCACATTTTCAAAATTCTGTGATCCCTACACTAAGACATATACTACTTGAATTTTGAAGAAAAAAAAAGCTCCCATGTAATAAAATCTATTTTCAAGGATAAATAAGCAATAAATTTTGAGTTCTTATCCCTGTTGTCCTTCGGAATAATTCTTCCTGCCGCGACAACATGGAAACACTAACTTGAATAATTGTATTTTCCACTGAATTATAGAAGACGTGCACAGAAAATGAAGTTATATTTATGCCCAGAAGCAAAACAAGAGGCCATCTCAGCATTTGCTCAATGGATCAGGGAAACTGGACGAAAAACCTGATCGAGAAGCGGGGTCTTTAACCCAGAAGCTGCGATACAATTCTTGTTACATATTGTTTAGAATTATAGTCCAAAAGTAAATAATACATTAAATATCACTGTTAAAATTAATGTTACTTTCCTTGTGATGCTCAGTGTAGTCTTTAATTGTATAGAAACAGTTATGCAGCAGAAACGATTTTACTTGGGATTTAAACTTTTCTATCGAATTTAAACGTTTAATGCATCTGGCAAAGTGTTGTAAAATAATGTACATGTATTCTATGTGAATTTTTTGTTATGAGCTGTTGATACTGTCACCTGATGAATATGATTTCTACGTCGAGTGTTATAGTAATATACTTCGGCATTTTCTGCAAATATATTCCCGCCCTTAAGCAAGTCATTTTTGACAAAAACCACTGATTCGTAAATAAAGAGTCAAGGTAATGGTAAAATTCCTAGATTAATGAAGAGTGGCTTACATGAATCACGTGGGTGGGATTTGGTTATTATTCGTGTAATTCTTTTTTGTAATCTAAATGTCTGGGAGCTATAAGATGTATTTCCCCAGAATATTATGTCATATCTCAAGCGGGAATGAACATTCGCGAAATATACACAAAGAGCAGTATGAAGGCTGACTGAATTTGCAAGAATTCTGAACGTGTAGCATAATGAACTTACTTATGTGTTCAATTCATTTACATGGACGTTCCTGATCTGCTGGCAGAGCTTCATAAATACGACCCTTGGTCTTCCACGAACGAGGTGAATAGTTTATTACTCCCCAGTGAATTGCCTGCTAATGCCAGATAGTAATCCTATTACAGACGAGCGCCCGGTGCAGGTTTGTCCGAGAGGTTACGCAGAGAATGAGAAGTGGCCTTGCTGGGCGGTTTGAGGAATAGGAATAGCAGAATTTCTAAATCATCTCCGGCTAAAATCTTCCAAATATGGAGAAAATGAGGTAAACGAAGGTAAGGATGTATGACCATCTGAATGATTTCAACCCACTGAAGTAAAAATTTATCTGTAATTAAAATAAAAACTGTCTTCTCAAAATATATTTAGGGTTAATCTAAAAGCGAACACCAGAAATGTTGGCCGTGGCAACGGAATAGGTTTCTCATTCATTTCGGAATTTTGAGAACACTGCTCGTACGGCATTTTGAATTTTTTTTATGGATATCGAATAGTATTTAGACATGTGAAATGTAATTTTTCTTAAATCCATATTTAAAATTACGATTGGTAGGTACTGTTGGGAAAAATACCGTGACATTATCCACTGTATCAGCCATGTGCAGACTGTTCTGCAAAATATTCTCAAAGAAGGCTTAGTGAATGCGCTAAAAAATACAGTGAAGTATTAGTATTTGAAGCATTTTTTCTCCGCCGAAAAATTTCGTGACCACAGTAAATGTTTGTTTGTTATGTGTTTGAAAAAAAGATATATTCAAGGAAAATATGTAAAATGTATAGTTTTCATTCCTATCGCACATACTTTTGTCGTAATTAATAGGGAAACTCTAAAGCTGGATCTCAGAAAGTTGGAGGTCTCGAGTAAAGTGCTACAAGTGTTTCAGATCATATTCAGTGAATTAGGCTGCGGATGCGCTTATTGTTATCACTCCGGGCCACAGATCGTAACGTTAATAAATTTAGATGAAAAATATTAATTGAAGTTTTTTCAATGAAAAACAGAGTTACTTCTGTTTACTCCGTGAAAAAGCATCCATTCATAATAAAATCCATTCTTGTTGTCAGCCAACTTGATGAGCAAGGAACGCCTGGATATGGTTTGGCATGGCACATACATAGCTAGCTTTACGGCGACACCGTTCTGGTGGCTCGGGTATATGCGGGCCAATGACAGCTTAGCTAGTGAAACAATTATTTAATGATATTTCACCCTTCTCGGGGTACATTTGCGATGATCCGCTGACAATGTACGTCAAATCGCATTAACTATGCATATGAACAGATAAACACGAACAAACATGTATAAAAGAACACAAGTACGAGAATATACAGAATCACAGATATTGAAAGGTCGATGTCACATTTCTCGGAAACTTTTGTTTGTGATTTGCTGCCGAAATTAATTTGTGAGCGAAAGCACAGGCCACATGCAGCATGTGACATCTTTGTCTTAGTGAGGCATTTTGTCAATCAAAACCGTGCACACGCATCCATCTTGTGTGACGACACGACGAGCAGAAATCGTCTTGCGACCCTGAACAACGTCTGAGCGTTTTGCCCCACTCCAACGTCCCTTATCTTCTTTCATCAGGAGCTCTTTGCGAGCAAAGAATAGAAGCAGCGTACGCGTACCCATGTACGTCTGACTGGGAAGCCTGATGAGGCTATTATGCGAGAGTACAAACATGGAAAGCACGAGGATATTTGTGTGTCCTATTTGTTTCATTAGAATTTGCACACATCATTCGACTCATAGGATGCCAGGTTTTAGCGAGAAATGTTTTTGTGACCTTTGGTTTTCCACGTCCGGCTCTGCAAAGATGTCGTAGGAATACACGGAAACGCCTTGTCTTAGAACGCCAAATCAAAACGTGAAATTTGAGCCCAATTATAATTTTTCCGTTTGAGAATCACAGTTTCCCTCAACTAGAATGAAGGATTCCTTTTTGCAACCTTTGTCATTTAAATCTGTTGAGTGCTGCATAAATCATGGAAACTCAGTAGTGGCCTCAAAATACTGGAGTAGTTTGGTCTCCTAAAATCTTACATTTCTGTCATAATTCCCAGCTTAATCACCCAATGCGCATTGCAAGTTTTTGACCAGAGAAGTCGTGAGTACACCGAATTCACACTTCCGCCTTCCTCAAAGGTCAGCGCGACCAGACCTCTTTGTCCGAGAACAAACTGCTATTCAGAGCGAGAATATAACGGATTGGGAGTATTTTTTTCCGAATCTTATGATGCCGACGCGAACCGGTTTTAACTGTATTAGCTCTTCTGTACCGCCTCCACTATCTCACTCATAAAAATATTAGTGCAGAACCGTCATGTGCTTTACTCGAAGTTATGAATGGATTTCTAAACAATTCGTTATTGTATACCAATTTTCAGTCTCAATGTCTTATGCCGGGGTATAATTGAGTGGGGCTGAAAAACGGGGCAAACACCAAGCAGACCAGTACTGAGGTTTGCAGTTGATCGCAAGATATAGGATTCCTCTATCGTCACTCAGGGTAATATTTTTCAACAAAAAGAGGTCCGATAGTAAGGAATGCTTGATTTAGTTGACAATATAATTCTTTGCCACTAGCGGAACAGTAAACGGTAAACAACGATGTATTAATCATGTTTTTCTCCTATATACAGCATGTCAACCTCTGTTGATAAAACTTCTATAATATTCTCCGATAATTTTTGTGAGCTAACGTATTTTTTACAAAAAAACATGGTGTTTAGTTCGTTTCGTTGATTTATTAGTGGTAAAAATAATTCTCAATTATTACTGCAATATTTCAGGAGGTACAAGAACTGTGGAAAAATGAGGCACGTTCACAGATCGTCCAAGGTGGTCATTTGTATAATACACTTATAATAATACACAAGATAACGTTCCGTTGATCAATGCAGGCTTGGTAATAGTCATTGCAGGGAACTTTGTTTATGAGGTTGGACGTGAAACCAGGAGGAGTAGGATCTTTTTGTTTATTGGAAAATGTGTCATCGGCTCACGGTATCAAAAGATTTGCGGATTCGGTGGTATAACGGTCAGCGTACCGGACTGTTGTACCCGAGTTTGCGGGTTCAAACCCGATTGCCCGAATTAGACTTTCGGGTTCAAACCCGAAAGCCGTGGATTTTAAGGGCGAAAAAATCCTTCGTACGCCTTCCTTCGGAGGGGAAGTAAAGCCGGCTGTCTCATGTAGTAAATTTACTGCATGTGAAAGATCCTCAAGCCTAAAAGAAGCCTCTGAGCAAAATTGAGATCCGCCTGTTTCGTCGCCCAAGATAATACCTCCTTTCTCCGCTAGGTGGTGAAAGGAGCGTAACGAAATTTGCGTGGTCAGACGGAAGAGCAGGCCTCATGGCCCGAGTCTCGCCACGTAAAATAAGACATTAACTAAAAGATCTTATTGCAGCGCTTCTGGGCGGGTGGCCCTAGGGTTCGAGTCCCGATGACTGCAGGATTTTCAACACTAGCTGGATAGCTGGGTCGAATTCAGGTGGAGGAGCATTCCGGCTGGTTTGATCGATAGTTTTGCGTGGTTTCTCCGATTAACACCAGGTAGATGCCGGGGCAATGCCCTAACAAACTGGCCACGGACCGCGCGCGATCTTTGCTACCACTTTCGTGTCCTATCCTCTCCCCTTACATACACACGTACACTAACATGCCACCACACTACCACACATGCCGGGAGATCGATCGAGGGTTTAGAGTTTGTCCCGGCTGGGGTGGTGCCGCGCTGGTAGGAGATACCTGGTTGGGGAAAACCCCGCTGGTCGACCGTAGGTCGGCGCCGGATCTCGTCATTCAGTGGGGGAAGATCACCGCCAGCTCCCGATGAAAAACACGCACTACACATACGGGACTAATGACATCAGTAGTTCACGCGCCCGGAATCAATAAATCGACGTGTAGGTCGGCGCCATCCAGTTGGGAGAGATCTCTGCCACCTCCGGCGACAAGTGCGTGCACAACACTTACGGGAATAATGGCCTTAGCCGTTGGCATCACTAATGAAACAGTGAATGAGTGTGTGCCGCGTCCACGTGCTGCCGAGCGGCCGGCCGCCGGCGGCGCCCGCCCTGCGCCCAGTGGCGTGCACGGATGTCGCGCTGTTGGTACAAGCTGTTGGGAATGATTAACAGGCAGGCGGGGCTCAGCGCACCGACTTTCTTTGCTCATTAGCATGAAAGGGAGCCGAGTCGTCAGCGCCGAGAACAGGATGCTAAAAGGACTTCTCTGTCTTTGGACGGCGACTCTAGGCAGAGGTCGCGTAATTAACTGAAGAAATGAATGCACCTTGATGAATCGCTTGGCCATTAGGCGTGTGTGTCGACAGGTCCTCTGACTTCTAGATTCACCTCCGGTCCCTCCTGTCGGAAGAAGAGGCTGGTGCATTCAATCTTGAGGCTCGCTGAGGATCACGGAATATATGGACCTTGTCATGACTTCTGGACCCTATTTTCAGCCCTTCATAAAAAAAGAGATAAGTGAAGTTATTTTTACAAATACTCTAGCGTAAGAACCCGGCATTGCTCAAGTATTTGTCACAATCCTCTATTAAACTGCTGGCGTACATGGCGTGGACGGGATTTGCGTAAAAGTGCTTTGCACTAACACCAACCACTGCACAGTCTTCACGAGTTAAGGTGAAAAAACTTACAATCAAATTGACAATTTTTATTGAAGATATATTTTGATCTGTCAATATCGAACTCTAGAATCCAGCCCAAGTATTCATTTATGAAAATTATCTATTAGTCTTGGTAATTCTGTTTATTCCGGTCCTGTTCCGTCAACTTCTATTAATTCCAATCTACCCTCGCCCAGCCCTACCTGGTTCCTCCTTTTTTACCGATCCCCTCTGCCCCCGATTCAAGACCCACTTGAGTCTTGTCCTGCACTACTCTCCGCCCACCCCACCCTGTTCCAATCCCGAAACCCCCAATCTACTTCAGTTTCTTCTCCTTCACTCTGAAAATAAATTTATCAATTTTTCTACAGAAAGACCTCAAATTATAGCGACTAAACATTCTTTAATTCATCTAAACATCCATTTCCCTTCACTTCTTTTACCTTTATTGTACTTCCTATTGAGATATACTAAATTTTCCTCTACATTAATATCCGCCAAAGATCTTAGCGTCCGGCTTGCTGGGTCAATGGGTCACGATATATTATAATCCTTATTACCTTTATAATGGATTATAGGATCCGCCGACTATACAGCGCAGCTGGGAATCTGAAATAGAATGATTCTATTCCTAGTTCATTTCTGTTTGGATTGACTAAATGAAAGATCACTTTCTTTTCTAAAGAACAAAATTTAACAAAGTTTATTTTTATCTTTTTTAGCAAACAATTTAGTGGGTTTAATAAAATGATTTGATGTTAGGCCTTTGATCAAGATATCTTTGAATTTACATTTTTATACCGCGGTTAACTTATCTATTCTTCGTTGATGTCCCTCGTAGACTTCTCAGTCGAAATATCTTGCGAGCTTGCCGTAGTCCAAAGTTCCAAGAAATCCTCTTCTGCCCCTATCCAAGCTGGTCTCAAACTATCAAAATTATCAGTCCCGATTACGTCCTATGACATAGTCCCGAACTCGATTACCACTCCCGACAAAGTTCCAATTTATACATTAATATTACTTCCACATGAAAATATCTGCAATATCATTCACTGTCCTTAAAAATTCACTGATAACCCAATTCTGACTATCTAGATTATACTCGTTCCCTCTCACGAACCTACGATCAGTTCAGAAGCGCGATGCCGGTCAGAATGAAATCTTCCTGCATGATTCACCCCTCGAAGACTTCGTATTAAACTACCTTCCTTTTTTTCTTAACATTTGACCGTCCTTCTCTCACCCAGCCAATCCATACGTTCGTTATATTTTGGTGTAGCTGACCTTTTGATCGTCTAAACTTCTTCGCCCAATCACAAGTTTTCTACTTTCGGCATCAAGCCATCTCTTAATGCAGTTACAAAAAACATAAACTACATTGTTTATTCACGGTCGTTGCTAAGCTCTAGCTCTCGTGATATTTCGTAATGCATGTTCCACCATATAGTCTACAAATAAATGTTAGTTTATTTTCATGTGACATATCGGTATGTCACACTATTTTCTAACACATTCTTATCAACTTCAACAATCATTCCTTCATCACCTGTTGATGCACATTCTCTCTCTAGAATCGTAAAGCACACTTCCCTCCAAGAACCACCCACTCTGTCACAGTTTTACCATCAAACTTTCCATCAATCACATCTTTCATTTTCGCTTGCGCTACCCACAATTATGTCATCAGAAGAAACCTTGAAAAAATTTACTACTACTAAATAAAGAATATTTTCATTCAAAAACAGAACAAACTAATGCTTTATTACATTTTTACTTAATACGTAAATAATTACCTGAGTTCATAGGCGCTATCAAATAAATTAAATACCTAGGCGTCCGCTTGAATACTCATCTTACATGGAAACCTCATATACACTCATACATAGACTGAAAAAACTTATGGAGCCCTACTCAATTTATCCCTTATTAATAAAAATTCATCTCTAAAAATTGAAAATTCTGTTTCTTTACAAATCAGTCCAAAGTCCCTCAATAACTTACGCAATGTAGAGAGGTGCGGCTCCTTCCAGAATAACCTTTACCCTTACAAATCTTCCAGAATAAAATCCTTCGTATAATTGCCAATATTCCGTGATATATAACCAATAAAAAAAACTACCTAGAGAACTAGGCATAGAATCAACATATAAATTACATTTCCTTACTGTCATCCAAATTCTTTTCCAAACTCCAAACTGCCCCTTGCACCAGCCACTTTAACCTAAAAGAAGCAGCGTTCCTCCTACAAGCATTTAATCCCGTCTCCCAGAAGACGTGTTCCGTCCCCTTAACCTAAAGAAATTTTTGTCTCACCTCTCACCCACTATTTTTCTCTTCTTCGCAGAATCCATCATAGAGGTATCCAGTGGGAATGTCCTAGATCAAAAATAGGGTTATGATAGTGTGCAAATTTACAGTTACTGGTAACTTCGAGGCACTAACGATTATAGGACATACGTAAAACTAATACTCACCTGTTCAGTAATCTCACTGATCTGATTAAATAAAAAAAATTAAAAACATTTGCTCCCTATTCTGTAGTGTAGGGAGGCAGAGCGTTGGAGTCACCTTATCAATTTGATTGAGAATTCGGTTTTAAAATTCCTGTTTAAGGTTCTTTTCAGCTTTAGCTTCGCACTCGTCAATATCAGGTATGTTGGTGCTGTTTCAAAATTGGTCAAGATTGTGCAGGTTGATTGGAGATGTATGTAATTTTATACCAGAGAATCAACTTGCTTACGTGGATGAAATTATTGGCGTAGTCTGTTCGATTCAGTCACCTTTTGTGCTGAAACCTCGTAAACATGTCAGGAGTATCTAGTTGTGCCGTTCTGGTTATATTTAAGGTATTTTAATTTTTAGGGGTACTTAATATGAAATCTCTTTTCATTAAAACATTACTAAAGTTGCAAAAATCTTTATATTTAAAGTAGTAAATGTTTGGAAAGAAATTTGAGGTTTCTACTCAACTAATTATAGTGTTTTTTGCTTAGATTGAAAGGTAGTGGGCCCCATATGTTTTATTGCTTGCTCTTATATACTAATGTTATTGTACAAACACTACACTTTAATAAAATCATAAAATTAATTGAATGAACTATATCCCGTCATTCGTTTTTATTTAATTGTGTAAGTTGTAATCGATCTATTTCAAAACATTGAACATTTCGTTTTCGAGCTTTATGTGCGTGTAAGGTTATGGTTAAAGAAGCTAACAGCGAGATTCCTGAAGTAACGAGAAACGTCTAAAGAGATTCATTAAGTTGGTCGAGTGTTTCAAGGTACTCTTTCGTGACAATAAGCATGTTGAGTATGAAGTAGTGTCCAAAATTGAAACGGCAAGCACTGAAGGGTTAATAAAAGGTTGATATTAAAAACAATCGCTTTCAAAATGATTTTAGACACTAACGTGAGAGTAAACTTGACCTCTAGAAGCTCGGAATAATTATTTACTAATTTGTTTCTTCACAGTAATTTCTTTCGTTTTTAATTTCGTAAATAATTTGCCTGATATTCGGATTTTTGTTTGTTATCCACTGCCCACTACGCTTCTTCAATTCTTCCGGTGTTATTCCCTTAAGAACTTCATTCCGAATTTCACGTTCAATCGCTCTGTTTCCCCGATCCACTGAAGAGTGAAATCCACCCGCTAGGCAACGTGTGCCAACGTATCGAACCGTTTTACACGTTCATTAAAAGTCGAATTTTAATTTTGAAATCGACTCAGTAGCAATGTAATTCTACATCGTCTGCCTCGAATTGCGAGGGGAGAAATTAACTTAAAACACGCTGGGAAATGAAATGTCATGGAATGACAAAGCGGAATTGAAAATCAAAATAAGGTTTCGAAATGCAGCTACGCTCCATTTCAAACGACGCGGCCGCATCGTGCCGTAATTGTACTCATTAACGGTCCCGACGCAGCCGCCATGCCCACAGCCAGGATTCGGCCACGGCTGCCCGACCGGATGCGGGCGTTATTAGTTCTGCACTGTGAGAGATTTCCGATCACGAACTCTCAAATAGCCAGCGGATTATTCTCTGAAAGTGAAGTATGTAAAACAGATTTTTATTTAAACAGTGTTTTTAATTTATTTATTTTACGTCAAAAAACAGTTAAAAACTGTGTATGACGTGCTATGGGGAGAAGTGAGTACTGTGCACGTTTTTAAAATTCTGTGATCCGTACACTAAGCAATATACTACTTAAATTTTGAATTTAAAAAAAAAACGCTCCATATAAAATAATCTATTTCCAATGATAAATCTGCAATACATTTTGGGCTCTCATCCATGATGTCCTTCGTCAAGGAATAATAGTTCCTGCCGCAACAACATGTAAACGATAATTTGAATAACTATATTTCCCACTGAATTCTAGAAGACGTGCACAGGTAATGAAGTTACATTTAAGGTCGCTGTTCAACAACTGGGTCACCACGAGTATCAATTTAGAGTTTACACAAGTTTTACAATTATTTCATTACACAATAATATACAGTTCATACAAAAAATGAAATTGTAATAGTGTCAATTGTTTGGGTATTTACATCATTGGGATGGATACACA
Source organism: Teleogryllus oceanicus (assembly GCA_964035755.1). Classification (NCBI taxonomy): domain Eukaryota; kingdom Metazoa; phylum Arthropoda; class Insecta; order Orthoptera; family Gryllidae; genus Teleogryllus; species Teleogryllus oceanicus. The sequence continues at coordinate 22,158,152 of CAXIVR010000014.1, read as the reverse complement.
TATTTATTTATTTACAATGCCTTTGATATTCATAACACTTTTGAGGGGTTGTACTGGGTGCTTATATTAAGGTGTCAATTTTTGAGATTTTTAAAAATTATAAGACTTTTATGCATTCTTCTGGGGAGGAGAAGGAATAAAATAAAGAATTTTTTAAGTTCATGGACTGTCTTATACAGGCTATTTCAGGGCCACTAGAATAATATGGGATGTAAATACTTGACTCCACATTTAGAACAGGGTAATGGGTCAGGTTTTTTTTATTAGGTGAATGTGAGAGATTTTAAAATGGCCAATACGTAGTCTGGTAATTTGGACTTATTGAAATCTAGTGAGTCGAGGTTAGGGAGAGCGGGTTCGATAATGGATTTCCTTACGATGTAAAGTTTGGAAAAGGTAGTCAACCATTTTTTATTCCACTGTTTCGTAACCATATTTTTAAGGTATAATTTGATATCGGAGAGAACTCCCTTCACACTGTCTGTGGTTGGTAATGAATTTCTTTTTTGGCCTCTTTATCTGCATTATTATTCCCCACTATACCTCTATCTGCTGGAATCCAAACAATAGAGATGAAGTTGCCGTTGTTTAGTTGGGTAGATAAAAGTTCAACGAAGTGGTTTATTTTTCTTAATACTACATTTCAAATACTGATGTAAATTCAGTTATGCTTCTATATTTATGTCAAAGTTCTTGAGTTCTTTATTTAGTTATTTCTTTTCTCACAGCCCACTTTTCTTGATTATTTATTTTCACTGTTTACCTCCTTTGTACTGCTGCTCTGTCCGCTGCACTCCAGTCCCCCGCATTCACTACCTTGCTCTGCTACACTCTGCTCTACCCATTAAACTGCTGTTCACCGCGGTGCACACATTTCACAGCTCATCCTCAGACTTCAGACTGCCCGGCGCCTCGGTTTCATTGTGCAGTTTTGTGAACGCACGAAAAGTGGAATGCACGTTCACGCCTCTGCGGTGCGACCATTCCTTCCCTTACGGGCATCTATGGTCAATCCTGCGAGATAAAAAGAAAAACAGAAGGTCAGAACGGCTTTGCCGTCATCGACAGTCTCGCTGCTTTCGGCAAAAGTCGGTAGACTGTGCACGGCAAAGCCGTCGAAAGCCGGCTATCTTAATAAAAAGAATATGTTGACGAAAATGACATCTTTTATTTCATCTCAGAATGACTTTAGCCAATTGACGGGCATTGCGTGTGCAGAAATACAAAGTTTATGTTTCAATTTCCATTGCGCTGTTTCAGTTTTCTTACTCCAAGTGCGTAGGTCGCTTGTACTTCGCCCGTTGATCGAGGTCGTTTGAAGCGATCTCAGAAATGAGTATATTTTTCGAGTCAGCTGCTATTTCAAAAAAAAAAAAAAAAAAAAAAAGTAGTAATGCTTTTGAACTGATCTACAAGCAGTGGCATTGATAAATTACTATGTAACTCCGTTATAGGGATGTACATAGTGGCACAGAGGGCGGCCCTAGGTAAATGAAAAAGCAGTCGAATTGTGTAAAGTGGGTGCTTTTTTATTTGTGTTAATTTTTCTTTCTCAAATATATTCATTTCGTTTGTGAGTAATAATGAATTTACATGTTTCTAGAGTGTTTCTATGTTCTGCAATGCAAGATTTTGCTAAATAGTTTTGTCAAACAACTTTTCAATTATTATTATTATTATTATTATTATTATTATTATTATTATATTATCATCATCCATCATCATCATCATATTTCAACTATTTATTGGGATTCTGAAACTCAAGAAAGCGTGCGCGGATGATTTTCTCTTCCATACGTCACATTCAGTTTTTTACTGTTTTTTACTAAAATAAAATGTTTAAAATATTATAAAAATGAGCTTTGTAAACAAAGTCTAACAACCAAAAAATGTTCTTTCCCATGTAGTAGAAACTATTTTGCAACGAAAAACGAACTAGAAATTTAATATGAAATTCATTTTGTGCAAATAACCCCACTCCCCACTCCTCTCGGAAGCGAGGGCTCAGGAAAACGTGCGCGGGTAATACACAAGACCTTGAGGGACACCCGGACCGTCCTGGCGCTGCGAGGGCGACTGCCGCCGCCCGTCGGCCGGCGCTGCGTGTCGACGCGCGCGGTGGCGTGCCGTGCCGTGGGGGCGGGGGCGTGCGTGCGTGCGGGGCGGAGGTCCGCTGTCGCGCGCGAGCCACGCATTCCTCCGCCCCCGCCCTCGATTAAGTTGTCTCCCCCCCACACACACACACACACGATTCCTCCTCGCTGCTGGCAGGGGGCCGTTCCTAATGGAGATAAACGGGCGTCGAACGTTATCTCCAACGGTATCAACGATAATGAGTGTTTACGCTGGTGACGAAGTTCATATATAAAAAATAGAAAATTGTACGTCGTATCACATTCATGCATATTACACGACTTTGGTCACAGAGTTCACTTTGACAGACAAAATTTTATAAACAAAAAAAATTAATAAAAAGGAATCACATTGTATAAAGTTTTATTTTTCGTCAGCCATAGTTAGCTGAGTTTCTGGAATCGTCAGTAACAAAGCAAATAAAAGAAAACCATTTTTTTATTATTTAAAGAATATAAATAACAAGTTACTAGCGTTATAGTAAATGATATATTTCCAATGAAACACAAGCTCTCGATATAAAATAACATGTTAAGATTAACAATTTTGTGCAACAAAATATCATTTCAATATGAAACTATGTGAGTCTTCACATGCTATTTTATATCGCATGCAAGTATTTCATTGTAATTATATCATTTACGTTAACGTCAGTAAATTTTTATTCATATTCTTAATAATAATAATAATAATAATAATAATAATAATAATAAAATAGAAATCGATTGTTATTATTTACAGTGTTTTTATTCATAATTTGTTTACATTATTTTTATTTAGTTTATTTTGTTTATAAACTGTTCTGTCAAAATGAGCTCTGTGGCCAAACCCGTGTAATGTGTATAAATAGATAAATACTTTATTGAAATTTTGGATGCAGCAAGCTGTAGTAAGAATTTTGATCGTTGGTATGAATGACAGTTGTGCTTAGGTTGCACGTCATCGCAACCCCCTCAGAGAATCCCAAAATACTCCTAGGAATTAGCCAACCCTATCAAATGAAATGTTAACTTTAATTTAATGAAGATACCGCGACAAAGTCCCTTTAAATTTTACGCGCGTTTTCTATGTGGTTACTGCGCCTGGATTAGTGAATATTGAAGTGTCTAATATTTATTTCACCTTACTAGGTATTGATTTAACTGAAAATATAATTAATATTGTTTTGGCTCACGTTCTATTCAGGAAAAAAGGTTTTACCTGTTCTATTTTCCCTCTAAGTTTCATTTAAATATTTGCAATTGTGTATATTAAAATGTACTAACCTTACTTTCCAAAGATCCTTCGTACATCTTTCGAAGTACCCATTCTTCAAAATATCTGTTATTTGAATTACCTTCCAAGGATTCCTTATCATGCCTTTTTCGTTCATGATAATGATCTTTCCTATTTCTTTGAAATATATTTTCGCAAACTTCTTCTGTCTTTTTAAAACACCATTTGAAACAAAGAGTTGTCTTTTCTCTCTTCGTAAGCATTGAAAATTTCAATTTGTAAAAAAAAAAGCTAAAATATAATGGAGTACTGGATGAAATTGTGTATGGCACTCTTGTGTTATACATTTTACTCACTCGTAGATTTTAATCCATTCGGCCTATTGACTTCATGCACCAATTGCAATTCATTCATTTGTTAAGCTTCAGCACCATAAATAACTATTATTTTAATTATCAATAGGGGCAGCAATCGCAAAACAATCAAGGAATGAAACATGTCCAAACAATTGCGGTTATGGGAGAGTGCTTGAGTGTAATCGTTGAATTTCGATGAGCAGTTTTTACCTTCATTTATTATTTTATAGAACCAACCCTTTTTCAAGTGTGTCTACTTGAAATTGAAGCCAGAACCACGTCCACTGGGCCTGGTTTTACTTTTTTTAAAATTATGTTAAGTTTTAGTAAATTAATTTGTGTTGCTTACGTGTTATTATTTTTAGTGATTTGAATTTAGAGACTAACATTTACGGATTTCGACTGAGCTGTACCCCGTATACATTTAGATATCAAGCCGTCTTGTGTAATTAGATACCATATCTCATGAAAAGTTTATAGCCATCGCTAGAATATATTTAGTTGTCTTAGTAATATTTTTACTTCCGATAAGTAATTTCGTAACTACAAATACTACATAACTATTGTAATTCTCACAAGTTCAAAGTACAGAAGTTTATGCAAGAAAAATGAACATGCACGAGGTATTTTTGACGTTTGATTTTATGTTTATTGGAAACTGAGAAAGTGCTAATAGCACTATAGCACTAATAGCAGTGCATAAAATAACACGGTTTGATGGCAAAGGTCAACGGCGAAACCAAACATGTCACCTCGAAATCAATTACATTAAAGTAATTATCATGAACGCACTTTAAATTGAATATAGTGTTAGATTCTATGTGGTGAATTAAAACACATATTTTAACAAAAGCGTTTATTTTGTTTCTTAAAGATCACTAAACACTGGATTTATTACAGATCGTCTTCACTTGATTATTTCTTTATATGGCACATTCTCTTGATTATTTTTTAACATTGCACTTCTCTTCATTATTTATTTACAATACATTTCTCTGGATTATTTTATTTTCACTGTGCACTGCCGTTGCACTGACACACAATGCTAAGCACTGACCACCATCCGACACACTGACCACTGTTCGAGGCACTGACGACAGTCCTCTGCACTGACCACAGTTCACGGACCACGATTCACGTCACTGATTGCTATTCACCCTTCCACTTCACACTGACTCGCGGTCGCCGGCCGCCACGTATTTATACTCGGCTGGCAACCGCCTAGAATTTTCTTGAACTTGCGATAAACATTGCGAACACTCCGGAACCATCTAGTTCGAAGCCCGCCGGCAGATGTCGCAATCCGCACATACCTCGTAACCTGTTCGGAAAGGCCCGGCAAATGACGCCATCCGCGCATATCATCTAGTTCGCGATGGCACCGGAAGACGGCACAATATTCTTACAGTACTCATATACATTAGGACGCAAGACTGATAGTTTCATGATCATAATAATGGAAGCAATGAAATGAATTACATTAAAGCAATTATCATGAACGCACTTTAAATTGAATGTAGTCATGTACATTATGATGCAAGAGTCAAAGCTTCATGGTCATAATGGAAGGAATGAAATCAATTGCATTAAAGCAATTATCATGAATGCACATTAAATTTAATGTACTTATGTACATTAAAAAAAAGAATGAGTGATCTTGATAAGACTGGTGATTATGAGTACATAAGATAAATGATGAGCAGCCGGGGAAACGGGAGAACCTCTACATTTAATTTACACTGATTTTAACGTATGCCTTAAATTCAATGTACAAATATATTAAGTTCTTTTGAATGTATATGGTTACATTAAGTTGCATGTACAATACATCAATCTACATTAAATTTAATGACATTTGTGATAATGTAGTTTCGAGAACGAGGTTTCTGAAGTAAAATTGATTTTGAGGTCCCCAAGACGAAAAAGTGTTGTTTTTCAATATAATCTTTTGTGGCTGGAGGAAGGGAGCTGTAACTCATGTAGTGGGGCTATTATATGCTTTTGAGCTCCTACTTGGTACACACTTCAGGAGTAACATCTTTTCGTTTCGTTCCTCAGATCAACTTATGGTTCGAACCCATTCATGACACACCCTGGGGCGAAAATGAAATCTGCACTCACTTGAGGTTGAAACTACACATGCACGTTGCATCACAACCTTGTATTTTAACTTCTCGCTACCGCTTACGCAGAACAGAGAAAGATATGTAAGGAAAAAGAGTTTTCGTCACAAAAACTCTTATTGCCGGACTCTGTAACGAAAAAGTGGAAAATTTGCTAAATTAAAAAAATTCTCTAACACGTGGTGAAGTCACAATCCATGTTTTCTGGGTCCTTGATACCGAAAAATCGATTGACGACAAAACGTTCTAACGATTTTCTCCAAAATTGACAATTCCTTATCGATCTGGCCGATGTCGCGTCCCTTGAATTTGCAAAAATAACTGAAATATATTGATTCGGAGCAAGTTCTTGGTATAAATAGTACATTACTAATGGCGAGAAAGAACGTAGTTTTAGCACCAATAGTTTATCTTATATTTCTTATATCATTTTATTTTATGCACCTCGATTATGCAATGTTAAACATTGTGAAACTGCTATAAGTTTCGGAATAATTTAGCGGCCCAGGTGGCACAGAGCATCAACTGATGCCACTGCAGCGCCTCTGACCGGGAAGTCGTAGGATTCGAGTCCCGTCGGTGACAGGAGTTTCGAGATAGGTCGAATTGACCCACTGTCTGTAAGAGAATTCTAGCGGCCGTCTGCTCTAATCGGTAGTTTCTCCGATTAACACCAGGCAAATTTCAGAGCTCTAACAGTCGGACCGCGCGCGATCATTCTTTCCTCTTCCTTGCCCTATCCTCACCTCTTACACACACTTCCACTAACATGCACTACACTGCCACACATTCCGGGAGACTATTCGGGAGCGTAGAGCTTGTCCCGGCTGCGGCAGTGCCCCGCTGGTACGGAGATACATGGTTGGGGAAAACCCTGTAAGTCAACATGTTGGTTAGCGTCGGACCTCACCAACCAGCGGGGGAAATACCGCCACCTCACGTGATAAAACATGTACTACATTTATGGAGAAAATGACCATAGCAATTGACACGCCCAAGATCACGAAATCAATCAATAAAGAAATAAAAGTTATTAGAACAAAAATGTAATTTCATGGGCCAATTATAATCTGTGCACAATCAGGCCCCCAAATATGATCGGAATGAGAATTGTTAACTCGACTCATGAGAACATTCCGCACTTTGTAATCATCGTTTAAGATGAAAATATTTGTAGCTTCATACTGAGTCCTAACTTCGATCAGTCATCTGATCTGCATTATTTTACACGCTCGGAATGATGCGTGAGTAAACATCCTCATTTTGTTAAGTATTGAGACTATATTGAACAGAAAATGAAGTAGTCACTAATTTATCGTGAAATGTTACTTCTGTCTCTATTCCTTCCATTTTATTTTTCGTATTTTCCTAGTTACTGCTTGTTTTCTACCTCCCAAACTAAGGCGTAGGGGTCCCCAGAAGATATAAATCTCCAAAAATGTAATAGAAGTTTCAGAAAGTTCTCATTTTGTGCAATATGCCTTAAGAAATATAGCAAGGGCTTCACATTTCTCCGTGTTCGATCCCTACCAGTCCTCCGGGTGTCCTCTGCCATTCTCCATCAGTCCTCACACGCCCCCTTCATAAATTCACCCAAAATTCGTGACTGCAGAAAATTCACAACTCACCTTGTCCCACAAAACTCGTGACTATTATTATTATTATTATTATTATTATTATTATTATTATTATTATTATTATTATTATTGGTTCATTAAATTACTATATAATACTTCCTCGTACTTCTGTTAATTACTTTCAAAATCAGTATCAAATTTTTTGTAGAAAAAATAGTTCAAATAAAACAAAAGTTATAGTTCAAGTACATTGAAGTTTTTATTCAAAACGAATAAACCATTGGACGATATTCTTATTGTAACACCTTAAACAGTATTCGCTTGGATATCAAACATCATCCAAATAATCGTGTATATTCCCGTGATATTTTGTGAAAAAGTGCTAAAGCGTGCTGTGTTCAAAACACTTAAATTCAAGTCGACATCTTCCATTTCAACGGGATTCCACTCCAACCGTCCCCCGTTCCTCTTTAAAGCACTATATCCCCGTGTCAGCGTAGGATGTTGCAGCCGGGCGGCGGTGGCGGCGTGGGCGGCGAGGTCACCGCTCTTATCGATTCGGCGGCGGGGGCGCGCTCTTTATTTGGGGCCTCGCCCCCCAACCTCAACCCCTCGGCCCGCCACGCCACACCCTGCCCCGTCCGCTCCGCCCCACCCCGCCCCACCCCGCCCCACCCCGCCCCACCCCGCCCCACCCCGCCCCACCCCGCCCCACCCCGCCCCGCATCCGCTCCGCCCGCCCCCCCCGCCCCGCCTTGCCTCGCCCCCGCCCGCCTTGCCTCGCCCGCCCGCCCCGCCACGCCCACCCCGCCACGCCCCGCCACTCCACGCCCCGCCCCTCCCGCCCTGCCCTGCCCCACCCGCAGTGCACAGCCCCACCTTCTCACTCTAACACGCCGCTTCCCTGCTCCGCCCCTTTGTGATACGCTCATCTCTGCCTGCTCTTCGTCCCTCTTCCCTTCTCAGCTCATTCGTCTTCCCGTGTCGACAGACTCTGGCTTGCCTTCCCCCACCCGCCCGTTATCAGCGTATCCCGAATAATACTCTACTCTTATTCAGAATTCCCTTAATTTTGCATACCTATATACCAGGTTACGTGGCCGCCCATAACTGCCTGAACTTCCTGCTACTGTGTTCCTTCTCTTCAAGTTATCTTCATCAATCTTATTCAGAGTCGGCAACAGACACTCGTTATTAATTCGCGTCCCCATTTGTGGTGTCTTGGTAACTTTTACTTAAAGCAGTCTGTAAAAATATGTTTCATACTATATTAATTAATTTTTGTTTAATATTCTGAACTGATATGAACCATTCACTGGTTTTCCCCTTAAATTTTCTAAGTCTTCATTTCATCGTATGAAATATGTCCTGAACTTATCAATTTTTACGTATAATTTTGTAGTGTATTTGGAGGTTTTGAATGATATCTACTCGTATTTACAACAATAAATTAGTTTCGACTTGTTTATTCGTTAAAACCAATAATGAAATTCACTTAAAACTGCATCAAAATCTTCAAAAGAACCCAGTTTATTATCTAACATTGAGGTAAAAAAATATAACATCAAAGAGAGAGCATTCCTGCATATTAACTTGCATAATGCCCTGTTTTTAGTGACAGAGTTTCATCCAATACGTTTTTCTTTCTTTCTTGGTTCCGTTTCGTGCAATTTCTCTGATCACATGTATTTTTTTCACACTTCTCCATTCCATTGTGTATTTCTACTTTTTGGCTTCTACAGAGTGTTTCTAAATTACTGCTTTTTTGATTTAAAAAGAACTTACTTTACATTGTGATACTACAGTTGAACCTTACATTTTGATTGTTTTGTTGAAAAGGGCTTAAACATCTGTCACAGGGGAAGGTCGTTTCGTAAAGTCACTTGAAAATGTGTTGAAAACCTCTTCGATCTTGCAACGTATTACCTTTCCGCCTTATTTTGGTGTTATTTTGTAGATGAAAGAAGCCATAACTCCATTTCACAAGTGTCGTGTTCCTCGCTAGTGCCATTGGCGCTCCACGCTAGAAGAAACTAAAGCTGGTATTGTGCGACAGTCAGTACTTACAATGCTTAAAGGTGTTAAAGTAAGGTTTTTTGTACAAATGGTAAGCTTGTTCGGTTACGTTACTCCAGCATTGACAGTGATGGAAACCGTCAATTGACCTGTGTGACTCGGGCGTGAAATTTGTGTAACATAAAAAACGAGGCGCTCTGGATTAGATAATGTTAATCCTCAAGTGATTGTTGCCGGAGGGGCAATTGAAAGTTCAAAGAACTCAATGATGGTCAACTTAAAATCATATTTATTGCATTGAAATATACCACAACACAGCATGAATTATTATATTGTATTACACTTCTTCGCCAGTGGCTTGCCAACATCTAGCAGAAACGAAAAGGCAAATATATCTATCTTGTTTGGTGAATCCCTTATTATTGTCTATTCCTAAGCGCATCTTATGTTAAAAAATTTAAAAAAACATTTTCTAAACTGATTCTCACATTTTTTCGAGTTGGAAAATTATAACAGTGTACTCGGATTAGATCTCTCTTTCAAAGACATTCTGTTAATCTCATTTACACACATAAAGTACAGGGATATAATAATAAATCAACTCGTTTGCAATGTGACTTAGTTTGTGAAAAAGCAGTTGCATTTTATGCTCGTTTCCATGAATTAACCGGGATTATTATCTGACTACTCGAGTGCAAAACGTCATGCATAATAAACCCCGCGTGGGATGAGGGCTAATTCCACGGTTTCCTGTAATTTTAAAGAAAACCCACGATTACTTTCAAAGTTGCACGACTTTGGCCCACGTCACTCGAGGGAGCCAAAGCTCTAATTGGTTGACTAAAGGCCTGGGCCTTGATTAAAACATTGGCTCTAGATTCGAGTCCTGAGGGCGGCAGGATTTTCAACACTAGCTTTTCAGATAGGTCGAATTGAGTCCCTGTCTGGAGGAGAATTCTAGCGGCAAGCTGCTCTGATAGTTTTCCGTGGTTTCTCCGATCAACACCAGGCGAATGCCGGAGCACTACTGGAGCTTCTCCCGGCTGGGGCCTGCTGGTGGGAGATACCTGGTTGAGGAAAATACCCGCTAGTCGACGGTAGGTCGGCGCCGGATCTCCCCATCCAGTTTGAGAATTTCACCGCCACCTCGCGATGAGAAGCATGCACTACACTTAGGGACTAATGCCCTTGGTAGTTGACGCTCCCGGAATTGCTAACAATCAATCGTTCATTAAGTAGCTAATTGCTAATCTGCGAATTGCTAATTGAAGCGAAACAAATAAAAAGTATATGAATTCCGTGAATAATGCAATGTTTGATTTGGCTCGATAGTTTCAAGTTAAACATAGAAATATCTTACGCTTTTGTTAGATGTATAGAAAATGCTTAATCGGCGACGTATTACGTTGTTACCAGCACGGCTAATAAACAATCTATCATTAAGTAGCTAATTGCTAATCTGCGAATTGCTCATCGAAGCGAAGCAAATAAAAAGTACATGAATTCCGTGAATAATGCAATGTGTTGATTTGGCTCGATAGTTTCAAGTTAAACATAGAAATATCTTACGCTTTTGTTGGTTGTATAGAAAATGCTTAATCGGCGACGTATTACGTTGTTACCAGCACGTGCTAATAAACAATCTATCATTAAGTAGCTAATTGCTAATCTGCGAATTGCTATCGAAGCGAAGCAATAAAAAGTACATGAATTCCGTGAATAATGCAATGTTTGATTTGGCTCGAAGTTTCAAGTTAAACATAGAAATATCTTACGCTTTTGTTGGTTGTATAGAAAATGCTTAATCGGCGACGTATTACGTTGTTACCAGCACGTGCTAATAAACAATCTATCATTAAGTAGCTAATTGCTAATCTGCGAATTGCTAATCGAAGCGAAGCAATAAAAAGTACATGAATTCCGTGAATAATGCAATGTTTGATTTGGCTCGTAAGTTTCAAGTTAAACATAGAAATATCTTACGCTTTTGTTAGTTGTATAGAAAATGCTTAATCGGCGACGTATTACGTTGTTACCAGCACGGCTAATAAACAATCTATCATTAAGTAGCTAATTGCTAATCTAGAAAATTAACCGACCAGGCATTAGTCGAATCGACTAATAAACACAAGGGAGCCTCTCAAAATATGACGCAAGCGAACATATTTTTCGAAATACAATATTTGAATCAAAATATGGATGTTAACATCATACTTCAGATGAAGAACGTATTTAGTTTCTGGTGGCTCATTTAGAATAACAGGACAGAAACTAGGAGACCCGGGATCGATTCCCGGTCAGGATAAATATTTTGCCCAACAGAATTATTAAATAAAAGTGTTACGTATAAAATCATATTAGGTGTGACATTCATTGTGCGGAGCATTTCCTTATCCAGTGTGGTGGCAATCATATAAAAAGTACAGCACAATAAAACGAAATAGAAAGCGAAACAACGTAAGTACTATCAGAAGATGTTAAGCGAGTTAGAAATCAGTGTGAGGTAATTGGTGTTTATCGGCATCGGTTTTTCGGTTGTTTGTCAGTGCTGTGTGCGTCATGACAACAAAGATATCACAGTATGTATTGCTGATCTTGGCATGATCTGAGCCCCGTCGTCATCAATAAAATTATGCATCAAACAATTAAAATATTCAAGAAAAATTGTTCCTAGAGTTTATCGCGGATTTTTTTATGAAATGCAGCACGGTTGTTTCCCTGTTGTATAACCCTTTCAGACATGGTCCAAAACCTTTTCTTACAATTTGTCACTGTTATCCAAATGCCCTTACTTGATGTGTAAGAGGGTATTGAAATGTCATGTATTAGAAAACCAGTAACTTTTAGTTAAGAGAGCATCCCAACTCTCCGACGCTTTTACTTTTTATCTAGTAGTCACACCGTCGAAGAATCCCCAGAACCCTAGTGGCGAAAGAAACGACAGTGACGATACACGAGAACAAGGGTGAGCGACCGCGCGAATGCCAGAAGCGCCGTAGGTCTCTTTGCCACCAAGTCAACGGGTCGATGGCGACCCGAAAGCGAGGGTTTAATGCCAGCCCCGGGGGCCGAACCGGAGCCCGACGTCTGCCGCTACCGCCGCCGCCGTTTCTAGTGTCCCTAGGGAAGTGCCCTGGGAGAGAGCGTCCCAAGGGACCATTCCCTCGGGGCGTTTGGCTTTCCGAGGCCCTCTCCCTTCCGCTCTGTCCCTCTTTCCTCACTCCCCGTCCAGCCTCTCTTGCGGCCAGCGACCTACGACCTTTTTACCCTACTGCGCATCAAAGGAAGGGGAATTTTCAAGTGGTATTGCTTAGTTTGCTCAAAATGGAATGTAGAATTTGATTTGATAGAGTTGGTGTGAGCGGTGCGACCCGCTGAATGGTCTAGAAAACGGAGCTAAAATTAGGTCCAGCGGTTCGATGCATTGCAGTTGTTGATAACATTCTCCGTTGCTATGGAGCTGAAAATGATCTACCCGCACGGACAGCAACTTTTTTTTTATTAACACAATAAAATTTACAATCTATTTCAATTCGAAATAATAAGTAAATATAATTCAAAATAAAAGATCAATGAAACAATAAATTACAGAAAAGTCCCCCATTGGTACTTTCCAGGATCAATATACAAAGACTAACATAAAAGAGAAAAAAAATAATAACACAAAACGGAGAATTATTTTTGTTTTGTGTATGTCAATGTCAAATACTAAAGCGGTAAGGAAGTTGCAAAGAGGAGCAACTTGAATTCGTATTTTTCTTCCCAAAACTTCTTTTGAAGAATTTGAATGAAACCCTACTTATATTTGTTCGATTTTATGAAAGGGTTTCCACATACTCGTTGTGGTAGATATCACTTGTCTCCCGAGCTCATAGCCGCCAGCTGGGATGCCAGGCCCTCGCCACACATGGCTGTAGTCAGAGTGCACAAATGTGCAAACTCTGCAAAACATTATTGCACAAATTGGCGGCGGCGATGGTGTAACGGTTAGCGTAGCGGCCAAGTTCACGGGTTCAAACACGATCGAAGCCGTGGATTTGTAAGTGCGAAAAAATCCTTCGCACGACTTTTCCTTCGGATGAGAAGTAAAGCCGACTGTCCCATGCTAGTAGATTTACTGCATGTAAAACAGTCTAAATGATGCCTCTGAGCCAAATTCAAATTGCTTGTTTCGTCGCCCAAGTAACATTCTTTTCCCTAGTAGGTGAAAGGAGCGTAAAGAAATTTGGTGGTCAGACGAAGAGCAGGCCTCATGGCCTGAGTCTCGCCACGTGAAATAAGGCATTCATTCATACATACAAGTAGGTGTTGCTACAAGGAAGCGGATTCCGATAACGCTCGGCAATCAGGTTAGGGTCACCAAGAATAAATAGTAATTGCTATTTTGTATTTTTACGAGCTTCATTTATTGCGATAGGTGACCACAGTGTATTTCCATATATCACCTGACCATTTTACGTACACAGTTTTTAATATTTCTCAATATGCAACTTTAAAGGTTTCTTATTGTCTCCTAATTTTCTCATCACTTTTTGCAGATTTTTCAGATGTGTGTGAATTATAGATTGCGAATTATTAAATAAAACGTTGTATTATTTAAGCCTTTGTCGATAGTGATTCAACATTAATAAATTGTGAATTTGAAAATTGTTGGAATAGATATCGACAAATTGATGTAGCCAGGATGCCCTAAAGTTTTCTCTCTTCCTTTGTTTACAATGCAGTTTGTTTTAGATTTTGTATATGGTTGGTGGAGAACTAATTCTACATAAAAATATGTTTTATAGGTAATGTTAGTGCTAAAAGATGTGTAATGGAAAATTTTTTTTCTAATTCATCGCTGGATTTGTTAATTTCATTTTCGTAAACATGTGAGTTATACAAGCTCATACGACATTCTTTAAACTGAGAATTATCTTCTCAGTTTATATTTTGTAAGTGCACTCGTATTCGCATCTCGTGTTTTTTTTTATAGCAGAAATCCGAATATCCCATCAATATATCAAATTTTCGATATCATCAAACAAATTGCAATGTTCTTTACAAAGATGATGTACAAGATGCCGAAAACTACCCGTAGCAATTAATCATCTTTAAAAGTCTGCTGCTGAAGTACACATGTTTTTACCGCACATTTCTTCTCGCACAGTTTCCCATCTGCATTGAAGGGAGAATTTACCTTGACCCGTCCTGCGGATGAAAACACGCCCCATCCCCTTTCGGCACTGCGGTATTCCCGAAAATAAGCTGCCTCTCGTTGCGACAGCCATTCACGCGGAGCCCCCCCACTAATTGCGCGTGTTGTCCGCGGAGTGAATTAAAAAATAACCCTAAAACAACGCGGGGCTAATTGCCGGCCGGGGGACGCCGCGGCTGGCGCGCGGGCGACCGAAAGCGTCGACAAATCCCTGATGAATCATAATTGCGGGGCCCCGTGTTGCGAGTATCGATTTCGAGTTGTCGAGCGCCCGACATCCCCCTTCGAGGGCCGCGCCGCAAACGTCAAAAGCGGCCGAGTGCCCTGAGGGCCGCATTAAAAATGCCCATCCTCTGGTTGGACGGTCTGCGGCCACCCGTCTTCTTCACCCTCTTGGGAGGGGGGGGCGGCTGACTTCGCTGACGGAGCTATCTGGATGACGCGCTGCCCTCAGATTTTGTGATTCCGTTATTGATGAACTCCAAAATAAACTAATAAATATTTGATGTATGTCGTGCATATCTAATAAAATCAAAATGAAGCGTTTCTCAAAAGCTCATAACTGGGAGCGGAAGCACAGTACATCAACTGCTGTCTCTGCAACGCCTCTCACCGGGAGGTCCTACGATCGAGTGCTCACGGCGGTAGGATTTTCGACACTAGCTTTTCCGCTAGGTCGAATTCAGTCGCTGTGTGGAGGAGAATTCTAGCGGCCGGATGCTCTGATCGGTTGTTTTCCGTGGTTTCTCCGACCATCGCCAGGCGAATGTCGGAGCAGTACCCTACCAAACGGGCCACGGACCGCGCGCGATGTGTCCTACCTCTTCCTTGTCCCATCCTCTCCCCTTACACACACACTTACACTAACATGCACTACACTACCACATATTCCAGGAGACTGGTCGAGAGCTTAGATATTGGTTTAGTGGTGAGTTGTAGTTGACATTTACATAATTGAAATGATTGAAGGCGTTATCATTGTCAACAATACTATTTATTTCAATAAGAGCAGCTTTCGATGGCTTAGCCATCATCATCAGTTTTCTGCTGTCTGCGAGTCACAAAAACGACTACGTAGTCGAAAGCTGCTCTTATTGAAATAAATAGTATCGTTGACAATGAGAACGCCTTCAATCATTTCAATTCGGGAGCTTAGAGCATGTCCCGGCTGGGGCGGTGCCCCGCTGATGGGAGAGTCCTGGTTAGGGGTAAAGCCCACTAGCCGACGGTAGGTTAGCGCCGGATCTCGCCATGAAGTGGGAGAAGATCACCACCATCTCCAGAGGAAAAAAACCTGCAATACACTTACGGGACTAATGGCCTAAGCTGTTGATGTGCCCGGAATCACTAACCAACCAATCAACTGAAAGCTCATCATATCTCCTACTAAATGTCGTGCGATTCATTCCAATAGTGTAGTTAGGCTCACAGTGACTGAAGGTCGAAATTGGTACTGGAAGTTTGCCGCGAAAATGCGGCCATCCATCTGTTTACATCCGTCCATGGCAACCGTGGTGTTAGCAATGATGATTGCAGCACACATGGAAGGCAGTGGCAGAGCAGCTCTGAGCGGGGTGTGGCGGGTTGGAGCACGAGAGGCGGGGATTCACTATACGTATCATTCCTTTTCCTATTTAGCAGGTACCAATTTTGGAGAGAATCGGCTGAACGGTTTAGCGTTGGCCACGCACAAACAGGCGTTTTGCCGTTCATCGATTTTTCTGTTTCAAGGGCCCACAAATTATGGATTCTGATTACACAACATGTTAGAGGAAGGATTTTACCATACATAGGAACGACTCGTCTGCACTTTTTCGTTACCAGGACCCGTCAATATGCGTCAATATCGTTTTTCTGCCGAAAATTAACCGAGCAGGTCTCATTTTCTGTGATCTCGGAATTTACCGAAAATCGCAAATTTAGACATAATGCCAGAAATGCTGTTAAATCACCACAGATTTAAAGTGCAATGGTTTCATGAGTCATTGAAATAGACGTACGGGAAACATCGTAGTCATGCCGCAACAGAATATTAGTTACACATTATCGTCTCCTATATTATTTCAGTAGTGTTCATACCTTTTGCGACTCTCACAGGCAACCAATATTTATAAATAAGGTCTCTAAAAAACCAAAATTGCACGGAGACGTGACGTTTTGCACTTTGACTTTGAAAATATGAAGGCTTGAATGAAAAAAAAATAATGTAAATATTTATGTCAAATGCATAACGTCATATTCGAGTAGCATTATAAAAAATTTATTTTGTTAAATAACTCCCATAAGAAGAGTTCAAGGGTCTTCAGATCGGGAAGTTTCAATCCGAAGGCCACGAAGAGGCACTTTCCTCGAAACGTAATCTGTAGGACGAGAGATTCATGGACATTCTATTACGTGACTTTTGCACTTTTACATTGAAAATATGAAGGCTTGAATGAAAAAACATAATGTAAATATTTATGTCAATAGCGTTACGTCACATTCGGGTAGCATTATAAAAAATTATTTTGTCGAATAACTCCCATAAGAAACGTTCTAGGATCTTCAGATCGGGAAGTTTCAACCCGAAGGCCACGAACAGGCACTTTCCTCGCAACGTAATCGGTAGGACGAGAGCTTCATGGACATTCTATTACGTGACTTTTGCACTTTTACATTGAAAATATGAAGGCTTGAATGAAAAAAAAATAATGTAAATATTTATGTCAAATGCATAACGTCATATTCGAGTAGCATTATAAAAAATTATTTTGTTGAATAACTCCCATAAGAAACGTTCTAGGGTCTTCAGATCGGGAAGTTTCAACCCGAAGGCCACGAACAAGCACTTTCCTCGCAACGTAATCGGTAGGACGAGAGCTTCATGGACATTCTATTACGTGACTTTTGCACTTTTACATTGAAAATATGAAGGCTTGAATGAAAAAAAATAATGTAAATATTTATGTCAAATGCATAACGTCATATTCGAGTAGCATTATAAAAAATTATTTTGTTGAATAACTCCCATTAGAAACGTTCTAGGGTCTTCAGATCGGGAAGTTTCAATCCGCTGATATGTTGACGAAGATGACTTCTTTTATTTCTTCTTATAAGAACGTCAACAACATCCAATCAGAATTCCCACAATTCAATCCGAAGGCCACAGAGAGGCACTTTCCTCGCAACGTAATCGGTAGGACGAGAGCTTCATGGACATTCTATTACGTGACGTTTGCACTTTTACATTGAAAATATGAAGGCTTGAATGAAAAAACATAATGTAAATATTTATGTCAATAGCGTTACGTCACATTCGGGTAGTATTATAAAAAAATTATTTTGTTGAATAACTCCCATAAGAAGCGTTCTAGGGTCTTCAGATCGGGAAGTTTCAATCCGCTGATATGTTGACGAAGATGACTTCTTTTATTTCTTCTTATAAGAACGTCAACAACATCCAATCAGAATTCCCACAATTCAATCCGAAGGCCACAGACAGGCACTTTCCTCGCAACGTAATCTGTAGGACGAGAGCTTCTTGGACATTCTATTACATTTTGCTCGTCCGCCACTTCTCGGTATTACCCCACCTCTTCAGAGTCGTGCAGAATCTCCAACTGTATGTGTAATGAAACTAATTACTTAATATTATAGGGGATTAAATTGCACAGGTTAAATAATATTCCAAGGAGTAGGGTAATGTTTGCCCGATCCTATATTTTCGCATGCACACTTTAAATGGATTTCTCGAGAGTAAAAAGGTTTTGTAATATTTTGTGACTGTCAAGAAAAATGTATATTCAAATGTTTTAAGAAAGTGTTAATGTTAAAATTAAAAAAACCTTTTTAAAATTTGTTTCAACACCAATTTCATTGTTTCCTATTTTAAATCTTTTTAAGTACATTGGAAGTTACCTTAAATTTTTTAAACAAACACATTTTGTTAAGAACTTCCTCTCTTAAAATAGAAAAGGAAAGATAAGGAAGATGGTGGAATTTGGAACCCATGTGAGAGTTCTCGCTCGGGTACGCTAGTTTTCCCTTAATTTTGACGCACCTCATTTATTCTTAGGACGACATGAAGCTAAGAGGTTTACGAACATTGGGCTAGAAAACCTTACTCCAAAATGACTTCCTAGGTCTGTATATCAAATGAATATTTACGCTTTGGAAGGAAGTTCGGAAGTTTTCGATTTCGTGTCTCATCAGAGGAAGAATACAGTAGACTCACAGGCTTTAGTGAACCTGTCCCGACTAAACGTTTTGGTTCACTACAAAATAGATTTTGATTCACGTTATCTGATAATGTCAAAATATAATACGTACAGCTTTCAGCTAACATTGGTTTTGTATATGTTTTTATGCATACAAGTGATACGAGGTGTGGGGTATGCAATGTCAAGTATCTTCCTTTTGGGAGAATACAAGCACGGGAGGAAAATATAAAATATACACGTGAGAGGTCAAGGTATGAACTAAGTGCTTTGACATTGAACACCACATCAAAATTGTGTTTCTTATGTTTATTAAGGTATTTGAAATTACAAAACTGTTTTCATGTTCCAAAGCATTTTGTCATGTATGAGTTCACAACATTTCAAAAACATTATATACCCGTTCTAAAGGGCCGATTAGGCACATCCTCGATGACTGTACGTCCCACATCGGTCTGCACACTCACAGGTCGTCCCGTTAATTAATTAGACTGTTGGTGATATAGATACCTTATTAATTCACAGTAAATAAACAGAGGTTGTCTGGTATCAAATCTATATTTCTTCTTAAGATCTTTTCGGGACAATTCACATCTTTTCAAAACAATCACACATTTGACAAACTCATTAATTTCCATATCCTAGAAATTGAAAATAGGTACTGGCACAGAATAAAATTAGAATCCCTTCACATTCACAACAACCTAAAAAACCAGAATAATACTAGTCTTAACCAGCAAATCCCTGAACTTTCGTCACCTCTGCTAAAATTAGCACAATGTGTACACCCCTAACTCCACCCACTTCCGTCCGCCCGCGCCCTCATCACACCAGGCCCAGCAGCCGCGCCCTCGACCCCCGGCCGCGCCCCCGCTATTTCAAAAATCCGCAGAACTTCGTTTTCCGCCCAGCAGCTGCAAGGTACGACCGATCCAGTTTGCTTACGCATCTGCACACTTCTTTTATATATTAATTTGTAGACAATTTAGTTTAATGTATAATTTTATATCTATTAATGTATTTCCAGCTCTGACGATGATCGCTACGCGATCGAAAAGATCGAAAAGATCTTAAGAAGAAATATAGATTTGATACCAGACCTCTGTTTATTTACTGTGAGGTCGTCCCGTGTTTTGCGGATCACAAGTTGCTACGCGTCGCCGCAGGAACTCCCCTCCCCATCTCGCGACTGCCCGTAATGAAAGGGCATTATTCCCAAGAGCTTCACCGGGAGCGGTAGCTCAGTGCATCAACTGATGTCACTGCAGCGCCTCTGACCGGGAGGTCCTAGCTTCCCACTCCCCACGGCAGCAGCATTTTCGACTAGCTTTTCAGGTAGGTCCAGTTCAGTCGCTGTTTGGAGGAGAATTCTAGCGGCCGGCTGCTCTGATCAGTGGTTTTCCGTGGTTTCTCCGATCAACACCAAGCGAACCCTACCAAATGGGCCACGGACCGCGCGCGATCTTTCCTTCCTCTTCCTATCCTCTCCCCTTACACACACACTTACACTAACATGCACTACACTACCACATATTCCGGGAGACCGGTCGGGAGCTTAGAGCTTGTTCTGGCTGGGGCGGTGCCCCGCTGGTGCGAGAGTCCTGGTTAGGGGGAAACCCCACTAGCCGACGGTAGGTCGGCGCCGGATCTCGCCATTCAGCGGGGGAAGACCACCGCCATCTCCCGAGAAAAAAACATGCACTACCCTAACGGGACTAATCACCATAGCAGTTGACGCGCCCGGAAACACGAAAACCAAACCAAACCCAAGAGCTTCCGCCTTGGTAAATGAGAGCTGCTCGAAACAGGTTACATTTATCTCGCCCGGCGGTAGACAGACAGCTGATTTCACATTGCTTTCTGTGCAAATAGTCACGGAGCCCTCTGTTGTAACACACATTCATGCAGCATTTGTTTCAAACTGTGAGATCGAATAACATTTCTTTTAGAAAAAAAATTGTTGCCATGATTTTTGCCCCAACCCTCATAATACATGTCCGCTTCTTTTTTGTACATACGTGTCTAAGGAGTAATCCATGAAGTACAGAAAAGTTATGTAATGATGCGGAAAATCAATTTCGTGATCAATCCGTGATTTTTCGTGATGTTTTTACGTCCTGTGAAACCCCAAACCGTGTTTTTTTAATGCCCGTCGGTCTGTCTGTGAACTATAGTGCATATTGTAATCGTAGGATTTTATCCAAAATGAATATTCACCGGCACGATCTGGCCCGACTGGAAGCTCTGCGATTTTGAAAAAGCTTTCTATAAAATTTCGAGGTACATTACATCAGCCCTCTGGGATATTTTCAAAATTTTATCGACATTGACCCCAATTTTTTTCTGTTAATTTCTTTTAAGAATGGTTTAAAATATAATTTTTTTTTACGGATGGTGCTGAATGAACTGAATAACATGGCAAATGCCCTTTTGATGTATTCTTTTGCTTTCTCAAAAATTAAACAAAAATAGTTTTTGAAGTATCTCTCATGTCAATATTTACATTATAAGCATTGCTTATACATTATCGAATTTGTAAGTACAATTGATTCAAATAATTTTAATAAAGTTTATCGGAAAATCGAATGTTGGGATTGAAAGTGATTGAGTGACCGCTAGCTTATGGACCGTAAATAATAGGTGATATATTTTGGCAATAACATCGTACTCCACCCCGGTGGCACAGACATGAAGCAATCCAATGTAATTAAAACAAGTTTATTAATAATTATACACTTACATATGACTTGAACATCTAACCGTAAACTTATTATAGTAATGATTAAATAGTTGTTTATGATTATTAATACCTTTGATGTTACTCTTATCTTCGTACTACGTTTGATACATGAATGAATACTTTTAGTTTACTGAAGAAAAAACATGTTTTGTAGTTCAATCATTATAGTGATAATTAAGGCCCGGAAGTTTATGAAAAATCATATTTTTAATAATGAGCTTTATAATATGCTAATTATCAAATGTTCACAAAACATAATCAAACAAACAGAAATTCGATGATTTTATGTGGTTCATTAGTACATGTTTAGTGCAGTTTGTGTTAATGCACCATATTTCCATTATATCTGATATTCATATTTTGTTGATTTTTGTTCTTAATGTGGCATATTTTTTCTCGTAATTTCAATTAATATGCATATTTGTCTCCTAAAACCGAAAAATATATTTCATAAACGTGAATGCGAATGCTGTTCATGAGAAATCGTGAGAATGACTTTCGTTCTTTGCAAAAGTATTTGACTCAACATTTTGTAGCTCAAAATTTCGCATTTTCAGAAACGCTCAAGCCTTTGGAGCCCTTTACTCAACTTATTATTTAATTATATATAATGTGTGTGTTTGGTGTGATAATAATTGTTTCAACTATAAGTAAGAATTCATACCTAGTATGTAAATCGCTGACATCTTGCGAAAACATTATGTAATCTATCTTTCATTCAAAACCCTGAAAAATTAGTCTTGAATGTTATGAACAGGTACAAATAAAATTTAAAAAAATTTTAGACGATATCATGGTGCTAGTACCCGAAAACGATTTGTCCGATTATGAATGATATGGTAATTTGTCTTTGATAAAGAATTTGAGGTGTTAGAATTGATAATTCGACGATGATACAGATAAAATAATTATATTTTACTTTAAAAATTATAGCTAGAATACCAAGTGAAAGCAAAAATGCGAAATTGAGTGATATAGAACAGGATTTGACATCCGAAGATGTAACGTGTTTGAAGTATTGTCCGATCATATCTTGTGTCATGGAGCTATCTTTCTCTGGCCGACATAAGACACAATTTCCCCATTGGTGACCTATGGATGATATTCACCTCTGAATAAGGTAACATTTTATGACATTTTAAGCTTATTTTTAAATTATTGTCTTGTTTTCATTTTCCTTTATTTCATTTTCTTGCTGCCAGCATTAGTTTTCTCTGCCCTAAAACTGCTTCAACAGAGTTAACTATACATTTTTTTACAGTTTTGTAATTGTTCCTGAATACATAAAACTTAATTGTTAGAGCATGTTTCATTTTTTCTGATGCATAATTGCAATAATTTTACAAATATTAGAGTATATTTGCATGCATATTTCCCCTTCTAATACAGCATTAACTTTCGAGCCTTAGTGATAATGCTTTAGTTGAGAGTTAAAACACGGACAACGGGACGATTACATCCATCATAAAATAATATTTTGAACTCCCTGGTGGCTGCCAGCTGATCAATCTACGTCAAAGGTAATTTGAAGATGTTATTCCCACGCGAACCCATGCACAGACTCGCACCCTTGGCAAGAACGTACCTACTGCTTTTAGTTACAATACGTGACGCAATGACACGTGCAACATGTCACGATGAACTATTAGTTGAGAAGTGACAAACGCCAACTTAACAATTGCAGTAGACAGTGAAGTTGATGCATCACAAAATGCCCACACGAACTCAACATAGCGAAAACGAGAACAATTACTCTCGCCCGCGTCAGCGCCACCGCCCCCCACAAGCACGGTTTTTGCACACTGCGCGCGCGACAAAGACTCGACTAGCTTCTGCCGTTACATAGAAGGACGACGGTTGAAACGCAGAGCGTGGACGAGAGGAGGCTACTCTTCACCGGTGCCAAGACGAGTTGGGGGAAAGAGATGTAGATTCGCTTTATCTCACAGGGGTAAAAATGAGCTAAAAATTCACATTTTCACAAACGCTTGCGCGATGTTTTCTTAAAAACAGCTCCGAATTTTCCAATGAAAATGTGCATATAGAACCATATTTTACCTTTCTAGAGTCAAATTTATATTCTATTCTATTGTTGTTATTATTATTATTATTATTATTATTATTATTATTATTATTATTATTATAGGATAGTATGAATCCAAGAAGTGACAAAACTTGAAAAAAGTGTATTTTACCTTTCTCCACATGCATGATGTGCTAGCTAGATTGAATTTTGCTATTTTCTACTTACTGTGCTCCTCGTCAATGAAGTACTGGAGCTGGAATCTACCTCTTTGGTTGCAATTCTCTTGTAGCACGGTTCCTGTAATCCCTTTCATTGACAAATGACTCAAACAAGGCAAGGCTCTCTGCCTGAAAACCCGTTGTGTTGCATATATTTACAGTACTTATCATTTTTTCTGGTAATTGTGTTTACTGTGTTTATTGCACTCGATGTTGAGAGTTCACAATATCCTAATCGTCAAACATGTTTATTTTTATTTTTTTAATTTGTTGCGTCTACATCTTGACGCAACGCGTCTCCAAGCCCCTTAAGGGGCGTTGAGCGCTTTGCACTGGGGAGTAATCCTGCATTAATGTGTTTGTTTTGTTTTTTTTTTGGAGTAATCCTCTGTTAATTACTATATTTGTCAAGTCTCGTCACGTCGCAGTCAGTCAGTGCCTTTTACCCCTTCGGCCAGGGGCTCAACGCCGTTAGATCCCGGGGCTCGTGGCCGGTCACCCAACCACGAACCCGCGAGTCTGGAATTCGCTTAACCTTCGTGACTTCACGGAGCGTAGTAAACGAATTCGGCTAGCGCATGGCATGTTATGTCAGAGGATAGCGAGCACTGATCTCAGGTCACTATCAGAAGTTCACTATGCCCACAGTCGATGGTATATCGATGGAAGCCAACTGACAGGGAGTAAACATTTCAAAACGCGTCTTTGAAACAAAATTGCAAATTGACATCGGCGTCGAATGTGGAATAATAAAATCTGTCGACGCCGATCCTGGCCACGTAATTGCTAGTAGCATAATACTCTTTTAATTTACAAAAGAGACGATCTTGTGCGTTTCAATTAGTGTCCTTCAATTACACTTTTCCGCTACCGCTCTCCCGGCTTCCTATTTAAAATTTTAGAACTTGGGAGTTCCCAAAATACTGTTGTGGACAAGGAAGCGAACGGGTAAAGTAAGAAGCGCTCTCTCTAGCATTACTCCCGGTCGCTCCTTTAAACTCTCGTTAACTTTAAGTCGGCCGATCCGTAACGTCTAACTTTCGCAGTGTGTTTGTTACCTCGGGAACTGCACCCCGGGGCCCTGACCCAGCGCTGCCGTCCCTCGAGGCCGCCGCGAGATTCATGATTTTCAATCGGCGCCTCTCGGCCTTCGGGACCGCCTCTTCCGGAGACCCCCTCCCCCTCCGCCGCGGACCGCGTCTTCGTCCGTCTTCTCGCCCGGTTCGCCTCATAGATTAGGATGCACATTCACAGTTAGCGGATTCGGTGGTATAACTGTTAGCGCACCGAGCTGCTGTACCGAAGTCGGTAGGTTCAAACCCGATCGAAGTCGTGGATTTTTAAGGGCGAAAAATCCTATGTACGCTTGGGAGGGGAAGTAAAGCCGGCTGTCCCATGTAGTAGATTTACGGTTCGATAATATCGTCATGGATCGTACCGGACCGTTGTACCCCAGATTGCGGGTTGAAGCCTGATCGAAGCCGTGGATTTTTAAGGGCGACTGTATGTAGTAGATTGTTGTTGTAGGTAGCATGTAAAAGATCCTCAAGCGTAAAATAAGCCTCTGAGCAAAATTGAGATCCACCCATCATAATACTTCCTTTCTCCGCTAGATGGTGAAAGGAGTGTAGCGAAATTTGCGTGGTCTGATGGCCCGAGTCTCGCTAACGCAAAATAAGGCATTAACTACAGGTTTCGCATTCTATGTGGTAGCCACAACAACAACAATATATACAAGAGATAAAATATGTTGGAACATGTAATGTTTATTTCCTACGGTGCACAGTGGGGCAAGAGGGCCTCATTTCTGGCATTAATTCGAGTAACACCTATAACCCATAGTATTGCATATCACTGTAAAGAGAAATTAATGTTGAAAGTGATGGTGTAACTTCCAATTCAATACCTCTTCATCTGACAAAAAAATAGTAGATTTTCTAGGAATACGCATTGTAAATAAAAACAACAAATAACGTTACATTACGTTTTATTGAGGGAGGAGCAAAAATTAAAGGTTTTACTCATTACATAAATTAAAATCAAATATAAATATAGTGAAATTATATTAAATCATGAAAAAATCATCATCATCATCATCAATATCGCTATCAATAGTATGAACTGTGTCATCGCAATCATCATCCGCGCGGGCCTCATTATTTTCAGAATGAACAATGTGTTCGGGTGGATGAACCAATAGTTCCTGAGCTTCTTTTGGGAGGCTTTGCACATTTTACGTAGGTACTTTTCTCTTGTTGGTAATAAGTGGATCTGATCTTAAGAGCACTAAATATAAAATATCACTATTAGTTTTTTCACGGGAACACTTTCGAGAGAAGTGCTCTCTGTTTTTCTTAAAATCTTTGTTGAGTGCTTCTTGAGCTTCCTCTGTGAATTGTCCAATTGGAAGCAAAGCTGACGAGACAATCTCAGGCCCATGAATAAAATACTTGTGCAGTGTAGGTGACATGTTGTACCGTGGATATTTTTTAACAAAAGACCGAGCCGTGTTATGAGCAAAAGCCCGAAACTTATCAACATGAATTTCACAGCCACTTGATACGAAAATCATAATTATGTGCATCATTTTAATTAAATAGACATCGATGCGTGTAATTTCAGCAGATACTACAGGGTTCTGAAAGAACCGTCTAGCTGTATTTCCGGTATTTGTATTACCGGATCCTGGTTTTGGCTGATCCACAATCAAACCACTGTGTTCTCGAAACTCTCTCTGAATACGAGCTTTATTTTCAGCCACAATGTTTTTATCATTCCCTCGCGCTTGCTACTTCTTAATAGGTAACTTATAAGCCAAATGCAATAGGTACTCAAACATGCGTCTCCACCCATGTAGGATTGAGAAACCAAATTTCAAATTTTCTTTCTTAATTGTCCTCTTAATCATTTTATTAACATTATTGAAATGTTTTAAGTGGCATTACATATGTAACACTTTTGAGTAGAAGTAGTTTCAGTCAGAGCATTACATATTTTTCCATCAACCATGGCAAATATCATATTGTTATCAACTTGTAATTCTCTCTCTCTAAACATTACCTTGCTTGTTTGAATATTTTTCATTTCATCGTCAACTCTCATTTTTTCCTTAATACATACTTCCATCGATTCCTTTATAAACTGTATGTGAACAGGTTTACAATATCTTGTCGATGCATCGCGGATTTTGCCAATCAATCTTTTCATTACAAACCAGACGAAGAGGAACAATACTTCACATCAGCATCATTATTTTGAAATACCTGCTTGTAAGATATGTGTCCCGAAGAGCCATCAAACCCCCATTTTGATATCTGAGTGAGTTGATGAAGTACTGCATTTGGAAGTGATTCAATTACAGATTCCAGTGACATTAGAAGGCGCTTCACAGTGTGATCAAACAAGTGAAATGAGAGCAAAATTTTCGGTAATGTGCATACTTGTAGGGTAACAGTTTTTTCGTATCCTGAACTATTTTATATGACGAAAATTTTTCTGGAGCACTTGTCCTTATGATGTGATATTGATGTCTCGTCAATTTAGCTTCCACCAAAACTGATAGAGTATCTTCGCCAGTCATCTGTTTTGGTTCCAATGATTTTCTGTTAGCCGCTCTGTATTTCTTGGCACGTATCGGACTTGAAGTCATTTCAATCAGTAATGTCGAAGCCTGCGGCTGTCCTTCAGCTCTCATGTTGATTTGTGTGGCGAATGTTAAAATATTAGATGGTGTAGCATTTCGCAATTCTTTAGTTTTTTGTCGCTTTGTTCGCACAGAACTGGATTCAAAAGAAATATCCCGGCGCCCACATCTCTTCAGTGAATACTGATTAAACGAAACGAAACATTCAAGCCATTCCACATTATTTTTATCAAATTTTTCACGTTTTCTGCAAGGCTTTATCCATTGCAACTTCAATTCGGACTTCAGATGACTTACTTTTTGCTTTATATCACTAATATTTCGTGAACCACACTTTGTTGTCTTCAGTTTTTCAGTCAAGAAAGTAATTTTTTTGTCTATTTCTCTCTCATTAGAACTCCACATAATATCTAAAAGTTCTTTTCTCTTGATATGAACAGTATTTGAACTCTTGCCTGCAAAAAAAAAAAAACAAAAAAAAAACTCTATAATTTTTCCGGATTTTCGTTTAAAAATTGAAGAAAAAAAAAAGCTGATAATATATTTGGAACATTACTGAATAGCGAGAAGCAAAGATCAAGGCTTGATCACCTTTGATACATAATTAAAAAGTTATGTGTTTCACAAAATAACACGTAAGTTTGAAATGTTAAAAGCTATTTCTTTGTAGTTTTATTTCTATAAATATAAAGTCCTAGATTTTGTGTTTGTCACATGCTAAATAACATTAAACACCTGAACTTGAAGCTTCCATTGCAAAAAGTTGGTTTTCTTTACACACACTGACTGAAAAACACCACGAACCTAGAGTTAAATTCTCACTAACGAAAAGCACGTCCGATCACCACTACAACACTGCATGAACTGATAGCTCTACTGTGGAGACGGACAGCCCAAGCGGCTTGACATGCTAGGACATGTTCGTGCAGGTTCTCCTTTGTGCGAAACCATAAGAAATTTTCACCCGAAATAATTTTGGTTTTTTTAATTTCTGCCAGGTTTTGCTGTCATTTGCCCCATAGTGCGGTGGTATGAATTCAGTAAACAAACGAGTAGTACTAAAACTGCGCTTACTTTCTAGAACATATTTTCACACAAAAACGCAAAATGTACGCAAATTTTCGAAACATTTTACATGGCCTTCTTTCAAAATCTATCTTTAAAGAACAGATTTCATTAAGGAAAAATCTCTATTTTCATACTTGTAGTTGCAGGGACGCCGAAAACGTTTTTACTTTTGCAATTTTACGAAAAATCAGGGTTTTCAACGAGTATAAGACCTGCACTATTCTCTCAAACGTCCTTTACACTATCCAACAACAAAATTTAATGAAGATGGAGCCATTTTTTTTAAATGTTGGAAGATATTCCTGGGATTTGTTGTAAAGTACCCCAAAATTAAAATATTGGTTTAAAATTCAAAAGCATCATCAGTCGAATTGACTGGAGACTATGAATTTTGGAGAAAATCGGCTGAAGGATTTTGCCGTCGGACCCACAAAACATCGATTATGTCAAGACCACGTGTTAGAGAATTTATTTGAAATTTAGCAACTGGATTTATCCGCTTTTTCGTTTCCAGGGCTCTGAAATAAGAATTTTCTGCCGTAAATTCGCCGGTTTTGTTTCGCGCAGCATTACGTAACTTTCTCTCTACTACGAAGCGAGAAAGTAAAAATGATATTCGATTCTGTTAATGAATCTTCAGTTCACATGATTTTTCAAATGTCAATTCAATGCAAAAGGTGAGAACTAGGGTAAAGAATAATCTAAGAGAAAACTTCACGGAGTAGCTATAAAAGAGTTTCTCGGAACGTAACTTTAGAGATCTCGCCCAAGCTGTCTTCCAACAAATATTGGTTAATTTTTGAAATGCAAATCATATTTTGTCGCTCATCTAAATGTTTGCAATCTTTTGTTTGTACTAATCATCGTAAAATGACGAATTCCATTCAAGCTATCTCAAAAACCTCCGTGTGAAAGATTCATCAAATACTGGAATGAATTCATCTTCGAACTTCCCTTTTTTCTAGGGTCTCCCGGTCAGAGGAACCTCAGTGGCATTGTTAATACCTAGTTTTTTTTATTCTTCATGGTTTCTTTCACATCACTTCCATTTAATTTTTTGAATACTATCACGTGCTTACATTGAATATTCAGATATTCTTGAGCACAGAAATAAATTTAGAGTAGTAACGACTCACATATTGTATTTCACACAAAATATAATTAAAATTATTCATTTTTTTTTAATTTTCCACTGGAATAATATGTCTAGTAACTAAAAATGTTAAACTGTAAATATATAAACAACAAAAAGAAGAGTACGTCACATCATTATTATTTGAAACGGGTTTAGCTAATGACCAATTTGTTAAAAAGTTATCTAAAATAAATATTTTTACAAAATAGGCTAATTAATGTTTTGTTAGTAATTGCCTGTCATTTTGAAATCTTTAAATTGTACTGGATTTGCTGGAAACTTTCGTTTTTGTACCTGCTGGTTTAGAGGCGTAAATTTCCACTCGCATATTTTCCTCCGTGCCACAATATCGACAGCAAAAAAATTAATATTTTACAAGAGGCGTTCTCGGCTAAGAGAAATGTCTGTGATTTGACCGGAAATTGTTGGAAGATTTAATTTTGTCGGCAATTAACAGGTTTGGCGCCAATAGGTGGATATGGTAGCTGATGATTTTTATTCCTTCAGAAAGTCACGCAACCCAGCAGAGATCGGACCCGCATGCTGGGGGTGGGGGAGGTCAGGAAGCTAATCATACGCCCCGGAGGTGTGCACTGAAAACAAAATCTGTTTCCCTCACGTCCGACGCGCTATGCACTTTTGAGAGAATGAATGACTGAATATTAAATATGTAGTAAATTATAATCTTGTGTAGCGTTGTGTCGCTAAAACAGCGTGGGCACGTGGCGCGTGGTGGGCACCGGATGCGTAGACAAAGGCAGAAGCTATGACGCACGGGGTTTTTCCGACAGGGTGTGCGCGTCGTTAGGGCGGAGCCAATGGTGGCGGCGGGTAGCGTCGCGAGGGCTAGTTAAGGGCCGTGAGAACAATAGCTCCTTCTTCTTGTGATCCTGGCAGCAGCAGTGTAGGTCGTCCGTGAGAGGTGCGAACGTGCAGGCGGCGCAAAGAGCCGGCAGTTATTGTCGTGACTAGTGAGACATGTAGTCGGTGTCAGGGCAGGCGGTACTACGCACGGCGAAACATTAGGTAGTATGTTGCGGTATGGTAGCCGTTGTAAATATCTCTCCTAGAAGTGGGTTGTATTTAGTTAATTAATTGTATACAGTGCGGTGGTTATTTGTGATTACGGTCTAAATTGTGAATAAACCTGCTGTTATTACAACCCACTCTGGTCTGTGTACTGATTACACCCGTATGACGCCCCACTTGCTACATTTAAAGCCGAATGCATGGATAGTGCGTGAATAAAAGGGAGGCGGATTCTTTCTCGCGACCTTCCATTTCTCTCCCCTGGCCTCTCCTCTCCCCTTTCACACACTACACTGCCACACGCATCAGGAGAGCAGTAGGGAGTTTGGATTGGTTTGGTTTTTTCGTCAACTACGTTGGTCATTAGTCCCGTTAGTGTAGTGCATGTTTTTCCTCGGGAGATGGCGGTGATCTTCCCCCGCTGGATGGTGATATCCGGCGCCGACCTACCGTCGGCTAGTGGGGTTTCCCCTAACCAGGACTCTCCCACCAGCGGGGCTCCGCCCAGACGGGACAAGCTCTAAGCTTCGGGAGTTTGGAGCTGGAGCGGTGTCACTGTGAGCGGGAGAAACCGCAAGCCGGCGTGTCGGTCGGCGCAGGATCTGTCATTCAGCGGGTTAAGATCACCACCTCCTCGCGTCTCTGACTCCCAACGCTCACAGAAGTGAGAACTAAGGGGCGGATTTCAATGAAATGTCTTTTTTTTCTTTTCACTTTCGAACAATGCTGTTTAGTATAGAAATTCATTTTATGTTATGACAAAAGGAAATGATCCGTTTCTACCTAGGTATACGTCATTATTTGCATTTTTTGTCGATTTCGACTAATAAGTAATTTTTTTACCTTTTTACGCCATTTTTAATGCATTTTTGCTGATTTCATCAATTTTAATGTCATTTTTAATGGTACTTGCTTCAAATAAATATTTATTGAAATTTCATTTTATTGAATGAATGATATCATGAAAATTTTTTGAGATAGAACAAATGTTCTTCACAGAATTACTCAGTAGCTTCTTCGATTTGTTTGCTCAAAAATTGTCTTGGCAGCCGTTGTGATGTAATTCTCGTAACGTATATTAGCGCTATTGCCAGTTCGGTCGATTTCGGGATAACTCTAAAGACAGAAATTTCCTGGTAAAGAACAATTCAAACGAAAAGTTTTCAAGCGGAGTTCACTCGAACGAATGGAAGAAGCCTCGATTATATCAGTAATGTACCCAACATCTTGAGTGGTTCATCCGAGCTAGTTTTGTTAAGATTTTTTACGTCATTTTTCTTTGGTTTTAGGACATTTTAAAAGCATTTTAAGAGCATTTTATTGATCATATTTTGCGATGTTTTAGGTGATCAAAATTCGCCCCCTAGTAATAACCAAAGTAGGATGCCCACTTGCAGCATTCAAGGCTGGGGGCGGGCGGCGGGGTGAGGCCGACCGTGTGTGTGTGTGGGGGGGGGGCTTCGCGATTCCACGTCCGCCCGTTCCGCTAGGCTGCGGAATGTGGCTGTCATCTTCCCCCGCTGGCGAGATCCTGCGTCCACTTGTATAATCTTTTAGTGTCAACTTCATAAATCTAGTCAATCGTACCAGTAGTGTCCCGAAATGTAATTGTTCTGTATTTGTATCGTCGGAAACTCGCACGCAAGCATATGAATGCCGTCGTGATCATAAAAATGAAAGGAAATGAAGTTTGGCAAACGCTAGTAATAGAACGAAGCGATTGATTGATTGGTGTTTCCGGCAGCGTCAACTGTTAAGTCCAGTATTCTCATAAGTGTAGTGGAAGTGTTTTATCGCGGAATGTGGCTGTGATCTTCCCCCGCTGACGAGATCCTGCGTTGACTTGGGAGGTTTCCGCAAGTAGGTATCTCCCACCAGCAGGACACTGCCCTAGCTGGGACTAAGCTCCGGACTGATCTCCCAGCATATGT
This sequence comes from Teleogryllus oceanicus, assembly GCA_964035755.1. NCBI lineage: Eukaryota > Metazoa > Arthropoda > Insecta > Orthoptera > Gryllidae > Teleogryllus > Teleogryllus oceanicus. The sequence continues at coordinate 22,125,549 of CAXIVR010000014.1, read as the reverse complement.
GATTGTGTAGCGCATGTAAGTGTGTGTGAAGGGGGTGAGGAGAGGACAAGGAAGGGGAAGGAAAGATCGCGCGCCGTCCATTGCCCGTTTGTTAGGGAACTACTCCGGCATTCGCCTGGCGTTGATCGCAGAAACCACAGAAAAATAAACCGATCAGAGAAGGTTGTTAAAATTCTCCTCCAGACACCTACCTGAACCGGACCTATCTATCCCTACAGTCGAAAATCCTGCTCTTCCGGGTCTCGTACCCTAGGCATTCCGGTTAAAGGCTTTGGAGTAACATTCATTGATGCCCAGAACCACCTCTCCCGGTCGTCATCGTACTTGATTTTTTACGTAATTTTTCTTTGGTTTTAGGGCATTTTAAGAGTGTTTTATTGATCATTTTTGGTGATGTTTTCGTTCAACAAAATCCGCCCCCTAGTCATGACCAGGGTACGATGCTCGCTCTCCGCATTCCGGGCGGGGCGTGGGCGGCGCGGGGCGGCCGGTCGCGGGTGGGGTGGGGGAGGGGGGCTGCGCGATTCCACCTCCGCCCGTTCCGCTAGGCTGCGTCGGAGGCGAACCCGTTAACCCCCCCCCCTCGGGCACTTCGCTCCCACTCGCGCACGTCATCCCTTTGTGCGCGCTGCATTTCTTTTTTCCGCTGCCAAGAAACCCAAGCAACGTGTTATTCACTGAACGAGATCGCAAAATCCGTTAGGCGGCTAAACGCCCTCGGTTCACGATGATGCTAATGTCACATTGCTCCCTCGATCAGTTGGCAGTTGGGAAATGCGGATGTGGTGGAAACAATTCGCATTCTCTGCCGAATCATTCTGATGAAATTTTATAAGATTAGCTCTCACATCATTTCTGTTGTAGTTTTAGGTTTCTTTTTAAAAGTCCACACTACTAATCATTTTAAAATATTTTAAGGAAGATTATTATCCCCTGAGAAAATCGTCTCTATTCATTATATCTAAAAGCTCCACTTAAGACAACAATATTTAATGTTCAATGACAGAAAGAATGGCAGATAGACTTTTTCGAAAAAAAAAAATGTTTTTCTTCGAGAAAATTGACTTTAAATGTTTTCGCTTGGCGCGAAATTCAATTCACCTCCTGCGCCAGACCTGACACCGGCGTCTGCAAAGGGGTGTTAGGCATGACGTTCTTTCTCCACGTTTTCGATAAATCTGTCGAGAGAGGAGAACATTGCTTGCCATACGCTAGAGTATTTTAATAGTATTCAGTTTTGTATTTCTTCAATCTACTAAATCTACAAATCATGCATTCTTGTTATAAATTATAACAACGGTATGCATCGGTTATTCAAGGAAGAATTCTGATGATGATCCATGCATTCTAGAAATTAACTTCTGGAATACTCGAAGTGTTACTTTTAGCACTTCTTCGGCGTGAACTAATGTCTTCAGATTTAAATAGTCTCAGACGATGAATGAAAGTAATTTTCAAACTACGCTTTCAGGAGAGCGATGATACATACAAGGAGCATTTGGAAGCTAAAACGTTCGTTTATTAAAATATTGTGGTTTTCGTTTACGAATATTTCTGCGCACACTGTTCCAACTGATGTTTCGACGATTTTCAATTCCGGCGGCTCCGATAGCACACATTAGATAAACCAGTAAATGACCACGAATTATCATGCAGATGTTCTTCCACTCTTATGTCTTTTTGTAATTCATAGTAATTGCTTCCTCAGTAAGGTTGTCTCGGCCTCAGATAAAATTACTTGAGGGATCAGTAGTTATTCAATAAGCTCGCTCAAAACAACTTTGCAAATAATTATTGCTTATTGGTAATCCTGTGGGTTGATACGAAGCATATTCTGATTCTCCAGAAATTCATGTCGAAATAGCTGTATGTGTATATTTGAGGAATTAGATTCGAAATTTCTTTTCCAATAGTCATGCAATAAATGGCAGGTTTGTTATTACGTTATTGCAATATCCCAGCGTTTCTTCCAATAGTACAAATTATTAAATCATTCGTGAATCCGTACGATAAAGCAATGTCCGTGTTGGCATTGAAATACGACAGCGTGGGTCATAAAAAATAGAAAGGTAATGGTTAGAGCTAAAAATGACGGATGGTTTTAGTAGCACCATAAATTAAAGCGATTATAACTTTCAAATGAAAATATTTATTTGAGGAGAAGGCAAAATACGGATTAGTTCTGAATACCCAAATTAAAATTATCTCGGGATCATCTCGTCATACTATGAGAATCGCTGTACTCATGAAACATCAAACACGGAGTCATATACATGTAGTAGGGCAATTAAATGAGGTGTACCAAGCCATTTTCGGAACCCTTTTTCTAATCAGCGACCATCCGAAACGTGAATTCACCGCAACATTAAGACACCAATTTGTTTTACATAACACTACCATATGTAAGTAATAAAGTCTGAAGGGGGGGTGAAGAACCTACTAAATCGGGCTTTTCTTCCTTATTTGAGAAAGTAAGCTCTGTCGGGAAAATGTACAACTATTTTACGACGCGGGCCCCTCCTCACGAGCCGAGTATCGGCGTCAGGTGTGTTTGAGTGAGCGTGTCCCGGGAGGGGCGGGCCGTAAAAGAAGCAGTTGCTCCACATTGTTGCGTTAACAGCCTGAGAGGAGATTCCAAGGCGCGACCTGAGGGCCGGCCGCCGTTAACGCGGCGGCGCCGAACAAGTGCGGCGCGGCACGAGGCGGCCGCTCTCGTCCCCGTCATGGCGCGATGTCACTGCGGTACCTCTGACCAGGAGGTTCTAGGTGCGAGTCTGGGCAGTGTGGCGCAATTTCGACACTAGCTTGTCGGCTGGGTCGAATTCTGTCGCTGTCTGGAAGAGAATTCTGCATGCTGGCTTCTCTGATCGTTCGGGCTGTGGATCAGTGCATCACTGATGTCACTGCAATGCCTCTGACTGGGAGGTTCTTGTTCGAGTCCGACGGTGGCAAGATTTCCACACTAGCTTGTCAACTAGGTCGAATTCAGGCGCTGTCTGGAGGAGAATCTAGGGCGGCTGCCCTGATCGGATCGGGAGCGGTGGCTCAGTGCATCAACTGATGTCACTGCAGTGCTTCTGACTCGAAAGTTCTTGTTCCGAATTCCGACGGGGCAAGATTTTCCACACTAGCTTGTCAGCTAGGTCGAATTCAGGCGCTGTCTGGAGGAGAATTCTAGCGGCCGTCTACTCTGATCCATAGTTTTCCGTGGTTTCTCCGATCAACACCAGGCGAATGCCGGAGCAGTACCCTACCAAACGGGCCACGGACCGCGCGCGATCTCTCCTTCCTCTTCCTTGTCCTATCCTTATCCCTTACATACACACATTAACATGCACTACACTAAACACACTTGCCGGGAGATCGGTCGGGAGCTTAGAGTTTGTCCCGGCTGGGGCGGTGCTCCGTTGGTGGGAGATACCTGGTTGGTGAAATCCCCGTCAGCCGACGGTAGATCGGCACCGGAGCTCGCCATGCAGCGGGAGAAGATCACCGCCACCTCTCGATCAAAAGACATGCTCTACTCTTTGGGGGTTAGTGACCTCAGTAGTTGACGTGTCCGGAATCACTAACTCACAACCAACCAATCACGATGCAATGACATGGTAGAGTCGCTGCGCAGTTTATCCGGCTCCAGCCAATGAGCTTCATGCACCAGTTTGCGTCACAATATCAGCGGGAATGCAGCCAGGTAACAAAATCATCACAGATATATGAACCTTTTTTTTAATATTGCATCTTTCATTTCAACCACATGTTCATCGTGTTATTTTTGGTTGTACACCGTTGAAAAATGTCACCTTTAAAATGTTTCTCACCACACGAAAAGCCCGTGTTGTGTTCACGTGGGTCATGACGTATCTGGGCCTGCGCAGAACGAGTACAAATCGGTCGCCAGAGCAGCTCATTCGTGGCATTGCGTCATCCACGTTGAATAATGCATCATCGCCCTTGTGCACGTTGCTGACCCGCGCAGGCCAAAGACGGTGGGCGCAGGAATTGTGCGGGCGGACGCAGGAGATGTTAAGGACCAGGAACACTGACCAGAAGAGATGGCAACGAAGCAACGATTAATTGAAAACGCTAATAAAATAATTGAAACTATTTATTCGATTAATTAATGATATGTTTTGTTCCTGTTCATACTGTACAACTGTACACAAATGAAAAAGAATCATTTCATAAGGGGTTCAGAATAGTTACGACAGATCCCAGTCGACCTCGAATTTTCGATTCGAAATAAGGCCGTAAAATGTCAAATGAATTCGGAAATGACAAAACCCCCAAATTCCACTTCCAAAAATTTGTCCATAGTGAAAGTAAACGCCAACAAAAACAAAAAGTCATTTTTCTCGAAACGAACTTAGCTTGGGAGATGACTTTATTATTTTGAGCACCTCAATTTTATTGTTTTAAAACAACGTACTACGGAATATAACATAAACATACACATACTCATTTATAAGCATACACCAACAATGTTGCATCTGTTAAATTATATCAGTGCAGTGAGGAAAGAAACAAAGGAAGTGAGTTTCGCGGAGGTTTCGGGCAGTTGACGAACGTGTTCCCCAGTGGGCGACCCTGCGGCGAGGGCAGGGTGGGACGGGAAGGGGTGGGGGCGAGGCGGGTGTGAGGTGGGGGCGGGGCGAGGCGGGTGTGGGGTGGGGGTGAGGCGGGTGTGAGGTGGGGCGGGGCCGGCTCCCGTGATCTCGGCGCGGCGCGGAGCGGCGCCGGCCGCGGACAATAACCACGCACCTCGCACGCTCGGTTAAGCCCTCTCTGGGTCAGTGTTTTGGTATTCATGGCCCATAACGCCATAAACATATCCGCGCGAGAAGAACACAATGCCGGCGCTGCGCGGAACGAGAAGGGGGCGTGGCGGGGCGGCGGCGGGGGCGAAGGCGCAACAGCGGGCGCGGAGCGAAGCACCAAGACGACAGCGCGCGGACCCAGAGTTTTGCTCCGAGAGCTCTGCAGTCGGCGCGCACCACTTTCCGGTTATGGTTGCGTAAATCAACACGTTGAGAGCAACCGGCTCAAATGGCTTGGGGCATCAATTGATATTATTTCAAAGCCTCAGTCTGGGAGGTTCAGTCTCCACGGTCGCAGGATTTTCGACACTAGCTAAATGGTCAAAATGGCTACTCATATTATGATGTTAGTCGTAGAAAGTTAAAAACAATTCAGTATTAAAATTATAGTCGTACGACATGTATAAATTCAAGTTATAATGACGTGTTTATACCTTTTAGTGTCAACTTCATAAATCCAGTCAAACGTATCTGTTCTGTATCTGTACCGTGTTAGGTATCGTCGACTACTCCCACGCAAGCACATGATCGCCGTCGTGATCATAAAAATGAAAGGAAATGAAGTTTGTTTGGCAAAGGCTAGTAATTGAACGAAGCGATTGATTGATTGGTGATTCCGACCGCGTCAACTGTTAAGGTCATTATTCCCATAAGTGCAGTGGAAGTTTTTTATCGCAGAATGTGGCTGTGATCTTCCCACGCAGGCAAGATGCTGCGTCGACTAGCGGGGTTTTTTCCGAACAGGTATCTCCCACTAATAGGACACTGTCCTAGCGGCGACCAACTCTGAGCTTCAGAATCGATTGCCAGCATGTGTTCTTGTGTGGCGTGTGTAAGTAAGGCGTGAGTACAGGACATGTAAGGGGAAGGAAAGGTCGCGCGCAGTCCATGGCCAGTTTGTTAGGCTATTTCTGTAACATTCGTGAGTTGTTGATTGGGAAAACAACCGATCAGAGCAGGCTGTTAGAATTCTCCTCCAGACACCTACCAGATCTCGACCTATCTATCTAGATTCGAAAATCCTGCACTTTCGCGAGTCAAACCATAGGGCATTCCGGTCAAAGGCTCTGCAATAGCATTCATTGATACCCGGAGCCACCTCTTCCAGTTGTCATATTACTTGATCATGTAAGAACAGAGAGAAGACGTTTAAGTGATGTCGAAAAGGAAAAATGGTTATGGTACGGCCCTTTCGAAAGTGCATATTCAGAAAGATTGCCCAAAAAGTGTTTTAACTAGTCGCCAGCAAGACGAAAGACAAGAGCTCGACCAAGAGTGAAACGGAAGGATAGTGTAGGCAATGGAAAGAAGAGATATGTTGTAATCTGAACGAACCGAATGAGACAATGTTTCAGTATCATCGTACATAAATAACGATCTTCCTTTAAATCTACATGATTCAATAAAACATGGTATGAGGAACGTATTCCCTGCATTTGCGAACAGACCATCTCTATGATAATGCTCGATTCGAGGGGAAGGTATAGCTCGTTCGTGTCGGAGGGGGCCGCGACAGTGGCAGTGGAGGCGGTGGCGCTCGCAATGGGGAGAGGGCGGCGGCGACAGCGGTGGCGGTGGAAGCAATGGGGCCGGCGATGGCGGTGCAGTGGCGGTGGAGGCGGCGACAATGGGGTGGCGGTGGCGGTGGAGGCGGCGGCAATGGCGGTGGAGGCGGCGGCAATGGGGTGGCGGTGGCGGTGGAGGCGGCGGCAATGGCGGTGGAGGCTGCGGCAATGGGGTGGCGGTGGCGGTGGAGGCGGCGGCAATGGCGGTGGAGGCTGCGGCAATGGGGTGGCGGTGGCGGTGGAGGCGGCGGCAATGGCGGTGGAGGCTGCGGCAATGGGGTGGCGGTGGCGGTGGAGGCGGCGGCAATGGCGGTGGAGGCTGCGGCAATGGGGTGGCAGTGGCGGTGGAGGCGGCGGCAATGGCGGTGGAGGCTGCGGCAATGGGGTGGCGGTGGCGGTGGAGGCGGCGGCAATGGCGGTGGAGGCTGCGGCAGGGTGGAGGCGCGGCAATGGCGGTGGAGGCTGCGGCAATGGGGTGGCGGTGGCGGTGGAGGCGGCGGCAATGGCGGTGGAGGCTGCGGCAATGGGGTGGCGGTGGCGGTGGAGGCGGCGGCAATGGGGTGGCGGTGGCGGTGGAGGCGGCGCAATGGCGGTGGAGGCTGCGGCAATGGGGTGGCGGTGGCGGTGGAGGCGGCGGCAATGGCGGTGGAGGCGGCGGCAATGGGGTGGCGTGGCGGTGGAGGCGGCGGCAATGGCGGTGGAGGCTGCGGCAATGGGGTGGCGGTGGCGGTGGAGGCGGCGGCAATGGCGGTGGAGGCGGCGGCAATGGGGTGGCGGTGGCGGTGGAGGCGGCGGCAATGGCGGTGGAGGCGGCGGCAATGGGGTGGCGGTGGCGGTGGAGGCGGCGGCAATGGCGGTGGAGGCTGCGGCAATGGGGTGGCGGTGGCGGTGGAGGCGGCGGCAATGGGGTGGCGGGCGGTGGAGGCGGCGGCAATGGCGGTGGAGGCGGCGGCAATGGGGTGGCGGTGGCGGTGGAGGCGGCGGCAATGGCGGTGGAGGCTGCGGCAATGGGGTGGCGGTGGCGGTGGAGGCGGCGGCAATGGCGGTGGAGGCGGCGGCAATGGGGTGGCGGTGGCGGTGGAGGCGGCGGCAATGGCGGTGGAGGCTGCGGCAATGGGGTGGCGGTGGCGGTGGAGGCGGCGCAATGGCGGTGGAGGCGGCGGCAATGGGTGGCAGTGGCGGTGGAGGCGGCGGCAATGGCGTGGAGGCTGCGGCAATGGGGCGGTGGCGGTGGAGGGGGTGGCGGGAGGCGCGGATGGGGTGCGTGCGGTGGAGCGGCTGGAGGAGCTGCGGCAATGGGGTGGCGGTGGCGGTGGAGGCGGCGCAATGGCGGTGGAGGCTGCGGCAATGGGGTGGCGGTGGCGGTGAGGCGGCGAGGCTGGAGCTGCGGCAATGGGGTGGCGGTGGCGTGAGCGGCGGCAATGGCGGTGGCTGCGGCTGGTGGCGGTGGCGGTGGAGGCGGCGGCAATGGCGGTGGAGGCTGCGGCAAGTGGGGTGGCGGTGAGCGCGATGGCATGGCGGCAGTGCGATGGCGGTGGAGGCGCGGCAGTGGGGTGGCAGGGGCTGGCGGTGGAGGCGGCGGCAATGGCGGTGGAGGCTGCGGCAATGGGGTGGCGGTGGCGGTGGAGGCGGCGGCAATGGCGGTGGAGCTGCGGCAATGGGGGGCGGTGGCGGTGGAGGCGCGGCAATGGCGGTGGAGGCTGCGGCAATGGGGTGGCGTGGCGGTGGAGGCGGCGGCAATGGCGGTGGAGGCCGCAGGCGTACGATGGGGTGGCGGTGGCGGTGGAGGCGGCGGCAATGGCGGTGGAGCTGCGGCAATGGGGTGGCGGGTGGCGGGAATGGGGCGGTGGCGGTGGAGGCCGGCAATGGCGGTGGAGGCTGCGGCAATGGTGGCGGTGGCGGTGGAGCGGCGGCAATGGCGGTGGAGGCGCGGCAATGGTGGCGGTGGCGGTGGAGGCGGGCAATGGCGGTGGAGGTGGCGGGGGTGCGTGAGGCGGCGGCAATGGCGGTGGAGGCGGCGGCAATGGGGTGGCGGGCGTGGAGGCGGCGGCAATGCGGGCTGGCAGGGTGGCGGTGGAGGCGGCGGCAATGGCGGTGGAGGCTGCGGCAATGGGGTGGCGGTGGCGGTGGGCGGGCAATGGCGGGGGAGCGTGCGGTGAGGCCAGGGTGGAGGCTGCGGCAATGGGGTGGCGGTGGCGGTGGAGGCGGCGGCAATGGCGGTGGAGGCTGCGGCAATGGGTGTGCTGGCGGGCAATGGAGGCGGCGGCAATGGCGGTGGAGCGCGGCAATGGGTGGAGTGGCAGTGGAGGCGCGGCATGGCGTGGAGGCGGCAATGGGGTGGCGGTGGCGGTGGAGGCGGCAATGGCGGTGGAGGCTGCGGCAATGGGGTGGCGTGGCGGTGGAGCGGCGGCAATGGCGGTGGAGGCTGCGGCAATGGGGTGGCGGTGGCGGTGGAGGCGGCGGCAATGGCGGGGGAGGCTGCGGCAATGGGGGGCGGTGGCGGTGGAGGCGGCGGCAATGGCGGTGGAGGCTGCGGCAATGGGGTGGCGGTGGCGGTGGAGGCGGCGGCAATGGCGGTGGAGGCGGCGGCAATGGGGTGGCGGTGGCGGTGGAGGCGGCGGCAATGGCGGTTGCGGTGTGGGGCGGTGACAGTGGCGGTGGAGGCTGCGGCAGTGGGGTGGCGGTGGCGGTGGAGGCGGCGGCAATGGGGGGGGTGGCGGTGGAGGCGGCGGCGATGGCGGTTGCGGTGTGGGGCGGCGGCGGCGGTGGTGGAGGCTGCGGTAATGGGGTGGCGGTGGCGGTGGAGGCGGCGGCAATGGCGGTGGAGGCTGCGGCAATGGGGTGGTGGTGGCGGTGGAGGCGGCGGCAATGGCGGTTGCGGTGTGGGGCGGTGACAGTGGCGGTGGAGGCTGCGGTAATGGGGTGGTGGTGGCGGTGGAGGCGGCGGCAATGGCGGTGGAGGCTGCGGCAATGGGGTGGGGTGGCGGTGGAGGCGGCGGCAATGGCGGTTGCGGTGTGGGGCGGTGACAGTGGCGGTGGAGGCTGCGGTAATGGGGTAGCGGTGGAGGCTGCGGTAATGGGGTGGCGGTGGCGGTGGAGGCGGCGGCAATGGCGGTTGCGGTGTGGGGCGGTGACAGTGGCGGTGGAGGCTGCGGGGGGCGGCGGCGGCGGTGGAGGCTGCGGCAATGGCGGTGACGGTTGCGGTAGGGGGCGGCGGCGGCGGTGATGGAGGCGGCGGCAATGGCGGCGGCGGTTGCGGTGGGGAGCGGCGGCGGCGGTGGCAATGGCGGCGGCGGTTCGCAAGCCGCTCGCGCTAATGGCTTCATTAAACGCTTGGGGCCGTCGCGAGGATTGATACGCGTGCCAGTCTTCATTATGCACGGTGAAAGTCGCAGCATGACTGTGAGAATCATCTCCTCGGCATTGAAGTCCCGCCACAGCCGTTTACCTCCGGCGTTTCTACGAAAGGCGCTTCGCCCAGCGAGCAACCAGCGACTAGCATTCCATAATCAATACTTTATCATCGAGCATTGTTCTTACTTGGTTGTTTGAATAAAAACTAAGCGCACAGTCAGGAGGCCTCATGTGTAGCTGTGTCCGTCCCTGTCCATCAGTGGACAACACTAGCGCCCAAACCGTCTATTCTCCGGAGTTAATATTGATGAAAGGCTTACGAATTTGATACAAATCGTTTAATTTTTATGGAGTACCTTACGTGATGCTCCAAATAACTAATTAATAATTTAATTACAATAAACTAATTTTTAAGTTCAATATTTTCCTTTGTTATTTTTTCCTGGAATAAAGCAAATTAGGCTTAATTAAATAGCGCAGGTGCAATGTTGAGAATCCTTAAATTTAAATTTTTTGAAATTTCGAGAACTCCAAAAGTTAAATATTTGTTACGCCCCTTCCTTGCTCGTATACGTTGTATGGTGTACAGAAAATGTATGTAATTTTGCACGGAAAATTGTTGATTAATTTCAGATAAACACGACTTATACATGTCCCATGGCCAAAAAGGGGGCTTTTCCTCCTAAATGTAGTATATTACTTTCTCGTACATCCTCGTGTCTGTAGTAAAAATCTTCGTAACAATATCATTTAATGCGATAAAGAGTTTTTTCTCAAAACGCCTGTGTGTGTGCCTGTGAACACAATAACGCCTAAACCGCTCATAGGAATATCCCCGAAGTAGATCATGATTTTGATGACCTAAAACATCGCCAAAGATCATTTAAATGCTCTTAAAATGTTTTTAAAATGCCCTAAAACCAAAGAAAAATGACATAAAAATGCTATCAAAACCCGTTCGAATGAACAACTCACAATGGATACGTTACTAACAGGCTTCTTATATTCATTTACGTCCACTCATCTGCCAGACTTTTGGTTTGGATTGTTCTTTATCAGGAAATCTCTGTCTTTAGTTATCCCGAAATCGGGCCAACCAACAATGGCGCTGAGAGGCGTCATGGGAATTTTTGCATAGTACAAAGGCTGACATTACTTCTTAGGAATTCTGTGGAGAACATTTATTGCGTCCCGTAAATATTATTTGAAGCAAGAATCAGTAAAATAATTAAAACCGATGAAATCAGCATACAGATGCATTAAAAATGAAGAAAAAAGATTACGAATTACTTATTAATCGAAATCGACGAAAAATTTAAAAAAATTACTTGGAAATATTAGGTTATTTCCTTTTGTCATGACATAAAATTAATTACCATACGTTTAGGATGGGAGTGCCATGTAGGCATTGTTCTAAAGTGAAAAGGAATAAATGACCATTTCATTAAAATCCGCCCATTAATAATCAGCGTACAATCCTGCGGAAATGGAGGATCTACGAATCCCAAACGGATTTGCAGAGTGGCAGGAGCAACTCTCATCTGGGGAAGCGATTGCGGCCCGCCGCCGTCGGCGCTCTCCAGTTCTTTCACTTTTCCGCCAGGGGAAGGCGCGAGTGATAAATCGACTTCTCCTTAGTCCGTTTGCGCCGAACCCGTTCGCTTACATAAATAATGATCCTGCGAAACGCAAGATGCCCTCGTGCCGATCAGCGGCAAAGCGAGGCGCCTCGCGGCACGAGTTCCGTGAGGCGCTATTTCTCTTTCTCGTAGACAAGTGTAGACGCAATAGGATACAGAATATCTTAGAATAAATGTGACAATCTTCTAGGGCATGAATAAGACTCCATAATTATACTTTTTTGCCAATGAACATAGAGCGGGAAATTTCACTTAACAAAGTTCCACATGCGATTTGCCCAGATAGATAGGCAAGTGTTCGGCAGGTCACGTAACGACACAGCAAAACTGACTTCATTTTCCTGTCACATATATTGCACACTCGCTACAAAAATGACACAACTCAAAACGTCAGATTTTCCATAAATCACGAAAAAACGTTTGTGGTAATAATCAAACTGTACTATGACAAATTTATAAGTTTGAGGGAAATAGAGAACATTTAAAAATTATGTAAATCAAAATCATTTCTCATATTTCCACCTTTTCATTTATTTTTTCCGCCTTTTTAATTCGGTGCATCAACTGATGTCACTTGCAGTGCCTCCGAACGGGAGGTCCCAGGTTCGAGCTCCGACGGCTGCAGAATTTTCGACACTAGCTTGTCAGTAGGTCGAATTCAGTCGCTGTCCCGAGGAGAATTCTAGAGGCCGGCTACTCTGATCAGTAGCTCCATGGTTTCTCCGATCACCAGGCAAAAGCCGGAGCAGTACCCTACCAAACGGGCCACGGACCGCGGAGCGATCTTTCCTTCCTGTTCCTTGTCCTATCCTCACACCTTACACACACACACACACACACACACACACACACACACACTAACATGTACTACCACAAATGTCGGGAGTTTAGAGCTTGTTCTTACTGGGAGCGGTGCCCCGCTGGTGGGAGATACATGGTTGTAGGGAAACCTCGCGTCAGCCTAGTCGACGGTAGATCTCGCCATTAGCTGGGGAAGATCCGGGCGACCTCCCGGTGAAAAAAACCTGCACTACACTTACGGGACTAGTTACCGTTAGTTGACGGATCCGTAATTACTAAACAACCAACCAAACTTTAACCGCGCTCAGAAGAATTCAGTCCGGACAGAAAGATTAAGGAGCAGAAGCAATTCCCTCTGAGGCGCGGCTCCCTGAATCCCCAGCATTCATCATAAATGTGAGAAAAACTGAAGGGACTGCTCATCAATCTCGAAACCCGAACTGTGACAGGAATTCGCGGTACTGGATGGTCTTCGTTTTCTGAGATGTTGTATTTACAATGTCCACTACAACAGAATCTTTTAGAGTTTACTTGTTATTTATATGCGTCGAGATCGTAAATTGAATTCACTGTTAGCAAAAGTTCACTACATTCGAGTTCATTGTATTATACAGAGTGGATTACGTAACCGTTTGGGATAATAAAGGTTTTCATAAGAACCCGGCTTAGTAGCTGTCGTATCCCTCCGCCGCGACAGCCGTTCAGCCCCTTCGTAAAGTGTTTGGTTATGGCTCCTGAGAAGACATCACTATCCAGAAGTCTAAGAGTTTCGCTGATGTATACGCACGTACGCGAGTCCGGCAAATAATTAAATTTAATCACATATGTGGAAAATCTCTTAACATGCTCTCAAAACCAGTAAAAGAAAACTGCCCCGAAAGTAAATAGCAAGCGCGCCACACAGCACAATGGCCGGAACTACGTGCATCAGTACGCATCTCGCATTCAAGTCTCGGTTTTAAAATAAACAATATTTATCACACAAAAAGTAAATTCAATGTAATATATAAAGGAAAAAAGAATTTTTACAGAAGAGCACATAACACTGCACTTCCTAATTTCAGTTATTTCTCGCGACGCACTATATTTCTGTCGGCGAGAACGTCACGAAAGGAAGCATCGAAGCCATTTACAAGTTAGCCAACAGCAAACGAACAAATGCAGGAAGGGAGTTCATTGGGCTTGAGGGCACGACGACCAGAGAACCTTCAGTTATGTTGCCAGCACTAGCTTTCACTTTGGCTCATCCTTATAAAAATCGCTCTATATCTCATTAACCAGCGTCTACCACCCATTCGAAAAAAATATGCCCTGCCAATTTTTATCAAATAAACATACTAATTAATATTAAAACATAATCCAAATACTTGTTAAATGCAAAATAGTGTTTATTTCTTAAATAAAGTTTTAGCTATACCTTCCATATGGGTTATTCCATGCTCAATCGCACAAATTTAAGGAAAATTTGACCTTGATGTTCCAAACTTTTAAACTTTTTTCCTGTAAGAGTATGACAAAAATATGAAACATGTGTTTTTCATTTTTTCCAAAATATAATTTTTCGAAAAGATTATTTTTCAAAAAAATGTCACTAAAGTTAATCATTTTTAACTTATGTGTAGTTGTAACAGAAATTTAGTATTTTACTTCATTAAAGAACAAAGATACTTTTTCATTTGATGTACATACTGATTTCATTATTTTTTAAATGCGTTTTTACCTATTTTATTTCTATTTTTTAATTTTTTCCCAGAACCCGACATTTTAAAAATTCGAAAAAATACCATTGTAATCTTTAAAAAGTACTGTATTTAGTAATCGAGTCCTTTGTGTCCATCCGTCACTCACCCTTTATCTACCAATTGCGACAAATGAGGGGTTGTTCGAGGTGCCTCGATCTCCTGGTGGGGAACTCGCCCAGCACAAATAAAAAATAATACGAAAATATACATTGGAGTCTTCACGCTGAGGTAGATAACATCCTGATAATGTTGCCTCCTATAATAATAACCTCCTATGCCAAAAAAACAAAATTTTACAGGAAGAAGGAAAAACAGTTTTTGGTGTTCATAATGTACACTTGGCTAAAGATAGGCATTCTACATTTTCCAAATAACAGTTTTAAATATTTATTTATTGTAATATTTTTCAAAATGAAACGAAAACTTTCCATGTGGCTCTTATCACATATGAAATATTCTATGATCAATACATTGTAATGGCTATGTAGGATTTTTTATTTTAAAATATGTTTAATGTTATAGTAAAAATAGATACTTCCTGTGACAACAAAGTAGAGTTGGACCTCTCTACGTCTATCACAAACTTGAAAGGTGCAATGAGCAACCTTAAGTTATTGAATACTCCGACTCCAAGAAGTTCAATTGAATGTTCAAGGTATGTATAAGGACAACGAACAGGAATAACTTAATGCTTATTGCATTTAATACTAATAATAACTTATTTGAATATAAAGGGATTCGGTTTATTGATGTTACAATTATCGAATTTTCTCTACATCTTATTTTAAATGCTATGACCTGTATTCGAAAAGTTGTAATGCGAGTTGGTGTTAAAATATGGTAACGTAAAAATAATTTGGAAAGTACTCTGTTGTAAGTTTAAATCTGTGTGCTATTGAAAAATTAATTTATTTTCAACGTCAGTGAATAAAACAATTTTTGTTTCAGGTGAGCGCAGTATTAGACTCATCCCAGCCGGTGAGTCTGATGAAAGTATTCATCTTACCGACTGATTTTTTTCTTTAATATTATTTTAAATTTTATTCATCTTAACAGTTGCAATTCATGTGATAATTTGAATTTCCGTTGTATTTATTTATTTAAAAACTACGCAGATTACATTATCACTGAAGGAACAAATTGATTTTCCCTTTCCTGAGCGGAGGCTATTGTCCACTTAGTGGCTGATATCAAACATCGCTTTAGAATCATGTTACGTCCTCTGTTGTACAGGTTTCAAAATCTCACATCGATTCAAAGATAGCAGAACTGTAGGACGAATTCTATGTAGATTCTTACTTCTTAAACGGACGACATGCATATTGATATTCACATATCTACTTCCCCAAACGAGCTTCTACTATTTATGTAACCATTATTGCTTAAGACTTTACGGCGGTGCCGTAGCACCAATCGATTTTGATTACATGTAGTTATGTAAGATGTTTGATACTACGTTATCTGGTATCGGACGTGATAAGTACCTAATATTCAATGCAGAACCAAAATCGATTCCACGTGAAACATGTACCACAGGCTGATAGCCCCTAAGACGTAGACACATATTGTGGGTTCCTGACGTTGCAATCCCTATGGAAAAAATATATTGCTAGTGAAGATGTTTTATGATACGCGTTGCATTAAAAAAATCGTTAAAAATTTCGGACATTACACAACCTCAAATTAAATAATGAGTTGTGTTCACAATTTAGCTCCAAATTTAGTTGAAAGTACAAAATTACCAATTACTAAGTTTTAAATTTCATTCAAAGATTGTGACAGCTATAGTACGGAAGTGTTCTATTATTGAAGAAGCCTCAATACCAACATGATCTCTTTTTCATCTTATTGGAAAATTCTGGAATAATCTACAAAAGTGTGCGGCTGTGAATGCCTGTTTAGATATTTGAATTGTATGATTGGCCAGAAATTAAAGATTTCAGTAGGCGCATCAGTAGTAAATCCAAGATTGTGTTATAGTTTTATCGTCGTTTTCTAAATTCACTATTACAGAATTCCGAATTCCATTGAGTTGGGGATCCGAAATCGCAAAAATCCTTAATATATATATATATATATATATATATATATATATATATATATATATATATATATATATATATATAGCGTGAGTCGCGTAACTTTAGCACGTCCTGTCATATTTGTACGGTTGAAGTTATTGCAATGCAGTTTTCACGAAAGTTCATCAGGGAATGGGGCTAATTGTTGCATATATTCGTTTCGATTTGATCACTTGTATTTTTAGAGAAACTCAGGTATCATTGCGTTTTTAGAATGAAACTATACATATTTTGACGAAGTTATACATGAAAGACGAATCCAATCAAATACTTATTGGTATTTGTTAAATAAGCCACTTTTGAGTAATTTTTATTTTTATTTTTTGCGACTCGTGTTTGTTTATTTTAAATGTAACAGTCCATCAACCAAAGTTGCGCAGAGTTCTTTATGCTACCACGTGTTTGGGGCGTTACAAAATATCAAAATTAATCAACAAAATGCTTATCTAACCAAAGGCAATGTGTATATCATTGGATTCGTCTTTTTACGCTCGCTATGCTAGACAAAAAATATGTATATCTCCATTTGGAAAAGAAACAAGTTACCTCAATATCTCGAAAAAAGCAAATGATACACTAAAAACGAATGCATGCATCAATTATCCCCATTACCTCATACACTTTCTTGAGAACTGCATTCCAATAACTTCAACCGTTTAAAAATTACAGGATGTGCTAAAGTTACCTGACTCACCCTTTATATGTATCTTCTTGAACATTACAGCAAGTTACCTAAAATCGTTACAGCGTGTCATTGATGAAAGTTTTTCGAAGATAGTTCGCTCTGTTGAACCGCGCCGTGGTGTTGTATTCGATTACAAGTTGCTTGGAACAACGAGACTGTATGTGTGTATTCTCGGCGCCCATTACACCAGGGAATAGAGGGCTTTGAGGGGCCGGAGAAGATCCGGGTATGGATATAGGCGGCGCCCCCGCTCCCTAGGGCGGCAGAGGCGCGGAGGGGGCGGGGCGGGGCGCGGAAGGAGAGGCCAGAGATTGGAGACTTGCTGAGCGCGCGCTCTGTGGGTTGTGGCGACGGCGGAGGCGGCGACGGCAGCGTCGGACATTTGGGAACTTTTTCAGACAAGCCCGTGCTCAGCCATTGCGATTCCAATTAAAAAATGGGAGTGTCCGAGAAAGCGGATTGTTATTGATGGATCTGTTGATTCGTGATTCGTGGCTCGTCAATTGCTAAGGTCATTAGTCCCCTTAATGGTGTGCGCGTTTTATCGTTCTCCTCCCACTCAATGATGAGATCCGACGCCGACGTACACAGTGGCTCGCGGGGCTTTTCCCCAACCATTCTCCACTAGGGCGCAGCCCCAGCCCGGTCCAGCTCTAAACTTCGGACTGGTCTCCCGGCATGTGTGCTACTTTTTATGATTGATTGATCTTTCCGTATTTCCGGGCGCGTCAACTGCTTTGGTCATTAGTCCCGTTAGTTTAGTGCATGTTTTTTCGCGGGAGATGGCGGTGATCTTCCGCCGCTGGATGGCGAGATCCGGCGCCGACCTACCGTCGGCTAGTGGGGTTTCCCCCTAATTAGGACTCTCCCACCAGCGGGGCACCGCCCCAGCCGGGACAAGCTCTAAGCTCCCAACCGATCTCCCGGAATATGTGGTAGTGTAGTGCATGTTAGTGTAAGTGTGTGTGTGTAAGGGGAGATGATAGGTCACGGAAGAGGAAAGAATGATCGCGCGCGGTCTCTGCCCCGTTTGTTAGGGTACTGCTCCGGCATTCACCTGGTGTGGACTGGAGAAACCTTGGAAAGCTATCAAGCAGCGTAGCCGACCTCTAGAGGTCTCCTCCAGACAGCGACTGAAATCGACCTATCTGAAAAGCTAGGGTCGTAAATCCTGGCACCGTCGGCACTCGAATATGCCGGTCAGAGAAAATGCAGTGCATGCTCTGACAACATCAACTGATGTAACGTCAGTTGATGCTCTTACCCACGTAAGCCGTTGCGGATTGTTATTGACGAAGCAAGTGGTGTAGATAATAATAATTTTGCAGGTATTGTTTTAGTTATATTTAGTGATTCAAATTGGGCGCGCTTGCAACCGGGCTATGTGCGCGCGATAGGCATTAGTGGCGGCAAAACCAGCCATCGTACCCAGAACAAGAGCGAGTCTCTGGTTGTGACGTCACCTAGCGTGTATTAGGGGCAGCGGGCGCCGCAAGTGTAGAACTGTATTGCGATTGACCTCCGTGTTATTAGTGTCTTTTATTGTGAGTTTGCATTCGCTGACCGTGCCTCGTTGTATTGTTGGTTCTCATTGGTCATTGGCTACTTTGGATTGTACTGGTAAATAATGTGGCAACGACTACCGTGCTTGATTTGATTTGATTTGATTTGATTTATTTGCTTAAAAAACTGTGTGTAACGTAAGGTGGAAAAGATTATCTGTGCACGTTTTCTTGAGTACCAGAATCCCATCCCACCATTTTCACTTTAAATAGTTGAAAGATGAATGAAAGTTTAAAAAAAATAAGAAGAAGAAACATTTTAAAAACCGCGAGATTAGCAACACGTGAAAAACTAGACATTTTCGTTCCCGATATATGGAAAAACTATTTACAACGGTAAACTAACTACAGATTTTATTTTTCTGCATTGCTAACGATATAGTAACTCACCCTCAGCTCCACTCTACCACTACAAACAAAAGGAGAGCTCAACAAAACGTGTGCATAGTGAAGCTACATTTATGTCCAGAAGAAAAGGGCCATCTCAGCATTTGCTCAATGGATCAGAGGAACTGAACCAAAACCTGAATGAAATATTTTATTTTTATCTGCTATTCACAGTTGTGAGCATTGTATTGGTACGATTTGGAATTTGGCTCGTAAGAAGTGAATAATAAACTTTCGTTGTTGATTTACTTATTGATGTATTTTTCTGGACATGGCGACTTCGCGAGGAGTTGTTGGTAATGCAGACTGAGGCGCTCACCTGAACATTCCCAACGGCCGCCCCCCTCCGCTCCCCGCTCCCCGCCCCGCCCCCGCCCCCGCCCCGCCCCGCCCCGCCCCGCCCCGACCCCCGCCCCCGCCTCGGCGCCCGCTGCGTGCCGAACGCCCTCGTCCGCGGCCCGCGTCCCTCCGCTCCACCGCTCCCAGGCCGCGCTGCGGGCGCTGGCAGGCCCAGGCCCAGGCCCAGACCCCGCACCCGCGCGTGCGAGGCGACGGCAGCGCTGCCGGGGTTCATTAACCGTCGTATAGCGATGGACCCCAGCGCAGTTTTTACTTTCTCGCATACTACGTAGTAGTATAGAAAAAGTTATGTCATGCTGTAGGGAACGGCGGGTTTTCGGCAGAAAAATTCGCATTGTGTATTCCTGATCCCGAAAAGAGGATAATTCTTGTTACTATACATAATATATCCTAACACGTTGAATCCACGTTTTGTGGGTACTTGATAACTTGAAATTGGTTTACGGCAAAGCATCTGTCTGTGTGTCTGTGGACAACTCTAGCGCCAGCAGGATTTTTGTCAAAATTGATATTTCGCAGTCGACCTGACTGACGCTGCGGCCCCGTAAGTTTGAAAGCAATGTTTTAATTTTCGGGCGAACTTTACATGAAGCAATTTTACCGTAACATATTTAACGTGAATTTTGGAAGAAAATGTGATAAATCACTGCGTATCTGTTTTTTAAAATAATAGTTTTCTCTGTATGTGTATGTTCTGTTCTGGAAATGAATTTATTAGGCGTGACGAGAGAAGAAATTTTTGTTTGTGCTGGATAAATTGAAGTTTTGTCCTCATACGGCATAATAAATAACATAGATTAGGAATTTAAGAATGGAAAAGATGTTGCAAATGAACATTATGAAATACTGTCGGACCCTAAAATGGGGAGCTGAAAAAGTTGACTTTATGCTTTTCAGAATGATTGTTTTATAAATAGCCTAGAATATGTGCCCACTTCTGTGTGTGGTAGTGATGAAAACCGCTGAAATTTTTAACACAGTAGCTCGTAATTTAGTATAAAGATGGTTGCCTTCCCAAAGTGATGTAATTCACAAGCTGATCTACGAAAACCAGTGTACTATTAATATCAAAATGTGAACATTTATAAAATTGTGCAGAGTATTTTAAAACGCAAAGAATTTTAAACTTCCTCTCAAATCTCCAGTTCCAAAACAGCTAAAACGAAATTATTCAAATGGGAAATTCATGCAACTCTATTCTTTCAATGAAGAAAATGCTGTGTGATTTTGTCCCCATATTATGCGCCGCTTTTTACGTATGATGTTACATTTCGTTTGTGAAATGACCAGTAGTAGTTTCGTCCTCAAAAATACCATTCCGGGAATTAGTTAAAAAGTTCCTCATAAAACAATTCAAAGGTAGAAATTGTATTAACCATCTTCCATAACTGGGCATTGAGTTTACGAAATTCATTAGAAACACATGTAATGTGTAATACAAAATGTTCACTTTGTTACTGTCTTTTGAAAAACAAATTACTTCACGTTTCCTTATCGCATACTATATTGGAGTTGACCGATTAATATATATCTTGGACAGTATTATAATTGGCTAGTACCCTGACTTACATAAAATGATCGATAGTTCCCGACAGAAGAAGCTTAGAAAGCACTCTCAGCCGACCTACGCAGACATATGAAAGTCGCAACGAAATCTGACAGCCAATTTTCTTCCCCAGCTCCATTGCTTCGAGGCACGAACAACATTCGTCGCTCACCGTATTTCGCAAGCAAATATTCTTATTTCAACTTCATCTCCCAAATTACCCTGCCGGTAAATACATTTTTGTGAGCGCCGTGCTCATGCATTCTCGATGAACGGTGTGCTACACCCGCTCCCCCTTCGACGAAATCGCACGCCAAAGCAGCCTGCAAGCCGCCCGTGGTACTCGCTAATTAAATTGGTATTGCGAACAAGGAACTGCAAATGTCATTACCTCGGAACAAGGGCGAATGAATGGAGTTGAACCTTTTGTTTTAATCTCCGACAAATTTGGAGCCTCAGACGCGAAGAAGCTGAGGCCGGCTCGCTCCCGAGGTGCTTCTAAAAGAATTTCTGTTGAGCCAATGGACAAGGGCACTCTAGCGAAGAGAGCGAGTCAAGTTCGAGAGGGGCTATGAAACGCCGTCGCTAATCCAATCAGTGACTTTAGAGGGAATGGGGGTCGCTTTGCGAATGGAAGAACAATTATGCAAATAAATAATTAGATTTCGCGCTACGGTGACTGAGAGAGAACGCTCGGCGAAGTGATATGCGCGTGTGCGTTTGAGGGGGTTTTCCTTTGCTTTGCACCTTTATGAGTTGTTCTTTACGACGGACTCGAGATTATTATACATTATCTTCTTCACCCTGTCTTTTATCTCTCCCAGTAAGAACCTAATTAAGCAGAGTAATAGTTGTAATAGTTAAGGGACGTATTTTGTCTTCAAAAATGACGCGCGCTCGAGTTTCATTTTGCAAGCATTAAACAAGACTTTTTTGTCGTTTTCAGTAGGTTTGTTTTTCTTCTCAGAATTTTTTAAAAATAATCATCCAGTACTTTCCCTTACGTAACCATTCATGATGCAAAGTCATTTTATTATAACTTGTTTTCGCATTTTCATGTAGGTGGGGAGAAAGTATTTTTATGTTGCAAGGAGTCGAAGAAATTGCGACGTAAATGCGCGTTTTCGATGGTCTTGATGGTCTTTCCAGCACGTATCGTCCGTTTGCAGACGTTAGCAGATAGACCCTTGTGTTACAGCCCCCGTCACGCCTTCAAAGTTTTGGAGCGGCTCAATGTATCTATATTTATGTTGAAGAAGCTCCCAATATTTTTGTAAATTATTCGTCTGTGCGGGAACTTCACACAACCGTTGCATTTTACGTACCGTAAACTCACTCTCAGGAAACTGTTGTAACAAAACCCATGTGGTTTGTAACATGAAATCGGTCAAACATTATGCCGTATCTCATTTATGTCCTAAGTTGTAAATGTATATTTACACAAAAACATTTTAAATATGCATACCCGAAAGAACACTACATACACATAACATATCCAATCGTTGAATGGATTTAATTTAGCACCGCGAATGGCTGTCGTATGCCAATTAGGCAACCCGCTTGACAGTTGAGATGCTTTCATGTTCAAATGCCCGGGCGCGCCTCCTGGAAATGTGAGGCTACATTAATATTGGCTGGGATACCGAGAAAAGGACCGAGAAGAAGGAGAAAAGAGTGAAAATGAAAAGTGAAGAAGAAGAAAAAAGAAAAGGAAAAGAAAAAAAAAGAAGGGTTAAAAAAAAAGGAAAAAAATAAAGTGAAGAAAAAGAAGGCGACAGCGGAGGAAAAAGGAGTGAAAGAAGGGAAACTAGAAGAATGAGGAGGAAGAGAAGGATATCGACGAGAACGATAATGCAAAGAATGCGAGGAGGAGAGAAGGAGAAAGAGGAGAAAATGGAATAAAAGAGAAAAAGAAGAGAGGAGATGTTATATTTCCTCCAGCAAATGAGTCTTTGATCTCGATAAGTCAGATTCAGTGCTTGATTACGTTGACATATTGTGCAGACGACAGATATACAGATACCACGATTGAAGTAATGGATCAATCGCTTTAGAATAGTCGACTCATATGACGCAATTACTTTTCTTGGCTTGATTGCCTACAACGCTGCCCCTTAGCAATAGTTATTTACAACCTTTTAGCACCTTACTGCAACCATTTTGCTCTGACAGGTACTTAGCATTCTTACTAACTCGGACGTAAAAATATTAAATACTGTTTGAGGACATGTGGTAGGCCGATAGCTTTTATGATTCTTTTATATCACTAAATTTAAGTATTATAAAAGTAAAACTGTAAATGAAGCCAAAGAACTCAGAAAAAGACCCCAGAATAATAGTGCCAGAAATATAGCTAGTCGCTGAATAAAATCGTTTACAGATGCTCATGAGCACAGGAGAAATACTCCACCATAAGTTTTCAATCCCGTCAACCTTTGTTGCTTTCCAATTCTGCGTCATTTCAATTGCTTTGAAGAGGATATTTCTCCGCACGGTCGCCGCGGAACACTTTTGAGAGCTGTCAAAGCCGTTCTCTTCCTCTTTTGCAATGCAGTAAACTCCGTCATTAAGAGCGCAGTGAATGCTCCGTATATTATCCCAGTACTTTTCCATCTATTCTCCTACGATCCAATCGAATTCAATTTTGCAGAGAGGTCTTGTAGCCGAGTGCTCAGTCTTCGACGCAGCAGACTCCCAGCCCCGCCCACCGCTCCCCCCCCCACGCCCCCCCCCCCGGCGGCGCGCAGGAGGCCTTTTATTGCTGCCGTGAAGCCCCACGCTGCGGGAATTATGGAAATTAGTTTGTGAAGGAGGCGGAGGAAGGGCTTATTCATGCAGTCTTCATATAACTACAACGCCCGTTATTGCCGTAGTTTTTAGAATCCCCTCCTCAGGACTACGGGACGCACGAGGAGTCGGACCGGCTGCACCTTGGGGGGTGGGTCAAACGCCCCCCCACATGACTCAGGGACACTTTACCGCGGGGCCGCGTCGCACTTGTTACCCGCGACGCGGGATAGGTCGTTCCCAGCGCCTGCGTCCGCGGGAGTGTTCTTTTCGTTCGCCCCTCGTGCGTTAATTATACCGCGCGCGCGCGGCGCGGCGGGGCCGCGGGACAAATTAAACGAAGGAGAGCTGATTATGGTTTTCTTGTGATGTTCATAAAGAAGCGTAGGCGAGTGCTTAGCCGGACCGTGGCTGATGCGGCGAGGGCGCGTCCCCGGGGCTGTACTTCATAATGGCTCGTTAAAAGAGAAGTTAATAAAGGAGTTGAGGCGAGGTTCATCTTACATATTACCGTCCTCACGGGTTGTAACTCTCAGGAGGTCAGGGATGACTTTGGAAGGGGGAGTTATCGTTGGTTGGTAACGGTCCTGCGCGACGCAGAAAAACGCTACCGATGCTCCAGCTGGAACGTCAATGAGACGTTTTTCGCCGTGTGTACAGGGTATTCATACGAACCTATTTCTTTTCGTGATTTCAAAGCCGGACACATAATTCATATTTTTATACTATGGTGATAAATGTCAGAAACAGAAATATAAATAAGAGCGTAGGCTTTCGCGGCCGGAGTCAGTCATAGACACAGATGGCAACGTTTCGGGCGCAATTCTGCGACCTTCCGCATTTTGCCCTGAGGAAGGTCGAAAAATGGCGGGCGAAACGTTGGCATTTGTGCCTAGGACACGGTCTGAAGGACAGAAGTCCAAATAATCTGATTTGTTTATTGAACGGTACACAGTTTATTTATATTTATATTATTTTAGTGAAGCCTCTGGGATGGCTGATGGGCAGCGTACTCGCTTCCCATGCTGTGGTCCCGGGTTCGATTCGAGGCAAAAAGGCAGAGTTGACGCTTTCCTTTAAAATCGTCCCAGTTTCTGTAGCTGTGTGACGAAGAAAACCTCAAGCAGGTGGATCTTGCCAGTTACGGTGAAGAGAATACGTCATGTTCGCCTCTTGTCGCTCTTACCCCCAAGCATGGGAATTTAAATAGGCCCAGTCAAGGGGGACACCGGTAGCTGGCCTGCGAAGTCGGGACTACCGACCTAATAACGCCAAATATATCTTCGTAGAAAATAAACTGAAATATTTGAATTTTCACATAAATCAGAATATTAGGTTTTTATGTCCATTACATTACGTAATTTTCCAGCTACGCCTCCATCCAATCGTGAGTGAAGAGCGAGCTACACCTTTGATTTGAATGGGAGCCCAAGGCTCCCAGCGAGTGTGCGATTTCCAGCGCAAAGCAGGTGGAGGGGAATCATCTGCGTTCCCCCCCCCTCTTCCTCCTCGCCCTCGCCCTCGTTCGATTCCGACCGCCCAAACCACTGGCGGCGGGGGCGGCGGTCCCAGCCAAAGCAGATGCGGCAAATTCTCTTTCTATCAATCGTAATGGAACGGGCCGCTCTATTCAGGTGCACAATCACTTTTGTTTGGCGAGTGATGGTTGGGGCGGTCCGGATTCAATCTCTTCTTTCTCTGCACGTCGCGTGAAAGGTACTAATGACCCGGGATGCCATTATGCTGATCCGGAGTTCAATCAGTGATGCCCTTTTTAGTGCTCGCAAAGAGACATTAATTAAGAAGGATGGTTCAAATGTTTGTTTAAGCAATAATGAAACAATAAAATCGCTTGCATTTGTTGTTACATGGTAAATTCGATCAGTATTGTGTTAGTATAAGAATGAAAGGATTAAGAAACTCATTGTTTACCTTTCAGGTGGTGCCATTTTCATTTTACTAATTTGGAATTTTCATTGTTTGTATTTTCCGAATAAAAACGTGATAATTATAAAATCTTAAACGTTTCATTATTTATTTCATTTTATTAGATATGAGCGACTTCCGAGGTCTATATGACTTGCAGCCTACGTTTTAGTTTATTTTGTGAGCTTATGTAACTTTAAGGAATTGTCTTGAATAAGAGAAAGAGCTGTAATAATTATTTGCATCTTTAGAAAATATTTTACTTCCCAACTTGTATTTATTAATATACTCGTACAAATATCTTGCAGATGATGAATTCAAGATAATTTGAAAGGAGGAAGAAAGGTTCCGCTTTAAGTGCAAGGATTTAAGTTGTGCTGCTTCATTCTTGAGGGGTCGTTTAAGGAAGATTTGATATTTACTTCCCGCGAGTGGGTGAACTGTTTGGAAATACTCGGAGCCTCGCGCCTTCTACCCCTTTCTTCTCCTCCCCCCTCACACACACACACACACACACACACACACACACACACACACACACACACACACACACACGGGGTGGCGTGAGTGCGTTTGCCGCTCCTGGGCCGCGCCGGGAGCAATGTATGGCGCTTAACAATACACGGCCCCCTTGGCCGGGCGCCAACATATGTCCGGCTGATAGGGCTGCATTACTCTCGGAGATTCGGGAGCCGCTCGCGGAGTTCCAGACCCCCCTCCCCCTCCGTGGCTTCCGCCGCCGCGGGCGACCGATGGCCGAAAAGAATTCGGAATCTACGCGCACTGCGAATCGCAGCGTGGAAAACTCGTGTTTCGAAGAACTCCTTTGTTTATGTTCCCATTTTACTTTTTAACAACCAGAAGAACCGTACTCTCTGTTTGCCCCACAAAATATGATTACTGAGTTTTGTAAGCGCTCAACTGTTTTGTTTGAGTAAATTGTCTCTGGAGAACATGATATTTAGTGTTCGATAAATATATATCTTTCAGTTTATTTAGTTGTTAATATAGTGGACTGTATGAAATATTACATCCCTCTCCTTACTGAGTAGGAAAGTATATCGTGGAAGTTCACTTTTAATGAGCGTTGTTTGAGGAAATTCATTATTTACTATTGGCATATGAGTAGTTTTCTGGCAAAGGATTCACTTAATTGTAAAGATCACGTTTTCCACATCAAATATTAAAAAAATCGTATTTCCATCAAAATCTCGAGATCTGCATTTTTATTGCTTGCTTATTATCTTTCTCCAGGAATACGTAGAGGAGCCATTGACCTATTAAAGTAAACCTTATTCTTTGCCAAAGTTTATAAAAATCTGTTGAATCTAATGTGTGGATGCAGTATTATACCTCTAGATGCTCACAGATGTTATTGTGGAGGCATATTCAATCAGATTGAATGAAAAGATTCGCCTCTACATCTGTAAGATTGATATAACAAACTATGAATCTCTTATTTTTTGAATAATAATAATAATAATAATAACAATAATTTTTTTGTATATTTCGCATACGACTTATCACCTTCTTATCTTATATTGCACGGTACCACAATCATTACACGTAATTTATCGTTCCAAATATTTGTTATTTTCTTTCAGAAAATAATATCCATTTGCTCATTTTCATTGCAGACATTCTGAAACATGAAAGTGTTAAGGGAACACACGATGAAATATATTTTGGAATTAATCTGCGAGGTCATCATCATTAATACTGTGCGTTGTGAGTGAATAATATTCACCTCGAGTTCTTTTTTATCTTAAAAAAAATCACAGTGAAATTATATTTTTTAAAACAGAATAATTCTCATTTACGAGTTGCCGTTTATATTACAATATCATAAATGTCCTAAATGACACCTTAATTGTGGCCATGGCATGACAGACTCTGAGCCTCATTTTTCCTCTATCACCTACTATCTGCCTCCCTTTATCGGAATCGCTTTTGTATATAAAAAGGGTTCGTTTCATAGGGACGGCCATCCCCATCCAAACATGAGCTCCCGTTCGATATTAGAATGTAAATAGCCATCTGGCGAAAATTGCGCACTAATCCTTGGTCGTTTGCATACCTTTACGGCGGTTAATTGCTACTAATTGGTGGCAACCGTCTACGGCCGCTCAATGAGACCTCGTGTCCCGCTCGTCACTCTCGTGTAGAAAGCAAAGAACTGATGTAGGCAAGTTCTCCTTTGTGAATCGTACTATAGTAGATTGGAACAAACTACCTGCAAAAGGACTAGAGACTCTTCCTTCTAATGTAGTGAAATTCAAAAATATACTTAATTCTATGTAGGTCATCATTATTAGCACTGGGACTTTTTTATTATTATTATTATTATTATTATTATTATTATTATTATTATCATTATTATAATCGTTAGTATTATTAATAATATAGTCATGTCTCTTATTCAGTGAAGTGAAGTGAAGTGTAGTGTGGCGGGGCACGGAAGGGGAGGGGAGTGTAGTGTAGTGCAGCGCAGTGAAATGAAGCGAAGTGAAGTGAAGTGGAGTGAAGTGAAGTGTTAGAAAAGCTATAAGTCAACATATAGATAACTCAAAATTAATTATAACTAGGATATTAATCTCTAATTCTAATTGTAAGTATATTTGTAAATATTCGTAATAGTTTTGTAATTGTATATCTAGTTGTAATAATGTTTGCCACCGAGCATTAGCTCAAAGCGAACTTTAATAAATCTATCTATCTATCTCTCTTCACCCCGCGGACACGGGCGGACTCGTAGCGCGAGCAGAAAATGCTCCGGAAGGACTACACCGCGCATCTCGAATTAGTTCAGGTCATTTAATGACGTGATTTGAACCAACTGTTTGTGTGAGATAAGTTTCAAGTTGTTTTAGATGATACCTATTAATCGGTTTATTCCATTCGTATTAACTTCTTTATTCAATATTTCTTATGTTCCTTACACTATTTAACCTCAATCGATTCTTCTTCGATAAAATATAATAAAGACTCGTAACGCGAGCAGAAAAGGCCCTGGAAGGACAACACTTCACATTTCGAATTAGTTCAGGTCATTTAATGTCGTCATTTGAACCAACTGTTTGTGTGAGATAAGTTTCAAGTTGTTTTAGATGAAACCTAAATCAATTAATCATGATTTTTCAACTCGTATTAACTTCTTTATTCACTATTTCTTAATGTTCTTTGCACTATTCAACATCAATCAATTCTTCTTCGATAAAATATAATATAGGAAAGACTCGTAGCTCAAGCAGAAAAGGCTCTGGAAGGACTACACCTCGCATTTCAAATTAGCTCAGGACGTGATTTGAACTATTTGTGTGAGATAGGTTTCAAGTTTTTTAGATGAAACCGGTTTATTCCATTCGTATTAACTTCTTTACTCAATATTTCTTAATGTTCTTTACACTATTTAACCTCAATCAAATCTTCTTCGATACATTATAATGAAGGAAAGATGGTTGGGCTCAATGGCTGGGCACAGGATCTGAATGCGTAGCCGCATGTCGCTGGTAGGATGGCACTGGTACCTGTCTCTTTATCAGGTGCGAGTTACGATTAGTTTCAGGTTTCAGCCTCCCAATAAACATACTGAAGTACTTCTCTCATTAGAACTGAGGAACATTCCGTATTATGTTACCAGCCTTGGTAACTATTTATTTGAAGGATTATTTAGAAGAGAAAAGGTTTTTGGTACAATTCTCTTTGAAGGATTATTTTGAAGAAAAAAGGCTGCGTAACTCCGAAACAAAAGCATTGTATTTAAAATATCGCTGTATATTTCAACGTTACCAATAAGAAAATATAATTCAATTTTTCAAGGATTGTAGAATGTTCAGTAAATACCATTAATAACTATTCATTCAATATTACTCACATAAGAACATGTAAGATCCTGCTACGTCTAAAAATTGTGATGATATTTTCACTGAAAAAGAACAATGTTTTGCTTGTCTATTTAAAAGAGATTCTGGTAATGAGCTCCGTTCTCTTCCACGGAGTCTTAAATTCTCCTTGTTAGCTCGCTGCCAGAAGAACGGTTTCACCTACGGTACTAACAACTTTCCTCAATATTGCCACCAAAAGTCAAGAAAGGTTGGTGTATTTGCTTCAACTTGCTTTCCTTCACCAACTCGAGTCTTTTGTATTTAGTGCGCTTGCTGCACCCCAGTTCAAGAAATTGTGGACACACTTAAAAAGAAACTGAACGAGTTTACGCAGAAATCTGCAATTTTTCAAAGCAGTCAAATACCCATTCGTTTCACATATGCTAACTCAATAATTTATCTATAGCTAACACTGAAAACACGCCGGTTATTGAAAAATAATGATGTCCCCCTGATAGAGGAATAAAAATAACGCTATGCACATTATTTTAAATTCGCAATTATTTACTTGCACCTGAGTAAAAAGGCTAAAACCTCAAAATTGCAAACGTGTTGAAATCTACCCTAATTTATGAAAATTTAATTCTTAAACGTTTCATTGTTTTTGATGTGTTGTAATCCAAATGCCTGCTACATGCTTGGGTAATGTATTCTTGTAAAAATTACTGCATCAAAGTAACAACAGTACCTACTTAACCAAATCATAATACTTTTTTTTTCCAAACACGACGCTGCATAAACGTTTATGAGATAGCTAAAAGATATTTAACGTTAACAAATTGACGCAAGCCACGAATAATATTCCATGATTTTAAGCGATCATATTTGTTGATGGGCGAATTGAAGTTTCCCCTACACTTTGTCCAAGTTTCGAGCGCCAGTTGAAACACCGTCCAGAGATGTTTTGACGGGTGATAAGGCGTATGTGGCTCAGGACATCAATTGATGTCACTGCAGTGCTTCCGAACTAGAGGTTCTAGGGTTCGAGCCCCGATGGTGGCAGGGTTTTCGACACACGCTACATAGCTAGGTCGAGTTCAGTCGCTGTCTGGAGGAGAATTCTAGTAGCCGGCTGCTCTGATCGGTAGCTTATAGTTAAGTATAGTTTCGCCGATCAACACGAGGTGATTGCCAGAGCAGTACCCTAACAAACGGGCTACGAACCGCCCGTGATCTTTCCTCCCTCTTCCTTGTCCTATCCTCTCCACTTAAGTAAACACACGTTTTTACTTATCTACCGCACATGCCAGGAGACTATTGGGGAGGTTAGAGCTTGTCGCGACTGGGGCGGTGCCCCGCTATTGGGAGATACCTTGTTTAGGAAAGAATCCACGACCCGTGTACGTTCGCGCCGGATCTCACCATCCAACTGTGGAAGATTACCGCCACCTCCATAAAGGTATGCACTATACTTACGGATCTAATGACCTTATCAGTTCACGTGCGCGGAATCACTAATCAATGGTCATATCACTCTACTAGTGAGAGCCCGTTGCGACATCTTGCTGCTCCCTTTTGCATTTTGAGTGTGTGACGCCGGTTGCCTGCTGGACGCGTAGAACGATAAATGGGTGCTCTGAATATAAATTACGTCAAAGGTACTGAAATCCTTACTGTAGAATATGAAGTTTTAGGTTAGATACTGGGATCATAAATTCACAGATGACCTTTATGTCCTCCCAACCTTCCAGTCATTGACTTTGCTAAGTCTATTTTGACTTACTTGTACAATGTTTTCAAATTGGCATTAAACGGGGAATCCATTTTAACGAATCATTTTTAATTAATTGATGTACTCAATCCAAATAGAGTTAAAAATTTGTAAAGATGTAAAATGTGTAAAGAATTGCTCAATCATGTTTCTTAATCAAAATTCCCTAATGTACCTCCATTTTTATTTCGAAAAGTTGTCAATTCGCACTGATATAGATCTTACTGTCCTAGCCTATCGTGGTATATGATAAACGCCTTATCGCAAACAATAATACGGAGAGATGGCTTTTACAGCCTGCAACATAAAAAATCTTCCATGAAAACAGTAACCTCTAATCGTTCTTCAGAAGGGAGACATACAAATTGTTAATAATTGTGCATAATGCTACTTCCATTCCAGGTATAAAGTTATCATCAAGCATTGCTTCTCCTGTTCACTCAAAAAGCAGTCATGAAAATGAAATATTACGCTGTTGTGCAACCATAGATACTATTTGTGGGTATTCCGACTTCCTGTAGTGAGATGGGCAGAGAAATGGTCCAGCAGCACGAGAGTTATCAAGAAGTGGCCTCTTCCGCAGAGGCTTCTTGTGCCAGAGAGAAACCTCCTCCGTTTGCCGGCGAGCGCTGAGGCGCGGGACCGCCCGCCGCGCGACCCCGTTGGCGGAGACTGGCGCTCGGCGCGCCTACGGCCTGCGATTGTTGGCGAAATATTTTACGGCGGCATAGGGAGAGCGCGCACCTGCTGCCGCGCAAAGGGCATAAACCGCGCTTTCTCCCGCACGCGCCCGCGCCCGCGCCTGCCAGCGTTGCCTTTTCCCGCCTCCTGCCACCGCTGCCCCGCGCCGCGCCAGCGACCCTATGACCGTCTCCGCGGCCGTCCCCGCGACCGTCCCCGTGACCGTCCCTGCACTGTCCCCACGACCAACCCCTCCACCGTTTCCATGACCGTCCCTGCACTGTCCCCACGACCGACCCCTCGACCGTCTCCGTGACCGTCCCTGCACTGTCCCCACGACCAACCCCTCCACCGTTTCCGTGACCGTCCCTGCACTGTCCCACGACCAACCCTCCACCGTTTCCATGACCGTCCCTGCACTGTCCCACGACCGACCCTCGACCGTTACCACGACCGTCTCCCCCCCCTCCCACGACCATTACCGCGACCGTCTCTGTGACCGTCCCCGTGACCGTCCCCCGTCCGCGCGACTGTCCCCACAACTGTTCCCGTGCCTGCCCCGCTGCCCACGAGCCGTAGGTATGTAACTTCATTCGATGAAAAAAACATCCATGCATTTAATATCGATTTTTTGAACCAATTGTTTGTTCACATCGATGTTTTGTTTTCGATGTTTCTTCGTGGCCGATATGTTTAAAATGGAAAAAGTCCGTCTTAAAAATTTCTATCATCATTTTTCGATATCCACAAATTGAATATCTTCAAGTCAGTGTTTCAGTGCAATAAATAAATAAAATCAAGTTTTCGCCAATAAAAAATACTCTACAATTTTTTAATTATCGAAGCAGATAATCCAGATATTGTGATTTTTCCCCGTTGCATGGCGAGAACCGGCGCCAACCTACCGTCGGTTAGCGGAGTTTGCCACCAGGTTTCTCCCACCAGCAGGTCCCGCCGCAGCCGAGCCAAGTTCTAAGCTCCCGACCAGTCTCCGGCATGAGTGGTAGTGTAGTGCATTTTAGTGTGTGTACAAGGGGTGAAAATAGAACAAGAAATGAAAAGGAAAGTTCGCGCGCTGTCTGCTCCGGTATTCGCCCGGTGATGATCGGAGAAACCACGGAAAACCGCCGATCAGAGCAGCCGGGCGCTAGAATTATCTTCGAGACAGCGTCTGAATTCAACCAAGCTGACAAGCTAGGGTCGAGCATAGGACCTCCCGGTCAGAGGCACTGCAGTGGCATCAGTTGATGCCCTGAGCGACCTCACCCGGCCGACCTGCGAGGAGGGCGTGGCAGCGCGGCCGTCGGTCTGCCCCGCTCTCCGCACGAGCCCCGAGAAAACACTCGGCGCCGCCTTTTGTGTTATTTTTAACCTCAAAATCCTTTTCCTTATCTTTTTACTCGCGCGCGTGAGATTTATAACGGTCGGCCGCGCCGTGGGGTGGTCCTCCGCCGCTCACTCGGCGAACGCGGCGTGAAAGCGAGCGCCCGCACTGGGAAACCGCGCAGATACTGTAGTCGCAGATTGATTGGTTGGTTGGTTAGTGATTCCGGGCGCGTCAACTGCTTAGGTCAATAGTTCCATAAGTGTAATGTTTTTTCCATGGGAGATGGCGGTGATCTTCTCCCGCTGGATGGCGAGATCCGGCGCCGACCTAGCGTCGGCTAGCAGGGTTTCCCCCTAACCAGGACTCTCCCACCAGCGGGACACTACCTCAGCCGGGACAAGCTCTAAGCTCCCGACCGGTCTCCCGGAATATGTGGTAGTGTAGTGCATGTTAGTGTAAGTGTGTGTGTGTGTGTGTGTGTGTGTGTGTGTAAGGGGCGAGGATTGGACAAGGAAGAGGAACGACAGATCGTGCGCTGTTCGTAGCCCGTTTGATAGGGTACTGCTCCGGCATTCGTTTAGTGTTGATCGGCGGTTCAACGTGCGAAAACTCTCGCATGTTGAACGCCACCCTCCCCTCTTTTTTTCCATTTCTATATTAAGCATGTAATTTATCTAATTGATAACAGTACAATACCCCCTTGTCAATACAAACTATTCTTATTTAATTTTATTACCGAGAAGAGAGGTACACTCGTGTAATTCAGTCGCGTAGAACATCAAGTAATTAGTTTAATTTCACATGCAGTTGCAGATTCTACAGGGTCTGAAGAGGTGGGGTAGAATCGTCGAGAAGCTTCGAACCAACAAAAATATAATAGACTGTTTAAGATCTTATCCTGTAGAATACTGTGTAAAAAAAACTTTTCTTTGAGATGTCTGGCCTCAAAATTTTCGATTTTGAGGCTGTATAACACTTCACTTAGGTGTTACTTAACGATATCGATTTAAAAAAATCCGACTATGTGTTGCGGGTTGCATTGAACATCAATATGGCTATGCTGTTTTTTTTTTAATCCTTCATATTTGTAAAGTCACAATGCAATTCGTCACGTCTCCGTGAAATTCTCTTTCTTTTGAGACCTCGTTTATTAAGAATGGTTGCGTATGGTGGCAAAAGGTACGTATACTACTGAAATAATATAGGAAGCGATGATGTACATAGGAGAGAGCGCACCTCAACGTGATTTTCGACGGAAAAGCCGTTTGCCATCGTCTACGCTGCTAGCATACTTGCCAGTAAGACTTACGTTTTACGTTTTGTGTAGAGAATGCGTTGTACCGAAAAATTCAATTGAGTTCAGTTCAATTTTATTTGCTTCGCTCACTTCTTTTGCCTACCAAAAACTTCCTTGTTCTGTTACCATCTTTCGTAAACCTACTTCATACGGCTTTAGAACAAGATTTAAAAATTATTTGTGAAATTATGCTTGTACACATCAGCTTATGCCTGTATGCTGACCAACTCTCAACAACCTTTCGGGTCCAAAGAAATTCGTTCTCCGACTAACTTGTCCCTTTGCTGTACTTCAACGGTGTAATTTGCGTGGGAGGTGTATCTGTAACAGAATTATGGCGTACATTGTAAGCTTGCGCACAAGTTAAGAGAAACTGCCTCACCACCACAGGCAGATTCATTGTTTCTGGGAAAGTTAAAAGCCTTCCCTGAATATCCAAAATTTTAAAAGGTAAGACGAAGATTAAGCGGAGTAAAATACAATTTTATTCAACTGACTACTTTCTAAACAGCTTATGTTAAATTATTTATTCCCTATACTCAGAGATATTAGCGTGGGTGGCTTCATTTTTTCAGGCGGAAGAGCAAGCCTTTTCACTTGAGCTATGTACCCATTAAGGACTTTATTAATATTATTTACCTTCACTCGCAGTTTCCTGAATCCATGTTAATGCTCACCACTAATGACATGTTTTATACCATTCTTTGCTAAGCAGGAACTTCGTATGCTCTGAAATTGTTCCAGTTAGAAGACACGGTTTCTGCCAGCGGAATAATGCTGACTCTGACTTCAAAGTTCCGTTCGACCGAAATATACATGTGATAAAAAAAATACCGGAAACAAATTGGTTGCGTCTATGGTGCATTGAGAAAGCAAGAGAAAATTGAAATTTCGAAGTTTTGAAAACCGTGTTTTCAGAAAACATTTTTGCATCCTAAATTGTAATTGCGCATTAATTTAATTGACTTGTACACGGTAAGTTCGAAGCTACTGTTTGAATTTTAAGTTCGAATTCCACATATTTAAAACTGAAAAAAGGAATTTGAAACTTAATATTGATTTTTCCTTTTCTTTTTCTTTTCTCTAAAAGAAAATAATGTTTCACCTAAAGAAATTATTATCGAAATGAACTTTTATTAATAAATAAGGTTTTCAACTTTGATCACATTTTTATGTACTTTAATCACTATTTTTTCCTCCTGCTAGTAACGTAGTCATTTTTGATTATTGATTAGAAAGTGAAATAGAGTTAACAATCTTCCAAAATTAATTCTTGTACTATTCATCTGATGACATCTGATGATGGAGATTGTCCAAAAAGAAAGTAAAAAAACCGTTACAAAATTTATATTATATTCTGTACTTTCTCTCATACTGAGTGCATTGTATAACAAAAGTTATGCAATGCTGCGACAAAACCCGGAGACTTTTCGGCAGAAAAATTCGCATTCTAAGTTCCTGATGCCGAAAATGATATTTTATATTCTATGTATTTATTTATAGCATATTACTCCGTCTCACAAGTTTCGGACTCCTTGTTCTGTGGGTTCTTGATACCAACAAATTGGTTACGGAATGTCTGTCTGTCCGCCCGCCCGCCCGCCCGCCCGCCCATCTGTCCGTCCGTCCATCCGTTCGTCCGTCCATCTTTCCGCCCGTCTGTTATTCAAAACACCTGCGACTAAACCGTAAGTAGGATTTTTACCAAAGTTGATATTCTCCGAACGATCCGGCTGATGTCGCCGCCCCTTGAATTTGATACCGATGTTTTAATCTTTGGGGATACTACACGTGAAACCACAAGAACTTACTCAATTTTTTTTCTCAAAAAAACGGCTTCAATTTCTTTATTAAACTTTGCCCACGGACAGCTTAAAGGACACAATCAAATAACGTATGTGTCAGTTTCGTTGAGTCCTGATACGTTATGATCAATAATAATAATAATAATAATAATAATAATAATAATAATAATAATAATAATAAATTGATTAATTGTTCTATTTTTATTATTAATGACTATTACGTCCGTTTAGGTATTAATTTTCTGGCATTATTGAGTATTAATCATTTTCACAACTTTGTGACCACTTTTCCCAAAGAACCAGACTACGCTTCGTATTTGAAAACTGTTGGGATATCTGCAACGAACTCCAAAGGGCCCACCTCTGGGAGTCAATTCCGAGGTCCCATCATCGCTTGAGTCGTGCAGCGCCTCTCCTTTGTGCGTTCGCAAATGCACAAACGCCGCATGTAACGGCTCTGTATTAAAACATCCTGTTTAATTTATCGCTTGTTTGAAAATTCAATTCCGAGTATGATGAAAACGGGCGCCGGTGTTTGTTTTCGGAGCGCACAAGGCTTGGCGAACGCCACGCATCCGTGTCACAGCGGGAGCGGGCGGAGCCTGCGTATGTGGGCAAGCGTGCAATTTTTTTGTGACCGCGTTGCAGCGCTGTCTCTCTCCTCCCTCCCTCCTCTCTCTCTCTCTCTCTCTCTCTCTCTCTCTCTCTCTCTGTCGGAGGCACCTCCCGAAACTCTGTTGGCTCTTGTGATTACGTTTCCCTTCAGCTACATCTAAATCATTCACGACTATTATGAATGGAGCGTTCGCATCGGTTGGGTGAGCGTGTGCTCGACAATTTACTGACCCACGCCACTCGATCACATTGTGCTAGGATAAAAACACGCGAGAGTAGAGTCAACAGACATTGTGTGATGGATTCGGCGGGTTTTCTCGGATTGGGTTTTGTGACCGAGTTGACGCAGCATACAAAGTTTGGTTCTGATGATTATTCTTTCGTTTGTGTTTTCTCTTTCATTTTCTGTATGAATTTTTCCATCCCTTTGCGTTGCGTATGTTCTTCATGGTCCTGCATGAAGGAGTATTTAATTCATCTACTACACATTTTCCCCTTATGACTGAATGACTTTGACAGGTCTCGTTCCAAACCAAACTAATCTTACTAATCGAACTGGCTGTTAATGACACTTTTACTCCTGATTAATCAAATGTGTCCTATCAAAACTGATGTTTGTAAAATACCAATGCAGTATGTGTACGTTACACGATTTGAAATGTCCACAGTCTTTGCTTAATTAAAACAATATATGAATAGAGTGTTGCACTGCGAGACCTCGACAACCAATTTACACTTAATATTTAATTGTCAAGAAAATATGACTTATACAAGTTGATTTTTTAATGTTTCAACAAAAAGTTATTGCACCATGAAAATTACAACCTTCGAATTCTCATCACATGTATCAGGGGAAACCCCCTGCAGGTCAAGTTCGAGGTGCCTCTTCCGCCATTCGTATTTCCGCCATCTTTTCTTCGAATATCCTTTGAGGCTTTCCTCTTCAGTACGTCTATATTTGACCTCTCACTCGACATATTTGGAATGGGAGGCTCTGTCAGTTGCTATCACCGACGACACCTCAGTATCATCTCTCAAACTCCACCAACTATAAGGTCGTGTACTCCCTAGATGAGGTTTTGTTGTTGTTGTTGTTTTTTATTTTTTATTATTATTATTATTATTATTACAGAAATGTTTCATGGTCAGAAAGACCCACACAAATTTCGGATTTAAATATGTGTTTGTCTGTACTACAAATTTGATTAGGGGTATATTCAATGATACTAGTTCTTTTGGATATTTTTCACTCAAATAAGAAATCGATTCATAATATGACTGTATAGGTTAGAACAACACTTATGTCAACTTGTCCTTAAAATGGGAAGATATTGAACTCGAACAACTGATTTTATCATGAGAACAGTATCAATTTCTTCTCCAGTTGTACAACTAACTGCATAATATAAATGAGGTAAGTTTCCCTAGGAGGTAAGTTTCCAGAACGTAAGTTTAGGAGGTCATCAACCAAACACACCATCAACCATCAACCTAGGTCATCAATCAAAAGAAAAGATAATTTCATGAAAAAACTTCATTGAAGCAGATGAAACACATCCACCAGAAAAGAAGTATTTGTCATACCGTGGAATCAACATTTGTATCGATATCATAGGAGTCTGTTACCTACGGTAGGTACCACTGTGTGAAAACGTTAGCAGTTGTACGTCACTGTGCTATGCTTAATGCTGACCGGACAGAAATAACTTGTGTAAAAAAAATGAAAATCGCTGAGAGCGAAATCCGGGTTACAGAGTAGAGGGGGGGGTGAAACATCTTCCAGCAGTACTTCTGCAGATCTACTGTGAACCGAGCACGCTGAAGTTCGAATCAAGCCCCCAGTCATCTTTTCTTACACCTAAAGAAATTCGTGTCCAACCAGCAATAGGTGTGTCACAGTGACGGAGACTTGCAGGTAGCGGTAAAAAAAAAATATATATTTTGTTGACGAGCTAGGGAAACTTACTTTCTGGAAGTGCATCGTACCATTCTGTACCAGATCAGGTGACTCACAGCGTCAATTGATGTCACTCCAGTCCCTGTGATCGGGAAGGTTTAGTGTCCTAGTCCCAACAGTGGCAGGATTTTCGACACCAGTTACAAAGGTAGATGGAGTTCAGCCACAGTCTGGAAGAGGATTCTACAAGGTGGCTGCTCGGATCGGTAGTTTTCTGTGGTTTCTCCGATCAACACCACGGAATAGTACCCTCAGAAACGGACCACGGACAGCACGAGATCTTTTCTTCCTCTTGTTTGTCCTATCCTCTCCCCTTACACACACACTTACACTAACATGCACTACACTACCACACCTGCCGGGAGACCGGTCGGAGCTTACGGCTTGACACGGCTGGGGCGGTGTCCCGCTGGTGGGAGATACCTGGTTTGGGAAAACCCCGCTAGCCGACGTGTATGTCAGCTCCGGATCTCACCATCCAATTGGTGAAAATCACCTCCACCTCCGAGGAATGAAACACGCACTACACTTACGGGACGAACGACCTTCGCCGTTGGCGCTCCACGAATCTCTAATGAATCAATGGATGATATTATCGTAGGTGAATCTTGGAAGTCTGTGTCTTGTTCCGGTCTCTCCGGGAGCGGAAGACCACGTGAGCGCGCATCGACGCCACCGCCCCCCCCTAAAGGCCCCGGTGAAATACGGCGGCGCCGCGACGCCCTCGCCGGCACCTCTGCCCCGCGGCGATTCTTCTCAGTTAAATTTAGTCCCTCAGTTAGATTTGTGGGAGTCGGCGGAATCTGCCGGCATTCGTCACCGGCCCACGCTGCCCCTCTCGCCGCGGCGCCCGCTCTGCGCATGCGCCTCATCTCCCCTCACGCTCTCTCACTCTCACCCTCTGCCTCCTCTCACTCTCTCACACACTCTCACACTCTGTCTCTCCCTTTCTCTCACTCTCACTCTGCCTCCTCTTTAACTCCACACCGGGAGCGGTAGCTCAGTGCATCAACTGATGCCACTGCAGCGCCTCTGACCGGGAGGTCCTGGAGGAGAATTCTAGCGGCCGGCTGCTCTGATCGTGTTTTCGTGTTTCTCCGATCAACACTAGCGAATACCTGAGCAGTACTCTAACATGACCACGGACCACGCGCGATCTCTCCTTCCTCTTCCTTTTCATATCCACTCTCTTACTTACACTTACATGCACTATCCTACCACACATGTCGGGAGACCCTTGCCTTTTCACAACTTTTACTTTTTGCATTTTGCTTAGATACGAATGTATCCATAGTCTCCATGTTTGGGGTGTCGGGGGAGGGGGAGATGTTTACTTGACGAAAAACAAATGAGCCTTAAGACACTGTTACATGTAACAAAGAGACTAAGCTGATATGGTTGTTCGAAATGAAGTAAAAATTAGATGAAAATACATATGGGTCGGGAATTAACCCTTCAGCATTTATACGAAATCGTTTTCTGTCGTTTCGTCAAAATAAATTGGGCCTCTTCAGAAAAAAAGCGTATGTGATTAATTTAACTCTGTTACATGTTTTGGACAATGAATGAAGTGTACACTTATATAAAAGGCAGAACTTTATGTTGAAAACAGATAAAGAGGTCATAGTTCATTTGTAAATTCACTGTATCTATGTTTGACATCAAGTAGTACCTTGTTTACGTAAGTTTATTCTAATTTTATGACCAAAAACAAAAACTATGCTAAATTGCGTAAGTTTGAAAAGTGAGAAAGTGTATGATTACGATTCCAACTGAATGCTAAGGGCTTAATATTCGTATCACATGTTCATTTCCATCCCTCCTTCAGTAACATGTGTCTCTAATGCGTGAATGATTGTAAATTATGTATTTAGTTACATCATTTCTGAACCCTAGTGAAAAAAGGAATTAATTTTAACAATGATACATAATGCATTATTTACCATTTGGACTGTATAAATGAGTATAAACAACCTGTAACAACTATTGTACTACAGCTTCCGGGTCAATGACCCCCATCTCGATCAGGTTTTTCGTCCAGTTTCCCTGATCCATTGAGCAAATGCTGAGATGGCCCCTTGTTTTGCTTCTGGACATAAATGTAACTTCATTTTCTGTCACGTCTTCTAGAATTCAGTGGAAAATACAATTAATCAAATTATTGTTTCCATGTTGTCGCGGCAGGAAGTAATAAGAGCCAAAATTTATTGCTTATTTATCTTTGAAAATAGATTTTATTACATGGGAGTTTTTTTGTTTTTTTTCTCCCTTTCAAAATTAAAATTTTATTGCTTATTTATCCTTGAAAATAGATTTTATTACATGGGAGTTTTTTTTTTTCTCCCTTTCAAAATTCAAAATTTATTGCTTGTTTATCCTTGAAAATAGATTTTACTACATGGGAGTTTTTGTGTATTTTTTCTCCCTTTCAAAAATTCAAAATTTAAGTAGTATATGACAGTGTAGGGATCACAGAATTTTGAAAATGTGCACACAATTCACTTTTCCCCATAGCATGTCATACGCAGTTTTTAACTGTTTTTTTGACGTAAAATAAATAAGAAATCCGGGAGTAAAAACCGCCTTGCTTCAACAACGGATGAGCAAGCCCCGCAATCATTAATTTCGACGCGCTACATCTATTGCTTATCACCACA
This sequence comes from Teleogryllus oceanicus, assembly GCA_964035755.1. Classification (NCBI taxonomy): domain Eukaryota; kingdom Metazoa; phylum Arthropoda; class Insecta; order Orthoptera; family Gryllidae; genus Teleogryllus; species Teleogryllus oceanicus. The sequence goes on along the minus strand of CAXIVR010000014.1, from coordinate 22,084,365 downwards.
AGTATTTGAGGGATACATCTTTTATATAACAGTGATTTTAATCAGCGGTTAAAAGGACATGATGACATAAATTTGCCGTTTCGTTTCGTATGACTTTCAAAAACGTTGTAATATGTTGTATTTGTTCTCATTTATGTAATTCACGTTTGTAATATCGATTAGTAGTGTGCATCATCAAACAAGCTGCTGATACACTGGGTTTCCAAGAAGTTACATTGTTGATTTTCGCCCTTTTCCTGTGTATCAAACGAAGCCCCAGACTCTTGTCACATGGGCGGAAGCTGCATTCTTTTCTTTCAATTTCTGCGCCCATTGGAAGTTAATAACATAGATTCATAATATTGTATAATTCAGCCTATGAACGCTCATAAGTAAAATTTAATTGGTGTTCCACTCTATCAAGTTGAATGTTTAACCAAGTAAAAAAACAAATAAGAAACATTTCATTTATAAACGAATCATTTAATAGTACGATTGAACAACGTGTTAACTCGGGTAGTGGGAATACGAAATAAAAATAATACATCTTGGCTATTTAACGCTTTTCTTGGAAGCTGTAATGACAGTTCGCGCGGTTATATGCACGTTTCTGATTTCCCGTCGCTTTGTTGTAAAGGATGAAAATCATGATTTAGGCACTAAACTAGTGACACTGCAGTGCCTCAGACCGGGAGATCCTAGGTTCGCGTTCCCACCGTGGCAGGATTTTCGACACTAGCTTTTCAGCTAGGTCGAATTCAGTCGCTGTCTGGATGAGAATTCTAGCAGCCGGCTGCTCTGATCGGTAGTTTTCCGTGGTTTCTCCGATCAACACCAGGCGAATGCCGGAGCAGTACCCTAACAAAACGAACCACGGTCTGCGCGCGATCTTTCCTTCCTCCTCCCCTTACACACACATTTACACTAACATGCACTACACTACTACATATTCAGGGAGACCGGACGGGAGCTGACAGCTTGTCCCGCTGGGGCGGTGCCCGCTGGTGGGAGATACCTGATGGGAAAACCCCGTTGCCGATTGTAGGTGGGCACCGGGTCACAGCGTCCGGTGGGAAATAATTTCCGCCACCTCCCGCGACAAAACATGCACCACATTTATAGGACGAATGTACTGTTTAGCTGTTGACGCGTGCGGAAACACTAATCAACCAACCAAAATGTTAATACATACATTTGATGATGAAAAGAAAACTGTTGTTGAGCGTGAGGGGGGTAAAATGCGAGTAGTGTCGTCCATCCGGTGCCCGTCTCGCGCAGGTCGAGGGGTCGCGGCGCAGGAGTGCGTGGGTGTAGGGGAGGGGCCGACGCCGGTCACGTCCGATGCAATGCGCCTGTTGCTGTCACTTCCCCCTGCGCCGGCCCCGCCCCCGCCCGGCTCAAGCACCATCGCCTGCTGCCCCTTCCAGAGCCTGCTGTACTTCGAGGGAGCACTCAACTGACCAGGGGGGTGGGAGCGGAATTGGTTAGATACCATATTTCAAATGCGAAATGGGAGGGTCTAGTGTTTCAATTTAACAATGAATTAGATTAATTAAACAATATTACCACATTACATCGAGCACGTGATTTTTTGGGTTCTTGGGTTCTTGACTTTTTATTTTTGATGGAAACAATGGCTTTACTTGGGTTTGCGTCTAAGTGAATTAAAAGAACTTTGACAACATGTAGGTATATTTTTTGCATCCTACTTATAGTAATTGGACAACATTCGTGTGTCCGTGCAATACCGACAGTTAAGCCTCTTCAGGATCACCGTTTCGGTGGAGTGCTATTTCATTCCACACTTCTCGAGGAGGTTGGAGAGCTGACCATTTTGTTTGGATTCAAATAAGCTAATTCCAAAAATGATTCCAAAACGAATCTTTTGGGGAAATTTTAAACATCCGAAACGCGGTTTCGGGAGTTACATCATCTATAGATATGTCTGGTAGCTCATCCCATTCCTCTCAACAAAATAAAGCGGTAGACACTAATCTTAACCCGATGTATCGAGAATATCCTGCCAAAATTTTAGGTAAAACGTGACTCTGGAGGTTTTAAGGCAACTACAACAGTGAAGCACGTACTGTCTTTCCGGAATAACGTAAATTGTTACAACTTAATTCACCAGTCATGATAATTAAATTCATTTTCGAAATGAAACAGAAAAAATATTTATGCGGGTCCTTTTTCACGTAACTCTGTCCCGGGATGAAGAGGGTCGGAGACTGCGTAATTCTAAAATGTTTTTATTATGATCTTGCACATCACAAGAAAATGTTTAACAGGAAAGTACCTCGAATGCGATACTCTAGGGTAATACAAGGGATTTCATAACAAAGAATAACGCTAAAATTAGACTTGTTTCCGTTCCCGCCCTAGAGTAGGAAAAACATTTTGTCAAAATAAAACCCGCCCTAATACTCATTGACATGCTATGTTTTCTTTCGTTTTTTGTATAAACTTGTTATAAAATTATTGAAATTCTAATAAAACGAGTGCTTTCATTTTTCATATGACAATGAAATCAAATTTCATTTGATCATTACTAATATATAACCATACATAGTCTTATTGTCATTTCTTTCGTAGAATGTTTAATAATTATTCGTTACGTTTGTTGTGTAAAAAAATCAATACGAAGAGCAATATTGTATTTGAATTTATTACTAGTTTTACACCGTCGTTTGTGAAATGTATTTTAAAGTTAAAAAAATTTCACGTAATTTCAAATCTTCATTTTATTTACGTCTGTGAAAATGTTCATGAACATCAGAATTGACTTTTCAGATTCAGTCTTCTGAAATATTGTTTTATGATCAGTAAATGTTTTTCTTTTTAAATTCAATATCGCACATACAATACAAAAAGTACCTAACACTTACCACCTTGCAATAAGTATGCATAGAGGTAATTTATAAACACTTCCAACTTTCTTAAGTAGTCCTAAAATAATGTCATGTCTCGATGATCTCTAGGGAATTGATCATGTCTTTAACAAACTGTATGTGACTGATCATTGAGTTTATAGCAATTCTTATAAACGATCATTGTCGATAAATATATAAGTATATGTTGGAAAAGTGTTACGAAATTATGGAGTGTTGAATATTTTACCACTGTTTTGGGCGCTGGTTACAGTGAAAAACGCTGCAATTAGTAAAAATATAAAAAAAATTTAAAAAGAGTTGAAAAATAGTGCCCAGACAACAACTGAAAATTGTTCTGTTTTGACGTTTTCCGAACATCTTGGAAACCTACAATTCGCACTTGGGGCAAACAGTAATTCTATCTTCAGAATTTACGACACGTGTGGGTGCCAAACTTCTGCCGTACTTTGCATTCCATTTGAAAAATTTGCTCATGCAAATGTGTGCGAGAGACTTTGCGCAATATAAAGTAGAATACTAATGTACACATTTTGTTGGCGCGCAAGTCAATGTTTTGTTGAATTGTTTACTCGAAAATTTGAAAAAGAACATAAATCGTTTTAGCAACCATAAATTTGATTAAACGAAAACGTGAAAGTAGGCTCGTACGTTAAAGTGATCAAGTAAGCAGTAAGTATAGTAACATGAATATGCGTAAATAATTACAAAGAGTTTAGCTTTATTTTGTTTTCAAACGTGCCATCATATTGAGGGTTTACTGGATCACGACAAACTGACTGGGGTGATTTTTTGTCTTTTTTCTCACCGGTGTCGAAACAGAAATCATGACGAATCGTCGCAATTCTAACAAAATATAAATTTTCTTCGTTTCATATTTTTACATATTTAGTACTATATTACATATTTGACATATTTTGCTATTTCTACAAAATATTTTTTAATCTATCAATTTTCTTATATTTAGTTACGTTTTTCTTTTTATGAGAAGAAACATTTTAAAAAATCAGACTTTTCCTACATGAATACTAAGTGCTGTCAACTTGAGGTGCATATTATTATGATGCGGTTGGATGTTTTTACAGTCCGTCACGAGAAGTGCGCAACTGAGATCATTTTCACCTTAAGGCGTGCAAAGAATAACTGACGCGTTTTGTGAATTTTAACTTAATTTCCGAGAAACTTTGGCGATCGCCCACGTGTAACACTTCAATGTGAATGCTGCACGCTGCATAATTGTTGCTGGTCGTAGATATCGCCAATTTGTACGACGGCTTCTTTGCGTATAGTTGACTGCTCAACTATGCTCCTGGATAGAGATAGAAAAAGCTTTTATTACTGATGGGAGAGTTGTAAAGTGCAAAACGTGCATATACTTGTACTCTCTAAATCATTTTTAGAACGTTTCTGTTATTTTTAAAATCTGTTGAGGTAATTTATAGTTAGGTTAATGTGTTTTATAATTTGTTCTTTTAATATTACGTATTATATCTGATTTTACATATTATTACATATTGTTATTGTTTTCATTACATAGATAGTAGATAGTTATTTATTATTTCTGCAGGAAGATTTGTACAACCTGGTGGCAGAGCACTACCATTTAATGTTAGAATGCGGAACATTACAATGTAACTTTAAATTATTTTAAGACACAATAATAATAATAATAATAATAATAATAATAATAATAATAATAATAATAATAATAATATAATAAAATGTTAACTATAAGATAATAATAACAATAATAGCATTAACTCTACATTTTATGGCTGACCTGCGTAGTTACTTTAAACTATTAAATGCACACTTCACGACATTTTAATTACACTGCACTCACTTCACAACTTTTGCAATTCAGTTCCCTTTCTACTTCTATATTGCACAACACTTCATAACACGTCACCACACTTCAATACAATACTACTTTGAATATAATTATATATTTAATAAAGCGACGCATTTAATAGTAATTATCACAGTAATAATAATAGCAATATAAAAATTAAATTTATAAAGCTTACAAGTATCATTTGTTAATTTATTTCTAAATCTATGAACACGTAGAGGAAAGGGTTCCTAGGCTGTCACAGGTAACTTATTTCAGTCCGTTATTGTTCTATTTGTAAAGGAAAAGTTTTCAACATCTGTCCTCTGTGGCCTAAACGTAATTGAATTGCTTGAATGCTTGTTGAATGTTGTGTTTATGTGCACATTTTAACATTTCTGCATATTTTCCCGATCTCTAGCAATGCCCCGCCAATAGGAAGATGGATCAATGACGTCACACGCCGGATGCGCATTCCACGTGCGCGCTGGCAGGGAGGGTGCACGACTAGGAACCAACGCGGCGTTTTCCCCAAATTCAAACATAGAGCGGTGGCTCCGAGCATCAGCTGATGTCACTGCAGCCCCTTTGACCGGAAGGTCCTAGGTTCCCACTCTCCACGGCGGCAGGATTTTCAACACTAGCTTTTCAGATAGGTCGAATTCACTCGCTGACTGGACGAGAATTCTAGCGGTCGGCTGCTCTGATAGGTAGTTTTCCGATTAACACCAGGCGAATGCCGGAGCAGTGTTCTAATAAATGGATCACGGACCGCACATGATCTTTTCTTCCTCTTCCTTGTCCTGGCCTCACCCCTTACGTACTCACACACTTACATACACTCTTTTACAGCTCGTAGCTTTCTAAATGGGGTAGACTATAAATCCGTTGTATTACGTTGCATTGTGTTGTATTGCATTGCATTGCCTGCATTGTATTACTATACATAATTTCTTCCGATACAGACTTAAGGGAGTAGCGCTCCTACAGCATATTGTGAAAACTAGTTGATGCTCAGAGCTGAGCTGCATAGTAACGCGATCTTGTGAGCACACCCTTCTTCAGACCCTAGGCCCCACCCTTGAAGGCTGCCTGGCTGCAGTCTTCGTCCGCCGATAAGTCTATGCAGTGAATGCATGACGTCACGCTTCCAAGTTTTACACAGGCCTCATGGCGGACTGAAGTAGCCCAACGCTTTTCTCTTCCTTCAAATGCGTTAAGGCCGACCGTTAACGAACTGACAAAGAAACATATTGATATGATTGTTACATAATGTAACTCAAATATTCATTATTAATAAATAAATAAATATTAAATATATATTATAAATATATTTTAATATATTTAAAATTTCTTTTGAGCAGCGATTTCTACAGGGGAGGCTCCGCCTTACAGCCTTTAATGATGGGCCGCTCCTGCGTGCACTACATATGCCGGAAGAAGCAGTCGGGAGTTGTCGGCAGTCTTGCTGGGGCGGTGCCCCGCTGGTGGGACATACCTATTTGGCGAAAGAACCCATAAGCAACGGATAGGTCGGCGCCGGATCTCGCCATCCAGCGGGAGAATACCTTCCTGCCCCCACGGAGTTCCCAGAGCTCTGCCACACACGTTGGAGATCTAAGAACCCACTTTGACGCAGGTATTATACGCGCACATTTTCTTGTGCCCCAACATACTTAACCCACTCCTTTGCTAACAGACCGGGAGCGGTAGCTCAGTGCATCAGCTGACGTCACCGCAGTGCCTCTGACCGGGAGGTCCTAGGTTCCAGTCCTGACGGCGGCAGGATTTTCGTCACTAGCTTGTCAGCTAGGTCGAATTCCGTCGCTGTCTCGAGGAGAATTCTAGCGGCCGGCAGCTCTGATCGGTAGGTTTCCGTGGTTTCTCGAACAACACCAGGCGAATGCCCGAGCAGTATCTATCAAACGGGCCACGGACCGCGCGCGATCTGTCCTTCTTCTTCCTTGTCGTATCCTCTCTCCTTACACACACACACACACACACCTACACTAACATGCACTACACTGCCACATATTCCGGGAGACCGGTCGGGAGCTTAGAGCTTGTCCCGGCTGAGGCGGTGCCCCGCTGGTGCGAGAGTCCTGGTTAGGGGGAAACCCCACTAGCCGACAGTAGGTCGGCGCCGGATCTCGCCACCCGGCGGGGGAAGATCACCGCCATCTCAATCAATCAATTAACGATCTTCTGTGTTAATAGACACACTCTCAGTGCCATCTATTGATATGAACACATCCTACTGCAGGACTTATTCCTCGCTTCAAGTGGAATTGTGCGATTCGATACCATATCTTTTTAAAAAAACTGTTGCTATGGCGTTTGCCCTAACCCTTGTATATTTTTCCAGAGTTAACTAATACGTTCACCACATTTAGTTGAAATTACTCCATGCGTTCGTGAGTTACGCTGGAATTTACACACACGCCCACATCTATTTTTATATTATACTATATTTTTATTTTATATTGTTTTAAGATTAGGAAAAAATGTGTCCAATTAATATACTTTGCCATGTTTGTTTTCATTTATTATCTCTTAACACACACAACGTGAAATGATACACAGCTATTAAACAATTTGTCGTCCGTTTCGATATGACCTTTCCAACAGCCGAGCCCGCTTGAGAGTAATAGAAAATAAGTCAGATGGAGTTTGTGGATTACGTACAACCATTTTTTCTGGATCAATTTGCCAGGACAATACAGTGACCTTTTGTTTTTGCCAGGAAATGAAAGGCACGTTGTTCGTAACCAGCAGGTTTCTAGAATGGGGGCGACGTGGTGTGTTTTGGGGTTAATGATGAAGTATCTAAAGAGGCCCGGCTATCTATCAGGCCCGGCGGAAAAAGTGAGTATTGGAGGGTAGCTATACCCAAACGAAAAATTCCGCGTGTGTAAAACGGAAATTTCCGGTTAAAGAAACGTTCGAAGTTTCTCGGTATTGCGTCGACTTAAACAGTATATTGGATCGTGTATGTTACAATATCGGCTCAACAGAATCGCCATTTTAATGTTTTTTGCAATATGACCGACGAAATTGTTTGGCAAAAATTTTCAAATGAGTTTATAGAAAAGAGCACTGCGGGGTGTTTTTGCATTGCAAAAATTAACTCTGCTGAAGTTACATAAAATAAAAGTGATAACAATTTCATGACAAATTTAATGGTAAACATGAGAATTTGAAAAATTCTGTATGGTATTTTTCCCTTCATGTACATTCCGGTGTGTGATGAAAGAGGGAGACGGGACCCCGACCCGGATCAACTACCCATTCGGACTTGCATTGATCGCCGGCCTTGGATAGCATATTTAAATATATTTGTATTCATTACTGGTTTGATTGATTCATTGACTTTTTCGTGTTTCCGGGCGAGTCAATGCTTTGGTCATTAGTCCCGTTAGTGTAGTGCATATTTTCCCCGGGAGATGGCGGTGATCTTTCCCCGCTGGATGGCGAGATCCGGCACCGACCTACCGTCGGCTAGTGGGTTTTCCCCTTAAACAGGACTCTCCCACCAGCGAGGCACCGCCTAAGCTTCCGACCGGTCTCCCGGAATATGTGGTAGTGTAGTGCATGTTAGTGTGTGTGTTGTGTGTGTGTGTGTGTGTGTGTAAGCGGAGAGAATAGGACAAGGAAGGGGAACGACAGATCGCGCGCGGTCCGTGGCTCGTTTGGTAGGGTACTGCTCCGGCTTGGCCTGGTGTTGATCGGAGAAACCATGAAATCATTACCGGTGATAAAGTTAGTTTCATTCATTAAAATGGAAAGTATTTCCTACGTTCACAATATTTTTAAAAAAATGTAAGAGTTCAATCAAAAGTAGATAATAATTAGTAAATATCTTATTGTTATAGATGATGTCATTGACTCAAAAGCACCGACTGTTCCAGGAGTATGAGTCCTCAACCACATCCTATTGCTAATGCACAGAACCTCCTCGTCCATGAAATCTTAGAGGAGAGAAACCAGTACCGTCCGCCGTGCTGCACGAATATCCCCTGCTGTCGGCAGGGTTCTCTTACAAGTCTATTGTTCCTCACTTTATGCCTTCCTCACCTTCCAATCCCCTTCCATCTGCTCCCCTCGCAGCGTTGCTATCGCTAAAGATCTGCAGGCGCCACGAGTAAACGTCAGTCAGCTCGTTTTAAAGCTGATATGCCCCCTCGCCTTCAACTGCACTCTGCTCCTCTGGACGAGACCACATTACTCCGGGGCTCACCGTTCGTTACCGACGGTGATTTATCTAACGGGTACCGGCGATTATTGATCTTATTTTGATACATTGGTAACGGTAGCTCAGTTGATTTGATTTGATTTAATTTTTCGTGTTTCCGGGCACGTCAACTGCTTGGTTATTAGTCCCGTTAGTGTAGTGCATATTTTTCTCGGGATATGCTCGGTGATCTTTCCCCGCTGGATGGCGAGATCCGCCGCCGACCTACTAGTGGGGTTTCCCCTAACCAGGATACTCCCACCAGCGGGGCACTGCCCTAGCCGGGACAGGCTCTAAGCTCCCGACCGGTCTCCCGGAATATGTGGTAGTGTAGTGTAAGTGAGTGTGTAAGGGGAGAGGATGGGACAAGGAAGAGGAAGGACAGATCGCGCGCGGTCCTTGGACCGTTTGGTAGGGTACTGCTCCGGCATTCACCTGGTGTTGATCGGAGAAACCACGGAAAACTACCGATCAGAGCAGCCTGCCGGTAGAATTCTCCTCCAGACAGCGCTTGAATTCGACCTAGCTGAAAAGCTAGTGTCGAAAATCCTGCCACCCTCAGGACTCGAACCTAGGACCTCCGACCGGGAGCGGTAGCTCAGTGCATCGACTGATGTCACTGCAGCGCCTCTGACCGGGAGGTCCTAGGTTACACTACCCACGGCGGCAGGATTTTCGACAATAACTTTTCAGCTAGGTCGAATCGAGTCGCTGTCTGGAGGAGAATTCTAGCGGCCGCCTGCTCTCATCGGTGGTTTTCCGTGGTTTCTCCGAGCAACACCAAGCGAATGCCGGAGCAGTACCCTACCAAATGGGCCACGGACCGCGCGCGATCTGTCCTTCCTCTTCCTTGTCCTATCCTCTCTCCTTACACACACACTTACACTAACATGCATTACACTACCACATATTCCGGGAGATCGGTCGGGAGCTTAGAGCTTGTCCCGGCTGGGGCGGTGCCCCGCTGGTGGGAGAGATCTGGTTAGGGGGAAACCCCACCAGCCGACGGTAAGTCGGTGCCGGATCTTGCCATCCAGCGGAGGAAGATCACCGCCATCTCCCGCGAAAAATCATGCACTACACTAACGGGACTAATGACGAAAGCAGTTGACGCGCCTGGAAACAAAAAAATCAAATCAAATAAAACGTCAATTAAAATGAACGAGTTATTTATTAACCAAACTTTAGGATCCTCATAATAGAAAAATAAACCGTTCTGAATGGTGCACTCCTTACCGTATTCTACGTCTTGTGTCCACGTTACATTCGGAATTATTACTGCACTATTAACTGCCCTTACTGACTGTGAATAATATGTAAAGTCTCAATGTTGTTCATCATAGTCCTCTAGTTCACAAACAGCGCGAACGAGGTCTAGAAAGCCTTGAGAACCAAACTCTCGTCGATTCCGCTCCCGGGCGGAGACACCTAACTTTACTTGGCCGTGAATGAGCCACTGCAGAACAGTTGGCGTCTTCCAAAATTGCGAAGTTAATTTTTCAGAATTCACTGCCTTCCACTACATTACCCCATTCCTGCATCATACCATTTCTTTCACATTCCGGTATATAAAATAATGTTTTGAGAATCGTAATTGAAATTATTGTCTCGTTCTTGGCGCATTCATTTTCTGTGATTCTGTGATTAATGTATTCATGTGTTCAAGTAGGGCCTACACTTATGGATGTCCGAAAACGTTGAACAGTCCTTTCTACGCATCTTTAGAAAGTCCTACTTTCGTTCACTCTCCATAGAATCTCCTCAGCTGTCATTTAATTTCGGAATGTTGATCAGCGCAACGTGCGCCACACAGCCTTCTCGATACGCGTGCAATAATTCAGCAATCGTTTATGGCTAATTGCGTCCTGATTGAAACTTCGTTTCCAAGCGTGCGTCGTTTGTTGGAAACCATTTGTGCAAAACAAGGCAAATGCAATGCCAAACGCTACCGCTGAATCAGCTTCGCATTGGGCCTGCCACAATGTGCATCATCGTTTACAACTCTAACTTAATGAGAGCATTGGATCACGCTGTGTTAGCGGTAACAACTCTTGAATTCCCTTGTTTTAAGAGCGAACTTTCATCTTTGTTATTCCAATATTCAGGGGCTTTCTGTTGACGAGTCTGTCATATTTCAGGTAAAAACTCGTGTTTGTGTGAATGTATATGTGAATTCAGTTTTGTTGTTGCAGGGCAACAGAAAATGATAAATTTATTTTCGGATTCAATTTTAATAGTTACTAGTGGCCTGCAGCAGGGAAAATATGGCGGACAAAACCTCACAAAATGGTTTTCCAGGAAGTAGCTCGCACACTCTCAAAAGCAACCCATAAAATACTCTGTCTAACATTACAATAAATCAAATATTTTAACAAAGAACAGTTTTCACAATACTGCAATATCACTAAATAATGTACACGGTTACACCGTACAATAGTTCTCTACATACCAATAATACCAAAAAATAGTTGCTGCTTCGTAACACAACGCGTGTGGAACAGCAAATATTCGATGGCGTAAAAACCCCCGACCTTGCGTCTACGTTTCCGAGTTCTTGGGACCAAAAATAATAAATGCCACTCACATAAAAGAAAGCCTAGTTTTCTTCCAACTTCTACTTGTATTTTCCCGAATTCTTGGGTGTCTAGTAAAACCATAGAACATCTTAAAAGGCCAGTGACTGCACAATTTTCTTTCCAATTTTGCGCGCGTTACTAATTAGTAATATAAATAACTAATAGATATAAATGCATTTTATGAAAAAATTAACATTAATAATTAGGGAAGGAAATTTGCCCAAAAATTAAAATGTTTTCAAAAATATACATTTATGACCTAAAAATTCTGAAATATGTACTTAAATATGCAATTAAATTTAACCATTTACCTGTATAAACGTTTCTTGATAAAATTCAGGAGCAGCATGCTTGGAATGAAAATATATATTTTAGTGCAAATATACTATAACCTGGCTTACTTCGCGTGAGAAATAATTAAAGTAAATATGCATCTCAGTAAAGTATATTATAGGTCTTGTTTCTTTTTACGTACGTATTTTTCTTTCTAGTTAAAAGAATATGATATCAAGAAATATCCTTCAATTGCACAAGTGTTTTATCATCTATAGAAAAGAAAAAATGCAAAATGTGACAAGCTCTTTCTAATCAATGAACACTCTCAAATAAATAGATTCAATGAAAACATGAAACGTAGAGATAAGTCTCTATTGCAACAAAATATGAATGTGTACCTATTATTACACGAATATGCACCAACAGGAAAAATCGCCCAAATATGCACTAACGTATTCATCTGCACAGCATCCAATTCTAACAATATGTCAAGAAATTTCACTTAGTTATGCCCGGAAGGAAAAAAAAATCATAGAAATCCGCTCTCGACTCATGATACTTTAAAACAATATGTAGAAGTATTTTAATGTGCGAGAAATTGAAAATGTTTTCGTAGTTAAGTCAATGATATGGAATAATATTGCAAATTAATATTTCACTCTTGTGCTAAATGGAATAATACTGCGATGAATGTGCTCAGTCTTCAATGGTAAAAATAATAGTTACAAATTTCAACCAATCCAAGCTGTGCAACAGCAAAAATAGTCGAATTTTCCTTTCCGTATAATTGACGTTTCGTGCACTTTTTTAAAAAAATATTCAAATAAGTTTGCTCTGTAAATGTGCAATTGCACTATTATGTGAAATCAAATAAACCGTGAAAGCATTAAAGCCATATTCAGCGTATCGATGATCTAAGTTTTCGATCTAGAATTGAAGTACTCGAGATGAGGTAATGCTAAACCACCTCAAGTGACTTTTGGAGGAAGAGTAATTGAATGAAAAAAGTATTCTGTAAATGAGGAGATCAACGTAGTTTATTTATTCCATAACGTATGCGTGAATGCGTTTGCACTTAAAGGTACTGCATACATATCTGTACTGAATTACACTACTTCACCAGTTACTTGCCATCATCAAAAAGGAAAGGAAAAAAATTATGCGATTTTGCTCGTTGGTTGGCTTATCATTGTTTAATAACCGCAACGAATCAATTGTATCCCGAATGGTACAAGCTAGTTTAAAGGAACATGAACGAAATAACGGACTGTTCTTAACAGCATTGAAATCTTACCCACAGATAAAACAAAAATCACTCGTTTATAGTAAATAAAGTAAGAAAACATGTATATAGATCCAATTCTGTAGACGAATAACTGTCTGTAATTTTAATAAACTCAAGTGCGTGCACCTGTACTGCAGTTTTCACGAAATATATCACAATTTAGTAAGAACTTCAATAATTTAAGTGCTCTGGGACGGGTTAATATTCTTTAACCCCTCTCCAATTATGCCACTTTTTCAATTTTTAAATACAATGAGCGAGGGAGATAGAAATATTCAAACTTTGTCAATAAAAGAACTCCATAATAGTATCTAATATTAGCTGATGCACCTGGCATTGAAGAGTGATCACATTTATTTACCGGACACAGTTACCGGAAAAGCAATAACTTCTCTACATCCTGAAAAATGGAAGTAATGTTATTTTCATCTCCTCCCAGCTCGTCTGGCGCCTCCTGCTTCATTGCTCGGTCTCAAAGATGCTGCCTGGATGTAGTGTGGTTGTAAATACATTTCCATTAACAAACCTTTTGGGAAATAGATAAATCTGGAATAACATTTGGAGATTGCGAATCCATCGACGTTTTTTTCCACTGTTGAAAAGTATTCAGGCAAAGATTTGGAGCCGTCGCTTCAGACTCAACAATTTTTGTGGAGTTCCACATGTTCACATGAAATGAATTTATACTTTATTCATGAAACAGAAATAACATCGGCTAGAATGCTACAAAAATATAAAATACCTCTTCCTTGCCGAAGAACGTAGTAATTTTTGAAATGAAGTATTTGTATAAGTATAAATATACGTCATTGAACTGAACACTTTGGAATGACTAGAATGTTATAGTTTATATTGATGTTATCAAAATTCAATTCGATATATTTTCAATAACGCTTCACATCTTGCACTTTTGCTCAAAATATGACTATTATTTTATCTCATCAAGTTAATTCTCCTCTCATCACTTTTTAATTGTATCAACTTCATTCCGTACGTTCATTTAGTTTCTCTTCATTTTACCGATTAAGCGGCGATAACGATTTCTGAACCTATTGTTTTACGGTGCTCTCATCGACCAGCGTTTGGTTTATTTCACCATATTTCTTTTTCGATACGACTTCGTTCGAGATGGGTTGTTATCCCCATGCCAGATGGGTGTCCTAAATTAGACGGTGCCCAACCCAGGAGGCGACGTATACACGCAGTAACCACAGCAACTCTCCAGACCGGATTTAAGTATTCTATTACATAAAAGAAGATTGATTCTAGTTAATAGGGCGCTAAAGGGGGTGATATTATGTAACCCTTTGTAGCGCCGCAGGGTCTCACAGGAAATGATGTTTGGATTGCAGCCACGCCCTGCGTGATAATAGAGTAACCCTGAAAGGGTCGTCCTTCCCCTTTCCAGAAAAAAAAGGCCTTCAAAAAACACAGGATGTACTATTTCATTTTTGAATTATGTTTTCGTGTTTTTGTATTGATTATGATGATAATAGAAGAACGTCCACGGGTTTCTTTTTTAACGCATTCCGCGCTGGAGTTAATGTATAATCTCTTAGTTAAGAGCCTTATAGTGAAAGTTGTATCTTAGCCTGTTTTCGTTTACCTTTTGTTCCCGAGGCTTTAGCTCTGGAAACGAGGTTTCTCCGTGGATCGGGCTGTTTATTACGCATTCTTTACGGAGCGCGGCGAATGGTCTGCAGGCCGCTGCGGGGTCCTTTTTCTTCCCTTTGCCACCTGTCCGCCCGTCCCCCCCCCCGGCGCCGTCCTCGTCCAGTCCTCGCGCCCAACGGCATTCGACCGACGCGAGCACATCGTCTCTGGCGACGGTCCAGGATCCCAAGAGTCATCCAGATTCCTAGCATTACTGCATCCAGTAGCGGAGCTGAAAATTGAACAGCTTATATCCAAAATGAGATATCTCCAAGAAACACGATTTTTAGTATGTGGAAGAATTCATAATCTAGTTGAATACAACTATATTATTAAAAAAATATTCGAGCATGAAATAGATGCGTCTTAAGAATACGTAAAACTAGAAATCAAACTAAAATGAAAATACGTCACTTTGGATTTTTTTAATGGAATGAAAAGCTGTTCGACTAGATTCGGGTATTTAAAAATACAAATAAGAATCAAATTACAAATTGGGTACTTTCCTCCTCAAGGAATGCGGTACGTAAGGCTTACCCTACATACTGCATGAAGTCGGTTTTAACGTTTGATTGAAGAAGTTAAAACTGAATGCGGGATACAGTCAGGCCATGCCTTCTCAAGATACGAAAAGTGTATGGTGATTAGCTGGGAAACGAGCTACGCCTTCCATGCCTTCTCAGGTAACGAAAGGTAAGGTGATTACAGGGCAAGCGAGATGGGGAAAACTGAATGCGGGATGCAGTCGGCCATGCCTTCTCAGATACGAAAAGTGTCGGGTGATTAGCTGGGAAACGAGCTATGCCTTCTCAGGTAACGAAAGAGTAAGGTGATTACAGGGCAAACGAGGTTGGGTGAAACGGTCTGCGGGATGCAGTCGGGCGATTCCCGCCGTTCTCTTCCCCGTGCGGTGGGAGAGGGGGGCGCGTGCGGTTGGCATCCGCCGGGAAACAAAGCGCGCGGGAGGGAGGCGCATGGGACATATTATCCTATTAATCACGCCACATTAAACGCGGGGTCGCCGCCGCTGCCGACGGCGACCGGGGTCCCCCCCCCCACGACTCCGCTGCACCCACGAAGCCCAACCGCACCGCTGCGGCCCCGAACACACTGCCGGGCAAAACGTCTCGCAATCGTATTTCACTTGTAGTATTCGAGAATTAATAGTGCTGAAAACAGTTTTTGGAGAAGATGCTACGGAGTTGCACTACTTCATCATCTAAGAACAGTGGCCATAAAAAAGGCGATTAAATATTGAAGGATGTCACAAAGAAGAGATTGTTATGGAACAGCCATTTAGAAAGGATGGATTCTGAAGTATTGCCCCGAAAGTGTTATATCTGGACGCCAGCAAGGCGGAAGAAAACAGGTCGACCAAGAGTGAAACGGAAGGACGGTGTAATGGTGCCAATGGAAAGATGAGATATGTTACAAAACATTTGGCATGACAAGATAAAATGGCCTCTTGAATGCGATAAACATCCATAATAGTGCAGTCAACGCCGCTACAGTGTATACAGCGCTACGTATATAAACGTACATTTGAGAGTGAGCAATGAACACACTATTATTTTAAATAGTTTGGATAGATTTGTCGGTGCTTGAGATGTATAAAGTGATAGTGGATGTGTCAGGAAGAAAATAAAACCAATTAGAAAAAACAATAAATGTGAATTCCACAGCAATGCAATGAAATACAAATTGTAGTGAATGTTCTGGTGTTACTTTTGAAAACAAAGATAAGAGTAAGCGATGACGAACCCTTACAAAGTGGCAGAAAACGCAGCCGTAAGACATTCAGATAGTGGTTCAAAATATTTTAAGAGCGCGTGTGAGAAGAAACCAACACGTGCAACAAGTTGTTTGGGGAAATGTATCTTCAGCAATATAAATTAAAAATACGAACTTTTATTCTGTACCATAGCAATTTTCAGTTAAGTGTTCCTGGGATATAAATTTTGTCAACACTGAAATTGATTATGTTTACCTTAATTCCTTTCGTGAAAACCGCGATGCGAAAATATACAACGGATACGTTTCAACTATTGTGTAAAATAAGGGACAAAATCGAAGAACGTAAGAAGAGTTATTAAAATTCTGCTCTATTAATATTAACATAAAAAATAATATAATTCAGTAAACTGGTTCATATATATATATATATATATATATATATATATATATATATATATATATATATATAAGAGGAGATAAAACTGTTCGGTTACTCTGGTTGTTTCATTACTCCGTGCACTGTTCATGCAATTTCTACAGCGTTCTTCACTTTCAAAGGCGAGTTGGGGCTATAACAATAGCAGCAGGTTTAATTAGAATATTCCATCAATATAAATTTATTATTATTACAATAGAATTATAATCACATTATTAACCATAATCAATGATGACGTGATATTACACGAGAAGGAACTTATCAAGGAATACATACATCCGTTGTAAATTTTGGATTACGATGAGGAATAATCTTATTTATTGTATCAGAAGTATTCTTCTTTATTTCCTTCTTTTGAGCATTTTTTCATAGAAGATTAGTCCCCTCTATTGAATTAGGTATAACTTGACCACCAATAGGAATCAAACCATTCAACCATCTATGACGTGTGTGATGACGCAATCATTCGTGCCTGAAAATGCTAATACGTCATCATTTGTACCGCAAAAGGCTCGATTATGAACGATTCCTTGCAACAGAAAATATTGTTTATAACGCTGGTATAGAAAACAATTTACACATTCCTCTTGTATACCTATTAAAAAACAAACAGGTGAGGTTATATTACCGTGGTTTGTTGTTGCTTTAAGTTTGTGGTTAGTGTGAGAAGGTAATTTTTATTGCCAACATACCGTAGCATGTGCTAGATAATTATTTTTGTCTTAATATATAACCTATTGACACTAACAACAAACTTCAAATCATCTACTTGCTACTTTGTTCTGCATGAAGATACCACACAACAGGATACAATCCACAACATATTTCGTTCGATCTACTACAATGACACCCAAAGACAGACTATAAATGTTATACTGATAAACAGACAACAGCGCGTAATATCGGCAGAATATTGGAGCACACGTTCAATTTGCTTACGATGTCACTAGAAATAACGTAAACATAGCCTAATGACAGTATTCCCAACCATGACACTACCAGAACGATTGTGCAGTAATAAAGTTCAGCGCCTCCACACGCACACATAGCCATGTAATATTATGGTGATTTATTGGTGTAGAGGAAAGAGGTTAAAGTTGTAATTCCACTGACGAAGTGAACTGAACGATTTTACTTTCTCGTATACGTACGTATAATCGGAGAAATATAGATAGATAGATAGATAGATGGATGGATATTATTCTGCAGGTAGGTGTATACAACCTGGTGGCTGAATACTACAATTTACATATTACAAATATTAACTTTAAATTATTTAAAGGCAATAATAATAATAATAATAACAAAATAATATGCTAACAATATTAGCATTAACTTTATTTTATGATTCACCTGCACAGTTATTTTAAACCATTAAATGCAAGACTACACGACTATTTAATTACACTTCACTTCACAACATTTGAAATTCACTTCTCTTTCTACTTCTATACTGCACAACACGTTACCACACTTCAATACAATACTACTTTGAATATAATTATATATTTAGTACAGGAACGCATTTAATAGTAATTAACACAATACTAATAATAATAATAATAATAAGAATAAGAATAAGAATAATAATAATAATAGCAAAAAATATCAATAATAATCAAATAATAACTGATATAATATCCCAACTTACTAAATTAATAAAGTTTACAAATACCATTAGTTAATTTATTTTTAAATCTTTGAACGCCTAGAGGAAAGGGTTCCAAGGCTGTCGCAGATAACTTATTCCAGTCCGTTATTGTTCTATTTGTAAATGAAAATTTTCCAATATCTGTTCTCTGTGGCCTAAACTGAATTTTGTGCTTGTGATCCCCCTACTAAAGTACGAAGGTCTACCCAGTCGGATGTAGATATCTTTCCAAGCTGGATAACCGGCATACGCTTTGTACAGGGCACAGTCTGGCCTTAACTCTCCTAATTTCTAGAGACTCCCATTCTACATTCTTCCTATTCTCTCGGAAAGTAAATGTATACGCTCTTCTCTGTACTCTATGCAAATATTCCTTTTGTGAATTTATTTAAGGGTCCCAACAAACAGCCTCGTATTCTATTAATGGACGAACTAGAGATAACTAAGCTAATTCTCTCGCTTTCGCAGTACTCTTTTGTAGTATTCGCAGAGTAAAATGCAAGGACCTCCAGACTTTCCCTACGACACAGTTTACCTGATTTTCCCAACTCAATTCGCTATCAAACATTATCCCCTGGTACTTACAAGACAAGACTCTTGGAATATTTTCGTTGCCTAAACGGTATTGAGTTTCATTATATTTACGACCCCTACCAAACGTGATGGTTTTGCTTTTCGAACTATTTATTGTCATGTCATTTTTTTTTTGCCCAAAGTAGAATAGAAAAGTTATGTAATGGTGCAAAAAATCGATTTTAAGATTTCAGTGACAATGCACGTTTGTGAGTCCATTGATACCAAAGATGTAGTAATTTTTCAAAACGTCCATCCGATTGTCCGTCCTCCTCTCCATCCGACTGTTTGTACGTGTGTCCGTCTGCGAACAACATTAGCGCCTAAAATATTTATTTGTAGAATATTTTCCAAAATTAATATTTCTTGGTCAATCAGACCCGACTCAAACTCTGGGTATTAATGAACTTCTTAAATATGGGGGGGGTACATTACATGAAGCCCCTGGGACGTTTTCAATTTTTCCCCCAAATTGTAAGAATAAAGTGAAATACATTAAAGGCATAAGTCCATTTTCACTGTTAACACTAAATTTTGAAAATTAAAAATGTTTGAGTTATCTTCTACAACTCAATATTAAGATAGCGATATTTTAAATGAAATTTGCTTTTATGAGTAGGTTGTACACTTTTATAATATTCCTAAAGTCATATTTCAAATCTACCATTAGGGGCCGGCAAATTGAGAAAATGTGAAGAAAAAAATTTTTTTGCGTCATTAGTTTCCAGCTGGGACGAGGAGGGAAAAACCGAAAAGCTAGCCCACACGCAATGGAAATGAAACTAACGATAGTCGGCTCCGGTTACAGTCAACTCGGTTGTAGTGAACCCTTGGTTATGGTGAACTTATGTCACTGGTCCCGTTTCACTTACATTAAAATAGGCATGAGAAGATCTGATTATAGTGAACCTGAACCTCGGCTATAGTGAACGTAGGCAATAAGTCCTGGAAGTTCATTGGATCTCGTATGTTATTAGGCGAGTAGAAGGGCCTTCGGAGAGTGGGATGATGTACCAACAGTGGAAGAGGCATTGAAAGATGTCAAAGCTGCATTATGATACTTAGAAACAGAGGATAATGCCGAATCAATTATGGAGAGAGCACGAACTCTGGTTGGAGAAGGATCTAGAGAAATTTCTAATGAAAAATGTATGCAGCAAACTATTGGAAATAATTGATTTTTTTTAGGATAAATGAAGATATTGAAATTTCATTTCGTGCTGTTGTATCTTTATATTAATAAAATCAATATTGTGGAGAAATCCTATTTAATTTTGACATCATCGGATATAGTGAACCAAACAGACGAGTCCTCAGAAGTTCACCATAACCGGAGTAGACTGTTTACGAAAAAGTCTGTGCCATTGTGTACCACCCCAGTTACTTTCGCGAGGGAGAGACCTCAGTGCCGAGTAGAAATGTCACCAAGTACGCGACGCGGCAGCAGCGGGGAGAGAGAAGTGACGCGTCGGAAGAACGGTCGAGTGACAGGCTGTGCCGCAAGGTCCTGCGCAGGCGCGGGCCTCAGCAGGGAAGAAGCAGCTGCGAGTGAAACGAGGGCGCCGGACAATTTGTCTTGTTTCTTGCTGCGACGCCATGCAAAGGTAGTGGGGACAGCCGCCATGACGTCCTGCGGACAACTCGGATCACAGCTACAAGTCGACGCCAGCGTCATGTACGACCCTCTCGTCAGCGTCTCTGCTCTTCTCACTGCCTTGCTAGTGATTGCTGCTGCGATTGAGCCGATTTTAAAAGATGACGAACGAAAAATCCTTGAATCAACTTTGAATAAGATGTTTTTGTAGAGAGAAGTCAGTGAGAATGACTGCCTAAAGTACTTGTGAGTGACATGCTCCTATTGATTCACTACTTCCTCGAATGCCCATGACGTCACTGTATTCAACGGGTTACTCAATACGTAGAAACATTCTGCTGATTTCAGGTTATCGCGGTTTGTTCTGTTCGATAAATATACGATGTCACTTGTCGTATGTTACGTACCCTTTCACATTGATTATTGATATTTTTTGAATTATTTGTCAAATTACTAGTGGCGGTGTGAACTCAGATAAAAAAGAAATAATTTCCAATATGTTGTCAGTGTAATTATGAGTAATTTCAACAATTATATCAATGCTCATTACTTATATTTATCTTTTCAAAGAAAGGAAAACCGTAATATTTCAATTGATTTTATGAAATATCTCAGTTCCATGTGGGAGTGTCGTTGGAGTATCTACGAGTTAGCCATTATATAGTTGTGAACCAGTGGCGTCTCCTCCTTAGTGATCATGAGGATGCGATCAGTTTTACAGATTAAATAAGGTAGACTAATTAAGGTGTCTGTCCATTTTACGTTGTACATCTGCATTACTGCACCATCTTTGAGAATCTAGAGAATTGCTAATTGTGCATTGCTTGCTCTGAAAATAATAAACAAAACAATACTACGCGCATGCATGTGTAGTGTGGTCAAACACCCCCTTCCCCCAAGCCGCTATGGAGGCCACAGTCATTAGCACGTGACCACTGGGAGGCGATGGCGAAGTTTTGGGAGGGGGAATACAGAAGCGCGAATGACAAGTCCGAGATGCGACTGTCATTGTCGCATCACCGTCGCCCGAAACCTCGCATCGCGCACACAGCACATGGTGAGAGTTCAATGACGTCTGTAACGAATCGAAGCTGTCGAAGGGATGTTTCTCGGCCGGTCACATACATGGAGGTGACAGACGCCTACCGAAAAGCACATGGGGAAAAACTGAAAAGTACAAACGGAACACAGATATGTACTTGAGGAATAAAATATTCTTAACAAAAGTTTTAAAAGAGACGAAAAACTTGGGGATACGACACATCACTCGCATCCATTGAGCCTACGCCACTGTTATGGACCGTAACCCAAATCTTTATAGAGCAAATGTTGAGGAAGCATAACATTTAAAAATATTATTTCTTTCTGTTTTCAGCAAAAAGCGGCAGAGAGAAGAGGGTAGTACGAAGTGAGTGGCTGAAAGATAACGGAACAACGAGGAATTGAGAGGCAAAGCAAATTGGTGATACCCAAGGAAAACTACCCAAAATTCCACATGACATGTCCAAGATATGAATATTCAAGTTCCCCGTTGTAATGAAATCCCGCACCAGACGGGTATTTTCAGAGCACGTATATTACTTCCAAACCACAGCCAGCGTTTATTCTTCTTTCGAGAGCGTTTTCTCGAGACGGCATTCTTCGCCTTTCTCGCATGTCCAGCGGTATGCATCTAAATGGGGCTGGGCGTCCAAGTCACACGGCATAGAACGACCCCCCCCCCCGCAGGCGAAAAAACTGTTGGCGACTCCACTCCCCGTCTGCTCGCCACGCCCCAGCGATTTATGCTCAGATCGTGTAAATTGCGCGCGCTGAGACACATAATACATCTTGTCATCGGCGAGATTTCTCCTGCCCGCGCCGTATCCAGTAGGACCATGGAGACTTTTCAACGACTGCGACATCGCTACCATTGCTGCTTCTGCTGCTGCTGTCGTTACTTCCAATGTGTACGCGCTTTTGCCTCCAGACGACCCGTCCGCTGCGGGATTTGAATATTCATATCTTGGACATGCCATGTGGAATTTTGGGAAGTTTTCCTTGGGTTTCTCCAATTAACTTTGCCTCTCAATTCTTCGTTGTTTTGTTATCTTTCAGCCACTCATCGTTATTATCTACTGATAACTCACTGACCATTGTTGGCAAATGACATCAAAAATACTATTCCAGTATCACTAAATCATTACCATTGAATTCAACTACAGTCAATCAAGCCAATCAACAAACAGCGTTGTTCCATTGTTCTGGGTCCCATATCCTTTTGTTTCATCGCATAAATATACACATCAATCGCCAATAACACAATGAGAGTCTTTATCACCTGCGCTAACTTCATAGCAGCGAGATACGTTACATGTTCGTGTCTGCAAAATGTCACCTAACCCTCTTTCGCTGCCATCGCATCGTTGACACCTCGGTCTAATGACTGAAATCACAGCATCACATCACATTCACTGCCGTCCTCATCAACACTACCCTTTATTTCCCCCATTGTCGCGACCGCCATCGCCTTCTCGGCCGCCGCAGACGCCCCCGCTGCAGCTGGGTTTCATGCCGCCAACCCCACCGCCTGCGCCACAGACACACAATGCGCGCGCGACGATTACACTTTCAAAAGGCTGCAAATAAATTAGTTGCGTGTTTTAGCCCGCGTCGGCTTTTCGCTATAAATCAATGCAGCGTTGCCTGCGGAATATATTAATCCGCGGCGGTTCTTATCTACTCGAGTGCGTTCGCGCACTTCCTGCTGCGCGCCGCCAACGCCGGCTTTGTGTGGGGCCTCTGCATTGAATATGTAGCGCAAAGCGGGTTTTTGTTCCCGGCCAGCCGAACAACAGCCCACATTGCTGGCAATGGACGGGCACGAATCCTGAGATATGAAAATTGGATGCAGTCGCCCGCGGACTGAGTGACGTGCAGGAAGAGGTCCAAATCGAGACCGGGAAGCCAGGCAGGCAATTGCTTCCGCGCGGCGACGGCCGTCCAGAGACAGACGGACACATTCGCCTTGTCAAACTCGCGTGAATGAGAGACTGTTTGATGACGGTCCAAAGTTATGTTAATACGTTTGAAATCAATTATGTGTGTTCAGAAAAGGCCCAACAGAACGTCCGTGTCTGTGGAAACATTCTGCCAGCAGTTGGAATGGACAGTATCGCATTACGCAAAAGTATCCCTTTCCATTGATCAGGTTTCCCAATTACTATAAAATTATATATTCCACTTCTTTACGTCAGTTCTCTCTCTCTCTCACTCTGACACTCTCTCAGTACCTCACACCCTCTCTTCCTAACTCTCCCCTCTCTCTACCTCTCCCCCTCTCTCTCTCTCTCTCTCTCTCTCTCTCATCAAAACTAGCAAAAGATACTAACACAACCGCTTTCAACCACTACATTTGTCCAGATGTGTTTTTATGAAAGTATTTCAGTGCTTATTCTTTAAAGGATTGGGGAATTGTGATAAAAATGTAATATTTGAGCATTAGAAAAGAAATGAAAAATTAAGATGTATGAAGTTTTGTGTATCTGTTCGGATAACGCGCGCGCGCACGTGTGTGTGTCAGAGCTTTAACTGACGATTAGTCTCCTTCCGGCCCAAAATGTGGTCCAAGTGACGTCATTCGACGCATCTCAACCGGCAGATAGGAATCTGGCCAATTTTTCGACCCTTTCTAAAATATTGTGGAAGAATTCTAGAAAAAACGTGTTTTGGAAAAATACATTGCATTTACAGAGATGAAACGCTATAAAATACTACACAGGTTTTCATTATTCACACAAAAATCTGTCGTTAAACCTAAATTTATAATGAAATAGTTTTTTATTTAATAAAATAATGATATTCTGAAAGTAATATTTATAACTAGTGGACCCGGCAATGCTTCGATGTTGTAATGAATTACACTTCACATGCTTCTGGTCACGTGACTGTTAATCACATTTTACGCTATGCTATGCAAATATTTTAACAGATGAAATACTTTCTCGCGGCTACTATGAGTTTGTTCTATGTCCTGGTTGAGACGTGGTTGTCAACTGTCCTATTGTTAAAACGTTCTCCCTCATGTTTGGGCATGCATTCGCTATGGCATTGTCTTGGAGAAAATGTTTTTACTTCTCCGAAATAACGTTCAAGTAATAATTCCGGCCAATATTTCACAATCGCAGGGGCAGAATATGCAGCGAAACGTGCTTAATACGCAAGGGTGCAGCGGGTTGCGTAGAGCTTCTGTTCAGGGGCGCTTGACTCATCATAAACGGATAAAATCATCAACACGCGTATAATTGCGACAGACATTCCGCACATTCCCATTGTATGTGCCTATGTTCTTGCACAGGTGAAATCAAGGAGTTGACAAAATTTTATCGCATCGAATAACTGACGGCAGCGCGTAAAATACAAACATGGATTCTTATATATTAGAACTCTTAACACCCGCCTATTTCCTTCAAGATTTATATAGTTGTTCCTATGACAAAATCACATTTATGTCTTTATTAATAAACGGCGCTAGATTTGTAAATAATAATAAATGGTTTTCAATAACATGGTCTTCTTCATAAAACGTGAATTTTCAAAAATTGCAAGTTAAATATTTTTCGACGCCTTCCTATAATTATACTGAAGATACACATTTTTTTAAATGAAATCCGTTTCACCAAAATCGATATTTAAATGAGCCATGTACAGGTTTACTTCTATAATATTCTGTGTGTTTCAGGTCTACCATTGGGGTATGAGAAATTGAAAAAATGTGAAGAAAATGAGTTTGGGCGGCGATAGATGCAGCTGGTAAGAGGGTGGGGCAACAGCTAAAACCTTACCCCGACCATAGAAATTAAAAAACTAATAATACGAGAAAATATATGCCATTCTGTAGCACCACTAGTATAAAACATGAATACTCATAGCGTATTGGTTTTAAACTAAAGGTAATTTTTAAAACTTTTCTTTAAACTGCCCTAATTTCATCATTATCACCAAAATAGACTTGTGCGTCAAATTTCACTTTCCTGTTTTCCGCTGACGCTCCCTGCCCTCAGGGAATACCTCTGCCATCACACCCTAGAGTCCCTTGACTCTAGCCTTCACTCCCTAATTCCGCGGTGGCTCTTGTGCCCATTTTGGCAGAGCACTTAGTCCATGGCGGCACTTGAACCCTTTTCAACAATTAGAGAGGATGATGGTGACCAGGTGGTGCTCTTCTTCCGGCCCTTGAACCCATTTCGTAGCTTTCTACACTGACACGAGGGCAGCCACATTCATACGACATTCGGGTATAGAACGATTTTCCTAAGGATGAGGCAAAGTGACAGCTAGTGTTGGCAACATAACTGAAGGTTCGGTGGTCGTTGTGCCCTCGAGCTTGTTAAGACTCCCTTTCTGCATTCGTTCGTTTGCAGTTGGCTAACTTGTAAATAGCTTTGACGCTTCCTCTTGTGATATCCTCGTCCGACAAAAATATAGTGCGCCGCGAGAAATAATTGAAATTATGAAGTGAAGTGTTATGTGCTCTTCTGTAAAAATTGTTTTTTTTCTATAAACATACATTAAATTTACTTTGTGTGTGATAAATATTATGTTATTTTAAAACCGACACTTGAATGCGAGATGTGTGCCGGTGCACGAGTTTCCGACTGAAATAATTTTTCTTTCTATTTACATTCGTGGCAGTTTTCTTTTACTGATTTCAAGTGCGTGTTAAGAGATTTGCCACATACGTAATTAAATTTAAATATTTCCCGGGCTCGCGTACGTGCATATATTTAAGCGAAACTCTTAGACTTCTGCATAGGGATATTTTCACAGGAGACATTAGCACTTTACGAAGGGGCGTGGCTGAACAGCTGTCGCGGCGGAAGGATACTTCTCTGAATTACATGTAATGTTCACTTGTTTAGCGAACTGTCACTTTGACTCATCCTTGGGAAAACCCTTCTATAGAGAGAGGTCTGGTTTGGAATGGATGGAGTGGGGTCTGGAAAGGAAGGTGGTTTGGATAAGCCCCACCACGTCACAACATCATGGCTAAGGCGAGATTGAACCCGCAGGCCCCGCAACTTGCGGCTACGGCCGTCACCACTACACTACGGGACCCAGCATTTTTTCCTGCGCTGGTATGCAAACGCATGCCCTTGAGTTAGCACGCCAGTTATCCATACACTACCTAGTTTCTCTATGAACAATTTATTTTTTTAAGTGAAAGGGTGTCTGTTTGAACGCCGTATATTGTATGGTGGTATAACGGTCAGCGTACCGGACTGTTGTACCTGAGTTTGCGGGTTCAAACCCGATTGCCGTGGATTTTTAAGGGCGAAAAAATCATTCGTACGCCTTCCTTCGGAGGGGAAGTGAAGGCGGCCCTCCCAGGTAGTAGATTTACTGCATGTAAAAGATCCTCAAGCCTAAAAGAAGCCGATGAGCAAAATTGAGATCCGCCTGTTTCGTCGCCCAAGATAATACCTCCTTTCTCTAGGTGGTGAAAGGAGCGTAGCAAAATTTGCGTGGTTAGACGGAAGAGCGAGTCTGATGGCTCGAGTCTCGCCACGTAAAATAAGGCATTAACTAAACTAAAGTATATTATGCATTTGCAAATAAAGTATTCTTCATAAGGAAAATATGTTGGCGGGGGGGGGGGGATTGAAGCCTAGCATCTGTAGAGCACAATCTATCAGTACTAAAAGGAAAAAAGAATCGACAGCAAAATGACTCAAATCCTTATAAAACGACTTGATAAACAATAACAATTGCGTTTAGAAGAAATCATGTCAAAGACTTTCTACTTCTTTCTTCAGATGCGCGTTTTACTTCTTGACACTTGTGAAGTCGGCCATCACGGCGAAGAATCGACAAATTGAGAAGTTTTGAAACGAGATTTCGATTTCCCTACCTGCGGGGATTGAAATGTCTTCCCAATGCGACGGCAATATTCGGAAGTTGGGGTTTAGAAAGTTTAAAGTGCTGTAGTTGGCTCAAGAAATTGAACAGGGCTTACGTAGAATATTCGCGTGTTCGCGTATTCGGATGAGCGAGGGGAGGTAGGATGAGGAAAGGGCCGCTCCCAAACAGCTTACGTAGCCCTTTGCATATTCATCCCCCTGTGGCGGTGCCTAAGGGCACAATGTGTGCCCCTTTCGCGATGCAAGCGTTCCTTGCCGTTGCTACAGATTCAGCTCTCTATCACGCAGTAGTTTTGTTGATCTTGACCACGTATTATCAATATAGTCGACTCCGATTATAGTGAACTTCTGGGGAGAAACATATTTGGTTCACTATATCCGATTTTAAAACTTTCTTCCAATTTCTACTCTTCTCTTTCATCTTGCCCAGCCACTCCTTTGTACACTCTAGGTAAATCAATCATTTTCCACGAATAAAATCAAGATATTCTAAAATCCTACTACATCCTCCTTAATTAGTTGTAAAGCAGGTTCCAACATTTCCACATTCAATATTTACGTTTTTAATGCAAATACTGTATGTATTTTCTCTGAAGGACTATCCTGGGTATTCTTAGTTGTTAGTTATTGTCTTGTATCGTCAATATTATTGTCTTCAAGCGTTGTACATGTATGATGAAATGTATTTAAAACAAATTGTATATACTATGTAACATAAAAACCCTTAAAAGGCATAATAATGTGGAACAGGATAATAAAAACATTAATAAAATATATCGAAGGTAAAATTAAATAAAATTTCTCCATAACGATTGATTTTATAACTATAGAGATATGGCAATTACATTTACAACCGAACTAAAATTTCCACACATTTATTTGTCCTAAAAAATCAATTATTATCAATTGTTTGTTCCTATATTTTAAATTAGTTATTTATATAGTAAAACAAGAAAAACATTTCAAATAGTGGTTTTCGAATAACTAAATATTGATCTATATATTATTCAAAAAAAAAAAAATTTATATAAAAACTCTTTCATTTATAATTTTACAAAAACACTTTCAAATATGAAATGATATAAAAAAATGCGTAACTCAAATCAATGGAATTTCCATAATGACTTCTTTTCAAACAAATTATCAGACAATCAACCCCAAGTTGGTGTATGTATAAAACCCGCAAAGGAAAACAGTTATTGAAACTGATGAACATAAACTAGTTTTAGAAGGAATAAACCTTTTTAATGTCGGATAATTGTCCAGCAGTTTTAATGATTTAGATTTATCATTTAAAAATGAAGAGAATTCAATTTCAACAGATTAAAGAAGCTTTTATTTTTGTTTCAATGAGATCCATTGACTAGCAGAATGAAAACAATAGAAACTATCCTCATCGTCTTCATCTATACTTAAAGCATTTTAAGTATTTCTTTTTTTAAATACACCTATTCTATGTATTTAAATACATCTCTAAAATTCATCCCCCCAAAACTCAAAAATACTGTTTTTCAAATACAAAATGTATTTAAAATACGTGTTTCAAATACAAGTAGTTAAGTACTGCCCAACTCTTCATTTCCCGTAATTTATTTATTTATTTTTTTATTTATTTATTTTACGTCAAAAAAACAGTTAAAAACTGCGTTTGACGTGCTATGGGGAAAAGTGAATTGTGTGCACATTTTCAAAATTCTGTGATCCCTACACTAAGTCATATACTACTTAAATTTTAAATTTTTGAAAGGGAGAAAAAAAAACTCCCATGTAATAAAATCTATTTTCAAGTAAATAAGCAATAAATTTTGAATTTTGAAAGGGAGAAAAAACAACAAAAAACTCCCATGTAATAAAATCTATTTTCAAGGATAAATAAGCAATAAATTTTGGCTCTTATTACTTCCTGCCGCGACAACATGGAAACGATAATTTGAATAATTGTATTTCCCACTGAATTCTAGAAGACGTATTCACTCAGTTTATATGTAGACGAAACGGCTCACCCCAGTTTCGAAGATAACGTGAGTCCTGAGAAGAAAAACATTCGCGAAGGTCTCGTAGACTCCATCATACCTATTAAGAGTTAATTAACATCGTACGACGCTCTCCGAACCCCTTCAGGCCTCTTGCGAACTGTGAGCCGGAAGCGTTAAACGCAATCCTATTATTTTCATCTCTGATCGTCTCCGCATGTGACAATAAGAAATAAAAGCGTTTCCTGCAGTTTAGGCGACACCACAAAGGCTGTTACCGCGAAAAAAATTCACCTCATTGCATCATGCAACAAAAAGTGATACAACCACGCCAAGAAAATAATTCAACAATACGTATTAATTTTCCATCCTTCCAAAAAGGGCTATTTGTAATAAGTTGTAAATTTTTTGGGATGTCTTTGGAGAAAACAATGCGAAAAAGAGATTAATAGTTTAAGGATTGACTTGATTCAGTCATTCGCTACTTCTTGATTTATTAATGATCTACCCTCGACTCTAAAAAAAGTGTTATACAGGAAGCAATTTAGAAGCGATAGGCATTATAAAAGTCTCCATGTACTAATTGGGAAATTAAAATCGAGATCGCTCAGAAGTCACTATTCAATTCTAATCAAAATATTAAACCGCAAAGTGGCGACATCTTTCGAAGCA
The DNA here is from genome assembly GCA_964035755.1 of Teleogryllus oceanicus. Taxonomy (NCBI): domain Eukaryota; kingdom Metazoa; phylum Arthropoda; class Insecta; order Orthoptera; family Gryllidae; genus Teleogryllus; species Teleogryllus oceanicus. The sequence goes on along the minus strand of CAXIVR010000014.1, from coordinate 22,054,114 downwards.
CTTGAGCAGTAACGTAGATGTGTATCTTATTATCTTCAGCCGGATCTCCCCGTAGAGCACGGAGTGCCTTTGCGGATCGCAAAAAGCGTCATGAAGTCTTGTAGTAATCGCCGACATAAAATTCCTCGGAATACGCCCAGCCGCCGCGCCGATGGGCAGGTACCTTCTCCTCGCGACCTCTCGCGGTATCCCTCGCGGAGAGAGCACGCGGCAATCTCGAGCGCAACTCCGGGGCAATTACCCAGTCGTACGTCTGCCTCGGCTGCTCCGGCATTGTTCCGGGCACCGACAAGAGTCGTCGGACTGGAATACGAGATGCTCGGGAATCTCAGCTCCCCGCACCATAAACCATCTCACCTTTGACCTCGTCCGGCATAAACCTAGCTCGTTCTTGCCGGTCTTTTCGCGAATTTCAATTTGCGCGTTCCTCTAAGGAGCAGGATCCTTACGGTGGCTCTCCAAACAAAAATTTACGGCCGGCCAACATCGTTCCTTCATTGGGCAAGCCCACAAAATTGTAGGGTAGTGGCGTTCGAGTATGCCTGGGTCGCTCAGAGGCATCCTACGTGATATGTTAATCCGGTGGTTCCAGTCTCTGATGGGGAGATAGTGTCTACTGCATGGGAGTATAATTCACGCTGAAATCCGATACTGGGTTCTCCCTGTCATCTGAAACCGGGTGGTCACCCCTGGCTCGTCTCGGGAGATAGGCCGAAAACAACTGACATTTTTTGAGATTGTTTTTACAATTGCGCAAATGAGACGCCAGATCTTGGTGTTGTCGTCCTCGCATCTTCGTTCCGCCTTTCTCTTTGTTGTGTGTTCATCAGTCACTGTCGGACCCTGAGCCTGGAGTCTTAAGCTCCAACAGGCACTCTTGCTCTTCCTTCCCACAACTTAAGAACTGGGTGAAATATTCCATTGTTGAGCACATTTTTAAAAAGGAACGATTCTTATCAGTAAATAACTTTAATGTAATTTGAATGTAACTAAATTGTAATGTTAAAGCGTTTGCTCGACTCATTTTTACATCATTAGTAAAATTACATTCAATTAGAGATTTCAAGTAATTACTTGCATTATGTTTGAGATGCAAAAGCATTATTATTGACTATTACATTTCAGGAATATTATAGATCTACTGCACAACTTCACATTCATCCCAGAGGCACCAACTCTGAAGTGATGCTACAGAATGACACAGGCTTTCTCGTGGTAGTTACTTTTCTTATCTCTTTAGTCTGTGCAATGTTTTGGGTATTGTCCATCATATTTCTCAGCTGCCATTTAACATACGCGCCTAAAGGGCAGTTTTTTTCAAGTTTTCTATTTTTTTCGGTTCCCTAATAATAGAATGGAAATATGACTTTAAGAATATAATGGAAGAGTAAAACTGGACCCATAAACATTTTCATTGAAAAATTTGGAGACATTTTGAAGAAAAATTTCCAAAATTTAGAGTTGTCATGAACCTTTATAAGAAGTCATTTCAGCCCCTTGTTCTCACAAATACAATAAAGGGTAAGACATAATAGTAGTGAAAATATTAACGATGTGAGATATATTTATTAAAAAAATTTTGAAAACATTGAACCATGAACCACAGTACCATGAACAGACAATACACTCAAACCATTTCTTTTCTCAGGACATAATCCGTTAAATAAATGAACAAATATTTAGTCTAATAATTTGACCGCCTCTATATTTTGTAAGAACCTGTTTGATTCTCTTTTATCATTACCAGAGCTCGACAATAAGAGTTTTTGTTTAGAAAATTCGCCAGCGCATAAGTACAATACTTGCTCCTCTTCAAAGTGAAAGCGAGAATGTAAAAATAACTACTGCCAATTTGATTAAATGTAGGGAATTGTGTTGTGATGTTGTATGTAAGTATTTTTGGCTAAACAATTTGCATTTTTAACTTCTTTATTTTGATTCTAATTGCCTGAATTTGTAATGTATTGGAAGTTCGCTTGAAATTCTAGATATGCTACTACAGAAAGCTACTTTTATCCCAAACTTTCAGTAAATTTGCTAGATAATAAATGACATTAATAACGGGAGTACCGAAATTGTTAATATAAAAATTAAAATATTTCACGGCATAAATCACTCTGTAAATAGATTGTGTGCAATGTTTTATTGCGTGTAATGCTTTATTTTTTCTCTGAAATTCTTGTTTATTCGTGTTAATTCTCTGAAACTATCTTGAGTCGACGAGTAACTTTCCAAGAGCGATAAATAATGTTTAAGTGTATGATATTATACAATTTTAGTAATAATAATAAATGAATAGTAATTTGCTGTTTGTTACTGCATTATCCCAGAAGAGAGGACGCTACCCAGAAAGGGAGTACTTTTCCATTCAAATGTTTATTTTATTCCCAGTAAAATTGCAGTTGATAAAACGGAATCAGCAATGGTAAATAGTATGTGCGGTAAAATGGTGACAGCCGTCAGTCACATGAAACGAAATTTCTGTTATTAATCCGGAAACGGACTGCTAACAACTCATATTTGTGGGACGCAGCCTTCGTTAACGTTTTGGGGTGATGCAGCGAAATATCATATTCACAGACTAGAGGTTATACAAAATATATATTTAAAGAAAGTATAATAAGCACCTTGGTTTATTAGCAATGTTCAAATGTTATACGAACTTTGTATTCGTTCTCTAAAATCCTGGATCTTTCGACCCTCCGATAAATTTTATGCTTCTCTTTCTTCTTCTCTTGCGTATAGGCAGGGTTACCAGAATTTTTTTCTCCAGCGGAGGACAATTCAATGAAAAGGAGGATATTTTACAGTTTTATAGACCATGATATATAGACAATGTACTTATCAATTCCAAACCATAATAGTGTTTGAAAATCTAATTAGACTTTGCGCGATTACAAATGATATCTTCGCCCTCGCAGTCACCTTCGTTATCCACAAAACAATAAGCATAAATAAGTTTTATATCACAATAAGCCTAATAATCTATTATGGAGACCAATTATTTGAGTAAAAATGTATATATTCAAGACATGAAGTCCCTTTAATTAATTTAATTGCTTTAAAGTTATGCCAGTATTACTTTCAATTCAACAGAACAAAAAGGACATTCCATGTAAATTAAAAAAGAAGGGAGAGCATGAAAACATGTCCTCCAAAAGAGGGACCGCTGGCAACATGGTATAAACCTACTTGTTTTCAACTTGGAAAAACAGTCAATCCTTTTCCGGGAGTGAAATCACGTTACTCAAAAGATCTATTACATTCTCCATAGTTATCTTCTCCCCTGCACCTATTATGTATTGTTTAAATTTTCATCATTTGTTCTTTATAACGATTGTTTACTTTTAACAACATTATGAGTCTCCAAAATCAAACTAAAATACCAATTACGCATGTCAGTAGCATCTTTAGAGGTTACTTTTTAAGTTTCTCTTCATATTCATTTCAAGTTAATACAATTGTTCATACTCTTAAAACACACATTCTTGTCGAACAAAGATTCATAAATATTTGTAAAAAGTTGTTATAGCACATTTACAGTTACAGCAAATGTGGATGTTGCTAATTCTTCAGTGTATCCAACCTTATTAAGGAAAAAATACAGTTAGTTTACAATACAGAGTTACAATACAAAAGTACAGTTTCTTTATTTTGATTTCTTATTATGGAAGAAAGAATTACTCCACACTTACACAGATTTTCCTTTCCTAAACACACTAACATGCACTACACTACCACATATCCTGGGAGACCGGTCGGGAGCATAGAGATTGTCCCGGCTGGGGCGGTGCCCCGCTGGTGGGAGAGTCCTGGTGAGGGGGAACCCCACTAGCTGACGGTAGGTCGGCGCCGGATCTCGCCATCCAGTGGGGGAAGATCACCGCCATCTCCCGAGAAAAAAAACATGCCCTATACTAACGGGACTAATGACCAGAGCTGTTGACGCGCCCGGAAACATGAATAAATAAATAAATCCTAGGGAAGCTGTGCATTAAAGGACGGAATTCTAAGGAAACCTTTCTCACACTATTCATAACATCTGCATTTCAGGAAGGGCAGTTGGTGCAGAACACCAAGAATAAGAAGAATACTCGTAAAAGACACGGCGTCCACAAAGGCTATTATTTTAATTATTTGTACCTGGCCTGTAGGTTTTGCCTTTCAGGTGTTTTAACAAAGAATGAGAGCGTGAATTAAAGTATTGCTTGAACCAGACAGTCATTAGTAATGGGATTAAAATGACAGGTTCTTGTTTTAAAGTTCAACTTTTTATTTTGAAATCGTTTACAGTAAATTTACATATCTTAAATTTATAAACTTCATTTATAATCGTTTAAAGTAAAAAATAAATAAAAAAAAAAATTAAAAGGTTAAAATTATATTACGTCAAAGAAAGCGAGGTAAGACAATTCAAGCAAAATAAACGAATGAACAAGTAGTCGAAACAAAGAAGCAAGAAAACTAATAAGTAGAAAACGTTTTTATGAGCATTGTACCTTGTTTCGGATGAATCTTATTTACCCCAATTTTGTCCAATTTTAGTTTAGTGTATAGTCGCTCAATGCTTGTTGTGCTCAAAGAACAACATGGATAAGAGCCAAAATTTATTGCCTTTTTATCCTTGAAAATAGATTTTATTCCATGGGAGCTCTTTTTTTTCAATTTTAAGTAGTATATGTCTTAGTGTAGGGATCACAGAATTTTGAAAATGTGCACACAATTCACTTTTCCCCATAGCACGTCAGACGCAGTTTTTAAATGCTTTTTTGACGTTAAATAAATAAATAAATGCTAACTCACCACCTTGAGCAGGTCCTAGTTAAGACATGCGACTCTGTCTGCAGGCCACCCTGCACGAGGGGGAAGGGAGGAACTTGCCCCTTGTGAAGGGACCAGTCGCGCGCGCGCTGGGGTCTCCACGCGCGTGTTTTGCGCCGGGTCACAAGCTTAACAAGCGGCGTGTGACAGAGCATAAAAATGAGGGGCACGATGCGATAGCGCGGGGGCCGACCGCAAAGTAATAGACGAGGATGGGCTATCTGAGTCAGGGCCGCACATCACAGCGCCGGGCGACACACGGGCGCGGCCGGGCAGCCCTTAAGGCCCCACAGACCGACGCGGAAGATCCGCAGCGGAAGTTTCGCGTCACGTGTTGCCTTATAAAGCATCGGTCGCGGCAACAGATTGGCAGCGTTTAAGGCCCCCCCGGGTAGATCTGCAGCGAGTGCGGCGCGGAAAGTTCCGAGCTAGACGCGGCCGCGGAATTCGCGAGAGCGTTCACACCGGAGCGTCAATTATGAGTCATTTGGTGACGGTTGGCAAGGTCGTTCGATCCAGATGGGAGCGAAGACTCCCGAACACGGGCGGACTTCCACGAAACTCGAGCTACAGCGGAAGAAACTGACTGCGTTACAAATTTCGACGCCGTTTAAACGCTGCCAATCCGTTGCCGCGCATGTCTCAACGTGCTCACAAGGCAACACGTGACAATGATTTCAATAAAAAGTATATTAGAACTTCTCAAAACGAGGACTTGAGAATGCAAGTACTTCGGGAATACGACAACTTTGGGATATGTCGATTTCAGAATGATCAGACTTAGAGTTACGTCGCGGCGATAAAATGAATGTGATGAAATGAGAACGATAAAATTGCAGGGGTAAACAAACCTCTGATTGGACGAGAGGGATTATTACTACTGATTTCGAGTGGGATTCGTACCAGGTATAATAATGTTGTGGAATCACACCATGCATTTACTTAGAAATTCTAAAAAGTATAATAAAAGAGAGCTTCCATCAAAACCTATCACACTCACATTTCCACTAAATTTCCCTTTTTAGGGGTTAGTTAAATCTCATAAAATACATGAGCACGTACGTTATTACCGCCATATTAAAGACTAGCAAAAGTAACATGAAACATCCAATTAAAAGAATGGTAATGTGATATGTCTTCTAAAGTAAGTGAAACCCTAGACCTCATCTCAAAATTATGCATTTCCATCTGGAAGTTTCTCCCACATAATACACTTCTCTCCAGAGATTAGGAAGTCTTTCTGCGAAATAGGAAACCCGCGCCCCATCGGCATTCTTCAAAGGAAATGTATTCCTCCAACAAAACGACACAATTCGCAACACTTGATACTCTCCTCCCAGTTGCATAGTTGTAAAGGTTAGTACGTTATTAGCCTGTTCATTATGGGCGTCGTTATTCTTGGGCGTTAATCTTCGCCGGATCGTCTTTCCTCTGCGACCCTGGCGGCGAGACGCGCAAACGCTGCGAGCGCCGAGCACGAGTTCCGTTATTCGCCCCCTCATAGGGATGGTAAAAAAACATCGATGTTTCCCACCAGAAACATCGATATTTTGCTTTCGATGCTTTCTTCTTATCGATATTTTGTTGCAAAAACATCCATGTTTTTTTTAAATATATTTTTAATAAAGGAGTTTAGGCACGTTGTAGAGTAACAGCAAACCACAGGAATATCGTTGTGCTATGGAAGTGATTAAAGAATAAAGTAAGCGATACATGAATATTGCGATACTGTAATTAAAAATGGATAGAAAAATAGCATGTTGTTAGTCTATAATTAGAACATCGATGTCTTTTCGTCGTTTTTCATCGACATTGAAAACCCTTTTAGCCACGTAACACCGATTTATCGGTTTTGGTAAAATTTGCCATCAGTACCCCGCACCTCCTGTAACACGCACAGTAACGACAAATGTCCCTATGGTTGATTGATTGGTGTTTCCGGGCGCTTCAACTGCTAAGGTCATTAGTCCCGGAAGAGTAGTGCATTATTTTATCGCGGGAGGTGGCGGTGATCCCGCTAGATAGCGATATCCGGCGCCGGCCTACCTGTCTGATTGCGGGGTTTTCCTCAACTAGGTATCTCCCACCTCCGGGGTATCTCCGCCCCCAGTCGGGACCAGCTCCAAGCTCCCGCCCGGTCTCCCGGCATGTGTGGTAGTGTAGAGAATGTTAATGAAAGTGAATGGAAGCAAGGGGTGAGGATATGCCACGGAAGAGGAAGGAAAGATCGCGCTATCCGTGGCCCGTTTGTCCAAGTAGCACCCCGCCATTTGCTTGGCGTTGATCGGAGAAACCACGGAAAACTACAGATCAGAGCAGTCGGACACTGAAGTTCTCCTCCAGAAAGAGGTTGAATTCGACCTAACTATATAGCTAGTGTCGAAAATTCTGTCATCTTTGGGAGTGAAACTATATCTTCCCGGTAAGAGACACTGCAGTGACACCTGTTGATCCCCTGCGCCAGTTGTCGGTGAATATCCATGTCTGCTATGTATTTTACACAGATAATTTAGAAGCTGATAATTCGACAATATTGGGCAGTTAAAACATAGGTAATGCCGAGACGCGAAAACTCAAAGGAATATAGTATATTTGTCACTAGCTATGATCTTTAATAAGACGCTGTCATTTAAGTTCGGGTTCTCGAAAACAGAGATTGAAATATATATGCTAAAAACCGTTTCTTTTAACCAGTGGTGTATCATAAGTTTTAGATCTGCGCTATCTCATCCTGGATACACTACAGTGTAACAGAGATTTGTAATTAATTTTTCAAGCCGACCTAAACCTTAAAGACACTGTACTAGTGGTACTAAAAATAACACAGTCTGTCTAGCACTTGTTAGTACCCTATTATTTTGATTCCGGGCTTTTCGTTTTTGCCCCAGCCGTTTCCCAGCTGCCATCTATCGGTACCTAAAAGTCTTACCACTTCGCTGACATTTCGGGCGAATTTTGAATTATTGATTCTAAGTGGAATGAGTGGGAGCTCATTTTGCAAAATTTCAAGAATAAACAAAAAATGACGATAAATTAATTTCGCTCATACAGATAAATTAATGTAGATGGTAGTCACAAATTGATTTATTTTCCTCTGCGACATGAAATGTATGTTAATATTAATTATATCCGAACGCCTCAACTGGAATTTTTAAAATTATAAATTTAATTAATGTGGTTAGGCGGAAAAGCAGGCTTTAAGTCCTGAGCCTCGCTACTAATAAAGACAATTTTTATTATTATTATTATTATTATTATTATTATTATTATTATTATTATTATTATACCAGGGCCCCCAGAGTGACCTCGCGATATCCTGTGAACTTTTCTCAGTGTGTAGCACCTTCACCTCGCACACTCCTCAGTCAACACAACACACACACAAATGAGAACTGTAGCATTCGGCGAGTCCGAATACCGTCGGAGGAGGAACCGCGGACGGTCTAAATGCCCGGGCGGCCACCAGAGAGCAGGAGCGTCGGCAGCACAGTCTGACTCGTGCGGGCGATCTGCTCCGCTCACCAGGAAGTCCTCCCTCCAGCCGGAGGGGGAAACTGCAGTCCCCTCTCCCTTCAGGGGCCGCTTGAATCGGAGCCTTCTCGACGCCAGCAGCACACTAATCGTATTGTATTCAGTCCGCGAAGTTCTTTGATACTTGCGGATTCGGTGGTATAACGGTCAGCGTACCCGAGTTCAAAAGCGGGTTCAAACCCGATCGATTTTTAAGGGCGAGAAAATCCTTCGTATGCCTTCCTTCGGAAGGGGAAGTAAAGCCGGCTGTCCCATGTAGTAGATTGACTGCACGTAAAAGATCCTCAAGCCTAAAAGAAGCTTCTGAGCACAATTGAGATCCGCCTCTTTCGTCGCCCTAGATAGTACCTCCTTTCTCCGCTAGGTGGTGAAAGGAGCGTAGCGAAATTTGCGTGGTTAGACGGAAGAGCGGGCCTGATGGCCCGAGTCTCGCCACGTAAAATAAGGCATTAACTAACTAACTGTACTGGACTTTGTTGGCGTTGAAAAATGGTTATTCTCTTTCGTCGTGGTTTACAGTATGCAAAACGGCTCCGCTATAATTCTGCTCTGCTGGATATCGTGGCGTTTGGCTACGTTTAAGGATTACTCTTTTGCATTTTTGGAAATAAAATTGTTGTTTTGGAAATTTGTACTCGTGCTTTCCTTTAGTATACAACAAAAACTTTCATTCCTTACACGGGTTTCGAACTCAAAGCTACTGTGTTCATGTACTTGGTCTCTCTGCCCCATCCCCTGACCCACGACACTGACTCAGCTGATGGTAAACCGCTGATGACACTAGAGCGGCGATTGCACGAGACCACTCAACACAGAACGTAGGAAGGCGAAATTCTTGTTCCGCAAGAAGAGGTTCATTTTATGGATGGAACGAGTACTGAACGGCGGTACGAAAGAATACTTTGCTTTTATGAACAACTAGCAGAACCCGGTAGTCGTTGTCCTGCCCTTTTTTTCTTTCTCTCTCCCTCTCTTTTTTCCCTCTTTTTCCCTCTCTTTCCCCCTTTCCCCTCTCATTTTCTACTTCTTCGTTCTCTTTTCCCCTCCTCCTTCTTTCCCTTTTTCTCTCTCTTTTTTTTTTTTTTTTTTTCCTTTCTCTCTTTCCCCTTCTCTCTTTTTTCACCTTTCTCACTTTTCCCTTTCCTTTTTCCTTTCTCTCTTTTCTTCTCTTTCTTATCTCTTTTCTCCTCTCCCTTTTCCTCTTTTAATAATTTTTAATATATTGAAGACCCTCACTGTCTTCTGTCTCATTCACTCACTTTTGATTCACACGAGATTTAAAAATATTGTTTGATTTTTTTTAAATTTTCTTTTGTACAAAACGTGTCCTGACAATAACGAACACGCACACACAAAAATTATTCCATTTGGTTCAGTCGTTCGAAAGTTACAAACATTTCGGCGATTCATTTTTATTTATATAGATAAAGTGCAAAAACATAAGAAATATGTTATGAAATGGTCACATGTCGGTCATTCACGGCTCAACTTACATTAGATCAGTAGCAGTTCCGCTGGGAGGTTTTTGTCCATCCATCTAGTCCGGATGTCCTCTCCAGCGATTTCCACATTTTCCTACATCTCAAGAACTTCTTGGTACATTTCAGACTCCCTCATTTACTTAATTCAGAAATAGCATTCTTTGCAGATGACACATCTTTATTTACTTCCCATTCAGACATTATAACAGGATGCGATAATTTACAAGATGTCTTAAATATTCTTGTTACTTGGTTTAACAATTGGCAAATAAAGATAAATAATCAAAAGTCACAAGCAAAAATATTTTCTTTAAAACGAATCTCTCCTACTTATCCTCTTATTATTAATTATAAAGCAATTCCTTGGATTCCTTCTAATATTTCAATTACATATCTCGGATTACAACTAGATACTAAATTAACATGGAAAACACATATTTTATCTATAATAAATAAAACTAATCTTATGCTTTTAAAATTATATCCACTTCTGAATAAGAATTCGCACGTCTCTGTAGATTCTGCATTAACTATATTTAAATATATAATTCGCCCTTCGTTAACTTATGCATGCCCCATTTGGGGTGGTGCAGCAAAAACTCATATTAAAAAATTAGAGGTTATACAAAACATACAATCTAGGGTGAAACCGTGAAAATCAAAAAGACTGAAAGACGTCTGTCTTACTACAAGAAAGCAGTAATATTAAAATAATAGTACAAATTATGTTTTTACTATTAAATTTTATTTGCAACAGTAGTAGTGTTTACACCCTAAAATAAAATTACATGGAAGAATTCGATTGCGATTCTCTTCGACAAAGTTCGAGCTTATTCTAGTGCACGATGTTGCATTCTTAGCACGTCTTAATAAGCTTTCCTTATTATTTTGTATTTGAAAAATTGCGCGGACGTTTTCATACTATCTGACTTTTTCTCAACTTACAAGTAAAGGTACTTTGGAAGATTTAAATATTATATAATACGCTTTGTTGCCTTGTTCCAAATGTACAGCGTATGGACCTGGGGGCGTGGTATAGAACGCTGTAATTTCGATTTTCGCATTACGTTACCCGCGTAATTACTTTCTGTCGGTTCCGCACATCGACTCAGAACTGATGCGTACGATGTACTAGTATATTTATGTGGAAGGTTTATTAGCACGTTACTGTTCACCTTCCTATTATAGACTTACAGCGTAACGCAATACGTTCTCTCTCTTTCCAGTTTCGAGCCTGTTTCCGCCCATAACTCAAAAGGAAATGCTTTTTACCTTTTTTTCTGCATCATGTAAGTCGTGACTCTCCGGCTGGCTGTGCTCTTTTTCATGATAGAAACGAAGGTGCAGTGTTGCCGCGTTGTCTTCCGTACACTATAAAGCCATATCGAGATGGCAAACCCTGCCACCCCAAGACGCCTTACCTGCCAAATTATCGAAATGGAAAGACCTAAAATATTCTAACCATATTAAAGAGAATACTCTGTCACGAAGAAGGTGTAGCAATTATGGAGGTGTCTGGCAGAGAATTGTAGTTCTCTTGTTGGAAGGCGTCGGAAAGTATTGTAATTCAATGTCTTGTTGAATTTCGTGTTCTCTTCACCACATTCTTTCACTACAGAACTTTGTAAACATTTAACTCAGAGAAAACTTAAATGTAGTGGCTTCTTGGCCAATAGGTTTGTTAGTTCTTTTAGCGTCCTGCATGATGTAATTCGAGAGATAGCAGCTGAACATCATATCCTGCGCTTCCCTACACATCGGTTGATTGGTTGGTTGGTTGATTAGTGATTCCAGGCATAGCAACCGCTAAACTCATAAGTCCCGTTAGTGTAGTGCTTGTTTACACACTTAACTAACATGCACTACACTACCACGTATTCCGGGGACCGGTCGGGAGCTTAGAGTTTGTCCCGGCTGGGGCGGTACCCCGCTGGTGGGAGAGTCCTGGTTAGGGGCAAACCCCACTAGCTGACGATAGGTCGGCGCCGGATCTCGCCATCCAGCGGGGAAAGATCACCGCCATCTCCCGAGGAAAAAACCTGCTCTTTACTTACGGGACTAATGACCTAAGCTGCTGACGTACCCTTAATCACTAACCAAGCAACCAACACTAGCCTCATCGTCCGTGACTGACATTAGCGTTCCCATCCGTGACTGACACTAGCATCCTCGTCCGTGACTGACATTAGCGTTCCCGTCCGCGACTGACACTAGCATCCTCGTCCGTGACTGACATTAGCGTTCCCGTCCGTGACTGACACTAGCATCCTCGTCCGTGACTGACATTAGCGTTCCCATCCGTGACTGACACTAGCCTCCTCGTCCGTGGCTGACATTAGCGTTCCCGTCCGTGACTGACACTAGCGCCGTCGTAGCGCGAACGATGCACCAGCGCCTGACCTGCAACAGCGCTCCGCCCAGGAAGTAGAGTACATCGCTGGGTCCCCGCGGCGAGGCCCGGTCGCTCCTCGCAGCCGCAAACGACGGCGGGAGGGCCCGTTATGCTGGCCCACTAGGGCAGCGAAGCGTGGTGCGACTCGCGATGCAGTCGATTGCGCGCCAACCACCGCCGCCGCCCTCGCCCGCCGCATTCATGAAATTCGATTGCGAGCTGCGGCTTCTTGCAGGTACGACGCAAGTCTCTCAAGTGGCTGTTCGAGAAAATTGAAGGCGATAAAACTCAACGGTACCACACCCGTTTGATTGGTTGATGTTTCCCCGCCACGTCATCGGCCATTCATTAGTCCCATAAGCGCAATATGTCCCGTAAAGTGGCTGTTTTCCTTCCTCGCTGGATGATGATATCCGGCACTGGCCTTCGAGTTGGATTTTCCCCTCCGGGTGTTTTCCCCAGTGGGAGGACAGGCCGAGAGAATAGAACAACGGAGCGGAAGGGAAGGCGGAGTGCGGTGCATGACCCGTTTCTACTGGTTCTACTCTGGCATTACTCTGGTAGGGATCGGAGAAACCATGGAAAACTGTGGATCAGAGCACCCGACCGCTATATTCGGTGGTATAACGGTCAGCGTACCGGACTGTTGTACCCGAGTGTGCGGGTTCAAACCTGATCGAAGCCGTGGATTTTTAAGGGCGAAAAAATCCTTCGGAGGGGAAGTAAAGCCGGCTGTCCCATGTAGTAGATTTACTGCATGTAAAAGCTTCTCAAGCCTAAAAGAAGCCTCTGAGCAAAATTGAGATCCGCCTGTTTCGGCGCCCAAAATAATTCCTCCTTTCTCCGCTAGGTGGTGAAAGGAGCGTAGCAAAATTTGCGTGGTTAGACGGAAGAGCGGGCCTGATGGCCCGAGTCTCGACACGTAAAATAAGGCATTAACAAACAAACTAACTAACTAACCGCTGAAATTCTCCTCCAGACAGCAGAGGCATTCGACCAAGCTAAATAGTTAGCCGCTACTTTCGGGACCCGAATCCAGGTCCTCCCGCTCAGAATAGCTCCAGAGACACCGAACGCTGGCTCTGAGTACCATAACCGATATTTGATGTTTAATGTAATTTATTAAGTGTAATATTCTTTATCAAAGTATTGATACCTTTTATGAATCGATAATTGTGTTGTACCTACAACAAAACTGAAATATCAGGGTCAAAAATGAACATAATCGACATAAATATATTTCTTCAGGAATGTAAAAACTTGATACATATTCTTAATAACCCTTTTTAACTCAGCATTTATAGACCACCTGTTCCTTCCATGGATTTTTTTCAGTGTGTTGATCATACATGTTCTACAATATGTAGCCACGATACATCAGCATTTAATCGACAGATAAGTAATATTACTCAAAATTGTATAATTCCTCAAGATGTTCTTTAATATGAGTAATCTGAGTTTGCCCCGATTTTCTAGTGACTCCCTAAACTCAAAAGTTTCGTACTTTCTGTTTTTCTAATTCTGTTTTCCGAAAGTAAACAAATAATCCATAAGGTTGTATTTACCAAAAATGTAGCATACTCAATTCTCCATCTGTTTACCACCAATATTACAAATTTGCCAAAGAGTTTTGAAGAAACGATACGTCCAAATACGCCAATTTTTCTACACTTTTTCACAAACAGTCATTTCTGTGTATGCTTTCGCGCAGGCAACTGTAGTCACTTCATGCCTTCAACCTATCTAGAGTTCGGACAATATTTTCGCTCTGGCTAGGTAGCTAAGGCAAATTCAGCCGCTGGAGTAGAAATATAGTGACCGGTTTCACCGATCGATAGTTTTCTGTGGTTTCGCCGATGAACATCAAGTGAATGCCGGCGCAGTATATTTTGGTGATTTTGACTGCTTCAGCACCAAGTCCCGCAACATGTTTCTACTGAAGCCATGCAAAGAGCGACAAGACTATGTTGTCTACACACCATTGAATTTCAAATTTTCCCAAATTTCTAAAGGCAACATCTATTTCTATGTACAGTCAAACACTGCGATAAGAGTCTTCGTATTTCTGCAAAGGAAACCTGTAAAGGAAGTGCATATCAGCTATTTATTCTGACATTAAATGTGCCACTTTATGAAATCTTTGGAAAATTTTAAACAAGGGCATACTCAATCTCGCTGCTTTGCCTCCTACAGAAACATCTGCTCAACTTCATTCTCTAAGGAGTTATTTTCAGGTGCAAATGAGGAAAAACAACCCATTGGACCTCCTGCAATGGCGCTGGAAGACTTAAAAGACCGGTCTGCCACCTGTTCCCACTTCTCTGGAAGTACCACCAGAGGAACACCTGAAACATGCGCTGCATTTGTTTTAGAGGCTGCCAGGGAGGCTGTTCTAGCAGGAAAATGGCATAAAATGCACCACAGTTTAACTATGCAAATGGCAGTCCTGTCCTATTGCTAAAATTGAAATGGCTTTTCTGGATAATGACTGCGACGAAGATTATGGCGACATCGTGTAAGAAGAAAGAAGAAGGTCATGTTATTGAGACCTGTTGGAGGTCATGTTATCCTCCAAACGTATGAAAAATAAAAGTTTCTTGACTCTGAAATCAGACTTTAATACTCAACAATTTTACATCTGTGTCACTTCGGGTTAAATTCTTTTTATTCAGTTATTGCACGTTTTATAGACAGGAAAAAAGTTGTTGATCACTCTATTTTTTCAATAATAAATATTTCGGAAGAATTTGAAGAAAACGGGAAACGAACGAAAATCAGTTTGTAGGGTCTTCTGCAATAGCTTTTTTTCGTTTATATGTGAACATTTTCAATAACAGTTTCCTCATTTGGTTACTCTCGATGACTTAATTGTAGCCCTAATTTACCAATTCTCATCCATACATGAAAACACAAACATCCAAAGGTGGAAGTTACATTATTATTTTTTTTATATTTATTTTGAAACGGTATGACAGGCTTTACCTATTACAGTTGCCGACAGTAGGTGCGGCCATTTTCGTAGTAAAACTTACAATTTTTGGTTACAATGGTTGGTAGACAATGTCATTTAAATAATGGCAGTCTCTTGTTTTCATGATAAAAATTTTGTAAACAAAAGTCTACCTAGTAATTCTTATGAACAAGAAAACTCTTTAGACTTCATAAATATTACAAAAAATTAAATACTTTTATTTATTTATTTAGTCAAAAACTGTATGTGACGTAGGGGGGAGAAAATCATCTGCGCACGCTTTCTTGAGTTTCAGAATACCTTCCCAACAATTTCACTATTAATAGTTAAAAGATTAATAATAATAATAATAATAATAATAATAATAATAATAATAATAATAATAATAATAATAATGACAAATTTAAAAAAGCGAGGGATTAACATTTCAAATACTAGATATTTTCGTTGCCAAATTATAGAAAACTTATTTTTAACGGTACTTTAATTATTTTACAAAGGAATACGAAAAAGACATGTTGGCCTCAGCTCAACATTTACAAGCTCTTTATAAATCTCTTTCATGACACATTATTAGACACTAGTTAGTTCCGATGCCATTATTTATATTCTAGTTGATCATATAATATGTGCGTATAATAACTATCACGGAAGATGCGGGGGGGGACAAACAAATTTCCACTTGACTGCACGAGATATCCCGCCTCGTGGCAAATAGTGCGCTTAGCAAACAAAGGGAGAAGCAGCATGAATAATACCATTCACTCCTTGCGCTCCGGCAAGAGGTCTCGTTTCTCCCCTCTCTTCTGCCGAGCCATCAAATGTGGTCGTATCACTTATTTATGCCCTCCGCAGCTTAACTTTCAACCAAACCTGCTTTGATCTGCCGGCGTTACCGCGGGTTCAATATGTGATTTCGAAGCTGTCAGCTGTACACGTTCGCGACCTTACAAGCTGCTCGGAATTCCGTTCCATGCTTTTCTGGAAACAAGCTTCAATTGCAGCCTATGCTCTTAAAGAATCTCTCTGGTGTACGTCGTTTTAGATCCCTTATAAGACATTTCTCTGTATAGTATTGCGATAAATCATGAAAAAGCTGTATTTAAATTCTTTGGAACCTGCTTGAGCGTGCAGAAGAGTCTCTTCAAACTTTCAAAAGTTACTGGATTTTTCAAAACCAATTATTGAACGAAGTGTTCATTCACTTTCTGTAGTTCTGTGGAAAATCTCTTTAGCTCTCCTGAGCTTAGCCTTCGAGTTTCACCTTGTATTCGAGATCGGTTTTATAATCGCATTGCCTCTGCGGTACTGGATAGTAATTACTTCCCTCAAAACTCCACCCTAGCGTGTAATCTTTAAGCCAATATTCTTAAGCTCTTTTACCTGTCTGCAAAGTTCACTACCGTGGAAAATTTGGATAGCATCGAAAACATGACGCTGCTAGTCGTGGAAACAGTAGAGGAACGCTTTCAAACATAAGAGGCTTTTAGAGTAATTTAATGAAATGGAAAACATTTTTGATCCTGGAAGAAAAAACTTGTTCTACTCCACTGGTAATGCTTTTGTTTGTGTAATAAAATTCCACTATTCTCAAACCCAGAATTAATGCTTTAATGTATTAAATTGGCTGTTCTACTTCATTTAAAGATTTATTTTCCTGTATGTGTTACGGCTAAGTGAATGTGGCTTCGAAAATTCATCCGTTAATTCGCACATTAGCCAAAGTGAGGGATAAAGTTCGAAAAGGAGAACAACTTTAAAGCTTATTTCGGACTTAAGGCTCATAAAGTGCATATTAGCCAACATAGAGTGGCTAGAGTAGATTGCGTTGACGTTATTTTAACGAGGATTAGTACATACATGATAAACAGGGAACAGAAAGGACAAATGGAACAGGGAACAGACAATAAGGTGGCTATACTGCGATTAAAACGAGGGACGAATTGATAGTGATCGGCTGGGATGGGTGCATTTATTCAATCGGGATCTTCAGTGTCAAAAATGAAGTTATATCGAATCACCCAATTGAATAACCAAAGTCAATTCTTTCTACGTTTTAATCGGAGTATGGTGTGGATGAAATACATTACGGATGCGTTTCTAGAATCCTGCATTTGTATTTACTCTTGCAAACCTACCTTAAATAGCTACTATAAACCGGCAGCGATAGCTCAGTGCATCAACTGATGTCACTGGAGCGCCTCTGACCCAGTGGTCCTAGGTTCGAGTCCTGACGGCGACAGGGTTTACCACACTAGCTTTTCAGGTACGTCGAATTCAGTCGCTGTCTGGAAAAGAATTCTAGAAGTAGTTTTCCGTGGTTTCACCTATCAACACCAGGCGAATGCCGGAGCAGTACCCTAACAAACGGGCCACGGACCGCGCGCGATCTGTCCTTCCTCTTTCTTGTTCTATCCTCTCCCTTTACACACACACTTATACTAACATGCACTACACTACCACATATTCCGGGAGACCGGTCTGGAGCTTAGAGCTTGTCCAGACTGGGGCGGTGCCCCGCTGGTGGGAGAGTCCTGGTTAGGGGGAAACCCCACTAGCCGACGGTAGGTTGACGCCGGATCTCGCCATCCAGCGGGGGAAGATCACCGCCATCTGCCAAGAAAAAACATGCACTACACTAACGGGACTAATGAACAAAGCCGTTGACGCGCCCGGAAACACGAAAAAATCAATCAATCAATATCTACTATAAAATAGTCAAGGTATCACTTTGTATTTGAAAGCAAAGGCTATCGCGGGCGGATTCAGTATGTACTTGTCTGACCGGAAGACGCCGCGTTCTAAGCTCAGATTTGAATGTTTCGGCCGCCATGCTGCTACTTTCCTTGGAGTAAAATGTTGTATGAAATCGCAGTACATTTTCATGCAAATCAGATGACTCGCAAATGACGGACTTTATTGTAATTCTTAATTGCGTACTTAATAATAAATTAAAAAATAAATCACAGGAAATAAATGACCATAAACGAAAAATTACAAGAAAAAAAACTCAGGAAATCTTCTTAAAAGGCTACAATTTTTTTTTGTCCTCAAATAGTGTCAGAGATGCTTAAAAGAATGGCATTTTTTCGTTGGAAACCCTGATTAACGAAAATTCAATTTTCAAGTTCAATTTTTTGGGGGGGCATCGTTCTACATCTGCATGATTCAAGATAGAGGTAATTTCACTTAATGAAAACTCTTCCTTCAAGACGGATCTTAAAAAAATGTTATGTATAAGTGTTTGAAAATATGAATAGATTTCACTTAATTGTGCTTGAAATTGTACAATTTTGTGAAATTTTTGTTTCTTAAAAACCATTCCAAATTTTTTCTTCATAGGCATCAGAGAACGGTAAAAAAGTAAAAAAAAATTATGGCAGTTGTATCATTTCCGGCGAATTCTCTTTATCTTCGAAAATTGCAAAAGATGACATCCATTTGAAGATGAGATTTTTGTCTGAAACACAATCTATTCTAAAAAATCAGGAAATGATCATTTTTTGAAATCACGAGTAGCTTTGCGCAATTTCTGCTCGAAGCGAATGCAATTCTTTTACTTTTTCCTCGAATAAAATAAGGAGCGCTTAGAAGAATATCGCAGGCCTCATTCTCATTGAATTATCTGAATTTCCGAAAATTGCAAATTTAGAAATAATGCTAGAAAGTATGTGTTGTTGTAGCACCACTAGTATTTCGTGTGATGTAATTTCTGATAAAGGTAGAAGGTTTTCTAAGTCGGGAAACAAGCAGGGGACTCTGAGGCAACTATTTTCATGAATCCAGTGTTTTGCTTGTGCAGACACTCCAATTTCATTTGATGAAGTTGTAAGTTACTATAAATTCTGTCCTTGCCGGTCAAGATTTAAAAAAACAATCTTGCAAAGCAGTGCCAAATTAAAAACTGTCTGTATAGGGCCAATTGCATTCACTATCATTTCCAATGTCTTTCCAGTTTGTCGTGCAAGAACAAATGAATAAGTTGTGAATATCTGGAGAAATAAATATTTCATACGTTTTCTTTCTTAGAACTTTTCATGCAAAGTAATTTTATTATCAGTGAAGTAGTTTTGTATAATATTTGCTCAAGTAGGGCTTTCCAGTGATGAGTAGTAATGACATTCTTTGTAATTCTAATGTGACAAATAAGTGAGATGTTAAGAATGAAGAAATAAATATACGGAGAAAATTTTCAAAATGTATCTTCGAAACTTTCAAAATTTCTCAAAAATAGCTCTGTTTTTTCTTTTCATCTTTTGTGAGAATAGAGTGAAATACACATATAAATATGGCAGCTATGAAGAGGGTGGGGCAACCGATGAGCTAGCTCAGTCTGATGTGATAAAAAAATTAACCAGTAAGAGAAAGTTTGTGCCTTTTTGTTACATCACTAGTTTTTTTTAATTTTTCTTTATCTGCTCCAATTTCTGTGAGACCTGCTAAGAATTTGAATTTTTTCACATCTTCGTAATTCAACGTAAATAGTAATTCGTAAGTAGAGTCACACACTGGAAACGAATAGATCGCGCAACCGATAATGAACACGACGCATGCGTTTTCTTTACCCAGCGGTATGTACTCATTCGCAAATTAGCCGGATGATGTCCAAATAATCGACCCATTGTCTTTCGTGTAGCTAACTAATGTGTGAATTAACCTGCTAATTCGTAAATTAGCCCTAAAAGTGTAACCAAAGCATTAACAGTAACATATGCACACCGCATTAGAGAAACTGAACTTCTACCTCATCTCAAATAAAATCATATATTTGTGCAGTATTCGAAGAATTTTAAAGGAATCATTCCGTTTCGTCTCAAAATTGATCAAATGGGAAACAACGCATACAAACGCGTACAATTAAATAGTGGTAGATTTTTTCCCGCCCTTCGTATTTCACAATTCTAGGGCGCAAACATGGGGCCGCCGTCCTATGCTGAAATCGGAGCCTGTGGAACAGTTTGCGTGATTCACGCACGACAGGGCACGCACGAATCCTTGCAAAGGCCCTGCGTGTTCGCCTGCCACTGGGAGGTTTCGTGCTGGATGAAGTGTGTTTCTACGCAGTAAAATCCACAGCCAGGAGAAGTCCACATACGATGTTCACCCGTAGTAAGGATTAAAGAATTCTGAATTACCATGAGAGAAACATGCTTCAAGTCTTCAATCGCACTTTCTCAATAATCCTTTTTTCAAATTAATGGAAAATAGTAGAGTAAAAACGCGACTATAATGTCAATTAATCGGCAATGTTGGATGATTCAAAATATTGGGGAAGTTGTTGGCGAATGAAAAGGACGTAATCATGTTATACATCCTAGGAATAACAAAAAACAATCTCTAAATTGATGGTGTAGTTCAGGTTCTAAAAAACTGGTCTTTCCACTTTATAATTTAAAATTACACAAACACGGTTAATATTCTAAAAATAATTATAATATATAAAATAAAAATAATGAAATTATTAAATGATATAATAATATTGGGGAATAGATTGCATTGGAGTACGAAATCCCTTGCTTCAATATTAATTGTACGAAAATTCAGTAAAACCATGAACTGTTGCAATTTTAAAATTTCCGAACATTGAATCAGAATAGAACCTAAGCCATGTTATTAAGGAATCGTTAATAACGCTACAAATATTCACAGCAAAATCTAATGAAAAAAATTGGAGCCTTTTTTGAGGAAATCTTGTTTTAAAATTGCCTTTTCTTCAATAAAAATACGAGAAAATTACATATATTGTAAAAAATTGTACATGACATTATTGAAAGATATAATTGTTAGTACTATATTGCATTAAAAAATAAATCATCAAAAATTCCGTTACTGCAGGGGGAGGGGCAAAAACATCAGTTTTTGCATTTTTAAAAATTCAGATGTTTTAGTGACCTCATCCAACGAGAAATTTAAGAAAAAAATTGCAGATTATTTGAAGAAATTTTGACAATGTTCTTGTAGCTTCTTGTGAAGAACATCCAATATGTTATAACTAGTGGTCTCCCAGTGTCATAAATTCGACCCTTATTCATTATTTTTTTTCATTTGTTACGTTATTGAGGGTCTTTTGTCAGAGAGTAAACCTGTAAAATTAGTGCATTCTTTTTCTTAATTTGGTTCATTACATCTCTGCCGACCGGGTACAAGAAGTATATGTCACGTCATTAGTGTTTGTTCTTTGCCTTAATTTCCTGGAATACCTATGAACTTTGAAAATCCATGAAAATAAGACGGTCTCATCTCCCCATAGATGCTCCCGAATGTTCGTAATGTAAATATTGACATGACAAATTGTTTAAAATACTTTTTTTCATTTTTGAAACTAAATTTTAAAGAAAAAAATTGAAGCCTTTTTGAGAAAATGGCGTTTGAGTTTTAAAAAAATTGTGAGCTCATTTTCGCAGAATAAGTTTCAATTTTGTAGAAACTTTGTAAGTCGTCATTTCAACCACTTGTACTCAAAATGATAAAATGGATAAAATCACCGGTAATATAATTATTAACTCGTGAGAAAGATATAAAAAAATCAGAATTGTGTAAGTTTTGAAATAACAAAATGCACTAAAATGGCGTTTATATCGTCTTATACATTGCATTGAACACTATCTGTGCAAAAAGTTTGAAGAAATAAATTGATGCCATTTTTTGTGAAATTTTGTTTTTCGTATGTTTTTAATACTTCCATTTTCACTCCAAATTGGGGTAAAATTACTAAAATAGTCAAACAAATGTACACGACATTAACAAAAACTGATTGTGGAGAACAAATTTCACTTGAAGAAAGAAATCCTACAAACAATTTAAGTGCTAGTGCTGTTCACAGACGGACGGTCTTTTTGCCTTATATCAATTTTTCGGTATCAATGATCCACAAACCATGGATTCTGAATTGCAGTATTAGAAGAAGTAATCGTAGGACCACTTATTGGAACAAGATTTTCCGGGTATTTTGCTATTAATCTACGATGTTTCCTGGGGGGGGGGATCAGGCATTTCTATGAAAAAAATACCGCACCATTCTTTTAAGTGTCTCTTACGGTATTCGAGGAAAAAGATTAATAAAAAAATTTGAAACCATTTTCATAAACTTTTGAAAATGTTTTTAAAACTTCATTTAAAGTACCCCCAAAAGTAAAAATATTCGTTCCAATTTCATAGGGCCTTGATTTCCTTTAGATCTATCAAGTAATATTAATTTTGGATAAAATCGGCCAAACTGTTTTGGTGCTAGCGTTGTCCATAGACAGATGAAGAGGCGGACAGAGGTTATGCTGCCAATCGATTTTTCGGTATCAAGGACCTGCAAAACATGGTTTTTGATTACACAACCTCTTTCACGAAGTCACTGACGGAAGAAGTTTTATCCAATTTTTCGTTACCAGGGCCCGGCAATAGAGGTATACCAGGCCCTGGAACATATTTTTTTGACGATAATACGACCTTTCCCGGCGCACGATTACGATATTTCTGTTCTTACGAAGTAAGGGCGAGAAGGTTAAAATAAAAATATCCGTTTCAAACTCGCAGAGCCTTCGTTCAGAAGGATCGGAAAACATCAATTTTGGAGAAAATCGTCTGAGTGGTGTAGGAGCTAATGTTTACCACAGACGCGACAGACGGATGGACAGAATGACACTATTTTCAATCGATTTTTTGATTTCAAGAACCCACAAAACATCGATTCTGATTACACAAAGCATCACAACAACGTTAGAAAACGTAATTTACTACATATAGAAACAAGATTTATCCTCTTATTTGTTACCAGGTGCAGACAGTTTTTCTGTCGAAAAATAGCCGGTTTCCGGCGCAGTATTACAATACTGTTGCTTCTTACAAAGAAAGGCGAGAAAGAAAAAATAGAGGCCATGAACGAGATGAATAACATACTTAATCTCATTTTATTAATGCATACTTCTCCTGTTTTTGTATTTCTCCCTTTAAACCATTCACAAACCATTATGGTGAAGTTACATTCTGTTCGTCAACGTATGTGAACCGCAACTGTTTTCGCAGAAGATATTAATGTTTTAACAAAGGCTCGTGCGTTCCCTTATTATGTTGTTTCTGTATTCATTGTTTCATGGTCTGCAGTAGGCAGATTCATTTATTGTAGAAGAGTATAACAGCACTGTATGAACGTACGAAATGCCGTTAAAGCAACCTCATTTCACGTTTAAACGTGCTTGAATGTTACTGCATATAGTGTGTGCGGAACAAATAAAATGCAAATTGTTCCCCGAGCCGGAAATTTCTCGCTACCTGTTTAATGGCTATAATAAATTTTGGAAAATTAACCACTCGCATGATCTGTGCTGGTTCATCTATTTGCTCAGCTAACCGGGAGGTCTCTTTATGCCCGCATAATAGCCGACTGTTTTATGGGAGGGACGTGCCGAGTTGGGATGGGTTGTCAAAGCGCCAGAACGATTCTGTCGTTCCATTTGAAATTTCAGGTCCGATGGTTTTAAAGAGAATGCCATTTCCCGTCTGAGGCGTCCGAGTTCCCTGCCCATTTTTATGAGCTCTATCGAAGCACGTCCGCGCGGCAGCCAAGTCTTCCCACGCGTTGGCCTGTGAGGCAGGTAAACATCACAGCTGTGAACATTCTCTTCGTCATGATCGACATTTTCAAGAGGAAAGCATTTTCGTGTATTATATTATTGCATTTTAAAAAGTCATATATTAGAAGTATGTACGTGAATAAATAAATGTCCTCGATGTTTACATGCAGTTTCCTATTTACAGTTGTCTAAGTAGAGCACTTACGTACTAGATAATTATTCATGTTCCCACTATTCATCCAAGTAACTCGTTCTTTTCATGTCTTTGTGTGCATATTATATATGCATAAATATTATGATAACTTGACATTTGTCAAAAAATGCAGGGTTAGTATGAGAGAGAGGTAGATAGATAAGTATGTATTGTAACCGCCCATATGTCGTTTACATTGATTTTTGAGAAGCACCCGAGAACGTCAAGACACGACAAGATTCAATTATAGTGTTACCGAATTGCAAGAGATCGCGCCAGCAGTAAAGGGTATCCCTTGCGAAAATTTATTAAGGTTTCTGAACGCATTCGCGTAGAATGGAGTGACAATCAATCAAAAATCACCCTTTAAAATACAAGCACTAGCGCAAAGCATCGCTAAGAAAAGCTCTCTCTTTTGCTACCGACCGCCGATCTGGACACACCGGAATTGTTCATGCTGAACGGAGAGGAGAATTCGCCGTATTTCGACGATAAGAAGCTTGGAAACGGTAATTCATCTCATCATGTTAAATAACGATACCATGTATGAGAGAATTGGGAATTTTAAATCATTAATATTCTGATAAATTCACGTGAACGCATTACGCAGAAATTTTTGCGAGGAAATAATATATTTCAACGTTCAAGAACGTATACTGAAGTAGAAAGCATGTGCTACAAAAAATGTTTCTTTCTATTTCCAAGTTGTTGTTGTTGTTGTTTTTATTTGTTTGTTTTTTTGTTGTTGTTTTTTTGTCTTTCATCTTGGCTTTCCACGTAAGAAATTCATTACGCGGAGATATTGCAGTCATATTGTATAAAATTCGAAGGACTGTGGTAGCGATTCACCAGAGCACGTGTTCGCTGAAGCAAAGGGGTTGCCATGACCTTGAAAGGATCTGGGTCGCCGTCGCCTGTCCAAGCTATGGAAATATTTCTTCGAGACGACGTGTCATCAGTCAGAAAACTTCACTAGAAATTCTCAAAAATAGAACTGTTTAAAGAAGCGAGAATTATTCTACAGAAATAGAATTCACCTCACTTACAGACGCAGATAGTCGAGTAATTATATTAATATAATTTAAACGTAATCTTTTACAATATTGCATCGTAAAAGGAAGCCAGATAACTAATTCATATAAATAATTGTAAAAACCTATTGTTTTTACAATTGATGTGATGTGAAAAATGACGTCAAAAATTGTTTAGTCAACGTCCTCTATTAATCTTTAAGGACTCGGCTGGAAGTCTTTAAAGATTCGGCTCCGCTATCGCTCCGCCTCGGCAGTTAACCTTCCAGCCTCGTCCTTAAAGTCTAATTTAGAGAATTTGTTATTTAAATAACTATTACTTGTCTTAAAATACAGGAGCAGGCCCGAAAAATATATCAAAACATTTCCTCAAAACACCGGCTTTGAATCTTTTTTAGATTATTTGTATTGCTGGGGTGTAGTTAAAAAATAAAAACAAATTTATTATTACAAATATTTACGATAATCTTTCAGATATTTTGCATACTCACGGGAGTTTACAGCGGATCTCTTTTAATTATGAGTTAGTGTTATAAATGACTGGTCGAGAAATTATACTTCTCAACTCGTGTGTGTAACCGTTGTGACTAAGTTTTCGAGCGTAGTTAATTTCTAAATTCAATCATTATAATTCGAAAATACTTTTCTTTCAGCTCCTCATTCGGGAAGTGCAAACCTTCCTAAAGCAAAGAGAACCCTCTTCCTCATTAATATTAGAGCAGAGAGTTGTGTCTTTTATAATCACATTAAGTAACCATCACGCTTGGCTACAAACAAGCTTTAGCCATAAAGAGCATTCGTTCTCAAGTCTCATCCGTCCTAATGAGAATACTGGTTTTTCCTTGTGAAACACAAAACGTTGTAAACTATATTCGCATTTTCAAATCCTCTTAAGTCTGAAAATCCGCGCTTAATTGAACATATAACTTACCAGATGCAAATATTCCACAGTTAAAAAGTTTGTTATTTTGTTAAATTAATTTTTTTCGAGTTGTAAAAATTAAAATCTGGCGTAAAAATTCTGCTTCATCTTTGTCAAAAATATAAATCTGGAGCTATTCAAATAAACTTCATTTGTGACGATTTTAAAACTAGTGAAATGGAATGTCGTGAACGTGGCACAAAAGCCGATTCAATAATAAAAAAATGATCCTTTTTGAAAGAAATTAATTATCCAACAAAGTTTCTTTACGGCGTTTCATTAAAATATGTATTAGGTAATAAGCTTTAATAATAACAAACCTTCATCAAAAGTTTTAAACCAGGTGAAAAGAACGATTCCTTTTAAAAAAAAATTGGTTTTCAAGTTCTTCTTCTAACACTTTCACCTCACGTTATGCTGCTGCCTGTTCTCCGTCGTTCCACCAAAGCGAAGGGGAAATTTCCTGCTCAACCTCATGCGTGCGGGGGGGGGAGGCTTGTGCGCGCGACCCGCCCGTCGGTTTCCAAGCCATTGAATTTCGTGAAACGAAGGCTGCGGGAGGGTCCGTCTCAACCAGGGCTCTCCCCCTCGGGGCCGCTGTCACAACCTCCCCTCAGGACACGCACTTTGCCTCCCTCGCTTGATTGATTGATTTTTTAGTGTTTCCGGGCGCGTCAACTGCTTTAGTCATTTGTCCCGTTGGTGTAGTGCATGTTTTTTCTCTCGGGAGATGGAGGTGATCTTCCCCCGCTGGATGGCGAGATCCGGCGCCGACCTACCTTCGGCTAGTGCGGTTTCCCCCTAACCAGGACTCTCCCACCAGCGGGGCACCGCCCCAGCCGGGGCAAGCTCTAAGCTCCCGACCGGTCTCCCGGAATATGTGGTAGTGTAGTGCATGTTAGTGTAAGTGTGTGTGTAAGGGGAAAGGATAGGACTAAGAAGGGGAAGGATAGATCGTGCGCGGTCCGTGGCCCGTTTGTTAGGGTACTGCTCCAGCATTCGCCTGGTGTTGATCGGAGAAACCACGGAAAACGACCGATAAGAGCAGCCGGCCGCTAGAATTGTCCTCCAGGCAGCGACTGAATTCAACCTAGCTGAAAAGCTAGTGTCGAAAATCCTGTCGCCGTCAGGACTCGAACCTAGGACCTCCCGGTCAGAGGCGCTGCAGTAACATCAGCTGATGCACTGAGCCACCGCTCCCGGTGCCTTGCTCGCCCTGCCCGCCCTTTGTGCCTGCCTTTCTTCACTCCATTCTCTGGGCGCCCTTAACCCTCCCCGTCACTCCAAGCCCTCCATGCGGTTTCCTAGTAAAATTCCGGAATTCGCTCATTGAAACGAGCTTTTCGTACCTAATGATGCCACACGATACTGTGCGTGGTTGTAAGTGGAAATTGCTGACGCGAGAAAACATTCTGAAGATTGTCTACTGAAATCGAGGAAGTAAGTTGAATGCAATGTAGCCTCTCTATCGTTCCATACTCACCGAAAAATGTCTAGAAGAATCTCAAAGACCCTATTCATACAACGGTTTAAAATGTAATTGTCATAAACTTTTCGAAATTCGAACTTGACATCGTAGGACATTCTGTCTACTAATTTGCAGACAATCTTAATAAAATGCAAGAGAAGGTCATTGAAAAAGCAGTTTTTCGGAATTAAAAACCCCAAAAACTTCTATTTCCGTCAAAATATCAACATCAACTAGCTAATGCACTAAACAAATTGATGTTACTTTTCCACGCTATGGTACGTGTATCAGAGAGTAAAAATACATAAGCAATATTTCCACAAAAGCAGCTCCAAAGATTTTCTCGAAATGTTTTGCTCGAATAGAGGCTTATAGTTCGCTTAAGGACGGCTCCACACATTCGTTACTCTGCGAACAGCGAACAACCGCTCGCCGAATCCCGAGTAGTGTGGATGAGTTGCTTGCTATTTGCCGAGTATCGAACATTCGGGGTTCTGCCCTACCCACCGCGTGTCGGTCTTTTGGACACATCAAAGGAAGCGAACATTCGCCGAACGTATCAGCTGTGCGGGTTTGGGCGAGCAGTAGCTCGTCGCTCGGCGAATGCCGAACGTGTGGAGTCGTCTCAATAATATCCCTTGAGATAGTTGGCGAACATGACGCGTTCCCTTCACAGTTACTAGCAAACTCCGTCTGCCTGAGTTTCTCTTCGACACCCTACTACAGAAACAGATGATTCTCAAGGAAAGCTACAACTCCTTAATTTTGCCCCGATCGTAAATCGAACCCGGCACCACACCACGGGAAAGCTAGTACGTTGTCCATGAGGCATCCTAGAATCTCCAAGAAGTAGTATGTTCTCGCAGTAAATTTTCTGCTCTAATGACAGCAGTGAACTATCAGAAGTCGGTTTTGACACCACATACGCATTTAGCGAAATATACTGACAGCTTAGGTAATATATAATTGATATACTGGCTTAGTATGACGTTTTCGACACTTTTAAAATGATTTAATGTGTTTACATCTGTTAAATATGTTGTGCTTTAGTTGACATCTAATGAGCAGAAACTATTAGCGCACTGTAGTAAATAGGATCTTCTCGCCCAAAGAAGGTGAGCTTCAAATTAAACAATAAAAAAAACAACAACAGAAAATTGTATTTGACCGCATCTCTTCGACCGGTTCTTTCGGGATATCCACCCAACACACAGGTTGGACAACTACAATTGGTTGCCGCCTGAAGGGTTTTCTTAAAGAGCACCTTTTTCGTTGAAGGATGAGATCCAGAAAAGACGGATCATTCATGTGGGGTGCAGTCCATTCATGTGCGCACACTATTACCTAAGCTGCACATTTTGCGGCGTCTCTAAATGGCTAATTTTGCCGATTCTTGAAGAACAAAAGAGTATAATTTGTAACCTTATTTCCTTATTCATTTTCTGACAACACTGTCAAGGAATTTAAAGAGTTCACGCTGAATGATTACTCATATATTGGGAAAGGGGATGAAAAATAATTCACTCAGATTAATTTCATTACAATCCGCGTCATCTACTTACACTTTAAGATCCTGTCTACTTTTCTGTTAAAACTAAATTATTATAACAACAAAAATAATAATAATAATAATAATAATAATAATAAAGGATGTACACAGCGTGTCACACTGCCGAGAAAGAAAGGGGGTAGGGGTATTATAAAGCTCTCAAATCTGCATATTAGACAAATTAAGTCCTTGAGAGATTATTTCAGATATAAAGCCATGACATCGCAACTTCATGATGTAGTTCAACAAGCAGATGATAATTACACCCCTCTGGACCTTGGACACGACATAAATCTGCAACCATCTTCATGGAACGACGCAATAAACAAATGGAAGCAGAAGTCACTCCACGGTGTGTACCCAGCAGCAATAGCCAAGCAAACTGTAGACGCGGATATGTCGTACAAATGGCTCACGTTAGGGCACTTATACCCAGAGAGTGAAGGGCTTATTATAGCTATACAAGATCCCGGACACGAAAATGGGAGAATTATCCACGCTTAAAACCAGGTGGTGAACGATGACTGTCGAATATGTGGCCAAGGCCCCGAAACATACAGCACATATTAGCAGGCTGCGTATGTACACCACTGAATTAAATTGAGGCACGACAAGGGAACCCAGACTCGCCAAGATGTATGGTCTCCTGTCAGATAATACACCATACTACCAGTACCAACCACAAACGGTCCTAGAGAATGAGATTTACAAACTATATTGGGACCGCAGCATTCTAACGGACAAAACAGTCCATCACAATAGGCCGGATATTACCATCTGGGACAAGAAAGCCAAAAGATCTGGTTTATAGACTTCGCCGTCGTAAACACCAACAACATCATGACAACATACCAGACGAAGTTGGGCAAATATAGAGAACTGGTCCAAACTGTGAGAGAGGAATGGGCTCTAACACTTGCCAAAATTATACCCATAGTATTGTCAGCCACCGGCGTCGTCCCGAAGGTCACCATCGAGGCGTTGGAGGGTCTGAACATCAACAAAAACATAATGATTAATATTCAGAAATCGGTACTGATCAATACCTGCTCTCTGGTCAGAAAAACATGTAAAAATATGAGATAATCATTTTCTATAATTGATAATTAAGTAATAATTGTCTGGTTGATATTTTATATCCTTTATATAATTTTATTTGATAGTAATATGTTTTAATGTTTGATTGTATGTGTTTCTACATCATTATGTAATCATGCTCTGATTGATATCTGTGTGATTGTACAATACCAGGAAACTGTGAATAAAGAAAAGAAAATAATAATAATAATAATAATAATAATAATAATACATTTTAATTTTTCGTTTAAAAATAACGAACAGAAGTTATCAGTTTTATTTCCCAAAAATCTTCCATTCCTAACGAGGATGCTTTTGAATCCTTCCTTATCATTTATTAAAAAATAATAAAAATATTGTAATTATGTTATTTTTCAGAAACTTTGCTCACATTCAAGAGATCGTAATTCTGATTTGATTTGATTAATGTAAAGATAAATCATTTCATATTGCTCATTTAAAATCAATATCTCTCGAATAAAAGAGTCAATATAATTCAAGTCATGGAAATACACACACATTCAAATTGTGAAGATTAAAGAAAAAGGCTACTTTTGGATTATAACACCCATCCTAAAACCTATCGTTTTGTACAAGTTCTCGGATTAATTCGTCTTTCTCGTTCACTGGCTGTTTATCGGCCAATTAAGTGTCTTTTCCCTCTGCCTGCCTTCTCCCGTCCTCGTTGTCTGGCCTTGCGCGCCTACCACATGTCGCATTCCAACCCTCAGCCCCAAGTTCCCCCAACGACGACTAACAGCCGGTAATCGCCCGTGGCAACCACCACGAGGTTGCCAAGAGGCCCAGAAGGGGTTCTGAACGCATGTCGCGGTGACTTTGCGTGGAACTATTTGATTTTGGAATAAAGGTGTCGCCGATTTAAATTCTGCTTCAAGGAGTGCATTTTTTTTCTTTCATTATTACACTAGTATAATTTTATTCTAAATTCTAATACTTCCTTTCACTTTCTTTCTTCTTTCTTTTTTCTTTTTTTTCTTTTCTTTCTTTCTTTCTTTCTTTCTTTCTTTCTTTCTTTTTTCTTTTTTTTTCTTACTAAACGATTCTTACTTATCATGTTGATGACTTCTCCTATAGGTACTCTGCAATCTTGTTCTGTCTTCTCTCGGATGAAATTCAATAGAAGTCTCTAAAGAATACCAATATATTTTTCCTTATAGTTATCGAAGATTGCAGAATTTTGTATCGTCTATTACATTTCCTCATTCTTCGTAATTTGCACAGTTCTGTGTCTTTAATTTAACCAAAGGTGTTTCTAATATATTTATATATTTTTGAGTATGCCTTGATATCACTCAAAATCTTGTAACACTCTTATTTTCAATCAGTTGTTTAATTGTGAAGAAATTATTTCATTAAGAAAATATTTAGATTTTTAAGATATAGATTTTCTTAATGGAATAATTTCTTCAAAATTAGAACAATTGTTGAGTCACCTGAATTCCCACATCGTAACATCAATATCCCGCACAATTCAAACGGACATATATACATGGTGAATTCTGCTGCAGAATTCGAATTTGAATTTCAAATTGGTTGTTCTAAATGTGTTTCCTCGATACGACTTTGACACAGTAAACCCGATAACGCTCGTTGTAATATCTCTCTTTGAGTTATGATTGGTCGTATTCGTCTTAAAACGTATATCACAGAAACATACATGACAATCCGCAGAGATAGAATGTGTCTACATTTTAATCTCGTTCTAATTTTTTGTATACCGGGGTCAAATTATGCTCGCGAGGGGACATAAAAAAGCTGTTTGACATTCTAGATTAATAGCACAATGGCAATTCCTTTAATGTAGGAGGTCATAAGGATTATCTTATTTTTAAGATAAGCGCTAGTCATAACAAATGAATGAGCAATGATTTCTTTTCCTAAAGCAGGAAACATTTCACAACACTTCAGCACGCTAAAGGTTACACAGATCGGCGTAGTTCTCACTTGAATATTTTAGGTTCTTTTGTTTGAAGAATTGAAGAATTTTTTTGATGAATAAAATTCGCCATTCGATCTTTAATTATTTTTTGTAAGTAATGGAAACGTTCAAGTGCCTTTTGCGAGTTAGCATGTCGGCCATGAACGATTCTCAAATTCAATACTCGAATGTCCACGTTTAATCCGAATTCACAAGCTTCATACAAATTGTTTAATTGTGAGTGAAATAAAGCCATCAGTTTTTTCTGAATTTTATCAAGGAATGCTGTTTCGAAAGCATTTTTGTTGTTAGCTTTTGGAACACATTCCGAACAATTAATTCAAGTAATTTCAATTATTATGGTATTTGATTAATATATAAAATGGTTCATTCTGAATGAAATTACTTATTTTTCATCTTTCGATTTGCTTTGAATGAAGATTGAATTTGACTATGATAACGAATTATGATAAATGTACGTGCAGTCTCGTACATTCCTTTTAATTTCGTGGCCACAAGAATCCCTGATCCCATTTTTACTTGGGTGGATGAAATTAATTATTATTTGAAACTTGTTTATAATGGAAATAAATTCGTGAATAAAATGAGGTAATTGAAATTTAACACCAAAAAAAATGATTTGAAGCACAGTACATCTAATGAAACCCGCAAATGAATTTTGCATTTGCTGTTTTTTCGAATCTTTTATTATAGATATTTTTAGTTAGCAATTATTATTATTATTATTATTATTATTATTATTGTCTAAGTAATTAAAGTTACATTGTTAGTAATTTAAAGTTAATATTTTAAATGTAATTGTAGTGTTCTGCCCCCAGGTTGTGTAATTACTTGCAGAATAATAAATATCTATAATCTATTTCATACTTTGTTGCATGCCTCTTAGCCGGCCGGAATGTAGGACATGGCAGTATATTGTAGCGTAATGAAACCTCATATCAGCTTAGGAACTTGGAAATTTGTTACCAACGCGTCTGATTTGTCTTATAAATGCATGGTCACAATTAACTGTATACCTACATCATCTACCTCATTGATTGACACGGAATGCAAATCCTCTTCTCCAATCGAGCCAATAATCTTTGTCAATAGATGCAAATCATCAGGTGCTTCCTTCTTAATACGATTTACTTTGTCTCTTGTGATTTCGATTGTGTTGACTAATTTCCAGACAACTTTTTTCTAAGATAATTTATGAATTTATAAAACTTTGAAATGTCTCAATGACATTGCGCCAATTACATGGATTGAAACATAAAATATTTTGACAATAAAGAAGCAGAATTACGCCTTCTTCTCGGGCTGTAACAAAATTACGATTATTAATTGCAAACTGCATTACAATGTCGTACCGGTAGGGGTAGCTCAGTGGATCAACTGATGTCCCCGCAGCGCCTCTGACCGGGAGGTCCTAGGTTCGAGTCCTGACGGTGGCAGGATTTTCGACACTAGCTTTTCAGCTAGGTCGAATTCAGTCGCTGGCTGGACGAGAATTCTAGCGGCCGGCTGCTCTGATCGGTAGTTTTCCGTGGTTTCTCCGATCAACACCGGGCGAATGCCGGAGCAGTACCCTACCAAACGGGCCACGGATCGCGCGCGATCTGTCCTTCCCATTCCTTGTGCTATCCTCTCCCCTTACACACACACTTACACTAACATACACTACACTACCACATTCCGGGAGGCCGGTCGGGAGCTTAGAGCTTGTCCCGGCCGGGGCGGTGCCCCGCTGGTGGGAGAGTCCTGGTTAGGGGGAAACCCCACTAGCCGACGGTAGGTCGGCGCCGGATCTCGCCATCCAGCGGGGGAAGATCACCGCCATCTCCCGAGAAAAACATGCATTTCACTAATGGGACTAATAACCGAAGCAGTTGACGCGTCCGGAAACACGAAAAAATCAATCAATCATTACAATGTCGTAGCTGTGGTACTGCTAACACTAAGTTTAATAAGTAAGCCACCATTTGATCATCAATAACTATTATATTATTTGTATTTTTTGCGGGAGCAAAATTATTCATATTCTTTCTTTAGATTTATGCATAATTAATGTATTAATATGCACTTAGCATTAATTGTTCAATTGCTTCATTCAATTTATGTATTATCGCTTTTGGAGGAATCTCTTTATCTTTCGATTTCATTTTAAAATACCCCAACCACTGCAATTGTTTTATACATATCCAGATTGTAGGGATCTCAAGCGCCATGACCCGTTCTTTATTCCAACTGGTACATAAATGTAAATAATTTAAATTGTTTCATAAATTATTTCCTAGCAATTTGTGTATTCCTTTCAAATGTGGGGTTTAACTAAGAGCCATATTCACGTTACGTTTGTGCAGTGATGAGTTATAGTCGATTTGAATTTCCGGCCCCTTTAAGTTTTTTAAATACGTGATTTTTTTTACTAATTGATTATTTAGCAACGTCGTTTATTAGAATATGGATAGGAAATACATTGTGTATATTAAAAGAGTTATTTTTATTTTAATTGCAATTTTGCATTTGAAATGTCGACAATCGCCGACAAAGAAATCCTGCGATTGTTGTTCGACAGTAGTAGCAAGCTTGGGGATCAACTCGTGGTTAAACTGGAATCAGCAGTTCCAAAGAAAATAAGAAAGATTGTCCACGAGGCGCTGACAGAAAGACAAAACATCTTTGCATGTACTCTCCAAATTTGTTTTACAACACTCAAACTTTGTTTGAATTATTCAGTTTTAAAAATTCAATAGTATTCAAAAAATTCGTTTTGTTCTTGCGCGTTTATCAATATTGTTGCGTTTTTCTGCTGATATTTAATTTCTGTACTCTGACCGAAATATATAATTTATCATGTTGAATTGCATTAAATAAACTTGTCGTAAAAAATATAGCGTTTAGCGAATTATTTCCTGTCTTGGGTCTCTCCGACCCCACCAGCACAGTTATGTTAGTATTTTTCACCAGCACAGTTAAAGGTTAACTAAATGAAGCATTTCTCTGAATTTCCATTCGAATTTTTTTCTCCTTGAAATTCGAAAATTTCCTCCTTGAACATGTGAGTATTTGTGTCGTGAATTGGGTTGAAATTAAGTTAACATTCGCAATATCGTTATTGATCTTTGATATCGACATCGAATGTTTATTATTTTTCAGTTTAAAGATACGTCGTAATTTCGTCCTTTCCCACAAAATTTCCTTTAGCGACTCTGCAATCCTTGTGACGTACAAACACCACACATTTTTCAGGTGTTCGTTTTCCCACCATTTTTCATTCTGCAGATGCCGCTTAGCAAATACGATGGCGATCTGTAGACAGCGAACCAGGAATAACCTTCAGAGATGGACAATATTTGTCATTTGAGTTTCGTTCGCTGATTCTTTGAGCCTCGCCGTGGCGAACAACCTCATATCGAGAACAGTCCGTATGTCGGAGTGTTTTATTATGGTAATACGAACGCTACGGCTGCATGCATGAATAAGTGGATCATTTCGTGTTGAAGTTTTCGGAGTCGCATGTATTCCGCAATATGAACGGAATTTGTTCGCGTTTTGATTTGCTAATGCACTGGAGTTTCTTATGATGCGTATTCATTCCTTTCTCGGCATTTATTTTCCGTCAACGAGGCACATGCGGTTGAAGCCGCCAAAATGTTTATCGGAGTTCCACTCTCATCCGAAAAGATGTGACGTGAATTCTAACGAAAAATTTCCTTTCCGTAGTGCACTGAAGTATCCACTTTAAAGCAGATAGAAAGCGTGAGATGAATTCCAGACTAATGGGGCTTGTTGAAACATTTGAAGAAATTCTTGAAGTATTATACTATTAATATCTGAAAGTATATTAATGCACGTGTGTGACTTTGTCACGATCTCCAGATTGATTGAAAATGGTCTCAACATTAGTCCCAATTCGATACTTTAATATTCAAAGCCAACTTCATCACATAATTTTATCCAGTGCATTTATCTTCTAATTTTTAAATAAATAAAAAATAATTTTCTAAACGTATGAAAGAATTTCGAATTATTTAAGGAAATTACGGAAATTACTAGCGTTCCAATGCGAGAACTCTCCCATGTCAAACACCCACCCTCTTGCCTATTTTTCCATTTCCATATTAAGCCCGTAATATATCTTGTTCTTCAAGACCCTCCGTTGCCTGTTTCTATATGTCTCCTTGTAATTGATAAAAATACAAAACACCCCTATCAATACAAACTATTCTTATTTAACGTTATTACCGAGCAGAGAGCTCCACCCGTGTAATTTAAACGCGTGGAATATCGAATAGTTTAATTTCACATATAGTTGCAGAGTGTACAGGCTCTGAACAGGTGAGATAGAACCAAGAAGCGTCGAAGCAGCAAAAATGTAATATAATGTTCAAAAATACTTCATCCTCTAGATTACGGTGTGATGAACATTTCTTTGGGAGTGATTGACCTCAAAATTTTAGTTTGTAAGTCCCTAAAACGCTTCATTTAGGAGATAATATGATACTTGTAGATTAAAATTGTGTCAGAGCGCTGCGTCTTGCTATTAACATTAATATTTATATGCGTTTTTTTTAAAGAAATCCTTCATATTTTTAAAGTCAATGTGCAATTCCTCGCGTCTCCGTGAAATTCTTTTTCTCTAGAGACATCAATGAAGATTGGTTGAGTGTGAGAGCCGCAAAAGGTATCTATACTACTGAAATCATATGGCAGACAACGATACGAGTGGTAAAAGTGACTTTATTTTGCGAATAGGAAAGGTTCCGTCACGAGGTGGATCCTAAATTTAATGTTTTGTGAAAACTCCACCGAGCCTTCAGTGCTGATATTGATTTTCGATCCACTTCTTCATTTGCTTAACGATACGTTCTCTATCGTTCATAAGGCAAAGCCATATAGAATTGCATTACGGTGAGTATCCAGAGACCTTGTAGAGCGAAAACCACCTCCCCTCTGTTTCTCAGAACACAACTTTTCGGTAAAAACAAAACTTTCCGGCGCCCAACAACTGAGATTACCGCTCGGGGAGTGACAGATCGGTCGAAATACCCCTGTTTCTTTTACGTTATTTATCGTTTTCATTAAACACGACACGTCTCCCCTCCACCCCACCCCACCCGTTTGTCGCTTCTGTGGCGCGTTAGAGTAGGAGCAATTTTCCTTCTTTTTCTTCTCAACGCCCGGCCAAGTTGTTTCTTTTCAGCCGGCGTTACAGTGGGGCTTCGCTTCCCTTTGAAGTCTTCCTCCAAGGTCGTTTGTAAACGCTCGCCGGCGTAAAAAAAAGTACTCGCACGTACCTCGCGGTACTTGCGTTTATTTTTGGGCGCTCGTGATTTATTTGGCCTATTTAGCATTCATCGCATTTTCCGCGGTTTCTTGCCCCCGCGATTCCCAAGGCCCGGCGGAGGCGTTGCCCAGCGCTGCCGCTGGCGGGAGGCGAACCTCAGGCCGTGCCTCCGATGCGAGGAAGGCAGTTCGGAGACGCCCGGCCAGGCCGCTCACCGCTGCGGTTGGCCGAAATATCCGCAAGTCCAGTTTCACGCTGATTTTGCCCGTGAAATGCAATACCCGCAAAACTAAAAAAAAAATCGTCGTTTACCAAAAAATGCGTTTGAAGATTTAAAGTTGCCTTCCGTACAATAATAATAAATAGTAGACATAAATTATTGCAGGCACGCACTTTCATCCTGTTACAAGATTTACCGTTCCCATAGTTAAAAATACCTGACTGTGAGATGTTTCATCGGGAGACATAAATAAACAAAAAAAGTGACGTCTGTTTAGTTGTCTATCTGAAGTAAGCAACGTTGCCCATCCATTTATATTGGGAGTCCCACTAGCAATGTGCCACTTCATAACTTCTAAACGATTTACGATATACAAATGCAGTTTTAGCTCAACAATCGGAATCATGAAATAAGCAATATGGAATAGAGATATTGTTTGAAATATATTTAGTTTTCTAAAATTTTTCACCTTTCATTTTTTAACCTAGTTTTCTCGCTAGCAGTAATAGATCATGAAAAAAGAATGCAATGATGTAACATATGTTAATGTTTTCATAGTATTTTGAGTATAAAATTATTCCTTCTGATTTGTGATTTTAAATTAAAAAGTACAATGTTTTCTGTAGCAGCCCTTGCAACTGTCGCCTTCGGGGAAGGTTGCCTTCGCGGCGCCGACACTGTTGCAGGGGGATGAGAGACGTCGCATCAATCAACACAACCACCTCTCCACATCTAATGCACTATTACCCTACAAATCAATAATCCGGCCGACTCTACTTTATGCTTGCCCCATCTGGACCAACGCTGCCAATACAAACCTAAACAAAATGCAAGTGATCCAACATAAAATATTAAGATTAATCACAAAAGCACCTTGGTTCATCAGTAACAACCAACTACATAATGATTTGAATGTAAACACAATAAAAAATCAAATATCCGATCTTGCACAAAACTTCTACAAATACAAGCATCATCCTTCTATAAACTTGGCAAAAACCCGAATTATCCAACAAGAATTAAAAACAGATATCCACTACACTCATTCTATAAAATGTTCGCAAACCTGGAATGATACTTATCTGAGGTGCTTCCTGCTTCCTCTCCCGCTTTATATTTTTTAAAATAATTGTAATGTGTATAATTTTAAGTTAGTTTAATTTAGGATAAGATAGATTAAGTCCATCAAACATTTGCACAGTTAATATGTAAACTGAACAATGTAATGTCAAACAATATAAAAATAAAAAAAAGGAGAGACGTCGCGAAGGTCACCTTCCCTTCCCCAAAGGCGACAGTTGAAAGTTCCTCTTCTTATGACCTTTTGTTAGGGAGAAAAATATACGGTTTCATTTAAAAAATCAAAGATGAATTAATTTCTCAAAAACTAAAAATAGTTCATCCAATATCTCTACAGCAAATTTCTTGACCCTGTTATTCTGCATCAATAAGCGAAAACTGTTTCAAGATAGTGGAACGTGTTGCAGAAATGGGGGTGGTCATGTAATCAGTTCTCTCCTCTTTAATCCACCCCTGTGGCCCCGCTCTAACCCTCCCCTCCCTTTCACCACCCCGCCCTGCACTGCACCGCCCCGCCGCGCACCGCCAACCCCCGCCACCCCGCGCCAACCCCGAACCCCCTCAAAGACCCGCCACCACCCGGCACCCCCGTCACACCCGAATCCCCTCAACCACCCGGCACCCCCGCCACCCCCGAACCCCCTCAACCACCCGCCACCCTCCACCACTCCCGCCACCCCTGCCACTCCTCGCCCCCCCCCCCCCCCCCCCACCGCCGCCACCAATGCCACGACCAAGCATCATCCACCCCTCTCCATCCTACCTTGCCCTGCATTGCATTACCTTACGTACTCAATGTAACTCCATTATATAGAGTATCTTTCATTCTATTAGAACTTTAAAAAAATTAATTGCTACTTAAACAGAAACGTGAAGTGAACATGCAGACCAGCCCTGAAGAAGATCGCGAAAAAGATGATCGAAACGTGGACAATCCAGCCTTCAACACGCCGTCATCTGGACAGCCAAGATAATCTTCATAAACGTGTTAAATTTAAGTGACAATTCCATGTAAAAGTCAATATTTCAATTCGAAATTATCGCTCATAAAGAACAGAAAGGGCTACGCAATGAGAAGGAAGTGATACGTAAGTAGGAGTTGAGACAATCCAGAAGGTACTGTCGCTTTTATCATTCGTGAAAGCTTGGAAAATAATAATGACTTCTATTTTTATTAAATGGCATGGTGATATACATCAAACCCGTGTGTAATAAATGTATTCGTAAATAATGGTGAAAATCGCATTTCACTTTGCAATTCTCACGTTTTTAGTGGATACTCAAAATAGACCAAACTTTGTTTTACAGTTCAGTATACAAGGTTTGAGTGGCGATATCTTAAATCAATTGATTTAAATTAATTTTATTTCTAGATTTGTTTACAATTTCCTGAAATGTACCCTCTGTACGGAGTTATATTGTCATTAATAAAATGCACAAATTAATTCAGTACTAAAATTAAACATATTTATAAGACTAAATAAACATTTGAATGCCGAAGTAGTTTTGGTCTTTTCTTTATAATAATCCTAAGAAACTAGACTTTTCAGTCAAACACGGAGGAAAAGATAAAGTTGATACGTTATGAGTGATGGTGGAAAGAGAGGCAAGGGAAACGGGAAGAGGTTTGTCATCAAGGTCATGGGAGTTTTTTTGTTTTTTTTCTCCCTTTCAAAATTCAAAATTTATTGCTTATTTATCCTTGAAAATAGATTTTATTACATGGGAGTTGTTTTTTTCTCCCTTTCAAAATTCAAAATTTATTGTTTGTTTATCCTTGAAAATTGATTTTATTACATGGGAGCTTTTTTTCTTCTCCCTTTCAAAAATTCAAAATTTAAGTAGTATATGACTTAGTGTAGGGATCACAGAATTTTGAAAATGTGCACACAATTCACTTTTCCCCATAGCACGTCATACGCAGTTTTTAACTGTTTTTTTTTGACGTAAAATAAATAAATAAAATAAATAAGGTCTAAGTGGAAGATTGAGCGAGGATTCGAGATACAGGAGACAACTCGGATAGGAATTGCTAAGACGGAAAAAAGTATACTATGTAATGTGATGTCCACAAGTTGAAAGCGTCGACTAGAAGACCAATGATACCCAAGGGAGAGTTTTCCTTGAGGTGACATGAAGGAAGGGGTAGACTGACAGGAGAATGGCTGGGGAGGAGTTTTAAATGCCGCGATGCGAAATAAAGTACCTCTCTCAGTAGAACGGAGCGCGCAAGCAGATATAGGTCAAGAATCGTTTTCGGTTCTGTGTGACAGTTTCATTACGTTGGTGCTATGGGACTGTGTTCACGTTTCTAAATTCTAATTTGCAGGCCAAATTACAGAATGTGGAGGCCAAACTAATGTGTATTAGTAATGCGTAAAGTTTGGCATTGAGATGGGCGGACTGCGATTTGATTAGCCTTCTTAGCATAAAAATCATATCAAAGAATGTATGTGAGCATTAGAAGAAAGAAAAAAATTAATGGATAATTGTAAAAAATTACTCGAGTCACCTTTTTTACGATGTTTGGAAAAATCGCAGTCGGACTCAGATATCTGCATCTCATGTGTACATATCACCACAATTTCAAATTTGGTATGAGGATTTGAAACTTTGATCAATCATTGAAGCAGCAGCAGAAGAAGTACACGAACTGTTTTGAGTTGAAATTTAAAAGTTCAGTGTTTATACTCGATAAAGGTCTAACATGAGATAAATTAATAAATATTTGAATTATTTTGTTCAAATATCACTAATCACAAAGCAGATACTTAAAATAATAAAAATAAACATTAAATTGTCTTGATTAATACAAAGCTACACTAGTAATAGAACTTTTATTAATATTATTTTTATAATACAAATTGCAACTAAACTCTTCTACTTCATGAAAAATTTGTCTGAATTTGTGTAATAACTAGTATGCTATCATCAAAACAACTAAGTGAATGTGATTTTTCTTTTTACTTTTCCGGGAAAATTGAGGAATGATAACTCATTTAGTTTTTAAAATCATCCATTCCATTTGTTGGAATAGAGGTTTTGTAACAAGTAAATCATTTCAATATTGTAAAGCAGCAACCCGCAGGTAATGTTATTGATAAATGAAGTGTAAAGCTATTTGTTGGAAGGAGCAAGAGTTTGAGCGGCGTGGAGTTGGATTGTCGAGAGCAGCAGTGGTAGGTCGACAAGGTCAGCATGAGGATTTCTGTTGGGTGCTCATTTGTAAGGCCGCTCAAGGGCATTTGTTTCCTGCTCTCTCGTCTGAGGAGAATCGCGGCTTCAGTGCAACGCATCGAGGTCATGATCCGGAGGTTCTCCCCTAGAAGTAGCTAAGAAGAAACAAGACCCTCAATAACACGTTTTTAAAAGAATTCTGTTAGAATGTTCTCGGAGCATTCAGAAATATATATTAACATCCCACCTGTAGGCCGAGACGCGTGGAATGAAACTTCACTTGCCTTAACCGGAAGTCTTCCAACCGTGAGTAACGGAGCAAAGACACTAATGCTATAATAAATCAAGTAGCCCATATATCACACACTTTTATCAAAACTAACAGAAATGCCAGCAGTATCCCATTTCAAACCAGCCAAAAAAGAAACAACCCATACTCGAATAAAAAATAGATTCCCGTTTACAGCTTTTGTAAAAGTCTTAGCCAAATATGATTCATAACCCGGAGGTTCTCCCCTAGAATATTCTCTTCAATGATTAGATTAAGTTAGCTTAGATTTTTAACTATAAGTCTGAAAACACATCTGTAAAGTGCTTAATACTGAATAAAGTCTTCCATTTGAAAACCAATTATGTTTTTGTCTTCCAGCATTATAAACGTCTTTTCTGTTGCAAGAAATTTCATAAAAGGGTTCTTTGCGACACAAATGATGACGTTTTACCATTTTACTTCACGAATGATTGCGTCATCATATATTCAGCCAATCGCAGCGAGAGAATCGTGGGGGGGGTAGCGGTAAAGGGAACATCCAACCGTTTTCTTGCACAGATTTCGAATACCCAAAATGTCAAAAGAAAAGTGTTTCGCAAAATTAAGTTTGATTCTCTAATAAATTTATAATAAATTTACTATACAAAAATAGCATATGCAACTCGTTTATAATGTTGCTTAATTGCATTCGTGCAAATTTGAAAACTCGTTCCTAACGTAGCTCGTTTTCGAAACATATACTCATGCAATAAAGCTTAACATTAAATCTAATTCATAAACTACTATATTTACCGGGTGTCCACCAACTATGGTCCACTCCCAAACTTCTAAACGTTCACGGTATCGACATGCAGTTTTCTCTCAACAATGCGGAATCATGGGACAAATAATATGTTGTAAAGGTATTGTTCGAAATATTTTTAATTTTCGAGAAATTTAATCATTTTTTAAATTTTTAAATGGAACTAATATTTTTTCATCACATGGATAGATCGTAAACAGACTAATCTAATGATGTATCATATGTTAGTATTTGATAGAAATTTTAGTATAAAGATTGGCTTTCTGACATGTGATTTTAAATTAAACGGAAATTATTTCCTTTACTAGCCTTTGGAACTATCACCTTTGGGGAAGGTGGCCTTCGGCTTCCGTCGTCCGTAACATACTTGGCGCCGTGAAGACTACATTTCCCAAAGGCGACAGTTGCTATGAAATATTGTGAAATTTTGTCTCTTTGATTTAAAATCACATGCCAGAAAGCCTACTTTTGTATTAAATTTCTTATAAAATACTAACATGTGATACATCATTGGATTCCTATTTTCATGGTCTATCATGCTGGCGAGAAAATATATCATCCATTTAAAAAAGATTTAATTTTCAAAAACTAAAAATATTACGAACAATTATGAAGAATATTATTACCCATGATTCTGCATTGTTGAGCGAAATCTACATTTCGATATCGCAAACCGTTTAGAAGTTACGGGGGTGGCCGACAGTCGGTGGGACATTGTATAATAAATAAATTCAGCAAACACAGCAAAGTCTATCCAGTAACTGAACCCCCAATATCTTTCTATCTCCCCTTCTTCTTTGGTGTCCGTGAAGACAATTCTACTTGCGAATGGTATTTATGGAAGCGATTGACCTTCCCACAAAACCTGACAAAACTAAACTACCTTCCTTCGTATTTTGTGCTTTCTACGCAGCTTCTCTTTCTATATAGCTTACTCTCCTAATTCACATAAATAAGCATATATTTATAGGAAAAACAGACAACAGTTAGATACAATTGTAAGAAATTTCATATAACAATTAGGAGATGTGAAAAATCTGAAAGTATGCGAAAATGGAATACAAAAAAAATGATAAAAATACTAAATTCATGGGAAAAAATTAAAAAAATATATTACAGTATATGATAGGTGAATATTACATAAGTTTAGTCATTGTAGATAAAATCGTGCTTAACTTATATTTTCCATCGCAAGAACTCGGAGAAAAAAATATGACATCACATAGACATTTGGGCCCTAATTATGAGCCTCAACTCTGAATTTTTGAAATTGACCAGATCATTTGTATCTCTAAGCAATCCTCTTTCCCATTCAGTTTTGTAGGTTTCAATTTTTTAGCCGCAATGCAGGATAAGACCTGCCTGATTTCTTGACCCTCCCTTGTTTGTACATGATCGCCAAGCATTAAATGAGCTGCATCTCAAAACTATACTGCAATTTTTACATTGCTGCGTTTGACATTTGATCAGCTGTTACGGTACCGTCCAATCGAGACTTTACATGTCACTACAGTGACATCATAATGGTGGCCTTCAGCCTTCCGATCTGATTTACTTCAAACGCAGCTGTATAAAAACCGCAGTATACATGAGTGTGGCGTGTGATTATCTCTCGCTAAGCTCTTCTTCTATAGAATTATAGCCCCAAAGCATCATTCTAAAAAATCAAAGAATTATTCGATTTCTTATGAAATCAAGAATTGAAAAAACTGGTCACTTAGCTCGGAATTCCCCGTTATTTGCCTATTTTATGGCGGTTTATATTTTGCACATGACATCCAATTAATTAACATAATTTTTTATTCATTACTACAAGGAAATGTAGAATGGAAAAAAGATTTTTATCTCCGAAAACTTGCAATTTGTTTCACCGAACCCATTTTCCTCTTTTCATTGTATTCAAAAGATTCCTATAGTG
This sequence comes from Teleogryllus oceanicus, assembly GCA_964035755.1. Lineage (NCBI taxonomy): Eukaryota > Metazoa > Arthropoda > Insecta > Orthoptera > Gryllidae > Teleogryllus > Teleogryllus oceanicus. The sequence continues at coordinate 22,009,414 of CAXIVR010000014.1, read as the reverse complement.
ACCAGTTTTGCGAACGAGCCGTAAGGAAGTAGCGTATAAGAGTGAGGAACAAACGCGCTTTCGCAAAGCTCTCCTTGCATCGAACGGCTCCTGCAGGAACACCCTGTACGTCTAAATAACCCACGCCGCGGCCGCGCGTTGCTTCACGCCGGGAATTGGAAAGAGGAAACCATTTAACAGAATTTATTGCTTAAAATTTAATATTCTATTTCCGCTAGTGTACGGTCTTATAATTCATGCATGAGTAGGTTAATTGTGGCATGGCCGTGTGCTGCTGGCAATTGTAAAATATGCATTCGTAGAGGTGGGTGCGATAACAGAATTCTAGAGGACGGTTTGTGGAGCTGAATTCGAGGGCTGAACGCGAGGTTCGTTCATGATGAACTTCTCGCCACTCGTAATCGCTCAAGCATCGACCTCTTTCTGGAGAAACCTGTTTTGCGTTATCTGCTAAAAGAAGCACAAAAGTAAGCGAGACGTGGTTGTTCCAAATTGGATAATTATATTGTCCGAGAACTAAAATTGTGGAACTGGAATACTAATATTTAATAAAAGATTTTGAGCAGAAATTTGCATAGAAAATTAATCGCATTTCCCTTTCAACATATAATATAAACTAAATTATTTTTTTTTCAGCTGTCTGTTATCATGTATCTTGTGTGTGGTTTCTTGCACAGGTATGAATACAATTAATCCATATTACAAGAGCAATATTTAATAGTAATGAAATACGAGGTGTGTTAGGAACTATTTTTTAATCAAATTTAATACCCCTTTGCAATTCATAGTTGAAAAATGATTCCGAAATACATATTAATCACTTCCTCCATTGTGACTGTTTGCATTATTTATCTAATATTGTTGCTACGCAAAGTAATACAAAAAATGTAACCATTTTATAGTTAGATTGGGTTAATAAAGGGAGCATACCTTCTACGAATCACGGCTCAAACGAAGTTGCTACACCACATTTATTTGTTTTTAAGTTAACCGAATTATAATGACAACAAAGTACCTCATACAAACTAATCATAATTTATTATTATACTTCTTTACTGTTGATTTATCTCAGTCTGTTTTGTATAAACCATTAATAAAACTACACTTCACATCATGGATCTCAATTAACGACGAATTCTGGAACTACGTGTGCGGTCATTAGACGGGAATGTTCCCTCGAGGTCTGTAAATATAGATCAACCAACAAACCGGGAGCGGTAGCTCAGTGCATCAACTGATGTCACTGCAGCGACTCTGACCGGGAGGTCCTAGGTTCCAACTCCCCACGGCGGCAGGATTTTCGATACTAGCTTTTCAGCTAGGTCGAATTCAGCTGCTGTCTGGAGGGGATTTCTGGCGGCCGGCTGCTCTGATCGGTAGTTTTCCGTGGTTTCTCCGATCAACACCAGGCGAATGCCGGAGCAGTACCCTACCAAACGGGCCACGGACCGCGCGCTATCTTTCCTTCCTCTTCCTTGTTCTATCCTCTCACCTTTACACACACACACACACACTAACATGCCCTACACTACCACATATTCCGGGAGACCGGTCGGGAGCTTAGAGCTTGTCCCGGCTGGGGCGGTGCCCCGCTTGTGGGAGAGTCCTGGTTAAGGGGGAACCCCCGCTAGCCGGATCTTGCCATCCAGCGAGGGAAGATCACCGCCATCTCCTGAGAAAAACATGCACTACAGTAACGGGACTAATGACCGAAGTAGTTGACGCGCCCGGAAACACGAAAAAATCAATCAATCAATCAAAGAGCAAAACAAGAACAAGTTGAATCGTAAGAAATCGATATCAGTACCCAGCTTTTGCATCTAGGCGCCCGGCTGGTCGTGAACATGGACATATCACTTCTCAGTCTGTTGATCTTGACTGCGAATTAATTATAATGTAGAAAATCTTGAGGGTAGATCAATAAAAGTTAAGTTGTTTTTTACAATACAATAAAAAAATAAAAAAACAACTCGACTATTGTTGACGTACCCTCAAGATTTTCTACGTATCATATTTCGTTGCCGCGCAGTCAAGAAGCGAACGTAATAGCGACAGACGCAGTTAATTATTGCAGTGAGCTTCACATCTAGTTCGAAAGCGAATGATGTAAGGCAACGTCCTTACTACTGGGCAACTCATCTCTGGTGCTCTATCCGTTTCACATCAAGTGGACACCGACATCATTTCACAAAAAAAATCATTAAGACTGTATTCACAATTCATATGTTTTTCCTTTTCACTATTCATATATATGAATTTCAGTAATTCATATCATGTCCCAGTAATTCTCGTGACGTTGGGCAATGAGTTTCGCCTCTTTTTACAATACATTTCACGCTTAGAATAAGACATCAATCATATGTAGAACCGCAAGGCTGACAGATGCATTGTACTCTGATATTAAAAAACGAATTGTTAAAACATGGAGATATCGTTAGAGTAGTGAAGTAAGAAATCCTACCGGTCAGAAGGTTCTAACATCGTAAGAAAGCAATGCAGTGCTCGCTTCCCAGCGAAGATTTCATGTATATTCTGGTATGATTAATGAGTTAATGAAGAGTAAACAAAACGAAATAAAAAAAGTGAGAATTTTCTTCCAAACAAATATTTTTTTTCCATTTGTAGATTTAGCATCCAATCGATGATACAAAATGTCTTGTAGGAGAGTCGAGAACATTCTGAGCGTAAAATTAAAGGAAATTGATATAGTAGTATTTGAACTTTCCATAAAACAGAGTTATTTCATTTCTTTAGCACAGGTTGTTGGTTTTTGTTCATGAATATTTCTGAAATATTAGCCAGATACAAAAAAACCGTTTCAGAAAAATCAGCACTATGCTTGTAGACATGCGCAGTTTAATGGGTGAGCTCCACTTCCTCGTGATCGGCTGGGATGGAAGTGCCTCGTTCCAATGCACTCTGCCTGCTGGAGAGGCGAATGCTCTGCTACGCTGGCGGAGGCGACGCCAGGGCCCGCCACCCGCTCGAAGAACATGCCTTCGCGCATTTTTGCTCAGCGAGGCGCGTCCGTCGGCGGGCATCCACCAGCGCCGCAAACACGAGCTCCCACTCACCGCCTCCGCTGCGGGCGGGGCGGGCAGGTCGGCGGGGGGGGGGGGGGCGGGCTGATAGCCCGGGGCGGGGGGGAGGTGGGGGGGGGGTGGGCGAGGGCTAGCGGGCCGGGACGGGATGGAATGGGCGTGGGAAGGTGGGCCGCCGGGAGGGGTGAAGGCGGGGGCGGCGGGGAGGGACGGGTGGGGTGGGCGGCGGGGAGGGACGGGTGAGCGGGACTGATAAGGCCCGGGGGCAGGGAGGGACGGTGGGTGGGGCGGGGCTGTTGAGGCCCGGGGGCGGGCGGGACGGGGCGCGGAAGGTGGACCGGTGGGCGGTGGCGGGCCGCGGGCGGGCACGGCGCGGGCGGGAAGGGGGCTGATGGACGCCCCGCGCCGTGCCTCGCCTCGCCTCGCCGCACGGAGAACACGCGCCCCGCGTGCCCCATCGCTCGCCCCGCGCGCACGCCCTTTGTTGCGCGTGTCCGCGCCGCCGCCGCCGCCGCCCGCGTAAATCTGCCCTCCAGCGACTCGCAGCACGAGATGTGATACCAGCAGCGCGCACGCGAGAGTCATCGGGGAAGACCGCGGTCAAAGTGGAAGAGAAGTCTGCGTGAAGGGTCTGCGGGTCCCCAAGGGCAGTGTTAGATAGATAGATAGATAGATTTATTAAAGTTCGCTTTGAGCTAATGCTCGGTGGCAAACATTATTAATTAATTTAAAGTGTTTCTGCAACTATTGTTATTTCAAAGCTAGTCTTGAGCTACAATACGCTGATTTGTATTCATTCATTGTAATAGAAGATGTCGAATGGAAGACAAAAAAATATATTATTAATTTCCAATGTGCGTAAAATGGAAGAAAACATGGAGCCTTCGTCTCCGAGAGGGGTTCTAGGGTCGTAGATACCGGAAATCGCCAAAAATCCTAAACAAAAAAAGTTTTGATTTTGTCTGAAAAATAAAAAGTTGTTGCGAAAATTTTAAAATGCTACTTCCGATATTATTATAGACAGTGGTATCCTCATGAATTTAAAACAATCAAACAGTCAATTCTTTAAAACAGAAATATTTTATTATCAGCAAATTGCATTAAAAACACGTTTGCATTAATGTGACATTGGTCGGAAATAGCAAGCAGTAGCAATTAAATTTTTCTTATTAAATTTAAAAGTAAAAAGGAAAAGCAAATGTAATATTTAAAATTAGAATTGAAATTAAAATGAGTCTAGTGCAGATACTGTTCAATAAAAGACAAAAACAATTTTTGATTAAAAGTTGAACTAGCAGTCGAAAACAAGAAATATAAGAAAATACAATAAAACACTAGTGATGTATAAATGCGAATCCCAAGTCTAACCTCATTCACCAAAAATATTTATTTGAAAAGCCCTCGTTTTAACACAAACATCATAAAGTAACTAGTCCTGCTACAGAATGGTACAGACTACCTCGTACTAGTTAGTTTCATATTGTGACGTTGGGGAAACACAACAGCAATCTCAGACACGAGCTTTTGATATTTACAGGTTTATTAATAATTAAACATTTACAAATAAATAGTTTGAACAATTATTTTCAGTTTTGAGAAGTGGAGCGGGCAGGAGTGGTGCGGGCTGGGCGGAGGGGGGGGGGCGCCGGAAATGTCATCACGTCCAACGGGTGCTCTAATGAGGCTTCCGGAGTCGGAAGCGCTGCGTGGCGGCTGGGGTCGGGACCTCTGGATGAGTCCGCTTAACCTCAAACGCTCCTACTAACCCGGGCGCGCCAAAACTCCTAATGTTTCGCCGTAAGTTTGTTAATTGATTTTTTCGTGTTTTCGGGTGCATCAACTGCTTTGGTCATTAGTCCCGTGAGTGTAGGGCATGTTTTTTTCTCGGGAGATGGCGGTGATCCCCCGCTAGCTGGCGAGATCTGGCGCCGACCTACCGTCGGCTAATGGGGTTTCCCCCTAACCAGGACTCTCCCCCACCAGCGGGGCACCGCCCCAGCCGGGACAAGCTCTAAGCTCCCGACCGGTCTCCCGGAATATGTGCTACTATAGTGCATGTTAGTGTGTATGTGTAAGAGGAGAGGATAGGACAAGGAAAAGGAAGGAAAGATCGCGCGCGGTCCGTGGCCCGTTTGGTAGGGTACTGCTCCGGCATTCGCTCGGTGTTGATCGGAGAAACCTCGGAAAACTACCGATCAGAGCAGCCGGCCGCAGACAGCGACTGAATTCGACCTAGCTGAAAAGCTAGTGTCGAATGTCCTGCCGCCGTCAGGACTCGAACCTAGGACCTCCCGGTCGGAGGCACTGCAGTGACATCAGTTGATTGCCCGAGCCCCCCTTACCGGTGGTAGTATTCCTTACTTGGGCTGGAGGTTCGGCGTCGCGGTTCGCCCCCTGAGGAGGGAGGCTGCTGACGGATGGCCGCCCGTCCCCCGCAGCACCGCCGCCGGCGGCGCGACCTGGCGGCGGCTGAGTGAAATAAGACGCGCGCAGGCAAGCGGAAGCGGAAGCGGGGGAATCTTCGACCTTCCACCCTGTCGCTCACGCAACGCCCCCGGCGCCTGCTCCAGCGCACTCACCTCCAACGAACGCAAATGCATTGGATTGCATCAAAATCTGTTCTAAACTACCAGCCCTTTAAAAATCCTTTGTTATACTTGTGTTTCGATGATCATAAAACACATTTTTTCAAAATTATTGTATTAAGAATCATGAAGGGCTTAGTGGATAATTAGCCATCATATTATTATTATTATTATTATTATTATTATTATTATTATTATTATTATTATTGTTGTGGTTGTTGTTGTTGTTGTTGTTGTTATGTCTCTACTTCACGACTCGAGATATCCTGAGTCGCTTGATTATGTAAGTCTACTCCGCGTTGCAACTAGCTTCCTAAGGAGCAGATCTAGGGACTATCAGTGCCTCTACAATATTTGGCGCAAAATCTGGGCTGTTCCAAATAAAGTAATGCCTTGCATTTCCCAATCTTTTGAATTGTCTGGGAGTTTAGCCGAGGTCGTACACAAATTTTGCGAACAAATCCCAGAGCTTCGATAACTATCGGGACGCCTCTGATTTGACGCCCCACATTCGGATGAAATCAATTTCCAAACTCTTGTAATTACGTTTCCCTGCCTCCTTGGTTGCAACGTTTTCATCGCATGGCACAGTAACATCATGTAGACATGATTTATCTCTAAATCCCGGATAACAAAATCCGGCTTGTTTGCCGCTCTTGTGCGATCAGTGTGAATACACAGTATACAGTGTTACAGTTCAACAGACGTCACCGGTTTTGATAAGTCTTCATACTACTTGGGGCATGTGCTTGGAACTTCAAGGGTGATACAGATCTGCCAATGGACGTAACCACACACCATTCGTTTCTTTTCAAGTATTCGTTCTTCGCTAGAATTGGACAAGCTGAGGCGATGTGATCAATAGTTTCTACTTGTTCCTGGCAAATACGCCATTGATCATCTTAGGAAATATTGAACCCTTTATCATCATGTGATTTCAACGCCAAATCTTGGGCAGCTATTACAACTGCTTCCGATTCTTGATTCATTCTTCCCCTTTTAAGCTACATAAATAATTGATCTTTATTGATCTGCACCTTGACCATTCCTTTTAGATATTGTCCATCGAGTAGTTTGTCTCTCTACGATTCCTTTGACATTTTTTGTTTCTTACGTTTCATGTAAATAGCATTTATAATAATAATAATAATAATAATAATAATAATAATAATAATAATAATAATAATAATGGTTGGTGATTCCGGGCGCGTCAACAGCTTAGGTCATTAGTCCCGTTAGTGTAGTGCGTGTTTTTTCCTTGTGAGATGGCAGTCATCTTCCGCGGGATGGCGAGATCCGGCGCCGACCTACCGTCGGCTAGTGGGGTTTCCCCCTAACCAGGACTCTCCCACCAGCGGGGCACCGCCCCAGCTGGGACAAGCTGTAAGCTCCCGACCGGTCTCCCGGAATATGTGGTAGTGTAGTGCATGTTATCGTAAATGTGTGAGTGTAAAGGGAGAGGATAGGTCAAGGAAGAGGAAGGAAAGATCGCGCGCGGTCCGTGGTCCGTTCGCTAGGGTACTGTTCCGGCATTCGCCTGGTGTTGATCGGAGGAACCACGGAAAACTACCGATCAGAGCAGCCGGCCGCTTGAATTCTCCTCCAGACAACGACTGAATTGGACCACATTAATTTTAAGGTTAATTTGTTAGTAGATAATATTGCTGTCCTGTGTAATTTGAGGCGCCGCGTAATTCATGCGTGGGATCCTCACCTCTGTATTTTAGCGCATATTGTATTTAACTTCTGTACCTATGATGTAAACTATGTAACATCCGCTTTGAATAAAGCTGATGCCCCGTCCCGCTCGCCTCCGGCGGATCCACGGGCCCCTGACCAATCAGAGGCCGCCGTTGCGCGTCCCCACGCAACGGTGGTCCCTTGATCGGTTAGGGGCTCCGTCAGTCGGCAGCCGGAACCCGAGGGGAGCGGACGCATCAGAAAAAAAAGAAGAAGAAGAAGAGGAAGAAGAAGAAGAGGAAGAAGAAGAAGAGGAAGAAGAAGAAGAGGAAGAAGAAGAAGAAAAAAGAAGAAGCTACCTAGCTGAAAAGCTAGTGTCGAAAATCCTGCCACCGTCAGGACTCGAACTTAAGCCTAGGACCGGTCAGATACACAGCAGTGACATCAGTTGATGCACTGAGCTACCGCTCTCGGTATTATTATTATTATTATTATTATTATTATTATTATTATTATAAGTGAATTATTATTAAAAGAAGACAAGCCCTAGTGGTGGGCCAGGTGAGATCCTCTGGCGGCAGCCCTTGCGTTCCCCTCCGCTTGGCGGAAACCTCGCGCCTGGGAACTCGGCCGCTCGAAGCGCCGCAAGCGACGACGCAGCGTTTACGGGAGTTTCCTGCCATGTCTCTTATCAGCTGGAGGAGGCTGCTTCCTGATGGGCCGACAGGTCATATGTACGAAGCTATCGCATTCCACAATTCCAACATTCCTCGTTCGATATGTTGTCGTGTAGGTCGAGTGATATGTGGATTTACTCTCGTCTGGCACCTGTATCCCATCCATGCGCAGTCATTCCTGGGTGGGTAACAGTAATACTTAATGAATCGTACATAGAAATTTTAATTGTTTTCCTTTTAGACGAAAATTGTGGAAGGGAATATAGATAATATTTGCATTATAAATAAAGTGAAATTTAGAAAGCATATATAAATAAATTTTACTACAATATTTCCTATATGTGGAATTGTCATCGATCAAACGTGTTCAAATGACTGTCCAGAAACAGCAAACCGATACTCTACAACTGTATTAGTACCTGTTGAGAATGAGTAATCATTTATTACCAGCAGCATTCACATATTAAGTGGAAGCTTGCAAATTGTGCCCAAGAAACGTAGAAGGGTCACTCAGGATGAGAACACGTAAATTCCCTTACCTACTTCAAGTATGAGAAGTAACACATAACTTTCCTGGCGATCTGTTCCACTCGCCATTGGATGGCTAAATTCCTGATTAATTATTCAAAGAAAAGTCAGAAAGAAAAATCTAAAAAATCTTTTCATATGAAACAGCAATGAAATATTAGTTGTTAAAAATGAACTTCAGAATTCTTCAACATATCAATTAAATGAGCTTCATCAAAATGGTGCTGGCGAGAAACGAAGGATCAAGGACACGAATTCCTAGGAATTAGTCTACTGACACCATTACTTGGTCTTTCTCGTTTTCAACTAAACCTGCCCTCGCTTTTCAATATTGACCTCATGGATCTCTATTACTCCATTGCGAATTTTGCTCCACACCAGCTCCTCAGAGACAAACCAAGCGCACTTTTCTTCGCCAGAGGCGCGAAAGTAGTATCATATTCTACATATTGAATTCCTACGACCGATCTATATATACACTATCTCTCGGCAAAAACATATGAACAAAAAGATTCACCTTAAAAGTTTCCGCTGGCGCCGGGGCGCGCGCTTGGCTTGCGATGTTCCCCGACCTACTTTCACACTTTCAAAGCGCGGGTGGCGGCGGCGGCGGGAATTTTCATAAATTGAGGGGTCGGGAAGGCGCCGGAATGCAGGGGGGGAGGAGGGGGGGGCCCGAAATGTTCGACCCCACCGCTCTGGGAGCGGGGCGATGAGGGGACGGCGGCACGGAGCAGAGAGGGACGGGGCGGGACGGGGCGGGACGTGGCGGCGCAGGGAGGCGAAGGACGGCGCGGGGTGGCGGGGGGCGGGGCGATGAGGGGGTGGAGGTGGGGTGAGGGGTGAGACGGCGGCACGGAGCAGAGGGACGGGGCGGCGCGGGGCAGGACGAGATGGGACGGGATGAGGCGACGTGCGGCGGGGTGGTGGGGCGTGGCGGCGCGGGGCAGCCGTGGCGGCGCAAGGCGGCGCATGGCGCAGAGCGGCGACGGATGTTAAGGGATGGCGAGGGGCGGCGCGGCGGGGGCCGTGGAGGTGAGGGCGACGTTTGGGGGTGCGCGGCGACGCGGGGCGTCGCGGGCCGGCGCGAGGCGGCGTGGCGCGGGCGGCGCGGGGCGGCGCGGGGCGGCGCGGGCGGCGCGGGGCGGCGCGGGCGGCGCGGGGCGGCGCGGGGCGGCGCGGTGCGGCGCGGGGCGGCCCGGAGCGGCGCGAGGCTGCGCGGGGTGGCGGGCGGCGGGGCGGTGCAGGGCGGCGCGGGGTGGCGCAAGGCGGCGCGGGGCGATGCGGGCAGCGCGGGCGGCACGGGGAGGGCGGGCGGCCCGGAGCGAGGCGGGCTCCGCGGGTGGCGGGGGGCGGGGCGGCGTGGGGCGGCGCGGATGATTACATATCGGCGAGGGCGCCATCTGCTTCCAACACCCGGGAACGACCTCTGGATGGTCCGCGGCTCGGAGCCTTGCCTCCCCGTGCCCCCTCTCTCCCCCCTTCTGGAGGCGTGCCGCTCGCTCTTCCCTGCAGGCACGCCCCCGCGTGCGCTCCAAACGGCCGCCGAATCAGGGACGCGCCTCGACCCATCCCGTCGAGACGAAGCGTCGGTTCTTCCGAAGACGCGACCAGCACCCTCTTTCGACCCTCGGATTCAGAATTTCAATGCCGGGCACGTCAGGTGGAGTTTGGTCGAAAATAAACAGATTCCTAGTATTTACGAGAACTCCCGCGGTTCTCCAGATTTCCCTCTCTCTCTCTCTGTTCCATTTAGATCAACGTTATCACCGTCTGTAACCTCATTGTATTCACCATTCTAGATGTCAACGTAGCCCCGAGGAAGACAATTTTTATGAACATGCAAATCATGATGGTCTTTTTATGTTCTTCGAACTAAGTCCTGAAGTCGCTCATTCATTGGTTTATGTCGACGCCGAATCCTCCGTTCGTATCTGCCACGCTCTGCGGCTTCTCTGCCTTCGTTTCGAGGCGCCCTCGTGTTTCGTTCAATGGCTTCCGCGTAGTCGCAGCGGCAGCGATTCGGTGAATTTGACGCTGCACTTGGCAGCCATAAATCCCCAAGGCAGGGACTCCGTTGGTCTTCATTTCTCATAGGTCCTTCTACACTATTAGTATAATTTTCTTACTTCTCTTGCTTTTTCCTTCAATACGGTGTAATATCCATGTGTCATATGTCCTTGTATGATTTAGTTACACATTACTTCTAGATGGAATTGATGTTAATATTCCTTTCTTTGGTGACATGTTCGATTTCATGAAAAATCTACCAAGCTTTTTATATTTAGTATTGATTTTGTATCCACATTAACACAAAATCATAAAAATTCAAGTAAATAAATATCAATGTGCGCTTGGGATTAAAAGAATGCATTCGAGTATTTTGGAAAATTCATTAAGAACACGTGTTGAATTTTAATAAGTAAGATATTAAAAAAAGTTGACCTGCAACATTCAAATTTTAGACCCTTTAATAAAAAACGGAATTTCTCCATTCATGTAAACCTGGTACGATGCTCTATTTGAGTGAGAAATTTGAAATCGTTTTGGGGAAATTTTTTTACAATGAAGCAAATCATACAATGCAAAACGTCTCTCAACATCCACAATTTGGTGCGCCAACGTCCTCTATTACGCACATCAGACGCAAGTTCAAAAGAGATGAGCAAGAGCAACACGTTATCTCGACAACTGAGAATTTTTCAAGAAAAGTATTATAATTTGGTAAACTAAATATCTTAAATAAATAAAAATCAATTAAATCTACGTAAAATGTGTGTAAATTCCTTTTTAACCATGTTATATGTTTGTTTTCTGTTAGATATATTTTTCTGCATTATTTTATTTAGGCATAGTTTTTGTAACTGATTATGCAATTTATTTGCAATTATGCAATTTGCAATTATGCAATTTGCAATTATGCAATTTGCAATTATGCAATTTGCAATTATGCAATTTGCAATTATGCAATTTGCAATTATGCAATTTGCAATTATGCAATTTGAATTATGCGCAATTATGCAATTTGCAATTATGCAATTTGCAATTATGCAATTTGCAATTATGCAATTTGCAATTATGCAATTTGCAATTATGCAATTATTATGCAATTTGTTTCTATAGTCGCTAATGACCATAGTTGTCGGTGCGACTGAAAAAAGTATCTGTTTTAAATTCGCAGGACCTCCAGTTCGCCTACATAGGAGGTGATGTATGCATTTTCGGAAAAATGTGTTCTTTAGAGTTTAGGCGCTGATGTAATTTACAGAGTGACAGGGGTATATAGGCAGTAGAAATGGGCCGAAAGGGAAAAAGACGAAAATATATGGTATTAAGGACTCCCTATATATATATATATATATATATATATATATATATATATATATATATATATATATATATATATAAACAGCAAAATCGATTGTTTTGCAGTATCAGATAACTTTCTTAATTAGATGTATACAAGAAAGTGAAAACAAATAGAATTTGACATTTCTCCAGTTTTTCTCTAACTTCCGCTCCAGTTCTCGTTTCTTTGAAAATTGGTTTTACAAAATTGTAAATTGATTCTTTAAGACCTTATTTACATGATTCGGATTCATTTGTCATCAGTATAATTCAATACAATGTTTTCATTACCTCTCATGAACTAGAGAAAGCATTACTCCAGGAAACATACAAGACTGGGCCGCAAATTCATCATCAGCACATTTCATGAAAAAAAAAATAATAATAAAAAAATTAAGGCTAAAATACTTCTTTCGGCAGCTTCTTCAGGCGGCAGAGATTGAAATACAAGTCATAAGCGCTTGCAACATCACCGCAGCCACTGTGGCTTGTGCCAGTCAAGAGACTGCCAGCGCCGCCCCTGCCGCCCGGCCGCCCCGTCCCTGTCTCCCGTGGCCCCCGCCGCCCCCGCCACCCCCGCCACCCCGGCGCCCGCGCTGCCCACGCCACTGTACCACCCCTGCTGCCGCCGCTGCCTCGCCGCCCCTGCCTCGCCCCCCCCCGACTGCCCCTCCCCCCGCCACCCCAGTGGCCCACTGTCGTCGCCCTGGGCCTCGCCGCCTACGCCGCCCCGCCACGCCCGCTCCCTCCGCCGTCGCCACTGCCTGTCCTGCCGCTCCGCCCCCGCCCCCACCCGGTCCCCTACCGCCCTCGCCGCCCGTTGCCTCCGCCGCCAACCCCCTCCGCCCCGCTTCCTCAACCGCCGCGCTGCCGCAGGGAAAGAATTTCTTAGCCCCGAGTGCAGCGGCCTCAAAGCCATACGCTCCCGATTTGCGAACGCCCCGCGCCACACGAGCCGCCCGCCCATCGCTCTTGCACGTTGTGCAGGCAGGCGGCGCTGCGTGCGCGCCCGGGCGAGCCAGCGGTGGAACCTCGGGGCTGAGATGGAAGGCAGACGGGTATTTAGTCCGATGGGATGGACAGAGGGGGCCAAAATAGCACACTAGAGTTTCTGAATGGACGTATTTGCGAGCGTTGATTTTGGGTTTCATGTTCAAAATTAATTTTCCATTCGTTCTTTTAATTACAAAATAATTGGACTACTTGCAAATGAATTTTAAAAGATGGCCTTTTCATCAGCGTTTTTAACCATAGATGGAACACTTTTTGTGAAATTCCTGGCAGGACTATTTGCAGCCCATTGGAGCACATACTAGTCAACGTTTAGATTTTCTCCAACTTTGTTTCCTATTGAGGCGTGTAGGGTACTCATGCATGAATATACATGCTTTTTTTTCCAAACTTTGATATTTGAGGACCTGCGGGTATTGGTCAAGTCTGTAATATCATTAACTTCGTATACATTTCTTTTTATTATTATATATACAAAGAAAATATATATTTTATTTTCTTTGTTTTTTCTTGTATACATAACTTTGTATACATGATTTTCTGAACACATTTACCCTTGACACTCACGCATGAAGATACTCTGCATAGGAGCGTAACTAGTACTTTATCGAACACCTTACCTCAGACATATGATCATCGTTTATGGGGGCGGGGTGGTTTAATGCCAACTACTTCAGGATACTAAATGGAAAACAATTCTTCGAAACTCACGGTGTCAGTAACCCATCGACCGAGTATTTCGTCCGGCTGAGACAATTAATAACCAGCCTTTTCAAGTTCACGGGCCCTGCGTCCAATGAAACTGGCGGGAGGTTTAAAAGTAAGTGTTGTATACATTTTTCATGGATTCTTGGACCAAGAGTCTTTTGGAGAAGTTGACAGTCATTTACTCGAATGTAGCGATATAAATTTTCATTCATAATTTTGTAAATAAAATACATTACTAATATTTGAAATATAAATATTGCTAATAAAACACTTTCAGTCGAAAGGATTTTGGCTTCGTAATCGCGTTTACTCAGAGGCGGCTTAACAACTTTATCGCCTGAAAGAAAGCGAAAAATTGCCACCTATTTTTCAAGTAACTCAGGAAAAAGTTATTTATTGTAAGATATATAATTTATGTTTAATAATTAGTCACATTTGTATGACCAAATATCCCGCTAAACGCTGAAAAACCACCATATCTGGCGAGAATTTCCCTGCTCTGGCAACACTGGCCACATCAAAGAATTATAAGTTTTAAGAATACCGATTAGGTAACAGGAATCGATGTAACTTCAAGACTCCTTTTCGGTAATTATAATTAAATCATAATTGTATGAAATGAATTTACTGAACATGTAAACATCACTCATTTGGACTTGTTACAAGTCATATAGCAGAAGGTATTATCAGCCTGCTAATAATTTGCGGGTATTTGATCATTTTGTTCAAAATGTCATAGAATGCAAATTTAAAGAAGAAGAAAAATATGCGTAAATTTACCACTGCGTTTACTTAAGAGTGCAATAATGACATCACCTACCCGCGTTCAGGGTGAGAACAAACATCTTAATATGTTATAGCTTACTCTGTTAAAAGAGCTATTTGCCCGTAAGAGTGATATTGTAAATATAAGAGGAAGTTTTACTAGAGAAGAGATTTCACAGAAATTTTTCATTTATTTCACATTATTGCTACGAACAACAAATAAGAGATTCATTTAATAAAACAACACTAAACGAAAATAAGCAAATAATTTTCCATTTAGACATATTCCTACCGTTGGCAAAATTATTATTCATGGCAGGAATGTAAAAGAAAATATACATAAAATAAAGTAATTAGTAATAAAAATATACAATAACAAATTCTCGCTAACACACATGCACTACACTACCACATATTCCGGAAGACCGGTCGGGAGCTTAGAGCTTGTCCCGGCTGGGGCGGTGTCCCGCTGGTGGGAGAGTCCTGGTTAGGGGGAAACCCCACTAGCGGACGGTAGGTCGGCGCCAGATCTCGCCATCCGGCGGGGGAAGATTACCGCCATCTCCTGCAAAAAAATACACTACACTAACGGGACTAATGACCAAAGCAGTTGACGCGCCCGGAAACACGAAAAAATCAAATCAAATCAAATAAATTCTCGGACGCTTGAAAACACCCTGCAAACATGCTTTTCGTTGAAGCTACCATTCGTTGAGGTATTTCGATCGCACTTATCCGTACCGTGTGTACCTGTTTCTGAATTTGGAGGAGATATCAGAGGAAGTGGCCCGTGCCCGCAGGAGTGGCAGGGGGCAAGTAGCCCATGCGGGCGCAGTTTGACATGCTTGCCCTAAACAAGTGGCGGCGCTAGCCGAATGCGTTTACTACGCTCCGTGAAGTCACGAAGGTTAAGCGAATTCGAGACTCGCGGATTCCTGGTTGGGTGACCGGCTAGGAACCCCGGAATCTAACGGCGTCGAGCCCCTGGCCGAAGGGATAAAAGGCACTGACTGACTGCGACGTGACGATACTTGACAAATATAGTAATTATTCAGTGTAATAATTATACAGTAACGGAGGATTACTCCAGAAATAAAGCACATAAATGCAGGATTACTCCCCAGTGCAATGCGCTCAACGCCCATTAAGGAGCTTGGAGACGCGTTGCGTCAAGGTGTAGACGCAACAAATTAAAAAAAAATAACTGGAGACGAGGAATTATGCACATACGGCCATTGGCCATCATGGCCGGTTTGAAAACCGCTATCAGGATACCTCCTTAGGCCGCTTGGATTCAATATTCCTCCTCCAAGAATGATGGACGGCGCTGCCGTGGGCGATCCGAAATTATTTGCGTAATTCCAGTGCTACACGACTTGATACATTTTTATTGCGTTCGCCCCACGGGCGTAATGAGTAGACACCATGCACGCACACACGCAAAAAACACATAGCTCCGACTTGTGCGTGACGAATTGCAAGAGCCTAGGCCTCGCACTTACGTTCGCATCAGCGCGAGACACGCCCATTATCGACGTCGTAACCACCAGGTCTTCTCCGTTCCTTTTCTTCTAATTACGCATGTCACACCTTAATTTCGAGAAGGAAATTTCTCTCGGCGGCAAAAAAATATTAATGAACTTTTGTTCTTAAGCACGGGTAGTCTCCGTTACATTGCGCTCGTTTTGTTTTAATTCAATTTGGAGCTGAGTTAATGACGTCATTTTCGCGAATGTAATTGCCTCTTCGTCGTGGAGAGGGAGCGCGGGCTGACGGGAGGTGCTCTGGAAGCGCTGTTCAGAAAATTCCAGTCACTAATCCTCGTTTTCGAGGCAAGAAGGTAATGCGCTTCTTCGTGGACTGAGCAGGGGGTGTAACACTTTGCAGCTCCTTGGCCTCGGTTCGTTTTCGGTGCTCATTTTTTCGACTTTCAATCTCGTGTTTAGAACTCGTTTGAAACCAGAATGGATCTGTAGTTAGAGAAATGCATCACACCTTTTTTTGTTAATTAGGGTAAGGAACTCTGAACATCTTTTCACTTTTTTAAGATTGAGAATCTACTAATACGTAATCTAATAATTTGTTTTTAAAATATTATAGATTAAATGTATTAATATTTTAATTTACCAGCTCTCACTTTTCGTTTAACAAACAATTGAATTTAAGGAGAAGAAAAGTTTTTGTTTACTATGTTCGTAATGTGTCTAATTTTTATTTTTAAGTTTCTAAACATTTCTTGTATGTTCGATTAATTTATTTAAATTAATAACATTCATCAAAATCCTCATTAAAAAGTTGTTTAGTATACAGAATAGTAACAGCATTTCAATATTCGCTACCGCAAAACAAATTAACATCATTCAACCGAGTTTTTTAATACTATTTTGATATAGACATTTGTATGTTTTTATTTAAAAGTAGTTTTGTTTTGTAAAGAATTTTTGAAAGTGCAAAAATAAATGCATGCAAAAAAATATAATAACAAAAATATTACTAAAAACAAACACAATAAATGCAATGCTATGTTTTGCTTGTATTTACTTTTAAATTGAGTATCAAGTGCATGTGCTTGTAAATCATTGTTTTTGTTTGCTTCTTTACATTGTAATTTGATCTTCAAGTTTGTCTGTTCGTAAACTTTATTCTTTGTTATTGTTTGATTATATTTTACATTGTAAAGGATTTTGTCAGTTTTTGTTTCTTTATTATACATTACGTTTTCATATCGTATTTTTGGTTCGCTATATTAAGCTAGTAAATATTACATAAGAGTTTTGAGGTTTGCAAACCTCTACGAATAAAAGTATTATTAACTAACACGTTTATTTCTACATTGTGAATTGTGCAACTGTGTATCTATAATATAATACATTTGATAAAAAATTAATAAATTAATTAATAATAAATATATGTAGAAGCAGTCTGTAGACTTTCTCATTCCCATATTTTGTTTTGAAATTGCTTTTCTGCAGTAAGTTTTAAAACAACAATGAACATCCTACTGAAGTATACATTAAACACCGCTACACGTATAGACCATCCATCATAGTACAAATCAACAAATATTCCTTTATTTACAAACACCCAAACCAGTCGTTCCGCCGTCCCCCCTCTCTTAAAAGTCAAAAGAGTGGCAACTCTCTCTTTTCTCGTCGACCGCACCCACAAGCCGAAATGTTTTTCTAAGCAGATAACCATGAATAATGGGTAATTCACACACACTTTAAGAGCCGCAGGGTGTAATTCACGCTAGCGTTTGCGGAAAGGCATTAAGCACATGTCTACGGATATTAATTAAAGTTTTCGATTTTTATTGCGCCAAGCATGGATCTCCACATAACGTGTGTGGCATTACAATATTATATCATACGTATATTTAGATAATGTAACGTCGCTCCTTTTGTGGCCGCGTATCGCCGCGCCATCTGGTCGGACCACTCCTCCCGAGTGCATTGGAAGTTGTGGTCGAAGTGGTCGACCGGAAAGCGAGCCCGCGACCGGACCGGGTCGTGGCTGGGAGGGGTAATTTATCGCTCATTGATTATTCCCGCGATGGCGGGGAGGGCTTTGACGCGCCGTTTCCCGCGCGGCCGTAAATGCCCCGCCCCCCCGCCCCGCCCCCGCGCTTAGAACCGCACCGCCCGCCCGGGGACGCGACGCCATCTGGCGGCGGGAATGCGCGCGCGGGCGGATCATGTCGGCGTGAGGTTTCCGGCGCGACGGACGGCCCAGCGTACAGGTGGGGGGGGCGGACCAACGCTCTCCATCCTACCAGTGGCGTAGCTAGGAGGGGGGCAGGGGGGCGGCACCATTTTAGGGGTAACACCAGTTATAAACCAGGAGTGGTAGCTCAGTGCATCAACTGATGTCACTGCAGCGCCTCTGACCGGGAGGTCCTAGGTTCGAGTCCTGACGGCGGCAGAATTTTCGACACTAGCTTTTCAGCTAGGTCGAATACAGTCGCTGACTGGAGGAGAATTCTAGCGGCCGGATGCTCTGATCGGTAGTTTTCCGTGGTTTCTCCGATTAACACCGGGCGAATGCCGGAGCAGTACCCTATTAAACGGGCCACGGAAAGCGCGCGATCTGTCTATCCCATTCCTTGTCCTATCCTTTCCCCTTACACACACGCACACACACACTTACACTAACATGCACTACACTACCACATATTCCGGGAGGCCGGTCGGGAGCTTAGAGCTTGACCCGGCTGGGGCGGTGCCCCGCTGGTGGGAAGTCCTGGTTAGGGGGAAACCCCATAACCGAGGTAGGTCGGCGCCGGATCTCGCCATCCAGCGGGGAAAGATCACCGCGCATATCCCGAGAAAAAACATGCACTACACTAACGGGACTAATGACCAAAGCAGTTGACGTGCCCGAAAACACGAAAAAATCAAATCAAATCAATCAACCAGTTATAAAATTCGAATTATAAATTTTAATGATTTATTTAAAAATATTAATATTAAATAAATAATTAAAATTAAAAAAAAATAAATAAGTATAAATTAGTTAAGTATTAAGTAATATGACACATTTATTACAATATTATGTGAAATAACAAAGTGCATCTACATGAAACATGATTCATGACAGAAATAGTTGTGTGATATGTGTATAGTACAGAGGAATATTTTTTTTATTGAATATCCCTTTTAACCACCCACACTACCATCTCTGTCAGTGTAATCTGAGTCATACACACTGTATACATACACATATACACAGTCATATCTACCTCAAGTCAATGATTTACAGACTTTCAAAACCAAACCAAGACTTTGCAAAATCCTCACGGCCATTCTATTCATCTGATTTACACATGGAACGATGCATGTATCATGCAGCTTCTATTTTCTTACAAAAGGCGAACAGTGCGAAAGAGTGTGACGTATGGGGTTTTAAATATAACCTATTCAATTAACGAAGATGGTAAATGGAGCATACGATCCCCAGAGTAGTTTTGGTAATCCCCAGAGTAGTTTTGGGAACTACTGGAATTTCTTCGATTTCTGGACTTCAAAAATGTTATTAAAATATGAGCTTTTGCAGAAGAATAGCGCATTTTTTCACGTTCCGACCATATACTGGCAGTTGAACTTCTGTTGTTTTTTAAGAAACATTTACAGACGAGGTCTTCCACCGATGACAAGTGTATATTATTGCAGCATTTAATTTCAATTTATATTTCATGCTATTATTATTTCTGTTAACTTTTTATCTATCATTTTTGGTGCCTTTCTCAGGTAAGCACTGCCCAAGAGAGAAGAGAACGCAGCCATGACATTTTCTGTAGTTTATCTACAGCTCCACTGTTCCTATATTTATGCACTCCACCTTCTTTGAAACATTGCTTTGGATAGTTTCTTGTCTTGATGGCTCTATCAATATTTGTTTGCCAGATTTATCCTATCAAACAACCGAGAATGATTAGACTTATATTCTTCACTACTTATTACTATTTGAAGTTTATTTTCTTAAAATTTTTTTTTAACATAAAATAGTTATTTATTGTATTTAGCAATAATGTGAAATAAATTAACATGTTTCTATAAGTTAACAATTCTTGCTTAGTGACGAACAGCGCTTTAATAGACAAGAATATTTGTCTGTTAAATCTTCTAACCTGAACGTAGAAACTTAATGTATTTATATCACACTTAAGTAAACAGGATTATAAAATCAAGTTATTCATTTTTCATTATCATTTTTTTAAAATTTTACTCTCACTGAAATTTGAAATCGTACTGATACATTTCTTTTCATTTTAATGGGCCGTTTCTTGCTTTAAACAGAAAATGGGAATTGACATAGCCAAATTTGTGACAATAACTATTAAGTAACTTTTCCGAAAGAGCAGCCCTTACTTTTGAATCTCGCGCCAATTTCTCTGGACGCTGTAGACGCAAGCTCTAGTAAGCTTGTTACCAAGCCAGCGACCTTGATATGCTTGGACTAGGGTCAGATTTGATCTTTAAAACCTGGAGATGAATGATTTATTTGCTTCCATTCATTAGGTGACACGTGATCTTGTTGTAGATCATTAAAAATGAAACTCACACAAAAAATACCTTTTTAATTTTCTGATTGGGCTTATGGCAAGAGAGTTGACGTTGCAAATCGCAATTTTAAAAAAATCTTACTGTCAGAAATGACGCTCCCTGATGAGAAGGCATTATGTTTCCGGACAAGTTTATAGTCACTCGTCATGTAGAGACTTCAAAACCTGCAGTGATCTTTCATGAAAATCCTCTTCATTCTGCAAAATGTGCGGTGTGATAATCGAACTTTGAGAAATTTAATTTGTGAAGAAATGTATTTCATCTCCTTGAAAATGAACAACATAATGTTGCGAGCCTACTGGATTATTGAGTTTCATAGAATACATGTTCTTATAAAACTTCTAGATCCATTTTTCTCAACAGGATGATTTTCTTCCCTGGAGTTCTTGTATTAATTAAGTTTTTTCATGTATTTGTGAGTAAAAGAACATCTCTATTTATCATAAAAGAACACATTTTTTCTCAGAATTTCAATTACCGTTCGTTTATTTTTCTCGGCAACAGAAAATATTCTATTGAAGGAGAAATCCGCCATAATGAATGAAGTACACAGTATTTCATAAAGCTCCGATGTGGTTACCTATCCGTTATACTTTCCACCAGCCAGATTTTCATCTTAAAATTAATATTCTTACCAATGCCTGAGAAGTATTCCGTTATTAAGAACATGCCTCACAGAAAAGCGAGCTATATTTGGGTTTTTGTAACGTGGCCGATGACATTAGGTCATTTTTTACACCTCCTGCATTATAAAATGAAACTTTATAACAGTGATAAGCACATGTCTGAGGTTATGAGCCCTGTTGTGAGAGACGATCGCAAATTAATTGAAATTTTCAATTTATAAGGCGGGAGGACCGGGAGCGGTGGCTCAGTGAAACTGATCACTGCAGCGCCTCTGACCGGAGGTCCAGGTTCATCCACGGCAGGATTTTCGAACAGCTAGATCGAATTCAGTCGCTGTCTGGAGGAGAATTCGAGCAGCCGGCTGCTCTGATCGGCGTTTTCCGTGGTTCTGCAGCACTGCTTGGTACAGTCGCGAACAAGCGACACCTAGCAGCACGACTGAGAAAGACGCGGAAAACCGTGCCATAATCCCACCGTGGTGGCGGACCTCGAGTGGAATTGAGAGGCAGCTCGGTAAAAACCGCAGTATGGTTAGTAGTTGCCCCTGCATTCAGTGAAGTAGGACAGACCAACAATGGAGATGGAGCACAGCAGAAAAGAGCCGGTTAAGGTTGTTATTTAGCGTATGGTTTGAAATGCTCCTGGTTCTGCAGCTGCTGTTTCTGCCGCAGGCGCTCTCCGGCTCCCCGTTCCAGCGAGCAAGTTAATGAGATGTAATGAGGAGCGCGATGAAATGTCGGGTAATGACGTTCTGTTGGCTTGGAGCGAAAGTTCATTCGGGGTGCCCAGAGCAGGGGAAACAAGAGAACCCGATAAAATCACCCATGAATTCGCCTCGTCCGCCTCAGATTCCGTAAGAAGTGTCTGGGATACCTAAAGGTTGCAAGCGAGCCTCTAAATGTGAAGGGTTGGAAATCTTTACAGGTGAGCGTAGAGGTGAGAGAACGCGATGTGGGAAGATTGAGGAAACACGATACCCCAGAACAACAAAATAAAGCAAGGTAAAGATGATTATAGTGATATATGAGAATGTAATTGTTACTCAGTCATTTACAGTATAAGTTGAGAAGCACATACATCGCATGCAGTTACGACAAAAACTTGGGCAATAAGAAGTTCTTGGGCATCGTAAACTCATGAGCGAGCTAATGAGTGAAATTAAACAGCTCAATTTTCTCATATTACAGTTTGTAGGGACATGAGAAGTTGAGTAGCTAACGACTGAAATGTGTAGGATTTCATTTCAGAAATCAAATTTACTTTCGACATGACAATACTCGAATAACTGCAAAGCGAATTAATCAAACATATTTTTCTTTTCTTTGTACTGTCAAAAATACTATTGTGTTTCTAAAAGTACCTATTCATTTTTTTTATTTACAAATATTTTTCCCTATTCCTTTTCTACTTAAAACGAATACCAGTTACCTTCTACTACTTTCTTCATAGTTCGAGGGAAAGAGTATGTGCTAGTCGTTAGCTTATTCCTTGAAATTAAACATAATTATTTGTGTGTGCACCACCACAAAGGAGCGAATCGTTTAAGCTGATGATTCGAAACTTTTTATTCTTCTTCCTGTTAGATGAATGTATCTTGAACAATTGAAGAGGTGCCGCTCACCACTCACCATGAGTGTGCATGTAATGCATGAGTTGGAAAATACGTACGGCCTGCCCTCCTCTTCATAGGTGTTACACTTCATAGGTGTCCTCTTCATAGGTGTTACACGACCGTCTCTAAAGAGCAGTCGCGGCTCGTGTTTTTCTAAATAGGGAAGGCTGCAAATGCACTGCATTATATTGCATTGCATTGTATGCATTATATTTCTATACATAATCGCTTCCGATACAGGCATGAGGGAGTAGCGCTCCTATCGCAAAATGGGAAAACTAGTTGACGCTCAATGCTACTCGCTGAGTTGCATAGTAATGCTATCTGGTGAGCACGCCCTTCTTCAGACCCTACGCCCCACCCTTGAAGGCTGCCTGGTCGCAGCCTTCGTCCGCCGGTATAGAACGATTTTCCTAAGGATGAGCCAAAGTGACAGTTCGCGAAAACAAGTAAACATCACATGTAATTCAGAGAAGTATCCAGTTGACAGTTGTTCAGCCACACCCCTTCGTAAAGTGCTAATGGCTCCTGTTAAAACATCCCTGGGCAGAAGTCTAAGAGTTTCGCTTAAATATATGCACGTACGCGAGTTCGGGAAATATTTAAATTTAATTACGTATGTGGAAAATCTCTTAACATGCTCTAACAATCAGTAAAAGAAAACTGCCACGAATGTAAATAGAAAGCCATTACTCAGAGCTCGCCACACAACACCACAAAGGCCGGAACCACGTGCATCGGTACGCATCTCGCATTCAAGTCTCGGTTTTAAAATAAACATAATATTTATCACAAAAAGTAAATTCAATGTAATGTTAATACAAAACAGAATTTTTATAGAAGAGCACGTAACACTGCACTTCCTAATTTCAATTATTTCTCGTGGCGCACTAAATTTTTGTCGGACGAGGACATCACAAAAGGAAGAGTCGAAGCCATTTACAAGTTAGCCAACTGCAAACGAACGAATGCGGGAAGGGAGTGTAATGGGCTCAATGGCACGACGATCACAGAACCTTCAGTTATGTTGCCAGCACAAGCTGTCACTTTGGCACATCCTTAGGAAAATCGCTCTATAAGCCTATGCAGTGAATGCATGACGTCACGCCTGCTCCTTTTGCACATGCCTTATGGCAGAGTGAGGTGGGAGCCTAACGCTTATGTCTTCCCTGTCAACAGCTTCAAATGCCTTACGGACGACCGTTATCGAACACACAAACAAAAATTTTGTTACGATTGTTACATAACGTAATTCAGAAAGCCATAATAAATAATAAATACATAATACTACTACTACTACTACTACTACTACTAATAATAATAATAATAATAATAAATACATTTATAAATATATTTTTAAATTTCTTTTGGGCGGTGATTTATACAGGAGAGGTTCCGCCTTACAGCCTTTAATGATGAGCCGCGCCTGCTACAAAGCGAACTGAAAGGGCATAGTGCAGTTGATGGAATCTATGAGAGAATCTATGAGGAGATTGATGGAATGTATGAGGAAGGAATGAGGAGGGTGGATGAGTGAGGAAGAATGAGGGAAACAGTGATAGCAAGATGTGACAGCTTCACTTCGGGCGCGAAGCGTTCCTCGAATGTTTGCACAAATGTTTGGTACATATATCTAACATTTTAAACATTAGAAATATCTGCGCTCGTCTGTTAATTAAAAATATATTACAGAACGGGGAAGGCAGTAAGTTGTCAATTGTTGTAATATAACGGGAGGAAAAGAAATAATCTTCCACAAACAAATTTAATCACAAATTATTTGTCAGTTACAGCAGCGGACACATTTCGAGGTAATTTACCTCATCTTCAGTGCATCCAAGTAATAGGGTCAACATGAATCGTGGTGTCCTCCTTACACGGTGCCATTTTGTGCGGAAACCTCCTAGTTTATAGATGTGTATTGGAAACCGAAAATGACTTATGTTTTATAATACGCAAGTTTTATATTTTCACGAAATGAAACACGTTCTATCTCACGCTAAATCAGGCTTGTTGCGTTTTGTCATACTCATAAAAGTAAATATCGTATAAAAGGCAGTGGAGATATGCAAATTTCAGCAAATTCATGAATTTTGTTTAATAATCACCCAGCCACTGATGGAAAGTATGATTATAGAATAATGAAATATGGTATGTATTGTCGAAATATTTCAAACGCGTTACAGTATGGATTAACCCTCGTATGATTGCGATAATTTACTTTCTTATTTTGTCTAAATAAAGGTTCAAGTGTACTTTGCGTGTCACACAAGTCATATGGCCAGGATTAAAGAGTCATAAGCTATAATCTCGAATGCATAATAGGCACGCACAACATTTAACCGTAAAATACCGGCTTAATAAGTTTAATACCAGGTTGAGGGAGAGTTACGAAGGCGCAACATGTCAAATTCTATTAGTTAAAAATTCAAGCGACCGCATGACTGCTTGACTGGCCGCTCAGAGCCGCTTTTCCACCTGACATGTTTGGCATTTCCAGTGAAGACGCATGAGGCAGCGTCTTTGAAGCTGCATAAAACGTCAGGATGTGTTCATCTACATCTGAAACACGTTCTGGAGAACAGCTTGGAGAGGAGTGCCGTAAACAAAATAGAATAGCGTATGCATATTCAACAAATTGCGGTGCTGAATCTGGTCGTTGTTTCGCGGCCTCGCGTCATGAGAAGCGAAAAATCGGCGAATGCAGCCTTCCCGCTAACTGCCTGGTTTCTTGGGACGTTTTGGGGCTGTTTGTGTGCCGCGTCTGTTTGCGAAACAGTCTCCGCGTCTGAAAGAGGTGCAGAGGACTGCTTTTCGTCTCGACTGCTTTTCGTGTCGCGAGGTATAAAGAACGTGGTCGCGTCGCCCGACTGCAGCCCAGGTAAATAAACAACTGCGAAAACGAGCAATTTGTTCTAACGGTATATCTACGTGCACATTCTACAAAAGGAGACTAACATTTAACCTTCAAAACTCTAATCATTAGCCTCCAAATCTAAAAATCAGGTAATTGAAAAGTCGTATATAGCAAACAAATGCATAATAGGCAATGAAGTTTTAAAAGTAAATTAATGATATTTGTAAACTTCATTAATTTAGTAAGTTAGGCTTATTATAACAGGTATTATTATTAATATTATTATTATCATATTATTTATTCTATTGTTATTTTTATTGTGATAATTACTCTAAATGTGTTGCTTTATTAAATAATAATTATATTCAATAGTATTGTATTGAAGCATGGTGATGTGTTGTGAAGTGTAGTGCAATAGGGAAATAGAAAGAGTAGTGAAGTGCAAATGCTGCGAAGTGAAGTGCAGTGTAATTAAAAAGTTGTGTTTTTAATAGTTTAAAATAATTGTGCAGATCAGACATAAAATGTAGAGTTAGTTCTACTATTGTTATTTTGCTTTATTTTATTATTACTGTTGTTGTCTTAAAATAATTTAAAGTTAAATTTTATTTATATTTCTTATTGGAATATGAAATTGTAGTGTTCTGCCACCAGGTTGTAAAATCCTTCCTCAGAAATAATAAATATCTATATAATTACATACCATATTGATGAATTATCAAATTATGGCGTAAGGCCAAACGACCTTACCCGCTGTTCGTGTTACCGTAGGATTGGTAAAACTCAAAACATTCTACAGAAATAGGAAGTTTTTATTTGAAAAGTATATACTTTTTTTCACTAAGCGTCTACATGTATGCCCTATGGAGCAGGGAATGTATGGGGACGGGGAGGACTGGGACGGAGGGACTGGGCAGAACTGAAGCAAGGGGACGAGAATAAAGCGTCCCCTGTCCCAGCTCCCATAACTTAGGCGTACGCAGCAATTTTTATGATTTCTGCTCTGTTCTATTACTGTATGTCTTCTCGCCACCTGAACTAACCTTAGAGATCTTGGGAATGGGACTAACAGATCTTTCTCCTGAAATGCGTATCAAGTTAGAGATCAAAACTTCTACTGGCCGAGTGAAGTGTGACACACTTCCATCCCTTTACATAAATTCATACTGCCAAAGGCCCTTTGTTTTGCTTCGAGATGTGGTGTGAATACGTCTACATCAATAAACTGACTACTAATAACGGCGGGTTCTTATTCCTTAAAGAGATCGAAGATTTTAATTCTCTTGTTTCTACAAGTCTTCAAGGGGTAAAAATTAATGGAGGGAGTGGAATCGTTTGTCGATCAGAGACAAATAAATACGAATGTTCTCAAG
This sequence comes from Teleogryllus oceanicus, assembly GCA_964035755.1. NCBI lineage: Eukaryota > Metazoa > Arthropoda > Insecta > Orthoptera > Gryllidae > Teleogryllus > Teleogryllus oceanicus. The sequence continues at coordinate 21,982,540 of CAXIVR010000014.1, read as the reverse complement.
ACAGCATTTGAATTCGTAAATGTAACTAATGCAGTAAATACACTTGAATATAACGCAACAAATAAACACACAGAAATCTTTTCCGAAAATCAAAAGAACATAATCTTTCCCCACTACAGAAAAATACAAGTTTTGGAAGTTTCGTTCTTCCCAAATCCATTATAATCTTTCGCTTCAGGAATAATTCTGCCCATTCTCTGAAACAAAATATTTTTCCGTTGTGTGTAAATTTGTACCATTACCCATGTAATAATATAAATCATTTATTCACTAAAATATTGTCTATTGAAAGTGAATTAGTTAAATATGCATTAATTCCTACTCTGAATATTTAAGATGCTCCACAAATTATGTATTTTCTAAAAATTTGAAACAATCATTGTAATAAAAAATTTCAATCCAGACAAGAAATACAATATTAGAAATAATTACAATACTCATTACACAGATATTTTGTCTATTATAAACATCCATCCTGAATTTTTGAAGGTTAATATTTGATGGTTCTGAGCATCTTCACACATGTTTCCTTTGCAGAGATAAAGGGGATCTGAAAACTGTTCTTCAACAATGTAACTCTACCTATGAATTTAGCTTCTACAATAATTCCCTTTCTAGGATTTAAAATCCATACTTTCAAAACTATGATTTGAGTAAGATAGATTCGTAAAAGTTCGTAAAACAACTCTTTCCAAAACATCAATGAATTTATTAAACTTCCAGGTGGATATATCGATACAAATGTATTATTGACGTCTCTCTTTCTTGTTTATTCCACATGAGTTTAATTACGTTTCATTTGATATAATTTATCTAATCACGTGTAACCTATTCCGTGCAATTAAGCGCTCTTATCACTCGTAAACAAGAAAGTTTTTAGCCGCGTTCTCGATAACAATCACTGCAGCAGTTTACCCGCCAGAGTACCCCTTTGTGGTTGCTTAGTGTGTCTCTGAATATTTAAACAGATGCTCGAGTAGCTCGGGGCGTGTTTAACTTGTGGAATTGTTCGAATTGTTGCGAAATTGACTGAGGGCTGTAAAAGCTTGCAGTTGATTACAACGAACTCACATAACGTTACGAGCTGTAAATGATGATACGTTGATCTTGATAATATGTAAATAAAAATGAACCAATTCAGCCAAGAAAGTCAGTAGATTGAACAATGGCTGTTGGTAGTAATGAACGATGGAATACATTATATAATTTTGGAGCAATCAGAATTGCTAGTTAATATGCTATAAAAAGTAGAAACAACAGTTATGCAATTGAAAAATTGGGGAAAAGTTGATGAAAGACAACAAAAGTTAATGAACAACAACAAAGCATTTAGACCTTCAGTACAATTCTGGAAGTTTCAGCTAAAGTATTATCTCTGCCAGACAGAACTTAAATTGTCAATACTAATGAACAGAGAAGTATGAATAGAATAACATTTTGTGCACATAATTTAATCCGTTTTTCAGTTATTTTGCCTTTGAAGATCCTTTTTAGTTTTTATGTCCCCAAGACAAAAAATATAAGACCTTCCTTCGAATCACTTCCTCTACGTTTTAATGAATATGAAAAAAAGCTAAATTTTTTCGGAACCTAGACGCAGCTCGTAGAATAATGAAAAAACCGTTTCTGAAGAGACCGCCTTTATTCTCCGCCGCCTGAAAAAGTAATAACTCCATCGAAACTAGTCTGCTAAGTAACAATTGTGCCTTGTTATTTCTGTGAGTTCGAAATATCAGATTTTCATTTTTTTCCCCTTGGAACAAGAGTCTCGTCAAATTACCCTCTGTATCTTAGACATTCTCTTTCATTATGAAAAAATATGGACTACTTTGAATCGAAGAACTGGATATATCGTTAATTAAATGGTATTTGTGCCGACACGCTTCTTGCACTTCAGTTTTGCACAAAAACTGCCCCGTCAGCTTTTTCTTTGTCACATTTGAAAAGCTACTCAATAATAGTAATATTTCAAATTGTGTTTAAATTTATAAATGAATAAATTATGTGCCTGGATGGAGACTCCAAAAATGCCGTGACTGAAATGAGTTTTGATATTTTTTTATGTCCGTTTTACTGTTACTATACGTGACGTGTTGCCGAGAGTTTTTGCAGCGGTGGAAAATATATTTAAAAATAAAATATAGGATTATTTTTAAATGTTATTTTTTAATAATTTTTGGACGTATAATTAATTGCAAGCATGAAATATAGAAAAAATGATTAAGAATGCCCTACTACACCTCAGTGCCTCTAGAATGGCTCATGGGCAGCGTACTAGCTTCCAATGATGTGGATCCGGTTTCGATTCCAGGCGGAGGCAGAAATAGAGTTGTAGCTTTCCTTTAAAATTGTCCTAGTTTCGTAGTGACGAAGAAAAGCTCAGGCAGGCGAATCTTGCTAGTTACAGTGAAGAAAATACATGATGATCGCCACATGTCGCTCGTACACTTAAGCATCGGGAATTTAACTAGAGCCAGGCAAGGGGGACCTCATTAAATAACAATAATTACAATAATAATAAAATAATAATAAAGGAGTACGTACAAGCGGAATATGCAATAATCATACATCAGTAATATTAAGTATTATAAAAATTATTCAACTCTGTCATGATATCCAATAATTATATGTTGATGCTAAAATTTAATACAAGCTACATAAATATTGGCCAAATTAGATTTGTTTAATTCATTGATCGCGTTCACTACACTTAACTGCACTACACTGCACTAAACTACACTGCTCTGCACTGCACTGCACCTCACTACACTACACTACACTACACTAGGTAGAGTGACTGAAATGGTATACTGACAAACACAAACATCCATGCCGCTTCTAGCGACCCTCGTCTATCCAGACCTACTTACGACTCTTTATATTGGTTTATTTTGTAGCATTTCTGCTACAGCATTTATTATGTTTGTCATTAGCGTTGTACATACTTAGAGAGCATTTCTACATACATACATGTATTTGGACTGCAATTGGGTATGACCCGGTGGCAGTTAAATAACAATAATTACAATAATAATAACAATATTAATATGAATAACAATAATAATATTTACAATAATAATAATAAATTAGTAAAGACTACAGTGAATAGATAAATGAATGATAGAAGACTACAATGTTCGCAGTTCAGAATTATAATTCTTTCATTAATAGTAACTACCCCAACGCGTTTCCCAATAATTATTTACCATTTTAACAAAACCCGATTTCTCGTGCTGCATTGCGTAGTGACGAGCGGCCCGGGCTGTTCCGCCATCCCGGGCGCCTTCGGTCCATTTGGGGCCGCGGTGCGGGAGCGCAATTTTTCGGGGCGGCCGCACCGCGTCGCGACGCGGCGCCGAGCAATTCGGCGCCAGATTGGATCCCGTTTGCATTTTTATTTTCTTCCGCGCGGCGGAAATTAAAGCCCGGCCGCCCGCGCGGCGCCTCAGCGCCCTTCCGCCGCCCCCCGCCACGCCCACGGGCGAAGGGCCAGGGCGAGGGATGCCCTTCGATCGGACGTCCGCTGCCCTGTGCCCAGGGCTCAGGCCTGGGCGCGAAACGCACTTTGAGACTCCGGCCAGTGAGAGTTTAGAATCTAAGATGTAAAGCACACTATAGTCGACTCTGGATATAGTGAACTTCTGTGGACACCAGTTTTGGTTCGTTATATCCGATGTTGTGAAAATGAAGTAGAATTTCTCGACTATTATTGATTTTTTTAAATGTAGAGATACAGCAAAATTAATTAACAGCACTAATTGAAAATTTCAATATTGTAATTTGTCCTTCAAAAATTAATTATTTTCAGTTGTTTTCTTCGCACATTTTTCATTGGAAATGTCTCTAGATCCTTCTCCCAAAGTTCGTGATATCTTTTTACTTAATTCTGCATAGTGCTCTGTCTCCAAAAAGGTTCCTTTCTCCAAAGCCGCTTAACTCACCTAATAATACGATATCTAATTAATTTCCAGGACGTATTTTCTACGCTCACATAGCCGAAGTTCAGGTTCACTACATTCTTCTTATGCTTATTTGTAATGTAAATGAAACGGGACCACTAATTTAAGTTCACTATAACCGAGTGTTCACCATATTGGAGTTCACTACAACCGGAGTCTACTGTATTTGATCTCCATGTGAAATTTCCCAGTGACCACAAGAAAATGTTCAATAATTCAACTTCAAAACCCACAAAAAGAAATACAATAGAAATATTTTTAATAAGTTTTAGTCTATTTAATGATCGACATTATTCACATAATGGAAATTGCTCGGTGCTGAAAATACACGTGACACGATATTTGCATTATCAATCAATATGGAGGTCCTGCAGCGTGTGCACCGTCGTGGGCTCGTTGAAAGCGAACTCGCAGATGACAGCGCCACCAAAAGATCCCTCCCGTGTCTACTGCGCCGCTTCTGCGTCGCCTTTCAATCTCCTTCCACGGCGCGTCCCCTCGCGGCCCTTGAGCGCCTCGCTGGCGGCACTCGCGCGACTTCCGTCCCCGCCCCCGCGACCACCCCCCGCTCGCCCCCCGCTTGCCACCCGCCCGCCACCCTGCCTGCCCGCCACCCGCCCGCCACCCGCCCGCGCCCGCCCCCCACCGCCTTCCCTCGCCTGCCCTCGCCCGCCCCGCCCGCCCCCGCCCGCCCCGGCTCGCCCCGCTCGCCCCCGCTCGCCACCCGCCCGCCACCCTGCCTGCCCGCCACCCTGCCCGCCCCCGCCCGCCCCGCCCGCCCCCGCCCGCCCCGCCCGCCCCGCCCGCCCCGCCCGCCCCCGCCCGCCCCGCCCGCCCACGCGATAACCCCCGCTCGCCACCCTGCCCGCCGGCCACCCGCCCGCGCCAGCCCGCCCCCGCCCACCCCGCCCGCCCTCTTCGCCCCCGCCCGCCACCTGCCCGCCAACCGCCCGCCACCCGCCCGCCACCCGCCCCCGCCCGCCCCCGCCCGGCCTCCCCCGCGCCCCTCCATCCCTCCGGCATCCACCACCGGATCAGACTGTTAGCAACTAGCTACACCACTCAACGAACACCACTATCGTTTCCATCTCGACTACCAGAATTATCAGGAACAGCACTGCACTGCAGAGCTCAAAGCAACAACTAACTACCGTATCTCTTACCGGAAGGTGCGCGGGCTCGAGACTGAACGGTAGCGGATTTTCGCCTCCAGGTCGTGAATTCAGCGAGTAGAAATTAGCGGACGACGGCTACAAATGATGCTCTCCGATCAATGGAGCAGTACCCTAACAAACAGATCACAAACTGCGCGCATCTTTCCTCCGACACCTATCATCTTCGCTTAACCCCCTCTCCCCTCCTTCCCCTCCCATCATACATGTCGGGAGAGCAGTCTGAGGCTTCGAGCTTGTCCCGGCTGGGGCGGCGCCTCGCTCTACGCCTGTATCCCGCACCGACCTCAATTTTGGCCCCTTCACCCCTTTCCGCTCCTTCCCCTCCCCGGGTTTCTACCTTCTGCCCTGACACTCCCCCATCCTCTTCTCCCTCGGCCCAGCCACACTGCGACCCGCTCTGCTCCTTTCTCCTCCCGCGCGGCCGCCTCGCCCCCGCCTGCTCCGCCTGCGCTTGCTCCCGGACGCGACCTCTCGGCGACCTCCCGCCCGCCCACGCGCGAAAGGCGCTGCGCCGGGAGCGGAACCCCGCCCCTCCAGGCAGTGCGTCCGCGCGCGCCCCAGGAGGCCTCGCCCACGCCGTGGGTTGGTTGGTTAGTGATTGCGGGCGCGTCAACAGCTTAGGTCGTTAGTCCCGTAAGTGTGGTGTATGTTTTTCGTCGGAAAATGGCGGTGATCTTCCCCCGCTGGATGGCGAGATCCGGCGCCGACCTACCGTCGGCTAGTGGGGTTTCCCCCTAACCTGGACTCTCCCACCAGCGGGGCACCGCTACAGCCGGGACAAGCTCTAAGCTCCCGACCGGTCTCGCGGAATATGTGGTAGTGTAGTGCATGTTAGTGTGTGTAAGATGAGAGTATAGGAAAAGGGAGGAAGGAAAGATTGCGCGCGGTCCGTGGCCCGTTTGTTAGGGAACTGCTCCGGCCTTACCCTGGTGTTGATCGGAGAAACCACGGAAAACTGCCGGAAAATTATTCTCCTCCAGACAGCGACTGAATTCGACCTAGCCATTCGGGGGAAGATCACCGCCATCTCCCGAGAAAAAGCATGCACTACACTAACGGGATTAATGACCAAAGCAGTTGACGCGCCCGGAAACACGAAACAATCAATCAATCGGCGAGTCCCATTCGCCACCGCTGTTGGGAAGGAGTGGGAGTGGGAGCGGGTGGGGGTGAGCGCGCCGTGAAGAGGCATGGTGACGGCCGGTGACGTCAGGCGGCGCGGCGCGGCGCGGCGCACAGGTGGTGCGAGGGAGAGGCGTGACACTGCCTCGATTGACGGGCGGCCCCTCCCCCTACCTACACCCGTTGGCGGATCCAGGGGGGGAGGCATGGCACCCTCCAAAAGGCGGCGGCGATGGTGTAACGGTTAGCGTGTCGGACTGTTCGGGGGGTTCAAACCCGATCGTCGATTATTAAAGGCGAAAAAATTCCTTCGTACGCCTTCCTTCCGAAGGGGAAGTAAAGCCGGCTGTCCCAGTTAGTACATTTTTTTTCTAGGGCTTTTATCAAGCCAACAGCCGGTTAGCCTTTACGTCCCGATGGGACGCATATTCGACCATACACTAGACCAACACACTTGCGGGCTCCTCTGATCTGGGATCAGCAGAACGCGAGGCCCTCCTCTACACACGTACAAAGTCAAGGGACAAACAACCATGCCCAAGGCGGGACTCGAACCCGCGACCCTTCCGACCAAAGCGCTGAGTCCGTAATCGCTCTCGGCCATCCAGGCCGGCTGTTAGTAGATTTACTGCATGTAAAAGATCTTCAAGCCTCAATGAAACCTGAGCTAAATTGAAATTGCTTGTTTCGTCGCCCAAGTAATACCTTCTTTCTCCCCTAGTAGGTGAAAGGAGCGTAACGAATTTTACGTGGTCAGTCGGAAGAGCAGATCTTATGGCCTGAGTCTAAGTACTAAGTAGAGACAAAAATGCAAAATTAAGTGTTAAAATTACAAATTTTGTAATTCTTCGTAAATAAATAAAACTTTTAATTGTTGAAGCATATTTCATTAGTTCTAGCGCATATTTTACAAATATTAGAGCATACTTGCAAGCATTTTTCCCGTTTGATACCGCGTTAACTTGCCAGCCTTAGTTATGAATGTGATGACAAGACGTGTCGTAGCTTGTAAGAAAGTGTTCATATTTCGAAATTTAATTTATCTATCATAAAGGTGGTGCCATGATTGTTGTAATGTGTGTCAATAGCGCATCGAATTGTCACAGTCGCTTCTAAGCTGCCGGTACTGTAACTACATAGGTAAGTCGAATTCCGCCGTTGGCTACAGAGTTCTAGCTACCGACCGCTCTAATGGGTAGTTTTCTGTGGATTCTCCAATCGAAGGCCCCAGGCGAATATCGGAGCATTACCCTGAAACGTGTTGAAAACGGGTTAAGGAGGGATGGTAGTTATTTATTTTGGCCCGGGAACAAACTCTTGACCAATGAAAATGCAGCATATGGTGGTGTAAGTTGTCCAGCTGATCGAGCAGGCACCACTTATTAAGAGCGGAGTTAACAGTGTAGAGCGACATTGAGGTTAGAACGTGGATTTGCGAAGTTACGGTTTGAGGTGGGTTTTGCTAGCCATTGTTGAGTTGTTTTAATACTTTTTAATAATTATAGTTTAATTGTGGAGCTTCATTGGGAAAGCACTACAAAATCGTGATTTTACAGAAGCAAAAACGTTTTCTACTCCTGTTGTACAATGTTGTCATGTGATGGCTACAACCCATTGCACAATGATACTTATTACGATACAGATTTCATTATGATACAGGTTCTTGACCAATCACAGAGACGTTTACAAACCAAGTATTGACACTTCATTAATCATTGAGAATCGTTCTAGTAAATGTTTTGTGCGATTGTGTACATCAAAATTTCATTTAATATTATATTAGTTTATCAGTTTTAATTTATTTTATTTTCAGTAATTTTTACGTGAAATATTATTTAAAATACTTCGGATGTAATTTCACTTTGATCCTATTTGACTAGCGCAGTGGTAGTGGTAGTGGTAGTGGGATCATTCGACTGACGTTAAGATCAGAACGCAAGTTATTGTGTGTTATATGTTACTGCCGTGAGTTTGCCCTCAAAATCCAGCCAATTCTTTATTTTGAAATGTCTAGTGAATTAGAGGATAAGTTAGCACCTCCAGAAATAGAGAAAAAGTGAAAATGGTGACCTCGAAATTACCACCACAGCTTTTGTGCTCTTTCGCAGGCGTGCTGGTAAACCAAAACCCCCTGCGGCAGGTAGGGTAGCGTTTCGCCAAGTGACCTTGGCTGAATCCTGCATGTCAACTGCGACGAAACGATTCAATGTTTAACTTAAAAAAGTTTCCATAAGTTGTAGAAAAAGTACCGTAAGGAACTCGACGTAATGGGTATTAATACACTCGTGCAAAGTTTACGATACTCGCTCGTTCCTCGCTCGTATCGTATATATCACACTCGTATATACCCATCATTACATCATCGTTTCATAAAGTACTTTTTAAAACCCTTGTTCGCAAAATGTATTGTTTAAACATTATCGATATCACTTAAAACAAATTTTAATATTCAATAACATTAAAAGTTTGGAAAAAGTTAAATTATCCACAAATATTGCCGCATAAAATCCTTATACTTCTCATCTAGAACTATTCAATGCCGTTTTACCTACTTACTCGTATTCACAATAGAAATCACCAGTTAGATGTATCGTGCTTCTCTTTGGCAAGCGGCGTGGACTTACATTAATGCCATCTTTCGGAAACCCTGGAAGCAATCGGAACAACGCTCGATCTCGTGTCCATTACAATGCCATGGGGCGACAGCTTACATTGCGCCGGTATTTTATTGGTGCGCCGCGACCGTGGAGAAGTTTGCTCGCCCGATGCGCCGTCACTCGCCAGGGAACGGGGAGCGTTTCAAGGTCTCGCCCTGCAGAAGGCATGCTCTCCAGTCGTGTTCAATAATCTGTTCGCGATGGATCGTTGGATGTTCTCTCAAACAGAATGGGGTTTTGAATGACACTTCTGTAAACTGTCAAACCGCTATCGTGCATCTTATCCTGGAGCCTCTCTTCTAAATGTTGACAAATGAAAAGCGTAATTACGGTCATTTTCAACCACCGCACACATTGCGTCAGCTTCTTTCAGAGCTTTACATTCTGTTTATGGAGACAGAATTTATCACACGTTTGTGGCCTCCGCGCTCTTCTGATCCGACTCCGAGATTTCCTTTTTGTGGATATTCGGAAGATCGCGTATATATGACAAATCCCCACATGGAAGGAGAATTAAGGCACAATAAACAGGAACAGATCTCTGCGATACCATAGGACATTCTTTACCGAGTGAACCAGAACTTGTTTAGGTAGAATATATCAGAGCCGACTTGAGCAGTTTCAGGACCTACTTAAATGTGAGTACAATTTTAACTTTCCGGCAGCGAAAAGTCACCATTCCTCTTCATCGATTCTGCCCACCGCCCTGCCTCAATTTCCCCGGCATCCGTGTCCTCGTTCGCCGAGGCAAAATCCCCGCGCGACCGGCACATTCATGAAATGGTCGCACTGTACTTAAAGATCCACGAAAAAAAACATAAAATTATTTTTTTGGACTTGAGGGCTTTCCTACGGGAACTCCTTAATTATTGTTCTACGCATAACAATACTTAGAATTAAAATTCCCCTCAAAAATGAGTTTTATATATTTCGTTACAGTACATTGGAGTTGTTTTTAATAGAATTTTAGTTAGTTGTATTTTCCGTAAGTTCGTAGTAGATGTTTTTCCATTTTCAAATGCACATATCAAATAGTGAACAGGGCAGCGTAGCTTGAAGTGCTTTTATTTCGGCAACCGTTTCTAGAAGTTCTCTTTCTTGCCGCTACAGGTTCATACCGCTATTCCTCCTCTCGTTGATGTTTCTTGTGAAGTGTACGTACTGTAATGATCCCGTCATGCAAAAAGAAACATTATAAAAATTTTTGGGTAATGGTGCCATGGGAGGAGAGCGCCGTCAAGTGTTTTTGAAGCATGACGAGCGACGAGAAATCGCATTTAGAAATTGAAAAATATTCGTGTACGAGTCAAAAGAATACAACAATATATGGACATTTCGGAAATGATACGAATTTCTAAAACATTTAGTTGAGTATAATTAGTAGAGGGGAATTGGAAATGGAAAGGATAAACAGCGTAAGGAGAACCGTCGACTTTTTTTAAAAATTTTTTTTAAAGGAAGCGCTTCGAAAACGTGGAGGGTCATCAGAGGATGATTAGCCATCGTAAGGCACGGACAGAGACGCGTGGTAGGCGCGGTGAATTCTAATGTACAGTTTTGTCAGAGGCATAGTGCTAAGTTATTCATCAAGAAAATGGATGGAATTGGAATCTGTGGTCGCAAGAAGGTTTGTGGAAACTAATGGGGCCGTGAGTGTACAGCAGCACAAACTCCAAAAAGGGAATTGATAAAACTTTTTGACATTTTTGTTTTGTTTTTGTGTAGCAAGACCAAATTTAAAATACCTTGCAAGACAAAAATTGTGAGATTGTGGTTGGAAGCAACGCTAAATGGATCCAATAATGAGTAATAGTACAGTGAATTTCGGAAGGTGCACCAATAATAAATTAATGAAAGTAATTCAAGATATTTGCTATTAATTAGCAGTGTCGTTAACTTAAAAAATTGTGATTGTTGTATCTTTCTTTGCTAAACTATCATTTAATAATTACAAGGAAATAAACGCAGTTGTCGTTATTCAACTATGGAAACAAATTTCAGATTTTTATTTTTAATGAACACTACAATAATACGGTTTCCCGTATGGGCTGGTTCTGCGTACCCACGGATATAACTGTCTGGAGGAGAATTCTAGCGGCCGGCTGCTCTGATCGGTAGTTTTCCGTGTTTTCTCCGATCAACACCAGGCGAATGCCGGAACAGTACCCTAACAAACGGGTCACGGACCGCGCGCGATCTGTCCTTCCTCTACCTTGTCCTATCCTCTCCCCTTACACACACTTATACTAACATGCACTACACTACCACATATTCCGGGAGATCGGTCGGGAGCTTAGAGCTTGTCCCGGCTGGAGCGGTGCCCCGCTGGTGGGAGAGTCCAGGTTAGGGGGAAACCCCACTAGCCGACGGTAGGTCGGCGCCGGATCTCGCCATCCAGCGGGGGAAGATCACCGCCATCTCCCGCGAAAAAACATGCACTACACTAACGGGACTAATGACCAAAGCAGTTGACGCGCCCGGAAACGAAAATATCTATCAATCGAGCCACGGATATAAATTCGTTGACGTGGCTTCCTATTATTACGAGCTAGTAAAACAGGATAATGGTATCCAATATCTTGGGAGAGATTGATGGAAGTATAATATTGTTATTGTGCTAGGGGATAAGGATAGAAGGAACCATGACAGCACCTCCCGTTCCCGTCCTCGCCTTCACGTTGCTGTTCCGTTCGCAGGCTATTTGGGAGCGTCCTTTACTCCCCTGCCAATCACGTGACCGTAATAATTGATTGACTTCTTAACGAAACCACACTTCGCCAACCTTGCCTGAAGTCGTCCCTCTTGTAATTTCTGCAACAATTATTTAGTTTCTCAAATCTTCCCCCGTTCGTTGCACCTGTTACCACTATGTAGTTCAGGCAGCTGATGCAACCTGGTTCTTGTGCTATACCTGTTCAATGTAACGCTGAAAAATTATGTAATAATTTCCATGAAAATTCTGCCTGCAGTTTAGTCGCTAGCGTTGTTCACATACGGACTGCTGAATGGATTTTTGCCACAGATTGAGTAACTTTCTCGATACTACGTAAGTAGTATGCTAAAATGTAAAATCGTGTCGCCTTATACTACTACTGCGAAAATTCGCTAGATGAATTATATGTGAAATAAATACGTCATCTACAATTGTTTTTCACGTATTCGAGACCTTCAGCACATCATGATCTGCCGTCATTCAAAGTGCGTCTCGTAAATGTCTTTCTTTCTTGCACCACTTTGCTATTATTTTTATTTTGGGGAGTTCTTTGCGGTAACTCTATGCGAGTTCTTGGTCGTAAACTGTCAATTTCCGTTTGTCTCTAGGTTTGATTTTTTGGATCTGGAGTCTATTTTTTATTGCTATCTCCATAACTTTTTCATTTTGCTAACCACTGGAATGGGAAGAATGGTTCAATGAAATCGGCCGACAACTCTGGCGTTCCCAAGTATCCGACTTATCGCAGTCAAAGCGAAACGGTAGCTATGAAAGACAAAAGAAAACTGAGCCAGGTGGGGCGACATGCATACGACACTCCGTTGTACTTGTGAAAAAATGCTTGTTGCACATATATTGAACTCCTTGTTCAATGAGCATGTTTTTACTAACGCAGTATTCTAGTTTGCAACTAGTGTCTTTCCTGCAACAATTTCCTAGTGCAAGTAAATTATGTATGTGCTACTGTGTGGACTCATATAAGAGACTGCGGTGAAAGACATCTGGAATAAAAAATATTATAACATTAGTCATTTGCAGGTGAAAAAGAGTTTTAGGTGATTTTTTCTAACATCATTACTTCCAGCTCTGGAAGTCTCTAGCCGAAAGACTAGCACAGCATTATTTATCGTAAAGCATTAATTTAAGAAAGATAACACAATGGCCGTAATTCCGAGGCCGTAATTTCAAAACGGCCGACGCGGTTGGGTCTTAATGATTTAATGATGATGATGATGATAATGATATGAGTAATGAGCATGAGTTGTAGTACCGATCGCTGAATACATCCGTCACCCACCATGGGACAGGATGCCCTGCGTTAAAGAATCAGAAATCTTAGAAATGAAACAATCATCGGGACCCTTTTTACACACTTTCAACGAATCACTTGAGCCACATTTGGATGGAAAATGCCAGACTGAAATAACACTACTATACTTCGGTTTTCGTAACGTGGCGGATGTCATGAGGTCATTTTTACACCTCCTGACTTATAAAATGGATCTTTATAACATTGATAAGAACATGTTTGAGGCCATGAGACCCGTTGAGAAGGATGTTCGCGAATGAATTAAAAAGATCCATTTTTTAAGGCAGGAGGTTTAAAAATGACCCAATGTCATCAGCCTCGTTACGAACACCCAAGTATAAATCTTTACCCGGTAAGTGATAAGTAAAAAAACACTTAATTTTATAGGGAAAAAACTTTTTAAGTAATGCTGTAAGAAATGCATAAATGATATTCAAACAAAACCTACTCAAAAATAGTTTTGTTTGAATATTACCTTCGTTTAATAATTCATTCCTGATTTGATTCATTTAAACGTTTTTTGCTCTCTTTGTAAAATTAAGTGTTTATGACTTATCAGCTTATTCACCGGGATTAAAGAAATACGGCAGGTAAGCTGAAAAAAAAAAAAAAAAAGAATCGTTAGAAAAACAAGGCAGTGGCTTTTCGCAACCCATTCCGTGCGTCGCGTCCTTGAAAGCCGCATCAATTGCGGTGCGGCCGTCGGGCTCCGGAGCGCCAAGGTGCGACGTCCGCGCCGCTGCTGGAGTGGAGGTGAACGGGCGCGTTGCACTGAGGGCTGTCTCCTTGCGCGGCGCACGCGCCTTCACCGCCCCCCCCCACGCCCCTCCACGCCCCCACCACACAGTGGGGCGAATTGGCCTCCGAGCGAACGCGCGCATCCCTGGACAATCAAATCTGCAGTTCGTTTACCGTTACCAATACGTTTTTTTTGTAATTCGGAACGAAAATATCTAGTTTTTGAAATGTTTATCTCTCGCTTTTCTAAATGTATTATTATTATTATTATTATTATTATTATTATTATTATTATTATTATTATTATTATTATTGTTATTATTATTGTTATTATTATTGTTATTTTATTGTTATTGTTGTTATTATTATTATTGTTATTATTATTATTTCATCTTTCAACTATTAATAGTTAAATTGTTGGGAAGGGATTCTGAAACAAAAGAAAGCGTACGCAGATGATTCCCCCCCCCATACGTCACAGTTTTTGACTGTTTTTGACTAAATAAGTAAAGTTACACTCCAGCTTTCTACAGACACGAAAAGCAAATATCCCACCTTCATGAATGCGAAATTAGAAAATTAACCCTCCGAAGAAGGGATTTTTTTATTTCTATTTAGACATTATGTGTTCCGTAAAGGGCAATTGGCCTTGATGCAGTTGGATCCCGGGGTTTCTAGTCGGGTCACCCAACCAGAACCCGAATGTCCGAATTCGCTTAACCTTGTGACTTCACGTGGTTAATGAGTTCGGCTAGCGATGCCGGTTTCGCGGTCGTGGCCTTTCAGTAGAACCATCCCAGCAATCCCCATTTATGACCGAGGGAAACCACAAAAAGCCCGGTCAGGATAGCCGGCACGGGACTGAACCCGCGCCTGCCGGATGCGAAGTCAGCGCGGTACGCCATGAGCCACTTTTTGAGTGTCGAGTTTTGAGAATTTTTGCAAGATTTAATTATGGAATTGGATAAAAACATTTTATGATTGTGCCTCTCTGCTCTCGCTATCTTATTGGCATTTTCGCTTCCGCCCTCACAACCGTTCTCGACCCCGACTACTTATCCACCCTCGAGATCGCCCACGCCCCGTTAATATTGTGTGCAAGATAAATAAAACGTGCCTATTTTCATATCTTTATCAGGAAAGAGATGCCAGAACGTCGCTTATACACTTACGCTCATAATGAAGTACATCACAAAAGTGTCATGTAGTTTTTTTATGATGTTTCGTGTAGATTTTTTATGATGAAAGGAATGTTTTTTTTATTCACAGATGTATCTTAATTTATAAAACACAATTTTTGAATAAATCGTGTGCGATGACCGTGTTGAAAGTTGTATCACTCGGAACGGAGATCTCTTTATTCAAAATCTCCTCGCATTGAAGAAGACAGACATTTGGAGGCGAAAGGCATCGCGCATTGATTTTTGACTCCCATTTGTGCCCATTGCGCGGCCGCCACCGTGCCCTCGTCTGCTCGCTCGCTCGCGCCGCCGCCGCCGCCGCCGCCGCCCCCGCCGCCCCCCCGCCCCGCCGCCCCGCCGCCCCGCCGCCCCGCGCCACCCGCCCGCGCCGCGCCCCGCCACGGGCTCGCTCGCCGGCCTCCTGCCTCGGCTCAGTCGGCTGCGCCAAGCGGTCGCGTCCACATCGGTGCGGGCCTGCGTGGCAGCGACGTCCCTCCCCGCCCGACCTCGCGCTGCGCGCCATTTTGAGCGACCGGCGCCAACTGCCACTCGCTGCGTGTGTGTGTGTGTCTCTCTCTCTCTCCCCCTGTGCAGTGTGATTGCTCGACCGAGTGCCCGACTTTTGTCACCGCCCACCCTCACCCGATAGCACAGTAGTTTTTTTTTTCTACCTTCCTCGTCGACAGTGTGTTGTTTTTTTTATTCTTATCTCGACGTGGGGCAGTGTGCTTCGTGGAGTGTGTCGCCCTGCGCTTCGGTGTAGGCGGGGGCTTTGTGTTTTTTGTGTGTAACTTTTGTTTTTCTGGATTACTTCACCCGAAGACCGGACGACACAGAAGGTAAGATGTCGCTTTCTTTGAAGTCGATCTGTGCGTGTGTGTGTGTGTGTGTTGTTTACGTGTTCTCCCGCCTTTTTTTCGGAACGTGTTCTATTATTAGCCGCTAAGCCGTTGTGTCTTGTGTTACGCGGTTTAGTGGCTGTCACGTCACCTTTGGCCGAAGGTCAACAATTCTGTTTTTCCGCGTGTTTTATTGTTATGATGCGGTTTACGTCACCGATGGTTTGTATGCACTGAAAACTATATTTTTTTAGGTACATCACACTCGTTGATGAAGCACTTCGTTTCGTCGTGTGGTAAACAGCAACTGACGCGTGATTGTCCAATACGTCATTCACCGTGGCCCTTTTCTAGAATGTTAACATAACAGTAGATCGTTTGTGTTTCGGGCGTTCATTTTTCCTTTTCGTACAGAAAAGCATACAAACGAGTGTGTCGCGTGTAGATATTACGATGGAGTCTATTCTGTAGGTACTGGTAAGGTGATAGTAAACAATTATTATTAGTAGTGTGGTTATTTAATGAATTTAGTACGTTTGGTACAATATCATTGGTGGAGCAAACTAAAATTGAAAACGTGTTCAACACGCTGGATTGATGTTCAAAATAGTACTCGTAGAGTTCGACTGAAACATAAAGACTCTATAGGCAAGCGTGAATCAATACCTATAGTAATAAAACCAATTACAACGAAGAATTAAAGGTGATGAGTTACTACAGGAAGTCATCCGTGTACCTGACGACATTACTTCAGAACAAATTAAATTTTCGTTAATAATGAACATGAGAAACAGGATACCTGACAAACAGAATACTATGAAAATAGTTGAACTTACTGTAGTAACTTAAAACATTACTGAAGGTCTTACCTCTTCTAACATGTATATGAAACTGCCTAGCAATACGATGTTTGTTCAACATCAACCACATTCCCCATCTGATACTGTTCCTGTCATTAACGTATTCGATATTCCGCACGTTTCCTTGCAAAAAGTTTGGAAGTTATTAGGTTTCCTTATGAAATAGGAAAGGTCAGGTGTAGACTACTTTACCGAGAAAAAAAATACATTGATCATTTTTTTTAAAATGGTGAATTCTCTCAGTTTAGGAAGTTCATTTAATCAATCATTTTTTGGCAATATACCCTTAAAGTTAAGTTACAAATGCTGCAACCCTAACCCGGGGAGTGATTAGCAGATTGTTAACAGAAGAATCAGGAATCCCCAAATCTTGTGTACACCATGCCCCCTTTGGAAGGTCTCAGAAATACCATATAGTATTTTTATGACATACAAAGAGAGGATGGGGGCTTATTTCAAAGTGCAGTTTCATGAGACAATAACAAGAGTTCCGAGAGATTAAAAGGAGACATTTTCACATTTGTTGCTGATGTTACCGTTTCTGTATTTAAGTAATCTTCTTTGGCATGTGAACAAGACGCATTTACTGATGAAAATACTAAATGATTATTTGTGCATCGTGACTAAGCAGTGCTCGAGAGTGCTTGACAGGTTTGATATATTTCTGGACAATACCAATGTTCCTGACAATAATTGTATACTTATTTTAGTTTCTTTTGGCAAGTCTGCTGCTACAGTGTGCAATGGGCCTTGTTCAAATACCCTTAGGAAGATAGTTTTGCACTTTAACTCTTAACTGAAAACAAATTTTTGAAAAAAAAAAAACTTATTCCATGAGCGAAATACATGGAAATACGAAAAGAATCGGGCATCGGGGTCGTCACGGACAAGCGATAGTCTGCTCGATGAAGGAAGTACAAAACGCGTTCGTATGGTTTCAACACAGTGTTTCATATTTAAAAATGTACAAATTGTGATGAAGGACATTTTTCATCCACGAACAAAACTCTGAAAACGTAGAAACATCAGTCTCAAAATAGCGATGTTCAGAAAACATCGGTTGTAATACATGAATGTTTAAAACATCGGTTTCGACGTCTCCTCCCTTGTGTGGAAAGTGCAGCCAGGCCTGGGCTCCTACGACGTGTAGTTGGACGCGGCGCGAGGCCGTTCACCGGCCGGGCGGCGAGGCCGCTGCACCAGCTGCGGCGGGCGGGCGGCGCTGGGAGGCGTGCCCGCGCCTCGCGCCGGCCACTGTTCGGTCAAATTGGGAGTCAAGGCTGCCGACGGGGCAGACGCCCGCCCGCCCGCTCCTAACAAGCGGCGGCTGTGAAGGCGGGCGCGAGCGCGCGTGAGTCCGCGGGCGACGGACGGCGCGGCCCGGCCCCGCGCGGGGCGGGGCGGGAGCGGAGCGGGGCGGCGCGTGGCGGAAGCGGGGCGGCAGCGGAGCGGGGCGGCGCGATTCGGGATCGAGGGGGGAACGAGGCGGGGGCGGGAACGGGACGGGAACGGGACGGGAACGGGACGGGAACGGGACGGGAACGGGACGGGAACGGGACGGGAACGGGACGGGAACGGGACGGGAACGGGACGGAACGGGACGGAACGGGACGGAACGGACGGACGGGCGGAACGGGACGGGAACGGAACGGGACTGGAACGGGACGAAACGGGACGGGACGGAACGGGACGGAACGGGACGGACGGGGCGGAACGGGACGGGAACGGAACGGGACGGAACGGGACGAACGGGACGGGACGGCGGGCGGGGCGGGGGGGCGGGGAGCGGGGCGGAGCGGGGCGAGAGCGGGGCGAGAGCGGGCGGGAGCGGGGCGGGAGCGGGGCGGGAGCGGGGCGGGGCGGGGCGGGGCGGGCGGGGCGGCGGGGCGAGGCGGGCGGGCGGGGCAGAGCGGGGCGAGAGCGGAGCAGGGCGGAGCGGGGCGGCGCACACCACCGGAAACGACCCACCGCCCGACCGGCGCCGCCTCCCGCCTCGCTTTTGTTTTTGCGCCGTTGCTCGGTCACCCAGACGATGCAGCTACTTCGAGAACCACCTTCGGCTGATGTAGCACTTCCTTTTTATTGAATTGTGTTTTGTGACAACTGACAGTACAACAGTGCTTCAACCGCGAGGCTCTTCCGCTGATTGGCCGAGTAATTTTGTACCTGCGAAGTGTGAAGGGTGAACCTTGTCACCTCCCTGAAGAAATTTCGTTAGCTGAAACTTTCAATCAAGGTTATTGAGAGGGTTATTCTGGAAACAATCGTTTGAAGGCGATGACAAGTGTTTAGAAAATAATACGGTAGGTGAGACAGGTAAATGTAAGATATTTTGTCAGACTATATTTGGCCTGTATTTTACACACAGAAAATTCAGTGTTTTGGATAGCTGATTTACATCGCAATAATAAAGTATGAATGCAATATATTAAAATGTGAAATACATAAATAGGAACGTTGCGGAAATTATCTGCAAGTTCAGGCTGAAGTTCAAATGTCAAAAATAAATACCATCTATTTCTATTTATGTATTACACATTTTCGTATATTGCATACATATTTTATTATTTTGATGTAAATCTGCTATCCAAAATACTGAATTTTCTGTCTGTAACATACAGGCGAAATATAGTCTGACAAAATTGTTTCTCCACAGACAGAAAATAAAATAATTTAATTGTAAGAAATACTCTATCCTTATCTATTGCCAAAGAGACATTGAAGCAAAATGTGAAATGGGAGTGTATCTCAGGCGAGAGAGTGGAGGGTTGATCAATTTTCTATTTCATAAGTAAGTGCTCCTTAAGCGCTATTTCAATTATTGCAGAAATTACGTTTTCGTAATAAAGAGAGTAACTGGTTCTGTTGCAAGGTCGTTGTGGAGTGTCTTATTGCCGACAGTTCAAGGGGCATTTACTGTTAAGAGTTCTTAAGATTCTATTTTAAAAAAGATCCAACGTCACTGTGTGCAAGGCGGAATCCAGATGGCATGTGGCGAAACTTATCGTCGTTTGAGTACTAAAAACATGCGTAAAGTCAGAACAAAAAACACAAACACTGTATTAACTTCATATCTTAAGGCTGCATTTCGAACGAGAACATGTGCTTCAATATCACTTTCAACGTTGGCCTCTTTCATTGGTTTGCGTGGCAAATAGCGTTTACCGAAACGTAATGACAGCAGTTTTGCGGATTGTGACTCGGAACGAACCCGGTCGACGCAGGCTTAAGTACAAACTCACTGTCGCGTGGTGTAGATGTATGCTTTGAACCTCAATCCTGAAAGATCCTCAAGCTTAAGTGACGCCTTTAAGTTAAATCCCGCAAACTTTCATCCCCCTAGTAAGACAATGATTCCCTACCAGCTATATCTGCACTCTAACACGAGGTCGCTACTGTGAAAGGTGTGTAATCAAATTCATGGTTGAAATGGAGATTGATAGATCTCCGGCGGTAATTGACACAGTAGCACAGGTGGCTTTTCACAGTTGCATAACGAGATAATGTGTGTCCTCCAGGCAGGTATTTAAATTGCACACTTTTCTCATCGAATACATATAAATTACACTTACATCTCCATTCACAGAACCTGCAACGACAATTGAATGGGTGTCTAGAACAAGGACATATGCTACGTTACATCTTCATTCCCATTCGTCACATGCACGCTTTCGTTTCATTATTCTGCCTTTAAATTTGGAATATAAATTAAACAAAAAGAATATTATTAAAAAACTCGTCACACAAAAAATACCACGTAGTAGACAGATAATAAATTATAAACCCAGTATTGCTAACCATCACAACTGGTTGCCGATGGTTAGTAATGTCAAGAACTTCAATGTACATTATCTCTGTAAAACAAGCTGTGAATAAATATTATTATTATTATTATTATTATTATTATTATTATTATTATTATTATTATTATTATTATTATTATTATTATTATTATTAACTTGATTGATTTAGTGAATCCGGGCGCGTCAACTACTATGGTCATTAGTCCCGTAAATGTAGTGCGTGTTTTCCTCGGGAGGTGGCCGTGGTCTTCCCCCGCTGAATGGTCAGATCAAGTCCCCGACCGGTCTCCCGGAATATGTGGTAGTGTAGTGCATTTTTAATGTAAGTGTGTGTGTGTAAGGGGTGAAGATAGGATAAGGAAGAGGAAGGAAAGATCGCGCGGGATCCGTGGCCTGTTGGTTAGGGTACTGCTCGAGCATTCGCCTGGTGTTGATCGGAGAAACCACGGAAAACTACCGATAAGAGCAGCTGGTCGCTAGAATTCTCCTCCAGACAGCGACTGAATTCGACGTAGCTGAAAAACTAGTGTTGAAAGTCTGCCGCCGGCAGGACTCAAACTTAGGACCTCCCGGTCACAGGTGCTGCAGTGACATCAGGTGATGCACTGAGCTACCACTCCCGGTAATTCCGAGAAACATCAATGTACATTATTCCTGCAAAACAAGATGAGAATAAATATTATGATTGTTGTTGTTGTTGTTATTGTTATTATTATTATTATTATTATTATTATTATTATTATTATATTTAACACTCCTTCTAGACATCCGTTTAATCGACGCAGTAGGAACCGTCGCAGATTCGGCGAGCGAATAAGATGGGAATAAATTAATTAGAATGTTGGTGATATAGATACCTTATTATTTCACAATAAATAAACAGAGGTTGTCTGGTATCAAATTTATATTTCGTCTTAAGATCTTTTCGATCGCGTAGCGATCATCGTCAGAGCTGGAAATACATTAATAGATATAATTATACATTAAACCAAATTGTCTACAAATTAAAATATATAAAAGGAAGTGTGCAGATGCGTAAGCAAACTGGATCGGTCGTACCTTGCAGCTGCTGGGCGGAAAATGTATTTCCAGCTCTGACGATGATCGCTACGCGATCGAAAAGATCTTAAGACGAAATATAAATTTGATACCAGACAACCTCTGTTTATTTATTATGGGAATAAATATTATTGTTGTATATATTTTTACTTACACCCTCGTAGACAGCGCCGAACCTCCCGTCGCAGGTTGGGCGAGCGACTGACCCCCGACCGCCGGTCAAGGGGTGGGGGGGCCGCCGGGCGGGCGGGCGCGAGCCTCCAGGGATCGATGCGATGCATTACAACGACCTGCACGACCTTCCGCGCCGGCCCGCTGCTCCACTGCCGAGTGCGGAAGGGCGACGGCGAGGGCGAGGGCGCGGGCGCGGAAGAATCCAAATCCACCGAACTCCTCGCTGGGCGACTCCGCCCCCCTCGCGATCGATTGCGGTCTGCGTTTCCGCTTCCGTGCTGACCTCGTAATATGTGTGTTGCGTGTACGACGGGGAATCGGTTCGGCGTACGACCAATCCCCTGGTCGATGGCCCTGGTAATGGACGACTGACTGTAAGAAAGGTCGCTGGGCGAGTGTAAAGATCTATGGACTTGCAAATTTAAAAAGGTTCGCGATATTCTAATTCGTAAAATTTTCTTTTATCGTAAAACCTAAATGTTCATGTAATTTAATGTTGGAAGCCATTAAATTACCATTTTCTCGACAGCTATGCACTTTTACTTTCTTACCCCACACATTTCTATGTTTGATACTAGAGGTTTCGGACGAGCAAATTACCCAAGTGTGGTTCCATTCACCCTATTACACTGACGAGCTATGCCCTTCATCCTGTGATAATCGTAAGTAGCGTATTGTATGGTTTTCCGTTCAGAATACATTTAAGCGAAATCAAGTTACTTAATATTATTGATTGGTGTGTCTAGGGAAGTAATGATGTAAATTTAACTGGGATTCGTGTAAATCAATACACGAAGATTTCTTCTTTTCTTCTATTTCTACTTCTTTCACTTCTATATTTACCGTTCTACTTAACATCTACTTCATGTTGTTCTACTTTTTTTACTGGAGAAATTGCAGGTTAACCATGGCCTATTCAATGACTCCATCCCATTCTGCTGAATTTTGACAAATGTAATGCTCCTAACCTCTAAATCCTCTTGGACATCCAAGTTTATTCTTCCCACTTTACTTTGACCTCTTAATTTTGCTACTTGACCATTGAATCGTGGTGTTAAAGAATGGTTAGATACTAAAATTAGAAAAGAGGAAAACAGCTGAAATGTTAGCATGTCTGTTTTGTTGTCAATGAGGAGATCGACCTTAACAATGTCTGCGTTAACCCTTGATTTTGCGAGAATGACTTAGACTTTTGATGTTGTTTTTTTTTAAAAGTGGGTATATAACTGTTTCCTGTTGCACCTCTAACTCCATAACTTTCTCCTGTTCCATTCATCGTCATAATTTTATCACACAATTTCTGAAAATTACATTCGTTTTTGTAGAAGCCACTTCGTATAAGTTCTGTAATATTTTCTCTACTGTTCCCAGAGTTGGATGTTTGTTTTAATCCTTTTTGCGGAACTGTTGGATGTTTGTCGAAGTGAAGCACAACCGAGTTCGAAGGGTTGAAATAACTCACGTTACAAATGACTGGAATCGAATTAATGCCGCAATGGAAGGAAGGCCCGAACGACTGATTAATAAATTGGTGACATGTGAGGGGAGATACAATGAACATGAATCACGAGCGGTAGACTCGCAGCTCGGATCAAAGGGAGCTGGGCCCCAGTGTGTCATTTGCTGTGCCTAAATGAGCTTTTCTGCATAGTTTATCACAAAATCATGCATTGTGTGACATCGCTTTAAATAGCAGTTAATGGACATTAAATGTAACATTCTGTAGATCATAATTGAAATTGGTTTAAACATCGTGTCATTATGACTTGTGGTGTTGACAGTTCATCATACCCCTACTATCAGTTTTATTTTAGGGACAATATTGAGCGAATGTCCTTTCAAATCCGTGTTAAATACATTTCGATATTTCATCATCTGAAGCGAATTGACTTTGTTGTGCAAGATTCTTTGGCACCAATTTTTACAGATAAACGAAATATAATGCAAATACGAGTTTTGAGAGGCTATAGCCACAAGGATCACGATTTATTTATTAATGAAACGATGTTATAACTAATTAAAAATACACGGACGTTTTTGAATTTATTTTCTTCTTGTTTGGCAGTTTTGCCTTTCAGGGTTTGTACATTTTTATTGTAATACATAACGTTTGGGCATTCACGTTTGAGCATACAACCTCTCACTCTTGTATCTTACTACTAGCTAATTTACAGGATTTAATACTTAAGTTTCTAACACTTACAACTAAACAATTTGACATACAAGACACACATTTTACATACATTATAGATTATTAAATCTAGATACACTCTATACATACATTGGGATGAAATTTACATATTTAATACATATTAATAGACTGATTTTTATGGGGGTTTAAACATGTCTTTGGGATATCGAGAGCGAATTCTTTTGGGATTGTTTAAAGTTTTTCCCATTGTGAATTTTGTACTGCAAGGAGAAGATTAAAGAAGAGTAAAAAATTTGGTACTGTTTTTTCTTATATGTTCAATTAGGGGTTCTATTTGAAGTTCCCTTTGAATATGTGTATTTGATATGAACCAAGGGGCCTTTGCACATTTTCGTAAAAATTTGTTCTGTACTATTTGGAGTTTTACGGACGTTTGTGAATCAATAGAAAAAGTTTGAAGGTTGTAAGTTCATTGTAAGTGACGATTCGCGCGTAGATACCATATGTTAGGGCATTGGTTGAGAGATAAAACCGATTACACTAATTTCTCTTTCCGAAACAAATTTTGAATACTGCATACTAGCATTGTATTTGCCGTACAATGAGAGTATTCTATTTGCAAAAATTCAACAGTGGAATTATCTTCTTGAATTTATGTTTCCGCGAGTTGAAATCCTTATTATACACGACCAGTTTCTAACTGCTTGCAGGTTTTTATAATCATTGCAGGTGTTCCTCACTTGATTGTCAACGTTTACTCACAGGCTATTTTAAATGAACATATAGTGAGTTATTATTTCTGCAAAAGCATTTTTATTAGATCAGTTAAGCTTTGAGCAACGATTCCTTTTATGTTTCCCGCGATATCGTTCAGGCATGGCGAAAATTGCAGTTGTGTCTGCAACCCAAAAGTGTCAGCAACCCAACGTCCAAAAGTTTACTTATGAGAAATAAAGAGGAAAAGAATGACAGTAAAATGTTCCATTGGTGTATAGAACTGCTTCACAGCAAAATTGGTAGACGAAGCTGAAAGTGGTTTCATATGTTACAGTTACGTAAATGTCAGTATTAAAATACATGATTGTTCTTAAGAAGTTCCTTCATCCGAAAGGAAAACGCACCATTTGTATGCGCCCTGTCGTACACCTCGTGGGAGCTGTCTTTCGATGCCCTTGTGGCGGCGCGGTGGCAGCCAGTGCCCCCCCACCCCACCCCACCCCACCCACCCCACCCCACCCACCCACCCACCCACCCACCCACCCACCCACCCACCCACCCACCCACCCACCCACCCACCCACCCACCCACCCATACCACCAACACCCACCCTTTCCCCTCCCCGAAACGCTTCACCTCGCCCCGCCCCACCCCGCCCCTCTTACCCCGCCAGCCCTGCCACACCCAGTCAAACCCCGCCACGCCACGCCACGCCACGCCACGCCACGCCACGCCACGCCACGCCACGCCACGCCACGCCACGCCACGCCACGCCACGCCACGCCACGCCACGCCACGCCACGCCACGCCACGCCACGCCACGCCACGCCACGCCACGCCACGCCACGCCACGCCACGCCACGCCACGCCACGCCACGCCACGCCACGCCACGCCACGCCACGCCACGCCACGCCACGCCACGCCACGCCACGCCACGCCACGCCACGCCACGCCACGCCACGCCACGCCACGCCACGCCACGCCACGCCACGCCACGCCACGCCACGCCACGCCACGCCACGCCACGCCACGCCACGCCACGCCACGCCACGCCACGCCACGCCACGCCACGCCACGCCACGCCACGCCACGCCACGCCACGCCACGCCACGCCACGCCACGCCACGCCACGCCACGCCACGCCACGCCACGCCACGCCACGCCACGCCACGCCACGCCACGCCACGCCACGCCACGCCACGCCACGCCACGCCACGCCACGCCACCCTGCCGGTTACTGCAACGCCTCTGATCGTGAGGTCCTAGCATTCACATCCCGACAGTAGCAAGATTTTTGACACTAGCTTGTCAGCTAAGCCGAAATCAGTCGCTGTGTGGAGGAGAATTCTAGCGGCCGGCTTCTCTGATTGGAATTTTTCCGTGGTTTCTCTGATCAATACCAGCCGGAGCAGTACCCTAACAAACGGGCCACGGACCACGCGCTATCTTTCTTTCCTTTTCCTGGTCTTATCCTCACTCCTTACAAACACTTACACTAACCTGCACTACACTACCACACATGCCGGAAAACCGGTCGGGGTCTTAGAGCTTGTTCCGAATGGGGCGGTGTCACGCTAATGGGAGATATGTGGTTGGGGGAAACCCCACAAGCTGACGGGTAGGTTGGCACCAGATCTCGTCTTCCAGCGGGGGAAGATCAGCGCCACGCCTGGCGATCAAAACATGCACTACACATGCAGGGCTAATGATTTTAGCAGTCGACGCACCCGGAATTATTAATCAATGAAATCAACGTTTTCGCGCCACCCCGCTCCGCCCCGCCCCACGTTAGGTGACACAAAATTTCAATAAATACTTCAAATGAGAAACTCATGAGTTCTTGCTACTTTATCTATAACAATACGTTTAGTTAATTTCCTACTTTCCGATTAATATGGATCCAGGACGTGTAATTGTTCGATCCACTCTCTTAAAATAGGGGATTGAAAGTTTTCTTGTAATATATAATCATAAATTAGTAGATAAAAACTGTGAAGAAAACAGAGTGAATATTACGAAATATATTAATTATTAATCAAAGTTTCAGATCATGCGACTGATTTATAATTAAATTTGTGCCCGTGTGTCGCCAACCCATATGATTTGGAAATCTCTGGAAGGCCAGAAGGCGGAGTCAGAATATTCGATCTACAAAATTAGAATTACTACGATTCAGTACCACAGAAGATACATGAAAATAGTGACTCTTGGGCCTACTAATTTTAGTCAGCACAAACATAATTGAAGCACGTAATACAAACGTAAAGCAATAGCTTTGCCTCCAGTTGCATTTGCTGCAAAAGAAAACCATATTTTTCTTTGTTATTTTATGTGTCTTGTGTTATTTTAGTTGTTACTTATTCTGGAACATAAATTATTTTTTGCACTTTATTATTTGCAGACAGATTGCTATTCAGGGACATTATGGTTGGAAATTGTTTTCCATCAACGTCACTTTCTAATCCTAGCGTGTTGCAGATCCGTTTGTTCAGTGGTTTGAGTTACTTTCTTTGCAATCTTTTGACATGACGTCAGTATTGCAGAGGTGTACGTAGTGAGCTCTGGAATGTTTCCACCGAAGAAGCCCGGTTAATTGAGTAGGGCTGTTCGTTGAGTAAGTGAAGGCTATAGGATCGCCTAGACGATTCCTCACACCGCAACGAGGCTGCCGCCATGCAAGGACA
The DNA here is from genome assembly GCA_964035755.1 of Teleogryllus oceanicus. NCBI lineage: Eukaryota > Metazoa > Arthropoda > Insecta > Orthoptera > Gryllidae > Teleogryllus > Teleogryllus oceanicus. The sequence goes on along the minus strand of CAXIVR010000014.1, from coordinate 21,955,397 downwards.
AGTGCTAGCGCCGCGCCGGTGTGGCGCCACATTCACGACGGCTCTTCGGCGCCGCTCAAGGCTAGGCTCCTCGCCCCGCCTCGCCTCGCCCCGCCCCGCCTCGCCCCGCCTCGCCCCGCCTCTCCCCGCCTCTCCCCGCCTCGCCCCGCCTCGCCCCGCCTCGCCCCGCCTCGCCCCGCCTCGCCCCGCCTCGCCCCGCCTGCCCCGCCTCGCCCCGCCTCGCCCCGCCTCACCTCACCCCGCCTCGCCCGCCTCGCCCCGCCTCACCCCGCCCCACCCCGCCCCGCTTCACATCGCACCGCTTCCCGGTTCGCTCCCGCTCCACCCGCCGCGGACCGACCCTTCGTGCCCGGCACCGCCAAGCCCATCCCCGCTCCTCCCGCCCCCGCCCTCCCCCCCCCCCCTCCGCCCCCCTACCCCGCCGCCGCCTTACCCCCCCCCCCCCCCCCCGCGGACTCCCCCCCCCCCAGGCCCCCCCCGCCGCCCTGCCCTGCCCGTCCCGTCCCCCCACGTCCCGCTCCATTCCTTATTCACACCTCACCGCTAAGCTCACCCCTCATCACTAGGCCCCCCCGCTGAACAACACGTGTCCTTTGCCGCCCCCCGCACCGTCACTCTCCGCCCCTCTCCATCCCTCCTGCCGCGCCACACCCCATCACAAATAATGTACACGGCGAGCCCCGTGTTCCGCTGTGACCCATGGCGCGCCCCCCCCCCCCGCTTCTACTCGCCCCGCACGCGCCACGCCGTCCCACCCCGCCCCGCCCCGCTCCTCGACCACCCTCGCCTGATCATGATTTCCCAGCGCCTGCGACTGCCCCACCTGCTCACACTGTACCGCTCACGACCTCTTATTCTCGCCTCCTAAACGGTACCTCCCAGGTCCAACCAACCTCAAATGGGGCTCCACTCCCTCCTTCTCACTACTTCTCTGCTCTTTCTTCCCTTCATTTCTCCCCTTTGTCTCCTTATTTCTCCCTTACAATTTTACTACCCTTTGCATTTTCACGTCAAAGTTGTCCCTACGTTGTAATCATTAAGCGTAGTAGTTTTAGTTAACACTTCCTCATGAGGTTCTCACGCACGAAAATACACATCGATTAGCAAAGATTCTCTGAAAGTGTCCATCATGTTTGCCATTTCTGCAAACAACTTATGATATGCACCCTCTTCTGAAACGTATCTTTGTGGCGAGGAGATTTTCAGTACATTCACCGCCAACTGTTCCGCGCTAAGCTCAAGGCCTAACCCGCGTCAGAGGTTTAATGTCGGCGCCCGATCACGCCCACACCTCCCGTCGCCATCGCCTACACTTCCTCCATCTCTATTGCCGTCTCCCTGGCCTCGGCCACACTCAACTACACTCCACTACCTCGTATCGCCGCTACCTGCGACGTCTGACGACTTACGATTCGGTACGTCTGACGTCTGACGATTTGGTTGTTAAACGGTTAGCGTATCGGACTGTTGTACCCGAGTTTGCGGGTTCAAACCTGGTCGAAGCCGTGGATTTTTAAGGGCGAAGAAATCCTTCGTACGCCTTCCTTCGGAGGAGAGGTAAAGCCAGCTGTCCCATGTAGTAGATTTACTGCATGTAAAAGCCTCAACCCTAAAAGAAGCCTCTGAGCAAAATTGACATCCGCCTGTTTCGTCGCCCAAGATAATACCTCCTTTCTTCGCTAGGTGATGAAAGGAGCGTAGCGAAATTTGCGTGGTTAGACGGAAGAGAGGGCCTGATGGCCCGAGTCTCGCCACGTAAAATAGGGCATTAATTAACTAACTTACGTGGCCCAGGGCAACAACTGATGTTCCGACGATGACAGGATATTCGGCACTAGAGTACTTTCATAGCTAGATCGAATTCAACCACTGTCCGGAGGAGAATTCTAGCGGCCGGCTGCTCTGATCGATAGTGTTTCATGGTTGGGGAAAAACCGATATCCGCCTTGTAGGTCGGCGCCAGATCTCATCATCCAGCGGGGGATGATCTACCCCTCCAGAGGAAACACGCACCACACGTTCGGGAATAATGACCTTAGCCGTCAACAGGCCTGGAAACGAAATAATCAATAAATTCGTCGTCTGTTTCTTCGGCTACACCTCTCCCACCCTTTTCACTCTGATTTACTATCATTAAGTTGTTGTTTCTTAGTAGTAGTAAAATATTAATACATTAATTTTAATTTACAATTACCGCTCACGAGATATCTTATTAGTACATTATTAAATTTTATTTGAAATTATTTTCCCTTATCTATCTGCGAGCCTGCTTTCATGATCATCACGTGCCTTGAACATTTTGTTTCCTTCATCACGTGCTCACTTCTCGTCTTGTCGCAGCCTGTGCCACCTTGGCCGCGGCTGGCCCTGCTCTTTGCCGTATTCCCCGCCGGCCGCGCCTTGGCCTTACGTAACAGCGGCGCCGTTGTTTTCGCCGCGGGGGCGGTGGGAGGGGAGGGGAAGGGGGGGGGCCGCGTTCAACCTTGGCGCTTCTCGGAAGCCCCGGCGCGGCGTGGCGCCTAGGTGATAACTAGAGGCCGGGAAAATATCGGTGGCTTGGCGCAGGAAGGGCCAATGTCAATATTCAAAGTTTTACAGAAACGTAGCAACATCAACCACTAAACATCGATGTTCAGAAAACATCGGTTTTAATACATTCATGTTTAAAGCATTGGTAATTGACAATTCCTTAAAGGCCCGCCTCTGACCGGGAGGTCCTAGGTTCGAGTCCTAACAGCGGCAGGATTTTCGACCTAGCTTTTAGCTAGGTCGAATTCAGTGCTGCGGAGGAGAATTAGCGGCCGCTGCTCTGATCGGTAGTTTTCCGTGGTTTCTCCGATCAATACCAGGCGAATGCCGGAGCAGTACCCTATCAAACGGGCCACGGGCCGCGCGCGATATTTCCTTCCTCTTCCTTGTCCTATCCTCTCCCCGTTACACACACACTTACACTAACATGCACTACACTACCACATATTCCGGGAGACCGGTCGGGCCGGCTTAGAGCTTGTCCCGGCTGGGGCGGTGCTCCGCTGGTGGGAGAGTCCTGGTGAGGGGGAAACCCCACTAGCCGACGGTAGGTCGGCGCCGGATCTCGCCATCCAGCGGGGGAAGATCACCGCCATCTCCCAAAAAACATGCACTACACTAATGGGACTAATGACCGAAGCAGTTGACGCGCCCTGAATCACGAAAAAGCAACAACCAAACCTAAAACTAAAGGTCGGGAAAATATCAGTGGCGTGGCGCAGGAAGGGCCAATGTCAATATTCAAAGTTTTACAAAATGGGTGGGATTCATAGTTAGTTGGTTATACTTGGGTGTTCGTAACGTGGCCGATGACATTAGGTCATTTTTAGACCTCCTGCCTTATGAAATGAATGTTTATAACAGTGATAAGAACATGTTTGGGGCCATGAGCCCCGTTGAGATGGATGTTTGCAAATTAATTTTTAAAAATTCATTTTATAAGACGGGAGATGTAAAAATGACCTAATGTCATCCGCCACGTTACGAAAACCCTTGTATAATGCCTTATTTTCTGAAACGTTGCCACGCTGTTTTTGTTTCAAAATACCTTTGTTATGTAAAAATAACAAAGGTATTTTGTTTTAATAAATGGATTTGTGACTGTCTATAAGTAATTATAGGAACTTTTATTAAGAAAAAAGATTTAAATCTAAATTAAATTGAGTTTAAAATCATCGTTAAAATAATTTAATTAAGTTCAATGTGAATCAGTTTTCTTTAATGTTGTGATTAATGTATAACAAATTTTAATACATTGGACATATAAAATAATTTATACAGTTTTTGTTAATTTATTTTTGTTTATTTAATATTTATTTTTGTTAATTTATTTTTGTTTGTTTTTTTGTTAATTTATCTTTGAAATTTCTTTCTCAAAAAAAATTGTTGAATTATCACCAATGAGTGGGCGAGACCTTCAGCATTTTACTTTTATTTGTGGAAAGTGTCAGTGGTTTCGTGTTTCTTGATCTTTAATCCGAGGCTACGACAAATATTGGATGTTGCAGACGTGTCGCAATTCCGAGGGGATTGCTAGCTAGCCATTGAGTTCTCATCTCTGCGCGATTTCTCTCATGTTGGCAATGATGCGATGTCTCCTTGGAAGACTGTAGGTCTGACAACCTTTACTTTTAAAACGCTTTAATTGATATTATTAATGTAATTTCAAAGAATGAACATTCACTTTGTTTGTGTGAAAATGTTTTTTTTTGGGGGGGGAGCGCACTTGTGTTGTTTAAGTACTAAATGAGAGTGTTTCAAGCAATTTTTTAGAAATGTTTTGGGCTCTTCAGGTCTTTCGGAGGTTATTATTTGCGATGTACGTACATTTCATGAACATATAAACATATAGTCTACCCTTACATCAGGACACTAATACACTTACTTGAGTTTTACTATATTTTATTCTATATACAGTTCCTATTTACAATTTTGTATGAACAATATTGTTATTATAATATTATTAATTCTTTATATTCTTATCACTGGTAATTCAAGACGGCTTTCACCGATATTTTGGGAAGCGTCACAATATCCTAAGTGGTGCATAATCTGTATGGCCAATCTGTATTGATACCTAGCTGATTTGCTAGGACAAGCTTCAAGCCTTAGATAAAAATGTTTTACTAATTTGTTTGTTTAATATTTAATGCAACTAATGTTTAACTCCTTTTGGATTTGTGTATTAGGAATAAACCAAGCAGGTTTGGTAATCAGTTTTAGGAATTTGTTTTGGATTGTTTCTGATTTATTTGTGTGTGTGTTTACAGCGTCTTCCCATGCTGAGCACACGAAGTTGTGCGACTGGCGAATTATTGATTTGTAAATTGTTACTCCTTTTTCAGTTCTTAATGCTGAGTTTTTATTTAAAAATGAGTATAATTTGAGGGTTTTAGGATAGATTTTGTTTGCAATGTCTGCAACGTGGCCCTTTCATGTTAATCTCCTTCCTAATTTGACTCGTAGATTTTTGACAGGTTGGTTATTGTTTAGCCAGGGAAGTGTGATTGTTACTGATTGTTATACTGGAGGGGTTATAAATCTTTTAAGCGAGAAAATTTTTGCTTGTGATTTGTTTGGATTTAAATGGATTCTCCATTTATCAGTCACGTGAATTACAAATTTGATAATATAGACCCGAAGCAAAGATTCATTACAAGTCTTACTACATTCAAAAAAATATTTTTATCAAATGTTGAAGGTCTGTGCCATTTGAGTGCAGGGTTGGACAGTATTTAAATACTTGTAGTTAGAACGCTTAATTTAAATACATTTTGTGTTTTAAAAACTGTATTTTTGAGTTTTTTGGACATGTATTTTAGAGATGTATTTAAATACATAAAATAGGTTTATTTAAAAAAGGAAATACTTCAAATACAGATGAAGAAAACGAGGATAGATTCTTTTTGTTTGATCCTGCTAGCGAATGAACCTCATTGAAACAAAAATAAAAACCCCTTTCAGCTGTTGAATTTTAATTTTCATTTCTAAATTATAATTCTGAATCATTAAAAATTCTGGTCAATTATCCGACAGCAAAAAAAACGTTTTTCCCTTATAACTAGAATCCGGACAATGCCCTTTTTGCATATTTTATTTCTTTCAATGTAGTTTTGGCAACTTACCCCATTATCAATGTTTAACCCAGAAATGGCTTTTGCGATGGATTCATTATGCCTACAAATATATATTTTAGAAATAATTGTCTAATTGAGCGGTAAGAGCCTGTAAGTGCGAATATAGAATTTTCCGCATTTTTAATATTATTTTTTGTTCACTATAGTTTGTTTTCTACAATCATTTTTTGAGAAATCACTGATGGGGAATCTTCTATCAAACAAGTGACAACCGCGTAAAATCTGCCAGTGCATCCTCCGATCGAGAAACTCTGTATCCTGTGTGTTCTTCCCTGTAATGCGTGTAGCAGGGACACAGATTAGCGACGTATAAGAATTTGATACCGTGCGGGTTACCTGATCTACTTCGCCGAAGCCCGTCCGGGCGCTCCAGAAAACAGGAAATTGCTCTCGTCTTTCCGATCTTTGCTGTGATTAGTGAGCTATCTGTCCCAGATAGTATCTGTTCCTTTCCAAGAACACAACTGTGTTGAAAAATAACGCTCCGGTATCTTTCGCTTTTAGAAGGTAGAATTGCACTAGATAGGCGGAGTTTTCTTCGATAATTTTGTATTGAGTTCGGAGTTTGGTGCATGCCAGATCAGTAAATTTGCTGTTCCTGTTAAGTATGGTTGCTACAATACCAAAAGAGAAAATTTCAAAAAGGGCATTACTAAAAGATTGGATTGATGGAAAAGATTCACTGCGGACTGGAAATTTTTTTTTTTTCAGTGTTGTGAAACGGTGGTAAACTGAGCAAAAAAATGTTTCTTACAACATAAAAACATTGCAACGCATGTAAACAATAAGAAGAAAGTGGGAAAAACCATTCGTACCTTCTTCAGCAAGTACATGATCACAGGAACCAGGTAATGTTAAACGAAAGCCTCAGTGAAGGTGAACTGAATGACAGAAGAAAATGTCAGCCAGACTTCCGGGCGCGGCCACAACTGTACAACTGCTTTAGCGGCTTCATGTATATTCTGACATCCATCAACTTGTTTGTGCCTTTGTGAACTTTGTATTTGTGTACGTGTAAATGAGAGGAGGTGAAGTACATGAAAAAGGAGACAAAGTTGAAACTTTTGCAAGTGTATTTTATCTATTAATAGTTTCGGTATCACTAGGATTGACATAGATCCATAAAATTACAAGATTAGTTTCCAGATCTGTTCGAAATATCGCAACTATAGGTTTGCGAGTCTCCTTATCGAACGCTTGTCGTAATAGGTTGTGGTCGAATTCCATGCATACCGTGAACTCATAAATCACGGATACCATTCGGGTTTTATGAACCCCAATAGTGAACGCCACTTTTAACTCTCTGCTGGTTTAGTTAATGTTCGTCTGTTTTTATTAGTCGTAAATCTCTTAAGACCAGAATGTGCATAACCGTAAAATACTTCTATCTGGTGCTCCTGGATACGAAACATTCGTAACTAATCGTATATAGTGCTCCCAGACATTTTTACATTCAACAGTATCATTATCCGTGTTTTAGAGAGCACATCATCCATCATTGGCAGCTTATTGTTTGTATGTATTACTCTAATATCAAAATACTTTCAGAAATTACATCGCAGGAGCAATGATATTGTAACGTCGTGGGTAGGGATCTACGCCACAAAGAAACAAGACACGAGTGGATATTTACAATTTATTTACAAAAAATTATTTACAGTACCTAAAACCTCACTCTAAGGCGTTTGTCGGAGCTACCTGCCGCAGCCCCCCTCTCCCAACACGCGCCTTGCAGCCGCGCCTGCGAGTAGCCAACTCGGCCGATTCGCAAGTGGGCACCTCATGTGCCTCAGCCGACCATCTGCCCTGAAGTATAAGGCACAGATTGTACTTCTTCTCCGTAGGCTATGTCACAAGGAGTTTTTAACTGATTTTTGGCGATAAATTAATAAAAGAATCATATTCTTACTTTGATGTAGTTAACATACGCTATTTCGTCTCATTTAAGAACGTTAACTTCATATATTATATTGTATTCGTGTATTTTTTATTCAGTTAATAATAAATTTCCACAAAATCTTGGCTGAAATGACAAAATTTAATTAACTACCATGATTTTAAATAAATAAAATTAATAAATATAAAATGAAAATATCAACCTAAATAGCTCCTCACTGGTTTCGTACCTCTTCCGCAGTCCTTCATAGAGAGCATGAAACGGCAAAATATGGATATAAATGCTATGAAAATGATAAGAGTGTGTAACAAATGTATAAAGATGTTTTCATTTCCAAAATGTCATTTGCAGCACTAACTATTAACCATTAAGACTGGGTTACTACTAATCAAACCAAATAAAAGACCACAATAACTAGACAATTATAGGACGATTAGCCTTCTTCTTTGGTTAAAGTGTTTCATAGACTATTTTTAGTTAGATATAAATTCTGACACGCTAGGAAGGCAATGCCTGAATTCCAGTTCGGTTTTAGAGAAAATCACTCAACTGAACACCAAATTTCAAGAGTTATGGATTTTATTGCTAAGGTTTCTCATGAGAAAAAAACACACGACTTCTCTATTTCTGGACGTCACTAAATCTTTTGACCGAGTCTTGCACACAGGACTGAAGTACAAATTTCGCCATGTAGGCATTCCGAAATATGTTCAAGATAGAATTGAAAGTTTCTTGCCAAAAAAATCAGTAAATATTAGAATTCATGACGTCTTATATAAACAAAAAATCACAGCTGGAGTTCCACAAGGCTCCCCATTGTCCTCAATTTTATTTAAAGTTTACTTGGCGGATTTTCCAGAAGTGATTACCGAAGTAGCCTTGTTCGCAGATGACATTGTCATCCTCACAACATGAATTGATTATTGCCCTGGAACCCCTGCAAAACGCTGTAAACACCTGATCTAAATGTCCATAACAAAAATAAAAGTTATCCTCTCGATGATTAATATTTTATTAATTGAACTCATCTCCCTAATAAAAGTTGTATTTTTATCTGCATTAAGTAAAGCCCTCTTATTTACTTCAGAATATTTGTAATTAAATTACGAGAAATAATGTCTCATTGCCGTTTCACAATCTGAGGGAAACGTGTAATAACTCTCAAGTTTCCAACGCAAAATATCCTAGATCTATATACTGAGAACGTTTTGTGTTAAAACTTTTGTAATTCTTTTAAATCGTGTTAGTAAATCACGAAACTTTGTTGTCTTTAAGATGTAATGATCGTATCACACATACCAATACATTTAAGAACTTTGATTACAAAGAAAGTTTTCAAATGTGGAACCATAAAATGACAATTACAGATTAAGAGTGTTAAACGCGGAGCCGAGAGTCGGCTACCGTTAGTCTGTTTAGAATTAAAACTTGCAAAAAGAAAAAGAAAGGGGACAGCTTGTTATTGTACTTCTTCTTGCGCGTCGCTGACGTCAACGAAACCAGGCAGTCCTTCAACAACTTCTTAAGTCGACGACATTGCCTTCGCTCTGTAAAGAGAAGTTGACGTTAGACAACGAACAGGGAAGGTTAACGAATTGCAGATAACAACGTCCACGATTGCTATTTAGCTTGAGGCTACAAGAGAAGAAGGGACTTGGAGGAAAGGTCGTGGAATCCATGCTTTCGCGGTGGAAGACCCTGCTGTCCCTTTCTACCGTGCGCGAATAGCGATGGCAAAAATAGTACATTATGACACGATGATGTAATGATGGGTATTAATATACGAGTGTGATATTACGATACGTGTATCAACTGATGTCACTGCAGCGCCTCTGACCGGGAGGTCCTAGGTTCGAGTCCTGATGGCGGCAGGATTTTCCACACTAGCTTTCCAGCTAGGTCGGATTCAGTCGCTGTCTGGAGGAGAATTCTAGCGGCCGGCTGCTCTGATCGGTAGTTTTCCGTGGTTTCTCCGATCAACACCAGGCGAATGCCGGAGTAGTACCCTACCAAACGGGCCACGGACCGCGCGCGATCTGTCCCTCCTCTTCCTTGTTCTCTTGTCGATTCCCAGGCAGCACGGGAACGGGCACGAGCACGGGAAGGCATTTGGAACCTTGGTCCACAGTTACCTTTCTGGTGTTACCTTCATTGATTATTTTGTACATGGTAATATCGGTAAACTGCAATTTGAACTTTGACTACATAGAACAGTGATTCGAAAGAGGACAGTCTTATTCCTGGCAGAATATACTTGAAACTAATATTGACGTTTTATGTATCACATTAGAACAAGGATATTTTACTTCGATGGTTTATGGATAGAAGTAAATAAAAGGAAAAATACCAAAACACCTTTATAAAAAGTATCCTTTATTTTTTTATTGACTCCTTTAGATACAACAAACATTATTATTAACATATTGTTTGTACGTGCCCAAACAATAAAGTACAACACATTTAATTAAAGACGGGAGTATATTTAAAAATGGAAACAGAATGAGAAGATGCCATCTGTTTCATCATAATTAAATCATTAGTTATTGTGGATGTTATCGAAATCTAAAACGTTTTGTTGATGTGTGGAAGTATCGGTGTTTCGCAACAATTTGCCATCACTATGTGCCAGTGACCAACGGAACGTGTCCCAACGCCGTGTCTCTCCCGAAACCGCAATTCGCAGCGTTGGCGGGGGGGGCGGAGGAGGTTCAGCGGGGGCGGACAGGGCGAGCGCGACGCTGCCGGAACCGGCCTGGAACTGTCAAAGACACCGGGCGGTTCGCGACCGCAGAGATTGGCGTCTGAATTGGGTGCCGGCGCGCCGCCGACCGGACGTAATAACGGGTTCTGGCCGCCGGATAATGAACATCGCCCGGCTGCCTTCAGAGACACCGCGCGCGCACCCTGCGAGACGATTTAGCACTTCCTCTGGGCTGCGGAGGTCGCCACCGCTCCCTCAACGCGTCCCACCGGCAACTGATGTCACTGCAGCGCCTCGCACCGGGAGGTCCGAGGTTCGCGTCCTGACTGTGGCAGGATTTTCGACTCTAGCTTTTCAGCTAGGTCGATTTCAGTCGCTGTCTGGGGGAGAATTCTAGCGGCCGGCTGCTCTCATCGGTAGTTTTCCGTGGTTTCTCCGATCAACACTGGCGAAAGCCGGAGCAGTACCCTGACAAACGGGCCACGGACCGCGCAATCTTTCCTTCCTCTTCCTTGTCCTATCAACACACACACACACACACTAACATGCACTACACTACCACACATGCCGGGTGACCGGTCGGGAGCTTAGAGCTTGTCCCGGCTGGAGCGGTGCCCCGCTGGTGGGAGAGTCCTGGTTAGGGGGAAACCTCGCTAGCCGACGGTATGTCGGCGCCGGATCTCGCCATCCAGCGGGGGTAGATCCCCGCCATCTCCCGACATAATAAACATACACTACACTTACGGGACCAATGACCCATGTGTTGATGCGCCCGGAGTCACTAACAACCAACCAACCAACCTGGAACGATTCAATAAATGGTAACTTTAAGAGTAGAGTGACGGAGACGAAATGACTTTCAGGAGCTGAAGTCTTGTGCTCCAAGTTTCTTTTTCTCGAAGATTTAATGAGAAAATCCCGAAAGCACACTTTCAATTTTCTCGGTATGCCCAGCCTTTGGGCAACTTCGTGCCAGTGTGTGGCGTGCAGAGTAACCGACATTATCGCCTCCATTCCGCTAGCACAACGTGTCGGTCTAATTATCCCAAGCAGAATCCTCAATGGAGATCTCGGCGCTCGCACTGCCACAAACACCTCCGCCCGCTTCCGCGTGAGGGCGCTGGACTCGTCTTCGGTGCGGAGGAGTTGTCCCGGCGTCGCACACTGGTTCAATCGCGTCTAAAACCAGGTCATAATTGCAAATGCGCAGTGATTTTGAATCAAACGAGTGGATTTGCGAAAAAATGGGTATCAACGGGTTTTTGAGATCGTTTAATTTGTATATGAAATTGCGGCTTGAAAATGACTGATCTACTCATTTAAAAACAAACAAAAATTCATAAAAAAGATACGTATGGGGCTCTGGAGATCACTGATTTCGAACATAATGAAATTTCAAAATTCAAAATGCCAGTTTGGAAATGGCTAACTGACTCATAAAAGTAATAAGTGTAGAAATATGGATACAATAGTTCTCGCAATAAAGACAGAGAGAATAATTCCCTACGGCGTTGAAGATACTTCTGGAATATCTAGAGTTACATCTTACTGTGTACTAGCATTGCATTAAAGTGGCTATAAAACAAAAAAGTTCAGGTGTGTGCAGCTAAATGTGTGATATTCTGATTAAGGGCATTCTACTTGATAAACAAAAAAATTGGTTGAGGCAGGAATACGCAGGATGAAAAATATAATTCACAATATACAGGACTAACATTGTTACGATCCATAGAAAATTATTAGACACTTTTTCTTAAAACTGTACCTAACTTATAGTCAAAAGTGTCAACTGTTCGGAAATACAAAAATAATCTACAATAAAAATTTAAAGCCGTTTTTTAATTTCACAAATATAGTTGACTAGAATCAATAAATGAGTGTGTTTCGAGCAACTTTCGAGACTTCGAGTTTTTCGAACTTTACGAGACCGTGAAAATGACAAAAATGATAGAAATGACGTTCTGGAGCTGAAGTAGTGTGCTCCAATGTCTTCGGAGCGAGATTTGCTATCAGAATTCCGAACGCGCACTTTGAATTTTGTCCCAGGTTGTTTTACCGGTAGCGGTAGCTCAGTGCATCAACTGATGTCACTGCAGCTCCTCTGACCGGGAGGTCCTAGGTTCGAGTGCTGTCGGCGGCAGGATTTTCGACACTAGCTTTTCAGCTAGGTCGAATTCAGTCGCTGTCTGGAGGACAATTCTAGCGGCCGGCTGCTCTGATCGGTAGTTTTCCGTGGTTTCTCCGATCAACACCAGGCGAATGCCGGAGCAGTACCCTAGCAAACGGACCACGGACCGCGCGCGATCTGTCCTTCCTCTTTCCTTGTCCTATCCTCTCATCTTACACACACTTACACTAACATGCACCACACTACCACATATTCCGGGAGAGCGGTCGGGAGCTTAGAGCTTGTCTCGACTGGGGCGGTGCCCCGCTGGTGGGAGAGTCCTGGTTAGGGGGAAACCCCACTAGCCGACGGAAGGTCGGTGCCGGATCTCGCCATCCAGCGGGGAAGATCACCGCCATCTCCCGAGAGAAAAAAACATGCACTACACTAACGGGACAAATGACCGAAGCCGTTGACGCGCCCGGAAACACGAAAAAATCAATCAATCAAAGCCAGGTCCGATTGAGCGTTATAGCTTTTTGGCGAGGTTTTCGGCTCGATTCCACCAGTGTGCGTCGTCGCCAGCCGCTGGCCGTGCGCGCGTCAAAAGGAGAGTAAGCGGAGCACGGCGAGTGCGTGAGGGACGGGCGGTGAATGGAAGCGAGTGAACCCCGAGGCGCGCGCCGGGCTGGCGTGTGCGTGGGCGCGCCTTTCAAAGGGCCGAGGGCTGCGTGGAGGGTGGCGCTATTGTGCGAGGGCGGACTCCGCACTCTCCCACACGCTGAAGCTCTCCCGCCGCCACGCCCACCCGCAGCGCTGCCGTTGCCTCCGCGATGTGGACGTAGGAGTAGTGTAAGACAAGTGAAGTCAAGTTGTCAAACTTTGGGAATATTTTAAATTGTTGCGAAAACACTTCAATGGAAATGAACTTGTTCGATACTTTCAATGGCTTTTGTTATTAATTAAAAACAGTGCATTTTCAGTACTTTCATATATTATTATTATTATTATTATTATTATCATTATTATTATTAAAATTATTACGTAATACTTATAATTCATTTAGCATTATTTTTCAATGTATTCCGTTTCTCTTAAAGCTTGTGTCCTTGACTTGAATCCTCGTTAGCTGACGAGATGTCCTCTCATTCTATTTCAGTTAGGTGCAATTCAAAATTACCCCCCCCCTTTTATTGGAACATTCGGTAGTACTCTCTAACATCCCGTTTAATTAAACGCTTGCTGAGTTACAAAATGTTTTTGAGTAACACTATTTCTGGGGAAAATCTGATGGAGAATTCAAAAGAAATCAGTAGATATATTTCTAATTAAAACCGGGATACATGGCTCAGGGCATTAACTTAAGTCACTGGAGTCCCTTTTATCGGGAGGTCGTAGGGAAGGGTCCCGACGCAGGCAGGATTTTTGACACTACCTTGTCAACTAGATAGAGTTCAGTCGCTGTCTGTAGGAGAATTCTAGCGGCCGGCTGCTCTGATCGATAGTTTTCCGTGATTTCTCTGATCAACACCTGGCGAATGCCGGAGCTGTATCCTAACAAACGGGCCACGGACCGCGCGCGATCTTTCCTTCCTCTTCCTTGCCGTATCCTCTCCCCTTACACACACACACACACACACACACACTTACACTAACATGCACTACAGCAGATGCCGGGAGACAGGTCGGGAGCTTAGAGCTTGTCCCGGCTGGGGCGGTGCCCCTCTGTGGGAGAGTCCTGGTGAGGGGGAAACCCCACTAGCCGACGGTAGGTCGTCGCCTTATCTCGCCATCCAGCAGGGACGAGGCTACGCCTTAGGGGATGTCACAAGATCGATCCCCGCCTATTACGAAGATTTGCCTGTGTGTTCAACATCGTGAGTCTGTGGCGCCTAGGGAGATGGAATTAGTAGGCTGCCTGCTCTGATCAGGGAGTTTGCTTGGTTTTCCTGACTGCTGCCGAAGGAATGCTGGAGCAACTTCCTAGAAAACGCGCCACAAACCGCGTGCGATCCGCCCGTGCCTATCCTCTTGGATCTATCTGAGTGTATAGTCTCTCTTGGATATTGTTACATGAAATTATGAAAAGAAAGGTCCAAACTTGATTTATTGACAATCACCTGTGATACAATTTAATCACAAGTGATTGTCAATAAATCAAGTTTGGACCTTTTTTTATAATTTCATGTAACAATTTGTGAATGACAATATGTACCTTTTCTGTTTTAAAATTCTCTCTTGGATATATCCAAGACTGTAGTGAAGCTATTGAATGATCACATGCCCTCCTATGGTCTCTCCCACTCCGACAGGAAGACTTCGTCGAATATTGGAGGTGGTCAAACTGTAGATTCAGAAGAGAAGAACCAAACGAAAATGTTACTCGCGTTGTATAGTGGTGTTCGTTAAGTACGAGTGTTTCTTCGCGATGCGGGCGCGAGCGGATTCATGCTCAAAAATAAATATTGATGTCATTTTGCGAAACTACAAGACGTATTGCTAGCTTCTAGAACTCGTTAAAGATTGTGGAATATTTCAATAAAAGTATTCCGAAATCCGTGGGAAGTTTGGTGCTCTTTATTGCCTCAGCAATTGAGCATAGAGATTCAGGAGGGACTTCCCCGGTTGAGCAGGCCGGGCTGCCCAGTGATAGTTATAAATGTCGGAATTACATTGGATAATTAGTTGGTTTCACTGTATTAGTGGTGCTTGAAACAAACAATAATTGAATATAGTATGCATGTTATATATTTGTTCATCATGGAACTTCAAAATTGAGACAGGAATTTGATCATTCCGAGGTGAAAGTGAAATGAACGATTCAGTGAACGTTGTTTTAGAATGATACAGGTTTTGGGGGCTCCAAATGTTTCCTCGTTCCCTTCCTGTGAATCAGCCAAAAAGAAAGAGAAACCTAAATATAATTTCTAAACAAGTCGATTACTATGAAAATTACTCCTCCGGCTAGATTAGCTCAGTGTAACGAATGTTCGAACGAATCATTGCAGTGGTTCCTGAAGGCCCTAAGATTCGAATCAAGACGGGAGACGATTTTCCGATCTAGCTAGATAGCTACGTCGTTTGTCGTTGTTTTCTCAGGATAATACCAGCAATCGTCTGCTCCTATCCCTAGTTCTCCTTTGCTTCTCCGAACAGCACCGAGCAAATACCGTTGTGTGATACCAGTTCAGCGAGATACTTGTTGCACCCTGTAGTACTTCAGGAAATGTACAACCCTGTGTGAGAGAAATTAATAGCCTGGAATTAGTCGTGAATGGGAGCGCTCGTAAATTACAGTATGGAGAGAAAAGAAATTCTCAGAATTTGTTCTCTTCCTCTGTCTTTCCAGAAATCGGCCAAGACGTTATAAATTGTACGTTATCCAAAACGTTATAAAATGTACCATTTTCAAACTTCACGAGAAACAGAATTATCGAACGACAAGAAATAAATGTTTAAAAAGCTTATCTTTAACCGAAATTATAAACAGCATTTCGGTGAAATTCTCATAAAACGTTGAGGAAGTGGTTTGTTCATTCGTCTATGAGCCGGCCCTCGCCGCTTCGTCGCGTGCAGAGAGAGATCTGCGCCGTGCGCGGGCAAGCGGCCGCTGCCGCCCGCCGGTGTTGGCTGTCGTCCGTCACAAATCAGCGCATCACCGTAAAACACGGCGGGCGATCGGCTTAATTAGAGCGGCCGCAGGGCGCCGCTTCGCCCCCCCCCCCCCCCCCCCCCCCCCCCCGCCCGAGCCTCTGCCCATCCACCTGCCCGTCTCCCTGCCCGTCCCCTGCCCGTCCCCTGCCCGTCCCCCCTGCCCGTTCCCCCCTGCCCGTTCCGTCTGCCCGTTCCGTCTGCCCGTTCCGTCTGCCCGTTCCGTCTGCCCGTTCCGTCTGTCCGTTCCGTCTGCCCGTTCCGTCTGCCCGTCCCGTCTGCCCGTCCCGTCTGCCCGTCCCGTCTGCCCGTCCCGTCTGCCCGTCCCGTCTGCCCGTCCCGTCTGCCCGTCCCGTCTGCCCGTTCCGTCTGCCCGTTCCCTGCCCCTCCCCTGCCCGTCCCCTGCCCGTCCCGTCTGCCCGTCCCGTCTGCCCGTCCCGTCTGCCCGTCCCGTCTGCCCGTTCCGTCTGCCCGTTCCGTCTGCCCGTTCCGTCTGCCCGTTCCGTCTGCCCGTTCCGTCTGCCCGTTCCGTCTGCCCGTTCCGTCTGCCCGTTCCGTCTGCCCGTTCCGTCTGCCCGTTCCGTCTGCCCGTTCCGTCTGCCCGTTCCGTCTGCCCGTTCCGTCTGCCCGTTCCGTCTGCCCGTTCCGTCTGCCCGTTCCGTCTGCCCGTTCCGTCTGCCCGTTCCGTCTGCCCGCCCCCCCCCCCCCCCCCCCCCCCCCCCCTGCCCCCCTGCCCTCTGCCCGTGCCCCCTGCCCGTGCCCCCTGCCCGTGCCCCTTACACCAGCGCCTGCGGCGTGGTGAGGTATTGTGAGGCCATTAAGGGCACCGGCGCCACCTCATTTGCGGTCACTGTTCGGTGCGAGAGCTCCACTAGCCTTTTGGATCCGCTCAGAACAACAAAGTCATTGGCGCTGCAATACGATGTTTAATCCTGCTCATTGTAAGGATTTTCAAATGCAAAATATCAATGATAGAATATTACATCGTACATATGAAAGAGCGGAAAGTTTAAATCGGTTCTTTCTCTTTTTGGAAAGTACACATTATTTATTTCATATACACTGGTATAGGACAAATGACAGTTGAAAGCAAGAAGTTACGGAATACCTGAAAAGTTTCAAAATCAATTCTGTATTTCAGTGTCGGTCGCTGCGTTTGTTAGTCTCGATAGCGACCGTGATTTCGTTTTCAGGGTATCGGTCTTTAGATAGATTGATTTTTTCGTGTTTCCGGGCGCGTCAACTGCTCTGGTCATTAGTCCCGTTAGTGTAGTGCATGTTTTTTCTCGGGCGCGGACCTACCGTCGGCTAGTGGGGTTTCCCCCTAATCAGGACTCTGCCACCAGCGGGGCACCGCCCCATCCGGGACAAGCTCTAAGCTCCCGACCAGTCTCCCGGAATATGTTGTAGCGTAGTGCATGTTCGTGTAAGTGTGTATGTGTGTAAGGGGTGAGGATAGGACAAAGAATGGGAAGGACAGATTGCGCGCGGTCCGTGCCCCGTTTGGTAGGGTACTGCTCCGGCATTTGCCTGGTGTTGATCGGAGAAACCACGGAAAACTGCCGATCAGAGCAGCCGGCCACTAGAATTCTCCTCCAGGCAGCGACTGAATTCGACCTAGCTGAAAAGCTAGTGTCGAAAAACGGTCTTTAGAGAACAGACTGACTCACGAATGCGACTGTTGACAGTAGCATTGTTATAGAAGGATTTTCCTAAGGATGAGCCAAAGTGACAGTTCGCGGAACAAGTGAAAATCACATGTATTTCAGAGAAGTATCCCTCCGCCGCGGCGTCTGTTCAACTACGCCTCTTTGTAAAGTCTTTGGAAACATCAGTATACACAAGTCCAAAAGTTTCGCTGAGGTATATGCACGTACGCGAGTCTGGGAAAATTTTTAATTTAATTACATATGTGGAAAATCTCTTAACATGCTCTCATAATCAATAAAAGAAAACTGCCATGAATGTAAATAGAAAGAAAAATGATTTTAAGCCGGAAACACGTGCACTGGTACGCCTCTCGCATTCAAGTCTCGGTTTTAAAATAAACATAATATTTATCACACAAAAAGTAAATGTAATGTAATGTTAATAGAAAAAAAGAATTTTTATAGAAGAGCACATAACAATGCACTTCCTAATTTCAATTATTTCTCGCGACACACTGTATTTTTGTCGGCCGACGACATCACAAAAGGAAGCGTCGAAGACATATATATAATGTAGCGAACTGCATACGAACGAATGCGGGAAGGGAGTCGAATGGACTCCAGGGCATAATGACACCACAGAACCTTCAGTTATGTTGCCAGCACTAGCTGTCACTTTGGCTCATCCTTAGGAAAATCGTTGTATATTTCCGTAACTTTTTGACCAAACATGGTGAATGCTGTATTACTAGAGTTTTTCGTAATATAATTAGGCCTGAATTATATATTATCTATATATAAAACAACTTGCTGGTAGAGCCATAATACTGTGGAAAATTGATTAAATGAATGTTTCATTCTTCTGATAAGAATTTCATCATTCATTTTAATTACTGAAAATCACATTCAGTAATGTTACTAACCGGATTACTCGTGCGAGAGATTTGAAACAAAATCCTACGCAGTTTTTTCACGTTCTGTTTAATCCCTTATACATCTACAAAACGCCAACACAATTTCAAGTTAATATACGGAGTAAATCCCGTCAGCGAAATCCGAGTGTCGATCCCGCAATCTCCCAAGAGCGAGTGATGTTCGCGCGTGCGTGGCACCCCGGGGGAGACGCACTGAATTGATGCCGCCTCTCTTTATGCAGCCGAGGGGCATCTGATGCTCGGCGGGCGCAGTATGTAAACAGATCATTAGGGCAGGTTGTAAAGGCACGGGGCAGCATGGGGCGGCGCGGGCCGTGACAGGCCGTGACGGCCCGGGGCGGGCCGAAGCGGGATGTGTCGGACTGTGGCGGGCCCTGGCGGGCCGTGACGGGCCGTGGCGGGCCGTGGCGGGCCGTGGCGGGCCGTGGCGGGCCGTGGCGGGCCGTGGCGGCCGTGGCGGGCCGTGGCGGGCCGTGGCGGGCTGTGGCGGGCCGTGGCGGGCCGTGGCGGCCGGTGCGGGCTGGGGCGGGCTCTGGCAGGCCGTGACGGGCCGTGGCGGACTGTGGCGGGTCGTGGCGAGCCGTGACGGGCCATAGCGGGCCGTGGCGGGCCGGAGGGGGCCGTGGCGGGCCGGAGCAAACCGAGGCCTGTTACGGTGTTATCCAATCGACTGCTAGAACGCCATCACGTTGACATCACTGTGGTGACGTTTAAGCTCCCGATTGGACTAAACAGTCAACAGCTGATTTACGTCAACTGTCACGTTTGCAACATCCAAGTATAGTGCTGGTCCAGATTGGGGCGGCGCCGCACTGTTAGGATATACCTGATTGGGGAAAACCCCGCTAGTCGGCACGACATATGGGTTGGTGCGGGTTTACCTGCAAAGTTCGTTCAGAGCTTCAACTGATATCACTTCAATGTCTCTGACCGAGATGAGTCCAGACGATGGCAGGATTTTCGACACTACGACAGCTAGGTCGAATTCAGTCTCTATCTGGATGAGAATTCGAGCTATCAGCTGCTGTGATTTCCGTGGTTTCTCCGATCAACTCCAGGCGAATGCAGAAGTAGTTCTAACAAACGGACCTCGGACTACGCGCGATCTTTTCTTCCTCTTCCTTGTCCTATCTTTCGTACACATTCATACACTTAAATGCTCTTCAGGGTAATACTTGTCAGGAGACCAGTTGGAAGCTTAGAGATTGTTCCATTTTGGAATTTGCTAGAAAGAGTAATAAAAGGTATTCACTTAATTATTAAGAAGACCGGCCAATGAATGTCCTATTCATTGGTACGATGATCATTGGGATGATTCGTATCATCCTAATGATACGAATGTACTAGAAACTGAGTTCATATAACTGGTTTAAACTTTAATACAATGGATTCAGCAGCACGTTCTTTGCACCTTCTTGAATGAACTTTCAGAACCTTCCCCCCCTTTGAGGACCTTAATTTGCACCTTAAAATCCTTTACCTAGTTATTACTCAACTACTACTCGTTTTAAAAAAGCGCTCGACATCATTTGAACTATATTGCAGGAAAATTTCAACTGAGAATGTAATCTCTTTCATTAATATTGCGAGTGTATGACATGTTCCAAAAACATTTGAAGTTTTGCAATTTTCAAAATTATAGAGGTTTTAATGGAATTCGGAACTAAACTATTTTTTATAAATCACTTTCCACTTTTAGGGCAATAAATTTAAAGAAAAAAATTGGAGGTACTTCAAGAAAAGTTTGAAAATTTCACAGGGACTCCTTGTCAAGTAAACATTAAAAAATCGTAATGATTCCCGGAACGGCCCTCTGCCGCTCTCTTGCCCCTGCGTTCAGGTGCGAGCAGGCTCTGAATGGCGGCTGGAGTTGGAATAGATAGTTGTCATTTCGGACCCTGTGACCCCGGCAATGTTTACCATCGCCGTTACAGATTACTGAGCACATGAGACAAGTAAATACGCTCAGTTTGACCAATGAAGACGTGTCTGTATGTAGGGAATGTGCTGCGGTTAATGGAGTGATAAAAGAAGTGTCAGTTTGAAACCGTGGAATAATTAAGAATAACTTTTGGTTCATTTTTTTCTGAAAACATTCGATTATATAAATAGTGTAAATTATAATTGTCTCCTTTTTTAATAGAATTAACTAAGAAACCTTTTCTTCTTGAGGATACAACTAATGATCTTTCTCAAAAAATATAGGAAGTACGACGATTCGTCCTCAGATCAGACCAATTTTTCCTCTCCATCATTTACGACTTATTCTGGTGAGCAATGAATAGCTAGAAGCGGCCAAAATCTACTTGACACACTGCTGCATCTTTTCTAACTGAATATGTATGCAAATATTAGAGCTTTTTGAAATTTAATTTCTGCATCACTTTTTTTAATCTTTGGATGTATTTTACGCATTTAATGAGAAAGAGAAGATTTCATAGAAGATTTGTAGAATTTTAGACGAAGGTGGGTGCAGTGGAGGAGGCGAGGACGGCGTGGGGAGGAGGAGGCGAGGACGGCGTGGAGGAGGAGGAGGCGAGGACGGCGTGGAGGAGGAGGAGGCGAGGACGGCGTGGAGGAGGAGGAGGCGAGGACGGCGTGGAGGAGGAGGAGGCGAGGACGGCGTGGAGGAGGAGGAGGCGAGGACGGCGTGGAGGAGGAGGAGGCGAGGACGGCGTGGAGGGAGGAGGAGGCGAGGACGGCGTGGAGGAGGAGGAGGAGGAGGCGAGGACGGCGTGGAGGAGGAGGAGGAGGAGGCGAGGACGGCGTGGGAGGGGAGGAGGAGGAGGAGGAGGCGAGGACGGCGTGGAGGAGGAGGAGGAGGGGAGCGGGAGATGGCGAGGACGGAAGAGAAGTGTATTTTTTCCGGGAAGCCTGGCGAGGGTGAGGGCGGCGACCGGCCGTCGCGCGGGTTTGATCCTCGGCCAGGTCGTCTATTCTCGGGCTTCGCGCCTCCCGTCCGGCACTTCCGTCCCCCTCCCCCCCCCCTGCACCGGCTCCCATCAGAGGCCACTGTGAAGCGCCTCTTGGCGACGGCGGCGAAGCACGTGAGGGGAGCAGAAATGTTTTCTTTGGATGTGCATCGGGATGTTTATTGAGGCACTCATTAATAACTGCATCTGCAATATGCTCGCGGACATGTGGGAGGTGGCCAGAGGGGCCGAAACTCGCATCAGAGGATTCTATCGGAGGAATGTGGACGCATGTGCGGGAAAATGAAAAATTAGAAGAGTTATGGATTGCACTGTGTATTTTTGCATGCCTGCGAGACGAATTCCATCTCTATTAGAAGCAATTTCTTCACCTACACTCCACATGCCAGGCTGCTTACCCTCCTGCTTGCTCACCCGGCTAGTGTAATACTAGTATGCAGAACTATGTGGAAGGCTTCGTGAGTGGCGTTTTCTTGCCAGCTATTATCTTTTGTGCTTTACGCTCAGTACGTGCCAGCAACGCCGACAGGGCAAATTCCATTAAGGACTCAGTCAGATACGGAGGATGTGCGGCTTACAAGCCCAACCGGCATTAATAAGACTGTAATAAAGGGTAAAAAAATAAAACAATCTGTGCCATTCAAATAAAATTAAAACAATGCAATTCTAGAAAATTCTTCTACGTAATTGTGATGAATTTTCCTCTTCCTGTCCCCTTTTTCTATCAATGTTTGTCTTACATTCATATTATTGACGTAGTAAGATTGTTATCGCAAGTAAGTGGATTGCAATTATCGCAATCGATTTAAATGCAATAAGAAGATAATATTAGTATTTTTCCAATACAATTCATCATATCTGTCACTCAAAGCGTTGAGCTCATTACTGTAAAAGCGAAGATCAATAAAATATTTTAGTTTTGCCAAGTCTGACGAGTATATATAAACCTGAATGAAGTGTTGAAAACAGCACAAATGCCATGCTGATAGATATTGATAAATATGTCTTCTAATTTCATACTGTTCGGGAACCCCTGCATCTCGAACAAGATTGTTATGCTAACAAGGAAGCTCCTTCATGTTTATTTTATTTCGGTGATCGACACCAATTCTCTTCAAAGATGCCTTGCTTCACGTGAGAAGACTGAAGACATCAGCTTCGCTCTTCCGCCTGACAACCATAAGTTTGCTACGCTCTTTCGCCATCTATCAGCGAAAGAATGCATAACGGGAGAGTGTATGACGGCTCTGGGACAGCTAATTTACTTTGAATGTCATTTGAATAAAAAGGGAGGAGTAGCTTGGCACAATCGAGCACTTCTACGCTCGTAAGTCCTTTCAGTAATCCACAAGCATGGGAATAGATGAATCGACATGTAATTGCTCTTTCTTTTATACTGAATAAGTTTCGTTGAATCGGAAAATTAACAAATACAAAGGGAGTTTAACAAGGTGACTGGCCGGGAGCAGTAGCTCAGTGCATCATCTGATGTCGGTGCAGCGCCTCTGACCGGGAGGTCCTAGATTCGAATCCTGACGGCGGCAGGATTTTCGACACTAGCTTTTGAGCTAGGTCGAATTCAGTCGGTCTGGAGGAGAATTCTAGCGGCCGGCTGTTCTGATCGGTAGTTTTCCGTGGTTTCTCCGACCAACACCAGGCGAATGCCGGAGCGGTACCCTACCAAACGGGCCACGGACCGCGCGCAATCTGTCCTTCCTCTTCCTTGTCTTATTCTCTCCCCTTACACACACACACACACTTACACTAACATGCTCTCCACTACCACGTATTCCGGGAGACCGATCGGGAGCTAGAGCTTGTCCCGGCTGGGGCGGTGCCCCGCTGGTGGGAGAGTCCTGGTTGGGGGAAAAAACCCACTAGCCGACGGTAGGTCGGCGCCAGATCTCGCCATCCAGCAGGGGAAGATCACCGCCATCTCCCAAGACAAACATGCACTACACTAACGGGACTAATGATCAACGCAGTTGACGCGCCCGGAAACACGAAAAGATCAATCAATCAATCAATCAACAAGGTGACTGAAGGAACAGTAGCGCACTTATCGTTGCTTTTATAAGTTATCGACTTTCGTACGGTACTTTTTAAGATTTCTAGTAACTTTTATAAGTTAAACTTTTACATGAGATTGTTTCGTGGCAGTTGACATTCAGGATTCAGCCAAGGCTACCTAGCGGAACGCCACCCTACCTGCCGCAGATGGCTTTGGTTTAGCGGTCCGCCTGCTAGAGAGTACAAAAGTTGTTGCAATATTTCGGAGGTCACCGCTTTTGCCTTTTCTCTTATTTCTTGAGGTGCCAACTCGACCTCTGCTGATTCACTAGACATTATTAATTAAAGAATTGGCCTTGTTTTAAAGGGCAATCACATGACAGCAACATATAACACAAAATGACTCGAGTTCTGATCTTAACGCCAGTCAAATGTTCCCTCTACCATTATCCTAGTCAAAGAGGATCAAAGTGAAATTACGATTTAATTTCTTTTCAATAATATTCCACGTAAAAATACTAATAATAAAAGAAATTAAAACTGACAAACATAGTAAATAATATTAAATGCAATTTTAATGTACACAATCGAACGAAACATTTTCTGGAAAGATTCTCAGTGATTAATGAAGTGCCAATACTTAGTTTGTAAACTTCTCTGTGATTGGTCAAGAACCTGTATCATAATGAAATCTGTATCGTAATGAATATCATTATGCAACGGGTTGCAGCACTCAAATGACAAATATACACAATGGGAGTATAAAAAATCTATAAACGACGTATGGCCACTTGCTTGTGGTAATCAGTAGCTCTTGGTTTACTATACACCAATGAATGTGCGGATGCGACTTCATGAATTGCGACTGGTCTTCTGATTTTGTCGATGAATGGACTACATTCCCTTACTCGTCGGTTGACATTTTGCGTTAGAGATTGTAATTCCCTTAAAGATCCCTCATTTGCAGATTTTAATCATACTTAATCTTCTGTTTGCGATTACGTATTGAATCAAAATATCATTAATTTATTTCGTCTTATTGTGCGTTATATTTACATCATTATAATCTAGATTGACATTTAGTAGCTGTACCAGAGTTAACTAAAAAGAAATTAATGCGAACATATTATACGTCGGTATTTAATATTTTCAACAAAGTTGCATGGTTTAAAACTAATGAAAGCCATGAATGTATGAGGAAACCAATAGTTATGGCAAAATTCCCATTGAAATCCCACGCACTAATAATTGCAAGTAGAATGAAACATTCGGTCATTGATGTTTTAATATACAGCACAATTACCCGTCTTTTCATCCAAAGGATGCAATTCAAAACTCAACTATTTATTAAGATTAAAGGAGCAAAATTGAAGTCGTAATTGTTTTAGATACTCAAGCGAAATGTATTTATGAGCTTTGATATTTGTAAAAAAGTTTCGAATAATTAAAGTGAATTTTATTACTTGGCTTAAACATCTTTTGATAAACAAGCAGTTTTTTTCATTTCCATTTCATGCCTGCTCGGATCAACGTGCAAAATCAGAAAATTATGCAAACGCTGCTACATTTTATTTCATGGGTACTTCGTGTGGACAGAATCTGCTTCGCTTGTGCGCACTCATGGCTTCTCAAATTATTTATTTCAGCGAGTCTGTTCACGCCACGCTCGCAACGGTCCCAGCTGCCCTTTAACGGCCCAAACCTTCCAAAAGATTCTAGAGCAAAATGAATTCTGTTTGTTCCTTTACCGTTAAAAATAAGTTTTCTATAATTTGGCAACGAAAATATCTAGTTTTTGAAATGTTAATCCCTCGCTTTTCTAAATTTATTATTATTATTATTATTATTATTATTATTATTATTATTATTATTATTTTTATTATTATTATTATTATTCATCTTTCAACTATTAATAATTAAATTGTTGGGAAGGGACTCTGAAACTCAAGAACGCGTGCGCACATGATTTTCTCCCCCATACGTCACATACGGTTTTTGACTAAAAAAATAAATAAATAAATAAATAAATAAATAAATAAATAAATAAATAAATAAATAAATAAATAAATAAATAAATAAATAAATAAATAAATAAATAAATAAATAAATAAATAAATAAATAAATAAATAAATAAATAAATAAATAAATAAATAAATAAATAAATAAATAAATAAATAAATAAATAAATAAATAAATAAATAAATAAATAAATAAATAAATAAATAAATAAATAAATAAATAAATAAATAAATAAATAAATAAATAAATAAATAAATAAATAAATAAATTAATTCTAGTCCGTGATAGGCTAAGTCAGTTATTCCCTCCACGACTCTACGTCGGTCACCTGTGGTATGAACGCCGTTGGAACTAGTTAATTCAACTGGACACAACATGCGGTAGCGCACGTGTGAACCGCTGGCTCGGACTCCGTAGAAGAAGACGTGTAGTCTTTTTATGCGCTCAGCTTCAACTAAATGTCTCATGGCGTCATCTCATAGGTGAACCATGTCACTGCGTTTATGTAACGTGCCAGTGATTATATGTCAAAAAACTCGCGGACATACGTGAATCATCTGAACTGTGTAATTGTATTATGCCATTGATTGTATGTCAAAGGGAATTAACATGTTCTGCAATTTATATATTTCTGATTGGACCGGGAGCGGTAGCTCAGTGCATCAACTGATGTCACCGCAGCGCCTCTGACCGGGAGGTCCTAGGTTCGAGTTCTGACGGCGGCAGGATTTTCGACACTAGCTTTTCAACTAGGTCGAATTCAGTCGCTTTCTGGAGAGGAATTCTAGTGGCCGGTTGCTCTGATCGGTAGTTATCCTTGGTTTCTCCGATCAACACCAGGGGAATGCCGGAGCAGTACCCCATCAATACGGGCCACGGGCCGCGCGCGATCTGTCCTTCCTCTTCCTTGTCCTTTCCTCTCCCCTTACACACACACACACACACACAAACATGCACCACACTACCACATATTCGGGGAGACCGAACGGGAGTTTCGAGTTGGTCCTGGCTGGGGCGGTGCCCCGCTGGTGGGAGAGTCCTGGTTAGGGGGAAACCCCACTAGCCGACGGTAGGTCGGCGCCGGATCTCGCCAGCCAGCGAGGGAAGATCACTACCATCTCCCGATAAAAAACATGCACTACACTAACGGGACTAATGACCGAAGCAGTTGACGAGCCCGGAAACACGAAAAAAATCAATCAATCAATCTGATTGGAGAAGGAAGCAGTCCTGTACCCTCATACCTGATTACTGCTCAAATGACCTATCAAAGGGCTACAGACTATCTTGCACCAACCAAAATATCGTACAGCCCACCACCAACATCCCGAACGTGCAACTCGTTTGTACAAAACCTTTGCACTGCGCTAGATGAGAAACGTCGGTGCAGGTTTTGGTGTCAATTCATTACATGTTAACTTTTTAATTCAAGAGCCATTCTCCAGAGAGAAGAAAAGAAGGAGAAAGTCGATAAGTTGCACAGATGAGTGTGGTGGTGATTGATAGGAAGCATAGATGTCAGATGAAATGATTGCTCTGGGAGTACACCTTTACACCAATCGTAAAGGAATTCTTGAGTGACTTCTGAATGTATGCGTTAGAGTCACGATAGTGATATCATGTGAAATACGAGTACATGTTGTAGAAAACACTAACCTCGCATGGTGTGATATGAATTATGTGACGACAATTATTGTTGTGATATTTTCTAAAATTTGAAATGACGTTTATTTTAATCTTGCATGTTTTATAGAATGTTAATCTAATATTTAAAATAAATTATAACGTCCCACCTGAACCCATCCAATCATCCTGCACTCTGCATATCATTGTTTTAATATTAAAAATAGATTCAAACTGCATCCTAACTTTTGAATGTTCATCCCCTGAATTGCATTATACACCCGATATTCGCAAAAATATGTAGTAAACACTCTACTATTGTTCAGCTTTGATATTCAATTTCACAGAGAATCATATAGCCGTGTTCCGAAAATATTCTGTTTTCGTATCTGTCTCTCTTCTAGACCCCAAAACCTATTTTGAGGAGTTCGACGTATCGTTTCCGAGTTATGTGCTATGGTGTAGACTACAGGAGTTGAGAGTAATTCTCTACTCAGCAGTAGCACTATTACAAGGTTTTATGTTCATGATTTCTTATAAATTGTTTAAAAAAGTCTTTATTTTTAGCGTTATATACAAGATTAGTATACACGTTGATTTCAGTCACGGTGTGAGCTTCCCAAGCTCATTGAATTATTGGAGCGATATTAGGAATATAGAAGACAGAATTTTAACGCTCAAAAGAATAAATATTATCACATTTTAATTTTTCTTCAGTTTCTTGACACATAACTAGGCACTTTCATCAACTAGAAACCCGGACACTTACGTCAGAGTTCCAAACTGCTGTTCAAGTGAGATTTTTCTGTAGTTTCATGCTCCCGTAAGAAAAGAAACAGACTAGGAGGACGATATTAGGGCAGCCTGCTCAATATTGCTTTTAAAAGCATTTATCGCTACTCTTATTTGTAACGACAATCACATTATTCATAATAGTTTTGTGCATTTACAACTGTTGCCGAAGTTATATTGGGCTTAATATGCAAGTTTTCGAACAATTAAAAAATTTTAAAAAAGGTACAAGTAGTGGTTTTCAATCATTCTAATTCTCAAAACCGTTTGATGACGAAAGAAACAAAGAGATGAGTCTGATAGACGAACGCGTTGTTTGAACACAGTTGGATTATTTTCGTATTTTCTGAAAAGCAGTGACCGCTGACGAGCAAGGAGCTTTCCTGAGAACGAGTAGGGGGAGGGGGAAGGCGCCAACGGGGTGTGGAGTAGCGGATGCGACCGCGCCTTTCCGGTACTAACGTCGTCGCCGTCGCCGTCGCCGTCGCCGTCGCCGTCGCCGTCGCCGTCGCCGTCGCCGTCGTGGCGGCACCTTTTCTCGCCGCTGCGCTGTCGTCCTTTTTCGCGTCGTCGGCAGAGTATCGGCGCAGCGAGCTCCGCGTCCGGTTCTCTGGAGCTGCCACGCCCACGTGCGCGGCGGCGCCCCCACCCGCGCCAGCTGCAGTGGCCTTTGGTCCCGTTAGTGAGGGGCAAGGGTTTTAACCCGGAGATGGCGGTTTGCCTCCCCGCTAGATGGCGAGATCCGGTGCCGACGTACACGTTCGTTTGGGAGAGATTTCCCTCTCCAGGTATCTACTCCAAGAGGGCACCGCCCCAGTCAGGAGAAGCTATAAGCTCCCTATTGCTATCCAGACATGTATGGTAGTGTAGTACTTTTAAGTGTGTGTGTGTAAGGGGAGAGGATAGGAAGAGGTAGGAAAGATCGCGCGCGGTCCGTGACCCGTTTGTTAGGGTACTTCCGCGGCATTCATCTGGAATTGATGGGAGAAACCAAGGAAAACAACCGATCAGAGCAGCCCACCGTAAGAATTCTCCTCCAGATTGCTGCTGCATTCGTCCTGGCTGTGCAGCGTGTTGAAAATCCATTTTCGTCGGGAGTCGAACCGCGTCAGTCAGAATCGCCGCCGTCAACCTACCCCTCTGCCCCTCCCCCTGCTCATCCCGTCAATCGTCACGCCACCGCCATCCATTGCCGTCCCCCCCCTGCGATCTTCCCCTTCATCTGAATCATCCATCAATTTCCACCGGGAGCGGTAGCGCAGTGCATCAACTGATGTCAGTGCAGCGCCTCTCACCGGGAGGTCCTAGGTTCGGCGGCAGGATTTTCGACACTAGCTTTTCAGCTTGGTCGAATTCAGTCGCTGCCTGGAGAAGAATTCTAGCGGCCGACTGCTCTGATTGGTAGTTTTACGTGGTTTCTCCGATCAACACCAGGCGAATGTCGGAGCAGTACTCTAAGAGACGGGCCACGGACCACGCGCGATCTTTCCTTTCGCCTTCCTTGTCCTATCCTCTCCCCTTACACACACACACTTACACTAACATGCGCTACACTACCACATACTCCGGGAGACCGGTCGGGAGCTTAGAGCTTGTCCCGGCTGGGGCGATACCCAGTTGATGGGAGAGTCCTGGTTAGGGGTAAACCCCGCTAGCCGACGGTAGGCCGGCGCTGGATCTCACCATCCAGACGTTGAAGGTCACCACCACCTGCCTATGAAAAAACATGCACTACATGTATGGGAGTAATAACCTCGGACTGATGACGCGCTCGAAATCACTAACAACCAACCAATCCTCGTACCCCATCCTCCCCTTTCCATCCGTTCCTTTTCCGCTCTTGAAATGCATTCCCCATTTCTCTTCCCGCCTCCTTCCTCACCCTCTTTCTTCCTCCTCCTGTTCGGGCGCCGCCCTCTCAGCGCCGCGGAGCGCGACCGTGCCTCGTGTGTGCCCAGCCGAGCGTCCCACGCTGCCGGGCTCCGTGCGTGGGGCTCTCCCGGCCTAGCCCAGGCCAGGGAGCTCCGAGTGGGCGAGGGCGCAGGGGTGGGGGGGGGGCAGTACTCCTCCGTTGAACGTGGCCCGAAAAACATTTAAATTTTCGCTTTTTGATGTGCATACGTTTGTCCTTAGTTTGACCGAGTTTGTCCACCCTTTACAAAATTTTTACCAGCTTCCGTTCACAAATTAGAGAAAAAAATCGGACCAACTTCACACTTTTACAAAATTACGAATTTTGCCTAAAATATTAAAAAAAATACCAACATTTCAAGTGCGCTTTTGTTTGTTCATCGTTTGACCATCTTTAATCACTAACTAATTATTTTTACCATGTTTTCCCTAGCAGATACTGCCGAAAACCGGATTCCATTGCATCCAGAAAGTGTGAACATGGCCCGAAAAAGAAATGAGGAATACAATATTTTGTGTGGATTCCTTTGTCCATCATTTGACCATTTTTGTCCACCCTTTAGAAATTTTGTACCTGGTACGATTCAAAAATTGAGAAAAAAAATTCCCCGCCTTGTATCAAAATCGCCACATTAGCAACAAACAAATAGAAATTTCAAAACTTAAATTTGCAATCGTTTCTTCGTCAGTTATCCCTCACCTTCGCTTCCCAGTTAATCCCCTTTCACTTTTCGTTTCTTGAGAAGAAGCCCGACTGCATCCCGGTCAGTTTTCCCTCACCCTCCCTTTCCAGTTAATCCCCTTTTTTTTTTCCCACTGCATCCCGCGGTCAGTTTTCCTCACCCTCCCTTTCCAGTTAATCCCTTTCACTTTTCGTTTCTTGAGAAGGCAATAGCCCGACTGCATCACGCGGTCAGTTTGCCTACACCCTCGCTTCCCAGTTAACCACCTTTCATTTTTCGTTTACCCGAGAAGGCGCAGCCCGACTCCATCTCTTTCATCTGGGGTTTCGTAAAAATTAATTGTAAACATTTTAGTTAAGTTTGAATTCGTAACTAGCGAATATGAATATTCTCACACTAGTCTAGAGAAAACCTTGAACATGGCAGAGCATGGGTTAACATAGCAGAATCTTGGCAGAACATGGTAGGGTTGAATGGCGGGTGAGGTGTTCTGTTTTTGTTCTTCATAGATTACAGTAGCTCGGGGTGAATGCCAGGCTGCCGCATAGCGCGCAGACAGGTGGAGCACATAATACTGTAACTCAATTCTAATTTTATTTTCAACTTCCGTCTTTGTATTTAAAATGCTTTCAAACAATTTTGGAAAACTTTTTGCATGTTTTAAACGTCTATTATATTTTTACAAGTTGTTGTTAAGTGTTGGTTTCCACGAACTTCTTACACCAACTCACTCCTTGTAAACTATACATTTACATTTGTATCTACATATTTAAAAAAATAAGGTATTCTGCCATGGCTTCGTTTAGAGCTTCTATTTAACCGATTGTTGAATTTTTTCTTTTAAAAGAAAGAATATGATCCCTAGATGTGTGATCAGATATTGTTTGTGTTGATTCATCAACATTTACGGTGTAAATTAATTAATTAAATCATTTTTTAATAGTACGCTTATCAATAGTCAATTGTTTTCTTTCAAAGGGTGGCAGTTTCAAAATCGATATACATGAGTTCACGCTGCTTGATGTTTTGTTTTGATTGTTGAGATTTGTTTACAATTTTTCAAGGTTTTGTTTCAGTGTAATTGCATTGTGGTTTTGACAGTTTGCATGTATTTGCTTCTGCGGTGTATTTTGCAGAGAACATTCGCACAGTGGGTTTTGCTCGGTTGTACTTTAGTGAAGTTGTTTACAGGTTATGTCGAATTCCGAATCGTTGTCCCCGTGCCCCAAAAGACGCAAACGTACATTAACTGGACGCAGGGAAAGAGAAAGTCAGCGTAGGTGTCGTGATAGTGAGGTCATTTCGTTTTCTATTGGGTCATTGTTATGAAATGTCAGTTTTGTTCCGCTTTGTACTTTCCATGTGAGAGAAATGCTGCAAACGATTTACTCTGTGTTGCTTAAATGGGAAAATAAGTATACCTTCGAGCAATATGCCAGAAGAAATCAAACGGTTGTTTATAGGAGATGATGTCACATCAAAAAACTTCAGAAATAATTTCCTTCAGTATAATAGTGCTCTTTCTTTTGTGCCGATATTGCATTGCCATCTGGTCATGGGCCATATGTGTTCAAAATTTTGGGAACTCATCACAGAATATCTTCGTTATGGATCCAAATCAATATCAGATCAAGATCCAAACAATGCAATATATTGTGAACATTAGTCTGGGTACAGTGTTTTACATTTATCTCAGATCTCACCGTCAAATTTTGACGGGTTCTCACTAGTATTATATTACATTTTCTAAATAAATTGTATGCGTTTGACATGTGGTTAGGAGTAAGAGCGGGCTTAATGGCACGAGCCTCGCCATATCAATAATGCCAATCTTCCGAAATGTGTTTGTTAACTCATCGAAATAAGATGATGTTTGTGGTAGATGGTTTATTTTTGTTTCAGAAACTTTTTGGCCGTGGCTTTCAATGTTGACAGTGCTCTAAAAGGACATGCAAATGTTTCTTGAAAGCTGGCCGAAGGGGATACATTATAATCGATCAATGTGAAAAGCAGACAACGGGAAACAGGAATCAATCATTATACCAAGGAAGAAATCAGAAAGGGTCGCAGTCGGGCTTTCTTTCTGGAGAGGTAGGTGAACGTGTTAGGAAAAAGTAAGTATGTAAGTCAGTATGAACACCCGATCAACCGAAACTTTATGCGAACTAGAGTCTATGGCATCATTCTGTGACCATTTGGTTTGGTTGGTTTTTTTTTTTTTTTTTGTTCTCATGGAACTAACCGGTTTCATCCGAAGGAAGCAGTATCAAGATTTCATTACGTCAACGGTCCATAGTTTTCTGTTGAGTTGATAGCTTCAGCCTTCTCTTTTCTGCAAAAAGTGTCCGCTATACTAATTGGACGTCCGTGACACTAGGGTTGAATTGGACGGTGTCATTGATTGGACGATTGTCTGATGAATTGGACGTCCGCGTGACTAGCGTAGTGTTCACTACCCAGTCCGTACCTACTTGCTCTTAGATTCAAAAGTCTCCTGCAATGCGCGAAAGTCACGTAGACCTGCGCAAAAGCAACTCCGAAACAAATTGTTTAAGGGTAGACGTATTAAGTAAAATATAACAAACCGCAAAGTAATCGTTACTTACGAGCGTAAAGGTCACACGTTACGTTAGAGCGAGCCGATGACGGGAGTTCGCGAGTTCGGTCCTTGGCCAGGTGCCAGAAATGTGCTTCATGTGTTAAACATGAAGCCCGAGCCCTGCCTGGATCGTGTTTCTAGATTGACTGCTCTGAACGAGTTTCGCTTCCAGGGGAATGTCGGAGCGGCACCGCATTCAAAGAGCCGGGAACCGAACGCAGTCCTCCTTCCATCTCCGGATTCAAACGAATTCAGCGCTGGGAACGTCCTTCACCGTTCCCTCGTCACCGGAGGAAGCTGCAGTTAAAGGAAGGCAGCGGCCTTTGCCTTGTAAGGGGATACGGAATACCCTGCCCTGGCAATGTTAAATGTTCGCTGAAATGCTCAGAATCTATTGAATTTAGACCTATGAAATTTTTACTGGCAACAGATGTATTACTCATATTATGACAGAAATAACGATTTCGAAAAATGGTTAATGATTTTGTAAATATTTTTGACCACGTTTTCTAATACATGAAGTTCTCTACAATGAATGATACTAAAGTAATCGGAAAAAATATTTCAGTAAATGCAGAAGACCTTTATTAACAACTTTTGAAGGTGTCAGTTTCTTATTACAAAAGTAAGCTGAAAAAAGGAACATTTAGTATTGAAAATATATCTTTCCGAGAAATAGGCTCAAAAGATGCAACCCTCAGAGCATGCCAGTACGAGAACATGCCTCATCAAAACAAGCATTTTCCAATAACTTCCTTTTTGACACATGTTTTATGTTGATTGCCTTGACAAGGTAAAGTTTTCAACTTATTTTCTGCATTTCAAAGTCTTTCAGTTTTTATGCACTAGATTATGCAACACTATTCGACAGTATTGGAGCTAGCATCTCGAGTCCAATCTGAAGAGAACATTCAATATAAATAATAAAATACTTGTTAGCGTGAACGTAACTGAAACAACATTTTAAAGAGGACATTATGGTTATTTACAAACAATCAAATTTAAGGAAACATTTTTTTTAACTGCAAAGTCGTTCCGCGTAACATTTGCACAGATGATTGTTTTCTAGAAAGGCAAAAGAAGGATGCGTTCGTGTGAAGCTAAAGTAAAGTTGAATAATCCGTGTACGGAGGAAGTTTATGAAGTCCGAGAGGTCAATATAGAATTAGCCCCTTGTCGGTGTCGGGTCTTGTACTGCAGGCATAATGCCCGCGCGAGCCGCCCACTGACACCTACCGTCGCCCACGCCGCTCCGCGCGGCGCAATTGCCTGCTCCCACGTGCGCTGGCGGCCACTCACTCTCTCTCTCTCTCTCTCTCTCTCTCTCTCTCTCTCTCTCTCTCTCTCTCTCTCTCTTCCCTCCCTCCCTCTCTCTCCCTCCCTCCTCTCTCTCCCTCCCTCCTCTCTCCCTCCCTCCTCTCTCCCTCTCTCCTCTCTCCCCCTCCCCTCCTCTCCCCCTCCCTCTCTCTCCCCTCCCTCTCCTTCTCTCCCTCTCTATCTCTCCTTCCTCCCTCTATCTCTCTTTCCCTCCCTCTATCTCTCTTTCTTCCCTCCCTCTCTATCTATCTCTCTTCTTTTTTTTCTTTCAATTGTCCCCTCGCCAGTATTAAATTAACTGGATACAGTTTAGTGCTCCATCATTTCTGCTTATGGGGCTAATGGACATGCTTTATCTTAAATAAACTACCTTAATTTAACTTGAATCTAAATACATTATGCCAGTTTGGGTGAATGTTATGATTTAATTTGATAATTCTTGACTATTTCTCTGTAAAGTTCTTGGTATTGTTCATATTTTTGTTTTTCACTAAAACATTTTTGCTCTCGTTCTTACTTAGTCTATATGTACAAAGGCTCGCCTGCCCGAGCACACACGCATAGGCTGCTGGTATGCTGCAAACAAGAAAACAGCCATGTTTCTAAACATGGATGCTTAAAATTAAAACATTGATATCGTCGACCATAATCTTTCGATTTATTAGACATGTTTTTCAAACTTCGATTAGTAGCCATTGAATACCACACGGCGAGGAGGGGGTTGATTTTATTTTAAAGCTGCCTCGTTTATTAATTTTTAATTGATATTGAAGTAGCTCAGTGCATCAACTGATACCACTGCTGTGCCTCAGTCCGAGAGGTTCTAGGTTCGACTCCCGGAAATGGCAAGATTTTCGACACTAGCTTTTCAGCTAAGTCGAATTCAGTCGCTGTCTGGAGGGGAATTCTAGCGGCCGGCGGCTCTGATCGGTAGTTTTCCGTGGTTTCCCCGATCACTACCAGGCGAATGCCGGAGCAGTACCCTAACAAACGGGCCACGGACTGCGTGCGATCTTTCCTTCCTCTTCCTTGTCCTATTCTCACACCTTACACACACACTTACACGAACATGCACTACACTACCACACATACCGGGAGCCAGGTCAGCAGGTTAGAGTTAGTTCCGGCTGGGGCGGTACCCCGTTGGTGGGAGATACCTGGTTGAAGGAAACCTGGTACCTGCTTGTAGTCGACGGTAGATCCGCGCCGAATGTCGCCATCCAGCGGGGGAAGATCACCACCACCTCCAGAGGAAAACATGCACTACACTTACAGAACTAATGACCTCGGTAGTTGACGCGCCCGGAATCACTTAACAACCACCACCACAAAATCGAAAGACTAGGAAGAACGATTTTAATGTCTGTAATCTTCAAAGTTAACTCAGAGCTTAAATCAAAGTTTGCAGGTATACGTGCCATTAGAGTAGGTTCTGAAAATACATGAAACATTGTTTGAATTTACATTTTCGTGTTCGGTTTCAGGCTGCGGGATTGATCAGATCTTGGACAGGGTAGTATATGGGACTAGATTCTTTGAAACAGAAGTTATCGGAGTAGCGAGTGCTTTGCATACACGAGGCCACAATGTGAATAAAATGTGAGCAATTTATCTGTATCTGGAATTTTCAGAATGCTTCATTAATATTAAAATATATTCACTTACTTTTTTCGTCTCCTATGCACTTTTGAGAAAAGAAATTTTAAAGGAATTTTAAAGATCAAAACTATTATGGTAATGATTTATGCTGCTACTAACGTGTAACGTTAAGATAATAAAATATTATTTGTTCTACTTCACCTTTGTAAGTAATTAATTAATTGACAGAAAGAAATTAATTGAGTTGGAAGCAAATATTGTGCTATTTTCTTGGCACCAAATCTTCAATGCGAGAATGAAGTAAACTGTGAAGTACTACTTCTACTACGTAAATAAGTTATTTATTATTCATAATAATGCTGCGAGTTTATTTAGGAAACCGAGCATAGATTGTTCTAGCTCACAAATAAAGAGTGACAGAATTTCTTGTTTATAGTGGGTTCAACATCTATTGAGAGATGAAGGAGAAAGTGTCTTCTCAGTCAACAGCAAAGGAGGCTTATATCATGTAGTTAACATATGTTTATTTTCTCGCTACTGCTACCGCAATGCAGAGAAAGTATCGTAATGTTGCAGCGGAAAACACCGAATATCGACAGAAAAACTGTTATTGCCGGGTCCTGGTAACGAAAAATTTTCCTTTCTCTGTAATATAAATGTGAATATGTTCTTGAATCCGGGGAGTGGTTTTCGTATTTTGAGTTTTATTTCATTTTATTAAGTCCCGTGGGAATGACACTACTGATCTGCTGTAGTTGTGCTCGTATGTAATGCAAATACCTTGGTCGCAAAGTGTAAATAGCATTTATGGGGCTGTATGAGACCGTTTCGGAGAGGTAAGTCCGGACTGTGCAGCATGGCAGCAGACGTTATGCCCGGGATGGATTGTGTTTGTTCGACGCAGCTGGAGAGGGTTTGTCTTAAATTGAAGCCACGCAGCTGCCCTAGAGGTGACTACCTACACAAATGACAACACGTGTCAACGCATT
This sequence comes from Teleogryllus oceanicus, assembly GCA_964035755.1. Lineage (NCBI taxonomy): Eukaryota > Metazoa > Arthropoda > Insecta > Orthoptera > Gryllidae > Teleogryllus > Teleogryllus oceanicus. The sequence continues at coordinate 21,918,315 of CAXIVR010000014.1, read as the reverse complement.
CACAGGTTGGTGTAAGCACACTCAACTGTTATTTGCATGTGGACTTTGCGACACAATACTGTTAGCAGGTATGCGTCCATGTATAAACACTACTTGCTCTGTGCGTTGAATACACAACTGCAGTGGATTTCATTTACCCTTTAGCCGGCAATGTGGAGACACATTCTGCGTGTAGTTCTGGGATCAGGGAACAGGACTCTCTGGGCCAGTCTCTAACATTTACAGCAGTTCTCGATTGGTTTGGTTTTTTTCGTCTTTCCAGGCGCGTCAATTGGTCATTAGTCCCGTTAGTGTAGTGCATGTTTTTTTCTCGGGAGATGGCGGTGGTCTTCCCCCGCCGGATGGCGAGATCCGGCGCCGACCTACCGTCGGCTAGTGGGGTTTCCCCCTAAACAGGACTCTCCCACCAGCGCGCGGGGCACCGCCCCAGCCGGGACAACCTCTAAGCTCCCGACCGGTCTCCCGGAATATGTTAGTGTAGTGCATGTTAGTGTAAGTGTGTGTGTAAGGGAGAGAATAGGACACGGAAGAGGAAGGAAAGATCGCGCGCGGTCCGTGGCCCGTTTGGTAGGGTACTGCTCCGGCATTCGCCTGGTAGTGATCGGGGAAACCACGGAAAAATACCGATCAGAGCAGCTGGCCGCTAGAATTCTCCTCCAGGCAGCGACTGAAATCGACCTAGCTGGAAAGTTAGTGCCGAAAATCCTGCCGCCGTCAGGACGCGCACCTAGGACCTCCCGGACAGAGGCGCTGCAGTGACATCAGTTGATGCACTGAGCTACCGCTCCTGGTAGCAGGTCTCGAGAAAAGTTTTACATCTGCCCAGTGATTCCGAGCTTATCCGGATAAATTTCGACCCTTGAAATCTCTTGGGAAACGTATTTCTAAGGCAATCTTATTCGGTCGGCATTCTACAAAAAAATATGTGAACGGCCTGCATTGTTCGAAACATCCTTATAATATAGTGTTTAATATGATCTCTCGAAAAATATGTGAAGGGGTCAAGTGTTGTACAATGGCAATTATAAAGTGTGTTCCTCCTTGTATGTTTTAGCTGTAGAGCTACACTTCCTCAAAATCTGTATGGGCTTAATACTTTTCTTTAAGTAGAAAATATGTGCTGTTATTGTTTTGAAATCGAAATGGCCCTCTGAAAATGTTCAGTTTTTTTTTTCAACGCCAATAAATTACATTATATTCTATCATGGCTCTCGCTTAAAATGTTTGATCTAACCTTGTGTCCTTCGAATGATACAAGTTTAATTTGATCCCCGTGTCAAAGAAACGGAGACTCTTCCTTGTCGCTTTCTTTTGAGAGATAGTATGCATCTTTGATCTCGGTGAATAAGCTGATATGTCAAAAAAACTTAATTTTGCAGGGGAGCTAAAAACAACTTTAAACTAATGTTATAAATAAGGTATTAATGATAACCAAATAAAATGTACACAAAAATAGTTTTGTTGGAATACCTGAAATAGTTGAATACCGTGAAAATACCTTCGTTTGAATATCATTAATCCCTAATTTAATTTATTTAAACGTTGTTTTTGCTCTCCTGTAAAATTAAGTGTTTATGACATATCAGCTTATTCACCATGTATTGGAATTGATATTCTACCATGCGATCTTTTCTCTTTTATTGCCGATGTCTTGTTTAGCGGTGCTCTGGGTCCATCCGTGTCGTTGATGCATAGCGAGTTATAATAACAGTTGTTAGTGATCAGGGTGAGAACAACAGACATTAATGAATGCTTTTACGGTTAGTGTGTTATTTTATACGTGTGCTTGTACGGTTAACGTTTTCAAGTCGTTTCTACTTCGTATCTTTTTCTTTATCCTGATTGGTTACTTCTCCCACAGACTCGTTAGGAACAGAAATCTGGAAATATTCTGAAGTAGAATAATACAACAGGGAATTACTGCCACAATTCAAAGTTCTCTCATTTTATTTTATTTAAAGCGTTTCGTATGACAAAGATTGCAGTCGTTCTTAAGAAAAAAACTAGTTACAGTTTATCGCTAACATCCACTACATATTAGACAACGCTAATCCTAATAAAAATCCCGAGAATTGTTTCTTGCTATGAAAATTCTTAGATTCACTTCGGATATTGGATCGCTTCCACAGTTTCATAGCCTTACTGATAATAATGGCGGATTTGTGTTCCTAAGTAATAGCCAGGTGCTAGTAGTAGTGAACGTTGAACATTCTAAAAAAGAAGAGAGAAAATTAATTATAAAATTTTCTCCCCAAGAAGTTACATGTTTGTAACAGAACATCGGTGTCAACGACTTGCATCTGTCAGACAGTTCTACCAACTGAGAACGTTCAGGTACATTACCAGATCCGTTGGGTCCATTTCGAAAACAAGATAAGGCCCTTTGAGGGCGCGGGCCGCGTCATGGGCAGCCAAGGCGAGCATTTGCCGCCCCGCCGGAAAGACGGGTGGCCCTCCCTTCCCACTCGGGGCGGGGGGCGGGGTAGGGGACGAGCCGGAGCGGAGCTGGGCTAGGCTGGGCGGGGATGGGCTAGGCTGGGCGGGGATGGGCTGCTGGCGGGGCGATAGGCTGCAGGCGGGGCTGGGCTAGGCTGGGATGGGCTGGGCGGGGCTAGGCTGGGATGGACTGGGCGGGGGGGCGGGCGGGCTAGGCTGGGCGGGTCTAGGCTGGGCGGGGCTAGGCTGGGGGGGCTAGGCTGGGCGGGGCGGGGCGGGCGGGGCTAGCCTGGGCGGTCTAGGCTGGGCGGGCAGGCTGGTGGGGCTAGGCTGGGCGGGGCTAGGCTGGGCGGGCGACTGGGCGGGACGGCTGGCTGGGCGGCTAGGCTGGGCTGGGCGGGGCTAGGCTGGGCTGGGCGGGGCTAGGCTGGGCTGGGCGGGGCTAGGCTGGGCGGGGCTAGGCTGGGCGGGGCTAGGCTGGGCGGGGCTAGGCTGGGCGGGGCGGGGCTAGGCTGGGCGGGGCTAGGACTAGGCTGAGCGGGGCGAGAGAATGGGAGGAAGGGGCGACGCGTTCCCCTCCGGCGCGGCGGCTGCTCTCGACGGGCCCCAAAATGGCGTCACATGGTCGATGACCTCCAATAATAGAGATGGCGCCAAAAGAGGAAGATAAAACCGACCAGTTCGTCGTGAGGACGGCGGGACAGCCCGACACGCGACGCCGAGGCTGCGGTCGACAGTCGTCTTGAAAAGGAGGGGGAGGGGAACAAAGTGTGGGGAGGAGTCAGGGATGAAGCCGATGGGAGTTCATAGGATGCCCCCAGCAGCATTAGTTGACCTCGCAGTAAGATTTTGTAGAATGTGGAAAACTTACAAGAATCCGAAATAGCAAGTCATTCTTATTTATCTATTTATCCGAACAATTTCGTAAGAAATAGTGTGTTTAAAAGAATAGGTTTTCTGTTCTTATTTCAAATAGTGGAAACTGCATAAACAAATACGTCAAAAGGAAAGGTAATATGCATGAATTGGTAGTTGAATTGGAAAGGTATATGCATGAATTTTTAATACTTCATTTTAACGCATTCTGCAAACCCCTTTGCTGTCTTTTTTTTCGGCGAATTTCCTCTCAATTAGTAAAACCAAATTTGATGTTGATATGAGAACGCACCTTCATATTGATGATGAGGGGTTGATCAACAATGTTCCTTTATTTCAAAAAATTAATACATTAGCAATCATTTCATATTTTATGGATGCAATTAATTATTTTAAAATTACCACATTCAAACATTTCAACTAGAAATTACGAAGTGTAGTAGTGACAGCTGTGGTAAGGATCAAATGGTAACAGATCTGGCGTTCGAAAACAAGTGAAACGGTGCACATTTAAGCTTAGAATGGAGGAGCAAGAGCGATTGACAAATCACAATGACCGAACAATCCACCGAACGGACATACGCAATAATACCGGGCACCGGTACCTAACTGATGAGTGGAACACGGAAGGCTCTCATTGGACGCAAATGTTTGTTTAGGACGCATCGCCATCAACGTCGTGAATTCTCCGATCAACACCAGGCGAATGCTGGAGCAGCACACTAACAAAAGAGCCACGGACCGCGCGCGATCTTTCCTTGTCCTATTCTCAATACTTACACTCATGTGCACTACACGAACACACGTGCCGGGAGACCAGTCGGGAGCGAGCTTAGGGCAGTCCCCCCGGTGGGAGATACCTGGTCGGGGATAAGCCGACGAGTAGATCGGCCACGTTTCTCGCCATCCAATGCGGGACGATCACGTCACCTTCCACGATTAAGCACTACACTTATTGGACTAACGGCCTTAGCATTTGCCACGCTCGGAAACACTATATCAATCAATGCATCCGTGAATACGTCTGCCTCTTTATTCCCGCCGCTCGTGAACTTCAGTAACGGCGTCGTGTTGTCTGTGCTTCATCGGGGCGTGGCGTCGCGTGGTGTGGCGGGTCGGGTCGGGTCGGTCGGGTCGGGTCGGTCGGGTCGGGTCGGGTCGGGTCGGGTCGGGTCGGGTCGGGGCGGGGCGGGGCGGGTCGGGGCGGGGCGGGGCGGGGCGGGGCGGGGCGGGGCGGGGCGGGCGGGGCGGGGCTGGGCGGGCGGCGTGGCGTTGTTCGGGTCGGGGCGGCGTTGTTCGGGTCGGAGCGGGTCGTGCCGGGACGGGACGGGACGGGGCGGGAAGGATGGGGCGGGTTGTGGCGGGGCGGGACGAGACGAGCGGACAGCTGCGACAGCGTCGGCGGCCGCTCCGGCCGGCCCGCCCGCTCGGCCGCACGCGCGCGCGGACACACGCCCGCCCGACACGACGCGCCTGACACGAATTTCGTTTGTCGCCGTGTGACGCTCTGCCTCTGATCCTTCGCCGCCGACGCCGACGCCGACGCAGACGCCGGGGGACGGGCCCGGGCCTGTGACGTGGCACCGCTGCGCGCGGCCTCGCAGCTATTGGAGGAAATTGAATTTTGGGGATTGGATTGTCCTTTTTTTTCTGGCTTTGAAGCAGACCGTCGACTCTACTCGGCCGATCAAACCATTTCTCATGGGTGATGAGGGTAGTTGGTGGTCGTTGGAATTTTGCGGTCGATACTGGTCGTGTGGAGTTCTATTTTTGAGGGGATGCTCACTTCACTTTACATCCAATGTTGTGCTTCTCTGTTCGTTACAGAGAAGCACCGGCGTTGTGGTCGGCGATACAACTGTACGTGATTACAAAATCCTAAGCATGTTTTGAATCGGGAGTGAATTCGTTTGCCCAAAATGTCGAGTCAGGAATACTATCTTATAACACTGCTTGATTACATACGCAGTCAAATTAATTCAAATTTGGCACGGTATCGTAAATATAAACAATTATAACCACCCTTAGTACCGTACAAAACAATCTTTCTTGTGAGGTTTCCCTAATTTTTCTTTAAGTTGTAGTTATCAGTCGAGTGTGTTTAGAACCACTCGATTGAAAAAAAGGAAGGGCCTGACTGCTTAGGAATTACAAGTGAATTGTGCGTTTATAATTTCAGTTTCAGCTTCTGAACTGAGCTTCAGTTTCTGAAGTTCTTTTATGCTAAATTCTTTCTTTCAATACACAGCGTTAATCACATTTTTGACGACGCTCACATCTTTTTGAAGTTGGTACTACATCGTGCAGGTGTTTCTTCAACTTTTTTACGAAAAGAACCTAACTGTATACACAGGCGGTTTTTTTTTCGTCCGAGAAACAAAGAATGTTTTCCTTACCATTTTCACATGAAGGAAATATTTCATTGGGGGCTTTGTGAATGGTGGTATGTGAAAGCCCGTGACGTATTACATTGTGTGAGATTGCAAATTTATTGCCTTTCTCCTCTGTTATTAATTTCTTCTTTCTCAGATAGAATGTGATTGAATAATTCATTGTGACCTCCGCGAACGGTAATATTTTTTTTTAAGTTACGTCGTTATTTACCTGGATAAAGTATGTCAATAACTCTACTCCGACACGATTTACACACATTTTCTCTTGAACGAGTTCAGTATATCCAACGTGTACATTCGCAATGTATGTGGAAGCGCAGAAGTGACACTGCTCATACATGTGTTCGCTAAACTCAGAAATTATTCGTCGAAAGGAAGCATGCAAATCCAGTCGAATAAGAAAGCGGTCACAGTGAAGCCGAAATTTCAGTCTGCCATTTTTGTCCGACGTTGCGAAATCGTTGAAACACGACCTCTTCCGACGTCGTCCTGAAATATCGGCTGTCGGTCAAAGTTCGTTCGGTTTGGTTTTCTACCTCCGACGTCGGCCGACCGAAATTTCGTCCAAAATTGTCTCCATCAGTCATCATCCTCTTTCTCTCAGTTCCAGCAAATTTTTATTACGTCTGATAATACCGTATCAAATACGTTTCCTTGCGAATTTGTGTTGGATGAGCAGGAAACCGGAGAGGTTCGGATTTCCAAACACGTATCCTATTATCAAAGTCATTATGAGGGGCCGGATTTTAATGAAATAGCATTTTTTCCCCTTTCACTTTAGATAAATGCTGTTTAGTATAGAAATTCATTTTATGTTATGACGAAAGGAAATGACCCATTTTTATACTTTTTTCTTGCATTTTTCGTCGAATTCTACTAATAAGTCATTTTTTTCCTTTTTTCGTCATTTTTCATGTATTTTTCGGTGATTTCATTGGTTTTAATATCGTTTTAATGGTTTCTTCAAATATTATTTATGAGATGCAACAAATGTTCCCCACAGAATTCCTGAGTACCTATACGTATTACCCAATTCGAATATCTTAATTCACAAGTTCGAATGTCAGCCATTGTGAGTATGTAATCTAAGGTTCCTGTGATGCTTGTCAGCACCATTGAAGGTTCAGCCATGGACAGAGAATTTCTGGCAAATAACAATCCAAACCTAAAGTTTGAAACTGAACTTCATTTGAACGTATAAAAGAAGCCAGATTACATAAGTAACGTAAACACCACCTTGAGTTGTTCATCTTAACTGGTTTTGATCACATTTTTCATTGCATTTAGGTCCGTTTTAAAACATTTTAAGAGCATTTTATTGATCATTTTTGGCGATGTTTTGGGTCATCAAAATCCGCCTCGTAGTCATTACATTTATCGCCGTGCGCGACGCTGGTCGCTCGGACCGCGCCGATCTGGCAACGCCGCTCTCGCGCCGCCTCGAGCGCCGGCGAGGCGCGGCGGCCGCTGCTGCAGACGCGGAGGCGGCGGCGGCGGCGGCGCAGACGGAGGCAAGTGGGAGCGGCGCGGTGACATTAGAGGATTAGTGTCGCAAACAAAAGGCGGCCGCCGATCACCCGTCGCGGATCCGCGGGCCCGCGAGGCGCGGCGCGGTGGGACGGGGTGGGGTGCGAGGGGCGGGGCGGGGAGGGCTGTTCAGGCAGGACACTCGTCTGACGGCTGCGGCAGGCGGCGAACCTCAAAGCAGACGCGGCTGCGTGGCACACGTTGAATCCCCAAACACCGGAGCCTGGCCATGAGCGGCTCGCCCGCCCGCTGCCAACGCCGTCCTGTACCCACTTCCCACGTCACCGCCCCCGTCCCCGCTCCTGCTCCTCTCTTCTCTTCATTTCCCTTTCTTCCTCCTTTTCGGTTTCTTTTTTCTTCACATCGACTCGCTTTCATCCTCCTTTACCACGAAGTTTCCATAATTTCTCTTGCGAATATGCTAAAATTCAAGGTTAACGTGAAACCCGTTATTTTCTTGACTCGTCACATACCTTCTATGAATAGTACATTATCCTCGCACTTTTTCTTGAGCCCTCGCTACGCTACCTGCGAGAGGAGTGGGGAGTTTGGTTATTTTCACAAAAGGAATTTTATATCACATTTGTAGTGTTTTTTCCGATGCAAAATAGTTTCTATTAGACGGGAGCGAACATTTCTGGTTATCAGATTTTGTTTACAACACTTGTTGCTTTCATTGATTCTTAATTCAAGTAATGTTGGCAAAGGAGTGGGGGTAGGTATTCCGGGGCTCAAGAAAACGTGCGCGTATAATATCGTAATAAGAGATACACTTTATACAAGCAGGCCTATTAATATTCAAAATGTAGCTATTTCCATTAAACTAATGCAAATCGTTCGTAAATTCAAGCTAAAAAGTACAGATATTTCATTGGAGAAGTGATATAACTCCAATAATAGTCCAAGAAAATACTATAATAATTATTCTGATGGATAAGGGTTGCTGTTTGAGGGACAGCGTTGGAGTCGTTGGCTAGGCTTGAATCTTCGTTTGTCAGTCTTTTGGAGAGAGGTTTCTCCTTCACTGCTTCTCAAGATCTTTTCCTGAACGACAGCACTGGCATTTTCAGACCGGTCGGACTACGTGTTTATTTTACATAATGTTTCTTTTAAACGCGTTAATTGTGTTTTAATGTACAGCGTGTTTACTATCCTTACAGTCCAAAACACCTTTTCATTTCTTAAATTCCTTGCGGAAAAGGGATGTAGTATATTTTTTATCGATTTCCTCATTATAAATTATGTCTTCTGATGTAATTTTGTTTTTGGGGCATTTAAAATAATATTTAATAAAAATAGTTCGTAGTGTAATATTATCTTTTGGGAATATTTGCAATATTCTGTACATAACGTATTACAATAATGAAAATTGAAATTTTTCCATAAAAAAACAAACTCTGATGCCCTACACATGTCCTACGCAGCTTCTAGACCCGTACGTATTCTCCGACGTAATTATAGTCATTTGTGACAAATCATCAGCTGGACGTGTTTATCCACTTAGAAGCTTCTTTAAGACTTTCATTATTTGTATTGAGTCTCCCCATTGGATAACCGACTCGCGGCTGATGATGCGCCTCAAGCAACTACAAATAAATCGGACAAAAGATTTGCTTTCGTCTCATACTGTTCCGGCACGTCAAGCCATTGCTTCCATCTTCTCCTAAATAGCTGCTCACAAAGATCTCCATATCCAAATCGCATCTCATTCCTTCCCCCTCCCTTTCTACTTTCCTAGTTAATAGTTTCATACATGTACACCCGTTTTGAGACAAGATTGTTAGAACATAATTGATTATTAATAGATAAGTCCTGGGCCATTCTCCTGATGATGATGATGATGGTGATGATGATGATGATGGTGGTGATGATGATGATGGTGATGGTGATGGTGATGATGATGATGATGATGATGATGATGATGATGATAGATCATATGTATTTTTGCCTTTTTCCAACATTCACTAACCTCACTTTCAAGGCCCTCAGTTCTTGATGTGCCAAGTGTCCACATTATCCTTACTATGAATTTCGGATGTGGGAAGAAGAGCGTCATGCTTGAATTGTAAATTTACCCAATATTACTATTAATTAAGTCAACAAGTATTGATACATATTGGTTTGGCGGTGTGTTGTCGTTGGCATTTAAATAATTGAAATAATTCAAGGCATTGTCATTGTAAACAATTTGTTGGCAATGACAATTTCTTCAGTTATTTCAATTTCAAGTATTGGTATTCTTATTTGGAAAGGAGACTGCGTGGACCTTCAGTTCGCTGTGAAACTGTCTCTTACATACAGTCGACTCCAGTTATACTGAACTTGGATATAGTGAACCCTCGGTTACAGTGAACTTAAGTCACTAGTCCCGTTTCACTTACAATACAAATAAACATAAGAAGACTCGGTTATAGTACAACTGAACCTCGGTTATAGGGAACGTGGGAAATACGTTCTGGAAATTAATTGGATCTCTTATCTAATTAGGCGATTAAAAGGGTCTTTGGAGAGCTGGACTTGTTCCAACAGTGCAACAGGCAATGAAAGGTATCAAGACTGCATTACGATACTTAGAGACAGAGGACAAAGCAGAATCAAGTATGAAGAGAGCACGAACTCTGGAGAAGGATCTAGAGAAATTACTAACGAAAAATGTACGAAGCAAACAACTGATTATATTTAATTTTTTAAATACAAATAAAGATATTGAATTTTTAGTTGGTGCTCCTAATGAATTTAGCAGTATCTCTATATTAATAAAATCAATTATTATGGAGAACTTCCATTTAATTTTGACATCATTGAATACAGTGAACCTCGGATACAGTGAACCTCGGATACAGTGAACCTCGGATACAGTGAACCTCGGATACAGTGAACCTCGGATACAGTGAACCTGGATATAGTGAACCTCGGATATAGTGAACCTCGGATATAGTGAACTTCGGATATAGTAAACCTCTGATATAGTGAAACAAACGTGTTAGTCCGCAGAAGTTCACTATAACCGGAGTCGACTGTACTTAGCGGACAGACGTTTCCAGCTCCGCTAGGCTAGGAAAAAGACTCCTGAGTCCCTCCGGTTGGCCAGGCGTCCAACTGCTGCACCCAGGCGACCCACCTCATTCCTCATTTAGATTATGAAATATTTCAAAAGCCCTGATGCTGTTTTGTTCCAGCAACATTTTCTCCCGTAAAATGTTTTCCAATCTGAGACAATCTCTTGTTCTTCTTCCATGACGTCTCCTCGACCTCTTCAGTTCTACACACCCCATCGTATAACCATTTTTATGTCTCTTTAATGGCTTATTTGCATTGGAAAGGAATCCCCTCCGTATTCCTCCTGTGCTAAACACGATCGAAAATTCGCTTCTGGCGCTACTTCGGTTTCTAGTCGCCTAGTGGACAGCAGTATCAGAAACTGAAAATAATTTCTCTTGAATGACACATTATGGGGATATAGCAATACATTTTTCATTTTCAGGCGAGACGATTTCCCGAAAAACCGAACTATGCGTTATGACTACGACGAAGATTCGACTACATTGTTAGTAATGTTTAGATTAATTAATTTTTCTACTACTGACTTTTTCTGCTTACATACACGACCCGACATTGTGTTCTGAAGTGTGCGCATGAAAATGATCTTAATGTTGACCTGCATAACTACATTTATAAATCACCGAATTCCTCTTAGTAGTTTTGGTTGTGTTGGCCCTTTCGTTCCGATTGGAACTTTCGACTGGAGAGGCATTTGAAACTCGCTTTGGTCTTTGTGTGCCGAAGAATCCTTGAAGATGACGTGAGCAATTTTGTGGGCTGCACTAATGTTACTCTTTGTCACGAAAGGACGAATTATCTTCGAACCACGACCTCATGACAAGACATGCAGGAGAAAGACCGGCTTGTTTCTCTCCTCCACTGCGTCGCTCGCCTGTCTGGCTGAATGTGTTTAATCATGAAGTCTGCGCTTGTCTTCTGGTCTCCGTTCCGTTTTCCCGAAGGGTCGTGTCGCAAGTGGAGAACGAGCAGTTTTACAATTCTCATCGCGTTGCCCATTTGGTCCCACGTTCCTCTGTTTTAGATGAAGTGTATAGCGTATTTTCTGTCACCGTTCACTGAATCTCCATATTTTTTTTCATTCCAGATTATTTTTATTATTATTATTATTATTATTATTATTATTATTATTATTATTGTTGTTGTTGTTATTGTCATTATTATTATTGTTATTATTATTATTATTTACGCAGCGCATTTAAGTTAGAAAATCATGGGATTAATATTTTAAAATAATCTTCATTTATATTATATTAATTTATAAATATCATTAATTGTAGTATTCCTAAAATTTTCCAAAGTGTTTTACCAGCAGGTTGCTCAAACCTACCTTCAGAAATAATAAATACAGTCGACTCCGATAATCGTGAACTCGGATATAATTAACCTTCGGTTAGAGCGAACTTTGGTCACTGGTTCCGTTTTCACTTACATGACAAATAAGCATAAGAAGATTCGGTTGTAGTGAACCTGAACCTCGACAATAGTGAATGTAGGAAATAAGTCGTGGGAATTAATTGGATTTTTTATATTATTAGGTGATTAAAAGGGTGTTCAAGGAATGGGATGGTATTCCAACAGTGCAGGAGGCATTGAAAGATGTAGTGACTGCTTTACGATTCTTAGAGACAAAGGACAATGCAGAATGAAGTATGGAGAGGGCACGGACTCTGGATGGTGAAGGATCTAGAGAAATTACTAATGAAAAATGTAAGAAGCAAACAATTGAAAATAATTCATTTTTTAAGTGCAAATAAAGATTCTGAATTCTTAGTTAGTGCTGTTAATGAATTTGGGTGCATCTGTATATTAATAAAATCAATTATTTTGGAGAAATTCCATTTAATTCTGGCATCGTCGGATGTAGTGAACCAAACATGTTAGTCCTCAAAAGTTCACTATAACTGGAGTCGACAGTATCTACTTATTCCTTTTACCTTGGGGAAAATATACATCTAACGGAAGGTACTTGTTCAAAGGAGAATGCAAATATTTTGTATTTGTTATTGTTTTTCAGAAACATTAAAGGCACAGAGTTTACAGGTCATTAAAACCATGATCATTTTCCGTGCGCTTACTTCATGCTGAGTGATATGTTCAAAAATTAATTCGACATTAAACTAGATTCGGTTTAAAATATAAGATGATTTATTTTTCACATCCTCTGCATTGAAAGTAGTATGTTCTTCGAATTGGAAGAAGGGAACAAGTCGTCCCAACCAATTTGGGGAGTCGGCTTCTTCAAAACTCATTGAGTCATTGTGATCATCTGACCTCGCACGAAGAATGTGATCTATGAACCTTATCGATATGTGAATCTGTTGTCTCTTACTGCACAAGCTATGCTCGGCATTTGTAGTTAAAAACAAGCGTTCTGTGTTGATAAAGGTCATACCAGATGAAGAATGTGACGAAAAAATTTCAAATAATTGAAATTAACTTTTTAAAGTACTTTTTAAGTACCATTTGAAGTTAGGTTCAGAAAGGTGAAATTTATATTTTTTGTAGATATAGAGATGCTTAAATTATTGTTTTAAGAAGTGTTCTGCCCATATGCCATTATTATCAAAATGTGTTATAATCTATTTGTGTAAAAATGTGTCTATTTCAATGTTACGCAGACGAAAACCTCAGAATGTAAAAAAATAGGTCCCACTGATGAGACTGGATTTGAACAACCAAACTAAAATATATTAATATTGTAGTATGTTTCGAGTTAACCAAACAAATAAAGATCATTTTGTATGGAATCCTCATGTAACTACTGAAGTCTGACAAATTGTATGTCTGACAAAATCTATACATTTACCAACAAATTGTGTGTATGTATATATATATATATATATATATATATATATATATATATATATATATATATATATCAAGTAGTGCGTAGCGTTTGCTTGTATTATGGAGTCAAAGAAATATGGATTTTGAAGGAGAAATCCACCTGTCTTCTTTAAGTGCGTGCTTTACTGAAGAAAAAAAAAATTCCGGCAGCCGCTGGTCGCTTCAAGTACTTAGAAATATTGCTGCCAGGTGTTCACACTCTAAGCGGTTTCTGCTGCCGGTGAGAGGAGACTGCGAAAGGAGTTCTTACGTCATTTTCTCGCATGTGTTTGCTTTGTGCTGCATTTCGTGTTAACATAATATAACAAGCAATCGTTACTAGCGACGATGAATATTATCACCCAAGTTCGGAAATTGTATTCCAATGTTGATTTACATCTGTGTTTGCATATTCATTCCTGTATGTGCAATAAAATTAATTTTGGAAACATGGTCATTGGAGTTAAAATTACTTTCAAGCGAGATTAATTGGTTCGGAATTGCGACAGTTAATAATTTTATCATTAAATCGAATTTGGCTTAAAAGATTGAATACGTCGCACACGGAAAGAAGTACCTACTATAAAAAATTGTGAATAATAATATTCGATAATGGTATTAATTAAAATCTATCATTTAGTTTGTCGCCGAGGCTTCGCAAATTAACTATGGAACTTCATGCACTAAGTGCGTTTATCCGTAAAGTGTATTTTACTTTTTGTCATTAACAGAATACAGTTCGAAGAACTACACACTGTTTGTTTAGGTTTTTACCATGTACAAGTAATTTAACTAAGGACGTGGGAGTGAATGCATTCTTTGAAAGGATAACAAGCTCTTGTTCAAACCGCAAATTGGTCAACTTTTCTTTGTTCGTCCAAAGAATAGAGAATGTATGAACAAAACTCAGAATGCATTATTTCGTCGTTTCATCTCTCCAGCTTATAGTGTTTTACAGACGCCGCTTTTCGCCGACTTGAGTTTGCCCTTCCCAATAACTTCTTGATAACTAGGGGGCGGCTTTTAATGAAATGACCCTTTTTTTTCACTTTAGAACAATGCCGTTCAATGTAGAAATTCATTTAATGTTATTACAAAAGGAAAGGACCCATTTTTATAGGTCATTATTTTGCAATTTTTGTCGATTTCGACTGTTTAGTCATTTTTTACTTTTTCCGTCATTTTTACTGCATTTTTTGAGGATTTTGTCGATTTTAATGCCATTTTTTAATGGTACTTGTTTCAAATAATATTTACGAATTGCAACAAATGTTCTTCACAGAATTACTCAGTAGGTTATTCAATTTGTTGGCTCAGAAATTGTTTTGACAGCAGTTGTGAGTATATACTTCTTGTGACCTGTATCAGAGCCATTGACGGTTTGGCCGATTTCGGCATAACTGAAGTCAGTAATTTCCTGGTAAAGAACAGTCCAAACCAAAAATTTGCTAGCTTGAGTTCACTCGAACGAAAGAAAAAAGTCTCGATTACACCAGTAACGTATCCAACAGCTTGAGTTGTTCATCCAAACTGGGTTTTTTAATGGATAAGATTTTTTACGTCATTTTCCTTTGTTTTTAGGGCATTTTAAGAGTATTATTGATCATTTTTTGGCGGTGTTTTAGGTCATCAAAATCCGCCCCCTATTGATAACGATATGAAGCAGACAATGGTAAAAATGTGTTCATATTACTGACAGTTGAATTGCAATTTTTTTTTTGTTGCACGGAGCGAGGAGGTTGTTGCATTGGCAATGGAGGAGGATGATGCGAGGAGGTTGTGTATCGCTTACTCTAAGCTAATCGGCATTTCCTTACACGCACTGGCTTTGCTGACATCTCTATTCTTTAGACAGACAAACAGAAAAATTAAATTAGTACTTGATCGTCAGTGCAAGATGCATAACATTAAAATGTAATATATTGGTTGCTTCTATTAATACATTATATACAAGAATGCGATTTACATCACACAAGGGTTAGTTCTTTAAATTCCTTGTTACTTTGGTTAATCATTAAATACTGAAGTAACAACTGCTCCCGGAATATGTAGGCCTGCTCTCACTTCCGCATCCCGCACGTTTCAAAACGGCAGGGAAGCACAGCATTCATTGAAACTAGAGACAGTAAAAAGCGGTTAATTGGTAAAATTTGTTAATATACATGGTGTTTTTTATACCCAATCAACGCACTGAATGTGATGTGGAGTCGCTTATCGATTGCACGGTTGAAAAAGCATGCATGATATGGAAATAAAACGCTCATTGCATCAGCAGTCAAAAGCGGTGAACTGGTGTCAAAAACATTTAATAATCCGTAGTGCATTATTTGATGCTTTTTGCCTGTGGAATATTCCGTCAGATGGGACATGTCAGGAGCATCGTGTGACCCGGCAGAGGCGGTGCCCTGTTGGCTGGGATATCTGGAAGAGGAAGTCGTCCTCTAGACGGCGCGTAGGTTGTCGCCGGATGTCACCATCCAGCAGGAGAGAGCTCCAGGAGGGGCATCTTCATATCCCGGGATAAAGGATTCACTTCACTAACGGGACTAATGACCGTAGCCATTGACTTGCCCAGAAACATAAATAAATCAATCAATCTTTTGCGAGCGAATGCTTTGTTTGTTCTGCTCTGCCATCTTTCCCTGGTGATTTTGGTTGGTTGGTTGGTGATTCTGGGCGCGTCAACAGCTTAGATCATTAGTTCCGTAAGTGTAGTGCATTTTTCCCTCGGGAGATGGCGGTGATCTTCCCCCGCTGGATGGCGAGATCCAGCGCCGACCTACCGTCGGTTAACGGGGTTTCCCCCTAACGAGGACTCTCCCACCAGCGGGGCACCGTCCATGCCGGGACAAACTCTAAGTCCCCAACCGAGCTGCTGGGATATGTGGTAGTGTAGTGCTTGATAGTATAAGTGTGTGTGTGTAAGGGGAGAGGATAGGACAAGGAAGAGGAAGGAATGATCGCGCGCTCCCTGGCTTTTAAGGTACTGCTCAGACATTTGCCTGATGTTGATAGGAGAAACCAACTACCGATCAGAGCAGCCGGCCGCTAGAATTCTCCTCCAGGCAGCGACTGAATTCGACCTAGCTGAAAAGCTAGTGTCGAAAATCCTGCCGCCGTGGGGAGTGGGAACCTAGGACCTCCCGGGCAGAGGCGCTGCACTGACATCAGTTGATGCACTGAGCTACTGCTCCCGGTCAGTCACCTTGTTAAACTCCCCTTGTATTTATTAATTTTCCGATTAAACGAAACTTATTGAGTATAAAAAAAGAGCAATTACATGTTGTCGATTCATCTATTCCCATACCTTGCGAGCCACAGTCGTGTGCGGTACAAGCCGTAAGGCCAGCACCCGACCTGAGACGTCTTGGGGGGGTGGCGAACACAATTCACCAGATGGTCGACTAGCTCAGTATAGACGTCCCAGTGTGGACACAATAAATAAAAAATTAGGGGGGGGCAGGGTCGTGAAGATCGTTTATGGATTGGATGCAAAAATTACAAATAACTCGGGTGAGAATCACTTTTCACTAAATTCAGAATATATTCTAAAAATATTGGCTGCTTTGACAAATACATACAATGACAAAAAAAAAAATCAAATACAGAATACTCTTGACTGAAAAAAAACACTAATAACACAATACACAATTTCCTACTTTCATCTACAACCCAATTGTTTAACAAACACACTTTCAGAAATTCGAAAGAATCGTTAAAATATTACTTTACAAAATTTGAAAGAAACACACATTGAAAATCAAAAATTAATACTTTTCCCTTAACATTACTTTTACAACAAAAAGGAAACTCTTTCTCTCTCTAAAATCCAGAGAATTACTATTATTATAATTATACTCTTACACAAACTCTTAATCACTATATTACAATATTTGATCTTGAAATCCTTTTTTGAAAGAAAAGATTGATTCTGTTCTCACGTATTAGAAGTCGGAAACAAATGTACTTTTACTTTTCTTATCTTTTAAGCGTGGTAAATCTGTTACCCCCCCTTTTTCTTTCTACGTGATAGATACAGAATGAGCTTTCTATTAAACTGAATCACTCCTATCCCTACAAAACATTTTATTTGGAACGACCTTACTGTGTTCTCGGCCGCGTAGAGCAGTCCGCTGGGCTTCCTTCTACCCCTTTTCACCGAGCTGCTTCGGCCTTGAAGCGTCGTGTCCTCGGGTTGAGAACGCCGTTGCTCCCTCAGAAATCGCCTTCTTCTTCTCGTTCAAGTTTTATATGCTTGAATACTCTCATATGAATTTTACTTTATTTTCGATTACAGTTAATGACCAACTGGATATTCAGAGTGAAAATGAATCCAGAGATCACCCCTTTTTATATGAGCACCAACTTCAAGAGAGTATTTAAATATAAGAAAAGCATGTGAGAAAAAAAACTGGAAAGAGAAATGAATGCAAGCTATTAATTACTGCCATCTATTCAAAATTCCACTCCCTAATTCTTCCATTATAAATTCATAACGTTTCTTATTATCTTTCTTCTAAGATTATGTTTAAATCAATTTATAATAGAATAATTACCTCTTCTGGTCTTCTAGAAGAGTTTTCCTCAAAAAAATTGCAAATCTGAAATCCGCTGCAATGTCACTTCCTGGCGTACCGTTTTCCATACGTCCGCCCAGTTCAGCTGCTACCTTCAGAAAGAACTTTTTCTTTCATTCGACCTCCGGTCTCGCCCTTGGTCTAAGGTGGCGGTCTCTCTTGTTTTAAATTCTAATTATCATTCCAAATATCCATCCGCGTTGGCGCGCGTTCAAAATATTCTTTTCCCTCGCTTTCTTAGGGCGGTATGTGACACGTTTTCGGAATCTAAGAAAACGGGCGGTCACAACCTGTGGATTAATGAAGGGACTTATGAGCGTAGAGGTGCTCTACTCTGCCAAGCTACTCCTCCCTTTTTATTCAAATGACATTCAAAGTAAATTAGCTGTCCCAGAGCCGTCATACACTCTCCCGTTATGCATTCTTTCGCTGATAGATGGCGAAAGAGCGTAGCAAACTTATGGTTGTCAGGCGGTCAGGTAGTGTCGAAAATCCTGCCGCCGTCAGGATTCGAATCTAGGACCTCCCGGTCAGAGGCGCTGCAGTGACATCCGTTGATTCGCTGATCTGCCGCTCCCGGTTTCCCCTGGTGAGAGGTGCGGGCGCACACCGACTGCATCCCGCTGTAAACTTTTCTTAAGCCGTTTACCTCCCTCTCTCAAAATACCGAGCCCGACTGCATCCCATTCCGTTTTGCTACTTAGCGGAAGAATTGATTTCCACGTTTACCGTGGTTTGCTTTTCGCATTGATCGATTTTAATTTAATTTAATTTAATTTTAATTTAATTAATCGAATTTAACCACTGATGTCGTTGTCTAAGACCCATTTGCACGTCCGTTTTGAGCACTAAGAACGTTGAAAACGACACTTAAACATTTGTGGAAATTAAACTTAAAACCACCTTCCACGAACATCATCTTACCTCGTTGACTTAACACGAAGACTCTTCGTGTTAACGTGTGTGTTCATGTAACGTGTTCATCTTCACATGTGTTCCAGGTTTTCTCTGTTCTAGTGTCAGAACATTTATTGTGCTATTCGGAATGAAAACATCGGATAAGCAAAACGGGATGCAGTCGGGCTATGCTCCGCAGGTAACGAAAGGTTAAAGGAGATTAGCAGGAAAGTGGAGGTGATGGAAAAAAATGAACGGCGTGCAGTCGGACAGAAGTGCGAGCCACGGAAAAGTGACTGCGTGATTTAGTCAGGCAATGGGCCGGGCTTTAGGCCGGATTCTGGCGAATAGGGATAAGGTGGGAAGCCGGGAAGAGGGAAGACTGAATTCGGGATACAGTCGGGATATACAATGTCAGGTAACGAAAAGTGAAATGGGATGAAATGGGAAGTGGGAGGGAGGCAAAGGTGACTGCCTGATTTCGTCGGGCACTGGGCCGGGCTCTGGTGAAAGGGGACAAGCTGTGAAGCGGTGGTGAGGGGAAACCGACCTCGAGATGCAGTCGGGAATTACAATATCAGTTAACGAAAAGTGAAATGGGATAAACTGGGAAGTGGAAGGGAGGCAAAGGTGACTGCCTGATTTAGTCGGGCACTGGGCCGGGCTCTGGTGAAAGGGGACAAGCTGTGAAGCGGTGGTGAGGGGAAACCGACCTCGAGATGCAGTCGGGAATTACAATATCAGTTAACGAAAAGTGAAATGGGATGAAATGGGAAGTGGGAGGGAGGCAAAGGTGACTGCCTGATTTCGTCGGGCACTGGGCCGGGCTCTGGTGAAAGGGGACAAGCTGTGAAGCGGTGGTGAGGGGAAACCGACCTCGAGATGCAGTCGGGAATTACAATATCAGTTAACGAAAAGTGAAATGGATAAACTGGGAAGTGGAAGGGAGGCAAAGGTGACTGCCTGATTTAGTCGGGCACTGGGCCGGGCTCTGGTGAAAGGGGACAAGCTGTGAAGCGGGGGTGAGGGGAAACCGACCTCGCGATGCAGTCGGGCGATCCCCAGAGGCGCCGACGCCTCGTCCGCGTCACCGAAAGCCGGTGCGTCGGCCGAGAGGGCAGCGCCGGGGATCACCGACGCAGCTTTTGCGGCGGCGGCCTCCGCGAACCGTCAAACCGGTTTGGACTGCATCCGGACGGACGCCTGCCTGGTCGCCCTGCGCCGCCGCCGCCGCCGCCGCCGCTGGCCATCCCGTGTGTTTTTTGCGCCGCAGCGGCGATGCCGCCTGTCCGTGGCCCGAGGATGCTGCTGGAGCAGCAGCCGCCGGCGTCGTAGTGCACACACCGAACATCACCTCCCGCGATCTAGTTCAGAGCTGAACAGCCGACTGTGGTGGAGAACTACATTAAATATCTGCTGACTAGTAATGAAATAAACACATTCAAAATACATTTTCCTTTGGAAAGTTTGAACAGAAACGTTGATTTTAGCTGCGCTCTCATACCTGCGGAATAAAATTAATTATTATTTTTCTTCAGTTTTTTTCTCCATGAAGTGATGACCATAATTGAATAATTACATTAAAACATAGTTACGCTTATTAAAAATAATGTAATATTGAAGTTCTCGATATTCAATTAATTTCAGTGTCATAGTACAATATAAACTACTTTTAATTGGAACTTCCAAGAAGTGTCTCTGTTCAAACATTTTCAGAATATTCCGATTTAAAATGCTCAGGGTCAAAAATTAATCTTTAATATCACCATCATTTTTTTGGGCTTCCAGAATCCCAAAACTCATTGGGCAGACATATGAGCCTAATATCCAAGAGATTTCTAGTGAAGAAAGTGTTTGTTGATGGCGTGTGTTGGAAGTGAGATGTTCTGATTGATTTTTACTTTTTTGCCCTTACTTCGTCAGAAGAGAGTTCGATACGTTTGTCTGTCCGTTTGTCTGTCCGTTTGTCTGTCCGTTTGTCTGTCCGTCTGTCTGACTGTCCGTCCCTGTGTCTGACTGTCCACCCCTCTGTCTGTTTGTCTGTCTGTCTGTTCGTCTGTCTGTCTGTTCGTCTGTCTGTCTGTTCGTCTGTCTGACTGTCGTTGTCTGTCTGTCGTCTGTTCGTCTGTCTGTCTGTTCGTCTGTCTGTCTGTTCGTCTGTTGTCTGTCTGTCTGTCTCTGTCTGTCTGTTCGTCTGTCTGTCTGTTCGTCTGTCTGTCTGTTCGTCTGTCTGTCTGTCTGTTCGTCTGTCTGTTTCGGCCGTTGGATGCATTTCGCCCTGAAGAAGGTCGCAGTATGACGGCCGAAACGTCGGGTGCAGCATCTCCCAGACAGCCAAGTATCTATTTCAATTTGTGCCACCCTTCATTTTGCAAATTAGGGTCTGGTGATTTTTATTTTCGTAGAGTCTTTAATTTTGGATCCATTGCTGTTCACTTCCAACAATGAGAACATGTATTTTCTGGGTGGGCTAACTTTAGTCTAAAGCTAGCACCACCTACGATTTTAAGAAATCCAAAAGAACCTAAAATTCGAGAATACGGCACTTCAATTGCCTAAAAGTAGCCATTAATTTCGCGTTTGTATGGGTGGTGTTCTGTTTTTGGGGTGCTCCTAGATTTAAACGGCTCTGATTCGGTCGCTTGGAGCCACGCCCACTTGTTCGCTGCGCCTTATCTCTGCCCGATCGCAAACGCTGCGATTCTTCACCCTTCACGCGAGCTCGCTTGGCCTCTCTGCCGCCGTTTCGCTTGGACTGTTTCTCGTGGAAGAGATGTGTCGGGAGTTCTACGGCTCTCCCATGCACGTACATGCACGCATGTAAAAAACAAGAGCTTGATGCGAGATCTTTGCGGATAGAGAAGTTCAATCTTCAACAGGAATGTAGGACGTAAGATTCCAGGCTCTTTATTTTTGTTCAATTATATCTCATTAGACCGCCTCACATAAAATACTGAATATCGGTTTGTTTGTCTCTTAGAATTTATATTATCTTATAATATTGTATTGTGTTATTGGTACAATGATACATCGTAAGCAGTCTTGGTACTGAATAAACAAATAATCAGTGCTGGTGGCACACAGTTTTTAGAATTATTTATAAAATTTACTTCAAGATTTATTGTCAATTGTGAGAAGAAATTTTATTGCAAGCCCATTACATCAGTGTAGAAACTAAGCAAGAATTCGATATAAAGTGAGGTGTGCGTACAGAACGAGAATGCTGCATGTTCAGTTAAGCACACACGAATATAACTCACTTTCCCTTATGATTATGACCTTAACTTATTATTATTATTATTATTATTATTATTATTATTATTATTATTATTATTATTTAAGCTTTCCATATGATTTTATTTCTGTTCCCACATACTTATTACGTCATTTAAAAGTGTTTTTTCACGCTGCTCGACAATATCTTAAAGTTCGTCTTCACTTTTGCTGTTTACTGTCTAATTAACATCATTTCTTCATATTCACTTTCCTTCTCTCCTCTATCTTGACGTCCGTGTCTATGGTCCTCGTGTCTTGGCAGTCTCATTCCCGTTCTTCATTGAGTTTGAGGACAATTATTTTCTACTTTTTATATTGTCGTTTACTCCCTTCATTGCCTTTTTTATACGAATTTCTATTGCACCTGCCATCGCTTTATCCTCTGTTCCTGTATGTGCTGTGTACCACTACGGAACGTGCTTCCGCGTTCACTCGCTGCTGCTCTCAGCGCGTCATGGCATCGTAAACGCCATCCCGCCACCGCCTCCACCACCCCCATCGCCGCCGCCTCACCCCGCCACCGCCACCGCCACCGCCACCGCCACCGCCACCGCCACCGCCACCGCCACCGCCACCGCCACCGCCACCGCCACCGCCACCGCCACCGCCACCGCCACCGCCACCGCCACCGCCACCGCCACCCCACCGCCACCGCCACCGCCACCACCACCGCCCCGCCACCGCCCACCGCCACCGCCACCGCCACCGCCACCGCCACCAACACCGCCACCGTCACCGTCACCGTCACCGTCACCGTCACCGTCACCGTCACCATCACCGTCACCGTCACCGTCACCGTCACCGCCACCGCCACCGCCACCGCCACCGCCACCGCCACCGCCACCGCCACCGCCACCACCACCACCGCCACCGACCACCACCACCACCACCACCACCACCACCACCACCGCCGCCACCGCCACCGCCGCCGCCACCGCCACCGCCGCCGCCGCCACCATTACGATCACCATTATCACCGTCACCAGTCGAGCTCGCCTTTGGAAGCCATCGGCCAGTTGCATACAGCGCACGGTGGTCTGAACGGGGCCCAAATGCGCGCATAGAATGTTCAGTTAAATAACTATTTATTTAGTGAATTTAAAACGGTTCTTTAAGTATGATTCTAATAAAATATGTACTACGTGTAAAATAATAATATTCCAATAAATAAATATTTTTTATTTATTTATGACGAAAACAATACTAGTCTTTATCTGACATAATTGCAAATGAATAAAAGCTTCATTTATTTCTCTAGAAGTGAAGGTTAGCTGAAAAGATAATATAATTTGACCGCCAGCGCCTCCTGGGAGAGCAGACCTTCGCGTCCGGCCGGGCACAGCTGCGCCGCCGCCGTCGCTGATGCCAAGGCGCCTGCCATCGCGAGGACGGGCGCTAACGCACTCTTACAGAGTGCTCTAAAAATAGGCCTCTAGGAGAAAGGCTTCGCGGAGGGCACATGCGTAGGATGGTATCTGCCAACGAGAGGCGGTAGCAACGGTTTGAACGCATTGCGGAATTTTCGCCACGAAAATCAGCTGAACTCGGACTCGTGTCGTGATCTTGTCACCAATTTCCCTGAACATGCAGGCACATAATACAGGAAATTTTATGATTATTTTAGTTCAGTTATATTTTGTATTTATATATGATAAATAAGTTGACTTATATTTTCGGTTTCCGTGGTTACTCCAGCCGAATGCCGGAGCGGTACCCTAATGAAACCTCTTTTTTGTCTTTTCCTCGCCCGTTAAACAGTTACATGCACCACACATGACGGGGGACTAGTCAGGAACTTATAGCTTGTTGCGGCTGGGGCAGTGCCTTCCTGGTGGGAGATACGTTGCAGGGGAAAACCCGCAAGCTGTCGTAAAGGTGGATGCCGATTCTCGCCATCCTGTGGAGGATGACCACCGCCACCCCACGAGATAAAACATGCACTACACTAACGGGACGAATGACGTTAGCAGTTGACGAGCCTGGAGTCACTAAACAATCAGTGAATCAATCCGAGTGTGTGTGTGTGTGTGTGTGTGTGTGTATGCAGCTGTGCGTGTGTGTGAGGGGAAAGTGCGTGTGCATGCGTGCTTGCATGTTCGCTGTCTCTGTGTCGAAAGCGAATGTGCAAAACGACTTGCCGCTTTTATGAGCTGCGCGAAGTAAAACATGAAAATGAGAAAAAGTGAATGCTGCTGGACAATTGCTTGAGCCTGAAAACGATGTGGGTGGTCGAACAGTGTTTCACTTTTCACTCTTCGTTTTGCGTTGTTGCTTTTAAGAAAGTGATAGCTTGTTTTTAATCTTTAATAGTAGTGATAAAAATTGTAGTAATAGGAATTGCGATGTGAATGAGAGAAGAATCTAAATAATATATCCGTAGTCGAAAATTTCAAATAATCTTGTAGCAGAAAAGTACATCTCTATATTAATTAGTGAAGAGATTCTCTTTGTTTTGAATTCATCGCGCCTAATTTAAAGGACTGAAAAGACAATGCCTGAATGTTTTACTTATATTCTTCGTAAAACCTTTTTTCGGTTGGTAATGCCTTGTTTGCGTTTTGAGATCAATTTTGTTCCCAATTCAGAAAGCAAATCAATATTTCCAGAATTTAATGACTTAGTTGAGCAAGATGATTTCCTCTTTAAGTGGCCAATGCTACCATGTTGTTGAATAAATATTTTGATGTCATGTAATTACTAACTACTGCTGGAAAGTTATTTAGCAAGAGCAGTATTTGCTTTTAGAAAATGTACACAAACACATGAGAAATAATGCACAGGGGTTCACTTGTATTCATTGCATGTATAATTTACTCTGTGTGAGGAAATGTTATAATACAATAATTTGTATTAATTTATCGGTGTTCCGTTCTTGTTAGAAAAGATTCCTCTATTTAATTGAAGTCGGATCATCGTGTTGCTTTTATTAAAATTCCTTTTTTTTTAATTTGAATGGTCAAATCGAATACGAAATGATCTTAAGCTCCGAATATGCAATTAATATTTAGCGCTGTTTAAATATAAACAAGATGTTAAGAACTTGCTTTTTTTATCAGTATTCACATAAAATGATTCGGAAAGATATATTTTGAGTTAAATTCCGGGTATTTGGACAAAATATCTTGGAAAATATTTTTTAACTAATAATAATTATTGTAATAACTACAAAAAAAAGGGCTATTTTTTTATTATTTTAATAACTACAAAACTTAATAAAAAGTCTATGTGTTTTCACATAAACAGGGGAACGAGATATAATATAATAATTATTTTAATAACTACAAAACTTAACAAAAAGGCTATGTGTTTGCATATGAATGGTGGAGCCAAAAAACCCACCTCCATAGCAGTATTAGCAAAACATGTGTTAAAAATCCAAAAAAGGTTTGGTTCATCTAGGATTGGGGTTGCTCTCTCAAAAAAGAGGGATCGAGTTTATATAGTCTTGTGGTCCATTGTAATTTGTAAGCATTTATGATGTAAAAACTTAGAAAATACGCCCTATTAAATAAGCGACTTTTAAATAGCGAAAAGGAAATCGGTTTCTGTTGCGCATCCTGAATTGTTGATAGGATAAATCGTCGGAGGAAGACCGTTGTAATGAGTTGGATTGGAGGCAATACGAATCGTGTTCTAGAGATAGTCAGCATTACCGATATTGGTTTAGTGGTGAGTTGTAGTTGACATATACATAATTGAAATGATTGAAGGCGTTGTCATTGTCAACAATACTATTTATTTCAATAAGAGCAGCAGACTAGTCGTTTTTGTGACTTCCAGACAGCAGAAAACTGATGATGGCTAAGCCATCGAAAGCTGCTCTTATTGAAATAAATAGGATTGTTGACAATGCCTTCAATCATTTCAGCATTACCGACTTTGAAGATAGACTCCAAAACTCGTATTAGTCTAAATCATCCCAATTTCCCAATAACGTGCAATTCAGACACCGAATATCGAAATTATCTACGAAGAAACACTTGAATGCAAATTCACATTACAAAATATAAAATTTAATTTACGTATTAAAACAAATAGGAATAAATATGTGTAATGGTAAACGTTTTCAAAGAAAGTATAGAATAATTAACTATTAGCAAAAATATGATTTTTATCGAGATATGAGGAAAATATGCTTTGTATGTTA
This sequence comes from Teleogryllus oceanicus, assembly GCA_964035755.1. NCBI lineage: Eukaryota > Metazoa > Arthropoda > Insecta > Orthoptera > Gryllidae > Teleogryllus > Teleogryllus oceanicus. The sequence continues at coordinate 21,892,297 of CAXIVR010000014.1, read as the reverse complement.
CATAAATTTATATTCACGTGCTAGGGAAAAGTGTGTGTTCTACACGCACCAACTTCCCAACTGCTGAGAAAAAATTGTGTTTGCTAAAAAATATACTTCCCTGACTCAGTGCATTTGAAACGATATTGACTGAACGTTCTGAAAACATGTGTGTAATATTACTCCGATGGAAGCGAGGCATACAAATGAATAATTTACGATTACATACCAACAATTCTAATACTTCGAAAATTATATTAATAAATAGACAAGTTAAATAGTAAGCTAATATTAAATTGAACAATAACTTATTAATATAATGTTTATGAAGAATATAAGGGAAATGTTTTGATGCAGTTTTCGATGCTTCCGCATTGTTGGAGGTGTATTGATTCAGTGGTGAGGTGTAGTTGACATTTACATAATTGGAATGATTGAAGGCGTTGTCATTGTCAACAATAGTATTTATTTCACAAATAGCAGCTTTCGATGGCTTAGCCATCATCATCAGTTTTCTTTCTTTAATTCTTCTTCTTTCATTTCTTAAGATGTTTTAAATTATATTATTTATATTATAAAGATCTAACTCTCCGCCCCCTTTCTTTCTTTCATTCTGTCTTTTTCTTTTCTTTAATTCTCCTCCTTTCAATTCTTAAGATGTGTTTTAAATTAGGTAACTATGTTAATTCTAATTTTATATTTTTCTTGTACCAGAAAACTGATGATGATGGCTAAGCCATCGAAAGCTGCTATTTGTGAAATAAATACTATTGTTGACAATGACAACGCCTTCAATCATTCCAATTGTTGGAGGTGCCTGCAAGTTTGGAAATGTCCTTGATTCGAGTCGTGTTGCGTATTTTCTTCTCAGGAAGGTCCAACTGATGGCTGGAGGGCAATGATCATGAAAGCCTATTTTTGTCTATGACACTCCTAAAGTAACTAGGTGGATAGTTCGGATGGACGGTAAGTCTCGGTTTTCCCAAAGTCTTGCCTCTTGTCGTCATCACATCATACTGCATCTCCTGCATGGTATAAAGAATAAGTAAATAATGTAGATATAAAATAAACAAATCAATAAAATAAATGCCAGTCCGGATAGCCGAGATCGCACAGGCAGTAGTGCCGTGGCGATCTCGAACGGAAGGATCGCGGGTTCGAGTCCCGCCTCGGGCATGGGTGTGTTTGTGTAGGTCTGTTTGTGTGTGCCGCCCATTCATCCTTCATTATCATCATCATTCCATCTTCCATCCCCCTGCCAGGGCTAACATCCGTCGGGTATAAAAATCGGATTCAGCATAATGCTGTTCTCCCTGATTGATTTCATGCAAAACTTGAAATGTGATAATTGATACTAAGCCCGTGCAAGTGCATGTATGCGTGGTTCAAGACTGCCGATTGGCGAGTAATAAATAAGTAAATGATGAATGAATGAATTAATTAATTAAAAAATAAATGAAAAAAATAAATTAATAAATAAATGACAAAATGAATACATAAATACTGAATATTCGCTTTGCTCAGTTTGTCAGGTGCAGGAAAAACAATGCGTTAAGAATTGCATTTCATAATGTTTCCGTAATCGTTCCTGTAGCCGAATGTCCTGATTACAAGTTTCAGGCGGTTGATCCGAAGCGAAACATGGCATACACATGATCTCAGATCGCGTTGTGATCTGTGCGTTGGTCCAGCGAAACGTCGGTCTGCGTGGATGAATCCTACCATCCCCCAGAAGATTCAGACAAGTTGACAATTTTTTGAGCATCTGAGACTGCCCTCCGCCGCGTTGTTTCGTGCCGGTGGAGATCCGGCGAGGAATCGCATCAGCGTCTTCTCACGCTAGCGCCCTCGTGCGTAGCCACGTGCCGGATCCGAGCGTCTCGCCCACCGCGGCCTGGCCTCGTGGGGGCTTGCTCTGCGTCTCAATTACCTTACGCCCCCTCCCCTCCCCTCCCTCCCCCACTCCCCCCACCATTCGTTCGCACTTTCACTCTCCCCTCCACGCCCTGCTCCTGCCCCCACCTCCCTCCCTCCTGAGCTGAGCGGCGATGATAAAACGACGCCCAAATATCTTAATGGAGGAGAACCCTTCCCTGGAGGGGCTGGGATTCATTAGTTGGAGAGGCGCCTTGCTCTTGCTGCTCTTGCTCTCGTTTTTCTTTTTCTTCCACTTCTTTCTCCTTCCAGTTCTCCTTCTGATTTACGTTAGTCTGCGTATGTGTATACTCAGTTCTGAATGACCGTCTCATTCATGCTTTCATTTTTTTTCGCACACTTATTTTGGGTGTGCGTGCCACCCACATTTTTTTGCTCGTTCATGGAAGTTGCTTTCTACTGATTTCTCCTATTATGTTTTAGGGATTCATTTTTTATAGTGAAATCTCAATATTGTATCAAGTTTTTATTCTGTCAAGAACTGTACATTTTTTGTTAATTTTGATTACAATTCGTGCTTTCTTATTCATGAACATGCAAACGTGTCACATATGTGTGTGCGAATGTGTGAAAATCGTGAGAATTTCTTGTGAAGGCGCTCATAAACACACAAAGTTGCAGGCAACGTTTCGCCGCAACTTCTGTTAGAAAGATTGCAATTGCTAATAAGCCTTGTGGTAAACCTAGCACATTAACTAACATATCAAATTTTGAATTCACTAATTTATCTAAACTTTTCATGAATTTGTGTGATCCATTTTTATACATTCAAGTACATAATCTACTCATCATGTGCCTTCAATGCAGCGTCTGGATTGTGTTACAACCCATCCGAGCCTCCTACAATTGTAGTACATGTAGACGAGTCGAAAATATTCACGTTTTGCACGTGGTGGCAAATTTGATATAATACAGTTACGCATGTGACATTTAGCCTGTGAAATTTTTCGTTCATTTTAATTTAGAGTACATTGCTATAAGATTAAAAACAATTATCTTACGTTCTGCTACTGGTATCTAGCGAACGATTAGGTACGAGTTCTACAGCCCCGCTACCGGCCTCTGGCGGAATGAATTAGGATGCAAACTATTAGGGACCAGTTCTGCTGCACAGCTACTGGCCTCTGGCGGAGTATTAGGAACCAAACTGCTCTTAGCGACACGCGAAAAATAATGATCGAAAAATAATGACGTGTATATTATTTAAATTATTTATTTTCCGCAGTTGGGTTGTGTTAATCTTTACCAAACTTTGCAAGGACAGAGCAACAATCCTGAAGAACCAGTAAACATTTCATATCTATTCATATATTACTTTTTTGGTATCGATGTTTGTTAGATGTCGTTGAATCCACTTTTGTTAGTATAGATTTCCCGCCATATGTTTACTGGCAAAAGGCGGTCATTTTCGAGCCTTGTACACACCCTACAGGTGAAGAAGGTGCAAGAAGGTGGTAACTCAGAAAATAGCCAAAGGAGATATTTGAGATTTAGTAAACTTGCATGGACCTTTTTTAGATTACTGGAAATTATTTCTTTTTTATATGACAAATATTGTGATTTTCATCAAAAGTAGCAAAGCAACAAATAGGAAGCGCATTGAAAAGTAGTTTTGACGACAAAACAGAAAATCCAGTATTATACGCGCACGTTTTCTTGAGCCCCGGAATACCTACCCCCACTCGTTTGCCAACATTAGATGAATTAGGAATAAGTGATATCAACGAGCGTTGTAGACAAAATCTGATAGCCAGAAATGTTTGCTTCCATGTAATAGAAACTATTTTGCATTGATAAACAAACTACAAATTTGATATAAAATCATTTTTGTGAAAATCACCGAACTCCCCGCAACAGGCGAAACGAGTGCTCAAGAAAACTTGTGCGGGTAATAACAGCTCGTGCAGTAAGCCCTTCAAGGGTGGAACATTTCTTCTGAGACATGCCGCGCTCCATCCTTGGAGCGCGAGCAGTCGTGGCTTTTAATTCCCGGCAGTGGCGCGGCCTCCGAAACAAAGTCGGCGCGGCCGCGGGCGGCCCGGGGTGCGTGACCTGCGCCAATGAATAACCGCGGTGGGTGGAGCGGGGCGAAGCGGGGCGGGGGCGGTGATACGGAGTCCATCACCGGGCGGCGGCCCGCGCGGGCGCTATCGCCGCCCCGGGGACAGCCTGAGGGATGGCCAGGTATAAATTGCAGCGCGGGCGGTGGCGAGGGCCGGGCGCGATGGGCGGGAGTGGGACTCGGCGGCGAGGGCCGGGCGCGATGGGCGGGGTGGGAGCGGGGCGAAACTCTGGGGCGAGGGCCGGGCGTGGTGGGCGGGGCGGGCGCGGGCGCGTTGGGCGGGAGTGGGGCGGGCGCGGGTGGCGGGGCGGGCGAGAGCCGGGCGCGGGGCGAGGGCCGGGGGCGGAGCGCGGGGCGGGCGCGGGTGCGAGAGCCGGGCGCGATGGGCGGGAGTGGGACTCGGGGCGAGGCCGGGCGCGATGGGCGGGGTGGGAGCGGGGCGGGACTCGGGGCGAGGGCCGCGCGTGGTGGGCGGAGCGGGCGCGGGCGCGTTGGGCGGGAGTGGGGCTGGCGCGGGTGGCGGGGCGGGGCGAGGCCGGGCGCGGGGGCGAGGGTCGGGGCGGAGCGCGGGGCGGGGCGCGGGTGCGGAGCCGGCGCGGGGCCAGGCCGGGCGCCATGGGTAGGGTGGGAGCGGGGCGGGACTCGGGGAGAAGGGGCGGGCGCGGGGAGCGGGGGCGAGGGCCGGGCGCGTTGGGTGGGAGCGGGTGGCGGGGCGAGGGCGAGGGCGAGGGCGAGGCCGGGGCGCGGCGCGGAGGCGGGGACCGGCGGTGGGAGGGAATAGCTCCGTGCCCAAATGTTCCACGTCTCGTCCTTCACGGCGAATGGCTGCAAGAGGTGTTCCGAAGTCCCGTTTCTTCGTCACTTCGACCGCTCTGACGCTCGGTTGTTTGTTCCCTCGACGTCCGCTCGTTTGTACGTACGTTCTTTCGTATTGAGAGACCTTTCGATGTCCCGTTGAGTTCGTTGTTTGCGTCAAGATGTTGTTTTGACCGGAATCCGGGTCGAATCTGCCACGTGGAAACGAGACAATATATTCTTAACCGTAATGACTATGAATCATCGCATTCAGAAAGTGAGATTGCTTAAAAGATGAATTACGAATTAATAATAATAATAGTAATAGTAGTAATAGTAGTAATAGTAATAATAATATAATAATAATAATAATAATAATAATAATAATAATGACGACGACTTTCTTTAAGTCGCGAGACTCAGGCAATCAGGCCCGCTCTTCCGCCTAACCACAGAATTTCTGTCATTTATTGACTTTAGTCAATGTGTGACCGTAATTTTTGAACCAACTATACCTTCAAAGAATGTACTGAACAAATAGAGTATAGTAATGCTGGGCACAGCATAGAGAATTAATACTTCATTTAGGCGGAAATCACTATAGGAATTTTTAACAAGAGAGAAGAAATAGAAAAATAAACAGAGAAAGCTTTTAGGACTCCTTCCACATTCTGAGCACCTGAAAATAGATCATAGTGATGCGTCTTAGGAAATGCACTTTCGATACTAAGAAAAGAGTCGAATTTACCCGCTTGTCTCTAGAATTCCGGCTGCTCTCAGTGGTATTTTTCCGTGGTTTCTCCAATCGACACCAGGCAAATGCTGGAGCAGTGCCTTAACAAAAGGGCCATGGACCACACCCGATCTTTCCTTCCTATACTTTCTCCTAGCCTCTCCCCTTATCTAGACATGCTTGCAGTTACATGCACTACACTACACACATGCCGGGAGAACGGTCGAGAGCTTAGAACTTGTCCCGGCAGGGGCGGTGCCCCACTGGTGGGAGAAACCCGTAAGCTGACGATTAGGTCGGCACCGGATCTCGCCATCGAGAAGGGAATGGCTACCGCCATCTTCGAGATACTACACTTACGGGACTAATGTCCTTGGCAGTCGACACGCCCAGAAACAGCAATGAATCATTCAATGAAGAAAATGCCGAGTGGTCAGTGTTAACGGTAAAATGTTTCATTGGAGCGAGTATGACATTGTAATGCAGCGACAAGTGAAATGAGATATCCGGTTCTTCGATTGTCATCTGCTTATCGCATTCTTCGAAGGGAAGTTAATTATGCGCTGAATTCTCGGGGGCCTTGGCGGGCTGGCAGCTAATAATGCTCCAATTAGTTCGTGACGACGGCGCGCGTGGGCTGCGAGACGGAATGGCGTGGGTTGCTGGCTCCGTCCATTATGGACGCTCTATAGAGTGGTTGATTGATTTTTTCGTGTTTCCGGGCGCGTCAACTGCTTTGGTCATTAGTCCCGTTAGTGTAGTGCATGGTTTTTCTCGGAAGATGGCGGTGATCTTCCCCCGCTGAATGGCGAGATCCGACGTCGACCTACCGTCGGCTAGTGGGGTTTCCCCCTAATCAGGACCCTCCCACCAGCGGGGCACCGCCCCAGCCGGGACAAGCTCTAAGCTCCCGACCGGTCTCTCGTAATATGTGGTAGTGTAGTGCATGTTGGTGTAAGTGAATGTGTGAGGGGAGAAGATAGGACACGGAAGAGGAAGGAAATATCGCGCGCGATCCGTGGCCCGTTTGTTAGGGTACTGCTCCGGCATTCGCCTGGTGTTGATCGGAGAAACCACGGAAAACTACCGATCAGAGCAGCCGGCCGGTAGAATTCTCCTCCAGACAGCGACGGAATTCGCCCTAGCTGGAAAGCTAGTGTCGAAAATCCTGCCGCTGTCAGGGATGCTCTATAGAGATGGTGGATTTTAGCAAGTGCTAAAATTGGAAAATGTTACCAAACGCAGGAAAAAAAGTAATTATTTGATGCATTTCATGTTAGTAAATGTTTGATGGTCGGTGCAGTGTATTTCTGAAGGTTTTCAATGTGCGATAAAATGCAAAATTGATCGCAAATTGCGAAATCACGTACTAAATGGTCGTGAATCTACGATGTAATTGTTTAATTTCATTTTATGGTTTCCTTCGTGTTCGCTATTTAGGGATGCGACATGGACAGTAGCACGTAGATGTTGGAAAACATTTAATTTGGCAGTGGCCTTTGTTTCAAATGGCGAAATATTAAATTAGTTTACATCCTGGTTTTATTGAGAAAATCTAAAAACCATCAAAATAATTCTGTTATCTCGAGTCAACACTTAATAATAATTTTCTCAACAAATGCCGTAAAATGCTAAATCTCAATTTTAATGATGCTATAAAATACTATAGCCTTGTTTCTAAAATGCGACTTTTGAAAATTTAAAGTTATAAATTTTACCATCATTAACTGCTTTTCTTCAATGTATCAGCGAAATTGTTATCAGTTAATCGATAATATCGAGTTACCTTTACCAAAAATGCAAGTAATTGTTGAAATCGGTATCTAAATAGTTATTTTCACAATTTGAATTGCGTATGCCAAAGATAAATTAGTATGACTTGCGTCCCTTTTTTAGCACGAATTCACAGAAACATAGTTGACTTTGACGTATGGATAGCTACTCTTTACCATTAATAAACAGTGAAGACCAATTCTAGTCTCCATGAATGTACGTTGAAAGTAGATTGTAGACTTCTAATATATATTTTGTTTATTCTTTATTTTATTTTTTTATTTTTTTAACATATGCAGGCCTATTAATTTCCCCTTGATGCCTAATCATTCAAATTGTGTACGTTGCTGAAAGAAATATTGAATATCGAAAAAGTATGCTGTAGCTCGCCAATGCCAAGCCGAGCCAATGTTAAATGTGAGTCAGTTTTTGTACCAAATGTGTCGCGCTTTAAATCAGTTCTAACTGATAAATTCTTTACAACATTGAACCGTCGCTGATATTAAAAGTGCAGACAAAAAGTTCCGTTGGAAGTACGGAAATGAAATACTTAATTAATACTTATACTTAATTAAGTACGGAATTAAAAAGTGCAACACTCCCTGCTAGTATATCGTCGGATCTCCCCTCGGCGCCCGCCCCCCGGTCCATGCTCTTCCGGGAATATTCCCACAGGGCTCCTGCCTGTTCGTCGCTGTCTGCGAAGGGCAAAAAGTTCTTCCCTCCCTGGGCAGCGGTGCATGCACTCTACCGCTCCCGGCATCCTTATTCACCTGGGGCTAATCCTTTTTCTCAATGCCATTAGCGGTGCTTTCTTTCTAGGTGCCTGTGTTACCCGCCACTTCTCTCTCCCTCTTTAACTCTTTCACTCTCTCTGACACTGTGAGACAGAGAGAGTGTGTGAGAGACACACACTCTCTGACACACTCTGACTCTCTCTGGCACTCTCTTGACACACTCTCTCCCTCACTCAAACATACAAACTCACCTTTCGTCTTTTCATCTTTACTAAGCCTTTTATTCCATCTAATTGCCTTTATGCCGTACTTATTTTCCTATACTCACCGATTGTTTAATATTATTTCATGCACTTCGTTATTTAACTACCATTCTTTATCTTATCTCTGCCTATATCACGTCTTTTGTTTCGTCTGAAATAATAATCTTTCAAAAAGTTAATCGATTTTAATGCTTTACTTTCTGCTTTTGATATTGGATTCATTCAAGCTGCATCTTAATTGTGTGTAGGTATATTATTAAGTACCTGCTTCTTCCACATCCGATTAGAATTTTCTTTTCTTTGGTTTCTTACTGCTTACTTCTTGGATGTATCATTTCTCCGCATTAAACAGATATTCCTTCTCACGTGTTCTTTCTACTTTGTTCATTAATGTATTACTAACTGCATATGTGCGAACATTTTGCAGTTTGTAAATTCTAGTTCATCAAGATCCTCCAGAACTGGTTTGATATATCTCGTACGCCGGTTTCTGTGGATGAATAATAATAATAATAATAATAATAATAATAATAATAATAATAATAATAATCGTAATAATAATAATAATAATAATTATTATTATTATTATTATTATTATTTTGCAAAGTGCATTATTAACAGAGAGACGTAGACTCGTGAAGTTCAATCGCAAAGAATATCGAGAAGTAAATTTAACTTTGTAGAAAGCACGATTTGTGCACCCGCTCTGCCCAGTGGGAGCTCCCACAAGAGCTAAACGTGAACCAGAACATCCCGTCGATCTCGTTTGCATATTATTAAGGGTGACAATTCGTAGGAACTGGTACTTCAAAAATAAGAATTGAATGGTCGAAAACTAATAGAGTGGGTAGTAATTTATATAATAATATATATCTATATATAAATAGAAGATAATGTGCGTCTGTGTAACTACAACTCTGTATTTGCCTCAACCGGGAATCGAACCCGAGATTACACCAGAGGAAGCTGGTACGTTGCCCATGAACCGTCTTAGAGGTTCCGGTGAGATAACGTTCTTTTACTGAAAACATCTTAAAAGTGTGCCCGTCATCAGTTCCGCCCAGTGCCTTGTCTAGCACCTGCTGCCGCAGACATCCTGGGCGCCGGCGTTGCCTCCTTTCTTCCCACCTCTCATTCGCCGCCAGCGCCTCTGTTCGTGCTTGGCGCCGCCTCCAGCCCTCCCGCCTCCTGCTCTCCTGCTCTCCCGCCTCCGCCTCCGCCTCCGCCTCCGCCTCCGCCTCCGCCTCCGCCTCCGCCCACCCGCCCCCCGCCCGAACGCCCGCCCGAACGCCCGCCCGAACGCCCGCCCGAACGCCCGCCCGAACGCCCGCCCGAACGCCCGCCCGAACGCCCGCCCGAACGCCCGCCCGAACGCCCGCCCGCCCGAACGCCCGCCCGCCCGAACGCCCGAACGCCCGCCCGCCCGAACGCCCGCCCGCCCGAACGCCCGCCCGCCCGAACGCCCGCCCGCCCGAACGCCCGCCCGCCCGCCCGCCCGAACGCCCGCCCGCCCGAACGCCCGCCCGCCCGAACGCCCGCCCGCCCGAACGCCCGCCCGCCCGAACGCCCGCCCGCCCGAACGCCCGCCCGCCCGAACGCCCGCCCGCCCGAACGCCCGCCCGCCCGCCCGCCCGCCCGCCCGACCGACCGACCGACCGCCCGCCCATCCGACCGTCCGACAGCCCGCCCGTCCGTCCAGCCGCTCCCTCGCCCGCCCGCCCCCGCCCCCGCCCCCGCCCGCCCGCCCGTCCGTCCACCCGTCCGTGCGTCCACCCGTTCACCCGACCGTCCGTCCGTTCGCCCGCCTGCCCGTCGTCCCCCCGCTCGCGCGCCCAGCATCCTTCCTCACCTGGGGCTGACCCACTTCTCCTCGCCGCGCCCCCGGGCCCTTCGGATGGGCCAAGTCATTACCGGGAGACCTCGACCGTGAACGCGCGCGCCGAACGCCTTCCTGCGTTGCCACGTTGACGCATACACTTCCACTTTCCTGCTTCTTCGTCCTCTTCTTGTCGCCTTTTTTTACACTTCTCCACTTTTCTTTCCCTGATGATTTTTCAAGTTAGAAAAAAATCTTTACTTTCGTCGAGCACCCTCTAGATAGTTTTCGGCGACGTCTCATCATACAGCTCGAACCTCCCGATGCGAGTTCACCTCTTTCTCTGCCTTCACACTCCTTTCGCTTCTCTCTTGTTCTACCAACTGAATAACAGAGAATACGGGAGGTGTAAAGTTTTGATAGCCATTCACCATTCCATTAACACTACTGAACTGATCCCTTGCAATTCACAGAGGATTATGTCTCAGGTGGCTGAAAATGAATGCGTTGCTGCATTGAGGTTGTTCGACACACAATTTGAAATAATAAGTTACGCTTACGGATTGTCCGGTCCTTTCTTTTTCAATGTAAATGTCAATAACCCTTGAGTTGACCTGAGGCGACTCCTTGGTGTAGGCAAGGTAGGGAGTGCCTATTCTGATAAACATGAACGACGTTAATACGTAAATTTGACACGTATTACAATTTAAATCAGTTACAGCTTTCGTCAGTAGTGTTCATCTAGGAGTTTAATATAAACATTTCATTATCGATAAACTTGACTTCCACACGGCTTCCTTATTGGCTGTAAAATCACATTACTTCTCATAATTCGTACATTTGATATTACCTTCTTTCATTTAACAAAACACTAAAGTATTTTAATATAATTTATTATGTTTAGTTTTGGTCCTTCTATTTTAGAACAGGCCTTTACTATTGAAGTTGAATTTATTTAAATAATAAATAATTACACACATTTTTTTCTCTACAGTTTCGAGGACTCTTTTCTTCATCGTCAGACTAGAAAATTATTTAAAATTACAATGAGTAATTTGTTAAATAATTAATGTACTAAAATAACCAGTTATTTGTATAATACTTCATCACAAAAAGCATAGTATCTAAATAAGAGACAACATGAAATTACTAAATACATGTCTCTTTTCGATTCCATACCATTTTATTACCGTTATTTAAGAACAAAGTCTCTTTTGGATTCTATATCATTTCGGCGAGTCATTATAGAGCCAGTCAACCGAAATAAAGACCTTTCTATCAACATTAAGTAAATTTCAATTTATTAACCAACATTTAATTTGGAAGCTACATTTTATTATACCATAAATACGATGATAAAGATTTACTTGACAGTCAAATTAGCACGAGATTCGAAATTTCAGAAAAATCAGATGTTTTCTTAAGATAATTGTCCACTTATCGGCGACTCTGAACCTGTGGTGGGAAAACTCTTACGCTCTTGTTCATTTTGTTGCTGGTGACTTATTCAGTTATCCTCTGCAGCACTTCCGGTCTCTTTAGTCTCCACGTGCGTCATGTCAGATGACGAAATCATACCTTGCATGCTGAGTTAGAAATTCTCTCACAGCTACGATTCTCTAGAGCTGCAATTTCGAAGAAATTATTAATTTTGGAAGCGAAAGTGACATGTACTTGGATTATACACAGATGTGATTGTCAATTTCATCCTTCATCATCTTCATTTCCATACCTCATCCCACAGGGCTAACAACTCTGGGGTGTAAAAAGAGACTCACCATAAAAATGCTTCCCACCTCCCTTCCCCAATAAAGTCGCATGTAAACCGCCAGGAAAAATATGACTGGGCCTCGGTGGGTATCGAAGCCCAATCGACAAAAATCAGCAACTAATCTTGTTAACAGAGTTCTAAAGTATTATTTTGAAAAAAAAAGGTCCTCCTCTCATAATTATGCGGATTCGGTGGTATAACGGTTAGCGTATCGGACTGTTGTACCCGAGATTGCGGGTTGAAATCCGATCGAAGCCGTGCATTTTTAAGGGCGAAAAAATCCTTCGTACGCCTTCCTTCGGAGAAGTAAAGCCGGTTGTCCCATGTAGTAGATTTACTGCATGTAAAAGATCCTCAAGCCTAAATGAAGCCTCTGAGCAAAATTGAGTTCCGCCTGTTTCGTCGTCCAAGATAATACCTCTTTTCTCTGCTAGGTGGTGAAAGGAGCGTAGCGAAATTTACGTGGAAGAGCGGGCCTGATGGCCCGAGTCTCGCCACGTAAAATAAGGCATTAACTAATTATTCCAAAAGCTCAAATGCCAGTCATTCTGCCAGATTGTTCTCACTGTTCTAGTAAATATGCAAAAGGAGGAATATGGTACACGTAAAGGCCCCTCAAACATCAAACCCCGAGTGACAAAAATAACATAATATTAATAATCTTATTAATAATAATTTGATCAAAACCCTTCCACTGTGACCATCCGTTTGCCGAGGTCTCGGAAAACGGAGCACATCAATATTCAAGAATAAGATGAGCTGTTTGAACGCGCGCCAACGCGCATGAATACAATCCGAAAATGAAAACTACGAACTATATCCGTAAGGGAGCGTCTCGGTAGAGTATGCGACACCGAGAGTCGGGAGAAAGAAAGCTTTCTTTTCTGAAGTAACAGCTGGAGAGTGAGGACCTACCGATCACGAGAAGGCGGCACCTTGTACTGTTACGGACTTCAGGACTGCATCTACGATAAAAACTCTTCAAGACATTCGAGGAGGTAATTATCATATTACAAGGCATTAAAACAATTCATCAGGAAAAGGATGAAAGTATAAGTGACGCATTTAAAATCTTTGTAAGAGAGAGGAGTGTGAATAGCATGAAACTAACGAGGCCATTCATTTCTTTTCTTTGCAGTTTTTTTCTTATTTTATATTTATTCTTCGTATACGATAGACTCAGTTGTCGTATTGTAGATTCTTTTAAATATGGAATTAAAAGCTAGTTACATTCTATAAAAGAATACGAAAAGAGTAACAACGGAAAACGAGACGGAGGCCACATCGTGAGTTGAACAACGGTTCTGCAAGAGGGCCGCTTTGCTCCCGACCGAGCTGCAAGGACAAGGACACCGAGCGACTGGAAGAGTCGACGCCGTAGATTTCCCTACGCCGTGAAAAGACACAGTAAGGTCGTGCCAACTTGAACAATTTGTAGATATTAGAAGGAATAATTTGTTTCGGAAAGAAAGTATTAGTACAGGTTCTTTATACCGATATTCTGTAAACAATAGAATCAATCTTTTCTTTCAAGAAAAACTTAGCTAATTGTAAAGTTGCAACTAGGGAATTTACAACTGGAATGATTAGGCAAAGTTTTAAGTATTCTGTGAAATTGATTTAAATGAGAGAAAGGAAATAGTGTAGTTAATTATTGAGAGTGTAAGTTGTTTTCTTTTTTTTCAGCAAGACAAAATTCTTGTATATGTAAAGTGTTTTATGTTCATTGACTGTAATAGCAATTTAATTAGAATATACTTAAGTAAGTGGAAAGTGATTTGACTTGAGTTTCTGTGTAAATGCATTCAATCCACAACGGCCCACATGACCCTGATCCCCGCTATTCTAATTGTATTTTTTTAATTTGCGCCCACCTTGAAAACCCATTCTGAGCTAGCCGGCGGAGGGGTGGGGTCGCAACTGGCGCCCATAAGCGGGGCTCGATTATTGGATGCATTTACCAAAACTCGATTTAAAAAACTGGCAAAAATTTGGTGGAACCAAAATTACTAGTACAATTGAATCACAATTCACTAAGATTGCTGAACAGGTTACAGAGAAAAAAAAGTGTTGTGTAAAAGTGTGTTTTTTCTGGATGTTTTTCAAAAAGGGTATTATATGAGAGTTTTATCAGTTTCAAATTGTGTCTGGTATTTCTGTGTGAAATATTTTGTGAGAGGTGTATGGTGTCTGGGAAAAGAATTGATTGATTCTAGGCAGTTAATAGATTCAAAATGGCAGATAAGTATAACGTGGCTAGGAATTTACCTACCGTGGAAGGAACTTCTGAGGAATCAGATAGCGATAGGGAAACTGGGGGACAAGCACCAGGTACGATGATCGTGGAGGAAACGACAGGAGTAGAACTAGGAACGGCAGGAGAAACTAGTGAGACGTCGCCGACAGAATCACAGCCAACGCCAACACGAGATCAGGATGAGGAAGAACGAAACCTCGAGAGGGCTAATTCAATGATGCAACGGTTAATAGGTCAATTTATGCAACAATTAGATGTGAGGTTAGTCATGCAGGATGAAAAAACAGAGGAAACCATAAAAAAATTAGGAGTTACTTTGGAAACTAAATTAGAGGAAAATAACTCGGCAATAAATACTTTGGAAACCAAATTAGAGGAGAATAACTCGGCAATAAATGCATTGGAAACTAAACTAGAGGAGAACAAGGCTACTTTGGAAACCAAATTAGAGGAAAATAACTCGGCAATAAATGCATTGGAAACAAAATTCACGGAATTCGACACGAAATTAGAAGAAAATAATAGAAAGTTAGAAGAAAATTTAAAAGCGGAGCGGAAGGTTTAGGAACATGAGAACTTAGAGAAAAAATTCACGGAGCTGGGACTTGAATTAGAAGAAAAGGTTGATCAAGTAACGAAAGAATTTGAAACTAGGATCGAAACACAATCGGATCTTATAACCGCCGTATCCGACAGGCAGATTGAGGTAGAGCAAGGAGTAGAAAAGTTCCAGAAATTAGTTACTGAACAAGTTCAGGTTCAAGCTAATAAATTAGATAGTGGAATAAAGGCTCTTTCTGAACAGGATGGCGTTCTACAACATCAAATTAATGCATATAAGAATGAAGTAATAGAACTGAAAAATCAATTAGAAAATTTACCATCGAGTGGAGGAAGTGTTCAGCCCACGTATGTTTCATTACCGTGTACTCCTAATTTCAGTGCAGCGGGAGATGAAAATCCATGTGTATTTATGAAAGAGGTAGATAATTTCTTTTCTTTAAATTGTGTTCCGGACAGTAAGAAAACTCGAATCGTTTATCAGATGTTGCAGGGTAATGCACGAATCTGGGCAGATAGTTTAGGAGAGTTTCCCAAAACTATGGCCGAACTCAAAGAAAAATTTTATTCGAGATATTGGAATAACGAAACTCAAATCAATTTTAAAGTTAACGTAATGTATGGTACGTGGAAGAAGGGTACAATGTCCATGCAGGAATATGCAACGGAGAAATTAGCTTGTTTCAAATTATGTACTCGACGATACCGGATGAAGAAATTGTCTGTTTATTAATACGTCATTTTCCTTCCTCGACGCAAAATTTGTTTAAAAAATCTCTTACCAATGTCCACTGAAAAATTAATAACGCAGTTAGGATTGTATGATGCCACTTTCGTGTATAATGAAAGGTTACAGAAAGCAAGGGCAAATGCTAATGGTCCGGTAAATGGTCAAGATAGCAGGCAGCAACAACATAATGTAAGCAAACCAGAAACAGGAGAAACTTACAAACCGAAACATTACCAAGAAAAACAAACTTATGCTAGACAAGACAGGACCTCGTCTAGGGATAGAAATAGAAAAAATTCTATTGATAGAGGAGTTTTCCAACCAGAAATACAGGACCAAGTACATCTGCGGACATGAGTCGGAAAATTAGAAAGGTTTGTTTCGACACGCCATCCGCCGCAAACCAAATAGAACAATCTAGTGAAGAAGAGGTGGCGATATTATCAATCGAATTAATCTCATTTGATGATGAACCGTGGAACGAAGAAGAACAAATGCAGATCGGATCCAGGAGGCAGTGTCCGAGAATTAAAGTTAAATGTGAGGGTGTTGATACTTCGGTATTAGTAGACACAGGTTGTGCAACTTCCGTCATAGCTGAAAGTTTGTTGCATGAATTAAAGAACAAAGGAGTGGAGGTACCTACATTGCCGCTCGTGAAATCTTTTCTGATAGGTGCGAATCGGAAAAAATCAAAACCAATAACAAGACAAGTTTATTTGGAAATAGAGATAGGCAAGAATAAGTATCAAGTTGTGTGTCTTGTAGCGTCAGAACTTTTATATCCGCTCATACTGGGGATCGATTTCATGAAACAATATGGGGTTGTTATCAACTTAGAAAAAAATACCATAACGTTAAAACCGAATAATCAGCAGGATCTCGAATTTGATTCATTCACGTGGAATTATTGGGAGGCTAATTGTTTGGAGGAAGAAGATGTGAACCTACAAATTCGTTCGAGTGTGCAGAGAAACGATAATCTCAATGCATATCAGAAAAAACAGTTAACTGAAGTATTACTTAGGAATCAAAAGGTGTTTTGCAAAAACAAGAATCCAGTAAAAGATTTTCAATTCGAAATAGAATTAACAGATAAAACACCATTCACGGGTTACCAATATGTCATTCCAGAAAAACATAAGGAAGAGGTGGATAAGCTCATTGCTACCATGGTCAAAGATGATATCATCATGAAGTCCAAAACCTCTTATCTAAATCCGATAGTGCTCGTAGAAAGAGTAATGGGAAGATAAGGTTGTGTTTAGATGCAAGGCGATTGAATCAAGTTACTTTACCGTACAGAGACAGACCGTTGCGTGTAGAGGATTTAACTAATCAATTATCCGGCATCAAGTGTTGAGTTCAACCGACTTCACTGCATCGTATGGCAATAGCGAATGTAGACAATATCAGGATTTATTCACCGGGGAATTTCGTATGTTTTCAAAAGAATGCCATTTGGACTCAAGAACAGTGCATCTGCTCTTGTGCAATGTTTAGACAATATCATTGACAGAGAGATGTCTAGCGATGCTTTTATCTATATTGATGACGTGCTCGTGTATTCGAAGACATTTGAAGAACACATGAACAAGCTAGATATTTTGTTGAAACGTCTAATTGAAAATAATTTACAACTGAATTTGGAGAAAAGTAATTTTTGCACTAAACAAGTTAAGTTCCTGGGTTATGATGTGACAGTTAACGGAGTCAAAATGAATATGGAAAAGATGCGAGAGATAGATAAAATTGCACCGCCAAAAAACACGAAACAACTTAAAAGTTTGTTAGGTTGCGTCAATTATTACGCCAGATTTATTCCTAATTTCGCCATGCACATTGAAATATTTCTTCCGTGCTGCGAAAGCACACTAGATGAAAGTGGGAATACAATCGGAAAGTACAATTTCACAGTTTGCGACCATTTAAAGAATGAAATAAAGAGAGAGAGGAAAGAGAAAAAGAAAAAAAAAAACAGATAAAGTAACCGACAAGAATCATGTAAAAAGAAAAGAAAAAAACAGGAGGGAGAAAGAAGGAGGAAAAAGAAGGAAGATGAGGAAGAAGAAAGAAGAAGAAGGAGAAGGAAGAAACAAGATAGCTCGACATTCCAGAATCAAGACAGAAGAAAGGAAGAGCATCAAGTTTGGTTAAAAGATTTTTTCGGCATATGAAATCAAATTCCACAAAATCTTTTTTCGAAAGAAGGGTTATGTGACCATCCGTTTGCCGAGGTCTCGGAAAACGGAGCACATCAATATTCAAGAATAAGATGAGCTGTTTGAACGCGCGCCAACGCGCATGAATACAATCCGAAAATGAAAACTACGAACTATATCCGTAAGGGAGCGTCTCGGTAGAGTATGCGACACCGAGAGTCGGGAGAAAGAAAGCTTTCTTTCTGAAGTAACAGCTGGAGAGTGAGGACCTACCGATCACGAGAAGGCGGCACCTTGTACTGTTACGGACTTCAGGACTGCATCTACGATAAAAACTCTTCAAGACATTCGAGGAGGTAATTATCATATTACAAGGCATTAAAACAATTCATCAGGAAAAGGATGAAAGTATAAGTGACGCATTTAAAATCTTTGTAAGAGAGAGGAGTGTGAATAGCATGAAACTAACGAGGCCATTCATTTCTTTTCTTTGCAGTTTTTTTCTTATTTTATATTTATTCTTCGTATACGATAGACTCAGTTGTCGTATTGTAGATTCTTTTAAATATGGAATTAAAAGCTAGTTACATTCTATAAAAGAATACGAAAAGAGTAACAACGGAAAACGAGACGGAGGCCACATCGTGAGTTGAACAACGGTTCTGCAGAGGGCGGCTTTGCTCCGACCGAGCTGCAAGGACAAGGACACCGAGCGACTGGAAGAGTCGACGCCGTAGATTTCTACGCCGTGAAAAGACACAGTAAGGTCTGCCAACTTGAACAATTTGTAGATATTAGAAGGAATAATTTGTTTCAGAAAGAAAGTATTAGTACAGGTTCTTTATACCGATATTCTGTAAACAATAGAATCAATCTTTTCTTTCAAGAAAAACTTAGCTAATTGTAAAGTTGCAACTAGGGAATTTACAACTGGAATGATTAGGCAAAGTTTTAAGTATTCTGTGAAATTGATTTAAATGAGAGAAAGGAAATAGTGTAGTTAATTATTGAGAGTGTAAGTTGTTTTCTTTTTTTTCAGCAAGACAAAATTCTTGTATATGTAAAGTGTTTTATGTTCATTGACTGTAATAGCAATTTAATTAGAATATACTTAAGTAAGTGGAAAGTGATTTGACTTGAGTTTCTGTGTAAATGCATTCAATCCACAACGGCCCACATGACCCTGATCCCCGCTATTCTAATTGTATTTTTTTAATTTGCGCCCACCTTGAAAACCCATTCTGAGCTAGCCGGCGGAGGGGTGGGGTCGCACCACTCGATATAATTTTAAATAATAGGAGATTCCACTAAGGGTCTTGAATGACATCGAAAAGGTACGAATGTCAGAAACTTACAATTAGTCCGAGGGAGTGGCGAGAAGTCCTTTCTGGACTCTTATTTGATGAAATTATCGCTTATAAATTGCAGCCGAATTTCTAATGACGAACCTAGCGGTTCGTGGCAGTTGGAGCTCTTTTACCGGACCAAGCGCTTCATCCTACATTTTACTATCAATTAACACATATTTTGCGAAATGAATAAAAACAAATATTAAAGCACTTACCTCGAATTGATATACCTGCTCAGGCTGTTTTGTCTCACAAAAGAACATGCCCCAAGCAGTTGAGAAAAAACAATGGGAATTGTGCAAACCTTTAGAGAAACAAGAAAAAAATTCTGAAGACATTTAATTTCACTGAAGGGAAAGGAGAAAACATACGTGTCAGTTTCCCCTTTTCCAATAGCTAGATTAACCTGTTCGAGTCATAATACCAACATTAAAACCAATAATTTAATTATCAACAAGCAACGTTATTATTATTAAAAATAAATTTTCTATTTTCGGACATATTTTTTCTCGAAAATAAGTTTTTATATGCTGTTTTGTTGTACTTTCGCAGTATTATCATAATTATATTTTCACGCACGACAATTCAAGAAACCTGCCATTTGTTTTAAAAATAGATAAATATAACATACTAAGTTTGTATATTGTGTGTATTTACATTGTAATTTCCATGCACAAACCATTAAGCGTAGAATGCAATGATATTTACTCGAATTCTAGTGAAACCAACATCTCAACGCACATTAAAAGGCCATAAAAAGATTTTCACCATTCAGTGGCATCAAAGAAGAAAAATATCGATTCAAGAGGATACCATTGTTCGGATCAGTCCATGCATTATACAACTGTTGGACGAAGGCAGCAAGAACAAGGCCAGAGAACGGAAGAGCAGCTTTAAGACACAATTCCCTCAGGCGGTGTGTGTGTGTGTGAGGGGGGCGAGCGGTTCGTCTCGCCGATGACTTCATACGGCAGCCATTTCCAGCCCGACATAACACCGCTTTCACGCTCACGCTCGCGAGCGTCGAGATTGAAAGCGATTATTACGCACGCGGTGCGTCGGCCGTGCCACGTGCGCGCACGTACGCATCCGAACGCACGCACATTCATCTCTGCCGGACGGCCGACCCGCCCGCCCGGGATACAAGTATCATTGGCGCCCACTTCAAAGGGCGCCGAAAGATATCTCTGTAATATGAACACGTCCGTACGGTTGCTTCGGGAGATAGCGTTTCACGAGTCCAGGCCCGTCACGGGCGTGCGTCGCGGCGTGGACGGACGCACGAGCGGCCGACGACGACGAGATTTATGACGGAGCGCGGCCTGGCGACGCCGGAAGGTACGAAATTTAAGTAGTGCCCCTTGGAATGTTTCTGAGGGGATTCTTGGGCATGATAACGCAGGTTCTGGACATTTGCGTCTAACTGATCTCCCGTTTTAATCCCCTTTTCCCCTAATCTGCTTTACGTCGGAAGTCAACGAGACGAAATTATGTTTATTCTTACTCGTGTTTTGAGAGGACAGAGAAGATTTAAGAAACAAAAGATGATGCTAGTGAAGTGGAAAAATCAAGAGAATTGTTTGCTTTGAAACATTTAATACTCCGGTGTAAGTACATTCCCGTTTTCGAATGTCGGATTCTCGCACCCAATTTTATTCCGACATACTATTTCTACCAATTTCTTTAAATTATTCAATGTAACTGGAAGTTTATTTTCTAAACTTGGCTTAAAATTATTATTATTATTATTATTATTATTATTATTATTATTATTATTATTATTATTATTATTAATATTATTATTAATTATTTTTATTATTTCATATTCACTGTTAGCGATTGTAAATTTACTAAATGTTTCCAGACTCGCAGGTTGAACCAAACCGGGAAAATGTCGACGAATGGAGACAATTCCTTTCCACGTACAGTCCTTCCACACGCCCTCCTCCGCATTCCGATAAGCCTCGCAGGTTCTCTCGTCACGCGGCACAAGCCCGTCCTTGGGCCTCCTTTCCTTCCGCTTCCATCGGACGAAATTCATCCATATGTATACGCACAATTGGGCGGCGCACTTCTCTGGTAAACACAGACTTCCGGTGGAGACGTCGCAACCCTGCTCGAGACTGTACTTCTCAGTTTTTTCTGGAACTTCTCTTCACCGGCTGTCTGTATGAGAGCGTGTAGCTTCCTGGAGCACGATTTACATTTGAGGCTCCTGCACTTTTGGGCTTCTGCACTTTTTTTAATTCTTAATTTCATGTCGTTTGTTTGTTTTTTGTTGGCGATGGTGGAGCGGGATACAGGGGTAGGGAATTAGTATTTTGTGATATTATGGGGGTATGGATTCTTAATTCTTGGAAAGTGTGAGGATATTTTTGCTTGCGAAATGCCAGTTGCATTTGGGGCTGAAGGGGGGCCTTGGAATAAGTTGGGGTTTAATTGTTTTTAGAATGATATTAGAGATTCAATGCTAGGATCACGGTGAAGTTTATTATTCCGGAAACCAGGGGGCGTTAGTGATTTTACGGAGGAACGTTTAATTTAAAATGTTTGAAAGCGATTGAGATCAGTAAGGGATGCTGTAAACAATGTTGGGAGGTTTAAGTTAATGTAGGGGAATGATAGTTTCGAATAATATAGAAAGACATTTGTGTGTGATGATGATCTTTTGAGTTACGGATATATTTGGAATGATTTTCCATATACCTTTTTTATAACATAGTTAATGTGCTACTTCTAACCTTCCTAGAGATCGGTAGTTTTCCGTGATTTCTCCGATCAACACCAGGCGAATGCTGGAGCAGTACCCTAACAACGGGCCACGGACCGCGCGTGATCTTTCTTTCCTCTTCCTTGTCCTATCCTCTCCCCTTACACACACACACTTACACTAACATGTACTACACTACCGTACATTTCGGGAGACCGGTCAGGAGCTTAGAGCTTGTCCCGGATGGGGCGGTGCCCTGCTGGTGGGAGAGTCCTGGTTAGGGGAAACCCCACTAGCCGACGGTAGGTCGGCGCCGGATCTCGCCATCCAGCGGGGGAAGATCACCGCCATCTCCCGAAAAAACATACACTACACTAACGATACACTAATGACCAAAGTCGTTCATGCGCCCGGAAACGCGAAAAAATCAATCAATCAATAACCTTCCTAGAACGTGGACACGTTAGTGTTTGACTTCAGATAAATAATTTCGTGTCGTGTAAATCTATTGATATCTTCTGCTCAGTTATCAGTGTTAGTATTTCCGCTTAAGACGCAAGATATATAACTCGCATGCAATCCATTGCCAATATTTCTGCAGACTTCGCTCTCTTTTGGCACATGCGTGGGCTGTGAACAGTTTGATTACTTTGTTCCGTGGTATGTGTCCGAGATGAGCGGCACGTGAAAAACATCCAAAATAGGGAAATCAAAATATTGAAGCAATGACATCTGCCAATATTTACAAAGTCTGGTTTGTGTTATGCTACAAAACATATATTGCTTGTAGAATCTATTATACACATAGAATGTTTCAGATTGCTTTTTGTAATACCAAGTTTCACTTGAAGTGCGTTCCCTGTACCCACAAAATAATTTATCATTCTCAGATTTTTCACTAAAATTAATCTAGTTTTTCGGCGTTTACAGGAAAAATCTTCAATTCAATATTTCAGAATTTATACAAGAAAGAAGTAAAATAATTTTTTTTTTCGCAAGGCACCCGAAATCATCCGCGTAAAATCATAAAACTACTGCATTCCAGGTTTTCATCAAAATATTGTTGTTAGTAATGCTTTGATATCAGAAAATAGAGAGAATAATGAAAGTGACTGGAATCTAATTCTAGTTGTATACCTGTACTACTAATTATTGCTATATGTCCTCAATCAATTTTTTATGGATTCTAATAGGGGGCCTAAATTATTGTAATAATAAAGTAATTGTAAATACTTTTAATCAAATCATTCATAATTGTTTCGTTTTCATGTTAGTTTTGATTGCGTAAATTATCCACAGTGGGCAGTATGGCGTCCCAGTTGATTGCAATACATCATGGTATCGTTCTATAGCGGTGGATTTTGTGTTCAGTTAACTGACCTTTCAAAACTGTCATATTAAAATTAACCAAGCTCAATAAAAAATACAGTTTATTCTAAAGTGAAGATATTACTGTTTAATTTTCAAACATGCTTATTTACTTAAACAGCCAAGGCCTCAATTTAGCATCGTCAAACTAGTGGTATTACAATTCAATTGTGTGGAAAAATGAATTATTTTTAACTGAGTTTAATGTTAATGCCGTGTATTGTGTGGGTGATGTAATCGCAAAGAAATTTTCATTCTATACTTGGTTTTTCTGATCTGGCAGTTGACGCAAATCAGCTGTTACGTTGTCATCCAATCGAGAGCTAGAACGTCATCACAGTGATGTTTAAGCTCCCGATTGGACGAAACAGCTGATTTCCGTCAACTACCAGGGAAGAAAATCTCAAGTATAATGGTAAGTTTCGTGCTTAGGGTGCTACTTACTGCTCTTTCAAGTATTCTCGTCTTGAACAGCTTTTGTAAGAATCGATTTCTGAACGAACTCGTTCTGTGGGGCAGACGGCGATCGTATATGCAGCGTCTGAGCATCAGGTGGACTGCGGTGTCCGACATCATAAATAGGGCAATATGCTAAAAAATGACTCCATAAAACATCGGAGCTTGGCGTTTGCATGGTGCACAGCGCCGGGCCTGCCTTTGCCAGAAGCGAAGGACCAATTGCGCCCCAGAACGTAGCCTTCAATTTAACAAATGTTTCTGAAAACTGGGTCAAATACGTATTGCGTTGCGAGTGCAGTAACTAATGAGGCTGGTATTCTGTATATTTCTCTGTAAGAATAGTAGTCAAGAGTATTGTAGAAATATGTCTGCTAAGTTCACGTAGTGCCACAGATATATTTAATATTTTGTGACAAAAAAAAAAAATAAACACACGTTATTGAATGTACGACAGTACTCTCTACAGGTAATAAAACAGTTTAGTCAATTATTATGGCGATGTTGTCTGAGGGGAATGGTTTTTAGTCCTTTCAAATTCGCGTTTAGATTATTCTGAAGAAATAACCTCGTGTAAAATGAAAATTCTAAATTCCTTCTGAGTTATTGCGATGTAAAACGAAACTGACACGAGTATAATTGTTTGACATAAAAATCAAAAACAAAAAGGGGAACTGAATGAACGTAATAACTGACAAACAACACTAACAACACTCGCAACTTAAAACAGTCTTATTAATATAAAGTTACGTTTTAATTCCCGGAGACTCGTTCGAACCTCGTTCGTAAGCTAATCAAGACTTACGTAATCCACGCACCACATTAACGTCATATAGTGTCCATGAGTATATGAAAGAATATTTATTCGAGACCGTCTGAAGGTAGCTCATTGTTGTACTATGTTACGGCAAGAAACTTGTTCATTACTCGACGGTTCTATTGAAAGAGTTGTGTAATGAATTTTCCTGTACTTCCCTGTACTTCCCCAATCGTTTCACCAAGTAATTGTTGCCCAAGAAGAACCAAAGAGCCTTGCATTATATTGAAATTTTATGATTTAATGTTGGTTAATCTGTTATAGATCTCGTTTGTCAACGCATACAGCGTTTTTAATTGTGACGCATGCCACGTCTTCATCTAGCCAGGAAACAAATTATACTATCGGCAAGCCACATAGGATAGGTTCTATGTCAAAATACATTGCGTTTGCTTTCAATAATTTCATAAAGTGCACTGATCAGGTGATATTCTATTTGGAACTATTTACATTAATTGTAATTGAACAATGTATTAAAGAGCTGTTTGACGACACTTGACATTCATTTCGGAAAAGAACTTCAGAAGCACGTTTTCTGCGACACTTCTTACCTCTTTCGCACCCCGCCACTTACAGAATTCCCTAACCGGGAGCGGTAGCTCAGTGCATCAACTGATGCCACTGCAACGCCTCTGACCGGGAGGTCCTAGGTTTGAGTCTTGACGGCGGTAGGATTTTCAACACTAGCTTTTCAGCTAGGTCGAATTCAGTCGCTGACTGGAGGAGAATTTTAGCGGCCGGCTGCTCTGATCGGTAGTTTTCCGTGGTTTCTCCGATCAACACCAGGCGAATGCCGGAGCAGTACCCAACCAAACGGGTCACGGACCGCGCGCGATATGTCCTTCTTCCATGACCTATCCTCGCCTCTTACGCACTTACACTAACATGCACTACACTTCCACATATTCAGGGAGATCGGTCGGGAGCTTAGGGCTTGCCCCGACAGGGGCGGTGCCCCGCTGGTGGGAGAGTCCTGGTTAGGGGGAAACCCCACTAGCCGAGGGTCGGTCGGTGCCGGATCTCGCCATCCAGCGAAGGGAAAATCACCGCCATCTGTCGAGAAAAAACATGCACAACACTAACGGGACTAATGACCGAAGCAGTTGACGCGCCCGGAAACGCGAGAAAATCAATCAATCAGAATTCCCTACATTCTTTCACGTATCTATCATTTGATTTGAATGAAAACCTGTTTCATGTTCCTAAAACTTCGTAACCAATAATTAATTCTTTTAAATTGCAATTTACTTACAATACTTTAACAAAATCTATTCTTTCATTTCTTGAGAGAAATTTTTAATATTCACGCAGGGGAGTGTTCTTTATTTATATATCTTCAATACTTTCAGTAGAACAACGTATAACAAATATTAGTCGTCGGAAACCTAAAAAATGTTTTTAAAATAATGGCTACCAAATAAAATCTCATCTAATAACATTCGCTTCCAGTGTACACTTTGTTGGTGTTCTTTACAACTGAATACTACGTTATACTTTGGAATTTTCGCTGACCGAGACGATTGTAAGCATCTCTAACAACACACATTCACTTTGAGGAGTCATACTAACTACAGTAACATTTCAACAGCTTCCATTCTTGTGACTGTAACTGATGCAGGAAGCAACGTCTTTTAAAAGTTTCTCAATTCCTTGCACTTTCATATTGTGATTTTGTTTTTAAATGATTTGTTTTTCGCCGTGAGACGCACAGTAAGAGAATTTATATTACGTATCGCTCGTGCCAGCCCCAAACGGAATACTAGAATACTCTGTTCCTCCAAAGGGCGCTGCTTTGACTGCAAAACACCTGGCTCAATTTGCAAAGGTGGAGGCACTTCAGCCACTCTATGTAGAATATTCTAGGTCGTTGGGTCCTGCTATCCGAACCAATGATTAAGTGATATCCTCACATTTCATGTCAGTGATATTATTTAATTTCGGAAAAAATTCACGAACTAGTGGTGCTTCAGAATGGCAAAAACTTTCTCGTACTTTTTAGTTTCCTGATTTCAATGGTCTGAGCGAGCTTTTCGATAGGCACTCTTGCCAGCTGCCATCTATCGCCACCCTATGTACATTTTAAAAAATTTTCTCAATTTTTCCGTTTCCTAACATAGTAGAACCTAAGTATTACATTATAAGTAAAGAATATATAGCTAGGAGCTATGTACCTAGACAGCTCGAGTTCAGCCGTTGTCTCGAGGAGAATTCTAGCGGCCGGCTGTTCTGATTGGTAGTTTTCTGTAGGTTATAATAGTATGTTGGCGCCGGATCTCGTCATCCACGGGAAAATCGTCGCCGCCTTAGGTGAATAAAACATGCACTGTACTTACGGGACTAAGTATAGTTGACACTCCCCGAAAAATTATCAATCAATCCTTCGTTTTGCTTTACTTATTCCGTAGCACCACTAGTTTTATCTGTGTGTTAAGTTTTCTATATAAACAAATTTATTTCTTTTACCATAAATGAACAATTGAATTGCTCCTGGAGTGTTATTATATTTCCAGTCTTTTTACAAACCAACATTTAATTGCACATATTATGTCACAACCACTGGTTTGAAACTTTGTGTCGTGCACAAACATTTTTTCTTTCACCTACCCTGTAGCAGCATTTCCTCCTCATATAAAACGTTAACGCTATTATCGTTTTGCCTTTTAAGTCTTCATCGTCCACTTCATCACAGACACGCCCGCTCTCTTTTCTGCTACAATTGTCAACTTCCCATCCGTATTCATATATTTTCACACCTCATTTCCTTATTGCAGCCTCATCTCCACCACTATCACTCATACAAATAATACTGTGGAGAATTGCACATTTTGAAATGTCTAATTTAGTTTGTTTCTCATTTTCGTTTTTTGAAAGCATGTAGTATATTTATTTAAAATATTAATCTGCATTATTCTATTCAATTACATGTATTTAGTGAGTACTGTATTTAAGGATGAACAGTCAGATAATGTGTTAGCAATTATAAAAAATAGTCACAATTGTCCTTATAAATACTAAGGAAAGTGCGGTATTTTATAATTACTCATATTATTTGCAAATGCTAATAAAGCCACATGGAAAAATTCAGAACAAGTTAACTCACTTGAAAGAATAAATAAACATTCCCGAATTTGGCTTTTCTCGTAGTTAGAGTACTGGAAGTGTAAAAGCCGTTGTTATTTATAAGGTAAATCTTCGAAAGCCTGTTTTCTCGTGTAGTCAATGGACCATCGCAAATTCGACTTCGGTTTGTTCTCGATCTTAGCTCTCTTCTTTTCTTCGCACTGGCTCACTCTCTCGGTCCCTCATTCCCACTTGCCTCGCCGTCAACAGCCTGCTCTGCACGGCACCTTCCCCAACCTACACGCGCTCACCCTCCCGCCCTCCCCGACTGTGGCGCCGCCAGCGGGGACAAGTGTGATTAATGGGGCGTTCTTTCCCGTAGCGGAGGCGCGCGTAAATCCGAATTCAGCGCGCGCGTAAACAAATTTACGCGCCGCGGAGCGGGGAGGGGGCGGGGCAACGGAGGAACTGGGTGTGCTGCGTTTTATTTCACCACTGAGCGCCGTTGGGTGTTTTTCATGCGAGCAGGCTGTGCTTGCCTAGTTGTAGTACATACAGCGTGGGCCGTCACATCCGAGCTGCTCTCTTAAATCCGTTTTGACGAAAATGTTGAATTTCCCTGATTAGTCGGAAATTGGACGTTTACGCCGTCAGAAAAGAACGAAATAATAGTTGAAACAACTGGCGAAGTAAGAGGCAGTGGATATGACGTGTCAAGATGTAACGTGTCTCAGGTCTTTCGTGGATCAAATGTAATTTTTCTGCTGGTGAAGGGTGCTCTTTCATAAATTTTCTTCCTGTTTTCTGGCTATGCTCTCCATTTGTTTTCCGTCTATTCGTTGGGCACGGGTACAGTTGGAATTGTCGTAATTTACTTTTGGAAATGCTGATCTAATCATAATGGACTCGGAAATACAGTCCTACTTTAAACAAGAACGGTGCTTGAGGTGTGCTTGAACTGCAATTTCATTATAAGGTTGAAAGAAGTAGTGTAAGCCATTATGGCTATAACTCTTGTCTCCGCAATTCTCAGCCAACATATTCGAGACGAAGTTTTGTACAAATGCAAATCGGTCTAATATGTTGCTGTGACACCGTTCCAGACCCATGATTCTCTCGAATATCGATGTTGAAATACTTCTCATTGGTTCAAAAATTTAGCTGGCTGGTTTAAAGTATATTTACTGCCGAGAGGTATGCATTCATTTATCCATTATGTTTGCCTACACAGATTATCTCAAAAGAAATCTTTTGAGAAGGCTTCTTAAAAACTTGAGGATATTTTACATGCTGTAGATGCATCTACAACGTGGGACAGCCGGCTTTTTTTGCCATCCGAAGGATTCTTTCACCCTTAAAATCCACGACGTCGGTCGTGTTTTATCCCGCAGACTTCCGTATAACATCCTAATTAAAACTATAATCGATAGCTATAAGCTAATCGTTAAACCATCGACACTCTGATAGCGGAGAAACTTTTGAAACGCTCTTAAGTGACTCTCCGGATCTTTCTTTTAACATGTGTCTCAGAAATAATGTTACAAACTTCTAGGGCATGTAGTGGAGTCGAATGTGACTGATAACATTTTGCCAAAGAACATGTAGTGGGAAATTTCATGTAACGGAGTTTACACATTGATACTTGCCCCCCCTCCCAATGTTAACCAGTCCCTTATGCTCAGGTGTTCGGAAGATCGGCAGGTTCATGAAATCTCGATTGCACCGGCATAGGTGGCTCAGGGCATCAAGTTATTTCACTGCAGTACCCGTGACAGGGCGGTCCTAAACTTTTGACATTCCAACATAACTGCGTCGAATTCATCCGCGGGGCTTTGTGAATGAGAGAACTGGCGGCCGGCTGCTCTGATCGGTAGTTTCCCGTGGTTTCTCCAAACACAGGCGAATGCCAGAACAGAACCCTAACAAACAGACGGCGCGCAACCTTTCCTACCTCTTCCTTGACCTATTCTCGTTCCTTACTTGCACACACTTTCACTCATATGCATTATGCTACTACACATGTCCGGAGATCAGTGGGAAGCTTAGCGATTTACCTGATTGTGACGGTGCTCCGCTGGTGGGAAATATCTAGTTTGTAACACGACGCTAGCTGATGTGCAGTGATGTCACTGCAGCGCTTCTGTCCGGGAGGTCCTAGGTTCGAGTTCTGATGGCGGCAGGATTTTCGACACTAGCTTTTCAGCTAGGTCGAATTCAGTCGCTGTCTGGAGGAAAATTCTAGCGGCCGGCTGCTCTGATCGGTAGTTTTCCGTGATTTCTCCGATCAACGCCAGGCGATAAAAATACACTACACGTACGGGACTAATCACGTTAGCCGCTTGCGCTCCCGGAAACACTAATCAACCAACCAATCAATCAATCCTTGTCTGTGTCAAAGTGATCTCCAGAGCACATGTAGATGAGGTGTTGCGTAACAAACAGGCAAATGTCACATGCGTAACTCTCTTCTACGAAATTTCCACAAACTACATGTTCATTAGCAAAAGGTGATAATTTTAGACTCCTGCACATGTCCTAAAAAATTGGAACTTGTTATTCTGAGACACCGGAGTACACTATCCGATTACAGCACGCCTGCCAGGTTTCAAACGTGGCGAAATTAAAAAATTAAAAATTGTACTCTGCAAGGTTTTATGACGCACAGCTCTGAAATGTGCCCATGCCGGATCAACAATAATAATTTATTTTTGTTTAGGCTTCAGATTCCGGGTATGAATAACTAAACATGACGAAATTACTGATTTGTGACAACTCTCCGACTTTTAAGTCCGTTGCAAGTAGTACGACAAAATCTCTGTGTACAGTATAGCACCATTAGTTAATTTTAGGAGAGGATTACCACGCTGTTCATGACAATTCCCACTTGTAAAATTATTGTTTTTTTTTCTTTTCAGGTGAGTAGCTGTGCAGTATGGACGTGTGATTGTTAAATGCAAAACCTTGTCGATCCTGTTCAAGGGAATGTTCAGGTATGGTTTCAAGTGATTCATTTAGACATTATTTATCGAATTACGAACCATATTCGAATTTATCGAATTCGCTATATCCTGGCATATTATTACGAAATTTTGAAAACAGTATTATGTTTTAATATTTTCAGTCCTGGGTAAAGAAGAAAATTGGTTTTTGTCCCGTGTAAAAACAAAATTCAATTCTCAAGCATCAACTATTATTTTTAATTTGTATAGTGGTCAGGTTTTGCTGTCAGTTGAGTATTAGAAATTGAAGATGTCATTATCAACACTTTACTCATAAGATCGCTTTCGATGACTTAGCATATATCATCAGTCAGATATAGTACAAATTAAAATACATTGACTAAAGAGCTTCGAGAATTTCTTTGACGTTTTGTATTTAGGTTAACCAATAGCGCAAGTTTTGTAAAACTCATTTTTTGATGTAGTACCCAAACACACTGCATAAGGAGCTTAGATCGTTGAATATACCTTTAATGTACAAGGTTGTGAAGTATTTTCTTAAGTTCGTTATTTCTATCATTGCTTCATCATTATTCAAATCATTCATCACCCATTCATCAAACCCATTGATTGAAGTAATGGCCGAAAAGGCTTGGGAGTGAGGATTGTAATAAAGATAACGCTCAACGTTCAGAGATCGTCCTACGATGTTGTCACAATATGCACATCCAACTTCCCATTAACCGTCAACTCACTGAATCTTGGTCAGTCCCTCTTCACTTGTATCATTACAGTCGCGTATTAATAAATGGGAGGGGACATGAACGACGGGTCTCAGCGTAGCATTTGTTTCCTTTACCCTTGTTCAGGTAAGAAGTGACTTTTTCATCGTTCAGGACTTTTATTATCAGCACTTTTTTGAACTCTTAATGATAG
Organism: Teleogryllus oceanicus; assembly: GCA_964035755.1. Lineage (NCBI taxonomy): Eukaryota > Metazoa > Arthropoda > Insecta > Orthoptera > Gryllidae > Teleogryllus > Teleogryllus oceanicus. The sequence continues at coordinate 21,861,088 of CAXIVR010000014.1, read as the reverse complement.
TTTGGTAGACACTTAATGAAACTTGATAGCTTTGTCTTTCAACGCTTAACGGATGTTTATAATTTTTTTAATTAAAAAAATTGAAAATTGAAAAAGTTGCGTAATTGTTTCGTGGAAACTCCGGCATTTTCTTAGTCAGACCGGCCCATAAACATGTTGCAATCATATTTTAGTATCTAACAAAGTAGGAAGATAACAGTTGCGCAATATTAAACTAGTTCTTTAGAAAAATCCAAGGCCAATTTCATTGGTATGCGACTTTTAAGAACTGTAATGGCATTCCAAAGAAGTGTATAATCGGTCAACTTTTCCTAAGCATTTTTTCCATACCTTCCCAAAAGACATAGCCCGGCTGCAACCCGTTCCATTTTCCTTCGTAGTATGATGATTGCCGTGGTCTTAGATTCACATTGATCGATTATAATTTATCCACTTCTGTGGGTTTTCAAGAAACATTTTCATGTTCTTTTAGAGCACTGCCAACGTTGAAAATCACAGCTTAAAAGTTTCTGGAGACAAATGTGATCACCTATTACGAGCTTCTTCTCACTTCGCTGACTTTACATACATAATTCCGAAGATTTTGCCAGGTTCACCTCTTTTCGAGACCTTCTCTGGAATGATGCGAGAATGTCTTTTCTTATGAGAATGTTGTTTCTTATGATTGGAAACAACAAAAATATTTACTCCTTCCGAAATATCGGATAAAAGAAACGGTATGGAATTGGACTATTCCTTCTCAGGTAACAAAAGCGAAAGGGAATTAGCTGGGAGACTGGGTTGAGGGAAAACTGACCACGGGGTGGAATAGTTCAATTCAATTGAACGCTGTCTCCTTTTGCGTCGCGAGATTCAGGCCATGAGGTCTTGAGGTCTGCTCTTCCGTCTGACCATCCAAATTTCGCTAGACTCCTTGCACCAACTAGTGGAGAAGGAAGGTATTACTTGGGCGACAAAACAGGCGATTTTGAATTTAGCTCAGAGGCTTAATTTAGGCTTGATGATTTTTACGTACAGTAAATCTACAACACGAAACAGCCGACTTCACTTCCCCTTCGAAAGAAGGCATACGAAGGATTTTTTCGCCCTTAGAAATTCACGGTTTCGATCGGGTTTGAACAAAGCCCTCCCCACTAAGGCATCGGCGCTTGTTTGTGACGTCATATCTAAAAGAGAAGTGTCGAGCTGCACGCAATAGTCTGGACTGGGTAGGCGCCGTCACGCGCCGAACGCTCTACGGCCTAATTGTTACAATTTTTAAATTTGTAATTGCCAATATTAATGACGTCGATATCAAAAGAATATAATGATTAGTTGTATTGGAATTGTAATGCTACACGCAACCAGGAAGGTGAAGAAAATGCGTCGAAACTTACATAATTGTGATTCACCTTTTTTTTTTTTTTTTTTTGTAATACTTCGCATATTATTTTCTGAAGAATGGTAATATACAACCAACATGTTGGATATTCAACTAAAAACTTCGTTCATTGTAATGTAATCTGTAGGACCATAAGGTAATCAGGAATACGAAGCGGTAAGGTGGACGACAAGTTGGGTGATTCCCTTGGGAAGCCACTCTTTTATGCCCCCACACATCCAAATACACATCCATATATCGACTACGGTTATACTGAACCTCTGATATAGTGATGCAATTATATATAACCGAGGGTTCACTATAACCGAGGGTTCACTATAACCGAGGGTTCACTATAACCGAGGGTTCACTATAACCGAGGGTTCACTATAACCGAGGGTTCACTATAACCGAGGGTTCACTGTTCACTATAACCGAGGGTTCACTATAACCGAGGGTTCACTATAACCGAGGGTTCACTATAACCGAGGGTTCACTATAACCGAGGGTTCACTACAACCGAGTTCGCTATAACCGGAGTGGACTGTAGTAAGAAGAGCACCAGTTCCCCCAAACGCGCCGCTCGGCTCGCGTTCTGGCGCAGGCAGTGCGCGGGCGAGCACTCCATTAGCAGCCGTCGCGCCGCGTCGGGTGGGCGTGGCGGGGGGGGGGGGCGCTCGCGAGGCGGATGAGCGAGCGTCGCTGTGGGAGCGCCGCGCTGCGCCGTCCTGCCGGCAGAACGCGCGCGCTCCGCGGCCCTCGCGGGACACGGAGATTAATATATGTAGGCCGCGGGCGCGTCTCTGTATCAATGTGCCCCTTGTGCGCCGACACGCGCCTTGGCTGGCGCTGACCCATATCGCGCGTAAGGGCATCCCGCGCCGGTCGCCGCGTGGACGCAGTGGGTTGCTGCCCTACCAGCGCGCTCGCCACACGCCGAAATGGGTACAGGGAGCGGCCACGGAGACGAAAGGTTCCACACGACTGGCGGACGTGCCGTTGCCCCTAGCATAAGAGAGGCTACGGACGCTCAGAGACATAGTTGGTAATTCTATTCAGGATGATGGCAACATGACTGGGGAAGTGGTTAAAGCTCGTGCCTGGATCGGTGGCTCAGTGCATCAACTGATGTCGTTGCAGCGCCTCTGACCGGGAGGTCCTAGGTTCCCACTCCACACGGCGGCAGGATTTTCGACACTAGCTTTTCAGCTGGGTCGAATTCAGTCGCTGTCTGGAGGAGAATTCTAGCAGCTGGCTGCTCTGATCGGTAGTTTTCCGTGGTTTCTCCGATCAACACCAGGCGAATGCCGGAGCAGTACCCTAACAAACGGGCCACGAGCCGCGCGCTATCTTTCCTTCCTCTTCCTTGTCCTATCCTCTCCCCTTACACACACACTTACGCTAACATGCATTACACTACCACATATCCCGGGAGACCTGTTGGGAGTTGTCCCGGCTGGGGCGGTGCCTCGCTGGTGGGACGGGCAGGGAGGATGGGCTGTAAGGACGGGCTGTGGAGATAAGCGTCGAGAACGGACAGAGTGGACGGGTGGCGAGGACGGGATGCGAGGCTGAGCACTGGTTGGTCATCGGACAGGGAGGAAGAGCGTGTGTGACGGGCCGCGCCATAAAATGCCCTTCGGTTGGCGATACCTTGCAAGGGAAACTGTCGTTTACAATCCAGGTATTCAACAAAAGTATTCATAATTTGTTATATTTACTCATTACTATGTAAGCTTAGTCAAAAACAATTCTTTGATATTTGTGATATTTTTTCTACGTAATTTGTCGCCAATTAACAATAATACATTCATTTTTCATCTTCGTAGAATAAATGACAATTGTTAACGTCACACGTAACTGGTCACGCGTTCGGGTTAGATCTCTTCCAGAATTTTTCCTTGTAGATGAATGTAATTATCAAGAAGCCAAATCAGACATCGAATTCTTGATAACACGGTTTTTACAATCCAAATTATTTTCTTTTTCGCCCTAGAGAAATGTCCGTTAAATTCCAATTCAGAATGAACGTTTGTTAGTATAGTCAGAGTAGTTTAATGACTTCGAGTGAGTGACAGAGTGAGAGCGAAAGCAAGAGAAGCTAAGAGAAAGAGGAAAAGAGAAACAGCGCGTACAATGATGAGAGTCAGAGAACTTAAAGTAGTAAAAATACCTTTATCTTCAGATTTGGTACTTACTATGCCTACAACTCTTAAGTGATTCGGTGTTTGTTCAGGTTTTCGTCCAGTCCTGTTGCGTGTCTCTTCTTGTCCGCCGGCATTGACTTGCGATGTCCGTTCTCATTGTCTCAAAAGAACGCATGACTGTAGTAGCGGGCCTGTGTCACTTTCACTACCTACCTCTTGAAATTCGATGCGGGCCTAAGTTTCCGTAAGGCGCTCTGGCTTACACTCGGCGAAAATTTAATACTTGAAAATGGCCTTTTGTTTGCGGGATGTGTTTCATGCTTGCATAATACAATGGGTGTTTGTGATACGCTTTTAGAGGCCGTTGGCGTAAGCTTATTTCCATCTCTTGGTCTGCTTTTAGCTGAGCGGGTCCCCGTGCTCAGCGACGTGTCACACCATTCGCCGATGCGACCTTCCTCCTGCCTTCGTCCGCGGTTTCTGTCTCTACCACATTCGCATTCCATGGTTTAACCCCATCGACTTGCTATTTACAGCCCTCTTTGTGTTCGCCTCTCCTGGATTATTGTTTATCGTATTCAACGTATTACGTCATAAAAGGCATGGCTCTGTTGGGAAAGCATTAGATAATTTCATTGCCGCTCTAGGTCTGATGTAACAGGAAGATGCGAAACAAGATCAAGATAATGAAAGTAGGTAGTGAATAACAGCGATTTTATATATATAATGGATTATATAAAGGAAAATGTTATTACAAAAGTAATTCCCTGAATTTTGCAAATTTCTTAAATCCATAAGTTTGGATAAAATAAAAACGTAGGCTTCCGAGGCAGCTAGGCTTTTCCGCCATGAGGAAGTCCAATCCGTTGCCCGACAGCCAAAACTATTCTTGAATAAAGATTTTTTTTTCTTTTAGTAAAAACCAGTGAAGCTTGTGTTCTTTACTATTTCTACAGGGAGTTAAAATTGCTCCATTGGTTGTAGCTTGAGAGCTAAGTTATACCTCCAAAATAGTAATGCGCATCACTAACCAACAAATGCATCACTGAGAAACTGAGCATCACAAGAAAAGGAAATTTTAACAATGATACATAATGCATTATTTACCATTTGGACTGTATAAATGAGTATAAACAACCTGTAACAACTATTGTACTACAGCTTCCGGGTCAATGACCCCCATCTCGATCAGGTTTTTCGTCCAGTTTCCCTGATCCATTGAGCAAATGCTGAGATGGCCCCTTGTTTTGCTTCTGGACATAAATGTAACTTCATTTCTGTGCACGTCTTCTAGAATTCAGTGGGAAATACATTTATTCAAATTATCGTTTCCATGTTGTCGCGGCAGGAAGTAATAAGAGCCAAAATTTATTGCTTATTTTCTTTGAAAATAGATTTTATTACATGGGAGTTTTTTTGTTGTTTTTTTCTCCCTTTCAAAATTCAAAATTTATTGCTTATTTATCCTTGAAAATCGATTTTATTACATGGGAGTTTTTGTTTTTTCTCCTTTCAAAATTCAAAATTTATTGCTTGTTTATCCTTGAAAATAGGTTTTATTACATGGGAGTTTTTGTTGTTTTTCTCCCTTTCAAAATTCAAAATTTAAGTAGTATATGACTTGGTGTAGAGATCGCAGAATTTTGAAAATGTGCACACAATTCACTTTTCCCCATAGCACGTCATACGCAGTTTTTAACTGTTTTTTTTGACGCAAATAAATAAATAAATAAATAAATAAATGAATTTAATGATTGGTTGCTAGTGATTCCGGGGGCGTCACCAGCTAAGGACATTGATCCCGTAAATGTAGTTTATGCTTTTCCTCGGAAGGAGACGGTGATCTTCCGGTGGATGACGAACGCGGCGCCGACCTGACGTCGGTTAGCGGGGTTTTCCCCAGCCAGGTATCTCCCTCCAGCATGCGGCACCACCCGAGTCGAAACAAGCTATAAGCACCTGATCGGTCCCCCGGCATGTGTGTGGTAGTGTAGTGCATGTTAGTGTGTTTGTAAGTGGTGAAGATAGGACAAGGAATAGGAAGGAAAGATAGCTCGCGGTCTGTAGGCCATTTGTTACGGTACTGCTCCGGCATTCGCCTGGTGTTGATTGGACGAGAACCATGGAAAACTACCGATCAGAGCAGCCGGCCGCTAGAATTCTCCTCCAGACAGCGACTGAATTCGACCTAGCGGAGAAGCTAGTATCGAAAATGCTGCCATCGACGGGACTCGAACCTAGGACTTCCCGGTCAAAGGCACTACAGTGACATCAATTGAATAGTTTATTTCAGAAACCCGTCAGACGCCAAATTTGTCATGTCGAGAACATTGAGAAAAAATGTCCCAGTTTTTCCGATTTCAATTTTTTTATTATTAAAGCAGTTAATAAATGAATATTTGTCAGGTAAATATGGAATAAGCGATGTGTCTATCCTCATGGAACAATATTCCACCGCTAAAGAGCATTTTAAATTTTGGCGTTTGACGGGTTTCTGAAATAAACGATTCAATTGATGCCCTGAGCCACCTCTCCCGGTAAATGAATTACAAGCGAGTGATTACACATCATTTCTATTGTTTCGTTTACTTTCCTTTCCTTGCTTTAATGAACGAGTCGCTCCCAATTGTGTTGTTCTCTTTGTTCCGTTGCCTCGTCTCCTTCCACCGCCGCAGGGCTGCTGGGTCGCCCTGCAGGGCGGCGACGAGCCCTTCCTCTTGTGCAACGCTCCGTCTGCGTCGCAGTAATGCGCCGCGACGTTTCTTTTTGCCGTAGTGGCCCCCCTGGGAGTTGAACACGGCCCTTGTTTCATTTTCCAGGACGGAATTCTCAGTTGGACTCTGCGCCGGGCAGTGCGGTTTCAGCTCTCAACTTCGTAGTTTTCATACGCGTCGCTCGCGAGAATAGCGACTGGTTCCTTGTGAGCCTTTGTGCAAGAGTAACGTGTTTAATTAAAATGCTTGGATTATTTGAGTGGACAGTGAACTCGCATTATATTTAGTTTCTGATTGGCAAATTTTCTGGTACATGTTATTTCTGGTAATTGATGTGAAAAATATTTGACACGAGTAGGTACGCAGTAGTATGTCATTACAATTACTGTCTGTAGAGTGTAACTATGAGTTCTATTTCGTGTGATATAGGACTTTTCTCAACGAAAAGGTGGAATTTAATGATTTCAAGGAAAGGTATTTTAAAGTCATATTATGAATGTTTAAGACATTATAAAAATGTCATTGTGTTCATTCGTTTTCTTACGTTTTTCAGACCAGAAGAATGGTATACTATTTAGCCCTGAGGATCATTATTTCCTTCTAAGATGCAGTTTATTGGTTCTTATTTAGGTGATGATTGTCGTCAGATAGTCCAGGACGATTGTTGAAGGAATAGTTGAAGAACTGGTTTAACTAGTAACCAGTCATTGCTCTTCGATTGCGTTATCTTGAAAGATCGTTAATATTCCACTTCGGGTTGGTCATGTCACTGAGAAAACAACTTGGCGACCTTTGAGTATACTGCTGGTGCTGCGTCGCGCAGTTGGCTGTTCGGGCGCCATTGTCAACCGCATGCGAAGGTCGTCGCGAGTCCATTGGGCGCGCCACTGGCCAAAGTTTTGAGTGAGGGCGGCAGGGGAGGCGAGGCGAGGCGAGGCGAGGCGAGGCGAGGCGAGGCGAGGCGAGGCGAGGCGAGGCGGGCGGGCGGGGCGGGGCGGGGGGGGCGGGGGGGGGCGGGGCGGGGCGGCGTGTGGACAGCTGTCGAGCGTGCGGGCGAATGGAGCTCCCAGCGACGACGGAGCGGTCGCCGAGAAACTCTTGGCACAGACAAACAGCGGGCGACGCCGCCGCCGCCGTCGCCGTCGTCCCTGGACGCCCATTCACCTGCGAGGACCCGCGCCCCTGCGGAGCGGAAGGGGCGGAAGGTGACAGGCGACAGGTCGCTCTCCGCGCTCAATGGGTCTCTGCCTTGCAGGGCGCGGTCGCGCTTTCGGGCGAATGCGCGATTCTACCCTTCCTCTCCACACACACACATACATACATACACACACACACTCACACACACACACTCACACACTCACACACTCACACTCACACACTCACACACTCACACACTCACACTCACACACTCACACACTCACACACTCACACACACACTCACACACTCGCACACTCGCACACTCGCACACTCACACACTCACACACTCACACACTCACACACTCACACTCACACACACACACACACACACACGCGCATTTTGTTGTATGTACTTCTATTGATTCACTGGTGTTTCCCGGTACGTCAACTTTTAGGTCTGTAGTCCCGTAAGTCTGATGCATCCTTTTTTAATCGTGGCGAGTGGCATCTTGCTGGTTGGTGAGATTCGGCGCCGACCTACATGACGGGGCACCGCCCAAGCCACCACAGCTCTAAGCTCCCGACGTTCTCCCGGCATGTATGGTAGTGTAGTGCATGTGAGTTTAAGTGTGTGTAAGTAAGGGGTGCGGATATGTTAAGGAAAGGGAAGAAAAAATCGCTTGGCCCATCTGTTTGGGTACTGCTCCGGTATTCGCGTGTTTTGATCGGAGAAACCAAGTAAAACTACCGATCGGAGCAGCCAGCCGACTCTTCCAGACAACAGCTGAATTCGTCCTAAATAGCCAGTGTCGAAAATCCTTCCACCGTCGAGATTCGAACTCGAGGACCTCCCGCTCAGAGGCACTGCAGTGACGTCATTAGATGTCCCAAGCTACCTAAGCTGGTTTGCTGTATGTATGCACGCAAGTGTGTGCTCGTATAAAAATTAAACGAACGAATCGTGAAACGTCGCAGACAATAGGTCTCTTATCTCTTCAGTGTGAGAACATACATTCTCCAAATGTAGATGACAAGTGATGTGACTCTTGAAACAGCCTTCCAAATTGAGCCTAGTTTCTAGAAATCCAAGGATGATGGCACTGAGAGATTCATTACGAATGAACTCAAAAAACAAGCAGAAGTAAGAATGGAAGTCACTATCAACTCGGCACTGCGAGCAAGCGTTGGGGCGGCTGAGTCATTTCAGTTCATGTCTTATTTTACGTGGCGAGATCCAGGCCATCAGGCCTGATCTTCCATCTCACCACGCAAATTTCGCTACGATTCTCTCATCAAGTAGCGGAGAAAGAAGGTATCACTCAGGCGATCTAACAAAGGTTTTGAATTTAGTTCAGAATCTTCTTTTAGGCTTCAGGATCTTTTACATGCAGTAAATCTACTACATGTGTCAGTCAGCTTTATTTCCTCTCCGTAACAAGACATACTATTGATTTTTCGCCCTTAAAAAAAATATCCATGAAGTAGATCTACAACATGGGACATCCAGCTTTACTTCCCTCTCAAGGAAGGCGTTAATTTAATGCCTCTTGGATCAGGTTTGAACCCGCAAACTTGTGTACAACAGGCGGATAGGTCGTTGTACCACCGAAGGCACACGAAAGTGGTGACTCATCAGACGATCACAGGTGACTGCGGTCCAGGATCTGGTCGGAGGTGGCGCCGCCGCGCCGGCCGGAGGCTGAGGCGGCACTTGCGGTCCCCTCCCCTCTCCAGCTCGTGCGAGACGCCCGAGGACAGTGACTCATTATAGTTGCACACATGCTCGCCCGCGCCCGGCCCAACGACCCGCATGCAGCGCGCGCAAGATACCATCCCGGAATTACCGCGAAGCGACCGAGCTCCCGCAGTCATTGGTCGTGTCCCCTCGCCGTCCCATTTCCCTCCCGCCTGGCTGCACCGTCTGCGCGTCCCCTCCTATGCCTTGCTGCTCTGGGGTGTGTCTGCCCGGCGACAGGACTCATTAATTGGTGATACCGAGCGCGTCAACTCAGATGATCATTAGTCCTGTAAGTGTAGTGTGTGTTTTTTATCGCGGGAGGTGGCGGAAATCATCTTCCGCTGGCTGTCAAGACCCAGAGATGACCTATGTCGGTTTGAGGGGATTTGTTTCACCCAATGAGGTATCTCCCAGCGGGACACCGCTCCAGCCAGCTCTAAGCTCCCGATTGTGTGGTATTGGCGAACAAGTAAGGGGTGCAGATGTGTGTAAGTACGGGATGAAGATAGGCCAAGGAAGAGAAAGTATAGCGTGCAGTCCGTGGCCCGTTTGTTAGGGTACTGCGCTGGAATTCGGCTGGTGTTGATGGGAGAAACCACTCAAAACTACTGAAGAGATCATCCAGCCGTTTGGATTCACAAGACAGCTGCTAATTCGACCTAGCTGTCTAGCTGTGTCGAAAATTCTGTCACAGACAGGACTCAAAGTCTAGGAGGACAGAGGATGGCGAGAGTCACTGCAGTGATATGAGTTGTTGCCTGGAGACACCTAAGACTGTACATGTTGTGACGTGCTCCTCGCCCCCCCCCCTGCCTTACTCTTCTGCGCCGTTTCACCTTCTCTCACCCAGTCCTGTCTCGCGCCTCTTCACAGGCGCCCCCCGCCTTCCCTCCTTCTTTGCGGCCCCAGGGCTCGTTCTCGTGCCACTCCCCCCTCTCCTTCACCTCGAACTCTGTGATTGTGAGAGTGAACTGTTCTTTTGTGATCAACGCGATATGCAGTGTCAATTCTTGTATTGCCATGTGTGTGTCAGCGATTGCGTCGTTTGTTTCATCGTGCGTTCCAATGCGACGTTCCAATGTTCCAAGTCGATGCTTGGCTGCCCGACGACGCGACCTGGGAAGAGGTTCCCGCGTTTTGGCCGCCATTCTGCGTCCTTCCTCAGGGCGAAATTCAATCGGTGCAATCGGCAGCATTTCGCTCTGAGGAAGGTCGCAGAATGGCGGTCGAAACGTTGGCACTTGTGCCTAAAACGCGGCGTCTCTCGGGCAGCGAAGAAGCTACTGACTACTGGAAGTCTACCCTCTTACTTTCCTACTTATTACCCCTCCCAGGAATTCATTCTTTCCTGATCAATCTGTCGCATTACTGATTCTACTTGCTCCTTTTGCCTACATCAATTCTCCCTCCAGCCTCCACTACAGCCTCGTGCCACTGCCAGCGTCTTCCTGCCGCTTCACCTGCCACATCACGTATTCTTTTATCTTCGCCGTTGCAGAGATTGCATATGTATACCTTCTCCGCCGCCGCCACACTTATCATTCCTTCCCCCCTCTCTTTTTGTGAACCGTGCCAGCGCCGCTGCAGTCGTTGCGGGCCGGGTTTTTGCTCGGGTCGGGGAAGAGCAGAAATAGCCGAAATGGAAATTGTGGTATTAAGGCACCCACAGACCGGCAAGGTATATTCGCTGCGGGTGCGGGTGCGAAAAGTTCCGAGCTAGACGCGGGGACGTTCACACCGGAGCGTCAATTATGAGTGAGCGTTTGGTGACGGTTGGCAAGGTCGCTCGGCCCAAAGGGGAGCGAAGACTCCCGTACACGGGCGGACTTCCACGAAACTCGAGCTGCAGCGGAAGAAACGCGTCTGACGGCATTACAAATTTCGCCGCCGATTAAACGCTGCCAATCCGTTGCCGCGACGCTCGCCTGCCGCGCAGGTTTGAACGTGCTCATATGGCCGGCCATACGTGACGCGAAACTTCCGCTGCGGCCAATCCGCGTAGGCTGCGGATCTTCCGCGCCGGTCTGTAGGAGCCTTAAACGCTGCCAATCCGTTGCCTGCTCGCCTGCCGCGCAAGTCCGAACGTGCTCGTAAGGCAACACGTGCGCGAAACGTCCGCTGCGGCCAATCCGCGTAGGCTGCGGATCTTCCGCCCGGTCTGTGGAGCCTTAAACGTCCGCCAATCCGCGTAGGCTGCGGATCTTCCGCGCCGGTCTGTAGGAGCCTTAAACGCTGCCAATCCGTTGCCTGCTCGCCTGCCGCGCAAGTCCGAACGTGCTCATAAGGCAACACGTGTCGCGAAACTTCCGCTTTCGGTGAGTCCGCGTAGGCTGCGGATCTTCCGCGTCGGTCTGTGGGAGCCTTCAATGACGCGTGGCGGCGCGGCCTTGGCTTTGGGATGAGCGAGCGCTCAACGCGGGCGCCCAGATGGGGCGGGCCGCGTTTTTCCTCTGCGACTCGGTTTGTTTTCGGAACGCCCGCCCCAATTACATCATACGGAGGAACGGACATGTTGAAGCAATAGGGTGTCTGTATTAAGTAATGTAAGCATCATTTTGTATGTAAGAGATAGCGCTGAGTTACTATTCACTCATCAGTGGAAAAATTAATCTACACTCTCAGAAATTTCTGCATAATTTTTAATATGAAATAAATTAAAAAATTATACATGTACTTTAAATTTAATGTAAACAAGTAAGTTAAGTTAGCAGTCGTACATTAAATCTACATTGATTTTAATGTAAGCATTAAATGTAATGTACATTACATTAATCTCCCTTTAATTTACAAGGTATATTAAAATGCATGTGCAGTCGTACATTAAATACACATTAAATTTAATGTAAATTCTGGCAGTGTAGGAAGAAACTCGAAGGAAAAATGTAATGACAGTTAAATAGTAAGAAAATACGAATCAATTATTGAACTTCTTTATTACAAAAATTCTTTATTACAAAGTTTGCCATAGTTGAAAACGTCGCGCATTTGCTTTCCTACTGACAAATAATTCCAGAATGTTGTGTTATGAATTAGAAAATTGCTAAGTTATTTAAAAGAGAACTAAAGATGGTAGCATTTTCTTTGGGCTTCTTTCATTTGCTCATCTCGAGTAAAATTATTTTGTTCGAAGCACTTAAATTTCAGTACTCCATCGTGCTACAACGCAATAATGATCCATCGGCGGAACCTTGAATTGGTGGGAGAGTCCTGGTTGCGGGAAACTCCACTAGCCGACGGTAGGTCGGCGCCGGATCTCGCCATCTAGCGGGGGGAAGATCACCGCCATTTCCGGAGAAAAAACATGCACTACACTAACGGGGCTAATGAACAAAGCAGTTGACGTGCACGACAAAATCAATCGATCAAAAAACCTCCTTATCAGAAGCACTACAGCGACGTGAGCGGTTGCCGCTTCAGCCGGTTCCTGGCTCGCAGCAAGGCTGTGCAGGCGTCGCGCTCCTCTGCCCCTCGCGTCGCGTCGACATTTGAATCGGGCGGCGCTGGACGCTGTGTCTCGCCGCAGACAGCGCCGAGGCATTAGCGCAGGCATTAGTGTCTGGCCGGCGCAGGCCATCGACGGAGCCATCTGCACGGGCGGAGGGCTGACGGCTGGGAGGAATTGCGAGTCCTTGCGAGGAGCGTGAGAATTGCTGACGACGCTCGGAGCCTGCCTATGAAATGAGATAATCCTACGTAGAGTAATGGGGTAATCGGTGTTCGCCCGTCACTCGCTGGTAGGCACTTCCGGGTTTCCAACCGTGGTCGATAAGGTGTCATTCGTCGCATTTGGATCTGCTTGAGGGAACTGGCCTTATTTTTCCGAATCAGTTCTTGTGTAACAGAACAAGTAAAGATTATAACAGTTTACCCACAGCAATTTTCAAAGCTTTTTCTTTAAGTGTCCGAAGTTTTAGAAATAAGTTACAAAAAGATCAGAGTAATAGATATTAAATGAGTAAGTGCTGTAAAGTACGGTGAAGTGCCGTGAAGTGCTGGTCAGTGTATTTCAAAGCAAAAACAGTGTAGTTAGTGCAGTTAAGTGTAGTGAACGCGATCAATGAATTTAAAAAATCTAATTTAGCCAATATTTATGAAGCTTGTAATAAATTTTAACATCACCAACATATAATTATTGGATATCATGACAGAGTTTAAATAATTGTTATAATACTTAATATTAGTGATAGTATGATTATTGCATCTTCGGCTTGTACTGTACTCCTTTATTATTATTTTTTATTATTGTAATTATTGTTATTTAACTGCCACCGGGTCATACCCAATTGCAGTTCAAATAAATGTATGTATGACTATTTGTAATAAATTTGTAATAAAAGACAGATTTTCAACAGATAATCAACAGATTTCTTGAAAAATGTGCTTTGGGGGAATTTAAGCATATAAAACGCAAGGCACATTCAAATGGAATCAGTACTCATTCCGTTATCTTCGACAAGACGAATCGATTGCCACAATTCTTACCCGTGCCTCTACAGCGTACACTGGAATAATGTTGAGAGAACACGTGTTTTTATGGTTTCAATGCAACTAAATTGGTGAAACGTTATGTAGTAGTATTCTGCATTTTCGGCGACAAATAAACCGTTTCTAATTTAATCAGATTAAATATTATTATTATCATTTCATGTTTTCTTGCTTTGCTGTAATTGGTTGTAAGTGATCATACCTTGCAATTTTCCTTTGTATGTGTACGAAACCCGAAAGCAACGGAAATACGGTTAGCTCATCAGAAATACTTCTGAACCCGTTGTCATGTCATACAATGCGATGAATTGAATTCCTTTTAGCTTCGATTCCTCGAATGTTGATCAGGACCTCTGCCGTCTCGAAGTCTCTCTATTCGCGAATTTCCTGGTTGTTGGTTGTTAATAATTCCGGGTACGTTAACTACTGAGGTCATTAATCCAGTAAGTGTAGAGATTTTTTTTTCATCTAGAGGTGGCTGTGATCGTCCCCTAGCGGTATTTCCCCCAACCAGGTATCTCCCACCTGCGGGGCACCGACCCAGCTGGGACAAGCTCTTAAGCTCCCTCCCGACCGCGATTCCCTTGGTCCTTACATCTGTCCTTTGTATATATGCACAATAGCCGCTCGAGTGCAACGAATTCATGAGGACACCTTACTAGCTCATGAAATGTTAGAGAATCTATGTAATTGACTCAGAATATACCATAGTTCTTAATATCGTATGTTTCGTTAAAATGATTATAAATAAATTGAAGACATTCGAATTTGCGGACTTTTGCAGAAGTGGAATTTGCTTGGGATAAAGGGATAAAGCTCTTAGTTTTCGTATAATGTACTGTATTAATTCTTGAAACAAAAAATACAACCAAGCAGCTCATTTTATCAGCTGAGGATGCGATAAATTATTTTTGTTTACAGTTATGTAGAAAATTCAAAATAACAGTATATGGCTTTATTGAACGATAGAATAAATTATATCCTTATATCCAAAATGGATCATTATTATTTCCGATGGAAAACGGTACACTGTCGAAGTCAACATATTACTATTTAGGCATTCATTAACGAAATCCGTTAAAATTTTAAAAAGGAGTCGACAAGAGAGAATATAATTACGTGCCTAAAATATCTTCATGTGTGGTTGTAATTCTGCACTCGTGCTACGCCAGTCGTGAATAATCAACTAGCTTGCACATTATTCTCTCTTTTAGTCGCTTGTAAGGTAAGTTGCTATTGTCGTTGTATTGATGATTTTACGGGTTTTGTAGATTTTAAATTAAATAATTTTTTGAATTATATTTTCATTTTTAGTTAAATATAAGTAACATTTTAAATCAATTTAAAATTGTAATCTCTCAAATGTGTTGTCTGTTTCGTCGTTAAACCCTTGCCAAACAAAAGATATTATTTTTAATCAATTTTTGTTCAGCTTAATTGCTTCGTTTCGCGTGCATATTTGAGTAGAAAACAATGCGCTGGCACTGGACTGTGGCTACCCTTCAGAGAGCTTGGGGATGATTGGTATAATTGGGAAGAGAAGATTGGAAATGTGAAATAGGATATACGCGAAATGCAGGATGAGTCACGAAACTTAAACACCACCTGTAATTTTGAACGATTGCAGTTATTGCAATGCAGTTTTCACGGAAGTGCATGAGGGAATGGGGCTAATTGGTGCATGTATTCGTTTCTATTTTATCACTTATATTTGAAGAGATATCGTGGTAACTTTGTTTTTTCAAATGGAACTATACATATTTTTTTAGTCTATCATAACGAGCGTAAAAAGACGAATCCAATGGTATACACATTCTCGTACGTTAGATGAGCATTTTTTTGAGTAATTTTGATCCTTTTGCGACTCGTGTTTAACGAACATTTTAAATGTAACAGACCACCAACCAGCACTCTCCCTGCTAGAACATGCACTGGGCGATACAATAAAATAAAATAAGTCCAAAAAATCAAAATTACTCAAGAAAATTCTTATATTACATATGACACTATGTATATCCTCCATATAATAAGTATATGGAAATATATAGTTCCATTAAAAAAAAGAAGTTGCCTCAATATCTCGAAGAATACAAATTATAAAATAGAAATGAATACACCTACTAATTATCCTCATTCTCTCACGCACTTTCCTGAAAACTGCATTGCAAAAACGTCAACCTTTCAAAAACTGTAGGAGGTGCTAAAGTTACGTGTATATAACGCAAACCCGTACAGTGTGACTCGCCATGATTTCCTTACGAAATGTCAGACTGAGTCCACACAACCGAGGGTGATATTTCTCTGGTCTTGTTGCTGCAGTCGAGTGCGCATCTGGGCAGGTGCGACACGGATCGCACGAGGGATGCGGGCGTCGCTTCTACGCCCCCCTCCCCCCCCCCACACACACAATTCCACTGGCGCTCTTGGTTGTCTACCGGCCTGTAAAGGCCGCGGTGCAGATGCGGGCGTTCTCGGAAGAGAGGCTGGTGCAGACGGCGGGAGCCGAAGCTGCTCGTGATGCTGATGCTTGAAACTCAGCGGGGATGATAAAGTCAGTGCTTCCAGGGGAGGCTATTGCAGCGTATCAGGGAGATCGAGCCGGACGAGAAGGTAGCGAGACGCGTGTGGTTGTAAGAGAACCGGCGAGCTGGCGACCTGGCTGGAGGGCGGGCAGTGAAGCGGGGGAAACTGCTGGCTGGGGAAACTTGTAGGCCGTTAGGAAGGCGAACGGGGTGGATAACGCGGGTGGCGCGTCCTCGTCGACGCGCGAACGCTGCGCTTAACGAGAGTCGCGTCGCGAAACGCCGCAACTTGGGCCGGCGTCGGGGCGGAACCCCGCCGCTGCGCGACGACGGCGGCGCGGCGGGCGGAGGCTTATCAGCTGGCGGGCGGCCATGCGCGCGGAGCCGCTCTCGCGGGCGATGCAGCCCCTGCGACTCAGCGCTATCCGCCCGCCGCCGCCGCGCCCACCCCGCGCCCCGCCCCGCCCCGCCCCGCCCCGCCCCGCCCCGCCCCGCCCCACCTCGCCTCGCCTGTCTACACCCTGTCGCCCTGTCTCGCCTCGCCTCGCCTCGCCTCGCCTCGCCTCGCCTCGCCTCGCCTCGCCCTCCCCTCCCCTCCCCTCCCCGCCCCGCCCCACCCCATCCCCCCCCCCCCCCCTCACCGCCACAAACCGCCCCGCCACGCCCCGTCCCGGCTGCACCGTTTCTCCCCGCCCTGCCTCTTCACGCGCGGTGGCAGATAAATGGGACCGTAAAGTCCGTGGAGTATGGATGACTTTCAAGACGCTCCAACATCCACTGTGTTCAGTCACGTGAACGATTATATTTGACAGTCATTTCTACCAAATTGTGTTGGGCGGGGCATGTTCTTACCTTATGTGTCTTTGTAGGCAGTGCCGGCGCAAAGCATTGCGATCGCCCGGAACCCCGCTATTCAAGGGCCCCATGATGGGACTGATGGGAAAAAATAGCAAAAAATTGAAAAAGAAATTATAACTCGAGAAAATCGTTTACGTAATTTTATAAGTCGCGGTACAATAGTCAGATATTTAAAAAAAAATTCAATTAAATTTTTATCTTCAAGAATTTAATTATAGTCATTACTTACTGGCGAATCCAAATGGGGGTGTTAAATTAAATTGAAGGAAAGAGAGAATTCATTCACGATAACATTGAAGTGACAGTATGATGCTCGGTGCAATTTATTTTCAATTCTCGTCAATATTAGAATTTTTCCTAACACAGCAGCTTGCCTATAATTTCTACAAAGTACAGTTCAGGGGCTGGCTGTTGAATGTTGGGTTTTACTATAAACTACTAATTGCCGTTACTAAAACAATTATTTACAAAGAGCAGAGTTTTCGCATGGGTCTATATTGTTTTTATTATTTACAATACGAGAATTGAAACACATCATATGGAATATGTTTACATCACTTAATTTTATTGTAAAGCAATAGCTGTTACCTATAACTAGAAATACTAATGCACCAAAATACACGGCCATGCTCATAACGCTTTGGGTACTTTTACACTGATGACGACATTACAAAACTCATTACAAACCCTCTCGGCGATAGCCAGTAACAAAATGACAATCATTGACCTTTTGGCAGAAACCTATCACCAAAAATACCACGCGTAACTGCTGTGTCCGACTCCCTTCAGCAATCAACGTGGTAATTATATTTAGTAACATCTCGTACGCCCATGACTTGAAAAACCATTTACTATCGTTAGTTGGGTCATATAAAAATCTCAAAAAATACATTGTTTGCGAGATGTCAAATGCTCCAAACTAGCGATACTTAAAAGAATATCTTATTAATCGAAATTCGTTCCATATGTTTTTTTTCATCTGTAATTCACTTAAACGAGGGATTATTTATCGTGTAAATGAAAATCCATAATAACGTGAATAATTGCAATATTGAGAATAGAGGGCTGACCTGGATGGCCGAGGTGGCGAAGAGCGAGTAGCGACTCAGCGCTTCGGTCCGAAGGGTCGCGGGTTCGAGTCCCGCCTTGGGCATGGTTGTTTGTCCCTTGTCTTTGTATGTATGTGTTGTCGCGGAGGGCCTCGCGTTCTGCTGACCCCAGGTCAGAGGAGCCCGCAAGTGTGTTGGTGTCTAGTGTATGGTCGAATATGCGTCCCATCGGGACGCAAAGGGTAACCGGCTGTCGGCTGAATAAAAACCCTAGAAAGAAGAAGAAGAGAATAGAAGACCCAATATAATTTGCAGTCTTATGAAGATATAGAAAAAGAAGTACACGAAGAAACCTTCATAACTCACTACAAACAGTTATTCAAAGGGGAATTGGCACTTACCGCAATTCACAGCAAATTTGAAAGAGGAACTGTACTAAAATGTTTTTATTCCTCGTCTTGCTCAGTCGTTGCTTACGTACGGCTCAGAGGTCTTCACACGACAGGCGCTTTGTTTGAACCTCAGAACGAACGAAAGTCTTGGAGTGAGAAAATCACGAAATCCACTCCACGTAAAGGCAACAACTTCCCCGGGCCAATGAAGAAATTACTCGTTGCCACATTTTCATACCAGCACGTAATACGTTTCCCTCGCCGTACCACGGAAACCCCGGCCATTTCGAACAGTCACGATCGGCAACTTTCTTGCGAGGCGTGGGCGAGCGAAGCGGAGCTGGGAGGGGGGGGAGGCGTTCAGGACGCATTCCCGCCCCCTCTAATCCACTCCCTGCGCATGCGCACAGCCACGCACCCGATTGACCTTCGCTGCCTCCGAATCTTCGGCGTTTACGCCGCGTTCGCGTCACTTTTCGCTCCCACTATCTACAGCTTAGGAAACGTGAGTGAGGGAATGAGGGAGGTACGGTCGACTCAGCGATTGATTGATTGTTTGTTTGATTGATTGATTGATTGATTATTCCAGGCGCGTCAACTACTAAGGTCATTAGTTCCGTAGGTGTAGGACGTGTTTATATCTCAAGAGATGGCGATGATTATCTCCCGCGCGATGGTGACATCCGGTGATTTAAACGTTGGTTGTGCTAGTAAATGTGTTTGTGCATGATGACCTTTCCTACCTCCGAATCTTCGGCGTTTACGCCGCATTCACGTCACTTTTCGCTCCCACTATCTTCATCGTGAGACGTGAGTGAGGGAATGAGGGAGGTACGGTCGACTTAGCGATTGATTCATTGATTGATTGATTGGTGATTCTAGGCGCGTCAACTGCTAAGGCCAATAGTGGCGTAAGAGTGGTGCATGTTGTTTTATCGCCGGAGGTGGCGGTGGTCGGCAAGATCTGACGGTGACTTCGTCGACTTGCGGGTTTTGCCCAAGAGATCTCCAACAAGTGGATGACTGCCCCAGCCAGGAGAAGCCCTATACTCCATACCGTTCTCCTGGTAATGTAGTGTATAAGTGAGTGTAAGGAGTGCGGTTAGGACAAGGAGGAGAAAGGAAAGAACATGCACGATCGTTTGTTTTAGTTGTGCTCGAACATTCACACGGTGTTTATCGGAAAACCCACGGAAAAGTACCTATCCGATTAGCCTGTGACTTCAATTCTTCTCCAGACAGCGACTGAATTCGCTCTAGCTGTGTTGCTAGTGTTGAAAATCCGTGCCGCCGTCGGGACTCAAACCCTATGACCTGCAAGTCAGAGGCACTGCAGTACCATCATTTAATCCCGAGCCACCTTACCCGGTACCACTTTTTTAGGCTAACTTTAGGCTGTCTTTTGATAGCTGGAAGATCGTCAAACATATCCCGCCTCCATTGAAGCGCAACAAGATCTAGGTGTACTACGTACATTTTCAATTTCTTTTCGTATGTGTTTCATTTGAAGGGAATGAGTGTGAGACTCCGGGAACGTTCTGCGGCACAGTGACTAATCTAGAGCAACTGTGCCTTCATTACTATAGCCATTTACCTGTATATCTCCGCATCCCAAACTCTCACTCATCTACACTCGTGCGTTGCCATACCCCAGTCACTGGCATCTCAAACCAGAGCGAATGTGCGGCATTTTCCTCCTCTTTCAAGCGTTATGAAATGCTTAATAGGTGGGTCGTGTAATTCTGTGTGTTCTTTTTCCGTCCTACAGGAAGTTTAAAGACAATTGCAGATTTTTTGGAGAAGTTCATGTTACATGAACATTGATTACTTACATTGAAAATGATACGATTTCCGTAAATATTGCTCAACAATTACTCATTTAAAAAATTGTACGTGGCATCATTCAACGATCTAAAATTGAGAGATAACTTGTATTGAGTAAACAAACCTGTGGTTTTAATATTGGAGGAGTACGGTAGATACGAAATAATCGTATGTTTGATATGAGTGCATTTTTTTCAAAAGTTTACAGGTAATAATGAAAATAGAAACCATATTTATAAATGCACTTTCCTGTATTCGAGAAAATAATTGAAAAGAAAAAAATGCAGTATTTTTTTGTGAAAAGCTTGAAAATGCCACAGATACTTCATGTGTTCTCTCCTAAATGAAAATATTTTAATGATAACCGATCCAAACATCTAGATCCTACTCATGACGTGCTTACTAAGTTTGCACAGAAACGCTTCTAATCTCACAGAATTGCAAGTGACACGTACATCCAGACATCCCGATTTTAGGAATGCAATCTACGTGTAGTGCCTCGCCACCTGCAGCAATCTTAATCATGTTTTGAACATCACTAATAGCTCTTAATGCAGGTGTGTGTACGAAGCTCAAAAGAACCTTAAACACGAATTTTTTGACCGAAAATTCGAGTTGATATTTTTGAAGTGATTCTAGTGTTCCCCCTCCGTTTGTATTTTAATATTGAGGAAGAATGTAATGAGCAATCATCCCGTGCTGTGCCTGGATTATTTATCAAGGGTGCTGCAAGGAAATATACATGGAAAGAAAAAAGCATGCTTCTTTGAAGTTCCTTTTGCTTTTATTGATATTTAGTTCCATTATCTGCTGGGGTAGGTTCCCGACCTACATTGTTATTACACTGTAACATAGCTGTTTTGTGATTGAAATAATTCATTTATTGCTTAAGTTGCATGCAGAACGACACTGTGCCACATAAAACAAGAAAATGTCGATTGAGCTGAAAATTTAGGGGAAAACCAAAAATAACGTTCGTCCGTTCTGGAGATTTACAGCGTGTGTGTTGAATAGATTTACACAGGATATCCGTTGTTTGTTTCTATTTTCACCAAAACAGATCCACCGTATACGGAAAACGTCAGAATATTTTATCCTTTGCGCGTGATAAACTCATTGTTTAATATCTCAGGAGCGTACTTACTACAAGGGTATTAACCTGCATCCATTAGCCACCCGCACTTTAAAATCTCCTGCGGAGTCGGAGATGTAGTTTACTGAAAACATTTTACTTAGGAATTAGGGCGTCTCGCATCGTGGTTTAGGCTTTCGTCGGTGTTTGGTGGCGGCTCTCCCACCCTTTCGCGGAAGCCCGGATTCCCGGAGCAGCCCGGGGCGCCCTTCAGCACTCAGTCCCCGCCCCCGCCCCCACCGCCGCCCCCACCGCCGCCGCCGCCGCCGCCGCCGCCCTCGCGACCTGGGTGGCCCCAGCCGCATGCCGCCCTCGTGCCGTCCCTAGGCTGTCCCTTGCCCTGGCACCGCCGTTCCACAGGCTGCTTCCGCTATCATCGTCGTGTTATCGTCGCCAAAGCCATCGGTACGGTTGTTCCACTCTTCTTTGTTTTATTGACACACGAGTCGGAATCGCCCTCGATACCACAACTTTCTGCCTTCGATGTAGATAGACACCACAGCTCTGTCGGCAACTAATCCTGTTAATCGCTTCGTCCCATCACCATATACACCAGTGGCGGTTTCTCAGGTGAGGGGAAGAGGAAAAGTCTCCATCACGGGTTTTCCTCTAGTGAATAAAATTAGCAAATACAGTATTTGATTTGATCGGTGAGAGGAAATGTATATATATTTTTTTGAAAATGGCTCTGAGTAATTTTACTTTAATCGAGTTTTTGAATCATTGCACTTTTTCGAGGTAAGAGATCGATCGAAATCGCTGAGATGGACCAGTCAGCCTTTCGTGTACATGTATGATGAAATGTAGTTAAAAATGATTGTATATACTATGTAACATAATAATACTTGAAAGACATAATAATTGTCGAACAAGGATAATAAAAGCTATTTTAAAAAAGCATTTCGTGTGTTAATCGCTAATATCTCTTGGCACATGTGCCGTAAGAAGAACAAACGTTTTGTGGAGAATCACAGCCTGAGGAGGATATTATCTCTTGAAATGCCAGCTACATGTGGCCCTTTCAACTAGAACAACGCGCCACGGGACATGGGCAGCGGCAGGGTCGCTTCCGTATGTGGGAGCAGGAAGAGCAATCAACACAACTCAGCATGGGATCTCATATGAAGAGCAAACTCCAACCGATTGATATTTCTCTGATAAGATTATGCGTGTAATTTAATTTGTTCTGTTTTTCATTTGAAGTTGTTTATGCTATTGACTTTTTTGCCAATCTTCCTCTTAAAAAACGTTAATTAATTCGCGAACGCACTTCTCAATGGGGCTCATGGTCTTACACATATGCTTGCCCCAGTTACAAAGATTCATTTTGTAAGGCAGGAGGTGTAAAAATGACCTGTCATCGGCCACATAGAAAAACCCAAGTATACACTACGACACGCGTCGGAAGACTAGTCAGGAGCTCGGAACTTGTCCCGACTGGGCGCTCTCCCGTGAAGGGAGATACCTGACTAAGAGAAAACCCCGCACACTGACAAGTAGGACGGCGCCGCATCTCACCATCCCACGGGGAATGATCACCGCCACCTCCCGACAAAAAAAACATGCTCTACACGTGCGGGACTAACGATCTTAGCAGCCATGGAAACCTAATCAATTCAGCAAGAGAATGAACTAGTAAATCTCCTCCCATTGGAACGTTATGTAGTTATGTGAGGTCTCTGTCTGGGCGTGGAGACAACCAACGCTCGGCCGCCCCGCCACTCGGCCGCCCCGCCGCCCCGCCGCCCCGCCGCCCCGCCGCCCCGCAGCCCCGCCGCCCCGCCGCCCCGCCGCCCGCCGCCCGCCGCCCCGCCGCCCCGCCGCCCCGCCGCCCCGCCGCCCCGTCGCCCCGCCGCCCCGCCGCCCGCCGCCCCGCCGCCCCGCCGCCCCGCCGCCCCGCCGCCCCGCCACCCCGCCCCCGCCGCTCCGCCCACCAGCCGCCTCCCGCCGTCCCGCCCCTGCCGCCCCCCCGCCCCCGCTTTCCCGCCTCTACTGCCCCGCCCCGCCGCTCCGCCCACCAGCCCCCCTCCCGCTGTCCCGCCCCTGCCGCCTCCCGCCCCCGCTTTCCCGCCTCTACTGCCCCGCCCCGCCCACCCGCTCCTCCCCCTTCCCTCCGCTTCCCCCCCCGCCCATCCCGTGGCTTAGGGCGTGCGTCGTTTGGCGCGGGCCCTCGCGCGTGCATCTTGGTCCGGGAAGGCGCTGCGACAAATGGCGCCGTGGGCGCGCGGCCAACGCTCGGAGGCGAAGTGGCGAACTGGCGCCCCCCCCCCCCCCGGGCGTTCGCTGGCGCACAGCGGAAGCTCAAGGCCTGCCCCTTCACCTCGCCTCTTCCGGTCCCCATTTGCGTCAGGCTGTTTTCTTCGTCGCCACTCGCCGAGTTGCTGTCGTACATTTTCTCCTCTATTACCTTCCTTGTTTAATTCGTTGCACCCCTATTGAGTGACAATCTCTTTTCCTTCATTATTCATGTGCATTTTACCATTTTCACAAGTTTCATCTAAAATGTGAGTCTTTTGGGAAAATGAACAGTCGATTTTTGAACAGGTGCATTTTACTAGATACTACCAGACTATTCGTGAGTATTTCCCATAGATGATTTCGTCTCTATATCGTGAACTTTACCTATCATGGTTAATTAGGAGAGTTCGTATACTAATATCCATTAATATCCAAAACATGTTATTCTCTAATTTGGATATTACCTTTTATAATGAATTATAATATGATTTTAAAATAATTAATTTCCCGATGAGAATGTGATTCCACTACTAATACTATGACGTACTACCCAGCCATCACTCAAAATGTGAACGTCCTTTGACATCAATCCATTATATCAGTGGAAGCCATGTTGCGAAAGAGCGCACGAGGATATTTACTTTTTCATAACATTTTCTCGCTTTTGCCTACATAGTGATAATGCATTAAAAAGTGTTACAGTTGGGAGTGAAAAGATTTAATTTTACTCTTCAATACTATTATTATGTAATATTAAAATTAATATCTCGTGATTCATATAAAATGGCATTGCAAAGCACTATCATTACGGACCCATTCATTCCACCGAACCATGACATCTACCAATAAATCTGGAACAATGCAAAACCACGACATCTATACTAACTAATGAATTCAACGTGTAACCGACAACGATACCACAAAAAGTAGCGTATGAATAGAAATCAAATCTTTACAGGATCGTCTTCAGGATTGCCGCAGTGTCCTTGCAAAGTTTGGTAATGACTAACACAACTCAAATGCGGAAAATAAATAATTTAAGTAATATGTTTGTAGATGCACAGCGTCCATTTTTCGCCTCTGGCTTAGAAACCATAGTTCCTAATATATTCCGCCAGAACCCAGTAGTGCTGTAGCAAATCTGGTACCTAATTTTGTCACTAGAGATCAGTAGAGGTGCATAAGATAAAAAATTTCATCCAATAGCAACGTGCGGTAAAATAAAATGAAAGAAAATTATAGAATTTTATTAAAATTTGAAACAATTATGTTAAAAATAATAATATTAAACACCGTGGTTTATACAAAACTGATCTTTTCCCTCTTTCGCGTGGATTGAATATGAAGAAAGCCCGGGCAACGCGGGGTATTTTGCTAGTACGTTTATAATCTGTGGACTGTTTCTGAATGCCAAATTCGAGCACAGACGAAAGCGTTACTTGTTGTCGGTTCACGATCCACGGCTCCGAACGAAGCCGTGGATTTTTAAGGGCGAAAAAATCCTTCGTACGTCTTCCTTCGGAGGGGAAGTAAAGCCGGCTGTCCCATGTAGTAGATGTAAAAGATCCTCAAGCCTAAATGAAGCTCTGAGCTAAATTCAAATCGCCTGTTTCGTCGCCCAAGTAATACCTTCTTTCTCCCATGATTGGTGAAAGGAGTGTAACGAAATTTGTGTGGTCAGACGGAAGAGCAGGCCTCATTGCCTGAGTCTCGCCACGTAAAATAAGGCAAATTCAATTCAATTCAATTCAATCTTGGCATTTTTTAAAAAAGGAAGTGCACTCAGGGAGCACCCCGCCCCGCGAAATGGGCGTGTCTGCCGCGGGAGGCCGGATCTTTGTGTGCGCGGGGCAGATGTCGTGAGGAGAGCGCCGCAAAGCCCAGCTTCTCGGAAGCGCCAGCGGCGTGGCTGGGCCTCCGCGCAGGGCATCTGGGCACGGCCCACGCGCTGCCCTTTGTCCCGGAGAGCTCCCGCGCAGGGCGCGCTGCGGATCAGAAGGGCTCGCCCTCCCGTTGTCCGTCATTCACACGCGTCTTTCAGGCAGCTCCCGGGCTCCTGCGGCTCCACGCGCCCTCCCGGCGGATTCGTTCGGTGCTCCTAATTAACTGGCCGTTGAAATCATCCCATCTGGCGGGATTCGCTCATTCAATTCTCGTGATGACGGGATTTTCACTGCCATTGTGGTGGATTGCCTGAGCACCTTGATCATTGTAACTGGAAACCACTTTTTGACCGATTCACGAATATTTGAGTATCATCGCAAGCCTTCCTATGATTCGTATCTCTAAGTTGTTCTTATTTATTTACTTCAGTGTCACATCTACCAGTTCAAAGGACATTCCGGTTAATGCTTGATTTTGTAAGACAATCACTGTAGATCATATCGGTTACATATGTACATGGGTCATTCTAGAATTGAAAACGCACATTTGGAGACCATTAAGTAATATTTTGTCGTTTTGGCTAATAAATAATATGATTATGGTCTTAAATTTTATCACCAATATTGAAATGATCGTTTTAATTTAAATCTTGTTAGAAAAATCAATGTATCTGTAATTATGTTTTGGCCTACCAATGTTCTCAAAATATGTAATGTCACATCGTTACGTAATCTCGCGGAAGAACAACATTAGCGGATGACTACGGCTAGAAACCAGCCATAGATGAGGGATATACAGTTTACAACGAGATGCGATTATTATTTTTGAGTTTTATTTTTATCATTTGTCATTTAACATGGCAGAGGCGTTATCTGGCAAATGTCCTGAAGCAAATTAAAGGTTGGCACTATATTATTCCGCTGTCCTGGAATGAAATTGTATTTATAGATCACCGAACGGCGGGTGCCCGTAATAGAATTTCACATAGTCTGTGAAATGTTACGTGTTCATGATGTGTTACGCAAACGCCGCAGCCACTGCGTGAAAAACGAGATTTTGCATCTGCTCTTTCTCAGCTGCTGGCGGAATCTTAATTTAAGATGCTCTAGAAGTGGCATTCCACGAAAAGCAAAAAACGAGTTTGTGATGTCGAATTCGTTTTCCTCTTTTGGGTGTCACTATTCATGTGGAATGCGTTATGCTTCAGCTTTGAATCTTTCGTTTGTACTGTACCACTACTAAATCCATGCTTCAGTATCACCCGTTCTGTCACATTTCACCTCCCTAATGATAGTTTCTTTTTAGCTAAAAGTTGTGTAAAGTCAACCCAGAGAGAGGAAGTGATACAATCGGAGCTACATTGAGCGAGGCACAACACAGACCTAGTACTCCGAACACACTCTGCAGCACGAATGAGACATTTCAAGTACCCTCCTGCTGATAAGTTCCCGATAGAGCCTATCTACATTTTTGTTTTCCTTTAATGCGCTATTGATTGTACTCACACTCAAAACGTTTCAAATCGTCCCTACGTTTTCAGAGAGCGAGAGACAGAAGTCGATCTGCTGAATTGCGGAAATGTCAGAATTATGAGTTGTGTATTTAGTGAATCCATGTATGTTATTACTATGTGATGAGTAAGCTTCACTTGTAGAGTGAACGTTCCTCTTGGTCGGTTGATGAAAGTACGACACAACCCATAACTAAAGCCGCGTTTCTAAATCGACGTACAGTTGACTCCGGTTATAGTGAACCCTCGGTTATTGTGAACTTACTTCATTTGTCCCGTTACACTTACGTTACAAATAAGCATTAGAAGATTCGGTTATAGTGAACCTAAACCTCGGCTTTAGTGCAGGCAGGAAGTAAGTTCTGGAAATGAATTGGATCTCGTATGTTATTAGGCGATTGAAAGGGCCTTCGGAGAGTGGGATGGTGTACCAACAGTGCAAGAGACATTGAAAGGTGCTAAGACTGTATTAGCATACTTTAGAGGCAAAGGACCATACAGAATCACGTATGGAGAGAGCCCCGAACTCTAGAGAAGGATCTAATGAAAAATCGTAGAAAGCACGCAGAGTAAAATAATTGATTTTCTAACGTACAAATAAATATATTGAAATCTTTAGTTCGTGCTGTAAACGAATTTTGCTGTATATTAATAAAATCAATTATTATGGAGAAATTCCATTTAATTTTGACATCATCGGATATAGTGAACCTCGGATATAGTGAACCTCGGATGTAGTGAACCTCGGATATAGTGAACCAAACATGTTAGTCCCCAGAACTTCACTAGAACCGGAGTCGACTGTAGATTACATTTTAATAAACAAGCCCCCACAAACACGTATTCAGTTACGGACCTGACGGCACCGGAAGTTGTGTTTACGTGGCCCTCCAAAACAACATGTCGGCTGCCGACGCGGCGAATGGCGAGGCGCTTGTGGCGTCGCGGAGCGTCTTCCGTCGCCGTAAATATCCCTCCGCGCCACGACGCCAGCGTCTCAGACGCCGCACCGCCAGCGAACGCCGCCTAACAACGCTATTATGGCTGTTAATGAAATCCCCTTTCGCGCTTTACTTGCGAAAATTTGTGAATATATCACGGACGCGATTTTACGCGTACGGGACCGAGAGAACTTTCTCCTGTAATTGCGTTACCCCGGTAAAACAGTTTTAATACGGCTTCATAACTTGGTGATGTATTACTGGGGGTTTCTGCGAGATGTTCCTTTGCGAGGGCTTCGTTCTGTTTTTACGGCGGTATTTCCCCTCTTCTTCCTAATAACGTGTTCGTAAATTAAACGGATGTTCTTGCCGCTTGAATCTATGTTTTCTTTTCCCTTAGCACGTTTCTGCATTTAATTGCCGCCCGACACTTAAGAGAGTACTCAAGTTTTTGTCAAGATGCATTACGCGAAATGATGAATTTAAGAGCCCCCTCTCGGCTTCCTCCTGTTTCAAGTAAATATCTCAAGATATTAGCTCGGTATTTAGAAGTTCTTTACGCGAAAGTTTCCCTCCCAGACCCTCTCCGTTCCCTTCCGTTCACCTCTTCGTTATCTCTGCGTCGCCAAAGAGGCGGAGAGGAAACGGGGAAGGGCGGGGGCTGCGGACGGGAAAGTACGAGAGGGGGAGAGGGTAGGGCGCAGAAGAGGTTACGGCATGTTTTATATTAATATCCGTGCTATAATATTCGCGACAGCGTCGTGAAGTTTGTGGGGACCCCAGCTGTTACTTGGGCGAAGTTCGAAGTTGCGTTACATCGCGCTGACGTGCGCTTGCGGCCGGGGTGAGCGAGTCACGTGACGGCCGCCTGGCAAGGAGCTTACACCGCCCGCGCACCGGGACTTCCCCGTGGAGGTGAAGGGCCGCCAGTTACTTCGCAACTGATGAAAAATGTGGCGAATAAAAATTTGGAGGAAGTTTTTCGAACGTATCGGTTCGCCGTGCGGTGATTTATGGTTTGCGATGTCGCGCTTATTATGTTTTACTGCGGTTGAGCTTGCTGCAAAAAAGAATAAACTTACTTTAACTGACTGTAACATTTTTACTGCTTGCTATTTCCAGTCAGTACCATATTTTCTAAATTTTCTTTCATTTAATTTAATTTCATGAATGTGAATGCCGACAGATATTCTTGAAGAAGTGCCAAGAGTGTACAAATTTGCTCCATTGGTGAATTATTGTCTAGTTAATTGCACACGTAAAGAGAATTGTCTAGAGTTTTTGCCTTTGCATCGTTTATTCAATTTGATGAATCAAAAAATAAACACATCTTGCAAAAATAGGAATTTTTTAATAAAAAAAATATAGCGAACATAGCGGAAATAGCTATTTTAATTAAGCCTTCACCTCCATTCACGATTATTTTTCCGTAGAACCGATTGATTTTTTTTTTCATAAAACCCGTGTAAATATTTCGTCTTTTAAGCAGTTACCTCTCACCGTAACCACCATAGATTTCGTAGATTAACTTTTGACAGTCACAAATTTCTCTACCGATTTTGATCCCTAACAAACCAAGGGTCGGAAATGCAGTGGGGATTACTTTTGATTCAATTTCTTGCTGCATTGAGACATTGAATTATTGGACTATTACATTGAATGTACAGAGTCGCTTATCTCGTGAGGGAATTAATTTCAGTTTCACATATGGCTAATATGAGATGAGATCGAGGCCGTGGCGATTTCTAATGAAAGGATCGCGGGTTCGGGTCCCGCGTCGGCTATGGGTGTGTATGTGTATGCCTGCGTGTTTGTGATGTCCATTCATCCTTCATGATCGTCAATCCATGTCCAATCTTCCCAGGACTAGCAACCCCGGGGGATAATAATTGGATTAAGCATAATGCAATTATTGCCCCCTTAAAGGAGTCATACACACCTGCACGGAATAATGAACTGAGCCTCGGTAAGTGTAGGTTTATCCGCGTGGACCTAGACAGACAATTCGCGACATAATAATAATAATAATAGCAATAATAATAATAACAATAACAATAATAATAATAATTAAAATAATAATAATAATAATAATAATAATAATAATAATAATAATAATAGAATGATCGACAAATGACCTGTATATCTGGCAATAAAGAAAGGAAGCATCTGATCCGGCGGAAGAGCAGAGGAGGAGATCAGAGGAGAAAACTCTTAAATTTTTGAGGGCGAAAGTGGAGAAATAAAAAGCATTATTAAAAATAAAGAGAAACTTCTGAGGTAATGACACGAAAACAAACCTAATAGCACGCAAACGAAAAGGGCGTACACGCGGTAAGGAAATGATTGTGTGGATGTGTTGTTCAAGTGGATACATGTAAACAAATATCCTGTGTATTTTTGTTTCAATTTAATTAACAAGAAGTCAAAGAGTAAAGTGCACTTTAATTCGTTGCAAAAGGCAAAATTAGTCTTCAAGTCCTAATCCCCGTATATCCTAACCTTCATTTTATCTCATAATGATTAATAAAGCGACAACATGTATTAAAGGCAAATATTTGCCTAGTGCCATTAATTACCGCTAAGGCAGTTGCCCGCGAAAATAAATAGTTCCCAATCACGACTTCGTGTTTGGATCGTTGAACCTACCCCGTCAGTTATGTGAGGTAAAGAAATTGGATGTGTGAAGGGACAGTACGTAATTTCACACTGTTAGTGTTTCGCCGTAAGTACAAATCAGACGACAGGAATCCGCCGGCAGCCTCTTTGTTGTCACTACCTGTCGTAGACGAAACGCGGACTTTCGCCATCCCACACAACTAGTTCGAAGACCAAATTCTTCTGCCTCGCTCGACCCGTTCACCTCGAGCACCAGAGCGCGCTCTAAAACAAAATCCAAGTAGAATCTCTAACCTCCAGCCGCAGAATGCGTTTATTGGGCGCGTATTTGGGAGCACGAGGCCTTCGCCGCAGCCGCCACGTGCCGGCACACACGCATGCTCTCCCAAGCCTTCCCGCGGCGAAGGACCGGGCCGCCTCCGAGGGCCCCGCGGTTATTATCCGGAACCCGGAGACTAATGCGTTGCCGATCACCACCAACCCTATTTTACTTTCATAAGCCGCATTATGCGACCGGGAAACTACCACCATCGCGAGCCAAGCGTAACCAAATAACCCCTTGCTTTCGCTCCGTTTCTTACTCCAACGCGGAATAATTTTATTACCGACATGTTAATTACACAATTGACGTATTCTAGCAGAAGAAACACGCGGGTAATGGCTTCGTTTGGAGGAGCTTTGCGTAACAATTATCTAGTTAAAGAATGTGAGGTAGAATGCCGATGAAAAACACGCGGGACCTATTAGCCAAGTCTGCTTCCAAGGCGCTTCAATAAGGTTTCCTGTTTTTTCGTCCTCTCACGACGAGATTTTTTTCGTGTTTTTTTTTTCTCTTCTTTTAGTTTTTCCCAGTATTTTATTTTTCTTTGGCTGGCTTTTGAAAGCGCACCGCCTTGCGCAAGTAGCGTCGTCTTTGAGGAGGAGGAGGATGAGCTATCAGACGAAAGACCCCTCGCGAGGTTCTGGTTGAGTTGAGATAAAAGCGTTCGGGCACACGTAACTTATTCTACATGTGTCGGGTTTTTTGTAAACAGGGGAGCCGTGGACGGGCTCGCTTTCCGTGTTTGGCGTCGGGTGGGTTCGCGTTGACGGGCGAAGCGCATTCGTCGAGTCTGACGGATCCGCCGTTCTGCGGATGCGTTGAATGTCTCCTGGAGGGAGCTGCCTGCATACGTTGAGCAGTTATTTGCATAGTTTTTGATTCAATGTACCTTGTACTTCTACGGAGTTGGGAGGTTTGTGGCTGTGTGCATGTGTGTTGTGAAGGACCGGTCAAGCTATGCGGATATATACATAATAATCTTGTCGTTTGAGAGAATGAGCGTTGCCTTGAATTTTCAAGGGTCGTTGTGCCATTGGGATTACTAACTACATTTATTTATTTATTTAGTCAAAAACTGTATGTGACGTATGGGGGAGAAAATCACCTGTGCACGCTTTCTTGAGTTTGAGTCCCTTCCCAACAATTTAACTGTTAATAGTTGAAAGATTAATAATAATAATAATAATAATAATAATAATAATAATAATAATAACAACAACAAATTTAAAAAAAATTAGAATTAAAGTACAAAACAAAGCTTGTAAACAACACACATGTGATTTAAGTGTAAGAAACCAGAATACTTGCATTCTTGAATGCAAAGTCATAAGTAATCCCTAATTTACTATAATATTCAATCAATAGAAAGAAATTCGAAAACATTTTTTCATGTTGTGGCTGTTTGTTCACATGCCATTCATTACTATACAAAGAAATCCTTTGGAAGATGTGTAAAACCGCTATGATACAACGTTCAATGATGTGCTTCCTTCTGAGTTGTTCCGACTCCCGAACAACTCATTTGAAGGATAATGGTTGCATTGACTCTTACTGGGATGAGGACAGTTGATAGCGGACAAGCGATTGTCAATACTGTTGACTCAACAGCCAGACTTGAATACTTTTTCCCTGAAAGCACTTGCCTATCGTTTTATGCTTCTTCCCGGAATTCCTACTTATGTAATGAATTATACTTAATAATTTAAAAATACTCATGACTGAGGTAGTATTTGTTAAACAAAAACTCGGAAGAGAAAATGATAGTAATATTTCCGCATTTGCCGTATTTCTGTTAGCCGACAAAGTTTTAAAAGGCCAGGGCGGGTGAGAGATGAACGACTCACATTTGTCGTTTTCGTATTCCATTTGCGGAATGTCGCAGGTGGACGTAGGTTGGACTACAATTCACAGGCGGCGCGCTAGCATCGGTCTCCGCATTTCCCAGAACTGCTCGAAGTCCCGGAGAGGTGAGGTAATATGTGCCGCAATATGTGAGAGAGGGACTTGCATACTTAGAAAAACTAAAAAGAGTCAGAAGTGACGGCAATGGGGACTGGTGTGTCCTAGAATACACGAGATTTCTTGGAATAAGTCCTTCAAAAAGCATCCCTTTTCGACTTAAAAAGGCTGCTGGTGAAATATAGCTTCATCCGCACATATAGCACCCACTCCAGTCAATCCGCAACAAAATTCACCCAAGTGTTAGCGTTTGAGTCAAGTGTAAAATTATTTACATATTACTGCAGAAAAAGAGAATTTTTATTTATTTATTATTTATTTATCGTCGTATCGACATTAAGGTCATTCCCGACTAACTAGATAAATACATTTTACTATTATAATGTGAAATTTAGAACAATATTCATTATCACAAAAAATGTATGAGAATAAAATACAAACAATACAATAGAGTTCAATAGATACAATACAATTATTATAAAGAGTCTTTGTCGCACATTGAATGTTGAAATGTTAAAGGACGGAAGGACGCGATGGAAGTAGCAGAGTGCGGCATTGTGAAATGAATACGGGAAGACAATTTCTTATGAGTCCCGTGCATTATCTTTTTAGCACGAATTCTTGGAAACTGACCAACATACAATCTTGGGATCATTCTCGATATGCGATGCGACGGGCATGCTTCATACCGCTCAAGTGCTTTATATAGTTTGCTACGTTAGTTTGTTTTATAGAGCTTATTTATTGCTATATAGAGCTTATTGTAGAGCTTATAGAGCTATATAGAGCTTATTTATTGCTATATAGAGCTGTTTTATTGCTTATTTATCCTTGAAAATAGATTTTACTACATGGGAGTTTTTGTTTTTTTTTCTCCCTTTCAAAATTCAAAATTTAAGTAGTATATGACTTAGTGTAGGGATCACAGAATTTTGAAAATGTGCACACAATTCACTTTTCCCCATAGCACGTCATACGCAGTTTTTAACTGTTTTTTTTTACGTAAAATAAATAAATAAATAAGTAAATAAATAGAGCGTGACTTCCTCGCCGCGAAGTGACCCTCAATCGCTGGCGGATGCAGAGGGCGTGGGGCGTTGGGCCATGCCTCCCCTCCCGCAAAAAAGGCCTAGTTTTTGTTTACCTTGCTTTATTTGGCAAAACTGATTTATATATTTATGTTCGAATTATGTAATTATTTAATAAATAATAATAATAATAGTAATAATAATGTAGTATAGTATTATATCTACAGTACATAAATAATATACAAAATAATAACAAATATGTTTATTATTTAACAAAACGATAACAATTATGATGCCCCCCACCAAATGATGGGGTGGATCCGCCCCTGCTTCCGATAAAAAAATTCAGCGAAGGTAAGCACTGATTCTCGTGCATGCTTTCAACGAACTTCCAGGAAGGGTTTTGCCACCACTTAATCCAGAACCCAATTCAGTATATTCGCAATGTTTAACAGACCCATCAGTAAGACACCACAATTTGATGTCTGGTGTGATGGGATCCGCATCCCGACGGTGAGTTTCGCTCAACCCCACTTCCCAGCTAATGCCGTTTCTATATTATTTTATATACATTGCTACCCTCGTTAATTACAATCAAATAATTCATATTTAATTAATTATATTTCATTTGCAACTTGCATGAAACGACGTTTCACTGCCTAATTCGTCGCATCTCCATGTGATGTGAAATACAGTTTTAAAACAATTACACTTTTTTTTCATCGTAAGATATAAATTTGAGATTAACATTATAAACAAGACAAAAATTAAAATACAACAAGAGAAAACGAAACAATTACCAATTCTTTTTTTCATAAAATTTAGAATATTATAAACAAAACAAGAATAACGCCAGTCCGGATAGTCGCTAAGGCTCTAGTAGTTCCCTGAGGCAGTAGTTCCCTGGCGATCTCTGACGGAAGGATGGCGGGTTCGAGTCCCTCCTCGGGCATCGATGTGTTTGTGTGTGCTGTCCATTCATCCTTCATTATCATCATTCCATCTTCCATCATCTCCAAGGACTAACAACTCTGGGGTATAAAAATCGGATTCAGCCTAATGCGGATCCTCCTGATTACAGACTTGCAAGGTGATAAACGATACTGAGCTCGTACAAGAGCCTGTATGCATGGTCCAAGACGGCCGATTCGCGAGAAAAAATAATAATAAAAATAACATTAAAAAAAAGCAGGCTCAGAATTAAAATGCAACGAAAGAAAACGCACGGACGTTGAATGGGTGAACCGTCTCCTGCATGGCCTCCTGCGTGGTACAGCAGGGGGGGGGGCAGCCGGAAAGGTCGTGTTCGCGGGCGCCTGGAACAACTCCATCAGCCGCGTTGATCGTGCGTCTCGCATCGGAAGCGCAGCACACGACCGCGCGCCGAAACACGTTTACGATTCTGTCCTTTGCGCCGCCCCGGACGCCGCTCTGCGTTCAAACGAGTCATTTTGAAAAGAATAAATGTCTGCAAACGCGAAAAATGGACCGGGAGCGGTAGCTCAGTGCATCAACTGATGTCACTGCGGCGCCTCTGACCGGGAGGTCCTAGATTCCCATTCCCCACGGCGGCAGGATTTTCGACACTAGCTTTTCTGCTAGGTCGAATTCAGTCGCTGTCTGGAGGAGAATTCTAGCAGCCGGCGGCTCTAATCGGTAGTTTTCCGTGGTTTCTCTGATCAATACCAGGCGAATGCCGGAGCAGTACCCTAACAAACGGGCCACGGACAGTGCGCGATCTTTTCTACCTCTTCCTCGTCCTATCCTCTCCTCTTATACACACTTACACTAACATGCACTACACTTCCACATATTCCGGGAGACCGGTCGGGGGCTTACAGCTTGTCCTGGCTGGGACGGTGCCCCGCTGGTGGGAGAGTCCTGGTTAGGGGGAAACCCCACTAGCCGACGGTAGGTCAGCGCCGGATCTCGCCATCCAGCGGGGGAAGATCACCGCCATCTCCTGAGGAAAAAACGCGCACTACACTAACGGGACTAATGACCTAAGCTGTTGACGAATCAACCAACCAAACAGCGAAAAATGGCGCACGACGTGAAACAAAAATGGCCGCCATTTGAAAACCAGTTACAATTTTTTAAAAAAAATTAAAGATGTTTTTGAACAGCCAAAACATAAGGAAATGTATGTGCAAAGTATGATTTTTTTTCGAGATGGTCGAGCGACCAATTTATTAAATTCTGGACCACCTATAATGGATTGACTCTTTGGTGAGCACCAAGCGGGAAAACACGCGGTCGAAATTCCTTTCGCTGGGCCGTTCATGCTGGGTTGTGCACTACTCTTAAAATAGTACCTATTTGAGAAGTACGCTCTCTTCACTAATGTGCGAAGAACATATTTTCTTCTTTGGCATATTGTTGTTATAGGAGTGTGGATGAATAGTATTGCTGTGAATCTAATGGGAAAGGAATTTTAGATTGACATTAAGGGACTCAGCGTTATCAACAGTAAATGAATGTTTTCCTAAACTGTAACAAAGTTGTCCTCCTCCTTGAAGATAGCGAATGGAATAAATAAAAATCACATTCTCGACACTTTTATAATAGTTACGATTTAAGAAAGAAGTATAAATTTGAGAAAATCTTGATGTGACAAACGTCATTAATGCAGTCTTTTGTTGTAGTAGTATTAGCGAGGTTCTTTACAGTTGACACCGCTTGTCGCATCCCCGTCGCCAAGTCTTTCGATCCTCCCAATCTTCCTCCTGAAGATCTCGTTCCTTCATCGCCTTTTCTATACCATTTTCTCATGTTTTTCTTGGTCTGCCAGACTTCCTGTTTCCAGAACCATTTTAAAATTTTCTTAGGCCATCGATTTTACGTCATTCTTTGAATATGACCATACCATCTCAATTGTTTTTCATCAATTACATCCATTATATCAATATCAATACCCATTTGATTTTTTATGTCGACATTGGGTACTTTATCCAGTAATGTAAGGCCACAACAGCGTCTCCAATACTTAATTTCCATTGGTTTTAATTTTTGCTCTTCGCTATGTCTTGGAATCCAAATTTCTGAACCATATGTACTTATGCGTTCTACCAGCGATTTGTATATTTTCACCTTTGTCGTGCTTGTTACTTTTTGTCTTTTGTATTAATCATAAATCTATATTTTATCACTTGATATATCCGCGAGTACTAACATCTCAAACTGAAGTAGTATGGAATAAAAGGCAGGTAACTGTTGACTCTGTGGCATGACCATGACACTAGCAGTGGCACGGAATAGCGTACGCGTCTCGTCTCATACGGTGCTCATGCAAACTAACATTGTTTCTATTGTAGCAATATTTTTAAAGGGCGCCTCAAAAACGCTGACGTTTATGCGCTGCTCTTTTGTCTCGCGAGCACAAAGACCACCGCGCGGGAGTGGCGGCGCGGCGCGGCGCGGGGAGCAAGCAGGCGCTTCGCCGGTGCCCAGGTGCGTCATGCGCGGAATGCAGTATGCCTATTGCCGCGAGAGGTGGCTCAGGGCATCACTGCATTGCCTCTGACCGGGAGGTCCTAGAGTTACACTCCCGACAGTGGCAGGAATTTCGACCTTTGTCAGCTAGGTCGAATTCAGTCGCTGTTTGGAGGAGAATTCTAGAGGCCGGCTGCTCTGATCGGCAGTTTTCTGTGGTTTCTCCGATCAACATCAGGCGAATGCCGGAGCAGTACTCTAACAAACGGGCCACGGAGCGCGCGCGATCTTTCCTCCCTCTTCCTTGTACTATCCTCTCCCCTTACACACACACTTACACTAACATGCTCTACACTACCACATATTTCGGGAGACCAGTTGGGAGCTTAGTGCTTGTCCCTCCTCGGGCGGTACCCCGCTGGTGGGAGATACCTGGTTGAGGGAAACCCCTCTAGCAGACGATAGTTTGGCGCGGGATCTCGCCATCCAGCGGGAGAAGATCACCGCCATCTTCCGAGGAAAAATATGCTCTACACTTACGGAATTAATGACCTGAATGTCGACGCCCGTGGAATCACTAAAACCAACCAAACAAACTAGTCTGCTTCTTCTGCTCTGAAGCTAGTGACGCTAGTCCGTCACCGTCGGGTCTCGCTCGCCAGGAGCTCCCGTCACAGTCGCTGCAGGACCAGTCCTATCTCGATCGCAAACTCCATCCCAACTCCCGCTCGCCTCGGCCGCTCTACCCGCGTGGTGACCGGCGGCTGGGTGGTGCTGAACGGTGCTGGACGGGCGGTGCTGGGAGGGCGGTGCTGGACGGGCGGTGCTGGACGGGCGGTGCTGGACGGGGCGGTGCTGGACGGGCGGTGCTGGACGGGCGGTGCTGGACGGGCGGTGCTGGACGGGCGGTGCTGGACGGGCGGTGCTGGACGGGCGGTGCTGGACGGGCGGTGCTGGACGGGCGGTGCTGGACGGGCGGTGCTGGACGGGCGGTGCTGGACGGGCGGAGCTGGACGGGCGGTGCTGGACGGGCGGTGCTGGACGGGCGGTGCTGGACGGGCGGTGCTGGACGGGCGGTGCTGGACGGGCGGAGCTGGACGGGCGGTGCTGGACGGGCGGTGCTGGAGGGCAGTGCTGGACGGGCAGTGCTGGACGGGCAGTGCTGGACGGGCAGTGCTGGACGGGCAGTGCTGGACGGGAGTGCTGGACGGGCGGTGCTGGACGGGCAGTGCTGGACGGGCGGTGCTGGACGGGCAGTGCTGGAGGGCGGTGCTGGACGGGCGGGGCTGGGCGGGGCTGGGCGGGCGGGGTGGAAGGAAGGGGGCGGGCGCGGCGGCGGCGCGCCTTTGGACGGGAGTGCTGGACGGGCGGTGCTGGACGGGCGGTGCGGGACGGGCGGTGCTGGACGGGCAGTGCTGGGCGGCCGGTGCTGGGCGGGGCGGGGTGGAGCGGAGCGGGCCGGGAGGAAGGAAGGGAGGGGGCGCGGCGGCGGCGCGCCTTTGAGCGAGCGACAGCGCGCGGCCGTGCGTATGTCGCGCTCCGCCGTGTTATCTGCGTGCGCAAGTGCGTGCGAGCGAGCGTGTGAAAGAAGACTGGCGGCGTCGCCAGTGGGCGAGGGGCTCTCGCCGTTTCCAACCCCCTCCCCCTCCCCCTCCCCCTCCGCCGCCGCCGCCGCCCCTGCTGTACCTTGGGCGGGCAATGGGCGTCCGCTGACCGCGCCACCCGCCCGAATGACGTGGCGGGAACGTGTGGCACCTGGAAGTCCGCCACGCTTCCTACAAAACACCCCTCTCCCTTCATTCCTTACATGTGAATGGCGAATTGCGCCAAATGGACCGGCGCGTTATAAAAGTAACAGGGAATTAAAAATGTCCCCTCGTAAAAATGTGCTGGATCATCATCTTCGCTCCCTTCTCTTTGAACATAGTTATGCAGGTGCTTCGCAGTCATTTTGTTTTCATGCTGTTTTCGCGACGCCCTTTCTCCGCTCGTCATTCTTTTGTTACCTCTCTTTGCCCTTTGTTATTCCCTTCGCATTGAACCGTGTAGGTAACAGCAGTGTACAGCTGTGTATCGTATCTACATTTTTTCGTTCTTTTATTACACATATCATTATTTAATCTCACATACACATTCAGTGTTTTCAGAGCATTACCAAAAAATAAACAGCTTTTAAAAACGTACCCGTTCTATGTAGGCCTACATGTATGCATATAAATGTAGACAGGTGTATCAGAACAGTGTCATTTCCCGAATTTACTTGTGAGGAAGTTAATAACCTGTTATAACACTCAGAATTCTGTCAAAAAGAACTTGGAAAACGTATACGTTTTGCATGCAAACACTTTCTTCTTTGATGGTATTCGGACAACTGTTTTTCAATTGAGGAACTTCAGTAAAATTAAGAAAGCATGGATAGACAACATGAATAAGAACCCAAAATGTATTGCTTATTTATCCTTGAAAATACATTTTATTACTTGGGAGCTTTTTTTTAAATTCAAAATTCAAGTAGTATATGACTTAGTGTAGGGATCACAGAATTTTGAAAATGTGCACAGAATTCACTTTTCCCCATAGCATACGTCATACGCAATATTAACTGTTTTTTGCCGTAAAATAAATAAGCGTTGAAAAGTGTAGTTTTGCATAAATCTGACTGAAATATCAGTACTTCAGTAACAAAAACTTTTAACTTTTGCAATTTTCAAAATTTGAGAACTTTTACAACAAATCGGATCTGTCACACTTTTTTTGCCCGAAAAAATGCATTAAATAAATGTTAAAGACATTTAGGAGAAAACGTTCAGAATGTCGTTGAGGCTTCTTCATATAATACATTCTCCAAAGGTTAAAAGATCAGTTACAAATTCCACCAACCACATTGATTGGCAAATATCCACTTTGTAGAAATTCCTGTGCAGGTTTTTCACGTTGATGTTGTTCACGAACACGTATAATTTTCGCTATAATTTTTATTAAAATCTTACATGTCTGTTACAGTTGGTACGATAAAGTCTGCCCTCTTGTGGCAACACTAGTTTATTTTCGAGGGACGTGTGCAGAACATGTTGCGAAGGGTGGAAGCGACATTGTAGCGCCGAGGCACGTCTATGTGCATCCATTGCATTGAGCCCCCCTCTTTACGATCGCCGCCCCGCAGATGCACATGGCCGACAGTGCTGCCACCCGCCCCACTCGCGTCTTTTGCGTCCGCGTCGTCCCCGCCAGTGTTCTGTCTGCTCTGCCCGACACGCAGCCACCTGCCGACCCCAGAGCAGCGCACGCCGCCCAGAGCAGCGCACGAGCTCTGTCTCAGAGCGACCACTGGCTTCATGTCTGCCTAAAGCGCAGTGGCGAATCCTGAACGTTATTTTTTTGTATACCATCATTATAAACGACCCTTTTCGATACCTCGAATCGTGCATAATACAGTATTTTATCGCTCGCTACATGACGTCATCGCCATTATTAAACGCGACATGACGTCATCACACATTCAGCCAATAGTAGCGAGAGAATCGTGGGGAGGTAGAAGAAGACGGAACAGCCGACGACCGTTTTCTCACACGGATGTCAACAATGCCATCTTGAATTTGATTTCCAGAGGGCGTTGGATGTCAAGCACCCGAGACGTCAGAAGAAAGTTGTTTCGCGAAATTGAGTTTGATTCTCTTGTAAATTTATAATGCTGTTATACAAAAAAATAGCGTATGCAACTCCTTTATAATGTTGCTTTATTGCATTCGTACAAATTTGAAAACTCGCTCCTAACGTCGCTCGTTTTGAAAACATGTACTCATGCAATAAAGCTTAACATTATAAATAATTGCATAAACTGCTATTAAGCACACCGCACTTTATGGAAACTACCTCTAGCGTTGTCTATTATTTTGAGCATTTTTGAAATCCCAAAACTATGAAATTCCGTTCTTAATAATTGTTCTATAAGACCACTAACGTCTGGATCATTAATATACTCCATTTTCACGAAAACTTGATAGAAACTTACAAATGACCAGAGAAGGACTTCACCGCAATATCACCGACCTAGGAGACGCGCTTCCTCTCTTCTCCCCGCGGCTGGCCTGCGGTGCCTTCGCCTGCGCTAGTGAATTCTTTGGACAGCCACGAGGAATAGAAGGAAACAAAGAAATTGGTCAAGATGATGGAGTGATGAAGGTGTTGATGAGGAACGATGTAAAATAGAGATAATAAAAAAATTGAAAAACAAAGTAGGCCGTTGTAAACCTGCTATTGAGAGGTGATTTGTTTATTTCTTCTTCTTGTTCGCCGGCTGCCACCGAGAAATCGCACCCAAAGAGCTGTCAGCAGGGGCGGGAGGCGGGAATTGAAACATTCCGGGGGCGTGGCAAGTTGCCTGTCGTTGGGCCGTTAAGCGGCGCGCGCGGGCGGGCGGGCGGGCGGGCGGGCGCCTGGTTGCGGGCGCGGCCGAGCCCTCGCGCGCTAACTCTTCCAGGAAGCGATGTATCACGCGCGCCTCGCATCGCCGCGAGGAGACGCAAATTGCCCCAATCGGCATGGCGGCGCGGCGCCGAGGGAGCAGCCGCGCGCGTGGGCGGGAGGGAGGGGGAGGGAGGGGGAGGCAGCCGGTAACGACGCGTTCCGTTAAGGCGCCCGCGGCGCGCCGCCCGCCCTCCTGTTCGCGACTGCAGCGCCCGCCCCCGCCGCCTCCCGCGCAGGAGAGACGACTGTTCTCTCCCCGCGCGCCCCTGTCTTCCGCGCTTCTTCCCTCCGCTTTAGTCTGTATTCCTTTGCCATCTTTCACTCTCTCTCCCCCTCTCCTCCCCTCTCCCTTTCTCCCCCTCTCTGTCTCTCCCATGCTCTCCGCTCTCCTTGTTCTCCCCCCTTCTACACTTCTTTCCGTTTTATTTCTTTGTTCTCTCCCTCTCTCTCTGTCTCTCTCTCTCTCCCTCTCTCTCTGTCTACAAATCTTTCATTTTAAGTTATGAACGATTTTCTCCTCCAATACGTCCAAATATTCGTTTTCGTTCCCCTACTCGATTGTATGAAGAGAGCTACGTAGAGTGGGGTTGAGCAAATTAAAAATCACGCCCACCCAGCTCATAATTCTCTTGGAACTGGGAGATAACCTACACACCCCAGAGATAGGGCGCCTTGGAAGTCTCCTTTGCGTCCTCTGTATCGCGGACAAAAAACGGGCGACGCGCGCGGCCGGGGTGGGGGAGTAATCACGTGCTTCCTTTTTCTCCTCCTCAGTTGCTGAGAAAGCTCTGTTGCCCCGTGGTCCCGCCAGGGGACAACACTTCCATGCGGGGTTTCCTGGACTGCACATCAAGGAAGGCTTTTTTTATTGGTTATTTAAGGTCGCATCAACATCTAGGTCATTAGCGACCACTATTGGAGTTAACGGTATGGTAACTATGATGAAACGAAATGGTGATGACAAGGGGTGAAAGGACGAACACGAATACAATCATGTTCTAGACGGAACTCGAACCCGCGACCCTTCGGTTCGAGATCAATACGACTCTACTGCCTTAGCGATCTCTTCCACTGAGCCGACAAGGAAGGTTTATAATTGATACAAACAGCACGGTTTAGATCAGAAGGCGCGAAATGGTTGTTTACGAGTCTCGAAGTAGAAGCAATAAATGTGAAAGATGTCTGAATCACCTGATCGATTTGTGTGGCATACTGCTGTAAAAGATGTATGGTGTGTATTCGATATATGATTGTGTATCCGGCATTTGCCCGGCATACCGCTGTATTAAAATACACTTTTAAAGGACAGGCACAATAGTCCTGATGCAAACATTGCCTAAAACACGTCTTAAATTTGCCCAAAGGCAATAACACTTTTACGGGACACATGAAACGGGTTCGCTTGCCGCGACGAACACTTCGTCTCTAATTTAACTGAATGATGCTGTGGCACAGATGCATCGGGCAAGTTAAGGGTGGGGATTGATCGTCCAATCGAAATAACGAATGAGAAAGCTTCCAGAACATTAGAATCTGGTAGTCACGGTTGATTGGCCGAGGTTTGGCACGCTCGTTCGTGGTGAGTTTCTGAGAATCCCACGTTACAGGAAGTGGAAGGTCAAAGCTGTGACTTACCAACTTGTGGCTCGCTGGTAAGCAGAAACGAGCGTAAAATCCAGCTAAATTGGTGGAG
The DNA here is from genome assembly GCA_964035755.1 of Teleogryllus oceanicus. Lineage (NCBI taxonomy): Eukaryota > Metazoa > Arthropoda > Insecta > Orthoptera > Gryllidae > Teleogryllus > Teleogryllus oceanicus. Next base: position 21,817,639 of record CAXIVR010000014.1, on the reverse strand, counting down.
AACAAAAAGGTTTGTATGAATATTAAAACTGCGCTGAGATACCCTCGCAAAAAACATAAATAAGCATAATTTAGCATAGTATATACGCATAAATAAGCATCTATGGCACACTTCTTACCTGGGATCGACCAAAGATGTTGCGACCGTATCGCCAATATGGAAGGAAATGGGATTTTTACGCTCTTTCTATTTAGAACAGATTCATTGTCTTAATATGTTATGATATCCATTTCTTCGAAACAATATTAGTGTGGCCTTCCAAACAGACGGCAAATAGTTTTTAGACTTTTTAATAATACTCTTTATCATCACTAGGGAGCAGATTTTAATGAAATGTCTTTTTTCTCTCTTTAGAACAATGCCGTTTAGAATAGAAATCCATTTCCGTATATTATAACAAAAGGAAATGACCCATTTTTATACGTCCTTTTTTGGTATTTTTATCGATTTCGACTCAGACATTTTTTAACTATTTCCGTCATTATTAATGTTTTTCGCTGATTTAATGGATTTAAATGACATTTTAATAATACTAGCTTCAAGTAATATTTACGAGATACAACAAATGTTCTCCACAGAATTCCTGAGTACATGAGTATTCCTGGTAGACTACTTGATTTCTTCGCTCAGATGTTGTAATGTCAGCCTTTGTGAGTATGCAATCTAAGATTCCTGTAACGCTTGTCAGCGTCATTGGCTGTTCAGCCGATTTCGGGATAACTAAAGACAGAGGTTTTATGGTAAAGAACAGTCCGAATCAAAAGTTTAAAAGCTCAGTTCACTTGAACGAATAGAAGCAGCCTCGATTACATCAATAACATATCCAACAGCTGTAGTTGTTCATCTGAACTGGATTTTGATCACATTTTATACGTCATTTTTCTTTGTTTTTAGGGCATTTTAAAACCATTTAAAGAGCATTTTATTGATAATTTTTGATGATGTTTTAGGTCATCCAAATCCGCCCCCTAATCATTTACATATAAAATTGAACGTAATGCATTGACCGTTGTATTTTTATTCTCTACTTTTGAATTACCTTTCCCCACAAATTTCAGGTAACAACTACCACGAAGTGCATGCCTTACGGCCTCGTCATTTCAAAATTGTGACGAGGTCGCCGTAATAACACGGGAGTTGGAGCGCGTCTCCAGGAATTGTCACAGCGTTTCCTCGAATTACCATCTCGCGTACGGCAGACACTTGGCCGCCTCCTTTCTCACTGGCTGCGCCGAGTTGCAACCGAGAGCTCCTCTCGCCCCAAAGAGCGTTCCCCCTTTGACGCCGCCGCTCCGGAGAACAAAAAGAGGAATGTGTATTATTTCCTGGTGTCCGGTTTCCTGTCTGCCGCCTTTTGTCCGGGCCCGCGCCCGCGCTTGTCCGCTCCGCAGACAGGTCAGCGAATTCTTTTGAAGCGTCCCCGGCCCCCGACACAGCAGCCGCCGCCGCCGAGAATGGTGCATCGTATCACGGAGCGGCAGCTGCTGTCGAAGACAGAGTTTTTTTACTGGACAGTGGCCCAGGCGTCGATTTCGAGGAAACGTCATTCAAACTGGTATTGACTTGTGCCCTGGAGCATCAAACATGCTGTTGAATATCCACACAAAATGATTTTCCGAAAGGTAGCACGCATACGACTCAAGAATAACAAGTAAAAAGCTCACGAATAGCATTGCAATAAATTAAATATCTTTAGGAAAAGCGCCTGTCCGTCTTTTGTTTTTGTATTCCATTTACGGAAAAAAGTATTGTAATATTTTTGAAGTCAAAATTGCTTAATTTCTGGAGTTAATTAAGTTTCGACCCTTGACTTTTAGCAAACCCTCAGGAAACGAAACAAATGTCCTTGAATAGTCAAATATTTTCATTACAGGTATTCGGCGATAAAGGATGAGTATTTGAATTCAGTGGATGCGTTTTGGAGTTTCATTCTGAAGATCTTTCTCTTAGCCGTATAATTCCGTTTGTCTTCCGTATTAATGTATTTTTGTGAACGGGAGACTTTTGTTGAATGTTTCTATTATTCAATGTATTGTACCTCTTTATGCGCCATTTTTTGTGTTATTTTGCGATCATTGTTATTTTTTTTTAATGATAACCTCTTGACGTCCTATTTTCATTCGGTGTAGAGATGAGATGCTCTCGGACAGTTTCGTTCTGTACAAGTAAAGCCATTAATCACAAAGGGCATATTGTTCCTTATTATGGTTTTTAGAGTAATCATCAATGGTTAGAAAACAATACTGATACCTAATATTGTCCTACTAATATTGTTCCTTAGTTTGGTTTTAGAGTAATCACCAACAGTTAGAAAATAATACTGATACCGTTAATATTGTTAGTTTCACTTCAAATGGGCCATTCCTAGGAATAAGCAAGGTAACCGGAAACATCTGGGAGTATTCTACCATTACATTTTTTTTAAAACAGAGTTTCTTGAGATCAGTCAGTCAGTCAGTCTCAATTAAAAACCGAAAAAAAGCATCACATGGAATAGTTCTTTATTTTCATAAGGAAATGCAAAGTTAAGTAGAAAAGTATATGTGATTTCTTGAAGGCATCATTAATTCAGACCTGGAAAATTCACCAAAAACATAACAAAATTCTGAAAATTAAAATATTGTGTATTATAAATTTCAGTGCATATTTCGATATTATAATTTCGATATTATCATTGTTTCTATACTTCCTTTACAGAATAAAAACATCAGATTACAGGTCTTCAAGAAATTGGGCAGCGAAGTTGTGTTCATGAGGCATGAGCATATTTTCTTTCCGGACTTTATTAATATTCCTGCGAAAGATCAACTAACCGGCCTTAAAAGCATGAAGTCCCTCATTTTTTTTAAAAAAAAGAATCATCACCTTTTCTCCTCATAATTGCGGAAAACCAAGTTGCCAAAACGAAACTGAACATCAGTGACCACTCGTGCTGAAACCATTCTGCTGCTGGTCCGTCGAGTTCGCACATAATGAAGCCATGACGTTGTCGGCAGAGAATTGGAATGTTAGTATGTCCGTAACGAGGAGTTGGGAGAAGCTCCGAATTTGAGATCCCTCTCTCGGCCGAGGCTAATGGAAAGTTGTCTGGAATAATTATTTCAAAACACTGGCCCTGGGTGTGACGTGGTGACCGTAAAGTATAGCTGTCCGATAATTTTGGGCGTCACGCAGGCGCTTGACTCCTCCCCGCGGCACCGACCCTGCCTCCCCCCCCCCCGTCACCACCCGCGCCAAGCGGAACTCACTTGCTCCTACGCGGAGGCAGGCGCAGGGGGTGGGATGGGGGACCGCTTCGGGGACTTCTTGTGTCTATGGCGGCAGTGGATGATGGCCAAAGGCCGCCCGGCCACTCTCTAGGAGTCTTTCGTCTTAATTTCTTGTTCGCCTTCTTCTTCTTCTTCTTCTTCTTCTTCTTCTTCTTCTTCTTGTTCTTCTCCTCCTCCTCCTTCTTCTTCTTCTCCTCCTTCTTCTTCTCCCTCTCCTTCTCCTTTTCTTCTTCTTCTTCTTCTTCTCCTTCGTCTCCTTCTCCTTCGTCTCCTTCTCCTTCGTCTCCTTCTCCTTCGTCTCCTTCTCCTTCGTCTCCTCTTCCTTCGTCTCCTTCTCCTTCGTCTCCTTCTCCTTCGTCTCCTTCTCCTTCGTCTCCTTCTCCTTCGTCTCCTTCTCCTTCGTCTCCTTCTCCTTCGTCTCCTTCTCCTTCGTCTCCTTCTCCTTCTCTCCTTCTCCTTCTTCCTTTTTTTCATTTCATTCTTTCTTTTTCTTCTTCTTCTTGACGGCTTACGCTACTGCCTGTTTCGTCCACACAGTTCCTCTCCAACTTTTCCTTGGTCTCTTATTCCTCTCGGTGCGTAATACAAAGCTGTCTTTGGGATTCTAGTATTATCACTAGACCTCGAATTTTAAGACAAATGCCTATTTGGTTCCTTTAAGAGATTTGGAAAATAATTGCAGATGTTTACGAATCTTAAAGAAATGGATCTACTGGAAGCATTCATTAATGCCTTAAATACCCTAAAACGTCTTTTGATGCCTATTTTAATATTTTTTTGCTGAAATGCGTCTGAAACAGGTAATTTTCATGAATTATCATACTTTAATTACTCATTTTTTTGAATTTGTTTCACCGAAAGGCAAATACTTTACCGAATTTCCCGAAACGTGAATATTCTCTAATAGAATACGGACTCGGCTACGCACTGAAATCTCTCATCCAATACGCGGCGTATAAGAAGCTTCGCAAGAAAATGCAAAGATGACGATTCACTCTCTTCTCCAAGCACCACGCCCCTTTCAGGCAATGGCCCCCATTCCCAGTGCAGCTGCGCTCTTGGCTGGTTGAGAGTGAAAAGTGGGGAAGAATGAATGAAATAAAAAGAAATAAAGTAAAAAAAAAATTGTTTCCAAAAATAAAAATCCTAATTTAATCCTTTTGAGTTTTAGTGCCAAAAAATAACTTTTCAGTAATTTTAAAACCTTTTTAAGTGCTTTTAAAATTTTAACTAAAACGGAAATTTTCATATCTAATTGTGCCTAATTTCATAGTTTTGTCACATGTTTTATATGCCTAAATCATTAACATTTTGTGCCTAAATTCCGAGATCTAATTATCGTTCACTCTGTCCATGCTCTGCCCATCTTTCCCCAAGTCTTGGATGCTTGCTTCTGAGGCTAGTGAGGAAGAAAGTGTGAAAGGCTGGCGAGAGGCAAGATTCCACGGCGTCAGGAGTAAATATCTATTTTGACGATGCATCCTAACATAACCTTACATACCTTCACTCTACACCTCAGGAAATGGTTTGCTGCAAATTCTTTTAATTAGAGCGCCCAGGTTCGAGCCTTCGACCTTCACAATTTATATAAAACATTCTAGAGTGTTTTATATAAATAATTTCCAATGAATTTTTATGCCAAAATATTTCTCGGGAGTACACAAACTCCTACCTCTCGGATAACAACCCGACTGTTACGATCTGTCATTAAACGTTCGTATTGTAGATATGTTGGTTTTGATAGTCAGATTTGGATGTGAATGGTTTTCATGGTTCAGAAAAAAGAGAAGTTGTTAGAGCACCGAATTTGCAACCGTAATGAAGTAGTAGTGCTACAACAGCAGGTATATCCTCGCATTATTTCGAACTTTTGCAATTTTCGAAAATTCAGAGAGTTCAACGAAAAGGACACCTACGACATTCTTTTAAACATTGTTTTATAATTTACATTAATGTCAAGCAGAAATTACGTGAAAACTACTCGTTTTTTTAAACATTGAACATGATCGTTTTCATTTAAAACTCTTCATTTAAGATCTTATAAATTTTATTTAAAAATCTCTATCTTCAGTATTGTGCTTTTGCAGTGTTAACGTTTTGCAATTTTCGAAAATATAGAGTTCGCCGAGAAAGGGACTAACACCACTTTTATACTGTTCTTTTATATGTACGAGGAGAAAATGTTAAGAAAAAAAGGAAGCGATTTTTGAAAAAATAATTGTTCAAACATTTCTTTAAATTGCGTATATTTCACGCAAAATTAGGCGAAAACTACTCATATTTTCGAAAAATTGTACATGACCTTATTTCATGATCTGTCTTTGAATAATATATTTTATTAAGAAACAAATATCTATCTTCAATATTTTATTGTAGGAAGACGCCGAAACATCTTGAACTTTTGCAATTTTTGATGTCGCAAACTTCCTTATTGATCCAACTACATTTTGTGAAAATTGAAATAGAAACTTCTAGTGTGCATATGTAATAATGGAAAAATTGCAACCATTGTGATAGTATAGGCTTTCAGAAAGCTCAAATTTGCAACAGCAGACACTCTGTGAATGCTAAGAAAGTTTTAGGAAAAACCTTTACTTACATAGCTTAATTCTCTCCAGACAAACGGTACCATTCAAAGCAAAATTGAACTATGGATAGATCTCATCTTGAAGATCTACTAGGAAGATTCCACTGAGATGCATTCCCATCTATTGGCTCCTCTTTTGTGAGGAGAATTTGCCTCCTCGGAATATTCGCATCTCGTCGACAATCGAGTTTCAAAGAAAAGTTTAATGAAAGCTCCAGAGTAAATACGAAAGAGTTCATAGATTACTTGTGTACCATTGCATCTTTTTCTTTTAGTTCATAACCTACTTCGATACAATGTTTAACGAGACGACCGCAATAAAACTTCGAGATTCATTTCTCTGTCTGTCTCTCTCACTAGCCCACACACACACACACACACTCACACTAACTCTCCTTCCCTCTCCCTCCTTTCTCTTTCTCACTTTCTCCTTATCACTTTCCATTTCTTCCTCTCCCTCTGGGATCGTTCAATATCCGCAATATAGTCCAACACTGCCCCTGAACAGTATCCATCTCCAATGTCTCCCAGAATAATCAGTGGACAGTGTTTCCGGGTGTTTCATCACGGAGTACATGTCGATATATTTCATCTCGATTTTACTCCACCAACGGTCCGACCCAGTTCCGAGGCTCTGCCATTAATAAAACATGGCGACACGCGATCTGTCGCTTGCTTTTTGCGACGTGCCAGCGAACTGAATCCAAGCACACAAGCACATCCGCGGTCACCCATTTCTAGACCTGCGCCCTGGATTAAATTTTGTACTTTTTTTGTAGAGGTCATCAACTCAGTTCCGATCATGGAGCGAAAAGATATAAGCTTCAACATCCGCTTATTTTAAAATGTTCAATATCGCGTTGGGTTTGCTGACTTTTCTGGCAACATAAGTCACGTCCCATCTTTATTTCTAAATTAAAGATGTTTTCACAATTGCATCGAAGCAATAACTACATACTACAATAAGTAATACTACTTGTATTTTTGGTACTGCTTTTGCTTACCAGACTGATAGGCCATGCTGTTTACTGACGCCTGAACACACCACTGCTTGCACTCTAGCGTGCAGACGGCTGGCTCTCAAAGGCACAATGCCCGCGGGAGCACGCCTGGTGTACACTAACTTAGCATGGTGCTTCTGGCAGGTACTAACATGTTGGAAATTTTTATTTGGACTATGCAAGCTCATGGTCGAAAAAAATACTCGACAATTGCCTGGCTCGTCTGTCATCGGATACAGAAAGTTTTTTTTTAAGAAAGATTCGTTAAAATTACTTTTTTAAACATTTATATGCTTCATTACAGAATTAATTTTAATTATCGTCAATTTTTCGAATGGTCTTCTAAGAATTCTCACCGAGAGAGATGGCTCAGGACATCAACTGATGTCACTGCAGCGCCTCTAACCGGGTTAGCAGGTTCTTGGTTCGAGTCCTGACGGCGGCAGGATTTTCGACACTAGCTTTTCAGCTAGGTCGAGTTCAGTCGCTGTCTGGAGGAGAATTCTAGCGGCCGGCTGCTCTCATCGGTAGTTTTACGTGGTTTCTCAGATCAACACTAGGTGAAAGCCGGAGCAGTACCCTACCAAACGGGCTACGGTCCGCGCGCGATATTTCCTTCCTCTTCCTTGTCCTATGCTGTCCTCTTACACTAACACTACTGGGGGACCGTTCGGGAACTTAAAGGTTGTCGTGGCTGGGGCGGTGCTTGGCTGGTGTGAGATTGGTTGGGGAAAACCCCGCTAGCTGATGGTAGGTCGGCGCCGGTCCTCACCATCCACTGGAGGAAGAACACCGCCAATCCCCGAGAAAAATACACTTCACTTACGGGACCAATGACCCTAGTAGTTGAAGCGACATATCACTAACAATCTATCAATCAATATTTCCAGTCTGGAGCGTAGGGTTTGTCCTGGCTGCGAAGAAACGCCCGGCTAGGGAAGATACCCAGAGGGAGAAATGCCCGCAAGCGGGTGTGTAGGTGGGCGCCAAATTTCACTATCGAGCGGTAGCAAAACAGCCACTTCTAAGGATAAAGCATTCACTACACTAACGGGACTAATTACTATGGCATTTGTCGTGCCCGGAAACACTACTGAATCAATCATTAAGACGCTAATCACGTCTCTTGCATTTTCCTTCATAATTTCAATTTTTCGTTTGTATTGTATTCTGGTCTTTCTAGGTAAAACTGTTATCAACTCGCTCGCTGCAACAGATACTGTTCTGATACATATGTATCTCCAGACTATCTATAAACTTAATTTGTTGGTTGGTTGGTTGGTTTTTTCCTGTTTCCGGGCGGGTCAACGGCTTCGGTCATTAGTCCCGTAAGTGTAGTGCATGTTTGTTCTCGGGAGATGGCAGTGATCTTCCCCCGCCGGATGGCGAGATCCGGCGCCGACCTCCCGTCGGCTAGTGGTGTTTCCCCCTAACCAGGACTCTCCCACTAGCAGGGTACCGCCCCAGCCGGGACAAGTTCTAAGCTCGAGACCGGTCTCCCGGAATATGTGGTAGTGTAGTAGATGTTAGTGTAAGTGTGCGTGGAAGGGGAGAGAAGAGGACAAGGAAGAGGAAGGAAAGACCGGGCGCGGTCCTTGGCCCGTTTGTTAGGGTACTGCTCCGGCATTCGCCTGGTGTTGATCGGAGAAACCACGGAAAACTACCGATCAGAGCAGCCGGCCGCTAGAATTCTCATCCAGACAGCGACTGAATTCGATATAAACTTAATTGTATACGATTATTAATTGCTATGGAATAAGAGACTATGGGAAACGAAGTAATGTTATGTAGAGAAGTCACATGTTTCGAGTGCAGCGATACGATTCCGATCGTAATGATAATATTGTGTAGGCAGAGTTTGCAGTTGGGACCTGTGTCTCCACGCGAGGACTTTAAGGTTGCTTGCAGGAGTGGCGTGAAATCGAATTATTGATTCGACAGTACCACACAGACGGTTATTGCACGGGTCGTTTAGGCAGGTGCTTGGTTCACCTAGCTCTGCACCTTTTATCTTCACGGCCCACATTACATCTGAAAAGCATTGCATTTCGATAACACGATGGAGTTGGAAAGCCAATCTACGTTTTCACTTTGAACTCTGATGCGTCCCACATTCCATCACATCACTTTGTAGTTTTTAATGGTATTACCATTTCTCATGTGCTGCATCGAAAAGAGCACGCTTTTTTCTTGGTATCCATGTTCGTATTCTTTTGCCATTGTTTAGTTTTCCAAAAGTAAATTTACTCGAACTCCACCATATTATTAGCTTAATCATTTAAGAAGGTCAATTACGAACAAAAAGTTTGATTGGCAGGCAATTGTTTTCAAAGTAATATGTTTACCAGTTTGACTCATGATCAATAGAAACTGAATTCGAAGTACAAATAATAAATTCAATGCATTCCTTTATGTATAATCAAAGAGTACACGTTTTAAATGTTACACGATCTTTCTGTATGTAACTTACAACCCCTTGGATGGATATATTCTTGGTTGAATTGTTGAGAACTGAATCACGAGATCGCAAAACTATTCATCGCTTTTTAGTAACATTTTATCTGCGGAACTAGCCAGTTATGTATTAGAGGAGTAATTGTAGGCTGAAGGTAGATTAATTTTGATACGACCGTGAACTTTTTCAGTGTATTTCTTTCCTGAACGAATCGTCGAAAATTGCAGTTTTCCGGCAAACGCTTGTTTTATCGAGTCGCTGACAGCCGTGTTGTTGTGACTAATGCAAATGTAATAGTTTGAAGTGCAATACTGCTATGGATATATAATCTGAGTATTCGGTTCAGAGAGTGGTCAAATATCCAAGTATTATTAAAATAATTTATGATTTTCCTCTGGTTTTAATGTGAAGATAACATCAATCATCCAAGAACGGTATTCACTTACTCATGGAAGAAATGCTGATCAGTTCATTAGCGATGAAAAATCTCGGAAATGCGTATAAATTTTAATCGGAAAGGGTTAATGGATTAGAAACTCGAGCGTGTGTCGGAATTCGTCCGTTACTCTTGTTGTTCATTACAATAAACCGAGGTCAAAGCTCCTGATGATACTGATCTGACACATTGTTATGTTCTTTCTCGTATCTTAATGCTATTCACGGGCGCTAATATATCATATTAAAACACGAGCATTATCGAAGTCTACGTGACAGCCAAAACTGCTTCATAATGTTTTCAGATCTCTTTCGTCGCGATCGAGTATAGAATTCTACATAAGTGTGTGAGTGTAGAATTTTTTTCGCCAAACATCGCTGTTTTTAGAAGTACTCACGTGTGCTAATATTCATTTTCTGATACTACTGATGAGGTTTGTTTGTAAAACGAGAGATATCCACGCACTTTAGTATTCTAAAATTACGTTCTGTATTATGAATGTGTACGAGATATTTTATGTTAAATAATCAAAATGTGGAATTTCTTTTCGGTGAAATTCTCTATTCAAAGACCTAATAAAACGGAATTGAATGATAAAAAACTAGATGAAAGGATCAGCAAAACCTGTTAAGGGGAATAATTTATAGCAAGTCCTGTTAAGGGGACACAATGAACTTTTAAAGTTTGGTCTTACTAAACTCTTCCGAAAAATTCCATTTTACTCCAAAATGTCTAAATTGCATTGCAGACATCGTAATTCATGTTAAGTTAATTGATGTATGTTAGCACGGCATTACTCGATAGCAAATTTGCCTACTTGATATGCGTCATTTAAAGAGGAAATAAAAAAGAATATAAATATAATGAATCAATTTACGAGAATGAACTGTAGGACAAGCGATATGAGAACAAATAAAGAAAAACAGGAAAAATATGAAAAAAGGAAAGAAAATGCATATTACTTTGATAAGAGCAATAAAAGTTGATAAATGTTTACCGATAAATGCGTGGATTATTTCAAGTTCGAGAATGTTTTCTCCATTATTCAGGTTAAATAATAACGAAGTAGTCACGTAAATACAGAGTACTATTTTAAATAGATTCGTTATGTTCAATTACAACGGTCGCACATAGCCATTCCTAACGCTGAGAGAATGTCACAGTAAGTGCGCTTCTGGTTCCATGCTTTCAGTCATAATAGGTGCTTTATTATCATCTTTATAGCACTGGATGTGGTATATGTGGTATGCTGCCAGCTATCAGTGGTGGCAATGAAAATCCTCTTCCATGAAGTGAAAAGCAGATCACGTACTCCTCGCTTTACGAAGTCGTAACTTTAAGGATATGTAAGTGAAATTAACTTCATCCACGCATAAACGAACGGCAAAGAGCGTATAATTTTAAAACACCTGTTATCCTGAGAATTAAAGCAATAATTCAATCACAGTGTATTACCCTCGCGAGCACTACAACCCTTTGATAATTTAATATACTGCCTTGAACCTAATTAGATCCGAGAACTTCTTTGCTTTTATAATCTTACCTGTGCAAAAAATATACTTTTTACCATTCCTTAAATGCTGAAGGTGTTGTTATTAAAATGTTGAGGTAAATATTTAATTTTGTGTAATACAGTTATGTTGTTGATTTTTCTTTTTTTATATTTCGACACGATTTTAAGATGTTTGTTTGCATGCAACCAATCATTAATTAGGCTTCAGTTTCCAAATAAAAATCCTATAAGTTAATTTTATGAACTGTTGATTTGTGCAAAATGTCTATTACTGGATATCATGGTTTGTTGGTCCATTAGTGTTTCGTATGTCCCGCAGGCTACTAAACATGACTAGAATAGAACTCATTCCGAACCGAAACTTAATGCAGAATTGTACTCACGTGCGCGAGTCGTCTTTTTGTTATTTAAGGTCGCATCAACATCAGGTCATTAGCGACCACTATTGGAGTTAACGTTATGGTAACTGTGAAGATGAAACGATATGGAAATAATAAGGGGGTGAAAGGACGAACACAAATACAACAATGCCCGAGGCGGGACTCGAACCCTCGACCCTTCGGTCCGAGATCACGACACTACCGCCTTAGCGGAGCGATCATTGTTTTTCGAACGCAACCTTCCATCTCACCCCCCCCCACCCACACACACACACACACACCCACTGCGTATCTGGAGAGTGCCAGATGAGGGAAAACTATCCGTAATTTACAGAACACGTGAATGAAAGAGCGATGCGACGTTATCGCAAAACTAGTGAACGGGTGCAACATTTCATTCAGCATTTTCGAAACCCTTTATGAAGCGCCGCTTTCAAAAATATGCCGACATACCGCTCCCCTCTCCCCCTCCCCATAGCTTTTACACGCGTATCTTTTGTTCGTCGCCCCACAGCACCAGGCCTTTATGCGCCTGCGGCATTTGCACGCGTGCGCGCCTCCGCCGTCTCTCGCGCGTGTCACGTGGACATTGCGCTCGCTTTATCGCGCTGTCTCGCAGATGAATCCGCGAGGGCCGTGATTGACTTTTCCCCGGGCCCGCTGCCGCACCACGCCCCCTCCCCCCTCCCCGCGGCCCGGCCAAACAGCTGCGGCGCGAGCGGCGCGAAAATAACCGCGCGCCCCGTCGCATCGCCAGGAATACCAACCGCCTGACATTTCTCGGCCTGGCGTTCGCTGACCCCTTGCTTGGGCCAAGGACGTCGCGCACGGAACTGGAGGAGACGGGCGCCAGAAATGATAATTACAATTTACTATTGAAAATGAGATAAGATACATTTATTTAAACTGCAATTGGGTGTCGCCCGGTGGCAGTTAATTACATAAATAAGATAATAAATGTCATGCAAATAATATAATAATAATAATGCTAAAATAATAATAATTCTATAATAATAATAATTCTATAATAATAATAATTCTATAATAATAATAATAATAATAATAATAATAATAATAATAATAATAATAATAATAATAATAATTTAAAAACCAACAGAACAGTTTTCAAACATCGAAATTGACATTGGGAAAAGGCGAATGAAATTCTTTGGTCATCTCAACGGACTACCGGAAAATCGACTGACAAAAAGGATACTAAATTATATAACGTCACTTAAAAAATCCACACCTTGGCTAGATGAAATTAGGAAGGACCTCAAAAACGCAAACATAAGACCAGCAGACACTTTAGAAAGCGACACCTTCGGACACAAAGTAGACAAATGGGAAGTTATGTCAGAGCAACCTAAACAAAAACAGTACAGACCAAAATGGTCAGAAGAACGTAAACGAGCCTTCTCGGAAAGAATGAAAGCCTATTGGATCAACAAGAAGAACTGGAAGAAAAATTGATCGAGTTATTTGCTTAACGTCTTCCATTTCTGGGGAGAATTCGCCAAAATAATAATAATAATAATAATAATAATAATAATAATAATAATAATAATAATAATAATGATGATGATGATATAAAAACTGTTGATTCTTAAAAACTGCTGAGTCTTTGAGTTCGAATTTATTTAAGATAATTGGCCTGCAGCAGCACAAATGCTGCTGAACGAAACCACACAAATGGTTTTCCAATTGGCACGCACACTATTGAAGATCAACAGCAACAATATACGCTCTTATAACACTGCAAGAAATTAAATATTTTGATAAATACAGTCTTCATGCTGCAATTACATAGCTATGTACAGAACCAGTGGAGGCGCCGATAGATGTGGTGATCTGCATAAGCCATATCAAACTTCAGCTAAATAGTAAATCATAAACAAAATCCAATGAATAAATGGAGAGTCGTAAACCAAATCATAAACATAAAATAGCAAAGGAAATAACATAATCTACTTAAGCAAATATCGAATATAAGCGATCTACGTACGCAAAATAATAAAAATATTGCGTCTTAAATATTTTTGGATTATCATTGCATAATTAATCTATGTATATAATCAAGAATTTTTTTTTTCGAAATATCAGAGAAATAGTGATAAAACAATGAACAGATCGGCGAGGATTCCTTTATATTGGCGTATCGAATTAACAGCTCGCCGCCTGCCCTCAGTGACTCAACCGCCGCAGCAATTTGTATCCTTTTGCCCAGCAATTTTAAGTACATTTTCTAAAGCATTTTCAATTGTTCACAATCCCCCGGTAGCTTTGGTTTCTGGGTCGGCCTTTGTTGAAATCTTGGGTGGATGAGTCACGACGACAAAAGGTACAGTTTTAACAGCAGAACTCTCAATTCCGCAGACTTGAAACGCTTCCTGTTTGTTTAAGGTCATTTCATTCCGTCGATATCAAAGTTCGAAGCACCAACTACTGATACACTGCTTCTCCCACCACCATCTCTATCGCAGCAGTCAAGAGACAGGAAGTTGGCAGAGGGAGCACTGAGAGAGGCGGGATGAGGGCAGCGAATTTCTCAGAGAAGGCCATCGAGTGATCAATTCAGCGTTCATTTTCTCTCAAATCTCGCCGCTCAAGATGAGTCAATCTTGCTGACTCAGTGCGGGGAACACGCCGTGGTGGGAGGACTGCCAATTCATCATTGAGGGCGCGTTGGGACGGAATTCGTTCTCGTGAGCCGGCAAGGATAGGTAGGAAGAACATCTGTGCCGAGAAATTTGATGAATTTGTTACTCAGCGACACCGAGCTTCGCGCCCGAACTTAAGGGCCAGTGTGACTGCGCGAGCAGAATGCATGTTGATGAGTTCAGAGAAAAGCGTGTCTTACTGGACAAACGGTTAACTTGGTAACCGCACATTCAATCAATAGCCCATAAGACACGAGCAAAAGTTTTAAAACTCTACCCGTTTATCAATAGAAACTCCACCCTTAGTATAGAAACTGGGTTGCTCATCTATAAAATGATAATAAGAACCACAATGACATATGCTTGCTCGATATGGCGCAACACAGCTTCAACCAACCTATCTATTTTGCAGAAAGTCCAAAACAAATATCTAAGACCAAACTTGAAAACCCCCTGGTTCATTTCTAACCCACAAATACACCGAGTGCTTCAAATACGTATCCTCTAAGAATTCATCTCACTAACCTCTCAAAAATATTACTCTCTCCTCCCAGCATGGCCCAACACTCCAATATTCAATCTAGGCCAAAACGCTCATCATCCTTCACGTATTAGATCCAGATTCCCCAAAGATCTCTGTCGTCCTCCCTAATTCATAAAAATCATTCGCCACAATTTCCCACAAAACACACCCCTCCACTTCTAAACAATAAATGCAAACTTCCCTTAGTCAAGTTATAAAAATATGGAATTTTAAAAATACTGAAGGGTTATACCGAGACCCGCATTTGCCTGAGGATGACCAAGTAAATTCATTGTATGTAACATTGTACCCGTCAAAATCCCCGAAAGGCGAAAGTCGAGCGGAAAGAAAGAAATTTTGAAAAAAGGGAAAATCGACAAACCACATGATCCGATTGCTGATATAGAGATATTTCCACTGCTAGAAACATAATTGCGGGTTATGTCCTTGCACTCATTTTGTCAGTGCGTTCGTTTACAGTTTCATTTGTAAATAGGTTCATTACTATATCTTGCAATGGAATCGCCCTGCATGACATTCATTCGTTTTCCGACCCATGGAAGTGGTCCCTTCTTAGAGTAACCTCCTCAGCTGAGAAGACAGTCTCCAAACGATAGCGCATGCAGTTTCGGACTGCTTCCCTCTTCATTATATTATGGGAAGATAATATTTTCCAGACGATAATTACGTACGGTAATTACAAGTAGTAATAAATGTTATCTATAATATAACATTCACTGCTTACAATTTTATTTTAAAGATACACACGTTCAAAGATATTATAATCAATTAATTTAAAATTATAAGTCCAAGGAAATAAGCATCTAGTTTTCAAGATGCAAGCACAAATTAATAATGCTTAATACCACTATATTTCCCTTTGCATGTTTTCTTTATAATATAAACTGTAAACTTTTTGTGGTTAAGGTAACAAGTTCTTGCCTACTAGTGAAATGTGTGTACTTGTATCTGTGTCTTCTGCAATTGTCCTACGCTGGGTGTTTGAATCTGATGTATTGAAAATGAAGCGAAAAGATATCTCAAAGATTATTCTGAGAAGTCTGTTGAAATATCGAGTTCCTGTTGAAGTGTCGAGTATTATTTAGTAATGATGGTATCTACGAGTATTTTTTCCAATGATGTGATGTGGATTTACACTTTCAATGAGATAATTTGAAAAAAAGCTCTTAAAAAAGCAAGCATAATCGAATAAATGGAAAATAGAAGTATGAGAAATGCAAAAATGTAAGTAATACCAGTGAACACTCACCGGGGTTGGGTATTTAGAATAACACATCTTGGAGATGTAAACATTTAAAGGAAAGTAAATAAAAATATATTGGAAGTGGATTGGTTGAGGCAGGAACTAAAACAGTATCAGTTCACTACACTTATAGTCAGTAAATATAAAAAGAGTTAAGCAAGGAGAGAATGTTAATGAACAAGATTGTAATGCTAATGGAAAGTTGTACGGTAAAAATAAATTAAAAATAAATAGATATTTGCTCTACAGAAAGTATCTGAAAATCTGGGAGTGGAATTAAATTAAGATGATGTTGATGATGACATTAAACGATTAAATTCGATAGAAAAGTTTAAATCCTATGAAAAATCGTTTTTGCTGCATAACTGTTTTATACAGTTAGAGACACTATGGATTATCACAAGGAAAGTATCATTAATTTTAACAATGATATTTAATGTATTATTTACCATTTGGACTGTATAATTCTAAACAATATGTAACAAGTATTGTATCGCAGCTTCTGGATCTAAGACCCCCATGTCGATCAGATTTTTCGTCCAGTTCCCTGATCTTCTGAGAAAATGTCGAGATTGCCCCATTTTTTTTCCTTCTGGACATAAATGTAACTTCATTATCTGTGCACGTCATTTGCTTACATTACAAAGCTTCATTCATTTTTCGCTACCTAGTGGTTCAGTATTTTTACTTGTCCTATTTTCGACGCTATCTCCTTCTCTGCTTCAGTTCTAAAAAAATCATTCAGGTATCAGTTTTCACTGCATTCATTTTGCACTTTCAAGCACCCTTATATCCATTTTCTTTGTTAATTATTTACGCGGCATAAGAACAAAGTAGCGACGCGAACGGAAGTGCATGATTAGTTGATGAACTTTCCAGCAGAAAGCAAGCAGCTTTTGTTTTCATTCGAGTTCTGTGACTTCTTCCGGTGGAAGCTGCCGCTCACAAGCTTCCTGTGCAATGTTGCCTTCTGTTGCTTCTGCTGCAGCTGCTGAAATTCTCGGGGTTGAACAAGAAACATTTTTCGCTGGAGTGGGACTTTCCACTGCGACGCCATTAGACACCATCACAGATGTCTTGTGCATCTGACCGTTCGCCTGAAATATTTTACGCGTCTTCTCCAAAACCTTTTGTTGTGGAACACTCTGTTCCCGGTGGGGATCGGTAGTTTTCCGTGGTTTCTCCGATCAACACCAGGCGAATGCCGGAGCAGTACCCTAACAAACGGGCCACGGACCGCGCGCGATCCGTCCTTCCTCTTCGTTGTCCTGTCCTCTCCCCTTACACACACACACTTAACACTAACAAACACTACACTACCACATATTCCGGGAGACCAGTCGGGAGCTTAGAGCTTGTCCCGGCTGGGGCGGTACCCCCTGGTGGGAGAGTCCTGGAAACCCCACTAGCCGACGGTAGGTCGGCGCCGGATCTCGTCATCCATCGAGGGAAGATCACCGCCATCTACATGCACTATACTAACGGGACTAAGGACCAAAGCAGTTGACGCGCCCGGAAACACGAAAAAAATTAAGGTTTTCATTTGCGGTTCTTTCTGTCACTGAGTCGTTTCCTTCTCGCAAGAGACACGCAAGAGCGGGACCGAAAGAGCGAAAGAGTTTTGTTGAGACGCCCTCCGAGGGAGCGGCGTCGCTGGCGACCGCAAGGCGGCCTCCGCAGCCCGTGCGGGCGGGTAGGGTCGGGTAGGGTCGGCGCAACCCTAGCCCCCCGCGTAACACGACGCGCGGCCCCCGGCGGCGCACACTGCGCCCAAATGCACGCACACACGCCGAAACCTGCTGTAGACGGAATTTCCTAAGGATGAGCCAGAGTGGTCGTTCGTTAAACATCATCATCACATGTCATTCAGAGAAGTATCCCTCCGCCGCGACAACTGTTCAGCCACGCCCCTTCGTAAAGTGATAATGCCTCCTGTGAAAACATTCCTATGCAGAAGTCTAAGAGTATCGATGAGGTATATGCACGTACGCGAGTCCGGGAAATATTTAAATTAAATTACTTATGTGGAATATCTCTTATCATACCTTCACAATCAGTAAAAGAAAACTGCAACGAATGTAAATAGAAAGAAAAATGATTTTAAGACGGAAACACGTGCAACAGAGCGCGTCTCACATCTAAGTCTCGGTTTTAAAATAAACGAAATATTTGTCACACAAAAAGTAAATTCAATGCAATGCTTATAGAGAAAAAGAATTTTAATAGAAGAGCACATAACACTGCACTTCCTAAATTCAATTATTTCTCGTGGCGCACTATATTTTTGTCGGACAAGGACATCACAAAAGGAAGCGTCGAAGCCATTTACAAGTTAGCCGACTGCTAACTAACGAATGCAGCAAGAGAGTATAATGGGCTCGAAGGCACGACGACCACAGAACGTTTAGTTATGTTGCATATTTGGCATTATTTGCAAATGATCATAATGCTTCAATTGAGATCACATATTTAAGATTTACAGAATATTAGGTCAATGATAAATTTGTGAAAGAATTTTTTTATTTCTAATGAAGTTCAAGATAATGCTACGTAATAGTGTGGAGAAGGATGCTTCAGTTTTGAAGTCTTCAATTTGTGTATAAAAACGGAACATCGTAATACTTCGTTGGAAAGTATTTAATTATTAAAAAAACATTTAAAAAACAACATAAAATGAGAAATAAGTCGTAAATTGCATGTATTTGTTTCGCTAATTAAGAAAGTAAATCATTAACATCTGATATTTTCATTTATATCGTGTATTTAAACTACTTTGATCGTTGAATGTTGTTGTTTTATGATATCGTTTCAGCCCACTGTGGGCTCAGCCTCCATTCTGCGGTTGCCCGTTCCACCTGGGGCACGCCCCACGATGCTCAAAACTTCAAAAAGTTTACTCGTGTCCTCCTCACCAGCAAGGGAAGCCAGCCTCTGATATTGAATGACAGGTTCTCCCCGTAGGCGCGACCTGCACCCTCGGGCGGACATCTTTTCGAAGTGATTTCTGCAAGTGGACTGACGGATACACGGCGATCGTTTCCATGGAAGTTTGTGACTTTGGTCTACAGGCCGGGCGCAAGACATCCAGATTTTCAGGATCTGGAAGTTAAAGCAGATAAATATATTTTCTGATCTTTTATTTTATAAAAAGTTCGTGTAGAGTTTTAAATTTCAATGTTCACATTCACACAACAGAATTTCATTTAATGTATCGTGATACTAGTGTCGCCTCGTGGCAGTTGTGGAATGAGTGTCGGCTGTAGAAAGATGGTACTACAACGAAACATTTTCTCTGATCAGATATTTTGTAGCTAGGCGTGTACATTTTTGTCACTTATAATTACTTTCGAAAGTCATAATCGCATCACAGTTCTCTTGTGTCAATAGCATATCAAATACCAAGGACCGTTTCGCGCGTGTATTTTCGTGCGTATTAGTTACTTGGCCTTGCTTCCTGGGCAAATCATCGCTAAAGCATAATATGCTTTGAAGTCCAAGTACAATTACAATTTAAAAAATGTATGCAATTCTTAAATTTATGTATGTAAAGTATGTAATGTTTAATTTAAGTGTGTGCATTTAAAAATTTAAAAAGTGTATAATTTTACATGGACTTCAAACTTTTCATTGCCTTTTTCTCAAAAATGCACATTCCTGGTTTTCGCATATATGGGTATGTGATGACAAACCATTCGCTCTGAGCGCGGGGAAATGGGACGCTGCATTGCATATTTCAATGATGATACCCATCAGATAGAGCGGAGATGGCGTACCACCTCCCGCGATAGGTATATTATCTGTTTGCTTTATATTTAATTTTGATCTATAGTGACTATAGATTTTATTACATGGGAGTTTTTTTTTCTCCCTTTCAAAATTCAAAATTTATTGCTTATTTATCTTGAATATAGATTTTATTACATGGGAGATTTTGTTGTTGTTTTTTCTCCCTTTCAAAATTCAAAATTTATTGCTATTTATCTTTGAAAATAGATTTTATTACATGGGAGTTTTGTTGTTGTTTTTCTCCCTTTCAAAATTCAAAATTTATTGCTTGTTTATCCTTGAAAATAGATTTTATTACATGGGAGTTTTTTTTCTCCCTTTCAAAAATTCAAAATTTAAGTAGTATATGACTTAGTGTAGGGTCACAGAATTTTGAAAATGTGCACACAATTCACTTTTTCCCCATAGCACGTCATACGCAGTTTTTAACTGTTTTTTTTTACGTAAAATAAATAAATAAAAAATAAATATTCGTTTTATAGCATTCAAATTTGAAACGAAAACGATTTCAAATTTGGAAATAAAAAAAAATTACACTAATTTCATGAGTATCGCTAAAGGCTGCAACGCGTAACGGAGAATTTCACAATTACGGACGCTCGCTCGCTCTCCAGCAGGCCGTTATGTCGAGATCCAACGCCATGGCTTGGCGCGCTTTGACCTTGAGTGGTGGGACGTCGTGCGCATGCGCTGCCGCCTCCCGATCCGACCTGAAGGCGTTGGAGGCATTCGCCAACGGCCTGAGCTGCGCTCACGCACTGCCTGCGTTGCATGGACGCGCTAGTGCCGATCTATGACGCCGATCGCATGAAACATCGAATAAATGAAAAAATCTAAATAAATTCAAAGGAAAAAATATTGGTTTTATTTCCTTGGGCGTTGACACACGTCTTGCACACCCAAATGAATGAGTTACTTTAGGTGATAATCGTATTTAAGCCTTCATGTAAGTTTGTACATTATATTTACTATTATGTACAAAAGCAGACGACAACACATTAAATCGAAATTGACATGAAATGAAAGAAAGATTAGGGACAGTTCTTTCAAATTCTGTGCTGTCACTTCCATCGACCGTGTGGTTAGCTGTTAAAAGACTCGTGACCGCTTGATCTTTCTTATCAGCGCCGTGTGTTCTACACACAATGCATGACTGCTCGTCAGACAGCTGTTCAACAGCTTTGTGTGGTACGACGGTCTTCAGTGATTTGTTTAGTGAGGTCCGAGTGTAACTTCATTTTAGTAGAATATTGAATAAATTGTTTAAGCTAAACGTTTTCAGCAAAGATAAACATCCGAATTACTTTATAAATGAGAATGTGTTTTCTATTCTTGTTTTTATTTATTTATTTAGTCAAAAACTGTGACGTATGGGGGAGAAAATCATCTGCGCACGCTTTCTTGAGTTTTAGAATCCCTTCCCAACCATTTAACTATTAGTTAAAAGACGAGTAATAATAATAATAATAATAATAATAATAGTAATAACAATAACAACAACAAATTTTAAAAAGCGTGGGATTAACATTTCAAAAAGTAGATATTTTCGTTGCAAAATTATAGAAAACTTATTTTTAACGGTAAAGGAACAGATTTGATTTTTCTGTATTGTTAACAAAATAGAAACTCACCCTAAGCTCTACTACCACTACAAGCAAAAGGAAAGTTCAACAAAACGTGCGCATAGTGAAGCTACATTTACGTCCAGAAGCAAATCAAGGGGCCATCTCAGCATTTGCTCAATGGATCAGGGAAACTGGACAAAAACCAGATCGAGATGGGGGTCATTGACCCGGAAGTACCTTTTTAAGAAATGATAACTGATAATGTGAGAGTGGAAAAGTTTCAAACGAAAGTCAACACACGAAATGTAGAAGTTCATTGACTTTCTGAGATGTGTAAATTACTAGTCTGAGTACCGCATTTGCATCTCCGAAACAATGTCAACTTTGGCCATGTAAAGACTATCTCAATGGCCATGTGAAGTCAATCTCAGTGGCCATGTGAAGTCAATCTCAATGGCCATGTGAATCAATTCAATGGCCATGTGAAGTCAATCTCAATGGCCAAACATGTGAAGTCAACATGTATAGTCAATCTCAATGGTAGTGTATAGCCGGGATTTATCGCCTTACACGTCTGGAGAATCACGTTTTTTTTTTATAAAACCAACATGTGAAGTTACGAGCTACCACTGGCTAATACAACCACATGCTCCTAAAATTTATTTATTTATTTAGTCAAAAACAGTCAAAAAACTGTGTGTGTGTCGTATGGGGGAGAAAATCATCTGCGCACGCTTTCTTGAGTTCTTTTTCACTTCTTTACTTAATAATCGACTTGACTTCCAACGACTTCTTCACTTAATAATCCACATTAAATGATGAAAAGGAGAGTTGGTATTTAAATAAATTTCCAGATTTTGACCACTTTTCACGCCTATAGTTTCAATTGTTTTATCATTTCACCATCAGATATTATTACGGGATTTGCAAATACTGACATTGTTTATCTTGAATTATATGTACATTGATAAGGCTTGCATGAAAATTCGTCTCCATTAGTTACTTTTTGGAATACTTGTGAAAATAGAGACAAAGTATAGTTTTCATTCAGAATGGCTAATTATCTTGGTCATTCACATCACGTTTCTACAGATACGGGATTACATAATTTCAAATTGATTTTTTTGTAATCGTTACAACGAAATTACATAAAAATAGTTATTAAATTCACTTTAAACGGGATTGGTTTCCAAGCTCTTACTGAATGAACACTTGCCTTCATTTTATCTTTTTCAGGTCAAGGAAATGATCACGTCGGTATCAAGAAATTCATGCAATACATCCTTGGCTGTCTTCCAGACTTATTTCATACAGCATCTGATTCTTTGACTTAATATTGCCTGAAATTCGATATCCATTTCAGAGAAAATATTGTATTACCGGTGGCACAAACGAAGAGGTTAGCTCATAGAATTTCGGCTCTCCGATCCCCAGAAGCCGAAAAAACATTTACTAATATAGTTATTACTTTCTCGCCTTACTACATTAGAAGATAATGTTTTGTAATCGTGCGTAATAAATCGGTGATTTTTCGACAGTATAGGTATCATAGAATAGGTAGTCCTGTCACTAGTAACAAAACAGAGGATAAATGTTCTTTCTGTATGCAGTAAATTACTTTCTCTAACACGTTTTTTCAGAATCCAGTTTTGTGTGTCCTGAATGGCAAAATGTCTGCTTGCGTACCCTGTCGGCATTCCTACCTGCATGTCGGCATTCCTGCCTGCCTGCCTGCCTGTCTGACTACCAGTCTGTCTGCCTGCCTGACTACCAGTCTGTCTGCCTGCTGGCCTGCCTGCTTGCCCGCCTGCCTGCCAATTTACCTGTCTGTAATAAAAAACGACGGAGCTCTTTTTTAATGTTTAAAAAATTAAAATTGCTTATTTTCACGTAAAATTATGCTAATACTACTCATATTATCGAAAAATACATAACCTTATTTCAAGGTGTCTTTATGGAACAGATTTCTGACTATACAACAGTGGGAAAACGTCTATATCTTTCATATTGTATGTGTAGGAAGATGCCGAAAAAATGATGGACTGCAATTTTCGAAGAATCGGGGAAATTGCAACTGGACAGGAAATACAATGAGTATCAGTCAGAAAACTGCTGGCAAGAATCCATTTCGTGCGCGGTAGTTATTAAGAGTCGTTCATGGGCCAAAAGCAAACAGTCGGGTATCGAGTTATCTACTGCATTTGACAGCTGAAGGCCATCGAAATCAGTTTAATCGGCTCGTTTCATTATTGTATTGCGATGTCTCAAGATGTTTGTCTCTTTTTGAGGGTCATTTGTCGAGCTGTCAGATGTTCCATTCATATGACGAATTATAACTACATCAGGTGGTCTGGGAATAGAAATGATAATCGCTCTTACATCAATTGTTTGGATTGAAAAAGGAGTTGTAAATTGATGAGCTGTTTGAATGTTAGTATTTTCTTTGTATTAATTGAGGTCATTGAAAAGCAAACAATGATATTCACTGGCTATATCATAATTTTCCGTAGTGAAGACTGAATGGTTGCAAAAGTAAAAAGTGTGTAACATATAATTGCTTTTACGCTCAATGGCATGTAGTAAATAAAAGTATAAAATTGGAATGAATACAGGAACGTTAAACTCCCTGGAATAAAATACCAGAAAAGTGTGTCGAAGAGCAGTAAGTGAAAGTCAGAAGTGAGAATGTTCTTACTTCAATGCTTCAATGCTGGCACGTGGTTTCTTGTCATGTATCAGTGCGCCTTTCAAGAAAAAGACACGTTCATTTGCGTTGTTTCTTTATTGCTTAGACTAGGCGTCTGACATATCCGTAGTGTATTAGCCCACAAAACGTCTGAAATATACGGAAGGTTGCGCTGAAGCAACGTGTGGCAGCATTGCATGAAGTATTGCGCGAATGTGGTCAATTCAAGCAGCGAGAAATTGCCATTTGAGCAGTTCTGCAACAAAATGGTTTGAAACACTGGAAGGCAAGTTCTACAAAAAAAAAAGAGAAAAAGAGAGAGAACAATAGTACACAACGAAATTTCTTGGATCTATAGAACAAATGCTATACCCCCTCTCCCCTTATGTATTAACCAATGCCAAAATTTTGTATCGAACGTGATATTACTTTTCGTAAATTGCTGAAAGTTAGTGACTTCCAATGACCACAGATATCAATTTTATTTAATGCCTATAAACAGTGTAGCATAAGTTCCAAACTACGTGTACTTCGAATGAAATAAAGAACATAAAGGTTTTCGCGACATTCCCTTACAATTACAGATTTTCGACGCCATTTTCAACAGTACAGAGCGATGTTAATAAGAAAAGCCTGCTTTTATCATATTATCATCGATTCAAGCTCTTTTTTTTCATGTATCTATTACGGCTAATTTCCCAATCTGGATATCTCGTGATTTTATCTGGTTCATGTTCACTTTATCTAAAATGAGAGCTTAAAGACCGAATTAGGAACAACTTAGAATTATTCTTCAGACTTTAGCCGGATAAAGAGCACATAGTCTACATGAGTGGCTATAGTTTCAAGCTCCTCTGCGTCAGTGGTAATTTTTTTATTTACACGATATTAACTATACTTCCTTTTATTCATAGTGTCTTTTGACAGGTCATCAGGTGTTGTGGTGGCATCCAATCGGGTGCTTAACCGTCACCACAGTCACGACACTGTAGTGATGTTCAAGCTCCAAATTCGATGACACCGTAACAGCTGATTTACGCCAAACGACTCTGTCTTTATTTATTTAGTCAAAAACTGTATGTGACGTATGGGGGAGAAAATCATCTGCGCACGCTTTCTTGAGTTTCAGAATCCCTTCCCAACAATTTAACTATTAATAGTTGAAGGATGAAAAAATAATAGTTATAAATAATAATAATAATAATAATAATAATAATAATAATAATAATAATAATAATAATAATAATAATAATAATAATAATAAATTTTAAAAAAGCGTGAGATTAACATTTCAAAAACTAGATATGTTCGTTTCCGAATTATAGAAAACTTACTTGTAACTGTAAACGAACGAACAGATTTGATTTTTCTGTATTGCTAACAAAATAGAGACTCACCCTAAGCTCTACTACCACTACAAGTAAAAGGAAAGCTCAACAAAACGTGCGATAGTGAAGCTACATTTACGTCCAGAAGCAAATCAAGGGGCCATCTCAGCATTTGCTCAATGGATCAGGTAAACTGGACAAAAACCCGATCGAGATGGGGGTGTTTAAATCGAAGTATACTATTCTCCCTTTATCAAAAGCATTTCACTACGCATTTCCAAGTTTCGGCGATATAAAACAACCTTGAGTCTTTGTAACGCTTTTTATGCCAAAATAGTTTTCATGAACACATAAGGCGCCTCGCACACGGTTGAGAACCATATTTTTGCCAGCTCTTTGTGGCTAATACCAACATTAGCTGGATTATGTGTGAAATGATCCGTTCATCGTCAGTCGCACAGCTTTGTCAAAACCATTTTGAAAACGTACGAATTAACCGGCTAATTAGGGAATTAACCAAATTTTGGACTTCAGCTGCACACACAGTTGACAGTTTATCTTTTCGGTTTAATACTCCTAAAAAAGTTCTAAGTATTTTATTCATAGATAGCTTTTTGGAAATAGTGGTCATTTTTACAAACTTTATGAATGTTAAAACGCGATTATATTTATTCCGACATAATTGCTTCTTATCGGGAAATTCCTCCGAAATTGTTTATCTTTCGTGTGCATTCTTCAGGAAATTCCTTCGAAAGCCGTGAAATAATAACTTGAGCTTCTCAGAACTTCCCATATCGCAGGAAATCTGCATTCGATGTTGGAGGGCTTTCCATAATATATCAATGAGACCCCTCCTCGATGTACATGGATTTCTTTCGTTTTAAACTGCTTCATCAGAACTGCGGAGTTGCCATCTCTTCCCTGAAATACTCCGGTACCGTAAGAGGAATCGCCAGAGCCATGAACGATCGTGAACAATGAGCTTCTCGGAATCTATACGCCAGGAACGGAAATACCTACGAGGTGAATGGACAAGTCTTCGCTAAATGTGTATAGCCTTCAAATAACTGAGGGATTCTCTTAATTTTACGAAATCCATGAATAAATGAAAGTGTGATTGGAAAACGCAAATATTCCTTAAATATGTGACCTGAAAAAGACCAAAACCATTTTTTTAATCGTAGAATAATCTCAGAGCATCTCTAAGAACGATATTTTTGTGTTGTGCTTTCATATGTTCTGAATATTAATTTTCAAAACATACTAATTAGTTGAACTCCCGAGTCAATCAACTAGTTTTTTATTTAGAATTTCGTTAGAACATCAAACTATTCGTTTGTTAATTGTACGAAGTCAACGAATGAATGAATAGGTGATTTATCATTTTGTATTCGTGATCAAGTATTTTAGATTCAGATATTCAGTTAATGTCAAGCAGTTTGAGGCAGAACAAATTGAATGAAAATGTACGTGTGTCCTAGTTCTGGTACGACTAAGGTTTTTTAAAATTTATACTATCACCCTATCTGTTTGAGAATGATGTCGTTCTAAAGCTTGTAATTTCTACCATATTTGTTCATAATTTTGCAGCGTCATTTGTAGTAAGTTGTGCGCCATAATGCGCAAGGAACAGTACTATGTTGAGACTCGTCAGTAAATGGTGGTGGAGCAGCGACCCAACGTCGAGATAATTATCCAATTGGGTATGCAAAGACATTACTGAAACTGCTGAAAGTGACGCAAATTTTATGAGAAACTGGGACTGGTGTCGAGACATGGTGCTTCAAATATGAGCCACTGACGAAGCGCCAAAGTGTGTAATGGTTGAGTCCGAAAAAAACGAAAGAAAGAAAGGAAAAAAAAAAACCGAAGAAAGTTCGCATGCAAAAAAGTCGTGTAAAGTCATTCCTGACATTTCTTTTTTTCGATTCCAAGGGAACCATTCACAGAGAGTTTGTGCCGGAAGGTCCAACAGTATACTTGAAGTACCATTTAAATGCCTTAAACCCATTTTGATTAAGATTAGTCGAGTGCGGCCTGAAAACTGAAAACAAGGCTCTTGGTCGATTCTGTTTGACAATGCCCCGGCCCACAAATCTAAGATAGTCCGCAATTTTTTGGCTAAGAAATGCATCTTTGTGGTTGAACATCTTGCTTATTGGCCAGATCTTGCATCCTGCGAATATTGGTTCCTTCCAAAATTGAAGACAGCAATGAAAGGAAAGCACCACAACTCCTTGCAGGACTTTCAAGAAATTTCGTTCGCGGTCTTACATGCAATTCCAAAGAATGACTACAGTAAATGCTTTGAACAATATTTAAATCGTTGTAAGCTGTGCTTTCGGTCATATGAGTATTTTGTATAAAAATACAAAAGTAAAAACGTAATTGGCGTTTTTCTATTTTTTATTGAACCAGTCGCACCAGAACTCGATCTTTTAGCGTGTTATTTGTTTCTGCTGGCTTGAAATAATGTATATATTTTAACTTTATTGTTAATAAAACATACAAATGGAAATAATGAACAGCTTTTGCTGCTCACTAGTGTAATTTTGTTGATGACCACTAGTTCCTCACCCGCGGCTCAGTCGGGCGATAGCTTCTACAGACTGGACGATCGCGCCCACTCGGGCGGGAGTCCTTGACTTCGGTGGAAGGAGCCTGCACCAGCTGCCAGCGCTGCGTCGGTTGCTCTGAATCATGCACACGTGACGTCACCGCGCATACGCTGCTGCTGCAGCAGACGCCGCCGCCGCCACCGCCACCGCCACCGCCACCCCGCGCCGCCGCCGCCGCCACCGCCACCGCCACCGCCACCGCCACCGCCACCGCCACCGCACCGCCACCTTCACCGCCACCGCCACCGCCACCGCCACCGCCACCGCCACCGCCCACCGCTACCGCGCTGCACCTCCGCGTCCCGCTGCACTTTCTGCGAAGTCCCGTCGCCTCCCACGGAGACGGCCGCGCGATAAAAAGACCGCGCAACCGGTATGTTCTGTCTGCGCACTGAGTTATATCGGCGTCTGCGGACTCGCTGATGGGGCAGCAACAATGCCACTGGGGCTGAGCCGCTGTGAGTCATCGGGGGGGAAGAACTGTTCCTCGAAGTGCTTGCCCAGCAAATCGAAAATGACTGAATGAGGTAATAGTAGTACATTATGAAGCGATGATGTAATGATGGGTATTAATACACGAGTATTGGAAACTTTACCTGAGTGTATTAATACCCACTACATCGAGTTTCATACGACACTGTCTCTACGACTTTTTTCGAGGCAGTAGACTTGTACAAGGATTCAGCCAATGCCACCTAACCCTACCCTCGCATGCTGCCGCAGGTGGCTGTGCTTACCAGTCCGCCTGCGAGGGAGTACTGCGCTAGTCAAATAAGAGCAAAGTGAAATTACGATCCAATTTCTTTGAAATAATATTCCACGAAAAATGTATTACTAATAAAAGGTATTAAAACTGAGAAGAATAATATAATCTCAAATGCAATTTTAATGTACACAATCGAACGTAATATTTACTAACGATTCTCAATTATGAATTGTCAATACTTGGTTTGTAAACTTCTCTGTGATTGGTCAAGAACATGTATCGTAATGAGTATTATTATGCAACTGGTTGTAGCCAACAAATGACAGCATTACATTACAATACAATGGGAGTAGAAAAATATAATATTGTGTATCCTGAAGAGTCCGTGTCCCTATACAAATGTTGTCGACCATTGACAAAATAATATATTATGACTGTTTACTGTAATACAATAAACAATGTAATGTAAATCTATAAGTGTAAATGGAACGAAAAATAAGATGCAGCTATAACTAGCGATTAAAATGAATCGAAATGGTCAGAAACAAGCTAAATAAATTTGAAGAAGGAAGTCTGGGTCTTGTGGCATTTAAAGCTTCAAATAACGTTCTTGGTCCATTAAAAACATTCTTGACCCGCTTTTCGCATTTTTGATAATCTTAAGTTGCTGTTTCGGTTTTGAAACTGTTATGAATTGTTTTCTTGTATTGTGTAATATTATAAGTTCTTTCGACAGCTTTAGTTGCGTGATCCGCAATGCTACAAATTTCACAAAACTTTTTACATTTATACCGGGAGCGCTGGCTCAGTGCATCAACTGATCTCACTGTAGGGCCTCTGACCGGTAGGTCCTAGATTCGAGTCCCGACGGCGGCAGGATTTTCGACACTAGCTTTTCACCTAGATCGAATTTAGTCGCTGTCTGGAGGAGAATTGTTGCGGCCGGCTGCTCTGATCGTTAATTTTCCGTGGTTTCTCCGACCATCACCAGGCGAATGCTGGAGCAGTACTGTAACAAACGGGCCACGGACCGCTCGCGATCTACCTCTTCCTTATCCTATCCCTTACACACACTTACACTAACACGCACTACACTACCACACATGTCTGGAGACCGGCCGGGTGCTTAGAGCTTTTCGCGGCTGGGCCGGTGTCTCATTAATGGGAAATACCTGGTTGAGAAAAAACCCGATAGCCGACAGTAGGTCGGCGCGGATCTGGCCATCCAGCGGGGGGAGACCACCGCCACCTCCCGAGCAAGAAAACGCACTACACTTACGGCACTAACGACCATAATGATTGACGCGCCCAGAATCACTAACAATCTCTCATTTTTATTCATACGAAATGAAGTAATTGCTTATGAAAAGAAGTAGTGCTTATTTGTACTCGTGACAAATTGCTCTGGAGTACTTGCTCATTTTTATTCATATCACCCATTACATGCCCCTTGCAGTGTACGCGAAGGCGGGGCTGGGTAGGGGGGGTTCGCGTGTCGCGCAGCCGGGAGAAGCTCCGCGCGCGCGGCGACGTCCCACGGCAGGCAGGTGGGCGGGAGGGGAGGGGGGGCAACAGCCGCGGGCGGCCACCTGCGTCGCGCAGGCGGCGGTCGAGGCCCCCTGGACGCGTCTTTGTCCTTGCGCCACTGCGCCCAGCCAGACGCGGGAATCGCCAGCAGAGAAGGAAGTACGGTCGACTCCGGATGTAGTGAACTCGGATACAGTGAACCATCGGATATAGTGAACTCGGATATAGTGAACCTCGGTTATAGGGAATCGGATATAGTGAACCCCGGTATAGTGAACTCGGATATAAGAACCCTGGTTATAGGGAACTCGGATATAGTGAACCCTGGTTATAGTGAACTCAGTATAGTAACCTCGGTAAGGATAGACGTCCCTTATAGGGAACTCGGATATACTAAACCCTCGGTTATAGTGAACTTAAGTCAGTGCTCCCGTTTCACTTACATTACAAATAAGCATAAGAAGATTCGGTTGTAGAGAACTTGAACCTCGGCTGTAGTGAACATACGAAATACAACGTCCTGGAAATTAATTGGATCTCGTATGTTATTAGGCGAGTTCAATGGCTTTCAGAGAGTGATGCGGTGTTCCAACCATGCAAGAGGTATTGAAAAGTATCAAGATCGCTTGTCTATACTTAGAGGTAGAGCACAATGCAGAATCAAGTACGGAAAGACTATGAACTCGGGAGAAATTATTAATGAAAAATGTACGAAGCAAACATTTGAAATTCATTGATTTTTTAAAGACAAATAAAGATATTAAAATTTTCAGTTTGTACTGTTCCTGAATTTTGCTGTATCTCTGTATTAATAAAATCAATCATTGTGGAGTAATTCCATTTAAGTTTGGCATCATCGAATATAATGAACAACTGATATAGTGAACCAAAACGGTTAGTCTCCAGAAGTTCACTATAACCGGAGTTAACTGTACATGTTCTTGTCTGGCAGTGATCTCGTTCTCAGCTATTTTTTTTGTCGCGCTGTAAATGACTATTGGCTGGTTAATTTGTCCAGGCGCGGCAACGGTTATGGTCATTACTCCCGTAAGTGTAATGCGAGTTTTATCCCTGGAAGTGGCGGAGATCTTCCCCGCTGGATGGCAAGATCCGGCGGCGACCTATACGTCGGCTTGCCGAGTTTCCTTCTACTAGGTATTTCCCATAAGGAAGAGGAAGGAAAGTTTCCGCGCGGTACGTGGCCCGTTTGGTAGAGTACTACTCCGGCACTCACCAGATGTTGATCGGAGAAACCCCGGAAAACTACCGATCAGAGCAGCCGGCCGCTACAATTCTCCTCCAGACAGCGACAGAATTCGACTTAGCTATCTAGTTAGTGTAAAAAATCTTGCACCGTCCGCAAAATCGTGGGAAACCTATGACTTCACGGTGAGAGGCCCTGTAGGGACATCAGCTGATGCCCCATAAAGCGGTGTGTAAATTTCTGGAAACTTTCTTGATTGCCAATCTTTGGTATCTGGTTGCTTTTCATTAATGAGAAAACCAGAAAAGTACTTTATTTGGAAATAAAAATGAGTTATGAGTGAAATTCTTCGACGAAATGTAGCGAAGGTTGTTTGTGTTCCTTCGTCTAGTATGTCATTTCATTTATATTCTATGCCAGTGCTCCCAATTACAAGTGCATATTCATACGCTTGCAAGCAGCTCGTTGCTCTAGGAATAAAAACAGGCGAGTGCGCTCGTTAATGTATGGTAATTCGCCGCTCCTTGCCGGGTGGCTGTTGGCTGGCTAATCCAAACGAGCATTGAAGTCTCCGCCTCCTTTGCCAATCGATCTGGGAATTAGCGTCACCGGCTCCCACGAGCCTTTCGCAGGTGGAAGAGCAGAGCAAGGGAAGGCGACTGCTGAGGCGTGCTGTCGTAGTCTTGTTTGGAAGGTACACGATGTTTTCGTTCCCACCCAAAAACTTGTCCGCGGCCTGAAGATGTGTACGAGTTTTTCTAATGGAAGCTTTTTGCTTGGAAATGTTCTCTGAATAACACGCTAACGTATATCAGTTACTTGAAATCAGATATAATTTTGTAATAATTTATCAAGACGCTTTGAACAATCCGTGAAATGGGTACTTTTTTACTGTAAACAGGGTAAAATTGTGCTTTTTCTATTGCCGCTCTTCTTCACAATAACATTTTTCTTTTGAGAAAGAATGAGTATTTTGGAGTCAGCGTATCATAAATGTTATGAAATCGTATTTTTAAGCAGTGTTTTCGTATTATTTTACGACACATAAACGTATTTTGATGTCTGACTTGTTCCTGTTGAGTGGGAGTTCTAATTTTTTTTTAAACAGGAACCTTTGTAAACATCATATAAACAAATGTTTGATAACATGAAGTATTTGTCAATTAAGAAAATTGGCTAAGCGATTTTTGCAGACTAATTAGGAGACAGTTTGCATGCTGATTGAAAATCTCTCCTCAGGAAACACTAACAAACTTGAAGTAATGGCAATTGTCAACAAAAATAACGGGTTCGTGATGACATGTAAAGAAATTTCATCTTGAAAAGATACTAAATGTTCGAGTAATGCTACATGTGAATCGTTCAAGTATTTGTACGATCTGTTAGGCAAACATTCCATTTGCATGAATTCTATGATTCGAGAAGCATTCATTAACTGCTCTTTGTGTAAATATTTAGAAATAAGATTGTCTCTGCAAGTAAATATCTCTTCCATCTCTTTCTTCCTATTTCTCTATTCTTCTCGTTCGTGTTTTTCTCTCTTCTGTAACGAAACATATTCATCAGCGTATTCACAAATGCCGAATTCAGTCATTAGGGCCTTCAACTCAGAAGTCTATCCCAGAAAGAAGGTAAATTCATGTAGGGAAACGCAGATCGACTGCTCCAATCGGTAGTTTTCGATGGTTTCTCCGATCAACACCAGGCGAATACCGGAGTAGTTCAATGATATCGTGGGCTTTCGCGGCCAGAGTCATGATCTGGGCTGTCCGGGTGACGCCGCCTCGAATGCTGAGGTACCGACATTTCGACCGACATATTGCGGTCCTCTTGGCGCAGTACAGCTCTGAAGAGGACCGCGATATGTCGGTCGAAACGACGGCACCTCAGCCTTCGACGCGGTGTCACCGGGACAGCCCAGATCACCGGAGTAGTTCCCTAACAAACAGGCCACGGACAGCGCGCGGTCTTCCTTCCTCTTCCTTGTCCTATCCTCACCCCTCACACACACACACACGCACACACACTTATCTGCACTGCACTACCATACATGCCGTGAGACCGGTCGGGAGCTTAGCGCTTCTCCCGGCTGGGGCGGTGCCCCGCTGTTGTGAGATACCTGGTTTGGGAAACCTCCGCTGTTGGGAGATACCTGGTTCGGGGAAACCCCGCAAGTCGACGGTAGGGTGGCGCCGGATCTCGCCATGCAGCGGGGGGGGGGGGAAGATCTCCGCCACCTACCGAGGAGAAAAATCAAGCATACACCACACTTGCGGGACTCATGCCCTTAGGAGTAGACGCGTTAGTAGGAGCTAATCGCACGTTCGCCTTCATCTCCGTCCTTCGCTCCCCGCCGCTTCCTCCCTTCCGTGTGCGCCTGAGAGCGCGCGCTCGTGCCCCCCCCGCCGCGGCGCCAGTGGCGGCGGCGCCGTCCGCCTCCGCCGCGACACGTCAGCCTGCCCTGGGCTCGCGCTCGTGTATCAGTCTGCGCGTCGCGGAAGCGCCCGCTCACCGCCGCCCGTGATTTAACTAGCTCTGGGAGAGCGGACGCGCACAGTGGGGGGGACTCCGGTTGCAGCGGGCTCGAAATCGCGCATTCCGTTAGCGTACCGGGCTGTTATAGTCGAGTTTGCGAGTTCAATCCCAATGGAAGACGTTCGCCCTTAAAAAATGGCGAAAAAATCATTCGTACGCCGTCCTTCGGAGGGGACGTAAAGCGGGCTGTCCCATGTAGTAGATCTACTGCATGTATTAATATTAGTGATAGTATGATTATTGCATGTTATGCTTGTACTGTACTCCTTTATTATTATTATTATTATTATTATTATTATTATTAT
The DNA here is from genome assembly GCA_964035755.1 of Teleogryllus oceanicus. Classification (NCBI taxonomy): domain Eukaryota; kingdom Metazoa; phylum Arthropoda; class Insecta; order Orthoptera; family Gryllidae; genus Teleogryllus; species Teleogryllus oceanicus. Next base: position 21,783,291 of record CAXIVR010000014.1, on the reverse strand, counting down.
TATTATTATTATTATTATTAGTTATTATTATTGTAATTATTATTTATCTGCCACTGGGTCATACCCAATTGCAGTTCAAATTAATGTATGTATGTAAAAGATCCCCAAGCCTAAAAAAAAGCTCCTGAGCTAAATTTAAGTCACCTGTTTCTTCGCCCTAGGTAATACCCCCTCTCTCCGCTAGGTAGTGAAAGGAGCGGAACGAAATTTGCGTGGTTAAACGGAAGAGCGGGCCTGATGGCCCGAGTCTCGCCATGTAAAACAAGGCATTAACTACACTAAATTAAAATTGCCTGATGCGCATTCACGATGAAAATGGTGTGTGGGTTTTGGTGACACGGCATTGGTGATATGTGAACAGAATGAAGGATGAGGCGCACAATTCCGTGAAGTACAGGTTTTTTTCGGGGCTGACTACGTAGCTAGATCGAATGCAGCCGCTGGTTAGAGAAGAATTCTAGCGGCCGGCTGCACTCATCGGAAGTTAGCATAGTTGAACACCAGGCGAATGCTTCAACAGAACTCTAACACACGAGCCACTGAGCGCGTGCGGCGTTAGTTTATCTTCCTTGATCTGTTTTCACCCGTTACTAACACACACACACACACACACACCACACACACCACACACCACCACACACCACACACACCACACACACCACACACACCACACACACACACACACACACACACACATACACACACACACACTCCACTGCCACACATGGCGAGAGAGACGGGAGCTTAGTGCTTGTTCCTACGGTGCCCCGCTGGTGGGAGATACCTGGTTGAGGAAATTTCGCTAGCCGACGGTAGGGCGACGACGTCGCTTTGCGGGAAAAGTTCACCGCCACATCCCGTGATAAAGCATGCACCGCACTTACGGGACCAATGACCTTAGATGTTGTCCGGAGTCACTAATCAATCAATTCACGCGCGTTCTTGTTGAATCTGGTATCAGGGATTTTGGCTGCGGTGACATGTTATTTCTTTTATTTTTTTATTTTCTTCTGGATATAACAATACAAAGATCAGTGTTAATACATTCTACATTTGTTATAGTTAAATATTTTTCCTTCTGCTAGGGTGGTAGAGGTATCTACGTACAATAATCTCTACTTTGGATCGAGATCTGAGAATTTATTTAGGAATGTATGGAAAGGAAATTTATTTATAATGCGGGTTCTGTGAGTTGGGTTTTGGCAGAGTCTTAGCGGGGTTAGTTTGGGTATATTTGGTATGTTTTGGAAGAAGTGAGTGGATAAAAAAGTAATGTGGTTGGTAATCGGATTTATCTGGAATTCTTTATGGAGTTGTACATTGGAGACGTACCATGGGGCATTCGTAATGGTGCGCGGGAACTGATTTTGGATTACTACGGTGGCTTGTATCCACAGAACGCGCAGAATAAAGATAGAGGATTACAATTCCGTGCAATACAAATGTACATCGCTTATTTCTTGGGAGCTAAACCACCGCATTTTCCATAGTATACAGTAATGTAGCTTTGCTTACGATTTTATGGGGAATTTATTTAATTTTTAGAAAATGATATTTGACCTTCCAGAGACAGAAGCTCTATAGCTCATGTAATGCAATTGTAAACAAAGACTTTTCGAATGTGATGTTTAAACGTGGGCATGCCATTAAATAGAAATAATGGCATAATATCAAAGAATTTACAAATAGGTGCTATCGCGGTTGGACTCATGATCAGAGCAACTATTCGAGAGAATTTTGTCGGCTTTATTAAGGTTTTGTAAGGTTGTCTCGGTTCTTCCTGCGTAGCTTAAACTGTGATAAAGAGCGTTTGTCACGACTGAAGTATTACTACATTTCAAAAACGATTTTTATATCTTGGGTACTACATTGTGGCTTTGGTCACCGGTATATTTCTGAATTACCCATTGCTCGTTTCTCAGCCGAAGAAAGGTTCTCTTGTCCAAAACTGTTTTCTTCTTGATTGATTGGTTGATTGATGAGTACCTTCACATTAATGTGCCTTGGAGAGAGTCAGGTTACAGTCTGATATCCTCCCCTTTCTTGGGCATGTCACCACATTCATGTGTCGAATGTATTCGTATGTGCGGTGATGGGTGATGGAAGAAGGTTGATGGATGGGATGATATTTAGCTGGAACAGGTGATGGTATGAGAAGCCACAACCACGTAATGAAAACGCTCTTGCCTTACATGGAACTGCAGCCCATAGCCTTCCCGTTCGAATGCTGCTGCAAGACCTGCGACGCCGAGGTCGGGCATTGTGTCTCTGGCTACACGAAGTTGCATGCTCACTCCCAAGGTTCCGCTTGGATCGTTCTAGGCTGAACAAAGATTAGCAACACACATTAAGAGCAGAGAGATCGAAAGTAACTGCTTTCAATCGTCCATGGGTGGAGAAGTGTACGGAGACGTGGTTGCGGAACCTAGTTGTTCCGATATTAATAGGCTTCTTGAGCTTTTCTAGACTGTGCAATATTCGAAGAAAATACTACCAACGTTTCTGAAATGCTAATGAGCATAAACGTGTGTCCAGTACAGTGAATATGTTCTAGTTTTGTGAACATAAATATGAATCCAGTACAGTGAACTTGTGGTGTTGTGAACATAAATGTTTGACCTTCAAATTTTGACTCTCTAGTTCTTTGCGTATTCTGTGCTTGCAATGTGTTACAGTGTGTTAAATTTGGTATATTATTAATATTCTTTTCTTTGTTTCAGGTGAGTTCCTGAACCGAATTTTGAGACGAACTCAGAAAGAAATCTTAGATAGGACTTCTTGAGATATTGAAATGTTGTAAGTTTCCCATTTAGTGATTTATACAAATATTGACCACTCATATTTCCTCTCTTTAATTTTCCACTTCTCTCTGAAAGCATTGCCTACTCTGGTCTTTAAATTACATCGAATTCATAGAGAACACGGCAATATTTAGGACATGTGAAGATCCGTCTGCTTCTACCTCTCTTGTTCTTAATTAATAATTCCTTAGCTTTGATCTAAAGCGTTTTCTGTAGATCAAGGAAACATGCAGAGTAATCGTTTACTGAAGAACAGAGAGGCAACTTGTTTTTGAAAAGTGACGTGGCTTAGTTGAAAGAAAAAAATTGTACGCCCTGTCTTACAAAACGAAGGTATGTTTAAAATTTTTAGATCACATTCAGGGACTTGGAGAATCGACGTCGCGATCATATGAGCTTTATTTCTTTTCGTTTTCTCGCGAATTATATTTTCATTACTCCCACTTCCGCGCCGTTTTAACTCCATCCGAGAACGTTACTTGTTCATCTCTTCGGCGTACCATTCTTTGCGCTTGACGGTGGGCGTCTTGTGTTACTGTCCTTGGCGCGAGCGTGCTGCATGATCTTTCGTAAAGAATTGAAATGGATATCAGTCCGATACTTTTGATTTTTTCAGACCGATACCTGCACTGTCTGGTTCCTTTCAGCGAGGTGGAAGTTCGATTTTGGTGTCATAAATTTTTATGCGAAGTATGCAAGCATTTATAACCTAAAACCTGTATGAGTGTGACCTTTATATGACGTTATACAAGTTTATTTTTTAAAAATTTCTGTTGATTTTTTAGGTATAACATAAATCCAAAATTCACTCAAGAACAGATTGTGAGTATGGTACAGACGGTTTGCAGTCTTTGGAACTAACTAGCGTTAAAAAAAGTTTGTCTGTAAAACAAATCAAGTACAGTAAAATAAAGCTCATCAAACACAATGTCTTGCTTTACTACTGCATACTTCTCGTTTAATGTTTTCTAATTTCCTATCAGTCTTCAGTTTTTAGTGAGTTGCATTAGATCACAAGGTGTATTTCCAGGTTTTACAGCTTAAAACACCGGTTGATGATGAAAACTGCGGTTGTCGCTGAGGATAGTTTTGTATCTGGGAAAGCTCGTCTACACTTCACATGACGTCCGGAGCGCATTTGAAGGCGGCGATGTCACTGCAGTGCAGCTTGGGTTCATTACCTTGAAATGTTGCGGCATTTCCAGAAATTGTATCGCTCATTTTGCACATTGCAGAGTATCTAAGATTTCGCTGAAGAACCCGCAGCCGTTTGTTGTACACTATCTCAGCCACATTACCACGAGCTCGACCCAACTTACTCCGTTCAAATTCACTTACGTTTCAAATAATATTTTGTGGTGTAATTGTTGAGTTTATTTGTGACAATATCACTTGATACATTGTCATGCGAGACACATTTTCAAGCTTTTTATTCTTTTGTCCTTAAAATATGACATATGTATGCATTTTGGGCAAAATTGGGCCAAAATATAACCTTTTACTACAAACGTTCCTTAAAAATATGACATAAGCATATATAACCAAATTTGGCCAAAATATGACCTTTTATATGCTATAATTTTATACGGCTTAATACGGTATAAACGTGACTTTATATGCACTATAAAATTACGTTTTTCTAATCGACAATACCTGGATTCGTGCATGTGAATTGTTTAAAAAATCCACCCGAAGGTTCAGAAAAAATACATGAGTTGTCATTAAAATCCGGGCCCTGGTCCTAAAAGCGGGTCAATATCCCTTAGCTGATACCACGCTTTATGTTCTTCATTTATTCACCGAGTTGGGACAACTAGGGAAGATTACGTCATTGGAAAAGCTGCTGGTATTGCAGGGCACTAGGCATTCACCGACTGGGTCGTCACTTGTCTCCGAAACATCAAGCACAAAGAAGTTTGTTACAACATATAACTCAGTTTCTTTAAACAATCGAATTATTTTCTGAAGTTTTCCAATGGAGAGAAAATATTTGTTAATGATTTCTTTGATATTTTATTTCGGAGGTTCAAGTTAGGTAATACGGCATATCTAACATAAGTATTCCTGTCCATGTATTGCGTTTTGTAGGTCCTAAGGCAAAAAATAAATACACAGTAAACATATTTTGAAACAAAAATGGTCAAAATTCTATATTGACCGTTTCTTTTCCACTTTTTACGCTACGTATGTTTGCCATTCACATCAAGAGATAATGCATCTTTCGACGAGCGTCTGGTTGGTGTTTGCTAGGCTCGCCGACTAGACCCTGATCCGTAGCCAGACGAGGGAAGGGAATCCCCCAACTGCATTCCGCGATCAGTTTTTCCTCTTCTCTCTCCAGCTGACCTACTTTCACTTTTCATTACATGATAAGGCAACCCGACTGCATCCCGTTTCCTTCATCCACCGTTTAGGAAGGAATAAATAATTTAGTTAAGTTTGCATTCGCAAGAAGGGCAAATAGAAGTTCCCGCACCAGTGAGAGAAAACCGCAAACACATGTGAATATGGGAGAATCGTCGGAGTTGCATATGGTTGTCAGCGAGGGGAGAATATGGATGGCAAAAAAATCGATGTTTTTAGAACATCGATCCACCAGAAACATCGATATATTTACATCGATATTTTGATTTCGATGTTTTGTCTTCACATCGATATTTTGTTGCTAAAACTTCGATGTTTTTTAATTTTTATTTTTTCATTGTTTTTATTTTTTAAATAAAAGGGTTTAGGCACGTTGTAGAGTAGCAGCAATCCACAGCAGTATAGTTTTGCGTCATCATCTTTATCACGCCGCATATTTCGTCTGTGCAATCTGAGGAAATTTTAGGTGGTATTACTTCAATAGTGTGTGAATGGTAATGACTAAATGGTAAAGTAGCGAAACACGATATTCTTTAATGTTATTTTTATTCTTTACATACGATAATAATTTTTACATACTACTAACACGCTGGTAACCAAACAATAAAATGTAACGTACGATATATCGCATTTTACGTGCTGTAATTAAAAATGGATAGGAAAATAGCATGTTTATTAGTTTATAATTAAAATATCGATGTTTTAAACATCGATGTTTTTCGTCGATGTTTTCATCGACATCGAAAACCCTTTAGTGATGTATCGAATCATCGTTTCATCGATGTTTTGGTTAAATTTGCCATCACTAGGTAAGATATTGCACGTGATAGGACGTTTCAAGTTTTCTTACCGCAAACGTTTAAGTGCGGTTTTCAACTTGTCAAAGCTCTAAAAAACCGGGCAAATTTTTCTTGAAAACAGACGGAAGTGGATCAGTTATAATCGACCAACATAATACTAGAGTCTGTGCACGCCATAGCGGACAGCGCTGTCGATCTTCTGCGCATGCGCAGATGCACTAAAGTGGTGCGAAACGTGAACTGCGCATGCACACTAGATCGATACTGCTTTAACGTACGAGGGTGCACGAACTCTGTATTAACACCAGCAGACCACGGTAAACCAACAGAAAGTAGACCACGGTATAGGAAGAAAACACTTCCGCTTGCTAAAGGGGGAAACGGAACGAGATGCAGTGGGACTATAGTTGGGAGCTGACTTAATTGCGAGGCTGTAGAATGCGCTAGGTGTTCTTGGAAGCCGTCCTCACCGCCGCCGCTCCCGCAAATGTCAGCTGCCCCAAGCATATTGCTCCAAGTGTCCATAGGCAACAATTAAAACGGCAAACGAGAATAAGCAAAACAAATGAGTCAAAGACACCCCGCTCCCCGCACGCAAACAAGTCAGCTCCTGACTTAACGTCTTTTTGGGGAGGCAGGTAAACGGCTTGGGAAGGAAAGGTTGACGGCGGGACGCAGTCGATTTTCGCCCGAGGGAAAGCTGTGGCCAAACCGGGCGATCTGGAGGAAACTGCCGCCGAGATAGAGATCTCCGTGGGTTTGGCGGATGGAGACGTCTGGTGAGGACGGATGGGCGGGCGGAGTTATGAGGACGGTGGCGGTCCCCCGGCCCCGCCCCCTTGCACGCCGCCGCCGCACACTGGTTGGATCCGGCTAAAACCTGGTCATAATTGCAAAGTGGATTTGCGTAAAAATAGGTTTCAAAAGGTCTTTGAGGTCGCTGAATTTCAACATCATAAAATTTCAAAATTCAAAATGGCGGATCAACTCATTTAAAAATAAACAAAAGTGCATAAAAAAATATACATATGGAATTCTGGAGATCATGTATGTTTAATCATTCTAAAAATTTAAATCCGTAATTTTCTTATTAAAAGTAATTATAAGAATGAGAAATCGGCCAAATATACAGAGAAAATAATTCCCTGTGGTGTCGAAGACACTTCCGGGATATCTAGTGTTAAATCATACCATTGCAGCAAAGTGGATATAAAATAAAAAGGTGCAGGTATGTGCAGCTGAATGTGTGTTATTCTATTAAAGGCATTCTACGAGATGAATAAAAAAAATTGATTGAGGCAGGAATACGCAGGACGATAAATATAATCCACAATATACATGACTAATATTGTTACGTCCCTAGGTTAGAATTCAACCGGAATGTACATGAAATATCTAGACATTTTTTCTTAAAAATTTTCTAAACTTATAGTCCAAAGATTCTTCTATTCGCAAAGACGAAAAGAATCCACAGAAAAATAATTTAAACATTCTTGGCTGTCTGGGATTAGCCGCGTCATGGTCGATGGAGCTGACGTTTCGGCCATCTTGCTGTGGCCTTCTTCAGAGCTATACTGCTGAATAGCTCATGAATTCTCAGCAGTATAGCTCCGAAGAAGGCCACAGCAAGATGGCCGAAACGTCAGCTCCATCGACCATGACGCGGCTAATCCCAGACAGCCAAGAATTGAACGACTTCGGCCGCGGAAGCCTACGATTCTACAATAACTTAAACATTTTTTTTAAATTTAACAAATTTAGTGGACAAGAAGCTATGAATTCGCGTGTTTCGAGCAACGGTAGCTTTATGAGACCGTGAAGACGGCAAAAATGATTGAAATAATGTTCTGGAGCTAAAGTGGTGTGCTCCAATGTCTTCCAAACGAGATTTGATAAGTCAGAGTTCCGAACGCGCACTTTGAATTTCGCCTTTATGGCCAGGATTTCGGCCCGATTCAACCAGCTGAAGTAGTGTGCTCCAATGTCTTCCGAACGAGATTTGCTAAGTCGGAATTCCGAACGCGCACATTGAATTCCGCCATTATGACCAGGATTTCGGCCCGATTCATCCAGTGTGCGCCGGTATGATAATGAGCGGCGAGTGGCGCGCGGTGCGGCCGTCCGATTAGCAGGCGGCCGGCGTCTCGCGCTGGATGCCGCGTGTCGTTTGTCACCCGCGCCGACACTTCTCGCCGCCGCGCGCGCTGATGGACGTCGCGCGATTCCTCGTTCCTCATAACGGTGCTGGGCGGAGGAAGACGTCAAGGCGGTTGACGGCTGGTTGGGAGAGCGGCGGCGAGGACTGGTTCACGGTGAAACAATGTGTTGTAGAAGCTGCGCGGATGCAAGGAGCAAGTTGCCCTAGGTCAACAAAAAAAAAAAAAATCTTGGAGATACGTTATTGTTGCGGGATTGAGAATCCATGGAGAGTTTTTTTCGAGTTGCAATCCTAGATAACATATGCATTTTTTTATTTTAAATAATAATAATAATAATTATTATTATACATAATTTATACATAATTTCTATTTTATCATGTGTATTTTTTGAGATATTAAACTAACGTTGTTTTTTTTCAAATGGGACTCTATACATTCTTAGTCTATCATGATGGACGTAAAAAGACGAATCCAATGATATAAATATTGTCATATGTTAGATAAGCATTATTTTAATTAATTTTGATAGTTTGCGACTTGTATTTAACAGATATTGTAACGCTCCGAGCACGTCCTCGTAGGAAGAGCGCTGTGCAACCTTGGTTAGTGAACTGTTACATTTACAATATACGTTAATCACGAGTATGTCTAGTTTCATTTGAAAAAAAAAAAAAAACAAAACAAAACAAAGCTACCTTTATATCTTTTAAAATACAAGTCATAAAATCGAAAGGAACACATGCATCAATTAGCCCTAGTCCCTCATGCACTTTAGTGAAAACCGCATTGCAATAACTTCAACCGTTCAAAAATTGCAGGAGGTGCTAAAGTTACGTGACTCATCCTGTATATTGCTTTCTACATTCCACGTAAATCAGATTTATCCTCATCTCTGTTGGGGGTTGATGATGATAACGCGCACACCTTTTATTAGTACCTAGAAAAACACTACCTACTTTATCTAGCACTCATGCGTTTGTTAGCTTCTTCCTCCACTCACCCGTATTTGTATGTGAGGAAAGAACCTGGAAATATTTCGACTTTATAATTTAAGTCATAAACGATTCTGAGATATTACGACGTTGAGATTGCATTCTGGGAACTCATCACAGATGTACGTTTGGGAGATTTCCCGCAGTTAATCCCTTTGTCTCAGATAACCCTTGTGTAGGAAGACGTACGTCGTCATGTGCGAAGTCACTCCGACAACAGTCCGTTGCGAGGAACGTGGTTCTGCCCGGGCCGTGCTTAGTTGTTGTCACACCGCGTGTGTTATCGTATGATTTAGGAGACTGCTCGGTGCATTCAACGCGGCTATCTCCGGATGCGTCCATGACTTTCTTTTGTGTCGTCTTCTAAATGTCGAGGTTCCTCCTCCGCAGGGATGAACAAAGTTGCTTTACATTAAGCGACAAGTAAAGAGAGTAAAGCAACATCTGTCTTTGACTCAGGATTTTTCCGTCATCGTCATACAGATTTTGCTTTAGACGGTAAGTTTATTATTTACAATCAATGTCAGTTCATTGATCATAGGAAATACTGTTACGTTTTTAGGTGGTGAATTAAGTCTCGTATTATTTTCACAAAAACGTTTATTTTGTTTCTTAACACAATCACTGAAAACACTTGATTATTTATTTACACTACACTTCTCTTCCTTTATTTACGCTACACTTCTCTTCAGTTATTTACACTACACTTCTCTTCAGTTATTTTTCACTACACTTCTCTTGATTTATTTACACTACACTCCTCTCGCACACTCGCACAATCCTAAGTACTGGCCACAGTTCACTGCACTGATCCAGTTCGATGCACTGGTCACAGTTCACGTCACCGACCACAGTACGATGCACTGACCACGGTTCACCTACGAGCCCTCGGCCAGCTTTCCCACACTTCACAGTTCAGCTTCCACTGCGGACTCAAGACTGACCCGCGGTCGCCGGCCGTCGCGTATTTATACCTGTCAAGACAATCCAGAACCTTCCGGACACCGCGACTGTTCTGGAGTAATCCGCCGGCAGGTGATGCAACTCGTGCTCACCGGCGGCTCGTGGTCGCCGGCAGATGACGTAACCAGCGATCACAGGCACCTCGGAGTGGCGCCGGGGGATGACGCAATATTCGTTACAATACTTTCTACATTCAAATTGTATCGAATTTGCAACCTAATTATAATTTTGTCCTCTCGAATGAACCACTATGAACTGTTTATTTCAACTTTCGGTCTCTTTCTACTTTTCTTTGCTTCCATATCTCTTTCATTGTGGCCTGAATTTTCTCTTTCCTCTCCTCAGTCCAAATGACCCTGTCTTTTTTTGTTTGGCCTCAAATCCTGGGAATTTCTTATGTTTGGTCCTCATTGAAGACCGCTCAGTAACTTCTGCTCGTGTAAATATCTCCACGTCATTTTAAGTAAGTAGCTTCTCCTAGTTCTTTTCAACTTCTTTAAACCACGTATTGCTCATATTTAATTTTGTGAAATAGTTAAAAGAATCTTCCAGTTAATTTTTGGAGGGTAATCTGTAAAGATGTCCATAGAATGTAATTCTTCCTTTTCTCATCATGTCCGTAATCTCAGTATTTTTGTATAGTTCCATGTTATGACGTCGTTGGTACTGATCTCTAATGTTATTGGGTCCAAGATTTTCCTGAGAATTTGGCGTTCAGTAGTTTCCAGTTCGTCTAACAACATTTACTTATTTAGAGTAGACATTTCGCCTTTGGTCTAATTACTGTTGAATAATGCCAAAGTTTCGCATTGATGGAAATTGAATCATCAGAATTGGCTTTTTCTCCATTTTTGAGAAATCAAGAGCAATGCAAGAAACGGGCCCAGAATGCCCGTGGTGGCGCTCCAGCTGCTGTAGCCCGCCTGCCGCTCGCCTTTTACTAGACTAGAGCAGATCGCGACCGAGAACCTACCTACCTTCCTACCTTCCTACCATCCCACCTTCCCACCTTCCCACCTTCCCACCTTCCCACCTTCCTACCTTCCTACCTTCCTTCCTTCTATCCTTTCCTCTACCGTCGAGCTGACTCAACGAGCAGCAGACCATACTGGCGCTGGTCGGGGGCCTGCCAAAGGAGCTGCCTGTTTGAGCAGCACTGGTCGAGGCCAGTGCTGCTCAAATGCAAGGACTTGGGCCTGACTGCTCGCGGCGGCCCGCTGCAGGTCAACCCCCTGTGCCAGTTGCTTTTCACTGGGCTAGAGCTGACGGCCGGGGTGCCTCCCATCCCATATCCCACTGGCGTTGGGCTGTCGAATTAGTAGCGGGCTGCACCTATTTCCCGCAGTTACGTGTTTGGCAAGGCCTGCCAGGTGAGTCGCTCGCTTGAGCAGCCCTGCTTCAGTGCACGGTCTAAGTGGAGTCAGCCTCAAACGAAACAGTTGCTCGTTTGCAGCTTTTTGAACCCATCGGCGCTCAAATAGTGTACAGTTAACACGAGTTAATACTTTTATGATTCATTGATTCAAACTAAGAAATTTAGTTTTCTGTAATTAATTTTGAATATGCAGGTGGCTGAGGTGGATAGAGCGTGTGCCGATTCAGCGCCTCCGATGGAAAGGTTCGGGGTTCGAGTTACGCCCTGGGCATGGCTGTTTGTCCCCTGTCTTTCACGTATGTGCGGCGATGGTGTAACGGTTAACGTATCGGGCTGTTATACCCAAGTGTGCGGGTTCAAACCCGATCGAAGCCGTGGATTCTTCAGGGCGAAAGAATCCTTCGTGCGCCTTCCTTCGGAGGGGAAGTAAAGCCGGCTGTCCCATGTTAGTAGATTTACTGCAAGTAAAAGAGCCTCAAGCCTAAATGAAGCCTTTCAAATTGCCTGTTTCTCCCCTAGTATGTGAAAGGAGCGTAGCAAAATTTGCGTCGTCAGACGGAAGAGCAGGCCTCATGGCCTAAGTCTCGCCACATAAAATAAGGCATTCATTCATGTGTGTGGTCGCGGAAGGCGTTGTAAGTCTGCTGATCACAGACCGAGGAGGCCGCAAATGTGTCTAGTGTAAAAGTACGTTAATATGTATCCCGATGAGGGACGTTGTGTGTACCCGGCGTGGATAGCCGAAATCGGCATCCCCTGAAAGCTGCAGAAAGCCTCCGGAGAAAAAAAAAATAAAACCACTTTTTGGGTATTAGGGGACTCCAAAACGTGTATTTCCGTTGAAATCTCGAAATCGATTTTCCGCAGGATTACATCACTCTCTCTACTACGTATATTTCCATGTATACGTGAAAGTAAAAACTGGATTTCCAGGCGGGCACATCGACCTCTGGCCAGCGTTTTCGCTTTCGACCTCTTGCGCACATGTGTCCGGAGTCGTTTCCTTGACCTCGCGCGCTCGTCCTTTGTCCGCGGGATGCCGCGCGTTTACGCCCGTCCCCGCTGCGCTGCGCCACGCGCGCGGAGCTAATTGAGGAGCACTTGTCACTGTCGTCGCGAGATTTTTCGCTGCGTCTGGGGGGAAACGAGCGGTCCAGATAGGGTTGCCAACCGTTCTCCGTTGTCGTCAATTGCCCTCCTTGGTATTTTAAACGTCCTCCTTGTAGTATTTTTTTAACGTTTGTCGTTTATTTTATCACGTGACTGACATACGCTACGTTGTATCGGTTATTGTCTAGCAAGTAAAATGAAAAGGAGACGTTCAGACCATCATCTGCATTTTGTGAAAGAATCTTTTCACTTGAATCGCAAATGCAGAGAGGAAAGAAATAGAACTAGTGTTAGTCTAAATGTAATATTTATAAAAATAAATATGTTGATACGTTTTTTCTTTGCTTACGGAGTGTCCTGCCTTTCATATGAACATTGTTGGCAAGCCCATAAAAAAACTTAGGACTTCATCTGGACACAAAACTATCCTAGAAAACCCACATAGATATCAAAATTAAACAAGCAAGGAATAAATCATTCCAACTCCGGTCACTAATCAGCAAACACAAATCTCTGTTATACGCAAACAGTACAACAGTATACAAAATTATAATCATACCACTACTGCTTTATGCATGCCCAATATGGACAAGTGCAGCTCCCACAAATGTCAATAAAAATTCAAGTAATAAAAAAAAATTAAGATTAATCACAAATGCCTTCCATAAGTAATAAACAACTTCATTCAGAATTAAACATCAATACAACCAAATAGCACATATATCACACAACTTCTACAAAACCTAAAAGACATACCAGCTGCATCCCATTACAAACTACCGAAATATCCAAACCATATCCGAATAAAAAATATATCTCCGTTTAAAGCCTTCCACGAAATTTTAGCCAATCATGATTCATAACCCCGAGGTTCTCCCCAAGAGTATCCTCTTCAATGAATAGATTCAGTTAGCTTAGGTATTTTAACTAGAATAAGTTTGAAAAACATGTAGCGTAATTGTACTGAACGATGTAATCCATCTAAAATTTACGAATGTGGTAAATAAAAAAAAAAATTGTTGGCAACCGTAGGTCAAGGCGTTGTTCCTTCCAGTCGCTTCGCGAGGCGACGGCCTTCAACACAAATAGCATTCGCAGGTTATTTCCGAGATGACGCTGCAAATGATTACTGCAATGTAGTAAAGTACGCGGTAGCGTAACTAAAGCTTTGGAAGACTGCCCGACTCGAAGATTCTTGACCATTCTTTATCCTCGTAGGACAGCGTTGCTCGTGTGTAAGAAATTTGTTTAAGCATGCTGTGTAAACTGTCCCTGTCAAACCCATTTAATATGATTTTTCTAAATCAATGTAAGAAGTTTGCACAAGTCGTAGGCTTATCGCTGTCGATTGTTGTTTTTTTTCGCGTAAAACTTTTATTTTACAAACTCTATTTTTTCGGTAATGCTAAAATAATCTATCTGGGGTCATTGAGGTATCTAGCACAATAGTATTAAATGTAATTTTAATGTGATTACATATAGCCAGACACGTGTTTCGGGAACACTCTTCCCATCTTCAGTGGTTCTACAATTTACAATTAAGTACATAAATAAAATACACATGTATTAACGTCAACAAAATCATATATAAACAGTGAACAGTAAAATAATTATTTAAAGAAGATGATGAAGATGGGAAGTGTGTTCCCGAAACACGTGTCTGGCTATATGTAATCATATTAAAATTACATTTAATACTATTGTGGTAGATACCTCAATGACCCCAGATAGTTTATCATGGAGTACCACAAAATCTTTGCTGCCACAACAGAATTTGCTAAAATAATGTTATATTCCTCGGTGCACGTGTTGTACCAGAAATTACTGTTCTGAAATTTAATTGAATTCTGGAAGACAAATGAAATATTGAATTATTTCAAATCAATGAATTAAAAAACGTTTTGTATAACAGGTATCATAGTAGTTTATTTCTCCTGTCTTAACACTGTTTTCGATTTTATATTTTTATGGTAAGAAAAATATGAGCAAAATGAGTCTACGGACAGCGGGAGAATTCGTGAAGAAATGTCTTGAAATCACTCATAACAGGGCTTATCGGGAAATCACGCCTTACTGTAATAATAATTAAAATCCAATCAAGCAATCGAAGGAACATATTCAAACATGCTTTTTGACAGATAATCAATTGCTCTCGTCTGCACCGCCTAGATAACTCTTAAGTTTCGTAAATACACGGGGAATAATCGATCTTTGCTGCCTTCTTAAACTTTTGCCTCCAGTTGACATACCAAACTCTCCGAACTCGCAATTTACAAAGCCATCCTTTTTTTTTTTTTTTTTTAATTGGATATTTAAGGTCGCATCAACATCTCAGGTCATTAGCGACCACTATTGCTGATAACGGTATTGTGGCGTCGTGGTAGCGAAATGACTACACAGACACGAGCTCTAGTTACAATATTTATTTACAGAATATTACACAGTATGTACAGCTCTGGGGTTCCGTTCGCAATCTACCTCCGCGACTCCACGCACCCTGCTCCCATCTCCTGGCTAGTGCATCCTCCACCCAGACGCTTTACCGCGCCGGTGTCCTGACACCCGGTGCTACGCACTCGCAGTGTCCAAGGAATGCACTACCGCCAACGGGCCGCAGTTGCGTCCGCACGCGAGGCGATCTCTAAACGAACTCCTCTTCCGGCCGGCTAGCTTCTGGCGGTCATGTCCCCCACCCCCACCCTCTAGCTTCTTTGCACGTGTGGGTGGCTCTGAGACCACATGGCCAGCCAGCCTCCCCTGACCGCCGGCGGGGGGTCAGGCCCTCAGCCCGGCCGACTTGCGTCCCGGGGTGTTAATGGCTCCCTTTTCAGTTGACAAAAGCTACTAACAGCTTTTGTCCTAGCCGACCGGATGCACTTCCCCTCTGCTAACTTTCTAAAGATGGTCGAACCTGGCCGCCATGTGGTGACGTTACAGACTCCTATATCCGCGGAAATGAATTTTTTCCGCAGGTGCCAACCACAGGACAAAAATTCACTAGTAACCTGTATTCTGGATTCTACATGGCCGTTTTGGCCTACAGGCTAAAGCAATTCTCTATACCTTTACTATTTTTTCTCCTAGCCATTCTAATCTAATGTCTCGACTGGAACGACCCCAGTTTTTTTCTGTCAGTACAAAGCAAGATTACAATTTCGTATTAGATCTATGTCATACACACATATGTACATTTATATATTATTTTCAATCTTAATTTAACTTACTATGATACACATGAATGACCTTGAGAAAAAAAAACAAAAACATATCAAATAAGCATACATGATTATACATTAGAAACATCTAACAACAAGACATTATGACATCAATAATTATAACCTTTGAAACAACGATTAAACTTGAACATAAATATAACTTCGACAAAGGAAAAAACAAAAAACAATACATATATAAGCACCTTTTGGATTTATATAATGCAACCGTTGCAAGGACCCCTACAGTGTGTCCTTCCGCATCATTGTGATCAGATCAGCCTTCTCAAAACATTCGACTCAATGCGTCGACATTTACATGTTCTTTCCCCTTTTTATGAATGATTTCAATGTTGTGGTATTGAATCATTAGTGACCACCTCATTAGCCTAGGATTTTTTCCAGAACAATTACTTAACCATACCAAGGGGTTATGATCAGTCTCAATTTTGATCTTTACTTGCCCGTCTAAATAATATTTCAGTTTCTGCAAGCCCCAAATTATAGCCGTACACTCCTTTTCCGTTGCACAAAATTTAATTTCCGAGTCAGATAATTTCCTACTTATGTACAATATAGGATGTTCTTTCCCCTTCCTCATCATTTTGAGCCAGAATTACGCCTATTCCCCGATCTGATGCATCACATTGCATAATAAAAGGTTTGCTGAAATCTGGAGCGTGTACTACAGATTCACTACATAGGGCGTCCTTTAGGGCTTTGAATGCATCATCACATTCTTGCGACCAATTTACTTTGCCTTGGCGTTCCCTCCCACGCAGTAAATCTGTTAACGGTGCCGCTTTTTCTGCAAATCCTGGAATGAACCTTCTATAATATCCTGCGAGCCCTAGAAAGCCCTGACTTGCTTTTGATTTGGGAAGCGGATACTCTTGGATCGCGTGAACCTTTGTTTGGGACTGGCCTCATTACGCCCCGCCCACAACGTATCCCAAGTACTGCACGGAATTCTAGCGAATTTACATTTAGTCGGCTGGATATGCAGTTTCGCCTTTTGATAATCTGAAATACTTCTTCCAGATGACGGATATGATCTTCCCAGTTATTACTAAAAATGGCAATGTCATCCATGTACGGTACAGCAAATGTACTACACGAATCTAACAAGGATGCCATCATGCGACTGCACTGGTAAGGTGCGTTTTTAATCCCAAAGGGAAGTCGTAATGGTCGATAAGTTCCGAATTTCGTCACAAAAGCCGCATAACGCTGTGCTCTCGGCGTGAGGGCAATTTGCCAATAACACTTTGCCAAATCAAGTGTGCTAATGATTTTGGCCGCCGCCACTGTCTCTATTCTTTCCTCCATGCTCGGTAAGGGGTAATACTCTGTCTTAATGCATTGATTCAGACGTCTGTAGTCAATACACGGCCGCGGCTTCCTTCCCGGTGCTTCTACTAAAATCATCGGTGATGTATAATCTGAATCACCTACTTCAATGATTTTATCCCGTAACATTTTTGTAATTTCTTCTTTCAGAATTTCCGACTGTCTAGGTGACATACGGTAGGGTGCACTTCTGACAGGTTTGGATTCGTCCATGATTTCGATATCCATTGTTACCATGTCAGTCAGACCAGGCTTGTCCGAGAATATCTCTCATATTTGAATACTATCTCTTCCAGCCTTTTCCGAAACTCCGGTTCGACATCTGTACCCTCGAACATCGCTTCTAACTCAAAATCCCTATTTTCTAGTTTCACGGCATATTTGTCCAGTTCATCTTCGTCTGGTTCGAACTCGGGTGCCTGTGTTGCCACGTAACTAATGTATTCCGTTCTCTGATGGTACCTTTTCAACATGTTCACATGGTATACACGGCCCTCTTTTTTCCCAGGTAACAAAACGACATAATTCGTTTCGGATATTTTTCTAACACCTCGCCGGGCCCGACCCACTGTACCGAAAGTTTCTGGGTTCTGTTCGGCGCTAACACTAGGACACGATCTCCTACAGCAAATGTGCGGTGCACTGCTTTTCGGTCATACCACACCTTTCTCTTTTCTTGCTCCTTAACTAATTTTTGATGAGCAAGCTCGCGCGATCTTTTGAGACGGTTCACTAATTTAAACACGTATTCGACCACGGAATTCTCTTCCTCCTCAGTTCCCGCAAGACGCTCATACATTAAAGTGATTGGAGTACGTAAGTTCCTGCCATACACAAGCTCGGCGGGAGTGAATCCTAAGCTTTCGTGCACAGTAGTCCGTAACGCAAATAAGATTGCCGGAAGCTGCTTTTCCCATTCCGTGCCCGCTTCCAAACACATAACCTTAATGAGTCTATTCATCGTTCGATGAACACGCTCTATTGCATTGGATTGAGGGTGGTACGGCGAACTCCTAACTAGCCGAATTCCGAATTTCTGTGCGAATTCCGCTGTCAGTATACTAGTAAAGCAAGTGCCTTGATCCGTTTGCATCTCTTTGGGGAATCCTATTCTACTAAATAATTCCAGTAGCGCATCAATAACCGTAGTAGATCTTAAATCCGTTATCGGGATTGCCTCCGGAAATCGACTAGCTACACAGATGGCAGTCAAGATGAATTTATGCCCCGTTTGCGATTCAGGAAATGGTCCGCATGCATCTACGTTTATTTTGCCAAATATTTCTGAGACAGGCGGTACTAAGGTAAGGTAGCCACGCACCTTGTCTCCCGACCTTCCCACCTTCTGACAACTATCACAAGATCTGATAAATTTTTCCATTTCCTGGAAACAATTCGGCCAATAAAAGTATTTAGCCATGCTATCCTTGCTCTTAGTGGTGCCTAATGTGCATTGGCTGTTTCATGACACAACTTAAGGACGGTACTTCGATATATTTCCCGGGACAACAATCATGTCGAATCTTTCTCCGCGTTTACTGTGTCGCGATCGAAATAACACTCGATCCTTAATGAAGTACGCGTCTTTTCCTTCTCTGGTACTCTATTCACGTACGCTTTGTATATTTCCTTCAGGCTATTGTCCCTTTGTTGTTCCGCCGCAAACGTCTCTCTGTCTACGCGGATTAATTCGATAACCTGAGGTTCAAGTTCCGTCTGACTTCCCTCTACGGCTTGCGGTGGCTCTAGCCCTTCTGTTTCGTGGGCCCCGTCCGGGAGAGCCTCCTCCGGTCGCTCACCTGACGGCGACTCGGATGCTACGTCCTCCCGAGCCTCGGCCCTGGCCGCGCCCGCGCGAGTTACCACGGCCCCAACCACTTGCGGCTCTACGTAACCTTTACGTATTTCATCGAGCAGCAGAGCAGTTCTGTTACTCAACAGATAGTAACCGATATCACATTCTTTTTTTACTACCGCTGCCTTCGTAACTACGGTTCCAAACGGCCCTTGAACTGTTACCTGCGCGACTGGCAAGTTCCGTGGTTCAGAGTCTAGTGGCTGAAATATCCAAACCGACTCGCCCGTCATGTGCTCATCTTTTACCAGCCGTTCATTTACAATATCAAAACTCGCACCAGTGTCTCTCAAAAGTTCCGATCTGATTCCGTTAATTAATCCGGAAACCGTGTGTGGGCGAAATAATTCACGCGCATCTTGGTCGGCCACATGACCAACCTTCTCCCCGGTTCGTGCACCTGGACAGTCCCGCTTAAGGTGTTGAGTCGAGCCACAAGAGAAACATTTCCGTTTGCTCGGCTGATCGAAATCTATTCTTACTTCACCCTTCTTATCATATGGCTTCGCACTATGCTTCTCCGAACTCGGGGTAATATCTGCAACTGGTTCTGCCTTCTTACCGTGCTTTGGAAACGAACTCTTCCATCCTGCCCTATTATTTTCATAATTATCTAATTTTCTGGCGAAGTCCAACGCAACTGTAAATTTACCCCATTCGTCTATAAAATGTTCCCTGATCTCGGACGGAACCCGCCGCTTCATTTGATCGGTAACAATTAGATCAAGAAGAGCTTCAAAGGTAGATATTTGCAATCCCGCCACCCACTGCTTACAATAATTGTGCAACTCTCTCGCGTACACGTTCCAAGTGGTACCGGTCTGCTTCATATGTTTAGTAAATAGTTGCCTAAACTTTTCCGCATTAAACTTATACATTTCTAATAATTTTGATTTTATCTCGGTATATTCGGTCGCATTTCCCCGACCTTCAATCATAAGCCATGAGTTGACTTGGTTCGGCAACAACCCCATAAGATTGATTACCCAATCTTCTTCCGGTACGCCCAATTGATTGGCTTGTGCTTCGAATACACTTAAATAAGCCGTGATGTCATCCTTTTCGCCTCTAAATTTATCCATTACATGATATAACTTAATGTGCGCTTTAGAATTTGCCTCCGTACCTGCTTCGAATTAGTCGTCGTCTGCCTCGTTAGCCTCAACTTCTCCAGTTCAAACTCCTTGCTTCTCGTTCCTTCCTCTCCTTTCTCTTTCTCTTTCCACATTACCTAGAATGATCTGTTTGAGACTGATCACTGTATTCTCATTACTTACAGACTCTCCTAATTGGCGATAATATCTTGACAATTAT
The DNA here is from genome assembly GCA_964035755.1 of Teleogryllus oceanicus. NCBI lineage: Eukaryota > Metazoa > Arthropoda > Insecta > Orthoptera > Gryllidae > Teleogryllus > Teleogryllus oceanicus. The sequence goes on along the minus strand of CAXIVR010000014.1, from coordinate 21,762,996 downwards.
TCGCTAATTCTTTAACAAATTCTTCCTCGTAATGAACACTATCTAGAATTATCTGTTTGAGACTGATCACTGTATTCTCATTATTACAGACTCTCCTAATTCTCTCGCGACCTGCACCAGACAGTCTTTCCGGTACTTTGCTAAAAATGCCATTATGCCTGATTCTGATCGCTATGAATGCCGAAGGCTACACTTACGTACGGTGTCCTTGATGTCCCTGTATCGGCGTCGGTTGGCTTGGCGTCGTCCTTCCTTCCTGTCCGGGATGGCTCTTTCTTCGGTCCGACGATCCAGTCTCTGCCCTTCGATGCCTTTACGATTTAAATAACCCCGTGCGTTACTACGCCGGCGAGCCCTCGAAAGTTCATCCAAGTACCGATATACGAGTCTATCGTAACCGCATACTTCCTCCCCCAGCCTGGGTATTTATGCCGCTGCACTATTAAAATTTGTTAACTAATTTTAACACAGCTTCCCCTTGCCTGGGTTCGTTGACCGCTGCCACCATTTAAATAACCCCGTCTGTGGCGTCGTGGTAGCGAAATGACTACACAGACACGAGCTCTAGTTACAATATTTATTTACAGAATATTACACAGTATGTACAGCTCTGGGGTTCCGTTCGCAATCTACCTCCGCGACTCCACGCACCCTGCTCCCATCTCCTGGCTAGTGCATCCTCCACCCAGACGCTTTACCGCGCCGGTGTCCTGACACCCGGTGCTACGCACTCGCAGTGTCCAAGGAATGCACTACCGCCAACGGGCCGCAGTTGCGTCCGCACGCGAGGCGATCTCTAAACGAACTCCTCCTTCCGGCCGGCTAGCTTCTGGCGGTCATGTCCCCCACCCCCACCCTCTAGCTTCTTTGCACGTGTGGGTGGCTCTGAGACCACATGGCCAGCCAGCCTCCCCTGACCGCCGGCGGGGGGTCAGGCCCTCAGCCCGGCCGACTTGCGTCCCGGGGTGTTAATGGCTCCCTTTTCAGTTGACAAAAGCTACTAACAGCTTTTGTCCTAGCCGACCGGATGCACTTCCCCTCTGCTAACTTTCTAAAGATGGTCGAACCTGGCCGCCATGTGGTGACGTTACAGTATGGTAACTATGAGGATGAAACGATATGGTGATGATAAGGGGTGAAAGGACGAACACAAATACAACCATGCCCGAGGCGGGACTCGAACCCGCGACCCTTCGGTCCGAGATCACTACGACACTACTGCCTTAGCGATCTCGGCCACCGGGCCGACAAAGCCATCCTTTACTTAAAGATCTATGCTCGCTTTTGTAATCTTGTATCAAAAAAGTTTATTTATTTATTTATTTATTTATTTTACGTCAAAAAAACAGTTAAAAACTGCGTATGACGTGCTATGGGGAAAAGTGAATTGTGTGCACATTTTCAAAATTCTGTGATCCCTACACTAAGTCATATACTACTTAAATTTTGAATTTTGAAAGGGAGAAAAAAAACAAAACAAAACCTCCCATGTAGTAAAATCTATTTTCAAGGATAAATAAGCAATAAATTTTGGCTCTTATTACTTCCTGCCGCGACAACATGGAAACGATAATTTGGAGAATTGTATTTCCCACTGAATTCTAGAAGACGTGCACAGAAAATGAAGTTACATTTATGTCCAGAAGCAAAACAAGGGGCCATCTCAGCATTTGCTCAATGGATCAGGGAAACTGGACGAAAAACCTGATCGAGATGGGGGTCATTGACCCGGAAGCTGCAGTACAATTGTTGTTACAGGTTGTTTATACTCATTTATACAGTCCAAATGGTAAATAATGCATTATGTATAATTGTTAAAATTAATGTTACTTTTCTTGTGATGCTCAGTATAGTCTCTAATTGTATAGAAAGTTGTTGGGCGCGTTCCATTGCCTCATTGTCCTCTGGGCCGGTGCTTGGCTACACTGTCAGAAATGTCATTAAATTTAAAGTAGATTAATGTATTGTTCATGAAATTTAATGTAACCTTGCACATTAAACAGAATACGCATTATAATATATTTGTACATTTACATTATAAGAATACGTCTGAACCGGTTCTGATCAGATTTACTCTATTATCACTATTACTTTGGTTCTACCTACTACCGTACTCGTGCATGAACTTCCGCATGTTATACCCAGCTTAAAACAGTAAGTCCCTTCAAGATCACGAGTTGGCAGATCAATTTCCAAACTTTCTTTATAAATACAATAGAAGAAAAATATAAAAATAGGATAAGTTTTACAACATGACAATTTATTGATGGTGTTGGAATATTATATAAAACGTCACAAAAATTATATATGTGAGTCTACAAATATTTTATTTTGTAGTTTAGATTTGTTTATTGCTTTTAGTAAAAGTGAAAGTTTAGAAGCTGAAATTTGAAATTAGAAAAATGTAATTATTTGTGGAAAACTGAGCGAGGAAATCCGGAAATTTCCCAATGGGGGTCACGAGAGGACAGGGCTATCGGAACGTGGCCGGGTAGAGCATGACAGGGTGAAGGGCGGAGAAGGGATTCAGTGGAAGGGATAGCGGTAGGTCCCGCCGCAGAGCATGAAAATATTGAATTCCTCTTACTGTAATAAATGCCCGAGCAACGCCGAGTACTTCAGCGAGTAATGAATAAAAGTTAAGGTGTTGGTTTGGTTTTGCTTTGTTTTTTTCGTGTTTCCGGGCGCGTCAAATGCTTTGGTCATTAGTCCCGTTAGTGTAGCGTATGTTTTTCTCGGGAGATGGCGGTGATGTTCCCCCGCTGGATGACGAGATCCGGCGCCGACCTACCGTCGGCAACTGGGGTTTTCCCCTGACCAGGACTCTCCCACCAGCGGGACAGCGCCCCAGTTGGGACAAGCTCTAAGCTCCCGACTGGTCTCCCGGAATATGTGGTAGTGTAGTGCATGTTAGTGTAAGTGTGTGTGTGTAAGGGGAGAGGATAGGATAAGGAAGAGGAAGGAAAGATCGCGCGCGGTCCGTGGCCCGTTTGGTAGGGTACTGCTCCGGCATTCGCCTGGTGTAGATCGGAGAAACCACGGAAAACTACCGGTCAGAACAGCCGGCCGCTAGAATTAGCCGCCAGCCTAGCCGAAAAGCTAGTGTCGAAAATCCTGCCGCCGTGGGGAGTGGGAACCTAGGACCTCCCGGTCAGAGGCGCTGCAGTGACCTCAGTTGATGCACTGAGCTACCGCTCCCGGTGGTAAGGTGTTGATTTCCTCCATTGCTGCTAGAAGTGTCTCCCGTTCCCCATTCCGATGATCCGGCCGTCGCGCCGTCCCTGAGAGAGTGACAAGCAGCCCGTGGCGCCTGCAGTGACGGCGCCATTACCGCGTGCGTGCACGGGGCGCCAACACGCGCTGGCGACGCCTCCCTCCCCCCCGACCACGCCCCCTTCGCACCGCTGCCGCCACATCTCGCCACTCGACTCCCAGCCACTTGCAATTCCACCCTGAGGGCCCTCACATAAGCTACGTGGCTGTCCACGAGACGCCCACGTCCTAGTCAGAAGTGCCAACGTTTCGGCCGCACTTCTGCGACCTTCCTCAGGGCGAAATGCCTGTTGTTTCCTCTCCGTAATGGAGGGTCAAATGAGAGCGAAGGCTTCTGCTGCCGGAGTCAGTAGCTACTTGGCTGCACATACACACTTACAGTAACGTGCACTACACTACCACATGGGCGGTGCCTCGCTGGTGGGAGAGTCCTGGTTAGGGGGAAGTCCCACTAGCAGACGGTACGTCGGCGCCGGATCTCGCCATCCAGCGGGGGAAGATCACCGCCATCTCACGAGGAAAAAACGTGCACTTCACTTACAGAACTAATGACCTAAACTGTTGTCGAGCCCGGAAACACCAACACACCAACCCACCAATCCACCATCCCACCAACCAACCCACCAACCCACCAATCCACCATCCCACCAACCAAGCAACCAAGCAACCAACCCATCAATCCACCATCCCACCAACCCACCTATCCGCCATCCCACCATCCCACCAACCAACCACAACAGTGGCGCGCGCCCCGCGCCGGGGGTTCCCACACGGCGGCGACGGCGGCCGGGTCGTTAGCTCCCCAGATACACGCGCTGGCACGCGCGCCGCGACTCGCCGGAGCATTCCTTCGCGGTGTCCGCGCCGGCAGGGCTGCACAGCCGCGCCTGCGCACACGCCCGATTCCTCACGAAAACAGCCAATGGGATCCAACGCCTCTTTTACATTATTCATAGTTCCTCGTCGGTTCTGATGAAGGACGGACGGACTGTATAATTTTTACAGAAAATTTACGCGTTGCATTGAATTCAATGATCTCTTATTTCACGTGACGAGACTCAGGCCATCCGTCTCACTACGCAAATTTCGCTACGCTCCTTTCACCATCTACCGGAGAAAGAATTATGGCTCGAGCGATGAAACAGACGATTTAAATTTAGAACAGAGTATTTCTTGAAGCTTGAAGATCTTTTACATGCAGTAGATCTACAGCATGGGAGCGCCGGCTTTACTTCTCCTTTGAAGGAACTGGAACGAAGGATGCTTTCGCCCTTAAAAATCCACGACTTTCAATTGGGTTTGAACCCCCAAACTTCCGTATGACATTCTAATTATAACTATAACCATGGAATCCGTGTATCTATACGCTAACCGCTATACCACCGAACATTCATTTTCGGTACAAATTTCATCCAGTTTGATTATGGCGCTCGCGGCGCCACTTTTCGGAACTTTGTCTTGTTTGCTGTGCGTGTGGTCATCAGCATCTTTTCATCTCTATTACGGGCAGAAAACGAAATGACCGTGTAAAACGCAGCAATTCGTTTACGCAGTTGCGATACGAAAACAGTATCGCGTAGAAACGAATGTTCATATTCTACCCATTTTCAGAACAGAAAAATGATGTGAAAGTAGCCGAGTAATACGGGCTTAAAAGATTTTCAGATTTTACCGTTCCGTTCTCACGTCTCCCACAAGCTGTCCCGAATATACGAATTCACCATTTTAACGTTCATTTGGAGAAAAAATTGCCCTTTGATTCTTCGAGTATCATTTAAATCACTGTTGTTAATTTAATACGTTAAACCTGTGAAGTCAATTGTTTGATCTACTACTTCTTTGTCGGGGACATTGTAATAGACTGTATTCCGAAAGTGATGAGAGCGATTAAGTATCTTTTAGCAGTCACTTGTCTTTTCCAGGCAGTAATAAATTAACACCGAATGAACTGGATATGGAATGATGGTGTATGTCAACGGTAGGAGATAACATCTTGATACGCGGACATTAAACCTGCAGCCCTGGGTTCATCTTTGCAGATTTTCTTAGTGCGTTGTCTGATTTTTGCATGTGAAAAGGCTGTGCAGGAAGACGTGTCGGATTATTAATGAAGCTGCAGAGGAATGCAAGGCAACGTGTAGATAAAAGATCACTTATGCAAATGTACCCACTCGCAGCGCCTATCTTGGCGCATTGAAAGGCACAATCGCATATTCAAATGGCATTACTCAACACACTGTGGAAAGGATATCTGGTTCCTTACAGAGCTACGTCTGACGCCTTACATATTTGAACAGGTCCAATTGTTCCAGAATTACAAGGGATCATAGAGAGCACATTTAAGAAAGGATAATGTCCTTATGAAGAGAAACAGGACAAAAAGAAGAGAACAATAACAGAAAAATTTCTAATGGTGTAAGTAAGAAGATGAAACCATTAAAAATTAAAATTGAACGAAATAAATAAATTGCTCAGTGGAAACCGCCAGTTATCCACTCGGGGCAAAAACTGCTAAGAGAACGAGTATAAGAAATTACTTTTTTGAAAATTAGTTATTATTATTGAAGTCTGAGATGTGTTTTAAATACTTAGTAACATGATGTCTTATTTGAAACAGAAGAGAAAACTGAAGATTGGTGCAAAACTCATATTAGATTTTTGAGACATAAGTGTTCCAGGGACCATTTTTAAATATTTCAGCGTTAGTTGTGCAAAATATACTTTAAATATTCCATTGAACACGTACATAGAACAAATCTCCATTCATGGCAAATGTAAAGATAACTCAAATAACTTCTCAAAACAGCAAAGCTGTCTGTTGGCTATTCATGTGCTTATTTCAATCAGTAAATCTGCTTTTCTTCTTGGCACACAATAACTTAAAGTATGGTTACGGCTCTACGACAGCGATATCTATATGCAATGATGCGCATAAAGTCGTGGTCACCACCGCGAAAGATCCATCTTCGTAGGAAAGTTGAATATCGACATTTCATAACGGTCCACATCAGTGGCGTAGCTTAAGTTGTCACCCGGGGCAAAATTAATGGTGCTACCCCCTATATTAAATATAAAAATATCTATTTCTGAATAGTTTATACATTATTTAATAAAAATACTAGTATATTTGCACGATATTAAATATAACTTGTAGATTATTTTATCAAGATTAACGATAAGATAAGATAAAGTAATCGGCGAAATCGACACTCTTGGACCACTGAAGAGTTGGAGCTCACTGCTTCGTTAAGCGTTTTACCTTACATTACTTATTTACTTTCTTAGTATATATGATTTAATTGTATAACTATTAAATTAATATGTGTGTATATATATATATATAATTATATACATTTATTGTATATTATATGTATTATATTTATTGTATATTATGTATATTATATTTATTGCATATTACGTATTTTATATATTATATGTATTATATATGCATGTGTTTTTTTAAATAAATCATTAAAATTATATAATTCCTACTATAAAATGTTATAATTGATGTCACCGGTGGCGCACCGCCCCCTAGCTAAGCCACGCCTCTGGTCCAGATCCGAAACCGCTGCCTGGGCGATGGCGACATTCTCGGCCGCAAGCGAGTGAGATAATTCGGGCGGACGGCGGGCGCGCCGGGGTGACGGGGTGTCAGCTTCCGTGCGGGGCTCCTGCTGCGCGCGGGACGCCTGCAGGTCGTTAACTCCAGCGGCTGGGGGTTGGCAACGGCGCGGCCTCTTGGCATACCCCAGGGGCGCAGGCGGCCGTATAAATCGCGCTTCTCGAGTGCTACTGCCGAAGCAGGATCGTGTAATGATCGCTGGAATCGGAGAGCCAAGTGTTTGCAGGCGAAGTTCACTGGCGAAGTAACGAACATGTTTGCGTCGTTCACGGGACGCGGAATGCTGTAAAATCCTTGAACTATTTCAAAGCTACTTGGCAGAGTGTAAGGCTGGCTTGTACTTCCTTTCTTTTCTTCGTTTTATTCCTTTCTCTTCTACGTTTACACGTGTTTTTCTTTCTGCAAGGCTTCTTGCACATCTAATTTTCTTTCTTTTGCTAATCAAACCCTTCTTTTTCTTACCCTTTTTCTTCGTCTACAGTTTGTTCCTTAGGCCGATCATTACAATGTTTAGTTGGATTTTGATTTAGTTGATGTATAGTTGTTACTTTTTTGCCAGAAAATTAGAAAATAGAATTTTAAAAAATCCATTTTTTTCTTATTAACAATTTTCTTAGTCCGGTTCCGTTATTTGAAAGACATTATCATATTCAGGAAACACTATCCAAATATCTTGGCTAATTTCTTTACCGAGATAATTCTCCTTTTGTTCTCACAATATCCCTATTAGTGATCTTAAAAGATGAAGACTCGATAACCAATTACTGGAACGATGATTCTAATGAGTGCACGCTTTTCTGGCTTGTGACGTCACAGGCAGTCACGTTCGTGGAGTTGGAGCTGCCGGGCTTCGTGCCTGCAGTGGTAATTGCTCCGCGTGCATTTTCGCAGAAGTGTAGCTGTTGCTATCATTATTACTGGAAACGTTACTATGAAACCCTTGGCCGTTTGTTCTCAGGAACAGTCCGGGATTACAGACTGAAATAAACTGCCTGTAACGTCGTAGACGAACTAAACTATCATATGTAGAATAAAATTTTTCAGATCTTACAAGGACAGAACTCGAGGTAAATTTTACAATTGTTTGTAAACAGGAAAATTGACATACATCCCCAAAATCATAAAAGCAGTGATGACCATTCAATCCACAATAATTCAGGTGATAACGTACTCACTTATTATATCGGCTGAAGGTGTATTGATGAACATTTTCAGGAGAAATCCAGAGAAAATTGAATTTTCTTAATGCATCCTGAATGATGGCCAAAAAGCAGTGATTCTAAAGTTCTTGAACTAACGAGAGTCCCAAAATCGGACATGAAGAAAAAGCGAATCTCTCCCAGCGTAAATTGCCGAGAAAACTCATAAGTAAAATGTAACAATAATGTTTTATGTGGTGGCGGGGTACATGCCAAACTGTATTCATCGATAACATTAAATCTTTCTCTCACTAGTTTTACGAGCGCAGATATTTATCTTAGCAAATTAATAACTTGAAAAAGTATTCCTGATAACTAAATTAGGAAATCTATTTAAGTCGAGCAGTCCCTAGCACCCAGGCGAGGTTTAATAATTCCTTCAGAGGAAGCCAAGACCCAAAAAGCACGAAACATTGCTCATTCATTATTCTCACTGAACTTGCTTTTTGTATCCTCTCCATTGAACGTTCGTTATTTAAAGGATTTTTTTCTTAAATACCGACATAATAATCTATTAACTCAGAGTAATGAACAAAACAGGTTCTGCTGTTATAAACTTCCAGGGCGTGTGTGTGTGTGTGTGTGGGGGGGGTCGAATATGTTCACTTTTTGACAAAGAACCTGTGGTAGACCAATGAGCACTGCACGACAAGTTGCCTTCCAATCAGGGAATATGTTAAGTACATAACTTCGTTTTATTGACTAAGTACGAATTTGGTAATTAGGATCGATTGCCTGACTGTGCCGTCTAGCTACGGTGTCCCGCATGCCTGGGCCGAGTTGAATTCCCATGCTTACGGGGTAAGAGAGGCATGCGGCTTACATCGTCAGTCTCACCCCCTATAATCTATATAACATTTATTTTGAAGTACTCTGTGTTCAGTTTTATGTCTTACGAACAAATAAATAATTTTTAAAGTGTTATAGAGGAATACACTGATTGACAGAGTAATATATGACTGTGCGTAAACTGAATTGCAAATACAAACCTTGTCAAGTTACAGACTATTAATTTACAACTCAAGCTGCATCATCGTCAGTGGCAAGAGGAATGGCATATATTTGTTTCCGCGCGCAGCAATGGCCGATGTGGCGTTCGCGCCATTGTCGTGCGTGCATTAGAAACATGTCGTTGACCTCGGTGGTGTTTACGCAGCAGTTTGACGGGCTGCCGTCGCCGCAGCTCCGTTCCTTGGCGTGGCTCGTGGGGCGAGGGCCCGTTTCGCAACGCACCCGCGACCTCCTCGAGGCGTCGCTGTGTCAACGCGGAGCGGAAATTAGAGGCCGCGGGCTAACAGACACACTTGTGTGTGGCCTAAGTGTGTTGTCTGACACCTCCGGTGTTGCGTCGCGGTGCCGTGCCGTGCCGTGCGTGCTGGCGAATTACGCATCGGCGGCGCGGGGGCGGCGGCGAGGGTGGCGCTGCGTGGTGGCGGCGATGCGGGGGCGGGGACAGTGGGGGGGCGGAGGCGGCGACACGACGGCGATGTGGAGGCGGGTAGGCGGCGGCGGGGGCGGCGCGGAGGCGGGGATGACGGCGGCGGCGGGGACAGCGCTGGAGCGGAGGCGGTGAGGCAGGCGGGGCGGGGCCGGCGGCGGGACCGCGCAGGGCGGAGTCGGCGACACGATGGCGAGGACAACGCGGGGGCGGCTAGGCGGCGGCGAAGGCGACGCGGTGGCGGTCGGGGCCTTGGTGGGCGGCGGCGGGGACGGCGCGGGGCTAAGGCAATGGCGGCGGGTTGGCACGTCAGGCAGGGGTGCGGGGAGCGGTAGCGGGAACGCCGGCGTGGGCGGGGACGAGGGGGCGGCGGCGGTGCCCTGGTGGCCCGGTGCGTGTGTACGCCACGCATGTCGATGCCGCACCAGCCACGTGAGGCTGTTTGTCCTCTTCACGCACGCGGAGGTCGAGTCACCCGCTGCGGTCGGGCTGCCGCTAGGCCGCGCTGGTTGTCGTGAACGGCGCCGCGCCTTCTTGCGGAGGGAAAGCAAATGATGAATTTCTTTGGTTATTGTAGGACTGTTAGATTAAATTAGTTTTATAAGGCGCAGGAAGTACGAAAAGGAATCATCCACAATTGTAGAAGACGAATTAATTTTTAATTTTTCATCACTTGCTTATTAGGTAATTATATTTTGTACACGATGCTTTTACGAAATAATTATTTTATGAGAGTTGTACTGCATTTGTAACGCTCATTTATAAAACTTGTAGTGTACAATTCCCCACTTCCTTATTTCGTAGCTCTATAATTCCATAGTTTCCGTCTCTATAGCCTTTTTAGTGGGAAACTCACTTACCAGGAACTAAGTGTCAATCAATATCACAGAATGATATATTGAAATTTTACGAAAAAACAAGACATTATGAACAATTTTTCGACTGCCACCTTTTGATTGAAAAAATGTGTGAAGTCTTTGTGAAAAAAAATCACATATTTTTTGAAATAATACGATTCTTCTACTGTTCTTTTGGTGTACTAATCCAAAGGATATCATTTGAATATCTGATGAATTGTTCTCAAAAATACTTTTTATATTTATTTCAAATCGAAGAAGCAAATCCACTGCTTTTCATTACACGCGTATGTTCCGTTCTTTAAAGTTAAATCGACAGTGCTCTAGAATGTGTCATTCGAGGGGTGAGAAAATGTGTAGAGTTGTTTCCTTTACTCAGAACGCATTGCTCTATCGACAGTTTCCATCAACACAAACCATGCACATGCAAAGTAACGGTCATAAAAGTTTTATTAGAATAATTTATTTTTATAAACATATTGTACGAAAGAACCTTTTTCAATTTTAGTAATCTAATATTTTAGTCAGTTTTTTATGTCAATGTTTTTATCTGGCATTTTAATTATGCATCTTTCTTGAAAATTACATAGGAATTTTAAATAAAACAATCGCTAATTTCTTGAATTTTTTTCTAACGGTTGTTTACATTTCACGACCCCTCGTATTAAATGTGTACTACTATCCTCTACGTTACAAGCCAAATTGAAACGAACTTTATACGAGATAACATGTGATATGACTTCAACACGCGTCATATTGAGTCGTGATTCATTGTGAATTGTAAAAAAAATACACGGGTCTTTAAGATCTTTAGTTACAGTTTACAGCCACCCCTGTTTACACTAACCATATATTACACAAATGAGTTTCCTCTGAGAACATAAATTTTTCTGCATATGACATTCATTACACAACAAACATAATGCGCCTGACACACACCGAACCTCTGAGAGAATTGCACTACACAAGCGACGTGAAACGCCATTTTTAAACGAATGAGGCTGTCAGGTTCCCCAAGCCATACAACAGGCCTCCCCAACAGTAGGAATTGGAACGTCGAGATCGCAACCGCCGTATCCAATGACAGTGTGTGGCCGACTTGACCCCGCCGTCACGAACCTACTTAAAATCCCATTATCCGGTCGTTGTGCGGCTGCAAAGAGCATCGCCCGGTAACTGACGCGGCGCGGCGTCTCGCCACACACACCTGCCGCCCCGCCCGCCCCGCCCCCCTCTCGGCCACGCCCGGCACTCAGCGGAAGGCGGCTCTTGACGTATGCAAATGCGCTTGCGAAGACGCGCGCGACAGGAAGAAAGCAACTTTTTTCGGGCGCCCGCGCGCGCGCAGTGGTGGGCGTGTGAGTGGGGACAAGGCGTGGGAGACGACACGGCGGGACGGCGGGGGGGGGGTGAGGTGAGGTGAGGCTAGAAGGGGGCGGGGCGGCGCGGGGCGGCGCGGGCGGCGCGGGGGCGGCGCGGGCGGCGCGGGGCGGCGCGGGGCGGCGCGGGGCGGCGCGGGGCGGCGCGGGCGGCGCGGGGGCGGCGCGGGGGCGGCGCGGGGCGGCGCGGGCGGCGCGGGGCGGCGCGGGGCGGCGCGGGGCGGCGCGGGGCGGCGCGGGGCGGCGCGGGGCGGCGCGGGGGCGGCGCGGGGGCGGCGCGGGGCGGCGCGGGGCGGCGCGGGGCGGCGCGGGGCGGCGCGGGGCGGCGCGGGGGCGGCGCGGGGGCGGCGCGGGACAGTGCGAGTTGTGTGAGGGGGGCGAGCCTTGCGACGTGGGTGGGCGGGCGTCATTTGTGCTTTGCGCTCTGGAGCTGTCATTCGGAGACTGTGTGAGCAGGGAAATAGTATTTCACCAGTTTCTCTCTGTCTTAAAGGTGTGATAAGGTCCCCAGGCCCGAAAAGCCCTCAGTACAAATAATTGAACGATTTAATGTTAATTGTAGTAACGTAATATTTTTGGTTAAAAGGTGAGAAATGCATTGAAAAAAAAAAACAAAAATTTTGATGGTTCATCAACTTTGGTAATTAAAATTTCATCGAGGACACTCTCCGAATAGATGCGAATATGAATCTGAGTTGAACAAGACCACAATTGTTGGTGCAATAATTCTGCAAATTTACAAAGTTCTTGAGGACAAACTAGTCTGGCGCCGGTGTGAGGAAGACATGTTTTCTGGAAGCTAGCAATCACTATACATTGAGTGTCACTATCAACTATACATCTACGCTTACTACACCGCAGTCAGTGTTGTAGCGTAAGTGAGTTTGTTTTGTTACCCTATCAAATGACTTTTTATCGTGTTGCATGCTTGTTATTTTATGCCCCAAATTTTGTTTATCTTTTGAAAAAAGGAAGTTATGCGGCTTAAAGTACCTAAATGATTACCCATGAACATTACGTATCTAAAACTTAATGAATATTTTGTAATGCAATGGGAGACTTTATTGTTATTGACATGCTTAACCTCATATCAATGACGATGAACAGATCTTTAATTTCTTAAAATCGACTGGGATAGCTCAATAATAGTATCCCTTAAAGATGCGGTGTTGGTGAAGCGGAGATCCAAGGTTCAGAACCCGGAGTGTAGATCATATTTGAAGTTACAGTTACACACTAAGTATATTGAATTCATCCACTTTCCAAATGATAATTATTGCAAATTCTTTCTTCGGTCAATACCAGGCGAAAGCAGGAGTTATTCCTTCACAAACGGGCGCAATCATTCGCGATCTTCTCTTCCTCATTGGCGTCTCCTCCTCCCTCCCTTACAGACTCACACACTTTTACATGCACTTAACTCCCATACATATCGGGAGACCATTAGAGCTGGTCCCTGGTGGGGTCGTGACGCGTTGGTGGAGATACTAGGAGTGGAGAACCTCTGCGAGTGAGGCCGACGTCTTTGCGAAGTGCCAAGAAGTTTCCGTGCGCGAGTGGCGTGGAAGGAGAGGCAAGTGGCAGGCGAGCAGCAGCTGCAGTTGCACAAGGACGCCAAAGCTGTGGGCGAACCGGCCCCGCGCCCGGAGAACGCCACCCCGCCCCCTGTTGCTCCGCTGCGCCCCGTCCCGTCCCGTCCCGTCCGTCCGTCCCGTCCGTCCCGTCCGTCCCGTCCGTCCCGTCCGTCCCGCCCCGTCCGTCCCGTCCCGCCCGTCCGCCCGTCCGCCCCGTCCCGTCCCCGTCCGCCCGTCCGTCCGTCCGTCCGTCCCGTCCCGTCCCGCCCGTCCGCCTCCGTCCCGCCCCGTCCGTCCGTCCCCCCGTCCGCCCCGTCCTCCCCGTCCGCCCGTCCGTCCGTCCGTCCCGTCCCGTCCCGTCCCGTCCCGCCCGTCCGTCCGTCCGTCCCGTCCGCCCCGTCCGCCCCGTCCGCCCGTCCGCCCTCCGTCCCGTCCGTCCCGTCCCGTCCGTCCGCCCGTCCGCCCCGTCCCGCCCCGTCCGCCTCCCGTCCCGTCCGTCCGTCCGTCCGTCCGTCCGCCGTCCGCCCGTCCTCGCCCGTCCGCCCCGTCCTCGCCCCCGTCCGTCCGTCCCGTCCCGTCCCGTCCCGTCCGTCCCGCCCGTCCCGTCCCGTCCGTCCTCGCCCATCCCGTCCATCCCGTCCCGCCTCCCGTCCGCCCGTCCGCCCGTCCCTCCCGTCCGCCCCGTCCGTCCCGTCCGCCCCGTCCGTCCGTCCGCCCCGTCCGTCCGTCCGCCCCGTCCGCCCCGTCCGTCCGTCCGTCCGTCCGCCCCGTCCGTCCGTCCGTCCCGTCCGTTCCGTCCGTGCCCCCCACGTGTCTCGTCCTCCCCGTCACGTCCCCTCCGCCCTCCGTCCGTCCGCCCGTGTTCTTCCTGCCCCCAACCCCCCCTTTCTGCCCTCTGCGCCTCGCCCCTACTCGCCCCTACTGGCGCCCCCCGCCCCTCCGCCCGCCCCGGCCCGCCACGCCCCGCTAGAAAAACACAAGTAGTGAAAATTGTTAATGAGACAGTATTAGATGTGATCTGTATCGGAGAAACCAATGTTTCAAATCAATTTTTCAAGCTTTTCGCAAAAAGTAATAATATAAGAACTGAAACTCACTCAAAGCTTTTCAAGCAGTATCCAATGTAGTAAGCAGCGCTTATCAAGCAGCATAAGCAGCGCTTCATAAATAGCACTTCCTGCCTAGTAACCATAGTAACGTTGCTAAATGCCCCTCAGTAACGTGGAAAAGACTGTGTATATATACGAATATATGGGTGTTAATTTGTAAATATCAGCATTATTTTTATTGTGGATGAGGTTTTTTCAACGGCTAACAAATCGTTCGCTGTCTTAAAATACTACAAAAATAATCAACGGTAAAAATAAATAATTGTAGTTCTGACAGTGCGATTTTCTTTAGGATTCAGAAAGCAGAAAAAAAGGTTCATTTCGGGCTAATGATAATGCTTAGAAAAGGTAGAGGCAATTAAAAACGTTTGGGTACAGTCATAACGAAACAATGCCTGGTTACACCATGAAAGGAAACGCAAGATCTGAAGTGTCTGTTGATATGTTCGTAGCTGTTGGAACGATTTGAGAGTTGTCGTTTCCAGCCTAGCACCTCCGTAGCACACGTTTCTATGCTCGCTCGATGTGCGCACAGTTCGTGTGGAGGTGACTCGTAATCGACGTGTTTCGCCGGGAGTAATTACAAGCTGCCGGTCACGCGGGACGTCGAGGCGGTGAGGGGCAGCTGCGGAATGTGCATCGCTCGGCAACCAGGCGGCGCCACTGGCGGGCGTACACCGACTGCATCCCGCGGTCTCCTTTTCATAAGCTGTTTACCTACCTTCCAAAAAGACATAGCCCGACTCTATCGCGTACTGTTTTCCTCTGTAATATCATTGATTTCTTCGTTTTCTCTCTGTAATATGACGATTGATATCTTCGTTTTTTGTGGTCTCCTTAGAATCGCATTGATCGATTGTACGTATATTATACTCTTCTGTCTGTTTTCAAGAAACATTCGCACGTCGTTTTATAGCACTGCCAACGATGAAAAACACCGCTTAAAAGTTTGTGGAAAACAAAACATGAAATCACCTATCACGAGCATCTTCTTACCTCGCTGACGTAACATACACAATTCCGAAGATTCTGCCATGTTCACCTGTGTTCGAGGTTTTCTGTGGACTTGTTGGAGAACATTTATATGGCTAGTTAAGAATTCAAACTTAACTAAAATATTTTCTCGTGCCCAAACACCGAATGAACGAACCGGGATGCAGTCGGGCTATGCCTTCTCACGTAACGAAAAGTGAAAAGGGATTAGCTGGGAAGCGTGGATGAGGGAAAATTGATCCCGGGATGCAGTCGGACAAGTCCCGTACCTCTGGCATCCTCATAGGTCCCTTGCATTTCAAATATCTCGAGAAAATTAAAGATTTGACAAATACAATTTTTGTATGTGTTTACGTGTTATTTCTTCGTTAAAAGAACTTTGACAATTTTTGTTATAAAGTTTGCTAGCTTAACAAAAAAATGCAATTAGGGAAATACTTAATGAACTTCACATTAGTTAATTTTAGCATGTTCCAGAAATCTATTAACGATAACAACGCATTTTCAATTTTAAAATAAATTGAAATTGCAGCGAAAAGTTTAGGAAGCAATTTGAGTCACGATATTCACATAGAAAGCTTGTCAGAACTCGGGTGTGAGACTTTTTTTCTCTAATAATGTTTTGGCTTGAGTGTGTGAACTTGCAGGCAGTAAGAGTAAAACATGAGTGACATACTGTTGCACACACTCACCTACTTTGCTCAAGCAAGAGACCCGGTGCGTCATCAGAAGCCCCAGCGAAGGGGCTTCAGTGAAAGGCCGTTAAAGGAAACTCCACAGAACAGTGACACATATGGCCATACGAGAACGTGCATATTGTATGACAATACTAACTGACCGAGAGTGGTAGCTCAGTTCATCAAATCATGTCACTGCAGCATCTCTGACCGGGAGGTCGTAGGTTCGAGTCCTGACAACGGCAGGATTATCAGCAGCACTAGCTTTTCAGTTAGGTCGAATTCAGTCGCTGTCTGGAGGAGATCGGTAGTTTTCCGTGGTTTCTCCGATCCACACCAGGCGAATGCCGGAGCAGTACCCTACAAAACGGGCCACGGACCGCGCGCGATCTGTCCTTCCCCTTCCTTGTCCTATCCTCTCCCCTTACACACTCACTTACACTAACACGCACTACACTACCACATATTCCATGAGCCCGGTCGGGAGCTTAGAGCTTGTCCCGGCTGGGGCTGTGCTCTGCTGGTGGGAGAGTCCTGGTTAGGGGAACCCCACTAGTCGACGGTAGGTGGGCGCCGGATCTCGCCATCCAGTGGGGGAAGATCTCCGCTATCTCCCGAGGAAAAAAACATGCCGGCGCGCCGTCGGGACCCATCTCTTAGAGATATGCTGAATTACGACAACTGAATATAAGGAACTTGAAGAGACATGGAGATAGGAAAGTCGCTCGTTTGTGGAATGTAATTTTGTGGCCCCTGTGAGTCTGTGCCGCAGCGCTCAGTGAATGTTGTACTAGAAAGCACCCGGAGCCAGGAGCCGCAGCGGGGGTGTGGGAGGGGCGGGGCGGTTTACGGCTGCAGGTGACTCACCGTTGCGCGTCGCCCGGCGCTTCAGTGCTCGGAGCGGGGGGGGTGACGGTGTGCGCAGACGGTCTGAGCCGGTGATGGCAAAGTTTAGCAACACACCGATACTTCGCGACATCATCAAAATGTTTTCAATGTCGGTGAAAACATGGACAAACAAATCGATGTTAAAAATAGCTTTTTAACATTTGGAAGTCAAATGTCCTGGTTCTAATGTAATACATAACACAACAATGTTAGTTTATTCTGCCTTATATTTCACACTCATCTTAATTTATAATCAATATTCTATGTAGTCAAGGTTCAAATTGCAGTTTACCAATAATACCACGGAAAAAATAATAAAAAATATGGCATTGGAGAAAGGTTACGAATAGCAAACGGTTTCGTGCTGCCTGGGGATGGACAAGAGTGACAATTGACAATGGCTGTTGACTGCTAGCAATCTACAAATAAAATAGATATTGGATTTTTTATTTATGTAATGAGAATTTTTTTAAACATGAATCCTTCAAAAAAAGTTTTCTTCTTGAAAATATCGATGTTGCTCGAAAATATCGATCTGCTTAAAAACATCGATGTTGTGTTTAAGCAGATCCCTAATAGTTTTGACACGGCTTCGGGCAGCGAGGGAAGAGCGGAGCGGAGAGAAGCGGAGCGGAGAGAAGCGGAGCGGAGAGAAGCGGAGCGGAGAGAAGCGGAGCGGAGAGAAGCGGAGCGGAGAGAAGCGGAGCGGAGAGAAGGGAGCGAGAGGAGAGGAGCGGAGAGGGGAGCGGAGAGGAGAGGAGAGGGAGGAGCGGAGCGGAGAGGAGAGGAGCGGAGAGGAGAGGAGGAGAGGAGAGGAGAGGAGCGGAGAGGAGAGGAGAGGAGCGAGAGGAGAGGAGCGGAGAGGAGAGGAGAGAAGCGGAGCGGAGCGGAGGAGAGGAGAGAAGCGGAGCGGAGAGGAGAGAAGCGGAGCGGAGAGGAGAGAAGCGGAGCGCAGAGAAGCGGAGCGGAGAGGCAAAGACGTCACTGGGAGGAGAGCGATGGGAAACGTTCGCGGTGAGGCGATGTGTTTCTTCAGGGCACACAAATGCATGAGCAAATGCAGATCTGCTTGTTGTGTGCGGCTTCAAGACAAACGGTTCCCCTGCCAAGGCGGTTCTGGGCGCAGCTGTCAGTGCGACGTTGAAAAAAATCGGCTCGCAAATTCCTCGAGCTGCAAGCGGTAGCTCCGTGCGTGCCCTCCCGTAAAGATTCGTCGTGATGTTACTTGTGCTACATTTATGCTACTTGTCCCTGCCCGCCGCTACGTTCCTATTATATCACCATCACAACAATCACCCTTACTGTCATGAAACGACATCCATTGTCGCTGACCCATATCAACAAAGGATTCCGTAGAAACTAGATTAAATGTTTCTGTCGAATCAGAATGTCGTCGGAAGAAGGGAAATTGAGAAATATTTATCCACCCTTGCCAACTTACAATATTATTAACGTTTAATCTGTGACAGAGATCGTTTCTAAAATATACTAATTCTGTTAAAGGTTCTTATTATATTTGATTATACAGAGATCGAGGACGAGTAGAAAATCAGACGATATATCTGAGGAATGAGTGAATGAGTGTGTTGTTTTAACTTATGACTTTTTCTGAATTAGATAGTGCCCAATTCAATAGAAGGAAATTCAGTACTGAAGTTGAATACAGTGATATTTTTTTCTTGTAATATTATTTCAGTTGTTTTGAAATTTTGCATGAGGACCATACTGGAGTATTCAAATCAACTGTGACCGCTATTGATGAAGCCTCCGAGAATGACAATGTCACCACCATTCATACACATCCGCTGCGCTCTCACATGTACGTGAATAAACCACTACTACGAAGAGTTGCTAGCTGACCGGCTAAGTAAACGCGAGTCTTTCTGACGGCTGTGAGCCCCCAGATGGTTGCCGCCGTGGAGTGGTATTGACTGGCTGTCTTGAAGACGTGCACATTAGCATTCACGCGCGCTGGTCCATCTCGCAGCCGAACGCCTCCAACTGCCGCTCCCGCCGTCTCCGTTTCCAACACCGCCCCCCCCAACGCGCCGTCCCCTCCCGCCCCCGCCTTTCCCTAGCCGCCCCCCTCTCCGCTCTCCTCGCGCAAAAACACACACACACGAACGGAGCTTTCCCGCCCCTGCAAGACAAACCGACCGTCACGTGAGCATACTTACAAAAAAATTCGTCGTGTTTTTCTTGCATATTCATGATCCTTTCCCACCCATCCGTCGATAAATATTTGTGATTTTAGGTATCATTCGGCGTGAGCAAACGGACAGAGGCGCGCCCCCCCCCATCCGGGGTGGGGGGTGGGGGTGGGGTGGGGGTTCCGGCGCAGTGTCGCGACCCGGTTCGGCCGTGTTTGCCCGCTAACGGGTACCGTAGTCGCCCGGACGAAATGTTCTCAGTATGCAAGTTGCCCGGGCCCTTTGTTGTGAAGGCACACATTGACGGAGGTTTGAAATTTCTCGCGCGGGCGGCCCCACGGCTGGCACGTCGAGCCCTGCGGCGATGTTTACCGCCGCTTAGAAAGGAGGGGGGGAGGGCGGCCGGGTGCTCACCGGCAATTTTGACCTCGTTTTGACAAATTACCCTTCCCCGGCGTCGGTCTTCCGGCGCTTTGATTATTTATTCCGCCCGCCTGACTTCAAAAACCTATATGTATAATTGAGGTGGCTCCCTGGACGAGGGACGGGACGGGATGGGACGGGCGGCCGTCGCCGGCGGGAGGTGGGGGCCCGTGGATGGTGTGGGAGCGGCGAGGGGCGCAGCAGAGATGGGCCGTCGTGTATTCTGCTGCGTGGTCTCCATCTTTAGGGACTCTGAATTGGTGACATTTTTAGGGACCCGGAATTGGTGCCATCTTTAGGGACTGAATTAGTGCCATCTTTAGGGACTCTGAATTGGTGCCATCTTTAGGGACTCTGAATTGGTGCCATCTTTAGGGACCCTGAATTGGTGCCATCTTTTGGGACCCTGAATTGGTGCCATCTTTTTGGGACCCTGAATTGGTGCCATCTTTGGGACCCTGAATTGGTGCCATCTTTTGGGACCCTGAATTAGTGCCATTTTGGGACCCTGAATTGGTGCCATCTTTGGGACCCTGAATTGGTGCCATCTTTAGCGACCCTGAATTGGTGCCATCTTTAGCGACCCTGAATTGGTGCCATCTTTAGGGATCCTGAATTGGTGCCATCTTTAGGGTGAATTGGTGCCACCTTTAGGGACCCTGACTTGCTGCCATTTTTAGGGACCCTGCATTGGAGATGCTAGAGTTCTTTAATGAAGATTAATTTTTTTTCGTGTTACTGTGTATTACATCAATGACTATCCTAATTTTTTTTAAAGGAAAGAAAATTCTTGATATTTCGAAATTTTTGATAAAAGCAAGCGCAAAACAAAAGTAACGACTAATCTTGTAATTGTCATGTATTCACGTAATCTCAATTTCGTTTTGGTCTTCTGTTTTCAAAGAGAAAGAGACAAACGTATGATCTTGCTGAACTTTACATCAACTCTAGAAATGTTGAAGCTTAACTTAATTATGAAAAAAATGCAGTGACTTTTGAGTACCAACGAAAGGAATATCCTGCAGTTTAAATTTAATGCCAAATATTTTATTGAAGATATTTTATTTAATTTATTTAATAAAATCCAATTTTACCATTGTTACAAGTTAGTCGCAGGTTTTTGGATTTTAAAATACTGAATTTTCTCACTATTTGAGTTCTAATATTTTAAATACAAGTGGAGACTAAACCAGAAATCAAAGACAAGCGTAGAGAACATTGATTTCCATGTCAGAAAAACGATTGCTCCGGAAATGCATCCTCCGTTCTGACACCGAGCTCATCCCGTAGAGAACGTGATCCGGAGTCCGCAAGGGTGGCAACCCTGGCTGTCGGGGCAGATGATTGACGCGCGGCCAACCCCTCTCGATCTGCGTCAATGGCGTCGGGTTGAGGATGGCACGCCCACTAGGGCGCGGTGGCGCAGGGCGGCACCGCACACGAAGGCTTTTGCCCTCCGGCCCGCGCCTCCGCCCTTCTGCTTTGGGCAAATTAATAAAGCATTCTCTTTAAAAAACATGCGCTCCCACAGCAAACCCGTCCAAGGCACAAAGTGTTCGATATTGCGGTAGGTTAAATAAAAAGCTGCTGTGGAGTAATAAACGGAATATCCAGTTTACGTGAAAAATTCAGATGTCCATTCTAAATTATTGCTGCATTACAAACACGAAAATGACACCTTTCCCTGAAGTCTCCAAGAAATAGCTTAAAACAAAGCTTGAAAACGAAATAACTGTTATTACTGCTTGTAGTTTATATTACATAGTTGCTGTCGCGGAGAGTAGCTCAATCTATGTTACCTAATACGGAATACGGAAAATTCTCGAAAGATACACGAGTCAAACACTTCATTTCTCTCTGCCATCGACAACACTGTGACATACCGATATGTCACATTAAAATAAACTAACATTTATTTGTAGACTATATGGTGGAACATGCATTACGAAATATCACGAGAGCTAGAGCTTAGCAACGACCGTGAATAAACAATGTAGTTTTTGTTTTTTGTAAATGCATTAAGAGATGGCTTGATGCCGAAAGTAGAAAATTTGGGATTGGGCGAAGAAGTTTAGACGATCGAAAGGTCAGCTACACCAAAATATAACGAACGTATGGATTGGCTGGGTGAGAGAAGGACAGTCAAATGTTATGAAAAAAAGGAAGGTAATTTAATACGAAGCCTTCGAGGGGTGAATCATGCAGGAAGATTTCATTCTGACGGCATCGCGCTTCTGAACTGATCGTAGGTTCGTGAGAGGGAACGAGTATAATCTAGATAGTCAGAATTGGGTTATCAGTGAAATTTTAAGGACAGTGAATGATATTGCAGATATTTTCATGTGGAAGTAATATTAATGTATAAATTGGAACTTTGTCGGGAGTGGTAATCGAGTTCGGGACTATGTCATAGGACGTAATCGGGACTGATAATTTTAATAGTTTGAGACCAGCTTGGATAGGGGCAGAAGAGGATTTCTTGGAACTTTGGACTACGGCAAGCTCGCAAGATATTTCGACTGAGAAGTATACGAGGGACATCAACGAAGAATAGATAAGTTAACCGCGGTATAAAATTGTAAATTCAAAGATATATTGATCAAAGGCCTAACATCAAATCAATTTATTAAACCCACTAAATTGTTTGCTAAAAAAGGTAAAAATAAACTGTGTTAAATTTTGTTCTTTAGAAAAGAAAGTGATCTTTCATTTAGTCAATCCAAACAGAAATGAATTAGGAATAGAATCATTCTATTTCAGATTCCCAGCTGCGCTGTATAGTCGGCGGATCCTATAACCCATTATAAAGGTAATAAGGATTATAATATATCGTGACCCATTGACCCAGGAAGCCGGACGCTAAGATATTTGACGGATATTAATGTAGAGAAAATTTTGTATATCTCAACACGTCTGAAATACTTTGAATTTTTGTTGTTCATTTCAGTTATTTCTCATAAATTTGGTGCTCAGCTTTTATCTTCGAACATCGTGACAATGCAACTCAATCTGAGGTGTTGTATTTTAGAATTTGTAGTTGATGGAAAGATTGTTTATGTGGATATCGGAGTGGTACTCTAAAAATTGAGTTTGTAATGAAATTTACATTTCGAAAATATATTAAGTTAGTAACCTTATCTCTCAACCATTATTATAAATACTGTTCATCACGGATACTTTCCTGCATGAAAGAGGAAAATTAACATTTTGACATAGCAAGAAATGAAAACAAACTCAAATTGACAATCTAAATGAGAATTTAACTCCAGCTTTTAACTTTCAGGACATTTGCATTCCCAAAAACATGTATTCCCCCAGAACGTATTACATTTAAATAGAATTTACCGAGTGTTTTTTCGGTCCGTTTATTCCAGTCTTTAACGCAACCCTTTCATCCCCTACTTTGAGAATCTGCAGCGTCATTTCGGTCGGTGGCCGCGGGGGGCGGGGCGAGCGTTGGGCGGGGTTGCGTCGGCCGCGTGTGCTGCATCGTGTGCTTTTTAGTAGTCCCTCCCCTTTTTGCTGCGTCCGTGCCCGCGCCCGCGCGCTGGCTACAGATTTCCATTCCATTAGCTCCTTCGCGGCATGTTTTACCCGCGTTTTTTGTCGGCGGGCGGGCGGGCGGACAGGCGAGCGTCGCCCGGAGCGCGGTCAAACGGATTAAGATTTGTGGCGCCGCGTGGCTCATCGAGGAGGGGGGAGATGGTTGAGGAGGACCTGGGTTTAGTCGCGGTGTACGTTTAAGTTGATCGGTGTCATTACGGAGGAAATGTAATTGAACGTCTATAGTAAGTTGTGATGTTCGTTTAGACCTTTGGGAGGCTTACATTCTGGAAATGTTTGTTGTAATTTTATCAGAACGCCGCTTTTGACTTATTACTTTCTTATGTAAGCAATTTAAGTAGTACTGGCGCATCCGTACGAGAACTCTGGCTTGTTAAATCTTACCCTCTTCCCTGTCCCTTTTTAATTTTTTTTTTTGTAATAACTGAACACATTTTAACATAACAGTACCCGTTTGAGAACTCTAGCTTGTTAAATCTTACCCTCTTCCCTATCCTTCGCCTTGCATATTAAGTTCATTTTATAACTTTTTCTTCAAGACCTCTGATCTTCCGTCACTTGTTCTGTGTCTCCTTGTAATTGTAATAACTGAACACATTTTAACATAATCAAGACCCTCTGATCTTCCGTCACTTGTTCTGTGTCTCCTTGTAATTGTAATAACTGAACACATTTTAACATAACAGTACAATACATCGACAAACTATTCTCATTTAGCTTTATTACTGAACAGAAAGGTACACTCGAGCAATTCAGTTGCATAGAATATCAACTCATGAGTATAATTTCACATACAGTTGCAGGTTCTGCACGGCTCTGAAAAGCTGGGGTAGCGCGGAACCAGCAAAAATGTAATAGAATTTCAAGAAAGATCTCATAATGTAGGAGAGGATTAGTCTGTAGAAGTGTGAATTTCTTAGTAACCTCAACCAGAATTCAATGGCAAGTTCCGGGAAATGTTTAAATGTACAATAAAATCAACTTTTAACTCGTTTGTTTTTTTGATTTCTAAAGGAGATCTGTACATTTTGCAGAGTTGTCTACTTTCGATTTATCTTTTCCATTGCTTCTAATCGGTTCGAGATATGAATGCAGCTGAACCACAATGTTAATGGTAATATAAATGTTATCAATCCTCAATTTCTTCGTGAAAAGGTATCAAGCGAAAAATAAAATAATCTTGATGGGACGCTACGGCATGACGCTGCATGACGCTGACGAATACTGCGTCTTAGTAAATCAATATTTCTTCTTGATTGTCAATATATTGCAAACATATATTGACAATCAAGAAGAAATATTGATTTACTAAGTTAAATAAAATAATCATTTATCAAAATATTCCTAATGCTCGCAAGTTTCTTGTACGTTCACATTTCTCATTCTGCGCGTTTGTCAGTCGCCCACTCCCACGTAGATGCTCTTAGACTTGCACTCTTCAACCATTCATCACGCTCGAGTGTAGGCACTGCGATGCAACCGGCTGCGCCCCGCCCCCTTCTTGAACGTGCTGCGAGGTCTTAATGAGACACGCTCGCCAGGAGGTGCGTCATAGGGTCCGCTCGTGCGTAGCTCTGAATAGGACGTGCGTGCTTCTAACCTCGCGCCACATTTCTGGAGAGCGTTTCAGTGATCACGCGCGATACATGACTCCTCTCATTAGATCAGCGCCACTCAGGGTCGAATGGTTGATTGATTGATTGATTTTTTCGTGTTTCTGGCGCGTCAACTGCTTTGGTCATTAGTCCCGTACGTGTATTGCATGTTGTTTTTTCTTGGGAGATGGCGGTGATCTTCCCCCGCTGGATGGCGAGATCCGGCGCCGATCTACCGTCGGCTAGTGGGGTTTCCCCCTAACCAGGACTCTCCCACCAGCGGGGCACCGCCCCCGCCGGGACAAGCTCTAAGCTCCGACCGGTCTCCCGGAATATGTGGTAGTGTAGTGCATGTTAGTGTAAGTGTGTGTGTAAGAGGAGAGGGTAGAACAAGGAGGAGGAAGGAAAGATCGCGCGCGGTCCGTGGCCCGTTTTATAGGGTACTGCTCCGGCATTCGCCTGGTGTTGATCGGAGAAACCACGGAAAACTACCGATCAGAGCAGCCGGCCGCTAGAATTCTCCTCCAGACAGCGATTGAATTCGACCTTGCTGAAAAGCTAATGTCGAAAATCCTGCCGCCGTCAGGACTCGAACCTAGGACCTACCGGTCAGAGGCGCTGCAGTGGCATCAGTTGATGCACTGAGCTACCGCTTCCGGTGGGGTCTAATGTTTTTTCCTACGAATCGGTAGATTTCCAAATCGTCTTCTGGGGAAAGTATGATGCTATACTGTTTTCATATTGCTTTTGGCCACATTCCTGAGTTCTGAATACAATAATTCAAAGCACCTTCTATTGTCTTATTTTTTTTTATAAAATGTATTTCCTTATTCGGGACATTTGTATTCTTTCAATTAGTTGGAGGGCCTTTTAGCTTACCCCCGCCCATGGAGAGCAGGCATTAAGTTAAAGATGGGCAGATTCCATATATGAAGATTCTGCCTTCGTAATACATCAGAAACCGTTTCGCTCTGTCGTGCTGTGCGTGGCACGGAACGCTTTCAGAAAGAGGCTGAGTGCCCGCAGATTCCTGCTCGTGTTGCTTCGCCCGAACGAATTCTCACGGCTTCTCCTACGCGGACAGTCGGCTTACGAAGCACTACGCCGTCTCAAGCTCAGACAGCGGTTTTCTTGTCAACAGCGAGCACCTGGTTTAGCATCAGCTATCTTCTGCAAATTCGAAGAAAAGCTGGTTTATCTTATATTATTCCTTGTTTGTGATTAATTTTTCGCCTTTACGAAGGTACTTACTTCGTAAGAAGAGAAATTTCGTTTTTGTCGTCATTTTTTGTTTTTGGTCTTACTTTTGTGTTCTGCCAGTTTCATGATTTTTTTTTGTAAATTCCATGAAATATTTTGTAAATTTCGTAACAAATC
Source organism: Teleogryllus oceanicus (assembly GCA_964035755.1). NCBI lineage: Eukaryota > Metazoa > Arthropoda > Insecta > Orthoptera > Gryllidae > Teleogryllus > Teleogryllus oceanicus. Next base: position 21,736,875 of record CAXIVR010000014.1, on the reverse strand, counting down.
TTAGCACCTCACGTCGTACTTTTCCTTTTATGAATTTCCAGTTATTCACAAAGCTCCCACATTTTGAAGAAATGTTATTGAATCGCCACTCACTTATCTAACAATAAGCTTGATAGACATTTGACGAAAATGAAAAAGCGGTGGTTACTTCACTACATCACTTGCGCTAGATAAAAGTTAATGCTAAGAATAAGTTGAAATTAAAAACTTAGAAACGTGTACTATTTTGATTTGGAAATATCGTTTCTGTTTAAGCAAACGCTAATAATTGCCATTGCACTGAGAAAAATATGCAAGAACGAATTCAAAATCACATTTGCTGAAATGTAACTTGTTTATCAGTGTAAAATGTGAAGTGTGTGATAATTAACAGACAGAGGATGTGTTGATTTCTGAAACTTTTTTCTCTGAAGTTTCTCTATTTTCTCATAATGGTAGACAGGCTTCAAATAAATATTGTGATTCAATTCAAAATTTATTCATGTTCCTTGAGTACTGTAAATATTGTAAATTGAATCTTACCTCTCAGTTAAAATAAATGTACTGCTCTATAAAACACTCTCAGAAAACCAGAGGACAGATGTCGTACAAAATAATTTAATTTATTGATTTCTCATGGAGTCTGAGAATTAAGAAGTCATGTCTCCATTTGGATCGCCTATTTCGCGTTTTGCTCTGTGTTAGCAATTCAACACGATTAGCCTGAAATACGAGATAGCACTTGCACTAGTGTCGGCCGATGAGCCACATACAGTTCAGGGACGCTGCTTCGACAAGTTGGGTCTTGCACAAGACGTCTGTAGCGGTTGAATGTTCCCATTAACAAAAAACGGCATTCCTTTCATTGCTGTATGTTCACAACACCAGGCTTGGTAGGCATCTGATACGTTCTTGTGGAATGATATGTCATCATTCGGTAAAGATGTTGGTACGTTAAAACAGTGATTTGAAAATAGAAAACATTTCGTTTCAATTTTTGAAATGAACGTGAATTTGCTATGACACGTATTGTCGATGGAAGTTGCAAATTAAGCTAAAACGGAATTCCTTTTCATGCCTTGTGAATGACTTCGATTTCAAAAATATATTAGTTTTGACTGGCAAAAATGTCTTAGTTACTCTCATTTTGAGATTTATTAAATATTTATTTTAATTTAATAATCCTGAAAAACGACGACCAACTAAAGAAAGTCGCTCAGTGGAATTAAAGTTTCACAATTAGAAACTACAGAACGCATTTTTATGACTCGACTATTTTTATAATTTTGTAAATTCATAGATTCATAATTTTACAATTTTTTTATGTTAAATAATACATCTCCATATACCCAACATCCTAAATACTCAAAAGGCCCATACCTATTCTATTTCATACTGCAGGCATGACATAAGTGGAAGTGCGAATGCTTAGAATGGCGATAACCAGTGATACGTGTATAAGGAAGAACCACTGATGCTATAGAATGGCATACACTTTCTCGTACTAGTAAGTTTCCTTATTCTTTAGTTTGGGGTACAGTTTCGGTTTGGTCCCACCCTTTTCTCAGCTTCCATCTATTGGCGAATATCTTTTTTTCTTCCGTTTTATCAATTTTTTGGATTCTTAATACAATTAAAATACGACATTAAGAATATTATATTCGTAGACGGGTAAAATCTCCAAAAGCACATTGTTTTTGAAAAAATTTTTGGAGCCGTTTTTAACAAAATGTCGTTTGAGCGTTTCTGAAAATGCTAGTTTTGAAACGTGAAACGTTCATCCAAACCTTTTGATTTGTCGTGAAACTAAATTATTTGAAGCAACTGTACTCACAAATTATTACCTGGATTATTACCTGGATTCCTCCAGCTGGATTGATTGATTGATTACGGGCACGTCAACGGATAAGGCCATACGTGCCGTAACTTTGGTGTAAGTCGGCTAGTAGGGTTTTCCCCAAACATCTCGCACCAGCGGGGCAGTGCTCCAGCCAGAATAAGCTCTAAGCTCCCAACTGGTCTCCGGTCGTGTGTGGTTATGTAGGGCATGTAAGTGTAAGTAAGTGATGTACGTAAGTAAGTGGTAAGGGTAAGTGGGAGAGGGAGCGTCCTCTCCTGACTCCTCTCCCATACCCACAATCATGCGCAGGTAAAAATAATGATTACTTCGTTTAAAAAAAATTTTCTTGAACCAGTTAAAGGGTTGTCAGACAGCTTGGAGAGCCTCTTCCGCCAATGATCGGGCTAAAGAAGGGAAAAACTGAAGTTGAACAATTTAAGGAAATAAAATGTTCTACAGGATCCTTTTCAAATTCAGCAAGGGGCTCTCCAATGCTAATTCGCTACTCTCCTTTGCCCTCTGCGGACTGTCCGCCAGGCCCCGTCTACAATACTAATCTTCCCAGAAGTAGCTCCAAGTCGTGTGCGGCTACAGGTGTACCTGCGGCTGTCGCGGGCTGGGGACACAGGGCCTCTGATTTGGACAGTCCTCATGTCGTCTGTTGGGGTTACTGAGCATTTTAATAGAAAAATTGTAATGGAAAATTTCCTTCCCTTCTTTCGTAGTGATTTTGACCAGATAGAGGTGTGTTTAAAATTGCGTATTTTCTCGAACTTTTCCCTATTAAAATGCTGTATGTTGGAAAGTACTTTTGTATTCTTTTCCTCATAGCGATCTGAGAGTACGTTTCTCAGCGTCAAGTTCGTGGCAGGAATCTGTCCTTGCCCTCATCAATACTCTTTCACATTTCTATTTGGAAGGCCATTTTCTTCGCAGAATGATGGATACAGGAGGATATCCATAAAAAGGATCTCGGGTAAATAAAAATAATTACTTAAGTCCGTCATAAGCTGAGAATGTTTGATTGTTAATCTCTAGTTCTGATAGGCTGAATGTTATTCAGAGCAGTATTTAGACTTGTTCAGTTACAATATGCACCTAACACAAATACGTTTCTACAAAGACAGCTCACGTTTTGGCTACATGTTGTCAAAATCGTTATTAATGGAGCACGAAGGTACTAGTACACCTCTCTCTCACCCCATGTTCAGTGCTCTCACCTCACAATTTACTCACAACCTCATCTTTAACACCACTAATTCATGGCCCCCCGTCACGAAGACCGCGAATGGCACTAACCTTTTCGCATTCCTGTGGCGGGTGGCTGGGCGCCGGGCGATACGCGGCACGGGTCGCGGAGCGGTCCCTGGGCGCGGGCGCTATCAGATGTCGACGCGACGCGGAGCGGTCGGTCGGGGGCGTTGGCCTCGCGGGGGGGCCGCGACGCCGCCGGCGGCGGCCGCAGGCGCTGCAGAAGAGGCGGAAGTCCAGGAGGCGGTGGCGGAGGCTGAAGAGGGCGTGGGGTGGGGGACGGGGCGAGCGAAAGACAGATGAGCAGCGGAGGTGGAGAAGGTGAGAGGTCGATGTTGAGACCGGGAGCGGTGGCTCAGTGCGTCAACTGATGCCACTGCAGCGCCTCTGACCAGGAGGTCATAGGCTACACTCCCCACGGCAGCAGGATTTTCCACAATAGTTCTTCAGCTCGGTTGAATTCAGTCGCTGTCTGGAGGAGAATTCTAGCGGCCTACTGCTCTGATCGGTAGTTTTCCGTGGTTTCTCCGATCAACACCAGACGAATGCCGGAGCAGTACCCTAACAAACGGGCCACGGACCGCGCGCGCTCTTTCCTTCCTCTTCCTTGTCCTATCCTCTCCCCTTACACACACACTTACACTGACATGTACTACACTACCACATATTTCGGGAGACTGGTCGGGAGCTTTGAGCTTGTCCTGGCTGGGGCGGTGCCTCGCTGGTGGGAGAGTCCTGGTGAGGGGGAAACCCCACTAACCGACGGTAGGTCGGCGCCGGATCTCGCCATCCAGCGGGGGATGATCACCGCCATCTCCCGAGAAAAAACATGCACTACACTAACGGAACAAATGATCAAAGCAGTTGACGGGCCTGGAAATACGAAAAAACGAAACCAAACCAATCGATGTTGAGGAGGTTGAAGAGGAGACGGCAGTGCGAGAATCATGGGTGGGGGGGGGGCCGGGGGAGAGCGGAGGTGGAGGAGACAAGTCGGTGGCAGAGGCTGAAGAGGAGACGGCAGCAGAGAGAACTAGGAGGGGAGAGCAAGAGATGTGGTGAGCTAAGAACGTGCCAATGGCAGTAAAGAGTAGGGACTAATAATGCTACTTAATATAATATGCGTAGAAACTATGAGCGGTAGTAAATTTTATAGATGACACTTTCATATTCAATAGTATAGTAATTATTATGTATGCAAATGAGCTTTTTTGTAATATATTATTGCCTTTTTCTTTTTGAAAAACCCTTCGTTGCATGCATACGCTAATCTCATCATGATTTACAGATAGGATTTAAGTAGGTAATATGATTAAACATAAGCTTTTAAATAAATTTAATAAAAATTTATAGTAATATTTGCGTACCATAATTGTAGTGTTAATCTCTTCGGTTGTTGCCAGCATAAGACTATTGTTCAAAATAAATTATTTGGGGCCATCTCCATCAGGTAATTGTTAATAAGAATAATTCAAACATCAATTCATTTCCTTCCAATTCGAAAGTAGACTTACTAATAAATGTAAATTATTTTTTTAGAATTTATATTTGAACACTGAGAAGCAACGCTTTAATGTATGGTGCTGTATATCCATAGGCCATGTATCCAGGATACTCCAGTCGAAATGACGGATCTTCAGTCGTGACAGTAGTGAGTGATGTGCTGCAGAAGGTGGAGGCGACTCGAAGGCGGAGATACACCGACAGGAAGGTATGTTGCGGATAAAGTGAGGGCAGAAACACTTGTGTTGGTGTGGAGATGGCGTTGGGGCCAGAGGACAAATGCAATCGGCCTGAAATCCCGTAAGCAGCTTATGAGATGTCTGTGAAAAAGGGGCTCTGTATGTCAGCGACGCTGAGTTCCGAACTACAACGAAACAACAATAAATACGCCAATAATTAAATTTAGAGAACGAAATATCGCGATCATATGGTCTGACAAAGTGTCGACGTTCATTTGCCAAATCTTTCTTGTATTTTCGTTCTTTTCTTCATTGACTGCAAGACGAACAGGAAAACGTATCGCGCCTATTATCCAAGAAGTGCTCCAAGGTAAAATAAATGAAGCAAAAAATGGTTATAGTTCAACTTTTTTGATATTAGAATTTATATACTTTCAAAGCAGTGTCACATGAAGAAACCACATTGATTGTGGTTTCTGCTTTAGAGAATATTTCCAGGATTGGCAATTGCTATATAAAAAGAGATTACGTGAATTTAGTACTTGTTGAAACGGTTAGTTTTCGATATTCGTGGATGTTGACATTCATGACCTTTTGAACTGACGTGGAGGGTTCGTGATGACTGTCAAATACCTCCAGTTTTCTATTCATAATACTTTCGAAACCCCTGTCTTTTGCAAGAACTTCACAAAAAGGTTTGTGTAAATCAATGTGCGCATTTTTTTTCCTGACGAGAGAAACGTCAGGGAACTAGGCACTTTAATCTGTAGGAAGACGATCGTAAATATTGCTGTTTGGCTCGACAAGAACGTGAACTGCAAATTGCGTTCCTGCTCCCAACTGCCCGGCGGGCTCAAACTGGCTGAAGTCTGTCCAGTAGATATATGCTGCGTTTCAAGTTGAGAAAACACCTTAGTACGTTATGCACGGTTGCTTTCGTTTTCAATCCATTTCATTACCTTTGGTCATACATTTCCGTACGAGCGGCGTTGCCTACCATAACATTTATACAACAACTAGCGAACCCATGCGATTACAACGCACCCAAGAACGACCTGTAGTTGTAACAGAAAAGTACTATAAAACTCGATACGAAACACTGAAAATCTCAAAAGTATCTTTCATTTCGTTCAGTTGTTAGTTTGGCTAATGAATTGAGAGATTTACTGGAACAGCACAATCACTCCTAACTGTGAACAGAAAGAACAAATGAAATGTTATATAATTACCAAGATCTATACATATAGTATGTAACGGACTACAGCAGGGAATCCTGCATACACAGTAACTTAAACACTTATCTCAATTATAATCACTGAGCATTTTTTGTCAAGATAAATCGGCGTCTTGCGACAATTACTAACAATCAAACAGGTTCCGCAGCAATACGTTAATAACTAGAGCCCGAAAGTTTGGGAAAATGCCTATTTGTTATTAGTACTATTAGTTATTGTACTAGTTTTATGCCTTTTAACGAAAGGAATCACTTAATTGTACTTCAGGGGTTGTTGTAGATTTTTATTTTACCTTTTTTGCCTCTTTTAGTGTCTATTTTGCCTATTTTCTTTAGTGTCTTTTATTGCCTATTTGCCATTTCGCCTTATTTTTTGCATTTTTCCTCATTATTACAAGCGTTAATTTTGCCGTTTTTTACATACTTTAATTTCTTATGCTTATTTCTGCCAATTTTGCCTTTTCCTCTTTATTTTTCGTATTTTTTCTCCAGGCACCGATCGCGATCAAGTTCGATGTGTATACCTACAAGACTGGACAACTCGAAGGCGCAGTGTTTTGTCTTTCTGTGGAAGCAGACACTGATCAAAATATGAATGAAAAAGAAAGATGGGGGCGGGGCTCGGGCGGGGCTCGGGCGGGGCTCGGGCGGGGCTCGGGCGGGGCTCGGGCGGGGCTCGGGCGGGGCTCGGGCGGGGCTCGGGCGGGGCTCATCTGAATTTTGTTTCCTTGTTCGAATTTTGTTCGATTATGTTAAAGGTTTAAGTTGTAGCCCTTGGGGCCTTGGAAGTTAGACACCCCTGCTATAGTATATCAAAGCTACGATGAACCGAGTTCGCTGCAGAACCCCACCCTCCAACTCATGGCAGTTGTCGTATTTGATGATCATTATTTAGGACGGTTGCGTATAATATAGTTGGTTAGCGTGACAATTGCAGCACCATATTATTTTTTTAACACGCCGTCAACTAAACACGATTTCTCGTGTTTGCTTTCCGGGTGCGGAACAGCCAATAAATGTTTCATTCTAGTTTTTTTTTATAAGTGTGCGAAACATTACAAAGCTCGCGTGAAACATTTGCGAATCGTACACAAAACATCTTTCGCGTCATGTTAAAATAATGTTAAAAAATAATGTACGTAACCCTTGGGCAAGTGGGTTGCTTGCTAGTCTTTTGTCAACTATGGTGACCGCCTGGATGCAACTTACAGCTAAGGATAAAACGCCAAAGAAATAAAGTTCCTACAAATAAAATATGTGAACGAATCCATAAATAAACCACGCCGAGTATTCCTTAGCACGCTCGACACAAAAACACTGTTAATGTGACACACATGACAGCAATTAGTAGACGGCACTTTGTAACTGTTCTCTGCGAAAATGACCAATGAGTATCCTGCGGTGAAAGAAACAGAAACCTGGAGTTTGCCTTCCAATTACTAAGTTGCGACGATAATTCCTATCTTCAAATGGAAGCTGGTGCTAATTGCTCCAGACAACCTCACGAAATTAGCATGACTGATTTCAAGCATTACAGGTAGTTTGTTTCTTCCCTAGATCCAAGGGAGCCATGCTCAATCGGGAATAGATTATCGAATTTCATAATCTTACTAAGCAACATATTATTTTTGTATGTTGTAATAATTCACTAATGATTCCAATGCATCTACGTATACATCGACATTATTGTTTATAATTTAAACTAATCCTTCCCGGATGTTCCAAAGTTTATCTAAATGTTTTTATTTGAACCACACGTTATTGTAACATTCTCCTTCGAACTTCCGTTTACATTTTCGCCATGCTTATTGTCAGATCATGGAGTCAACACATTCACGTACTGATTACAACTGTGTACTTACGAATGTTTTGAAATGTGTTGCTTAGAGAAAAATTGAGTTGGACGTCAATGTCATAAATATTTGTTCAGTTTTTGTGAGGTTTTCAACTTGCTGAAAATCATTTCGACAATACTTTTGTGATTGTCATTATTTTGGTCAGAAGAAGAGTATGCTGCGAACTTTGAATTAATATTAATAATAATTATAATTATAATAATACTCATATTAATAACCGTCAATAAACATTCATTTAATGATAAAAACAGAAACTGTGAATATGAAAATTGTTTAATTTTTGCTCATTTATTGTTCAATATTAATAATTGAGGTGGTGTTCGAAGGCATTTAATAAGCATGGTCACGTAAATCGTGGCTAAAACCTGTAAGCATGCGGTACAGAAAACAATGAGCCATTGAAGCAAATTATCAGGAAATATTGATGTCTGTACGACATCTTCTAAATAACTTCTTCGAGTTTTCTTTAAGGCATTCCGCACGAAATAGACGTTTTAAATATTATATTCAAACAGAAATAAGTTAACAATTTTTTCCTGAATATATTAAGTTTCCGTTATCCCATATAGCCACTATTATTAAGCTGGCGTAAATGCATGAACTGGGATCGAAATTTGTTGTGGAAATTTATTTTTTCACCCTTCACCCCTTCGCCATTCTGAAAGGAACTATTAACATTTAATAGAAGTGTGATCTTTTGTAAATCGTTATAGCGTTTTGAATATTGAAGGCAATAACTGTTACAAGAAATTAGATAGAAATAAAAACAGCATTCCATTAATAAAACTGAACATAAATCTTGATTTTTTCTTCATTTTTTAATTCTTGAATCTGACAAATAATCTTTTCAATAAAAACATTTTAACAAGGCAGATAAACATTGGTCGTGGCACATACTTTCGCATCATTAACTTGACGAACATATGAAGTCGGAAAAGCGACATTCACGATTTTCTACGGACCCCATTTATCGTTTTATTATGTACGAGGCAATGAGCATGCAATCTTAGGAACAGCTGTGATGAGAATAGCCGACATCACAACCGCAATTGCCGTGGGCGTGGGCGACGACGTTGGCGGCGGGGCGGGGCGGGGGCGGGGGCCGCGGCGGCTTCACCGCCACCGATGCTGATCTGGCGGTGGCGGCTGGCGGCGGCGCAGGATTTATAGTCCTCGGTGGCGGGTATCTGCCTGCAGCGCCTCGTTTATCTGCTGTCGCGCCGCTCCGTTCGCCCGCCCGCCCGCAGTCTGCGCAGACGGCGGCGGCGGCGGCGGCGGCGGCGGCGGCGGCGGCGGCGGCGGCGGCGGCGGCGGCGGCGGCGGCGGCGGCGGCGGCGGCGGCGCAGCGGTGCTGCCGTGAGAGATGCTGCCGCCGCCGCCGCCCCCGATGCAGCCCCCGCCCATTATTCCTGCGGGAATACCCCCGCGCAGGCCGACGTCGCGTAGCGCGAAAGGCGATTCTGGCAGGACGAACGTCAGCAAAACGCAGTGGCTTTGATGGATTATTTCGTGTTTCCGCGACGCCCTCGTTAACGGTTTCTGCCTCCAAGTAACTAATACTTCATTGGGTTGATTTGATTGATTGATTGATTAGCGTTCCGGGCGCGTCATCTGATAAGATCATTATTCCCGTAAGTTTAGTGCTTGGTTTTCCGCTTTGATTGATTAGCGTTCCGGGCGCGTCATCTGATAAGACCATTATTCCAGTAAGTGTAGTACTTGCTTTTCCTTGGGAGTTGGTGGAGATCTTCCCCTGCTGGATGGTGAGATCCGGTGCCGACCTATTCGTTGGATAGCGGCGTTTCTCCCCAAAAGGGTACCTCCCACCGGCGGTGCACCGCCCTAGCGTGGGTAGGGTCTAAGCTCCCTGACTGGCCTCCCGATATGTACGGAAGTGAAGTGCATGTGCATGTAAATGTGTGTGTAAGTAAGGTGTGAGGATAGGTTAAGGAATAGGACGAAAAGATCGCGCGTGGTCGGTGGCCCATTCGCTGGGGTACTGCTCCGGCATTTGGTGTTAGTCGGAGAAACCACGGAACATTACCAATCCGAGCAGGCGGCCGCAAGAATTCTCCTCCAGGCAGCAGCTGAATTCGACCTAGGTATGTAGCTGGTGTCGAAAATCCTGCCAATGTTGGGACTCGAACCCTAGGAAATCCCAGTCACAGGACCTGCAATTACATCAGTTCATTCCCTGACACACCTAAGCCGGTAAATTCCTACTGGAGAAAATCTAAGAAAATACGCGGAAAAGTTTTGACAAACCTATTAAGTTCGTAACTTAACGGAGCGATTTTTTTTTTTTTACCGAGGGTTAATCTAAAGAAATGTCATTGGTAGGAGGGAGGACTTTTTGAGAAAAAATGCCTTGAAATTTATGAAATTTATTTCGTTAATCCCCTTTCAATGGAAACCACCTTCAATGTAATTCTTGTTATAGTTTGTTGCATAGTGGACGGGGTTCAGTAAAAGTAGATTGTCTTTATTTCAGTAAAAATAAATTGTCTTTATTTTTGGTGAGGCTCAGGCCTTGAGGCCTGCTCTTCGAACTTTAATGAATTTACAATTTTAAAAATTACAGTTGAGGCGTTCACATATAATTAATATTAACGGACATTTCATGTCGCAGAGGAAAACAGTCAATTTGTGGCTACGAACTGCATTAATTTATCTGTGAGAACCAAATAAATTTGTCTTTTTTTGTTTATTCTTAAAATTTTTCAAACGGGAAAGACATGATGTAAGGAACATTTTTAAAAATGAAATAAAAAAAAGGAACTCCAACTCATTCCACTTAGAATCAATAACTCCAAATTTGCCCGAAGTTTCAGTTGTCATTCACTCGATATGCATCAACTGTGAACGATAAACAAAAATGGGGGTATATTTTAGGTGTACGTCAGGGATGCAAAAATTACGTTCCGACTTTTTCTTTGCTCCTTCCCGTGCCGTTGCAACGGGCAAGACTTTTGTCCGGCTACAATCGCGCTTGAGCGCAGTGTTTGTCTGTGAGGGCGGCGTGGCGTGGCGTGGCGCGGCGTGGCGCGGCGGTGAGTCCAGCGCCTCCGTGAGATCCACCGCCGCCCGCTCCCCATCTCTCTCCGTGAATCACGGCTGCTGCCGCCTGCCGCCGTTCCGCCCTGCGCGTTCGTGACGCACCTCGCCGCCGCCGCCTGCCCCCGCAGCACCCACCTCCGCTGCGTGTAGAGGGCGGACGGCAGCGGTTCTTCGCTTTTTGGGACACAAGACTTTTTGTTCACGCTCGAAACGAAATTTCAAAACAAAACTGTAAAATATATAGATTGAAAATCCGTGTGGGCACGACTGTTCTGACCGGGAGCGGTGGCTCAGTGCATTAACTCTTGTCACTGCAGCGCCTCTGACCGGGAGGTCCTATGTTCGAGTCCTGACAGCGACAGGATTTTCGACACTAGCTTTTCAGCGAGTTCAAATTCAGTCGCCGTCTGGAGGAGAATTCTAGCGGCCGGCTGCTCTGATCGGTAGTTTTCCGTGGTTTCTCCGATCAATACCAGGCGAATGCCGGTGCAGTACCCTAACAAACGGGCCACGGATCGCGCGCGATCTTTACTTCCTCTTCATTGTTCTATTTTCTTCTCTTGCACACACACTTACACTAACATGCACTACACAACCACATATTCCGGGAGACCGGTCGGGAGCATAGAGCTTTTCCCGGCTGGGGCGGTGCCTCGCGGGCGGGAGAGTCCTGGTTAGGGGGAAATCCCGTTAGCCGACGGTAGGTCGGCGCCGGATCTCACCATCCAGCTGGGGAAGATGACTTCCATCTCACGAGGAAAAAATACGCACTACACTTACGGGACTAACGACTGAAGATGTTGGCGTTACCGGAATCACTAACCAACCAACCAACCAACCAACCAATGACTGTTCTCTTGGTTTCGTTCCTGGAAGCGTTTGGGTTTTCATTTTGTATCTTCCTGCTTCTTTGTATAATACAATTTCAGGCTAATCGAAATTGTTTCATTATTTTTTCGTATCTTCAGATACCATTTGTTCAAAAATATGATGGTTAATACAAATTTCTTATTTTTTCTGTATTTACCCCTACTTTTTCAATTTAGATTTTCGTTAACATTTTTATTTCCGTAAAAGGAATTTGCCTTACCTATTTTGGTGATAAAAATTACCATAGTTCCGAATTCCATGTGTGTTAGATCTACAAATACTGTCTATTTTTGAAAAAAAATTTCTGCTGAGGTAATTTTCCTGTTTGGAAATAATATTGCCAATTTTTTACAATTCCTTTATACACAGTTTCGTTTTTACGACGCCTACAAATTAAGTAGGGCGTAATGTACATTAAAGAAGACATAAACTTTTTTTTTACATCTTCATTAACATTTTGCTGCTGTGGGTGCTGCAGAACTATTTGTAAATTTACTAATATTTTGTGGTACCTTTCAGGGATGTGCAACGTGAATGATCTCAAAGGCCATAACTGAAACCTGTAATACGGTTGTGGGCCATATTTTCATTACTGTGGTGATCCTCTTACTTGACTTCCTCGTATTGTTGATCTCGACAGTTTGCCCGGCTGCTGTCATACGAGGGATGAGATGAAACCATACGTTACATTAGGCCGTACAATGCAAACACAGTGAAACACATTGGGATGATGTTGAATGCATGAATTACGTAGAAAAAAATCCTTAAATCTATACTTAATACACTTTTTTACATGAAGAGGATGTTGCCAGGTGCACAATGTTCTTCGCCGACAAGGACTAATAACCTAAATAAATGGTCCCGCGGGCCTCATGCGGCGTGCGGGCCGCCAGTTGGACATCCCTGATCTAACTAGAGCGGTTTTTCTATTAGAGGGATATTTTTGAGTGAGTTGTTGATTTGCTACCTTCGATGAAATCACAAATTGTGGCCAAGTATTTTGTAAACCCTTACCAATACCATTTCTGTACTTTCAATCGAAATGCCCGCGTTGTTTTGGGACGTGCAGTAAGGTGTAAGTGAAATTTGGAGGGCTTTGCTCCGCCCAAATCCGACATGGGCTCCAAACTCCGTCCCCGCCCCCGCCCCCGCCCCCGCCCCCGTCTCCGCTCCCGTCGCCGTCCCTGTCCCCGTCCCCGTCCCCGTCCCCGCCCGCCCGTCCGTCCGACCCGCCCGTCCCCGCCCGCCCCGCCCCGGCCACCGCCCCGTCCCCGCCCCCGCCCCGGCCCCATCTCCGCCCCGGCCCCGGCACCGTCCCCGGCCCCGTCCCGCCACCGCCCCGCCACCGCCCCCCCCCGCCACCGCCCCCGCCCCCGCCACCGCCCCCGCCCCCGTCCCGCGCTGCCTGCTCGCACGTCGTCGGGCGCCACGCCCCTCGCGCGCGCAAGTGGCGTTGTTATTAAGCGATGGGCGGGGAATCCCTGCGCTGCAATTAGTCTGAGCGCCGAGCGCAGCGCTGCCGACGCCCCCCTCCCACCCCCGTGCGCCTAATCGCGCGTCATTTGGTTGAAGTGCGCGGTGCGGAACGCCAGGGCGAGGCGCGCTTCTCGATAGCCCGCGCGAGGACGGGGCGGGACGGAAAGGACGGGGCGGAGGAGAGACGGCGCTGGGCGAGCGGACGGGCGGTTACCGCTTGAACACACGCATGGCTCCTGGCGATTTCGCTCGGTCGGCTCCGGTTAAAGCGAACTTCTGGGGACTCGCTTGTTTCGTACGCTATATCCGAGGTTCACTATATCCGATGTTAAAATTAAATAGAATTTCTCCACAATTATTGAGTTTATTAATATAGAGATACAGCAAAATCCATTAACAACCCGAACAGAAAATTTTAATGTCTTAATTTGTCCTTAAAAAAATCAATTATTTTCAATTGTTTGCTTCGTACATTTTTCATCTCTAGATCCTTCTCCAGCCAGAGTTCGTGCTCTCTCCATACTTGATTGTGCATTGTACCCTATTTCTAAGTATCGCAATGCAGTCTTGACACCTGTCAATGCCTCTTCCACCGTTGGAACACCGTCTCACCCTCCGAAGACCCTTTTACTCGTCTAATATCATCCGAGATCCAATTAACTTCCAGGACGTTGTATTTCGTACGTTCACAATAGCCGAGATTCAGGTTCAATATATATGAAGCTTCATATGCTTATTTGTTATGTGAGACGGGACCAGTGACTTAAATTCACTATAACCGAGGGTTTACTATATCCGAGTTCACTGTAAGCGGAGTCGAATGTAGATACAGTCGACTCCGGCTGTAGTGAACTTCTCGGGGACTAACATTTTTGGTTCACTCTATTAGAAATTCACTGTATCCGATGATATAATTAAATAGAAATTCTCCATCATGATTGATTTTATTAATATAGAGATACAGCAAAATACATTAACAATACGAACTAAGAACTTCAATATCTTTATTTGTCCTTAAAAAGTCAAATATTTTCCATTCGTACATATTATTTATTAATTTCTCTAGATCCTCCAGAGTTATTGCTCTTTCCATACTTGATTCTGCATTGTCCACTGTCTCGCAGTCTCTGTCACACAGAACACGGGCTTTGTTTTCGCAGTGAAACTGAGGGACAGGAGGCCATCAGTAAGAGTCTGTTCCCATCACATAAGGAGAGACTTCTTCAATTATGACCTTTGATTGATGTTTATTTCAAGCTACCTAATGTTAGAATTTGCGGCACTGAAGGGATATGATCTTTTCCAGAAGAGAATTAATTTCTAGGTCGTTGTATTTCCTAAAATCGAGGTTCACTGAAACCGACCCTTCTTAATCTTATTTGTAAAGTAAGTAAAACGGACCAGTGACTTAAGTTCACTCTAACCGAGGGTTCGTTATATCCGAGTTCACTATAGCCGGAGTCGGCTGTACTTGGTTTCTTACTTTCGTAATATGGCAGGTTTTATTTCCGAGGTGTTGTAAGCTAGTTGTGTCCTTACAATACATAGTCTCTCCGTGGGTGAATGGTTAGTCACAAGCACTCATATCGTATCCGGACAAGTCGGGCCTCGTACAGAATTATTGTTCTCGAATTATGATTCTCTTAACTCAGTTTCAGAATGGATTACGCATTAACGTTATGTACTTTATCGATGTACAATTTAGGCACGTTTTTACCAAATTGAATTTACATTCATTTCATAAAAATAATGTCACCTATTTTTGCAATTAAGTAAAGATTTTTTCCTTTGTACTCTTCTTTCCTCATTCGTTCGTTGGTTGCCTCTGTGACTGTTGCTTTGCCATTTCTCGCAATAGAAAAACTTAATATAACAAGATCTCAACACGAATTTACCGATAGAAATCTGAAAATACTGTCCTTTCACTTTTCTTGCTTGTTGGTCTTAATTATAGCATCGTTAATTAACTGAACTCTTCAGCTTGTTCTGGCTAGATTTCTCTCTTAAGACTGTGCAAACTGGATCAGGGTCTCCTGAAACTGCTAGTTCCACAATCGTCGTCTTCTTCTTCTTCTTCTTCTTCACTTCACGGATTTGGAAAATTCCCTGTTCCGGCTTCATTACACCATCTCTGTCGTGGACGGCCGATGTCCCTTCTTCTCCGTGGTCTGTACAGAAAGGCATGTCGGGGGATCCTTTCGTGAGACATTCTTCCTAAGTGGTGTACCCACCGTGATCTGTATTCATTTACTTTTTCATTGATAGAAAATATATTAAGTTCCTTTTTATATCTTCGTTTTTTATTTTGTCCATTAGGGTGCAGCGTTTTACTCTCCAAAGGAATTTTATTTCCGAGGCTTCTATCTTCATTTTATTTTGTTTTCTTAATGTCCATGATTCACACCCGTAAAACAGTTGTGGTACTGCCATGACTTTATAAAATTTTAAAAGTGTCTCTTTTCTAGTCTTATTGCGAAGATATTTGTTTATTGCTCCACAAGTATGTTGCAAACGTAATTTTGTTTTCATATCATCACTATAGTCGTATGTGATATCACAGCCCAAATAATTAAAATGTTTCACTTGCTCTATTACTTTGTCTTCTATTATTATTTTAGTTCTGATAAGATACTTTCCTCTGAATGCCATCACTTTAGTTTTAGAGAGAGATAATGAGAGACAATATGGTTTGCATATTCTATTTAGCTGGTACAAGGACTTTTGCAGATTTATTTCATTCTCTTCTATAATTATATGATCATGAGCGTAGAGAAGTGATTGTAGAGATGTATTTGGATTTATCCAAAAACTTGGTTTATTTAAACTTTTCCATTCTCTTAGAATGTTGTCAGTATAAATATTAAACAATGTGGGGGACAAGCTACCCCCTTGTCTTACACCTCTGTTTACTTCTAACTCTTATAACATTTTGTTCTCAGATTCGTCGTTCATTACAATCGTCCAACTGGTATATTCAGATTCTAATTTTCCTGTAAAATGGGATGTTGAAAGCAATGCCAAATCACAGAAACTTCGTCGTTCCTGTGGCAGTTTCACGGTTCCAGTTTCCCGTCCCGATTGGCCCACTTCATTCGGTGGCTATCTTCCCGCCTCACTCTTCCAGCAGTGTGCGGTGTCGGTCCCGGGCAGTTCGGTCTTTGTTTTCCGCGAACACTGGGGAACAAAACGGATAATCGTAAAGCGCTATCGGCGAATATCGACTCTCGCTCGGAGACAAAAGAGCAGCGTTAGCTACTCCGACGCGTTGCGCTATAAATTTTCGAGCGCGCGTCATTTGTCCGCGTCGTAACCGACGCCCTGTCTCTTTGTCGCTGATCCGGCGACAACGATCTAGTTTTCGCGACTACTAAGAGTTTCCACATCTGCAAACGTGGTCCCTGTATTCGGTTGGTTGGTTGGTGATTCCGGGCACGTCAACAGCGTAGGTCATTGGTCCCGTAAGTGTAGTGTATTTTTCCCTCGGGAGATGGCGGTGATCTTCTTCCCCCACTGGATGATGAGATCCGGCGCCGACCTACCGTCGACTAATGGGGTATTCCCCTAACCAGGACTCTCCCACCAGGGGGGCACCACCCCAGCCGGGACAAGCTCTAAGCTCCCGACCGGTCTCCCGGAATATGTGGTAGTGTAGTGCATGTTAGTGTGTGTGTGTGTGTGTGTGTGTGTGTAAGGGGAGATGATGGGACAAGGAAGAGGAAGGAAAGATCGCGCGCGATCCGTGGCCCGTTTCGTAGGGTAGTGCTCCGGCATTCGCCTGGTGTTGACCGGAGAAACCACGGAAAACTACCGATCAGAGCAGCCGGCCGCTAGAATTCTCTTCCAGACAGCGACTGAATTCGACCTAGCTGAAAAGCTAGTGTCGAAAATCCTGCCGTCAGGACTCGAACCTAGGACCTCCCGGTCAGAGGAGCTGCAGTGACAGTTGATGCACTAAGCTACCGCTCCTGGTCGTATATTCGGTATCTGATAGAGATGCTGATGAATAGAATGCCCGTGTCAGTTTAAATATTAGAAAAGTAAAAAAAAAGATAACATTGTAATATTTGTCGAAATTGAATATTCTTTTGTTTAATAAGAAATTTTCATCAATTTCTTTCGTTATTGTATTGACGACGACTACGACTTATTAGGAAAGAACTGGATATTGGAAGTAAAACAAGAGAATGGAAATCACAAGTTCTTTACTCTCCAAAGATATTATTCTGAAACATATTTCGTTTTTACATTCCAAATATTTGAACGATTACTTTAATGTTTTTTTTTTTAATTGGTATTTTAAATGTTTTATGCATTAATCTATTGTATATTATCTACAATTTATTGTAAAATAAGCTGTAAATTTTCCCGGCTCTGGCTTCGGAAGATTATGAATTTACTTCCTGGTTTTCACATTCGTTAACGGATCTTGATCTAAATGAACATTATATAATCACAATATTATTATTATTGTTATTGTTATTATCATCATATTTCTGTACAAGTAATATTGTTTCTCAATATTTTATTAGTGAGATATTTTATGTGCGTATTAAATGAAAGACGTGAGCATTAACGACTTGGCTCATCTTGACTCTTGTAGACAATTATATATTCATGAAAGTGTGAAGCAATGAAAAGCGTGCGTGTTGTCATAAACTCGAATGATCGAACATTACGACAATTCATTGTACCCACAATAAATGTGCTGGCCTGTTTTCACGCCCAAGCATAATATACCCACGAGTGGCGGGAATTGAATCTGCGGAACCCTCGAGCTCATAATAAGATTCATGAATGCAACGTAACAGACGTCAGGGCTTCAAAGGAGGTGTGAAAAGGAGATTATAACGTCTCGGAGAGTGCGATGACAGTCCCATCAACCTCTCTGATCCGCTGAAGGTCGGCGACCGCCGCGCCGGCCCGCCCGCTCTCCGCATGGCCTTCCTTGCTCACCGCCCGCTGTCAACCACCCGCCCACCCACCGCTTACCACACGGACCCCAACTTTACCTTTTCGCAAACCGCCCACCTCTCCCCCTCCCCCACTTGCAGTAAGTGCTTCGTTCCGACAAACCGAGCTCCCGATTCATTCCACTCGAAATCCCATTCCAGTCCGGCATTCCCGCGATGCAATCACCGACGCATAGTTTCTCCTTGTGGGGGTGTCGGCCGCCCTTGGCATTTGAGAAGTGTCAGAGACCAACCCAGCGTTTCGGAAGAAAAAGTAGCATCAAGATAATTTGGTACGGAAGAGTAGCTGTGGCACATATAGTACGTAATGAAATTGTTTCGCAAGCATAAACCTCAGTGTTGGTTATTTATTATTTTTCTTGTGCCATATTTTACAAGGATGTTGGTGACAACAAAAGGTAACTATTGTTTGGGATGGTCTTTGCCTTAAACATTACAGGATTTAGGTGCAACCAGACATCCCTAATGTACGATTAGATCTAGTACCTCTGGGGGTTGCGCTGCCAACAGAACAGTTGCAGCTACAACTGTTTCAGTAATTCAGTGTCACATTTTGTATTACACTGTGGTAAAAGTGTTGACTTTTCTGAGAAAAAAAAGAAGAAAAAAAAAACAATATCATAATTGCATTTAATGGCAATTGATGTACTTATAGACAGAGCGACCGGTGTGGAGGGGCACTTTGGCGAAGGCAACGAACACGTGATACCGCGCTAAGGACGTGGGCGGCAGGAAAGAGCGGTTCAGGGCGCAAGCGCCCGACTGCATCCCTTGGTCAGTTTTCCCTCACTTCCACTTTCCATTTAATCCCCTTTCACCTTTCATTAGCTGAGAAGTCATAGCCCGACTGCATCCCTTTTCGTTCATCCGGTGTTTCGGAAGGAGTAAACATTTCATTAAGTTTTTAATCGTACGTAGCGCAAATAGATGTGCACTTCCACCAATCCAGAGATAACCTCGAATTCAGGTGGACAGGGCAGAATCTTGGGAATTGTGTTTGTTAAGTTAGCGGGGTAAGAGTATGCTCGCGATAAGAGGTTTCAAATTTTGTTTCTACAAACTTTAGAGTGGTGGTTTTCAAAGTTCGTAATGCTCTAAAAGAATATGCAATTATTTCTTGTCAACAGACAGAAGTGGGTCAATCATAAGCGATCAATATAATACTTAGCAGACCAAGTTGAACATACAAACCCTGATACCAAGGAGGAAAATGGAACGGGATGCAGTCGGGCTTGCAGAGAAAGGTAAACGACATAGGAAAATTTAACCGCTGGACGCAGTCGGTATACGCCTAGCAAACCACGGTAAACGTTCTCCCCATAGCAGGTCTTTCAGTTTTAACTGTTTTTTGACGTAAATAAATAAATGTAATCTATGGTATAGAACGATTTTCATAAGAATGAGCCAAAGTGACAGCTAGTGCTGGCAACATCACTGAAGGTTCTGTGCTCATTGTGCCCATTAGACTCCCTTCCTGCATTCGTTCGTTTGCAGTTGGCTAACTTGTAAATGGCTTCGACGCTTCCTTTTGTGATGTCCTCGTCCGACAAAAATATAGTGCGCCACGAGAAATAATTGAAATTAGGAAGTGCAGTGTTATGTGCTCTTCTGTAAAAATTCTTTTTGTATTAACATTACATTGAATTTACTTTTTGTGTGATGAATATTATGTTTATATTAAAACCGAGATGCGTTCTGGTGCACGTGTTTCCGTCTATTGTGCTGTTGTGTGGCGAGCTGTGATTTCTATTTACAGAGCTTTCTATGTACATTTGTGGCAGTTTTCTTTTATTGATTGAGAGAGCATGTTAAGAGATTTTCCACCTAGGAAATTAAATTTAAATATTTCCCGGACTCGTGTACGTGCATATACCTCAGCGAGACTCTTAGATTTCTGCATTGGGATGTTTTCACAGGAGTCGTAACCTAAGACTTTACGAAGGGGCGTAGCTGAACAGCTGTCGCGGCGGAGGGATACTTATCTGAATTACATATGATGTTCACTTGTTACGCGAACTGTCACTTTGGCTCATCCTTAGGAAAATCCTTCTATAGTACCTATTCTGTGACGAGGGAGCGCGGGTGCCGCGCGGGGGGGGGGGTCGTCGCCCGCGAAGATGGCGGCTGCGAGGGCGCGAGGTGATTAACACGCGAGGACGGCGAGGGCGGCGAGGGCGGCGAGGACGGCGAGGACGGCGAGGGGGCGAGGCGGCGAGGGCGGGAGGGCGGCGAGGGGCGGGCAGCGCCCCGACGAGACGCGACGAGAGGCGACGAGAGGCGACGAGAGGCGACGAGAGGCGACGAGAGGCGACGAGAGGCGACGAGAGGCGACGAGAGGCGACGAGGGGCGAGGACGGGTGAACGACAACGCCGGAATCGGCCCTGTCCTCAAGCAGCGGCCGACGGCCTCGCGCCTGCCACTGCGCCCGGGACAGGGAGGACAGGATTACTCGCGATTACTCCTGAAGCGGGTTTCATTCCATTCAGAGAATGTAAGAAAATGAAATATATTTTTGTTTTAACGTGTTACTGCTCATTGAAACATGTTTGAGAGTTTCGCAACTTTGTCGTCTTTTATGTTCTTTTACTAACCACTTACTATACTAAATAACAGTATCAAAAGACATGAACTAGAAATATTTGTGGTTAATCATGACATAGACACTGTAATGCATCACTCAAATGCACTTTACTTCTTTCAATAACTTTACTTATCGGTTGGAAGTGTTATTGATCTGATCCTTCATGTGGTGACTCTGCGAGGGGAGTACTGATTGTGGTGAAGATGGTGGAATATTCAGCATGGTTAAGGTTTACTCCAATTAATACAGATTTCGAAGCGTGACAATAAATATTCCACTGTACAGAACACCTAAAAAATAACAACGTTGCAGCATTAAACCCCTAAGACATAAAATATGTATTCTGTTAATTTTACATGATTCACTCGTGTATATTAACTGTTCTCACAAGGATTCCCGAGAGGGAGAGAGTGGAAGAGAAGTGAGAGAGAGTGGAAGAGAAGTGAGAGAGAGTGGAAGAGAAGTGAGAGAGAGTGGAAGAGAAGTGAGAGTGATAGAGTGGAAGAGAAAGAGAGAGTGATAGAGTGGAAGAGAAAGAGAGAGTGATAGAGGGAAGAGTGGAAGAGAAAGAGTGATAGAGTGGAAGAGAAAGAGAGAGTGATAGAGTGGAAGAGAAGAGGGGTGATAGAGTGGAGAGAAGAGAGAGTGATAGAGTGGAAGAGAAAGAGTGATAGAGTGGAAGAGAAAGAGAGAGTGATAGAGTGGAAGAAAGAGAGTGATAGAGTGGAAGAGAAAGAGAGAGTGATAGAGTGGAAGAGAAAGAGAGAGTGATAGAGTGGAAGAGAAGAGAGAGAGAGTGATAGAGTGGAAGAGAAGAGAGAGGAGAGAGAAAGAGAGAGAGAGGACCGGACGTGGGCTGCTGGGGGGTGGGGCGGTGGTGCCGCCGCCACTTGAAGTTGTGGCCGGCGCAAGTTCCAAGAGGCTTGTGAGCGATCCTCCTCCAGGCTGCTTCCGCCCGCTCGAGCCCTCTCCTGGACGTCCTCGCTTCCGTCCTCCACGCACTGCTCGCTCCGCCTCGCCTTCAATGTCCTTTGTCAAAAGTTTTGGTGGAGAGACGGAGCCGAAAGGGTTACCAGACTCATTGCAGAGTTATCTGGGTTCATGACAGGAGTGGACTGTCCAAAAACATAATGAAAATTCCTGCCTTGGAATCTAAATGTTTTCTTTAGGGTCGCAGCACAGAAAACGTGCATACACAAATTTGAATGAAGTTTTGTGATTATAATTAATAATAATAATAAAATTAATAGTAATAAGTATTACAATAATTATAATAATGACAATAATTATAATTATTATTATAATATAAATAATAAAATATGATTTATTCACAACTTGTTTTACAGAGATAATGTACATTGTTGTGTCTTGAAATTACTAACCATCGATAACCAATTGTGATGATTAGCAGTACTGAATTTATAATGTATTATCGCGTTTACCGCCTAACAATGCATGAGGTGACATAAACGCATGATGTACATCACGTGTAATATAAAATAGTTCATATATAAAATCGTTAGAATGCGTTTATGACCTGAAAAAAAAAATACAAAACAGCTGAGTTACACTTTGCACTAAAGGCTTAACCCTTATGAGGAAAACGGATCAGGATGCAGTCGGGCTATACCATTTTGGGGAGGTATTGGAGGGAAAGTTGAGCGCGGGATTCTGTCGGTACACACCCCATGCGATCCACTGCTCCCGCGCCAATCCCGTCCTCAGAAACGAGTTCCGCGTAGCCTGCAAGGCCACCTCCTTTGTCGCTACGCGACGCGGCTTTCGGCCACCGGTTTTCAGAGGCGCTTAACATATGGAGCTTCATGCCCGCGACGAGTCGCCATTCATATCTCAAATGGCGGGTCCGCAGGGAACTTCACATCTTCACTACCACGAGACAAGTTTTACAAAATAAATTCCCAAGAACAGTTGTAAATGTCCCTTGGTTTATAACCAACCTCCAATTCCACTACGTTCCAATACAGCAATACATTACATATCTGGTCATAACTTTTATAATATCCTACCTGAAATCGCTCACTGTTTCCTATCAGTTTGCCAAAACACCCTCTTACTAAACCACAATACAAAACAGATCTATACCTAACATTTCTGAAGAAAAAAACGAGTTATATCCTGTAAATGAATATGAATTAATAAATGAATAAATGGAATGTTGAAATGAAAATAAATATAAATGAGAAGTGACTTTAACTAAACTACTTTGTGTTTTAAAGAATAAATAAATGTAATAAAGAGCAATGAGCTGTAGAACCCTGCTCTGCCATTTGGGTTGATTGATTTTTTAGTGTTTCCGTTTTTTTCTCGCGAGTTGCCGGTGATGTTCCCCCGCTGGATGGCGAGATCCGGCGCCGACCTACCGTCGGCTGGTGGCGTTACCCCCTAACCAGGACTCTCCAACCAGCAGAGCACCGTCCCAACCGGGACAAGCTCTAAGCTCCCGACCGGTCTCTCGGAATATGTGATAGTGTAGTGCTTGTTAGTGTAAGTGTGTGTGTGTAAGGGAAGAGGATAGGACAAGGAAGAGGAAGGACAGATCGCGCGCGGTCCGTGGCCCGTTTGGTAGGGTACTGCTCCGGCATTTGCCTGGTGTTGATCGGAGAAACCACGTAAAACTAAATTAGAAAGCACGTAAACCTAGCTGAAAAGCTAGTGTCGAAAATCCTGCCGCCGTCAGGGCTGGAACCTAGGACCTCCCGGTCAGAGGCGCTGCAGTGACATCAGTTGCACAGAATATTATACAACTTAAAAAAAATTAAAAACAAACTAACGTCCTTTGAAATGGTAGTTATTAATTGAAATGACTACTAATATTTTGCAATAAATAGTCTTGACTGTAGGAGAGGCCTAAGACATGTGAAAATTGAACACTAAAATTAACATTTTTCTAGTATGAATATCCACACATCAGCATTCTATATTTTACATACTTCTTTTGTCGATGTATATTCTATGATTTTGTTTATTTATGTTTTATTTAAAGCATAATTATTTTTACAAATAATTCACTTCAAAAAAATCGTTTTAATATCTAAAATATACTTTGTAGGCCGTTCCGCGGTGCAGGTGAACAGTTTAATTGAACGTGAGAACTAAAACAAACGTAATGAGAAGACAGGTACAAAAAATAATAACATTATTGTGATCACTAAAATAAGTAGAAAAGAACTTGCTCTACATTTGGTTATTTTGCCAAGTATGGTTCACTGCATGAGGAGACCACTTATAAATGCGAAAATGCACATACCAAAACTTCAAGTAGGTTTACATTCCGTCCGGAAATCGATCTAAACGCCGAGTATATTTCCTGGTTTAAGTATTAATTTTAATGAATGCCCTGAAAGAAGCTTACATGAATATTTCTGTCTGGGCACACGATACAGAAAAACAAGAAAACATTAGCAACAATAATTGAAAGGGCAAGTACAGATTTATCGCAACCAGAGACATTCCTAAGCCGTTGATTTATCGTCTCATTGCGAGGTGCCGCAAGGCTCGTTTTTGAGCGTGATTTGCAGAACGCGGGCGCGTGATTAACAAGGAGAAACAGGCGAAAGACGATTGCGCCGACGTCAGCCTTTCGTTCTTCGGCCACGCCACCAAAGTGCCCACTAATTTATCACGGCAATCTGCCGGTTTTGAGTAACTCGACACACGAAATTTCACCCCGTCACGGACCAGACTCGCGATCATCGATCCTTCCCACTTCGAGACATCGAGGATAACTCATCGTTGACGAGATGGAGTTTGATATTACATAAATGAATTGATGGTGGAATGAAAATTTGTCGGAAAAATTAAGATTGCTTCTCAAACAATACACAACAACATCGTAAAAGAATCACGCAATGTAGTCGTTTCCGTTTAGGCTTCTTGTGTGATGATATTTCAAATGTCATTTTGTGGCGAATGTAATGATGATAGTCACGCAATCGGATTTCTGGTATTTTTTTCCTTGATAAGGGCCATTTTATCAGGATTTTGTCATATCTAGGTATATGTTGATGAAGCTGCATGTCTTAATAACTTTTTGCCTAGAAAATCGTTGTAAACGATTGACTTTTGTCTCCAAATTTTCTGATAACATGAATAATCAATTCAGAAATCAATTCTAACGGAGCATGGCGACATTATTCTCAACAGAATTTTTTGATTACTTTTTCAGTCCCGGAGTTTAATGGAACAGTTCTAGTAACGAAGATGGTACTCACTAGTCAGAGAAAGTATAGTTATTTATTCACGATGGACGTTATAAAGGTTCTAATGTTCGAGCGGCACAAAATGCTCGAGGGCTTTTTATGGACCGAGATCATTAGAACCCGTTAACGCCCGTGTTTCATACATTCTTTTTTGTCTAATTTTATTGATTCATATTTACTTATTTACTAATTAACTAGATGCTAACTTTACTCGGTTTGTCTTTTCATATTTCCCTCCCACAATTCCCTTTGATAAATCACTCTCATAATTCCCTCCACGTAGCAACATTCAACTGTTTTCATATTTCCTCGTAACAACGCTCCTTACGATTCAAGTAAATTATACAGTGGATATCGAGCTCGGTATCGAAGGCAATAACAAGCTATTACGATAAAGTAAAAAATAGTGGCGATTCCTCCAGGAATCCCTCTAAAATTTCATAAAAACTGGAACTTATTATTTTAGCAAAACGAATTGTGAATAAAAGTGATTGTACATGATATTTTTCTGTCTTTATGAGAGCATTCCTTCAGAAATTTTGGCCGATGGTTCAGTTGACAGCCCGATGCGCCGCGTTACCCAGCAATATGCCGCTGGACAGTGGATTCGGACGTTTAACGCGCGAGGGCAAGAGCGCACGAGAGCGAGAGCGCGCGAGAGCGAGAGCGCGCGAGGGCGAGAGCGAGAGCGCGCGAGGGCGAGGGCGAGGGCGAGAGCGAGAGCGAGAACGGCGAGGGCGAGCGAGCGCGCGAGGGCGAGGGCGAGAGCGCGCGAGGGCACAGCCGCGAAGGCGAAGATGGGCGAGGGCGAGGGCGAGGGCGAGGGCGAGGGCGAGGGCGAGGGAGCGAGGGCGAGGGCGAGGGCGAGGGCGAGAGCGGGGGGGCGAGGGGGGGCGGGGCGGGGGGGGGGGGGGGGCGGCGACGCCACGCTGCGCCTGGCGGCGAAGGCCGAACCGACAAGTAGGAACGTGCGCCCGAGAGAAATGGGTGGAAACTGCACCCAGCCTGCTCTCTCGTGATAGACAATTCCATTTCACATTTCTGTGAGAATTCATAATCATTAATATTCCAATGTTATGCACACGTTAGTACTTGAAATTCGTCATTTACAGAACATCTACGCTACAGAAATGTTTACATAACCGTGGATATTTGAAAAATCAATATGATCACAAAGCGTTGTAACTATTTTAATAGCCATTTGCAAAATATTTACAACTTTTTGTGAATTTACCCACAAAATATTGATGATGGGTTGAATTCCGTTGAACAACGATGCCCCCACTTAACGGGTGGGAACGTAGAGTTAATGCGGCAGAAGTATTTGTTGTTACTGGATATACAAAAGAAGTGACGCAGCAAGTAATACGTCAAGAGCAGTTGCATGAAATGTTGTTTATCGTATGGAAGTGCTGTCGTCAGTTGTATTACGTAGGGCAACTCTTTCATGAGTAACTACAATGATTTATTTTCAAGTTACATAAAAACAATAGTTGTTTGGAACTAACAGTATGAGAAAGAGAATATTGTAAAATCAATTTAGACAACCGTTGGATGGAGAAAATTGGTGGAAACTACGGCCGAACTGCTCTCATGTCAAACCCAACTCCAACCCGTATTTTTGTGAAAACTTATAATCATTAAATTTCCAATGGAATGCACACATTAGTACTTGAAACGGATAGTTACACAACGGTAACACAATAGTATTTACATAACAGTAACATAATAGTATTTACACACATTTGGTAATTCAATATGAACGACAAACCGTTGAAACTTTTTTAAACCCAATCCTTTCCAATCGTCTCCCTGACTGAAAGTTATCATGAATAAAATTTCACCGGGACTTGCTGCGTATCAGGAGGAGTACTGTCCATAATAAGTGTTTGGGCCGCTACGTGAGTGCCTCCAACCCATTAAACCACCCTACCCATAACAACATCAAAAGACAACCACGAGTGTACGAATTAATCGAAGAGAGAGTTCTCGACTGCAGTGGTTTAGGAGTCACACTGGTAAAGATGCTAAAATCAGTTGCCCCCAGAATTACAAAGCGAATAAGAGGGAAGAGTGTCAACCATTAATGGAGAGGCTGAAGAAGACGATAAATTGTCGAATGATGCTGATGAAGATAAAGGGCCTCATCCCTTTTTGAACCCAGGCTTTATTTAGTGGAAGCAGGTCGTTTTGAGTGCTTTGTCCACCTGCTTCAGTGGTGCTGCCTCCGCAGAGATCACAAGTGAAGCCAGGAGAGAATATTCTGCTGCAACCGGAGTACGAGCCACACTGGTGTGGATGCTTATATCAAAATTGCGTCATATATAAAAAGGAGAAATGGTTTAAGTAAGGGTAATGTGCGCCAACTGTTAACAGAGAGATTCAAGCAAACGTTAATATATCGCTTTTCTGAACCCAGGCATTATGTAGTAGAGGCAGCTCGTCTTGCGTGCTTTCTGTGTCTGTTCCGGTGATGACCCTCTGCCCGAGCTTACGAGTGAAGCCAGGAGAGACTATTCAGCTACAATGAGCTTACGAGCCATATTGGTGCGGAGTATTAAATGAAAATGATGGCAAAGAGCGTCAACTATTAATGCAGAGGCTGATGCAGAAGTTAAAATATCGAATAATGATGATGATGAAATACATGATGCCTTTTGGAGCCCAGGCATTGTGTATTGGATGCAGCTCGTCTTGCGTGCTTTGTGTGGTTGCTCCAGTGATGGCCTCTCTGCCTGAGCTTTGGAGTGAATCCAGGAGAGACTACTTGCCTGCAATGAGCTTACGAACCACATTGGTGCAAAGTATTAAATGAAAACGTTGAAAATGAATGTCAACTGTTAACGCAGAGGTTAAAATATTGAATGATGAAATACATGATCATTTTTTGAGCCCAGGCATTGTGTATTGGATGCAGCTCGTCTTGCGTGCTTTGTGTGGTTGCTCCAGTGAGGGACTCTGCCCGAGCTTACGGCTGAAGCCAGGAGAGACTACTTGCCTGCAATGAGCTTACGAGCGACATTGATGCAGAGTATTAAATGAAAACGTTGGAAATGAACGTCAACTGTTAACGCAGAGGCTGAAGCAGAGGTTAAAATATTGAATGATGATGAAATACATGATGATTTTTTGAGCCCAGGTATTGTCTATTCGATGCAGCTCGTCTTGCGTGCTTTGTGTGGTTGCTCCAGTGATGGCCTCTCTGCCCGAGCTTACGAGTGAAGCCAGGAGAGACTACTCGGCTGCAATGAGCTTACGAGCCACATTGATGCAGAGTATTAACTGAAAATGATGGCAATGAGCATCAACCACTAACGCAGAGGCTGTAGCAGAGGTTAAAATATCGAATGATGGTGATGATGATGATGATGATGATGCCGGGCATTGTGTTCTGTTGCGTGCTTTGTGTGGCCGCTCCACTGACGCGGCGTGTGCGCGAGGTATTCGGGGCCGGGCGCAACGCAGGGCCAGCGAACAATGCGCCTCCGCCGCGGGCGGCGCGACGCCTCTCAAAGGGCGTCGGCGGCCGCTTCCAATCGGACCCCGCCCCCTCCCCCTCCCCCGCCGCTCCCGCGAGTCAAAAAGGGCCCCAACCCCCCACACCCGCCGCCGACGAGTTGGCGCACGGGGAGAAAGGGTGCGGCGGTGAGGCAGCAGGAGAAGTTGAGTCAACTCCTATTCCAGAGCGATTTTTGGTATTGGTATTCTAATATTGAATTTAGGTTCCCAAACACTATCACTAAACACTATCAACAAACACTATTCCAAAAAGGAACATAAAGCAGCTGGCCAGAGGAGAAAAGGAAGTTTCAATATTTTTCGTTGGTCATGCGTGTCTGGATTCTGGAGTTAAGGCTACAGAAATCATTGAACACACGCAATACATTAATTCTCCAGTAATTCTAATGTAAAGGTGCCCTTTATGTAATCCACAATTGATGCAAAAACCTGTAGTTTATGCAATATTGCATAAAACTTATTTTTGAACTAGAGGTACTACAACAGCACATAATAATCGAGTGGAATTGATTCGAATGACTTCCAATAAAACTTTTTGAAAACTCAATAGATTTTTGTGAAAAAGAGCTTCAAATTTCGTATTTACTGTAAAGCTTAAACTGCATTTGCTAAATGTTCCAAAGTTTTTAACGAAAATTGCCATAGAGGACGCGGTTTTACTCGTCTTCAATATTATTTCAGTTATATATCCATTCACACATTAAGACACCGAAAAAATGCGAAAATTTCGAAAAAAAGAATGTACTGTGGGTGGTGATAGATGGCTGCTGGCAAGAGGATGGGGCAAGATTGATGAGCTAGCCCAAACCAAAAGAAATTAGAAAACTAACTAGTAGGACAAATTCTGTGGTGACAGCAGAGATTTTGTGGTACTCCATGATAAACTGTCTGGGGTCATTGAGGTATTTACCACAATAGTATTAAATGTAATTTTAATATGATTACATTTAGCCAAACATGTGTTTCGGGAACACACTTCCCGAAAGTAGTACTTGGGTAAGTACTATTTTAAATAATTATTTTACTGTTCACTGTTTGTTTATGATTTTGTTGATGTTTATACATGTGTAATTTATTTATGTACTTAATTCTAAATTGTAGAACCACTGAAGATGGGAAGAGTGTTCCCGAAACACGTGTCTGGCTATATCTAATCATATTAAAATTACATTTAATACTATTGTGGTAGATATCTCAATGACCCCAGATAATTTTGTAGGACAAAGTCTGTGCCATTCTATTGCACCACACGTTTCTATTTCCTTAAGTAATGAAATGTTTTGCGTTGTTTCAGGTGGGTATCTTGATGCAGCTGTGGAGTTATGAGGTTTTTCTCGGTCCATTCTGGAAGACATCAGGTAGGATCGGCTTTGAATTAGAAAGTTTACTAATTCCATAGTTAATTGACTAAATTACACCTTTTGTAATACCCTAAAAGTTTCTATATATCACTTACGTTACCACAAACATAAGCCGAAATCTAGAGGTCACAAGTGGACAGATTTCGATAATAGATTAATAGTATTTCAGGTAAATTATTGTAGAGGAAAGTAAGTTATCTAGGGCTCCAGAATAAATGTATCTCAGAATGAAGATTGAGGAAAGAAAATGGAGGAGATAGTGCAACAATGGAAAGTGCCCGTGCAGTAAGATGAGTTAAAACAACATTAATTTTGGTAAGATATTTTGATGTTTTGGGTACTTTTTACATGAAGCCAAAATTACCTTTTCCAAACAAAGACTCCAATTTCTTTTATTAAGCTTAGTCCTGGAATAGTGTAAATAAAACGTTTAGAAGGATGAACCAGATGTAATTTTCGTTGGAATACCTGATTTTCCGAAAACTGCGGTAGTTCAACGTGTTTTTTGCTTCTTCCAAAGACTACAATATTGAGGATAAAGCTACATAGAAAAAGTGTTATTGAGCTGTCATTTTATACTGCGATTTTTACATAGCTGCCTGTCGCATTTCATCAGCTGTAACGCTGGCATCCAATCGGAAACTTTTTTGTCACTACAACGACGTAACTATGCTGGCGTTTAGCTTTCCTATTGGATGACACCGTAACAGCTGATATACTTCACAAGCAGCTATGTAAAAATCGCAGTGAATCTGTAACTTACGTAGAACGAGGACAAAATAGAAGAATGTTTAACATTTGATTGGTTGGTAGGTTGGTTGTTAGTGATTCTGGGCGCGTCAACAGCTTAGGTCATTAGACCCGTAAGTGTAGTGCATGTTTTTCCTCGGTAGATGGCGGTGATCTTTGGATGGATGACGAGATCCGGCGCTGACCTACCGTCGGCTAGTGGGGTTTCCCCCTAACCAGTACTCTCCCACTAGTGGGGCACCACCCCAACAGGGACGAGCTCTAAGCTCCTGACCGGTGACCTGGAATATAGTGCATGTTATTGTAAGTGGTAAGGATAGGACAAGGAAGAGAAGGAAAGATCGCGCGCGGTCTGTGGCTCGTTTTTAGGGCACTGCTCTGGCACTCGCCTGGTGTTGATCGGAGAAACCACGGAAAACTACCGATCAGAGCTGCCGGCCGCTAGAATTCTCCTCCAGAGAGCGACTCAATTCGACCTAGCTGAAAAAGCTAGGGTCGAAAATCCTCCCGCCGTCAGGATTCGAATCTAGGACCTCCCGGTCAGAGACACTGCAGTGACATCAGTTGATGCACTGAGCCACCGCTCCCGGTCCTTAACATTTGAAACGGACCCCCCAACCTCCGAGAAGCAAAATGAAGCTGACCACGTGGCTCAATGCAACGTGCCTGGTGCTTCCTGGGAGAACTCGACGCTCACGAGAGCGCCCGCGCAGTCCTTCCGCCTCCGCTTCCTCTGCGTCGTGGCCCCCATCGCCACGCCCCCGGGGCACTCGTCGCCCCGGGGCGCGGCGCGGAGCAGCCGGCATTGTCGCCCCGCGGGCGATAGCATCGCGGGCGTGCGGCGCGGGGCGGGACGGCGCTCTCAGGGACGATTTATGCGTGACGCCATCGCTGCGGGGTCAGGAGGCGGGCGGGGCGGGGGGCGGTGTGGGGATGGGGCGTGCACGCCCGCACAAGGGGGGAATGGCGAAGCATACGGCGCATTCGGGACATGCAGGCCCGGCCGGAGAATAGGTTTGGAACGGCTGCAAGGGTTTATTGCGGCGACGCGCTCGTGGAAGGGGTGGGGTGTGCGGGCGTGAGGTATTCCATGGGAATATCGGGTGTCGGGCTTTCCCTTCATTATCTCGCTTCGCTTTCAGTTAGTTGTCACGTAAAAGGTTGATAGTGTTCAGCTTTTGATGTTGTTGGTGTGAAAATGTATTAATGTATTTTGCTTAATTTGTGTGTCGCGTTCTTTTTCAAATTGTTTACAGCTTTCATGTTCTATTAAACCCAACACGTCTAATCGTTTATAAGGTTGTGGAAAAAGTCAATTTAGTTGGTTGTCGAATTTGAAAAAACTCTTGAACAATCAACTTTAAATAACTTTTTTTTCTATTAGTTTAAATGCCATTTAGATTAGTTTGAAAAAAAAAAAGAATAAGTTTCGCAGTTTATGTTATTGACGTTTCGCGTTATGGAACAACATTTTTGTGCTCGTGGTACGTAAAGAACTGTTCTGCGGAGCATTCTTTTACTAAAGGATTAGCGTGTTCTATTTCTTGTTCTTGAGAAATGTTACATTTTGAAAAAAACATTGTGTACAGTTTTGTTGAGCAGCATTTCAGCTGAGGGCCACTAACATGACGGTGGTGACCCATCCATCGAGAACATCAACGGAGTGTCGCAATGATCCCTCCTTGACGAGCAATGTTATGACGACGTGTTGCCCCGGAAATAATTAGAAAATAATAAGCGAAATAATAAGCTGGGTGGTTAGAAACAGCACAAACGTCTCCTGACAATTTCATGTTAATCTTTTGTATTAGTTCAAGTGCTACACAATATATTCGATTATCATTATGATTCCTGGTATATTAATTTCTTCTACTCGAGAAAGAAGAATCAATTAAGAAGCGAAGCAGGTTCAGAACAAGGTAACGCTCGCCTCTGTGACCATAATTGTGGTTGAAACGATTCAATACGGCATCTCGAGGCGTGACAGCCGCGTAAAGCAAGTAAGTCATCTTGGCCGAGCATCGCGGCGATGAACAGCCGATATCCAGCGCCGTCCGCGTGCGCGGGGCGCGCCGGCAGCTGTCCGCGCCGCCTGCCCTCTGGCGGGCCTCGCGTGCGACCGCACCTCGCCAGCCTCCGGTCAGCACCTGACGCCGCACATACGTCGCTTCCCCCTCCCCCGCCCCCGACCCTTCCGCTCCAAGCGGAGCACGCAACGTCGGCTCTCGCCACTTCACACGGCCCCCCTCCACACACATACACGCATTATGGGGGCGAACCCAATTTAATTACTTTCAATGTGGGGGAGAATAGGTCTTTCATGACGGGTGTCCCTAAATATTCGCACATGGTCTGTTGGCCTGACTGATTCTTGGCTGCCCGGAATGTGTCGCGTCTCAGTCGACGGGACTGACGTTTCGGCCATCTTGATGTGGCCTTGTTTAGAGCTATGAAGAAGCTCTCGACGGCTCTGAAGAAGGCCACAACAAAATGGCCGAAACGTCAGCTATGAAGAAGCTCTCAACAGCTCTGAAGAAGGCCACAACAAAATGGCCGAAACGTTAGCTATGAAGAAGCTCTCAACAGCTTGAAGAAGGCCACAACAAGATGGCCGAAACGTCAGCTATGAAGAAGCTCTCAACAGCTTTGAAGAAGGCCACAACAAGATGGCCGAAACGTCAGCTATGAAGAAGCTCTCAACAGCTCTGAAGACCACAACAAGATGACCGAAACGTCAGCTCCATCGACTGAGACGCGGTTCATCCCGGAATCCAAGAATTAAATGACTCCGGCCGCGGAAGCCAACGCATCCAGGACAGATCTACTAATAACTGATTCAGGGCGCCTCGACTGATAAAGTCTTCTGTTCGTTAATGTAATGCAAGTTTTTCCTCGGGAGGTGGCGGTGATGTTCCTCCTGCTGGATGGCGAGATCCGGCGCCGACCTACCGTCGGCTAGTGGGGTTTCCCCTAACCAGGACTCTCCCACCAGCGGGGCAACGCCCCTTCCGGGACAAGCTCTAAGCTCCCAACCGGTCTCCCGGAACATGTGGTAGTGTAGTACATGTTAGTGTAAGAGGTGAGGATAGGACAAGGAAGATGAAGGAAAGATCGCGCGCGATCCGATTCCCGTTTGTTAGGGTGCTGCTCCGGCATTCGCCTGATATTGATCGGAAAACTACCCATCAGAGCAGCCGCTAGAATTCTTCTCCAGACAGCGAATGAATTCGACCTATGTATTAAGCTAGTATCGAAAATCCTGCCCCCGTCGGCACTCGAACCTAGGACTTCCCAGTCAGAGGCGCAGATGCTCAGGACATCAACTGATGTCCTGATCCACCTCTCCTACAATCGTGTATGGTAGGTACCATCGTATGCATCATATGTCGAAGAGCCAATGTTGATTTTCTTGGCGGCGACAGCTTTATAATATCTCCGAAAACCTTTTAATGCGTGCTGCATCAAGCATTAACTTCATGTAAAGTTAATGCTGGCTGTACTGGGATACAACGCTCAACGCGCCAGGTTATCATCGTTACCACGATTACGAAACAACCTTTTAGAAGGCACCTTGACGCCGTGAGTGTACAATGTTGCGTTGGTGTACTAGCATCAGTTTCAAAGAGACAACCGTATGAAGTGGCGGAAATGCTGACGTTTACCACGCGTGCATTGTGATATTTACTTGTTTGGGGGTAATGCCGCGGTCATGCCTGCGCTGGTGTGCGTGTGTACGCGAACTCGGTATAGTTATGGGGGAAAAATTCCTCATTAGTGGTGAAACACGACGTTGACTGGTGTTGACTGGTGCCCGACGTTGACTGGTGCCAATTTGAAACAAGCCTCGTCTTTCTATTTAAAAACAATCCCCACTTGGAGTGACATTTTAAAAAATATCTATTACGGGTAAATGTAATTTGAGCGCCAGGAAAAGGTTACACTTGAAACCTAATGATTCCTACGTAATTTAAATATCTCTCCTTCCAAAATTATGTTGTGCTAGCTCAGTTAATTGGGGTTCGAAGGTCAGAATTGTTGCTACTTACTCTGCCACCAATTATTCAATTTACCATCCATTCGGAGTGGGGATGAATCTGAAAATCTTATTAAAATGCTCGATTGCACGTAACGAACAATGATAATAAGCTTTCTTTCAACTTAACAATTTAAATTTATTATAAGGATAATCAAAATGAATTGATATTTGGTCATGACCAGTTTTCTCTATATTACAATAGTTATAAAACCTTTTTATCCATTCGTGGGTCTTCGCGCGCTCTTCACTTCTTCGTTCGATGGCGCCCCGTAGAACTTCTCCGTCGACGCAGCAGAATCTGACTTCTGGATAAAGTCCTCGCCTAATGTCCGTGTCTGGTTCCAAGTTTTCTCCGCGGTACTAATATAATCCGTGACTTCCCTCACTTGCGTCTCGGGTGGACGCCAAGACAAGTATTTACTTCCTACAAGAACGCTCTATCCTAATATAAAAACGATAGTTAATTTTATAGAACTGTCAATTACATTCTTTCCTCGACCTGGTAAAATATATGAAGAGCCGACCCGCTCATCACCGCGTTGCTCGAGCGAATGAATGTTCTTCTTAAAGCTCGGAAGCATCCGAATTTTATATCTTTTCCTTTTGTCTCTCCAAACAATTCTTATTCCCCCTCTGCTCTGTCATTTCAACCTAACGAAAATTGTTCTTAACGCCGGTTGTTTACTTGTCACACAGCGACCACCTCGCGATCGTCTATTGACATCCCTATATTCTATGTCATATAAAATGACATTTCCATAATAAAAATGGTTCGTCATTTTGGTATATCACACTACTATGCATGTAGGGGGTTTCAAACTGTGCGTTGCGGCTTCCAAGGGCGTCGCGGTGATTTATTAAAAATTATCTTAAGATTTGATTAACTTTAATCCTTGTGGCAATTATGTATTGTGTACTGTCGTACTACATGATATTTGTAATATATATGATGACTAAAATGAAAATGACGCTCAGACCATCTATTTCAGCATTTTGTAAACGAATATTTTCACTTCAATTGCAAATGGAGAGAAGAAAGAAACAGTGCTGATGTTAGTCTAAATTAAATAAGAAATGTGTTGATATGTTTGATTGTGTTTTTGTTTTTGGTGTGTGTGTGTGTTTTTTGCTTGTCGAGTGATCTCCCTTTCACATGAACATTGTAGGCAACCGTGGTGTACACGACAACGAGCCACGGCGGTGGCTCATTAATATTCTTTATTTACCTACTTTAAACCGAAAACTTTTTCCTTGCGGGCAACTTCGGTCACGAAATTGAAGTTTGTCTTCTTTCACTTTGCATTGCTTTTCTGAAATCCGAAGTTTTGGGAATATTCTTGTGAACAGTAAAGTTGTTGAAAAGTTGGAAATGCTTAGTTAACGAAACGTAACTTTCATGAGTAATAATGAGCCTAATGTCCTCACGACCAGCAAAAACCACCTAATCTATTTATAAAATAATGGAGGTTTTGACTGAATTTGAGGATTTGCTTACTGTTGACTGAAATAGCAGTATAAACTCAAACGTAATGTGAAAATACATTTCGAATTAATTTTCTTCCTATCGTTCGTGTCTGGTGTTTACGCGTAAAACGATTATTACTTCATGTACCATATGTCGAAAAGGAGTTGAAGAGATCCATATTACGTGAAAGAAAGAACATATTAGTAAAGAAAATATTTGCGCCATTTGTAGTAATGAATTTGCAATACTAAAAATTCTAAATATTGCTCAGACGTTTTGTACTGTGCCTCACTAGCAGTGGTGAATAGAAAACAGTCATAAATATTTTTAAGCACGTGTGCCTTGTTTAAAAAATGTACAATAATTTTTTATTTGTTTGAAAAATAGAATCGTCTCAGCTACAGTAGTTTCGTGGAGAATCTCGATTTATATTGTTGATTGAAAATTAACTTCAAATTATGGGGTTGCATAATTTTATGTTTATCATTGCTTATTGTGAATAGAAATTTGTTTGTTCTTAATTTCAAACTGTTAGTTCTAAATTTAATGAGCCTCAATTGGAATGTGTTTGGGCTTTCAATTTGAGGTTGAAAATGTTGATAAATTCTTTCCTTTTTACTTTCTCCTCTATTGTTTGTAAAAAAGGTAAAAACAAATAATTAAACTAGTACATAATACATACGAATCCCCGACCTTTAGAATAATAAGTGTAAATGAAGTCTTAGTGATTATTTCTTGGAAATGTTATATTTAGTAAGTGATCCATTCCAGAAAATATTTCTGCTGCGTCAGTAAAAGTACCTCCCGAGTTACATCGTCAAAGGTTCGTAATGTAATGTCGTATGTCAAAATGTAATGTTCGTATCTGTTGATTGCAGATGTAGACAGTGAACCATTTGCGTGCACATATTCTACATGTATTGAAGGGTTTGAGATGATATTTTCGTGATAATGAAACAGAGTCTAGCGGGGGGGGGGGAATACGTTATTTTGCTCTTCTGTGGAACTATCTATTTCGGAAAGCGCATGGGCCCTTGGAATTGGATGGGAAACTCACCCCACCCCAGCGTATTATGCATAGGGCATAAGGAAGACCGTATCAACACAGGTTGTCCTGACAAGCAGTGTCGTGCTCTTATGAAAATATTTATTTTATTATTTATTAATAAATTGGAACCGTTTAACATAATTATTAGTTGTTTATACATTTTACTATAGGTGTGTCATTCATTTTTTGCCACCAGTTTTCTATGGTTACAATATTCCTATCAGGTAGAAACAAATCGGATTTTTTTTCCAAAAATAAAACACGTAAGAAATTAAAACGATATAAAATGTGCATGACAGTTTAATGGCCTGTCGGCAAAGTTCAAAATTCGAGAAGGAAACAGAAAATCAGTTTTATAGTATTCCGATAAGATGAATGAGAATCTCATTTCTCGTTATGGAAATTCATTTAGGATTTCCGAACTGTACACTTTAATAAGGGCGGTCTCTATGTCGTTAAATGACGTGGTTTTTCAACTGGTGCGTGATGGGCAAGCGTACGGAGATCGAAATTCTGTCCGCTGTGAAATCAAACACGCATTCCGGTTCCATCTCCGTAAAAAATATGAACTTTTCGTATCGTAAATAAAATTAATAATGTGTTACAATTCAGTTCCTAAATTAAACGTACGCACACTAACGGCTGTGGCCTCACTTGCACGGTGGTGGTGGTGGCGATGATGGTGGTGGTGGTGAGGAAGGTGAAGGTGGTATTGGTGGCAGCGGTGCCTGCACGGAAGCGCATAGTAGAGACAACACAAGGTGACAGCGATTGGTTGGAGGCGGGAGATTCGGGAGGGGTAGAAACTTGTGTGTGTGTGTGTGTGTGTGTGTGTGTGGAGAGAGAGAGAGAGGGGAGAGAAAAAGAGAAAGAAAGAGAGAAAATAGAAAGAGGGACAGAAAAAGAGAATGAATGAGACAGAAAAAGAGAAAGAGAGAGAGACCGAAAAAGAGAAAGAGAGAGGCAGAAAAAGAGAAAGAACGAGAGAGAGAGGCAGAAAAAGAGAAAGAAGAGAGAGAGAGAGGCAGAAAAGAGAAAGAAGAGAGAGAGAGGCAGGGAAAAGAGAAAGAACGAGAGAGAGAGAAAAAGAGAAAGAACGAGAGAGAGAGAAAACGAGAAAGAAGGAGAAGAAAAAGAGAAAGAACGAGAGAGAGATAATTAAATTCAGCGTATTTTTCGTTAATAGCAAATATGTTGAATTGATTCACCAAAAAGACTAACCTGCTTTGAAGATGCCTGATCTCATCGCGTTTCGTGAGTTTCAATGTAGTCTAATAACGGAATTTCGCATCATTCTCCCATATCAGCTGGCCTGCATCTGCAGTTGCATCCGCACGTGTGTGTTTGGACGTGCAGGTACTCTAATTCAGTGTGCGGGGGCGGCGTATCAAAGGGCGCGTCCGCGCCGGCTGCGCGCGGCGTGCTCGCTCCGGGGCCGGACGGCGCCGCCGCCCGCGCCGCGTAATGCTTCACACCATCATCATCACCGCCCATTAATCATCACTTATGCAGCCGAATTCCATCTAAAACTCGAAATGCAGCCGTTAATTGTCCGAATGTCGCTGCCACTCTGCCGGCGCCCGCGCAGGACGCCGCGCCGAGCAATTTGGACGCCCGTGCGTCTCCCTCGGCCGCGCGTTTGCGATCTGGCCCTCGGTTTGCTTTGCTATTCCTCCTGGAACGCAGTCTCTCTCTCTCTCTTTCCTCTCTCTCTCCCTTTCCGTCTCTCTCTCCCTTTCCGTCTCTCTCTCCCTTTCCGTCTCTCTCTCCCTTTCCGTCTCTCTCCCCTCTCTTCTCTCTCCCCTCTCTTTCTCTCTCCCCCCTCTCTCCCCCCGTCTTCTCCCTCCTCTCCTTCTTTTTAATTGTCTCAATATGTCTCGTGTCTTAATTCAATTCAATCTCTTTCTCTCTCCCTCTCTTTCTCTCTCCCTCTCCGTCTCTCCCCTCTCCGTCTCTCACCCTCTCTTTCTCGCTCCCCCTCTCTTTCTCTCTCCCTCTCCGTCTGTCCATCTCTCTCATTCTTTTTAATGTCTCAATATGTCTCGTGTCTTAATTCAATTCAATGACGCCTTATTGTATGTGGCGTTGACTCAGACCATTAGGCCTTCTCTTTCGAATGACCACGCAAATTCGGCTCCACTCCTTGCACAATGCAGCGGGGAAAGAAGGTGTCTCTCGGGCGACTTTTTTAGCCCAGAGACTTCTTTTGGGTTGGCACTTTACATGCAGTAGATCTACTACATGGAATAGCCGGCTTTACTTCCCTCCGATGGAGAGCGTACGAAGGATTGTTTCACCCTAAAACATTCACTGTTTCGGTCGGGTTTGAACCCGCAAACTTGAGTACAACCATCCGATACGCTAACAGTTCTACCAATGAAGCCGCAGGTAATTCGCTCTTTCGCTTCTTTTTTTGTGGTAATGTGGATACTGTGGATAGTTCGAGCAAATTGAAAAATTATTATTACGCAAATGCGGATGTATAAAGAAACATTTGAGAAGTTTCCGACTTTCACTTACTTGCATCTGGTGAAGTACGCTACACAATCAAATAAAGACGAATTGGGTTGAAATAATTCACATAAGAAACATTACAAAAGGCATACTTCTCTCGCGAGATTCTCCTATATATGTCATTATTGCATCCTCTTGACTCCTCCGCTTCGTGTCTATAATCTATAGTTTCTTCTTCTATTCCTCACACTCTTATCTTTCCTTAACGAGAACACTTCAATTATTGCCAATCCTATTGCACACAGACTTTTTTTTTTTTTTTTTTTGGTTATTTAAGGTCGCATCAATATCGAGGTTATTAGCGATCACTATTGGAGTGAACGGTATAGTTGCTGTGAAGATGAAACGATAATAAGGGGTGAAAGGACGAACACAAACACAACCATGCCCGAGGCGGGCCTCGAACCCGCGACCCTTCGGTCCGAGATCGCTACGACACTACTGCCTTAGCGATCTCGGGCACCGGATCGGCAGCCTCTCTTTCTTCAGTCTGCTGTGTTTGATTCTCGCAGTGCGGCCTCTGCTTGGCATTGTGTTCCCTCCCCGCTGGGCCTGCCCCCGCCCCCGGCCGTGCCTTTGGGCCCCGGCGCCCGCCTGCACCTCGCGCCCGCCGCCTGGGTGGTCTCTGCGAGCACGTAACTAATGACGGAGGCGCTGTCTTCCGGTTTGTGACTCGGAAAAGCATTCGACTCTTCATGCCCTTTGACAATGGCGGCCTCAACTTCTTTTCCTGTCTCGATTTGAATCGGTTGTTTCCTTTTAATGTGTGTATCGATTTCTCATTTATCCTAGTAATTATTAATCTCTGACTGTTCTTGTTTAATTATTGTCGTTCCTGTGACCAAGGAAGGAGAACAAGGAATACCTTGATGCCGTGTAAAGTTCTCAAAGTTGGTTTTTTTAAGGATGGCAATGATGAATTGTTTTCATTTTTGAAACGTTTAGTGATCCAGATGTTTTACTTTTAATTTACGAATATATCAGATCGATATGTTAAGGTATGTAATCGACTCGTAATTGACAACTACTGAATAAAATTAATTTGTTAGCCCCATTAGAATAAAAATCGTGGAACAATAATAAAATATGATACTTAGTAGATACTTTCTTATATCAATTTTAGGCTCAAACCCACAGCTAATTAAATTAGCTATATTGTGCATGTTGGTGTCTGAAAATCCAAGGAATATCTTTTCTTTTTTTAAATTAAAAAAACATCCTAAAAAATTACCTATTTATGAAAATGTTGCTACTTTTTATGTAGTACGAAATATACACCATTTATCATTTTATGCCCTCCAATAAAGACGTTTTCATGATTTTTATTTAAAAATTCAACCTGAAGGCTGTACTTATTATCAAAATAGTACACGATAATATAATTACTTACCTCTTTCTTTCAAGTATCACTTTCCCTGTTCATTGGAAGAAACAACACTTGCACACTGTTGGTTTGTTTAAGACATGAATGATTTTGTTCGGTCCCTGTGAGTGAACCCCTTGTTTGGCTTACACATCTTTTGTGTACTTAAGCTTTGTTTGCTTTGCCGCGAGTTGTGGCCCCGCTGTATACAGAAGTGTCGAAGTATTGAGGCGCGGAAGTGGGCGGAAGGCACATGCTGGCTGGCAAGGCGCTCTGGGGAGGGGGATAACTCGAGGAAGTCGCGAGTCGGTGCGTCGCGCGTAATGTGCATGTCTTGTCCCGCCGAGCGGGGCGGAGGAGAGGAAGGTGTTCAGTGAACATGGTCCACGGCGCCGCTCACAGCATCGCGGGCGAGGTGTTTGGCTGCTCTTGTAAAAGGCGCTCCGGTCGGAGTGATAGCAAACCGCTCTTGAGTTGAGGTGGACTGTGCTTTACAAGGTCTGGATGTCAAATACTCTTACATATCCCACAAATGAGTGAAGTGAGTGAGTAAAACATGAAGGTCGTCTTTAGAAGCGAGCAAACAACTCAATGGTTTGGACACACGGATGAGAATTAGATGTGAAAAATAAAATAGATGAATTGTGGTGCAACCGCCCTCGCCTCGGTTCACTAGCCGAATTATGTGGTTAAGAGTTGTCAATTAATTATTAATGCTTTTGACTGTTAAGTTGTTCACAAAAATCTTTCGAATATCCTATTTCTGGGAGGTTCCGTAATTTAGAATCGAATGATCTGATAAATGTAAAAAACAACAACAACAACAACAAATTGTATGCTGATAATAACAGAGTATAGTTCCAAATAGAAAGAAAATACACAGAAACAAAAACAAATATAAACACAGATAAACTTATTCAGTTATACCTTCAACAATGCTCAATGAACACTGCACCTGACATTTCTTTTCATTGAAATTAGAGAAGTTTTTCAGTCATGAGTTTATCTTTATAGAATACTGAAATGTAATGCTTTTTACTGCAAAAAATATATAAACATTTTATATTAATCTTTAACCAATAAATCAGAGTTTGTATTTTGATAAATAAAAAATTGCTTCTAGTTTTATAATTGAACACGGGCTCTTTCCTCAAATAAAACAAATCGACTACGAGAGTGGTGGCAACGTGCATTTGACATTGGTTTCAAATACCGTTGAGTTCCCCCCTTTACGGCTTATCCCTCTGTTCTGCAAATAACACACATCGTTTGGTTATGATTTCCTTACATAGAAATAATCAAAGTTGATGTTACTTCACACAGTCATTTCATACAATTGGAATGTTTGCTTTTCTTAAGCTCCGTTGATAACGCCCTTCCGTTAAAGCGAGGATACAACTTTATAGAAATTCACTCAATCGTAATAAGCAATTTGCAGGAGTTTTATCATACTACACATAAATAACTCATATGCAAACGCTGAGCTTCAGCTCTGTGCCCTCTGTGGTCACACACTCTGGGACTGCTACTGCGGCTAATGGTACAGTGCAGAAGGAGGTAGTGGGGTATCCAAGGAAAGTGGGCCTCGTGGCACTTAAACCCTTCCTCCCAGACGGCGAAAGCACATTTGCTGAAAAGTAAGTCTTACTTATTTTCTATCGTAACGATAGTCATTCAATGTTTCAGTTGACTACGTTATGAATATTCGACCTTTTAAAAACACGTTATAAATAACTGAATAATAAAAAATCAAGTAATAAACATAAAATAAAATCAATCAAAACATTTTTAAAAAAATCTTTAAATTCTTCATTAAATGAAAACGTCAGGACGCCTAGACATTTCACCTATAGTCTCTTGCACAGAAAAATCCTGCTTGCGACAATTAAAGAAGGAAATTGGCAATTGCGTTTCGAAATTAACTGTTGTTTGCAAAGCTATTTATTACAACGATGAAATATTTGTTATTTTTCCTTCCATATTTTCCTATGTCGACGACATTTAAGCCTTTACAAACTGCTCACTCCACGTTCCTCAATTGTCGAGTTCTGGTATTCACCCTAGAGGATTTCTTGTGCCTGTGACCAACCAGGCGGATGACTGAAGGTGAGCCAGAACACGAGACCGAAAGGTGTGCAAACAGGTGAGTGAGGAATGAACAAATGGCGCAAGGACCGAGGGAATGGGCAAGCGGATGGCTGGGTTTCATTGATTGATTTTTTCGTGTTTCCGGGCGCGTTAACGGCTTTGGTCATTAGTCCCGTAATTGTAGTGTATGTTTTTTTTCTCGGGAGATGGCGGTGATCTTCCCTCACTGGATTGTGATCTGCCCCCGTCGGCTAGTGGGGTTTTCCCCCTAACCAGGACTCTCCCACCAGAGGGGCACCGCCCCAGCCGGAACAAGCTCGAAGCTCCCGACCGATCTCCTGGAATACGATGTGGTATTACGATGTGGAATCGTATGTGGCATTTTTTTATCTCGTTAGTGTAAGTGTGTGTGTAAGGGGAGAGGATAGGACAAGGAAGAGGAAGGAAAGATCGCGCGACGTCCGTGACCCGTTTGTTAAGGTACTTCTCCAGCATTAGCCTGGTGTTGATCGGAG
This sequence comes from Teleogryllus oceanicus, assembly GCA_964035755.1. Lineage (NCBI taxonomy): Eukaryota > Metazoa > Arthropoda > Insecta > Orthoptera > Gryllidae > Teleogryllus > Teleogryllus oceanicus. Next base: position 21,693,199 of record CAXIVR010000014.1, on the reverse strand, counting down.
AAACCACGGAAAACTACCGATCGGAGCAGCCTGTCGCTAGAATTCTCCTCCAGACAGCGACCGAATTCGACCTAGCTGGAAAGCTAGTGTCGAAAATCCTGCCACCGTCAGGACTCGAACCTAGGAGTGTTGAGGTGACATCAGTTGATGCACTGAGCTACCGCTCCCGGTCGGATGGGTGGGCGTGGCAGTGGGTGGGGCGGGGGGCGGGGCCACGAGCAAATTTCAGCTCCGGAGCGCTGGTACCGCGCGTGCCGTCACAGCAATGTCCACATTACGAGGGCGTCGCGAATCGGACTGCCGCTTTCTTCTTTTTTTTTTCTCTCTTCCTCTTCTTCTTCTTCTTCTTCTCCTTTTTATTCGTTGGAGCACCGCGATCCCGTCGCGACACCGCACTTTGTCTCTTTCATGTTTTATTGCTTTCTTCTGGCGCAGCGCAAAAAACTGCGCGGAGTCGTTTGAGATTTCGCCGTCGCTCGTCCTTCGCGCGGGAAATGACCGCTGCGAATCTGGCACTTGACCCACTTCGCTTCGCGGGGGCTAAGCAGCGGCGGAAAACGCGCCCCGCCTTGTGCTTTCCTGGACGCTGACGCTGCTGTTGAGTTATTTCCATCGTTCAGGATACGTCATAAATACATTTATCAATTTTAACGAGATGGTGCTATAATGCTTTCAGTATTTTCATAAATCTTGAGATGGGTTTCAATGACTTACTACTCAGTGAAATTAGAGATCGCTAATGACTTTTCTGCGGAGCAGAGATTCACGGTATTTGCGAATGGATACCTCGAAAGATGTAAGTTAAGTTCGTGTACATTGGAGTGTGATTTAAAAATATTGACCGACGACACAGCTGTGGACTTCCCTTTGTCCAGGAAAAAAAAATTGTAAGATAAAAGCGAGAGATAATAATTTAAGGCTTAAAATATTGTGTGTTTACCGCGTTGTTACTTTATTCGACCCCAATCGTCTTGCTTTGAGTTTGGAAATTTGAGAGACTGTCATCATAAAGCATTCATGACTTTCGGAACCACTTATGTGGTCATGTGTTTCCCACGCGGCTGTGCGGAAACGCTACGTTCTTTAAAATTAAAAATCATAAACAAAGACCAATTTACACACTTCCTTTGGAACGATTCGGATTATTTACGAATGCACCCAACAGGTATGGCAACTGGAATCCTAGAAGCTAAATGGGGCATGCGATTGCTAAGTTTCCGAAATCGTTCGTCAAAAGGGCCCACTGATCGTTAGATTAGTGATTCAGAGCGCATCAACAGATAAGATAGTATAATTTATTTAATTTGCCTTGGGCATTAGCCTGGCTGCAAATTTTTTACACTTACTTTACATCTAATACCATAATATAATAATGAATACTAAAAATACATACAATTCAATAAACAGAACAAAATTACTCCATTTAAGGCATGCCTACCAAATGCAGAGGCCCTTAACAGACCACTGCTTACACTGCTGCTACTATCGCTTACACTATTATTATAATTTAATCTTAACCTAAAAGTGTTGATGTTTCTAGGAAAAGTCTCCTAAGGTCATTAGTATCGTAAGTGTACTCGTATATTGTTATCAGGGGAAATTGCTGTAAACTTCCCCCTTTCGACACCGAGATTCGGCACCGACCTACACCCCAGCTTGCGAGGTACGCAACCAGGCACAGCTCACCAGTGAGGTACCGTGTCAGTTGGAACAAGCTCCAAGCTCCCGACAGGTGGCAGTGTACAGCGTGTTAGTGTAGGTGTATGTGTGTAATGGGAGAGGATAGGACAAGGAAGGGAAGGAAAGATCGCGCGCGGTCCGTGGCCCGTTTGTGAGGGTACTGCTCCGGCATTCGCCTGGTGTTGATCGGAGAAACTACGGAAAACTACCGATCAGGGCAGGCGGCCGCTACAATTCTCCTCCAGACAGCAGCTGAATTCGCCCAAACTATGTAGCTAATGTCGAAAATACGGATCCATGGTCGGGACTCGAACCCCTAAATCTCCTGGTCAGAGGCATTGCAGTGACATCATTTGATGACCTGAGCCGTCAGATGGGGTTTGTTTCCTCAAAAGGAAGCGTGAAAATGTAGTCGGAGATACTTAAATCGACATTAACGATCGTATTTATTTCGTAGAAATACCCTAAAAATAACAAATGTATGGTAATAATTGTACCTTCATTGACGATAAGGATGTGAATGCTAATGTAATACAGAAGGGATCTCGCTCGTGTGTACTGTAAAATGATGTGCATTTTTTACATCCCCACAATACGCAATACAGTATTCAGATTTACATTGGCTGACTCGTAGCCTTTGTTTATGCAGTAATCGAGGTGAATAATTCCTTGAGGATTTCAACTCCGACGGCCTTCACATACGATTCCACCCGCAAGAACTGGGCCCGAAACGCGAAAAAGGCTGGCGTTTTCCACATTCCTCCTGTGCGCGCAGTCGTTTTGCATGGGACTGATCGCCCACTCCACGCGGCGCGCGCGACAAAAAGTGCGTCCGCTGCGAGGTGCGGAGCAGGCGAGCGGCATTTGTCCCGGGCGCCGCTGTCGCCTCCTCCCTCGCGGCAAATCGCCTCGCGCGCGCTCGCTCGCCGCTCGGGCTGCTCCGCCGCGCCCCTCCCCGCACCGTCCGGCGCGCTACGCCGGCCCTCCCAGCCCGATTCCTCCCCACCCCGCTCCGCTCCACCCAGCTCTGCCCCGCCCGCTCCGCCCTGATCCGTACCGATCCGAGCCGCCCCGTCCCCCACGCCCCGCCCCGCCCCGCCCCGCCCCGCCCCGCCCGCCCCGCCCCGCCCGCTCCGCCTCCTCCGCCCCTCGCCCCGTTCCCCCGCCCCGTCCCCGCACCGTCCCGCGCGCTACGCCGGCCCCTCCCAGCCCAATTCCCCACCCCGCTCCGCTCCACCAAGCTCTGCCCCGACCCGCTCCGCCCTGATCCGTACCGATCCGAGCCGCCCCGTCCCCCCGCCCCGCCCCGCCCCGCCCCGCCCCGCCCCGCTCCGCCTCACTCCGCCTCGCTCCGCCTCACTCCGCCCCGCCCTGCTCCACCCCCCCTCCGCCCGCTCCGCCTCGCCCTGTTCCATCCCGCCCCGCCCTCCCGCTCCGCCGCGCCCTCCCGCACCGTCCGCGCGCTACGCCGGCCCCTCCCAGCCCAATCCTCCCACCCGCTCCGCTCCACCAAGCTCTGCCCGACCTGCTCCGCCCTGATCCGTACCGATCCGAGCCGCCCCGTCCCCCCGCCCCGCCCCGCCCCGCCCGCCCCGCCCCGCTCCGCTCCGCCTCACTCCGCCTCGCTCCGCCTCACTCCGCCCCGCCCCGCTCCACCCCGCCCCGCTCCGCTCCGCCCTCCCCGCTCCGCCCCGCCCCGCCCCGCTCCGCCCCTCCCCGCTCCGCCTCGCTCCGCCCCGCCCCTACGCCCCGCCCGCCCGCCCCGGTCCATCCCGCCCGCTCCGCCCCGCCCTCCCGCTCCGCTGCTCCTCTCGTCCCCCCTGATCACCCTGCCTCCTCCATCTCTGTCTGCTGTACAGCTGCTCCACTTGCTGCTGTACCACGCTGGTGAAGGTCTCGCGGGCGACTGACTCTCCTTCTTTCGGCCGTAGGGGTGGTTCTTAGATGTTTTATCCATAATTCTCGAGACCAACGGAAATTAAAAAGTAAGAATCAATAACACCTCCAAGAACCAAGACACGAGTCGCGATGATATCTCACTTGCCCCGAAATGAACTGGACTAGGAGAGGTGTGATGGTGCGATTCGTAACCAACTGGGTTCATACAGCTCACCGGATGCCTTGATTAAATTCAATATTTTATTATACCTAAACTAAGTTTCATGATTATTATATAGTGTTACTTCATCACACTTCTTAATTAATGAAATATATACAGTTTCAGAGTAATATTGCATTATGTAAAATCGTATTCATCTGCAATTTTTGCATTACATGCTCATAAAGCTGAAAGTGTTTGAGAAAATAGAAACGTATCTGAATGGACAACAAAGGTTATCTTTTACTAGACAACTAATTGATTGTGGCGACGCCGACGCGTAAACCGTTATAAAAGTATTTTCATACGATGACATTTTCTTTCATTCTTCATTTCTTTCATCGGTTGCCGTGTTCAAATCTGTTCTTACAAAATATCAGCTACTACGATTCACTGTTAATTCGAATGCCATAATGTTATACTTCCCAAAATTATGGCGTATTGAGCGAAAAATATCTTTGGTACTGGAGTTTAATCAACGCCACCTACATAGATTTATTTAGGTGGTGTTGATTTAATTTCCGGCTTTCGCAGCGCAAAAGCACACAAAAAAACGTTTTTGAAACTTACTTTGAATATGCTGGCCGGATCCAAAAACAAAACACCACTTCCCCATCAAGAGATCGAGGCGTGTCGAATGACACCACGTATGTCTCGATTGGTGCACGGGAAATGGCGTAGCCCTGGGTGACGCAACCCCACATCTGCACCATCGACGAGTGAATCAAATACTGTATTGGGAGATTTTGATCCTGAGGTATTCAATAAAACTGAACATTGAAAACATTTTGCATCAAGTAGTACCATTCCTTTCAAATTATACTGTGTGGTATGATGAATATTCAGTCAACATTCGGCTCCTTTATATTGTTTCTCCTTAAAAGTTCGTCTTTAATTCATGAGAGAGTAGTAATTTATATTCTTTGATACAGGATTATTTTTCTAAACAGAAGATAAACTATCATGAATGAAAATGCTGACATTTGCTTTTCGCAGAGTTCGGTTCGAATTTTCAATTTAATACGGCGTTCATTAATAATAATCTGACTCACATTATAAAACAATAAACAATCCATTTCGGTTTAATATAGCTGTAGGTTGCGTAATAATACTGTGATGAAGGAGACTTCCCACCTTTAGAACTAAATATAACGGCTCTCATCCTTGCCCTTGACCTGTTTTGAGACTTCTTTGCTCCCCTCCTCTCTCCTCATGCTCTCTTCCCAATTCTCCGTCATTTTGGGAGGGGGCTGAACTTCTCCGCGTGCGCATTATCTGTGCCGGGGGCGGAGGGGGGGAGGAAGCGGTGATGTATGGGCCGCGGGTCATCACTCGCCACGCAAGGCTCCCACCACCGCCCCCTCCTCACCCCCCCCCAATCATTGCGAAAATAAAGCAGGGAATATGCACACAAAACTTACGAAAGGAAAGAGGGAGAAAATGAAGTCATTTCCCCACGAAATCACGCCCAATAGCTACAGGGGCGGCCACACAGAACAACAGATCTGCAGCGGTTTCGTCAGAGGTGCTTGATTGATTGATTTTTTCGTGCTTCCGGGCGCGTCAACTGCTTCGGTTATTAGTCCCGTTAGTGTAGTGCATGTTTTTCTCGGGAGATGACGGTGATTTTCCCATCGCTGGATGGCGAGATCCGGCACCGACCTACCCCACTAGCCGACGGTAGGTCGGCGCCGGATCTCGCCATCGAGCGGGGAAAGATCACCGCCATCTCCCGAGAAAAAACATGCACCACACTAACGGGACTAATGACCAACGCTGTTGACGCGCCCGGAAGCATTAAAAAACCAAACCAAACCAATCCACCGGTCTTGTGAAATCGCATTTTAATTCAGTTTTAGTCGTAGATAGATTCTTGCAAGTGTTGCACATTGGTCAGTTATCCCCTCCATTGAAAGGGCAATAAATAATGCGTATAAGATGTTCAATAGAATAGTGGCTTTTGCCACAGCTACATACTAAAAAAACGTGTTTGAGTACGGGAACAAATTTCTTAGTAATTATTATTATTATTATTATTATTATTATTATTATTATTATTATTATTATTGATGTAGTTGTGGCAGGTGTGCTCAAGTATTCAGGGAGGTGCGCAGGGCTCTCTGATAACAAACCTAGCGGGTCGGTTTCGTTCCTTCTCAACAACGGCAGAGCTCGAACTACCCTTTTGGTCATAGCGGTCTCGGCGTCGAGAACTATCGCAACTGTGTCTCTTTGTCTCCGGCTCTAATTGGCAGAAATGGCGGCGGAAGGAGAAAGTTGGATAGATAGTTGGTAGGTTTTAAAACTTGCGAAAAATGCGAAATATTACCAAACGCTGAAAAAACGTAATCTGCGGTAAAATGCGAAATCGATCGAAAAATGCGAAATCGCGTACAAAGTGCGAAATTGTCGCGAGCCTGCGAAATAATTGCTAAGTTGTATTTTATGATTTTCTTCGTGTTTCCTCTTTAACTAAGAATGCGACATTGACGACAACATATCGATGTTGGAAAACGTTTAATTTGAAAGTGGCCGCGTTTATTACTTTATAATTAAGATTCAACTGACAAAACAAGGTAAAACATTAATAAGAAAATTTAAAAAAGCACGGATCCTAAAACCGGGAGCGGTAGCTCAGTGCATCAACTGATATATCACTGCAGTGCCTCTGATCGACTTAACTTTAGTAAATTTTTAACATTTGTTGTCGTTTATTTTATCATATGACGAACAGTCACATGATAAACAGAAACACATGTCAAACAGAAAACATGAAATTCTTTTTTCTGAACATGACACACGTATGCATGAGTGTCACTCTCCCGCAACTAAAATAAAAAAGAGACGCTCAGACCATCTTCATCTGCATTTTCTGAACGAATCTTTTCACTAGAATCGCAAATGGAGACAAGAAAGAAATAGAGTTGATGTCAGTCTAAATTAAATACAGTCGACTCCGGTTATAGTGAACTTGGATATAGTGAACGCTCGGTTGTAGTAAACTTAACTCACTGGTCCCGTTTCACTTGTATTACAAATAAGCATAAGAAGATTCGGTTATAGTAAACCTGAACCTCGACTATAGTGAACCTAGGAAATAAATTGTGGAAATTAATTGGATCTCGAATGTTATTAGATGATTAAAAGGGCCTTTGGAGAGTGCAACGGTGTTCCAACAGTGCAAGATGATGGCATTGAAAGATGTGAAGACTGCATTACGGTACTTAAAGACAGAGGACAATGCAGAATCGAGTATGGAGAGAGCACGCACACTGCAGAAGGATCTAATGAAAAATATACGATGCAAACAATTGAAAACAATTGATCTTTTTACGTACAAATAAAGATATTGAAACTTTCAGTTTCAGCTGTTAATAAACTTATCAGTATATTAATACGATCAATAATTGTGAAGAAATTCCATTTAATTTTGACGTCATCGGATATAGTGAACCAAGCATGTCAGTCCCCAGAAGTTCGCTATAACCGGAGTCGACTGTACTTATAAAAAGAAATGCGTTGTTGCCTTTGCTTATGGCGTGTCCTCCCTTTTCCACGATTATAGTTGGCGACCCTAGTTGCGACTGCAGAGAGACGCGAGGGCAGGCGCTTGCGTCGCCGCCTGCGGGGAGGGGGCAGGGCGAGGGCGAGTGGAGGGTTGGAGGAATGTCACGAGGGGCGGCGAGCTACCCACGCCTCGCGTGATCGTGACTACTTACTCTCCCGGTCCATTAGGCTGTTTGTTTTTCCGGACTCCGATCATTATGACGTAAAAGAATGCCTCTATTGGTTTGTGAAGCATATGCGACCGCAATGGAAATGTGGCCTGGCCTGCAGCAGAAGACTAAGGGTTTGCTTTCGTCTCGTATTATGTAGTAAGTTTCTTGAATATTATAGCTTTCAATTTATGTACAATATTCGATTTTTAAATTATTTTTTTTATGATTACCGTTTCTTTTTATTACTTTTAAGTAACATCCACGTAATGACACAGAAAACAGATCAATAAAGAAGCTTTCACAATATAAAGTTATTTAGTTGAATTGAATACAAAAAATTGTATTAAAAATGCTGTAGAATATGAAAAATACGTGTATAAGTTAGTCCAACAGACCTTAATCAGATGATCATGAGCACGATTTAAGTGATTTTTTACATATGGAAGTCTGTTTCTCACGAAATTCTATTACAAGATGAACGTTCTGCTTCTATACTGCCTGTCTAATTGTTTCTAATGGTATCTTTTAACTTTAACGTTCGATGAATTTTGGGATTTGAGGAATTTCAGTGTGTAAAGTAGAAACAGCAATGAAAAGATGGCCTAACTTTGTTTAAAATACCTCACCTAACTAATATAATCAAATACCCGCATAAATATATTTAAAATATACCGAAAGAAAGATACTAACAAAAACAATTTTGTAAGTGGTCATTATTCTCACCAGGAAAATTTTAAATGAAAAGCTAATGACTACGAGAATGAAACTTATTCTCCATTAATTTATGAAATTTACGGATAAATTCAGAATCAATTTGGCATTTGTCGAATTTTTTATCTCGTAATCAAAACAAAAATTCAGTTCCACGTTCAATTTCAAACATTTTAAATCAAAAATTCACTGATAAGTATTACTACAGTAATGTTGGAATCTTAGTACATTAAGATAATGATTTATAGGAAAATATTTTTAAAATTTTAGGGAAAATATTTTTGTAAGATTCCATTTAATTTTTAATGGAATGTTTGTTTTTAAAAAAGCAGAGGTAATGCTTCAGTTGTTCTTTGCGTATTCGGTGGTATAACGGTCAGCGTAACGCACTGTTGTACCCAGTTTGCGGGTTCAAACCCGATCGAAGCCGTGGATCGAAGCCGTGGATCGAAGCCGTGGAAGGGCGAAAAAATCCTTCGTACGCCTTCCTTCGGATGGGAAGTAAAGCCGACTATACCATGTAGTAGATTTACTGCATTTAAAAGATCCTCAAGCCTAAAAGAAGCCTCTGAGCAAAATTGAGATCCGTCTGTTTCGTCGCCCAAGATAATACCTGCTTTCTCCGCTAGGTGGTGAAAGGAGCGAATTTTGCGTGATTAGACGGGAGAGCGGGCCTGATGGCCCGAGTATCGCCACGTAAAATAAGGCATTAACTAACTAACTTCTTGGAATGTTGTTTTATGAATGGTATTATTAAATACTCGCAGTGCAAAACTTCGTAGAAATTTAAAGGAACGAAGTCCAAATGAACGTCCCTTCGTCCCAATAAGAATAACGCTCACGACCTTATTTTCGTGGAGATGCTACGTCCGAAAGCGCGAGCGCCAACCTTGGCAAGGTACACCACCGATCTTATCCACCGCCGTCCACGACACCCGGCTCAGAGCCCGGAGGTTGCGTGGGGGCGGTCACTTCTCCCCGACAGGTTTCCGCGGGGGGCTATCGCGGCAACTTCCCAACAAGCAGCTGCCCCCGCTGGCGGTGAGGAAGACTCGGGCGCAAACTTTTGTTCCCATCGCCCCCGCAGCCGCGTGCTGTTGAAATCTTTCGCGAGAAAACCTCCGCCCACCCCCAACCGTCCGCGCTGTCCTTGGCCTTCAACTTGCGCGTCGTCATTCTTTTTTTTTTCTCTCGTGCCAACACGTCCAGAGTTAAAACTGGCCCGTCCGCCAGAGAAGCTTGTTCGCTTTTTCTTTCGTTTTGGTGCCGTCTTTTCCGCGCTGGCCGGATAAACGCCGTTAATTTTCGTCAAAAATTCCCGCGGCTTTGCTCCCGTTGCCGTTGTAGGGCGCGTCTGTTTGTTTTTGGTGGAGGCGAGCGGCGACGATCTGGCTTACGGCTGTGTAACACTTCGAGGCTCGCTATGCAAAATACCCTTTTTTTTTAGTCGTACCAAACTAGATTGAATTTTCAAATCTTATCAGCATAACAATACGCATGTGGAAATAGATTTGAATGCGATTCTCTGAGCGTGAAATATTCTGAGCTGGGAGGGAGCTGTTCTGTGTTTGTGCACTTTCGTTGGCGTAGGGTGTAACATATGTTCCATTGTTGAACGCTGCGGTTCCTTTGAATTCACTGACCACCCGCGATGTTTTTGTGGATCTTTACTCCCCCCCCCCTTCTACCCCTTTGTTCGGACCATAGCGCACGCTACACAATATGTGCAGTCGTCCCTTCCTCCTCAATAAAAAACATGTACTCATTACAGCGTGAACGCACACTTGAATATGGAGGTCGTTGACGGCAAATAGAAAATCTCATGTCTTCGGTAGACTATCCTCGTTAAGAAATGCCGTGGCCTTTACTAAATACGACCTAAACTTCGATCCAATTCTTTGAATAATGCTTAATCAATTGTTTCTGGCGTTGCATGCTTCTTGATGTTTTACCTGGTAGGCCCGGAATTCATGTATTACATTGTTTTTGCTGGGATCGATGAGAACTATACGTATGTCGTCGTTGTGCCCCCAAATGCTAGTGTGGGTTCCGACTAGAAAGAACTTGCAAAAATTCGTGACAAATCTGAATTATTGATCATGACATTTAAAAAAAGTTGATTGCATGCATTTTATGAACCATATTTTAATCCTGAAAACGTCTACGTCCTATTCAATTTATTAACATTTACTGCGATACAATGCGTTTCTTCTTTGTGATTTTCTACGTTTTCTCTCGTGATTGCACCGACAGGACATTTCCAGTGAACGAGCGGGATGTCGTATTACAGCGAGAAATCTTCTCTTCGTTCCATCGGGTCCCCCGCATGGAATTCGATATTCGTTCATTAAAAGCTCCCGAGAAGCGAATAACGAAATACGCGTCCGTGAAATGGGAAGGGATCCCTTTTGATTGGAGGACACGGCGTCCGCCATTGCTGCGCGGGGGAGGGGGGCGGAGGGGGGGGGCGAGATGCGGCCTCTCCACGCGAAGGGAGGAGGCAGCGCTCTCGACAGCGGGAACGAATCCGCCGGATGAGTGCGACCGAATCATAAGGAAGAATACGAGCTCTTTCAAATCGGACGGAATTGCTGGTGTTATTAATACACAAGTTACGGCTCTCGAAGAATCAGCAGTACATGGAATTGATTTGAAATAAAAAAAAAACAACAACGGAGAAACAGTATTGCACCATTCACAACTGCGGAAACTCTATGATTCTGGGAACATTTGAAGTGGTTTATTTATTCGTACTTTTTTGTCTTATTTCTTGTAAATTACTTTTCCATAGTCAAAGAAATACATCTCAATGTTAGACTCAAGAAAATAAAGTTTTCGTTTACAAGAGATTATTATGAAATATATACCGAAAGAATGTACGTCATGTCAATATTGACATGTATAGAGACAAATCGAAGAAATTATTTCAACTGGAACATTATCATTAGACATATTGTCTCCGTTGCAAATGTTGCGGAGGCACGTGGCCTTTTGACGCTTTCGTTTTTGGCATTGGTGGGGGTGGGTTGTGAGGCGACATTATTTCCAAGAGGTTCACCAGTGCCAAATGTTCGGAAAGGGAAGCGACTTATAACGCTCAGGGCATTAATTGATATCACTGCAATGCCTCTGACCGGCTGCCAGATTGGCTAGGTTCGACTCCCGACGGCGGCAGGATTTTCGACACTAGCTACACAGATAGTTTGAATTCAGCCGCTCTCTGGAGGAGAATTCTAGCGGCCGGCTGCTCTGGTCGGTAGTTTTCCGTGCTTTCTTCGATCAACTCCACGTGAATGCGGGAATAGTACCCTAACGGACGGGCCACGGACCGCGCGCGATCTTTCCTTCCTATTCATAATCATATACTCGCACTTTCACTAACATGCACTACACTACCACATAATCGTGGAGACCAGTCGGGAGATGAGATTGTCCCGGCTGGGGTGGTGCCCTGCTGGTAGGAGATATCTGGTTCGGAACCCCCCCCCTCAAGTCAGCGTGTATGTTGGCGCCGGATGTCGCCATGCAGTGTAGGAAAATCACCGCCAACACACCCGATAAAACATGCACTACACTTACGGCACTAATGACCTTATCCGTTGATGTGCCCGCAATCATTAATCAATCAATCAATCGAAAAGGGTCTGCCGAGTGGGTTAGAACGTACAGAGACCGAGTACCTCTGTCAATGTCCATTGATGTACGAATATTAGAGTACTATCTTCCGTTCACACATTCAATATTTATCTTCCTTCCTTTTCGGAAAATTCAATAAAACATATATATCCCAATGCGTCCTGTTATGTTTTCTGCGGCGACAGATCGTCACCCAATTAAGCATGCCGGCGGCGCTAGCCGAATTCGTATACTACGCTCCGTGAAGTCACGAAGGTTAAGCGAATTCGAGACTCGCGGGTTCCTGGTTGGGTGACCGGCTAGGAACCCCGGGATCTAACGGCGTCAAAGAGATAAAAGGCACCGACTGACTGCGACGTGACGAGACTCGACAAATATAGTAATTCAGTATAGTACGGATTACTCAGTAACGGAGGATTTCTCCAGAAGAAAGCGCTCAACGCCCAACAAGGGTTAAGAGACGCGTCGCATCAACAAAAACGCAACGAATAAAAAAAAAAGCAATTCAGTGCAGGTCGCGCAGCGAAATGGTTCCTGGTAGAAGATGCTCTCCCGGGCAGCAGAGCTAGTGGTGGCAAATTTTACCAAAACATCGATACGTCTTTAAAGGGTTTTCGATGTCCATGTTAACATTGACAAAAAAATTGATGTTTAAAACATCGATGTTTTGATTATGGACTAATAAACATGATATTTTCCTATCCATTTTTAATTACAGAACGTAAAAGGGATCTATTTTATTGTTTGGTTACCAGCATGTTAGTAGTATGTTAATAAGAATTATTGTTGAATGTAAAGAATAAAATTATTAATAAAGAGCATCGTGTTTACTTTTCACTTTAGTCACTTCCATCCATACACCATCGAAGTAAAACCACCTAAAATTCCCTCCGATTGCACAGCCGAAGCGTGATAAAGAGGACTCGCCACAAAATAACGATATTGCTGTGGATTGCTATACTCTACAAGGTATTTAAACCCAAAAAGAAATCAAAAAGACATCGATGTTTTTGCAACAAAATATTGATGTGAAGAAAACATCGAAAGCAAAATATCAATGTTAATATATCGATGTTTCCGGTGGAAAATATCGATGTGTTAAAAACATCGATGTTGTTTGATATCGTAGGCTTCCGCGGCCAGAATTATGATCTGGGCTGTCCGGGTGACGCCGCGTCGAAGGCTGAAGTGCCGACGTTTCGACCGACATATCGCGGTCCTCTTCAGGGCTGTACTGCCCTGAACAGCCCAGCCCTATACAGCCCAGATCATCGATGTTGTTTGCCATTCCTAAGCAGAGCAGGATTGGTCGCCTGGCTACACTCGTCCCCCGATCCTGCCACGTAAGTTCCCATTCCCTCGGCCACCCCCGTTCGCCTCGACGCTCTGTGGAGGAAACCACAGGTTGTACATTTTAAAATAAATTGTCTCGGGCATTTGATCTTCATCAACTTCTATTACCATTTATTGACGTCGCCATCTCGTAAAAAGTACATTTTGTCTGCCATATCTCCCGCAAGACTGTCACAATGATTACTTTGCTGAGCAATCTACGTGAAACTTGAAAACATTTTCATTAATGTTCGTCTAACTGGAAAAGATAAAAAATTAAAACATGCTGGAGGTAGCAATTTACTAAAAGCATGCTTGCGTATCCCCTCGAATTGATCCTTACAAGCGAATTTTCAATTTAAAAACTCAAAGAAAAATTATGTTCATGCTCAAATTAACTTATTGCGATTCCCAAATACATTTCCTAGGGCAGTATATTAATGATTAAGCTGGTTCTATTGGCAAACATTAAAATAAGTGTAAATACAGTCGTCTCCAGTTACAGTGAACTTCTGGGGACTAACAGGTTTGGTTCACTGTATCCCATGATATGAAAATTAAATAAAATTTCTCCACGACTGATTTTATTAACAGATAGAAACAGAAAATTCATTAGCACCACGAATTGAAAATTTCAGTATCTTTATTTGTCTTTAAAAATGAATTATTTTCAATTGTTTGTTTCGTACATTTTTCCTTAGTTTTTTCTCTAGATCCTTCTCCAAAGTTCGTGCTCTCTCCATAATTCATTGGGCATTGTATCGGTCTTGACACCTTTCAATGTCTTTTGCACTGTTGGAACACCGTCCCTCTCTCCGAAGGCCCTAATAACATATGAAATCAACATAATTTCTAGCGACTCTTTTCTTTCGTTCACTATAGCCGAGGTTCAGGTTCACCATCCCCGAATCTTCTTATGCTTGTTCGTAACGCAAGTGAAACGGGACAAGTGACTTAAGTTCACTACAATCGAGGGTTCACTATATCCGCCGGACTATATCCGAGTTCACTATATCCGAGTTCACTATATCCGAGTTCACTATATCCGAGTTCACTATATCCGAGTTCACTATATCCGAGTTCACTATATCCGAGTTCACTATATCCGAGTTCACTATATCCGAGTTCACTATATCCGAGTTCACTACATCCGAGTTCACTATATCCGAGTTCACTACATCCGAGTTCACTACATCCGAGTTCACTATATCCAGTTCACTATATCCCAGTTCACTATATCCCAGTTCACTATATCCGAGTTCACTATATCCGAGTTCACTATATCCGAGTTCACTACATCCGAGTTCACTACATCCGAGTTCACTACATCCGAGTTCACTATACCCGAGTTCACTATATCCGAGTTCACTATATCGCAGTTCACTATATCGCAGTTCACTACATCGCAGTTCACTATATCGCAGTTCACTATATCGCAGTTCACTATATCCCAGTTCACTATATCCCAGTTCACTATATCCCAGTTCACTATATCCGAGTTCACTATATCCGAGTTCACTATATCCGAGTTCACTATATCCGAGTTCACTATATCCGAGTTCACTATATCCGAGTTCACTATATCCGAGTTCACTATATCCGAGTTCACTATATCCGAGTTCACTATATCCGAGTTCACTATATCCGAGTTCACTATATCCCAGTTCACTATATCCCAGTTCACTATATCCCAGTTCACTATATCCCAGTTCACTATATCCCAGTTCACTATATCCCAGTTCACTACATCCGAGTTCACTACATCCGAGTTCACTTCAACCGGAGTCGACTGTAGATGTTTATGCGAGTTGTGAGTGAAAATGGAGGATGAATGAGTCCCGGTGGGGCCAGTGTTCGCTGCGATGTTGCCGTATGCTAATGCGTGGTGGAGTGGGGGGGGGCGTGGGAGCACAAAGGCCGCGGCTCAAGCGCCTTCTTTCATCCGCGGCGGCGATCGGGCCCGGCGCGGCGGCCTCGGCCGGTCGCTTACGCAAGAGGCCCACCGCCCCGCCCACCCCGCCCAGGCCCCGCGCGGAACCCACTGACACAGTGCGGGGGGCGGACGGATGCACGGCTAGCAAGGCCGGGCGCAGTGCCTCTGACCGGGGGGCCTTCGTTAGAGTCCCGGCGGCGGCAGGATTTTCGACTCTAGTTTGTCAGTTAGGTCGAATTCAGTCGGTGTCTGGAGGAGAATTCTAGAGGCTGGCTGCTCTGATCGGTAGTTTTCCGTGGTTTCTCCGATCAACTCCAGGCGAATGCCGGAGCAACACCCTAACAAACGGGCCACGGACCGCGCGCGATCTTTCCTTCCTCTTCCTTCTATCCTCTCCTCTTACACACACACGCTTACACTAACATGCACTAGACTACCACATATTCCGGGAGACCGGTCGGGAGCTTTGAGCTTGTCCCGGCTGGGGCGGTGCCTCGCTGGTGGGAGATGCGTTAAAACCGGTGATGTTTAACGTCGATGTTTTTTTTTAATGCTTTTGCTCTCTGTTTTTACGTTTTCGATGTCATATTTCTGAGTGAAGGGTGAAGGGTGAAGGGTGAATATTTCTGAGTGTTTTCAACGAACATAAGACCTGCACCATTCTCTTAAACATTCTTCACACTATCCAATAACAATGTTTAATCAAAAACTTTAAAGCCGTTTATTTTAAATTTGGAAAATGTCCCAGGGGCTTCCTGTTAAATACCCCTCAAAATTAAAATATCGGTTTCAAATTCAAGGGGCAGTGACATCAGCCAAATCGATTGGGGAATATCAATTTTGGAGAAAATGAGAACGGTTTAGCTGCTATCGTTGTTCGCAGACGGATGGCCAGACGGCATTTTTTCGTTTTTGGATTTTCGGTATCAGTGATTCACAAACTTGCATTCTCACTACATCACGTGTTAGATAACTTTTTCTAAACTTAGCAACTGAATGTCTCCACTTTTTCATTACCTGGGTCCTCTAATAAGAGTTTTTCTGCCGAAAATTTGCCGTTTTTTCGCTCAACACTGCATAACTATCTGTCTACTCTGTAGCAAGAAAGTAAAAGTTCATGAGCGCTGTAATCAAACCGGATGAAATCTTCACCGAAAAAATGAAGCATGCGGCATTTTTTGTGCAAATTATATCCTGTATGGTTCGTCACTTTTCTGAACCGACGAAAAATAATAAAAAAAATGCCCCCGTTTAGCTGGTTTAACAATGGCTGACGAACAAACACACGAAAAAGTTATCGCAACGTTAACATCTGGTAAGAAAAATAGCGGCGGCGTTGTTTCAATGTCTGTGAAATTATTTTGCGAATTTTATTTCTTCAATAGACGTAGACATCCAGAAAGAAACATAGAAGTAGGTTTTTTCATTCGTGAATGCCAGATGTCGACTGAGCCGTGATCGATAAGAAGACCCTGGTGTACATATGACTTGCATCGGTTCAAATCTTCATCTAAATCCGTGCTTATCTGCTATATGTCTGTGATTAAGTCAGAGGGAGAGGCCGGTTTAAAGCAAATGGTGCTTGGTCCGCACCGAACTTGACGAGCAATATGCACCTCAGATCTAACGTTTTTCTTTCTTCTTCTAGAAACAAATGCTCATATAACCAACGGTTTGAGCTCTGGAGTGCTGTAGTAGCAAATATTTAGCAACACAACAATTGAACTCGTGAACAATGGGCGAGCGCTATGTGGACAAAATAGTTCTGGGTACTAATGGTTTAACAGTGGATGACGACAAAAACACACAAAAAAATTTTAACTGTTTTTTGACGTAAAATAAATAAAAAAAGACTTTTCGTTCGTTAAAAAAAAACATCTCGATCAGGTTTTTCGTCCAGTTTCCCTGATCCATTGAGTAAATGCTGAGATGACCCCTTGTTTTGCTTCTGGACATAAATGTAACTTCATTTTCTGTACACGTCTTCTAGAATTCAGTGGGAAATACAATTATTCAAATTATCGTTTCCATGTTGTCGCGGCAGGAAGTAATAAGAGCCAAAATTTATTGCTTATTTATCCTTTAATGAGATTTTATTACATGGGAGTTTTTTTTTCCCTTTCAAAATTCAAAATTTATTGCTTATTTATCCTTGAAAATAGATTTTATTACATGGGAGTTTTTTTTCTCCCTTTCAAAAATTAAAAATTTAAGTAGTATATGACTTAGTGTAGGGATCACAGAATTTTGAAAATGTGCACACAATTCACTTTTCCCCATAGCACGTCATACGCAGTTTTTAACTGTTTTTTGACGTAAAATAAATAAAAAAAATGTACGATTGCTATGGAAGGTTTCCTGCAGAAAGATTTGTCTGAGAAAATGACTCGCTTTAGTGGATGCTCAGAGTCGAAGGCGTAGTTTTTGCTTTTATACAATTTAACTGTTACAAATAGTGAAAACCAGATACATATTTGGTTTATAGTAAGGAATGACGTCATGAAAAAGGTTCAGGAAAAGGTCAAACTTCAAAAGAATGTCATGGAAATGTCTGCAAAAACTGAAAGCAAAGTTTAATCACGTAATTTGTTGATCCTCCCCCTTTATTTACACGATACATTGATAAAACTGAAAACTGATTTCTCATCGATATCGCTCTTCTTTTTGTGAGAACTAATCAGGCTGATTTGATGCATAAACGATAATAGCAGTTGGCTCATGTGGTGTATGCAAAATGTACGCCAATACCCAATTTACCGTAATGTGCGACCCAGACTGTTAGCTAACGAATCACCGTCCATAGACATTTTCCCCCATTCAGCAGCCCTTTAATTTTCACAAATGCCAAGGACTTTGACAATGTTTTATTTTCTCTATCAGCGCAAAAGCAAATATTTCACTTATGCGTTTCTGCAACGACTGCCGTTTCCAATCATTAGAAAAGTGCCCATCAAAAAGTTTTTAATTATCAGGAATGTTCCATATACATCCATCTCGTTCTCTCTTGTTTCTTGTTTAACCCAAGGCTCTTCGCAAAAACATTTTCCATTTATATTACTTCATTTTTCTGAATTTTATCATATTTTTCCCGTAAAAGTGTTCTTACATTTTACATTCTCGCTACAGAGAAAGTTACGTAATGCTGCGCGAAAAAACGACGAATTTTCGGCAGAAAAACTCTTATTGCTGGGCCCAGGTTTCGAGAAAGTGGATACATCCAGTTGCTAAACTTTGAAACAAAATCATCTATTACATGGTGTAACAAGAATCCATATTTTGTGGGTCCTTGATAGACAAAAATGGAATGACGGCAGAACGTCTGTCCGTCTGTCCGTCCGTCTGTGAACTAGCGACTAAACTGTTCAGCTGATTTTCTCCCGAATTGATATTCCTCAATCGATTAGGCTGATGTCGTGGCGCCTTCGAGCGTGAAACCGATGTTTTAATTTTGGGAGTTACTTTACATGAAGCCCCTGGAACATTTTCTGTTTTCAAAAAATAGTTCCATTGCTTTTTATTAAATGTTGTTGTTAGAAAGCGTGAAGGACGTTTAAGAAAATAGTGTAGGTCTCCTGTTCGTTCCCCATTTTTTAAATTTATTTCTTGTCGTTCGATATTTCTTTCTCTCGAGGAATTTGAAAATAGTACATTTTATATTATAATATTTTGTATATGGTCATCTATAGCAATGAGTATTCATTCGTACTCGTGAACATTGTCTAAGTTTGTTCAGGCTTCAAGATTTGGTCTAAGGTGTAAAGTTGGGGTGTAAAAATCAAATTACGATGGTGTCAGTCTATCCTTGAGGAACCTTGATTTAATACGGGGCCATGAAGCACAACGGCCCAGATTAAATATTGTGGAACAGGGTGAAGAGTAAAGATTTGATAGAAATGGTCGGCTATTTTACTTATGTGTTCGTCTAGTGGCAATATATTTGAGGCTCGCGATGAATTTGAGGATTTGGAATAAACCATGGTGCCTTGAGGGTCTTTCTTAGGAACTTACTTTGGAATGTAACTAACTTTTGGAGGTTACTGGGTGCTACGCCACCCCATACTGACATGCATAGGTTAGAGTGGGTTGAATAAATGATATGTACAGGAATATTCGGCTTTCTATACTAATGGCAGATCGAGAGTTAATTAAGGGGAACATTTTTGATGTTTTGATCAAGGCTTTATTAGTAGTTGCGTGGATGTGGGTCCACGTTAATCTTTTATCAAATAATACTCTTAGGAACTTCACCGGTGAACAGGTCCAGGGGATGAGATGTTAAGTTCGGGGGGATTTTTCGGACGACATAATGTGAATATCTTTGCTTGGCATTTAGTATGATTTAGCTTTATTATCCAATTCTGAGACCATTTAATATAATTGTTTAGATCGTTTTCAATATTCTCCTTCGCTATTATGATATCGCTGTGAGAGGTGAATAGTGCAATATCACCAGCGTATAAAGCAACGTTGGATTGGAATGTCGCCTTGGATTGGAATGTCGTGACTGAAAATGTTAAATAGTAAGGGAGAGAGAACTGAACCCTGTGGTACTTCTGCAGCATTAGTGTGAGGGGTAGATGTGTCTGTATTGACTTTATCTACAAACGATCTATTCATGAGGAAACTTTCCGGGATCTTTAGTAGGTATTCGGATATACCTAAAGTTAGCATTTTGTATAGGAGGCCTTGATGCCAAACTCGGTCATATGTCTGACTTACATCAAGAAAAACTGTCACTGTATGTTTCGTTTGGTGAAAACCGTTAGCTATGACTTCAGTGATACGCAATAATTGATGGGTGGTGGAATGGTTTGGTTTGAATCCGAATTGTTCCGATGGGATTGCTTCCGATGGGATTGCGTATGGATTAGATGTTCAAAACAGTTTTGATAAAATTGGAAGCAAGCTGATAGGTCTAAAGTTTTCGGCTATCCTTGGGCTTTCCCTGTTTGCAGACTGGTAAAATGACAGCTCTTTTCCAAGCGGTCGGAAAATAAATGCATCGTAAAGATGCATTAAATATTGCAGTTAAAGCCGCTATAGTCGGTTTGCTCAGCATTTTGATGCAGACATTGTAAATACCGTCGATACTCGGAGAGTTTCTTATTTTAGAAGTTACATTTAGAGGTATAGCTTTCTCTTTCGGAATTTGATAAGGCGTTGTCGATTGTTGGAAAGACGCAGTTATCGCTTTAGAGCATTTTTCTATTTCATTGTCAATGGCATTCGCGGTGTTAAGATTTTTGGGTTCGTGTAATTGAGAAGCATAAACCTGGCATACTTATTCCAGTTGGTATTTTCCTTTAATTCATTGACGTTGGTTTCATCAATGGGCAAGGAAAGCGAGATGACTACCGGGCAGTGGTCAGAATCGAGTTCTGGTAATACACTTTGGTATACTGGAAAATTAGTATCTTTAGTTAGAACAATGTCCAAAATTTCTCCAAGTATCTCCTCCAAATGGTCAGCGCCCCAGCCGGACAAGCTGTAATATCCCGACAGTTTTGGCAGTATGGTGCATGTAAGTGTGTGTTTGTGGTGTGTGTGTGTGTGTGTGTGTCTAAAATGATTGAACTGAATTTACTGTTATGTAGTGACAGGTGTGAAAAGTATTGTATATTCAATCTTAAATATATGTCAGTGTAGGTATACATTTTATGTAACTATCCTGATATATCTCCATAGAAAACGATTAAGTCAATGCAGCAACAGCTTTGAATTAATCTTGTTTTGCCTTGAGCCATGGCCACACATGTTGCGAGATGATAGGACAATGAACGTCAACACGTTTATTCAGGTCGAAGGCTCTGGGTTCACAGTTGATGTTTAGAGCACACTCCATTAAAGTTTATGTTGCAAACCCCTCGCACGGGCGGATGTTTTCGTTTCACTTATAGCTCGCAAAACAAAGGCAAGGCAATGACCCCTTCCTTTGCAGTGCACGGGATTCACATCTCTCTATCTGATTTTCGAGTCGACAACATTATTATTGCTGCTCTACCAGTAAATTTTCCGAGTGTTGCCCCTATTTCGTCGTTTTTGATAGGATCTGCGTGCTATTTTTCTTGTAAAGAGTGACTTTTGTGATAATATGGATACATGAAATGTCGTTCGTTGCAAAGATTAATTATTATCTGCGAGATTGAATTCAATGAGATTTACTCCTATGACTCTTCCTCCCCTCGAAGTGTTTTTCCAGAGCTTCCTTGTACTTCATTTATTTGTAGACCAGGATGGAAATGTACAGCTGGTGCTTAAATGTTTCGCGTGGTTTAAGGACAGGGGAATAGAGGTCACATCATGCTAACAACTTTATTGAGAGTATGACGCAAGTTCCAGAGACGTTGTGCAGTCTTCAAGAGATGTTCGCGTAATACGAAGCGGTTTTAGTAGTTTGAAATAGTCAACTAGATCACAACAATTTAATAGAGTTCAGAGAACCGATTCCGAGTACCGTACATTACCATGTGATTTCGAAAGCAATTATGGAAATAATGATCGAGAAGTTTTGGGCAAACCGAAAATGAAAAATGTACTGCAAGTTCAGTTAAGTCTCTCAGCCCGCCTCATGTCCATCCAATTCTTAAGTGGAATTGCGATCTTAATAAACATTGCAAAATATCAACTACAATGGGATAATGAGAGGTGTACAGTGAGGTCAAGCATTTTGTTCCAATGCGGAAACCGTGAAGTATTGTCTTCTCTCACTATCCAATACAATTTTTCATAACACTCCCTGTCTCTTACGTAAAAGATATTACGGAAGTGTGTGTACAATATATATGTAAAACTGAAAATACTGAACATTCAGTGATCGTAATTTCAATTCAGTTGTGCTGTAAAGAGTAGATGTAGTGGATTGTAAAGGCGGCTATCATACTGCAAGATCGTGTTGCCCGTTTTCAACATTGAAAGACTTCAGCAAAACGTCATGGGTCCATTTGTAAATGAAAAGCGGAAAACGCACTAGCTATTCGGATATTCGTCGAGTTCACCTACAAGCAAAATAAGCAGTTTGCTTATTGCGGCGTAGGAATTACGGTGGCGTAGGAATCCCCAAAAAAGGGGCGGCCGCGACCGGGAAAATATCATAAAATATTCGGAAAAAATAATCTTCTCTGCTAAATGGTTGAATTTGAAAATTAAAAATTCTGTCTTTAATAATATTGTAAATAAAACTGGGGTGTCTGTCCAATTTTAATCAAACCAATTCAATTGTTTTTTTAATTTTTTGTATTTCATTCTGTGTGAGGTAATCTTGAGAACAGCTAATCGATTTTCATAATTTTTTTCTTACGGAAACGTAGAGTATTTTTGTGATCATAAATTATGGCACTATGTTCCAAATTGTTTTTTTAAGTAAATCTATAGTTGTTTTCAATCTCAATGACATTTTTTACACATTACTTTCAAAACAATAGAAAAGTTACTATGTACAAGAGATATCGTAAAAAGTCTTCCTTTTCTACCCCTTAAAACAAAATTTAAGTGCTTCCACTTCCAATTTTTCGCAAATAGTTAGAAAACAGTCAGTAAATCTTCCAAAAGTTTCTGAAAATCCATAAAATTTCCTTCTAAAAGCATTTTAATTCATTCTATTAGCGCAATTAGGCTTTGAGTAATCGAAGATCAAAATTGTTACTGGAAGTTTGCCAGGAATATACACCAATGCATCGATTATCATATCAAAAAAAGTCGGGCGAGTTGGTGTGGGCTGCCAGCGTACGTGGCTCAATGCTTCTTTTGATGTCATTGCAGTGCCTGTGACCGGGGAGTCTCAGGGTTCGAGCTCTGACGGAGGCAGGGTTTTGACACTAGTACTAGGTCGAATTCAGCCGCTGTCTGGAGTAGAATTCTAGAAGTTGACTGCGCTGATACGTATTTTTCGTGGTTTCTCTTATCAACACCAGGCGAAGCAGAACCCTAAAAAACGAGTCTGGACCGCGAGCTATCTTTCTACCATTTCCTTGTTCTGATCTCACCCCTTACTTACAATTATATTGTGTCCTACTGGAAATAAATAACACACACGATGCGCAACCACCCCGGCGTGAATCTTTAAATCCGCTGCCACCAATTATGGACAGAAAGGTTCCGAGTCGGGGACGTACTGGAAATAAATAACACAGACGATTGTTTCTAACAGAAATATATAACTATATTTACACAATAATTTACTAAATAAAAACCTCCGGCAACCTTTCCAATCCCTTAACCGCAAAATCCCCGCGACCGTCCCCCGCGACCCTCAGCCCAGTACCACTGCTTTAAATCAGGCTAACAACGCGTGGTGCGAAGCTGTAGGACACAGAGTCCCTTAACTAGCGTTACAAAATGACCTGATGCCAAACCGGTCTTCGCCTCGAAGACCGCGTGCTAGGATAGCACTGGAGATATCACTCGGCCTTTCGACCCTCTACATATCCCGCGTGAGTGCAGTTGATGCAGCCTTAAGTACCCGGAGGCTCGCCCCCTCCCCTCGGCGCTCCCATGCCGGCGGGCGTCAGGAAGGCTCGACGGCCAGCCTCCTCTAGGAATCTTGCGACATAGTCCACGACTCGCACTAACCTTTCTCTATAGTTATTTTTGGAGAGTTTCTTGCCCCATCCCCCTGGCCTATTCAGCGTGTCTTCAGCTCGGCGCGCGTCAGCGTGCACAGCGCATGCCAATCGCCCCCAACCCCGCATTCGGCTTAAACATGGGGAGGACGGTTTTCCCGGCCGGCTCGCAAGGAAGCGATGCGCGACGCCACAATATGAAGGACACTACTACATGTCGAGAGCTGAGAGCTTTTCCCGGCTGGAGCGGTGTCCCCTTGGGGGAAATACCTGGTTGGGAAAACCTCTCTAGCTGGTCTGTAGGTCGCCCCCCCCCCTTCTTATCGTCCAGTGAGGGGGAATCGCCTCCTCCCTCTGTAAAACATGCGTTACATTCACCAGATTAATGAGCTTAGAAATTGATGCGCTCGGAAACATTAATCGATCAATCAATCAATGGAGTGAGGTGGATCAGGGGAACGAGGGAGAGGTGGGCTTGGCGGTTTGGATGGAGCAGGGTAGGGCGGGATACACTGTACATAGAATTCACTCCTTTTCCTCTAATATTTCATTTTGAATAAATACACTGGAATCCTTTTTAAAATAATTTGTTTACTTGCAATTTAATTCTATAGAAACATTAAGTAAATTAAGAAACTTTGCATGAGCAGAAATGTTATTCAACGGAAGCATTCTTGCGTAATGTTTTTGTTTCTTGATCGTTATCTAACAGATTAATAGCGGGACGATGTCGATGATTTGCCAGTCATCTGTGGTATTTCTGATTCGCGTATGTCACTTATAAGGGCGTTTGTAATCGATGTAAGATTCTGTTTCTCAACTCCAAATATTTGATCGATATTAAACTAGTCTAATATTAAGTACACGCACGCTTGAAGGTAACACTTGGTCACTGTACTAGTTTACTAGCAACCCATGGTGCTATTCCCGGTCGGGGAAAATAGACTTGTAGCTTTCCTTTACAATGGTCCCAGTTCTGTACCTGTAACCAACAAATGCTGAGACAGACGGAGTTAGCTAGGGCATTTCATGTCAGCCACACTATGTGCCTTTCTTACCCTCCTAACCGTGGGAGTTAAAATAGGCTCATGCGTGGGACACACCGTTAGCTAGCCGGCAAAGTCGTACGATCGCCCCCAGAATGCCAAATGCATTAATTTTCGCTGAACCGAATTGTTGGAATTATTCGCGGAGGGGGAGGGGGCCTCAACACGATTTCGCGCTTGGGTGCCTAACCCCGTGGTGCCGCCGAGCGACTCCGCGCAGGCCTGTGCGGGCGCTGGGCGAGCCGTAATCGCGGCCGGTGTCAGCCCCTTGAATAGTTTCGGGCGGAGGTCGTGACGAGTGGCACGAGTCGGGCTGCATTAAACGAGCATAATGGCCGCGAATTGCCCGTCGCAAATGGCGGCGCGATGTGACCGGCATGCGAAGGCCGTCCGGCGCGGCGCGACGCGGCGACGCCGAGAGCCGAGTGGCGTCGCGCTCCCGATGCGTTGTCACCCCCGGCGCGTCCTTTTTTTTTTTTTTGCTCGCCTTTCAGAGGGACTCATACGCTTAGCGAAGTGCGTTGTGGCGGTTTTGATTTCATCGTTACAACCATTAGTTCGGTCATTAAAATACTAGATATTTTTAATAATTAAATTAGTTCAAAGAATTGGTCGCCCCGACCGGGATTCGAACCCGGGACTTCTGGTTTACGCCCAGCTGCTCTAACCCCTAAGTTACTGAGAAAACCAATCCTTTGGACAGTTTTCACGAGCGTGATTATCGCTCCTTGTATATATAATTGTCACCTTACATTGTGCATCCAACAAGGTGACGGGTAAGGTGACAATTATATAGATATTTTTAATTGCATACTTTCTACTGTCTTACAACTAAAGGGAACCGTTAAAATTCAAAAACTCCAAAGCGCAATTTTTTATGAAGAATATTATACACGAAAACTATAATTATTCTAAAATGTTAGTAATCAACAGTCAAGTGATTACCCTGAGTTGGATATTTCAACTATTCCCAGAAAAAATCACTATTATGGATTTCTGCGTCCTATACTTTGTCTTCCAGTATGAATTATGTAATGTTAATGACTGTAGGTTGAATACTACCTTCGTATAAATCATAGAGATTTTTCCAGTGACAGGTAGTTGGTACGTGATACTTGAGGAACGTCATTCAGGGCCATTAATTCATGTCCTTCATCGTTAATTGTCTTAATTTAGTCGTCATTCTGTGCAAACGACGGAACTTCTCACATGAGAATTCTCGCATCCCATGGAATTCTGCAGAAAGCGACGGTGACAAAGAAAGATTACTTGTTCTCAATAGAGAAACCTTAGGTAGATCTGGCGAAGGAGATACTGTTAAATTACTAGTCGATTGTCGTGCAGTTGCATCTCCCACCACAAAATCATATGTAATAATTTTGATGCATGTCTCAACATGTATCTTTTTTGTTTACGTAACGGCTGTAGTCTTCTCTATTTGATGTAAACAAACTCATTTTTTATTGAAGACTATTTATTGAAATAACTAAGCAAATTTTCTAGAAAATATTACGAGAGTAGAGTTCTGCGTAATGTTATTTGCATGAACATGTCATAGAAGGGGAAAGTCTTTATAGCTCTTGGAGACGACTCTCGACCAAGGGAGAGGAACAAGCACTTGAGATGTTGCAAGTGAATTTATCGTCATCGAAAGGTAAAAGATTACTATCTTGTATTTGGATACTTATGAGAAAGCCTGTGTCTGACAAGAGCACAATGAGTGTATTTTTTGCTAGTCTTCAGCACACGGTCATGCACAAAGTTCGCTAGTACTACAAGGCCAAAATTTATATACCGGACTTCAATCGACTTCGAGCAGTATATGACTTGCATGATTTACAACACTTGGGTTTTCGTAACCTGGCCGATGACATGAGGTCATTTTTACATCTCCCGCCTTATAAAATAAATCTTTTTAATTCATTCGCGACCGTCCTTCTCAACGGGGCTCATGGTCTCAAGCGTGTGCTTATTTCTGTTATAAAGATTCATTTTATAAGGCAAAAGATGTAAAAAATAACCTAATGTCATCGGCGGCGTTATAAAAACCGAACTATACACCTCACTGTTCCTTGTTCGTCCAGGGGGATTGCTTCTCGGGATGGGCAGCTTAGCTCTGTGACCTTTATCAGCTCTCCCCGCCGGCACACAAGAACGCCGACAGGCTCGTATCTGCATTCCGCCAGAACGCATCTTACTCTTTCGGTAACCTTCCCACGGGCCTGCCAGCAGCAAAAATTCTGTTCGTGCTACACTGTTAGAAATTATATTAAATTTAATGTAATAAAATATTAATGCACATGTACATTGAATTTAATGCACATGTACATTGAATTTAATGCACATGTACATTAAATTTAATGTGCACGTACATTAAAGTTACTCTACGTGTACATTAACTTAATTTAAGTACATGAAAATTACGTTCAACTACTTCTACATTAAAAGTAATGTAGAAATTTCTAAGAGCCATCATCACTGACGCGTATCAGCATTCACTGAGGCCGCCGACGCCGTGCAATGCGCAGCGTTGCAACACTGCATGCGCGGTGGCGCCTTTAGGCGCTGGCGGCGCGCCGGTGCGTCGCGGCCTACGATTTACGGGCGGGTGGTGGCGGCGGCGGCGGGAGAAAGCGGTCCGGCCGCGGGCGTCGCACCTGCTCCCCGCGGCTGCTTTATGAAGCGGCGCCGCGAGGGCTCCTTGGCGACAGACGCACCACAATCACTACGAGGAATGAATGAATGAATGCATTATTTTACGTGGCGAGACTCAGGCCATGAGGCCTGCTCTTCCACGCAAATTTTGTTACGCTCCTTTCACTCACTAGCGAAGAAAGAAGGTATTACTTGGGCGACGAATTAGCAATTTGAATGTGGCTTCATTTAGGCTTAAGGATCTTTTACATGCAGTAAATCTACTACATGAGACAGCCGGCTTTACTTCCCCTCCGAAGGAAGGCGTAGGAAAGACTTTTTTGCACTTTAAAATTCGATCGGGTTTGAACCCGCAAACTTAGTATAACAGCCCGATACGCTAACCGTTACACCGTTACACCAGGAGGAGGATTCTAATGAAATGTCATTATTTTTCTTTTCACTTTAGAACAGTCGCGGCTCGGGGTTTTCTAAATAGCCTGGTTTTACGGCATTTTTAAAAGCATTTTAAGAGCATTGTTATTGATCATTTTTGGATATGTTTGGGGTCATCAAAATCAGCCACCTACCAATCACACTCTGATACCCGGAGAACAGCAATGGGGAGGGGGAAAGACACATAAATAATTGAAGGACAATTTCAAATACTCACTAAGCTATAAGTATTTAAATTATATATTGCACCTGCAATAAAAAAAATATTTTCAGTTTTTGAGCTGTAGAGAGAGCATAAATATTGCGAATATTTTCTGTTCCTGATATCCTTTCCGCGAGAGCACAGGTATGATTTTTCATTTCCTAGAACTAGTTTAAATTCACAATGTTACTCCAATTTCGCGCCTGTTATGTACTAGGACAGATTCTAAAGTATCATTGTGTTTTGGGGTTCGTTTGGCGGTAAGAGATCGCCGGATTTTCCACGGAATGGTGCACGACGATGGTTTCGAATTCGTAGCAACCGATGAGTATTGAAATAAGAAACTACTACTTGAAACAGTAACTCTTTAAACAAAGATAGAAAAAAACAACTTCGTTGAGGTTCCGCTCTTTAAGACTTATTTCCTTATATTGCGGTCACATAGTAAACTGTGCACGTTTCGTAATAGCAGAGAAAATAAGGAAGAGGATTCATACGTGTACACTACGACAAGATGTCAAGAGCACAAGATCATAAATCCATGGATTAATTGATGATGATTCAAAAGTCACAATAATAAAAGTAAGTGCCATTTGTCTATTGGCAATTGCCACTGGGATAAATATTTATCTGCAGTAATGATGGTCGTGATTTATATATCGTCCTGTGAATATTTCTAATCGAGTGTTGATATTATATTTCGAGTAATGTTCCAGAATGCCAAAACAACAGTGCTACGCCTACAAGTTGCCTGTCAATGTAAACTCTCAAACTGCCAGTGGAATATTTTAGCCTTGACACGAACGCGTGTTGTATTTTCGCCGCCTCCGTTGACGTAATTTGCTATTTATCCCTCGCAGCAGGTTGCGCGGAAGCGACACAACGTCTGTGCTGCAGACGGGCCTTCCATTTTGAAATTTCCAGGCGACCGCCCAACGGAGGGTCGCTATACAGTCTAGCAAAGTGGACAGCGAGGGGGGAATTTTCGCGTAGGAGCTATTGTTACCGGACAAAGGGTGGCCTCGCCATGAGTGGCTGCATCCCTTACGCCAGAGGGTGGAGCTGATTTCCCTTGTGCGTTGTGTAGCGAATTCAATAGTTAACGCGGGGTTGGGTGCGGGTGCTAAATAGAGTTGGGAGCGGAGCGGGTGCAAGCAAGCGGACGAAATGGCGTGGTGCGTGGCGCTGCTTAGCGATGTGGCGGGGAGTGTCCAACGGATGCTCTCTGCTTGCCACTAAGGAGGCGCCTGGGGGAGTATTGTTTTATAAAGTCGAGAATGGATTAGGTCGAGACCCGGCGGTGGCAGAATTTTCGACACAAGCCTGTCAGCTACGTCGAATTCAGCTGCTGCTTGGAGGAGAATTCTAGCGGCCGGCTGCTCTGATCGGTAGTTTTCCGAGGTTTCTGCGATCAATTCCAAGTGAATGCCGGAGCGGTACCCTAACAAACGAACCGCGCGCGATCTTTTCTTCCTCTTCCTTGTCCTATCCTCTCCCCTTACACACACACTTACACAAACATGCACTCCACTACCACAAATGTCGGGAGCACAGAGCGTGTCTTGGCTGGAGCGGTGCCCCGATGATGGGAGATAATGAGGGGGGGGGCGAAAAAGTAAGAAAACCAGGGGGGGTGTATTTTAGGCGCCAATAGATGGCAGTGGAGAAGAGGGTGTGCAAAAGTGAAAAGATAGCCCACAGTTATCAGAGGTTAGGAAATAACTACGAGAAAGTCTGTGCCGTTCTGTAGCAGCTCTACCTTTTCTTTAATGAAATGTGTTCATCAAAACTCTTTAAATAAGGTCATGTTCATTTTTTAGAGCGGTTATTGTGCAATTTTCTGCAAAAGTCAATTTAAAAAAACTTACTTTTATTTTCATAAAAAGCTTTAATTTTTTAATAAAAAGCAATTTGTTATGAGTTTTACAAGTGATGACTGAGATGTGGTAATACTCGTTTTAACAGAAATTACGGTATTGTAATATTATGTAACTACGTCCGAAGAAGTACTTGCTGTTGTCGTACCACTCGTTTCCTTCCCTGTGCTCTCCGTAATAAACTTCATCAGTGGCATATTTTACTTTATACTTGTTCTGATCTTTTCCAGCAATATAGATAATGTTCCGCCTCGATTTTCTTTTAGGGAATCCCTATCGATTTTGAAGCAAAGAAAAGAAGTCCCAATCGAATACGGATTTCAATAAGAGGTTGAAGGTACCGTAACCTAAAGAAAAGTTGCAAGGAGAATGAATGAAATGCGAGATACCAGTGTTAGATTAATTGAAGTGCCACTGCATTTCTATTCTTAGAATTCAGTTTCTATTATTATTATTATTATCATTATTATTATTATTATTATTATTATTATTATTATTATTATCATTTTTATCATTATTACCATTATTATTATTATTATTATTATTATTATTATTATTATTATTATTATTATTAGGAAAGATAAGAACACCCACGCTGGATTTTTTCAATGAGAGATCCTGCAGTTAGTAAACATGTTTAAAATAAATGTTTGATAGTATTTGGAAAATGTTTCATTATTGATTTTTGGTAATTTGTCAATACAAAATAACATTTTTCGTATATTATTTTAACATGAAATTATGTCAATTAACTGACGCGGTTATATACTTAAAAAAACACAAGGGACTATCGGAAGAAAGAATATGTAATGAGAGTCGTGTACTTTTCTAACCCACCTTCACGTCAAAATTCCCTGGTGGCGCATATTAAAATGTTCGTGCATCATTTCTCAAACCAAATGTACGAAGAATTTATAGTGTATGAAGCACTTATTCATAAACATGTAGAAACTCAGAAAATATTATTTATTGTCTTGTTTCTAATGTATTATAATGGATGTATGCAAGGTAGGATAGGTACTATTTTATATTATTCTATATTCAGAGAAAGAAATAAAACCTGAAATATTAGTCAAGAACTGACTTGGATCTTACAAGTAAATTTTTGTCATTTCCTTGTTCCTTTATAGTCTTTTCCGCTTCATGGTGTTTATGCTGTTATTGGAAATTTCATGGAAAGATGTTTCGTTGTGTTGGATTGTGGTTATTTTACAACACATTACTAATTAAATTTAACCATGATTATTCCATCCAACGAGATTGTGTAATAAGTGGAGTGAAGTGTTAAGCTATAAGTCAACTTACAGATAACTCAAAATTAATTATAACTAGGATATAAATCTTTAATTCTAATTGTACTTATATTTGTAAATATTCGTAATAGTTTCGTAATTGTATATTTAGTTGTAATAATGTTTGCCACCGAGCATTAGCTCAAAGCGAACTTTAATAAATCTATCTATCTAATATTATGTATGTATTCGACATTTTGAGTCCATTGTCCGACATTGCATGCTATCTAACGGTGACCGTCATGAATAGGCCTAGTTTAATTCCCATACTTTTAACAGTGATATTTAATGTATTATGTACCATTTGATTGTATAATTCTAAACAATATGTAAAAGTATTGTATCGCACCTTCTGGGTCAATGACTCCCATCTCGATCAGGTTTTTCGTCCAGTTTCCCTGATCCATTGAGCAAATGCTGAGATGGCCCTTTGTTTTGCTTCTGGACATAAATGTAATTTCATTATCTGTGCACGTCTTCTATAATTCAGTGGGAAATATAGTTATTCAAATTATCATTTTCATGTTGGCGCGGCAGGAAGTATTATTCCTTGACGAAGGGCATAATGGATAAGAGTCCAAAATTTATTGCTTATTTATCCTTGAAAATAGATTTTATTACATGGGAGCGTTTTTTTTTTTTCATTTCAGTAGTATATGACTTAATGTAGGGATCACAGAATTTTGCTAAAGGGCACAGAATTCACTTCTCCCCATAGTACGTCATACGCAGTTTTAACTGTTTTTTGACGTAAAATAAATAAAAAACAAAATAAATAAATACTTAAGGGTAAGAGACCCATGTGGCGAACATGATCACCGCAACTTGCTAACTTCGCCTGCCTGAGCCTTTCTTCGTCACACAACCACAGAAACTACGACGATTTTAAAGAGAAGTTACAACTCAATTTTTGCATCAACCAGGAATCGAACCCGGCACGACAACCACATCAATGGAAGCTAGTATGCTGCCCATGAACCATCCTAGACGCTAATATCAAATTCATTTAAAACCGTTTTTATTAAGTCGTAGGCGTCCGCGGCCAGAGTCGTGTCAATTGACGCGGCTCGTCACTAAAGGCTCTAAAGCGGAGCCTCTCCTAGAGAAATCGCATCCTAAAAGAAATTTAAATATATATTTATAAACGTATTTATTTATTAATGATGGATTTCTGAGTTATATTATATAACAATCATATCAATATGTTTCTTTTTTTGGTTCGTTCACGGCCGTCCACAACGCATTTGAAGCTATTGACAAGGAAGAGAAAAGCGTTATGCTCCCTCTTCATTCCGCCATAAGGCCTGTGTAAAACGAGGAGGCGTGACGTCATATATTCACTGCACAGGCTTACCGGCGGACAAAGGCTGTGGACACGCAGCCTTCAAGGGCGGGGCATAGGGTCTGACCTCACGAGATAGCGTTACTATGCAGCTCAGCGAGTAGCATTGCGCATCAACTAGTTTTCCCAATATGTGGTAGGAGAGCTACTCCCTTACGCCTTTATCAGAAGCGCCAAGTCTACAGGACTGTAGTTTTCGTGCTTGGAAGAGATTATGTATAGAAATGCAATGTAATGTAATGCAATTGCAGCGTTCCCCATTTAGAAAAACACGAGTCGCGACTGCATGTAAATGATCTTGGTTGTCCGGGTGTCGCCGCGTCGAAAGCTGCGGCCAAGATCATTGTACAGTTTTATAGGCTTTAGAGCCAATCAAACACGGATTGAATTTGGGATTCCTTACCAGTTCACCACTGTGGGTGACCATTCCCAATCGGAGTGGCTTGTGAACCGCAGAACGTCTTGCAACCGCAGGACGAGCGGGGCATTTGAAGTCGCCCTGCGGTCACCTCGGCTGGAGCCCTCTGTGCAATAAGGAAGCGGCGCACCCGGGCACGGGGCGTGCGAGACACTGCTCCAACTGGTCGTCGTAAACCCAGTTCATTCCGGGCCTTGATTAAGTCGTTAATTGAAATTCTGCCAACCGCCGGAGTTAATGCTGGATGAAGACGCCGCCGTCGCCGCAACCGCCGCCAATAGACGACGCCGGCTCCTCCGCCGAAGCTGCTGCGGTCGCCTTATCGCAGCTGCAGAAACTCGAAGGCGACGCCTCCCTGCATGCGGGAGGTGTTTCAGGATTATAATTCGATTGAAACGGTGTGTCCCTTCGAAGGGATGCATTCGGGAGGCGTTTCTAGATTTTTTTAAAAATTTTGAATTTTTTTATTATTTATTTCTATTCGTTCGACCTAAGGTCTTTGGGGGGATTTCAGTTTTTTATTTTAGATTCTATTGAATTTTAATCTTGATTTTGGGGGAATAAACTGTAGGATTGCCTGTCGAGAGGGGAAAGGTAAGGATTCTACAAATTATTAGTTTAGGAAGGTTTAAGTATATCTTTAAACTTGGATTTATTCGACTTGTTTGCTGTTCGGCCTAGATGGAATTTCAGAGCAGGAAGGGATGAGGATGTTTTAAGAATATAATTCGATTGAAATGGTGTGTCCCTTCAAGGTGATGGAGACGTCCTCAATCGATATGAGTACGATTAAGAAGCCGGTAGAAGTGAAACATCCACATTCATAACACTGAACGCGAAAAATATTGTTTTTCCTATCCAAAAATCGGTTGCGGAGGCAAACCGAGATAACGGTTACGACTATGATGGCGAATGATACAACGAACATAATTGAGACGACAAAGATTGTTCATATCTTGGAACTCATCGAGTTGAAAGGAGTGGGGACACTGTTATCCAATGAGGACCTTCATTTCCAACACTAGCTGAAAAGCTAGGATCGAAAATCCTGCCGCCGTTGTGACTCAAACCGAGGACCTCCCGGTCAGAGGCTCTGCAGCAACATCAGTTGATGCCACCTCTGCCGGAGGGATGCCCCGGCGTTCTATTTAGTTTTGCGATGTCTTTGGAAGCTGACGGAAAGGAGCAGCCTGGGTTCAGCAGCTGTTCAATAGATCCCACTGCCAACCGCTGCTATTCGTTCGCACCAGGAACGAGATTTCAAGACTATGCCCTTGTAACTAGCAGACCAGTCTGTTAATATTCGTGTGTAAAATTCTGCAAAGAATGGTTACAGTATTACTTTTTTAATGAGATTTCGTTACTAAATAGAAGAATAGAGCTCTGCGGTAAGAACGAATGATGTAGTAGTTGACATCACGGCATTTACAGTATTATTTTGAATATGACTTTAAGCCTCAGAATTGCTTTGTCTAACATTAATATTGACTTAACTGGGAAGATGTTGCTATTGTGAATAAATAGAATATTCAGGTACAAGTGTCAGAATCAACATAGTTTTCCTAGTTTTTAAATCCTCTTATCTTTTCGTCTAAGAGACCATATTTTATGAAGAGATAAGAGGGACGAAACGAGCTGCAATATTGCGTCATCAACGTAAACCTTCGGAGTATATTTAAGTAAAGTCGATAATACTTCCGCCTAAAAATTTACATTATTACTTCCGCATTCAGAATCGTTTGTGACTTTTACGAACGTATGTGCACATAGATTAATAACTCATTACGTTGTCTGAGATTTAATTTTACATGATTACGTTTTAATCTTACGTAGTGTTGAGAATTACTCTTCTAAAGACAACGCGTTGGATCATATTACGTTTTATTAAAAAAAACTATAACCAACTGTATCAAACATAAGTGAGGGAATCCACGAGTCACTAGTTAAATAAATGTAAGCATTATTATGATAAAGATAAAAGTTTGTGACTGTTAAGAAAGTTTATATCAATAACATTTTGAGGCAGCTACTAGTAAAAGCTGATCTTTCAAGGCATGTCTGACACTGTTGAAGATAATATATGTATGCAATAAAGAAAACAATAAATTTTGTCTGACCGAGTTAGCTATTATTGACCTTAATGTAATATTAAGTGATTTATGTACTTGAATAAAAATAAAATTAAAGACAGTAAGGCTAAATAAAAACTTGTTTATGACACACGTGGTAAAAATTATTTTATTTTGCTTGTAGGGTTGCGTCACTCGACCTACCTGGCCTCGAATCGCAACATTTCCTACTCACAAAATAAAATCACTTTTATCATTCGTATCATAAAATAATTTTAATAATCTCAGTAGCTTATACTTTTTTTTAAATTTAGTTTATTCTTGTTCGATTACATACAAAATCTTTCAAGGTATTGAATACATTAATATAACTAATTCAAATAATAACCAATTGATATATACGTTAAGTAAAAGATACAATTGAACTTATGTACATAAATACTGAGGGATACCCTTACAGGGACCTCTAACATCTTGTTTTAATTGATTAGATACATTTTTTAGTTTTGTAAAACAAAACAATGATATAATATATTGGCAATAGTATAGTATTAATTATATTTAGTGGCCAAATTAAAGAGGTTCTAGTAAGTCTTTTGAAAATTTAAATTTAATTCTTGAATTTATTGAAGATGTTTTTCCTAGTTTAAAACGTCCATAAGTTGGGTTAGTGTGTAAGGGTGAGTTGAAATTTTTTGAGATTTTTAGTATCCATGTTTTTATGTGTTTGTCCATGTTTTTACGTTATCCACGTTTTTATCCATTTTATCCATGTTTTTAGGTTAAGTACTTGGCTTTCCACATAAATCCTAGTAGCACGTGTTTCCTACTCTTTCGCCATCGCACGCCGCACAACAGTGTGCTAATTGAATCTCTTTTTCGTTGCAGGTGAGTTGCGTTGGCGACCCTGATTTCCATGAACGACCCGAGCGGGCGCGGGGGATTCCCCTCCGGGGGACTTGCGCATGCAGCGTGTTGTTAACGCGTTGGCGGCCCGCGTCCGCATCATCCATCCCCGGAATCAGTGAGTTGCCTTTTGAAAACCGGCAATTTTCCTTTCGAGAGGTCCAATTGAATGTCTCGCATCCATCCGCGACTTATCAAAACGCGGTGATGAAGTCGAGAGCCCGCCTGCTGGGATGAGGATTAAGCGTTTGCCGTTGTAGACGCAAGCGGTAATTTATTACCTTCGCCTGGACTCTGGAGTGACGCGGCAAGCGCCCCTCCTTGGGATTAGACCCTTCTGTGAGATGTTGCTTGCAGCGTTTTGCCGACTGAAATATCATTCTTGGGTTTCTTTTGTGGATGTCAGAAGATGTTTCTCTAGCTCAATATAAGAACGGTGCGTAATAAAATAATAATTGTATGGTATTCACTGAGCAGGAGACAGATACAGAACGGGAGACAAGCTTACATAATACTTACACATCGCTCATTCTTGCAACATACATCACTCACGAATAGAAATTTCTAGAAATTTCACTTGAGAAATTGTGAAAAACTATCTTATTACATAAAATTGCAATTGTAGATGAACAGCAATTGATTTTTATTTACCATTATACTGACCTTTCTTGATTAGTTCTTCAATTCATTTTATCATACCCAGAATTCGCCGTTGTAATTTGACCGGGAGAGGTGGCTCAGAGCATGAACTGATGTAACTGCAATGCCTTTGACCGGAAGGTGCTACAGTGGCAGGATTTTTAACACTTGCTTATCAGCTAAGTCGAATTCAGTCGCTGTTTGGAGGAGAACTCTAGCGGCCGGCTACTCTGATCGGTAGTCTTCCGTGGTTTCTCCGATCAATACCAGGCGAATGCCGGAGCTGTACCCTACCAAACGGGCCACGGACCGCGCGCGATCTTTCCTTCCTCTTCCTTGTCCTTTCCTCGACCCCTTACTTACACATTAACATGCAATACGCTACCACAAATGCCAGGAGACTGGTCGGGAGCTTAGAGCTTGACCTTACTGGAGCGGTGCCCCGCTGGTGAGAGATACCTGGTTAGGGAAAACCACCAACCGACAGTAGGTCGGCGCCGTATCTCGTCATCCAGCGGGAGAAGATCACTGCCACCTGCCGAGGAAAAAATATGCTCTACGTTTACAGGACTAATGACCTTAACAATTGTCGTACCCGGAATCATTAACAATCTATCAGTCACACGGATGTCATTTGAAAGAAAAGTACTTTTTTTACCACCACTGCAAATGGAAGTTCCCTCTCGCATTGGTTTTGCAGTACTTGTTGCGGCAGCCTGCTTGGTACGATCCATCGCGTGGAGTGGAGTCACGATAACAGTAAGTAAGATGCATGCACATTGTCTGAATACTCATTGCCAGCCTAACGAAGGCCGCATAAAGAGTGAATGTTCCTTGACTGCAGGCGCCGTTGCACTGCGTGACCAGAGTGCAGTATTTCACTATGCGCGAGGAATCTCATTCGAAATTCTCTCTGGCGGTGCTGGCACACGTGTCCTGCACTCCCAGAGTGGCCGCATTTACACCCGGCGCTGGGGTCTCCGCTAAATCGAGAGTGTGTAGGAAGCTTTTCCCCACACCTCCTCTCAGACAACAGAGACACGGAAGTTGGGAATGTATACAGGAAGTGTACAACCGTTTCTCTATAGACGTCGAGGAATGCACGGAATTGTTTTTGAAAGGGACACACGTTATGTAAGCAAGCGAAGAAACAATCGAATTCTCTTTCTTTTTCTAGCAACACGTCCTTCGACCTCACATAGTCGATTATAATCCAATGAAGGGACCACACAAACGAAACTTTTTTTCTGTGAGAGGTAGCCACCTTTTATAACAATAGTTCTATTGAACACAAGGTTCTTTTCCATTAACCCACTTTGCTTTGTGGGAACTGTTCCTATAAACAGGCATTTGGATGTATGCTAATAATATCGACTGCGTTGTTCCGTTTTTCAAGTCTGTTCTCAATCTTGGATTTTGTTATTCACAACAGACGTTTCATTTCCATTTTGTGATTTTAAGGTCAGAGTTTGTGCCTGTTAATTTACAATTCCCTGTTACACATTCTTTTAGTCGCAGAAATATAATGGAGTCCATTGTGTATCACTTGAGAATACAAATGCTAAAGCGAAGAACGGTGATGTCTAAAATATATTGATCGTAGGTATTATTAGAACTTAAAGCATATTCTCTTATGTAGACACAGAATATTTAGTCTCTAACGTTCTGAGGTTTTGTTATTGTACTGTTTTGAAGTTAAAAAGATGAATAGGAGAAGAACTCGACAGGAAACAATCTTAAAATGTTCATTAGAAGAGACATCTGTATTTGGGGAACCGTATGTTTGACCAAAACCTGTGTGCAGTTCATCAACCTGCATCTGAGATTAGAACATGTTTCCAACTAAATGGTCCAACCTATTTCTTCTAGCTTTCTAGCCGCCACATACCTTCCTATTTCTGTCGCGACTTAAAAGCTCTCGTCAGTCGAACTCTCCTACAGTTTTTGCGCTACACGAGACTAGATCTTTATCAAAGCACACTCCTTGCATATTTCTTTGAGAGATCCGGACATTCGTCTTTCAGTTTGCACGGCATGTTTCTGCGAGCGGCTTTAACGACGAGATGTCCCAAACGAGATAAGTAAGCCGTGTTTCAAGACTCATTTTTGATTTTCATGAAACCTCCGCGTTCATATCCAACAGGTTCCCCGTGCTGCGCTCTGCGCCATGCCTTCGGGACGCCTACGTCTCGTGAACCGTATTTCTCCCTTTATGGCGAATGGGAGGCTGCCTATCTCTCGAATCGTAACTGGAGCGCAGAAACTCATCTGTGCCCTTTGAAAGCGCCGACACAGCCGCCTCGTCCGCTTCTGAATAGCAGAGCTAGCCGTTAATCTGCGTCCCGCGTGATGTACACATCCTCGTGCTGTCCTCGACAGGTCAGTAAATTTCGCTACAAAATTGAAGCCTGTTGGGCCACTTGTGGGTTGAGGCCGATGGTTCACAGGAAGATCACGGGGCTTTGTGAACGTTCGTTCATTCAGACGGAGGAGCTCATATCTCGCCGTATCTCGTGAAAATTATCTGTAATATTGGAATTCCTTTGCGATCATGCATTTTTGCTGTATGAATGGGTTACTAGAAAATGAAACCAGTCGTTCATTGATAACTGAGGTTTACGAAAGCGTGGCGAATTAATCTGGTTCATTTATGTGATCTCCACGAGCTTACAGAATCAGTTTCATTGATTGATTTTTCTGTCATTAGTCCCACTAGTGTAGTGCATGTTTTTTTCTTCTCGGGAGATGGCGGTGACCTTCCTCCGCTGGATGGCGAGATCCGGCGCCGACCTACCGTCGGCTAGTGGGGTTTCCCCCTATCCAGGACTCTCTCACCAGCGGGGCACCGCCCCAGTCGGGACAAGCTCTAAGCTTCCGACCGGTATCCCGGAATATGTGGTAGTGTCGGGCATGTTATTGTAAGTGTGTGTAAGGGGAGAGGATAGGACAAGGAAGAGGAAGGACAGATCGCGCGCGGTCCGTGGCCC
The DNA here is from genome assembly GCA_964035755.1 of Teleogryllus oceanicus. Lineage (NCBI taxonomy): Eukaryota > Metazoa > Arthropoda > Insecta > Orthoptera > Gryllidae > Teleogryllus > Teleogryllus oceanicus. Next base: position 21,653,664 of record CAXIVR010000014.1, on the reverse strand, counting down.
GTTTGGTAGGGTACTGCTCCGGCATTCACCTGGTGTTGATCGGAGAAATCACGGAAAACTACCGATCAGAGCAGCCGGCCACTAGAATTCTCCTCCAGACAGCAGCTGAATTCTGCTGAAAAGCTATTATCGAAAATCCTGCCGCCGTCAGGACTCGAACCTAGGACCTCCCGGTTAGAGGCGCTGCAGTGACATCAGTTGATGCACTGAGCTACCGCTACCGGTCAGAATCTGTTTGTATTTAATCATGTAGGTGATTTAACTCATCCTAATTGGTCAGCTTTGACTTAACTTACAATTCAAAATATTGTAATAACTCAAACTCACGTTTCATTTTATTTTATGAATAACAATATTTTACGAAAACTAAAATAATTCTGCATTTTATTTAACTTGTTATCTACGATGCGAATGTTATTCACCATCATGATCTAAAGAGGAATATGTAACAGTTTGGTGAAGATAATTTTTTTAAATGTCTCTCGCACACATACATTTTCGACGAATATTCGCGTGCCACACGCACAGTTTAACCAGTTGAGAAGTATTTAATCTTCGCTGTAAATCATGATATCAACTAAATATGTACATTTTTCGCTTTTCAATAATCGAAATGAGTAGGATTTGTGTAATATTACAAAGACGAAACAGTATATGGAAGGATAAAATTATTTAACATCGATTAATAATCTTCAGTTCGTTTTCACATTTTTCCCGCAGCTTTTAGCTCGAATTCCTGAAACAAATATATGCTACTGGCAAGAACACATCTACTGAAAAAGAGAACTCTGAATTTAAATTGAGACAGTGTGAGTATTCAATTTTCGATTCATTTCTAGTAGCATGTTCGTGAGATGTGAATGTCTGGCTTCCAGCGGGATCCCAGGGGTCGACGGATCGACTCCGTTTACTGCCTCGACGAATTGCGCAGGCAACAGGGCTGGGCAAGACCGACACTGACAAGGAGAGGTCGTTGTGAGAGGAAGTTGTGAGAGGAAAGGTCGAAGTGTCTGCTCGGAGTGGAAACGAGAAGGGGAGGTGCAGGATCGAAGGCTGCTGGAGGGCAGACGAAGCGAGGCAGCGTGGAAAGCGGGGAGTTCTGGAGGCGAGGAAGGAGGACGGGAAGACGAGGACCGCGTGGGAAGGGGGCGAGATGGGTTTCGGGGAGGGCGTGGAGGATTGAGAACATAGTTTGTGCTCAGCTTGAGGGCGAACAAAGAGCGGTAACATGAAGGGATGTATTGCTCGTGCGCATGGATTGATTGATTGATTGTTAGCGATTCCGGGCGCGTAAACTACTGACAACCCGTAAGTGTAGTGTATGTTTTTTCATCGGGAGGTGCCTGTGGTATTCCCCCACTGGATGGCGAAATCCATAGCCGACCTACCGTCGACTAGCGGGTATTTCCCCAACCCGATATCTCCCACCAGCGGGGCACCGTCCCAGCTGGGACATGTGCTACGTCCGAGGCCGGTCTCCCGGCATGTGTGGTAGTGTTCTGCATGTTAGTGACGGGGGGAGGATAGGACAAGAAGAGGAAGGAAATATCGCGCGCGGTCCGTGGCTTGTTTGTTAGGGTACTTCTCCGGCATTCGTCTGGTGTTGATCGGAGTAACCACGGAAAACTACCAATCAGAGCCGCCGGCCGCTAGAATTCTCCTCCAGACAGCGACTGAATTCGACCTAGCTGACAAGCTTGTGTCGAAACTCCTGTCTCCGTCTGGACTCGAACCTAGGACCTCCCGGTCAGAGGCACTGCAGTTACATCAGTGGCGATGGTTTATCGACGGCGATGGTGTAACGGTTAGCATATCGGGCTGTAGTACCCAAGTTCCACCTTTCTTCGGAGGGGAAGTAATGCCGGCTGTCCCATGTTAGTAGATTTACTGCATGTAAAAGATCCTCAAGTCTAAATGAAGCCTCTGAGATAAATTCAAATTGTTTCGCCCAAGTAATACCTTATTTCTCCCCCCAGTAGGTGAAGGAAGCGTAACGAAATTTGCGTGGTCAGATGGAAGAGCAGGCCTCATGGCCTGAGTCTCGCCACGTAAAATAAGGCATTCATTCATCAGTTGATGCACTGAACCAGTGCTCCTGGTCCTGCGCAAGGAAGACGGGAGGTCTGGAGAAGAGGAAGGCGGACAGAAAGAAAGAGGACCGAGAGGGAAATGAGTTCGGTTCCGATGGATCGGTGAGGGACGAAGAGAGCGGAGAGCATGGAGGATCGAACAAAGCGAGGTAACATGAAGGGATGCATTGCTTGTGAGCGTGGAAACGGGGAGGCTGGAGAAGAGGAAGAAGGTCAGGAAGAGAAGGACCGAGAGGGAAGTGGCGAGTTCGGTTCCGGTGGAATGGTGAGTGACGAAGAGAGCAGAGAACATGGAGGATCGAAGGCAGCTTGGGGAACAAAGCGATGTAACATTGCTCGTGTGCGAGGGAGACGGGTGGTCTGGAGAAGACAGCGGAAGAGGAAGGAGGACGGAGGGGGCTCGGGGAAAGGGGGGGAGCTTGGAGCGGGGAGTTGGAAGCGAGCGGTGGGGAGCGGGGAGCGGGGCGCGCCTTGGCACCCGGACAGCGCCCGCTCCGCCGTTTATCTGGGGCTGACGTGATGACCCTTTTTACTGTCGGCGGTGGCTGCTCTGCTCGGGCGCCTCGTTGCCTCGGCTGCCGCCGCTGCGACGCGCTTCTTTCAGCCCATCACACCGGGATTAGGTGCACGCGGAGACAGTACTCGATTATGAGCTGAGAGCGAATTTTCGCCGGCTCTACTCCACTAACATGGCTGAATCAGACGAACGAGACTGTTTCGGAGAACCCTCAGAGGTAATATGAAAATAATACAAAAAATCATTGAACACAAATAATAGAAGTGTAAATTAAAAATGTGCTCTGGTTTCTTATCTGGTATTTAACATTATATTTTGTGAATTGTACATGTTTTCAATTAATACTTATAATTTTTTTGTTCTCACTTTCTCGTATATTTACTTCAACTTCATAATTTAATGTGTATTTTTATGATTGTGTGTATTTTCAAATTAGCTCTGATGATCGCTACGCGATCGAAAAGATCTTAAGCATTGAAAATATTGATACTTAAACATCTTTCTTCTCAATTTAATACAAGGTATCAACCGCACCAGCAATTTTATTAATTGCTACATATTTCAATAGCCACTGCATTACGTAATTCAGTGAACTAATGATTGTTTTTTGCGAAGGGCATATATTTAAAATGAAGTCTGATATGAAATAGTTGCGCCAACGTTGTAATTATAATAGAGTCGAATACACTGCCCCCTGAAATTTCTCTTTCTGTGAAGCGTCAGGTATGTCGATTGTTATTGACATTTCCTCTGGTACCCCTTATCGCTCGAGAAATATTTATGTGTTGTAAAATACCTCTCTCTGCGGAACTTTTCTTGCAAAATAGTTACATTCTGGTAACCTTGACTTTTAAAATGCCGATTTGTTATTTTTCCGTATTATAGTTTTATATTATGTCCACGAGTTTAAAATACGTGTTAACACTTATCGTACCACGGATATTCAACTTATCATGCTTATCAATGTTATGTAGGATCTTGAGTGACCCCGTGTCCTTTTTCAGTTCAAACTTCCCCACTACATCCAACTTAAAATACTTTACATATATTTATTTTTAAGCCCCATTTGTTGTATTCCCCTATCAATTCAATGTCGTACATAAATTATGCTATCAAAACTTGATCTTTTGCAAACAACAAGGCGGTTGATATATTCTTACCAATTGGTACCTCCATTCCACCACATGTTGGAAAAAAAATTTAGGGTTAATTATTAGGGTTGTTCTGACTATATATTTAGGAATCAAATTTCTTAAATTCAGAGTCAAGATGAAGATATTAGACACTGGATAAATAAAGATACAGCGTCTATTTCCAGTGTAAATGAAATATTATTGAATGAGAACATTTAAAAAACAAAATTGTTTTAAGATTAATAATATTTATTAATCAATAGTAGTAATAAGAATCGGTGCCTTCATTTGTGTTTCTTTTTACTTTCCTTCTTTTTAGACGTCCATATGATATAGGAATTTAGGGTCGCAATACCAATCATATTCAGAAACCTCCTACGTCTATCGGTAAGATTGACCGGTCAGGGTGCATCAGAGAAGCATGAACTCACCATGTACTCGTAATCTATGTAGCCCTACGATGTATTAAATTACCACATCGCGTAAGGATTCCGCGGAGACTTCGCCATCTCTCTGTACACTCCATTCGCTCCCTGTGCCCTTTCCCTTCTCACTTCGAGTTCTCACTTAGTCTCCGATCGATCACCCATCTCGATCAGGTTTTTCGTCCAGTTTCCCTGATCCATTGAGCAAATGCTGAGATGGCCCCTTGTTTTGCTTCTGGACATAAATGTAACTTCATTTTCTGTGCACGTCTTCTAGAATTCAATGGAAAATACAATTATTCAAATTATCGTTTCCATGTTGTCGCGGCAGGAAGTAATAAGAGCCAAAATTTATTCCTTATTTATCCTTGAAAATAGAGTTTATTACATGGGAGTTTTTTGTTGTTTTTTTCTCCCTTTCAAAAATTCAAAATTTAAGTAGTATATGACTTAGTGTAGGGATCACAGAATTTTGAAAATGTGCACACAATTCACTTCTCCCCATAGCACGTCATACGCAGTTTTTAACTGTTTTTTTGACGTAAAATAAATAAATAAATAAATAGCTACCAAGGACATGTTCGATTCGGGAGCACAATTACAATGTGCCGATTACGAGTTCTCACTTAGTCTCCGATCGAGTGAGACGTGTGCTCGCTGCCGCTATGCAGTCAATATCTCGGACGGTGATAAGCCCCCAGGGGCAGGTCGTAGTGCTCCGAAACTGTTACTGGTGTCAGCGTTTCCCTGTGCTATCAGTGTAAAGAAAACTAACTTCGAAACAGTGTGTACCGGTACGCAAATAGCTTCCCCACGATTGGGCAAGCAAAGTTAGTCCACTAAATGCGCTGCACCCTCCACAACAAGCATTTCAAAGCAATCTAAATGTAGACATGTTTAAATAGGTAACAACGGAACCTCTCCATTAGCCATCAGCCGCTTCTGCGGCTGCAACAATTACTAAATATAGATTCAGAAGGAAGATGTCCAGGTATCAAAGTATTTATTACTTAAGATCTTTTATATCGCGGAGCGAACATCAGTGCTAATCTGAAAATAATACAAAAAATCATTGAACACAAAAAATAGAAGTGTAAATTAAAAATGTGCTCTGGTTTCTTATGTGGTATTTAACATTATATTTTGTGAATTGTACATGTTTTCAATTAATACTTATAATTTTTTTGTTCTCACTTTCTCGTATATTCACTTCAACTTCATAATTTATTGTGTATTTTTATGATTGTATGTATTTTCAAATTAGCTCTGATGATGATCGCTACGCGATCGAAAAGATATTAAGCAATAAAAATATTGATACCTAAACATCTTTCTTCTCAATTTAGTACAAGGTATCAACCGCACCAGCAATTTTATTAATTACTACACATTTCAACAGCCGCTACAGCAGCTATTACTAATTACTTGCATCAGCTACAGCAACAACAATTTTCAATTATGTTGCAAAGACTGCAACAATTATCACGTCTGCAGCTGTAACAGTTACCACAGATGCATACGTTGCAACAAAAGGTGCATCAACAAAATATTAATGACATTTAACTTTAACAACAAACTAGCTGCTGCCATCAATTAAACAGCACGATCACCATCTATTATACGAACGGAGGGGCAACAAAGGAACCAGGCTAACCTATTTCACACGGACACTACTGACAAATAAAGGAAGGAAGGAACAAGAACCAAAATCTCCAGAGTTCTCATATTCTCAAACTTCGACAAGTTCGATACAGTTATCACCACCAATCACAATTCCTTGAAATAAGGCAAGAGAAGAAGATTTTTGTTCATCAGAGGGGGGAACCTCCAAAAAGGCTGCAATAGGCGTCTCCAATAACTGCAATCTATATCTTTACAAAACTACTTTAGTATTCTACCTAACGATACTTTGGACACACTATCACCTATGCAAACTGAACATCAATGCTCTGAAGAACAAAGAGTTCCACACATATATTGATATAGTTCATTAGACCTTCCGGAAGCGATTACATTAACTCAACCTCTATGTAAAACTGACTACCCGATAGAATTCGTGGATAAAAAATAGAAGTACTGTTGAAAATTCTCAATGATAATAAAAAGTCTAAACAAGAGTTAAAATTCAAACATTTAGAATTTCACACGTATGGTGATTCAGTCGTTAAAATAATATCAGCGGTAATTCGAAACTAATAGATCATTTTAAGAAAGAATAAAATCGGAATAAAAAAATATAAGACACACTTAAAATTAAACCTTTCCCAACATAAAGAGTGGCAAGACTATCGAAGCATCAAGAATCAATTCCAAATGTAATTATTGCACATTCTAATACCCCAAAAGCAAAGGAAATAATAAAACAAAGGTGTATGGAGTTTCTGTTGAAAACGTGCGGGAACGTGAAGGACCTCCCCAATGCAGAAATTGTCAAGTTTTTGTTGATACTAAAATATGTTATCGTCCCCCATGATGTATTCGTTACCTTGCGAAATATTTTTCAAATAACTGTTAGGACGCTATTCAACAATGCTCGAATTGTAACGGTCATCACACGGCAAATGAGCAGGAAAAGCCCTATCATTTAAAACAAAAGAAGAGTTTCAACAAGGCCTCTAATCAGATCAAACAACAAAATTAATATTCACTTCTACATTGTAAATTTTACCAAATCCTAACAAACCTCGGACGTCTGACTTTTTACAAAAAATTCATAATTCTAACAGCACTAGATCTAGATGTTATGTCTCGGTTGCTGCCTCTCCAAACTCTCACCCTTCCACAGAGTTATCGACTCCTTTTGCAACAATTTCTATTATTTTTAACACAACTATCAAAGCCATTTTCAATGCGATTGAATTTGCTAAAAGCAATGTTTCACAATCAGAACTAGTACCGTTGTTAAGAGATGAACATGCCGGGAGCGTACCTTAAATTTCTTAACTAGAATACCACAGGTCTAATTAGACAAATGAATTTACATACAAATCATTTTATGCATAATTTATCCTCTCAATATCATTTTTTCCCTATACGACTTCTTCCCCAGACCCTTTTCACATCGCCTTTTAAAAATATCAGAAAATTAATAATAAAATTTTGTGCCAGTAATATAATAATTCACCGGAAACCTAAATACTCGAAGTATAACGCAAGTGGGTTACTTCCAAACTTTATGTAACCAAAGCTGTGAGGCCTTAAGGGGCTGACCAGTGTGTTGAAATTCATAAAAAATGGGCCATTTCCAGCAAAAGCGCCTTGCCAATCAGCGTTAACACCCGCTCTGCCACGTCTTCTTTTATTGATATTCCTTCCAAACTTAAAAAAAAAATCACGTAAATGTGAAACACGTACACATGAAATTTCGGTAATTCCACCGGGAGCGGTAGCTCAGTGTATCTGATGCCTCTGCAGCGCCTCGGACTGGGAGGTCCTAGGTTCGAGTCCTGACGATAGCAAGATTTTCGACATTAGCTTTTCAGCTAGGTCGAATTCAGTTGCTGTCCGGATGAGAATTCTAGCGGCCGGCTGCCCTGATCGGTAGTTTTCCGTGGTTTCTCCGATCAACACCAGGGTAATGCCGGAGCAGTACCCTAACAGACGGGCCACGGACCATGCGCGATCTGTCCTTCCTCTTCCATGTCCTATCCTCTCCCCTTACACACACACACACACACGATCATGCATCACACTACCACATATTCCGGGAGACCGGTCGGGAGCTTAGAGCTTGTCCCGGCTGGGGCGGTGCACCGCTGGTGGGAGAGTCCTCGTTAGGGGGAAACCCCACTAGCCGACGGTAGGTTGGCGCCAGATCTCGCCATCCGGCGGGGGAAGATCACCGCCATCTCCGGAGAAAAAACATGCACTACACTAACGGGACTAATGACCGTAGCCGTTGAAGCGCTCGGAAACACGAAAATCAATCAATCAAATTCGGGAATTCCAGGAACCACCCGGAATTTATCACTGCCTTGCGATCCTCGTATTTCTCCGTGTACAGTCTCCATCAGTAGTGTTATGAGTAAATCCATAATTTAATCTGCGGGCGCGTTCCCGTAGTTTTCTCATGTTCCTCCGTCCTATTTCCTTGCACTTGGTTACGACGCGCTCAGCCCGAAGACCCTGGGAGCATCAGGAGCGCTTCCGGTTCAACCTCCCCAGCGCTAGGTGCGAACGGTCCGTGCAACGACGCTGCCAATCAGCGTAAACGGAAGCGGCCAACGGGCTCTTCGCGTTGCCCGACATTGCGCTGTCGCGCGTCGAGTTTTAAACTCGCCGTTCCCAGATATCCAATTGTCCACCGTAAGTTTATTACGGACTCTATCCACTGGCACGAAACTTTATTGCGTTCAGGTCTCGTGCGGACAACATACTTGCACTGTTAAATTACGCATCCATTGCCTTCGATAGATTTAGGTGCAGGACGATCGGCGGGAATACCCGAAGTCGTAACGAAAATGTAAGCCTGCGCAAATTAGTGAGATCCTCGAAGCGTGAATGTAAGATTTTGTATTAAGCAGGGGGAGAAAAAACAGACTAATGATGACCTAAAGCGAATACAATCTGTATTTTATAGATAAGAAGAACGAGGAGGAGGAAGTAAATGGAAAATTTAGGTTGAAAGTTCATGGAACATTGTGAAGAGCAGTGAGTGTGTGCAAAACGGTGCATCGACAAGTGTAGGATACTGTTAACAATTTTTACTTTGTCGTATACATACGTATGTACGCGTGTAATATATGTAGTATAGAGAAAGTTATGTAATGCTACGGAAAATTCCCTGATACCGAAGAAGTGTTTTTCTTTTCAAAACGTCCGTCCGTCTGTGAACACAACTAGTTCCTAAATCATCCGTACGATCTTTTCCTAATTGAAGAATCCTCTGTTGATCTGGCTCTAGTTGAGACTCATTTTGATGTACTCGTTTTTGTTTGTTTGTTTTTTTCAAAAATTACACACATGTGTTTTTTTAATATGTCTCACGCCGTTAATATGCTTATTTCCATCTATTTGTATACATTATTTTATTTGTGAGTGTAAGTGCTTCAAATGATTTTAAATTAAGTTTTTCTGAAGGTTAAAACTAAATAGATTTCTGTGAAAAAGAGCTTCAAACTTCAAATTTGGAGTAATGATTAACATAAAATGGCTTCAAATTTTTCAATGCAAATTTTCTCTTTACAATGAGGTTTTACTCTTCTTTAATTTGTTAGAAGTGAGTGAAAGAAGAAAATATTCTTAAGCTTCCTGTATCACGAGGGGAATACTGTTCTTTGTGTGCATTCACACTTTAGATTATTTATTTCATACTATTTTTGGCCATTAATATTTTAATGCATTACTCTTTCGGAAATTTAACAAGAATAGTAGTTTATGCAATTAGTTTATAATGTTAAGCTTTATTGCATGAGTACATGTTTTGAAAACGAGCGACGTTAGGAGCGAGTTTTCAAATTTGTACGAATGCAATAAAGCAACATTATAAACGAGTTGCATACGCTATTTTTTTGTATAACAGCATTATAAATTTACAAGAGAATCAAACTTAATTTCGCGAAATAACTCTCTTCTGACGTCTCGGGTGCTTGACATCCAACGCCCTCTGGAAATCAAATTCAAGATGGCATTGTTGACATCCGTGCGAGAAAACGTTGGTCGGCTGTTCCGTCTTCTTCTACCTCCCCACGATTCTCTCGCTACTATTGGCTGAATGTGTGATGACGTCATGTCGCGTTTAATAATGGCGATGACGTCATGTAGCGTGCGATAATGTAGTGGATTTTGCACGATTCGGGGTATCGAAAAGGGTCGTTTATAATGATGGAATACAAAAAAAATTAAAACAAAACTTGGTCTGCGACAAAACACTTTCGAATGTCTTCAAAATAAAATAGATAATTCGTCCTACTTTACAGGAGATCTGCACTCTTGTTCGACGTAAATGCCATAACCATCATCTTTCCGTCCAACTTGCCAGCGCCTATTTCTCTCGTAAAATATTCAGAGAGAAAAAGAAATTCAAATCAACAATGAAGTGCAATACCGCGCCAACCGTTACCCGTTGCCGCCGCTGGCTGCATGCTCGCCGAATGATGGAGTTCTCTTCTCATTATTCCACACACGTTAGCATTATATGAGTTCATGGTAGTATTCACTGTTCGGCTTCATAGTAGTGGCACTAATGGAATAACACTCAATACAGTCCTATCAAATGAATTTATCTCGTCAATATGACACTTAGATGCAGAGTGAATCAACTCCATGCTCGTACACTCCGAAACCTTTCGAAGCATCAAACCATTCAATATGCTAGAATATTAGACGATGGAAACTAATTTCTGAAACGTTGCGCTGCATGTATTATGTAATAAATCTATATATTTAAAAAAAAATAAGGTATTTTGCCATGGCTTCGTTTAGAGCTTCTACTGAACCGATTGTAGTATTTTTTCCTTTAAATGAAAGAATGTGATCCCCAGATGTGTTATCAGATATTGTTTGTGTTGATTCACCAACATTTACGGTGTAAATTAAAGAAATATTTAATTAATTAAATATTTCTTTAATAGTACGCTTATCAATAGTCAATTGTTTTCTTCCAAATGGTGGCTGTTTCAAAATCGATATATACGAGTCGATAGATCTCCACGCTGCTTCATGGTGGCGCTGCTTGATGTTTTGTTTTGATTCTTGAGATTTGTTTACAATTCGTCAAGGTTTTGTTTCAGTGTAATTATTGCATTGTGGCGTTGAAAGTTTCCATATAATTGCTTTTGTGGCGTATTTTGTAGAGAACATTCGGACAGTGGGTTTTGCTCGGTTGTACTGAAGTAGTGAAGTTGTTCACAGGTTATGTCGAATTCCGAGTCGTTGCCCTCGCGCCCCAAAAGACGTAAACTGGACGCAGGGAAAGAGAAAGTCAGCGTAAGTGTCGAGATAGTGAGGTCATTTCGTTTTCTGCTGGGTCGTTGTCTATGAAATGTCAGTTTTGTTCTTGCTTTGTACTGTAATGAACCATCCTCCTCTTATAATACAACTATAATCTTTATAATCGCCCGGCGTTACAACGCCAATATAATACCCAAAACCCGCTCTTATCAATTGCCCTGGTTATACTCAGCTTCCACCTCCAAGGTTGCCCGTCGACTAGCTGCTCCATCAGAACCTCCGATATTTTCTTACTTACACATAAAATCTGGGTGTAAGGTTGTGGCTGACCTGTACAGGATCTAACAACTATTCGGGCACGTGGGCGTAGGTCATTAACAAGCTACATGCAACAATTAAACTACGTTCGTTTAATTTAATGTCGAACCAAGTGATGTTCGCCATTATTTATTTTCTTTAATTCCTACGCTAGTTCGTTATTTCAGTTGAAATGTATACCAACTGGGGTCGTTGCTCTCCCATGACTCACATAAAACACTTAACGACAAACAAAATAAACACACAAACACATCAACGATATAATACACTTAAATTACATGACACAAAATCCAAAATATTTCCATTCATACTGACAATTATAAATAAACTCATTCACACCCGAATGCGCATTCTGCCTGTATATCTATTGAATCTATTTTTACGTTAAGACAGAACTTGATCTTGTACAGAAGCTAATTTTAATCTTTCTCCTCCTTCAAATATGAATTTCATAACAAAAAACAAAGTTTCATGAACTTCCCTTTTGCCGAAAACGTTGTAATCCGCAGCAAACCATTGTTGCGCGCCGTCCTCGCTGTATATTACGCTGCGTCCTCCAAATCCATCCTCCCGCAGCGTTTCTCCATCACCCCACACATTACCAAAAATTTCTTGAACTCGCTAATATCTTCTTAGCATGTCCTTTCATTCCCCTATCATCCTATTTTCATTACGCAACTAGTAACGCGATTATCTGTCTATCGCGTGCTATATTTCCTCAAAAGTTCTATTATTACTGCGACATATCAAATATTTCCGCGTTATGCATCGTTATTACGAACATCATTGCCTAAACTCACTATATCCATTCATGTTCACCGTGTTTCTCGCACAATTGCCTACTAAAATTTTATCTTTTTTTCGGAGCCTTGTTGCCCACGTCTGACTTCGAGTTCGCTACACATCATCCTCCTCGTCATTGTTGCGTTGTGTCTTCAACTTTTTTTTTGAAACATTTACCGATCGTTTACGTGTCTTTACCAAAAATATCATACCATTTTTATTTAATTCTGTCCTTTCCAGGCTATTTCTCTTTATTACTACTTTTCATTATCAATTTACATCTTATTACTATTTCTTTTATGATTTCCTAATGTTTATTAACGCCAAAATTGCTTAATTTCCGTCGCTCGGCGTCTTAACGTAGTTGCGACATCAGCGCAACGCATCATTGTTCTCTCGTGAAAATTCCAAATATACAATTTCAATTTGCATCTCTCCTGCAGCTCCTCGATATTTTTCAGAGTTGCGAGTAATGTCATAATTTTCCGCGTGATTTCCTTTGTTAATCCCGAAAGTTTCATGTCAATCGCTTTACGCGTTCTCTTAATTTTTAGAAAAAAAACCGCTCCTTTACATTACCTTTCTTATGATAACAATGGCTGTAAACTTGTAATATCGTCAAAAGTGTACTTTCAAATTCGCTCATTTCTTTTAAACCCCTGATGCGATTTGCTTTGGATAACTTTTGAAATGTTCCTCTAAATGAATGCTATTGATTCGTACTGTCCAAATTGGGATTTTTTTGCGTCTTCTTTAATTTATAAAATAATTATTAGTGCGCGACACCGCTTTCTTCTGTTTTTCCATCTCCTACTCATGCCATTCCTTGTTATGTTTGTTCTTTGCATCTAAATTGTTCTTGGGGATCTTAGATTGTTACAGTACTTCGCATGTGAGAGAAATTCTGCAAACGAATTTACTCTGTGTTACTTAAATGGGAAAATAAGTTTACCTTCCAGCAATATGCCAGAAGAAATCAAAATCAATCTCAGATCTCACCGTCAAATTTTGACTGGTTTTCACTAGTATTAATATGAAAAATGTTTTGTCTTGAAAATACAAGACCAAAAATATTCTAGTATATTGAAGAAATATACGCAGAAAAAAGAAATAATTATTTTAACATCAAATCATTTGCATAGCCAGTCTGGACATCCGAGATTGCTAAGGCAGTAGTGCCGTGTCGCTCTCGAACGGAAGGATGGCGGGTTCGAGTCCCGCCTCGGGCATGGGTGTGTTTGTGTGTGCCGTCCATTCATCCTTCATTATCATCATTCCATCTTCCATCATCTCCAAGGACTAACAACTCTGGGGTATAAAAATCGGATTCAGCCTAATGCTGATCCTCCTGATTACATGCAAGACTTGCAACGTAATAAAATGATACTGGGCCTGTGCAAGTGCATGCTCCAAGATGGCCTATTCACGAGCAAATAGTGATAATGATAATAATAATAATAATAATAATAATAATGATAATGATGATGATGATAATAATAATAATAATAATAATAATAATAATAATAATAATAATAATAATAATTGAAGGCAGGTTAACGGGGCTTGGTCAGTAGAAATTAAAGGAATTTAGAACATGTTTTTTTTTTGCCTGCTTATTCTTTTTTTATTTGTACTGACCAAGCCCCGTCAACCTGCCTTCAATATATAGTCGTTAAGAATTCTTCTAATAACAATTTCATATCATATTTTTGCTGTACCTTCGATTCGGACCAATTGAAATGAGCAATTTAAATGAATATACGACATCTTGCTCATTGTAGCGACTGGTAACTTCGTCTGTACTGACTTGTAGGGATTACTCTCATTTTAATTTGTATTTGTATTGTCTATGACTAATATTCAGCTACAATGACTTTTATCATATAAATAATAGACCTCAATATTGTATAATAACAGGTGCAAATTAGATAACATTACGGATACGTCCCTTGAGGGAAATCCGTGCAACGTGATAAAATGATAGTGAACCCGTGCAAATGCATGTCCTGCGTGGTCCAAGATGGCCTATTCACGAGCACCCCCAAAAATTAAAAAATTTAAAAAATTTAAAAATTAAAATTTAAAATTTAAAAAATTTAAAATTTAAAATTAAAAAAAAATAAAAAATTTAAAAAAATTTAAAAATTAAAAATAAAAATTAAAAATAAAAATTAAAAATTAAAAATTAAAATATAAAAAATTTAAAAAATCATTCGCATAACTTTTGCTGGTGCAGCGCGTGTGCCCGCCGGTGGAGGTGTGAGGTGTGGGCGTGGCCGGGGCCCGCTTGCTCCCCGCGCGGCGCGGGCTGTGGGCCGCAACAACCTGAGCACGTGAGGAGCGCCGTGGGAGAAATCGACGCCGAAACGAATGCGTCTGTTTTGAAATGCAAACTACAATGCTTTTCATAAACACGATCGCGGCCCGTGAGTCCGCCCACCATCGCCGAGTGAAATCAACCTGCATTAAACATGGCGCGCGTTTTGCCTGGGAATTGCTCTGTAAACAGCGCGTCGGCCGACACGTCGCGCGGACGGGGGCGGGGAGGGATTCGGTGGGGTTAGCGCTTTGTTACGGGCGTTAACGAGACTGCTGTGTGCCCGTGTCAGCGCCTGCGGAAGCTCTACGGGCCTGGGCGACTGTGACAGGTAGGACTCACGGGTTGACGGCACCAAAAGACCCAACCGGAGAGGACGTTTCAGCCGAATAATTTTTTTTATTGATGGATTCATTGATTTAATAGTGATTTCGGGTGCACCATCTGCTAAGGTCATTATTCCTGTAAGTGTAGTGCGTGTTTTTATCGCGGAAGTGGTGCGACGGGTGGAGTAGTGGTGTAAGCAATCTCCTGATTGGTCCTTTTCGTTAAATGTGAAAATGCGTTCTGGCGGGGTGTCCCTACATCTACTCACCACATCGGGAGCAATTTCATAACATTGCTTTCGCACACAATTTTTTTAACTTTAACTGAACCTGCTTGTTGTTGTTTCACAGTCTAAGTTATAAAAAAATAATATAATATCTATAATAACCAAGATATAATGAACGATTTAGTAGTATTTAGTAGTAGATATTGGCGAAGGAGAACTTGTTCCCTTCTACCCCTCCCCGCCAAAATCTCCTCCCAGTTTGTAGGGTTTCCAGCTGGGTGATGTTCTGCTGAAGGCTAGTTGATAGAGGATATATTACAGATCTTTATCTTGGGGTATAAATAGGGAAATGATACTGTCTACAAGAAAGCGATTTGATAGTTTTTTTTCTCTGGCCGGCAATGAAGAAGATGTTCATCTCTTGATTTGGACGCCGCGAACCTTCGGTTTGGCACCCTGACCTCTGTGTCGTTTTTCTGAGAGGGAGAGAAATCATTAGAGGTGAAATGTAAGAATTTCCGGCCTCTCGTTGTGTAAAAGAAATATTTGACTGTGAATATCCATGTTGCTTCCGGTTTCCCTCTTATCACTTCCTCTCCTTTCAGCGTCCGCCTTTGTAGCAGGGCAACAGCAGGCAACTGGGGCTGGCAGGTTTCTCTACTGAAAAATCAAGATAGCGGAAATATTATTTCCTCTCTCCACCAGCTAAGAATGTCTAAGGTTAAGGCTGCAGTCGTGGAGAGCGGTCCTCACTAGGGCGGTGCCCCGGTGGGAGATACCTGGTTAGGGAAAACCCGCAAGCCGACGGTAAATCCGCGCCGGCCCTCGTCACCCAGCGGGGGAAGACCACCGCCACCTCCCGAAGACAAAATCCACTACACTTACGGGACATGTCCTTAGCAGTTGACGCCCCCGGAATCACCAATCAATCAGTACAAATAAAAAAACGATGGCCGGATATGTGACAGCGCATAAGAGCGAGGAACTGACGGCGTGTCGACACATCTCCGTTCGCCCTGGGTGTTGACGTGCGTTTGATCTCTGAGTCAATTTGAACTTCCGCGGAGCTGTAAGCGGCTCTAGCCAGCGCCATTAACTTTATACGCCACGCGGGGGCGGGTGTGGAGGCGGGGGCGGGGGCATGCGGGAAAACGTAGGGCGTGTAAGCGGAAGTTGCGGGGGAAGCGAGTTGCCAGAGAAGGAGTGCGCGATGTTGGAAGGGGGAGCTCTGGAGGGGCTTGGTGAGAGCGGGCGAGGCCCAAGAGCCGCACTACGTCATGATGACTTAAAACATCGACGAAAATGATCGATGAAATCCTCTTAAAATTTTTTAAAATGCTCCAAATGGAAAGAAAAACGACGTAAAAAAAATTGACCAAAACCCGTTCAGGTGAACAACTCAAGCTGTTGGATTCGTTACTGATGAAATTGAGGCTTATTTCTGTTGTTCAAGTTTACTCAGATTGCAAACTTTTGCTGTGGACTGTTCCCTACCAGGAAATCTGTCTTTTATCGGCCGGATCGAAATGACCGAACTGACAAATGGCGCTGATCGTTGTCGTAGAGGCCTTAGATTACATACTGACAACGGCTGACATAATTTCTGCACGAAGAAATCGAATGGGCTTCTCAGGAATTCTTTGAAGAACATTTTTTGCATGTCGTAAATATTTTTTGATTGATTGATTTTTTCGTGTTTCCGGGCGCGTCAACTACTGTGGTCATTAGTCCCGTTAGTGTAGTGCATGTTTTTTCTCGGGAGATGGCGGTGATTTTCCCCCGCTGGATGGCGAGATCAGGCGCCGACCTAAAGTCCGCTAGTGGGGTTTCCCCCTAACCCAGACTCTCCCACCAGGGGGGCACCGCCCCAGCCGGGACAAGCTCTAAGCTCCTGACCGGTCTCCCGGAATATGTGGTAGTGTAGTGCATGTTAGTGTAAGTGTGTGTGTAAGGGGAGAGGATAGGTCAAGGAAGAGGAAGGACAGATCGCGCGCGGTCCGTGGCCTGTTTGTTAGGGTACTGCTCTGGCATTCTCCTGGTGTTGATCGGAGAAACCACGGAAATCTACCGATCAGAGCAGCCGGCCGCTAGAATTCTCCTCCAGGCAGGGACTGAATTCGACCTAGCTGAAAAGCTAGTGTCGAAAATCCTGCCGCCGTCAGGACTGGAACCTAGGCTAGTGGGGTTTCCCCCTAACTCTGACCTCCCGGTCAGAGGTGCTGCAGTGACATCTGTTGATGCACTGAGCTACCGCTCCCGGTAAAATATTATGTGAAGAAAGTATCATTAAAATGATACTAAAATCGATGAAGTCATCGAAAAATGCTTTAAAACAATGAAATATGTAAAAAAAATGTCTTAGTCGAAATCGACGAAAAATGTGAAAAAAGTCATACAAAAATGTGTCATTTCCTTTTGTCATAACGTACAATTAATTTATATACTAAACTTTTTGTTTTTGTAAAGTGAAAAGAAAAAAGACATTTCATTGAAATCCGCCCCCTAGTCGTGGGGTTCCTGTATTCACTCCTTCGCGGCTTAAGTCAAACACCTATCAGGAAGTTTAGGACTTGCAGTAATTAGAAAGTAATGATGAATCATATTTTGAATGGCTGTGATGGTTGGATGGGAAAATAATGTATTATAGATGATGCAAAAGAAAGTGGAGAGCGATTCTCGGGACTCGGGGGAAGATGCTAAGTTCCTCACTACTTGGCTTCACGTCCTCGGAAGGAAAGGTACAGAGAGGAGTGCTTGAGTTTGTTTCCTAAATCCCTATTGTTCTCGCGTAATGCTCTTCTAACGATAGGAAAACGTTATTTTTCCTTTTCGAGTTCAATGTTTCGTGGAAGTCAACGATTATTACAAAGCAAAGACACGTTTTGTACCGTTACTACATTCTGTACGATACTATAAAGACAACTATTACCATGGCACAATTGTAGTTCATATTTTTATTCGTTCTTATATTGAATTTAAGTTATTTTTTTCTATCTCTATTTTATTTCTTATAACTTTGTTTCAAGGTAATTCCAGGGGTATTTAATCTAAACGAAAAAATAATAGAATTCGAAAAGCGTGGGCAAACCACAACAGAGAATGCATAAAAAAAGAATACCCAGACAATACCATTCTATAGTGCGATTTTTATAAAGCTGCCTTTCAAGGCCTATCTTCACACTGGCAATATGTCTCTGCCTTTCGCATCTTTCTCTGTCGTGCCGCTATATGTCGCATGATCAAGCGGTGCTTGATACGGTCGCGTATATGGAAGGTTCATTGTCTGCTTCAGTCTTTTAACAAGATCCCGAACGCATTTTTTCAGTATAGAATTTATAAGAAGCTCGACAAGACATTTTATTTTCTTATCCTTATTCCGTCTTGATGGATTGATGCATTGACGGATTAAAACTCCTGCATCGTGAACTCCCGCCTCGTACGTGGCCACTGCGAAGGGAAGGATAATAAACGTCCAGAAAATATAGCTGCCTTAGAGGCACCACAGTCTCGTCACAAATGTCAGAGTTTACCTGACGTCTGCGCAGCCGTGAACACGAAATACGACGTGGAATAGCGTGCCGTCAGCCCGTTGAATGTAATCGTTTGATAACATTCGTAGAAGCATTTAGTAAACAGGACGCCTAGCTGCGGAATTGTATTGTTCGTAAATTAATAGTTGTAAAACCGAGCCGTTTTATAAATTTAACATCCTAAGTTCTAAAGCCCGCAACCAATGTGAGCTTACGTGCGAAAGGATAAAATGAACGTACACTCAGTTAGCTACAACCGGACACAAGCCTGTTAAATGTATATTTTCGTAATGTAAGGCTTGGAATGTATATTGAAGTTGCATAAAACATTCAACACATCTTTTGTCGTTGTTAATGATCACGAACGATGTCATTTACGTATTTTTAATTGCATTAAAAGTTAGTTTTCTTTTAAATTAGAACTTGAGTATTAAATATTTGAATATAAATTTAAGTGCCATAATAAGAAAGATATAGAAACAATTTAGTAATGGCAAGTTGTTAAAATGATCTCCGTAAATATTACGATAAAAACATTATACATTTTCCATGTTTGTAAATAAGTGATTTGTTAACATTAAGAACTCATTTTGACATTTTGAGATTATTTCTTGTGAGGCGAAACATTGAGATTGTTTTCTGATATAGAGCAACAAACCAAATAATAATAATAATAATAATAATAATAATAATAATAATAATAATAATAATAATAATATTATTATTATTATTATTACAAATTCTCCTCTTTTTTCGTGACCATCGTTCTTCGTCGACCATCAAATTTTGAGTTTGTTCTGACGAATCTGTTCTGTATTATTTGTATTTTATTTACGTTGAATGGTGCGGCATTTGTCCATGGGGGGTTTGGTTTATTATTTGTTAATGAAATTTCACTTTGGCCTGTTGTATTTTAATGTTGATGTGGTGTTTCCAGTTGAGTTTTGTATCGAGATTTAGTCCAAAGTATTTGATACCTCGATTCAGTGGTGTCTAGTTTATTATGCTATTGTTTAATAGTAATGGGTGGTGAGGAGGGGTTTGATCTAGCCAACAATTCTTTCAAAAGGAGTCAATGAATGGAATGAAAAGTCTGGGAATTCTCATTGTGCAGAGCACGTGCGAATCTGCTCGTTCCGCTTGCCTTGCTGTGGTCGCCCGTTCACTTTGTGGGCATGACGTGCCAGGAGGTTGCCGAGTTGTTTTTGCGTTTCGATCGACCGAAAGACCTATAAGAGGTCTTTCGGTCGATCGAACAGTCAGTGGGTCAGCGTTTTGTCGGCCAGCGGACGCGTTGCTGCTCAGCGCGTCGTTTTAAACGGATGAGATCTTCGAGACTCGTGCTTCCACATTCCCTCACCACCCTTACAACTGAATCAAGAATCTATACAGTGGCATCCACATAACAAACCTATAAAATATCTAGACCATTTCACCGGGAGCGGTAGCTCAGTGCATCAACTGATGTCACTGCAGCGCCTCTGACCGGGAGTTTCTAGGTTCCCACTCCCCACAGCGGCAGGATTTTCGACTGACTAGTCAGTCGCTGGCCAGCCGCCGACCCGGAGACTACCCCCACGACGCTGCCGCCACTGAAGATGTCCACCGCAGACGTGGACGAAACGTTTGGTTCTTCAATGCCAACTGGACCACGGCCTACCAGCCCGGAAACCTTTACTCATATTGACTTCGACCGTGAAAGCCAACGATGCTATGTAAACCACATCAAGTTACTTTCAAGAAAAATTCATTTGTAATTTTAAAAAATTAATCATATTATCGAGAGATATATAATTACTTGATTTAAATAAATATTTGTGAAGTCCGCTCTTTGGCCTAATTTGGTCGGTGGTGCGTCGCTCTGCTATACTTGCCGCCGCTTCACCTTCCAGCTGTTTCACGGACGCGATTCTCTCGTTTGCTGTTCTGCCTGTCTGGCAGGTCGAGGGTTCGAAACACAGAATGGCGGCTGCCAAAGGGCTGCCGGCGGAGCCACCCTTTCTTTGAAGTTTCCCGCACGCTCTTTTACGCACTTCGCTTCACTGCAATGTACTCTTAAAAACGGAACAAGTTCATTGCCATTTCACATGCAAAGTGGGCCCGTCTTTCTCTTCTCTTAAAAGCTTGCTCCTGCTCTCTTTTTGGGAACCGGTTTAATTTATCTTAACGAATGTTCGCTTGAAGCATGAATGCATAGGGGAAACATTTTAGTTCCGAAAGAATATTAGAACATGCTCCTATTTTTTACATACTGAATATTTCTTTTTTATACGTAATTAAAGGGTGATTTTTTGCTTTGAATTTTGCTACTGCAAATTTTCATTCCTTTAAATTATCTTATGTAAATCACATATTTACTTATGAAGGACTCTGGGGGGGGGGGCAAAGAGCATCAAGTTACTTTAAAGAAAATTTTCCTTTCTTTCTCTCTCTCTCTCTCTCTCTCTCTCTCGTTCTCGCTCTCGCTCTCGCTCTCTCGCTCTCGCTCTCGCTCTCGCTCTCTCGCTCTCGCTCTCTCTCTCTGGCTCTCTCTGACTCTCAAACTTACGCTTTTTTTTGCCTTGGATAGTTTTCCGGACTTCCTTCAATACTTCCTGGAATATTAATTTGTACCTGCGAAAACGGATGAAGAAAAATAATGAAGAATAAAGAAAAGAATGAAGAATAAAGCTCAAAATTGAAAAGTAAATTCACGTCAAATATATACTCTAAATAACATTACACTAAACAAAAATTATTTGAATACAGTTCTGACAATTAAATTTCCTAGTAAAATACACAAAGAAAAGTATAAAGGAAAGAAAAAGAAATCTGAAAGATTTAACAACAAAGTTCAGGAGAAACAACACACTTAAACATTTGTTTTTAACGTTGTACGCGCCATCATTTGCAAGATGATAGAACTAACAATGTTCAATAGAAATTTTTCGTAAAATAGTGCATTAGCACTATTTCCACAGAACCCTCCTTATCCACATTTCAATGTTTCTCGTATCGTAGATCATAGACTATGCCATGTTTCGAATTATGTATTTCCTTTAAGCTATTATACCAACCAACCGCTCGCATACTCTCTAAAGCTAATCGATATTCGGCGGCCATTCATGTCATTCTCTAGTTAAGTTTGTAAGCGTTTTTGAAACTAAACGAAAAATTGTTTATGAGATTTAAAACTTGAGAGAATTAAGTCCCGCGTGCTATGAGGCTGGAGGCTTTTTCATTCCTTCCTCGCCAATAAAGTTCTGTCAGATATCCTGTCATATAAATAACTCTTGTATGTTTACATTTTTGCCGTCTAAAAGAGGGAACAATATGATAACTTGCGAGAAGTTTATGTATTATCGACATTTAAACATATTTTACTGAATGTGAATCCCATTATCCAGTTCTATTTTATAAAATATTTGCGTTCATTTTATGCTTTTCAATGTCGTTTAGAATTGCTTAGTATTCTAGAGTGGTATTTGACGTTTCCCTCGCGTAAGGCAGAATGTAGATTATCAAAACAGACATAACGCATACGTCTATTCTGACTGTAACCATTGTCGATTCATCTGAGTTACAGTAAACCAGTCGGCCCGGTGGCCGAGATCGCTAAGGCAGTAGTGTCGTAGTGATCTCGGACCGAAGGGTAGCGGGTTCGAGTCCCGCCTCGGGCATGGTTGTATTTGTGTTCGTCCTTTCACCCCTTATCATCACCATATCGTTTCATCTTCATAGTTACCATAACGTTAGCTCCAATAGTCGTCGCTAATGATCTAGATGTTGATGTGATCTTAAATTTAAAAAAAAAAATTAAAACAATTTCCCGAACCCATTTGTCTCGAACGAAGGGCTTTGGGGTCCCACAGCCCACGCGCTGCGTGTCTTGCCCTTGGCTTTGTGGGGCTTAGGGCGGAACCTCTGCTGCTCGCGGGTCGCCCATTTAATTTCACCGGAATTCCGGTCCGCAGGAGCAGCGCCGCTGGCGGTCGCCGGGGCCGACTCACCTGGCACCTGCCGCCCTGCGATCCGCAGCTGTCCCTCTGACCCCCGCCGCTCCGCGCGCTCTCGTGGAATCTGTCGTTAACCGCCGCCTCCCTCGCCGCACCCGTCGGCATAGAGTCCTCTAGACCAGACACCTGTTTTATTTTTTTTTTTTATTTAACACGTTTATTCATTTCAGATGGATTACATCGTTCAGTACAATCACTTTACAGATGTTTTTCAGACTTATTGTAGTTAAAATATCTAAGCTAACGTAATCTATACATTGAAGAAGATACTCTAGGGGAGAACCTCGTGGTATGAATCATGGTTGGCTAAATTTTTGAGGAAGGCTTCAAACGGAAATCTATTTTGTTATTCGGGCGGGGGTTGCATTTTTCGGTAGTCTATAATGGGATGCTATTGGTATGTCTGTTAGGTGTTGGTAGAAGTTGTGTGATGTATGTGCTATTTGGTTTATTATTGTATTGATGTTTAATTCTGAATGAAGTTGTTTATTACTAGACATCGGATGCTTAGGGAAATGCTATTTTTTTTCTAGAGTACTTATTCAAAGGTTGATAATGTATGTCCACGAATCATAACAAATGATGACATATGACGAACTTTTATAATGCTTATTTTTTCTTATTTTAGCATAAATGCCTATTTTTTTGCATAAATACTTTTTCATGACTTTTTGCCTTTTATTTAGTATATTTATATACAATGCTAAGATATCGGAAAATCGGCGATGGTCCAACGTGACCATGTATTACGAAACCTTCAATTCACGCCTTGAAATTTAAAGTTACGAGATAATTCCTGATGGTATACCAACTGATTTTTCTCCATTTCCCTATTTCATAAATACCAGCCAAGATCTGAGAACATGGATGATTGAAAATACACCGAGGGAACCGAAATGTTGAGTGGAAATAAATATAAATTCCCAGAAGGTTTCAGTGTTGCTAGTGTTCGACTGCTAAAATATATGCTGTCACATCGTTCAGATATCCTTCTCCGCATTCAAACTGATTTTGTCTCCCAGTCATCGCAAATTCGAAATTGTGATCCTTGAAAAGTTACTGGTAAGATGTAAATATTACTGGTTAATGGAAACTATTAAGAATAAAACGTAGAAGAGTTGTAAATTTGTAAATCTAGTTTTACATTAAAATATGACAGTGCCTTTTTTCTCCTTTTTCTCGACTTTTTCATCGCCTTTTTTGGCGCCTAAAAGACGATTTTGTAGTGCCTAAACATCCTATGTCCATTCATTACTTATGAACCAGCGGGATTGGCGCTGTCCGTCCGTAAGTGAGAATTGTTAACATGTAGACTTGTTAATTTATAGCTAAATACATTAAAAAACAGGATGTCTTCATAACCCAACAAAACGAAAATAAAGAAATAATTCGCCATTTATACATATTCCTATCACATAGTAACGATGTTTATAAGGGAGAAAATAAACATGAAATAGTAATAAATAGTGAAGAATATAAATATAATACAATTCTCGGTTATTTGATAGAAAAAATCTGCCAAACAATTTTCGTAAGAAGCCACTATTCACCGCCTCAAGCCGCTTCAGCTTGTGCTTGTACACACTTTTCTGGATTTTAAGGTCGCGAAAGAGCGCGAAATCAGGGGAAGTTGCCCGTGCCAGTTGGAACGCCGGACTCCCCAGGCGGTGAAGTAGCTCGTGAGGGCACGGTTTGACGCGCCTGGCATAGAGAAATTACTATAACAAGGCACCGCGTTGACAGCTACTGATTGGCTATTGCTGGCAATATAAAGTTACGTCCATGCACTCATTTTGTCAGTGCATTCATTTACATTTCACTCATTTGTAAATGGCTTCATCACTGTCTCTTGCAATTGTCATCGCCCTGCATGACGTTCATTTGTTCCTTGACCTGTTGGAGTGTTCCCTTCTTAGAGTAACTCCCCTAAACCACAGATACGCCTACCTTTTCACCCTCGTACGCGCGTACTATACACCCAACTGCTTTATCGTGTCTGTTGTGTCTCGCCATTTTTTCGAGCGCTCCTACTACACTCATGAATTCTTTTGCCGCCGTCTTTTGTGCTGCCTTTGCTTTTTTTAAAAAAAATCTCTATCTTATTACAAATGTTCTACTTTATATCCATTCTTTTAGACTCAAAGCCGGTTTGAATACTTTACCAACTTCGACATCAAAACGAACCGTGCCTCTCGCCTCATCACACATTTCGTATCATTTTCCATTGGTTTCTTTCTCGTTTGCATCCAACGCCACGATGGTTTAATGATTGAATGAATGAATACCTTATTTTACGTGGCGAGACTCAGGCCATGAGGCCTGCTCTTCCGTCTGACCACGTAAATTTCGTTACGCGCCTTTCACCTACTAGGGGAGAAAGAAGATATCACTTGAGCGACGAAACAAGCAATTTGAATTTAGCTCAGAGGCTTCATTTAGACTTGAGGATCTTTTACATGCAGTAAATCTACTACATGGGACAGGCGGCTTTACTTCCCCTCCGAAGGAAGGCATACGAAGGATTTCTTCGCCCTTAACAATCCACGGCTGCGATCGGGTTTGAACCCGCAAAATCGGGTATACCAGCCCGAACGCTAACCGTTACACCATCGCCGCCGCAATTGTTGAAGTCAAACTCTTCCCACCACTTACTGCCTCCGCCGTTCCATCATCAGGCAGCGAATCTTATCCATCGTCCTCGTAGTCGCTTTCGACTCCTCCCGTTCCGGTCCTTCGGCCCGGCGCCCGCTCCTTCAACGTCATCGCTCCCCCTCCCCCCGGCCCCTCCCCCGCGGCCCGCTCATAATGGGATCCCAGTGATTGATCTGCTTCCCTCGTTACCTGCACCTAATTGCGTCTGTTGTGCCCCGGGCGCCCGACGCCCGCCCCTCCCCCTCTCCGCGCTCCACGCTCCCCCACCCCCACCACCGCCTTTCAGGCAGGGGCCACGCGGTTTAGCGGCTCGCCTCCCGCACACCACCGGCGATGCTGTACGGACCTTCCATGCGATGATCCACGCCCATAACGGAGCGATGTGCACTTTTGTAGTTTCACCTGGTGGGAAGGTTGATTGATTGATTGATTGATTTTTTCGTGTTTCCGGGCACGTCAACTGCTTGGGTCATTAGTCCCGTTAGTGTAGTGCATGTCTTTTCTCGGGAGATGGTGGTGATCTTCCCCCGCTGGATGGCGAGATCCGGCGCCGACCTACCGTCAGCTAGTGGGGTTTCCTCCTAACCAGGACTCTCCCACCAGCGGGGCACCGCCCCAGCCGGGACAAGCTCTGAGCTCTCGACCGGTCTCCCGGAATATGTGACAGTGTAGTGCATATTTGTGTAAGTGTGGGTGTAAGAGGAGAGAATAGGACAAGGAAGAAGAAGAGAAGATCGCGCGCGGTCCATGGCCCGTTTGCTAGGGTACTGCTCCCGCGATCAGAGCAGCCGCCCTAGAATCTGCGACTGAATTCGCAGCTAGCTGAAGACGCGACTGAATTCGACCTAGCTGAAAAGCTAGTGTTGAAAATCCTGCCGCCGTCAGGACTCGAACCTAGGACCTCCGGTAAGAGGCGCTGAGTGACATCAGTTGATGCACTGAGCTACCACTCCCGGTGGTGGAAAGACAGCGGTGAGAATGATCTTGGCTGTCCGGGTGATGCCGCGTCGAAGGCTGTGTTGCCGACGTTTCGACCATCTTTTCGTGGTCTTCCCCAGGGCCGGTCTGCGTGGATGATCTTGGCTGTCCGGGTGACGCCGCGTCGAAGGCTGTGTTGCCGACGTTTCGATCATCTTTTCGTGGTTTTCCTCAGGGCTGGTCGGCTCTGAGGAAGACCACACCCATATCGTGATTATATAGTTCTTGAAAAAAATATTTTACGCCTTTTAGACATTGCGCACCACGTATTGTTCTGCGTTTTTATTCTACGTATTATGTAACCCTTTTTGTTTTCTGAAAGAAACATATACTAAAGCATTCAAAATTAATGAATGTAGATAACGAATAGTTGATTTTTTTAGAATAAAAAAGTCTCTTTATTTGAAATTCTCACGTGCAGGTAATTGGAGCCAGTTCAGGCTTTTGAGTTACGTATACCACACGCACGTGTTCAGTCAAATGATTTTCTATACGTGCTTTTCAAAGAACGGTGTCAATTTCACTGACCGTCAATTTCAGTTAATTTAGTGAGAACGAATTCTGCCAGACCAATATGACGGTTTCTATGGATTAAGCAATGGTATTGTCTCATTCAATGATGTAAGCTTGTTGCTGACAACCAATTACAATGCATATCAGTGTATCCAATATTTCACAATAATGGGAATAAAGATATTGTTTTTAGTTTTGTTGTGAGACACGTGAGATCAAATTAAAAACGTATATTTCAGAAGTGTTGAGACTAAAAATAAATTTTATTATACTCCTAGAAAAATTGCCATTCCTCTTCTCAAAACTAGCGAATCATGATTAACATACTATTAATTGATTGCATTTTCGTGTTTCCGGACGCATCAACTGCTTTGGTCATTAGTCCCGTTGGTGTAGTGCATGTTTTTCTCGGGAGATGGCTGTGATCTTCCCCTCTGAATGGTGAGATCCGGCGCCGAACGACTGTCGGCTAACGGGGTTTCCCCAACCAGGTGTCTCCCACCAGCGGGGCACCGCCCCAGCCGGGACAAGTTCTAAGCTCTCGACCGGTCTTCCAGTGTGTGTGGTAGTGTAATGCATGTCAGTGTAAGTGTGTGTATAAGGGGAGAGGATAGGAGAGGAGAAGGAAGAGGAAGGACAGATCGCGCGAGCTCCGTGGCCCGTTTGGTAGGGTACTGCTCCGGCATTCGCATGGTGTTGACCGGAGAAACCACGGAAAACTACCGATCAGAGCAGCCGGCCGCTAGAATTCTCCGTCCAGGCAACGACGAAATTGGACCTAGCTGAAGAGCTAGTGTCGAAAATCCTGCCGCCCTCAGGACTCGAACCTAGCTGCAGTAACATCAGTAGATGCACCTGTTAATGAATGAATATAAAGTCCATCGAAATCGAAGTGAACGAGAGCGCGTGTGTGCTGTGCGGCGTGTGCGCGCGCCGAGCAAGCGATCGCCCAGGGCAGCGCTGCAGTGCGTCCGCGCGTTGCCCGTGCCCAAGGCCGGTTCCCGAACCCGCGAGGCGTGGGCCGCTGGCAGCGCGCCGCGCGGTGGGCGGGGGAGTGGGCCGCCCCTCACCCCCACCCCTCCTCAAGGCGGCGCGCGGGCGAGCGCGTTCGCCACTCCCCCCTCCTCTGCCCCCCCTCAAGGCGCTCTTCTCGCCTTTCCAACAGTTGCCACAGACGGATTAGTGATTCTGGGCGCGGCAACTGCCAACGTCACTAGTCCCGTATGGGTAGTGCATGCGGCAGCGCCCCTGACTGGGAGGTCCTAGGTTCGAGTCCTGACGGCGGCAGGATTTTCGACACTAGCTTTCCTCTAGGTTGAATTCAGTCGCTGTCTGGAGGAGAATTCTAGCGGCCGGCTGCTCTGATAGGTGGTTTACCGTGGTTTCTCCGATCAACACAGGTGAATGACGGAGCTCCAAACGGGCCACGGACCGCGCGCGATCTGTCCTTCCACTTTCTTGCCCTATTCTCCCCCTTACACACACACGCACACTAACATGCACTACACTACCACATATTCCGGGAGACCGGTCGGGAGCTTAGAGCTTGTCCCGACTGGGGCGGTGCCCCCTGGTGGGAGAGTCCTGGTTAGGGGAAACCCCCGGCGGTAGGTCGGCGCCGGATCTCGCTATTTAGCGGGGGAAGATCATCGCCATCTCCCGAGGGGGGAAACATGCAGTACACTGACGGGACTAATGCCCTAAGGCGTTGACGGGCACGAAATCACTATCAACCAACCAACCGTAGAAATATGCAGATTGCTCTCACGCAAGTACAGCACGTCCATACTGTTGCGTTCCATTTATGTCCCAAAATAAATGTCCCATCAATCCAATAACGGGCGCCCGGTCAGCTGAGAGCGGTGCACGGTGCAAGACGCCTCATCATCCCGAGGGCTCCCTCTCGACGGCCGAGTGACCGAGGCGCGGCGCGGCGTCGCCACCGCCAGCCGAACAGGGGCGAAAGAGAGCGAGGGGATCAAAGGGTTAACGAACAGCCTGCTCATTTCGCCAGGGGGATGAACAATCGGCCATTGTGCCATGTTCGCTTCCTTTCAGGAGGGCGGCCTCTGAAGCCTTCAGACGCCCAAATGAATGAGGCGCTGTGCGCGGCGCGCTCTTCCTTTGAGGCAGCGGGCGGCCGGGCCCCAGACTTCGTACTTCCATCGCGGCCTTCGCCCGCCCGCCCGCGACGCTACTTTGCAACGCGCTGCGGCGCCTGCCACTTCGGCGCGCGACCTCCCAAGGTCACAAAGAGAGGTCTTTCGTTTCGGCGAGCGCGACGGTCGCACCGCGCGATCAGGAAGAACTTGTACTTGAATATTAATGCGGTTTTCAAGACTTGGACCTGAGAGGCAATCGGGAGCTTACACCTCACGACATAAGTGAGTGTACGCTCCCGATTGGAGCACTGCCACGAACAGCTGACGAGCGTATAGTGTCACTACAATACACTACTAGTGTGACTACATTAGTGA
The DNA here is from genome assembly GCA_964035755.1 of Teleogryllus oceanicus. NCBI lineage: Eukaryota > Metazoa > Arthropoda > Insecta > Orthoptera > Gryllidae > Teleogryllus > Teleogryllus oceanicus. The sequence goes on along the minus strand of CAXIVR010000014.1, from coordinate 21,624,492 downwards.
CGTGTAAGCTTTCGATTGGGGCACTGTCACAGCTGGCCGAACAGCTGACGAACGTATAGCGTCACTTCATATAGTACACTACTACTGTGACTACATTAGTGACGTGTAAGCTCCCGATTGGAGCACTCACAGCTGGCCGAACAGCTGACTAACGTAAGCGTCACTACATATAGTACAGTACTATCTGACTACATTAGTGACGGTAAGCTCCTGATTGGAGCACTGTCAAAGCTGGCCCAACAGCTGACGAACGTATAGCGTCACGTACATATAGTACACTACTAGTGTGACTACATTAGTGACGAGTAAGCTCCTGATTGGAGCACTGTCACAGCTGGCCGAACAGCTGACGAACGTAGAGCGTCACTTCATATAGTACACTACTGTATGACTCCATTAGTGAGTGTACGCTACTGATTGGAGCACTGTCACGGCTGGCCGAACAGCTGACGAAACGTCAGGTTCAACTGTGTGAAAACCGCAGTATATTCATAGCTGCCTTGTGAAGTAAATCAGCTGTTACGATGTCATCCAATCGGAAAGTTGAACGCCGCTAGAACGACGTCGCTGTATTCTTGGGTTTTCGTCACGTTGGGGATGACATTAGGTCATTTTTACACCTGATGCCTTATAAAAAGAATCTTTATAACAGTTGCACATGTCTGAGGCCATGAACCCCATTAAGGACGTTCGCGAATTAATTAGAAAGATTCATTTTATAAAGCGGGAGGTGTAAAAACGACCCAATATCATCCGCCACGTTACGAAAACCTAAGTATAGCAGACGTGTAAGTTCATGATTGGATGGCACTGTAACAGCTGATGAAATATCACAGGCTGCATTGGAAAAATCGCTGTATACGTAGCTGAAGAAGCTTCGTAACGAGAATGGTTATTGATAGTTATAATTATTTAGTAGTGCATATTGAAAACTTATTGGCTTGTGGTGTCGTTGAGTTACAGATCCACTTTGAATTTTTATTGTTTAAATCTCTTATTGACAAAGTTGGATTATTATTGGTGGCGGAGGACAAAGACGACGGCAAACGCGGTCGTTTATTTCAGCGAACTCTAAGGTTGAAGTGAAGGCACGGCGGTATCAGAAAGAGGATACGAACACCAACGAAGCTTCGTAACTAGAATAGTTATTTACCTAACTAGTACAAAAAGTTACGTCTTCGGTGTACTAATGAATTGTTCATTGACAAACAGACGATAGGAGATTTTTTCGTTAATTTTTTCCAGTTCGCACTACTTTGGGATATTTATTGGTCGTTTGCGTGTTTGTTGTTCCGAGCACTAAGATTATGGGATTGTAGCCTGAGTCAACTTCACGCAGAACAATTTGTTTAAGATGTCTTGAACTGTATTGCAATTGTAAGAGTTGGTTGAATCATGTGGTGCTATTATTTGGAGATCGTTAGCCACGGTAAATATCTGTAATTATTGGCTTGTGGTGACGTTGAGTTACATGCCCACCCTGCATTTTTAATGTTTAAATCTCTTATTAGCAAAATTGGATTATTATTGTTGGTGTTAAATATTTGGTGTTTATTGCAGTTGGTGGTTTTTATGATGCAAATATTACGGTCCGCAGACAAATATTACGGTCCTTATTGCAGTTGATTCAAGGTCAATTGGTACGTGTTCTATTTTAGTTGATATTAATATTTCAATACCTCCTGCTGCCGTTCCCGAGGGCCTGCGGTTTTCGTATATTTTGTATCCTGGAATGTAGCATTTTTCGTTCATTATTAAATACGTTTCAGGTATGCATACTATGTCCATTTGATGTTGTTGAAATAATTAAATTTTTTCCCTTTAAGGTCTTTTGCATACAGTTCAAAGGTTTATGAGTATTTTGATTATTTGACATTTTGGTTTTACAATGTTACTTGGATATCAGTAAACTAATACTGACGAATTTTTTTTTTGGAAACTTTGGAGTCCTTTTTGGTAGTAAACATAATTTTTGTTTCGTTTTTGGATACTTTATTTGAGAAGTTTTAGTAATATTTGCGATGTCTTCAATGAGTTGGGGATATTGCTGACCAATGACATGGATGAGGGTATTTTAATTGTAGGGGTTTCTAAAGGTGCAGTTGTCACGTCTGGTTGGTTTCGCCATTTAGAGCACTAAAACGATAAGATAATTCAATGTTGAACGCATATTCTAAATCAGTTGAACATTCCTAACTCTTTGTCCCACTCGTAACTAAATTGGGTAGAGGACTTACGGTTGAAACAGTATTTTGATTTGACGCAGTGAATTATTGGGCTGACTGCTAGATAGGTTTTTGGTAGTTGATATGGGGTTGTCCTGAGAAAGTTTGCAGAACAGATATAATGCGTTGGGTTTTTGCGGGTTGACCTCGCTGAATGCTCCTGGCGGTTGTTGGAGTTGCATGGGCTGACTGTTGCTTTTATTGAAATTATTGCAATTGAAACTGCTCTGTTGGAGTACACGTTGCTGTGGCAGAACTTGTTGGGACTGAATATATCTGATGGCTGTGTGTTCCATTGCTTCGTTCCTACTTGCATTTATTTATTTATTTTATTTATTTTCCGTAAAAAAAACAAAAACTCCCATGTAGTAAAATCTATTTTCAAGGATAAATAAGCAATAAATTTTGAATTTTGAAAGGGAGAAAAAAAACAAAAACTCCCATGTAATAAAATCTATTTTCAAGGATAAATAAGCAATAAATTTTGAATTTTGAAAGGGAGAAAAAAACAAAAAACTCCCATGTAATAAAATCTATTTTCAAGGATAAATAAGCAATAAATTTTGAATTTTGAAAGGGGGAGAAAATAACTTCCATGTAATAAAATCTATTTTCAAGGATAAATAAACAATAAATTTTGGCTCTTATTACTTCCTGCCGCGACAACATGGAAACGATAATTTGAATAATTGTATTTCCCACTGAATTCTAGAAGACGTGCACAGAAAATGAAGTGACATTTATGTCCAGAAGCAAAACAAGGGGCCATCTCAGCATTTGCTCAATGGATCAGGGAAACTGGACGAAAAACCTGATCGAGATGGGTTTTATAAAGGGATGGGTTTTACATCTCTCTTTTGCGGAATGTTGTTTGCGGTTAGTAATACGTTGTTAATGCCCTGGCCCAGGTCAGCAAGTGGTGTTACCACCTCGACGGCTCGCACCGGAATGAGAAGACGATCCTAGAGATAATGCTATTCAGACAACTACGACGCATACTGCGGTTTTCACACAGTTGAACTTAACGTTTCGTCAGCTGTTCGACCAGCTGTGAACAGTTCCCCAATCGGGAGCTTACACGTCAGTACATACAGTGACGTGTACGCTCCCGATTGGAGCACTATCACAGCTGGCCGAACAGCTGACGAAACGTCAGGTCCAAGTCTGTGAAAACCGCAATATAGTTAGTTAGTTAATGCCTTATTTTACGTGGCGGGACTCGGGCCATCAGGCCCGCTCTTCCGTCTAATCACGCAAATTTCGCTACGCTCCTTTCACCACCTAGCGGAGAAAAGAGGTATTATCTTGGGCGACGAAACAGTGCGAGCCACCGTCGTGTGCGGTACAAGCCGTAAGGCCAGCACCCGACCTGAGACGTCTTGGGGGGGTGGCGAACACAAATCACCAGATGGTCGACTAGCTCAGTATAGACGTCCCAGTGTGGACACAATAAATAAAAAAATAGGGGGGGGCAGGGTCGTGAAGATCGTTTATGGATTGGATGCAAAAATTACAAACAACTCGGGTGAGAATCACTTTTCACTAAATTCAGAATATATTCAAAAATATTTGCTGCTATGACAAATACATACAATGGCACACAGAAAAAATCAAATACAGAATACTCTTGACTGAAAAAAAACACACTAATAACACAATACACAATTTCCTACTTTCATCTACAACCCAATTGTTTAACAAACACACTTTCAGAAATTCGAAAGAATCGTTAAAATATTACTTTACAAAATTTGAAAGAAACACACATTGAAAATCAAAAATTAATACTTTTCCCTTAACATTACTTTTACAACAAAAAGGAAACTCTTTCTCTCTCTAAAATCCAGAGAATTACTATTATTATAATTATACTCTTACACAAACTCTTAATCACTATATTACAATATTTGATCTTGAAACCCTTTTTTGAAAAAAAAAGATTGATTCTGTTCTCACGTATTAGAAGTCGGAAACAAATGTACTTTTACTTTTCTTATCTTTTAAGCGTGGTAAATCTGTTACCCTCCCTTTTTCTTTCTACGTGATAGATACAGAATGAGCTTTCTTATTAAACTGAATCACTCATATCCCTACAAAACATTTTATTTGGAACGACCTTACTGTGTTCTCGGCCGCGTAGAGCAGTCCACTTTGCTTCCTTCTACACCTTTCCACCGAGCTGCTTCGGCCTTGAAGCGTCGTGGCCTCGGGTTGAGAACGCCGTTGCTCCCTCAGAAAACGTCTTCTTCTTCTCGTTCAAGTTTTATATGCTTGAATACTCTCATATGAATTTTACTTTATTTTCGATTACAGTTAATGACCAACTGGATATTCAGAGTGAAAATGAATCCAGAGATCACCCCTTTTATATAAGCACCAACTTCACGAGCATTTAAATATACGAAAAGCATGTGAGAGAAAAAAAAAAACTCTTCTGGTCTTCTAGAAGAGTTTTCCTCAGAAAAAGTTGCAAATCTGAAGTCCGCTGCAATGTCACTTCCTGGCGTACCGTTTTCCATACGCCCGCCCAGTTCAGCTGCTACCTTCAGAAAGAATTTTTTCTTTCATCCGACCTGCGGTCTCGCCCTTGGTATATGGTGGCGGTCTCTCTTGTTCTAAATTCTAATTATCATTCCAAATATCCATCCGCGTTGGCGCGCGTTCAAAATATTCTTTTCCCTCGCTTTCTTAGGGCGGTATGTGACACGTTTTCGGAATCTAAGAAAACGGGCGGTCACATAACCCCTTCTTTCGAAAAAAAAGATTTTATGGGATTTGATTTCATATGCCGTAAAATCTTTTCACTAAAATTTATGCTCTTCTTTTTTTCTTGATTCTAGAACGTCGAGCAATCTTGTTCTCTTCCCTCTTGTACTCTTACTCCTTTTCTTCTTCCTCATCTTCCTTCTCCTTTCTTCCTTCTTTCTCCCTCTTGTTTCTCTTGTTTTCTTTTTTTCTTTTACATGATTCTTGTCGGTTACTTTATCTGTTTGTTTCATCATTTTGCCATTTATTTCATTCTTTAAATGGTCAAACTGTAAATTGTATTTTCCGATTGTCTTCCCACTTTCATCTAGTGTGCTTTCGCAGCCGGAAGAAATATTGTAGTGTGCATGGCAAATTAGGAATAAATCTGGCGTAATAATTGACGCAACCTAACAAACTTTTAAGTTGTTTCGTGTTTTTGGCGGTGCAATTTTATCTATCTCTTGCATCTTTTCCATATTCATTTTGACTCCGTTAACTATCACATCATAACCCAGGAACTTAACTTGTTTAGTGCAGAAATTACTTTTCTCCAAATTCAGTTGTAAATTATTTTCAATCAGACGTTTCAACAAAATATCTAGCTTAGTCATGTGTTCTTCAAATGTCTTAGAATACACAAGCACGTCATCAATATAGATAAAAACATCGCTGGACATTTCTCTGCCAATGATATTGTCTAGACATTGTACAAGAGCAGATGCACTGTTCTTGAGTCCAAATGGCATTCTTTTGAAGACATACAAAATTCCCCCGGTGAATAAATCCTGTATATTGTCTACATTCAGGTGCTATCGCTATTTGCCAATACGATGCAGTGAAGTCGGTTGAACTCAACCACTTGATGCCGGATAATTGATTAGTTAAATCCTCTACACGCAACGGTCTGTCTCTGTACGGTAAGGTAACTGTTCAATCGCCTTGCATCTAAACACAACCTTATCTTCCCATTACTCTTTTCTACGAGCACTATCAGTTTAGATAAGAGGTTTTGGACTTCATGATGATATCATCTTTGACCATGGTAGCAATGAGCTTATCCACCTCTTCCTTATGTTTTTCTGGAATGACATATTGGTAACCCGTGAATGGTGTTTTATCTGTTAATTCTATTTCAATTGAAAATTTTTTACTGGATTCTTCTTTTTGCAAAACACCTTTTGTTTCCCAAAAGCAATACTTCAGTTAACTGTTTTTCTGATATGCATTGAGATTATCGTTTCTCTGCACACTCGAACGAATTTGTAGGTTCACATCTTCTTCCTCCAAACAATTAGCCTCCCAGTAATTCCACGTGAATGAATCGAATTCAAGATCCTGCTGATTATTCGGTTTCAAAGTTAAAGTATTGTTCTCTAAGTTGATAACAACTCCGTGTTGTTTCATGAAATCGACTCCCAGTATGAGTGGATATAAAAGTTCTGACGCTACAAGACACACAACGATACTTATTCTTGCCTATCTCTATTTCCAAATAAACTTGTCTTGTTATTGGTTTTGATTTTCCGATTCGCACCTATCAGAAAAGATTTCACGAGCAGCAATGTAGGTACCTCCACTCCCTTTGTTCTTTAGTTCATGCAACAAACTTTCAGCTATGACGGAAGTTGCACAACCTGTGTCTACTAATACCGAAGTATCAACACCTCCATTTAACTTAATTCTCGGACACTGCCTCCTGGATCGATCTGCATTTGTTCTTCTTCGTTCCACGTTCATCATCAAATGAGATTAATTCGATTGATAATATCGCCACCTCTTCTTCACTAGATTGTTCTATTTGGTTTGCGGCGGGATGGCGTGTCGAAACAAACCTTTCTAATTTTCCGACTCATGTCCGCGAGATGTACTTGGTCCTGTATTTCTGGGTTGGAAAACTCCTCTATCAATAAATTTTTCTATTTCTATCCTAGACGAGGTCCTGTCTTGTCTAGCATAAGTTTGTTTTTCTTGGTAATGTTTCGGTTTGTAAGTTTCTTCTGTTTCTGGTTTGCTTACATTATGTTGTTGCTGCCTGCTATCTTGACCATTTACCGGACCATTAGCATTTGCCCTTGCTTTCTGTAACCTTTCATTATACACGAAAGTGGCATCATACAATCCTAGCTGCGTTATTAATTTTTCAGTGGACATTGGTAAGAGATTCTTAAGCAAATTTTGCGTCGAGGAAGGAAAATGACGTATTAATAAACAGACAATTTCTTCATCCCGGGATCGTCAGAGTACATAATTTGAAACAAGCTAATTTCTCCGTTGCATATTCCTGCATGGACATCGTACCCTTCTTCCACGTACCATACATTACATTAACTTTAAAATTGATTTGGGTTTCGTTATTCCAATATCTCGAATAAATTTTTTTTTGAGTTCGGCCATAGTTTTGGGAAACTCTCCCAAACTATCTGCCCAGATTCGTGCATTACCCTGCAACATCTGATAAACGATTCGAGTTTTCTTACTGTCCGGAACACAATTTAAAGAAAGAAATTATCTACCTCTTTCATAAATACACATGGATTTTCATCTCCACTGCACTGAAATTAGGAGTACACGGCAATGGAAACATACGTGGGCTGAACACTTCCTCCACTCGATGGTAAATTTTCTAATTGATTTTTCAATTCTACTACTTCATTCTTATATGCATTAATTTGATGTTGTAGAACGCCATCCTGTTCGGAAAGAGCCTTTATTCCACTATCTAATTTATTAGCTTGAACCTGAACTTGTTCAGTAACTAATTTCTGGAACTTTTCTACTCCTTGTTCTACCTCTATCTGCCTGTCGGATACGGCGGTTATAAGATCCGATTGTGTTTCGATCCTATTTACTTTACTTTTAATTCGACCTTCCACTGCTCCGCTAATTCAGTAAACTGTGCTTTTAAATTTTCTTCTAACTTCCTATTATTTTCTTCTAATTTCGTGTCGAATTCCGTGAATTTTTGTTCCAATGCATTTATTGCCGAGTTATTTTCCTCTAATTTGGTTTCCAAAGTATTTATTGCCGAGTTATTCTCCTCTAATTTGGTTTCCAAAGTATTTATTGCCGAGTTGTTCTCCTCTAGTTTAGTTTCCAAAGTAACCCCTAATTTTTTTATGGTTTCCTCTGTTTTTTCATCCTGCATGACTAACCTCACATCTAATTGTTGCATAAATTGACCTATTAACCGTTGCATCATTGAATTAGCCCTCTCGAGGTTTCGTTCCTCCTCATCCTGATCTCGTGTTGGCGTTGGCTGTGATTCTGTCGGCGAGGTCGCGCTAGTTTCTCCTGTCGCTCCTAATTCTACTCGTGTCGTTTCCTCCCCGATCATCGTACCTGGTGCTTGTCCCCCAGTTTCCCTATCGCTATCTGATTCCTCAGAAGTTCCTTCCACGGTAGGTAAATTCCTAGCCACGTTATACTTATCTGCCATTTTGAATCTATTAACTGCCTAGAATCAATCAATTCTTTTCCCAGACACCATACACCTCTCACAAAATATTTCACACAGAAATACCAGACACAATTTGAAACTGATAAAACTCTCATATAATAAATATCCTTTTCAAAAAAAAACACTCCTGAAATAACACACTTTTACTCAACACACTTGTACTCTGCAACCTGGTCAGAAATTTTAGTGAACAGTGATTCAATTGTACTAGTAATTTTAGTTACACCAAATTTTGGTCTCAGTTATTCCCAAATCGAGTTTGTCGTAAATGCATCCAATAATCAGGCCCACGTTGGGCGCCAATTGCGAACCACCGTCGTGTGCGGTACAAGCCGTAAGGCCAGCACCCGACCTGAGACGTCTGGGGGGGGTGGCGAACACAAATCACCAGATGGTCGACTAGCTCAGTATAGACGTCCCAGTGTGGACACAATAAATAAAAAAATAGGGGGGGGCAGGGTCGTGAAGATCGTTTATGGATTGGATGCAAAAATTACAAACAACTCGGGTGAGAATCACTTTTCACTAAATTCAGAATATATTCAAAAAATATTTGCTGCTATGACAAATACATACAATGGCACACAGAAAAAATCAAATACAGAATACTCTTGACTGAAAAAAACACACTAATAACACAATACACCATTTCCTACTTTCATCTACAACCCAATTGTTTAACAAACACACTTTCAGAAATTCGAAAGAATCGTTAAAATATTACTTTACAAAATTTGAAAGAAACACACATTGAAAATCAAAAATTAATACTTTTCCCTTAACATTACTTTTACAACAAAGAAACTCTTTCTCTCTCTAAAATCCAGAGAATTACTTTATTATAATTATACTCTTACACAAACTCTTAATCACTATATTACAATATTTGATCTTGAAATCCTTTTGAAAGAAAGATTGATTCTGTTCTCACGTATTAGAAGTCGGGAAAAAAATGTACTTTTACTTTTCTTATCTTTTAAGCGTGGTAAAATCTGTTACCCTCCCTTTTCTTTCTACGTGATAGATACAGAATGAGCTTTCTTATTAAACTGAATCACTCATATCCTACAAAACATTTTATTTGGAACGACCTTACTGTGTTCTCGGCCGCGTAGAGCAGTCCACTTTGCTTCCTTCTACACCTTTCCACCGAGCTGCTTCGGCCTTGAAGCGTCGTGGCCTCGGGTTGAGAACGCCGTTGCTCCCCCAGAAAACGTCTTCTTCTTCTCGTTCAAGTTTTATATGCTTGAATACTCTCATATGAATTTTACTTTATTTTCGATTACAGTTAATGACCAACTGGATATTCAGAGTGAAAATGAATCCAGAGATCACCCCTTTTTATATAAGCACCAACTTCACGAGAGCATTTAAATATACGAAAAGCATGTGAGAGAAAGAAAAAAAAAAAACTCTTCTGGTCTTCTAGAAGAGTTTTCCTCAGAAAAGTTGCAAATCTGAAGTCCGCTGCAATGTCACTTCCTGGCGTACCGTTTTCCATACGTCCGCCCAGTTCAGCTGCTACCTTCAGAAAGAACTTTTTCTTTCATCCGACCTGCGGTCTCGCCCTTGGTATATGGTGGCGGTCTCTCTTGTTCTAAATTCTAATTATCATTCCAAATATCCATCCGCGTTGGCGCGCGTTCAAAATATTCTTTTCCCTCGCTTTCTTAGGGCGGTATGTGACACGTTTTCGGAATCTAAGAAAACGGGCGGTCACAACAGGCGGAACTCAATTTTGCTCAAAGGCTTCATTTTGGCTTGAGGATCTTTTACATGTAGTAAATCTACTACATGGGACAACCGGCTTTACTTTCCCTCCGAAGGAAGGCGTACGAAGGATTTTTTCGCCCTTAAAACTCCACGGCTTCGATCGGGTTTGAACCCGCAAACTCGGGTACAACAGTCCGATACGCTAACCGTTATACCACCGAATCCGCACCGCCACATAGGTGTGTGCCGATCTTCCTTTCCTCTCCGAGCACTATAGCACGAGCGTAGGCCGTGTTGATAGGAGTCTGGCGGGGGTCAGAAGGGTACGCCCCTGTAGGGCGGCGAGAAGGCGGGGCTTTTCGTCACGGAGAGATTTCAATCGCGCGGCTCAATGTGCGATATTACTTTCACTGGGGTCACCGAGCTCTCCGCCTGGAAATAAAAGCTGTGCGTGTAAGAGAACGCCATAAAAGACTTTTGCACTGATCACTTTACAGAGATACGCGTTGCTGACAAAGGTGATTCATTAGAAAGGTCATGTTGTAGCACTGTCAGGCGACCTTCTAAAACGAATGAAAAGGCGAGATTATGTTCTGCTTGACAGCATTCACAAATACACAGTTGCAAACTTGTGTTCTCTTTCCCCACAGTATCAATATTGCCATCTTATTTTATCAACTCGTAAATTAATATTTTCAGCCAACACATCAGTGTAGGTGTGTCATTAATTACTCTTTGAGTCAGTGTTACGCTGCGTTACGTAGTGGTAGAAGGTGTTAGTTTAGTGCTACGTAACGCTGATATTTAATTTTTAAAATTTCCAACATTTGCCGACGTAATACCTTTCATTCACTGATACAGAAAAACATTAACATATTTACACATTAAATTTTTAAAATATATAAAAAAATTAAAATCTTGATGTAGTAAAAGTTGTTGCAGTAAACGGAAATATTTTTTCAAAAAATGATGTATTGATAGAATGTGTTACATTATGAAGAGAACATTCAAAACTATATCCTGGAATGCAAATAAATTTGCGCAGTAGACTCGCCCACGTATCACGCACAACAGCATGTGGACGGCTTGTTCTTAAGAAATTCAAAATTCAAAATTTATTGCTTATTTATCCTTGAAAATAGATTTTACTACATGGGAGTTTTTTGTTTTTTTTTCTCCCTTTCAAAATTCAAAATTTAAGTAGTATATGACTTAGTGTAGGGAACACAGAATTTTGAAAATGTGCACACAATTCACTTTTCCCCATAGCACGTCATACGCAGTTTTTTAACTGTTTTTTGACGTAAAATAAATAAATAAATAAATAAATAAATAAATAAATAAATAAATAAATAAAGAAGTATCCTACACGTACGTTCTCCCATCACTAAAATAATTGTACCTAATCTTACAGTTAGGTGCAGTCAGCATCGTTAACTAATAATTTTAATCATACTTTTTAATATACAACAAAAAATAAAATTATTTTTTTACGGTTATATAATAAATTTTTAGTTATTGTAATTGAGGGGTGTTATTGCCAACGTTATGAAGTTATTTAGGGGGGTTCAAGCAGCCATTGGCAAGGGCGTTACATGAGGAAAAGAGGTATTGAAAATACACCAAATTTGCGTTAAGTAATTTCGAAGGCTCAGAACCACACTTTTAAATTCAATTTTCTAACAAAATGAGATTTATCTTTCATTATGTTCTATGTCCCTGTCTACATGTCTGCACCAAAGAAGATTGTAAATATTCTTCTCCATAAGTATGCAACTAACGTATTCCATACTAACCTTTTCTATACTTACCCATTACATACAAAAACTTTAAACGGCTCACTTGAAAATTTTAAGATAACAGGCTCAGAGCAGCCTGGTTTTTAGCCATCGATTTGTGGACGCTTTCTTATAACGGGCGACTTTCGAGACATTCGTGCACGAGCCGTGCCGGGAAACACATTCACGTGTAATTTTTAATCGTGTGCTTTCTCCGATGCGGGAAGTAAATACTTCTCGATCTTTTGCAATTGTTATGCGACATGCAGATTTTAGATAAATTGCCGCCGTATCTGATGTGGAGCCGCGAGCTGACCCGTGACCTTTGGCGCCGCCTTTGTCGGGAGAGCCGTGCGGTCTCGGCCTCCTGTGAAACCAAGCGCGGCGTAGAATTTGCATCCCGAAGAGGCGCTTTCTACACGCGGTGCGAAAACGCGTCCCGCTGAAGGCGGTGGCCACGCGTGTCAAGGCCCACAGACCGACGCGGAAGATCCGCAGCCTACGCGGATTGCCGCAGCGGAAGTTTCGCGTCACATGTTGCCTTAGAGCACGTTCAGACCTGCGCTGCAGGCGAGCGTCACGGCAACGGATTGGTAGCGTTTAAGGCTCCCACAGACCGACGCGGAAGATCCGCAGCCTACGCGGATTGGCCGCAGCGGAAGTTTCGCGTCACATGTTGCCTTATGAGCACGTTTAATCGGCACGGTGTCATCGAATCGGAACGTTGAACGCCACTGTAGTGACGTCACTGTATACTTCGGTTATCTTAACGGGGTGGATGACATTAGGCCATTTTTACCGTTGAGAAGGACGTTCGCGAATTAATTAAAAACATTCAGTTTATAAGGCGGGAGGTGTAAAAATGACCTAATATATCCGCCACGTTATGAAAACCCAAGTATAGAGACGTGTAAGTTCATGATTGCGTGGCACCGCAACAGCTGGTTTGGCAGCGTTTAATCGACGGCGAAATTTGTAACGCACTCAGATTCGTTTCTTCCGCTGCAGGTCGAGTTTCGTGAAAGTCCGTCCGTGTTCGGGAGTCTTCGCTCCCCTCTAGGTCGAGCGACCTTGCCAACCGTCACCAAACGCTGACTCACAATTGACGCTCGGTGTGAACGCTCCCGCGAATTCCGCGGCCGCGTCTAGCTCGGTTCTTTCCGCGCCGCACCTGCTGCGGGTCTACCGCGCTGGTCTGTGGGAACCTTAAAGGAGGGGAAGCGGGAAGTTTCATATAAAATGTTCGCGTGATAAGAAAAAATACGTCTGGAATGTGAGCAACTATTTGCTTTCCTTGGAACTCGAGCTCATTAATTGGTGTCGATGGGTGTAGATTGATTGATTGATTGATTGGTGATTACGGGCCCGTAAGGGTAGTGCGTGTTTTTGCCGGGGAGGTGGCGGTGTTCATCCTCCGCTGAATGGCCAGATCCGGCGTCAACCTACCGTCGACTAGCGGGGTTCCCCCTAAGCAGGACTCTCCCACCAGCGGGGCACCGCCCCAGTCGGGACAAGTTTTAAGTTCCCGACTGGTCTCCCGGCATGTGTAGTAGTGTCCTGCGCGTTAACGTAAGTGTGTGTGTGTGTGTGTAAGCGGTGAGGATAGGACAAGGAAGTGGAAGGAAAGATCGCGCGCGGTCCGTGGCCCGTTGGGTTGGGTACTGCTCCTGTATTCTCCTGGTGTTGGTCGGAGAAACCACGGAAAACTACCGACCAGAGCAGCCGGCCGCTAGAAGTCTCCTCCAGGCAGCGACTGAATTCGACCTAGCTGAAAAGCTAGCGTCGGAATTCCGGCCGCCGTCAGGACTCGAACCTAGGACCTCTTAGTCAGCGGCGCTGCAGCATACCTTCTGCGTGGGATCCCTTTCATCCTGCCCGCCTCTCGGTGCCCACTTGTGTGAGTGCCTCGTGCCCTAGCCGTGTGCCGTGCTATCGCGCCGCCTCCGGGGCGGGCCGCAGCTGATGGAGGGGCTCGCATCTCGATTGGAAGTTAGGACGCGCGCACTTCGCAACTCGGCAGGGGGCGCGCTGGGCTTCGCGTGAATAGGCGGGCGGGGGCGGTGCGGGGAATCGAACCCGCGCCCGCCAACGCCCCAGCACTCCGCAGCTGGCGGCGCTACTGCTGAAGCAGTGGCGGAGCCCAGTGGGGAACGTGCCCAATGGAGGAGGTCGAAAATCATATGGGAAATGTTAAACTCCATCCGGCCTTGACGATTCGTTTTACCTAAGTAGAGAAGTCTGTAGTGAAAAACTTTGCATGTCCAACATTCTCTGTAACTCAAAAGGCCTTGCTTTAGTTGTTCAATTTTCAAAACAGTCAAGTAGAACCTTCAACATAGGCCTGTTATTGAATATGTGATGCGTTGACTAACAACGGCAAACGTGAGTATTTATGTCACGAAAACCTTTTGCACTGTAGAAATTTCACGTGGATTGCCCGGTTCTGTCTCCAGTACATGAGCTCTGGAACGCCGTCTACTGAGATGCGTGTCGCCCTTCTTCTCTTTCTACTTTCTTCTTTATCTCTCACTCTCTCTGTCATTTTCGCTAATTCTTCGAACTTTCCGTTAATCTCACCGTCTCTCTCTATCTTTCTCTCCCTTACCCTCTCTCGTTCTCTCCCTCCCCCCTCCATCCCCCCCCCCCCTCTCTTTTTCTCTCTCTCTCTGTGTCTCTCTGTCTCTCTCTCTCTGAGGGGTCTCACGCGACTCATTCTTGCGCCTCCTCGCAATACCTCCGGTCGTCCTATTTCCATATTCTCCTCTGCCATCCTGTCTCTCCTTTTCCACTCGCATATCGCGCTACATCTTCTCCCCCTCCTTCTCAGCCATTGCATTACTTCATTGGTTGCTTGATTATTTCGTGTTTCGGGGCGCATTAACTAGCGCGGCGTTATTAGTGCCATGAGGAAAGTGCATCTTTTTTATCACAGGTGGTGACGGTGTACTTCTCCACTGCATGATGAGGTCGACGCCGACCTACTACATGACGATTTTTCCTCAACCAGGAATTTCCCACCAGCTTTAAGCTCTCGACACGTATGATAGTGTTGTGCGTCTGTGTGTGTAAGTAAGGGGTGCGAAATGGACAAGGAATGGGAAGGAATGATCGCATGCGGTCCGTGCCCCCTTTTTTTTGTTAGGATATTGCTCGGGCATTCGCCTGGTGATCGATCGGAGAAACCACGGAAACCTCCATATCAGAGCTGCCGGTCGCTAAAATTCTCCTCCAGGCAGCGACTGAATTCGATCTAGCTATCCAGCTGGTGTCTAAAATCCTGCCGCCGTCGGAACTCCTAATATGTATTCCAAATTGTAATATGTAAATTGTAGTGTTCTGCCACCAGGTTGTATTACCTACCTGCAGAAATAATATCTTTCTATCTAACTACTAACTAACTTTTTAACTAACTTTTTAACTAACTTTTTAACTAACTTTTAACTAACTTTCTAACTAACTTTCTAACTAACTTTCTAACTAATTTCTAACTAAGAATTCAACTATCTAACAATCTAACTACCTATCTAACTAAGAATCTAACTACCTATCTATCTAACTAAGAATCTAACTACCTATCTATCTAACTAAGAATCTAACTACCTATCTAACTAACTATCTAATTAAGAATCTAACTATCTAAGTATCTATCGAACTATCTACCGAAGTGTCTAACTATCTAACTTGAAACGTAGGATATTCCGGTCAGAGGCATCAGTGAATGCCCTGAGCTACGTCACGCGAGCATTGCGTTTCGCCCGCCCATCCCCTGGGTTGCGCGCAGTGCGCGGGCGCGGGCGTGGGCGCGGGCGCGGGCGAGGGCGGAGGCTGTGGCGGGTGGTGAGCGGGCAAGCGGATCGGATGCGCCGGGTGGTGATGGGCGCCCTGCGGTACGCGCTGCGTTGGAGTGACGGACGTCCATGAACTCCGCGCCAGACTCGTCTGGCGAGTGCTCGGGAACGTCTCGCTGCTATTGCGCGATCGGTACACGCAGTCCGTGTTTTATTCTCGTGGCGCGAGTTTATAATTACAGCCGGATTTTAATAATGTCTTTTTTTCTTTTCACTTAAGAACCATGCCGTTTAGGATAGAAGTTCATTTTGTGTTATGACAAAAGGAAATGACCATTTTTATAGGTCATTATTTTGCATTTTTTTTGTCAGTTTCGAGTAATAAGTCAATTTTTACCTTTTCCATAGTTTTTAATGCATTTTAACTGGTTTCATCGATTTAAATCCTTCATATAATATTTACAAGACGCGACAAATGTTCTATCTGTAGCCTATTTTATGTGTTTGCTGAGAAATTGTTTTGACAGCCATTGTGAGTATGTAATTCGTGTGACTATATCATCGCCATTGCCGATTCGGCCGATTTCGGGATAACTAAAGAGAGGGATTTCCTGGTAAAGAATAGTCCAAACCAAAAGTTTGCAAGCGGAGTTCACTCGAAAGAATGAAAAAAAAAAACTCGATTACATCAGTAACGTATCTAACAGCTTGAGTTGTTCATCCGAACTGGTTTTGATGTCATGATAAGATTTTTTATGTCATTTCTCTTTGGTTTTTACGGTTTAAGGGCATTTTATTGATGTTTGGTTTTTTAGGTCATGAAAATCCGCCTCCTATTTATAATTAACTTGATGGGTGGCTGAGCGATGTGCATGCTCTCAGTAGGGTCGCCCTACATTTCGATTTTTACTGCTTTTTTACCATGTTAGAAAAAAAAAAATCAAGAGTAGACACATTTTATGTTAAACATTTTTAACAAGAAAGTGAGTAAAGTAGCACGATAGAGAAATAGTCAATTACATTAGAGTGGATAACTCGAATTTTTAAAAATTCCAATTGATTTGAAATGAAGTTAATGTGGACTGTCAAGAAGTGGGAGTGAAGAAAGCCAGCAAGGTAGTTTTCCAGAAAGGTTGGGTTAAATAGACAACCAGCAATACTTTTAAAAGTATATGTTTCCCTTTGAAACTTCCAAAAATTAAGAAAATGTATCAACTTAAAAATAAATGTACTTCTTTGTAAATTGTCTTGTAATATTGTGCTAATTCTCTACATAACACTTTATGTTCCTGCACCCATGAAGGACGTGAAAGGAATAAAAACTTTATAAATTCATACCGAAAGAACACGATCCTAGAATAAGGAGTTCATACTTTAACTTCGAACTTCTCCCGCGGAGAAAAACTTGTTTTAAAGATATGCATGAATTAGGTTCTAAAGAATCGTCGCCGGTCGCCTCGTTCTCAGTTGAATGGGTTGATTTCAAATTGTTCGACTCACGCGTGAGCATCGTACGTCACGACCGAGAGAAAAATGTCCCTTGAATAATTATGAAGGAAAGTGTGCAAAAATTCTTCTTAGATCTGCGGAATTTAAAAAATTTCAGAGTCGCCGCGACGGAGACAAGAAAAACGAAACCAAACCGAAAGTCGAGATCATTCAGCCCACGATTCCCTCGGAAGAGAAACTGTGTTTTCTGGCAGTTGTATTATGTAACAAGTATTGTCAATGCGTCCCAAAACTTTGTAATTAAATTACCACTCTACCTAATTCGCCTTGTGTTTCCAGAAATGTTCCGCAGTCTGCCAAGTAGCAAATCAGGTCGCTGAATACAAAACAACGCAAAGTTTTACGGCGGCAAGAGCGGCAGGCAACTTCTAAATGCGCGCGGTCGTCCGGTCCAGCACTTGGCAGTCGCCCGACGCGACACGACGCGACAGCCGACGGCGTCGCGACATCTGTGGGCGCGACTGAAAGACGGGGGCGGGGCTGGGGGGTTGGAGCCTTCGGTTCACAATGGAACAGAAGGGCTGGATGAAGGTGTGCTCCTCACGGAACTCGGGGACCAGGGGCATTCTACTATACGTCACCATGGGCGGCATTTCACAGTCCCAGTGAGTTTAAACACACTTCTGGACAGTAACAAACTGTACATTTAACTTTTCGATTTGATACAAATTTAATTTAATTACGGTTGAATTTTTTAATCCGCCTTGAGTTTTTTTATGATACTAAAAGTATCATCAATTCAGAAAAAGTACATTTGTAAATATTTGATTAAATCTCATTATTCCCACATTGTCAGACACGCCAATTCATTAGTAGAAACAGGATAGTAAATAAATTAACAACAATGTCATTTTGACTAAATATATTTATTAGCAATTTTTTGTCATGATTTGACAAATTTCTATTCTTAAATGGCACTAATAAAACCCCTTGCATAATATCAATAATGTTTCGACCTGCGAGTAATATTTCCTTCCCTCCATCATAGGCGCCTGTTTTTTTAAACTACCGACTCATTCCTCCGTTTTCCTCCGTATAGTTCTTTTTCTGACCGATCCTCACTCATATACACATTTTCATTTACTTCCATACGAGTGTATTTGAAGGGGAACAGGTGCCCAGACTCGGTCCTCTAAACTGCGAGCGAGCCGCAGCTGACGAATCTCCTGAAACAGCAGCCGCAGCAGATGAAGCAAGAACGCTTCATTTGGCGCACTTTAATGGAAACTTTGCCCGCGTAAGCTACGGGTCTTACCAAGCGCTTTCTTTCTGGCTCACGGGAAATGAAAAAGAATACACCTGGATTTAAAAGCCCGCGTGCTTAATTACTCCAAAGGCCGGGAGGTTACATGAATACAGATCACAGCGCGTTCGTCCTACCGCTGGTAATATTTACACATTTCGCGTGAAGAACACGAATCCTGGGAAGTGTGGAATAAAAGTCGTGTTTTACTTTATGTGAGGGTCTTTCCCCGCGCAGCGCACGAAAGCTCTTCCGTGTACGAGGAGCGTGGCGGGGGGGAGGCATGCCGGGAGATGTGTCTGCGAGAAGTCGCCCGGGGGGAGCTGTCTTGGTAGGCGTGGCACGTGCCGGCGCGCGGACGGGGGCGGGGCGGGCTCGCGGAGACGCTCTGGGGATCCGCGGCTGTGATCTCCTGGAGCCAAGCGGAGGGCGCGTTTGGCAAGACTCTACATCAGTGATCGCCGAACCGTCGAGATGCAACTACAGTCGACACCGGTATAATCGTGAACTTCTGGGGACTAACAGTTTTGGTTCACTGTAACCGAGGTTCACTATATCCGAGGTTCACTATATCCGAGGTTCACTATATCCGAGGTTCACTATATCCGAGGTTCACTATATCCGAGGTTCACTATATCCGAGGTTCACTATATCCGAGGTTTACTATATCCGAAGTTCACTATATCCGAGGTTCACTATATCCGAGGTTTACTATATCCGAGGTTTACTATATCCGAGGTTTACTATATCCGAGGTTTACTATATCCGAGGTTTACTATATCCGAGGTTTACTATATCCGAAGTTCACTATATCCGATGATGTCACAAATAAATGGAATTTCTGCACAGTTATTAATTTTATTAATCTAAAGTTACAGTAAAACACATTAACAGCACGAAATGAAAATTTCAATATCTTTATTTGTATGTATTTAAAAATTAATTATTTTCAGTAGTTTGCATCGTACATTTTTTATTAGATCATTCCCCAGAGTTCGTACTCTCTCCACACTTGATTCTGCCTTGTCCTCTGTCTCTAAGTATCGTAATGTCGTCTTGACACCTTTCAATGCCTCTTGCACTGTTAGAACGCTATCCCACTCCCCGAAGGCCCTTTAAACCGTCTAATCTAAAAGATCCAATTAATTTCCAGGACTTACTTCCTAGGTTCACTTTAGCCGAGGTTCAGGTTCACTATACCCGAATCTTCTTATGCTTATTTGTAATGTAAGTGAAACGGGACCAGTGACGTAAGTTCACTATAACCGAGGGTTTACTATATCCGAGTTCACTACAACGGGAGTCGACTGTAGGAGCTCGCGGTCCAAGTTTCGGTAGTGCGCGGTCATGCTCGAGGTTGGCTAACCTAGACTTGTTCTACTGAGTTCAGACCGATGGTCATTTTCTTTCTTGTATCTTTTATTAAATTTTGTTTCATATTTTATAGAAATGTGTGTTTATAGACAATAAACAAATGTTAAGATTTGAAAAAAAAATTCTGGTTCCTTAGTAGCTCACTGTAGGAATGGAAACGGTATGGTTGCTCTCAAGCTTCAGAAGTTTAGCAACCACTGCTCTAAATAGGTGAATGGATAGATAGAGTGATAGATTTATTAAAAATCGATTGGAGCCTATTCTGGGTGGCAAACATGATTACAATTAGAATTAGAACAATTAAAAACTATTACAAACATTTACAATTAGTACTACATTTAGAATTAGAGGTTTATAACTTAATTCTAATTTATTTCTAGTCATCTCTAAATTAACATTTTGATCTTACTGTCCTTTGACTTATAGCTTATCTAAAACTTCCCTCCACAACATTCACTTCACTGTACAAAGAACATGACATTAATAATAATAATAATAATAATAATAATAATAATAATAATAATAATAATAAAGTCATTATTACTGATCTAGGTGGACTTAAGCATATTTTTAAATTTCACATTAGAAGGAAGAGCCTTTAGTGCTTTTGCAGATAGTTCGTTTCAATTTACAATAGTACGATTCACTCTATAGCTGTAGTGATACGCCGGCCATGCGAAAAACTATCGTTCGGAAAAATCCTAATGAAGGCTGAGTTATTTGAGAATTGCTTAGAAAATAGAATTTCCCCCCCTATTTCGTTGTTTAATTAAATTAATTGTTGAATACAATAGATAAGCTGTCTGGACGGGTTGAAAGAACGTGATGTCAAACTTTTCTCAGCTGCTCAACAACACAGAATTAGGGAAGAATTGCAAAGTTTTTCTTTTTTTTGTGAAACGAACGCACGCAGGCACACGCTTATACACACTTACACGCATACACACACACACACAGACATATATAATTTCCTCCTGCGTTTATGTTTTGCACTCTAAATATTCATTCGAATCGAATGTAACTCGAAACAATTACGTGAAATTTTAGTTTCTGAAAACGACACGTCGCCCTTAAATCCTGTATACACTACCACATAATTTTGGGGTCGTAAATGTTGAGCCGCGATTTGCTCTTGCCAGAACAGGGGCAACGCCTCTGTCGATCTGCAGACACAAAGCCGAGCGGTGTTCGGAGTGAACTCTATGTAAGTCACGAGGAGCTGGGGCATTCTTCGGTCTGCGGTCCACTGGCGCGCGTCCCGGAGTGTGGTCGTAGGTGCGCCCTCCCACGGAGGCCGCCTCAGTGACGAGCGAATGCGAGGCACGGGGCGGGGCCCCTCCCCGCAGCCGAGACTGGAACAGAGGAGGGCGTTATTATGTCGTGTGTTGACACAGGATCCCCGAGAAAAACAAGGCTCCGAAAGACTAATACCGCATCAGAGGACGCCATGCCGCGGTCTGCCCGGTCTCCCCCGACGCGCGTTGTCACACCCCCTCCCCCCCACCCCTGCCCCCGCCCCCACCCCCGCTGACCACCACCCCTCGCCCCCAACGCGAGGTCTCCGCCACCCCTTCCTCTGCCCTCCGCAAGCCCACGTAGGTCGGGGCGGCATCTCACCAGCCAGCGGGGGAAGATCACCTCCACCTCTCGCGATAAAACCGGCCCTACACTTACGGGATTAATAACAGCCCTTGACGCGGCTGGACTCACTAATCAAACAAACTCCCTCCGCTTCCCGCCAGCCGATGTAGGTTTGGTTGGTTTGTTTTTTTCGTGTTTCCGGGCGCGTCAACTGCTTTGGTCATTAGTCCCGTTAGTGTAGTGCATGTTTGTTTATCGTGAGATGGTGGTGATCTTCCCCCGCTGGATGGCGAGATCCGGCGCCGACCTACCGTCGGATAGTGAGGTTTCCCCCTAACCAGGACTCTCCCACCAGCGGGGCACCGTCCCAGCCGGGACTAGCTATAGGCTCCCGACCGGTCTCCCGGAATATGTGGTAGTGAAATGCATGTGAGTGTAAGTGTGTGTGTATAGGACAAGGTAGAGGAATGACAGATCGCGCGCGGTCCGTTTGTTAGGGTACTGCTCCGGCATTCGCCTGGTGTTGATCGGAGAAACCACGGAAAACTACCGATGAGAGCAGCCGGTCGCTAGAATTCTCCTCCAGGCGGCGACTGAATTCGACCTAGCTGCAAAGCTAGTGTCGAAAATCCTGCCGCCGTCAGGACTCGAACCTAGGACCTCCCGGTCAGAGGTGCTGCAGTGACATCAGTTGATGCACTGAGCTACCGCTCCCGGTGCCAGCCGATGTAGGTCGGCGCCGCATCCCACCAATCAGCGGGGGAAGATCACCGCCGCCTCTCGCGATAATACAGACGCTACTACGCTAACGGGACGAATGACTTTAACCGTTCACGCGCCCGGAATCACTAATCAGTCTTCCTCCGCGCGCCGTCTGTGCGATGGCGGCCTCACGCGGCTGCAACCCACTCCGCCCTTGGCTCCCTCGCTCCTCCCACTAGGCCTCGGAATTTTGGGCTCAAGAAAGCGATGATTGAGGTATCTAAAATAGGTTACATAATTATGAAATCAGGCACTACAGGGCATGAAATGTAACGTTTTAGGCACTTAAAATACATTGCAAAATGATTAAATTTAAAAATCATTAGACACGAAAAGTTATATTTCTGGCATCTAAAACTTACAGCAAGATGATTCATGTAGGTACCTTTATTATTCAAGAAATTGAAATATTTTTACATTTATGAGAATGACTACAAGCATATTGTTTTATTCACTTACATAATTAAATAGCACAATATATAAACAAGGTTCGGTTCGATCCCCCCCCCACACACACACACACGGACAGAAGAAAACTCGAAATGGCTCTACTTTCTTGGGACTGAAGACTAGATTTGCGCGTATTTTGTAAGATTCGCCTGTCCTACAGCAGACTTTTGCCTGACCCGTGGCTTTCCTCGCCTGTCGACTGCGCAGCTGCACGGGGAATGGGTGCAATTGTTATGAAGGGGCGTGCTGAAAGGAGACGAGGGTGAAACTTCCTATTCTTATTGACTTGCGGAGCTCTTTATGTTCGGTGTGTGGGGTGAGAGATTTCGGTGCGTAGTCGATTGAGTATTCGTCAATCATGGACTATTTGCGTTTCGAGAAATTCCGGAATGTATGTGCGTTTTGGTGCAACATATTTAAAAAAATAAGTAATTAAAATATGATAAATCTTGAAAATTACTTGATGAGGCAGTTTTGGGCAAAAACTATCAATATAGGCATCGCCCTTTTAGGACATTTTAGACACAATTAGATATCTATTTTTTTTCATGAACATCTACAGAGCCGACCTGGATGGCCGAGGTGGCTAAGAGCGAGTACCGACTCGCGGGTTCGAGTCCCGTCTTGGGCATGGTTGTTAGTCCCTTGTCTTTGTCTTGGGACTTGACTTGGTCCCTTGTTTGTGTGTGTGTTGTCGCGGAGGGCCTCGCGTTCTGCTGACCCCAGATCAGAGGAGCCCGCAAGTGTGTTGGTGTCTAGTGTATGGTCGAAAATGCGTCCCATCGGGACGTAAAGGGTAACCGGCTGTTGGCTGGATAAAAACCCTAGAAAGAAGAAGTGTACATCTACAATTGATTTCCACAACCTCCTAAAGGAGCTATAAAGGCATTTGTCCTAAAATCGGAGGTGTAGTTGTTACATACCCCTCTCCCCACGTTCTTGCGTGTCGTCTGTTTTCCGCATCTCTACGCCTAGCCACGCGCCTCCCCTCACCGCGACGCACCTTATCCTCGCTCTCCATCTGCCGTCCGACTCCTTGTGCTTCCTATTTCCGTCCAACCCTTGCCCGTGCCGCCCCCCTCGCTGTCCGCGCGACGCTTTCCGCCTCCCGGTCCCAACGCGAGGACACGAGACCGCCTCCCCCCCCCCACCCCCGTGTCATCCGGCGCGGTGCTGAGGTCTTCAAGGCGGCGACGAAAATACGGTGACGCGGGCTATAAATACACTCGTTTCCCTTGCGCTTTTCTGTTGTCTCGCCTCCAGCCGTTGCTTCCACCCCCGGAACCCACCCTTGCGCGCTCCGCGCCTCTGCCGTTGTCTCCATTTAAAAGCTTCCCGCTCCGTCGATATCACCGCTGTATGTTTTACGTCCACTCATTGTATGTTGTTCACTCGCTGTATGTTTTACGTTCACTCATTCTGATACTTAGTGACTGATCACTAATTAGGTTTTTATCTATATTGTACTTGTTAATGGCCTTAATGTTTCTTCAAAAATATTTTCCATATTTTTTTTGAATCGTTCTGTTGATGGAAAAGCGAAAAATTAAAAAAATGAGAATGTTTGAGATAATTATTGTAAGTTTACTCGACACTATCTAACAATACATTCATGCGTGAGAAATGAAATAACTATACATAGTTTACAATATATATATATATATATATATATATATATATATATATAGAAGTATCTAGATCTCCAATTTATTTTAAGTAAAACTGATAAGTTCAAGATGTGTCATAGTTCCATCAATGGAACTATGATTTTGGTGAGATTTGATTGGGTCGCTGTACTATGATTGCAAACTAGTTTAATCCTGTGGCTTCGTATAAAGGATTTATAACGTACTCATTCGAATACACGGGGAATTTGGTCAGTACGAGTAATATAGAGGTTCAGACGACTCGTGTGTTGATCAGAACTAACAAAACATCAAAGCTTTCTCTTTCTCCCCACGGAAATTCCGATTACATCACTCCAAAATAGCGCCCTTGGCATTGAGCAATTTATGTTGCAAATTCGATCATCTCGTAATTGATAGCAAATAGTTCGCTGGTGAAGTCGTATTAATTGTTTTGAGCATACGCATAATTTTTCTCTTCGCCGAACGCAAATCAACGGACGCCCAAGTTTTACAATAAACACCGTTATCCTGAAAACATGATGCAAGTCATTCATTTATTTGCGGGTACATCATGTCGAGCATATATCACGGCCCAGACGTGATCGAGATGAATGTCCTGTTGCAAGGGCAACGTAGTCACGTGGTTTACTGTTATTAGTTCGATTGGCACTCGCCAGGGTCGCGCGCATCTGTGCCTGGCTCTTGTCGACGCCTCCTGGGCCATTTCATTCGCCTTCCGGCTGTTCCCTGGCCCTCAACTGCGCCCGCCCTCGCGACATCGGGGGCCCTTCAGCCCTTCAAGCGACATCTTTACTGCCGCCGTATCCCCTGCGTAGCATTTCCCCCGACGCCGAACTGCGCTCTCCGGCTTTGTTCCATTTCCCTCTACGCGGCCTCCCTCGCTCGGGATGTCAAATCCGGCGCTACGCGGCAGTTTCTTGGATCGATCTGCGAACAGGAAGCTTTGGATTAATTGGAACGGGAAATTGCTTTGTTTAATGGAAGGAAATATAAAAAGCTGCATTGCTGCATATTTATCTGCATTGCGATTAAAACATTAAGTCCGTTAACACTTATGATTGATCGGGAGCGGTAGCTCGTCACTGCAGCGCCTCTGACCGGGAGGTCCTAGGTTCCTACTCCCCACGGCGGCAGGATTTACGACACACTTTTCACCTAGATCGAATTCAGTCACTGTCTGGGGAAGAATTCTAGCGGCCGGCTGCTCTGATCGGTGGTTTTCCGTGGTTTCTCCGAGCAACACCAGGCGAATGCCGGAGCAGAACTCTATCGAACGGGCCACGGACCGCGCGCGATCTTTTCTACCTCTTGCTTGTCCTATCCTCTCCCCTTACACACACACATACTAACATGCACACTGCCACACATTCCGAGAGACCAGTCGAGAGCTTATAGCTTGTCCCGGCTGGGGCGGTGCCTCGCTGGTGGGAGAGTTCTGGTTAGGGGGAAACCCCACTAGCCGACGGTAGGTCGGCGCCGGTTCTCGTCGTCTAGCGGGGGAAGATCACCGCCATCTCCCAAGAAAAAAACATGCACTAATCTTACGGGACAAATGGCCAAAGCAGTTGACGCGCCCGGAAACACTAAAAATTAAATCAAAATCAATGAATCAACACTTATGATTGCGTAGATATCCGCGGCCAGGGCTTGTATTGTTTACGCTATCCGAGTTGAGTCGCGTGTCTGTCGTGTGGGCGGACGTTTCAGCCAACATGTTGTGGCCATCCTCAGCAAGTACTGCAAGTACTGGTAGAGGTGGGTTCAAACAGGTCGGAATGGGGCGGGGCAGGGCGGGGAGGAGCGGCAGGGGACGGGACGGGTCGGGGCGTGGCGGGGCGGTGATTCAAGTGCGACGGGGAAGCGCTTTGGATTCCAGGCTTCGTGTCCTCTCTCGAGCGGAGTTGCTGCGCCGGGGCTGAGCTCGGGGCGCCCACCGAGGCATGTGGCTGGCGGGAGGAGCTTTCCTTCTGCGCCAGTGGGGCAGGTGGGCGGGGGCGGGCGCCTTACCTGGAACTTGAGGACGGGAAGAGATGTGCGGCGGCGGGAGAATTGGCGCATTACTCACTCTGATGCACATTCTACTAAGCTGTGCTGCCCTCTTTGCTTCTTCTTGGAAACTGCCAGACCTGTGTTAGCAAGTGCTCCGCGTTTCGCTGTAATTTACACTTAAAGAGCTCTGGGATGTCTCTTGACTGAGGTGCTTAACGTTTCCACTATCTCTGAAAATAAAGTAATTAAATGTTTATCGCGAATCTCTGAAGAAATGCAGTGAAACTGAATAAGTTACGTTGCAACAAATCAGGGGAAACAAGGGAATGTAATGGAATAATTAGTTTCTGTCCACAGACTACCTCATAACTTCAGAGAATCGAAATTAATTTACTTTTTGTATTACTTATACTTTGATTCACTTTCAACCTCACTTTTCGAACCGTTAACTCTTTGCACTTTCCCAGTGTTTCAGCTTGCTGTAAAGCACACACAAATTAAATAAATAAATGTTTTTATCGGTAGTGACGCTCAGACCACTGGTTCAACTCTTTCGCCTGACCACTTTCAAACATTTAAGACAAAATTAATAGGTCATTAAAAAGCGTATGGTTGGGCAAGTGGTTCTCACAAATTTGTCAAGAGTAGGAGAGAAAACGGTCGAGGAGGAAGTTGTTAGAAAACTAACGTTATCACAGAAATTTTTGTTAATTATTAACTAATAAGAATAATTAATGAATATTGTTTACTTCCTATTAGAAATGAATATAAAATTAATAAAAAATATATATAGTTTCTGATTAAATTTGAAATGAGATTTTATGAGGACCGGGGGACAATTTGAAATGAAATGTTTAACTCGGGCGATGTTACTTAGTATTACTTGTAGTTCATAAAGAGGGAGGGAAATTCAACTGCTTTGGTCATTAGTCCCGTCAGTGTATTGCACGTTTTTTTCTCTGGAGACGGCGGTGATCTTCCCCCGCTGGATGGCGAGATCCGGCGCCGACCTACCGTCGACAAGCGGGGTTTTCCCCAACCAGTCATCTCATACCAGCGGGGGACCGCCCCAGCCGGGACAAGTTCTAAGTCCCCGACCGGTCTCCCGGCATCTATGGTAGTGTGTGCATGTTAGTGTAAGTGTGCGTGTAAGGGGTGAAGATGGGACAAGCAAGAGGAAGGAGAGTTCGCGCGCGGTCCGTGACCCGTTTGTTAGGGTACTGCTCCGGCATTCGCCTGGTGTTGATAGGAGAAACCACGGCCGCTAGAATTCTCCTCCACCCAACGACTGAATTCGACCTAGCTCACAAGCTCGTGCCGAAAATTCTGCCGTCGTCTGAACTCGAATCTAGGACCTCCCGGTCAGAGGCACTGCACTGATCCACCGCTCTCGGTTGGAGGTAGTTTTCTTCTACCCATGCTTCTAAATTGTCTATGGCTTATTGGAGGCTTGTCAGGCTGGTTGAGCCTAGCACCATATCATCTGCACACATGTAGCATCCCTCGTATTAATAAGCGACCGCCTCGCCTGGACCTCTGGCGGGGGGAAAAATCGTACATTGACCATCGTGAGTTGGTTCCTGGGCACGGCCCCTCCGCAGAAAGTGCATACGGAGGAGGCCGTGGCAGCGAAGAGAAAAGCAGCCCTCGGACAAGGCGCGATGCCTCCGCCCCCGCCCCCGCCCCCCTCGGCACAGCGCGGGGCGCGCGTCCCCTGAGGTCCCCACGCGGGGGGGCGGAACGGCCTCGCACAATGGCACAGGCCCCGTTTAGGGGCGGCCTGGCCTCCAGAAGGGCTCGGGGCGCGGCGAGGGTGGGGGGTGGTGGGACGGAGTTGTTCCACTCCCCTCGGAGACCTCTCCGCCCGCTCCCGCCCGATCCTCGAGGGCTCCACGCCGCCTATTAACCGAGAATAGCGCCGGCGCGCCGACCAACCAACAGCCGTGCGGACGAGGAAGCCGCCATCATGGTGCGTAGGAAAATTTTTAAAGAAAACACAGGAAGGTGTTCGGGAGAGTATCGCTTAGAGAGAATAGGATAACAGCATCAAAGAAGTGATTGCCAAAGAGGAACGTTCAATGAGATTCGACTACAACATACTACGTCATGGCATTTTGATCTATCAGAACGCACAAGGCGTGAGGCGGGCGATGGAAGGGGTTGTCTGCAGGGGCCAAGCTAAGCTAGGATAACAGCATTAAAGAAGTGATTGCAAAGAGGAGTTCAATAGAGTTACTACAACATACTGTAACGTTTTTTGCTCTGTCAGAACGCACAAGGCGTGAGGCGGGCAATGGGAGGGGTTGGTCTGCAAGGGCCAAGCTTTAAATAAATCTGTACCCGTGTGTGTATCTCTCTTATACAGTGTCATACCATGCTATCCGTGCCTATACCCGCTTAGAGGTGAGTTTGGCGGCGTGGGGATAATGATTTCGTAGTTGGCTAGACGTCGCCAACACACCAACCCACGCCACCCCACGAATCTATGCCACCCTAACCACACCTTCCCGTCCACCCACACCATGCTCCTTTCTCTATGCCGAAAGGCAACGCCGCGCATGCGGCGTTCGGCGAGTGCAGGGCGATTGCTCGTTGAATCCCGATTTGTCGAGGTGCTCGGCGAATATTCGCTTCCTTTGATGTGCTCCAAAAGACCGACTCGTTCCAGAAAGGAGGGAAAGATTGGTGCTCGGCAAAGAGTAAGCAACTCTTTACCCACCACCCCGAATTCAGCGGGCGGTCGCTGGAATGCCGCGTGTGAGGCGTCTGCTGAGGTGAATGTAGTGCCGGTTACGAGAACGTGAGAGAAAGCACTGGAGACATCGGACGGTTGGCTGCAGGAAGCATTTAGTGCCTATCACAAACCACTCGACCCGTTCTGTTGTGAAGGCGTGATACGAATACACCGAAGTTCTTTTCTCTACTTTCGAGTGTTTCTGGATTTCGACATTTTCCCTCCTCCTCTACTACTAAATAATAATAATAATAATAATAATAATAATAATAATAATGATGTCATTATTAATGGCGAGGCTCAGGCCATAGGGCCTGCTCTTCCGCCTAACCACTGAGTTTACATTTATACAGAGTAGTAACATATAAGAGGGGAGGGAAATCTGTACATTTTTGATGGTAAATGGTAAATAAAGAATGGTAAATAAATGGTAAATGGTATGGTAAATAAAGATGGTAAATCTCTATGGTAAATAAAGAATATTGATGCAATCTAAATTTGAAATATTGAAATGTGTTCGTATTTTTTCTTATTTCAGTATTTCTGTTTACTTCACATTTAACTGCGTTCTTCTCTGTTTCAAGAAAGCATAATTGCCTGTCTACAACTGCAACGTTCAGTGAGTCCTTTCGCTGTATCAGGAACGCGAGAGTTCTCCATCCGCATTTTTATGGCAGAGCCACACCATTTTACTTTGCTTCTGTGCAATTCTTTATGGCAATGTTTAATAGGAAAGGAAACATAATGCATAGTATCTCAAATTGCATATGAGATTATGAACAAAAATTGTTATTGGATCGTGACTCTATGCGACGCAGTGTGATGCGCCAAAATTTTCTTCCGGCTTTTCAAGAAGGAGGTTTAGAGTTTCGAATTCAGATTATGTTCTTGTTTTTTCTAATAACCTAGCGTTCAAAGTTCAACATTTACTGTTACGATAAATATTTGCACCATGTTTTTTTTACATATCCACATGCAGCTCGTGTAAAATGCAAGGGAACAAACAGAAATTTGTTGTTTTTAATATTTCCTTTGTGCAAA
Source organism: Teleogryllus oceanicus (assembly GCA_964035755.1). Taxonomy (NCBI): domain Eukaryota; kingdom Metazoa; phylum Arthropoda; class Insecta; order Orthoptera; family Gryllidae; genus Teleogryllus; species Teleogryllus oceanicus. The sequence goes on along the minus strand of CAXIVR010000014.1, from coordinate 21,594,451 downwards.
TGTTTACCTTACGTGGTTCAATAGCATCATTGCTTACTTTGAAAATATAGCTTTTTGCAGAACATGGTGTTTTGTATTTCATTCAGATTGCTGTCTTCTGATAGACGTCAGATAAATGATATCTGTTAAATTGATTTTTGTATTTCAGCATTATAAATTATCTTTTTCGTCCAAGAAATCGTAATATGACATTTTATGGCACAAATTAGGACGAATTTGCTTTTTATAGCACGAGTAGTTGTGTTATTACACATTCAGCCAATTGCAGCGAGAGAATCATGGGGATGTGGCATTTAACCGAACTCCCGACCACCATTTTTTCGCACAGATGTCAAATAACAGTCACGTCACATTAAAATTGTTTCCAAAAATGAACTTTGATTCTCTTATAAATTTATACAGCTGTTTTACAAAATAATAACGTATGCAAGTCGTTTATAATGTTACTTTATTGCATTCGTGCGATTTCGAAAACTCTATTCCAACGTCGCTCGTGTTCAAAATACGTACTCATGCAATAAACATGAACATTATAAACTAGTTGCATAATGTATTATTATTGTACGAAGATACAGCAAACTTACAATTAATTTTATTGTCAACGATATAAATTGAAATACCTATTAGAACAACTATTATTTAATCAAATAAAACTTCAACACTCAAAAACCTTTTAAAAACCTGTCTAAAAACAATGTGTATTAAATTAAAAACAACAACAACAACAACAACAATAATAATAATAATAATAATAATAATAATAATAATAATGATGTATTTTACAAGTGTGTTCCTGGTTTATAGGTTTAAAGTAATGAAACGTGTTTAATTACATTTTTTGTTTTTCATTTGGTGATGGTTTGATTTATTTTGTCTACTTTGTTATTGTACCACTGTACTGTTCACTGAATTTCAAATTTTGTATTTAAATAAATTTCAATTTCTATTATTATTATTATTATTATTATTATTATTATTATTATTATTATTATTATTATTATAGTAGGGCCAGTAGGGGGCCGAACGGCACCGGGAAACGAGGTGCGTGAGTGCGGCGTCACCGCGGCGGGGCGGTCCCTCCCTTCCCCTCCCCTCCTCTCCCCGCCCCCTCACCATCCCCTTCCGCGCCGCTCTGCACGCCACGGCCTCCAGCTGCTGCGCGGCCGGCACGGACGGCCGGCGCGGCACGGCACGGAGCTCGCCCGCCGTCGGCGCTTGGCATTCCTGGTCGGTGCCCCCTCCCCGACGCGGCGGCGCGCCGGCCGAGCCCCCCCACCCCTCTCCCGGCCTCCCCTCCCCGCCGCACCGAACCAGAGGGCGCCCTCGCGTTTCCGAAGAAACTTGTCGCGCCGGCCGCCGCCGCCGCCCTCGCCGCCGCCGGCTGCCGCCGCGGCCGCTGCCAGTCGCTCTCTCGCCGTCGGCGCGAACGCACGCGTGCCGCTCCCGCGCGAGCCGGTCGTGCGTCGCTGCGCGTGTACGCCTGCGTGTGTGTGTGTTCCTCCCCCCACTGCGTCTTCCACCCCGCTGCAGCCGCAGCACAGAAGTGCCAGAAGACGCCAGCGGCGACCAGTTGAAAACATGACGTCGTTTTAACTCGGTTCTCGCGACCCGACGTGCTGCGAAGTCGTCGGCGCTTGTGTTTACCCTTAGCTGGAAAGTGTTTTGGAGGGAGTGAGAGTGGATGGTGTCGGCGCTGGGCGGTGCAGTGTTGTGGTTTCCGTGTGTTGTGCGAAGCGAAATCACACGTGTGGGTTCGGCGAGTGTGCGTGCTAACTGCTGGCGTGATCCGGCGCTGGTGAGGTTCGCCGCGCGGAGCCAAGCCGGTGTTTTCAAGGTGAGTGGGGAGCTGTTGGGAGTTGAATGACCAAGATCGCATCGCCGCCTAGCAAGCCGGGCCCGCGGTGGCGACCGGTGCTAGTGACCCAGTGTGAGTTCGTTGCGCGATGTTATGTATCAAGCTTTGGTTCAAAGTTCAACCATCTTGATCATCTCGTGTGTTTTTGTTTGGAGTTGTAAACCATCGTCATCATCTCTTTGTGTTTTTACAGTTGAGTGAACAGAAATATGCAAGTTTGTGAAAAGAAACCTTTATGAAAAAAAAAAATTACTTTAATGTTTCGGTAAAATAGTTTCAAGTTACATGCATCCTGTTTCAACGTGAGGTTTATAGGAAAAGGAGCCTCAGTCAGGAGTTCTCCAATTACTGAGATATATATTCTCATACAAACAAAAGAACTGCTGTTCTATAATGTATTTTCAAAATGAAAGAGAAAACTACATGAGAACATTTTGAATTACGTGAAGCTTGGAAAAATTTACGTTCGAATCTGCTCACAACAATACTTTACATCATTTAGCATTTAATAATGTGCAACACTGTAACTAGTTAGCACCTGTTCGAATAATAGAGAACACTTTTCGTTTTATTTCCGCTAGAACAAAGGCAGGCATTTGTTTTTTTGTTTTTCTCTTTTCTTGTTTCTTTGTTTGCTACATTGCGTGCCCTCAACGAAGTAACTAACCGCCATTTTTGTCGAGGTGTGTGTGTATGTGTCCGATATTTCTTTATCTGAGTTCATTATTTCTCTTCTGTTTGTTGAGCCAACGTGTTTTCGGTTCGGTGACTTCCCCCTTCCGCCCGCGGCGGCGTCGCCCTGCCAGCGCCCTCTGGCGCCAGCATCTTCTCGCCAAGCGACGCCTCCGTGTGCGTTCAACGAGAGTCGGGCTGAGGCAGGACGTTGGAGTGTGGGTCAGAGAACGCCTATCACTGGCAACGCGGCGAAGGCGCTTGATGATCGATTGCGGAAGATTATGCCCTGAAATATCTTGACATTTGCTTTTAAAAAATGCATTTATACCTAAAAATTCTTAAATATGAAAAATTTATATTTGTCCCAACGTAATATCTTTGATTCCGGTGAATGAGCAGATAAGTCATAAAAACTTAATTTTACAGGAGAGCAAAAAACGTTTAAATGAATCAAATCAGGGGTTAATGATAATTAAACGAAGGTGATATTCAAACAAAACTTATTTTTGAGTAGGTTTTGTTTGAATATCTTTGTAGTAAATATTCATCTAGTATGTTTTGTTGTATTTCTTCTGCCTGGTTTGCAAAATATGGTATCAAGAACCTACTTTTGCACAAGTATTTTATTATTATAGAAAAGGAGAAGAAAAACAAACTGTGGCCAAGCTCTTTGAAATTCATGAACGCCTACAAATGAAAAGAATCTAGGAAAGGATGATATGTTTTACAGATGAGTCTCTATTTTAAACGAAATATGCAAAATATGTGTTTATAATTGCACGAATATGTAGCAATAGAAATATCGGCCATCATGCATAAAAACGCACTAACATATTAATCGACGTATCATCCAATTCTAACGAAACGTAAAGAAATTTCTCTTAGCTATGCCCGCAACCGACAAAATATGCAAAAACATAGAAATTCGCTTCCTAATGATCGATCTTTAGAGTTACGTCTTCTGCGATGAGTAAAAGAAATAGTACTGTTACTTTATTGTATTTGTACCTTTGTTCGACCTGGCCAGTGACTGAACATTTCTCTTCCGCCTTAGAGGTTCCAGGAATCTTTGATTTATTATAGTTTCATCAGCCCAAGGTTCTTAGCAGACTGTTCAGTATTTTGCATTAAGGTTCGATATTGAATTTTACATTAGATATATACATATTACAGTGTTCACATACATTTACAGTGTGAAGGTGAATCTTGTTCCTCTAAAGTAACTTCGTGGAAATGAAAATATATACTTCCATAGAAGTTGGGATTCCGAAGAATGGGAAAATTAATGGTGTTTAAGAAATGTTTGAAATATTCATTTATTCACCCTGCAACTGAACGTGAAATATGATAGTTTGTGTACTATTTCATAAGTTCAATTGATCTTTTGAGTATTTTTAATTAGTTTTGATTTGCATTGTGCAATATTAAGGTTAGGGTCAAGGGAAATGGATTCCTAACTTTTAGAATTAGAACATACTGAAATCTGACATCGCAAATTTCACCCTTTTCACATCAATCTTGCATTACTTTTACTTGTTTTGTAACTAACTTGCAAGCGTTTCATCAGAAATTAATTTTAATCGTATTTAACGTAGGCTTCGTATGCATAAAAAATGTAATATACGGGATTTGTGATAAGGAAATCGAAAATTTGGTGTATAACAGTTACTGCCTTTGAATAATTTATTTGTAACATTTACAAGAAGAAGGAATGGCATTTTCTACTTTAGTTGAGAGGACTATTAATTTTTTAAAGTTTTAAGCCCATAGGAGGAACCTTTTATTACACCATTTTCTACAATTGTTGCATTTCTTTGCTTTGGGTAAGATGAATTACTGGCCAGATCTGTCATGATTATTGTTCGAAAGTGTGAAAAAAATCATCAGAAATATTACAATTGATGTCAATTATCACAATGACATGCAGTAAATTTGATGATTAACATTTGGATATTTAGAAAATGTGGAAATGATGAGTACAACAGTAATCGGATTGCGCTCGCTAATTGCATTATCGAAGTTGTAACTGTAAGTCTACGAAGTTCATTTGTTACTCTTTTCGTTCCTCTCTTGATCAATATTCAGTGTAGACAAACAAGAATACAAACAAAAAGATGTTCTTTTAGTTCTTAAGATAGTGTGGTGTCTTCATTACCAAATGAATAGTAGTATGCAATCGCTCAGAAACTAATTATTCTTGCCCTCGTTTTATTATGAAGTTTAAAGAATGAGGCCAACTTGAATGCTTGTGTGATCTCGTGGATTGCTAAATCGCAGACTAGATAGCTTTGGTACGTACAGAGTTTGACAAAATATACATGCGAATTGTACCATTTCGGGGCGTTCGCTCTCCGTTAGCATCCGTTAACTTCGGAACACGCCGTTTGACATTTTGCCTGGCGCTCGTACCCGCAAGCTCACCGTCTCCCTAGCGCCTTCGCGTCCATGCGACAACGTCGCGGGCGGAGGTTTCTGGAACAAAAAGCTCCATTGCTGAGCCCTCCCGCCTATTTAGGCTTGCTGCGACCCCAACCGTGTGGTCGTGCGGCACTTCCGGCGCCAGCGTGCCAACTACCCTTGGCTTGGGTCCTCGTACTCTTCCATATTAGTTAGTTAGTGCCTTATTTTACGTGGCGAGACTCGGGCCATCAGGCCCGCTCTTCCGTCTAACCACGCAAATTTTGCTACGCTCCTTTCACCACCTCGCGGAGAAAGGAGGAATTATTTTGAGCGACGAAACCGGCGAAACTCAATTTTGCTCAGAGGCTTCTTGAGGGCTTGAGGATCTTTTACACGCAGTAAATCTACTACATGGGACAGCCGGCATTATTTCCCCTCCGAAGGAAGGAGTACGAAGGATTTTTTCGCCCTTAAATCTCCTTGGCTTCGATCGGGTTTGAACCCGCAAACTCGGGTACAACAGTTCGGTACGCTGTGTTATACCACCGAACTTACACATTACTAACAATACGCTTACTATCCCCACTAACAATATTACTTTTTTCACTTGGAAGTGTCCACCGCTTTCCCGTTGTTTACTGCCTTGCAATGTGCTGAGTAGCGGACGCTACACACGGTGATTCAACTTCATGAGTAAGTTCGAGAGGTGTAATTTTTTTTTCTTTTTGGAAAGGTGATTTCAAAGAAACCTAATATTCTCCTCAAAACTCTCTAAATACCCCTCGTCTCCTCTATCGGGATCCCCCTTGTCTGAGCGGCACGATTTGCCTGTTTCAACGACTTCCGTAAGTAGTACGTGTTCTAAACTTTAACCATTAAAATGTACATTTTTGTGTAGTACAATACAGAGGAAAAATCGAGGAAACATGATTTTGCTGTAAATGTGATGATATCAGAGTACGTGAGTTACCGTGTAATTCGCCAGATCAGAATTCAAGTAACCGGGCAAGACGTACAAGGAAGCTGAAGGGGCAGAGCTGAAAACTTAAGATGCGCTATACTTTTTTAAAAAAAATAATTCCGGCTCTATAATCCACAGTTTTCGTTACAAGAAATCCTTCACAAAATGGCATCTTAATGGCACAGATTATGAGGTTTTTGCTGTTTATGTGACGAATAATTGCGTCATCACACATTCAGCCAATCGCAGTGAGAGAATCGGGGTGGGAGGAGGGGTTGACGGTAAACCGAACTGCCGACGTAACCGAAATAACGTATGCAACTCGTTTTTAATATTTCTTGTCGCAATCGCACTAATTTGAAACGTCGCTCGTTTTCAAAATATGTACTCGTGCAATAAAGCATAATATTATAAACTATATATTATAACTATACTTAATATTATAAGTACTAGAAGTGAAAACAATAATACGAAAGTCGACCACATTATTGTGATGAGTGTAATTGAAAACTATTCTGGTTATAACGGCTGTACAAGCAGCTAAATGATAGATATGGGAGAGAATAATAATAATAATAATAATAATAATAATGAATAATATAAAAAATAGTTCATCTGATGCATACCTAGAACTACTCTATTTCGATTAGGAGGCTTTAGACTTATTCTTCTACTTACTCTTATTCTTCTACTTATTCTTATTCTTCTACTTATTCTTATTCTTCTACTTATTCTTATTCTTCTACTTATTCTTTTCTTCTACTTCTTTTACTTCTTATTCTTCCACTTATTATTATTATTATTATTATTATTATTATTATTATTATTATTATTATAAACTACTTGCCTAATGTACAATGCGAAGAGGCTGGCGCGGGCTGCCTCGTGGGGCTCGGCTCGGCTGGGCACCTGGCGCCCGCGCAGACCGCCACGCAGCCCTCCCTCGTGCGTTCGTGTCGGCGCGCGTGGGGGAGGGGGGCAGGAGGGGCGGTGCGCGGGCGGCGCTGGTTGCGTAGGCGACCGCAGCGCCGCGCGCGGCCGCCGCCGCCAACGCGCTCCGGACTGGGCTGCGAGGCGCGCGTGCAGCACAAAAGGAAGACGACGCGACGCACAGAAACTCAACAGCAGTTCAGCGTCAGTGATTCTGACGTCACAATTCCCCATTGCAAACTAGAGAAAGAGCAATTGCTAGAAATGTTAGTACTCCATGCACGTACTAATATTTGTAGCATCGAAACCTCATAATTTTATTAAAGTTGCTGCAATTAAATTTATGCACTCAAAGTGCATACTAATATTTGTATGCGTCGACCTCATACATTTATTAAAGTTCGCTGACAATTATATAAAACTTTCGTGTATTACTGAACATAGAACACTATTTTTTTGTTATTAAAAAGGTAGACATTTTACCTCGTGAATGGTTTTATTTATTCGCTTCATATATGTAAGTATCATTGTGAATTGTGAACAATTTTAGCACGTTGAACAAGTCACCGGATGTTTTATTGGTTAATTCCAGAATCGCACTATTGGATAATCAGAAAGGAATCAGTCCAATTAATCTGGATTATCAATGTTCTACTAGTGTAGGAATTCTGCGTGGAAAAAAAAGTAATGCATCTAAAACGGAGGTATAAAGTAAAATGAAATTACAAATAAAAACCTTATATTACTCCAAAATGTATCGCTTCGATGGGTCAACACCAGCTGATGCGTAATTTACAAAATGAAGGGTTAAATACAGTCGATTAAAAAGTTGTTTTTATCGTCTATCATTTGTAGGTCATGCTGTGTTGAAATAAACGCAGTATACAATCCATTCCAATTCAATACATAACAGATGGGGGTCACATGCTATCTCTAAATGCGTATCAATGTAAAGTGAGATATTAAACTCCTTTATTCTTTGATCATCCATCTGTTACTGGCATAATCGACATATTACTGGAACTTGTGATAAAGAAAGATGGTACTCGGCAGGGATTTGTGCCTTCCTTTACTTTAAGTTAGTGGTCTCATTTATTTAGTAATATTTAGTTTAATAAAATATTTATTTCGTTACATACTTGACTGTTTAAGTGACAAAACAATAAATACGAGGCAAATCTCCAATACATCGTGTATGAAATACGAAATATAAATATTTCTGGACAGTTATTGCAAAGTTATATTTGGTAATTTAAAGGCAATAAAAAAATCATGAAAAAAATGTATCTCCAAATTATATAAAAGGGCACACAAGGAAATGTAAAGTCTTAGGTATAAATACTGTTATTGCAAGTGTCGTTTCAAGATCTCTTACCAAAGTTGAAAGCGCATTTTCGGGGAGGAGAAATCTGGACTTACAACGATTTATTTTAAACGAAACACGATACACAAATTCCCCTCCAGGCTGAAGTGGTGCCTTGGCTTCGCTTGGGCCCAAGGTCACTTTTCCACGCAGGACTCGCAATGTGCCTTGGCAGTCACGGGAGCGGGTTAGGCGACGCTAAATAGTGGAGAAGAGACTTCTGCTTGCGGCCTGCAGCAGACCGCGGACGGAAGCGATTACCCTCAGCTTCATGTACCTGGCGGCATGTAGCATACTACCCAGTATGGTGGGCAGTCGTGCGTTGGTGAAGGAGGATATGAGTGACAGGAAAGGTGGTTTGCTGTGGCCAATTTGTGTGTCGTGCAGTTGTCTTCTGTGGAGACAGATATCAGAAAATATCAACTTTATTATTATTATTATTATTATTATTTATTTATTTATTTATTTATTTATTTATTTATTTATTTATTTATTTGCGTATCGGCCGTATCTGACCACGCAATACGTTCTCTTCCGTGGCCCAGTCAGTTCTACCCTGGAGAGAGATTCACGTGTGTAATGATGGAGATCAGCTTATCGGCTGTATTACTTCATAAGACAAGGTTATTAAGGCTTGCATTATGAATTATGAGATGAGAGGATGATACGACCATGCCTACGCAGGGTCGAACTTACAGCCTTCTCGGTGCAGACGACGGCTACCGAACTTCCTACGCCACGAGGCCGTACATTATTATTATTATTATTATTATTATTATTATTATTATTATTATTATTATTATTATTATTATAAGAATGGTTGAACAATTCCTGTTGATCCTGTTTTATATAGTAGAAAGATGGATCTTTTTTAAACTATTGGACCAAATAGGATCAATCAATAATTCCTGATTTCTGTATTGATTGATCCTATTTGGTCCAATAGTTTAAAAAGATCCATCTTTCTACTATATTATTGTTATTTTTATTGTTATTATTATTATTATTATTATTATTATTATTATTATTATTATTATTATTATTTTTTTTAATTAATGGGATGTTGATTATACCGATCAGAAGTCTTTTGCCCCTCAGTTGAACCCTTCGTCATCATTGCGCCCTACAGAATTTCTTGGCCACGTTGTGATCGGTGAAAACGATCCTTGTGGGGAAGTTGAGAGGTAATGTGATGCGGGGGTGTGAAACCGTCCGAGCCACCTGACCGACTTGCTTGGTCGTGGGCCGTCGTAAGCAAGTTGTGGCCGCGCGGGGCCCGAGGGAGCCGTCGCCTCTCCTTGCAGTTGAGCGCCACTGCCTGCCTGTCTGCCGCCTGCGCGCAACTTGCGTTGCCGGAGCTGCACGGGGCGGGGCAGGGTGAAGTTGGTGGAGGTGGGGCCCGTTGGGTTGGGCGGGGGGGGGTTGGGTTGCCGGAGCTGACGCGGCCGGAGTTGGGCGGGGAGGTGCAGAGCGGAGCTGGGCGGGGCGTAGAGCAGAGCTGGACGGGGCTAAACGGGCTGGGCGGGGCGGGGCAGATCGGAGCTGGGCGGGGCGGGGCGGTACAGAATGGAAATGGGTGGAGCGGTGCAGAGCGGGGCTGGGCGGGGCGGGCGGAGTGGGCGGGGCGGGCAGAACGGCCGGGGGGGGCGGGACGCGCACCCGGCCGGGTGGGGTGAGGCGCCATGTGTGGGGTGGGGCGCGAGCGCCGAGCATCTGCCTGCGATGCGCGCTATCCCCCCTCCCTCCGTCCCTGAGGGCGCGTTTGCCGCGCCGAAACTGGATTACAATCGGTTGGCGCGGGAACTACTTCGTGTTTAGTTGGCCCTGCGGGTCTTCCGTTTCAATACATTACGGCCGTGGCGAATCCAGGTGGTTGGCGGGGGGTGGGGGGTTGCAGTTGTTCTGGAGACGAAGCCAGGCGAGCATCTTGTGAGGGCGCAGTACGCTAGTAGTTGAATTTTAAGAATTACACTGATCCGGCAAGTTTTTGTTGATCCGTGTTCTTTGAACTGCCAGTAAAGTGAGCCTAACAAAGTCCTCGAAATTACTCCAACATTTACGTGCCATTTGTGTCCTTTCGGTCGTTAATTTGTTGCCAAAAAAGAGAAAATGTTTTACTCTAAAATGAATACCGGAAATGCGAAAGTTTACTCATTTGTCGCCAGCGCAGATTGGAGAGGGCTGAAGAGCGCCTGCGTATATTTGGCCGGGCATGAACCGGAAGCTTCGGATGTGACATATGAGCGTTGTTTGGAGACGTACGTGTGGGGGAGACGGTTTGCAAGTTCTGCTATTAGAGTCGCTGGGGTGCGCTGTGTGGCCGGCTGGTGTGGTCGCTTGCGCCTATTTAGCGGTTCAATCGGCTCGTGGACGCATTAGTACTTTCTGTATATGGTCCATTTTGTCCGTGATTACCTGATGAAACACATTCAGGTATGTGGTAGAACGAGAGTGGCTGCGTGGAACATTTTGTATTGACCTCGATACAACAAATGAGCAAAATGTTCAATTTCTGGTATTTGTTCAGGAGCAACGAATTAAAATTTTATCCTCAACAAATTAGTGACCAAAAGGCGGCGAAAATGTTTGAGTGATTTCGAGGTCTTCTTTGTGCTAACTTTATGGACAGTTTAATGTCAAGTATTGAATATAACCCCCTACTTCGAACGAAAGTGACTAATTTAATACAGATTTTGATGTTTTTGCAGGCACAGGTTCCTTAATCTGTCTCACAGCAGATAAAAAATGTGTAATTTTGTAGGAAATGTAGGAATATTATCCTTTGTTCCGTAGACGTAATGCATTTTTTATGATTATTTTATAATTAAAAATCTAGGTTAGACCCGTTTTGAGTGTGTCTCGAGATACACATCGTTTGTTTTACCAATAAAATTCCACCGGTTCTTACTGTAAATTTATTTCACAAATTTTTTACTAGAGAACACAATCATTAAAGCGAGTCTTCGTACTAAAAAAAAGCATTCTCAAGATCAGTTTTCATCGCAGGTATATCTTTCATAGTACCTCTTTTGACCTACCGCCAAGCAATGAATTGTAGATGTATTTACGTACAACTAAGTGTAGGAAAATTGGAATTTTCTTTTATTGTGTTCATCAATGGAAGCTTCTGAATGTCTTTACGTCTTACTTCATAATTTGTCTGGTGCATATGTGTCGTTAACTATCTTTCTCAGTATTTACAATAAATTCTTCTTTTAATTTTCTGCAGTTTGCTTCTTTAATTACGCTAATTTATTTTTACACAGTTCACAACTTCGTCGCACTCCATTATTTTTCATGGTTTGAGCTTAACTGCGTGAATTCCAGGCGTCTTTCGCTTAACGATGTTGGCAGGCTTGGCGCAGGCGTCAGATCGCCCGACGAACCACGGCAGAACTGTTTTGGTTTTGCCTCCTGGCGAGCTGGGGATAATTTTGCATATTTTAGCTGCGTGGCCACCTTGGTAATTACACCCGCGGTCTCCTCTCGCGTTTAAAGAGAATTTTAAACGAAGGAATGCATAACACCCTAGTTATTGCTTCTTTGCTTTGAGCTGCTGTTGATGTTTTTTTTTCTCTCAAGAGTATTAGTTGAATCTTTCCGTTCCCCCTCTCCAAGCCTCAAGTAGGTCTACCTTTATCAACTTACTATTTAAAATTAATTTTGAAAATACATGCTCATCGCGAAGATATAGGTACATCTTTTAAATTTTATCTTGTTGAATTTAAGAGACTTCATGTAGGAATGGAATCTTAAATTATCTGTGTAGGACGTAAAAACTTATTCCAATTTGGCGCGGTGGTTTGTAGTTTTGTCTATTCCAGGAGTTTTTGGAGCAGTCCAAAACCTTCCACGAGAGAGAGCACGGGCTCATGTGTCCAAACGGCCTCACAGCGATGACCGAATCTTCAACTTCTCTCGTCCATTACAAGAAGCAATGAACCCATGACCTTTTGTAATGTCTGTAAAATGTTTTGCGAGGCTATGAGTGTAAGCAAACGCGTGCATGCACAGAGTTGTGTGTGGAGTGCTAAAGCCCAACTGCACATGCCCGCGTTTGTTAAAACTCCGAAAACGTTCGTCAAAAAAGGAAGCGTGTAATTCGGGTCTGAGAAAGTACTCGTGATTAAAAATTAGATATTAAAGATTGAAAGATAGCGCGTGGGGCTGTGCACGTCGCGCTTGAATGGGGCCCTCGTGCCTCGGAAAACCCGCGCGAACGCCGCGGAGGAGGCGCGTCGCGCGTTAATTGGGCGCCTGATCGCCTCATTACGCGGAGGGCGCCGCGCGCGCGCGTGCTCGCGGAGCGGCCGGGGCGGGGGTAATGAGGCCGCAGCCAGCAACTGGTATTCGCCAGCGATTAGCGAGCGGGGCGGGCGCTGGCGGAGAGGGTGTGAGCGAAGCGACTCAACGCGGCCCGACTCAACGCGGCCCGACTCAACGCGGCCCGACTCAACGCGGCCCGACTCAACGCGGCCCGACTCAACGCGGCCCGACTCAACGCGGCCCGACTCAACGCGGCCCGACTCAACGCGACTCGGCTGAACGCGACTCGACTGAACGCGACTCGACTGAACGCGACTCGACTGAACGCGACTCGACTGAACGCGACTCGACTGAACGCGACTCGACTGAACGCGACTCGACTGAACGCGACTGGGGAAACTGAACGCGACTCGACTGAACGCGACTCGACTGAACGCGACTCGACTGAACGCGACTCGACTGAACGCGACTCGACTGAACGCGACTCGACTGAACGCGACTCGACTGAACGCGACTCGACTGAACGCGACTCGACTGAACGCGACTCGACTGAACGCGACTCGACTGAACGCGACTCGACTGAACGCGACTCGACTGAACGCGACTCGACTGAACGCGACTCGACTGAACGCGACTCGACTGAACGCGACTCGACTGAACGCGACTCGACTGAACGCGACTCGACTGAACGCGACTCGACTGAACGCGACTCGACTGAACGCGACTCGACTGAACGCGACTCGACTGAACGCGACTCGACTGAACGCGACTCGACTGAACGCGACTCGACGGAACGCGACTCGACTGAACGCGACTCGACTGAACGCGACTCGACTGAACGCGACTCGACTGAACGCGACTCGACTGAACGCGACTCGACTGAACGCGACTCGACTGAACGCGACTCGACTGAACGCGACTCGACTGAACGCGACTCGACTGAACGCGACTCGACTGAACGCGACTCGACTGAACGCGACTCGACTGAACGCGACTCGACTGAACGCGACTCGACTGAACGCGACTCGACTGAACGCGACTCGACTGAACGCGACTCGACTGAACGCGACTCGACTGAACGCGACTCGACTGAACGCGACTCGACTGAACGCGACTCGACTGAACGCGACTCGACTGAACGCGACTCGACTGAACGCGACTCGACTGAACGCGACTCGACTGAACGCGACTCGACTGAACGCGACTCGACTGAACGCGACTCGACTGAACGCGACTCGACTGAACGCGACTCGACGGCGCGCTGGCGACCGAGTGGCGACCGACTCAACGCGGCCGCACTGAACGCGACTCGACTCAACGCGGCCCCACTGAACGCGACTCGACTAAACGCGGCCCCACTCGACGCGACTCGACGCGACGCAACATCAACGGTCGATTTCGCGGCGCAAGTGGCCGAACACTTGCTTGTTCGCGTACCTTCTTTTGGTTCTGGTCTCCTTGCTCGTGTCTTCTTATGCTCTTTTGGGCGTTATTAGGGTATTGCCTCTGCCCTGGTCCTATAGTTGCCTGGTTTTTGGAACTAAAATTTAGTAATCTTTATTGTAATTTACTGCTTTTTTCATTTGGTTCACACACACACACACACACACACTCTTGATGTTTTCACTTTTTTTCTATATTGATAATATCAATATTTCCTTTTAGAATTTCACCAGGACAAATACTCGATCTTCTTGATACGAAATGTTCCTGGAAGCAAATTCCCCAGATCATTCCGTCTAGTTTCTGTTATTATACCTTCGAAAAGGTCTGTGTGAGGAGTAATATGTAAACTTCTCTTTTCGCTTTGCTCCTTTCGGTAGTAGGATGGATTTCATCCCGAGAAACGAAGCTAAAGAGTGTGTATCCACCCGCCTGATTTTCTGTGATACCGCTCGTGGCACCTCTTTGGGACTTTTTTTTGAAAGTAAGCACGGTTTTCCAAGTTCGTCCTCTGCGTTACTTGTGCGGAATGCGGCTGGGTCATGCAGCGGGGTGCTGCAAGCGAAACCAGACGCCGTTTCCCAAGGGCGCTGCGGCCGGCCGCGATGATGTCAGGCCAAGCGGCCGCTTTCCGTTGTTGCGACCGGGTGACATCGCGCCGTTCCGGCAAGAGAACTGTTTAGTTTACGAGTGAAGTGATGTTTCGATTATCCGAAAGACAATAATAAGATCATTAATTATTTGGGTTTACATTGTACATTTTAGATTTTTTTCATGTAGACAAGCGAGTTCGAAGTTTGTGCATGGACAAAAATATGCTCCCACTTTTTACTGAAACAAAGAAGTGAGAGTTGTTTACTGCCAATTTTCAAGTTCAATCTTCGCATTGGTCTGGTTCTTCGGTACTTCTGCAACTTCAGTTAAACACCGTATCCCCCTCCATTACAGATACACACACACATACATACACATACATGCACACGTACACATACATGCACACGTACACATACATGCACACGTACACATGCACATACATGCACACGTACACGTACGTGCACACGTACACATACGTGCACACGTACACATACGTGCACACGTACACATCGTGCACACGTACACATACGTGCACACGAGCAACGTTTACTCACTTTTTGTTACGTAAAAGAGAAATCATAGTTACTATAGTACACGGATTTTTTTTTGTTTGGAACATGATTCTCAGTTCAGTTAAGTAACACCTAAAAGAATCCAGTTCCTTACGAAAATACAAATCAGGATCCAGATGTTTAATAAAGTGGCATTTGCATCTATTTCAGCGCCTGCAATGAAAGGTTCGTTGTTGACCGTAGCTTGGTGGTGCGCCTTTGATGCGGTCACGAACGCGCTACTGTAGACCGGCTCCAGGTTAGATCTGAATGCGTGCCTCCCACGCGATCGCACAACCGGTGCTTAAGGGTGACGCAACGCGACCGCCTTTTTAGTTGTCGACCACGAACGTGTTCAGGTCACCGAGATTGCCGACCATAGTACCTCACGCGTGTTCATAGATACGAGGGATAATAATCTAATAGGAGCACCTAGAATTTTCTTAGAAGCAATTGTTGCACGCTGGAAACTTTCACCACAAGTGCTTTTAAAATTATTTTACTGTGAGCTACTGGTTCTGCAATTTGGACATGGTCTGGGAAATGTCATGTCGATATCTTACATAGAATATCAAAGGTGACTGTATGTTAGCGCATACTTGCAGCACGTGGTACATGTATGTAAACTCTGAACCTGTTCACGTTTAAAAAAAAAGCAACATATATTTGGAGTCATGGAATTCTTTTGAGTTTGCTACCACAGAGTAAACTTAGTTGTCAGAACTGCCAGCTCCAGTTCTTTTGGTTGATTAACCTTGTGCGTTTTGCCTGTGAAGGGTTGTTTTGAGTGGTAGTGGGAAATTATTAATGGGGCTAGTATTTAAATGAGGCGGATTGCATATTCAGCTAGTGTTTGTGGAGGGCTGGGGAGGTGTGGCTCGGACCCATTGGGGGGGGGTGCTACCTGGCCCTTAAACTGCGCCCTGTGGCACCGAACGAACCAGCCCTTTCCCTCGCCGTTCAATTCAACGTGTGGCACAGCTGCTGGACCCGTTGTGAATAGGAGCTCAAGCGAGGTTCGCCTCCCCCTTACAGTTGGGAGGTCTGGAATAATACTTTCGTTATGCGGCTTGATTAACTCCGTAGTAACTCGTGTTGAAGTGAAATTTGAAGTCGACTGAAAAAGTAACTTTCGGCGGTTTTGAATTGCGCAGATTATTTCGTTTATATATTGTAGATACATATCGTCACTTATATTTACATTTATATGCTTAAATTTGTTCAAAGAATTGCTCACCCCGACCGAAATTCGAACCCGGATTTCCTGGTATATGCCCAGATGCTCTGACTACTAAGCTACCAAGACCACAATTTTTTTGAAATTTCACAACCCAGATATATTACCCATTATGATGTATACATTTAAATGGTGATAGAGTGATGGCAATTATATTTTCATGTATCTTAAAAAATTCTTTCAAAAAACAAAATTATTTGGACTCTACACCTTTCCAATTGTGAAATATGTGCAATCTAGATGGAGAGTAGTGAATATTTCCTTTTTCAACAAGATATTTCTTTGCAATGCTACAAAGTTTGTTTAAACGCGGAAGTGAGCGTGCTTTACTACTATGACGAGTACTTAACCGTAAAATTAATTCATCTCCGTTACTAATGGAGAGGATTTGTTCACCTTAGCCAATCAAGTATGAAGCAGTACAATGACAGAGGTCGGTCTCGGATTATAATTAAATGGATTCATTTTGTTTGTTACTACTATTCATCATCAGATGCGAGGGCGTTGAGTCACGCAAGGCGTGGAAGCAATGACAAGAGGTGAACAGAGAAGGCAGGTCATGATATTTATTCTCCTCATTACTCGGTGAATGACCTTCGAGAAACGTGAATACATGTATGAACAATATGAATGACACATTGGTGTCAGATATGTCGAGGCCTCTTCAGCAATAAGATGAGCCGTGATTTTAGACATGAGAGAAAGATTTGGACAAATAATGGAATGTGGAAATTAATAATTAATTAATAGAGTTATTTGATAAAGAAAACCGAATTTCTTACAAAAATTACAAGCCATTTTCTTTCTGACAGGGAATTCAAAATTAAAACTTAAAAACTTATCATTTCATCCGGTCTATGCCGTCTACCACAAAACGCAATACTTTCTTCGGCCCTTTGACGACGTACATAGTTCATCATACGTAGAAACACACAGCTTAATTCACGCATTACGGACATAAATCGCCAGTTCCTCCCATCCAGAATGTTGACCGTTCAACTCTTTTTCATTCTTACGTACCTGTTCACTATTAACTAGAGTAGTTTTGTGTGATATAAACTCTAGAGAATTCGTGCTGTAATTAAGGAGAGGGCAAGACTGGTGGCACATGTAATTACTATTAACAGATTCTACCTCGGGTCAGAAGTTACCTGGCCCCATATTGTTTGTATACTCGGGTCCACTTTGTGACAATATTCACCTGTAAATCCTATAATAAACTGACAAAGTACAAGTAAAATAATTGAAATTGGCGTTTAATTATGTAAAATGATTGCTTTTACTGGATAATAAATTTGTGTTTCTAAAATTAATAAAACAGGAAAATAACAGAAATGAAATATTTTCAATAAAAATTATTTTTTTTGTAAATAGTAAAACATTCCAGCAGGCTTTGGGTATTGATTTTTTTTAAAGAACAGTAAAACTTGTTCAAAGCGAAACCTCAAGGGACCATAATTTTTTTCCGTATTAGAGAAGATTCCGCTTTATGCAATGTAACACTGTAAACTTTTTGATTGTCAAGACCGCGATTTATGTTCACATTAGACAGCTTTAGCGTATTTCATTTTATACAAATTCCACATTGGGCAAGTTTTACTGTTATTTTCTGTTTTTACACGAGTGTTTGATTTGCTTCGTTTGCATCGTATAACCACATCACAGTCTGAGCGTTGTAATCCTGTCTCAAACAGCAGCACCTCGAACACGGATTGCCAGCGGTGCCGGAATTTAACGCCCAGCTTTATCCCCTAAATCCGAACAGCCGGCCGACACTCTAGTTCACGCGGTATTTTAATGAAACGTTGCGTAGCCGGTCTTAAAAGTTACGAACAAAGCGGCGTAAATGTTTCCATTTCCATTTAAAATTAATTGTAGCAATTAACGGCAAAGCCGTCTCCGTCGTCGTCGCCGGCCGCCGTCGACGGAGGCGAAAGTTGCCGGCGGCCGCCGCAGCGGGGCGCGCGCGCGCGTGTTCGCTGGCTGGCTGGCTGGCGGCGGCTGTAATTGCTAATTGTGGCAATTAGAGGGCCTCCGTTCCTGCTGCCGCCCGCCTCTAGAGCGCGTGAGGGCCGCCCGATGGGCATCGACGGTCGGGTCAAAGGTCGAGGCGACGGCGCGACGGCTGCGCGCCCCCTGGCCGGGACCTCCAAGGCGGCGGCACTTTTAGCGGGCGGAAGAATTGCACAATTAGTAATAATATAAGAAAATAATATATAATAATAATAATTATGATAATAATAATTGAAGGCAGGGTAACTGGGCTTGGTCAGTAGAAATTAAAGACATTTACATGATTTTTTTTGCATGCTTTTTCTTTTTTATTTCTACTGACCAAGATCCGTTAACCTTAAATATATCATCAGTGCTCGTTAAGAATTCGTATAATAATGGTAAATAATAATAATAATAATAATAATAATAATAATAATAATAATAATAATAATATCTTGTAAAAATTTGAACCATTTCATATCATATTTCCGACGCACCTTCGATTCGGACCGATTGAAATGAGCACGGTATCCTTCATTTCTCATTTTGTGACTTCTTTAAATGAATATATGACATCTTCCTCATTGTAGCGACTGGTAACCTCGTCTGTACTGACTTGCAGGAATTATTCGCATTTTAATTAGTACTTAGATTATTTATGACTAATCACCTAGAATCACTTGTATATTAAAATGAATAGTATTCAGTATTGTATAATAACAGGTGTAAATTAGATAACACTACGGGTACGTCCTTTCATGGAAGTCCGCGAGAAGTGCTTTGCAATTGAAAGAAAGTTTCATTGATGGATTGTCAGTCGTCCTATTCATATGAACGCCGAACGCTGACGAGTAAGGTGCTATGCCAACTATTTTCCATTTCAACCTTATATATTTCAGGCTTTTGTTTTACTTGTAATTGTTATCTTAGTGCAATTTGTTTAAATTTAAATTTTTGTGTTAATTATAACTTCATTCATACATTCATTCTTTCTAAGACACTAAATTGTTTTGGCAGGAATAACGTTGTTTGCTTTTTCATTAGCTTCTTTTGTTGGGTCCTTGCGTTCCTTCTCTTTCGGAAGGTGGGTGATGATGTATTGCGAGATGCAAGTTGATTGAGTGAAGGAATTTTGGTCTCGTGAATGGAGTTCAAACTCGCAATGAAACCGCCAACGCAAGATGTCTGCCTCGTTTACACTTACGTGTTGGCAACTCTTCAATCCGAAGTGTGAAACGTTGGATCTGTCGATGGACATTCATCCTTCCTTTCCCCGCATTGGCCGATTTCTCTCCCTCGTTCAAAGAGGACGATGGTCAATAAGCAAGCTGCATCGCTTCAGAAGTCCGGACATGAACGGTGATATTGAAGGGAGCCCTTTTAGTTCTCGCAGCGAATGGAGAGGCGTATTCAGGTGTCGTGGTCCGCGTCTATCCCCGGAGATCCATGTTGTGATACGATCGGTCGCTGTCTCGGCAACTTCGAGGCGGCTCCCGCTCTGTGGGAAAGATTTGTCGGCCATCGGCGCGTTCTCGGCTGTCTGCGGCTAATTCCGCCACAGAAACTGAAAAAGTGATCTGGGCTTTTAAAGGAAATTTTTACGCCTGGCTCTGGTAGGGATTTCGGGCAGAGGAGGGCTTTTTTTAAATCAACCAGTAATTCTCTTTGATGTGCATGTGATGGCCCGTTATCGAAATGTAGATTAAGTATGCCCTTTTTTTCCTGCGCAAATAATTTACTGGTGGATTGTATGGTCGACGAGTTGTGAAAAAACGACGGAAAATATACTATAGTCTGTTATGTTTTTTGAGCTACAGTGGAGTATTTTCCCACAGGAAATTATAAAAGTGCTCTCGTCTAAAAGGAGTTTTTCAGTATTCAAATAGAATCTCTTCTTGTTGTCATTTGAATTAAATTTCGTTCGTCACTTCCTTTAATGGAGGAAGTGTTTCTCCTCCATAAACTCCCATGTTCCACTTCGTTGTTACGTAATAGTGTTCGTGTTTATGAATATATTCAGAAATCTCAGTGAAGCTTGCTTGGGATTGTTTTTGAAATGGAAGCAATAAAGCTCACAGAGTATAACGACTGCAAACGAAATGCACTCTCAGATGTGGAGGACCGTGCCCGGGACCGGAGCAAGCGGACCATGTTGAAATTCATGTTTAATGCAGCACGACGAGCCGGTGCCCAGCGTAGTTGGGAACGTGATGTTGCTCTGGCTCCAAACAGCCGCTGTGCTACAGGTTACAGCGATCAAGCGCTGCCCGGGACAGTTTGCACGTTACCTGCCCAGGTGGGGCAGGAGGCTTTGCGTACTCCCGTTCTGAAAGTAAAATGATCAGCAATGGCTCATTAGGCCGGCAGGTTTTTGTGCTGATGAAGGTAAATGGAGGAGCCCAGATGGGCCTTGATGGAGTAATCGTTTTAAGATGGTCTTTCTCTTTCGAGGAGATGAGAACAGGGGTGAAACTCTTGGCGTTTCTTCACGATTTGTATAGTACTGATAGTGAGTTGACCGTGAATGTCAGTGAACAGGGAACGATTCGAATTCCCAGAGAAAACGCAAGTTTTTTTCTTGTGTTTCATTTGTACCTTCTTTTCAATTTCAAAGTGGACGTGCTCTTGGGTATTTTAGGTTTTGACAAAATTCATTTTCGCTCGACTGAGAAGATGTCGTTCATGGGCTGCAATACTGGCACAACTCAAAAAATCTTAATTTTGTATTGTGACAGTCATTGTATAATATGAATAGTAACTATTAGTAACAACCTTTAGAGTTAAAAAATAGGGATTTTTTAAAAAATAACCCAGTGGGTATTTTGGGTTTTATTGGGAATATTTTTTAAAAATTTAGATCATATAAAATACTTATTTTTTATAATTTGAATAGAACTATATTTAAATTCAAATATCATGTGAACTGAAATACATTCAGTCTATTTGGGTGCGACCAAGAATTAACCCCTCCCTCAGTTTGAAGATTCACTTACATAATCAATACCGGCAACAAAAATCTTTGGGTAATAAATAAAATAGTGTTATATTATTATTTGGTTAATGATGTGAAAAAGGCGTGACATTTAAAAAAATTGTTAAACAAGTTTAAATTTTACTTTGAACTAGACCTAATCGCAATTTAAAATAGTATTTTATTGGCAATTTATTTTATTTTGTACTTCATGTTTTTCAAATTCTCTTTTAAGCATTTGTTGTAATTAAATGTGGGTTTTTATGAACATTTCGATGTATAAAATTACATTTTTTATTGTGAGATAATTTAATAACTTATTAAAATATTTAAATGTTTTACAAATTTTTTTTACGTATTTTTTAAAGGCGTGGTTTTGTGCGAGAAGAGGAAAATTTAGTCTCCATAATCCGTCAGTTATCAACCTTGTGATATCTGCAATTCAACGAATAGCGGAAAAAAATCAGATACGTTTTTGTTAAAACTTACTTTATCAAGTTGTGCTGGTATTGCAGCAGAACGGTTTGTAAAAAAGAATGTGTTTTTTCCGACCCGTAAGATTGAGTTCGACAGATTGCTTCATGTACTTTGGAATCTTCAATTACCCTATGAGAAAGTTCTAAGAAAATATACTACTTTCGTATTTTATGCATTCGTTTTAATATTACTATGTCAATTTTATTATTGAACTCTGTACTGCAGCTACTATTGTTTAACATATTTATATAATGTTGTATGTTTCAGGTAATTACCGGGTGTTTGCGTTCATTCTCCAGCCATTTTCGCAGCAGACTCGGTAATGTATGATTTATTTACATTTCCGCAAAAGTCCTTTGTTGACGGTTTAGGACGGTAGTGAACCGCATTTAGTTTTCGTCATTAATTTGATTACAATTGAAAAATATATCAATATTTGAGTTGATCGTATTTTTGTCCGTATTAAAACTCGAAGAGCATTCGAAATTAGTTAGTTAAAATCTTGAATCAGCACTGTAGGGGGTACAGTTCGTCCAATAAAACACTACGGAGTTCTCATAAACTATCGTGTATCGAGAATCTCAATTTTTTGATTGATTTTTTTTCGTATTTCCGGGCACGTCAACGGCTTTGGTCATTAGTCCCGTTCGTGTAGTGCATGTTTTTCTCTTGAAATGGCGGTGATTATCCCCCCCGCTGGATGGCGAGATCCGGCGCCGACCAACTTCCTTTATTTTTTATTTTGTACTTTATCACAGCGAATCCAGTGAGGTGAAAAATTAGTTTCAGGCTTGCTTTAATAATTTCTTTAAATAGTGTAAAAACTGATCAGTGAAAAATATTTTTAAAAATATGCTCTGGAAAACCGTGAAAAGTCAAGGAAATTTGTTCCAGGAAATGAGTGACCACCCTGTTGTCCAGGTGTGTTTAGTGACCTGCCAAACGAAAGTATTCACTAAGAAGCGGTCTGTGACAGCCCGGCAGGTAGCACGCCTTGGACTCCCACGTCAGGAGCAAACCGAAGGCGGAGGTGTAAGAGCCGAAAGGGCTGGAGAAGGACGTGGTGGTGGAGCAAGTACTGCTTCAAGCTGTGTCTTATCGTGGGAAAAGTAACATATAAACGGTCTGGATTTTTATGTTTCGGGAACAAAAAGCACCATGGCATAGGGGGACTTGCATATGACCTGGAAATATCGTTGCATGAAGTCCAGTTGGGAAACATGCTAACATTTTTTTCTTTTACTTTTTTTTCAAATTTAGAAGTGCAGAATGAAGTACTTTCTATGAACGGAAGCCGCCATTGGGACTAGCAAGGCGGGAGAAACCCTCTACGTATAACGGGATGAACAAAGATGAACGCGCGTTATACATTGTGTAAAGTGGTGTCTTGAATGTGTTCTCGTTAATAAACCGAAGCCCAGGAGACGTGCGGGAACGAGTCGGGAACGGGTCTCGCAGCGCTAACGCCCAAACGGCGGCCGCGCCAACGCGCCCATTGACCGGGTCTGGTTTATGGGCCAGCGAACGAATCGTGATCGGTCGTCAGCAGCCGGGAACCGGTTCTGCATTGCCAATATCTACCTGCCGCCGTGATCGAAGCGCCGGCGGCGGCCCCGCCTTCGACCCCCGGCGCGCGCCTTTGCGAGCGAGCGGACAAATTGAAATTCGCCTCTTCACAGGGAAATGGCTGCGAAATATACAGGAGGGTAAAGGCTCCCACAGACCGACGCGAAAGATCCGCAGCGGAAATTTCGCGTCACGTGTTGCCTTATGAGCTTCTTCAGACCTTCGCGGCAGGCGAGCATCGCCGCAACGGATTGGCAGCGTTGAATCGGCGGTGAAATTTGTAACGCAGTCAGACGCGTTTCTTCCGCTGCAGCTCGAGTTTCGGTGGAAGCCCGCCCGTGTTCGGGAGTCTGCGCTCCCCTCTGGGTGGAGCGACCTTGCCAACCGTCACCAAAAGCTGACTCATTATTGACGCTCCGGTGTGAACGGTTCCGCTAATTCCGCGGCTGCGGCTAGCTCGTAACTTTTCGCGCCGCACCCGCTGCGGATCTTCCGCGCCGGTCTGTAGTATTGTAGTGGTTAACTAACTAAAGAAATTACGAAAATTACGAATCGATTGTATCTCTGTATCGAAGTTCGACGCGCGCCGGACCGGAAGAGGTGGCTTAGGGCATCAACTGATGTCACTGCAGTGCCTGTGTCCGGGAGGATCTAGGCTCCAGTCCCAACGATAGCAGCTTCTTCGACACTAGCTACATAAACGGTCGAATTCAACCGCTGTCTGGAGGAGAATTGTAGAGGCCGGCTGCTTGGATAGAGTTTTCTGTGGTTTCTCCGATCTACACCAGGCGAATGCAGGAGCAGTACCCTAACAAATGGGCCACCAATCGCACGCAATCTTTTCTTCCTTTTCCTTGCCCTATCCTCTCTCCTTACGCACACTAACATGCCCTACACTACCACATATCCCGGGAGTCCAGTCGGGAGCTTAGATTTCGTCTCGACTGGGGCGGTTCCCGCTAGTGGGGGATACCTGGTTGGGGGAACCCCAATACGGTTGGTCGGCGCCGGATCTCGCCATCCGGGGGGAAGTTCAGAGCCACCTCCGGAGCAAAAACACGCACTACACTTCCGGGACGAAGGACAAGTTGACGTGCCCGTAATCACAAACGTGCAACCATCGACGCGCGCCGGCAGTCGAAAGCGCCGGTGGGTTTGGGGGGGGGGGGCCGTGGCGCCGGGCGCCACATTCGCCGCCCGGGCCCTAGGGGGAGAAACCGCGGCGGCCGTGTGGCGCCAGCGCCTGTTCGCCGTGTTCCGCCGGCGGAGAACGCGATCGAGGTCGTTGTTAAAAATGTCTCTTTTTGCTCCTCTCCTCTCCGGGTGCCCGCCCGCCCCCACTGTCCCCCACTCCCCCCCGCCCCCACACCAACCCGCTCACCCACCCACCAGCTCGCCCGCCCGCTCACCCACCCACCAGCTCGCCCGCCCACTCGCCCACCCACCAGCTCGCCCGCTCGCCCGCCCGCTTGCTCGCCTGCTCGCCCGCCCGCTTGCTCGCCCGCTTGCTCGCCCGCCTGCTCGCCCGCCTGCTCGCCCGCCTGCTCGCCCGCCTGCTCGCCCGCCTGCTCGCCCGCCTGCTCGCCCGCCTGCTCGCCCGCCTGCTCGCCCGCCTGCTCGCCCGCCTCGCTCGCCCGCCTGCTCGCCCGCCCTGCTCGCCCCCGCCTGCTCGCCCGCCTGCTCGCCCGCCTGCTCGCCCGCCTGCTCGCCCGCCTGCTCGCCCGCCTGCTCGCCCGCCTGCTCGCCCGCCTGCCCGCCCGCCTGCCGCCCGCCTGCTCGCCCGCCTGCTCGCCCGCCTGCTCGCCCGCCTGCTCGCCCGCCTGCTCGCCCGCCTGCTCGCCCGCTCCTGCTCGCCCGCCTGCTCGCCCGCCTGCTCGCCCGCCTGCTCGCCCGCCTGCTCGCCCGCCTGCTCGCCCGCCTGCTCGCCCGCCTGCTCGCCCGCCTGCTCGCCCGCCTGCTCGCCCGCCTGCTCGCCCGCCTGCTCGCCCGCCTGCTCGCCCGCCTGCTCGCCCGCCTGCTCGCCCCCTCGCCCGCCTGCTCGCCCGCCTGCTCGCCCGCCTGCTCGCCCGCCTGCTCGCCCGCCTGCTCGCCCGCCTGCTCGCCCGCCTGCTCGCCCGCCTGCTCGCCCGCCTGCTCGCCCGCCTGCTCGCCCGCCTGCTCGCCCGCCTGCTCGCCCGCTTGCTCGCCCGCCTGCTCGCCCGCCTGCTCGCCCGCCTGCTCGCCCGCCTGCTCGCCCGCCTGCTCGCCCGCCTGCTCGCCCGCCTGCTCGCCCGCCTGCTCGCCCGCCTGCTCGCCCGCCTGCTCGCCCGCCTGCTCGCCCGCCTCGCCCGCCTGCTCGCCGCCTGCTCGCCGCCTGCTCGCCCGCCTTGCTCGCCCGCCTGCTCGCCCGCTGCTCGCCCGCTCGCCGCCTCGCCCGCGTCGCCGTTGCTCGCCCGGCTCGGAGCTGTCGTGGGTGCGCGAGAACGGGGTCAGAGGGGAACGCGTTGCACCAAATTGGTAATGGTCGGTCCGGTGGAGGGCGAGGAAAAAGTGTTTAAAAACTCGTTTTCTTATGACGTTGCTTTAATATTTTCTTGAAACCGTTCTCTCCCCATTATTGTGTCTAGATTTTGCAACTGATTCCATATTTTCAGACAGATATTGTCGTGATATTTTTGAGTAAAGGTGTTGAGAAATTGGGTATCCCTCACATCCACATGCTCTTTAATATGGACCCTGCGTCAAATTGAGCTGTATAATCCAGGACTAATCCTTCTCCCTCCTTTGCCATTGCGTTTTTAAAGGGTGATGCAGTCAATGTTCTCAGAAGATATTCCCTGTGACGTCGCGGCACGGCCGGGGACGCGTACAGTCGTGACGCACCGTGGCTGTACTCGCTGCCTTCTGTTTGATCGCATCGCTGATAAAAAATTACACGTGCGGTGCTGAACATGTCGTGTGCATTAACATCTGTGAAATCTCTCGTGTACTCCGTTGTTTGTAAATAATGGCAGCCGCTATCTCTTGCGCAGTAATGTAGTTGTTTCGCGCATTTTATAATCTGATGATACTAAATTCTCTATTAAAGCTTTAATATTTCAAATTTGAGAATTGTTAAAAGATAAGAATTTGGGCGATTTCATCATAATGGTTACAGTACTTAAATGAATTAAACTATGCGTAGAAGAAGAGATGTGTCATAGTAACTAAGTATTGGAGATGATGATTCTTAATCGGAAGCTCTACGCAAACATTATACGGTGATGCGTCTGCGTGGCAAAGTCATGCGTCATGTAAATAACGTAAGTTTTAGAGCGAGGTCGTAAGGAACTGGAAGTAGTGGCGAAATCATGTCACAGGGAAATAGAAGGGAGATCAAGGAGATATGAAGGGTTGGGTCGAAATGGAGCGGGCAAGCGAGAGGGGGGGGGGTCAAAAGAACACGGTCGCATCCAGGAGGCTGCTTTCGCTCCTGCCAACCCAGCCCCCTTCAGTCACTCGCGCTTCTCATCTGCATCCACCCCGACAACCTCTCTCACGCAAACACGTTCAAACACAGGAGCTCTGAAAACGCGGTTCCCTTGCGTATGAATGAAGACGCGCCGACGCTGGCCTTACGCCGCGGCGGGAACGATGACGCGTGTTTTGTACAGGCGGCGGAGCCAAAGGAGAGGAACTTTCCTAATTAGAGGCGGATTTAAACTATTTTGTTTTACTTGAATGTGGCGACGGAGCGCTCACGCACGCACTTCGCGTACGCATGTGCGTGGCAGTGCGTGCGAGGCGACGGACATCAAACGGCGTCGCCCTCATTTCCTTTCCAGACGCCCCCGTCCTCGCCCCGGTAATGAAAGGATTTGTTGAATGATCAAAAGGCTGACGATATGTTCACTTCCAGATTGCTCTGGGTCACTGCGTGGGGTTACGCCTCCGCGACTAACAGGAGGGAAAAGTCGCGGGAGGGGGGGGATTAATTTTTCAGGGACGGATGTTTTGGAAAGCGTGACCAAAAAGTATGTATCATGTAGAAGTCTTTAGTTTTCCGCATAAGGAAGATTTTCGACAAAATGCTGTATATAATATTTAAGGTGTTAAACTCTTCGTACTTCCGAAACAATAAAAATCTCTCGGCGAGTAACTTGCCAGATGGCTTGCTCAATGGATGCGCAGTAGTCGAGATAGGTTTTGAATGAATTGGACCAAGTAATGAAGTACCAATTATACATTGCATACTAGTTGTAAAATTGTGTGCTACGTAGAATGGAATGAGTACACATGCATCAAATAGTCGAATTTGACGTAGTACTTTATCAACTGTTATCAGACAGCAATGTTTCCATCTAATACTATAAAATATATCTGGGGAATTCTATTTGAGTGGAGTCGGAATTTTTTCGCGACATAATTCATTTCCATCTAGCGATCATAATGTAACAGGAAACTCAACGATTGGGACATCCTCTTGGCACTTGGTACAATATCTTCTAAGAACTCGTAGCAACATCGAATTATCGAAATTTGCATGTAATGCACCGTTGACTACACTGTGGAAGTTTGTACGTGTTTGCATGTGCTTTAATGTCACAGAGTGAACATTTAAATAATTTTGTGATGAAAATGGGCAATGCTGTATAGACATCTCCATTGCATTCCTACAACAGACTCTTCTGCCAATAGGTCATTTCTTGATGCAAGGGACATTCTTTCCTGCTGCATTGCCATCTCGCCTCTGTTGGCATCCGTGTCTCTGGAGCTGGAGACGCCTTTGATGTCAACGCCTCGCCTCACCCCTTCGGTTCTACTACTACGCCAAGCCTTGCACAAAACACGCGCCCAGGGCATGTATGGGCACCACGCCACACCACCTCATACCACGCTACACCACACCAGCTTCGGGAAAAGATCGCATTTAAAAAGTCAGCCCCAACTCTCTAGACCGCGGATCCGGTCCCCAAGGAATGGAGTTTTGATGCTGCCGCACAAAATTAAAAGCGTTCTTTCATTCTTCTTTGGTGCAGCCCTGGTTTACGTGCAGTGTGCTTTGTTTGCTTGCATATTGATGTGAAATTTCCGTATTTTTACTCACAACACGATGTTATTACAGGGCTGGCAATGCGACTGGCAGGAAACTCTTAGGAAAATAAACTACCTTTTTTGGGGCTACAAAATTATTGTGGAAAACACAACGAGTTCATACTGTAGGGTAAGGCAGGAGTATGCGCTGGAGGTGTTCCATGATTACGTACTTTTGACCGGACTTGTTTAAAGGAATAAGAAATATCCACATCACAGAATTTATGAAGTACGAGCTTTCTGTTTACTTTGCGGCACGTACGGGTTCGCAGAAATGGGCAGGTGTAATTACAAACATTCCTTTATTTTTCTCTCTCTGCGCAGTGGCCTCTGTTTTTGAGCTCCCAATGAGTTTTACGTCGTGTGATATATGGAGTTGCTGTTTGCCTTGCGACTGAGCTAAACAATGTTAGTGATCACGTTTCTTTCTCCATATTGCGATTTTAATGAATGAGATCCAGAAACGTCAAAAAGTGAATATGCTGGTTCCGCTTCTCTTTTGTTCAATTTTCTAGGTCGTGAACTCACATTTGTCCTCAGTCTAGTTGCTGCGATTTTTTCTTCGTATTTTTGTGTGCTTTTTTAAAATTCTATGATAAAACTTGAGAGCTGAGACTCCAACTTCACTCGTAGAAGGCTGTTGGCTGTTTCTGTTTTCTGCCTTGCGCAGGAGTTTACCTAACTGAATTTTTTTTAAAAAGATTGTGACAATGTAATAGTATAGTGTCTCCGATGCAAGTTTGTAATGTGTTAGTGTTCACTAACAAGTTCACTATTAATCGTCAATGCAGACTACTCTTCAGACGTGCACTTTCCCAGAGTGTGTGATTGACCGAAATGTGCGTTTAAAAGCGCTGCTTACACACGGAGTGCAACTGGCGCAGGGATTGCAAGTTAAAGGGGGAGGGGGATCGCAAAAAAGAAAGTGAAATAGTGTATTTTTCCTAGGTTATACCATGATTGAGCACATGATCGATTGACAATACACTGGGGGTACCGAAGTTTTAAGTAAAAATAAATGTACATTCCCAGAAGGTTTCAGTGTTGCTAGTGTTGAACTTCTAAAATATATGCCAGTCACATCACTAGGTGTTGAGGGATCCTTCTCCGCATTCAAACTGATTTTGTCTCCCAATCGTCGCAAATTTGAAATTGTGGTCTTTGAAAAGTTACTGGTAATATGGAAATATTACCGATTAATGAAAGCCATTAGGAATAAAATGTAGAAGAGTTGTAAGTATATAATTCTTGTTTTACATTAAAATGTACGGACTTGTTTTATGCGTTTAAGTTTACAAAATAATCTAGACAAAAAATACAAACTATTTTATTGTTTATGTAACTTACGGCAGTGCCTTTTTTGTCCTTTTTCTTGTCATTTTCAGTGCACACTTAAAAGACAAGTTTTTAGTGCCTGAACATCCAATGTCTACTAATAACTCAATTTCACAAAAAATGTGGGATAGTCCCTTTTTCTACTGAGCCCTTAATTTTTGAACATGGGCGTTTCGTCACCGGTGCCGGGCCGTTTCGTCGCTGCTGCCGTGCCGTTTGGTTGCCGTACCCGCTGCCGTGCCGTTT
Source organism: Teleogryllus oceanicus (assembly GCA_964035755.1). Taxonomy (NCBI): domain Eukaryota; kingdom Metazoa; phylum Arthropoda; class Insecta; order Orthoptera; family Gryllidae; genus Teleogryllus; species Teleogryllus oceanicus. Next base: position 21,564,534 of record CAXIVR010000014.1, on the reverse strand, counting down.
GGTTGCCGTACCCGCTGCCGTGCCGTTTGGTTGCCGTACCCGCTGCCGTGCCGTTTGGTTGCCGTACCCGCTGCCGTGCCGTTTGGTTGCCGTACCCGCTGCCGTGCCGTTTGGTTGCCGTACCCGCTGCCGTGCCGTTTGGTTGCCGTGCCGTGCCGTTTCGTTGGTGGCAGTGCGTCGGCGGCGCGAGGCGCCAACGACGTGTGAACACGTTCGCGGAGCCAGCCGCGCCACACGACTGCGAGTCGCGAAGGGGAGAATTGCTTTCCTTGCCGGCGGAGCGCGCTGGCGACTTCCGCTCCCGCTCGCACGTTTTGTGGCTTCCTCCCCCCAACCCAGCTCTCGCTCTTCCTATTTCTGTCGCCCCCTCCGAGGACGTCCAAGTACTTCCACCAGCGTGGACTGTTTAGGATAGGGTGTTGCTGACTGAGGCGTCGGGCTAGGAGTTACTTCAGTACGTGTTGGTGCTTGTGTTTTGGGTGTGAACTTGAATACGTAAATACAGAAGTAGACTTAATAGAAGTATATGAGCGTTATGATTTTTCTGTAACTGGAAAAGATCGTTGCATGAGATTACGAAACAACGAAAATGCTGCTGAAACGCAGTAAACTTTAAACCAAGTATGGTATTGGGTTCGTTTACGAAACGTTTCAAATTTGTTGTATTATGACATTTAAAATGCTGATACCATTTTATTATCTAGTTTATTCAGTAAACGACAGTCATTTACTGTTATACCCAACCAGTAATTCATTCTAAGTCACATTCCTCGGCAAAATTAAAAGAACACGCCAATACCTGCACACCACCTCCTAGACTTGTGTATGTAGAAGGTTACGATAATACACGGCCGTCCCACTGACAGAAACAGAGTTGCGGGGGTATAACAAGGGAAGGAAACGGCACCTCCTGCTGAATTCGACTCGCTTCCCTTGCGGTGATGAAATGAACTTTCATGTGCGCGATTGCAATGGAGTGTCATCCGCACCACTGAGCGGTTTCTTTGACGAGCCGCTTCCGGTACCGGAAAATTAGGTACGATATGTTCCATTGTGTATTATTACTTTCCCGAACTTATCTAATTTTAAGTACATTAATTTAGGAATGAGTTATTGTACGGCAACAGTGTTGCTAACCCTGGTTTAATCTTATTTCTCTCGACAGTTCCAGTATTTCACATTTTGACTATTCTCTCATGACTCATTGTATCTAAAACGGTAAAGAGCTTCGTATATTGTTCAATTCTTGGAATCCTGTTCAACAATATAGTACACATTAATTCTACGTTACATCTAAATTGGTTTCCCGTGAAACAAACGTGTCCAGATTAAAAAAGCTTCACAGTATATATTGCTTTTCTGTCTCCTTTATTTTGCAAACGGAAGCTGTACGCTGTTTCTTGACCCAGCCCCGCCCCTCCTCGCGGCCGCCTCACCCTAGCCCCGCCCAGCCCCGCTCCGTCCCCGCCCCGCTCCGCCGCCGCCCCGCTCCGCCCCCGCCCCGCTCCGCCCCCGCCCCGCTCCGCCCGTCCCCGCTCCGCTCCGTCCCCGCCCCGCTCCGTCCCCGCCCCGCTCCGTCCCCGCCCCGCTCCGTCCCCGCCCCGCTCCGTCCCCGCCCCGCTCCGTCCCCGCCCGCCCGTCCCCGCCCGCTCCGTCCCCGCCCCGCTCCGTCCCCGCCCGCTCCATCCCCGCCCCACTCCGTCCCCGCCCCGCTCCGTCCCCACATCGCTCCACCCCGTCCCCGCCTCTGTCCCACCCCCGCCGCGCGCCCGCCAGGCCCCGCGCCTGCTTCCGCCACGCTTTCGCGCCTCGTCTGTGTCGCTCCGCGTGAGTTCCATTTCCGTTATGTGCTGCAGCGCCCGGAAGAGGGGGAGGGGCGCGCCGCCGCGTCGAGCCCCCGGGAGCGAGCGCTTGCGTCGTGCGGGGCGGCTTGTCCCGATCCGCGAGTTACTCAGCAACTCTTCTCTTCTCTTCGCGAAGCCTCCTTTCCCGGAAATGACACCTCTCCCTGCAGCCCTTGAGCGAACACTGCTGCGCACGCCGCCTGGTGACGCTCGGAACACTCAGGCTTAGTCTAACTCCCAGGATCTGCATTTCCAGTATCAGCTAGGTCGAATTCAGTCGCTGTCTGGAGGAGAATTCTAGTGGCCGGCTTCTCTGATCGGGAATTTCCGTGGCTTCTCCGATCAACATCAGACGAATGCCGGAGCAGTACCCTAACAAACGGCCACGGACCGCGCGTGATCTGTCCTTCCTCTTCCTTATCCTATCCTCTCCCCTTACACACACACTTACACTAACATGCACTACACTACCACATATTCCGGGAGACCGGTCGGGAGCTTAGAGCTTGTCCCGGCTGGGGCGGTGCCCCGCTGGTGGGAGATACCTGGTTGGGAAACAACCCGTTAGCCGGCGGTAGGTCGACGCTAGATCTGTGCATCCAGCAGGGGAAGACCACCGCCACCTCCCGAGTAAAAACACGCACTACACGAACGGCAATAATGACTATTGTTGTTGACGCGCCCGGAATCACTATCAATCAATCAATCAATCCAATATGAGTTCGTAATAATGTATTTGGCATTGTGGGTTGATAGTCCGACATTGCCGGCCAGCTCTCGGTGTCCCCTATGTCTGGGCTTCGTTAATTTCCACGCTTGGGGGGGTAAGAGCGGTGTGACGGACCTGACGTATTCGGGTGTCCCAGCTTGGGTAGTGCCCTGCAGGTGGGAGATAGAGAGAGATCATTCTAAGAAGGGACCGCTTTAACAGTTTCTGATTGGCTACTGCTGGGCTGCAGATTATGCTCATGCTCTGAATTCGACAGTTTGTTCGTTAGCAGTGGTCTCACCTGCAAATGGCTTCGACACAACCTCTGTCAGTGCCTTTGTCCGACACGACTTTTATTTGTTTCCCGAGCTGTCAAACTGATCTATTCTTACAGTATACTTGGGTTGATATTATATCATTTTTGCACATCCCGCCTTATAAAATGAATCTTTTCATTCGAGAACAACCTTCTCAACGATGCTCATGACCTTAAACATGTGCTGCTACTGCTCAAACATATAACACATCACTGTTATAGAGATTCATTTTATAAGGCAGGATGTGCAAAAATTACCTGTCATCCGCCACGTTACGAAAACTCTAGTGTAATTTCTCTATAGGTGGTTGGAAAAAAACACACTATCCAACACAGGTCGGCGCCAGATCTCACCATCCAGCCACCATCTTTCGAGGAAGAACACATGAACGCCAGTTACGGGACTAATGACCTGATCAGCTGTCGCGCACGGAGTCACTAATGAATAGGGTCAAAGGCAGTAGTGCTGCTATGGGCGTGGGGGCGAGCGCGTTGGTGTCCCAAGGCCGCGACGCCATCGGGGTGATCGTGGGCGGCGGCGAAGGGGCGGTGATGTACGCGGCCGCGGCGCCGCCCCGCCCCCGCCCCGCCCCCGCTCCGCCCCGCCCCGCCCCGCCCCCCGCCCGCCCCGCCCCGCCCCCGCCCCCGCCCCGCCCCCGCCCCGCCCCCGTCGGCGAGCCCGGCGGGGGCGGTGTTTTGTAGTGGCACTAATGACAGCCTGGGTGGCATGAGCGAGTGCGTCGCATTAGTCCTTCTTTACGAGGTCCGATGTTATCGCAGCGCCGCGTGGCGTGGCGCGGCCGGGCGACGAATCGAGGCTCCCTGGAACGGAGCCACGGCCACGTACGATGGGAGTAGTGCCCTCGTGCGCAATTGATTCAAGACTGCCTTCGGACAGAGACGAACAGGGTGTTATCTGGGGTTCTTAAGTTTATTTTTATTTATTATTATTATTAATTATTATTATTATTAATTTATTATTATATTAATTTATTATTATTATTATTAATTTTTATTATTATTATTATTAATTTTTATTATTATTATTAATTTATTATTATTATTAATTTATTATTATTATTATTATTAATTTATTATTATTATTCCATAGCTGTCATTATTCTAGCTATACAATGATGTATAAAATAAACAATAAAATACTATTGAATTTATTTCATGTCTCGTTTCCTGTGAATGCTTTGTGTAAGTCTTTGAAGTAATGCTGTAGGTAGGTAACTATAGCTGAACCGCTCGCAAAAAAACCATCATGGCGGACGTACCTTTGGTAAAGTCTCGGAGGCCGCTCCCACCCTGCGGCATCTGAGATTTCCCCTCTCGGCGATAAGGAAGCGCGTAGGCGACAAGTAGAGGCGACTGCAAGACGCAGCGATCGCGCTGACCGCCACTCGTCATCACTGCCCCCGTCCTCAGAAGAAGAACTCGCACTCCCAGGAGTGTCCAAAGAAATGACAAAGTCATCAATGTGTTGGTCCTTCACATTATCTGAATTATTTTGTCGCCTCTATTTCCTACACATGCTCGCAGGATTTCTTCCATTGTTCAGAACTGTATTGTGCAAACGCTTCTTTGCAAAACATTTCCTTTTCTTTTAAGGATGCAACAATAGTTTCTGCTGCCTCGCGCCCTTTTATAAGTCTCCCAACAAGTTCTATTGGATTTAGATCTGGATGGTACGGTGGAAGACGGAGAGGGATGTGGCCATGTTCAATGATTATTTGATCAACGACCTATCGTTTTTCAGTGGATATACTTTGAATTATTTGTAATAATTGGGTTTTTGTGAATAACAGCAGCTACTGTGTGAAACACACTGTCACTGCACCAAACTCGCAGTGTTGAATTACCGCGCGACTCACGAGAGAAAGACAAGAGGGAGAGCTATGTTGAGACAAACAGCAGGCAGGCGGGGAAATATTAGGAGCTTTGGAGGGAGAGGCCACGTTCGGGCATGCGCAGTGGAAGGTTCTTTTGAGAGTGGTAGAGCAATAGTATACATTTGCAGTTCTCGTCGAAATAATTTCGTTGGAGTGGCATTTAACGAGGAAAATTATACCATGCTTTTAAATGTAATAAAGCTCTTGAAACGCTGGAAACTGCCTCGCTAGTTTTCCCCGACGGCCTAAAATTTCTTTCGGTGGCTGGTGGTGTGTGTGTGTTGTGTGTGTGTTGTGTGTGTGTTGTGTGTGTGTGTGTGTGTGTGTGTGTGTGTGTTAGTGTGTGTGTGTGTGTGTGTGTGTGTGTGTTGTGTGTGTGTGTTAGTGTGTGTGTGTGTGTTGTGTGTGTGTGTGTGTTGTGTGTGTTAGTGTGTGTGTGTGTGTAGTGTGTGTGTGTGTGTGTGTGTTAGTGTGTGTGTGTGTGTTAGTGTGTGTGTGTTTTAGTGTGTGTGTGTGTGTTGTGTGTGTGTGTGTTGTGTGTGTGTGTGTGTGTGTGTGTGTGTGTGGTGTGTGGTGTGTGGTGTGTGTGTGTGTCCAAACATCATAGCGTCTCTTTGGAGATGTGGTCGTCACAGATCGCCGGGATCTCATTTCCGTCGAGTGGATTCTTGGAAGCAACTGCGCATGCTCCGGGGGCTAATGTAAAATAACTCTGAAATGAGCGGCGGGCAGCGTGTCGCGGGCGGCGTGCCTGGGCGCGGCAGGGGGGCGGGGCGGGGTGGGGGCGTGAGTGATGCCCCGTGCCGTCGTAGGCCGGCGGCGACCTCGGCGCCTCGCTCTCTCGACAGCCGTGGAACGCCAGCTGGTTCAAACTGGCCCCGCACCAGGATGAAACGGTGAAATTCAATGTGCGCGTTCGGAATTTTGAATGATTAAATCTTGTTCAGTGGGCGTTGGAGTGCAGTACTCCAGATTCAATCATTTTTGTCTTCCTCGCGATATCGTGAAGTTACCGTTGCCCGAATCACTCGCATTTATTGATGCTTGTGGACGATATTCGTGAAGTAAAAAAAGGTGTTTTTTTCTTTTTTTGGTTTTGTATTTTTTATTTATTATTTTTATTTGTATTTTGGAATACAAGACTCTTTTAACTCTACGTTAAGTATATTTTTGAGAAAGCCTCTAATGTTTTTTTTCTGTTTCTATACTTCTGAATTGGTCGTTATTGGGCCAGTGTACGACGCGCCGTACACTTGGAGCGGAGGCATGAAGCAAAGGCTAGGCTGTGCTGTTGCTCAGCCCATCAGCTTCAGCCAATGAGCGGTATGCACCAGTTAGTGACACAATGTTAGCGGGAATTTTAAATGCAGTCGGATACCAAAATTATCGCATTGTTACAAGTTATCGAAGCAGACATACCCAGTTTTTTTTTAATATTGCATCTTTCATTCCTACTACATCTGCGTGTTATTTTTGGTTCGTCACCGTTGAAAATTGTCACTGTATTCCTCTTGAAATATTTCTCACCGGCTCTGCTCGCTTGCCAGGCCGGCGACGCCTGGCCTGACCTTCCAAACGAAGTGCCCGTGTATCGGTCACGTGGTTCGTGACGTATCTGGTTTTGTGCAGAACGAGGAAAGTGGGTGTGGCGGCCTTTTTCCTTTTCCTTGTGACGGGCGGGGCCGGGAGAGGACGAAATGGAAGAGTTCGCGCGAGATATCTGTGCGCATGACATCGCCGCCTCTATTATTTCGGTAGTATACATCTTTGATCCCGGTGAATAAGCTGATAAGTCATAAACACTTAATTTGACAGGAGAGCAATAAAAACAAGTTTAAATCAATCAAATAAGGGATTACTGATTATTAAACGAATGTGGTATTCACACAAAACTATTTTTGAGTAGGTTTTGTTTGAATATCATTAATTCCTTATTTATAGCATTATTTTAAAGTTGTTTTTGCTCCCCTGTAAAATAAAGTTTTGTTTTTTTAAACTTTTCAGCATATTCACTGAGGTCAAAGATATATCTTTTGCGTCTCTCACACGCGTACCAATCGTTATAAATTCTAAAGTAAGATAATTCCACTGAGACGTTGCGAATTGGACTTTGCCTACCAAAATATGAAAGATTTGTTTAAAAAACGCATCTAAATATTAATCTGAAATGCAACCCGCAACACGGCTACCTATATCGTTAAATAACTCCTGAACGAAGCGTTTTAGGGCCTTGAAATCTAAAATTTTGTGTCCGAAGGCCTCGAAGAAACGTTCCTCACACCGTAATCAATAGGATGAGATCATCTTGAACATTCTGTTACATTTTGCTGTTCGCGCTTCTGATTCTACCCCACCTGTTTCAGAGACTGTAGTATCTGTAACTATCAGTGAAAGTAAACTAATGACTATTCTACGCGACTGAATTACGCGGTTCCACTCTGATATGTAATAACGTTAAATAAGAATAGTTTGTATTAACAAGGTTTATTTCAATTCCAAGAAGACATAGAACAAGTGACGGAAGATAACAAAGTCTTGAAGAAAAATATAAATTACAGGCTTAATATGGAAAAATAGGGAAGAGGATGGTGTGTAACATGCGAGAAATCTTGCACGGGGACTCTAGTCTGTTTCCAGCGCGAGCGAGAAACTCGCAAAGGAACACATACTTAGCGTTGTTGAGAAAACATCACGTGTCGCAATACAAGCTAGGGTTTGTAATGTTAAGAATTTGTTGTGTCTGTATTAGTAATTTGTTTCATTGTGTTTTGTTTTGTTTGTGTGCGTGTGTGCTTTCTGACGCGAAATGTTGTATGTATGTATGTATGTATTTCTTTGTGGCGAGGCTACCTGTCGAAAAGCTGTGTTTTGTCGAGGTTTTGGAGATGGCAGTCGGTGTAACTGACTCCCTCAATGACAACTGAGAGCACTGATGTTTCGTGGGGACTACACATTGTATACTGTGTACTTGCTACTGAATGTGCTTCTTATTCTCTTCTCCATTTCTCTTTGCTCTTAATTCTTTCCTTTATCTCGCCATCGACTTGTACACGTGACTATTAGTGTGTATAGGTATTGAGACACAGAATGTATTTCGAGGCGTATGTCTAACACATTTGTGAATTATTCAGTAACAGACAAAACCCTCTTCTGGGAATGTCAGTTCCTAATATGTCCATTTCGGATGGAATGTCGTGATATCGAGTATTGTATGCAGTATCAAGGCGATAATGTTTTAGTAAACGAAAATAGGCTTCTTGGAAATAACCCATTTCAAAACAAAAGCAAATAATGCACTAGGAACACTTTCATAATTTATCAAATGACAGTGGACTTAAGTGGCTTATTTCTGGAATGAGAATCACGGCTCGGCTATCACTATTTTAAAACGCTTTCAGGAAATCGCCGCTGTGTTCCCAAACGCACCTTGACGAAGCATTGATTCTGAATCGTTGAAGAAGGTCCTATTCTTACTCCTCTAAATGCTACTTCGCTGTTCTCAAAAGGACTGGAATTGTTGTCGTTATCGTTATTATTATTGTTATTGATATTATTATTGTTATTGATATTATTATTGTTATTGATATTATTATTGTTATTTCTGTTATTATTGATATTGTTATTATAGAAACGATGCAGTTTTCGGTTAACTTACTTGAATCCGATAAATCAGAAATGTGGTGTGATCATTCTCAATCGCTTGTCTAGGTTTTCTGGCCCGGATTAATGTCTTCAGTGGCCCAAAGCATGACCAAACTGTATGGCATGACAAATTCTTAAAAACATGACAAATATAAACAATTCTGAAGATTCTGCCATGTTCACCTGTGTTCGAAGTTTTCTGTGGACTGGCGCGAAAACATTAATTTGCGCTACTTACGAATGTAAACTTAACCAAAATGTTTCTTCTTCCATCGGATAAACGAAACGTGTTGGAGTCGGGCTACGCCTTCTCAGGAAATGAAAGTGAAAGTGAAAGGTATTAGCTGGGAAACGAGGGGAGGGGAAAATGCGCGGATGCAGTCGGGCTTGCTCTCAAGAAAGAAAAGGAAAAGTTGGGCAAGTCGAGATGCAGTTCTCAGAAAACGAGAAGCGAAACGGGATTTACTTGGAACCGAGGGGGAGGGGAAACTGGCAGCCGCATGCAGTCGGGCTATGCCTTCTCAAGAAACGAAAGTTGAAAGGGGTTTAGCTGGAAAGCGGGGGTGAAGAAGCTCCGTGAGATGCAGTCGGGCTACGTCTTCTCAGGGAACAAGAAGCGAAAGAAAATTCGCTGGGAAGCGAGACCGATGGAAAACTGGCAGCCGCATGCAGTCGGGTTATCCTCCTAAAAAAAAGAAAGGTTGGGGGAAGGGGAATTCGCTACGAAGCTCGGGCGAGGGAAAACTGCTGGATGCAGTCGGGCGATCTCGTGCGCGCCTTCCCCTTCGCTGGTGCCTGCGCGCCCCGTGCGCCCCTCCCCGCGCCGCGTCATCATATTTCCGTCACTGCCACGCCCATCTCTGGCGCGATCTCCGCTCCCCGACGCGTCGCGACAGCTCCACACTCGCTCTGGAGGACCCTCCCCCCGTCCCGCCCGCCCGCCGCGCTCAACAAAACAAACGCCGCGTCGACAAAGCGAACAATTTACGGCGCCCCGCCCCTCCCCGCCGCGCGCAGAGGGCTCTCTTAGGCCCTTCGCCTAATTGGCCTCCCCCCGCGGCCGCCAGGCGCTGCTGGCACCTGGGCGAGGCGACGGCGATGGCGACGGCTCTATCCCGCGAGGCAAACCGGCGAGCGCGCACTCGCTGCCGTTGCATTCCGCCGGGAGATCTACCACAATAGAATATATAAAATGGTTTTTTAAAAAGTGCCGTGCACGCTGCTCCAGGACAACAAAATAAAATTGTCTTTTTTTATTTATTTTTTACGTCAAAAACCGTTAAAAACTGTGTGAGGTGCTGTCGGGAGAAGTGAATTCCGTGCACGTTTTCAAAATTTTGTGATCCCTACCCTAAGCCCTATACTAATTGACTTTTGAATACAAAAAAATGAGCGGTTTTTGCAAAGATTATTAACAAAAGTGTTCTCTCCGACGTAATAAAATCTATTTCCAGGGGTAAATCAGCAATAAATTTGAGCTCTTATTCCTCATGTCCTTCCTCAAGTAATACTTCCTGCCGCAACGACATGGAGAACGATAGCTGGAATAACTATTTCCCACTGATTTCTAGAAGACGTGTACAGATAATGAAGTTACATTTATGTCCAGAACCAAAACAAGGGGTCATTTCAGCATTTACTCACAGGATCACGGTAACTGGACGAAAAGCTTGATCGAGATGGGGGTCATTGACCCAGAAGCTGCGATACAATACTTGTTACATTTTGTTTAGAATTATACAGTCCAATGGTAAATAATACATTAAATATCACTGTTAAAATTATTGTTACTTTCTTTTTAATGCTGAATATAGTCTCTAATTGTATAGAAACAGTTATGAGCAGAAACGTGTAGCTCTCGTGTAGCACTGCAACAATTTCAAGTTTTATAACAAAAATAGTCTTCAGGAATACTGCAATACCACCAGTAAAGTATGCATACCGAAGAATAGATCTTTATGTAACAACACTACAAAAAAGTTGCTGTCCAAAACGCTACTCGTGAACAGCAAATGTGAAATAGGGGCAATTTCGTACTTAGTGCTTACGAGGAGGAGGCTAAGACGTACGCTCGGTTTGAGAATAGAAGTCGTGCTCTGTGTTAACAAGCGTGTTTGTGTTATTTGTGTGATTCTGTTTTATTTGTGTGCTTTTTCTAATTTTCTGTCCCTTCTTTTATCCGTATTTCCTTCTTCCTTGTCAATATTCGTTGTTGGCGACCCGTAGTTCTTCAGAGGGCTTGTTCAGCCTTCTCCTGTCCTCTGATCATCCTTACACTCCTCCCATTTGCCTCCTGCGGTGGCCCTTTCCCTCGTCGAGTACCTTACAAATACCTTCGTGGCGGCGGCGGATCTGTAGGTACCTCGTCCCTTGGGGCTTTAGGCACATTCAAGTGCAAGGCTCTTTGTCCTTTGTCCCGCCCGAAAGGGACAGCAGAGGTAGCTGTCCGTTTGGAAGCGGGGAGGGGATGAGTTCCGTTGTTGGGGGAGTTCATGTTACAACCCGTCCAGGTGAAGGCTAAGAATTTGTCGTTTATGAGGGAAATGTTGTGCTTCTAAGAAACCCCAAGGAAGCCTCGTAGTTCTAGATGTCTAAATTGAACTTTCGCAGGTCGGGCGTCGATTGCTTGAACTTCCAGGAGGTGATGTGTCCAGAGTTGGAATAAGGAGGTGCCAGGTGTTGTGTAAAACACTTCACATTCTTGAGTGTCGGGTGTTAACTGTGGGCGTCGGGGATGTCAAAGGCGAGGCTTCTTGGAAACGGTTTCTGTCCAATAGTCGCGATGCAAGTTGCCCCACAACGGATGTTCATTTTTTGTCCGGTGTAGAGAAACAGTTCAAATTGGTTGGAATTGGTGTGGAAACATGGTTTGCTTCCAATTTTAAACAATGTTTGCGGTGTAGGAAGAAGCTTTTGGAATATGATTTTATTCACTTTATCCGTTTTGGAAGTCTGCAAAGACTGGTAGACTTTCCTTTTGACGTGGAGGTATTGTTGGGTTATATACTTCGCAGGTTCGACTTGAAATGGTGTACAAGTAGTAGTGTAACCACTACTACAATTCTACTCTGTAGAATAACGACCTCGTATGCTTCCATTCCAAGGAGGTGGTATGTCGAGAAGGAAGAGGATGACAAAGCAACGACGTCGATAAATGTGGAGAAAGAATGAAATGAAAGAGAAGATAACACAAAATATTCAATGTTAAAAGGATGGAAGGGAATGCGGAGTTGGTTTACAGAAGAAGGGAATTGGAAGGAGAGGGATAAGCGAGAGTCAATAGTGAAATTAGGAATATGAAGTGAATAGCAACTCAGCTTCTGAGAGCAAGGATAATTCATAATAAAAACTTGAACATGCAGCAATGGAGGGCGAACAAGACAAACCAGGGTTAGAGAGTTGAAGGTAAAGGTACGAGTAGAACGTACTGACGTCGGACCATCTCTGACAAGCAGGGTTAGCTAATTTTTCCCGTGCTTCCCAAAAACCATTTGGGTTTAAATTAATTGTTAAAACCTACAAACCCCCATCAAAGTAAATGAATATTTCAATGAATTTTTAATTATTTTAAATAAAATAACAAAACTTAATTGTTAATAAAATACAAATTTTGTGTATAGAATTTTATTTAAATCTCAAATCTAATCGCAACAAACTAATGCAATCAAGTACCAAAAATTCAGAATTGTAAAATAAAGAAAACTGACCATAAAATACCAACTTTATTTCCTAATATTGACAACTCCAATTTCGTCATCACCTATACAAACAAGGCAAAACATATACAAAATAAACCTAGAGAAAAATGGAAACTTGTTTTGCAACATTTTATGCGTTTGTTACTTTATTTTGTATTTCCGATCAACTGTTCGATTGATAAAAATCAGTGCTTTATGAGAACTAAATTTCAAAACTTATGCTCTCCCAAGAAAACAAAAACGAAACGCACGTAAACCAAAAAATACTTGGTGGGTGGAGCTAAAGAAACCACTAATTTTTCCAACGCTGCTGCCAAGGCATGTCGTTCTGCTATGCCAGGGTACGACGAGGGCCGAGTCGCGGTACGGCAGGAAAGGTAGGGTGGAGTAGGGCCGGGTAGGTTAGAGTAGGATAGGGTAAAGTAAGGTAGGGTAGGGTAAAGTAGGGTAGGGTAAAGTAGGGTAGGGTAGGGTAGGGTAAAGTTGGGTAGAGTAGGGCCGGGCAGGGCCGGGTAGGACCGTGAGGGCAGTGTTGGGTGGGGGAGGGCCGGGCAGGGCAGAGTGGCGTCAAGACGAGTGTCCCCGGGGGCGGCGTCAGGTGCACGCGGGTAAATGTCGCCTTAGCCGCCGCCTGCGCCCCGCGTCCCTCGAGGCGCCGCGAGGCCACTGAATAAAGCAGGCACCGCGCCGCGCCACCTTCACCCCTCCCCTACCACGCTTTTCCGGCGGCGGCCGCGATTGCCCCCGGCCCCTCCCACTCCCACTCCTCTCGGTTCTCTCCCTGGATGTAGGACGAGTGGAACGATGTACGAGTTACTAATCCATTCGGGAAACAAACCTTTTTGAAAGACCTGAAAATTGTATTCCATTGAACCCACCGTTACGACCACAGTAGAACCGAATAGTCAGTAGAATCTGCTGCACATATCCCTCGTAGGTTTGATTGATTTTTTTTCGTGTTTCCGGGCGCGTAAACTGCTTTGGTCATTAGTCCCGTGAGTGTAGTACATGTTTTTTTCTCGGGAGATGGCTGTGATCTTCCACCGCTGGATGTCGCGATCTGGCGCCAGTGGGGTGTACCCCAAACCAGCACTCTCCCACCAGTGGGGCACCGCCCCAGCCGGGACAAGCTCTATGCTCCCGATCGGTCTCTCGGAATATGTGGTAGTGTAGTGCATGTTAGTATAAGTGTGTAAGGGGAAAGGAATCGACAACGAAGCGGAAAATAAAGATCGCGCGCGATCCGTGGCCCGTTTGGTAGGGTATTGCTCCGGCATTCGCTTTGTGTTCGGAGAAACCACGGAAAACTACCGATCAGAGCAGCCGACAGCTAGAATTTTCCTCCAGACAGCGACTGAATTCGACCTAACTGAAAAGCTAGTGTCGAAAATCCTGCCGCCGTCAGGACTCGAACTTAGGGCCTCCCGGTCAGAGGCGCTGCTGTATCCCTCTTGGAATCCATACTACTGAAGAAATATTAATAATTCACAATATGCCCTACAATGTTTCTAGTGCTATGTGAACGTAGTTCCCCTGACATAAGAAAATAAGTAGAATCGAATTCATCGTGTCTGGGCCTTCTCACTCAACGTGAAGGGGCGTCGACTGTGGTGGTTCCGCGTGCAAGGCAGCTTTTCGAGCAGCTCCAAAGAACCTCACGAACCGCAAGAACTCGTGGCGGTCGCGGAGCGGCGGTCGGCGGGCGGTGCCGGCGGGCGGGCGGGCCTGCCTGGGAGACGCGCCCACAGGGGGCTGTAAAACCCCAGTAAACCTCCCGGAGAATTGCGACCTTCCACACAATGACACCGCCGGGCCGCCTGCTCCCCCGAGTCCCCGGCTCACCGTGCAGTCGGCTCGGCTTCAGAAAACACTCGTTCCTCTTTCCCTGCAAGAGCGCAACAAGAATCTGGACTGTAAACTTCTGTTTCGTTTTTCTTTTTTCTTCGTTTCGGACATGTTTATTTGGCGAACACTGTATTTAAATCAGTTAAGCACAATTTTCTGACCATTTGATGTAGGAAATGAAAATACATCGCATTCTACCTTGAACTACAGCAATAATAGAGCTGTAGTGTGGTATTGGAGATGTAGTGGTATTGGAGATGTAGTGGTATTGGAGATGTAGTGGTATTAGAGCTGTAGTGGTATTAGAGCTGTAGTGGTATTAGAGCTGTAGTCGTATTTTCTGCATCAGCCGCCGCCTGGGCCTCCCCCTTCCCCCTCCTTGCCCCGTCCCCCCCCTCCCTGGCCCGTCACCCTCCTTGCCCCGCCCTCTTGTGTCCTTCCGCCTTTCCCTCTCCGCTCAGCCCCTCCTCGCCTAGTTGCCCCCTTCCCCATCTCACCCCATCTCCGCCCCTCCTCACTCCCACCAGCCCACTCCTTGTCTCGACCCCCCCTCCTTACCACTTCCTCCCCCTCCCCTCCCCTCCTCGCACCGCCACGCTTAGGCCTCATTGACAATGCAAACGTAAACGCAACGTAATGCCGTAAACTTAGCAGTAAAATTTACACGTAAAAACAAGCAATAACGATGACGAACATAAGCTGGAACATAGGTGTCGCCTGAACCAATCAGATTTGAACGTATTGAAGCTTGATGGATTGTCGATTCGTTTCTAGCATGGTGGAAAGTTCTTTTCACCACGGTTTCATCATGTTTTCATCCATTTTTCCCATCGATTTGTCTTCGAACATATTGGTGCTCGTGTTTCCTTTATTTTATAAACAAGGAATCTCTTGTACCAAATGCATGTGTAATTCGTTGAACGTAATTATTTATTCGCCTTGTCAAGTAAGTTAAAGTCGCAAGAAGAATGGCCAATTGCTTGTTTCTTTCATACTGTTGTCTGATTGGTCTTCGGTAGAATTCCGACGTAAACTTAACGAAAAAGCTTGGAGCTTGTGAACTCTTCAAGTTTACGGCTTTACGTCTACGGTTACGTCAAGGCATTCTGAATGGTCTCGCTTAATAACTCATTTCTAGGATTAGCAGCTACGTTACGTTTACGTATGAGTTGTCAATGAGGCTTTATCGTCGTTCGCAGTGAGGGAGCTCCGCGAGAATCGGTTCTCGGAGAGCAGACCGAATCGGTGACACCAGTGTCCATTCCATTTTTGTATCGTGTTTGCTCCAGGAGCCAAATCGATTAGTGATTTACCACCCTTGCACGCATTTCAAAGAAACAATTTCGTCTTACTATTGATTTGTAACATTACCGACTACTAGATGGGGAGCGGAGAATAAGGGAAATCTTTCCGATAGCACGCCTGCAATAATGAATCAACATTCCTTCAGTAACCCGACTGGTTTCTTTCAGAGCATTTGCCTGATGGTTTGTAGACACTTTTGACTTAAGATTGTGTGGTTTGTAGTGTTCTACCAATCTCTCGACTTCTCCCATCCCCGCCTTCAGCTTTCGCCCCTGAGCACCTGGATCTTGTTCCAAGGGGGCTCTCCCACCCCTTGTGACTGCCCTCTGACTGTCTGACTGCTCTCCCTTGTTCAGGATCCCGGGTCGGATTTCCACCGTCGGTTGTCGGCGCTGTTGTGTTGGTAGGGCCGGGTGAGGTGCCCCTGTTCTTGACAGTGCAGGGACGAAGCATTCCATTGCGATGTTTTCCGAATCCCAATCATTGTGAAAATAGTCGGTATGTTGGGTCATAACGGCATCATCGTTTAAAAATACGGCGACATTTTTATGGAATGGAAAATGTGGATGGAATGTGAAAATGTTCGTTTAAGTAACTTCGGTCAACAAAGCTATCTCGACACGTCGAGGAAATTTCTGTGGAAGGTAAATGTTTTTCGGTATATCATGTTTATGTATGGCTACCTCAAAGTGAATAACAATCTACCTGGTGAGGCGGTGGAGTTCGTTGCGTGTGCTGTAACTCCCTGTCCGGACGTTCCATTAATCATTCGCTGAGTTGCCGCTAGATGTGGGTCCATTAACTAAAAGAAGTAGGAATATAATTGTAGAATAGTTGGGGATGTGTTTCTGTCAACATGTGCTGGAATTGAAAATAAAAATTGTACATCTCCAGGATGTTTCATTCAAATAGTGATAAAACGGCGACATTTGTTATTATTTATTATTAGTGAGTGATGTGTTAAAAATGTTGGGTTGCTAAAAATTTTCTTGTAAAAACATATTTCCTTATAACATTATTATATAAGTTAAACGAGTGCGTATCACACTCGGTACAGTACACGCTTGTGTATAGAATTTTTGTAAATCATATTGCACACACTAGTACACTGCGTTTTAAAGTGAGACGTTCTGGGTCTGTTAAGGCGTAGCAAAGTCTCGACCGCCGTGTTGCTGCTTTCGAAGACCCAGACGTCGCGCTGTCTCCTCCTTTCGCTTTCCACGGTCTTCACTCCCCTCCCCCTCTTCTTCCTCTTCAGTCCACCCTCCCTCCGTCCGCGCGCACCCGTCTCTCCACCGCCAGCGGAAAACATTGGCGTGACGCAGTCGGCTTATAGAATGTGTGTTCGATGCCAATGACTTCCAAAACTTTTCCACTGCCCCGAGTCTCCGCCCCCGACCCCTCCGTCCCGTCCCCCTTCGCTCCGCCCCGCTCTGCCCCGCCCCGCTCTGCCCCGCCCCGCTCTGCCCCGCCCCCCTCCGCCCCGCCCCCCCCGCCCCGCCCCCCTCCGCCTCGCCCCTCCGTCTCGCCCCCTCCGCCGCATTCCCTCCTCCCCGCCACCCTCCGCCTCGCCCCCACCGCCCCGCCCCTCTCCGCCCCGCCCAGCTTCTCGCTGGCTAAAAACTCTCCAAGGCGAATAATCTTCGGAAAAATTCAATTCAATTGTGCCTTATTTTACGTGGCGAGACTTTGGTCACCAGTCCCGCTCTTCCGTCTGACCACACAAATTTCGTTACTTTCCTTTCACCAACTAGCGGGGAAAGAAGGTACTGCGTGGGCGACGATACAGGGAATTTGAATTAGCTTAGAGGCTTCTTTTAGGCTGAAGAATCTTTTACAGTAAATCTATATCATGATATAGCCGGCTTCACTCCCCCTCGTAGAAAGGCATACGAAGGATTTTTTCGTCCGAAAACATCCACGGCTTTGATCCGGTTTGAACACGCTATGTTTAATACAACAGCCCGATACGCTAACCGTTTTACCACCGTTAGACGCAAAAATAAAACAAAAAATCAACAATGCATATTGTTATTGGACATTTAGACTATAGGAGGTTAAGGACTTCATTTAATTATTGAACAGTTCTCGAAGTTTTTGTAATGAGCCCATGATCACTTCCGTAAGGAACAAAATGCACATTTGGCTCTCTGTGCTTGCTTGCCTCTGTGCTTGCTTGCCTCTGTGCTTGCTTGCCTCTGTGCTTGCTTGCCTCTGTGCTTGCTTGCCTCTGTGCTTGCTTGCCTCTGTGCTTGCTTGCCTCTGTGCTTGCTTGCCTCTGTGCTTGCTTGCCCCGTGCCTTGCTTGCCACTGTGCTTGCTTGCCACTGTGCTTGCTTGCCACTGTGCTTGCCGCCGCTGCGCCCGCGCCGAATCGGGGGCAAATCTGTATGTGTGCTCGGTCGCCTCAGGGAAGTCGAAACAAGTTTAAGCTGTTTCCGAGCGCCGCGATCGGAAAGCGAAACGCTGAGTGGCGGCCCGCCCACCGCACACTCCTCGTGCAGGCGGCGCTGGGCGGATCCTCCGAATTCTGCGGTCCTCTCGCTTTGGCGGCTGCGAATCTTACCTTCCGCCATCGGCTGATATCGGAGCCTTCTCCTTCTCCTTCTCCACCGCCTTCTCATTCACCTCCTCCTCCTTCTCCTTCATCTTCTCCTTGGCCTTCTCCTTCATCTTCTCCTTCTCCTCCTCTTCCTTCTCCTCCTTCCCTTCCTCCTCCTTCCCCTTCACTTCCTCCATCTTCTTTTCCTCCCCTTCTCCTTCTTTTCCTCCTCCTTCTTCCCTTCTCCTTCACCACCTCTTCCTTCTCCTTCCCCTTCTCCTTCACCTCCTCCTCCTTTTCCTCCTCCTTCTCCTTTTTTCCTCCTCCCCGCCTTCTCCTTCCCTCCTTCTCCTCTTCCTTCTCCTTCGCCTTTTCCTTCACCTCCTCCTTCTTTTCCTCCCCCTTCTTCCTTTCCTCCTTTCTCTGCCTTCTCCTTCGCCTTCTTCTTCTTCTTCTTTTCCTCCTCCTCCTTTTCCTCCGCCTTCTCCTTCACCTCCTCCTCCTTTTCCTCCGCCTTCTCCTTTTCCTCCTTCTCCTCCTTTTCCTCCTACTCCCTTCCCTCCTCCTCCTCCTGCTGCTGCTGGTTGTCCTCTCTGCCCGTGAAATTGCTTCTCTCTGGACTCGTTTCCATTTTGTCTGTGAAATATTTTTCATTATTATGTTCATCCGTAGCAGTCCACGCTTCGGGTGTTACTTTAAATTGTACACTCAATTTGGGCTTAGCCCTTGACCGGCACAGGCGCTGTCTCCGTTGCTGAAGACACATTGTGCAGGTCGCCATTGGTCTACTTCATTATGTCTGTTGGCCCCACTCATCTGGTCTTCCTCGGTATTGAAACATCTGTTGCTAGTCTGATCCTCCTTCAAACAATCTTCTTTATCCTTTCGGTATTGCGTAGTCTTCTTGATGATCGCTGTTCTTGCCTATTACTCATCATTGTATTACCGGTAGCGGTAGCTCAGTGCATCAACTGATGTCATTGCAGCGCCTCTGACCGGGAGGTCCTAAGTTCGAGTCCTGACGGCAGAAGGATTTTCGACACTAGCTTTAAAGCTAGGTGGAATTCAAGTAGCCGGCTGCTCTGATCGGTAGTTTTCCGTGGTTTCTCCGATTAACACCAGGCAAATGCCGGAGAAGTACCCTAACAAACGGGCCACGGAACACGCGCGATCTGTCCTTCCTCTTCCTTGTCCTATCCTCTCCCCTTACATAAACACACTTACACTAACATGCACTACACTACCACATATTCCTGGAGACCGGTCGGGAATTTAGAGCTTGTCCCGGCTGGGGCGGTGCCCCGCTGGTGGGAGAGTCCTGGTTAGGGGTAAACCCCACTATCCAACGGTAGGTCGGCGCCGGATCTCGCCATCCAGCTGGGGAAGATCACCGCCATCTCCCGAGAAAAACATGCACTACACTAACGGGACTAATGACCAAAGCAGTTGACGTGCCCGGAAACACGAAAAAATCAATCAATCAATCATTGTACAATGTCCCGTTATCCCCAAGCTCCATCGCGTCATAACTTCCGTCGTGGAACAATTTCTCTTTAGCTGCCATCACTCCACTATCCCCGTCTGATTTGGTTTTCTATGGAGCCTTCATCCGATTCACACGAGAAGCAGCGGCCGATTCTTTCGCCCTTCGCCGCACCCGTGCCTGCCTCTCGGTGGCGCCCTTCTTCCCCTGAACCTCGCTCCGCCTGGGATTTACGTGTGGACCCTCGCCCGAAGCGGTAGGTTCTGAGGCCGCGACCGTATTTCAGGGGCTAAGCCAACTTTAGCGCCACGATACACATCTCCGGTATCGCTTCGTTTTTTCGGAAGGGCGAGATTTGACTTTTTATACCTTACTCGCACGTAGAGGTTTAAAAAGAATGTGTTTAAGGGCAGTCTGTGGTACGTTGCGTGATTCTTCTCGAGAATTTGGGGCTGGGAATAAGCATCGCGCATTTTACTTAAACGTATTGTAGACGTGGAATTTGGATTAAATAGAAGATTTACAGCTTCCTTTTCCTGTCGTAGTTCCAGTTGCTAATTAAAATAAATTGGTATCTGTAACTAAAAGTGGTAATCTTGAGTTTTCGCAATTTAAGTCCTATCAGATGGAATGAGCAATCATTATTTTTTTGTTCAATATAACCTGTTATTGATTAATTTTGCTTTAATTTTTCTGAACTTAAGGTTCAAGTAATGTAATGTAATGTGAGGTGAGTGCGTCCCGAACTGTCAGATATTTCTGATGTTTTCGGGATGGCACGGATCTCTTGATGTCACTGTTCTTCAATGGATTTTTCTCTTTAAAAGTTGTCTGAAAGAAAGGAAAATCTTGTATATTCAGATATCTCTATATAGATCTTATTATTTCACGGTGTCTCAAAACGAAATATCTCGCATCATTACGTCTTTCTGATACCTGTCGCGCTACGTCACGTTTTAATTGACAAATTAAATCCTACGTGCAGCCTATTTTGTGAATTTGAATCGTGAGATACCTTATATTTTCGATAGGTTTTCGCAAATCCATGAGTAGAAGAATAAGAGATACGTTTTCCTAAGTTTCTGCGGAAGTGGAGCGGAAGCATTTCCGTGAAGGTTATTCCGGATGACAGGAAGTAAGACAGACTATCACATGCCCCCGGGCTGGATTACAGCAGAGCCTGCTGCACAGGGATGCAGTTATTGGAAGACTGAGAAGGGAGGCAAGTTAGAAACACACTACAGATTATTTTATAGAACCATATTGTCTTGAAATCGAAATTGCTTGTAATTAGAACAGGAATAGAATTCACATCCGAAATGATATTGAGGTGTGACGCATCAAAATAATTGGAAAAATAATGATCAAACAAATCAAACGAAACATTTCTTTATTTATTAAATTTGTTTCAAGTTCCGAACATTTTAAAATATACTTTCATTGTCAGTTATTTACGAACTACGTAGTTTCTATAAAAACTAGAGTAGGTATTGGGACCTTTAATGAACATTAGAATTAATGTACCGTTGACAAACGTCATTCTGCACAAGAGTACTGTATCGTATACGAATCGTATGTGTATATACAATATTATAGGAGTACTATATCGAATTCGACCAAGCTGAAAAGCTAGTATCGAATACCCTGCTGCCGTCGGGACTCGAACTTAGGACCTCTCGGTCAAAGGCGCTGTAGTGACATAAGTTGATGCACTGAGCCACCGCTCCCGGTAGGCAGCTTATCATGTTACGTGCGTGCTAGGTATACACCAATTACGAAGAACGTTAACTGTCAATCATGTACACTAAGTGTTGTGTACCAATGAGGGACAAATTTTACTACTGTAAGTTCGCTGTATGAAAATTCTCATTGGATAATCATAGGCAAAACGTGATCTTCGACTCCCGTACATATCCTAGAAGTTTATAACAATTATTTGTGAGACATGGTGTTGTTATGGGTACAATTCTTGATTCATAAACTTACCTGCCAAATACGAGTACACGATGAGTTGTCTTCCAATGAGGGGAAAATGTTACATGTATAACTTTCGTTATATGAAAATTCTCAGCGGATAATCATTGGTAATCACCGTCGACTCCCCTACATATCCTAAAAGTTGGTAACAATTATTTGTGAAACATTGTTGTGAGGTATGTACACGCCAATTCTTTGATTCAGGAAGTGACCTGCCAAACACCAGTACACGATGAGTTGTCTACCAATAATCAGAAACTATTACATGCATAACTTTCGTGATCATCGGCAAAACGTGAACAACTTCGACTCCCCGACTTGCCCTAGAAGTTTGTAACATTTATTCTGAGACCCTGCGACTATGGGGCGTCATGCGCAGGCGCGTTGGCCGGCGCGGCGCGGTGCGGCGCTGGGCGTCGCGACGCCTCCGCCAGCCGCCCGCCCGCCCGCGCGCGTCGGAAGTGCGGTCGCCCAATTACACAGCCGCCGGGGCGGCGCGGCGCGGGGCGTCGGCGTGTGGGAGGAAGGGCAGCGGATCCGCCGTGTGAATGGATATCCCGATGATTTATAGCGCCATTGTGACGCGGTTATTTATTGTTTAAGGGCCGGCCGAATGATTAAAAGTGCCTTCCGTCACCCGTATACGGAGCGCGCGGCGCGGCGGGGGCCGTGGCTTTGGGACGAGACGCGTTGACAGATCGGGCGGTCCCGCTCTCGAGGTACGCGGGTAATCGCGTAGATTTTCTTTGTAGTTCTCTTTAAGACATGGTGCTATGGAATCAAAACTTCAGTTGTTGCTGTACGAAATGTGTGAATGGATCATGTAAGTGTTGAAGTAGAAAAACGATGTGTATTCCGATGTAATGTTTCACAATGTGCATCAATCTTCTCAGAAGAAAAAAACAACAACAAAAAACAACAGAAAAAAACAACAACCAAAAGTGGGTCTTTATCAACGGATGACGAATTTTTATATTCACAAAAACACTATTTGATACAATACTTGAATTTGCATAATTTTGAGGTTTTCAGTCAACTTTATATGTATGCATGGTTGAAAATGAAAAATATTTTGTAGGATGAGTTTCGAGACGACGACAAACGTTGTGATTAGAATATTTTCAATAGACAAATACGTCGGGAGTGTGTAATACCAATTTTTTGATACATTAAAATTCGCAGCAAAGTTACTATTTTAGTTTTTTTTTTTAGTAATAATTTTGCCTTGAAAAGAAAGGGACAAAATTATCATCTTCTGCCTAAACCACTACACTTCCGCTGAACATCAGGAACTGAAATGTTTTTTCATGTCCCACTAATCTTAAATTTTAGAGAAAATTCCTTTTATATGAATGCTGATAAGTAGGTGAGAGAACGAGTCATTTTGGATTTTATTTGCGTATCCTAACGAGTAATGTACTTGCAAAGCGTATCGCAATTCCACCAATCACAGCCGGAGCCCTCGTAATTCGTTCTGCGAGGAACGCAATTTCCCTATGCATCATCTGTAATTGAAGCCCCATGCGAGTGGCTTTAGCGGAACATTGATTCTAAGGGGCTTAACACGTAATCAATTACAGTGATATAGGTTAATCGTGTTTATAATTATTCCGGGGTGCATAACTCATGCCACTAGGCGAGGCTGACCGTCTGTTCTGGAACATTGATTAACTCAAACCTTAGCGGTTGATTGTGGACACTAGTAAGTTGAACCCGTGTTTCGATTCTGAGAAGAACAGATGTTAGTTTGAATTCAATTGACGCGGTCTAAAAGGACTGCGAAATGTACCATTTACCATCTCAGCTCACCACCAGGATAGCAGAATAGCCACTAGATTATCAATTCATGCAAGTATGTTTGGAAAGGTTTGTACACCCCCTGGACTAATTTCCGTAAGGTCGTGGATGAAGTAATACGTCATAAATTACTAGATATCGTTCCTGCCCGCTCACCCTCATAATGCGTATTGATGCCGAATCCTGTCAGAGGACTAACGCTGATCGGAGAACTTGGTAATTACGTCCGTTTTTATGCGAGAAATTGATTATTGACGGCTCTTCAAATACATTAGAATCTTCGTAACTTCTACTCTTGGGCATTTAATACTGGATGACATTGTTCATACAGAGTTGTTTAATCTAATGCTTATACTTTTAATGTAATTGATTAACGCGCGTAAGTCACTTACGGTTGACCCTTGTGATCCATCAATTGAGACAAATGAGATGCCACGCGACGCATTTTGGTCTCCAAATGGAGAACTCACTTTATTTTTGCGAATATATCCCCAAAAATTTAAGAAGTTTATCCAAAAGTGTGTTTTGCTGTTTTTTAGGCAACTATAGTGCATTTTCGATGAGTTACGGCACATACAGAAGTTATCTGAGCTTATCATAGAATTGTGTAAATTACGTGGTCAGGGAAGGCAAGTGAGAGAGGTGTTTGATGAATGAGGAAATAATATTTGTTAAAAGTAAGACGACTAAAAGTGTGTGATTTCTGTGAATAGAAATATGATGTGACAATAGTAATAAAGTATCACTACGAATTCAAGGATACCAATAGATAGTAGCATGCAGCATCGTCTTTAAAATACGAATAATTGATATTTATAAGATCAGGTTTGTTTTCAAACCTGGAGTACATTGCTGAAATGTTGTGAATTGCTAAACTCTTTTTCCGCATTTTCATCAATGGTTACGATGTAATTCATCTGATTGAAGATAATTAAATCTAAGTTCGTGATGAAACAATAAAATTAAACCAATATTTAAAAGGTACTTGTTCATGTAGCTCTCTATGACTCTGTATTGACCAACCAGGCAACTGTAATATGTTTAAAATTTATTTTTATTATGAACTTTCAAAAAACAAAACAAATACAACATTTGCACATGCAAATGCCCACTGGAGCCCCCGCGCTATGCCAGTATGCAATTATTTTTATTCCTTTCATCATCTGTTCTCATGTGATTTCCATTCCACTTTTTAAGTCATTCGCAGACCAAACATTGTAAGCATACTGTATCTTCTACGATATATTCACGCAATATTTCAAACAAAGCAAGATTTCGAAAGTTTCGCCCCCCGAGTGGCATACAGATTGCCTTCCCTACGATGCATTCGAAATGAAATCCAACCATCAGCATTCACGGCAGCACGCGTCAGTTCCCCCAGTGACCCAAACCGTCGTTTCCACTCACACCACACGATATTAAAATTCATTCATTCGTTCGCACACTGCCGCGCGGCCAGGCGCGGCAGATGATATTGCCAGGGGTTGAAAAGGAGAGAGGAAGGCAGAGAAAGAAAAACGGTGTTGATAGATGGCGAAGTGAGACCCGGGTGCGGTTTAATTTAAACTTCAGATTGCCCCTCGCGCTGACACAAAAGTGCGTCTGCCCCGGACGGTCTTGCGGCGCGGAGGTCATTAATTGTGACCTCCGGCGCTGGAGATAGTTCGCCGGCAGCCGTCGTGAGCCCACGCCACGCCGACAACGCCATGCACTCGCTGGGGACCATGGAAATGAAGCCACCGCGATGTGTGGAACTTCCCAATCTTCATGGACTAAATTGCCTTTTTTTTGTTGATTTGTTTTAAAAAATATGTTTTGTTTGCTGCGGTAACAAGTCTTCTTTGTCTCATTCGTCTCTATTCGTGTGCAATGTTCTGTTATTGCAATAGATGTTGTAAGCGCTTATACTACCCGCTGTGTTGTTTAAAGGAGTTATACTTTCTAAGGTTCCTTGTTATTGGGATTAGGAGCAGTATACGATCTTTAATTCAATAATTGCTTTCTCAAGATTGCTCTCTCAGTGAGTTTTGTGACGTTCCCATCACTGCGCCAATGAAGAATGGTTGGGCTAAGCTGAAATTTTCTCACATGTTAAATTTATACACTTGCAATGGTGAGGGAAAAGATGTAAGGGGCTTTTCGAATTCTGGTTATCGGAAAATGAGTTAATTACAAGCATAAACCATTTTCATAGGTACTAGGCCAATTATATTTTGTGTACAGTTGTTTGCTATCGCAAGCAGTTGTATGTTCTTACAAAACGGTTCATATTTCTTTTATTTAATGTACTCGTAAATTTTCCTTCTCTTCTCTGAACTGTAGTTAAAGTTTAGTATTTAGAGCAATCACAGTAACAATCCTCATTTCATAAAACTTATTCCTGTGGGGTTTTGTGTAGGACTTAGAGATATATTCGCAATCGAAGTAGTATTATAGTTATCTGCATAATACATCAAATTAATGATGGTCTGTAAGACGTGTGGACAACAATATTGTTGCTAGCATGGCAATTCACACCAGTTATTATGCATGAATTATATTGGTGTATTTTTGTACGTGCTATGCATGTGTGTTTGTAACTATAGTCCTAAAATGTGCAGCAGTATTAAAAAAATAACACAGAAAGGGAATCTCGACATTGATTCGTGATTGTGGGCGCGTCAACGTCTAAGGTCATTAGTCCCGTATGTGTAGTGCATTTCTTTCACGGGAAGCGACAGTGATCGCCCCTCCTCTGCTAGATGACGACCTAGCCTTGGACTTGCGGATTTTCTCTCCAATCTGGTATCTACAACCATAGACTAAAGCGGTAATGTAAGTCTTTACTCTATGCTACAACGAGTGGGGCATCACCCCAGCCGGAACAAGCTCTAAGCTCCCGACATGTGTGGTAGTAAAGTATTTCAAAGGGTAAGTGTAAGTAAGGGCTGATGACAGGACAAGGAAGAGGAAGGAAAGATCGCCCGCAGACCGTGGCCCGTTTGTTAGGGTATTCACGAGATGTTGATCGCAAAATCGAACTACTATCAGATCAGCTGGTCACTAGAATTCTCCTGCAGACAGCGGCTGTACTCGACCTCGCTATCCAGCTATAGCTGAACCGCTCGCAAAACAAAACAAAACAAAACAAAAAAAAATCATGGCGGACGTACCATTGGTAAAGTCTCGGAGACTGCCCCCACCCTGTGGCATCTGAGATCGCGCTGTCCGTCACTCGTCATCACTGCCCTCTTCGTCAAAAGAGGAACTCGCACTCACAGGAGTGTCCAAAGAAATGATTACATAGTTTTTGGTCCATCATATTATCTGAATTAATATGTCGCCTCTATTCCCTACACATGCTCGTAGGATTTCTTCCATTGTTCAGCACTGTATTGTGCAAACGCTTTTCTGCAAAATGTTTCCGTTTCTTTTAAGGATGCACCAATTGTTTCTGCTGCCTCGCGCCCTTTTATAAGTCCTCAAACAAGTTCTATTAGATTTAGATCTGGATGGTACGGTGGAAGACGGAGAGGAATGTGGCAATGTTCAATGATTATTTGATCAACGACCTAACGTTTTACAGTGAATATACTTTGAATTATTTGTAATAATTGGTTTTTTGTGAATAACAGCAGCTTCTGTTTAAAGCACACTGTCACTACTCACTAGCCACGGTCAAACAGAGACTGGAGACCGAAACTCTTTCTTCAAGACGCTGCTTATTTTCTGATGATCGTTTGGACAACCCCTACTGTAGAAACACGTAAGCCGCCTTCCGTCTGATCCTTCTCACTCATCAGTTTGTTATCGCCAAACTCGCAGTGTTGAATTACTGCGCGACCCACGAGAGAAAGACAGAGGGAGAGCTATGTTGTGACATAGAGCGCAGGCAGGCGGGGGAAATATTCGGAGCTTTGGAGAGAGAGGCCACGTTCGGGCATGCGCAGTGGAAGGTTTATTTGAGAGTGGTAGAGCAATAGTCTATAAAATCCTGCGGCCGTCGAGACTTGAAGCATGGAACCTCCCGGTCACTGCAGTGACATCAGTTTATGCCCCGAGTCACCTTAGCCGTTATGTGTGTTTGTAACTGAAGTCCTAAAACGCGCAGTGAAATGAAACCCAAAAAGGCGAGCAGCGGCTGGGAAGTTGGTGGGCGCTATCTCGACGTGTGCGTCGGGGGGAGGGGGTAGACGCGGTGGCGACGCATCTGCCGCCAGCGCCCCCTGCGGACGGGGGGGGGCGGGGCGGGCCAGCAAGCTCGCGTGCGGCGCGGACCGACGGCTGCGAGATGTTTAGGGCTGTTGACAATTCTCGATAAGCATCGCGGTAATTAACTCTGCGTCTGCTGGCCGCCGCCGCCGTCGGTTCCGCTATGCCCCGGGTCAACGGCTCCTTCAACGCCGCGCCGCGTGCGTCCCTGCTCTGGCAGCCGCCGGACTGGCCAGCGACGAGCCGATGGCGCCGTTCAGGGCTTGGGTGGCGTTGAAAGACGAGAGATTGTTGTTTGTCTTGAACCATTTTACTTCTTCATTAAAACTTGCTCAATGCGAATAGATGTTCGGTTGAACTGCGATTTATGTTCACATTAGACAGATTTCTGCTTATAACACGTTCCTCATTGCGGAAGTTTTACTGTACGAGTATGTAGTAATCCTTTGAGATTCCATTTCCTTTTCATCATACCCGTCAGTCTGATAGCCGCTGGAGTGGCCAGCGACGAGCCGATGGCGCCGTTCAGGGCTTGGTGGCGTTGAAAGACGAGAGATTGTTGTTTGTCTTGAACCATTTTACTTCTTCATTAAAACTTGCTCAATGCGAATAGATGTTTGGTTGAACTGCGGTTTATGTTCACATTAGACAGATTTCTGCTTTATACACGTTCCTCATTGAGGAAGTTTTACTGTACGAGTATGTAGTAATCCTTTGAGATTCCATTTTCTTTTCATCATACCCGTCAGTCTGACAGCCGCTGGAGTGGCCAGCGACGAGCCGATGGCGCCGTTCAGGGCTTGGGTGGCGTTGAAAGACGAGAGATTGTTGTTTGTCTTGAACCATTTTACTTTTTCATTAAAACTTGCTCAATGCGAATAGATGTTTGGTTGAACTGCGGTTTATGTTCACATTAGACAGATTTCTGCTTTATACACGTTCCTCATTGAGGAAGTTTTACTGTACGAGTATGTAGTAATCCTTTGAGATTCCATTTTCTTTTCATCATACCCGTCAGTCTGACAGCCGCCGGACTGGCCAGCGACGAGCCGATGGCGCCGTTCAGGGCTTGGGTGGCGTTGAAAGACGAGAGATTGTTGTTTGTCTTGAACCATTTTACTTCTCATTAAAACTTGCTCAATGCGAATAGATGTTTGGTTGAACCGCGATTTATGTTCACATTAGACAGATTTCTGCTTTATACACGTTCCTCATTGAGGAAGTTTTACTGTACGAGTATGTAGTAATCCTTTGAGATTCCAGTTTCTTTTCATCATACCCGTCAGTCTGACAGCCGATGGAGTGGCCAGCGACGAGCCGATGACGCTGTTGAGGGATTGGTGGCGTTGAAAGGCTCGAGAGATTGTTGTTGGTCTTCAATCAGTTTACTTGTTCAGTAAAACTTCCTCAATGCGAATAGATGTTGGGATGAACTGCTAATTATGTTCACGTTAGCCAGATTGTCGCTTTATACTCGTTCCGCAACTGTATTTAGTTAGCCTTTGAAATTTGTTTTTCTTTTGATGATATCCTTCACTCTGGCAGACGCTGTACTGTCCCGTGAAGAGCCGATGACGCTGTTGAGGGATTGGTGGCGTTGAAAGTCGGGAAATTGTTGTTGGTCTTCAACCAGTTAACTTGTTCAGTAAAACTTGCTCAATGCGGAATCTCAAGGAACCAATATTTTTTCCGTAGTAGACAAGATTGCGCATTATGCAATGTAATACTGTAGAATATGTATTTGGCTGGTCTGCGATTTGTTCCCATTAGACAGATTTCTGCTTTATACACGTTCCTTATTGAGGAAGTTTTACTGTATGAGTATGTAGTAAGCTTTTGAAATTCCATTATTGATTCAGAATGTACACTTGATGAATTCTTCGTGTTAATTTGGCCGTTCTTCTTTAATTAATTACAATTTTATTATATACTCGTATTGTGCGTTTTGGAAATTGCATTTCCATCATTCGATGGAGTCTCCAGTCTGTTACGGCACCAGCCGCCACTGCATTCACATAACACTTGAGATCACGTTGAAAATGCGTTTTTCCTCAGCAATTGAGAACATTAGAATATAATGCTTATATTACCTACACGTCGTCCGATCGTCCTTGGTGTACAAGTTTTTATTTAAAACATGTAATGATAAATGCAACTTCATTTTCTGTGCACGTCTTCTAGAATTCAGTGGGAAATACAATTATTCAAATTATCGTTTCCATGTTGTCGCGGCAGGAAGTAATAAGAGCCAAAATTTATTGCTTATTTATCTTTGAAAATAGATTTTATTACATGGAAGTTTTTTTTTCTCCCCCTTTCAAAATTCAAAATTTATTGCTTATTTATCCTTGAAAATAGATTTTATTACATGGGAGTTTTTGTTTTTTTTCTCCCTTTCAAAATTCAAAATTTAAGTAGTATATGACTTAGTGTATGGATCACAGAATTTTGAAAATGTGCACACAATTCACTTTTTCCCATAACACGTCATACGCAGTTTTTAACTGTTTTTTTTACGTAAAATAAATAAAAAAGAGCACGTACTCAGAGTAATGTTTTTGTTTGTAATCGATAGCAGGACATGACAATGATCCAGGAAGTGCTAATGGCGGTGAGGGAGAGCTAGCCTGTCAGCACGTGTATTGCAGGATCGTAATGTTTTCCTGCTTTGCCTGCTCCAGGTTTCCTGGAGGCTCTTAAATGATGTAGGCAATGAGCAACACTAAAGAGAGAGTTAATAAACCTTGAGAAAAGACTCTCGCGCTTGGTTGTTTCAATGTCTGAGAGTATTTGTGTCATTTTCGCTCGCATTGAAGGGTAACTGTACTCGCAAGTACCGTCTTCGAAGAGTTACGGCTTAGCTTTGCAATCATTCAAGCTCCCTGTAAAGGGTAGTTAAAGTTGCTTGGTTATGAAATGGAGTTAAGTAAATATTTGTTGCGTATTTTTTAACAAGTTACACGTACGCTTTTTACAAGTTAATTACGCAAGTTGAACGATTTACAAAACGAAATCCAGCTTGTTAATCCTTGTTTGTTTGTTTTTTTGTTTTTTACGAATAACGGCATTAATGACAGCATAAACTAATTGTTCTTCTTTATGACTATTACCACAGGTTGGAAATAACTTGATAATGACGTTTTGTCAATTGAATTGTGTTATGCGATAATATTGCTAGTTAAAAATAGCTCGTCTCCTTGGAAGCCTTCTAGGATAACTGTACAGACCATTTGTTAAGTAAAGTTGTAGCGAATGGAAACTATATACTTTCGAACGTATTTGTTTACTTCTTGTAAGTGCGTTTTAAATCCGACGACGAGGTTTGCGTTGTTTTTTTAATAGTAGCTTTTCAGTGCATTTAGTGGGAAAATATTCTCATTTTTCACTCACTGCAATGTCTCTCTTTCCGCACGACCAGTAAAAGCATGTACAAGTGTGTGTGTGTGTGTGTGTGTGTGTGTGTTTTAATAGCAGTTGTCCCATATGATATTGTTCTCTATCCGTTCCAACTTTTAAAGAAAAAAGTGGAGCAGTTTCTCAGAAAATCATTTAAACGTTTTAAATGACACGATTTAATACAAAATTACGCGAAAAGTGCTAATATTTTGGAACCATTGTGTCCGAAATGGTCATATTAACAGATCCTTCCCAGTCAAGAAAAACATTGCTCTCTTCAAAAATGAAGGTGGAGGAATGGTTAAAAAGTTACTTACATGTACTACACTACCACACATGTCGGGAGTCTACAGCTTGTCCCGGCTGGGGCGATGCCCTGCTGGTGGAGCATTGTTTTAACGTAGTGGTTCTTCTCCAAATGCATCTTCACCGATTATGGGGTACAATAGATTTCCATTTTGGTAATTTTTTTGGGTGATTGCGTTCTTCTGTGGTGGGGTGTTGGGGTACAATAGATTTCCATTTTGGTAATTTTTTGGGTGATTGTGTTCTTCGGTGGGGTACAATAGATTTCCATTTTGGTAGTTTTTTGGGTGATTGCGTTCTTCTGTGGTGGCGGTGTTGGGGTAGAATAGATTTCCATGTTGGTAATTTTTTTTGGGTTGCGTTCTTCGGTGGTGGCGGTGTTGGGGACAATAGATGTCCTTTTGGTAATTTTTTTGTGATTGCGTTCTTCGGTGGTGGCGGTGTTGAGTGGCGGCATCTCGCAGGACGGCTGCTCTCAACTGCCCTTCTCACGCCAATCGCCGCTCGCGTTGCGGCGCGGGGTGTGGTTTTTACGCGAAGCGTGTTGCGCGCACGCGGGGGCGGCGCGGGGGCGGCGCGGGGGCGACGCCCATGCTACAGCGCTCCCCACTCGGGCGCCGGCCGCAGCGAGGCGCTGCGGTCGTGGTCGCCGCCTCCGCTCGCCCCCGCGCGCCGTCGCCGCCAACCGCGCCCGCACCGCCCACTCCTGCCCGCCGGACGGTGGCGCCACAACTGCTATACAATATACAGCCTCTGCAGTATACTGCACCCCTTTTCCTGCCACCGCCTCTGCCCGCTTGCTGCTTCCCTTTGTTGCACCTGACCCTATCCAGTTGCAGCTCTGCCCTTCCTCATCCCCTCTGCCTAGCGTACTACGTGGTTTCCAGTCCAGAGTCGTTAGGTTTCAATTCTTAAAGTGGACAACATACGGTGCGGGTTTCTTTTCTTCCCTGCCCCTTATCCTTCTACTACTTCTTTTCTTTTAAGAGCTCGTTTCGTTTTTCATGCCTTGTTTTATCTTTGGTGATCGTTCCCCAAAATGCTTGTTGATGAAATATTTATCCTTTCGATCGCTTTCGATTTTTTTAGATTCGAAATCCTTCCTTACGATTTTCCACTTCCAAGATACTCTTTCGGTACGTAGGTAGTATACAGTTTGCTCATTTTTTATTTTTATCGGGAATTTTGATCAACTTTACCTGTTGTGTCACAAACTTCTTTTCTCATCCCGCTTTCACTTTTCTTGTGAGTTGTGCGCATCATCGGTATATAAAATCGAACCTCACTGTTCCCTATTGAACCATAGCGTTTTCGCTCACATCGTCCTGTTGCATCCGCTCGGATGGCGACCGGCGTTCGCAGCGGACGGGCGGATCCATAAAAAGCGAAGCGGCTCCGTCCATCCGTCCGTCCGTCTGGCTCTCCGCCGCGCTGGGCGGGCGGTAGACCCTCCGTGGGGGCGCGCTCGTCGGAATCGCCGGAGCATTTAGCGGAGCGTGCATAAAACATGCGCCTGCTCGGGCGTGGGCCGGCCCGCCCTCCCAGCGCGAGCGTTCGGTTCGTCGGCAGGGAAATGCGCGAGAGGGCGTGGGTCGGTCGGGATCCGGCCGATATGAAGTGAACACGAACGGCTGCTGATGAAATGGATCGTGCAGGAGGGCCAAATATGAAGAGGAGTGGATGATGCCCAGAATGTGCTTGGTGTGGTAATATCGTAATTAACACCTTAACTTTGCGCGTGATTCCAAAAACATCGAATGCTTTTTCCAATATGAAATATTCCTAAGGCTTTTATGAAACTACTGGTTGGGGTGACCCAGCCGGGAAATCGTGCTTCGGATGGCTCTTTAAAAATATAATTACCATTATCTCGAAAATTTAAATTTGTTCTCATAAAGGGTGAATATATGACGTATATACTCACCCTTTAGTATATACGTGAAAATATTAGTAATTATTAATTAGAATTACTTTTTAATTAATTGATGGCAAAATATTGATAATTTGACCTTGTTTCCCGATGCTTTCTCGACGCAGGCAACATAGCAAACTACCGAAATTTCACGGTGCCCATGGTCAGTTCTGTATGCTCAACACTTTATACCGTGTGTATCACAATGTTCCGTAATGAGTTTGTACAGGAAATGGTCTGCGTGCATATCGGAGAAAGTTTGGCAGTGCCCCACTCCGCAAACTCGGCGCCGCGCGCGATCATTAGGGGGCCTGCTGTTGCCTTCGTCTCCGCCGCCGCCATCGCCCCCGCCGCCGCCGTCGTCGATGGCCACGTGTGCGCCAGGCGACGACCGATAATCACTCCTCCGGGGGCGGGGCGGGGGGGGGCGTCGTTGCTGGAGGGCAGGGTTCTTCACCCGGCGGCGGGCGCGCCCTCGACCCCATCCATCAGGGCGCGGGCGAGCGACGTCGACGGCGCTCGCGGGGGCGGGGCGGGGTCACAGCGCCGGCGGTGGGGGGACACGCCTGCTTTGCGCATCACGCCACAGACCGACGCGGAAGATCCGCAGCCTACGCGGAAGGTCGGCGTCAGGCCTTATGAGCACGTTCAAACCTGGGCGGCAGGCGAGCAGGCAACGGATTGGCAGCGTTTAAGGCTCCCACAGACCGGCGCGGAAGATCCGCAGCCTACGCGGATTGGCCGCAGCGGAAGTTTCGCGTCACGTGTTGCCTTATAAGCACGTTCAGACCTGCGCGGCAGGCGAGCAGGCAACGGATTGGCAGCGTTTAAGGCTCCCACAGACCGGCGCGGAAGATCCGCAGCCTACGCGGATTGGCCGCAGCGGAAGTTTCGCGTCACGTATGGCCGGCCATATGAGCACGTTCAGACCTGCGCGGCAGGCGAGCGTCGCGGCAACGGATTGGCAGCGTTTAATCGGCGGGGCAATTTGTAACGCAGTCAGACGCGTTTCTTCCGCTACAGCTCGCGTTTCGTGGAAGTCCGCCCGTGTGCGGGAGTCTTCGCTCCCCTCTGGGTCGAGCGACCTTGCCAACCGTCACCAAACGCTGACTCATAATTAACGCTCCGGTGTGAACGGTCCCGCGAATTTCGCGGCCGCGTCTAGCTCGGAACTTTCCGCGCCGCACCCGCTGCGGATCTTCCGCGTCGGTCTGTGGTAGCTTTTATTCATAGTTGCCTGCGAAGTAAATCAGCTGTTCCGGTGTCATCCAATTGGAAGTTTGAGTGTCACTGTAGTTACCTTTAAGGACCCGATTGGATGGCACCGTAGCAGCTAATGAAATGTCCCAGGCGGCATGGGAAATATCGCAGTATAATGGCGTTTTCCTTTAGTCTGAGGAACCGAGTGAGATAATTGGATGGCACACGGCTCTCTTATTCAACATTAAATATCTGAATTTTGAAATTGGTTTGGATTTGTCGTATTGTTCGTAGAGGCAGTCCACATCTCCGACAATGTTTCCAATCAGAGAAAACCTTTAACATAGCAAAAAGAGATGAGCCAGGACGAGGTCAAATACGACAGACATGATTGAAAGCCATTTTGTAGCCAGTTTAACAAATTAGCAAAAGGCTTACTCTTCATTATTGTACTGCAAATACGTATGATTCTTACACCATTTTCATACTAGTCACAAACATGGTGCGTTTTCTGTTTCTACGATTGGTTTCAAATGTTGCTCTCAGCTAAGCGACTTATTAAACCATTCTGAATTGAACAATACATGAAGAGTACTCTGCATGAAAGAGAACGGAGCGCGGAGTTGTGAAAACCCAGCGCCTAAACCTAAATCGGGGCGTGGTGGGCCTCTTTCGCTCTTTTGCTCACCGCCGTGTATTTCTTCATCAGCGGAATTAATTTCTCCGGGCGCGGGGCGGGGGCGGAGGGGCGGGGCGCCTGCTAATGAAGGGCCGCCGCCGCCGCCGCGCCCGCTTCCTTTCCCGGCGTCGCTGCCTCCGCGGCCGGTGCTAATGGTGAAGCCGCCCGCCGATTGATGGCTGCAGTTATGCGGGTCAAAAGAAGTTGTACACGCTGCGGACTGTGGGGCGAATAAGTGAAGCTGCGGTCGCCAAACTAAGGAAGCTTTTGAGCGAACACATCGTTTTCTTAAATATTAGTCTGAGTTAGACTGGGGTTTCTGTAACCTGGCTGATTAGCTGTTACGGTGTCGTCCAATCGGGAGCTTAAACGTCACCAAATGTCACCGTGATGACCTTTTAGCGGGAGTTTGCAAGCAGCTACTTGCATCAGTCTTCGTAGTTCATTCTAACTCCGTTAGAGAACCTGAGCGTGATACGGCGCACTACCAAAAATGTCCCCTTGTGGTCGTTATTTTCCAAGTCTGCTTTTCTAGCGGCCGGCTGCTCTGATCGGTAGTTTTCCGTGGTTTCTCCCATCAACACCAGGCCAATGCCGGAGCAGTACCCTAACAAATAGGCCACGGACGGGGCGCGATCTCTCCTTACTCTTCCTTGTCCTATCCTCTCGGCCTTACACACACTAACATGCACTACACTACCACATATTCCGGAATACCGGTCGGGAGCTTAGAGCTTGTCCCGGCTGGGGCGGTGCCCCGCTGGTGGGATAGTCCTGGTTAGGGCCCCGGCCGGATCTCCTCCGCGGGGGAAGATCACCGCCATCTCCAGAGAAAAACATGCACTACACTAACGGGACTAATGACCAAAGCAGTTGACGCGCCCGGAATCACTAACCAACCAACCAACCACAGAGCCACGTAAGCCAGGCCCACTGTAGGGTGCGTTGCGGGCCGAACGAGGCGCCCAGCCGTCGCTTCGTCTTTTGTTTGTTTTTGCGGCGTCGCGACGCGTCGGCCGAGGCGCTCGTTGCCCTTGCCTTTGCCTCCCACCGCCCCTCCCTCCTTTTCCCTCCCCCTCCCGGCCACCGGGGCTCGAAGCACTTCCATCCAACTAATGCATTTACTAGGAAATGGACATCGGGGGCGAGGGAAAGGTCTCTAGTTAATTGGTTATGGAATCTGATGCTTCCGCT
The DNA here is from genome assembly GCA_964035755.1 of Teleogryllus oceanicus. Taxonomy (NCBI): domain Eukaryota; kingdom Metazoa; phylum Arthropoda; class Insecta; order Orthoptera; family Gryllidae; genus Teleogryllus; species Teleogryllus oceanicus. Next base: position 21,528,604 of record CAXIVR010000014.1, on the reverse strand, counting down.
TGCAGTTTTTAGTGCGATCCATTTGATGTTTACAAACACTCGTGCATTAGGGAATTTGCGTTTGAAGTTCGTGTACTCTGCCAATTTCAAGGAATATTATGCGTGAATGAAATAGTAAAAAGATGTGTGCATAAAAGTAATTAAGCGCCACGTGAACCCAAAACGAGAGACCTAAGTTTCTTATATTCTGTTGTATGGTTTGAGATAATGGTTGTGGTTCGTGCAGCTTGATAGCAATTGGGGAACGTTATTTTAAAGGGAAATAAGCGTGTTGACGAGAGCTTGAGAATGTTGTTTGGGTTTTCAGAGTTGTCTGGTGCGAAGAACACGAAGGCAATTTTGTTGCCAATCAACACAATACATCCGTCTAAATATGTTGCATTCTTCAGTTTCTTTTTCGTTCAGCTAAAGAATCTCCATAGTTACATTTTCTTAAAAAGTCAATAGTTCTAAAAATTAATGTCAATAGTGCCCATGTGCCAAGTTCCATTTAAAAGAGTTGTAGATTCATTGCTTTAATGTGCCGAATATGTTTTAGCTTCCTGGTAAACGTTTTGAATCGCTTCTACTCGTGGAATTCACGGGTTAGTTTACCACTGTACTGAGGATTAGCACCATTTCCTGAGGGAAGAATGGTGACACTCGCTTGCTTTCTATCAAACAGTTGTCAGCAGAGCTGGGATTCTGGAGACATGTCATCTTTTCATTAGTGCATTATAGACATAGCGAACTTGTAAATAAATGTTTTCCGTGACATATAGGTGATAGAAATCTATAGTTATTGGGTATTTTTTTCAATTTCAGCTCTGTTTTTACCTTTGCGTAATGTTTTATCATTCTTATGCATTTTGTTTCCTATTTCGTGTTTTTTTTTGTTCGTGGATGTTTCGTGAATTTACAATGACACATCAAAAAAGAAACTTCTTGTTGTATCATCGGTTTATGATGAAATTGACTACTGCAGTGGACTCTTTGTTTTTCGAACACTCACAATATTCATGGATCCTTCGTCGACCCTTCAAAGACACGTAGAAGATGGGAGCTCTGGATTGCATTTTCTCCTAGACTTTATATTTATTTAACATTTTAAAATTCATTGAATAAGTAAACATTTTCAGACACAGTTTTTGAGTATTAAAAAAAAAAAATTGGCCATTTTCCCTCTTTTTACGTCATTTATAGGTCATTTTCCTCCTCCTTTATAGTCATTTATAAATCATTTTCCTCTTCCTTTATAGTCATTTATAGGTCATTTTCCTCTTCCTTTATAGTCATTTATTGGTCATTTTCCTCCTTAAGTCATTTATAGGTCATTTTCCTCTTTATAGTCATTTATAGGTCATTTTCATCTTCCTTTATAGTCATTTTTGGTCAGTTTCCCATTATTTTTAAGTCATTTATAGGTCCTTTTCAAATAATATTTAGGTCATCAGGATCCGAGCCCTGGTTATCGCTGTACTTCATTATGCCAGCGCTACTTGTGGCTCTAACGTAGTTCTGTGCTTGTTGCAGGTGAGCGCTGACGACGGGAGCACGTGCCGGGGCTGGGGTGAGAGGAGTGGGCGTGCCGCTCGCCTGGCACGGCGCCGGTGTCTGGTTTCGCCGTTCGCGCGTCCTGTTGGACTCGGCGTCGCCGCGGTCGCGCGCCCTAGGAATGCGACGGGCGACGCGTGTTTGTGAGCCCACACGTCTGGCAAGTTGATCCTCCGACCAACAGGATTTGTCAGGCCGTCCAACACTTTCGTGTTCGACACCAATCGCCATCGACGTTGCCTTGACTCGTGATGTTGCTTTGAAAATCTGAAAGGCTCGGATAGGCAACGCATTTCGGTGTTGGAGATTATTGAGAATGTAATATAATTTGCGGATGCGTTCAAATGAGTTTTTCATTGAAATACCAATTTACTGCCACGGGATATCTTTGTGTAACTGTACTTCGTTAGTTATGTTCCTTAAATATGTGTCTGGAGTCTCTTATTATCATCTACGATGGCACATGGGCAGCCTACTAGCTTCCCGTGATGCGCACCTAGGTTCGATTCTCGGACCGGGCAAAAATAGACTTGTAGTTTTTCTTTAAAATTGTCTGAGTTTTGAACGTGTGACGAAGAAAAGCTCAGGCATACGGAGATTGCTAATTACGGTAAAAGGAATACGACGTGTTCGCCACAAGTCTTTCTTACCCCCCAAGCGAGGGAGTTAAATTAGACCAAGGCATTAGCTAGCCGGCAAAGTCGAACAATCGACCCAAAATATCAAATACGTACAGTCTCTTATTGATATTCGTAAATAACAATATACAATATTAACATGATACTGTACGTTTTAGCGGTTCAGGCTACCAGATAATTATCATGGTTCGAAAACAATTAAGCAACGCTTCAGTATTGCTCGGCCACGAACTTCCTCTTCCGCTAGGCAAATGAGCTGTAGCACCAACTGATAAGGTCTTTTAAATATTTTTTTTCTCGTTCAACTTTAGTTTTTGTTTTTATGGGTACAATGTTGAATATAATGAATTTATTTGGCCATCCTCTGGCCCATGTGAGTCTCAGAATAAATAGCGCTACTCTAGTTAAAAAAATCGTATTTATATAAGTTGACTATGGCAATGTTGCATTTATTGTTTAGAAGTGGAGGGAGGGGGTTCGTTTGTGAGGACAATGAGGCAAATGATTTTATAAATTAGAGTGGGTGAAAAATATCTTTGGGGAATCTTGATCTATGCATGAAGGATGTGCTTCTTTACACCGAGATTGAATATTGGAGTGTTGGGACATGCTGGGAGGAGAGAATAACATTTTTGAAAGGTTTGTGAAATGAATTCAGATAGGAGTGGTTCTTTAAGTTCTTGGTGGATTTGTGAATTGAAATCGAATTAGCGGCTTTCAAGTTGTTTTTTTTTAAGATAGTGGTTTTGAATGGTCGGTAAAGCTCATAGGTTGGTTGGTGCGGTTGCACAATATTGAACAAGCAAATGCCATTGTAGGACATATTAATAATTTATAAATGGAATAGTGCAATTTCTGTACTAAGGGCGAATTTCTGTTGAAGAAAGAGTATAGTTTTAAAAGTTTTGCGCATATTTTAAAGGATATTGACTATATGTGGGATTTCCAAGTTCGCCGTTTGTCGAGTAAGACAGAGAGACTAGGTAATTTTTGGCTGGCGAAGAATGAGAAAGCCAGGGGACGTCGGTATCATTTATTCGTAAGAGTGTAGGGAAGGGAGGACGTGTGAGTAAGAATATTTTAAATTTTGATTTTAATTCTCCATGCCTAGGAAGTGCTACTTGAGTGCATGTAGTTAGAGGCTAAATGTTTATTTTGGAATATTTTTTGATTTAGTTTCATCCGATATTAACTAGAAATGTTATAAAATAGTCGTGCTCGTCTACGGTACATGGACATTTTTATTATATTCATTTTTATCAAGCTTACAATTGAACTCGTAATAGAACAAATCAATAAAAAGAATAGATAAAATTCATGAATTCGTGTCAATAATATTTTTTAAATAAGTTTTGAAATGCGTTTTTCTTAAATTTAAAAAATTTTAATGAAAACTTTCATCGCTTGGCTGGATGACAAAATTATACGAAATACTACAACCTCACTACAAATTCGTTGAATGAATGCGAATCGTTTCTAAAATTTACTCAATGATACACGCTTCTGAATGTGCTTTCACGGAAATGGGCGAAAAAATCGCATACATGACTGAACGGGGCTTGTTTTGTGCATTAAAAGGTAATGCACTGGCGAACTATATTTTCTGCCGGAAATGCATAGTAGAGTAACTCCATGTTGGAGTGTTATATTTTTGAACTTTCTGTTGATGTATATGATGGTATGAGTTACGTAATCATTATTCGAGTGCTTCGTATCAAACGCGAAAAGGATTTGTAAAAAGTATGTATTTTTCATTCAAATTCAATTCAGTTATAGCTTATTATACGTGGCAAGTCTCAGGCCCAGACCCGCTCTTGCATCTGATCATGCACATTTCGCTGGGGTCTAGTGCACCATCTAGACGAGAAAAAAGTTAGTACTCGGGCGCCGAAACAGGCGATCTAAATGTAGCTAAGTGGTTTCTTTTAAACACGAGAATCTTTACATGCAGTAAATCTACAACATGGGACAGCCGGATTTACTTCCCCTCCAAAGGAAGGCTTATGAAGGATTTTTCCACGGCCTCGGTCGGGCTTGAACCCGGCAAGTTTTAGCACGCCGCGCCGCGCTTGTCGAGGAGTGAAATCACAGAGGAAAATAGCAAAAAAAAAAAAAAAAAAAGTTTAACTTGCGTTTGCGGCAATGCTTCTCTAATGTAAACTTGGGTATAACATCCGGAATGGAGTGCTTCGTAGTTCGTACCCCAACACGAAAAGGATGTAGTTACGCTTGGGTGTGGAAGTGGGCGGAATGGATTTTCCGCGCCGATCGCAGTGCCGGGGAAACAAAGGCGCGGGGGCGTGCGGCGCGGCGCGGCGCGGCCGTGGGCGCGCCACGTGTCTGGCCGGGGCGTGGGCGGGGCGCGGCCGCGCAGGCGCCGGCGATGACGTCGCCGCTCCCGTAATCGGGCGGCGCGGGCTCGGAGCACGCGCGCCTGCCGCGGCGGCGGGCGCCGCACACTGGTTGAATCGGGCCTAAAACTTGGTCATAATTTCAAATGTCAGTGGATTTGCGTAAAAATTGGTATGAAGGGGTTTTTGAGGTCGCTGAATTAGAATATCATTACGAAATTTCAAAATTCAAAATGGCGCCTTCAAAATGGCTAACTGATTCTAAAAAGGGCCAATGTGCGTAAAATGTATAAAATGGTTCTCAAGATCGCTGATTTCGATTATCGGAATGAAATATCAAAATTCAGAATTGAAGCTTGAAAATGAAGCAAATATGCGCAGAAATAAGGTTAAGTACTATTTTTGAAGTCACTAAATACGAAAATTGCTATGAAATTCAAAATAGCTGCTTCAAAAAGGAATATCGGATTTAAGGAAAAAGAAATCGATTGTAAGTAAAATGTTATTTAAGACAGTTTTTGAATTTGTTGATTCATTAAGATTTATTTAACATATATATATATATATATATATATATATATATATATATATATTCAAACATATTCAAACAAATGTCACCCATCTGCTGGGAACCCAATATCTATGTATACAGATCTAATTTCGTCGGCACTTATTGAATAAACAATATTTTATTTAATATTTAATTATGAACAATTGAATCAAAAATTAGTCAACAATACTTTGAGGTGACCACATTGAATTCACTCTTACACCTTAGTTACCCATAGTTTTGTTTGTTGCGTCAAGAAAAGAAGAATCCTTAAAATACACCAAAATCTGAAAGTGCTCGGTGGCTTGGTTATTATTGTTTAATCCTCCAAAAGTTTATATTATTAATTTTACTACTAAAAGTAATTATCTGAAGGAGAAGTAAAAAAAATTATTCCAAGAAATCAATTCCCTGTGGCATCGAAGAAATCATCGGGGGCGATCTAGTGTTATATCTTACTACGTAGCATTGTAGTATAGTCGCTTTAAAACAAAAAGATGCAGATATGTGCAGCTAAATTTGTGTTATTCTGATTAAGGACATTCTACTTGATAAATAAAAATAATAATTGAGGCAGGACCTCGCAGGACAAAAAATATAATCTACAATATAAACGACTAACTTTGTTACGCTACATGGTTTAGAATTCAACCGCATCATATATAAAAATATTATACACTTTTTCTTAAAAATATACTTAACTTACAGCCATAAGTGTGTTATATTCGGATATACAAAAAGAATCCTAAAAGAAAAATTTTAAACACTTTTTTTAATTTCACGAATATCGTTGGCAAGAATCAACGAATTCGAGCCATTCGAGCAACGGTAACTTTACGACACCGTGTGGAAGACAAAAATGATTGAAATAAATTTCTAAAGCTGAAGTAGTATGCTCCAATGTCTTCCGAACGAGATTTGATAAGTCAGAATTCCAAACGCTCACTTTGAATTTTGCAATTATGGCCAGGTTTTTGCCGCGATAAAACCAGTGTGCGCCGTGACGCCGCGCTGCGCTGCGCTTCTCCACGAGTGAAATCACGGGCGAAAATAGCAGCAAAAAATAATAACAAATAAAAATAATAATAAATAACAAATTAAAATAAATAACAAATAAAAATTAATAATAATAATTAATAATAATAATTAATAATAATAATAATTAATAATAATAATTAATAATAATAATTAATAATAATTAATAATAATAATTAATAATAATAATTAATAATAATAATTAATAATAATAATAAATAAAAAAGTAAAATAATAATAATAATTTTTAAAAATTCCAACTTGTGGATGCGGCAATAATGCAGTGTATTTCACATCACACACCTCTGGATTAGTAGTCAAGTTATACGCTACGCTACGCAGAAATTCTAATAGATGAAAGACTTCTTCGGAAGTATTGGTTTGTTCTAGTATGTCTTGGTTTGGACTTGGTTATCGACGCGTGAAATCACAGGGGGCAAAAGCAACAACAAAAAATATATTTCTAACTTGTGGATGTGGCAATGCTTCTGTAATGCAGTATATTTCACATCACACACTACTGGATACTTGATTGGTAGTAAAGTTTTACGCTACGCAAAAATTCTAATAGATGAATGATTGTTTCGTAAGTATGGGTTTGTTCTATGTCACTGAATGCCAAAATTAAAAAAAAACTGATATCTAGTATTTAGAAAGTGACAGTTGTTAGTACTACTAGAAAAATAATCGTAACTGTACAAGGGCTTTTACTATTTTTTAGCCCTCCATATTCTACTATGTACAATTATATTTGAAATTCAGACGTCGAACTGTAATTTTGCGGTCACCGCACTTACTGGAATGCTGCGGCCGCAAAACTTACACATTGAAACGGCATGCACGAAGATAAAGTTGAATTTTTTCGGTCTATACTTTCGTCGGCTGTTGCACATCGCCTCTTAGGCCAATTCCGTCAGCATACCTACCGCGGAGCTGAATGCCTCGGCTGCGGAACATACTAGTGTGACGTACTGGAAATAAATAACCCATACGACTGTTTTTGAAAGAAATGTATAACTATATTTACACAATAATTTACAAAATAAAAATCTCCGGCAACCTTTCCAATCCCTTAGCCGCGATTTTTTTCTTTTTTAGATTTTCAAAAGAATTACGAGAGGGGGGTAGGTTAACACTTGTTCAAAACCGATAAGTGAAGATATTTTTACTGAACTTTTTAGTTTGCCGGCGGTTGATTTAGATATTTTTCGTAATACATATATTTTTCCTTTGGTTTTCATGAGTACATGATTTTACATAGATGGATACTATTTTTCTGTCGTGCATTTCCTGATGATATTGCAATGCTAGTGTTAATACTATAAAATGTAAGTGGGTTAGTCCGTCAATGTCAGAAGTGCAACAGTTGTGACTGGTTGGACCAGCTTCCCGTCGCTCGTCATCCGGGCGAGGCTATTGGCGTCCGCAGCCAACCCCGGGGCCTCGGATGGGCGGCTGGCGAGCGCGTCATCGCCGCCGCCGCCGCCGCCCCCGCGCTTTTGTGAGCGCAGAAGGTCAGCGGGACAGGCGGGCGCCGGTGCCGGCCGGACAAAGTAAGGCGTGCATAATGTACCCTTGCAGCGCAGCGCGCCGAACCGGGTCGTCACGCTCCGGAAACACAGAGGTCGCCTCTTCCGATCGGCGCGCGCGCCCGCCCGTATCCGCCCACTGGCTGATGGTGCGACGCGCGGAAGAGGCGGGGGGCGGTGCGGGGCGGGGTCGGACTGGATCTGCGCGGGCCTGGCGGAGTGGGGCGGGTGGGGAGAGCTCAGCGAAGCGGGACGGGACGGGACGGTGGACGGGACGGGGTGGGACGGGACGGGGTGGGACGGGACGGGATGGGACGGGATGGGACGGGGCCGGACTGGACCGGGGCGGGCCTGGCGGAGCGGGTCGGGGCGGAGGGGGGGGAGCGGGGCTGGGCCGGGGGGGAAAGCTCAGCGGGCGGGGGGGGCCGAATGGACCGGGGCGGACCTGGCGGAGCGGGGCGGAGCGGGGCGGGGCGGAGTGGAGTGGAGTGGGGTGGAGCGGAGCTGGGCCGAGTGGGGAGAACTCAGCGAAGCGGGACGAGAAAGGGCCGGACGGGACGGGACGGGTCGGAGCGGGGGGGGGCGAGGCTTGGGGCCACACAGGTGGTCTAGGTGGCCACGCATGACGCTGAATGCAAGGAGGGGAAAGGAGACCAGCAAAATATATCGATGGTTTGTTTCAATTATTGCTCACTGATAGTTGTTTTCAGAGATTTCAAAAAATTATCATAAACCATGATTATTTTCCTTGGCTTGTAAAGTAGTGAGGACCGAGATCAGTGTTGATGTTCATTAAAGAGAGATTATTGAAGGCTACGTTTTACTCTTTTAGATATTGAAAATATAGTATATCAAAAATAGGTATTTAAATAAGCTGGGTTTTGAAATTTCATGAGCAACTATTTCCATTTCTGAAATCTTGTAATTCTTCTCGAAAAACGAACAGAAAATGTGTTGTCTCGGTAACAAACTACCAGGAAATATGCCAGAGTTTTATGAATTAAAAGAAATAAGGTCGGTGGTGGTTTCTTTGTCCAAGAGGAACCTCTTCTTCAAAAGGCCGGTTATGCTAAACCAGGTGTCCCCCGCCTCAAATTATCGACATGTAATTGAGCATTTTGTAAAAGCGTCAAAGGGGACGCAGGCGGTACGTGCTTGAAAGGACGGTCAGTCCTGTGTGTGTCGCTGCCATGTAACGAGGGACGGGGCGGGGGGGACGGCGCGGGTGCACTCACCTCCGCGGTCACGTGACGTCACAGGCGCGAATCGCTGTCGTATCTCGCGGGCGAGCGATCGATATCTTGACAGCGCGCGCTGCCTGCCCTCGCGCCTCGCGCCGCCCTTTCAAACCTGCTCCGCCCGCCCGCCCGCCCGCCCGCCGCCCGCCCGCCCGCCCGCCCGCCCGCCCGCCCGCCCGCCCGCCCGTCCGCCCGCCCGTTCGCCCGCCCGTTCGCCCGCCCGTTCGCCCGCCCGTTCGCCCGCCCGTTCGCCCGCCGTTCCCGTTCGCCCGCCCGTTCGCCCGCCCGTTCGCCCGCCCGGGAACCCCCCGTTCCCCCCCCTTTAAACCGGACTTACAAACCGAACACACACTGAGAGGATGGACCGATTTATGTGCACAGTTTGTAACAGCCGTACAGACATTTTGTTTATTATTTAAATCGTGAAATCATTTCATTTTTATTACAAAAACGGAGAGGTCGGATTGTGGGAACTGTTACGTAGCATGACTATTTTAATAATTTGACGAGAGCTCCATAATATGTGTCTTTATTATTTACTTTTGAAATATATATTTGGAATTGTCAAATGTGCAAGCCGAGGAAATTTGAAAATAAATTGATGTTGTGGTGACTTCAGTCTACATTCGTATTTCGCCGTAGATGAATTAAGTCATTTGCGCCCTTAAATTTAGTCGTTTATGTGATGTAGAGAGCGCACGGACAACGATTTCTGTAACAGAAACGCGTAATAAAGTTACTTTTGTTTTGTGTGCGAAGTTATGAAACCTTTTTAATATTTTCAGAGGAGACTTCGCATTTGTTTCTATTCCAACTTGTGTTTTGAAACCGCCAAATAAACTCATTTTGTGGATGAAAATACCATTGCTTATTAAGTATTCTCAAAATGAGGGGGTATGAAATGTTACATAAAGCAAAGTTCTTTCCATGTAACATGAAAAGTTGAATTCGTAATTCTATCATATTTACCTATCGATTGACATTTCGTTAAGCTTTCTAAGGCCTTGACATAGGAATTGACAACTGACGAAGGATAACCTAGATTTCATCATCAGGTTATAAGCCCAATCAGTAGAGTTAGCGCTTGTAACATTTCCCTTTTCTAATTTTCTTGTTATGTTGCTGCATGCGTGTCTGTCGATTCTCACACTATCGAATGAGTGTTGGTTCTTCTGACGTAACAAAAAGTCGCTGCATCCAAGATTTCAATTCAGACGGCAGCGCCTTTCCCTCGGACCGGAGTGTTTCGCCTTAATGAGCGTCAGAGCTGTATGACGCGTGAAAGATTACGCAGCTTTTTATCGACATCGATACCCTGTGCTCGCGAGGAGACTTGTCGACAAGTTGACTCTAATAAGACTCGTGTCTGTAAAGATGATTTCACAACGCTCTCTGGAAGGTTTTCGCTGGTACTTGGGTGTGAGAGGAAGCGTGTTTTCTGTTTAACCATCTCTTTAGTGACCTACTTGCGTCATAAATATTTTCTTACACTTTCGTACGTGAGAATCATGTGCAAATGAGGAAGTATAGTATTGACGAAGTAGAGAACAACATATGACGAGTAACACGAGATTCTGTATGTAAGTTCTGTGTTGACGTTCCGATTTAAGTAAGATGGCAGAGAAGAAATAGGGTTATTGCGAGAGGAGAAATCTATCATAACTTTGACGCAAAATATTAATTACAAGCATTTTAATCCATGAAAGAGATACACGTAATACTGACCAGATAAAGTGTCTGCAACAGTTAATGTAATGGCTCCGGCTTTTCGAAATCTCGCAGCATCATTGACTATTTTAATGGGAAGTTCAGCTCCTGACAGCATGGTTGGAAACCATGAAATGTACCAAGGAAAAATACACATATTAAAGTGTTAACTATTGCGTGTGCTGAGTTGTGTGCGGCACCCACGCCTAGCTAGTGATGTCCGTGGGCGCGTTGGGATTCGTGCTGACTCAAACCCTGAGGCGATCGCATTCAACGTCGGAAACGACACAGCGCTGTCGCCGCCACTGGAGTCTCTGTATTCAAACAGTAGCGAACTCCATTGCGACGCCGATTTCGCCGTTTCAAATCCGGTTGCGAGGAGAGTTCCAACAGTGATAGTTGAGGACCACCAACCTACCAAAAATGTCTGAATAGTTATACGCGGTGTCTCCGGCCGACACCTGGTGAATATCGAAGCAGTACCACCCCAGTTGGGCCAAGGGACGCGCGATCTTTTCTTCCTCTTCCGTGTGCTATCCTCGCCCCTTAAGGCTCATTCACAATGCAATCACAAACAAAAGCATAACACATAGACATAGACATTAACATAAGCGAAGAGTTGGCGTATTCACAATGTCGAACATAAACATAGGCAAAATAAGAGTTTCTATTAGCTATGACAATATTCTAGTTTACTATTGGTTGGATATGAGAATCGATTTCGAGATTTCAAAACAAATACGACAAACACAACCATGCAGCACACGAATAGTTCGCCTATCGACTTCGATACTCGATTTTGAGTTATCGAACTGTGATTTGCTCATTCCTTATGTCTGACATAAGCATAAGCACAGAAGCTTGAAGCTTGCAAGCTCTTAAGTTAACGTCTTACGTGTTATGCTTATGCGAACGCATTGTGAATGAGTCCACTTGTAGGCGTAGTCCTAACTTTTATGTTAACGCCATGCTTATGCTTATGTTTGCATTGTGAATGGGCCTTTACACTTACACTAACATGCACTACACTACCACACCCTACCGGGAGGCCAGTCGGGAGCTTAGAGCTTGTCTTGGTTGGGGCGGTGCCTCGCTGGTGGGAGAAACCTGGTTGGGGAAACTCCGCTAGTCGCCGGGTAGTCAGTACCGGATCTCGCCATCCAGCCGCGGAAGAGCACCGCCATTTTCCGGGACTAGGGTTACGGGACTAGGGGCCATAACAGTTGTCGCTCCCGGAATCACTAGTCAATCAATAAAAAAAAAACTACATTCGGAGGGAAGTGCACATTTTCGAACCGCCGATTCCGCCATTTTAAATCTAGTTGTGAGGGAGTTAAACTGTGTGGTTGAGGACCATCAGTCTCCCAAAACTGTGTATTAATAAACTGGAAATGATCTGTAATGCCTTCAGTTGTCGTAATTTCAGGGGCGGATCCAGCAGATCATTTTGGAGATCATCATAGATTTTTGTTAAATAATAAACATTTCTTATTATATTGCGAATTATTTTGTACTGTATATTTGTTATATATTATTTTTAAATAATTGCAAAAGTCTAACATAAATACTTAAACCAATTTTGCCAAATAAAAGAAGATAATAAACGAAAACTCAAGGCCCTCATGGAACCCATGGCCCTCCCCTGAATCCGCCGCTACGTAATTTCTAATTTCTCCTTAACTCCTGAGTGCTTTCTGCGGGGCTGTCAGGTGGGGGGAGATCACATCGCGGCGGTCCTGCAAGAGGCGTCGTCTTTGTATCTAGGAACTCCATCCACCACCGCCACGACGCGCTGCAAGCGGCGGACGACCGGAACGGCTTCCCCTCTCAGATCTGGCACACGAACAGGCAGCAACAGACCATTCATTAGGCATGAGCGATTATTAAAGAATAATCCATTAATATTTAATCCATCATTATTTATTATTAGGTTAATATAAATCGATAATCGTTCCGAATTAATCGATTAATTATTTACGTGTTTTAAATAATACGTAAAATTAATAAAATTGTTAATTTTTAATTTTTAAAAAATTAGTAACTTATTTTAACACAATCTATCACAAAAATGCGAATCATACTCAATTTTGTGACTTGTTAAATTGTATTTATTAAACTTTGTGTTCAAGTCAAATGTAGTTATTTTAATGAAATCGGAAAAAGCATGTTCATGAATTAAAATAACGTTAACGTGTTTAAATTAAATACAGAAGAACGTAATACACACGGTTTTTGCGCAAATGAAATGCAACTACTTAATCCAACGAATCTCAATTCTTTTATTTTCTTCTAATAAACGAGAAAATAAATAAAATTATCTTTTACAAAAAATATTTTCATATAATATAAATCTCAATAACAGATCATTAAATGAATAATATCGAATAGAGAGACGAGGAATTCCATTGCTAAGTTCAAAAGTGTATATGTGCTTTCATTTTCATATACTGTTCGTCTATTTGATTTGACATCTAATTAATATTTGAATTAAAATAATCGAGCTAAAAAATCGATAAAATGAATTGACGTGTAAGTTAATCTGTGTAAAAACAATCGATTTCAATTTTTCGATTATTCTTTTAAAATAATCAATTGTTGCACTAATTGCGATTAAATCGCCCATCCTTACCATTCAGTCCCTAGCTCTTCAGCCATCTGCGACTGCGTGTGTGAATGGTCGTTAGAAGACAATAGCCTCAGCGGCAAGAGCGACGAAGGCAGGTACTTGTTCTGAGTTTTGAGGGAGTTTTAGATTTGACAGCATTCAGAGATAACGTATTTCGTGTACCCTACTTGTCTTCATGGTTAGGAAAACACATTGTGACTTTGCAGTTATATATTCAATGTGTGTCCGGATTCATTTGGCTTCTCTAATGTCGTTTGTTCGTGAGAAATTTTCATTTCCGGTCATTTGCTGTTCTTGTTTACAAGGGAACATTGACTCAGTTGCATCGAGCATATTTGATTATTGCACGACAGTGATTTCCAGTTGTCAACAGGTGCTTCTTACAATAATTCCAGAAATTAGCAAAAATTGTTGTTTTTTATCTCGATTTTTTAACATCGAAATTGTACGTCTTTTAAATTCCATGTTGTAACCATGCCTGAAACACTTCACCCTTCGACACTAAAGCATCTTCAACATTCTCACCCCTTGTGGCTCAATATAAGGAAGTCCTTAAATCTCATGCTGTCAATCTGAGAATGCTTAAGAACTCAAGAGGAATAAGCATTGATACCGCATCGCGTTGTGTAGCGGGATCGCATAAGGTAACATACAAGCAAAGCACTCCTCTCAGGCTTCGTTTTTTCCCCCTTTACACGCAAGAAGTACAATAAACCTCTGTCTTTGCTCTCATAAATCGATTCACTTCGTTTCATCTCGCATCTGTATACACATCATGCGCGAGAGTCATGTTCCGAGTGCTGTACAGTGAATGCGGCGACCCGTGCGTTCCCGAGGCTTCAATAAAAGTACAATGTAGCATCTTGCTGTCGTTTCATTGTTCGCCTGATGTAATAGACGCACATTGCGGCCCGCACCCGCTGCCGCCTCCGTGAGGGGAGATGCAAAAAGGACGACTCCCCTCCAGCACCTCCGTGATGAGATAAAGGGTGTTTACGCGTTTATCGAATTGAGCGTGGACTCTCTTGAGGGAACGCGACGGGTTTTCGCCTCCAACCTTCATCTTTGCGTCCTCCTCCTCCCCCTCTTCCTCCTGCTCTGCTTTTCGTGCGCGTCCGCAGCTCTCACAAGAGGGGAAACGCCTCCAATGAAGTGAAGAGAATTCTCGTGTTACCTTTTTTTGTGATGTGCACAAAGGATCCCCTTTAGGTCCATATTTTCTGTTCAGGAGGACGAAAGCTTTCGGCGCGCGTTGCAAGCCAGTGGACACAGTCGTCGATGTTGCCTTCGCCCCCGACTGAGGCGGGGCAGCCGTGCGGTGAAATCAAAGCGACGGTCTGAGGGAGCGGTCTGGGAGGGGAGGGTCGTGGGCCACCAGTGCACCGCCGCCGGGCACGGAATCGGTCTGGGATTACGGAATGTAATGAAAGTTCACAGAGGGATTGCTGATTATTTTTTTTTTCTCTTTTGAGGAAGAGAAGTATAGCAATATTGTACCCCAAATTTGTAAGGATTTTAATATCGTTCTGTTTAGTTAGGAGAATGGAAGCGGCAAGCGCGAGCCGTTCTGCGAATGGGAACGCTCGACGTGGTTTTGAATTATATGAAATTTTTGTGTGGGTTGTTCCTGAAGGGGGAATATGAATTACATTCATAATAGATGGAGTTCAAATGGGGATTCAGAAGAAATGTTGATTAATGTTGATTACTGTTGATTATGCAATACGTTTGAGAACCGTGGTGAGCTGACTGAGCTGATTGATTTTTGAGTACACTTTCGTTTATTTGAACGATTTTGGTAGTAGTCCGTATGCCGAGAAGGAAAATGAAGTGTGGCACTTACTGTGAATGTAGGATAGAATGACCAGAGTAGACAAGTTAGTCCAAAGTTAAACGTTGTGATGCAATACGATGCAATGTGAGAATGATTAGATCATTATCAAGAATATGAATCAATCGATAAATTACACATTCGTAGTATTTCATATAATTATAATAAAAAATATTAATGTTATTTTCGTCAGCAATTCACCATAATTCGTTGCAGGGGAGGGTAGCTCTTCTTTTCAGAATTGTAAAACGTGTTAACTCTTACGGGTTAAAATGTTACTTCTTGCGATGTCGCTAGAAGTTTTAGCAGTTTGTTGAGTGACGCTCAACGACACGCAGAACACTTATACACTTGTCCATCTTTTCTTCTGTCGTTTTTAAAACCGTTTTAATATGTATGCCTCATTATGAGGAATTAAGCAGTAAATCGTTAGCAATCAAATAACAAAACAGCAACAAGAAGACATTATTTGCCTGGCAAACAAACTGTAATATAATTGTAACTGATGCCAAACCTAACAAAAGTAGAAATTGAATTGATAGTGATAAAAGCAACTGACTCAAACGAAATAGGATGTTTGAAGAATAAAATTGGACGGAATCCTCTTCCTATGAAGCAGAAATAGGACCGGCTAAAGGCTGTAGGGAATATATTAGCTCTACTTGTGTTTCTTTGCAACATATTCCATAGTGTTCACCAGAATAAAAGGAAAAGAACAAATTAGTTCGATGGAAGTCGAAGTTTGAGAAACTTCATATTAATATAGTTTTGTCACAAAGCCAAAAAAGGGAAATAATACCAGAAAATAGCAACACGGAGTCTTTATCTGGGCGTCAGTGTCGCGCACCGTTTGCGCAAGCCTAGCTTCGCCTCTGAGTGAAAGCAACTTCTGTCAGATGTTTCAGTGCACGGCCATTGTATCTTGCAAGAGAAGGCAAATGACATAAACATAGGTGAAGGATTAGAATGCAAGTTAAAAAAATGCTATCGAAAATTCAACATGACGTATTGAACCTCTGCCGTATAAAAAGTAGATCAAAGCAATCGTATTCATTCGTTAGACAAGTTCTCTGACGAGTAATGGATTCGTATTTCGATCCCAATTGCTTGAATCCGGAAGGCGGCAGATGCGTTTGTCGAATCACCGTTTGCAACGGCATACGGCTTTCGTGACGGCTACTGCACCCTCGCACAAAGAAGGCTTATGGGATTAGGTGGCGGATTAATCGGATTCAACTTCTGCACTGCTTCACGTAATGGCACTGAATCATTCGGATGAATCAGTGAACTCTTGCGCTGCCGGGGTTGCGAGTTGTGATGCGGTTTGGAGATACGTTTCGCCATTTGTGTTTGTGTGTGCGTCCGCGCGTGCTCATATGTGATGAATTATTTTTGTTCCTTAATTTCTCTGTCATTAGATGGTTATTTACTCGTGCAAATAATGCTGTTATTTTCTATTGTAATACATTTTTCTGTCTGAGATATTTGTTCTCGTTCTATTCGTAGAATATTCTGCGAACAAATGTGTGAATGGAATAAACTGCATGATCTGCAAATTTAATAAGTGGAAAAGCGCTGTTTTCAATGTATTTTATTATCACTTGTGTTCCAACGTAATCTTTCCAAGTTCTATAAACAGTAAACTATCTGGGGAATTGAGGTAGACAGAATTTATTCTATAAACAGGCACATACATTTTTTCCCTATGTTTCTTAGTCTTTACTCCGTGGTATAAAATATAAAGAACTTCCGAAAAATGTTGGTTCTCTAAAAGAAGTGAGTAACTTCGCTGCAACACTCAGGGTCGTTTTGGAAAGGTGGTGCGCCGCGTCGGCCGGGGATTTCTTTGCAGTGGCAGGGCAGGGCAGGGCTGGGCAGCGAGTGGCGCGGAACAGGTGGTCGGTGGGCGTTGCTCTCGGGCGGCGACAGCGCGCAGCCAGTTGCGCCCACGCGGCTGCGGTTTGGGAGGGGGGCGCAAAGGTCAACAGGCCCGCCCCGCCCCCTCCCGGCGCGACACACACCGCTCCCCGGCTACTGTGCGTCGCTTCGTGCCCACAGCCACACGGGTGCGTGGCGATCGCGCGTCGCGCCACACCGCGGCTGCCGTGCGTGGCTGCGTGCGCCCACAGCCACGGCTGCGGGGCGGTAGCATGCCACGCCACGCTATGCCCGAGGCAAGTCAAGCCAACGCCACGTCGTGCCACTGCACGTCACGTCGTGCCCGTCACGTCACGTCGTGCCACGTCACGTCACGTCGTGCCACGTCACGTCACGTCGTGCCACGTCACGTCACGCCGTGCCACGTCACTCACGCCGTGCCACGTCACGTCACGTCGTACCACGTCACGTCGTGTCACGTAACGTCGTACCACGTCACGTCGTGTCACGTAACGTCGTGTCACGTCACGTCGTGTCACGTCACGTCGTGTCACGTCACGTCGTGTCACGTCACGTCGTGCTACGTCACGTCACGTCGGGCCACGCCTCGCCATACCACGCTACGCTACGCTATGCTCGCCGCTCTGGCGCAGATGGGAGCCACCAAGGACGGGCGAAAAATATGCGGTATTTGGACTATTTCGAATCGGCGTTCACAGCTCCACTAGTCTGGTTAGCTTTGAGAATTGTTCGTTTCTGAAAGCCAAGAAAGCAATAGGCAACGCTAGTGGCAGGCACCACCGAGCATGATCCTTTGCAACCAAATCGAAATGATTGATTATGCATGTGATTTATTGTAAAGTTACCAATGCCTTCCGAAGTTAGGAGCACATCACATATGAGCGAACTTAAAACCGTCATTATCAGTCAGCCTCACTTAATTCTTTTTTCATCGCCATATTTAGTGAGATTCAGTTCGGCTTCCATTGGTGTTTTAATGTAATTTTCATTATCTCCCCCGAGTCAAACTTCTCGCGACGACAGTGATATACCTACAGCAAGGGGATTAAACACAAGCTCGAGTAAGGAGTTATCAAAGTTGCTCAGTAATGTCTTTATTTGCATAGTGAGGCCCGAGACGCGAGACTCGCTCTTCCAGCCATCTTCAGGAGTATTTGTGGCCCTTTGCCGCCGTCCCTGCCGCCCGCTCGTCGTGGGCAGCCGAGGAGGGAGAGCGAGCACCCAGGCCCTTAATGAGCGCTCGGGGCGTTTCGTGTTATCTGGCGCGCGCTTCAAGAAGACGCATGGAATGGCTTTCCCAATACGTTTGTCCCCGCGCGCCATTGATTCGCTCATCTAATGAAATGTTTATGTTTGGCCCGTGATGAATGGGGTTGTTTGGGTCGTTGGCTCGGCGCAACGGCGGCGGAGATGGTGATGTTCATGGCGGCGGCGGTGAAGGGGAGGCTGGGGGGGGACGGCGAGGCGAGTTGTCGAGGTGCTTGTGGATTTTGTGAGGAAGGGAGTGGCTGTGCGGGAGAAAAGCGGTTTTCGTGGTAATGGTGGTGGTGGTGACGATGGAGAATTCAGTGATGGTGTTGGTGTTGGAGGGGGATGATGATGGTGGCGGTTTCCGAGGGGGTTGGTGGTAGTGTTGGGGGGGGTTGGTGTTGGTTATGGTGATAGTGGTGCTGCGAGTTAGTGTTGGAGATGGTGGTGTTGGGGGAGATGGTTTTGGTAGTGGTGTTATTGGGGGTTGGTGAAAGTGGGGGTGTTGGGGAGTTAATGGTGGTGGTCTTGGTGATGGTTGTGGTTGGTGATGGCGTTGAGGCATGGCGACGGCGTTGGCGAAGGCGTCGATAGGCTACCACCTCGCCCTCCTCCTTCTTCTGCTCCTGTGAGGAAGCTGTAGACCTGACCGGGGTCCCAAGGGCTGCGTTCACTCTCCGAACAGCTGCCGCGCGCCGGGCGGGAGTCGGCGAGAGGGAGGGTGCTCTTATTCGATTCTTCCAATTTGCTCCAGGGCCAAGAATTGTTTTCTTCCTCCGAAGAAATATGGCGCGTTGAAAGGTCCCTCGTCCGACTATAATTCTGGGCGCGCACCCGACTATAATTCTTTTCGCTGGAATGACTTGTTGGTAGCGGTATAAAACACGCGAATGGAAACGGATTATGTATATTAGTGACGTAATGTGGAGTGATTCTGACGAAGTGGATTAGTGAACACGACTCCTCTGTCCGCTTTTCAAAATCATTTAGGAAAGGAAGGTATGATTTGCAGAATAACGTTTCGTGTTTCGCGTGCTATTAAGTCTTTCATTACCGGTAACTAACGGCCATGGAACATGGTGGCGATGTTGTAAAGATGCGATGGATCTGGGCGCTATCATTATTCAATTTCGCCTTCGATTGTGGGAAGAGAACGTTCAATAATTCCGTTCGATTAAATGGGTGAGCATTTTACGATTGAAGTAATGTCGTGCCATTTGGTCTTTCATTTTCGAATTATGAAAGGCGATATCAAATCTTGATTGAGGGTCTTGGGTAGTCTGTGTGGGTATTTAAAACCACAACTACAAGCTGCACACGGGTCGTGGGAGTGTATTTGCTTGGCCGCCAAATGGACATGGAAGTTAATTAAGCCACTGAAATGCGCCTGTGAAACTTCTCTAAAAACAAAGTATCTCTTGAAGTTTTAATTGATATAAATTGGAAAATAAATCTACATGAAGCATACATTAGTTGTACATGTAGAAATTCTATATATAGAATTTTATTTATTTTTTTGATCTTCCCTATGCACCCGTTATTTACATTGATAATCAATAACGTTATTTTTTTTGTTGTTTTTTTCGCCAATATATTCGAGTAACTTAGGTTCCATAATACTTATTTTAGCATTTACGTATGTAAGCTAGTATGTTTACAGAATTCATTATGCATATTATCCAACGTGTGGCTATTGTACTTAGTATATAAGCGCATGTTTTCTTGAGCCCCAACAGACCTACTCACACTCCATTACTAACATTAGTTGAATTCAAAATAAATTATAGCAACAGGTTTTGTTGAAAACATTCTGACAACCATAAATGTTTGCTCCCGGATAATAGAAAATATTTTTATTCGAAAACCGAGCTACAGATTTCATATAGTAGTCCTGTCAACAAAATAATAAAATGCTCACTCCTCTCGCATCTAGCGAAATGAGGGCTCTAAGAAAAGTGCGGGGATAATGAATGAATGAATGAATGCCTTATATTACGTGGCGAGACTCAGCTATGAGGCCTGCTCTTCCGTGTAACCACGCAAATTTCGTTACGCTCCTTTCACCTACTAGGGATGGAAGAAGATATTACTTGGGCAACAAAACAGGCAGTTTGAATTTAGCTTAGAGTCTTTATTTAAGCTTGAGGATCTTTAACATGCAGTAAATCTACTAACATGGACAACCGGCTTTACTTCCCCTCCGAAGGAAGGCGCACGAAGGGTTTTTTCTCCCTTAAAAATACACGGCTTCGATCGCGTTTGAACCCTCGAACTTGGGTATAACAGCCCAATACCGGGTTGTTACAGATACCTAACCCGTTACACCATCGCCGCCGCGAATAATATCTGGATAACGTGTGTCATTGCTACTTCGTAAAACGGCACCGATTGCAGATGTTTTTCTTCCACGTTCGGCCAGCGCTTGAGTTGCAAGGAGGCCGTGCAGCCTGCGGAGCATCCATCAAATATTACCCTTTCTAATGCCATCGTGACAAGCCACATCCGGCCGCCGCCGCGGGGCGGCTGACGGAGGCCCCGCTGCGGCCCCCCCCCCCCGGGGGGCCATCCGTCGCCGCGGCGGACGTTGAGTTATGAACGACCCGTATCGCCGCTGCATCTAATTGTCGCTTGTCCGAGCGCCCCCCGCGTGTTTCCTTTATTAGCCCGCGCGTCGCTGACGACGGCTCAGCGGGCATCCGTGCGACGCGTCTCTTCCGGGCAGCGACGCCGACGCCGACATCGCCACCGCCCCCCCCCCCCGCCGACGCCGCCCACGCCTATCCCGACGCCGACGCCTACCCGACCCGCGCCTACCCCCGACGCCGACGCCTATCCCGACGCCGACGCCTATCCCGACGCCGACGCCTATCCCGACGCCGACGCCTATCCCGACGCCGACGCCTATCCCGACGCCGACGCCTATCCCGACGCCGACGCCCCCGACCCGACCCATCCCGACCCACGCCTACCCCTATCCCGACGCCGACGCCTATCCCGACGCCGACGCCTATCCCGACGCCGACGCCTATCCCGACGCCGACGCCGACGCCTATCCCGACGCCGACGCCGACCAGGCTCGGTCTCAGACGACGACACGCCCACAACAGCTGTTAAATTTGTGCATCTTTTTGATGAAACAGTCGGCATTATAACAGTGACTACCGTACCCGTGCGAGAACTCTCTCCGCGGCCCCGCCCCCACCCTCTTCCCTATTTTTCCATTTCCATATTAAGCCTGTAACTTATCTTTTTCTTCAAGACTCTCTTATCCTCTGTCACGTGTTCTGTATGTCCCCTTGTAATTGATAACAATGCAATACACCCTTGTCATTACAAATTATTCTTATTTAACGTTATTGCCGACCAGGGAGGTACACCGGTATAATTCAATCGCGTAGAATATACGTAATTAGTTCAATTTCACATACGATTGCAGATTCTACAGGCTCTGAACAGGTGAGGTAAAATCGAGAAGCGCCGAATCAGCAAAAATGTAATAGAATGTTTAAGGAAAATTAGTTTTTAAGGTCCTAAAACGCTTCGTTTAGGAGATATTTAACAATATAGATTAAAAACTGCAACCGAGTGCTGCGTGGTGAATTTGACATGAATATTTAGATGCGTTTTTTTCAACAAATTCTTCTTATTTTCAAAGTCAAAATGCAATTGGTCACTCCGTGCAATTCTCTTTCTCTAGAGACCTGACTTATAATGATTGGTTGCATGAGCGAGTCGAAAAAAAGTATGCAAAATACTAAATAATGTAGGAGACGATAGGTTGTATCGGAGATAACGTGTGCCAGGAAAGTCTCTCTGCAGCACCGAGCCGAAGCAGTGGTTCTTGTTAAAAGTTGCACTTACGTTCGTACCAACGGGATCACTGGGGAAAAAAGTGAAGGGGACAACACTTCTAGCACCTGTTTCGATTGTGGTGAGTACGCAATTTACATTTTCGTTTGTTGCCAGATGCAGTTCGTGCTACCAACATAATTTCTTTGGCTAGCACTCTCACCAGCCACTGGTATCACAGCGGAGAGATTTTCCTGGCGTATTGTACAATGGGCAGGAGAGAGTACGGGTTGAATTTTGGATTAGGGACGACGTGTATAAAGGAAATTTTATCAAATATTAATTGGTAATGTTCTTCATCTTGGGTATCATAACTTTCGCAGTCCTCATTCAGATGCGTTATTCGCCGACCTTCTCCACAGGTCTGCCCGCTCTCAACCAATCCTGCACGGCAAAAGTTTCCAGCTGCGCAGGTTTTCTACCGAGAGGCGACGAACAAATTTGTTCGCTTTTGGCCTCTGCCCGTCCGCGGCCCCGCCCCCGCTCTCGCCCGCTTCGCCCTCGCGGCACGGTGCGCAGCCGTTGATTTTCTTGTCCGGGCCAAACGCTCGGCCGGGGCGGTATAAAATAATTGGCTATTTTAGCGCTTATCGCATATGCTAATCTGCAGGAGAGAGCCTGCAGGTTGCGATTCCTTTAATGGAGATCGGCTGCCGTTCGGGGCGTTATTTTTTCCCTTCATTAAAATGCTGGCGGCACAGAA
Organism: Teleogryllus oceanicus; assembly: GCA_964035755.1. Lineage (NCBI taxonomy): Eukaryota > Metazoa > Arthropoda > Insecta > Orthoptera > Gryllidae > Teleogryllus > Teleogryllus oceanicus. Next base: position 21,505,867 of record CAXIVR010000014.1, on the reverse strand, counting down.
CGCCTTCGTATATCTAATGCTCTCCAGTTAATGCAAAGGCTGGCGCGAAAATGCGGGTCACATCCGGAGCGCCGCCTCCACCCCCACCCCCACCCCTGCCCCCGCCCCCGCCCCCACCCGTGCGCGCCACGCGGAGGAAAGCAAAACTTCTGTCGCTGTCGACGGCGCGATCTAACGATTTCGAGATGCCCTTTTGAAATACGTTGCTCGCTCGGTAAATGCCGTGTTTCCGCAAGATAGACAGCGATTTCATTCTAGATTTTTCTTTTTACTCTGAAAGTCTAGGGAATAGGGAGAGGTATGCGATTGCTGCTCTACAATTTTGGTAAACTAGCGAGTATAATATATTGTAAGTCGATTATAAAAGTAGCTAATATTTTAGGTATTTTTGTTTAAGCGACCATTTGCGTTTCCTCTTGACGAGTAATGGATGAGGTATAATTTGGGTCTGGTCCACAACAGGTATCATTGTTAGTTTTGTTATAAATAGATACATAAGTGAGCATATTTAATGAAACCAATAAAATAAGTAAGGGGACGTGTTCGTGAGTATACTGGCTTCTGTAAAATGGCAGTGGTATTATATCCATCGTATTGTGTTTTTAGATTATTAAAACTTATCTACGTTATTCAACAAGACACTTCACACCACCCTTCCAAAAACCAATTTGCTGTAAAATATTGCAAAATTGTTCTTGGTGAATAGACTCAGTGCATCAGCACACAAGACGTCATAATTGTGGCACGTTCGGTAAGAATATTTCTTCCCTGCGGAAAATCCACCCACCTCAGGGGACATTAAAAACGTGACTTAAAAGGAAAGTCAGCGCACTTCTGTACTGATGGGTAAGTTAGGAGTTCAGTGTTGTTGGAAAGGTCAGATTAATAATGAAAACGCTTCCGAATTCAAGCGACTGTGAACGTACATACTCTCCCACAGTTTCGCATCAACCGTTTTCATTCCACAGTCACCATTCTTTCGAACACACATCATTGCCAGTGGTGATACGACATGGACAACAACATCGATGTTGCGAAATGATGTTCAAAATTAAAATACTGATGTTAATAATGCATCAATAAAAAAAGTCGATGCTTTATCGGTATTTTAAAGCTGATTTAGTAAGCACCAACATTAAATTCGTGCGAAACAAAACTTAGTTTGACAGTGGGTATATAAATTAATTTATAATGAAAATTATCTCAAAATTGACTAATAAAATGTCTCTCAATGTGCAAAATACGATGGAAAACGAAGGAATTTTTAGGACATCAGGATTATCTCGGGCGATAGTGTGCTTGATGCAAATAGTACAAACAACGGTTGTTTGGTTCGAAAACAATAACAGTTACTATTTCATATTTTAATTTTAACATAATTGTGATTATGAGTAGTTTTCATTCACGAACAAAAAACCGAAAACGTAAAAATATCGAGCGCCGAACATCAATTTAAAAAAAATTCCACTTGAATTGTTTGATGTTTAAAATATTAATGATTGTATAGGAACATCGATGTTTTGAAAACATCCACATCGCTGTCGCATCCCTAATTGAACCGCCTCGCCATTGCACTGCTGCCTCCCGGAGTCTGCAGTGGGTGTGCAAGAGGCGGGAGTTTATTCAGTTTTCGGGATTTACATCGACTGCTTCAGTCGATTACGCTTTTGAAGCGACGGGCAGGCTCGAATGTTAAATGTACTAATTAAAATGAACTTAATCTATCGTTACAAATGCCACTTTGGGTTTCTTTCATATTATTTGTAGATGGTTCTATTTAGTGTTCATTTTCTTTCATATGCATTCACACTCTCATTCACTCTGATTATAAACAATATACATTCACTCACACATACCACTGCACTATATAAAATATGTACACTACACTATTCTTGCTGCTCGCCCCAAACCGAGAAAGATGGCTGAGGGCATCAACTGACAGTCCCTCTGACCACGAGGTCCTCGATTCGAGCCCCGACGTTGGCAGGCTTTTCGACTGTAGCTTTTCAGCTAGACCGACTTCAGTCACCGTCTCGACGAGAATTCTAACGGTTGCTCTGATCGGCGGTTTTCAGTGGTTTCTCCGATCAACGCCAGGCGAATACCGAAGCAGTTTTGTGTATATAATTCCGTAATAAAACGGGCCACGGACCACACGCGAGCTTTCCTACCTCTCCCTTGCCCTATCCTCACCCCCTACACACACGCACTTACAAGCAATACACTATGCCGAGAGACCGGTCGGGAGTTTGTTAGAGCTTTTGGGGCGGTATCACGCTGGTGAGAGATACCGGGTTGGGGAAAACGCCGCTAGTGAACGGTAGGTCGACGCCGGATCTCCCATCCAGTGCGGGAGGACTACCGCCACCTCCCGAGCAAAACACGCAATACACTTAACGGGACTAATGACCGCAGTAGTTGACGCGCCCGGAATCACTAACAATCAATCAAGCCACAGCGCCGACCTTCCTCAAGCGTCCGTGGCGCCGCGACGGCCGAATTCCGGCGGACGCGTTCCTGGTCCTTCCCACCGCGCGGTTCCTCTCGCGCCGGCTCGCGTAGGGCCGTGTATATTCAAGGTCGCATCAACAGCTAGGTCATTAGCGACCACTATTGGCATGAACGCTATGGTAACTATGAGGGTGAAACGAAATGGTGATTAACGCTATGATAACTATGAGGGTGAAAGGACGAACACAAATACAACCTGCCCGAGGCGGGACTCGAACCCGCGACCCTTCGGTCCGAGATCACTACGACACTACTGCCTTAGGATGTCGGCCACCGGCCACGTGGGCCTTTTCGGCGACGGTTTATGAGACGACTATGAGGGTGAAACGAAATGGTGATTAACGCTATGATAACTATGAGGGTGAAAGGACGAACACAAATACAACCATGCCCGAGGCGGGACTCGAACCCGCGACCCTTCGGTCCGAGATCACTACGACACTACTGCCTTAGTGATGTCGGCCACCGGGCCGACGTAGGGCCGCTTCAATTTTTCTGGGCCGACGTAGGGCCGCTTTTATTTCTGCGGCGACGGTTTATGAGACGACTATGAGGGTGAAACGAAATGGTGATTAACGCTATGATAACTATGAGGTGAAAGGACGAACACAAATACAACCATGCCCGAGGCGGGACTCGAACCCGCGACCCTTCGGTCCGAGATCACTACGACACTACTGCCTTAGTGATGTCGGCCACCGGGCCGACGTAGGGCCGCTTCAATTTTTCTGGGCCGACGTAGGGCCGCTTTTATTTCTGCGGCGACGGTTTATGAGACGACTATGAGGGTGAAACGAAATAGTGATTAACGCTATGATAACTATGAGGGTGAAAGGACGAACACAAATACAACCATGCCCGAGGCGGGACTCGAACCCGCGACCCTTCGGTCCGAGATCACTACGACACTACTGCCTTAGTGATGTCGGCCACCGGGCCGACGTAGGGCCGCTTCAATTTTTCTGGGCCGACGTAGGGCCGCTTTTATTTCTGCGGCGACGGTTTATGAGACGACTATGAGGGTGAAACGAAATGGTGATTAACGCTATGATAACTATGAGGGTGAAAGGACGAACACAAATACAACCATGCCCGAGGCGCTACGACACTACTGCCTTAGTGATGTCGGCCACCGGGCCGACGTAGGGCCGCTTCAATTTTTCTGGGCCGACGTAGGGCCGCTTTTATTTCTGCGGCGACGGTTTATGAGACGACTATGAGGGTGAAACGAAATGGTGATTAACGCTATGATAACTATGAGGGTGAAAGGACGAACACAAATACAACCATGCCCGAGGCGGGACTCGAACCCGCGACCCTTCGGTCCGAGATCACTACGACACTACTGCCTTAGTGATGTCGGCCACCGGGCCGACGTAGGGCCTTTTATTTCTGCGGCGACGGTTTATGAGACGACTATGAGGGTGCAACGAAATGGTGATTAACGCTATGATAACTATGAGGGTGAAAGGACGAACACAAATACAACCTTGCCGAGGCGGGACTAGAACCCGCGACCCTTCGGTCCGAGATCACTACGACACTACTGCCTTAGTGATGTCGGCCACCGGGCCGACGTAGGGCCGCTTCAATTTTTCTGGGCCGACGTAGGGCCGCTTTTATTTCTGCGGCGACGGTTTATGAGACGACTATGAGGGTGAAACGAAATGGTGATTAACGCTATGATAACTATGAGGGTGAAAGGACGAACACAAATACAACCATGCCCGAGGCGGGACTCGAACCCGCGACCCTTCGGTCCGAGATCACTACGACACTACTGCCTTAGTGATGTCGGCCACCGGGCCGACGTAGGGCCTTTTATTTCTGCGGCGACGGTTTATGAGACGACTATGAGGGTGAAACGAAATGGTGATTAACGCTATGATAACTATGAGGGTGAAAGGACGAACACAAATACAACCTTGCCCGAGGCGGGACTAGAACCCGCGACCCTTCGGTAGAGCCTTTTATTTCTGCGGCGACGGTTTATGAGACGACTATGAGGGTGAAACGAAATGGTGATTAACGCTATGATAACTATGAGGGTGAAAGGACGAACACAAATACAACCTTGCCCGAGGCGGGACTAGAACCCGCGACCCTTCGGTAGAGCCTTTTATTTCTGCGGCGACGGTTTTTCGCGGCGGGGCGCGGAGTCGCGATGGCAGATGCTGCTTTACGAGCTTTATTATTTTTGAAGCGGCTTTTTGCTGGCTGCTCCGCGTCCGCCCGATGCAGCTTTGCAGCGCGTGTTGCATGCGGGGCGAGTCGTTGGAATTAATTTTCACCGAGGTAGCTGGGTAGTAAAGTTGATGTAATATACTGCAATGGCTCATCGTCGACGGCATGCTGTACTTACAGGATGTTGCCCTCCGGTTTCGGCAAACGGCAAATGACGCGCAGATTTATTTTATTGGTTATTTACTTAATGTGGAGGAGTGTTTAAGAGAAAGTAAAATACTTCGTGTAAGCGTGATGTACCCAGTGTATTACTAATGGTGTACAGAGGACATTATTTTCCTTTTTCATTATCTTCACTCTTGCTTTTTAAAATTAAAACTTTAGAGTTTCTTCATCAGCGTACTTATTTTTAAAATCTACAATCTCGAATAATATTTTATTTTTTATATATTTTCAGGTTTTAAAATTCTACATCGTTACATTTTCTTTAAATTTAATTTCCTTTAGACATTATTGTGCGAGTTACACTGATGTTTGTATGAAGTTGTAGAATAATAAATTATTGATTTTTAATTATTCTACTGCTCGGCAACTTGAGGTATTAAAAAGGAAAAACATTTAAATTTCTGATGGGTTTAAGAATGTTCATCGTATGTTCTTACAGACTTCCAAAATACTCTTAAATAAAACCGACGAACTTCGTATGTGGTGAAAAATTTTGTTACAGCTTTCGCGAAACTCAATTTACATGTGTGACTGCCGCACAGTCCCTCGTCTGAATAGGAAAATGGTCTCCGGCGAATGACGCATTCGCTAGGTGGGTTCCATGTGCGCACGTATCGTTCGCCGTATGAATCCAACTTTGAATAAGCACTCTGAACGTTTTTCAGCAGAAAAGTGTACCAATGGAACCAATCGAGGATAGAATATGAATAGACTCCCCCGACACGATCGTGCCCGACTCTCGTACAGCCGAGCCGAAAGGGGGTTGCTATTGGGGCATTCACGGCAGTGGGAAGTGAAGCGAGAGGTAACCCCGCGGCGGTCGACATATCTCGCAAATTATTCAGGATTAGCGCGCCCGGCGGCTTTTATTGAAACCGCTCGCCGCCCGCCTGCTCCTCCGTGCCGGGGACGCGCCCAATTATTCCTCGGACACTGCCGTTCACACGTATAGATTACCTCCTGCCCGTTTTGCCGCGTGATGAATATGGATGGAGACACTTCGGAAAACGTGTGGTATGCCGTGATAAGCTCGCCCTTCTTTTGTGCCGCGTGTCGGGGGCGGGCGTGAAATATGCGAGGCGCGTGGCGCGGCGCGCCGGGGGGGCGTGGTCGGAAGGGGTTGGCGGCGCCGCGGCACCATTAATAGCTGCCGCTAGGGGGCGGGGCGGGCCGCGGACGCCATGGCGGCTACTGGCACCGCTGCCGACTCGATCGGCTTTTGAGTGAAGTCGGCGCCGTGCCGAGCAAAGAGCAAGGGCAAGTGTTAATAATGTAGTGTTGTGTTGTGTGAATGAATGTGTTTGTAAATATAGGTTAAGAATGAATGAGAGTATGAATGAATAAAATTAACAGAAGACAAAAATAGAACACTCTAAAGAACTCTGAACAATAAAACAAGATCTTTTTATATTCAAACAACAACGCCCAAAGTGGCATTTTTTAATTAGTTTTAAGTTAGTATTTTTAAAGCAGGCCCTTCACGAACTGCACAAGCCCAATGGCTGCAGTATTTTTGTACCCCATTATGTGAATAAATTCCAACCTCTCCAGGGTAACTGGGGAGGGGGGGGGATTGAAAAACTCGATCGGTGCGGCGGAGACATGGCTAGTGGAATTCTCTTTCTCCATTGCTTCAGTTGTCGTTGGAATACATAATTTTGTCGCATCCTGTTTAATTTCTCTCGTAATTGCTTTTCTTATTTCCTTTTTAAACATCTTGGGGGCTTTTCATAGTTCGGATACATTATATGCTCACTGTTCGTATTTTTGTTGAAATATTTTCCTCTGCAATATTCGCATACTATTTTCTTCTACTAATTCCTTGAATTACCAGCTTCCCTTCTCTAATATGTACATTTTAAAATATCTTATTGATTAATTAATTCCTTCCTTCCTCTTTCATGTCAACTTTCATTAAGATTTTGTGCCAAAATTAAGAGTTCATGATTTTATTAACTTCATATTTTTCTAACATGCGTTCTGCTTATTTCTGCAGATTAGAATTTTATTGTTCACTTCCAGCTTGTGTGTTAATTGAACATATCCCATGACATTGGTGTTTTCCAATTGGCTACACGCAATCACTGTGGCTCTTAAATAGAACGTAATTATGACTCGAATGGCCTAATGAATAATTTGGATTCTCTCTCTTCTCTCCATTCCCTCATGGTTTGCCATTTCGGTGTGGAAGTCTGCTACCACAGTAGCTGAATGTGTCTCTCGATAGGAATTATATCTAAGGATTTTAAACAGTTCGGTGCATACTGGACAACGTGTATGCTCTGTTGACTTCGGTGACATACGTTAAGTGTCTTTTGAAAATTACTTTTCGGGATTGTAAAAAAGAATTATGAAACATTAATAGACTTGTTAATTTTGTTTTATACTTCGTTGAAACAATTCATTTCAAATGTGCTTATGTGAATCTCTAATCATTTAGTAAAATACTTGCAAATCAAAAAAAAACTTGGTAAGTTTTCTGCCTTCTTTCCTTAACATATTCTGTCGTATGTATTTTCCCATAATTCATCTTCCCGGTGTGGGTAACCATGTGCACTGAGCCGAAACAGTAGAGATAATCTCTTTCTGCGAGCTATCACAACTTCTAGTGCTCCTCTCATATCAGGGTTGCGTTATGAACCCTCCATTGAATCCACTGCGGTTGCGAGTCGATTAAAATGATGACATAGGATTCTCGCAAGCAGGATTATGATCATTGCAGGAAGGTTAATCATCCCAGCGTACGCATTATTTTAGTTCGGCGGTCCCGGTTAATCACCTCCGTTATTCTGCGTAATGAGAAATTATTTGCACAGATTACAAACCCAGCTCTGCCCCTCGGAGCGCGAATAAGCCGCCCCAAGTCCGGATTCGCGTCGGATTTCGCGCCGGTGCATCGACTCGGCTGGGCGGGGCGCGCTGGTTGGCGAACGATGATACAACAAACAAATTTAAAAAAAAAAATTGGAGCCCTTTTTGAGAAAATTTTGAAAATGTCCGAAAATGTAACGTACCCTCGAATTTTAAAAATGTTTTTCAAAATTTCAAAGCTTCAACTAGAGCCAGAGATTTCTTCATTTTTGAAAAACTCCTACGTATGGTTTAGGCGCTAGTAGTGTTCACAGACGGACGGGTGGGTGGACGAACGAACGGACGTTAAAAAAAAAATTCAGTGTCAGGGGACCTCAAGACGTGTATTTCCGTTGAAATCTCGAAATAGATTTTCCGCAGCATTACATAACTTTCTCTATATTACGTATATTATTCCGTATATTATTCCGTATATACGTATGTATACGAGAAAGTAAAAATAAAAGCAAAAACTAAAAGATCAGAAGCAAAAAAGTCTTCGCCATCCCATTCGGTTGTATATCTAAAAACTATCGACTTACACCTTCCTTTCCTGCATTAGCTTCTTTATCTCGTGTTTTTCAGCTTTCTTATTTCGTACTAATCATCTATTGGCATACCGTGCCAAAACCTGGTGATCTGATCGGTAGTTTTCCGTGGTTTCTCCGATCAAAACCAGGTGAATACCGGAGTAGTACCTTAACAAACGGGCCACGGACCGCACGCGATCTTTCCTTCGTCTTCCATGTCCTATCCTCTCCTCCTACACACACACTTACACTAACATGCACCACACTACCACATATTTGGGGAGACCGGTCGGGAGCTTAGAGCTTGTGCCGGCTGGGGCGGTGCCCCGCTGGTGGGAGAGTCCTGGTTAGGGGGAAACCCCGCTAGCCGACGGTAGGTCGGCGCCGGATCTCGTCATCCAGCGGGGAAAGATACCCTCCATCTCCCGAGGGCAAAAAACATGCAATCACGGGACTAATGTCCTACGCTGTTGACGCGCCCGGAATCCCTAACCAACCAACCAACCAATTGTTTGAAGAGTTTCGGAAGAGCGGCGGGGAGGATGTGGCGAAGGCCGCAGGGAGCCGATCCCGAGGGCGCGGAGTGGACGCCGCCGCTGGCTTCGGTGCGTGAGCTTGTGCGTGCGCGTGACGCAGTTGCCTCGTAATGCTCCGCAAATCCCATTTCACGGCTGTCGAACTGCCCGCGCTACCCCTCGCAGTTGGGAATCGCGATGGCGTAGGTCGTCGTGGTGTCTGGTGGAGAGACGTAGACGACCACCCGGACCCTGAGTCTCGCGGCGTCACTCACGTCGTTAGCTTGAAGGTGCAGGTCGTGGGAAGGCGATGCTACGGTTCTGGTTGTCGGGTCCGTCCGCCTACCCACCAGTTGGGTCTATGGCGCGTCGACCTTTGGGCAGGATTGGGTGAAGAATGCTTTTCGGAGTATTCTGGATTCCACATATGGAAAACTGATACCACCCCTTAGGTTGCCCAGGTTTCGGCAGTACCGATGTTGCTAACCTAAAGGTGTGGGGAGACGGGATGGGGGCTCCGAGCCGCCCGGATCTTAGTTTGGGTGGCCCTCAGTTGGGCTCTCGGCTTCGTCGTGGCAGTGGCCCGAAACTCTGGGTAAAGAGGAGAGAACTCGTTTCCAGAGCTTGTGAGTAGCGCATTGTTTTGACTCCGGTACTAGCCTGGATAGCTAGGAGCTCTCAGCTAGCAGGGCGGCCCTAACCCAGGCATTGTATGGAGGTTGCCGTGACGGGAAGCTGGGTTCCGGCTGGATCCGGTCATGAACCCGTCGGCGGGGGGTGCGGAGAGAAGTCGAAAAGCCGTATGTGCCCACCTGGGGCTTCCCCTCTGATGAAGCAAGACTCGTGTGGAATTGTAGAGCACATGGCGATCACTACTCCGCGGTGCCAGCGGGCAGGCCGGTGGCGTCTTCCGGCCGCCAAAACTGCTGCTCTTAGTTGTTGCTAGTCTCTTCCTCTGCTACTTCTTTTTATTTATTCTGCGATTTATTCATAGCTGTCTGTGAAGTAGATCAGCTATTGCGGTGTCCTCCAATCGGAAGGTTGAACGCCGCCATAATGACGTCACTGTACTGAGGTGTAGGGTTCCGATTGAATGGCCCCGTAACAGCTGATGTAATGTCACAGGCAACGAAGTGAAAATAGCAGTATAGCGGCCTGTGTAGTAAATGAGGAAATGTCCAAATATTTGGCGTTTAGTCCTCAGCAAGGGAAGTTACGAGATATTGTGGCAAGGATAAAACAATGAAACAGGTTACTACTGCTCGAATGGAACTGGTCAAATGAGATCGCGAATAAGATAATTGAGCAGAGAACAACATTATCGTTTTGTGCCGTGGAGATAGGAAAATAAGTAGCTGACCCAAAAGATGGTGAGACAGGAAATAATGAGGCTGAATGTGGAGTAACGATTTCTTACAAAATGGACCCAACGGGAATTAAATATAAGGTTTCTCATCAAATAGATATACTATTTTCTGTGTGTTTCGTAGCACTACATGTCTGTAAAATAGCATTTATTTTGCGAAAATGAGTTTGAAAATAATGTAGGCTGTAGATTCCATTCGTTTTGTATGGGAGGAGGGCCCCGAATGCAAGGCGGGGGGGGGGCGAGGGTACAGCGAGAGGGGTTGAAAGAGGTGAGCGGAACGGGGCGGAGCGGGCTGAGCGTAGACGTGCGTAGCTGAGCGAGGGGAGCGGGGCGGCGCGACATGGAGCATGGGGGAGTTGGGCGTGGCTGAGCGTAACCGAGCGGGACGGAGCATGGGGAGGGGGGCGGCGCGGAGCGAAACCGAGCGTGGCTGAGCGAAGCCGAGCAGGGCGTGGCGGAGCGGGACAGGCGGGGGGGCGTCGGACGGTAACAGAGCGTGGCGGAGTGTAGCCGGCAGGGCGTGGCTAAGCGTAACCGAGCGTGGCGGAGCAAGCCGAGCAGGGCGTGGCGGAGCGGGATGGAGCATGGAGGAGCGGGGCGTGGCGGAGCGTAACCGAGCAGTGGCGGAACGGAGGCGAGCAGGGCGTGGCGTAGCGGTGCGATGCGGGACGGAACATTGAGGACCTGGGCGTGGCTAAGCGTAACCGAGCGTGGCTGAGCGTAGCCGAGCAGGGCGTGGCGGAGGGGACGGAGCATGGGGGAGCGGGGCGTGGCGGATCGTAACTGAGCGTGGCAGCGTAGCCGAGCAGGGCGTGGCGGAGCGGTGCGGTGCGGGACGGATCATTGAGGACCGGGGCGTGGCTAAGCGTAACCGAGCGTGGCTGAGCGTAGCCGAGCAGGGCGTGGTGGAGCGGGATGGGGCATGGGGGAGCGGGGTGTGGCGGGCGCCTCGAGAAGGGCCGCCGCCGCTGGGCCGGGCGCAAGGGCGCAGGGGCGCGGCCCTTTGCCGCTCGCCCGCCCGGAAACGCCTTCCGGGCGGCTGCTCGCCGCGGATCCTGCCCGCCGCCCGCGATTGGGCTCGTTAAGCCGCGCGCGCATTTCGCACGTGATCGCACAGTAACAGGCAGATTAGGGCCCCGCCGCCGCCGCCTAAATGGGTTATTTGTTGGTGAGACGCCCGATATGAAAACGCGATCATCTTCGCTGTGAGGAATAAAGCGCGTTTTTCCCTTTCACTTCGGAGTTTTATTCTGTAAATGTTTTAAACACCGTCGTATTATATAATTTATTCTACGATGGGGTTTGTATTATGAGACGCAAATTGTTTTTACACAGCCACTTTATAGTGCTCAGGCTTGACAGAATAAAAACAAACAAACACATATCTTAAATGTTGATGTTTTGAATACTTTCATTGAACTCACTGCGAATTTCGACTGTCAGAAAGTTGGAAAGGAGTTTATGGGTTAAATCTAAAGTGAACATGACAAGTTATTTATACGCTTATTGAATATGAACGTGTCCTCAGAAGTCATACTAAAGTGTGTTCTACAAGAAGTGGGCTAAAGAATGTTGGCTTATTCACGGCTAATCTATACTACACTTAATTCGTTCGTGGCTTTTGAGTTGTCCACGAAACAAATCTTTTCATCATCAGTTGGAGAAAGTGTATTAACGCACAGGTCCTGACTTCGAACGAATTTCATCGTACACTTCTAATTATTTGTGTAGACATTCAGAAAATGCCCAAAAAATGGTATCCGTCCATCGCCCCGCCGCCGCCCCCATCGCCCCGCTGCCGCCCCCATCGCCCCGCCGCCGCCTCATCGTCCCGCCGCCGCCCCCATCGCCCCGCCGCCGCCCCCATCGCCCCGCCGCCGCCCCCATCGCCCCGCCGCCGCCCCCTCGCCCCGCCGCCGCTCCCATCGCCCCGCCGCCGCCCCCATCGCCACGCTTCGCCGCCGCTCACGCCCTCCACCTCCACCCACACTCCCGCCCCCCGGCCCCGCCCCCGGCCCGCCACGCCGATCGCTCCGTCCGCGCACCCTGCGACGCGGCGTCACTCGACCTGTCGTCCGGCGGCGGTGCTGGCGACGTGCGTGGACGGGGTCCCGCCGGGCCGTAATGGCCATCGACGTCCCCAAATGGGCGGCCATTAGCGCCGGCGGGGGCGGGCGCCGTCAAGACCGCTTTCGCTCCCCCCCCCCCGCTCCCCGCTCGCGCCGCCCATCGATTGTCCCGCGTCGAGACAGGTGAAGCGGCCTCTGCGGGCGACGGACCCGCGATGCAGTGCCTCGCCCCGTCGCTCCACTCGGGAGTTTACAGCTTGACGCCGGTGGGGCGGTGCCCCGCTGGTGGGCGGTGCCTCATTGGAGCAAAGCCCCTAGAGTTAAAGTGTAGGTCGGCGCTGTATTTCGCCATCCGGCGGGGAAAGATCATCGCCACCTCTGGCGATAAAAAGCACTGCACTGCACTTACGGGACTAATGAACATAGCCGTTAACGAGCCTGGGAAGCATCGCTGTCGGTTCTCACGCCTCCATTTCAGACTTTCATTTTCAAAATTTCATGGAAAGTCGTCAAAATATGACGCCATTTTGATCGTACGCTGTACGAAAGTAGACTGTCATATCGACGATCAAAATGGCGTCATATTTCGACGACTTTCCATGAAATTATGCGTTTAATCTGTGTTACTTGGAACCACTGAAGATGGGAAGAGTGTTCCCGAAACACACGTCTGGCTGTATATAATCTTATTAAAATTACATTTAATACTATTGTGGTAGATACCCCATTGACCCCAGATAGTTTATCTTATGGAGTTCGTTTGATTCCACCTTACGTAAATTGTGTTGCAGAACTGCCATGCTCCGTCCACTGAATAATTGTTTTCAGACGCCGGAAGTGGACCCGGCCGGAGCATTGCTCCTTCTCACTCTCCTTGGAAATCGCCGACCCTGCGATTGACATCCGGATGAACGCAAAACCCCGACACCCGTATGTCTTTCCTAAAACCTTCGGAGGCTGCTAGAAGCAACCTCCTCTGCGTAAAAAGCTGTACAAATCACTGCTGAGCGCGACGAATTCCTGCTCATTATCCCCACGGAGAGAAATCTGTGACACAACTTACCCGAAGCCACGATGCCCACTCGCGACTGCGAGAACTTATGGGGGCTTGGGGTTCAAACCTTATCCGGGACTGCTAGCTGCTGTTTTAGCCATCCCACCTGTTGTGGCATAATTTGCCCCATTTCGTTTTATTTTGAGATTTTTTTTCTTTTTCAACTGGCTAAATTTTCCTTTTTGTCATGCCTTACAATACTGGTGTAGACGACATGACCTTTCATTATCATATACAATTTTTTGTCATAAAATAGAGTGTCAAAGATGAATTGTTTTTTTCCCGTTATTCCATTACAATTGAGAATAAAATGTATTTAGACACTGATTTTATATACGAGCTAACTTAGAACAGTTAAATAGTTATCCAGAAAATCAATTACACCCGTAATCATGACTCTCATTTTATGGATTTCGCGGCTTCGAGAGAAAATGCAATCCCAACGCGTCGTGTACGGCAGCTGAAACCGGCAGGATGTATTAGTGGGAGCAGTTGAACGAGCGCGTGCTACTGCCGGGAGCTGCCTGCCAGACGAAATGATCGAAGAGGGCTGAGCTGTAAACTGTAAACCTCTTCCTGGGTGCGAGCGTCTCTGAGAACCGGCAGACAATAAAACCGACAGAGTCCGTTTTGTGGCCACAAAAAAACAGAAGAAAAGAAAACGAGTGCAAAAAAGCAGCGGCCGTCTCCTTCCGACTGTGTTGTCCGAGTGTGAATGAAACGGCAAGAGACGCCGATGCTGAGAGATCTTTCGGAGGATAGAGAATCAAATTGGAGTCGCGTCGGAGCGGGAGTCTATAAATTGTTCGATAGTATCGCGGGCGAGAAAAAACAAACTCGTGGAGAGTGTGTTTGGGAAGGAGTTGATGGGAAGCGAAGTGCGTGCGCATCTAGTTATTTCTCTTTATGATTTCCGATGCGGCGACGTTATTTACATCGACAAACCCCTTTCCGCGTGGTTTGTGTTTCAATGTTTCGGCGAGGGAGGAATGTTGCTTTGTAAAATGCCTCCCTTGTTATTTCGCTAGCCACTGGTCTTCAGGGTTACCATTCTATCTTCAATTACCCAATCTCGGTCCCAATGATTTCAAAAACGTTTCAAGATAGGTAATTATTGTGTTCTAGGCCTATATTAAGGTAATATTTATATAAAAGGTATTTATTTGAAGATTCGAGGGCCATGTTTTGGGAAATAAATTAATATTAGCTTTGCTGATAGTTTCTTTACAAACATATTCATTATTAAATGAGGAAATTCTGGACGTAAACAATATCAAAAGTGTGATATGGGCTGTCCGGGTGACGCCGCGTCGAAGGCTGAGGTGCCGATGTTTCGACCGACATATCGCGGTCCTGTTCAAGACTGTACTGCCAAGGTACCTCGAGTACAGTGGCGAGTACAGCCCTGAGGAAGACCACGAAAAGATGGTCGAAACGTCGGCACCTCAGCCTTCAACGCGGCGTCACCCGGACAGACCAGATCATGACTCTGGCCGCGAAAGCCTAGGATATCATTTAATATCAAAAGTATGTTTTAGTCCCACTTAACGGGTTTTTGTAAAATGTATACAAAACAGCTAGTAAGCTATTTTGACCACTGACTGATGACGGTGTGATTTACGAGTCATTTTTCTGCCATCAACCTCGTTGAATTAGGGTAAAAAAAATGGGAAAAACCTACATTGAGTCCCAATGTACGTTTCACGTAGAAGTCGTGTTGCTAGGTTGATTGTAATCATTGAATGCACGGAAGGTGTTCTCTGCAAGCGATGGGAGGAGCCTCGATCCCCCGTTCTCCTGAAAAGAGCCGCCGCCAGCCTCGTCCACTGGGTGTTACTTGCGCAGCAGGAAGCTGTCTCGAAGACCACGTTCCGCCGCCGCAGAATCCGCCTTTCTCTCGTGTAACGCTTGTTTAGAAATAATTGTGCATTTCGAAATAATTCGACGTTGCAGGAGAAATGCGTGCTAACTGATATTGCGCCCAGATTCGCGTGAGAAAATAGCAGACTTTAGCTCGCCGAGCCGGGTTATCGGGCCGGATCGAGATTTATAGTTCGCGCAGGTGTTCGTAAAAGTGCCTTAAATTTCTCTGCTGACTTTGTAGAGCCCTTTTTTTCTTTTGTATTTTTCGCCGATATCATTTTTACGGTCAATTAAGTTTGCAGTTTGCGAAATTGACTATGTGAGGGTGGTGGGGTGTTTTCGTTCGTCTAATAAGTGCACTACCACAAGCTGGGGAAAGGAGGATATGCTTTCCAAATCCGGTTGGTGTTGTATACGGAGCATTCATGTATAAAGAAAAAACTCGATTTGAAACATTGGTATCCAGAAAAACTATGTTCCATACGGAATAATAAGTTGTAAGAAGTTAGCTGTAGACGTTCGTAGTGCAGTGTCTTATTGAACGGTTTGTGTACTACGAATGGATACCTTTTCGTTACTAATTAAATCTAAACAGTTCATAGTTTGTGCATCGGCTGGACTGAACTCTTACTAGTAGTATTGGAGACGATTATAAACGTGTATGTTCTCATATCTTTTCCACTTTTTATGTGGTGGACATTCGAATTTCTTCTCAATATCAAACGATGTTCAAGGTACTATTATTTCTCGCTGTGGAATACCGAATAGTTGGCGTCTTTAGGAAATCATAAACTATTTTTGATGATGAAATCTACGAAACGTATTTTCATAATTAAGTATAATTAATTGACATAATTATTATTACTCCGTCGGAGGTAACAGACATCGCTAAGGTGATATTATCAAATCTAGTACGACATTTCAAAGGGTTGTGGGATCAAATGCTCCTGTGGCCATCGATGTATGTGTGTATAACTGTGTATGGGTGTGTGTATCTCTTTGTATAACTGTGTATGGGTGTGTGTATCTGTTCGTGTATATCTGTGTATGGGTGGGTAGGTGTGCATCTCTTTGTGTATATCTTTGTATGGGTGTGTGTATCTCTTTGTGTATATCTGTGAATGGGTGTGTGTATCTCATTGTGTATATCTGTGTATGGGTGTGTGTGTGCATCTCTTTGTGTATATCTGTGTATGGGTGAGTGTATATCTGTGTATGTATTAATTTATGTTAGCGAGAACATCACCCTAGAAAATGCCGATGGCAAAATGAATAACACATACATCATGATCGATCATGGAGGAATGCTTTAATTGCGATACGTATCAGGTACTTCCGTAGTTTACTACGTAAATTAAATTAATTTTAAATTATGATTTTGTTGTGCCTTAATTTTGTAGCTTTAACATCCTTGTAGTATTTTTAAACTAACTTTCAAGGTTTGAAGGTACTGCCAGCGTTAACGATTTCGGCGAGGTTCGGCAGCGCCCTCATCTCATCTGTGGCAGGGGAGGCAGGGTGTGGTTGCGCCGCCGGCCGCGCGGTGGCAGCACGAGCGCTCGCTTGGCGCCGCTTACACGGCTGATAGCGTTATCAGCGGAATTCGTGCCACGTGGAATAGCATTAAAACCGTTATCGTATTTAACTGAATCTGCTTGAATGCCGTATAAATCGCGTATATTTGATTTTGTAGACCCACCTTTCAGAGTCGGAGGTCGACTAGTGGTAGAGAGAGAGATATCGGGAAATCAACGGAAAACCCGGTAGTTCGTGTTTTTGCATGAGGGGAAAAAAAGCCTCATTTTGCCAACGAGCGAGCACAATTTGACTGCTTGCCGTCTTGTTTATTTTGACTATCAACTCGTTTTCCCACCGAAAAAGAAACGCGCAATTATAAATTCAAATTTGTATTTGTCGATATGTGACGTGTGGGGCGTTATTAACGGCGTATAGTTCATGTAAACATCATTTTAATTGAATTAATTACAATGTTTGTTTTGCGAATGCCAACTCGGGGTAGCGTGCGATTGCAGGGATTTATCCGAATGGTTCATAGATCAATACGAGTGGCGGTGGCTTGTTAACGTAACGCCAGTTTGTTCGAAGAGAAAGTTGTTGGCCCCCGCTCCGGGTCATAGTTGCCGGCGCAAGGAGAGTTCAGAGAAGACTTGAGGACGAGAAGGCCCTGAGACGCCTGGGAGACTGTGGAGCGGGTCGCCCCAACCGATAGATTGGCCGCGTAAAGAATGCTGGAATTTCCGCAGCGAAAGTTTGCTCAACTGAAACTCCGCCCTGCCTTCGTGGAGGCGCGTCGACCGCCTGTCCACGTCTTCGGAATTCGAAATTCTTTTTCTTGATTGAGGATCCGTACTGAGAATTGAATTTAATAAATCGTCGTGTTTTGAAGATTTCTCTGCAGCCGAATTTCGTCGAAGTTTTCGTCATGATCTTCATGCCTTTGAAGACGAAGAAGACAATATCTGCAGTAATGTCGGGCCAATGTAAACAGAGCCATTACGTAAAGTACCGTAGTAAAAAAAAAACGATGTTGAACTTTGTTGTGGATCGAGGAATAGCGGTGAGCGATTAAGAAAAGAGATATTGGAAGAAATCGGAATGTGGCCGCATATCGGTCGCGATAATGTTATTTTCTGGGATGAATGTTTTATTGGGAGCAGTTGGGAGGGTTGGAGATGGTTCGATAGGATTATTACGAAACTGTTATGTGAATCTACGATATCTCTGAATTCAGGGCTACTAGTCTGTTCCTCAAATTCTCTTTCCTTACATTTGTGCCTTCGTGTTATTCATAGTTCAGAGCAATGTACTAATCGCGCACTTTTTCTTGATACTCTACAGCGGGGGGTGCGGGGAGAGGCGGGTTCTGTCTTACGTCACTGCAGTGCAGTGCTGTTAACTTCATTGACAGCGCGCCTTGGACCACACAACAATGAGAAACAAAGCAAGATTTTTTTAAATTCTGAAGAATAATGAATAGTTATACAAACTCGTGTGTAACAAGGAGTACTGTAAGCACAAGTAGTTAGAAAGACAGAGCGAAAATTGAAAACCCCGCATTGTCAAAACCGAAGGTGGGCAGCACTGAAAACTGAGACGTGACGTTCCGAGTAGAGCTCATATTTTCTACCGGGCCGTGCTGTTCCGGGCGGGACCAGAACTAGGGAGCTGGAGGATTAAGCAAACGTGAGCGCATAATATAGTACGTGCGTTACTATGCTGTTTACACTGCTGCCATTTCATTACTAATTCTACTGGCTATTAAGCAATTCTGCGCGACGCAATAGGCGTTGTTGTCTACGTTGTCTCTCCGCTCACAGAAATGCTTTGCAAATCGTGGTTTGGTTTGTCTCGTTGCCCGAAATTGAGTTTTGTTTTTATTTCCACCTGTTCGGCATTTCTGCCTTTCAGGGATGTTAACATTTTACAACATAATGATTTGTCATTCCTTCTCACGCTAATTGTCCTGATTGTTACAGGCTGTTTTCAGTGTATAATTTTGAAAATAGAGTATACTGATGGGGAACTTATACTCGTAATCCTCTTTAAATAAAATGTTGTGATTTAATGTTATATTAATAGATGTTGAAAACTAATGCCGTTGAACTAACGCCGATATTGCGTGCGTCGAGACTGACGGGTAATTCACTATTCCACCGGCATCACCACCGACAAAGTGATAGTGGATGCAGTCGAAACCTTTGTGTAGCTAGATGAACAGGGTAATTATTTTTTATTTACTGTTACACAACACATTGCTCTATTTGCCTTTAAACATGTTGGAATAGTTTTTAATTTTTAATGAACTATTCCGTATGTTCGTGGAAATAAAATAGAAGTGGTAGGTTTTTGTGACCGTGCATGCACCTCTGTGAAAACGCTGATTCACCTCTGTGATGACGCTTGTGGTGCATTATTTGTCTTTGGTTTTGTTTGCCTTGCATTTGCTGATTATTCAACAAAAAATTTACGAATGGAATAGAATATTTTTAGGAAGTGTCCCTGTTAAAAAGCTCTTAATTTTTCATGATGAAACGATAAAAAATATTGTAAAGTTTTGCTGAACCTATTTGAGGAACCGAAACCCTTATTAAAGTCTAATGGATTTCGTTGGCCTGAGAATAATCTGGACTGAAATCAGAAACGCATATTGGGCTTTCTAACTACCTCTCTTCCTGCTAAAAAAGTCTGTTAGTTCTCCCAAAACATAGTTTATTATAGAGAAATTCATTTGTTATGTAGTACCATTAAAAGTCACTTTTTAACTTTTGATAAAGAAATACACAAAAAGAAATATTGTATGACCTAAGGAGTAGTCCTTTAGTTACGGAGTAGCGGCTAAGGACTCTCAACAAGAAGTAACCTTGTCCGTAAGGACCCATGTGGGATGAGTCGAAAGCTTTTCAACTAAGTCGAATTCAGTCGCTGTCTGGAGGAGAATTCTAGCGACCGGCTGGTCTGATCAGTAGTTTTCCGTGGTTTCTCCGATCATCACCAGGCGAATGCCGGAGCAGTACCCTAACAAACGGGCCATAGACCGCGCGCGATCTTGCCTTCCCCTTCCTTGGCCATTTCTCTCCACTTGCTTACACACACACACTCGCTTGCACTATACCACTCCATTTGCCGGGAGGCCACTTGGTAGCGTAGATCATGTTCCGGCTGGGGTGGTGTCCCGTTGATGGGAGATACCTGGTTATGGAAAATCCTCGCTAGCCGACACAGGGCGGCGCCGGATTCCGCCAGTCAGCGAATTGTCGCCAGCCATTCCGATCATCGCCACTCGTACGATAAAAAAGAAATATGCACTCCCTTTCCGGGACTAATGACCTTAGCGGTTGATGCGCCCGGAATGAGTCTGATGAACAAGATTCGGCCTTGAAGTGTGTCTGTAGCGCATTTGGGCGACCGCTCGGCCGCGTGCTGATCGCTGGCGATGTCGCTCAGGGCGCTGTGCGCGTCGCCCCACCCCTCGCCGTTTGACCCGGCGCTGCCCAGTGCCCGCGCCACCCGATTTCCCAGGAGACGTAATGAATGACGTCATCAATTTATTCCGCTCGTATCAGTGTTGGATATCTAATCAATGACACCAACCAGGGCCATAAATTTCGCTCTTCCTATAGATGAATATTTATTATAGGTTTCCGCTTGCTGCGTAAATGTTTACATCGCTTGTATTATACATGACGTGGGGTGGT
This sequence comes from Teleogryllus oceanicus, assembly GCA_964035755.1. Lineage (NCBI taxonomy): Eukaryota > Metazoa > Arthropoda > Insecta > Orthoptera > Gryllidae > Teleogryllus > Teleogryllus oceanicus. The sequence continues at coordinate 21,485,481 of CAXIVR010000014.1, read as the reverse complement.
TGGTATTTTTAATTATGGGTTTAACCCCTATATGGCAATAGCGAATAGAAAAGCTTTGGGGACTGAGATCTCTGTAAAGTAATTTCTTTTTGTGTCTATTGAGATTGTCGGGTGCGATTGTAATTCATTCGTGAAGAAAATGATTTACGATCTTCTGAGAATTAATAGGCACGCGTAATTAAATATTTAAATTCAGGAATGTTGGCGCGTGCTTGTACTCTGCTTGTAGAATCACACGCGATCTCAGAAAGAATTATTGAATTGTGTAGAATTTTAAAGAATACCAATTGTAATAGTTTTATGTAAATGTTACTTTGAAAATGAAAATGTGAATTTGTCAAATGCTAATAAATCGTGTATTGCAGTGAAATATACGACAGGAAAGGTCTCATTAAACATCCAATACGTGGTTGAGACATTACTTTTAGATGTGCAGTGTGTCATTTTTGTCGTTTAGACCACATTACAGTAATGGCAGTAACTAGGGTCCCATAGACCTTCAAAGCATTTGTTTTCATAGTGAATTAAACAACAAGCAACACTTGCGCTGTCAGTTTCTGAGTGGAAGATGCGAATAAAAATAAGTTACTATCCAAGCAGTTTTTAATTTTATTGTAGTAGTATTTATTTCATTTCATTTTTTCGATTTTACTTCGTATTTTGCTTAATGTCAATTTGCTCCCTTTCTTTGTGTTAATTTCTCATATTTTCCTTCTTTTGTTAGAGACCACTGAAGATGGGAAATTGCTTTTCCCGAAAGTTAATTTTGGACATGTAATAAATATTACAACTTTGTTTTTGTGGATGGTTATCTCCATCTCTCATTTTATGAAGAAAGAGAGAAATATGAATAAGTGTATCCTCAGAGTAATCACACTACTAGATCCTGGCATTTTTGTACTAAAAGAAACCTATTTTATTTCTCCATCAGTGCGCATTTCTGGTCTCTTGTTTTGTAGACACTTTCGGACATAATCCCTGTTCTGGGATGCAATTTGCTGGGAAGGTCAACGACACAAGAGGTGCAGATCAAAAATCAGTATTATCGGCAAACCGTCATACATTGCCGAATCGTAGGCGGCGTGTTTTACGATTTGCAGGTCTCGTGCTCGGACGAAATTCTTCCCCTGCACGAATGCGGTGCCCGCAGAGGTCGAGCGAGCGAGACCCTGATCAGGGTCGATCCCCCGTCAATAACCGGCCGATGATTAGGCAAACAAGTTCGTTGCCCAGTCGGGCATGTTGGGCCACGAATGGTTCTTTCGAGGAAAAGCAACTCCCATTACGAAATTGGCGTATGATAAAGTGTTCCGCCTTGTGGCAACTGGTATTTTCTACCGTTTACATGACGAATTAAAACGATTCCTTCCATGGAGTAAGATGAATGCACGGCAGCGGAGTTCCGGATCGGGTTATTTATTGCTGCGTGGCCTATTGCAACCCACACACACGCGCGCACGCATGGTTGAGAGCGGACTGGCCGCCGCTAAACCGGATAACGTAAGGAGTCTATGATTGCGGAGGGTACCTTTCGTCGAAAAGTCGAACGGAGAGTAAAAAACGTTTTGCGTGCCTGATCGAAAAGTTCACGATCTCTATGAGGGAGATTAAACTGTTTGTTATAAAGATTGTTCCGTTAAACGTGGAAATCCGTTTCTGTCTCTTTTCATTAATTTTCGTTTGGTGAAAAACATAAATTAAGCTTATTTGAATTTTCCATAACGCATACAATGCAATAAAGCCTTTGATCCCAATGTTGGGCAAGGCCACTTAAGTAGTCTACATTTATTTTAAAAAAAAATAAGCGTTATGTGATCAAATTGATTATGCCATTACATTCAGTACCCATGGGTTAAAAGTTTGTAATTGAAGTTTTGGTATTTGTGAAGTTAATTACATTTTCCGTACGCTTATGTTGAGATGTTCATATTTTGAAGTGTGCTTTTCGGGTTCTTTTGAAGTTACAATATTTTCGAGAAAAAGTGTTTTAGGACCTTTTATTGCCTGAGATCACGTTAATGTGTCGGACAATGATGCCTTTGCGAGTTTCTTTTCCTAACTCGTCTTTTCAAGTTTGTTCCGCTGAACAGCATTGCAGCGAAATGTGGAAGTAAACTTACGAAGGTTACGGTCATATTAATGATTCTAACATTCAGGGAACTGTGAATAAGAAAGAACATACCTAACTTGTGCTCTATAAAGTTTCGTTCGTGTTAATAGCTATCTGGCCTTCATTTGGAGTGAAGCACGAATAACTGTTCACATGATTTCGAGACATGCGATTATCACATTAGTAGTTGGGAACAAGAAGTCGTTATTTTTTTCTTGTTTCTCTTTTAAAAACATATCATTATCAGCACCAACTACTGTATTACGGAGTGTAAGTTTATATTGCGTTTCCGTACTCTAGGTCGTTTTGTCTAGCGTCTCAATCTGCTTGTTATGAGCAAGTTTCTTGCGTTAAACCCAACTGATGATTATCGAGTTGGTAGTTTTGCGGTTTGCATGAATGGGCCGTAGTTTAAATTACCTCAAGGCGAGTGGTTTGAGTGCAGACTTGATTTTAAGACCATTTTATAGTTTTTATAAATACATTAGATGATACAAAAATAAAAATATATAAGCTTATACGACCATGCTGGATTGGTTTTCTCTGCGTGGTGTTTTCCGAGTGTCTCAAAGATCATTGGCGCGAATGCAGGAATAACGATTTCAATTCCTCCGTGTGATATTGTAAAACGTAATGTAGTGCAAAAGGAGGATGAAGGTTTCTAAATCATGTTTTTAGTAACAACGATCAAGTGAATTTCTCTGACGATAATGGAAATCTCACCTGTATTTTATGATGGAAATAAAATTGTGATCCCATCTCTTAGCTGAACCTCTTGCGACTAATAGTAACTAGGGTGCAGGCATTGCCTCAAAAGATAAATTTAATAGAAATGTTGCTATGAGAAAATTAAACATTTGAAGTCGGACTGGAGCCGAAGTTACGAGTGCGTCCCTTGCGGCAGTGGGTCGTTGTGTCGGGCGGCGACCCTTCCACACAGAGGACTGGCTTATCGTCGATCGCCGCCGATTATCGGCGACCGTCGAGCGCGCGTGCGGGGCGGGCGGGGGTGTGCCAGAGCGCGCTCGTGAGCTCCAGCGGTGGCACGCGCGCTCCCACTGGCGTAATCGTGCAGCCTGTGCCGGGGCGTGGCGGGGGCGCCGCGGGGCCGGGTGCTGGCGGTGGCATGGCTTTGCGTGGCGGGGGGGCGAACGCCGGTGGGGGCGGGGTAAGGGCGGCACGGAGGCTGAGCGCCGGCGGTGGCGGGCGGGGGCGGCGCGGGGCGGGGCCGAGTGCCGGTGGGGCGGGGCGAGGGGGGCACGGAGGCTGAGCGCTGGCGGTGGCGTGGCGTGGCGGGGCGGCGCGGGGCCGGGTGCTGGCGGTGGCATGGCTTTGCGTGGCGGGGCCGAGCGCCGGTGGGGCGGGGTAAGGGCGGCACGGAGGCTGAGCGCTGGCGGTGGCGGGCGGGCGGGGACGGGGCGGGTGCTGGCGGGGCGGGGCCGAGAGCCGGTGGTGGCGGGCGAGGGCGGCACGGAGGCTGAGCGCTGGCGGTGGCGTGGCGTGGCGTGGCGTGGCGGGGCGGCGCGGGGCCGGGTGCTGGCGCGTGGCACGGCTGTGCGTGGCGGGGGCTGAACGCCGGTGGGGGCGGAGCGTAAGGGCGGCACGGAGGCTGAGCGCTGGCGGTGGCGTGGCGGGGCGGAGCGGGGCGTGGCGTGGCGTGGCGGGGGCGGCGGCCGAGTGCCGGTGGGGGCGGGGCGAGGGCGGCACGGAGGCTGAGCGCTGGCGGTGGCGTGGCGTGGCGGGGCGGCGCGGGGCCGGGTGCTGGCGGTGGCATGGCTTTGCGTGGCGGGGGCGAACGCCGGTGGCGGGGTAAGGGCGGCACGGAGGCTGAGCGCTGGCGGGGCGGGGCGGGGCGGAGCTGGGCGTGGCGTGGCGTGGCGGGGCGGCGCGGGATGGCCGGCGGGGGACGCTGACCTGGTTCCGAGCGACGGGCGCTACTGTGCAACACGCACCTCCGTCTACTGACCGGACCCAGCCCGCTTCCGCTACCCCGCTTCCGCCAGAAGTCTCTTGCTTACTTCAACACAATATTTCGTACATGTCTTAGCTCTATTATCAGATTCTCGTCGTAAGGTCTTTGATGCCGACCTGGATGGTCGAGGTGGCTAAGAGCAAGTACTGACTCAGAGCTTCGGTCCGAAGGGTCACGGGTTCGAGTCCCGTCTTGGGCGTGGTTGTTTGTCCCTTGGCTTTGTATGTGTTGTCGCAGAGGGCCTCGCGTTCTGCTGACTCCAGATCAGAGGAGCCCGCGTGTTGGTCTAGTGTATGGTCGAATATGCTCACATCGGGACGTAAAGGGTAACCGGCTGTTGGCTGAATAAAAGTCCTAGAGGGAAAAAAAAGGTCGTTTTGATGAAGAGTATTTAACATTTCTGTAATTGACTTATTTGCACAATTTAGTTTAAGAGCATTAGGTCTTAAACTGTTTTTTCATTGAGTGATGAGGGTTTAACTGTTCAGTCATTACTTACGACTACCCCATTTTGGTTTAAAAGCATTAGGCCTTTCGTGATGAGTGTTTAACATTTGTCATTGACGTAGCAGAATTTAGTTTAAGAAGTTCATAAGTAAATGCGATATTTCCGTTTCTAGTATTTTTGAATGCATGTCCTTCTCTTTTTCTTTATGATTCCTGAAGACTCCGTTCAGAGAAAGTTATGTCAAACTGCTGGAGAAAGTGGAAAAATATTTTGACTGAAAAACGCGTTTGAATGGGATCTCGACGTATATCTCCTTCCTAAGTTGTGCCTCACTCTTCCGCCGGAAGTCCTTCAATAAAATCACCGAATGCGATGTAAAGACATTGAATTACTGAATGGGAACATGAATGTTTTTAAGTCCTGGTCCATGATTCCGTGCGATCTGCTTGCTGACAGTGGTTCAAAGCCGAAAGAGGCACTCGAGCAGCCGCCAGGGGGGGAGGGGGGCGTCAAAGCGGTGGGATAGGCGTTGATAGGACGCGGGGCGGAGGAGAGGGGGAGAGGGATGGAGACAGAGAGAGAGAGAGAGAGAGAGAGAGAGAGAGAGAGAGAGAGAGAGAGCGACGAGAGACGCACGAGGCGCCGACATAAAAACAGCAGGCCAAAATTAAAGTCTTAACAAACAATGGTGTATTCCTTTATGGACAATTATCATATGGATACTGATAAAATTCCTACAACATGAAGTGGTTTAATTTTTTTTAAATTAACATTCTCTCAATATATGATGCTTTTGGACAAGTATATCGCCGTGCAGTTAGTCTCTTTCCAAGTGTTACGTTAGTTTCATTATCTTCATATAGGTTCCACGTTCACATTTTCCCCTTGTGATATGTTCTCTTGTCGCCTGCATAAAGGATCCAAACTTATCCCATTGTGTGGAAGACATTTACCACTATCTTTCTCCATTTCCTCACCTCGCGGTTGTCTTTCTTCGCACCTCGATTTCCCTCACGACGTGGCAACGTCGCCACGGCGGCCGCCATCTCCACCAACTACCCTGCCGTTGACAGGGCCTCTGCTCCTGTATAATTCCTGAGGGCGCTGTGTCGTGACGGTGCGGCGGCGGCGGCAGAGGAAAAAACAAAAGCTTTCGCTTCGGGGGCCACCTCTTTTCTGTGGCTGCTCGCTGCAAGAGGTTCTTCTCCCTTCTCTCTCGCTTCCTCCCCCCCTCCATCACCCCTTCCCCATTCTTCGTCCCCGCCCCCACTCCCACTGTTCTCCCACCAACAGCTTCTCCGCGGAGGCTGCAAGCGACGTTATCGTGGCTGTTGCGACACGGGTGCGCCTGTTAGCTTGCGATACAGGGATTGGCGTGATTTTTTTTCAAAGGTTCTTCTCTTTTTTGGGGGGGGAGACCTTTCTGTAAATTCCAAGCACGCACTGGTGCCCATCCATCGTGTGTATCAGTCTGCCTTTTTGCTCCGTTGGTCCCATTTCTCTAAAGGAGTCGGCTACTTTTATGACTGTGTTTAGACACGTGAAACACGAACTGAAAAATATGGGTTTCAGTAGAGTATTTCACGTTATACCAATGGAACAGTAAAATATTGTTATTTAAAGCTGATATCTCTTTAGTGATTATTTTTGTAAATGATGTTATCATACATTTTTTAAAAATAGAAATGCTCCAATTTTGTGTATTATTTTAGTAAATGTTTGATGTATATTAAACGGAATTTGCATTACGTGGGCTGTGGAGCTTTTACTCGGAAATGTATGATTATTACTTAATACTTAATATTTTTGTGGTAACTAAAATCCAAATAGTCATTGTAGGTAATTGTGTGAATTATTATGACACCTAATGGTAAAATTCACATGCCGCCGTCTGCGACATTATATACTAGTAAACTACACATGAAGATTTACATTATGCAGAAACTTTACAGCAGGACCGTTCAGTTCTATGGATAAAACAAGCGTAGTCACAATTTACCACATCAGAAATTGTTAAATACAAAGTTTGTGCCAATAAATTGTATAATGTATTTATGGGTTTAATTTTCGGTCAGCATTCAGTAAATGGATCAAGGCAGACATTATCAAACGAAATGTTTCAATGTTTTGTCGTCTTTATTAATTTTGACGTGGACTACACGAGTGTGATAGTTTTTTTTTAGCTATGGTTGATACTTCGAGGGTACAAAGCAGTGAAGAAGTAAAGATAATCTAAACTAGAGAGTACGTTTTTCCGTACGAACTTGCTCCGCAGTTGCGTGTTCCTGGCTGATGAGTGCGTGCTCCAAGTGGGCGGTTCATTACACTCTCCTTCAGGTGTTGTGACGTGTGGAATAGTGCGTGATAGACTTTTGTGAAGGTTGTTTGAAACGACCTGTCAGCGCTGCCCAGACTTTTCCGCGGCAGCAAGGGAAAACGATAAGTAAAGCTGCATCGTGCGCTACTTCACTAGTCATTTGACCGGGTAGCTCAGTTCATAAACTGATGTCACTGCAGCACCTCTGATCGGGAGGTCCTAGATTCGAGTCCTGATGGCGGCAGGATTTTCGACACTAGCTTTTGAGCTAGGTCGAATTCAGTCGCTGTCCTGAGGAAAATTCTAGTGGCCGGCTGCTCTGATCGGTAGTTTTCCGTGGTTTCTCCGATCAACACCAGGCGAATGCCGGAGCAGTATCCTCACAAACGGGCCACGGACCGCGCGCGATCGGTCCTTCCTCTTCCTTGTTCTATTCTCTCCCCTTGCACACACTTACACTAACATGCACTACACTACCACATATTGCGGGAGACCGGTCGGGAGCTTAGAGCTTGTCCCGGCTGGGACGGTGCCCCGTTGGTGGGAGAGTTCTGGTTAGGGGAAAACCCCACTAGCCGACGGTAGGTCGGCGCCGGATCTCGTCATTAAGCGGGGGAAGATCACAGCCATCTCCCGAGGGGCAAACATGCACAACACTTACGGGACTAATGACCTAAGCTGTTGACGTGCCCGGAATCACTATCCAACCAACCAACCAAATTCCTTAGTAAATTGGGGTGACGTAGCGTCGGCCGTGGGATCGCAGTCTGAGAGTCGTCGCGCTCTGAAAGAGTATTCAGAAGGCTCCACACATTCGTTATTCGGCGAACAGCGAGCAACCGCTCGCCGAATCCCGAGTAGTGGGATGAGTTGTTGTATTTGCCGAGTGACGAACATTGGGGTTCGCCCTACCCATCGCGTGTCGGTCTTTAGGACACATCAAAGGAAGCGAACATTCGCCGAACGTATCAGCTGTTGGGGATTGGGCGACCCTAGCTCGCTGCTCGGCGAATGCCGAATGTGTGGAGCCAGTCTTTCGTATTTGACGCGGCAGCTGGCGCCGCGACGCCCGCTCCCGACTGAATGGTGTGGCGGTAAATTATCGGAGGCGAGATTCTGTGGCGAGGGACCCTATTTGGAGAGAATCGCGGTTGGCTGCGGCTCGACCCACCCAGCTAACAATGGGCCTATCGGAATTTGTCATGGGCAGTGTCGTTTTGGAGATCGAGGCTATCTTTGATATTTCGTTCACATTTGATGTGTTCTGTATACCGAATATTCTTGTTTTGACTGTAGCCTTTGAGTGGTGTTGTAGTTTGTCGGTACTTTTATGCATCATTCAGCTGTTTTGAGTGAAAAGCTGGTATTAGGTATTGTCGTGGTCAAGAATCCGTGCACAGACAACACTTCTCTCCCGTACGACAAGTATAGCTTTTTACTGATGTGCCATGTTTCTCTTTATGCATTTATTTTTGTCTACACTTTTGATGTCACCTTAAACAACAAACATTGCGAAACCTTCCCGGACTTCGTGGTCCTTCGCTGCAGTTTGATACCTATTACCAACATTTGTTTCCGTTACAAAGGAAATAGAAAAAAGGGACGATGAAACTAATAAGACGTATAATTTGTATGATTTTTTTTTAATTACATGTTTCTTGTCGCCTCAACAGTCAAAATGGATTACATCTTTTCAAAAGCTAGTAGAATTTAGAAGGTGTAGTAAGTTGTACTCGCTTGTATGGCGCTGCTAAAACTGTTCTTTGCTTGGAATTTACATTAGTGTTTTCTTTGTTTCAGGTAACGTTGGGGATAAATACCACTACTCCTGCTTTTCAAAACACTTCTTTACTCTTTCTGATAAGTAAGTAAACACGCATATTTTGTTTTTATCAGGCTACATTATACATTCATGAAATATTTTTCTCAAGGACGACAAAGTTAAAGGAAAGTAAATGTTGGTGAAAACGACAAGCAAGAGCGGTATGAAAAGAAGCAGTAGGCACAAAATGATTGTTGACCGGCCGCTAGAATGTTCCTCCAGACAACGACTGAGTGCGACCTATCTGAAAAGCTAGGGTCGAAAATCCTGCCGCCGTCAGGACTCGAACCTAGGACCTCCCGGTCAGAGGCGGTGCAGTGACATCAGTTGATGCACTGAGCCATCGCCCCCGATCCGATCAGAGCAGCCGGCCCGTAGAATTCTCCTCCAGACAGCGCCTGAATTCGACCTAGCTGACAAGCTAGTGTCGAAAATCCTGCCGCGGTCAGGACTCGAACCTAGGATCTCCCGGCTGAGAGGCAGTGCAGTGACATCAGTTGATGCACTGAACCACCGCCCCCGATCCAATCAGAGCAGCCGGCCGCTAGAATTCTCCTCCAAACAGCGCCTGAATTCGACCCAGCTGAAAATCCTGCCGCCGTGGGGAGTGGGAACCTAGAACCTCCCGTCCAGAGGCGCTGCAGTGACATCAGTTGGTGCACTGAGCTACCGTTCCCGGTGTTATCGATGTTAGTATATCGATGTTTCTGGTGGAAAACATCGATGTTGCCATCCCTCGCCACCTGCCGCCCCGCGCGGGTTTCCGCTTGCCCGCGCGCACCGCGGTGTAGCGTGCGTGTCCCCGCGCCGGGGGGCGTGCCCCAACGCCGCGTTCCGCCATGCGGCACGCCGCCCCGCTCCCCCTCCCGAAATTGAATTACTCTATTAATTTCAGGAAGTGCCATTCGTTGATGCTTCGGCTAGCAGGCGGTATCAGGACTCACGCGTTCGCCTGCCCATGCACAGCGGATTGAAACGAATGGCTGCGATGAATGCTGCGTAGCTATCGTTTATTGATAACTCAAACTCGTTGTAGATCAGCAAGTCCGTATTTCCGACAGCTGGCATGGATGTTCATACGCTTTTCTTGTACTTTCAGAGGGATCGTAGAATAATGGAGAAAATGTACGTAACTTTGTAAAATAATACAGATTTTTCAAAAAATTCACAATTGCACAATATTTTACATCGTTATTTCATACACTTCCATTTGAACAATGTTTAAACCTTATCTCGCCCGCATTCATCATTCATCTGGTTCCTTTGTGAATTCTTGTTTCTACGTAACGAACGTCCATATGGCGATTGTAATAATGATAACAAGATTATACGTTGAGTTAAACAAAGTGCTGTAATACACAACTGCCCTGTTTTCATGCGGTAAGATGGCGCTGCTTATAAAGTGGGGAAAATGTACGTGTGAACTTCCTTATTCCCAATCATCACAAAACCGAAACACACGTACCGAATGTGCACTGTCCATGTTGCTAACGTCATCTCATTGCATAATGTAAATGTCACCGAAGCCGCCTCCGGGCGCTGGAGGCAGTCCCAGATGGGAGTGGCGATGGTGGGGGGCGATAGCGTTGTAATGCCGCAGCCGCCTTCCGGGCAGCGCGCGCGTTCGGGGAGCGGGACAATGGGGCGCTGTTAATTGACGCGGAACATCCGCGATCCTCACAAAAGGCGGCGCGAGTGATGCGGCAAAGAGCTATGGATCGCCCTCCCCTCTCCCCTCCCCTCCCCTCCCCTCCCTACCCCGGCAGTTGACACGGGAGGGGACGTTATGAAGGGAAGAGATATTGCGCGTGTAGGTTTCAGCTGCGTAAATTCCTGTGTTACTTTCATTAATGTCGGAATACTTATCTACTGAACTACTATCTCCTTTCTACGCTTTCAGAGCTCGTTTCGGAATATCTGTGAGTGTTGGCGGACTGCATTAAAATGATTGTGCAGTTTTACTAGTAATTAACATCACGTAATATCACAGGCACACAAAATAAAAATAAAAAAAAGGGTTGGCAGACCCGAAGACTTGACACGTGTTTCTGTATGTATTTCGACGTGCTGAATCGAAATATGAAGCCAAAATTGCGTCACTTTCCTCCAGATTTTTTTAATTCGAGAAAAACCACCGTGACATTTTATTTATTTTATTTTATATTATATTATTTTATATTATATTATTTTATATTATATTATTTTATATTATTTTATATTATTTATTTATTATTTATTTATCATTTATTTATTTTCTCTATGTATGTCGACGCGCTGAATCCGAAGCCAGAATTGCTCCACCACCCTCCATTTTTTTAATTGAGATAAACAACGTAAATGTTAACTTTCACGGTGTTTTCTTGCGATATAAAAAAACTTTATGGTGATGGCGCAATTCTGGCTTCGGTTTCGGATTCAGAGCGACTTACAAAGAGAAACATGTGTAAAATCTTTGAGGCTGACAACTTTTGGCTTCTGCAACGTGTAAACTACAAAACACCAAAATCTAGTTTTCACTTGTCTTTTTCGCGATCAAAAAATAAATAAATGGAGGATGTTGGCGCAATTCTGGCTTCGGATTCGAATATACCGCGTGGACATACATAGAAAACATGTGTCAAGGCTTTGGATCCGACAACTCTTTGATTTTGTCTGCCTATCTATAATATCTACAGTAAAAGTTTTTGTCGATGAAGACAGATGACTAAGAACACTCATTGATAGTAAAATATATTTGAAATATGTAATGAGGATTTGAATCATGAGTTCCTCAAAAAGGGCTTTAAATAGCGTTGACTTATTTCGATCCAAATGAATGTTGTGGATTTCAGTTATTACACTTCTTTTTCTTTCACTCCTTCAAACTGTACGAAATATTACCCAAATGCTTCATGCAGTGGGGGTCGTCGTGCTCATTATGCTGCGTGTGGAACTACTTGCTTCTCGACTGCTGAGAGAGCGTTAGAAGCTAGGTGCTCGTCGCTCGTGACCCAGCGCCCGTGCGTCACAGCTCAGAAACACCTTACGTTCCATTTCTTTGCGTAGTACTTGCGACACACGGAAGTCTCGCGTACACCCACACACACACACGCGCGCGCAGGAACAAAGTTAACTGACGAAGTGAAATATGTCAACTAAAAGCGGGAGAATGTCCACCAGGAAGATAATTCAAAGCAGTTTAATTTTATTTTATTGATTTTGTTGGTTGTACATAGGTCAGTTTTAGTCTAAACTTTACATATGTTTGATAGACTTACATACTTACTTATATTTAAAATTTATTTCTAAGACTTAAATCTAACATAAGGTTGAGGATGCCCTATTGGGTCCTCTTATGTGGTTCAAATTCGGAGGTTTTGAAGAATATATTGTACGGGTATCTGTTTTTTATTCTGGTATGGTTCGGCTGTTTAGCGAGTCTAAAGGTTGCAAGGGAAGAGATTTGAAGTAAATAATAATAAAAATTGGTGGCTAAGTATGTGATGTGATGTTCAATGAGTTCTAAGTGGAGTTCTTTGTGAAGCTGATGATTGGTGACAAACCACGGTGCATTGGTAATGGTTCTTAGAAATTGGTTCTGAATGATTTGTAATTTTTTTAGATTGTTTTTGCGGAATTTATCCAGATGGACAAGCATACAGCAGTAGTGGTCCTGAATGGATTTGTATATTGCAATTGAGGAATGATATGGTAATGGGCCGTTTCTATAGATTAAAGGTTTTAATTGCAGTAGTTTTATTTTAGCCTGTTTTATTTTTTCGTCTATGATTCAAAGCAATAAAGATAAATCAGTACACCAACGCCAAACGCCAATGATTCATCTTAGCCCTGTTTGTAACCTAATATCTGAATCGCACACTGTAAGTGGAGGGAATGAAATAATATTGCTGAGGGTTGGGGCAGTAAAAATGAATTTGAGGAAGTGTTGCTATTGCCAGTTGCTGGAATACCACTAGTGTCATCTCGTGTCTCATGCGTAGTACAAAGCAATTTGGTAGGCATTAAAAAAATGAAATAGTGAAGAAAACTCACGAACTCGTGCATTTGAAGAGTTGGAAAGGATACTGCTCTATTAATCAGTTAGAATGTCATATTATTGGACACAATTACCGAAATCCTTGCAACGTTTTTTCCAAGGCATTCATGTTACCGCCAAAGGCAAGTTAAGAAATTTTGTAATTGTTTTTGGCATAGAAAAAAGAATCGACATGACATACAATTTAACGATTAGAACGAAAATGGAAGTGATAATGACTTAATTTGTCGATTTGGTAAATGATTGCATAGTGATAGTTTTTCATGAGTTGAGTCATACGTTTTGTAGGAATCGCAGTCCTTGTCCCCAGAAAGTGGCGATTATCGGCCATTTTACCGCCCTGCGTCACCCAAACAGCAACCGCACACTGCCAGTCTGAGCGCATTCCGTTGCGTCACCGGTGCCGCCATTTTATATCCAGTTCAACTTAATGGTATTGTGGGGAAGGTAGGAACCGTCAATCTACCAAAAACCAATGATAATAATACTGGAAATTCCTCATAATGGGTTCGATTGTTATCATTTGTCGTCAACTCCTGGATGCTGCCAGGCGGGGCTTTCGCGTGGAAGAATATTAAATGGCGGCGGCCGTTTTATTTATTTATTTATTTATTTATTTATTTATTTTACGTCAAAAAAACAGTTAAAAACTGCGTATGACGTGCTATGGGGAAAAGTGAATTGTGTGCACATTTTCAAAATTCTGTGATCCCTACACTAAGTCATATACTACTTAAATTTTGAATTTTTGAAAGGGAGAAAAAAAACAAAAAACTCCCATGTAGTAAAATCTATTTTCAAGGATAAACAAGCAATAAATTTTGAATTTTGAAAGGGAGAAAAAAAATCTCCCATGTTTGCCGTTTGGGTCGCGCGGGACTCTGGTGTGAGCCACGGCGGCGCGGCGCCGCGTCGGGTCGGCGCAGGAGACCGGTCGGGGACAGGAAGTTGCAGTGTGCTTCAAATTCTCTATTTTGGTCGTGGCGGCGTGTCGCTTTTGAGCGCCGCTCGCAGCCCAGCGCGTGCGTCGACCCCGCCCTCTCGCGGCGTTGTTTGCGCTCGTGCTCGTTTATGTTCGCCCGCCGCGCAGGGGGCTTTGGTAGCCGGCCGCGGGCTCCCGTGCTCCAGGGGGCGTGGCGGATGGCGGGCGGCCAACTTCGCCGCGATGAGCCAAGGTGGACGAGGGAGCGCTGTGCTATTTGGGTGCTGCGTTTTGTGGAACTCCGAAATTTATTTATTTATTTATTTATTTTACGTCAGAAAAAACAGTTAAAAACTGCGTATGACGTGCTATGGGGAAAAGTGAATTGTGTGCACATTTTCAAAATTCTGTGATCCCTACACTTACTCATATACTACTTAAATTTTGAATTTTTGAAAGGGAGAAAAACAAAACTCCCATGCAATAAAATCTATGTTCAAGGATAAACAAGCAATAAATTTTGAATTTTGAAATTTTGAAAGGGAGAAAAACAAAAAAACTCCCATGTAATAAAATTTAAAAATAAGCAATAAATTTTGGCTCTTATTACTTCCTGCCGCGACAACATGGAAACGATAATTTGAATAATTGTATTTCCCACTGAATTCTAGAAGACGTGCACAGAAAATGAAGTTACATTTATGTCCAGAAGCAAAACAAGGGCATTTGCTCAATGGATCAGGGAAACTGGACGAAAAACCTGATCGAGATGGGTCAAGATGAGATTCAATGAAAGCTTAGGAAGGGTACGATTAATTAGAATGTTGGTGATATAGATACCTTATTAATTCACGAGTAAGTTCTGCAGAACTTCGTTTTCCGCCCAGCAGCTGCAAGCTCTGACGATGATCGCTACGCGATCGAAAAGATCTTTAGAAGAAATATAGATTTGATACCAGACAACCTCTGTTTATTTACTGTGAAGGGTACGATTGTCTGGGATTTTGTTATACCTTTCCGTGCGCAAGGTCGGGGACTTGCAAAAGGGTGTATTGAGTCGCGACAATTTAGTTCAGTACTGAGCGATTTATGTTTGTCGTTTTCGATGTTACAACTTTTCAGATTTTTTTTCAACATAGGAATTTGTATTGTTTAAATAACATTTCCCGTCCGGATTTTCTACCGTTAATTTTTAAAATGCGTTATTGAGATTGCCTTAAAAAACAATCCCTCTCGCAGACATTTTGTGGGCATCTTTGCATAATAGAAAGAGTTTATAAGATAAATAATGGAGAGAATGACGTGTGCAGAGTTAGTTGTGTCCCAGACTGATTTTCCCGTTTATCTTTTTCTCACGATTGTTTGGACCGTTCAGCATGTTGTTTGGGTTTCGATTGTTCTGTCTATAGTGTAAAGGTTATGATCGAGCCAGTTATCATTGG
Organism: Teleogryllus oceanicus; assembly: GCA_964035755.1. NCBI lineage: Eukaryota > Metazoa > Arthropoda > Insecta > Orthoptera > Gryllidae > Teleogryllus > Teleogryllus oceanicus. The sequence goes on along the minus strand of CAXIVR010000014.1, from coordinate 21,470,412 downwards.
CATACTATTGTATTATAAATAGAATGGTGAAGTTTTAAAAGTGGTAAAAACGATGAAAAAGTGGTGAAATAAGATAATAAAGAAGTTGAAACAAAAATAGTAATTTTGACTTTTTTTGATAAACTATCTTTGTTAACAACACACTTGATCACTGACCTTGCATGAGTATTAAACACCTTGGGACTTTGTTCTTGAATCACTTAACTTAAAGAAAAACAACCCATTCCAAATAAGGTTGTACCTTCACTGATAATGTAATTATGCGCACGCTTTTGCATTTATGTGAGCTCAGGCACTTAATCTTAATGGAATCACATGTATCTTTATTTAATCACTGGTCATGATTGATTTAATTTATTTGACCAAACATTAGTTGGCACGATGTTGTCTTCGTAATGAACGACATTTTGTATTTAAATAACAACCTATCACCTAAAAATTTACATTTTAATGAAACATCTCGTGTATCTCATCTCTGTACATACGATTCGCTATATTTGTTTCCCGCCAAACGGTAACCAGTTTAGTATCTTCTTGATCTCCGTTCTTCATATTGAATGCACAGACTCCATGACGGCCTCAATTCCCCCAATACAGTGTTCGGATGCCGGTTTTCCCTATGAAAATGGATGCGTTTATGTCATAAATATTCTCGTCAAATATTTATGATGCAGTACTTCATCTAAAATGCGTGCGACATTTCTTTGGTTCCGTCTAGACGTAGAATAAGCTCGATTTTACGTTTCTCCAACTGACTTTTCGAAAGCTGACGATAAGAAACGTAAACTTATGGAAATATCGTAAAACGGGAGGTCCGTAAAAGAGTTCATAAGAAAGGAATTTAAAACCATCAAAGAAAATATGAAAGGCGCGATAAGCGGTTTAATGCCGCTGTCCCGAAGGCCGCGTCGCCCGCAGGAATTCCGGGGCGCAGGGGGGCTGCCACCGCGTGCAGAGAGGTGCTCTCTCTTCCGTCTTCTTTGCGAGTTTTATCGCCCGTAAGAATTCATATTAGATGTCCGCACCAACTGGTCCTTAACGATCTGCGCCATTAAACTCCTTTCATTCAACAAAGAGCAATTAACATCGTGGCTTCACGGGTACAGTTTGGGCCAAAATTTAGTAGTTCTCGCTTTGTTTGAGGGGTGAATGTGTTACTTGGGCATTTATTTTCCTGAAATGGGCGGGAAACTTATCTTCTTATGATGATTTGAGTGAAGGTGTTTGAATGCATTTTCTTTGTATTTGATTATAATAAGTGAATTCCATTGTTAATTGTGTTTGTCTTGAAAAAGTGAAAAAGAACGTTCTGCGTTGTATTATTTTAACTTTCGTTAGAAATTTATATAATTTAAATAGCAATAGCAATACCTCAAAAATTGGAACCTTTTCTCGTGTGGTTTCTCCTTCAAACGTCACGTAGTGAGAATCTGGAGATACGTTAATTAGGTGTCAATTTGCAAAGACTAATTTTTTTACTCACGCTACTGAAAAAATCATGATAGTACGTTCCATTATTGTAAATGTTGGCATCACTCACGCCTCTACTTCGTTTACGTCGATGTGTCTTACGTGATCGTGATCGTTGTTAAATCCAGCTATTCCGGAAGCCATTGGCGAATTCTTCTGTCTCATTGGGGAACAAACGACCTCTTTTTACATATCTTTTTCCTCTCTGTCCTTTTTCTCGAAATTTATGCTGGGCGCGGTGCTGCGCGGGTTACTGCTTTTCGTATCAAAAGACGCCAAAGTAATTACCCTTATTTATGGCTCGTGATTACAATGTAATTGGCATGTGTTTTATGCATGCGGGTTTTGTTGTTCCCTCCCTACCGCGTTTCAAGGTGAAATTTTCGCACTTCGTAATGTTGATTGTAGAGTTGGTATAGTTTCCTACATATTTATGAAGCGTAATAAACTCGTTATCTTAGCGTCCGTCCTTTTGGGCGGATCTGCATTCTGCGGAGGCCTGATTTCTCAGGTGTTGTTGGTATGCGAACTGGAAAAGAAAATAAGAGGAGCCCTGTGGAGTACCTTGCGTGAGAAGCAATCTCGTAAATCTTAATCTGTTTGTTCTAAAATGAGTTTAAAATAATTTTATTTCCGATTTTTGCAAGTCGGGTATCTGATTCAGAACAAGACATGAGTCACGCCGTTGGCAGAGTCTGTTTTACATGTTACGCGATTTAGAGAAAGATAGCGGTACCCCACAAGGGGAACCCGACTTGAAAGATCTACGGTTCCGCCTCCAGAGGCTTCTCCATACAGCAAAGAAGACGTCCAATTCTGCGAAAAGAGCTTCGCGAAATTAATCTGCGGCTTGGAGGCGAGGGAAAAAATCGTCGACCGCTCCAACAGTCCTCGATTCGAATCCCAGCCGGGTTCTGAGCTCCGTTACTCCATCACGCCGGAGGTCCTCCGGGGTGGCGAGTCATTCTCCGTCATGTTCCGGGTGATGCGGCAGAAACGGGGCGGCGATGCCGAGTTGGGAGCGTTCAACCTCCTCGCGTTAATGACAGACGCTCGACGGAGTCAGGGCCGGCCCCGAAGCTTTCGCCCGGGAGGTTATTTAAGCCTTCGTCTCTCGGCGCGCAGTCTTTTATTGAAAATCCGCCGCGCCCGCGTTGGAGCCTACCTCTTCGCTGGAGAGTGTTTCGAACGGTTACTTGCAGTTTTCGGGACGGACGGACTATTTTTGTGCGTAAAGTGGATTTCGTGACTGGTTACAAAGATTGTGGAAATTAAGTTTCAAGGTATGGAAGCCGCCGGGCGAGCTGAAAAAGAATTCCTCGTGCTGTGTTGTCTCTTGGGAAACGCGTTGTGTCGCCCTCATTTTCTGGAGAGAGAAGCGTAGGCGTGGCCGACGAGGAAGAGAAGACTGAGGTAACAAAGAAGAACAAGATTAGGGAACGAGAATGTTGATAACGATGAAACAATGCCAGGGAAGGAAGTGTAAATGAAGGGCAGTAAATATAAAAGAGCACGACGATGTGAAGAACGGAAGAGGGTAACGAAGAAGAAGAATAGGGAACGAGAATATTGATAACGAAAAACAATGTCAAGGAACGAAATTTAAGTGAAGGATAGAGAAATTTGGAAGAGAACTGAAATGAAGGGGCGGCAGAACAAGAAAAATGAAGAAAAGGAATATTACCGTGAAGATGAACATGTGCAGCAGGACGGATTCGAATTGGGGAATACGAAAACAAATGTGATGATATGACCGGTGACAATATGGGACGGTTGTTTCTGACCCTCACAAACATTCGCCACGAGAAAGAATGATGATGGAAAGTAATAGATTTGTATTTAATAATTGAAAATGAGGGGTTTAGTGCAACAAGGAGTTCGCTCAGAAAATGGTCAAAGATATTTGAGATTAAGTAAACTTGCGTGGAACTCTTTTATATTACCGGAAGTTATTTCATTTTTATATGACAAATATTGTGATTTTCATCAAAAGTACTAAGCAACGAATAGGAAACTCACAAAAAAGTCGTTTTGACGACAGAACTAAAAATTAAGTTAACACTTCCTGCATCAATGTTGGAGTGCTGTTTTTATTTATTTATTTATTTAGTCAAAAACTGTATGTGACGTATGGAGGAGAAAATCATTTGCGCACGCTTTCTTGAGTTTCAGAATCCCTTCCCTACAATTTAACTATTAATAGTTGAAAGATAATAATAATAATAATAATAATAAAACAAATTTAAAAACGAGGGATTAACATTTCAAAAACTAGATATTTTCGTTGCTAAATTATAGAAAACTTATTTTTAACGGTAAAGGACAACAGATTTGATTTTTCTGTATTGTTAACAAAATAGAAACTCACCCTAAGCTCTACTACCACTACAAGCAAAAGGAAAGTTCAACAAAACTTTCATTATACTGTTTCACCCGGAAGTACATTATTGTTACAGGCTATTAGTCTTTTTTTTAAATTATACAATGCAAATGTAAACTAATTCATTATACTATTCTTGTTTTTGTTAAAGTAAACATTATTTTCCTTTTTGACGATCAGTAAGGTCTCTAATTGTATAGAAAGAGTTTTGCAGCAGAAAAGATTTAACTTTTAACTTTTCCAGCGCAGGCGAAGGGGATCGCCGGGAAAGAGCTGGAGCGCGTGTGTAATTGAGAGAGTTTGAAAAAGAATGGGGCCGGGTGATGCAGACGGGCCGGGGGGGCGGTGGCCGGGAGGAAAAAGAAGGGTTGAGGGCAGCGGAGGCATCTGCGAGGGCGGGTGTCTGGAATGCCGAGGCGGGAATGTAGAGGAAGGAATTCGCCATCACAATGGCGCTGGGCGGCGCGAGGCCGCGCGAGTCGACGGCGGCAGCGGCAAAGACAGGCGCGGGTGGGCGGTGAGCGGTGGGAGTGACGCAGCTTTTAATATTCTGTGTACAGAAGCCGCCGCCGCCGTCACCCACGCCCGCCCTGCACGCTTTCTCCCGCCCACACGCCCACACGCCTGCAACGCGACGTTTACGCCATCAGGCCTCGCGGGCGACAGTCGCACTCGCCGCTAGCTGCGCTGCACATTTCCTACGTTTTCATCCCCAGTGGCGAATTCTCCGATACACCCTCGTATATACAAGTGTGTCGTGCTAGAAGACATTAACACAGATGACTGTTTCTGTTTGATATTTACAATTAATGTACAAATATTATTACACAAAATTCGGCTCGCTGGCCAGCCTTCCAGGGCTGCAACCGACTTCACCCAGACACGCATTCGCGCGCGTCCTTTTCCTCCCAGTTATTTTCGTACCGGGATTTTCCGGCCGGCGTGGCGCCGTCGCCTACCACCCCTATCCCACCTCCGGCTTGGAAGCGGGTTTCCCTAAGCGGCCCGCCATAGCGACGCCGTACACCGCGACGCCGCACAAGGATTTTCCTAAGGATGAGCCAAAGCATGGCCTACTGTACTGAAGGCCGGAGCACTCAACGTGGCAACGCCGCATAGTCTACATGAAGGGTCCGATGTTAGCCCATCGCAGAACAATTGAAACTTACAAATTTTAAACACTGGTTAAAAGCCCTCCGTTTACCGCAACTCTCTAATTTACGTGACGGTTTAAGCATTTTATTATTGAGTAATGACAGTTTAGTTAAATCAAACGAGAGAAAGAAACAATAGACTTCGTTTGCGAAACGTATTGCTCGTAATGACGAAGTGCATTTAATTTTGCACTTGCCCAGTTAGTACATGGGTTGAATAACGCTACTCACAAATTCTTGAAACAAAAAATAATTTATTCAAAATATTGCATGATACATAATTCAAAATAATGCGTACATAATAAATCTTACACTCCCTCCACACTGTCCTTCTATTTAAATTTATTAATTTTTCTTTTAGAATTATTTGAACCCTTAACAGAAGTTAAGAAATCATTCTGCTCTTTGCAGTAGTTTTTCAACAAAATATTTGAAAATACGGATCATTTTATAATTACATCGCTCAGAACTGCACCACATTCTGAGCAACTCTTCCAAGCCAATAATTTCTGGGGGATTCATTTAGAAGGGTCTTTGACAATTGTACAAGTATAGAAAATTGATTTTTCATTTTAATAAATGTACTCTCATATTTCTCCGAAACTAAATGTTCCATTACCACAAACACTTTCATACACACAAATATTACAATGTCAGATGGTATTGAGAGCCCCCCTCTGTTTAATTCCTCAAATATGGAATTATCCGACATATCAGATTCCAACCACTTCATGCATTGTTGACATGTCACTTTTTTTTGTAGCTTGAAAGTAACATAACCAGAAACATAAATTATGGGGAATTTATCTACATCTATTTCAGACTGGGAAGCAGCTGACTGAACAAGGTCCTTGAATGTGTCTGAATAACAAGATACATTTTCCATTGTTTCATCATTGACTTCACAAATTGCTTGTTCAAATATTTCTCTGTGAAGCTTGACCTTTTTATATTTAGCAGATTTAATGCCCAAGAGTTGCTGCAACTTAATTTTTTTTTCTGACTCCAAGACCTGTCACAGAGACATTATAATTTCCCCCAGAAAGTTGACGATATGAGCTAAATTTTCTTTCTAGCCTGTCAGTAGAAAATTTCCCAGGCAAAACATACTTTACATCAGGAAGATCCAGGGAACACTCAATATTTTTTTTCATATTAAATGAAGTATTAATTAAGGAATGGAAAGTGTCTTCAGTTAATCATCCTTTTGTAGAATCCATCATTCGCCACTTCCGTAACCAATCCACAAACTCCTCCAAAAAAAATAGTCGAACATCTCCTTTTGATGTAAAATGGCGAGGCATCAATTTCATTTTTCTTCCAGAATAACAAAGCTATATTGATAATATTTAAAAATTCTGCTTCTTGAGAATGACCTGCCTGAGAAACTGCAGCAATTGTTTCTGGATGGAAAACATTGCAAGCTAAACCTACTTGCTGCCTTTCAATAACTGATGGGTACACTGATTTGTAATTCAGTTTCGAAGCACATTTCAGCAACTGCTTACTCTCAGATTTATACAAATTTCTTAAAACTGAAAAAGAAGCTCTGCATAAATCACTACTATGATTTGATTGAGGATCAAATTTGAAAAATTAAAGTCTTATCAGCATCTTTTAGATTTATCCAATTATTGCGAATAGATTTAAGGCAATGCACTGAATCAAAAAGAAAATAAATATAAGAATTGAATTTAGGATTTCTCATTTTCAAAGAATTATCTTCACCTAACACACTGAACATTCTTCTATTGACCCGATTATTATCAGCTATGACACTTAACACATTGAAGTTACAAGCTTGAACAGTATTTACAGCTCTCACTGTCATAGCTGATAACTCATCACTTGTCAAGTTCTTTACAGGTATCAAGCCAATAGTTGCTGCCATTGAACCAAATGTGGAAGCAATCATGAATGCCAGAATTGTTCGTGCTGCAACATTATCATGATTATCAGCATATCCAAGAAACGACCCTGACTTATAGTCAATGGATGGAGTGACATAGATTTCAACAACAAGGAGATTCACATACATCTCCCTCTCTGATAGATTATCAGAAAATGATTTAATGAATGCTTGCTGATCTGAATATGCAGCATTAAGACTTCTTGTCAAACGTTTGAGATGCTTTGTGTGTGGCAAGAAAAGGATATTTTGATTCCTTACAGCATAATAACAAGACTGAGAAGAAAAACACATAATAAACGCAACCTTAATTAGAAGGGGTGAATACACTTTTTTGTTTTCAAACAACAAGCAAAACTGATCAATTAAAAAAATAACTATTGAAGAATCAGTGAAATCTTCATCTTGATGGGTTTCCAGAAAGGTCTTAATAACACGGAGCTTATTTTTAACGTAATTAACTAAAAGTTTGTACTCTAACTGAGCGTCTTTTGCCAATTGTTTATCTTCTACGTACCTCCTGTAGCGAATGAGTAAATTCTCCAATTGAGACCATCTTTCTAGTTTGGCATGGGGCAATATCCATTTCAAATCTAATTTACCTATTTCACTGGACCCAACATACACTGAAACTTCCAAATTTCGAAAAATTTTACACTTGTACTAACTGCAGGAGGACCTACTGTTTCCAAAAGATAAAAAATACACAGGTCTTCACTAAAATATACCTTCCATTTATCACACTCAGAATCACAAATAAATGTCTTGTATTCTTTCAAGCACTGGAAATCATCTACTTTGTCTTTATTGAAGAAAGCTTGCTCTTTATCACTTTGTAATTTTAATATTGCATTCTTTCTTACTTCTGGATCACGTCTTGGTTGTGGAGTTGCCTTACTAAAACGTTCTGGAAGTCCAGGAAAAATTGTAGGCACAGCATCAGAACTGAGACAGGGCTTGTCTCTTTTCCTTGACTTTTTCTCTCCGTTGGCATCTACATAATGTTCCTCAATTGCGACAGCACTTGGATGAAAATGTTTCACACATACTACACTTGAAGAGGAAAGATACCAGTCAGCTCTTGGAATGTTCCTCACCCAAGTGGCTTTCCTTGCCAAATTAGATGGAAATTTAAATACAGTTGTGTACCCCTCTGTGTTTGATGCATAATTGCTCGAGCATCCAGGAACACAGCAATGTTTGGGCATCTGAGAAACCGATAATGGAAGAAAATAACACAATTCAATGTTATAGTTCAGGAAGACATAACCGCAGAAACAACTCAAAAACAATGCTACGATTTACACACATAATTCAGAGAAATTTTATTTGTAACTGTAAAAATGCTTACCTCAACCTGTATCTTTAAAGCTTAAAAGGTTGCTGAAGATTTTTCACTGCGCTTTACTCTGAATAATAATTCGCCTGACCGAGAAATCTGAAAACACGACTTTCGCGGCAGCACTTCGCCAATACCTCCAGATTACCACGCCGACACTTGTGGACCACGTTACATGTTGCCAAATTTCCAGTGCTCCGGCCTTCAATGGAGTAGGCCATGGCCAAAGTGACCGTTCATATAACAACGGAACATCACATATATTTCTGAGAAGTTCAGAGAATGCTCTCACTATCAGTAAAGGCAAGGTTTCCGATGAAAGGAATAATCATTATTGCCGTCTTTGTTATGACTTTACTGAAAGCTCCTTAAAAAGCTCTGGTTTACTGGAGGTAAATTTAATTAATTTTATTCTAATTTCTTACATTGATGCGTACGCCGTACAGCTCTTCAATTCATTAGTATTTAAAATGCCTTTCTAAATTACTTAGCTTGTACCGGAAGTTATTTTCATGCATTATCAACGTCGTCTAGTTTAAAACATTGGGGGTAAAATAAATTACCATGAGTGATGAATTTGTACGATTAAAGGAAAATAGTGCTCCTTGCTTATGTAATGCGCTTTGTTTAATGAATACGTACATATTTTTAAGGAATAGTTTATTTAATTAAAATTTAAATTAAACAAAATCTAACTTGGCTTTTAGTGTATTGTATTTCTTTTAATAAAATAGGTATTTTTATATGCATTGTTATTGATGGAAATAATTATTCAAACTCGGTATGTAATACTGATGAATTGTTGTAAACTCGATCTCAACGCTACACTATTGGAATTCGTCCTTGAAATCTCCTGTCATCTCCTCCCATCAGCACCATTTCCCCCACCAATACTTCCACCATCGCTAGGTTTACCGTCACCACTATTACCAACATCAGCATAACCACGACTGTCACTATCACAATAACTGTGATACCACGACTGTCACTATCACAATCCACTGTTATTATTGGCACACCTTTCAATATTTCGCACTCCGGGTCCCCTCCCTGCCTCTCTCCGCAGGCTTCTGTCACACGCCTCAATATACCTTCTGCGGCTCCTGGACTACCTCGCAGTGGCATATCGTACTGTGGGCTACCGAGGCTACCAGCAGTAGCCCGAGAAAATTACGAGAACAAAAATTTGACAAGATAAATTGTATTAAAAATAATTATAGACCACTTTTCAGTGACAAACATTTTCTATATAACCTGTTGAGATGTGTATTAAATCGCTCGCTAGTCCGAGCATCAGTCCTCTTTAAGAGGCGGCAACGCTGAAGAAATCGCTGGCACTCAGCAGCATCCACACAGCGTGCGTTCGTTGCATGACTCACTCCCCTTCTACTGGTAAGAAAGGGCCAGCCAAGGGCTCAGGTAGCCGATTTTCCGAGCGATTTCTTGACACAAACTATATAATCAAAGATTACATATAGTTATGTAATCAATGTTTATTTGGAAGGTCAGCGGTAGCCCAGGGCATGAAAGCAGTATACGCCACTACTACCTCGTCCTGCGGACAGAGGGGGGGGTGAGCTGCAAGTGGAAGAGAGGGGTCGAGCGGCGAGTGACTTTCAGTTCCGCCTCTGACACTGCGGGAGTTAATGTTCATAATCAAGTTAATGAATCCTCTCCTTTCAGTACATGACCCGAGCCCCCATACAATTGTGTTGAATTAGACGTGTTTATTTTTCCGTTTTCTCACGGTCATGATGAGTGTGGTATTCTTTTAGAATTTTATTGTAAGAACGTAATATCATTTCTCCAATGGTAGAGTTTGTCTGGAATGTGCTTGAAGTTACCATCAAATGAAAGGATATTTGTTTTAGTGCTGATAGGTCGATGGTATGTAACGTTTTTAAAGCTACGTCTGTCCTTACAACTTCGTGAAGCAGAGTATTATGACATGAGAGGATATCTTGTTCAGTTTACCAGCTGTATATACTCAAGAAGTTTCATTTGAGCACTTGCTATCTGATGGAAACTGGCAGAATTTCAAGTTGTGTGTATGAAAACCTGAACTTCGTTGCTACAAGTTGGATCTAAATTAAACCCTTATGTGAACATTTATTTTCAAATCTGAAAGTGTTCTGTTGTTAATTTATCACAGATACTTAAAAAAATATTAGAGAAATTGTGCTACATGTTGTGTAATATTATTCAAGTCTTCAGACATAGTCCCCAAAAAACAAAGGTTTTGAGAGATAATTTATCCATTTCACAAGTGCAATCACTTTAATTAATACCTTAAAAAATTGTCAGTTAAACAATTTTGTGTTAGATATTTAAAGGGCAAAATTACAACACAAAATCAGGTTCTGAGATAAAATAAAAATATGGAAAATACTGTACTTATATTCTAAAAAATCTTAAGTATTTTTTTTTGTCTTATCTTCTTCAGAAAACAAGTGATACGTGGATAGTTATCTCCAGACGAGCTAGATTTTTCCCGAGAGAATAAAGTGTATTCATCAAACTTTATTATGATCCTTAGCAAAATCAAAGGATGGCACTTCCTTATATTTCTTGATAGTTCAGAACTCTTTTACATATTTTTGAAAACGAAGGATAGCCCATCAAAAATTACGGGACGAAATCAAATTCTTTTGTTAATAATTCATTGTAAGTGGTAGTAGCATACAATGTAATTTCTTTAATACTAAATTTACGATGTTGTCTCACTTTCAACATATCCTTATTGTGAAATATCCTTACTGTGATCCCCGGTTCCCAAGGAGGTCGCGAAGCGGTTTTAAGGAGACCCTGAAGGGACAACCAGTTGAAATTTTGGGCCAATTGCATTTGTTGTCCCATGAAGGAATCGCATTTAGTTCCTTTGGTATTTGACTCGTTTAGACACTTCGCGTTCTCGGAATTCGACAACTTGTGGATCGAAGATTCGGTCCCCTACCTTTCCAGTGTATTTAGTTGAACTTAACATTGCGTTTATGTCCGAAAAATCATTCTGGGCAGCGTATCTTAAAGATATGTTCCCTCAGAAAGGAAAAAAAAGTTTCTATCGTGCTTCTCTTACTCAAATTTTACGATCAATCGCGGAGACGCAGGAAATTATATTATTGATAAGTAAATAATCACAGTTCATGCTAGGAAGAAAAAGCATAAAATTAACATTCTGCTACATTTAACTACCCCAGTCCGCGCCTTTTCTAAAATTGACCATCGTGGCCTACAACACTTCCAAAGAGAGCACATTCCGATTTCTGAGTGGACGGAGAGCTCTCGCAGCTCGAACTGTGAAACGCAGCGATCAACACAGTTTGTTTAGACGGCGTTTAGGAAATGGATTATTCTGTCGGTATAAGCGATGGCTTCTTATGCTAGTGTTGATAAATGGAACCAGCGTGTGTGAATTTCCATCCCAGCCGTGCTTTGTCACAATAACACTTCTGATGCTTACGAAGCTATATTTTTGGCAAATACGTGGCTGTGCACAGTGCCTTATGCCATTTCCCTAAGGACGAAAATATTTTGTTTTAGACGGAAAATTGTCTCGTACTAATGCACAACTTCGAAACTGTGTGGCAACCCGGGCCACGGAGTGAGTGGACCTCCTTATGAAATAGAGCTTCCAAAAAGGTTTCATTTTAGAGATGACGGCATAGGAAATGTAACTTGTGTTCCGGCACGCAAATGGTGTTCCAAGTGCACGGAACGTGTCGATTTGGAGTTTCGCACGAGTGACTTGTGTTGATGGTCGCATGTGCTTGGTGGGTTTTGTGTGTGCGCGTGATAGTGTGTTAAACCTGTTTTGGATGTAATTCATATGCAGTAGCACACTCGCGAATTTTGTGTAGATAATGACCTATATACGGTGAAAATCGTCATTTTTTCTTTAGCTTAGTAGTCTAGAGGATTTCTGGCTTCTTTTTACATTGTCAAATTTTTGGTGTAAATTTTTCATTATCCAAGTCGATTTGATTTTAAAACTAATGTACGGAGAATATGTATTGATTTTTAGCGATTTGCATTAATACCATGTAATAATATAAAATTGGCATGGGAAAGCCGAGACAAATTTGATTCTGTTATGGAAAAGTTATCTTGACTGTTCACACAAAGGTACATCCCACGATCCTTCGGAAGTTTCTAACCCACGAAGAATGATGAATCCGAATGACTGAAAGAATGCGTAGTTAAAAAAGCAAGACAGAAAAAAATATTGTCCGCACAGTCGAGCCTCGTTTCGTGGTGCCATCGCCGAGGGACATTTCCCTCGCTGCGAGAGAAGGCGCTGGGAAGTTTGCTGCAGTCGGCGACCGCCGAAGCCTAGATCTCCGTCTTCACGCGGTATTTCTCCAACTTGTTAGGTTCATTATCACCGAGTTACTTCTCATTGAGGGCGCGCTGCCGTCTTCTGTGGGAACCTCAAACCGCCGGAAACTGAATATCGTAATCAAACATGCAGCGCTCTTTGGATTCTGGGTAAGTGAGTTTCAGGGACGATTTCGAAAGAGTCTCAAAGTGATTTTTCACACACATTTTCTCTCGTTGGTCTCTTTGCCCGGTATTGTGCAATCTCTTTTAAAGTATATGGATTTATTCTTCTCGCGTTTTCTGAGCATCGCACACTTAATGTCCTTGCCTATCAGCTACTTGGTTTTTTACAAAACTACAATCGGAGAAACTACGATGACATCAGATTATACTCGGTAAATAATAAACCTGTGAAATGTGTGTAGAATTATGTGTGATATACGATTATCTAAGGTTACGGAATATGTGTTGCCCACTTACATGTATTCAGGAGAGAAATACGGGTTTCCAGCACATGAAGACACTGGTGATAACTCTTGGCAGATAAGCACAACATACGAGAGCAACTTAACCTCTTGGTTTCCTCCAGGTCGCATTTCACAACCTGTGTCTCCTACAAGACAACCTTAATGACTTCCTGAGTGATACAGCACCTGGACATCTTATCAATTTTGTAAGTGATTGTATGAGTAGACCATCGACATTAATTTAATGGATATTTTAAACAACATAAGAACGTGTCAGGAAACCACATTTTCTTCTCAGTAATATATATCGAATGACAGAATATATACATACTACGTATAAAAATAAAAAAAGCCTTACTCAGTAATATAAACTTCTCTAAGTGCGCCTCCTGTTTTTCTTTTTTCTCACAATGGTGTTAATAATAATTATATGTTGTTGAAGAAACTTCAGTCACAAATAAATAGGATTTCACACAAAGAAACTTGTAAGTACATAAAAGTACTGTTTATCTAGTACTATGTAACGTATATTTAGCCATTCTAATGTAAATAAAACATCTAAAAGCAGTTTGTTGATGATTTTTGGCATATTTAATTTTATCCGCTGAATTCGCTTTTTCGTTGACACGCCACAAAGTTTCGCGTGTTCTTTTAGTTTCTTCCAAAGGAACCGGTAGTGCATAACCTATTTCAACAGGTGGAATAAATTCTTACAATGTTGCTAAATTCAACTAATTTTGTTAAGTAATTGACGTATGAAACTCCGCCGGTAGGATACTGCAGTTTGATGCCCATAATACCAGGAAGGTAATGTCGATGCGTTTTACAGTGAGGGAACCTACGTGTAACCTGTTGATGTATCACCTCTCTGACTTGCGGAAGCGCACGAACCATCGATGGCACGGCACACCGCTTGCGCTTATCAGCCGAGTGCGTTATCGACCCCTCTGCACACATTCTAGGTGAAGTGGAGGGGGTTGTACATGCCACTTACTGATGGTGTGTTTGTGCTGGGTAGAATCAATCGCTTTCAAGTAAACGCTCAGCGAGACGCCAATAATTCTTAGTACCCTATTGAATTCATTCCGAGTAACAATGACTGCGCGATATGGAAGGCAATGATGTTGCTTCTAATTTGGAAATCTAGGACCAAGACGCTAAAATTGAGGAGCAGGTGTATGATCTCTTTTTGTGAATCTGTTATGTTTCCATTACCAGTGTCTTAAATCCTGCTTGGCAATGCGCGAGGAAATATATTATTCATGAAAGGGTAGTTAGGGGTTTATGTGTAAAGTCGACACACTTCAACTCTTAATATTTCATTATTGATTAAAAAACTGTCTGGAGGACGTCCCTATCGGTTCGTCAATATTCCCATGTATGATCTCCGAGAACTGTCTAGTCAACAGTGATAACGAAACTCCGCCGCTAAAATAATTCCGGAAACAAAAATGAGTGTATTAAAAAATTATTAGTTGTGGATCATGTGGATCGTTTATTAAACAACTTTTATTATCTGAAAATTTACTGCAAATTTAGTTTGAAATATTTCTCCAACTCAAGTGATACTCGAGGTCTACCGGGCGGAAGGGGTAAAACAGTAGTGGTGGAAAAATGGATAACAAATTATTCTTCACAACCAAAGGTTATCGACATGTTATGATAGATTCCAAAACTCTTAGCGATTGTATCTCACCATTTTTATTCAGTTACCTAATGTGAATATTGTTTATAAAAATGAAATCTTAAAAATAGATTTCCGAATAATTCCTACTCGCGTGGCGACTGTGTGTGTGTGTGTGTGTTGTGTGTGTGTGTGTGTGTTAGCGTCCGTGTGTGTGTGTCGTATTGGGCCAATCGGTTAAAGATGGTCCGGGCGAGCGCTAAACCGGTCGCTGGGGCCCGGGGTTGGCGGTGGCCGTTGCGGGGCGGCCTAACACGATTAATCCCTTCGCATTACGCCGGATTATGACGACCTCGATTATTTATTGGCGCAGGTGACGCGCTCGGGCGCGGGGGTGGGGAAGGCTGCGCAGGCGCCAGCCAACACCGACACCCCGCCGCCGCCGCCGTCGCCTCTCCGCTGCCGCCACCACCTCGACGCCACCGCCGCTTCACCGCCATCACCACCTCGCCGCCACCGCTGCCACCGCCGCCTCGCCGACACCACCATCTCGCCGCCGCCGCCGCCGCCTCACCGCCACCGCCGTCTCCGCCACCGCCGCCTCGCCGCCACCACCGCCTCACCACACCGCCGTCTCCGCCACTGCCGCCTCGCCGCCACCACCGCCTCACCCCACCGCTGTCTCCGCCACTGCCGCCAACACCGCCCCACCCCACCGCCGTCTCCGCCACCGCCGTGCCGCCCGGCATCGCGTTATATGGGACGTAGGCGTCAGGGAGGCCTCATTGCTGTGCGTTGTCGATAGTGGCAGACAAAGTTGACTCAAAAGCAGTAGTGTCGTAGCGATCACTGACCGAAGGATCGCGGGTTCGTCCTTTCACCCCTTACCATCACCATATCGTTTCATCTCCACAGTTACCATAACGTTATCTCCAAAAGTCGTCACTAATGACCTAAATATTGATGTGACACATAACAAAATAACAGTTAGCTCAAAGACTGCAGCGACCCTGTGCAGCGCATCTGACCCGGGGGGACCTAGGGTTCGATTCCCGACGGCGGCGGAATTTCGTCACTAGCTGCATAGCTAGGTCGTGTTCGACCGGTGTTTGGAGGATTCTAGGGGCCGGCTGCTTTAACAGATAGTTTTCCGTGGTTTCTCCGATCGACACCAGGCGAATGCTGAAGCAGCGCCCTAACAAAACGGGCAATGGACCCCGCGCGATCTTCCCTTCCCTATCTCTCCCTTGTAATGTCCTCTCCTCTTCCATACACTGACACTTCTTACTACGCATTTCGAGAGTTCAGTGGGAAGCTTAGAACTCGTCCTGGCTGGGGCGGTGAGAGGCCAGAGGGAGATTCCTGCAGGAGGAAATTTCCTGCTAGCCGACGCGTCGATCTGCGCCTGATCTACAAGTAACTATTTAGCTCTGTAACTAGCTAATGGGAAAGAATCGCAGTCACCTTCTGAAATAATAGTAGTTTCTGCAATTAGTTTATAATGTTAAGCTTTATTGCGCGAGTACATGTTTTGATAAGGAGCGACTTTGGAAGCACGTTTCAATTTGTAGGAATGCAATAAATCAACATTATAATCACGTTGCAAAAGAACGTTTGCGAATTTTGCAAAAGAACGTTCTTGCGACGTCTCGGGTATTTGGCATCCAAAGCCTTCCGGAAAGCAAGCTCAAGATGGCATTTGTACAACAAATTGTACAAGAAACTAGTGGTCGGCTGTTCCATTTATCTTTTCCTCCCCACGATTCTCTCTGGCTGCGATTGATTGAACTCTATGATGACGCAATCATTCCTGCCGAAAATGCTAATACGTCACCATTTGTGCCATAAAATACCCGATTCTGAACATTCTTGCAGCAGAAAATTGTAATGCTGGTACTCTCTCTCTCTCTCTCTCTCTCTCTCTCTCTCTCTCTCTCTCTCTCCCCCTCTCTCTCTCTCACACACACACACACACACACACACACACACACACACACACACACACACACACAGAACATTTACTAGACTAACGGACTAATGACCACAGCAGCTGACGTGTCCGGAAACACCAATCGATGATAATGCCCTGAACAACCAATTGCCCCATTCCAGGGTCGGAGGTGTGGGCTAAAATTTTATCAATGAAGGGATTTGAATGTTTGGGAATCGTTTCCTTGCCGCCGTTTTCCTGTAGAACCAAACAACTTCAATTTGTTTTCTTATCTGAAATTTGTTTCGTATCTGTATGCGCTTGGAATTCACAAGCTTAATCGTGTTATGTCAAGATAATAGGGGTTGCTAACCTTAGGAAATTACCCGTATAAAATATACAACCACGCTCGCCCCACGCACAAATCGCGATTCGAACCTCCGACCCCAAGAGCCGTCATACGTAACATGCTACGTAAAGACCTTGGTATGTGAATGAGCACTTCTTCTTTTTCTTATTCTTATCTTCGTCTTATTATTATCTTGATTAATATTATTAATTCATTTGTATGTTTTGTCATTTGTTCCGTAGATCTGAAACGTTTATCAAGGGTAGTGACTAGTTATACTAATACGTGATTCAGTTTATCTGGTATCCTTACCTTTCCTAGCGCTACACAGTGTCCAACACAAGTTCGACGTGCGCCATTGTTCTCTTGTTTCCTCCACGTGTCCTCCCGGGCTTCTAGACTTGGGTTTTCATAACGTGGCGCGTGAGAAACATGTCTTCACGATCGAATATGGCACGGCTTTTTGCATCTATCTCGGTCGTGCCGCCGGATGTCTGGTAATCGCGACCGTATCAGGCAGGGCTGCAGATCAAGCGACATCTAGCGGCATGCCCAGGGCCTTAGGACGCCCCATCAAAATCTGAGACAAAGCTAGGGTAACGTCGTGGGTAGGGATCTACACCACAAGGAAACAGACACGAGTGGGTATTTACAATTTATTTACAATAAATTATGTGCAGGAACTAAAACCTCACTCTACGGCGTTTGTCGGAGCTACCTGCAGCAGCCCCCCTCTCCCAACACGCGCCTTGCGGCCGCGCCTGCGAGTAGCCGACTCGGCCGATTCGCAACTGGGCACCTCATGTGCCTCGGCAGACCATCTGCCCTGAAGTATAAGGCATACTTCACCGTGTCCGAACCGTATTAAACAGATTTTAGATGAAAAAGGGAAGAGTGTAGATTATGGAATGAGGAACAGACTACTGCCTCGCTCGCTTCTAACTCGAAGGATATGCGTCCTTTTCTTAAAATGTTTTCTTTTCTTTTCTTTTCTTTCGTGACGGTGTAGTGGGTTACAGGGAAAGGGAAAAATGTTATGGCATCATGGGGTTACTGTTTCTTAATTCTTCGAAAGGTTTCTTAATTCTTGGAATGTTTTTCCTGCCAGAAAGACGTTTACATTTGGGTCTAAAGGGAAGCTTAGGAAAAAGTTGCGATTTAATGAATGATATCACAGATTGTAAGTGGTTTTCGTTTCAATGTAGTACCTGAATGAATGAATGAATGAATGAATGAATGAATGAATAAATGAATTCCTTATTTTATGTGACGAGACTCAGGCCATGAGGCCTGCTCTTTCGCCTGACCACGCAAATTTCGTTACGCTCCTTTCACCTACTAGGGGAGAAGGAAGGTATTACTTGGGCGACGAAACAGGCAATTTGAATTCAGCTCTGAGTCTTTATTTAAGCTTGAGGATCTTCTACATGCAGTAAATGTACTAACATGGGATAGCCGGCTTTACTTCCCCTCCGAAGGAAGGCGTAGGAAGGATGTTTTCGCGTTTAAAAATCCACGGCTTCGATCGGATTTGAACCTGTTCAGTGATACCTGTTCAGTGATACCTGTTCAGTGATACCTGTTCAGTGATACCTGTTCAGTGATACCTGTTCAGTGATACCTGTTCAGTGATACCTGTTCAGTGATACCTGTTCAGTGATACCTGTTCAGTGATACCTGTTCAGTGATACCTGTTCAGTGATACCTGTTCAGTGATACCTGTTCAGTGATACCTGTTCAGTGATACCTGTCAGGGGTATCTGTACAGTGGTTTGCCCGTGCAGAACGTCCAGACTCCACTGTGCGGGGCGGGGCGGGGCAGGGCGCCGCGGCGCCGCCAGATAGCGATTCCGCGATAAGCCGCCCCCGCGTCGCGACGCCGCCGGCGCCGCGGCGTCGGGGCGCGCAGTCCTGTGCGCGTGTCGGGGCCGCGTGCGCGTGCGAGGTGACGCGCCGTGTTGTTCGCTGGCGCGCGCTCGCGTGTTCGCTCGCTCGGAAGCCCCCGGCCCCTTCGAGAAGAGTCAGTTGGCCGTGCGCCTTCCGTTGATACGTGATGATGCGTGTGTGGTGATTCTGTGATGGCGTGCTTGTGATTAGTAGGTGAATTAATTGCGAAATATAAATGTTGCTGTTCTTTCATAAAAGTGCAGAGATAATGCAGTTTCGATAAGTTCGTGAGTGAGTAGTAATCACTGGAGAGTGCATTTATCTTAATTGTAAGAGTTTATCAAACGTATTGTTTCCCTTTATAAGAAATTTAAAGTAGAAAGTGAATTTATGAAGTGGGAAGAAGTGTGTCATGTGATGTCTGTGTGCTTACGTCAGTTCGGGATATTTCCTCGTTTCTGCCTAAACCGTGTGAATTGACGTGTGGTTATCATTCATCAATAAGGTTCACACAAACTTTTCGTATTAAGTGAATGTGTACGCCATGTAAGTAAAAAGTCACATCTATTATCTCCGGTTTTCGTATTGATAATAATGAGTTCTGAAGAGAAAAAAATATCGACTGTATGAAATGTGCATTAAATACTCTGGGTGTGTTGATCGTTGTGAACGATATTATGGTAGCCTGATATATAGACGATGTTTGTGGAGGATCTTGTAAATTATTTGTGTTTGAATATTATGTTAAAATACAGATACATCGTCTTAATGGATCACCAAAGGTTCAGGCAAGCATTGGTCGTTAATAGAAGGGGCACGTAATCAAGATTGCTGGAAACGTAAATCCAATCTAATTGTGCGAATTACTATGAAATGAAGGGTTTTCTTTAACATCTTTAATGAATGCCATAAATGACACTATACATATTCAATGAATCTTTAAGATAATTTGCCTCATCTCGGTTAATATAATATTAAGACTTGTCAGTGCACTTTGTCGTACTCGAGAAACACATTCCGTTCTCATCGAATCGAACAAGCAAAGCAGACTTCTTCAAGCAAAGCAATCTTGCTATTCACATACTGTAGAAACTTTGCAATAGATACGTCTGGCGAAGGACTTCAGATCGGATTCGTGCACGCAGCTTGCTCCGCGAATCTTTAACAGATTCTCATAGAAGAAAAACAGAGTGGAACCATAGGAATGCTGAGAAATCGGCGACGCAAACGTGTAATTGTTTCATTAAGATATATTTAATAGAATCGTGTGTGTTTAGGCGAAACAAAAATGAATCCCCGTGCGAAATGAGCTACTCTGGATGTTCGAAGTTATCTGGCGTGTCTATTGAAGATGTAAAATGTTCAACCCTCTACCATTTTTCGGCTTCTTATTACAATACAGGTCAAAATCACCTTAGACCGCTTAATAAAGTCCAATTAGAAATGTGCGTGGCCATTGGCCGCTTTGGCAGGTGACCACTGAATAGGGTGTATATTTATTGGTGCGTTATGGAAAAATGACGAAAAAATGGCCATTAATGGAAGTAACCGCTTAATCAAGGTGACCGTTATATCATGTTTCACTGTAATGTTGTCCAGGTTTTTGGTACTGAGTTAGTACGCGTTAGTATCGAAATCTACGAAAGACTGGGCCTTTAATGGAACTGACCGCTTAATCGAGGTGACCGTTATATCGTGTTTCACTGTAATGTTGTCCAGGTATAGTACGCCAAGTTGAACACTGCCAGTGCAGGGAGCGTGCGCCGTGGGGCTGGCGCGCTGGCCGCTGCGAACAGAGCCGCCTTGAGCCGTGTGTGTGCCAGAGGGGGGGTGCGTGCGTGAGAGCGGCGCTGTTTGCTCCTCCTGCCGGGGCCGCGCCGCGCCACGCCCCTCTTGCGTCCATGTCGTCACTCTCAGCCGCCCCCAGCTGCTTTATCTCATTCGCTTTACAGTTGACTCCGGTTATAGTGAACGCCTGGGCACTAACCTTTTGGGTTCACTATATCCAATGAGGTCAAAATTGAATAGAAATTCTCCATAATGATTAGTTTGATTAGTATAGAAATACAGCAAAATACATTAACAGCACGAACTGAAATTTCAATTTATTTATTTTTCTTAAAAATCCACAAGGATTGAAATTGAACCAAGCAATCGCGCGTTTGTGGCCCAACATCACACGACCTTTGTTTCCACAATGAAACTTGAGTGGCTAAAGGTGATCAGTTAGGTGCACATTCCGGGTCCGCTAGCTTCACCAAATTTGTGACACTGAAGCGATGTATTCTTTGCCAGGAAGGAATTACTTTCCAGGAAGTATTTCCTACGTTCACTATAGCCTAAATTCAGGTTCACTATAACCGAATCTTCTTATGCTTGCTTGTAATGTAAGCGAAACGGTCTAGTGACTTAGTTCACCATAACCGAGGGTTCACTACATGAGAGTTCATATATAACTGGAGTCGACTGTATTTTTTATCCTTGGTCTTTCCTAGTTTTCTTTGGCTTCCGTTTTCCATTTGTTTCTTCTACACCTTCTTTTGTCTTCTTTCCCTTCCTTTCGAACTTAAAACTTTTGCTCATCCATTTCTGCCAATCCAACGATGGATCTACTATCTGTGGATGTGTCGTCAACTTCTATGGTTATTAGTATCGTAAGTGTAGTGCATGTTCTGTCCAGGGAAATGGCGCAGTTTCTGTCCTGTGGATTCGATTCTGTCGTGTCGATACAGAGAAGCGCATTCCTTTGCGGTGCCGCCATTTTATATCAAGTTGAACCCACCCCATTTTCCGAAAACGATTTGTTGACATAACTGCTCCAGAATAAACGTATGTTTAAATGAAACTCACAAAAGATTACATTTTAGAAATTCACATTAATTGTATTATATGTAAAATTGAGAAATTTATTTTATTCAAATTTTAATAATAATATAATATAATATAATAATATAATATAATAATATATTTTAGGTGTTTCATTGAATTTATTTTCTTAGGCATACACTACATCTTGTCAAATAATAATTACAGTTTTATGTTGTGGGGCATAAAATTTGTAGAATTATCTTTTTTTAAATTCAGAGTCTCCTAAAACCACAGGTAATCCTGACACGTTAGATATAAGTACTTGATATATTCTTTTATATTTGTTTCGATAATAGTGTTGCATGATACTATAAGAATGATTTAATTCACAAACAACATAAGTAAGATTTTTTGCGCTTTTGATTTCTTTGTGCACTCACAGTCTGTTAGTATATTCATTGTTTAAGGGTGATTCATCTCAAGTGAAACAATTGTGGAGAGTTTTTGGAACAGATCATGAAAAGGCTTGACTGACTGTTTATGTCTGCAGTCGGAGTTTTGTTTGACGCAACTCCGAAGTTACTTTTAACTGACTTGTGTTGTTTCTGAAATAAGCCATTCAAACCGAGGAAAATGAATATCAGCTCCCCTTCGACGTGTAAAGCACAGCACCTGTGCAATCGCTCCTGTGCTCTGAGGCGTACGCGCCGGGCGCCACGCGTGTGTGGCTCATTTGGACAGGAGGCATCACCGGACGTCACAGCCCTTTCAAGGAGTGATTTGTTCATGCATTTTGATGAGAGACCGCCTTTTCCTTATTGCCTTTCGAACACAAGAAGGCTTGAAGTAGGAAAGTCCGTAGTGACCTGGAAATTCCGAGTAAGGCATACGATAACGTAGTTCTGAAAAACGCGAACAACAAACTATTTGAAATTTTCAGCCGGTTGTAGATAATTCATGTAAACGGCGCCGTCTGCCCCGGCAGACTAGGTAGAAATAAATGCATGTGTGTTTAAAGAAACGATTATGATGCTTCTTCAGGTGAGTAGAGGAACTTTATTTAGGCTATTACCCTACGTGCCTCCATGGACTCCGGCCGGACGGACTTTTGAAGAAGAAAAACAACCATTTTTCGGTATAAGGGGACCTCAAGTATTTCCGTTCAAATCTCAAAATCGATTATCCCCAGCATTACATAGCATTCTCTATACTACGTATATACCTATGTATACCAGAAAGTAAAAGTCAGGCCGCCTTATTATGAAATGCCCCCTCCTCCTCCCCCACCGCATGTCAACACTGATGTTAATAGGGAGTTTGTGCATGCCAAAGTGGGCAGCACTATTTGTCTTCTGCGCCTGCGCAGATGCACTGACGTGATGCGAAACTTGAACTGTTCGTACGCAAAAGATCGATAGTGTATTAACGTTGGAGGCTGCACGAACTCACTAATAAAGTAGTTATACAAACATCAATGTTTCAAAACATCGATGGTTTGAGCTCGATGTACTTTGATCATCGATAATTTGTTCGAACATCGGTATTTCGAAACATCAGGAGAGAGTTTGTACGCTATAGCGGGAGTGTGCACTCTCGAACGTTCAAGCACTATCGACCTTCTGCGCCTGCGCAGTTCAAATTTCGCATCACTTTTGTTTATCTGCGCATGCGCAGAAGATCAATAGTGCTGTCCGCTATGGCGTGCACAATCTCTCTATACCGCAGTTTTCACAGAGCTGCGTTTGATGTATATAAGCTGTTTCGGAGTCATCCAATCGGAAGGCTGAACGCCACAATTATGAGGTCACCGTAGTGACGTGTAGAGTCCTGATTGGCCAAAACACAAAGCTGATATCCTTCAAACGCAACTCTGTGAAAACAGCTGTATAATGTTTTGTTGGTGGTGTAACGGTTAGCGTAGTATTATAGACTGTTTGCGGGTTCAAACCCGATCGAAGCGGAATCGACGCCGACCAGGGATTTTTAAGGACAAAAAAAAATCTTCGTAAGTCTTCCTTCGGAGGGGAAGTAAAGCCGGCTGTTCCATGTAGTAGATTTACTGCATGTAAAAGACACTCAAGCCTAAAAGGAGCCTCTGATCTAAATTTAAATCGCCCAACATAATACCTTCTTTCTCCGCTAGATGGTGAAAGGAGCGTAGCGAAATTTGCGTGGTCAGATGGACTGGCCACGTAAAACAAGGCATTAACTAACTTTAACTAACTAACTAACTAACGTGTTGTGGATGTGGCGTCTGTAGCGCTGAATGGCGGCGCGCGCGCTGAGGTCTGACGGGGCGGGGCGGAGCGGCCGGTGGGTGTCGGCGAACCCGTGACCCCGCTCAGGGCCGCCTGCGCCGGCCCATTCTTCACAATGAATGGCCACGTTCAGCCTTCGGGCGGCGCGGACGAGTGGGCGGGCCGCGAAACAGCCACAAGGTTGTTCAAGTGCCTGCCCCCCATCCACGGCCACCGCTGCCTCCGCCGCTTTCCCCCTCGTTTTTTTAGGCTTGTGCGCATGCGCACATGCACTAAAGTGGTGAGAAACTCGAACTGCGCATGCGAAAAGATGATAGTGCTTTAACGTTCGAGTGTGTACAAACTCTGTACTGTCTACTAGAGATTTTGCGTTCTCATTGCGCATTGTTATCTATCTTCTGCGCTTGCGCAGGCGCACTAGTGATGCGAAACCTGAACTGCGCGTGCGCAGTAGATCGATACTGCTTTAATGTTCGAGTGTATTAACTGTCTGTTATCTCACCGTTGTCGTCACTGTTCTTATTAGAGTGTTTGTGCTCTCTCGAACGTTGAAGCACAATCCATCTTCTGCGCAAGCGCCTTTCGAGTTTCGCATCACTTTTGGGCATCTGCGCATGAGCAGAACCTCGATAGTCGGGCACGAACACTCTAATGGATATCGGTCGCCATCTTCGCGTTTCCTTGTATTCCTTTGCGAGGCGAAGACACGTTCAAGACGAATTCATTGAATACTACGAGGTATTTTACTCGTAGGTCTTTTATTGCCCTTGACTTGTCGCC
Source organism: Teleogryllus oceanicus (assembly GCA_964035755.1). Lineage (NCBI taxonomy): Eukaryota > Metazoa > Arthropoda > Insecta > Orthoptera > Gryllidae > Teleogryllus > Teleogryllus oceanicus. The sequence goes on along the minus strand of CAXIVR010000014.1, from coordinate 21,445,740 downwards.
GATGCACATGCTTCTCCCCTTCCACATCACGGTATTGCATTTGCAACGTATTGCATGCATCGTATCCGTGGACATAAGATAATCACTGATTTCGCTATGGTAACTACCGTTTCAACGCCCGGCGCGAACTCCGCGGTCGCTTCCATATGTCTATCAAAACTACCGCCAGCGCTATTCCCATTTGAATGAGAGAGAGGCTTAGGGCATTGATTGATGTCACTGCAGTCCCTCTGACCGGGAGATTCTAGGGTTCGTGTCCCGACGGCGGCAGGATTTTCGACACTAGCTTTTCCGTAGATCGAATTCAGTCGCTGTCTGGAGGAGAATTCTAGCGGCCGGCTGCTCTGATCGGTAGTTTTCCGTCGTTTCTCCGATCAACACCAGGCGAATGCCGGAGCAGTATCGAAACAAACTGTCTTCGGACCGCGCGCGATGTTTCCTTCCCCTTCCTTCTCTCTTTCCTTACACACACTTGCACCAACATTATCACGCATGCCAGGGGACCGGTCGGGAGCTTAGAGCTTGTCCCGGCTGGGGCGGTGCCCCGCTGGTGGGAGAGCCCAGGTTAGGGGGAAACCCCACTAGCTGTCGGTAGTTCGGCGCCGGATCTAGCCATCCAGTGGCGAAAGAACACCATCTTCTGTGGGAAAAATCATGCACTATACTTACGGGACTATTGTCCAAAGTCGTTGACGCGCTGGAAATCACAAATAATGAATCAAATCATTTAGCTATTCCCGTTTGCTAGTCCAGCAACATAGCTGCCGCGTCCGTCTCTGACCTGCTCATGCCCTGGCCCTTCGCTGCGCTCCTCACGGCCGCCCTCGCAACCGCTCTCGCTGCCGCTCACTTGGCCACGGCGCGGCCGGCGGGTGCACCCGCGATGCCAAGGTTGGCAAACAAGCAAATATTTGGGCAGTTGCGAATCGGTATTATAAGCGCCAACTGCGCTCGCCGCCGCCGCCGCCGCCGCCGGGGCCACCGCTTCGGCGATAAACACCTTCACGGCTCGGAATTTACCAAATAATTCACATTCGGGGTGTATTTTCGTACAGACCCGACTCAAGCGCTCCCGTATAACGAACCATTGCGGAGTTGTAGCACACCCAGGTCACCGAACTCCAGAACGACACACACTGCGCATGCGTGCGTTGGCTAAAACTGAAATCATTCGTCAAAAGAAACAGTGTAAATCGGGTGTCAAAGGATCAGTCTGTGAGAAGTTTTGATAAAGAATTGAAGTTTAAGTTATACGTAATGAAGTTTAAGAAGTACGCATTCGAGGTTGGCGTACGTGGGTGTGTTATAAAGGCTGGGGATTTTGCTTGCGATTACGGCCGGAGTAGGCAGAGACTCAACAAGCCGACGAGTAGTCTGATCAAGGTACTCGTAGTTAAAGAAAACCAGTGGCGGAGTGTAATGCTGCATCCATGCGTTTTAGATATCTTTATTTTGAATGTAGATGCAAATTTACGTGTGACGCAACCTATTTTTCGGTTAACTTTTCCCTATTCCTGACTGTGCCGTATGTAGCGGGAAGGTGATTTGTCAGTAAATCCTGTCCGGTACTATTTGCTCCATTGTGGGCCAGTAACTATCTCTCCTAATACTAAGTCCTACTCCCGACGTGATATCATGAACACGGCACATACTAAATACCCACACACGGCATGGTGGATAATTAATTTGCATGCGTGCAGTGATCGCGACAATGAAAGGAACTAGTTCGCTAGTTCTTAAGAAACAGCACGAGCTTGGTCGATAACATATGAAAAACACGGTCGATTGGGAATTCGCTTGTTCGACACAATGAAATTATAATTATGTTTCCTGTGCAAGATTGATATTAATTTTAAAAAAATTAAATTAAAAAAAGGTGATTCACACATTTTGTTACAAATACGGTTGAAAAATGTAGATCGCCTGTAGTTGTGTGTCGTATCGCGAAAGAATGAAGCAAGTGTGTTTATCGATTGCGATAAATACTGTAATCAGGAACGTCATAACCAAAAATCGCCATTTTCTAGTTTCCTTTGTGGATGGGAAGAGAGAGCATTCCTCTCCCTACTCTATGAATGACGCCTCATTTTACACACCCAAAATGCAACAATAGCTTTTTTGTTTTCGATTTACTAAATAAATGGCAGACTATCTTAATCTTCAAATGCACTTCTTGTAAAATGACGATTTTTGAGTTATGAGTTTCACGTTTTTGCGTACATCCATCTTTTGCTCTTTACCATCATTACCTTATCGAATACACTTCGCGGAATGTTTAAGTTTAAATCAGATAGTAATCTCCAGAACAGACCTTCGTAAACCCCGGCACTGGGTCATTGTGTCTTATCAGCGAGATGGACTGACCACGCACAACACTTTTGCTCCAACTGGTTGGAACTCCATTTCCCGCGCCACGAGCCTTGCTCGCTGTTCCGTTTCTCAGAATCGATACCTGAGTGGCCGCCGATTATCTTTGTGCGTGACAAGGCGGGCCACACGCTCGGGTGGCGGCGGCGGTGGCGTCGTTTGTGGCGCCGAGGGTTACGCAAGCAGCGGGCGCCGCCCACTCTTCTGCGAAGTGATAACGCCCCAGCCCCAGCCCGCGTTCGCGCCCATGCCCGAGCCCATGCCCGAGCCCAAGCCCGAGCCCAAGCCCGAGCCCAAGCCCGTGCCCAAGCCCGAGCCCTAGCCCTAGCCCGAGCCCAAGCCCGAGCCCAAGCCCGAGCCCTAGCCCGAGCCCTAGCCCGAGCCCTAGCCGAGCCCGAGCCCGAGCCCGAGCCCTAGCCGAGCCCGAGCCCTAGCCCTAGCCCTGGCCCTAGCCCTAGCCCTAGCCCTAGCCCGAGCCTTAGCCCGAGCCCGAGCCGAGCCCTAGCCTGAGCTCGAGCCCTAGCAGCCCAGCCACCCCCCCCCCGCGCCCGCCCAGCCCGAGGCCAGTTAGCGACGCGGTAACTCGCGACCCGCTGCCATATCTCCCGGTTTGCTTAGAAAGGTACGCGGCTCCAGGGCTCATTCTCTCCCCTCGAAAACGCATCGCGAGGTTTGGTAAACGCTTGTTCGTTTATTCTTGGGTTTTCGAAACGTGGCGCGTGGGAGGTTTGTGTTCAAGATGGAATATGGCTCGGTATCTCCTTTATATCATAATTGACATCATATATACTAATTGCCTAATAAAGAGAAACCTCGGTGACTCGAATTCGAAGAAAGAACAAATCGATATAATGGGATTTGAATTACAGCACTCTGTGCGAACAGGAAGGTGAAAGTATTGTAAGAGGAATAAATACATAGAAGTCTTATTCCATCGTTCTTAATATGGAGCTTCCTTTTCCCCAGCACATATCTCACCTTGTGATTCTCGCCTCCTTCATTCCACTGGCCTTGTGGGTCGACGCCTTTTCGTCCTCAGCCGTCCTTTCCCCGCCACTGGGCTGCAGCGCCGCTGCCCGTGACGGCGCCCGTCGTAAAGCAGCCTGCACCTGCGGCGGCAGCCCGCCAATCGCGTGCCTTTCCTTATTGAAGGCAATTAATGCTGAGGGCTGCCCATCGCCCATCACCGTCGCCCGTCGGGCGAACGCCGTTTTATCCGCCGCCGATCGGAATGTGACACTATTGGCAATCAGGCGCGCTCCCCCTTCGGTTTATGCCTTTCGTAACGCGCGGCTGCGCACTGGGCGGCGACGCGGAGCAGTGGGCCGACGCCGCCGAAATGGCCTCCCGAAACAAGCATTTCTACCCAACTAAAGACTCCCACAGACCGGCGCGGAAGATCCGCAGCCTACGCGGATTGGCCGCAGCGAATGTTCCGCGTTACGTGTTCCCTTACGAGCACGTTCAGACCTGCGTGGCAGGCGAGCGTCGCGGCAACAGATTGGCAGCGTGTAAGGTTCCCATAGACCGGCGCGGAAGATCCGCAGCCTACGCGGATTGGCCGCAGCGAAAGTTTCGCGTTACGTGTTGCCTTATGAGCTCGTTCAGACCTGCGTGGCAGGCGAGCGTCGCTGCAACAGATTGGCAGCGTGTAAGGCTCCCACAGACCGGCGGGGAAGATCCGCAGCCTGCGCGGATTGGCCGCAGCGAAAGTTCCGCGTTACGTGTTGCCTTACGAGCACGCGGAAGAAACGCGTCTGACTGCGTTGCAAATTTCACCGCTAATGGAACGCTACTGAAGTGTTGCTATGTTATGGTGTTTTCCTCTAATTTGAATGTGTGTTTTATTTTTTTACTGGATGTTTTATGGGGCAAATTTTTTAGGGGTTTACTTTGAGTATTTTTTAATTTTTAATTTGTTTGAAAATATCTATTGTGTATTACAAAATCACAAAACCGAAAAGTAGTTCCCTGATTTTTGCTGGTATGTTTATTCAAATACAACTGGGTATATAACTGGGGCGTATTAAAACCTTCTAGGCCGTTGTCTGATACATCAAACAACGGGCTCGACGATGGGCAGCAGCTCGTCAAATGTGAATGAATTCCCTCGTTTAAAATTGGGCGATTTTGTCCCAATCATAGATGGGTAGAAGAGAGCAACACAATTTTATTAAAAGGAACGGATCGTAGCAATAAAAAATGGAAACGACGGTTTCGTGTGAAGGAAAGTTTTACATAAGTTATCATTATCTCTTTTCCAGTCATTAGAATGAGTGAGACAAAGATATCTCTTAGGTTTCGAAACTCGTACACACTATGAAACGCTTTAAAACAGAACTTGGTATGCGAGTGTATATAGTATGTCATTATTACAAATAAATAGTTGTTCTACATATTTTATATATTAAGTGTTAAGTGTAAAATATAAATATCATCATATACAATTAATAATATTTTTCGTAATTTCCATACCACCTCATATTTTAAACATGAAACAATAATTTTTTTGATTTTTGACATTTTGGTGGCTTTCTCAGCGCTATCTAGCGGAGAAATGCTTAAGACCACCAGTCAACACCGCTACTGAGGGCCGGATTGACGAGGGTTGAGAATACTTGAAATATCGCGTCGCCCGAATGCGCGCACCTCTGGGCCAGTGTCTGCCACGGCGGCGGTGAGTGTGTCTGTCTGCGGGTTGGGCGGACGGGCAGACGGACCGACGGGCGGGCGGCCGGATGGGCTCACTGTTAATTATAGAAGCGGCTGGCCTTGCAGCTACCGCATCGCCGCAGCATTTTGATCTGTTTAATTATATGTTACGTCCACGCCCGCGGCCGCTCCCGATCCGTATTCCGATGACCCCTTCACTGCGAGCGGGGCTCCGAAAAACATTCGGTGGAATTATGTTCCACGTAAATCTTCTTACCCAACTCCTTTCAGGTTTTCTTACGTTGTATTATTGTTCCTTTGGTAGTTCCGTGGACGTTCCGAACGAAACTTAGAAAGTTGTATTCAAGAAAAAATTTGTTCAAAGGAACTTCGTTTTTGTGGTTTTGGAATGATTTTCTATGAAATTATAGTTGTACTCACTTAATTATTATAAATATCGTAGGGACTATAGTAATTTTTGTAAATTATCAGCTTTAGTGATGCATATTCTAACTAGGGGCTTAAGAATCTCTATTTCCCCCCAAAACATAGTTATGCGTGAACAGAACAGGACCTGGAAATAAGCTTGTTGATGGAAACGGTTTTAAACCGCAATTTATTCTCTATCTCTCGTTGGAAATTTTTTGAAAAACTTACGAAACATAATAAAATTCAGTGTGATTTTTCCTTGGCGGACGCCAACAGAACCAAAAACGGCACACAAATATTCTGTACTAGAGTACAAAGAAAATCGTACATATTATTGTATTTCTTGCTTGGTCACAAGATGACATTTTGGAACGATTACAGTAATATATTTATGGTACTATGTATACGAAAACTTAAAAAACAAATTCCAAACACATTTTAATATTTATGACCTCGGAACTTTCTGTCTAATATTTATGAACCCGTGAACTGTTCACTTTCATTTTGTATATATTTTAGTATACTACGTTTTTCCACTTGATTAGTTGTGGAAAACGTTTAAAATGTCGATCCTTCCCTTGTTGGGAGTCGCTTTTCGACCACCCTGTGCGAATGCATATGAGCAGGCGGCCGACGGGCGCCTGTCGTGTTTGTCTGTGAGTCATGCGTGAAGCGCTGGCCTTGCGGGCGGCACCGATGTGTGGCGCCCCCCCTCCCCCCGTCCCCCTTACTGGTCTGGTTTCGAAGCGGCGCGACTCGGCGATAGAAATGAGCTAATAAAACGTGGTGCGTCATAGCCTTACATGGCCTTTTGTCCTTGTCTTCATAACGTACACCGCGGACGTAAAACACCTCGGGGCACGTTTCTGGCCAACAAAACTCTCTGGGGCCCTTGGATATGAAGGTGGATTTGATTTGATTTGATTTTTTCGTGTTTCCGGACACGTCAAGTGCTTTGGTCATTAGTCCCGTTAGTGTAATGCATGATTTTTCTCGGGATATGCGCGGTGATCTTTCCCCGCTGGATGGCGAGATCCGGCGCCGACCTACCGTCGGCTAGTGGGGTTTCCCCCTAACCAGGACTCTCCCACCAGCGGGGCACCGCCCCAGCCGGGACAAGTTCTAAGCTCCTGACCGGCCTCCTGGAATATGTGGTAGTGTACTGCATGTTAGTGTTAGTCTGTGTGTAAGGGGGGAGGATAGGACAAGGAAGAGGAAGGACAGATCGTGCGTTGTTCTTAGTCCGTTTGTTAGGGTACTGCTCTGGCATTCGCCTGGTGTTGATCGGAGAAACCACGGAAAACTACCGATCAGAGAAACCACGGAAAACTACCGATAAAAGTTAATGAGAGTATAATAATTTGTTTTGCTAAATCCTTGAGGAATGTTAATTGACAAGTAATGTGTATTTAAATGTGAAGGAAAATACCAGCCATAGAGACTGTTGTTCGTTGTTTCTTCGCACTCTAAGCATCTCTTGAAATTATCTCCTACCATTTCTTTCCAGTATTTCCTCATAATTTTGTCCGTTGCTCGTGTGTTTTTACATCTAGGAGGTTGTACTTGATCTCATTACATTCTTCTCTTTAACCAACTCAAGATATAATATTTTTCCAAAATCTTCTATTTTTCATTTTGTCATCTCATTATATATGCACATGAGATTGGTGAGTAAATTGCATTTCCATGATTGTAAAAATGTCACCATCAGTTGAACACCAATAAACTCAAATATTCACAGTTTTACTGATGATATTTACTTCATCGTCGTTTTTCATGGTATTTGCATTCCAGATTATTTAAACAAGGCGATATTAAACGAAAAATTAAAATTGTGCTTATAACAGAGTGCAGTAAAATACTGTAAATACCGTCCAATAAATGCCGAACATATTTTAAATTAATCTGCAATAAAATGTTATGAAAATTCATTGAAAATAATGTGGGTCACAGTATCCAAACTGTTTGGAATGTGTATACGGTCAGTGAAATGGAGACATCATATTGTAAGTTTGATATGGACTTAACTCCAATCAAGTTTCTCATTGCATATTATTTCACATGTAGATTGATTCTGTTTCGGAATTCCCCACTGGTTTTCTATTTGTTGCTTCATACTGTAATTTTGTTCCTATATTTCTGACAGAAAATATTCCATAATTTGCAGGCAATTCTGTTTTAGGGAATTTGCATTTGGGAACTACTGGTGACTGTTTTCGCTTGAATATATTGGCGTATATGGGTGGAAAACCTTTTGTGAAGTTATTAATCAATTTCATGTCATTACGTTACATAGTCACACTTCTAATATTAAATCGAATTATTTACTGTACCGCAAACGAGACATTCATTTGAATAGCTGCTGAGCGTTCGATAACTTGCCGCATCTGAAATTTGGAATTGCATACGTTCTATTGTTTGAATGCACTTATTGGATTGTGTTTAAATTAGTTTATTTTCGCGTTTGCTGATGTATCACACTCTTCCTTGCTGATGAATGGTGATAGTCTATTTTTGTCGTTACATCCTAGCTGTGTTTCGTATGTATTTTATCCTTCTCCTTCTTTGTTGTTGTATTTATGATTTATAAGCGCCGAGGCTAAATGCATCGAATGCACTTCAACATTAACTTTTTAAGAACTATTTATTTATTGTATTTTATTGTTTATTAGATAGAGTCTGCCATTTCAGAACTGTGAGTTAAAGTAGTGTACTTGCTGGCAGTCGTTTGTACCGAATACTTTATGTAGGGCCTAAGGGCTAGAGTTGCTAGGCTTCCGCCAACCTTCCCCTCATTATCTCGAGATAACAGGGAGTTTTTGAAGGCGATAGTCGTCCATAAAGAAAGTCTGCAGCTTTTGGAAGCCCAGCGGTCGTCTCGGGACAAAAAGCGGGCAGAAGGTGTGGCAAGAGGTGCAAACCTTTCAGATTAGTAGTGGCCGCTAGGTGCTTGGCCGGTCATAATGAATATAGATTCAAACAACGAATAAGCCTCCGCCTCTGAGTGAATGTAGTGTATAGTTTTGAAACTGACTGTATCTTGTACAGTCGACTTCGGTTATAATGAACGAACATTTTTGGTTCATCCAAGGTTCACTATATCGGATGATGTCAAAATTGAATAGAAGTTTTCCACAATGATTGATTTTGTTAATATAGGGATGCCAAATATAGCCAAATTCATTAACAGCACGAACTGAAAATTTCTATATCTTTGTCCTTAAAAATCAATTATTTTCAATTGTTAGATTCATAGATTTGTCATTCATAATTTCTAGATCTTTCTCAAGAGTTCGTGTTTATCCATACTTGATTCTGCATTGTCCTCTGTCACTAAGTACCGTCATTCTGTCTTCACACCTTTGAATGTCTCTTGCACTGTTGGAATACCGTTTCATTCTATGAACGCCCTTTTTACTCGCCCAATAACATGGCGAGATTCAATTTCTTTCCAGGATTTCCTACCTTTACTAAAACCGAGGTCACTATAACCGAATCTTATGCTTATTTGTAATGTAAGAGAAACGGGACCAGGGACATAAGTTCACTGTAACCGAGCGTTCGCTCTAACCGAGCGTTCGCTGTGACCGAGCGTTCGCTGTAACCGAGCGTTCGCTGTAACCGAGCGTTCGCTGTAACCGAGCGTTCGCTGTAACCGAGCGTTCGCTGTAACCGAGCGTTCGCTGTAACCGAGCGTTCGCTGTAACCGAGCGTTCGCTGTAACCGAGCGTTCGCTGTAACCGAGCGTTCGCTGTAACCGAGCGTTCGCTGTAACCGAGCGTTCGCTGTAACCGAGCGTTCGCTGTAACCGAGCGTTCGCTGTAACCGCGCTGTAACCGAGCGTTCGCTGTAACCGAGCGTTCGCTGTAACCGAGCGTTCGCTGTAACCGGAGTCGACTGTATTTGTATTGAATATTTACTAAGAGTGCAGTGAGACTAGAAAGTAATGTGATGTTTTGTGTTGCAGGTCGCAGCCCATGCGCGCGGCTGCCGCCCGCCCACCCGCACGCTCGCCCGCGCACCATGAGCTGAAGTGAGCGTCGCCGCGGCGACCCCACGGCCCAGCGCGCGCCCCGGCCAGCGCCCGCCCACGCGCCCACTCGCGCGCGCGCCCGCTCCGCCCCGCCCCGCGGCCGCCGCCGCCGCCGGGCGTGGTCACCATGGTGACGCGGTGGCCGCCACTCGGGCCCCGCGCCCGCAGCCTCGCGCTCCTCATGCCGCTGCTGCTGCTGCTGCTGCTGACGCGACGGCGGCAGTCGCCGCGGCGGGCGACCGCCCGCGGGCACCCACCCGGCGCCCTCGCCCCCGCCCGCCCCGGCGGACACGCCCACGCCCCCGGCGACGCCCGCGTCGGACGCCCCGCCGGTCGTCCTGTCGTCCCCCGAGCCCCCGCCGCCCTCAACCACGCCCGCCCCCACCACCACCACCACCGCCGGCACGCCCGCCACCACCAACACCAACATCACGCGCGCCTCCTACAACGTCAGCATCCCCGAGAACTCCGCGCTCCGCAACGACGCGCCCCTCGGCCCCACCGCCCCCGCGCCGCCCGACTTCAAGTTCACGCGCGCCTCCTACAACGTCAGCATCCCCGAGAACTCCGTCGCCAAGACCTTCGTCATCCCCGACGAGCGCATGGGCATCTACACCGCCATCAACGACCCCGACTTCGTCATTCGCTACAAGATCACCGGCGGCGATCGGGATAAGTTCTTCAAGGCGGAGGAGAAGGTGGTGGGGGACTTCTGCTTCTTGTTGCTGCGGACGCGGACGGGCCACACGGCCGTGCTGAACCGCGAGCGGAAAGACAAGTACGTGTTGGAAGTGCACGCCACGGGCACCCGCCGCGAGGCCAAGAACAAGTCGAGCGTGCTGGAGGCGCAGACGACGGTGGTGGTGACGGTGACCCGCGCGCACCCCCCCCACCGAGCACTTCGCCGTGCACCCCATGACCGGCGTGGTGCGCTGACGCGCCAGCTGCGCTACGCCGGCGCCGCTGCACGAACTGACGGTGCGCGCGGAGAGCCGTGCTGCGCGCGGCCGCCACGGGCGTGCCCGCGCGCGCCAGCGCCGCACGCCTGCGCGTGCGCGTGCAGCAGGTCAACCTCAACTCGCCCGAGATCTACGTGCAGAACCTGCCCGACCTCGCCGAGCACTCCAACGCCGACATCTACGCCATCGTGCGCGTGGTGGACCGCGACCGCGGGTGCACGGACAGATCGACAGCCTGGAGATCGTGGACGGCGACCCCGACGGCACTTCCGGATCCGGCCGGCGGTCGATTCCGGCGGGAAACCCGGAGAGTTCAACATCGAGGTCGTCCATCTGCTGGACCGGGAGGCGGCGCCCGCAGGGGTACAACCTGACGCCCACAAGCGACGATCCGGGAACGATCGGCGGGGAAAAGGGGGGCCCGTGCCCGTCCACCTGGGCCCGACCGCGAGAAGTACGAGGGGAGGTCCCCGAGACGGCGCCGATCAACACACCGGTCATCCGCCTCAAGGTCACCGACGCCGACGAAGGAAGAACGCGCAGGTGTTCCTGGAGATCGTGGGCGGCAATGAAGGCGGCGAGTTCCGCATCAACCCGGACACCGGAATGTTGTACACCGCCGTCAAGCTGGACGCCGAACAGAAAGCGTTTTACTCGCTGACGGTGTCCGCTATCGACCAGGGCAACACCGGGACGCGCAAGCAGTCGTCGGCGAAGGTCACGATTAACGTGGTGGACACCAACGACAACGACCCGCTCTTCGACACCCCGAGTTGACGGTGTGGGTGGACGAGAACGAGCCCGCGGGGTCGTCGGTCACCAAGGTGACGGCTCGGGATCGTGACTCGGGAGAGAACGCTTACATTTCGTACAGCATCGCCAACTTGAATCCCGTGCCTTTCGAAATCGACCACTTCTCAGGGGTGGTGAAAACCACCACAGTGCTGGACTACGAATCCATGCGGCGGGAATACATTCTGCGGATTCGCGCTTCGGACTGGGGTCTTCCCTACCGCCGACAAACAGAAATGCAGCTGCGCATTCGCGTGAGAGACGTAAATGATAACAGGCCGCAGTTTGAGAAAATAAACTGTACGGGTCATGTGCCACGGTACGTTCCTATCGGTACCGAAATCATCACGCTCTCTGCTATTGATTTTGACGCGGGCAACATCATTAGTTATCGTCTCGTTCGGGCAGCTCGGACAACTGTTTCGCTCTGGACTCCACGTCAGGTGTGCTTTCCGTCACGTGTGATTTGACGGACGTGAAAGTGCCGGATCGAGACATCAATGTAACCGCGACGGACGGGACACATTTCGCGGACATTGTGATTGTGCATGTACACCTTGTGAACGCCAAGCGAAGCCTGGGTTCTCCACTTCGGATTCTAAATGACGATACCGGGGCTTTCGAGTGCCAAGACACCAACGTGGCTCGGCGTCTGACGGAAGTGTTGGCTGCCGCCGAAAGAAACAACATGCCGGGTCGAGGACCAGTCGAAGAGTTCGCCATGATGCCGAGTCGCTACGGAGAGAACATTCACTCTCCCGAGTTCCTCGATTTCCCCAACGAGATCAAGGTGAACGAGTCTGTCCCCATCTCGACGACACTCGTGCGGATTCGCGCTCGAGATCGTGACCTCGGCTACAACGGCAAGCTGGTCTTCGGCATCTCGGACGGCGACAACGACTCGGCGTTTAGAATCGACCCCGACACGGGCGAACTCAAAGTCATCGGCTACCTGGACCGCGAACGGGAGAGCGAGTACTACCTGAACGTGAGCGTGTACGATCTGGGCCGGCCGCAGAAATCCGCTTCCCGCATCCTGCCCGTCACCGTGTTGGACGTGAACGACAACGCCCCCAAGTTCGAGAAAGCCGTCGCCAGTTTCCGCGTGACGGAGAACGCCGTCAACGGCACCGTCATCTTCCGCGCCAACGCCAGCGACGTGGACCTGGGCGAGAACGGGCGCGTCACCTACTCCATGGTGACGGACACCAACGACTTCGCCATCCACCCCATCACCGGGTTGCTGTACGTGTCGAACGCGTTGGACCGCGAGCGGCAGGAGGTGTACGAGCTGAAGATCCGCGCGACGGACGGCGGCGGGCGGGACGGCCAGAAGCCGCCGCTGTCCGCGGACGCGCTGGTCCGCGTGAAAATCGACGACGAGAACGATAACTCTCCGGCGTTCGCGCTGCCCAGCTACACGGTGAAAATCCGCGAGGACATCCCCACCGGCAGCGTGGTGGCGGTGGTGGGGGCCACGGACCCCGACGTGGGCCCGGGGGCGAGGTGCGCTACGGGCTGGCGCCGGGCAGCGACGGGGAGGGCGTGTTCGTGGTGGACAAGCTGTCGGGCACGGTCGCCGGCGCGCAACTGGACTTCGAGGAGCGGCAGGTGTACAGCCTGACGGTGCGCGCGCACGACCGCGGCTCCCCCGTGCTCAGCTCGGAGACCACCGTGGTGGTGGAGGTGGTGGATGTGAACGAGAACCTGCACGCCCCGGCCTTCGAGGAGTTCGTGGTGGCTGCGTCCGTCGGGGAGAACCAGAAGGCCGGCTCCCTCGTCACCACGGTGCGTGCCACCGACGCAGACCCACGCGGTGACGACTCTAAGATCTCCTACTCCATCCGGGGCGGCGACGGGATCGGCCTCTTCTCCATTGACGATGAAGGTGAGTCCTTCATTCCAATACACTTATTCTTTTCTTCAGTTTATTCTTTTCCTTGATGATATTAGGGAGTTTACACTCGTAAGGTAGCGACGTTATGCACCAACAGTCACGTGACGAACTTTGAAGTCATAACGTCTTACCTTACCTAAGGTACGACCTTGTACCTTCATAACTACTGCACGCCTATAGGAATCTTTTGATTGTTTTTTTCTTTTTGATTGTTTTTTTCTTTTTGATTGTTTTTTCTTTTTGATTGTTTTTTCTTTTTGATTGTTTTTTTCTCCCTTTCAAAATTCAAAATTTATTGCTTATTTATCCATGAAAATAGATTTTATTACATGGGAGTTTTTGTTTTTTTTTCTCCCTTTCAAAATTCAAAATTTAAGTAGTATATGACTTAGAGTAGGGATCACAGAATTTTGAAAATGTGCCCACAATTCACTTGTCCCCATAGCACGTCATACGCAGTTTTTAACTGTTTTTTTGACGTAAAATAAATAAATAAATAAATCTCTACGGTCACCTTACAAGCGGCAAAATGGCCGCGTAAAAACAAGAAACGTTGGGGATTGTTCAATCTCCGACAAACAGATTCTCGTATGTGAGGCAGTTACAACTATTCCTTAGTAACTCTACAACGTTAGCATGAATTGACGGTAAATGTTGGAGAAGTGACACGAAAGAAATTCGCGAAAAAGAAGTTGAAATCGTATCTTTGGGATAGGTTATGTCTTACTCTCATAATGCACGCTGTTTGAAAATATTTCCTACGTTCTCAAGAACAGTCGATAGAAAATTCCAGACTGCATACTCATCGCAGAGGCCCACAAAATCTAAAACTCCCAACACAATGTACATTTATTATACTCTTGTATCGTATCGTGGTTTAACAGTCCCGCCGCTAGCCTAGACGCTTTGATATATTATGAAACTTCTTTGGTCAACGCTTGAAACATTTCTTTTGTTATAATGCATAACGCAATGTCGCAATTGCTAAAACTCTTCTGAACGTTGTTCATAATGACCGTATAAAGTCGTTAGTAACGTGATCAATAGAGTTTAAGGCTGCCTCCTGACATCTAGTGCTAAACCTCCCTATTTACATAGCTCAGTTACATTAACTCTACATACGTTTGTTGACTTACTAACTAAACTTAAATTAATCTTACAGGTAGCATTGCGGTCGAGGAAGCCTAATGGTCATCTGTAATCAGGGTCCATTTCGGAAATGTTGTAGAAATGTATGGAATGTATGGTACTTATTTTTATTCTTGTGCAATAGATTGGGTTTTGGCTAGGTTAATCTGGTTAATTTGTTTCTCATTAGGTTGGATTAGAATTGATGGATAGATAATACACGTATACGTATTACATATCACGGGGATGCTTACCTAACTTGTACATTACACTTACAGTCTACACTAACATCTACTACAGAATTCTACAAATACATAATTACATTGGTGTGAACACTTAAATACATTAAAAAAAAACATAACTCACAGAATGTACATACTAAAGAACTACTTCATTTGACGTAGGCTCTAGAAACTTACTAAGAATCTGGTGTTTTGCTTTTGCTTCACTTCCACATGTTGCTCAAGTCAACGTTCAAACGTAAATAAAAACCCAAGGACTTGGTGATAAATGATTATAAAAATTTATTTTTATCCGATCTATCGAAAGATTATACAGAAATGAGGAACTTAAGTACATTAATGTACTGGAAACGAGTAAGAATGCGCGAAACCTAGAGCTGAAAATAAATATATAAAATACAAAATTTAATTCCTGGTATCTGTAAGATTGATCCTGTAGGTCCAAAACTACTTGAAACGAGCAAACTATCTGAATTATTATTTCGATTATTATTACTATTATTATTACTACTATTATATTATTATTATTATTATTATTACTATTACTATTATTATTATTATTACTATTATTATTATTACTATTATTATTATTACTATTATTATTATTATTATTATTATTATTATTACCTATTATTATTATTACTATTATTATTATTACTATTATTATTACTATTACAATTGTTATTACCACTATTACTATTATTGCGAAAACAACGCAAGGCAGAGAGAGTGCAGACGGATGCGTTGGCCGCGGCGCCAGGTGGGGCCCAGTGCCACCGCACTCCAGCGGGGCCCGCTGGCTGCGGTCTTCTGGCACCGGATATTGGCCTGTGGTGGAGGCTTCGGCTTTTACAAGTTTCTAACGAGCTTTCTTGCAGCGACTTTGACGGGCGCGGGCACGCCTCCACCGCGAAATTGGGAAAGGGCGGCGGCGGCAGCCGCCACAGCGCTGGAGCCGATATCCGCGCTCGGGAGAAATTGACCGAGTTCCGTGCATCCCTATGTAACGCTCAAAGGTGTTCATGCACTGTGTGCGAAGCTAGCGATGTTTCAAGTCTTTCTGAAGGTCTCTGGTCGGCTTAATGTAAGGGATATTGGTTTAGTGGTGAGTTATAGTTGACATTTACGTAATTGAAATGATTGAAGGCGTTGTCATAGTCAACAATACTATTAATTTCAATATGAGCAGCTTTCGATGGTTAGCCATCATCATCAGTTTTCTGCTGTCTGGAAGTCAGAAAAACGACTCTAGCAAAAAGACTTCCATCATCAACACCTTCAATCATTTCAATTTCAATAAATTTAAGGGAACTTTAACGGCTGATACATGTTATTCAGTAAAAACGGCGGATACGAAAGAATTAAAGTGTGCCTCACTCCGCGAGATATTAAGATTTTTTTTTTGTATTATGACAGTGTGTAATGAAAGAAATTCATTATTGAATTTTCTGATGAGAAGTTTTCTGTTGACACTGAAAACTAATGTTTGTTTGAAGAAGTTTGTAGGTCAGGATGAGCTGCCTGTAATAATCTCAATATAATTTTTATATCAAATGTAAAATCAGCTAGCATTTTTCCATTTTTAAAACTGTTATTTTGCTTTCCCTTATCCAGTCCTACCAAGTGATTGGAGACTTGATGGTGGGGTTTAGGATCATAACCAGCCGATATTCTTTCTTCGGTTGGAAATCGTTTCAATTGGTACCTGTTCTCAACTCGTGTTTTTTTGCCGTTTCGGTGCAAGAGTGACCGTGCCAACCGCCCAAGAACCTCTTTGTCAGACACCTGTGTTATTATTCAGTATTTACTACTCGTAATTCGTATGGGGAGATTATCTTCTCACGACGGAAGGTCGCTACTATAAGACCGTGTTTAACTTTCGGGATTTTGAATGTTCCTCTGGATTTTACGACGTGTGTTTTTGCGACAGTTACTAACTGGCGTGCACGGCCGCCTGTAATTCAGTCGCTTAGCCTCCGCTCTGACTGCCGCTTCGGATGCTCAGTGGCCGGGAAAGCCACTGAGCACACAACAGTGGGTGCGATTCTAAAT
Source organism: Teleogryllus oceanicus (assembly GCA_964035755.1). Classification (NCBI taxonomy): domain Eukaryota; kingdom Metazoa; phylum Arthropoda; class Insecta; order Orthoptera; family Gryllidae; genus Teleogryllus; species Teleogryllus oceanicus. Next base: position 21,429,189 of record CAXIVR010000014.1, on the reverse strand, counting down.
CTAGAGGCGAAAGCTATTTTTTCTTGTTTTCACTTTCATTTTCACACTCATTTTTTCTCACCTAACAATGTTGCAACTATTAAAACAGATTTTAATTCAGATTCGAAAAATATTTTGAAAATTTGCAAAATTGCATTTTTAAACTTTTCTCCTAAATGACTATAATTTTTTTTATATTTTATTCTAATAGAATAAAATGGTTAAGACCGATTTTCAATTAATTATGTGAATTTTCGAGAATTGGGAAAATTGGAAAACGTTTTTTGGCGTCTTCTTAAAATGGAATATTAAAGATGTAGCTATTTCTTCTAGATTATAGACAAAAACAGCTTCAATTTATTACAGACAACGTATCACATTTTGGTTTTATTAATATACTTGTGATACGAAACAAAAATGTGATACGTTGTCTATAATAAATTGAAGCTGTTTTTGTCTATAAATCTTAAAAAAAGACAACCTATACAACATATTAACATTCTTCTAGATTAAAACCATTCTTCAAAATTATTGCTTTAAATGAATTTGTGCGTACTGTTTTCATAATGCAAGAATATTTTGCGAAATTTCGCAATTTTCAAAAATGGCATTTTCTGAAAACTGCTTTTTTTTCTTTTGAACAGGTATACGAAGTGCACGTACATGATATAAACGTCTTTTTGATGTAATATTTTGATTTTTCATGTATTAATATTTCCTTTATGGGTGTTTTATGCATTATTGCATTTATTAATTCAAGTGGTTTAAACGACTTTTCATGAAGTTTCTCAGAACTCAGTTTCAAAGAAAACGTTTTGAGTTCAAATTTGCTCATTTCAGGAACGCTGGAACTTTTCTCAAACACAGCTCCAATTTTTTTTCTTGAAACTTTGATCACGGATAGCACAGATTTACTTACATCACCAAACGCCATTTTATGTATTCTTTTAATTTTTAAAAATTACACAAATCAAATTATATTGAATATCTTTAATATTTTCATGACGGGCATTGCTTATTCATTATATGATTTGGAAGTACAAGCGCTTAAAGTGAATTTTGATGAAATTTCTGGCATACTGAAATTTTTTTTTCTGTGAAACCTGAAAATTGCTCATTTTAGAAACGCGTAGAAATGAAAACAGCCTAAAAATGTTTCAATGAAAATGTACATATAGGACCAGATTTTGTGACAAAAATGTCTTGTAGTCGCCGATACGTGGCTCCTGGGAGGAGTGTGTGGGAATACCGAAACACCTCTCTAGCCCAGACTAGAGGTCAGAAAAGTATCCATAGGCGGAGGAGTACTTGTAATAGGCGGAGCCTCGCCACTAATAATGACAATTTTGTTGTTGTTGTTGTTATTATTATTATTAATATTATTATTATTATTAATATTATTATTATTATATTAATATTATTATTATTATTAATATTATTATTATTAATATTATTATTATTATTATTAATATTATTATTATTATTAATATTATTATTATTATTAATATTATTATTATTATTATATTATTATTATTATTAATATTATTAATATTATTATTAATATTAATATTATTATTAATTATTATTTTCCTTCCTCTTCCCTGATCTATCCTCACCCCTTACACACACACTTACACTGACATGCACTACATTACCACATGTTCCGAGAGGCCGGGCGGGAGCTTAGAGCTTGTCCCGGCTGGGGCGGTGCCCCGCTGGTGGGAGAGTCCTGATTAGGGGGAAATTAATTGGGGCGGTGCCCTGCTAGCCGACGGTAGGTCGGCGCCGGATCTCGCCTTCAGCGGGGGAAGATCACCGCCGTCTCCCGAGAAAAAAAACATGCACTACACTAACGGGAATAATGACCAAAAGCAGTTGACGCGCCCGGAATCACCAACCAACCAACCAACCAACGAACCAAGCGTAGGGCGGTGCGGCGACGTATTGGGGTGCAAACAGGTTCGCAGCAGTCGCTGCGTTGCGCTTTTTCCGCGTTACCGTTGCTTCTAGTTAAGACATATTCTTTATTACGACCCATAAATTAGCGGAGTTGAGGACCGTGATTATCGAAAAAAAAGGAAAGCGGGCCTAAACGCCGCCGATGTTCTCATTAGAACGGGCGACTGTGGACGACAGCGTCGGACGGGAGAAAAAGATGATCACGAGGAAACTGGCGGGAACTGGATGGAGGAGGAGGAGGGAAGAAGGGAGAGAGGAGAGTTGACACGAGGACGGGGAAAGAACCCATCTGCTTGCAAGCACTACTTAGCGTGGTGAAAACGTCTGCCCGTATTGCGTGTACGCGCCCATATGAAGGGTGTCTGTTTAAAAAGAAGTTGAAAAGTAGGAGCGTTTTCCTGCGGTCTGTCATTTCTTACGTGCCCTTTCAGATGAAAAACTAAAGATGCCCCAACAGCAGATTCTTTCTCGTATTCGACCAACTCTGGACCTGCTGGAAATAGTGTCCTTAAAGTCACCTTTAAGCGTCGCGTGTGTTTCGTGCACAATATGTGCGAGTGATGTTTACTTACATGTTTAGGTAAAAGCTCGAAATCTTATTTATAGTATCATGATAAAAATACCAGAATTTCCTTTCAAACGGAATATTCTTCTTGGATTTTATTTCGTTGAAGTTTAATAATAGTGAATATTTTCTAAATTCATGATACTAAATCTAATAAACGGAAATGAAATTACGAGAGTATGTTTTCTTATTTGTTGCTTTCGCGCATTCATATTTTCTTAAATTAATCATTTTCCAGAAATTCAATTTACCAGTGTATACTAAAACATTGAACACATTTTGTAGAGTCAAGATGTGTCTGGAAATTATGCATAGCTGAATGAATCTCTGTTTCTAATTCAGCGGAAGCCACTATACTTACGATTATTTTTAAAATTTAAATTGAGTTTAATAATAATCAGAAAATCTTTAAATTGAAGAAAAGGAAAAATAATTGGGAGTTCATATTTGAGAAGAGAAGTAAATGCGGAATGAATAGTAGTTTTTATTCAGTAAATGTTCTTCGTATGTAATATAAGTGCATTCATCACTGTTGTGTAGAACCAGGTATTGTGCAGTATTCACGGAGGTCTATATCCAGATCTATCGTTATCATTTCCATCTTCTACTTCGCATTCCTCGTCTTGGCTGCCGCCGCTCTGCAGGTGGAGGGAGTGGGGAGAGCGCGCGATCAGGAAAAGAAACCGGTGCTCATTACTGGCGATTCGGAAGTGGGCGTGGCGGACGGGAGTTGCACAAACCGGCACCTCGCCGGCCCGCTCTCTTTGCAACACACCGCCCGACTCGCTCCACACCCCACTCCTCCCCGCTCCGCTCTTCACCCCCCCCCCCCACCGGGCCCCCCCGCTTCACCCCGCGCAGCTCTTCGCGACCCCGCTCAATCCCACTCAACTCCATTCCGCCTCGTCTCGATCTGACTCACCCGACCGACCCGCACCGCCGCAAACCGACCGCACCCGACCGCAAACCGACCGCAACCCGACCGCAAACCGACTCACCCGACCGCAAACCGACGCACCCGACCGCAACCGGACCATAAACCGACCGCAAACCGACCGCACCCGCCCGCAAACTGACCGCGCCCGACCGCACCGGACCGTAAACCGACCGCAAACCGACCGCACCCGACCGCAAACCGACCGCAAACCGCCAACCCGACGAAACCGACCGCACCCGGACGACCGAAGCGAGCGCAGGGAGTGGCGGTGGCCGGCGGTGATTGAGCGATAGCTCCTCCGATCGCCAATCTCGGCGGCGGCGAACGCTCCAGCGGGTCGGCTCACCGCGGTGGTCTTCCCCGGTGATCGCCCGATGCCTTCGCCGCGTAATTGCTGACTAATTAACGACGATTCGCCTCGGCGCGATGCGCTTTCCGGCGCGGCACTTGTTTTTCTGCGTCGGCGGCGCGCATCTTCCGCCGTCTACGCTAATGGGCTTGTCGTAATCGACGAGGCGGACGCGAGGGCTGCTTATTAAGGGTGTAATGGCGTGGTAAAACCAGTACTCTGACGAGCGGGTCTTGGGTGATCGATTCAATGGGGATGCATCTCATGGAAAGGCATGCTAGTTTGGCAGGAAGTCGATGAAGAAGGTTACATGGAGTTTGCAGAAAAGAAACCCAAAACTAAGCATGTGCATGTGTGCGAATCTTGAATGAGTTCTGTATTTTATGGACTGTTCATTATCTGCGAATTTTTCCTCTTCGTCGATCGACAAGTTATCGTTGTGCATTTTTGAGACGCGAGAAGGAACACATTAAAAAAAAGGACTCTTTCCATGTCAAGTCAACGGTCACATGACGGATTCTTCTTCGTAATAAGCAAAAATGGTACGCACATGTGGATGTTCCTTGCAGAGCAGAGAGCACTGAAAACAGTGTAGGACCTAGCGTCACATTTTAACTGACCTTAGAAGTTGGCTCAGTTAATGAAAGCTACGAAATGCTTAATTATTGGTTCATTTCATTAGTGAACAGATGCAACATAATGTTTATGAAAGTATTTCACTCGGTACATTTTATGTAATGTATATCGTTCTAACACTTTCCTATGCGAGTATTCTGTGAGTCAGACTACCTCTCGAATACTCACGGTGCCTCACTACCTTTTCCGCGAAATGATTTTCCCTCTATGAAGTCCATTATTCGCAAAATGATTTTCCGTGTAAAAGCAGCATTCTTGGGGAAAAAAATATCCGAATGGTTAAAAATTTGCATTGAGCTCTCCTACAAATAAATGGTGAACTCACCGTTCTCATGAGCCTAATCACATTCCACGAAGTTAATTCTGCAATGGAAATATTTTGAATCAAGTACCCTATTATAAAAAAGAAACATTTCGTTTGATACTCACTCATTGGCTTACGCTTCAGTAATGGTACGCAGAAAAAGATCAGAATTTGTTGGCACGGAAAATTGGAAAATTGACTGGCGGAAAATACGGAAAATTGACTGGCGTATAATAATAAGGAACAATTAGCGTATCTTTTTAGTGTATCCAAAAGTAATTAGTGTATTAGTGTATCCAAAAGCAATAAGTAAAGGAACCGATTTAGAGATGTAAAAACAGACGACAAATTTATTTCAAAACACCAGCAAGCTGCGTTGCAACACGCTGGTTTCCCCGCCGAGAATCCTCTAGTGAAATTTTAGTAAAGGATACTTGGAAATTGAGTTAAAAACCGATCTTCTGCAGAACAAAATCGTGTCGGAAGCAGCAGAAGGCTGCACATCGCGAAACCAGAAAGACAGCCGCTCACAACGATCGCTCCCAAATCCTCAACATCACACCGGAGGTTTATTAATTATTTATTTTCGCGCGAACCTCGTTGTGGTAGCGGCGGATCTCTCAGAAATTGAAAACATTGGGCTCCGCCCCCCCCAGGACAGCATCCGCGCGCAAACGTGCGCGTATTCTCAGAAGCAACTTGGAAACAATTCCTGGATCCGGAGGGAGAGGAGTTTATTAATCTCTCAGAAGCGCCCAAATGAGCCCTTGGGCGCTCGCCTGTAATATTTGCAGATCCCTTCGACCCGCAAGAGGCCCGAGTTTAATTTATATATATATATATATATATATATATATATATATATATATATATATATATATATATATATATATATATATATATATATAAATTAAAAAAGAAAAGAAAAAGAACGAATGACCTGCAGCAGTGCTGGAGACTTTCCCTCAGAATGTCAATTTTTTTAAAATTAACTAAATAAATATGGTTAATACATTAATTTTGTAAAAGTGCATTTAGTAACAAGTAAATATTTTAATATTGTTTGGTGTTTCTTTTGTGTGTTTGTATTAATTGCTTAGAAAACGCTACCACCGGCAGTATTCCATGTATTCCTAAGTAGAAAAATAAATATTCTCTTCTTTTTACACCTGTTGTCCGAGTGGAGCCTGCAAGGTCGGTGCTCTCCGCTGCTCCTGGCCTCTCCCCGCGACACCGCGCGCCCTGGCGTTTCTCGCACGCGGCTACTGCGTCTACAATGGTACCGGAAGCGGTATCTCAGTGCACGCTCATGTCACTGCAGCGCCTCAGACCGGGAGGTCCTAGGTTACACTCCCCACGGCGGCAGGATTTTCGACACTACCCTTTCAGCTAGGTCGAATTCAGTCGCTGTCTGGAGGAGAATTCTAGCGGCCGGCTGCTCTGATCGGTAGTTTTCCGTGGTTTCTCCCATCAACACCAGGTGAATGCCGGAGCAGTACCCTACCGAACGGGCCACGGACCGCGCGCGATCTTTCCTTCCTCTTCCTTGTCCTATCCTCTCCCTCACACAAACTCTTACACTAACATGCACTACACTACCACTTATTCCGGGAGAACGGTCGGGAGCTTAGAGCTTGTCCCGGCTGGCACGGTGTCCCGCTGGTGGGAGAGTCCTGGATAGGGGGAAACCCTACTAGGCGACGGTAGGCCGGCGCCGGATCTCGCCATCCAGCGAGGGTGCATCACTGCCCTCTCCCGAAAAAAAAAGTGCACTACACTTACGGGACTAATGACCAAAGCCCTTGACGCGTCCGGAAACACGAAACAATCGGTCAATCAAATCCACAATGGCGCGTTGGGTAATTGTGAATGCACCGCGGGAGAAAGGGGAGGTGCGCAATTCGATACCCGGAAATATATTGGAATCGAAGCAACGCGGAAAATGAGTTCGTTTTTGTGAACAGATGTTTGGGCGGTCAACGACCGAATGTCTTAGAAGTTGAATGCTGACGAATCGGTTAGTACTCTTGGGAGAATATTTTTGGAAAATATTTTTTATGCAGATTCAAAATGCTCAACAAATAGTAAACTCATTTTTTTTAATGGAGTCATTTGGGAATGTAAATGATGTGCACTGCACAATATTTGCAACTTTTTAAGGACTTCTAAGGATGATTGACATTATAATTGTATAATATTTCCGTATGCCATTCCAGAGGCATGCTAATGACTAATAAATATGGACAAAAATTTTAGGGTAAATGGTATATCATGTCGACATCACTATGAATACCGTAACATTTCCATCTCTTTCTCATAGCCCATTCCCTTCCAATATTTACGAATTCCCTTAAATGCATTGCTTTTCGGTACGATATTGCACGAGACTCCTCGTTATTTGGGTTCTGTTAAAATTTGTTTCTGTAGACTTTATTCACCAATAAAAAATGAAATTTTATCGTTTAGGAAACCTTTTGAGGATTCAATGGTATCGAAATGAGGGTGTTACGAAGACATTCAACGAAATTTTGATTAACCGAACGAAAACGTAAATTTAGTATAATCTGTATGAAACACATTAGATAGGTAATCCCGAAGGTCAGAATTCATTAATTTCCTCCTTGTTTTTTCATTTCGGGGTATCTCTATTGCGTGACGGGGATCATCAGTACGTGATTAAAATTCAAAGTGTGGCAATGAAGATCTTGGGGTACTACGGAATATGTTGAAGCAGGATTTTTTGCTGTAACTAAGAGCAAAAAACATTCTTTTTACTGAGTGTTCTATTTTATTCAACGCAAAACAGCTTCAGGACTAAGAACGTAACAAAATATTACAACCATAATAATTCTTACGATAGTAATTAACAAAAGTAATGCTACAGCGAAAAAGATAAAATGAAAACCTACTTTAACATCGTCCGTTGATGACATTAAAATACACATCATATGCATTACGAATCGTATACATTTACAGATACAGATACAACATATTAAAAAAAACTTTAAAACTTCGCCGATTGGTGACATTAAGTACATATAATTGTCACCAACTTGTTATCTTATTGGAGAGGCAATTAGAGTCCCGGACGGGGTGACAGTTCTTGGAATAAATTTAACTATAGATAATTGTGTGATTAAACTGTAAGATTATTCTACTACATTTTATTTTTGGCAAGAGCTTAATAGGGGGTTTCAAGTAAGGCCTTGGATGCGTCTTTTAGGGACAAGAACGAGTGGTACATTCTTGAATGAAACAACAGAGGCCCCGATTTCAGAAAAATAATATGTGGGAGCCTGTTTTTTCCTTCCTTTTTTCTTTTCCCTGGTTCATCCAAGATGTCCCTGCGCAGCGCAGCCCGGGGCGTGTCGTGTCGTGTGGGAGGCGCATTCTAAGGTTACCCGCGTCGTGTCGTGTCGGCCGGAGCCCCCGCGCGCTCCACCTCAGGTCATTAGTCGGGCTGTCCGCGGGGACCGCAGCGGCCGTCAGCCGGGACGGAGGTAGGCGGGCACCGCCTCGCTGCCGCCGCCCCGCCGCCGCCGCCCTCCGCCGCCGCCGCCGCCACCGCCGCCATCGCTCCCGCCGCCAGCCCCGCCGCCGCCCTACGCCACCGCCCTCCGCCACCGCCCTCCGCCACCGCCCTCCGCCGCCACCTCCGCCGCCACCGCCGCCGCCGCCGCCGCCACCCCGCCGCGAGCCCCGCCCCGCCGCCACCCCGCCACCCCGCCGCCACCACCCGTCCTCTCCGCCCGTCCTCTCCGCCCCGTCCTCCCCCGCCGCCGCCGCCTCCGTTTCCGCCGCGCTGCCGTCGCCGCCGCCCCCGCCTCCCCGCGTACGATCGCGGGAGTCCAGCGCGGCCACACGAGCGGCCGCCACAAAAATCGGTGGGTGGGAGGAGTCGCTGTCGCTGAGGCGGCCTAAGCCCTGCCACAAGGTCGCCCTCCTTCGGTACTATATAGTTTATACTCTTTGAGCAGGGAAATTTCCTCTTTTAAAACGTTGTTTCATTTAAATAATACACGATATTAGTAAATATATAATCATAACACAAATAATTGCACATCAATGACTAAAAGATAATTCGCCATTTCAGTATTATCATAAATACCTCGGTTTCCAATAATTGGGAGATATTTTGTTTTCTTGGTGTGAGTATTTGAGTTTTTAACTGTCAATGTTGCGCATTGTTTACAAATTGCAGTCTATGCCAGCATTTTTAGGAACTGTCATAATAGTTTTGAGGCGTTTTTGAGATTATATTCATTACGCGATGCAGTAATGTGTATGTAGATGTCACAGCCTTGAGTTTTTTTAAACATCCGAAAGAAAATGTGCCTATTGGTAATTTATTACGTGTTGTAGCTTTGCGTCAGAAAATTATTAATTACCACCTTCATTAATATTTTTGTAATAAATGGAATCTTGATCTTGATAACACCTATCAATTTCCTGTTCGAATTCGGCAACTCAACCTTTGCCGACCCCTTATCTTCGTTGACTCCTTTAAAATTTCATCGACCCCAAAGGATGCATTCCGACCCCGGTGAAAACTCTGCACTAGAAACGTATTCGAAATACAACCATGAGGGTGACGCTTGTTTTGCCTTGAAATACATACTATTTAATATAAGATAACGGAAATCGTGAAAAATCGCCGTTGCTTAGAAATTTTATCTTATGGTTACACGACACTAAAACTGTAAAAGAGTTTCGAGTAGAACAGCTCTTGTAGTTGGGACGGAACAGCTTTTTACTACAGGAATTAGAATTCGTGTGGAAAAGGGACAAAACAGTTGGGTGGTTTTGGGGTCAGAAATGTGTGGCGCCGAAGGAACGGATCGTTTCCCTGAACATTCCAACACAAGAGGGCATGGACCCCTTTCATTCTTCGTCGTTTCCCCTTTCCTGTCTTCCCCCTTTCTGGGCGCCAAACGCCTTAGCAGTTGGAGCGCCCTGACACCATAATCAATTTAAAAAGTTGATTGATAGCATAAGCTGCAACGTTATTTCTATTAAAGAATATTGTATTTCATAAAACATCTCTTTCTAAGAACTTTCATGACGCGTTAAATTTCTTGTGACCTTAGGTTTTGTACCGGTTGAATAATAATAAATTATATAAATTATCTCTCTCTTTATATTATTATTAATATTACAAAATGCGGAAATGCAGTTCACTAGCATCCTTTCGAGTGAGTGATCGTATACCCTATTTTCCTGGTGAGGACTGCTGCGTATTTGCAGGGCGGTGCTTGAGGCAAGTAATCAATCAGCCTAGGGAAAGCTGTTTCGCAAGATGAAGTGGGGGGATGTGTGCGAAAAGCTAGTGTCGGAGTGCAGAAACAGGTAGCGGGGAGGCGGTGGAGAGTGGGGGAAGCGTTGGTAGAGTTGGCTGCAAAGCGGACGAGTAGGGGAGGTGATGGCCGAGTGGTGGGGAAAGTGCCCACTTGGGAGCGGTGACTGGAAGCGGCGGCGTAATTAGGAGTGGGAACGGGCATTGGCAGGCTCCTGACAGTCGGAGAGAAAGTCGCGGGGGGTGGGGGAAGCGGTGTTTGCGTTTTGATCGACGCCGCAGAGATGGTAGCAATTCCAAGTGGAGGAGACAGGAAATGCCCATTTTTGTTACGTTACCTGCGATTTGACTGCTCAGAATTCTATTATTATTATTATTATTATTATTATTATTATTATTATTATTATTATTATTATTATTATTATTATTATTATTATTATTATTATTATTTCTCAAATTCACGACTAAAGATGTCATGAATCGGTTGAATATAAAATCTACTTCAGGAAATGTCATATTTTTCTTTTCACTTTAGAACAATGACTTTTAGAATAGAAATTCTTTTTTACCTTTTTCCGTCATTTTTAATGTATCTTTTTGCTGATTTTCTCGATTTTATTGTCATATTTAACAGTATTCGCTTCTAGTAATTTTTACGAGGTGCAACAAATGTTCTTAACAGCATTACTACGTAGCCTATTCGATTTGTTCGCTCCGAAATTGTTTTGACAGCCGTTGTATGTAATACTTGTAACAGATATTTCCTGGCAAAGAACAGTCCAAACCAAAAGTTTGCAAGCTGAGTTCACTCGAACGAATGGAAAAAGCCTCGATTACATCAGTAACTTATCCAACAGCTTGAGTTATTCATTCGAACTGGTGTTGATAAGATTATAAGATTAGATACGTAATTTTTCTTTGGTTTTAGTACATTTTTAAAGCATTTTAGGAACATTTTATTGATAATTTTTGGGATGTTTTAGGTCATCAAAACCCCCCCTACTCATTATTCAGAAGTCGTAATAATACGTCGTTTGTCTCTCTTTCAACTTGCCCCGTTCCCCCTCTCCCCCTCTCTTTCACCCCCACCCCATTCCCCTCCCCCCCTCCCCGACGTGACGCGACGTTAACAGAAAATTAGCGTCTGCAGCGGCGCGGACGGGCGCCTGCGCAGCCAGGCCCTGCGCGCGCCTGTTTATAGCAGGCCCATATTAGGCGCGGAGCACGCGGCCAGTCCTCTGCCTCGACAGCCACGCGGCCCCCGCCCCCGCCCCCGCCCCCGCCGCCGGCGCAGCTCCTGGCCGAAAGCGCTGCCGCCAGGGTGACAAATTCATCGAAGAAAGCGCTCACCTGATGGGCAGACGTGTTTCGTTTTCCGGAGTCTTTAATTTAAATAATATCAGACTGGGAGCGGTAAACTGATGTCACTGCAGCGCCTCTGACCTGGAGGTCCTAGGTTCGAGTCCTGATGGCGGCAGGATTTTCGACACTTGCTTATCAGCTAGGTCGAATTCAGTCGCTGTCTGGAGGAGAATTCTAGCGGCCGGCTGCTCTCATCGGTAGTTTTCCCTGGTTTCTCCGATCAACACCAGGCGAATGCCGGAGCAGTACCCTACCGAACGGGCCACGGACCGCGCGCGATCGGTCCTTCCTCTCCCCTTACACACACACACTTACACGTACATGCACTACACTAACGGAACTAATGACCAAAGCAGTTGACGCGCCCGGAAACACGGAAAAATCAATCAATTAATATCAGGCTATTCAGGGAACCCCTTTTGAATTCTAATGGAATTTTGGTATTCCGGACACTATTTTACCGCTAGGAAGTTGTTTACAGTTTTGGCTTACTTAGCGTTACTTTGTATTCATTGTTTCCTTTTTACGTTCTTGTTGTATAAAGTATCGTCCTGCGCTACAGGTTTTGTTTTGCGTAATATTTGCCGTCATGTTCGGTTTTTACCTACCTTTAATTTCTTTCCTACAGTCTGCGAGTTGTTCTCACATCATATTTTCCATGTGATTCTAGTGTCGGTCTTTTCTTCCGTCCTTCGTTCCTTCTTAAAACCGTTTCTTGCAGACATTTTTCTTTCTTCTATCACTTTCCTTATGTTATTTTCTCTCCTAAAATCCAATATAACATAGTACATTGTAATACAGTTTTTGTTTTATGAACTGTGCAACTAATTTCTGTTGACTCCCAACTGTTAATTACCCATTTTGATTTTAATTAATGCAAAATATTTCACAGGTAAATCATAAAGTTGAATATTTATTTGGGTTTTTATTGCCTCGTTTTTTTATTCTAATTACTGCCCTCCCGTGTCTCCATCCCATTTCCTATTCTACCATTTGCCTCTTTTGTCTCCCTTACTATTCATCATTCCATCAGCATGTTCTTTTCAGCCCTCATCTATCTTTGTTGTGGGATACAGCCTCACTTTCATACTTCTAACCCCCGCTCCTCCTCGCCATCTTTTCTATGATACACTGCCAGTCCCTCGTCCGACAAGTTTGCCGGTAGCTTTGGTATTTAAATTCGCGATACTATCTGTACGCGTGGCGTTTTCCCTCTTTCCCCGCCCAATCTCCCAACTCCAGGAAAGGTTTATTTACTTTTGCCTTATACGCGAGTAAATATTTCCGTAGGTTTGTTGCACGATAGAATCTGTGACCGCCAGCGCGGGGTGGGGGCGGGCGTAGGCGGTGACGTGCATGCGCATTGTCCGGCCGGAGCAGAGGTAATTTACAACTTTTTATCGGCGCTGGGTATCGTATTAGGCGCGGGATTGTTGTCCTCAAACATTACTTTCGCATTGCGGGCTCCGAACTTAATTCGTGGGTACTGCAGCGCTTGCTATCGCTCAGTATATCGACTATATCGACGCTATCCCCCCCCCCCCCGCCCACCCGACCCGACCCGACCCGACCGTACCGCCCCCCCCCCCCCAATCCGTCGCGGGATCTGCATCGCCCGTAGTACTCTGGACGCCTCTGCTTGCGGTAGCGGTAGCCACTGGGCTTCAGGAAATAGTCACGTTAATTCCTGCAATGATCTTCATAGTCTCATTACAAGGAACGTACAAATTTGCTTTTCAGCACTCTTGCGTGGAAACTAGCACTTTCCTTCACTGTTTTCTCTGCGGAAGATTCTTCCAAAAATGTAGGCGATGTTCTGTATTTATTTTTTGTTAAAATTCTAATAACGTATGCAGAAAACTTACTCCATAACGAGGGGGAAATGCGAGTACTACGCACACATTTTTACGTTATCTTCGCTCGTCCCCTCATCCCATAATGTAGCTACTTAAAACTATTTTCGTAGAGCTTTTTCATGTAGACGTTCTCATCGAATAACCTTCCCTTCCACTTCAGTGACCTTGTAGTGGCGCTGATAGAATCTCGTCCAGACTCGGCTGAATTCAAGCTAGATAGTATCCAGTGTCAACAATTCTGTTTCCGACGTGATTCGAAACGTAGGACCTCCCTGCCAGAGGCACTGCAGTGACATCAGTTGGAACCCTGGGCTACCTAACCCGGTGCGTTCCATATACGACTGCGCATGCGCTCTACATCATGCCAGTTCATCCCGTCCCTCTTCCCCTGGAGGCTCGTCACCTGCCCATGAATCAGCTCCTTGACGAACAACAACCGCGTGTAATCCCGCAAATGTTTTATCCTCCTCCCCAAGATCGTACGTCCACCAAAATAAGCCGACGCACTCCTAATAAATACAAAGCATCTGTTTATGGCATCAGAGAGATAAAAACCGTCCGGCCGAGGCTAACACGGCCGTCCGTCGTCGGCTCGTCCACAGTCTGACGGCCCCGCGGACGGGCCGCGCTCTTCTTTTATTTCCGTAGCGCGCTGTTTGTGCGTGTGTGTGTTTGTCGTTTTAATTCCGCGAACCTCGCGTGACAGATTGTGGGCATCCTGTTATGAAATGAAGTTCGCTTTTCCGCAGTCGCGGTGCCACCGCCGCCGCCGTCCTAATGTGTTTGACACCATTGAGTAAACACGCGTATCGCGTTTCATTTAATTACCCGCCGCTTTGGCGCCGGCCGGCCCGGTATGCGCACCCTGTGCGTGGGGAACGACGCACCCTGTCAGAGGAGCGGCGGCGGCGGCGGCGGCGGCGGCGGCGGCGGCGGCGGCGGCGGCGGCGGCGGCGGCGGCGGCGGCGGCGGCGGCGGCGGCGGCGGCGGCGGCGGCGGCGGCGCGCGGGCGGCGGCGGCGGCGGCGGCGGCGGCGGCGGCGGCGGCGGCGGCGGCGGCGGCGGCGGCGGCGGCGGCGCGGCGGCGGCGGCGGCGGCGGCGGCGGCGGCGGCGGCGGCGGCGGCGGCGGCGGCGGCGGCGGCGGCGGCGGCGGCGGCGGCGGCGGCGGCGGCGGCGCGGCGGCGGCCGCGGCGGCGGCGGGGCGGCGGCGGCGGGCCCGGGCGGCGGCGGGCGGCGGCGGCGGCGGCGGCGGCGGCGGCGGCGGCGGCGGCGGCGGCGGCGGCGGCGGCGGCGGCGGCGCGGCGGCGGCGGGGCGGCGGCGGCGGCGGCGGCGGCGGCGGCGCGGCGGCGGCGGCGGCGGCGGCGGCACGGCGGCGGGGGCGGCGGCGGCGGCGGCGGCGGCGGCGGCGGCGGCGGCGGCGCGGCGCGGCGGCGGCGGCGCGGCGGCGCGCGGCGGCGGCGGCGGCGGCGGCGGCGGCGGCGGCGGCGGCGGCGGCGGCGGCGGCGGCGGCGGCGGCGGCGGCGGCGGCGGCGGCGGCGGCGGCGGCGGCGGCGGCGGCGGCGGCGGCGGCGGCGGCGGCGGCGGCGGCGGCGGCGGCGGCGGCGGGCGGCGGCGGCGGCGGCGGCGGCGGCGGCGGCGGCGGCGGCGGCGGCGGCGGCGGCGGCGGCGGCGGCGGCGGCGGCGGCGGCGGCGGCGGCGGCGGCGGCGGCGGCGCGGCGGCGGCGGCGGCGGCGGCGGCGGCGGCGGCGGCGGCGGCGGCGCGGCGGCGGCGGCGGCGGCGGCGGCGGCGGCGGCGGCGGCGGCGGCGGCGGCGGCGGCGGCGGCGGCGGCGGCGGCGGCGGCGGCGGCGGCGGCGGCGGCGGCGGCGGCGGCGGCGGCGCGGCGGCGGCGGCGGCGGCGGCGGCGGCGGCGGCGGCGGCGGCGGCGGCGGCGGCGGCGGCGGCGGCGGCGGCGGCGGCGGCGGCGGCGGCGGCGGCGGCGGCGGCGGCGGCGGCGGCGGCGGCGGCGGCGGCGGCGGCGGCGGCGGCGGCGGCGGCGGCGGCGGCGGCGGCGGCGGGCGGGGCGGCGGCGCGGCGGCGGCGGCGGCGGCGGCGGCGGCGGCGGCGGCGGCGGCGGCGGCGGCGCGGCGGGCGGCGGCGGCGGCGGGGCGGGCGGCGGCGGCGGCGGCGGCGGCGGCGGCGGCGGCGGGGCGGCGGCGGCGGCGGCGGCGGCGGCGGCGGCGGCGGCGCGCGGCGGCGGCGGCGGCGGCGGCGGCGGCGGCGGCGGCGCGCGGCGGCGGCCGGCGGCGGCGGCGGCGGGGGCGGCGGCGGCGGCGGCGGCGGCGGCGGCGGCGGCGGCGCGCGGCGGCGGCGGCGGCGGCGGCGGCGGCGGCGGCGGCGGCGGCGGCGGCGGCGCGGCGGCGGCGGCGGCGGCGGCGGCGGCGGCGGCGGCGGCGGCGGCGGCGGCGGCGGCGGCGGGCGGCGGCGGCGGCGGCGGCGGCGGCGGCGGCGGCGGCGGCGGCGGCGGCGGCGGCGGCGGCGGGCGGCGGCGGCGGCGGCGGCGGCGGCGGCGGCGGCGGCGGCGGCGGCGGCGGCGGCGGCGGCGGCGGCGGCGGCGGCGGCGGCGGCGGCGGCGGCGGGGCGGCGGCGGCGGGGCGGCGGCGGCGGCGGCGGCGGCGGCGGCGGCGGCGGCGGCGGCGGCGGCGGCGGCGGCGGGGCGGCGGCGGCGGCGGCGGCGGGGCGGCGGGCGGCGGCGGCGGCGGCGGCGGCGGCGGCGGCGGCGGCGGCGGCGGCGGCGGCGGCGGCGGCGGCGGCGGCGGCGGCCGGCGGCGGCGGCGGCGGGGCGGCGGCGGCGGCGGCGGCGGCGGCGGCGGCGGCGGGCGGCGGCGGCGGCGGCGGCGGCGGCGGCGGCGGCGGCGGCGGCGGCGGCGGCGGCGGCGGCGGCGGCGGCGGCGGCGCGGCGGCGGCGGCGGCGGCGGCGGCGGCGGCGGCGGCGGCGGCGGCGGCGGCGGCGGCGGCGGGCGGCGGCGGCGGGCGGCGGCGGCGGCGGGGGGCGGGCGGCGGCGGCGGCGGGCGGGCGGCGGCGGCGGCGGCGCGGCGCTGGGCGGCGGCAGACGGCGGCTTCCGTAATTGTACCCACGCGGCAAGATGCGTTCGCGTGTGGCAAGATACGGCTTGTGTTGCGACAGCGCTCGCTCAGTGTGCGACTAGCGCTTGTTTGTGTTTGAACTCGAGAGCGATTGCTTCGGGCTTGCACTCGACTTGACGCACTGTTTTGTTTTGTTTTTGTTTTTTAAACGAAAGCGCGGGCTGCTGCAGATTATGATAATTTGCTGGAGGTAAATTGATCGTGCCAAATATTAATGGAAGTCGATGGGCGGAAGAATCAACATGCGATGTTGCAGCTTTGCATGAGAACTTTATGAGCAGAAAAACTGGTCAAATTAGCACTCTGTGTGTCAATGACGTGTTGTCAGTGGCATTAATTAAGCTGTTTTCATCGCGGAATTCATATTTCTTTATGCAGTACCCAAGAGGTTTCGTAATGATGATGTGGGCATATTTCAATTAATTGACATGCACTACCATTTAAGATAACTGCCGATATAAAAATGACAGTATAAATAACTTTTTAAGAGCATTACGTTGGTTGAGGAATATATCTACAAATATTACTTATCTAATAATAAATAATCATATCACGTACGTAAACAAATGGTGTCTAAAAAAACTGAACTTATCTCAAATATCCTCATTTTTAAGTTAAGTGAATAAATATGTTACCGGTAAACTTTCTTAAAGAAGTTTACGAGAAATCTGAGTTGTAACCGTAAAATACTTGCCGCAAATAAAGGCCCTCCTCGTAGTAAAACCGTTCTGCAAAACGACAACTTTGGAAATGTACCACTGACGATCTGTGTACTTGAACCTACTTCTTTTCTGACTATTTTTTAAGAATCTTTTTTTTTCTGCTGTGAAACTATTTCTGCGTTCACTTTGCAACGTTTGGTAAACTGCAAACCTCTAAATTTCATTAGGTTCGCGACCTTCTACAAAAGTCACGGAAAGTCATTAAACTGAAGTTAAATTTACGCAGTATTTGGGCGAGGAACTATCGGGTTACGAATTGCCCCGCGCGGCCACTCGCAGCGCCAGGTCCTCGTTTGAAACAAATCCTCGGAGTTTCGCCGCGTGGGAGGCCTGTTGCTCTGACTGCCGCGGCCACGCGATGCTGCCGCCTTTAGGCGGCTCGGCGCGTAATCGTATTTACATTTTTAACAGTGCAACAAGAGTTAATCATGGCGAAATGCAATTAGCGACCGTTTCAGGAGGCCGTGTTCCGCCGCCTCCTCGATCTTCCTCGCTGCTCCTTTTTTTTTCTCCTCGTTTTTAAGCGACCTCTATTTACCTCGTTCTTTCAGTACTGCCTGCGAGGGTTGTATCAGTCGTTAGAATTAAAAGTATGTCAGTACGAACAGACACGAAGTTGCTCTCTGTGACAAAATCTCTTAAGGATTCCGTTGTAAGCGTGTTATGTTTGAGATGAACGCTTAGTGGGTCGAGATTGATTCAAAATATTATATCTATGCTTTGTATTTTAGTTCCCTGCAGTTTTAGTAACTTGAGATACTATAAGGTCATACGGAAATTAGAGAATAAAGTTTTTATTTAATAAATGAAAATGTTTTCCAGACTGTTTCAGAAATATTAGCGGATTAAATTTTATAAGCAAAGATGTTTACTCATGGCTGTATATGACATTTCCGTTTATTTCTTTAATCCACTTCAAATGAATGAAATCCGCTCTCCATTGAATCACACCACTTTCTGTTTGTTGGCGTTCATGATTTCACCTTTCAACATTCCATCCAGGCAGCTTAGAGCTTTTCTTATTCCGCGAACAAGTTTTGTAGCGCTTCGGATAGTTCAATCGCATCATTAGAGCGTGTGAAGGGCGCCGTCGACGGTCGCGCGCTCTGATCGCTCCCGTCGCCCCGCGATCGTTCGCTTGCTTGCCG
The DNA here is from genome assembly GCA_964035755.1 of Teleogryllus oceanicus. NCBI lineage: Eukaryota > Metazoa > Arthropoda > Insecta > Orthoptera > Gryllidae > Teleogryllus > Teleogryllus oceanicus. The sequence goes on along the minus strand of CAXIVR010000014.1, from coordinate 21,410,952 downwards.
CGATCGCAGCGCCCCCTGCGCCGGCGGCAGCCACTCCCCCGCACGGGAGCGCAGCGGGATAACGAGGCGGGGCGGCGAGGCCGGCGGTCCGCTCCGCTCATTAGTGGACGGCGAACGATCTGCCCGGCCCCTGCAGGCGGCCGCGTTTGGATCCGTTTTTGAACGTCGCCGACTCCTCACAGCCTCCGTTCTCCCCGAATTTCCCTTGTTGGCCTCCGAGTCCAATACCACACCCGCCCCTGTCCTACCCACTCTTGTCTGTGTGTTCGTCTCTCTCTCTCTCTCTCTCTCTCTCTCTCTCTCTCTCTCTCTCTCTCTCTGTGCCCCCTCTCTCTCTCTCTGTGCCCCCTCTCTCTCTCTCTGTGCCCCCCCTCTCTCTCTGTGCCCCCTCTCTCTCTCTGTGCCCCCTCTCTCTCTCTGTGCCCCTCTCTCTCTCTGTGTGCCCCTCTCTCTCTGTGTGCCCCTCTCTCTCTCTGTGTGCCCCTCTCTCCCTCTCTCTGTGCCCCTCTCCCCCTCTCTCTGTGCCCCTCTCTCTCTCTGTCTCTCTTCTCCGTCTCGGGCTTCCCACCCTCGCGTTGCCGACACTATCTCCTCCACGCTTCGTCACCGGCTCGCTTTTCCTGCAGTCGCAATGTATACCTTGCGACAGCAAACTATTTCATATTCCACGAAAGTCCGTCTCATTTCTTTCTTTATCGCTCACAGGTAATGTGCTTCCTTGTGCGTAACACTGGTTTGTTTGAAATTGTTTCGTCACATTTTAATAACCTCCCTATACTCAATTTCTACAAGCCAATAATATTACCCCTATCCACAAAGCTGATTTATTCGAAGACGTAGGTAATACAAAGACACGTTTATACATAATATCGCAAGGGAATTTTTCAATCTCCTTTTTAACGATCAGTCTTACCTTCTAACTTACCTGTTCTGGGACACGTTCCTCCTACTCTCATTCTTCTGTCACCTAAATCCTCATGTAGACTCATTGACATGTAGATTCATTTAGAAACTAGGACGTGAAACTTGCAGTGGAGCATCGTGTCCAAAACATTGATTATCAAGAATGTTGAATGCAGGCCTTTCATGTATTTTCGTATTTTTATCTTTAAACTGTTTTTGCTGTCAATATTTGGGACGCACATCCTATGTGCTTCCGCTCCCACTGCCTCATCGTCTGCGCTCTTCCTGCCCCTCCCCCATCCCCTACCGTTGGCGTGGGGGGGGGTGCGCGGTTGAGAGGGGTGTCACGGAATAATGAGCGCGGACGGAGACGCAGGTCAAAGGCAGCGGGGGCGGTTTCTAAAGCCCAAATCGCTCTGCGATTTCGCATTCGGCGGTGACTTTATACGGACGCCAGTGGGGAAGGGAAAATTGGAAATCTTTCACTCAGAATATAACTTATTAAGAAAATAATTTTGAATTATTTCAGTAAAATATTTTAAAACGTTGTCAGGACTTGGGTTCTGATAACCTGATCAAGTCTTTCTGATTACACAAATGCAAATTTATTAGGTACTATTGTTTCTATTTTGTATCTCTTTCGTCTTTTTGCAAATTTGGCCTTCATTCTTATTTTTTTGGCCTAATTTTCTTACCTTCAGTCAATGATTTATCAATATACATTACGGGTGTTTGTTATTTTTGGATGTTGGAATAGACATAACTAATAAACTGTGTAATAGATTCTCTCTCAGTTCATTGAAACTGTTCAAAAACTTCTTTGAAATAATAACATGGAAAGAGAATTTTGAACTGCTATTAGGAGTCGTCGAGCGAGAGTGCCCATCGAAAAGCTTATTGATTTTCTTACGACAGAAGAGGCCTTAAAACATGTTCGAGATGATGTTGATAACTTGGTATCATGCAAACTGAAACCGTTTTTTGACAAGTAAGCAGGTTTTGAAGAAATGTTTTCTCTTGGTATTGGCGGGGGAATATTCTTCCACAATTGGCATTGGACTTTTTATCGAACTATGTAGTCTGCTTCAAATATGCCCCCTATTGCATTGAACAAATTTTGATTTTCGTTCATGTAGGCCTACAAAAACATACTGGTCGACACCCAACGTTCTTTCTGCTTCGAAAACCAGCTTAAAGTGTCCATCATCAATTGTGCAACGGAATGCTGCAAAACGTGCTCTAATTTTATGATCACTTTCAATGTTTTTAGGTACTTATATTACTTTTCTTTCGTCATTTTTTAAATATTATTTGTCATCTAAATCCGAGCTCTCGACATTTTATCATAAATAATGAGATATTGCAATGCCGCATTTTCTTCGTTCATATTCGGAAGATAAGAAAAGGAAATCGAATTGTTAGTATGTGTATCTTACAAGAGCATTAAAACACAAAACTGTTATCTAATTTTACATACAAGCAATAAGGAATGAATGAAAGTTTACTAGTCATGAACACATGAACTTTGTGTCATCTAAATTTGCAGTAGGAATAACACGTTTTCTTCCCAGGAGGAATAGGTTTCTTTACACAATTTCCTATGTATGCATCTGGTCGGAATGAAGCAATGCAATTAAATTTTCTTCCGTATTAGTTAACATTAACATCAAATTACATAATAAATAATACAAGTCAATTGGATCTTAAAGAACTGTTTCGTAGTATGCTTTGTACGTTTTACCTAATGCTTTCCACGACCTCGTGAAATAGAATCCTTACTCTCTGCCTGAAAACGAACACTAAGTGCGTGATATTCACACAGAGCCCCTTTCATTTTCTCCTTTCTCCCTCTCAAAAGAGCTGGAAATTGCGCCAAGCGTCTCCAGAGCGCTGTGTCAATGGCCGAGCCGACGCGGCCGCGCTCTATCCACGAGGCCATCAAGCCGCTTTTCCACTCTCTGCTGGCAGCTTAAAATTCCTCCGACTCCCTGGCTTCGTGCCCTGTTTTGAATATTTATTCTCTCATAAGCTTCGCAGTTTCTGGGCGCAATTTGAGCGGGGGAGAAGAGAAGGGTCGAAATCGGCGCGTTAGGGCGACGGGCCCTGGGGTGCTGTGGGAAGTCGCGGGAAGAAGACGGTGGGGGGAGGGGGTGGGAGGGGAGGGGCAAATGCAATGTTCGGCGGCGTCAGGGGAGGGCGAAAGAAGCGGTGAAATTGTGCCCTGCGGGGATTGCGGGTTAACTGAGCGAGATGCGAGAGTCAACGAGGGGGTTGGGAAGAAGCAAGGAAAAGGGAGGGTTGCAGAGCTTTGAGGAGACGGAGTCGGGATTGAAGTGAATCAGAGGACAAATATGGTTTGGTTTTGGTGGTAAGATTTCTCGTTCTGTGGTGTGGCCGGGCGCTGAGGCTTTAGATGCACGGCTTCGACTGTGTGTGTGTGTGTGTGTGTGTGTGTGTGACTAGAATGTGATTCCTACGTTGCGATTAGGAATCTGCTCATGTCCCACCACTCCTCAATAGTTATTATCCGAGCGGGGAGTCAGGTGTAAGATTCAAATGACGGAAGACTGAGATAAACTAGGATAATTGAGGACAACCTGCCGGAATTGCACAACGCAGAGATTGAAACGAAAACATTGATTAGAGAGCATACAGAAATGGAGACAGCATTATGCGGAAATTGTCAAATATGTGGAAGCGTGCTTTTCTTCAGTGGAAAGACAAGGTTGAAGCTGTCGCAGATGAAGCAGGAGTGGAGGCTGTTTGAACATGTTGAATTTGAAAGGGCATCGAATTCAACGCTGCCAAGATTGAAATTCATGTTGAATTGGTTAAGATGGTCCGTGTTTTGAAAAAAATGTCTTTTAAATTAGTCCAACTTCTTTTCATAGTCGTCTCAAATCAATGTTAAAACATCAAATCGGAAAACTGAAAAACAGACTCTACATTGTTTTTTGTGAAGGTGCAAGAAGCCTCGTCAAGAGATCTTGTCGTTTTTTGGGATGCGTCGAGACTTGTGGTCTGGATCGATAAATATCAAGAGTTAAGGCGAGTCTTTTTCGAGCTGGAGTCTCGTTTATGACGGTCCCCGTGTCAACAATCGTTTTTTCTAGAGACATTTGGTCAGGTACATTGCCGTTCACGAAACCGTAGCCAGGGCTTACGGACAAGAACGTAAAGCTCTATCTATCACTCGTCAGATCTAACACCGTCAGATGTCAATTTTTATTGCCGTAATCGAAATCTTCATTTGCTTGAATGCCGCTTCCCTACACGGAAAGACATCGCTAACGCAGAATAACGGGATATTACTAGTTTGGCAATGCAACAGACAATGATAAATTACATGGAGGTTTTTCGCATGTAAATTGTGCGATGTTTCTTTAAGAAGGTAGCTGCCTTATCAACGAATATTTAAATGTAAATCAATGAATTACTGCCTCTTTATGTGAACGCAGTTCAGACATGGCTCAAGTTCTGTTTCATCGATAAAACATTTTTATTATTATACGTTTATTTTCAGCCTGTTCAATGGTCTAGTAAATAATATTTTTTCTTACGCCGCGCCGGCCGTACAATGTGTTAATGAATTGGACACTAATATAGGAAACTATTTTTTGTTGCTAAACAAGGAAGCAAAACGATGCTAGTTTAGAGAGTAAAAAGGGTAGGGGATTTTGCCATTGTTCTGAGTTCTGAATTCCGATCTGTCCCCAACTCGCCAAAAGGCTGGTCCTTTGAATTCTTAAGAAGGTAAGGGGGTAAATATTCTAGTCCCTCAACCCAATGACTCTACTATTACCTCAACAGTCGCGACGCGTGTCCCCCAACACCTGTTCTGTGGTAGTAACGTTATAAACCTTAAATGACGAGATTCTTGCTCCCTGAAAACGATCCAGACCCCAGGTGACGAGAGTCTTGCTTGTAGATAACCCGATCATCGAACCGGAAACCCTTTTTAACGAGATTCTAGCTTTATATAGACTCGCTTTTACTCTGCACCAAAACTTAAGAGACGAGATTCTTGCTCCGTGAAAGTTAGTTTGTAAACGAATTTGAATCTGTTAACTCTTCTAAATCGGTCACTGTTGAATCTGTTGATCCTTCTTGCAGGCGCCAACTCCGCTTCTTCACCCCCCCTCCCATTCGCGGTCGCCCCCCCCCCCCCCCCCAACAGCCGCCCCACAAGCGCGCGCTCGCCCAATATTGACCGTCAAACCGCCCGCCGCCCGCCCCCGCCGCCGCCGTCGCCCCCGCCCCCGCCACCGCCACCACCACCGCCGCCGCCGTGGGTGCGTACGCGCACGTGCGACACATCGAGTCGCACCAGTAATGGAGCGACTGTTTGCGAGAGATGTGCAAAAATATTGACGTGCCTGCGCCCGCCCGCCTTCCGGCCGGCCGGGCGGTAGGAGCGCCCGTGCAGCCGGTGACGTTCCCGCCCCCGCCCCCGCCCCGGCACCCGCTACCGCATGACGCGCGCTCCGCTGTGCCGAGCCCGCTTCCGGAATGCGTCTTAATTGCATGTGCAGCCGGAAGTACTTGTCGGAAATCCGACGAGCGTTGGCATTGAGTAAATAAGTACTGATTGATTAAATGTTGTTCGTTGATGTAATGATTAGGGGGCGGATGTTGATGACCTAACACATCGCCAAAAATGATCTATAAAATGGTATTAAAATACTTTAAAAATGACCTAAACCCAAAGAAAAATGACGTAAACAATCTTATCAAAACCAGTTCGGATGAACAACTCAAGCTGTTGGATACGTTACTGATGTCATCGAGGTCTCTTCCATTCTTTGGAGTGAACTCAGTTTGCAAACTTTGGGTTTGCACTGTTCTTTACCAGGAAATCTCTGTTTAGTTATGCCGAAATCGGCCAAACCGACGATGGCGCTGTATACGTGACAAGAATTACGTACTCTCAAAGGCTGTCAAAACCATTTCTGAGCGAACAAATCGAAAAGGCTATTTAGTAATTCTGTAAAGAACATTTGTTGCGTTTCAAAAATATTATTTGAAGCAACTACTATTAAAAATGACATTAAAATCAATCAGCAAAAATGCATTGAAATTATAGAAAAGGGTAAAAAATGTCTGAGTCGAAATCGACAAAAAATGCAAAATAATTACCTATAAAGATGGGTCATTTCCTTTTGTCATGAATTTCTATACTAAAGGGTATTGTTCTAAAGCGAAAAGGAAAAAAAATGACATTTCATTAAAATCCGCCCCCCGGTAATGATCCTTATTTTTAACTTCATTTAGAATACACTTCCTTCACCCAGATGACGGCGACAAATTTGAATTGATCCCTTATCGTTTGAATTCCCAGTGTCAGGGATGAGGACTATCCTTCCGTGATGAGACCGTAGGTTTCCACGGCCGGGGTCGTAGCGGCTGAAATGTTGGCACCTGTACCTAGGACGCGGCCTCTCGCGGACAGCCAGGTAGCTACTGACTCCGGTCGCAGAAACATACGCGCTCATACGATCAACCTCTACGGAGAGAAAACCAACACGCTTTTTGCCCTGAGGAAGGATGCAGAATGGCGGCCGAAACGTATGCTCTCTGACTAGGACGCGGGGTCTCCCGGACAGCCAGGTAGCTACTGCAATCCTTATGTGGTGATCAGTGAACATGTGTGAGTTCTCGTCACGTTTCTTCGTTTATTAATTACAAGAGAGTACATACGTACTATGCACAACCTAATATCAAAAATTCACGCCTATGCTTCTAATGTTGTTTCAAAGTAGTCGAAAATTGTAAAAAATGAAACTATGTGGGATAACGAGTTTCAATTAAGTATGACAATTAAACAATCGACATTCTTGTTCATAAACATCATTGTACTAATAAATTTGCCGCTTATAAGATAAAATTAACACATGAATTTATCTCTTTATCGAAAGTCATTCACGGGGTTGTTCTCTTTATGGAAAGTCACGTCCGGGTTGTATAACAACACCAGTGTTCTTGAAAATAGCTGCAATTTTGAAAAAAGCACTAACCGCAAAGAGGAATAAAAGAGGAGAAAATCTCGTTCGATGGGGGCGCTAGGGCCCAGGTTCCACCAGATGCGATGTAATCGCCATCCCTCAATGCTGCCATCTGCTTGGAACCGGCCGCCGCGCCGACCTCGCATGCTTGCCACCGCGCGCGTGTTATTTTTTCCAATTTGCAGTGTACACACACACACACTTACAATCTTGGGGCTCAGGTGCAGTTTATTAAAGATCGCCGACCGACGAAATTGTCGCCTGTATCTGGCGGATCTATTATTTATAGCTTATTCGTTACCGCCTTCGTAACTGCATCAAAAGACGCCTAGTATCTGCGTGAATCTACGGTTTTAAAAGAATAGTCCTGCAAAATTGCTTACTTAAACACGAACCTTGCCCAGGAATTGATGGCGATCGACGAGTGGACTTGGGCAACGAGCCAAGGGAACAGGTATTAATTACATGGAAATCTTCAATGTTTGATGTTTCTGAAACAACATAAATTGTACAGGACGCAGATAAACACATTCCAGTAGAACGATTTTCTTTTACTGTTCCTTCACGCTTGTTAATGTACTTTCTTTTATTTTTGTTGATTAGAAATACATACCGTTCATCATGCGCTGTCACCGTATATGCACTTGCACGTTCTTCATAATTTTTATCATGCCCACGTAAAGTGTGTTTGTTAAGCTTCTTGCAGAAATCTGTCTCTTCGCAAATCCTTATGGCCTGTTATCAAGAATTCTTTTACGCCGCTCGTATCAAGGGATTTATATTTCGGGTCGTGACAAGATAACTCGTACAATATGTCATTAAATTTCAGTGTAGGACGGCGTAAAATTGAGACGCAGTGCAAAAATAGAATAGTCTGCGTCAGGAGACGTGGTATAACGTGTTTGTTTTATTAACGCAAACCGAATCCGCCCGGGTTGCAGAAAAGCTCTTCGGACCTTTTTCACTGGAAAAGTAAAAAATAAAAATAAATAAATAAAAGAGAGCAAAACACACGCACGCACACACGCTGGACGGCGTAGAAGTCCAATTTTCCGCGGGGCGATTTTTCATGCGGTCTCTGCGCCTCGCCTGATAAACACGCTCCACGCCCCCGTAATGGGCAGCGGCGAGAGGCAGGCAGGCGGGCAGGCGCGGGCGGCGGGCCGCTGTCTGTGGGTGGGGACGGGGTTAACTAGGAACCAGGGCGAGCGCGGCTAGTCATTAACGTGCCCCGTCAACGCCGTCCTCGCTGCCCTCCGCCCTTCTGGCGCGTCCTCACACCCACTCATGCTCCGGTCAAGTGTCTTCTCTTCGCGACTCTCTGCTTTGTGGATTGAATTTCCGATTGGTGTTGCAATATCTTCTTTCGGCACGGTAACGTTTAAGTTTCCATGAAGCGTATTTTTTTTTTAAATTTAATTTATTGTAGAAATTTTAGAATGAATATTGTTATTTTCGCGGATACTTCGCATATTCAGAAAGGTATGTAATATTCCAGTGAAAGTTCCTATATTTTGAGATTAAAAAAACATACTTTTATGCCATAAAAATAATGGTATTAGGAACCTTTAAAATTGAAGGATCTCTGATAATGTTTTTTTTTTCTTTCTCTTATATGAAGTGTATTTTTCTCGCGAACCGGGATATAATCAACCTATACATTTTGAGAATCCTTGATGCACGCCAGTACATCCTGCTGTTCTTCTGTGATAAACCCCAGTGTCTAATTGTACAGATGATTCAAAGTGCTCCAATCGATCTGTTTAATCTTTGCAGACTTCTCGAATTTCAAATGCCTTTTGCCTACTTTACACCAAGCCCCTATAACACTTTTGAAATGTTCCCAAAACTGGTTCCATGGTTTCTTTAAATGTTTCTCTCAAATAGAGCAAATTGTGGTTATAAAATGACGCAGGTCTGATTTTTCGTATTTATTTTCCTTTTTCTTCGAAAATCGCAATAGTGGCACGTTCTTCGATGCGCCGGAAACTTTCGTTTACTCGACGAGTTTTGATGCTGTAACGATCATGCGACTGCTTGCGAAATCTAAACGCCAAAATCACAGTGCGGACAAGAATTTTTGCGGGTTGTAATCTTCCTTTGCAGAATGAACTAGTGTTGTATTAGGTAACATTTAAAATAATATAAGAAAGCATGTTCTATTATTAGTATTGAAATCTATTGGCATTGTCCTTGAGTGAAGGATTTAGGAGACGACGTCTGCAGATTTGGTTGTTTCTGCTTCCCCCACCCCTCCTTGTATATAATGAACGGGATATTCTTTTGATCTCGCAGTAATGCTGATCCGCCACATTTCTTCTTATATTTATTTTTCTAAGATAGGTTCTACCTTGGAAACGATATTCTTCTATCAACTCTAAAGTGAACATTTCTCTTGCTCTTATTACATCGTAAATCAACAGCTAGTTTACATTACAACCTGATCGACACTATAAATTAACGTATTACTCCGTGTAATATCACCGTGCTCGTGTCTGGGTGCTGAAAGGTTTACAAGAGACCGCGCGTAGAAGAAAGAACGCGGGCGTGGAGTGCATTCCGAATGCACACACACTTTGAGTGCAACCACCGCAGACAGCAACGTGAATAAATGAAACGCGGCGGGCGCGAACGCTCATTTAGCTGCGGATGCAGCGGGCGGGCGGCCGCGGGGGCCACGCCCATCGTGATGGAACCGTCTACGCGAGCGCCCTCGCGCTGCACAAAAACAAATTAAACTCCCGCGCAGGCAGGTCCGCGCGACGCACGACGCGCGCACGGGAGCGGATCCGCGTCGCGGCAATGCAGCTGGGTTGCGAGGAGAATTAACGCATTGCCAAGGTCACCGCGAGAGCGCTCTGCGTTTGCATCCACTATTTCTCGGTTATGTGTGGGGTTTGTGGAACGATACAGTGTGGAAATGTTTCTACTTTTTTTTTTCTTCTTCCGAGTATATGTTGGCAGAGGTGGGATTTCGGATCTTGAATTGAGGAGGCAAATTTAGGGGTAAATCTTTTTTTTTATAAAAATGTCAAGTGTTTTATAAAATAATTGATTTGAAGTATGTTTGTTTAAATAATATAAATTTTAATTAACAAATTACTTTTTAATAACATGTATTGCACACAAAATATATTTTATTTTGATGCATAACTTATAATGTAGGTATATAAATATAATATATTGTAGCTTCTTGGATTTTGTTGTATATTTTTGCTTTTTGAGAGTAAATTCGAGTGTAATGACTCACGGCTGTAGGCATGGAAAATATAATTGAAAGACAATTTATTGATAGGGGATATTCACAATAGCACTTGACATTAGGCAGTATGCTCCCTCCCCCCTCCCTGAATCCCGACTCTGTATGTTGGGCATCAAAATTGTATTTGATTTTGTGTATTTCTCCTGTAATTATTTTCTATGTCTCGTATGGGGGATATAACGTGTTTATTCTCGTTCTTAATATCAAAAAATGGTTTTGTTTTCGTTAGTATCATTATTCTCAAATTTAATTATTGCGACTTCACACGTTTGATCAGCTGGAACGCGATTGTCTAGTTGGGAGCATCAATTCCAAAAAAAATAATTCGTAGCAAATTTCTGCGACCAAGTGATTGAACGTCAGAAGTCACTATAATTAAATCGGAGGATATCTAGTTTTTAAGTTGTGTATTTGTTCTTTATTGTAAATCAACTCGTTTTACTAAATAAATATTAATGCTATTTTTCTTGTTCCAGGTAATTGCTCCCTGAGACATTTTTTTCGGGCTTGATACGTTAAGGTAGGTCAGTTGGTAATGCATGAACGACTCTAAAACGAGCACTTGATTTTAACGTATGCAGTAGTTAAAAGGTGCAGTTACATCGAACGACTGTAAAGTATTAGTGTGTAATTATACGTTAACTCTTGTAGTTGGCAATGGGGGAGGGCTCAACGACTGTACCCTGCGTAGTGTTATTCAATATCTTCGCTTAGGTAAAGAGTTTCTGTATCGGCTTGTAGGACTTCCATTGTTAGATCCTTTTTTAACCCACAGTGATGGTTCGTCTTTCAACTCTTGTCAGATATTTTGAAAAACATCGAAATTGTCGCCATGTGTAATCGCTTCGTGGAAATTTAGGATCTCTTGCAGTCAGCCCAGCCCACAATCATTAAAATTTTATTTTAGGATGAGTCCGTGAATACAATAGAAGTGCAATCTTATCAACGTCGTGAATTTTGAATGATAATTAATAATAATAAACAAACAAAGAAAGAAAGAAAGAAGGAAAGGATCGTGTCATCTGTGTCCATGGGGAAAGACTGCGTATATAATTCGTTCTTAAGGGAGAAACATCTTTCAGTTATATTGCAATTTATTTTGAGCTTCGCCAAGACCCCCTCCTACCTCTCCTTCAGGTTCTCTGGATATTGGAATGGCCTGGCTTCGTGTGGTGGTAGGATTTTCGACAGTTTCCGTAGGTGGCAAGATTTTCGACACCAGCTTATCAGTTCAGTCGCTGTTTGGAGGAGAATTCTAGCGACTGGCTGCTCTGACAAAAACACACACACACACACACACACACACACACACACTTACACTAACATGCACTACACTACCACACATGCCGGGAGACCGGTCGGGAGCTTAGAGCTTGTCTCGGCTGGGGCGGTGCCCCGTTGGTGGGAGATACCTGCTTGGGAGGAACCCCGCTAGCCGATCGTAGATCAGCGCCAGATCTCGCCATCCAGTGGGGGAAGAACACCACCACCTCCGGAGAAATAAAATAATACAACACTTACGGGACTAATGATCCTAGTAGTAAGCGCGCCCGGAATCACTAACAATCAATCAATCAATAAAATCTATTTTTTTTCGGATAATATGGAACCACGAGTTGTTATGCCGGTGCTGGCAGGAACAGAAGCGCGGGGATTCCTGGAGAGTCGCAGGTGTTGGTTCGCTTCCCCTTGATCGCCGCTCGCGCCCGCGACACAGCAGCTGCTGCGGCTGCCCTTTCATCCGACGCTATCGCGAAGACACGCCCGCTGGAACAAAGCGGAAGGACGCCCCGGCCGCTTCCGGCGGCGTGTATCGCAGTCAATAAATCGATAGGCGAGCGACGCCGCCCCGCCCCACCACGCCGTGCCGGTTTTTGGGGGAAGCTTGCAGGAAGAGCGCTGGGCCGTGAAGCGATAGCGCTGGCAGCGCGGCCGCGGCCCGGCCGGCCGGGCTCGGCGCGACGCGACGCGGCACCGCGGAGCCAAGGGCCTCGGTTCGATTATTGACGGCGGCGCGCCCTGCTGGCCACGCCACGCCTCGCTCGCCACGCCCACGCCCACTGCCCACCCGCCCACCGCCCACTGCCCATCGCCACTGCCCATCGCCCACCGCCCACGCCCACCGCCCACCGCCCATCGCCCATCGCCCATCGCCCATCGCCCACCGCCCATCGCCCACCGCCCATCGCCCATCGCCCATCGCCCATCGCCCATCGCCCACCGCCCATCGCCCACCGCCCATTGCCCATTGCCCATCGCTCATTGCCCATCGCCCATCGCCCATCGCCCACTGCCAACCATCCACTGCCCACCGCCCACCGCCCACCGCCCCCCGACCCCCGACCATAGAAGGAGAAATCGAAAAATATATACAGAGAAAATAATTCCCTGTAACGTAGAAGGCAATTTCGGGATATCTAGTGTTAAATCTTACTATGTAGCATTGCAGTCAAAATGTTATAAAACAAAAAGGTGCTGATATGTGCAGCTAAATGTGTGTTATTCTGATTAAGGGCAATCTACTTGATAAATAAAAAAAAATGATTGAGGCTGCAGGAGATATGCAGGACAAAAAATATAATCCACAATACATGTGACTAACATTGTTACGATCTATACGTTAAAATCCAGCCATATTATACATAAAATTATTTGACACTTTTTCTTAAAAATATACCTAACTTATAGTCAAAAGTGTCTTCTATTAGGAAATACAAAAAGAATCCACAAAATAATTTAAACTCTTTTTTTTATTTTACAAATATCGTTGACAAAAATCAATAAATTGGAGTGCTTGGAGAAACGGTAACGTCACGAGACCGTGAGAAAGACAAAAATGATTGAAATAACTTTCTGGAGCTGACGTAGTGTGCTCCAATGTCTTCCGAACGAGATTTGCGAAGTCAGAATTCCGAACGCGCACTTTGAATTTTGCCATTATGGACAGGTTTTTGGCCCGATTCATCCAGTGTGCGCCGTCAGAGTTGGTTGCACACACGAACACGCAGTTCGTGAGCAGGTGCTGCTCTGATTGTTGCGTTCGGATTGAAGCGGTGGGGACGCCTTTCCGGCCACATTTCCCACGCGAACCAAGTGTCTTCGATCATTCCTGGAGCAAAAATAACCCGTAGCCTCTGATTTCTATCGACAAAATTGGAATAATTTTGAAAATGATGCCACAAACTAGCGTTAGTGTGCGCCCTGTAGAGAACGGGATGATCCCGTTTTTCTCCGTTCTTTCTCATATCCCGAAAAGCTTTGACAAAATACAGCAATGCCTCATATTTTGCTTTGCCCCAATTTTCCGTTGTAGGATGTCACGACAAAAAAATCTAATTAAGATCACGCAAAAACTCAAAATACGAAGTTTGTAAATGCCTTTGTGTACCCCGCATGTCTTCTTGGTGTGGGGTCTTTCTAAAACACCGCTGCAAAAGCAGCTGTGAAGTGAAATTGTTTTTCCGCTTATTCCGCCACGGAACATGATGCAATTTAGCAAAGAAGTTATTACATTCAAAATGAAAACTGACACAATTGCCTATGAGATGCAGTGTATCCATTCTTCTATTTGCAAAACCTTTCAGGTTATTTGCTGGTGAAAATCAAACATATTCAAAAATGCTTTATTGCCTCACGTTTTGTATAAACTTTGACTTTTAGCACTTTTTAGCTCGTAGCAATATTCTCAGAATTAAAGTTGTAGGGAATTAAACTTGCTTTAAAATGAGTTATTCTTTGCAATTTTATCTTTAAATGAGCAAAAGTTGTAGAATTTAAAATGTTTGAACAGTTTCAATTTTGGGTATATGACAGCAAAATTATTGGCGTATGATAACACTTTTTTCTCTACCCCCGAACAGAAAAGGAACACGTTAGATTTCAAGCCAGTAGATACAAACCAATTATTAAGTATCAGATATCATCGAATTATCAGAAATGTCTTATGTGATTTCGCAATATTTTCAAGACAATAAGGAGGTTGATTCCATGTTGATTTTAAAACAATATAGGAACCCCACCACAAACTAAGGCGACTAGCCTTCCCCCATCTACATCCACCGTCCTGAATCGTCAATCGCCGCCCTCCCCATCTCTGCCATCGTTCCTTGTCCTTCCTTGACAAACCCATCTCGATCAGGTTTTTCGTCCAGTTTCCCTGATCCATTGAGCAAATGCTGAGATGGCCCCTTGTTTTTTTTTTGTACCTTTCAAAATTCAAAAGTCTTCTAGAATTAGTGGGAATTTTCAAATTATCTTTCCATGTTGTCGCGGCAGGAAGTAATAAGAGCCAAAATTTATTGCTTATTTATCCTTGAAAATAGATTTTATTACATGGGAGTTTTTGTTTTTTTTTTCCCTTTCAAAATTCAAAATTCAAAATTTAAGTAGTATATGACTTAGTGTAGGGATCACAGAATTTTGAAAATGTGCACACAATTCACTTTTCCCCATAGCACGTCATACGCAGTTTTTAACTGTTTTTTTTGACGTAAAATAAATAAAAAATAAATAAATAAATAAATCCCCGCCCTTCGCCGTTGTCTCCGCGTCCCGCCTCCATACAAACTCTACCTCGTACGCCATCTCCATTACCACCGCCCACTGCCGCTCGCCCGGGGAAATCGATGCCGAGGCTCCACTACAATCCATTACTCCAAATTAAAGAGCGAGGTAAGGAAGAGTGATGCACGGTATCCATCATCCTGACAGTAATTGTCGTTTACGTATCGGGACGCGTGATTTAAAGATTCGGGCAAATGGCGGTGTGCGTTTCACGGGGCGGCGCCGCCCCGCCCGTGTCAACGCCGAGGCGCCGCCCTTCGGCTTCTCCGCGGCCACGCCCCCAGCGCGAATGGACTCCAAGGTTGGACCGACTGCGGTGGCCAGGGCCCAACTGTTGGGTCTCTGACCGGGAGGCCTGTGGTTGGATCCCGGGGCGGTGGCCGGATTTTCGCGCGCAGGACCGGGAAATGCAGTGCATCAACTGATGTCACTGCAGCACATCTGACCGGGAGGTCCCAGTTCGAGTCCCGACTAGCTTGTTGACTAGGTCGAATTCAGTACCGGGAGCGGTAGCTCAGTGCATCAACTGATGTCACACACGGCGGCAGGATTTTCGACACTAGCTTTTCAGCTAGGTCGAATTCAGTGTGGAGGAGAATTCTAGAGGCCGGCTGCTCTGATCGGTAGTTTTCCGTGGTTTCTCCTATCAACACCAGGCGAATGCCTAGCAAACATGCAACGGACCGTGCGCGATCTGTCCTTCCTCTTCCTTGTCCTATCCTCTCCCCTTACACACACACTTACACTAACATGCACTACACTACCACATATTCCGGGAGACCGGTCGGGAGCCTAGAGCTTGTCCCAGCTGGGGCGGTGGTTGATTATGTGGTTGGGGAAACCACCGCTTGCTGGATCTCGCCGTCCAGCGGGGAGGATCACCGCCACCTCCTGAGGAAAACACGTGCATTACACTTACGGGACTAATGACTTTAGCAATTGACGCGCCAGATAAAATCAAACCGTCTCCTGTGCATAAAGAAAGGAGAAGGTTGGACGTCCCAAACTCCCTTTTCTCGTGAGGGTTTCTCTTTCGTGTGTGCGTTTTTGCATCCGTGTGTATTCTTGCATTTGTGTGTACGCTTGTGCGCGCTTGAATGACTATAGGATATGGTTTTGCGGGCGTTGGCAAAAAGTGTTTGTGCAACTGTAAAATTGTTTGGCAACTTCGGAAGAGGTTCCTTCAAATTTTAGAAAGGACTAGAGAAATACTACATGAAGCGCTTTTGTGGGCTGTGTCATTTCCCATGCCAATTCGCACATTCCAGTCATTGATCAGTTTCTCCTCCACCCCTCATTACACCCCTTTCCCCCCCAAGTCATTTCCACCGTCATTCTTGTGTCCCCCTTCCGTCTCGTTCACCTCTGCCCTCCCGCCGCTGCGTCCCAGCTCCCACCTCCCCTCTCATTTGTCAGCGCGAACGTACGAGCGAAGAGGGGGGGGGCGAGAGGCCTATCAGATCGTTTTATGGGCCCCAATTGGAACGCAGGGAATGCGAGTGCTCACGTCGCCGCTGTCGTCTTCGGCCGCCCTTTGGCCCTTCGACTGCGCCGCCTCCTCCTCCTCCCGCTCCGCGTTGCCAACGGAGGCTCTCCGCTTGCCTCCGAATCATCGGAGCAATATTCCGATTGATAGAGGACCCAATAGAGCATCCTCAACCTTATGTTAGATTTAAGTCTTAGAAATAAGTTTTAAATATAAGTTAGTAAGTAAGTCTATCAAACATATGTAAAGCTTATACTAAAACTGACCTATGTACATCCAACAAAATCAATAAAATAAAATTTAAAAAAATAGTCCGATTTTACAGTTGTACTGTATCTGCCGCTTACAATCGAGTACTATACCTGGGGTCCTGGAACCCCCAGCTCTGCTGATAATTAGAGGTGGCAAACACGAATATGTACGGCAGTATACTGAGTGTAAATAATTATTTTTATTTAAGTTTACATTTTATAACTTATTTTCAATAACTTGATAAATATAATTTATTCATATTGAACATTTCATATAAAGAATAATCTCTACCGTACGTAACCTCCATTGTTGGTGCATAATTCTTCAGAAATATCTATAATAGTTAGTGATAGTTATTTCGAGGTAAATCAATTATTGATGGCATCAGAAACATTGTTTGAAGTTCATGAATAGGTATTTCATTTGAGAATGGGAAAATAACAGGCTATACCGTAGGTCAAACCAGTCAATGTTACGAAAAAGGAAATTAATGACTCTAATGAAATTCGGAAAACATGAAAAAATGGTTTGATACCTGCTTATGTGCACGCAGGTATAGAAGACTGAAATTCTCTCTCAAATATGTTGGAAAATATTGACAGATTAATGATGATGGGGTCCGAAAAGACCACAGATATGGTACGAGGGTTAAACAGAGTGACACTTCAAGAACTGGAGCTGGCCGGAGAAGGGGGTGGAATTGTCACTGGCATCCAATCGGGAATTTCGTTACGACTTAAAGTTTTAGTATTGGAGCCTCGATTGAATGACATTGTTCCCCTCACCTTCCCAGCTCGTGACCTTGAAATGTCACTCTGTTTAAATCGGTGCTACCTACCCGTCCGTTGTAGAAGTGATAAAACCGCCTCCTTTAGAATTGTATTATCTGTTATATCTGAAAAATATGTGGGTTTATCGAGCCAGTGCGATTACATGAGATATTGAGTTAAATTCCTTTTACATTATTCTGATAATTTTATTGAACCATCAGAATGCCGTGTTTGAAATGTGAGGATTATGTAGTGGAATAAGAGGGGTACTATTTTGCGATTATTTCAATTTCTTTGTAGAAGTCACTTTCTTCGCATTGTTTCCCTTTAATTTCTTTAAATTTCACTAGTAAATTTGCATTCTTTAGATATAAAAATGTTATTTAAAACATGTTTACGTCGTGAAGGCGCAATAGACGATGAGCTACTAAACTCTGATTGCGAGCTGAAATGCAGACCTTTAGCTTTCGCAATTTCATTATTGGAAGACCGCGTTGTTTCCTTACATTTGTTGGTAACTGCATTGCTTACATTTTCATAAGAAACATTGATACTTTGTTTGAGATAAATTGTACGAAATGCAGTTGCAAATGCGAAAGCTATGTTGGATGAAATGAATACTTCAGTCGTTCATCTAAATTAATTTTAAAAAATCGATCTTCAAGCTGTGCCACTCCACCCATAAAGGTCATGTGACCTTCGACTTTTTAGATGACACAGCCCAGGAAAAACTTTTTGAACAAATCGTGTTATTACTAATTTAAAATTAGTTATTTTAATGTAAATTTAAATAATTATTATTTTCATTTAAAAATTTATTCACGATAATAATATATTGATTAGAAGATATTCATATTATTTTAAGCAATTTCAAGATTGTGTCTTTCCTTCAAATGTGTTTATTTAATTTGTTTATCTTAATTTATTGTACTGGAAAATGATTTCTGTTCTAAATTTAGTTGATTACCCTGTGAAATTTTATCTTCTTTGTAAATGTTTTGCATTCAAGCCATGGCTAAATGAGTTTACCATATTTATGAATTAGCAGTGGCTGCTTGACCCGACCTACAAAATGAATTTTGTTTTCCTTATAGCCCTAAGCCAAACCTTTTATGAACATTAAATAGGAGATTGTACGTCAAAACATGAAAAATGCAACAATGTATTCTGCGATCACGGTGCGCCATTGTTTGTTTGAATACTATTTAATAGACATTTGACTGTAACAATGCGTACATACGGGAAACTTCTCATTTTTCTGGATTCCCTGGGACATTCGGAGATAATCGCAAGATCTTGCTTCACAGTTTCCTTGATTTCATTGAAGAACTGCTATGCATCTCGTTACAAAACAAGGTTACGCAAAACAATGAAGCTCAGATTAGGTAGCAGAGACAAAGAACCATGGGGATGATTTTTCGACTACAGCTCGAAAATGTACTCTTGTGTTGCGTGAACATGTTTTAAATGTCATGCAAGAGTTTTATATTGGCATTTGTCCTGAACGTTTGTCACTGTGAATGCTTCGTGATATGAACTGTTCGCCGTTGGAAAATATTGTTCGGAAAACTATGCACCAGGTAGTCGAAATAGACATCAAAAAGCTATTGTTAACCTAAAGAGATTTTGTGTAAAAATAAATTATATCGTGATAGTAGTTATGTAATTAATACGTTTAGTAATAATTTTTAATTATTTAAGCATTTTTATTGTTTTTTACTGTACTGTTAAGTACTACTTTTGCCTGCTTTATTTTGTATCTGAATAGTCTAGGCATCCAAGTCTTAGACGCGAGATACTTGTTATGAAATATTAGTAAGTATATTTTTCATATATACGCACAATGCAATTCAACAAAAACAACAAATTCAATAACTGCAATTAACATACACGTGAATTTGTGTTTTGCGAAAGGCCCCAACTAGTTTCTCTGATGCTGTAATTTTATTGCTGTTACCAACTGTTCAAACAGAATACATGAAGCATTTTCTGCGCGCCATTGAAAACCTAAAGGATACAGTCTCTTGCTGGCAAGAGAAACTCCAACGTAGAGAGTCTCTGAAAAGCAGTAAAGCAACTTCTGCAGACACATTAGGCAGTGACTACGCAGGATGAGGAGGAAGTTAATAATGCCCCGTAATAATGTCCTCTACAAAAGCTTCTTCGATTCTTGGTAGGCCCACGAGTGAGACAGGAGAGCACAAAAGAGGACTTCTGTGAACTTGTGTAATGCATCTGAAGAAAATTGCTTTTTCATTCATTTCTCATTTCTTTATGAGTCTCTCAGGATTTGGGTCGCGAGTACATTTACAATGTTTATTTCGAACAATCATGAAACTGTAATTTTGCGAGTTTCACATCACTGAGAGCGTAACATAGTAAAAACAACACTAACTTGAATTTTGGTAATCGCGTAAATTTAAATGTTCCTAAATAACTTTTTCTCTCCGATTTCAGATATTACTTTTATTTCTATTACGTTTAGTTTTTCTTACAAGTCATGTAATCTCATTATTAATTTAAACATGATTGTTTAGGAAGGGAATTTTATTGGGAGGGAAGGGGAGATTTTATTTTGGCATGAGGGAATAGTTGGCCACATTTATTACACCCCGGTGGCTGTTTGGTGGTAACAGTAGTTAATTGTTTACAAATTTTAGTGTTGTGAGGCTATGTTTGTGCTCTAATAGTTATTTCATGCAATCTCTGTAGAAATGAGTTCACGCAAGTGATTGAAAAATCCAGACTTTTTCCGTTATATTTGAGGAGCAAACATTCAAAAGGTGACATGCCCATTTGCCAAAAATTGAGTACCTGTGTTTTTTATAAGTGAGATATCTTACAATAAATTAAGTGATATTCCATTCGTAGAGTTATAGATTATTGAAAAGCGTAAAATTTGCGCTATATTTTCCATTTTTATTGGAAAATAGTGAACTGAACGTATCACGTTTTGAATGTTTGCTCATTTGCTCATAAGCTAAGTCAGAACAAACTGAGTTCGTGTCACTCGACTAGCTGAAATGAAGTTCAGAACGGGCACCGCACAAGGTTTGCCATACTTGTGTTAGGAGTTTAAAACTAAAGACGTTCTTTTGGGGAAAGTAGATGTCTCTTGCAATTTCAGTAGTTGTGAGGGACCCACAAATTCAGGTACACGATTGTTATTATTTTTTTTTTATCTTAACGTTGATGGTCGTAACAACAGAAAGTAAAATGTTACTATAGAATATTCATCCCTCATCGGAAAGAAATCAGTAAAATAAACTGGTATGTTGAACCAAAGAGATGTTGAATTGGCGTATAAACTTACGTCTTTTGTTTCCTTAATAACTAGGGCATAATAGAAAAATTGAAAACGATTGTCGAGTCTCATGCAGAGCAATTTTATTCTAAACAGATTTTTAGATCTCGCAATTTAATTTTTAGTGAAAATAAAATAATTGTCTTTGACAAAATAATGGGATTTTAGTAACAAAAAACAAACAAACAAACCAAACAAACAAAACAAACAAACAAACAAAACAAACAAACAAAACAAACACACAAAACAAACACACAAAACAAACAAACAAAACAAACTTCTTTAAATTAAATGAAGTCTCTTGCTCACTACTGGCAATCCTAATCCCTTCAGCCCCTAAACATTTCTAAGAAAGTGTGAGTAGATTCTCAATTTTATCGCATTCTGCTTCTTATGAATGCACCAGCATCTTGTAGGTATGTGCAAAATCATGTAATCTACAATTAAAATAGTACAAAACAATCCTGAACATAGATTTATGTCGGAAGCTATTATTTCATTTCCAAAATAAATACTTGGCCTACACCACTTCCGCCTTCAACGCCTGTTCTCGCTTCTTAGCTGCTCGAACTGAACGAGGATCGAATCTGTTTCTTCGAAGCCGGAGCACGGCGCCCGAAATTCTCCCCCTCCACCCGCAGAGGAGTTAATTAAAAGCGCACCGGGCAGAACCCAACGCGGCCATAACCCGAGGGCGTATCTGGCCCACCCCCTCGCAGCGAGGAGGGCCACATTCTCTAGGGCTGCGGGCTACGACCGCGATATGGAGGTAGCCAGCTGGAGTAAACTAAATGTGTGACGTCTCATTGCAGTGCCGCCCCGCCCGCGCCGCCTTCGCCGCCTCCCACAGCGTGTGTACACTGTATCGAACTGCCTCCCCGAGGCCCCCGGGTTATCACCGCGCCAGATAACGGAAGCTGCGGTTCGCCTGGCGTCGCGCCAAGAACGCGCGACATGTTTCAATGGAGCTACCGTTCCGCGCCTAAAAATGACTTTTAATACGAAAATTGGGAGCTTTCCAAAGTTATGTTGTGATGAACTTGGCACGTCTGAATGAAGAACAGTTCTTTTTTACGGTTGGGAGGCGAGGCGCGACCAACGGAACGGCCGGGGGGAGGGGGAGAGGGAGAAAAAAGACAGGGGGGAATAGATAGTCCGCTGCGGGATTCAAATGGCGGCGAGAGGCTCGAATCCGGTCACCTGTCCCGGGGCCTTCCCGCCGACCGGGTCGTACGCACGGATTAAAAGGTGGCCCGACAGACCGCCTCGATCCGCCGAGGAACGTTTTTCATTCATCACCCTTATTTTGCCTTCATCGACAAAAATAATTCTTGTCCGTTTAAAATGAAACTGGGTCACGAGACAGAAACGAATGGTGACTGGAAGCTAGCGTTTCCTGTGGCGTTCTTTTTTTTTTGTAGCCGTGGCTGATCAATTGGTAGTGAGTGTGCTCAGCACCGTAGTTGGTGGGAGCGCAGTGTGGTATTTTGATTATAAGGAAGGACAAAATCTACCAGCAGATTTTAAAACTTTCCGCGTTTTTTTTCTGTTTAATGGTGTTTTCGCGGTATTTAATGTGACAGAAGGACTCGCACTCTTCTTATATTTGCTTTCCCACTTACATCTTGTTTTTTCAGGCAATGGCTTTGTTCATTTGGATACCACTTGTCAATTTCGTATTGTAAAAGCAGTAATTATATACCGCATTATACTACAATTTATTTGAGCTTCATTTGACAGATCATCTACTTTTACGGTCATCCAATCGGCAGCTTACACGTGCGATAGTGACGTCACTATTGTGACGTTCAATCTCCCGATTGGATAACACTGTAACAGCAGATTTACGTCAACTGATCCTATGTTTAAACAGTATACATGTGTGAGTAGTTGGTGTTCATTTGTTAACATGAACAATAAAATTTACTTAGTAGAGGCTACATACTCTGCCGAAAGACGAACTTTCCGCCGATGAAAGTGCACATAAGCTTCCACTGTGTGGCCGCGCGGCGGTGCTCCAGGCATACCAACCGCATGAGATGGTAATTGCGGCACGAAGTCATAAATAATGGTACGCTGAGGCGTTTAGGAGAGTTCGGGACGTTAATCATCGGTTAAAAAGTTCTGGGCGGCGACAAGGGCTGGGGGCTTCCTTATCAGCTCTTTTTCTGCCCTTTGTCAGCCGCGCGTTCATTACTCGCTGGTTTTTGCCCGCTGTGTTTGGAATGCTGTTGGGAAGTAATAAATCTCACGGGAACGTGAACTGTCACAGATGTTCGAGGCGTATCATGGAGCTTCGGACTGAGGGAGAGGAAGCTGTTTGAGGGGTAGGCCAATACACGTAGTGGCAGTAATGTTTGTCCATTGGCCTCTTGATCTTGTTTACGAAAGTTTTGATCCAACGATTTAAAAAATGGTGAGGACGTGCAAATGAATGTTTTTCGGGTTTTCTGGATACAATGAAATTCATTTAGGTCTGCCCTCACCTCAGCATTTTACACACAAAAGATGTAAATATTTCTATTTTATAATATGTAAAATTTAAACGTGATTATTAGAACTATAGATTACTTTTCATAGCACATTTCTGCCCAGCGTACGTTATAACATTTTATTTTATATTGTTCTAAACATATCGCAGGAATATTAAGTTCAGTTGATACTGATCGGTTTATAACAATTTTCTTTGTCTGGATTAATGTGAACTAATAGATAAGGTGTGAAAAAGCTCCTACAATTTTTGAACTACCAAAATCAAATAATCAAAGTTTGTCAGTCCAGCTCATTTAAAAATTAATTAACCACTTTCGATTAAAATCCCCCCTCCCACGCATGAACGTCAATGGTGGCTAATTCACTGTAAAAAAACATCCGCGTTTAATAACATCGATGGTTGTGGATGGATGTTTTTTTGATATCCATATTAAAGAAACTTCGATGTTTTCTTGGCGATGTCACCTCGCCACCATTAAGGCTCCCACAGTCCGACGCGGCAGATACGCAGCCTACGCGGATTTGCCGCAGCGGAAGTTTCGCGTCACGTGTTGCATTACGAGCACGTTCAGACCTGCGCGGCAGGCGAGCGTCGCGACAACGGATTGACAGCGTTTAATCAGCGGCGAAATTTGTAACGCATCCAGACGCGTTTCTTCCGCCGCAGCTCGAGTTTCGTGGAGCCGCCCTGTTCGGGAGTCTTCGCTCCCCTCTGGGTCGAGCGACCATGCAACCATCACCAAACGCTGACTCATAATTGACGCTCCGGTGTGAACGGTCCCGCGAATTCTGCGGCCGCGTCTAGCTCGGAACTTTCCGCGTCACACCCGCTGCGGATCCACGCGCTGCCTTAACGCTGCCATCGTTGCCGCCGACGCTCGCCTGCGCGCAGTCTGCGCCAAAAAAACTTCCGCTGCGGCCAATCCGCGTGGCGCGGATCTTCCGCGTCGGTCTGTGGGAGCCTTAAACGCTACCAATCCGTTGCCGTGACGCTCGCCTGCAGCGCAGGTCTGAACGTGCTCATAAGGCAACATGTGACGCGAAACTTCCGCTGCGGCCAATCCGCGTAGGCTGCGGATCTTCCGCGTCGGTCTGCCTTTAACCTGGGGCGGGCCGTTCGCGCCCTGCCGTCCCGGCACGGAACGTGTGAAACGGACGTCGCCACCGCCGCCGCCGTCTCGTGGGACGTCTCCGCGCGCCGTGCGTCGTTTGTTTGCCGAGCACATTCCTCTGCCGCCTCCGCCTCCTGCATCGGGCGGCGTCGATGGCATCACCACGAAAGTCGCTGCTCAGGTTTCCGACCGCCGCGCGGTTCATCCGCCTCACGTCGCCAGCCAGCGCGGTGACTCGAATGCCAGCGCCGGGCGAGATGGGAGAACGATGGGAATTCCGATTACGCCTCATCTTGAGTCTGTGATTGCTTCAGAGTTTCGGCATTGCCCAGAAAGACATCTTTCAATAATAATTTGCACGGTAGTTGTAGTATTATACGCACACGTTTATTTATTAACGTCAAAAACAGTTACAAACTGTGTCACATGCTATGGGGAGAAGTGAATACTGTGCACGTTTTTAAAATTCTATGATCCCTACACTAAGCCATATAATACTTAATTTTGAATACAGGGAGAAAAAGAGAGAAAAGAAGAAAAAAAACCGCTCCGATGTAATAAAATCTATTTCCAAGGATAAATCAGCAATAAATTTTGGGCTCTTATCCATCATGTCCTTCGTGAAGGAAGTTTCCTGTCGCGATTACATGGTGAACGATAATTTGAATAACTATGTTTCCCACTGAATTCTAGAAGACGTGCACAGAAAATGAAGTTACATTTATGTTCAGAAGCAAAACAAGGGGCCATCTCAACATTTGCTTCATGGATCAGGGAAACTGGGCGAAAAACCTGATGAAGATTGGTTTACATGAACCCCGGAATACCTACTCCCACTCCTTTACCAACATTAGTTGAATTAAAAATAAATAATAGCATTGTTACTTCAACGAGCGTTGTAGACAAAATCTGATAACCAGAAATGTTTGCTCTCGTGTAATAGAAACTATTTTGCACCGAAAAACAAATTACAAATTCGATATAAAATTCTTTTTGTCAAAATAATCTTAACTCCCCACTCCTCTCTCAACTAGCGAAGCGAAGGCTCAAGAAAACGTGCGCGGATAATAGCTATGTTAGGCAGTGGCGGGTCGGGAAGGGGCACATGGGGGACTTGCCCCCTCTTCCCCTCAAAAAATGCCGAGAGTTTTCGTTAGCTACCTCCCTTTTTTTTGGCAAAATTGATTTGAATATTTACGTTGGAATTATGTAATTATTTAAAAGTAATATTTCGTACTATCAAATAAACACAACAGCAATAATATACAACATAATAACAAAATGTTTATTTCTTAACAAAAATCAGCCATCGATATTGAAGTCGATTGCTGAACGCTTCGCCGTGCAGAAACTCACTATTATATTCCAAATTAGGATATCTGATTTGGACGGGAGTTTTATTGAGTCAGCGTGTAATTCAGAGGGTTCTATGGGAATCCGTAAGAAGAAGGATTGGATAGTTAATATTCGTAGTACGTGAATTGGGATGCGTTGTGTTATAGGCCTATTATATCTTCATTAGAGTTCCATGTAATTTTGACGTTTAAAAGATTTCCAGTCGCATGGAGAAGAAAATTGGTAAGAGAATGACACTCAACAAGGAAATATCGAAAATTATGTAATAGCGTGTACATTTAGAGTATCAATAAGTACTGTATGCGAGTTTATTTTTTATAAGAGTAGTATGGATGCTTTCTGTGCTGTTTATGTATTAGACCTTGTTGAAGATTCAGGAGAAATTCAGAGAAATTTGAGTGTACACGTTTCTTTGCTTTTTCATGGATGTTGGATTGAGAATAAAATCTTCAATTATATTTCTTGCAAATTTTGAGTACGCGCCTTTTTCCCTTAAGACTTTTTCCAATAGTCTGTATGTTTAGATACGGGAGAATGAACAATTATTTGCCGAGTGTGTTTCGCGGAACTGCAGATTATTTCGTACTTTAGAGGGTTTCAACAGTCCAAATGCGATTTTTCTCTCGTCATTCTATTCATAAATTTCATTTTAAAAGTAAATACCATTGTTAGAGAGCTGACGTCAATTGATTTTTACTTCGTTTTGACTCTTGTCGATTCATGGAAATACAGCGTTCCCAGTTTCGCCGTTTTTGGACGTGATGCTTGATTTGTGTTTGATTTTTGTGTAATGCAGAGGATTATAAAATTCTATTTAAAGTAGTTGTGTTACCTACGTTAAAGTTATAGCGCTATCAGCTATATAACCCAGAACGCAGTGACCTAAAACTGGAGATTGTTATTGAACTATCAGAGTACTGTTTGTTATATATTACTTACGATATAAATATGAAATTAGGAGATTACTCGATTCAAGTGACGTTTGTGTTGTTGATGACATTCAAGTGAGATGTATGTAACAATATGCTTTCGACTGTTTGGTCTTTGATCGTTTGAACATCATTTGATGTATTGTAGATTTATGTAAACTGGAATTGTGTATAAACTAATTGCAGATAATTTAGTAAATCATGCAATATTGGTGTAAAAATACAAAATAATGCATGAACAATAAGTAAAACAATATTAGTATTCTTTATGTTGGATAAGAAATTAAATTGTCAGTTGCTGTGTGGGTGTGTATAGTCTGACGCACTCTCAGTGCCCTATAAAAGCATTCGCCTCCAGTAGCCTTCGCGTGTTTTCTCTGTCCGCGCGGGGAGTGAAGTCGAGCGCCGGCGGAGGGGAAGGCGACGCCCAGAGGTCGCGAGGAGAGTTGCACCGGCCGAGGGCATTCGACGCGGCAGCAAGCGGAGAAGAAAGTGGAAGGGAGCGTGGCGTGCTCAGCTTGCAGGCGGGGCGGAACGGAGCGTGGCGGAGTGGAAGGGAGCGTGGCTCAGCTGGATGGCCAGGTCGGGCGACGACCTAACCGTCGGCTAGTGGGGTTTCCCATAACCAGGACTCTCCCACCAGCGGGGCACCTCCCCAGCCGGGACAAGCTGTAAGCTCCCGACCGGTCTCCCGGAATATGTGGTAGTGTAGTGCATGTTAGTATAAGTGTGTGTGTAAGGGGAGAGGATAGGACAAGGAATGGGAAGGACAGATCGCGCGTGGTCCGTGGGCCGTTTGGTGCTCCCGCATTCGCCTGGTGTTGATCGGAGAAACCACGGAAAACTACCGATCAGAGCAGCCGTCCGCTAGAATTCTTCTCCAGACCAAGCTGACAAGCTAGTGTCGAAAATCCTTCCGCCGTCAGGACTCAAACCTAGGACTTCTACCTGGCGAGAGGGCTGCAGTGACATCATTTAATGCCCTGAGCCACCACTCCCGGTCTCTACGTCTGTCATTGGCTTCTGAAGACCGCAAGAGGGCGGCGGGGGCGCGCGGCAAGTGCTTTCAACGCGCGCCAAAGCGGAGCACTCCGCGTGGGGAAGAGCGGGGCGGGCAGCGACGCGGGAGGGGTGGGTGGGGAGGGGAGGGGCAGGCGATAGTCATCTGCGGATGTAGCGGCGACGCCAGACACTGCCTGGTGCCAAGTGACCGGCTGCGGGCAGCGCCTCTGGCCGCCAACGCCCCCTCCCCCCTTTCCACCACAAGCGCGGAAACATCGGGAATAAAAAGTGGCTGGTTGCAATTCCAGTGTGTGCTCCTACTCCTCCAAACTTAACACCTTCGGTTTCTTGGACGGTAGTTTCACAAGAGAATTCAAGCTGGAACCAAACTGAAGACTCCTACGGCTTTACTTACTTTTCTATAGGTAGTAGTACCAAAACGGCCTGTGACAGCAAGACCCAGATTGGGAATGACTGAGGTAAGAAGAAAAAAGATGACCTATAGTGCAGTGATTTGTATGAGAAGGACGATTCTGACATCCAAGAACGAATCAAACCATCAAATATCTAATACCATTTAACTAAAATATCTAAACATTATGCGACGAGAAACCTACATTTGTTTCGGAAATGTCATCAAGCAACTCTTTAAACTATTCTTTATTAAATTGTATAATAAACTAAGTTAAAACTTAAAGGAAATGATAAGAATGCTTATCTACTTTTGTTATTAGTGCTCGTATGTCTACTATATTCTACCTTACTGAAATAAACTTTAACAATTCGATAATGTTCGAATGTTCCCAATAATATGTTTATTTTAGAACATTACAAAAACTCATTGTGTACCTGAAAACGACTTCTGTTCGGTATATCACATAATTTCCTCAAATTTTATTTTGTAACGTGTATCTGTACTCCTAATGTCACCATTCGTAGTTCATTATAGGCTCTGTATCTCACAGAGATTGTATAGAATTGTTCTTCCACACACGTCAAAACGTAGAATTTATTCGCTCACCCACCCAATTACTCCGAAACGTCGCGTAATGCAGCTCAACAGCTCGCTTAGGCGGCAACACGCATGGTCACGTGCTGGCGGGGATTGTATTGTATTGGAGGGGGCGTGGTGGCATGGGGAGAGACTGGACTGCTCGGAAGTAATTGCTGCTAACGTGTCTGCGCCGCGGCGTCTTGCGGGTGCCTGTGGCCCGCCTGCACACATGGCCTGCTGGGATCTCCCGCCTTCACTGCGAAGGGGGCTGAGTTTCCGGCCCTCATCTCTGGGTTTGGGATTTCCACACTCTCGCGAAGGACAATTCATTAATTATGAAGCGCATTACCGGTCATTTTCACGAAATACATGTTTATTCCGTGTCCATTTCCATCATTAACTACTGTTCTTCTCTTATCACTATTTTCCGAGCCTTATTCTGTGAATAAACGAGAAATCTCCTTGGATACTGATTACCAATATTATTATTATATTATAACATGCTCATGCATAACATTCTCAAAATTGGAAACCTTTGTGCCTTACTCAACTCACTCTGGTTTTTTCTCACCTGCCTCCTAAGAAATATCAGTGACGAATATAAAAAATGTTGTAATACGTCTGTAAAGAAAATACATAGAATATTTTTAAGTTCATTAAGAATTAAATTATTATGACCACTGTTCCTGAGTTGCTCAGCTGACAGGATTTGGTGGCAAAATTCGTTACGTTTCACCGCCATTTGTTATCCCTTCAAAAAAAGAGCGTAGTAGCGAAGTCTTCAAGGTTGTATTCCGCTCGTTTACTATTCATCCCTTGTTGCTTATCATTTTTCTTCTTTCTCTTCCTCCCTCTCATTATAATCCGCTTGGCCGTGGCCGTCAACCGCTCCATATAACTCTACTTCGCCCCGCCACGCTCCCTTCCGCCACGCCACGCTCCAGCCCCACCACGCTCCCTTCCGCCCCGCTCCGCCACGCCCCCTTCCGCCCCGCCACGCTCCGACAAAAGGAAATTACCCATTTTTATACGTCATTTTTTGCATTTTTATCGATTTTGTCTATTAAGTAATTTTTAAACTTTTCCCGTCATTTTTAATGCAATTTTCGCTGATTTTATTGATTTTTAATGTCATTTTAATGGTATTTGCTTCAAATAATATTTACGAGATTAACAGATGTTCTCCACAAAATTCTTGAGTACCTGTACCTGGTAGCCTATTCGATTTCTTCGCTCAGAAATTGTGCTGTCAACAATTGTGAGTATGTAATCTGAAGTTCCTGTAACGCCTGTCAGCGTAAATGTCGGTTCAGCCGATTTCGGGATAACCAAAGATTTTCTGGTAAAGAACAATCCAAACCAAAAGTTTGAAATCTGAGTTCACTGGAACGAATAGAAAATGCTTTGATTACTCAGTGAACTATCCAACAGCTTAAGTTGTTCACTTGAACTGGTTTTGATCACATTTGTTACGTCATTTTTCTTTGATTTTAGGGCATTTTGAAAACATTTTAAGAACATTTTATTGATAATTTTTTTGGCGATGTTTTAGTTCATCAAAATCCGCCCCCCTAATCATTTCAAATGGAATTTATATTGAACGACGTATTTACTTTGAATTAATAAGGTATCTACATCACCAACAGTCTAATTAATTGAACGACGTAGTTCAGGGCAGGTTTTCTTAGGAATTTCCTCGTTTCCTCTGTCTTCCTTGATATCCTGGTTTCATCGTGAGAACCGCGAATGCCGCGTGCGGCTCCGATCCATTCCGCGCACACTGCGCCCAACGCATGCCGATCGATGGCCACCCGTCCACCATTCCGCTCACACGGATCGACACAGCGGGAAGACTCGGCGCGAAGCTACGTTCACGGGAATAGCGGAATCGCCATGAACCTCTCGGGAACTTAGATAGATAGAAATCTATTCTACAATTGGGCAGATGACCGTGGCAATAAATAAATTACAAATATCAAATAAAAAAAATAAATAAAAAAACCAATTTTTTTTCCCTATACTAAACATTAAAATGCATATACACTAACATATAAATGAATAAACCTACATATTACTATACTAAACATTAAAAGCATACATACAAACATATACGCATGTATACATAGACGAAGGAACCCTCACATCACTTCAAATGAAATCACTTCACTTCACTTCACTTCACTTCACTTCACTTCACTGCACTGCATATAACTTTATCTAAATATTAATTGTTCATTACTTTTTACTGTAGTACTGTAGTAGTAACTTAAGTATTTCAATAATGTTGTTAAGATATGTGATACTGTCTATTAGCAACTGTAATACAAATAAAATATCGTAGTGTGTGTTATATGAATGAATATAACAGTTCATTACAATTGTTACGCGACATTCGAAAATAGAAAATGTTCAGACCTACACTAAAAGCTCGTGAAAAAAGTGATAGAATGAAGGGTAATGCGGCGGTTACGATTTCTGACATGCGAGTGCGCCAAGAGGCATTCGGCCATTGTCAGATGCAGTTTTTTTTAAGATTAATAATTTATAAAACAATTGACGGTTCACATCGTATTACGTTCGTTCTGGAAAATAACTTAAATCTGTTTCTGATATTTAAATTAAATCTGTAAAACCTGCGTTTGGCTACTTGCAACTGTTGAACTTCCCACTTATCCAATCATCTACTCTACTCAGCACGTTAAAGATAAATTGATTTAAACTGCAATTGGGTGTAACCCGGTGGCAGTTAATTACATAATTAAGATAATAAATGTCCTGCCAATAATGTAATAATAATGCTAAAATGATAATAATGACAATAACAGTAATAATAATATAAAAACTGCTGTTAAATATTCGTGACCTGTAAAGATGTGAGGAAGTGGTTTGGAACTCGAGATTTTATCGTCGTTGCAAACAAAATGTCGCTCTGATTTCATCAAGCGCGGCCCGCTCTATGCTTTGTGGCTCCGCCCCCGCGCCGTCGGTGCAGGCTCCGCCGCTTCCGACCAGCCGCTTCCGGCGCCCCGCGCCGGTGCAGATTAAGACGCCGCCGCTCGGGAAATTTGGAAGTTCCTGAGAAGCGGGCGCGGAGGGGGGCGGAAGATGCTGGCGCGGTGTCCTCCTAATAGAATTTCGGGGGTGCCTCGCCTTGCCTCGCCCCGGCGACCCGCCCGCCCGCCCGCGCTGAACCTGCGGGCTCACAGAGGCGGGCTGGGTGGGCGAAATCGGGAAGCGTGTCAGCGGAAGGCAAGTGCTAGCAGCAGCACCTTCTCCTCCGACCGCGATTGGGCGGTGTTCCTTTGCGAAAGGAACGCTCTCAAAGGGCTGGTTTTCGAAAATGGCTAGGCAATCAAACACATTTAACTAGTACTTTGCATTTTCTGGATAAACATACGCATGTCATTTCTTTGATAAGTGATTTATGTATTTTTTTTGTGTTCATAGTTTCATTACATTAACAAAAATCGGAAATCCTGAGTATTGTTCAATTTTTAAATGAAACTTGTTTCATTTTATGAGCTATGGTATCCTCTAATATCAAAGACATTCAAATCAAAGATTATTTTATCTTCATCAATCAACGTTTCGCGACACAATGTTACCGCTCATTTGGGGAACTGCAATCGAACAGTTTTAATAATTGAAATTAAGTATATCTACTAAATATCGTATGTCAAGTAAAAATTACGTTTATCTTCCTCATATTTCGCCCTTAAAACTCTGCATTCTTATCGCAGTCTAGGAGAAGTTCGCAAGTGGAGTTGATTAAATAGCTTAATTAAAAGCTCGTCCCTGAAAGAGAACTACGAAGACTTTTCCTCTTAGAGGTGTCGTGCAAGAAAAGAAACAAGTTTAGGGACTGAACAGAAGGACACGAAGAAAAGAATATTAGTGTCGCAATCCGCCGTCATAATTGCAATTTCTAAAAATGGAGCTTTCACAAGTCGTGGAAAGATTCGTTGCTCTTTTTACAACTCGTTCCAAGTCCGCAAGCGAATCCTCAGCCCGAAAAGCACACGCGAGTTAAGTCGGACGGAAAAACTGGTCGAGGATGCTGACTGGGTCACCGAGTTGCGGCGCGGAGGGCGATAACCCTGCAGAGGGCGTCGTGCCTTCTGCCCTTCCGCCTTTCGCTCCGTCGCCCTCGCCCTTCTGCCGTCCCTTTCCCCTCCCCTCCCTCGGCCCCGGAAACGCCCTCCAAAATCCTTGGGACGTGAAATGGGTGTAATGCGCGAGGAGACCGCGCGAGCGGCGGCAAGTGTCAACTGCCGAAACGCGCGTAACCTGATGCGACACTTTATATCCTGCCTGTCATGAATAAAATTACCCCGCAGTGTGCGTTTTTGTGTTCCGACGTAATGTTGTGTAATTGCCGGTGGCCGAGGGGAGGGAGGGGAGGGAGTGATAAATTGTGTAATGGGACCTCTCAGGTGGATATCGTGTAGAGTGTCCCCTGGGCCGCCCCTTTATTTCGTTCTCAGCACTTTTTCGATCCGCTAACAACGCCAGCTGGCAACTCGGAGTAGGGCGTTCCCTTTATTCCTGGATGGAATGGTGTTTTTATGTATGGGAAATGTTGCTGTGTTTTTGAAAAACAACTAATCTAACCCACGAAATCTAGCGGACTTCGAGAGAAGAAATGTCATTGCAGCATCACTGATGATGCGTTTGTATTACTACGTACTGATGCAGGAAAAAATACTGCTGAACAAAACCACATTCGTGAAAAAGTGTTTCCAAATGATATCTTCTTCTTTCTAGGGTTTTTTTCCAGCCGACAGCCGGTTACCCTTTGCGTCCCGATGGGACGCATATTCGACCACACACTAGACACCAACACACTTGCGGGCTCCTCTGATCTGGAGTCAGCAGAACGCGAGGCCCTCCGCGACAACACATACATACATACAAAGACAAGGGACAAACAACCATGTCCAAGACGGCACTCGAACCCGCGACCCTTCGGACCGAAGCGCTGAGTCGGTACTCGCCCGCAGCCACCTCGGCCATCCAGTTCGGCTCCAAATGATATAAGAACAACAAATAGAATTACATTGTTAATTATGCAATGGTAGAGTGCAGGTTACGCCAATACATAGGACAACATTACTTAGTATGACAAGCATATCGTAACGCAATACTATAATAAAAAAATTTTAATGGGGTGCGCCTCTTCCTTGGAGTCTTGTTGCCACATGTCTTCATCCTGGTCGTAAGCAGTTACGCTCAGAGTGTGAGAATGCAGTCGGTACGCGCAGTATGACAATGGGTGAAATGACACAATCAAGTATTTGCATTATTCAATGAAAATCGCAACTGTTTCATTCTCTTTGGATTTTTCCGAGTTTCTGGGTACCAAACAAAACCATAGACACCTCTCAAAGGGTCAGAGGCTGCATAGTTTTTGTCAATTCACTAATTATCACTATTTGGAAATTAGTAATATTAATGTTTTTGTATTCTTTTCCGGTCTCTAGGCATCTAACAAAAATACTGATACACCTCAAATGGCCTGATTCTTCATGGTTTTCTTTCCATGGCAGCGTGCATTGCAAATTAGTATTACTAATAGATTTACTAACGAGGGACAGATCGCGCTTCCAAAATACGATGGCGAAGGAAATATTTATTTTTCTAGACGAATGGGCTTTTGAAACAACCTTCGTATGTCGCCTGAAACCCGGGTTGATCTGTCTCGTGGCCATGTAGTACTAAACCGTAGGCAAGTTTAAAAAAAAAAAGATAACGTTTATATTTTAATATTTCATGCGTGATCGTGGGAATGTTTCGAGGTAACGATAAGAGCCGAATCCGGCATTTTGAAATCTGTACGAAAGGCACTTTTGTACAAGGTCCATTTATTATATTTTTAGCACAAATTCATGAACACTTTCAAGCATATACTATTGGTGTGATTGATTGATTGATTGATTGATTTTTTCGTGTTTCCGGGCGCGTCCACTGCTTCGGTCATTAGTCCCGTTAGTGTAGTGCATGTTTTTTCTTGGGAGATGGCGGTGATCTACCCCGCTGGATGGCGAGATCCGGCGCCGACCTACCGTCAGCTAGTGGGGTTTCCCCATAACCAGGACTCTCCCACCAGCGGGGCACCGCTCCAGCCGGGACAAGCTCTAAGCTCCCGACCGGTCTCCCGGAATATGTGGTAGTGTAGTGCATGTTAGTGTAAGAGTGTATGTGAGGGGAGAGGGGAAAGGAAGGGGAAGGACAGATCGCGCGCGGTCCGTGGCCCGTTTGATAGAGTACTGCTCCGGCATTCGTCTGGTGTTGATCGGAGAAACCACGGAAAACTACCGATCAGAACGCCGGCCGCTAGACTTCTCCTCCAGACAGGACTGAATCGACCTAGCTGAAAGCTAGTGTCGCAAATCCTGCCGCCGTGGGGAGTGGGAACCTAGGACCTCCCGGTCAGAAGCGCTGCAGTGACATCAGTTGATGCGCTGACCTACCGCTACCGGTCGTGTACTATTGGAATCAGTCACAATAAGCGAGACGGTAGACGTGATGATTCACATTGTCCCCGTGTTTTGTTAAACTTCGCAGTACTCCGTTGTTTTACGTGGCAATGACTTCATTCCCGTTTGCGTGCGGCGACGTACATTCGACTCTGGTTATAGCGAACTTCTGGGGACTAACATTTTTGGTTCACTATATCCGATGATGTCAAAATTAAACCGAATTTCTTCATAACGATTTATTTTATTAACATGAAAATACAGCAAAATACATTGATAGCATCACCTTAAAATTTTAATATCTTTATTTGTCCTTAAAAATCAGTATCTTTTCAATTGTTTGCAATTGTTAGAATTTGTGGCACTGAGGCGATATATTCTTTTCCAGGAGGGAATTAATTTCCAGGACGTTGCATTTCTTACGTTCACTATAGCCGAGGTTCTGGTTCACTAAAACCCAGTGTTCTCAGCTTATTTGTAATTAAGTGAAACGAGACAGTGCTTAAGTTCACTATAACCGAATCTTCTTATGCTTATTTGTAACGTATGGTAACGGGACAAGTGAAGTAAGTTCACTCTAACCGGAGTCCACTAACTCCTTCCAACCAATACACAGTGCATGTAACTACGGTAGCTGTGCAGGAGTGCTGGGGCTAAACTTAAAATGACATTTATTGTCATTTCGTGAAGCATGAAGAAATGAGCTTTGCGCCCGCTCGTCGCCCTTATAGGGGGTGGGGGTGGGGGAGGGGTGGCGGGTAAATAAATCGGATCCCGCCCTCCAGGCGCCTCTTCAGCAGGTCGGCGGATGCGGCGCGTAGGGCTTTGGGCCGCGACGCCAGCGCCCCGCAAACGATGAGTGACGGGGGAAACAAAGGCCATTTCTGTGAGGCGCGCGGGAGAACAAAAGTCGGTCCGCCGCCGCCGCCGGCACCTCCCTTCAGGGCGATCGCATTGTTCCAACGGCCGTGACGCAATGGGCCTCCTCCCGCCCCCCAGCCGCCCCCGCCGGCCGCAAGAATTTTCAAAGGCATTTCTAGGAAGCGGACGGTGGCTGCCGGGAAGGCTGCAGAGGGTGTCTAAGCGAAGCCCTGAGCCGAGGTGGTCGCTTCTATCATGTTTTTTTTTTTAATTTTATTTATTTACTTTCAGACGTACAGCCTCTTTTACAATGGATTTGAATACATTTGGTGCAGAGTTACAGAACTGAGTTTAATTTAATTTAGGAGTTATATTTTTGATTTGGATTATTTAGAGTTGTGTTTGTGAGGGGCTTAGGGTAGGTCGGAAAAGTTCTGGGAAGTTTCCTGCGGATACGTCTCTCTTTGGTTTGTTTCCCTAATTGGAAGTGAGGACTTGTGGATTGAAGGGATTTTGTGGAAAACTTGAGGGCTTTGCTTGATGGTGGTTAATGGGGGGGATGCCGAGCTCGAGATGGAGTAGATTGTTGGGTATGAACCAAGGTGCTTTGGTTATGGTTCTCAGGAAACGATTTTGAAAAGTCTTGAACTTATGGACATGAGACTTCTATCATTCAACTTCAATGAGTCTTGAAATGATTGAAGGCGTTGTCATTGTCAACAAAGTATTTCACAAAGCAGCTTTCGATGGCTTAGCCATCACCATCAGTTTTCTGTTGTCTGGGAGTCACAAAATTGAAATAAATAGTATTGTTGACAATAACAACGCCTTCAATCATTTCAATTATGTAAATGTCAACTACAACTCACCACTGAATCAATATTCAATGAGTCTGTTGAGAATTCCAACTGTGGCGCCCTCCGCCCGTCGATGTCGCGATATTTACCACGAAAAGTGTATCAACCTGAAAATGTTTTCTACTCTTGCTTGAAATGTGTCGATATCCCTTAGACTACAACAGTGACACTTTCAAAGTCGATTAGATAAAAACGAAATGGAAATTTAGAAACGAAGGACAGATAAAAATTGATCTTCTTAAATTTTACATGTGAAAAATGAAATGATAAACCTTTATGGGTATCTAGCGTGCGTGGCACATCGGCGGGTTGTTTCACGTTGACATTCACACGAAATTGTATACCACGACATAAATATCTAGAAATAGTTTATACAATTATATTTTGTTATAAAATTACATTCTATTATTTTCAAACTAAGTTAAGTCGTAATGATTTATTTTAAACCGGAAATGCAATATAGTTTTCACAGCGTTTCACTATAATAAGTACCTTGAAACAAGTTTTTTAAGACTTTTTTCAAAACAAAACTGCGGCGGACTTCATTACTAATTCAAAGAAGAGATTTGTTTTAAATTGTTGAGTGAGAACCTATTCTTAAGTATATATTGTATACAGGCCTGTTACTGCTTGCGTTCATATCTCGCAATTTCTATAATTTAGATATCTTTGTGCTGCCAGACGACATAGCTTTTTAATCACATTATTCGATACATTGACGTACTTTTTAATTGTAATATGTTTTTGCAAAAACAACTGTGAATGCTGAGTTGTATGGCATATAATGGAATGCGAATGTCATGCAACGTTTTTCCCTCCTCCGATACGTCCTGTGATGTTTGGAATTAATTTGAATTACACAGAAATCGGTCAACATTCATCAATAACCGCGCCTGTTGTGACTGTTATTTTTCACCTGTACTCACAGGAATTAGTAAATAGTTTTTCTCCTGTAAAATTGGTTTTTATTCAGATATGCCAGTTGCAACAAACACTTATGTTCCGCGAGCTTGCTCGCATGTCGTGAAGAACCAGCCGCAGACAGGAAGTGAAGCGTAGCATAGAATACAAATTTTTGTTATTTCTTGTTCACGTGAAAATACTTCAGATGGCTTTCAAGGACGGGGCATGGCGAAGATCGACGCTTGAGGTCCAGAGTCAATGTCTGAAGAGCGACCTGTTAGTTTCATTCTTTCATTAATACTTTTCTCCCTCCCGCCCGCCGCGTCGCTGG
Organism: Teleogryllus oceanicus; assembly: GCA_964035755.1. Lineage (NCBI taxonomy): Eukaryota > Metazoa > Arthropoda > Insecta > Orthoptera > Gryllidae > Teleogryllus > Teleogryllus oceanicus. The sequence continues at coordinate 21,373,096 of CAXIVR010000014.1, read as the reverse complement.
ACTAAGTTGTGACACACGCGTGGAATTAAGTGTACTTTAAAGCAATTATTTTATTTTCATGAATCTACTAAATATAACGTTTCGTGACACAATGTGGCCTCATCAGGCGGTCTGGGACAGAAAGAAAAACTCGTATTAAAAAATAATAAGTGGAAAACATATTGAAAGTAAAAAGAATGGAAGGGAATCTAAACAATCCATTTCTAAACGAGTCATTTCTAAATAGCCATTGTTTTTATTTGATGTTTTCCTCTTCCGATATTTTTAATGTGTTTTTCGTTTCTTTCAATTAGACCACTTGATGATGCGGTTACATTGCGTCACGCAGCGTTGAATCGTTGTGTTGGGTCTAAGTGTTGCATACAAGAATCCAAATTTTTGTTCTTTCTTACTCACGTGAATACTTTTGATACCTTTCACGGACATGACGAAGAGCGCACTTGAGGCCCAGAGTCAATGTCTGAAGAGCGGCCTGTCAGTTTCATTCTTTCATTAATACTTGCCTCCCGCTCCGTCGCTGGGCTGCGGTGTCACACACGCGTGGAATGAAGTGACGACAGGTGCGCTCTCCTCTGGGAGGGACGGGACGGGACGGGGACGGGACGGGACGGGACGGGACGGGACGGGACGGGACGGGGCGGGACGGGACGGGACGGGACGGGACGGGACGGGACGGGACGGGACGGGACGGGACGGGACGGGACGGGGCGGGACGGGGCGGGACGGGGCGGGGCGGGACGGGACGGGACGGGACGGGACGGGCGGGGCGGGCGAGGCGAGGCGGGCGAGGCGAGGCGAGGCGGCGGGGCGGCGGGCGGCAAGGGTGGGGGAGCGTGACTCGGCGCAAGCTTCAACGCGTCCGGGGCCGAGGCCGGGGCCCGGGCAGCCATAATGGAGTGTTTAATTTCCCCATTAGCGACATGATAATGCTTAATTGCCTTCGGATCCCTCCCGCCTTGTGGGAAGTGCGTGCGCACGTCCCGGCCCCGAGCGCAGAGGGCGGCGCGTGCCCGTGCGTGGGCCGTGCGTGCGTGCGTGCACGGAGCTACGCCTGCCTGCAACGTCCAAATTCTGACGTGCAGTGCTATCCTCTAATATTATCATTTTAAAACAGTTATTTTATTAGCATTAATCTACTAGTGATAACAGTTACGATGTGCATGTATAAATTTTGTACGATTTGTGTGTAACTCGTGAAAAGGAACAATTGATGGACGAATCGGCAGGGGGTTACCATGGAGCGGAATTGTTGAGATGAGAACTGAGTAGAGTTCGATAGAGAAACGACGCCTGAATGTAGGCCTTTTGAATATCAACGAGATAAATCCCAAATAGTAGCAGCTTCGAGGAAGTTTAGATAAATCCTTAATAGTAGCGAAAACTGGGGGTAGGGGATTCCCAAATAGGAAACGGAAAAGGTAAAATTGCCGATTCATCCCTGATGTATGATGTCATGAATAATATTCACGTTTTGTGTTTAGAACTTGCAGTGTGTTTATTTAAACTACTTCAAGAGAGTGGCCAGCCTACAGCGACGTTTGATGAGGGTTACTACAGCTGCAGTTGATTTACTTATTGGTGTTACTTATTGGCGGGCATGTCATGTACTTACGCTGTTGCGGGAGCGTAAGATTCAAAAGATTTCTAACAACGTTTCGCGGTGCAATGTAGCCGCATCATCAGGTGGCTTGAGGGAAAAAGAAAAACACTCATTAATAAAATCGCAACTGGAAAACATATTCTACTGAAAAGGAATGGAAGGGAATGTAAACGAGCCATTTGTAAACGTCCATTATTTTTCTTTAATGTTTTCCACCTGTGATATTTTTAATGTGTGTTTTTCCTTTCTTTTCGCAGACCACCTGATGGTACAGCCACATTGTGTCGTGAAACGTTCTTTGGAACATTGATGTCAATAAAATAATAGTTTTAAAGTAATACTTGATTTAGTTGTACTTAATATTAGAGAAAACCACTGCTCATAAATATACGCAATATATAGAAAATCACTTTTGGTTTCGTCTTTAATTCAGTAGATCCAAATTCACAAAAGGGCATGTTATGTTCTTCTTGAGTTGAACCGAGAAAATGAGATTTATTTTGATTGTTTAGTGTTCAATTCTAAAAATATCCCACTCGTTCTTTCGGAAGATATCATTAAAATCTTTTTTAATTGCACATTGTTCTCCTGAATAAGAATGTTTATCTCAAGAATAGCTTTATCTGTTGATACAACAATCTTTGAAACTGAAACTGTACTAACAGTATAGTTCTGGTAAAAATATTTAATTTCGGCTAATTTCATCATTTTCTGTTAATTCTTATCCTCCTCATACAAGTCGCTTAGAGCGTAATTATTTTCTTTCTTCTCTCGAATCTCCGGTTTCCTAATAGGGGTCTTTTACTGCGAGAGTCTTAAAAGTCGGAAATGTTTACTAATTCATCCTATTTTGGTGCAGTATCAAGGAAAATCAGCTTATCCGATCCTCAGCGTGGATGTTATTCATAAAAATGTGGCGGTTTCTGTTTTTATTTGGGGGTTGGCCCGGTGCCCGCTCGCCGGCAGGCACAAGCACGTGCTTTGCGTGGGAAATGCGTAGCACCTGCGTGGTCTTGCGGTGGTCTGCGCTCGCTGTGGTTCGCGTTTTTCGCCCCATTTTGTGGTCTTCACGACCCGCTGTGGGTAGCGGCATTAGACTGTAACAGGATAATGCGAATATTCAACGAAATTGCTGCAAAACACGTAATGGGACGTGTTTAAAGAAAGTGCGAAGTTAATTCCATTTGTTTGGCTTCATTTTTCTTGTCAGATCCATGCCTAGAACGTCTCGTTCCTTCGCCTGCATTGCATTTCTTTGAATTATACTGATTCATAATTTCTGTAAATTTAAAAAAATTGAACAATACAAACGCAGTTGAAGTACTGCCTAGTTCGTTAAATAATTCTTTCTTTAAAAACAAACCAGTTAGGCACTGAGTATGCAATATTGTTGCATACTCAAAAGGTATGCACTATTGCAGGTATGCAGTATGCAATATTGTTGCATGCAAAAAAGGACACTCATGTACCACGTTTTCGTGAATAAAAACCGGAGTGTCTGGTGCACGTGGACTATGTAAGTGCATACAAGAACGTTGAATGTGTATACAAAAGGGATCAAGTAACGGTGATTTCTCGTGTTTCCTACCAAGAAATAAATAATGGATGTTACAAGTCGTAGTATCTATCCAGTTTAAATCTGGTTTACATTTCAGATTGCCTCTGGGATGGCTCATGGCCAGCGCACCTGCATCCCGTAGTGTAATTCCGGGTTCGATTCCCGGCTACTGAGGCAAAATTAGTTGTAGCTTTCCTTTAAAATCGTTCCAGTTTCTTTAGCTCTGTGACGAAGTAAAGCTCAGGCAGGCGGATCGTGTTAGTCAGATGAAGGGAATACAACGGGATGTTCCCCACATGCCACTCTTATCCCCATGCATGGACCCAGACGTGGGGGACTACGTTCCATGGCCGGCAAAGTCGGTCTATCAACCCAAAATACATGCATACGTACATACAATTCAGATGATAGAATTAAAATTAATGTTTTCTACTCTCAGTGTATAATACTGTCATTTGATGGCTGCAATCGGTTGCATAATGATACTCGTTACGGTACAGATTCCATTATGATACAGGTTCTTGGCCAATCACAGATGCTTACAAACCAAGTATTGACACTTTATTAAGGATCATTGAGAATCGTTTTAGTAAATGTTTCGTTCGATTATGTACATTCAAATTGCATTTGATATTATATTGTACTTGTCAGTTTTAATTTCTCTTAGTAGTAGTAATATTTTTCGTAGAATATTACTACATAAAATGGATCGTAATTTCACTTTGAACCTCTTTGACTAGCGGAGTACTCCCTCGCAGGCGGACTAGTACCCACAGCCACCTGCGGCAGCATTCGAGGGTACGGTTAAGGGGATTCAGCCAAGGGTAGGAGGCCTTGGCGTAGTCCTGCATGCCAACTGCCATGAAACGCTTCAAAATGAGTTTAACTTATAAAAGTAGAAAAATTAGTTGCTTCTCGCTCGAATCGTAATATCAGACACATACCTTTCAATACATCATCGTTCCATATGTACTCCTGTCGACTCCGGTTATAGTGAACTTCTGGGGACTAACATGTTCGGTTCCCTATATCAGAGGTTCACTATAACCGATGATGTCGGAATAAAATAGAATTTCTCCACAATAATTGATTTGATTAATATAGAGATACAGCAAAATTCAGGACAAACTGAATTTTTCAATCTTTATTTGTCCTTTAATATCTATTGTTTTCAATTATTTCATTCATAGATTTTTCATTAGTAATTTCTCTAGTTATTTCTCCAGAGTTCGTGTTCCCTCCGTACTTGATTCTGCATTGTACTCGGTCTCTATTCATCACGCCTTTCAGTGTCTCTTGCAGTGTTGGAACACCGTCCCACTCTCTGAAGACCCCATTTCTCGCCTAATAACATGAAAGATCCAATTTATTTTAAGGAATTATTTCCTATGTTCACGATAGCCGAGGTTCAGCTTCACTATAACCGAATCTTCTTATGCTTATTTGTAATGTAAGTGAAACGGGACCTGTGATTTATAACGGAAGGTTCGCTATATCCGAGTTCACTATAACCGGAGTGGACAGTATTGTGTTACAGTTGCACCCCTTCCGTTGAGTGCGTTTCCGTCGCCAGGGGCTGTATTCCCGTAGCCCCGCCCCCTCCCCCCTCGAGGGCTGGCTGTCAGCGGCGCAGTGGCGGCGGCGGTCGGCCGTGATCCCTCTGCGGTGCACCACGCGACGCTAATTCCGCTTATGCGGCGGCAGGGGGCGCCCCGCAATCCGACACCACGTGTTCTGTCAGATGCCGAGATTGCGACAGGCAACAGGCCGACTGGCGCCGCGCAGTCGGCGATTGACGGAGGAGCCCTCGCAGTTGGCGCCTCGGCTCTTGAGACCGCAAGCAACACCTGGGCGAGAGTGGGACCTTGTGCACGACGCCCCTCAAAATTTGAAAGACAGCGATTTTTTGTAATTTTTTACAAAATTCATTGTAATGGTACATTGTAATACATTGTACAGGCACAAAATAAATTTAAGACCGCAGAGAACGGATGTACGGAAATTCTCTTTCACAAATCCAACAATACGTGATTGGAATACATTACCTGCAAAAACCTTTGAACCCTTTCCTCGAAGCGTTCAACAGTTTAGGAAATTAATTTAGGGTATTTTTAAGTTTATGCGGTAGTTAACTAAGAATATTAAGTTATACAGTGAAGTGAGGTGTCGTGCAGTGTAGAGCAGAGAAATAATGAAAGAAATGTTTGTGGTTTTATAGTGAAGTGAAGGATAGCGCAATGCGGACTTCATTGTATAAATACTCAGTGGGGCATTAGATGATAGACGTTTCTTTTCTTTTTCAAGTATTAATGTTTTGCGGCTCCAATCAGAAATTTAATGAAATTCCTCTAAGTACGTGTTTTTAGTAAGGGGACATTTGGCGTCCCGTTAATTTTTCTCTGGACAACGGGACACATAATGAAAAGAAAGGACAATCCCGTTGAAAACGGAACGTCTGGTCACCGTACAGCAGCTCATTCAAATCCTCTGAACAAGACAAATTGATCGGTACAATGTTTAGCAGGTGTCTGGAAGAGTTCTGGGAAAATACGTGTTTTTTATGTCTTCAGTACACCTACGAGAACATTAGTGAGACTGTGTGAATTACTTCTCGAGTACACTCTTTCCAACATTTTTATGCATTTTTCGACTTTATGCATTGTAATGACGATAGTTATACCTCATTATGTAATGAAACAAAAAAATTAAACAAGAATTTTCATCGATGCTTCAACACGAAAATGTCCGCAGGCGACACACTTAGCTAGTACTTAATAACATGGTAACTTACGATGTTGTTTTACCCTGAAATGAATCAACTAAATAAACTGCAAACTAAAAAAGTGTGTGAGCAGCCACCTAATATAATGCTGAGTGGAGAATTTAACATAAATTTTGGAACAATCATCACATTTTCAAAAAGTAACAGCATTGTTCAAGTCCCAGAAAGAGGGAAAAGAATCCATTGTACAGCTGAAGCTAGAAGCTGAAGAAAAAGCGTTGCCGTAATGCTTTCCCAATATCATGCCTAGTGACAACATTTGAGAAAGGTATTACTCACAGTAATGTTCGCAATGTGACAAGATTGGAATTCGTATCCGTTCATTAGTGGGCATTCCTCTTTGGAGGAGCCATCTCTAACAGGCCGCAACTCGATGTATGCCGCGTAATTGGAGTAATGGTTGTTGGGGGGGGGGGCAGTTGCCCGCTGGCGCTGCCGGGCACCAGGTGGCCGCGAGCAGCTGCTGGGAGTCTGCTTTGCCCCGTGCCTCACGCACCAGGGGTTCCGCAGGGTATTGCGTTCGGTGGTCACCTCGGCAGAAGAACGTTTTTTCAATTTCCCGTTCACAGGAACACAGGGTTCTTGGGCCTGTGGAGGCGGGAACTTATTATAGAGACGGGTACTTTAAGCTACTGCCTTACGGCTTAAGTAGTTAGAGGGAAGGAGCTTTTCGTAATGACTAAAAGTAACTTAATTTTACCTTAGTATAATTGTACAGTTAATATGTAAGCACGTTAGCATACCTGATGTGAATTTTAAAATAATTTTAAGTAATGTTCTTTCTTTGGGTTCTTCTTGGTTAATTTTTGTTTCTTATTTATTCGTGCATCATACATATTTATTATATTGTATACGTAACCATTCATTTATCCCAAGCACTCACTGCACTACACTTTTTCTTCCGCTCTCCATGGTACGGGTAGCTCAGTGCATCAATTGATGTCACTGCAGCGCCTCTGACCGGGAGGTCCTAGGTTCGAGTCCTGACGGCTGCAGGATTTTCGACACTAGCTCTTCAGCTAGGTCGATATATATATAACTTGTTGAAACGGGATGTTTTAGTTAAAAGAAAAATATGCAAATGCATATAAATCAGAGTCTTAATTGTGAGCAATTGTTTCCAATGTTTAATTATGATAATTTCGTGTACAATTTTTAACATCTATATTCGTGGATAATTTATTTTCTATTGTATTATAACTATCTGTTTTGATTATGCAGTCAGGCAACATTTAAATTTTTCTAATTCTTATTTTCAATGTGTTGTTATTTCGTAAATTGCCTCATGTCGCTAGTTATTACACGTCTGCTGAAGAAGTGGAGAGGTTGCAGAATGATATCTTCTATACAACCTTAATTCTGAAAGAAACACTTTGCAGCATAATTAGATAAGATGTACAGATATTCCCAAAGAAAGATAACCTATAAGAGCACTTCAAGAAACTTGAATTATTTTCAATACCTGCACAGAGTGGTTTCAAGATTGTACATCAAAGGTCATGTTGGGTCTTTATAGTACCGGTATGTTGTTTCGATAACGAACAGCTAGGGGTGCCAAAACCTGTCTTAATTCTGTCCTTTGTTGTCTCTCTTGCAGAAAGTGTTCTCTGTTTTCCAATTATTATTTCGAATATTTTGTTTCTTCCAGTAATACGACCGCGCCGTATCGTGTCTTCCGAATTGTGCCGTGAACAAGAGCCTCGCTTCATTGTTACCTCTTCTGACACATCCACTGTTTGATCGCTTACCCATCCATTGTTTCTTCGTAACCCACAGACACCTCCCATCTCACAATATCGGCGCACTTTGTTCATGTTGCCATCGTCGCCACTCCGCCCCCCCTCGACATCCTTTTTATTTCTCATTGTAACTACCCCCCCCACCTGACTCCTGCGCTTCTCGCCTCTCAGCCCCGCCCCCCCTCTCACAACCCTGGCCGGCCGGCTGACGGCGCGGGGCTCATATTTTCACAGGTCCGTTTGGGCGGTGGCCGATCCCTGCTGCTTTCGCAGCTTCCGGTTCACAGGCGGCAATTGATTCGGCGCCGCGCAAGATCAAAGCCGAGCGGGGCGGCGCGGGGAGGGGCGGGCGACGGCCGGGCGTGTTATCCTAAGCGCGCTATCGTCCCTCGGTAATGGACTCTTACAGCGTAGCGCCGAACACGTGTCAATTAGCATAGCGGACAAAAGCGGATGCAGACCGTCCCTTCTGCTGCCGTTCGCCCGCCCGCCCGCCCGCCCGCCCGCCCGCCCGCCCGCCCGCCCGACCGACCGACCGACCGATCTACCCACCCACCTCGCCAGCTTGCAAAACCGTGAGCGCGTCTTTATTCACAGGCCCCACTGACCCACATGTTCATCCCTCTACTGAACTAGCAGGCGCGTTTCACCTACTTGATTTCAATGCTTATGCACGAACGTCGCTAATCACCATTTCTGATTCACAGCAGTCTTCTGCTGTGTTTTTCCACTCATCATCAAACATAAAACCTTTGTTCGCACCAGGTCACTTACCGCCCTTCTCACTCGCCCAGCCACCCGCCTGCCTCGTTTCATTCAGTTCACTCTCAACATTTCTCCTCTATTGACGCAAGCTGAGACATTTCTGTGGATTGCTTCTTTTTTTCCCCCTCAACATGCGTCCATTCCCTCACCCTCTCTCTTCTTCGTGCGCCCTCATCGATCTATCTGTTGAGCCGACCATTCATCTTCACGTCACACCGCTTGCACAGGGGCTCGCAAGAGCGCGAGGCGCTGCTGCTCCGTGGCTCTTGCCTAGAGCGCGCTGGTAGCTCCTGCTCCACGGCACCCTCCCTTGCGAGTTCTGTTCGCAGAGTGCTCCCGTGTACCCCACGCCAGAACCCGTTTTGTATATTCGGTGGATAATCGGCTCTCTTCTTATTGCGGGGAAGTACGGCTTCCGTTGGTGAGATAGGGTGCACCGGATTATGTACGTTTAGTCCCGTAATGCACTTACTGTACTTTTAGGGATTTAAGGCTTAGTTAGGAGGGAAACAAAGTTCTAAATCCTAGATAAAAGCTTAGATAATATAAATATATTCATATTTACTCACGTAGTTTGTTCTTTTAGTTTTAATTATTACTGATCAATCAAACTGTAATTTTTATTTTATTGTAATTGAGTACAAATAATTTTAACTGTTTCCTAACACTGTTTTCTTCTTTTTGTTGCAGGTAAATTTTGAGTGTTAATTGCGGGCCCTTACAACTGCTGTGCCATGTTATGTTTTAAGGTAATGTATTTTCAGATCTTTTAATGGACTGTGCTATGATGTCTCTTCACCGAAATTTAATGCAAATAATATTTAATAGTGTTCATTATGTAGTTTTAGTATACAATATTACAAACAATTGGGTCATTTCACCGGATACTATTGGTGCCGGAATGGAATTTGGATGCGCGTGAGAGAAAAAGGAAAATCCTAAAAATAATCACTTTTGCTCTCCGATCATAACATCGGGATTTCGTTACTTCCTGCAGATATTTTTCAACTGAATCAAATAATTATTAATATGTTCTTAGACGGACAAAATTATTCACAATCGCCGCGTACATGATATGAAACTGTGGCAAAAACTGGACGCGTATTAAACGTTCCTGACAGGTTATTAAAAGTACTGATTCTTTTAAGAACAATGTGAAATGTACAAAAAAAACAACTAAATGCAAATAGGACGCAATGGTCGTATTATCAACAATTATGAGTTCGGTTTTGGATTGATAAAATAATAAAATGATGCACTATTTGGGGACAGTGACCTTGCAAGGAGGGAGGGAGGGTCCTCATGTTTGGGACAGCGCGTTTGTCAGCTGATTTTATTAAGTCGCGAAGTTACAATAACGCCTGCAAACCATCTCGTTCCTTTATGAGTTCAGCCATTGGTGTACTGATGCTGATTTTTTTTTTGATAGGATGCTTTCTTGAAGAGTAAGGGCCGTATTTATAAACCTCTGCCAGGCCTAGCAGGCTGCCAGTGTTCGGTTTTGCGATTTATAAACAGCCGCCAGCCAATTCCAGTTGTTCCTTGTCCTCACAGCAAGCCCCAAGATGTCAGGCCTCTAAGAGCTGTGCTGGCAGAGCTTCATAAATACGCCCCTAAGTTTCCCAAGTTGTGGCAGGGCGGTGCAACCCTCCGTGTGGCAAATGATTTGACCAGCCCATTTCCGCAGGGGGACGATTAGCAGGGGGCGGGTGGGTAGGCGCGGCTGGGACACCTGACCCCGCGGTGATTAGATCTGCGGCGGTGCGCGGTGAAATTACTTCCTGCGCCGGGCGGTGGGCGGTGGGCGGGGCGAGCCGGTTGCGGCGCCGCGGGGCGCCTCCGCGGGCGGCGGGCCTTCGCGGCCGCTAATGACGGCGCCGCTGCCCCTGGTCTTTGCCGCGCATGCGCAAGCCGTTTCTCGCAGGGCAAAGAAGTGTTAAGCCCGGTATAGACGGTACAGTTTTCGTGCGGATTCTCATACAGTTTCTATACAGAAACTTCAAGATTCCAAACTAGAAGTACGAAAGTCAAAAGTGGCGCATACACGGTCTACACGTTTTCTAAACGAATCTTCACTGGCCGCCGCTAGGGGGTCTAAAGAGAAACAACTGAATAGTTGAATAGAACTCCCAGTACTGTCAGTATTTCTGTGTGTGCGTTCTGGTGCTTCTAAAAGCACCGAAAGGAGCAATAGTTGTTTATGCACCAAGAGCCCTGCAACGGGCGTTGCCTGCAGTACGGTACTGCAGGAGAGGGGGAAAAAGCAATATATTCTTTTAGGAAAGTACCTGCATCATTTTAGTAAAGTATAAGTGTATGCGATGGAAAACGCATCAACTAAAAGTTTTCCTTTAATTAAATATTCGAAAATCGTATGTGTGCTTGTGGGGAGGAGAATAACATTAGTAATTAATAACAGTACTCTTATAAGGTATGCTTATTGGTCAGGGTGGTCTAAAATGTGTCGCCAGGAAATAATTAACTGTTACAAATAATTTGGAATTACTGTTAACATTTCGCCTCAACCTGTCTTTTGTGCTCCGTGTGTAAGTAAAAAGGTTTTAAAATATACTTATGGCGACTCTGTGCTGAATTATTGTAAAAGTTTAAGAGGAAATATAGCAACGTTTCTTTATACGAATCCATTCCATTATTTTTAACATAACAGCAGTGGATAGGACATTGAGTGTTAGGCTATTATCTGCCATTTAAATTTTAAAACATCCTTTTCAGAAATTTGTGGTGTGTAGAATATGTAAAGAGAAAAAACATCTGATTCCCACTGTTTCCAATTCCCTTTAGCCACCTATCGGCTAATGAATGACCTCTCGAAGACATTCCGTAATGTTTTGGTCTCGAGTCGCTGGTAAAATTAGTTCTCGTGTGCCCTCGTAGGCATTCTTTCATGCTCGCGATTGTGCGGGCAGCGAGCAGGCGCGGGGCAGCCGCGTGTAGGAATGCTCGCGAGGCCCCCGCCTCGCCTTGCAGTGTGTGGGCAGCGCGTGTTGGTCGCTGCTGCGTGAGTAAACCGCGGGAATTTATGGTGCGCGCGCGCTGCTTCCTCGGTTATTGCTCTAGCATTTCTACGAGTACGTTTCATTGATTGATTGATTGATTTTTTCGTGTTTCCGGGCACGTCAACTGCTTTGGTCATTAGTCCCGTTAGTGTAGTGCATGTTTTTCCTCGGGAGATGGCGGTGATCTTCCCCCGCTGAATGGCGAGATCCGGCGCCGACCTACCGTCGGCTAGTGGGGTTTCCCCCTAACCAGGACTCTCTCACCAGCGGGGCACCGCCCCAACCAGGACAAGCTCTAAGCACCCGACCGGTCTCCTGGAATATGTGATAGTGTAGTGCGTGTTAGTGTAAGTGTGTGTGTAAGGGGAGAGGATAGGACAAGGAAGAGGAAGGACAGATCGCGTCCGTGGCCCGTTTGGTAAGGTAACTCCGGCATTCATCTGGTGTTGATCGGAGAAACCACGGAAAACTACTGATCAGAGCAGCCGGCCGCTAGAATTCTCCAGACAGCTACTGGATTCGATCTAGCTGAAAAGCTAGTGTCGAAAATCCTGCCGCCGTGGGGAGTGTAACCTAGGACCTTCCGGTCAGAGGCGCTGCAGTGACATCAGTTGATGCACTGAGCTACCGCTCCCGGTCTACGAGTAGGCTTTGCGTATCTCTTGCGGTGGGCTGAATGAATATTGCATGACGAAGACTTACTAAAATGAGTTTGCATTTTCTTTTTTGTTCCATTATCTTTTTTCTGTTGTTTTTTTCTTTCCGATAGCTTTTTTTGTACATTTCTTCCTTTTCGTTTCATCACTTTCGTTTCTTTAACTCCTTCTCACTTTTTGGCACTCCTTTGCACCTCCTTCGCGATGCGATCAGCTCCAAGAGCAACTAGAATTTGCACGTTAGATAAGAATGTTCTTTTCTCTGTGTTACGAAGCCCAACTTACGGTCGAGCACTAGTTGGTCTTCGCGTAGGTACATTACAGTTCGCAACTTGCTTGAATAACTGTTTAATTACACCCGGCAAAAGTCACATCGACCTTTTTCATAGGTCGTTAGCAGAGGAGATAAAAACGGTTAAAAGAAATGAAAAGACAGAGGACTGGAAATCGTAATAGCGGCGCCAACTTCTTGACCCTCCGCCGGCACAAAGGAAGCCCGGCACTAGACGTGGGCCCCGCTCGGCGCATGCGTGGAAAACGAATGGTTTCCTGGACTTTGTTGGCCCCCGCCGCTGTCGGCGAAAGCTCAGCCGCCACCGTAACGCTGGAAGTCGATGGCCGCGCCGTGTAAGGCAAGCCGCTCGCCGCCGCCGCCGTTTGAAAATTTCCACCGCTTCCCTCCCACTTCTTTTTGTTGGACAGCCCGCAGGTAGTGGGCAGCACGTTTGCGACCTGTAGTAATAAAAGAATGGGATTGAAGCTCATAGCTAGCTTATCGCGTTTGGGTAGTACTAACCGATAGAGCTGATTGTCTCCTACTGGATGATTTTTCGTGAAAACGTCATTGTGTTATTGCAATTCCTGCGTTTTACTTTGAATATTGCTTATGTTGTACTGGGCAAAGGTCCTCTCTAAATAATGAAGGTCATAAGTAGTAAATTATTATAGTAGAGATAAAGTTATAGTTACGAAATATTTTATCGATCCTTGGAAAACGGTTCATATATTCGAAATATAATAGAAGGGATAATTTGTTTGATGGAAGTAGACAAATTGTGCATACAATCTCCCAGAATACACAATTTTCACGCCTTGGGGGCTCGGGAACGGATGAGGGTGAATTTGAGTCCGCGTCGCACACTCGTGATCGGGTGGGGAGAAAATGTCGTAGAAAGGTCAGGCGCAACATGCGAATCCAATGATAGTTCCAGAAAAAGGTACAATTCTATTTAGGACTTTGAAGTTTCTTAATGTGGCGACTTGAAGAAATTTAATGTGGGTATATCGCTCTCCAGGGCTAGCTCACCTGAAAGCGGTTTCAATTTTGAGCCACCCCACTACTGAAGTAGGAGGCCTTGCCCAAATTGGGCTTTAATGTATTATTGTATTGTAACATGGATATGTAAAGAATAGGTGAACGGGAATGTAAAAATCAAGTATCGAGAATTGTGTTTCCATAGTACATAGTAATGGTATTCTACTGTGGAATTAGATAAAGTATTATATTAGTAATTCTGATCGCCAAAATAATTAAAACTCGTTTCGATTAATAACTCATAGGTGTTCTACACGTATTGAATTGCGTTCATATTGAGATAATACTTTTGTAATTCTCTTTTTAAAATGAAATCGTTCTGGAGGGGAATCAAAGATACCTTGATTAAGTATTGTGATTGGAGTTGTTGGTAGGGAATATTGATCGTATGTATCTCGCTAATAATCGTGATACCATTAGCTATTAGGTGTACCAACTTTCACAATCTCTTCAAATATGCTGCATCTGAATTGCAAACAATTTCATCAACCGCATCAGTTGTTGTGTGTTTCAGTGTTTACAACAGATTTAGTGAACTCTTTTATATAAGTATTTTCAATCTGTCTTCTAGCAGCGTTCAATCTCTGAATAATTTTTTCTTTATTAATACATGCTTCTTTATCTTTATAGTATATGTCACATCGCTTATACCTACTCGACATTTTATTACAAAACGTTGGATGTTCTACGGGGCTATTTGAATTGAACAGTGTACTAAGTTCTTCAAAATACCTCGACCCGGACGCAAATTATTATTTAGAAAAACAAATTATTATTTTCTGGGCTTTTTACGTAACAGTGAGTCCGTCTGTAGAAGCATTCGTGCCTGAAGAAGTGGCAAAATATAGAAGAAATGAAAACCGAGGTGAAAACATTTTATATCTCATTTCTCCGTAATGATGGCAGGGGATGCGGCGTAGTTTATGTTCTTACTCCGGTTGGAAAAAAAGGGAAAATAAAAGCAAGAGTTTTACGTCAGAGAAGAGAACTTTCTTAATAGGATCTCTTTGCTTTAAAGCCACCCGAAGAAGAAACTAAAGGTGCTGCCTTCAAAGATATCTTGGCATCTTTAGACTTACTGCACCATGGCCCTCGGTCCCCAGTTGACCCTGCTCCTCCCAAATTAATTTTAAGCGAATGTGGAGGAGGGACGTGAATTATTTTCCTGATAATCTGAAGTTGTAATTGAATATTTTTCTGAATTTATTGCGTAAATTAATAATCTTTAGGCCTTTCCGAAGGTTGAGGATGAGCTAAAATAGGAATTGGAATGGAGACAAAATAGAAATAGTCTTTCGCTGGCTGGATAAACTCATTAACATTCCCCTCCCAACTAGACACCCGGAATGTGTTGTAGTGTAATGCATGTTAGTGTAAGTGTGTGTGTAAGGGGAGAGGATAGGACAAGGAAGAGGAAGGACAGATCGCGCGCGGTCCATGGCCCGTTTGGTAGGGTACTGCTCCGGCATTCGCCTGGTGTTGATCGGAGAAACCCCGAAAAACTACCGATCAGAGCAGCCGGCCGCTTGAATTCCCCTCCAGACAGCGACTGGATTCGACCTAGCTGAAAAGCAAGTGTCGAAAATCCTGCCGCCGTCAGGACTCGAACCTAGGACCTCCCGGTCAGAGGAGCTGCAGTGACATCAGTTGATGCACTGAGCTACCGCTTCCGGTTTCATGCGATGTGTGTGTGTGTGTAATTACACTTCGTAATAATACAGATTCGAACTCGCAGAGTGCAAGTTCTAATTAGAGGTAAAGTTATGTTCCCAACACGTTTCAAAGAATGTGTACTATTCTTGTTCGTACATAATCTCATACTTGGCTAAACGCTCATTGTCCATCCAACAACTGATGCTTTCATGTTTGAATTGCGTGTGGAATGAAGTAAGCTTTTGCATTTCGACACATACAATAAACCCGAAATCAAATGACCGCTTGTGCAACGTGTGTTTGATGCGGATTATGCGGGGAATCTATGACATTGTTTGGCCCATTACATAATTCACAGTGGCATCTGGAAGGATGTTCAAACTAACAGACAATTGAATAATAGACATTCCCTCTCTCATCAGTAACTTAATACTACTGAAAAGAAGATAATATGTTTTAATTAATGGAAACATTAATTCACCTTATTCGTTTCGTAATGTATTTTTTAATTATTTCCATGTAAAATATTCGATAATATGAAAGCAATGTTGATTCCTACAGAATGTTCACGAAAAGTTCTAGCAACAAAGACTATCAAATTGTACACATTCACCGCGGATAATGTTTTTTCGTCTTCTATTACATTTCGAACAGTAAATATCATCATTTAAAAATGATGAGGTCGTTTAGTAATTTTATTTCTTGAAATAGATGAGTGGGCATTTCTTTGATGAAAAATCCCAAAGGAACCCTTCCTTAAGCTTTAACATCGAACAGATGAATAACGTCCTTGTATCGCCCTCATTGAAAAATGCTAGCTCTCCCTTCACCTTAGCCCTTTCCGCTCCTGCCCTGTTCTGCCCTCTTCGATCTTCCCACCCCCGCCCGCCCGTCGGTCCCCCTTTTCTTCCGTCTTCCCCCTCCCCCTTTCTTTTCATATTCTCACTCCCTCTCAACTTCCATCACCCCCTCACCTTTCCTCTCATCTTACCACCAGCTCATCTCACCTCCCCATTTCTCCTTCACTCCCTTCCTCCCTCCCCCCCCCTCCCTTCCCCCCCTCCTCTCACCCTCCCCGCTGCCTCCCTCCCCATGCTCACCCCCCGCTGCTCTAACCACCTCGCTGCTCACACCTCCCCGCTGCTCTCACCTCCCCATTGCGCTCACCTCCCGCTGCCCACCTCCCGTTGCTGTCATCTCCCCGCTGCTCGCACCTCCCTGTTGCGCTGACCTCCCCGCTGCGCTCAGCTCCCTGTTGCTCTCACCTCCCTGTTGATCTCACCTCCCGCTGCTCTCACTTCTCCGCTGATCTCTCCTCCCGTTGCTCTCACCTCCCCGCCCCCGCTGCGCTTGGCTGCTCCGGAGCGGCGCGCGCCATCGCCGGTGCCCGGATCGCTGCGCGCAAAAATGACGCAAATTGGGCAATTTAGCGGCGGCCACAGCGGCGGCGCGGAGTGTATTGTGCGCGCGCTCCATAAACTTGGTTGTATGCGCCGGAATCTCGTTATCCGCGTCGAGCGGAGGCTCCGGTCAACTTCAAAGTGAATTTTGTGAGGCCTCCCGCGCCCGCCCGCCCGCCCGCCCGCCCGCCCGCTTCTCTATGTATTCAAATGTAATAACTCAATGAAACATTCATAGCTATTTGAATCAATCGTCCGCTTCGTTTTTTTTGTGTGTGTGATGTCGAAATTGCTGCTTTTTTTTCCTCGCTTCGGTTCGGTGATCCCTCTCGGCTGGCCCGTGCGTGCTGGTCGCCGCCGGGCTTAAATTGGATCAGATGATGTGTCGGAGCGCTGCACAAAATGCCTCATGTGCTGGAAGTGGGCGATTGTCCGATTGGAGGTGAAGTGACTGTGTGCGCGTTTCCAGTCGCCCTGATTCCTAAAACCGTGCCTTGCTGTGACAGCTTGTTTGAGATATCTGGAGAGAAGAGCCATCGTGAGAACAATGATGCGTCGACCGATTGAAGGTGATGTAACAAGGTTTAACTGATCACGTTATGTTTGGTCTTGAGAGATGTCGATGTATTCTCTCCTCCGAGTGTTGTGAATACCGGAATTTCCTGCCCTTCCAATAATTATTTCATTAAACTGTCATTTCAATAACGTCGCAACACTTAGTAGCATGTAATTGACAAAATGTTACTTGACTTTAACTCTGGAATGTCAAAACTGATTGCATGACCTAACAAATGCATATAGCTCAGGAAGGATTTTATGTTGTGAAATAGTAATCGGTTTTCTGTAAGGAAGTAAATATTGGAAATGCAGGGGTGTGCTGTGTACGTATCGATTAGTAGTATGTAAGAGTATTTACATACATATTTTATATTTATGTTCAAATAAGATATTTCTTGTTTGTAATATATTCACATATGCGATAAATATCGCTGGGCTTGCTTCATTCCTGTTCCAGTCATCGGCAATACTTGTGTTGCTTCTCATCGGGAAACGTTTGAACGTGATGGAAAATATGCAACTATTCCAACGCTTTAGTTAAACTTCGTTGTTTCCCAAATGTCTCAGGTGTTATCTAACTAATAGCAGCAAGGTAATGTGATCATTTATTATATTTGCAGTAGGCACGCTTTGTCAATTCGTTTGCTCGTGTTCTCGATACGCTCGTGGACTCCTAGCTACTTCTGGCAGTGATGAGTAGTTGAAATGATTGAAGGCGTTGTCATTGTCAACAATAGTATTTATTTCACAAATAGCAGCTTTCGATATTGTTGACAATGACAACGCCTTCAATCATTTCAATTATGTAAATGTCAACTACAACTCACCACTGAATCAATATAGTGATGAGTAGGTTTAGCTTGGAATATCGTTTTCAAGTATTTTGCTGAATCCATTTGTACAAATTATCATTGCAATCCATTACATTTAAGAGTTTAGAACATACTATAGCTCTTTGTATTATCTGAATATTCTTGTCAACAATGTAATTTGCAAAGCAAATATTCATGAAATTGAACAATGAAAATTTATAATTTATGCTTCAATATTATAGTTCTTGTTGAAGATTGATAGTGATTGTTTCAGTCTGCTTTAATCGTTTTAAGTTATTGTTTTAAACAACCTTATGTCTTGCTCAGACCTCCCGTCAAGACACTCGAATTGTAATCTTCGTAACAGAATTATTGTGTTTTGAAGAACTTGTCTTTATTACTGAATTGCTTTTGTATCCAGAAAATAGTTTTAGGTTGTTCTCGAAATGCGTTTATTCTTTCATACTACCGTTCATAATTTTGTGATTGTACCTGTGTGACAGTTTCAGAAAGTAAATATAATTCTGAAAAAATACACACGAAAACCCCAGAAGAAGAAGAGGAAACCGTAAGCATTTTGCGAGATTGCGTCTGCCCGCTGTAAGTCGTGGACCAGTCGAGTGTGGTCACCGTTGAAAAAGTCAACATTTCGGAGGGCCCGGGTAAAAAATCGCAGTTGGTTAGTGCTCAGAAGCAAAATAAAAAGCCGAAGTAGATGGTGGAAAAAAAGGAGGAAAGAAACCGGGAAAAAATCCGAAGGAAAGTTTCGCAGTCATAAAGCCAAGTTTCGTCCTGACGCCACGGAAGCAGGACATTTAGCGAAGGGGGAGGATGGTGAGTTGGAAAGGAGGGTGGAGGGAGCAGGAAGGGGAGAGGGGGAAAATGCGGATGCGACAGGGGAGGCGGAGGGGGTGTGGCGATGTGTCTGTTCCACAAATCATGACGTAAATATTTTTCTTGTTTTTTATCGCTATTTTTCTCTCGTTCCGGAAGACTTCGCGCTTCTGACAACGGGGTCGTTCCTGGGAAATGATCCGAGACGATTTCTGTGAAGGCGGAGGCGGTCCCTGCGCTTCCTTTGGTTTGTGAATGTGTTTCCTGGGCGACCGCATACCGCGGGCTGTCTTTATACTCATTCAATTTTCTTTTGGAAGCTAGCGTTTGAATCAGAGGGAATTCCATGTAGAATTTGTAAACTCAGTTTGGATCGAAGAACATTCTATGAATCTGCATTGTTTCAGTATTATGCACTACTGTTTGTATATCGCGTTCACATACGTCGTGCCGGTGCCGGAATTTGAAATTCTCAGTAGTAATTAAGCTTAGTAATTAGTTAGTATGTCTCTCGAAATATCTGCTTTGTAACGTGACTGCTGAAAATGTTTAACATGATTAACCCATAAAGGTTCTTGCTCATATTAGAAACAGGTAGCGGTAGCTCAGTGCATCAACTGATGTCACTGTAGCGCCTCTGACCGGGAGGTCCTAGGTTCGAGTCCTGATCCTGATGGTGGCAGGATTTTCGACAGTAGCTTTTCAGCTAGGTCGAATTCAGTTACTGCCTGGACGAGAATTCTAGCGGTCGGCTGCTCTGATCGGTAGTTTTCCGTGGTTTCTGCGATCAACACCAGGCGAATGCCGGAGCAGTACCTTAACAAAACCGGCCACGGACCGCGCGCGCTCTGTCCTTCCTCTTCCTTGTCCTATCCTCTCCCCTTACACACACACACACACACACACACACACACACACACACACACACACTAACATACATCACACTACCACATATTCTGGGAGACCGGTTGGGAGCTTAGGGCTTGTCCCGACTGGGGCGGTGCCCCGCTGGTGGGAGAGTCATGGTTAGGGGGAAACCACACTAGTCGACGGTAGGTCGGCGCCGAATCTCGCTAACCAACGGTGGAAGATCACCATCTCCCGAGGAAATAACATACGGGACTAATGACCTAATCTGTCGACGCGCCCGGAATCACTAACTTGTCCACCCTCCACATCCGTCCCTCCACCTCCCACGGCACGTACCTCTCACACCAGTGCTGTGTCCACCCCAGCCCCTCTGCGTTCCCACCCGCAACCCACCTCCCGGTCGCAGCCGCCGGCCCCAGCGCTGCCAGGTGTTTTACGCGCCTCGCCAGGCGGATGGTCTTATCTGGGCCTCTTAGACGGCGCTCCTTTATTTCTGGAGACATAAAACCGACGCTGTATGGCCGCCGCCGCCGAGCCACTGAAGGAGTCGTTGGAGAGTGACCAGAGCGGGCGCCTGTGGTGATCGTTTCCGAGCCTCGCGGTGTGTGGAATTGTGGGTTCGACGGGGAGAATAGCGCGGAGATAATGGAAAACGTGTTGTCGAACTTCTAAAGCCGATTGATTCTCCACATTTCTTAGATGAAAGTTTTGTATTTGACCTCTGGGCGGAAGTGGTGGATGGATGGATAGGTCCCTTCCTCCCCAACCGACCTGTAGGTTAGCGCCGAATCTCACCATCCAGCTGGGCAAGAATCACTGCCACGTCTTGGGATAAAACATTCACTACGGAAACAATCAATCCATCATAAAACTCTTCATCTTCTGCCTTTCTACGCAGTTTGGAATCTGTTTTCCCCTCCAAGATGAGAGAAAAGAAAAAATAGGCTGCGCAAATTGCGGGTGAACTAGTTGAAGATCTCGCTGTTCATTCAGAGGCATGTATACGTAAGCGTAGAAAAAACCCACGAGCTGTTGTGAAGAAGTGCCGAGTGAGTGTGTGCTTGAGGAGCGTTTCGTAGATCTAAATTTGCACTTGAATAGAATATCGGTTTAACAGTTCAATCATCTTTTCTCACATTATGTTTCACTCAAATAAAATTTGATGAAAAGAGATAAAACGAATATTTACAAATTGTGATCCACTTTTATGGACAGATCCCCAGTTCTGGATTGCTTTGGAAAGCCCTGGATGGAATTGCTGCAAGGGAAGTCGCTTGCCTTCCCCGTAGACATGAATCCTTCTGTGAGGCAGCTTCATAACGTGGAAATTCTCAGACGCGCGTCACCTTCAAACGGACAACTTGTACGGCCTTCGCGTCCACCACCCCCCCTCCTCCTCCTCCTCCTCCTCCGTCTGTTTGTCTTAGGCAAACAGCGTCTCGTCTTCACATACGGCTTACCATAATACAGGCCTTCGGCTGGATCGAGTCTCCTTTCCCTGCGCTACAGCCGTTGGCTTGTATCGCGTCTCACTACTGTTTCCTCTTTCGGCTTATCCATGCCCTATGCGTATTGCGTTCTGCTTGTCTACTCTCATCTTTTTCCTACTACTAGGCTCACTTTCATCTTCTTTTTCTTCTTCTTTCGTTTTGTAAAGCCCGGTATACACGGTACAGTTTTCGTGCGGATTCTCATAGAGTTTCTATACAGAAACTTCAAGATCCCAAACTAGACGTACAAAGCCAAAAGCATACACTGTCTACCCGTTTTCTGCACGAATCGCCACAGGCCGCCGCTAGGGGTCTAAAGATAAACAACTGAATTACGCCGTCCGAGTACTCTCAGTGGTGGTATTTCTGTGTGTACGTTCTGGTTATGATCTTTAATTGGTATTAATTAACCATGAGGAGCGTAGAGAATAAAAATAAGACGTCAAGAAATGGGAAAAAGGACGTATATCACAATACATCACTTCACAGAATCACACTTTGACACACCTAACCACAAAATCGCAACGGCCGATCACCGTTAGTGAATCATTCTGCCGCTAGAGGCGCTTGAGTCAAACTGTAGGCTTCCTGTATGAAAAATTATGAACATGTTCATATAGAAAACGTGCAGTCTGGACTGCACGTCCTATCTGCACGAAGACTGTACCGTGTATACCGGACTTATCGTACGACTAGTTTTGTATTATTTCAAAAATCATTACTTACGTTTTCCTCCACCAACTCTTTATGGGCTTCTGATCTATGAGGAAGTTTTCTTTTCTTTCCTCTACCACCTGATCGTGCTCCTTCTCGCGTTATGTGCCCCTTTTCTGTTTTAATTTAATTAATTTAATTCAAAATTTATTGCTTATTTATTTTTGAAAATAGATTTTACTACATGGGAGTTTTTGTTTTTTTCTCCCTTTCAAAATTCAAAATTTAAGTAGTATATGACTTAGTGTAGGGATCACAGAATTTTGAAAATGTGCACACAATTCACTTTTCCCCATAGCACGTCATACGCAGTTTTTAACTGTTTTTTTGACGTAAAATAAATAAAATAAATAAAATAAAAATAAAATAAGCGTTCTCTCCGCCTCCGTTGCCACCGCCGCCGCGTCTCTCCCCGCCTCCGTCCGGCCGCCAGCGCTCAAGACCGTACGAGAGCAGCCTTTCGGGCCGGCGGGTGTGCCGTTGGGATTTCCTGTCGGAAGAGCATTCCGCGCCCACGGCCTCCGCCATCTTGTGTATCCCACGCGCCTTTGGCGGAGCGCGCGGCCATTTGATGTTTTCATCCCTTTCCGGGGGCGGCAGGGGCGGGTGCGTGCCGACGTGCTTTCGTAACAGACGACGTGCGCGCCCGGACCCGAGACCGAGGAGCTGAAAGGTCCTGATTAATGATATCATTTTAATAGATATTTAGCATGACAATTAATTTCTCATTGTCCGAAATAATAAAAGAGCTCGTTTGTTTGGAAGGATCGCGCCGGTCGCCGCGCTAAATCAGGTGTATCTGTGGCGAGGGGCGTGGGCGGACAGTGAGGCCGCCGGCTTGCTGTTTGGCGCGGCGAGGAACTTTTAACCACTCGCCGAACGGGTGAAATGTCATTGCATGTTTTTAAATCATATATTTCAGTGACTTGTGTAGTAAGATTTAAAGTATTCCGTACCATCCTTTATGCAAAAAACGGCAACATCGAGGGCTTAATCAGCGTGACTGTGTGCGAATGTTATTCTCAGAAGCGCGTTCGCTGCAAGTGGGCAGTAGTTGTAATAAAAATACCTGATCGTATTCTTATGCGATCACAAAAACGTTGACGTTTCCGCCTGAAGGATGGTGGTATGGTCAGACAGCCTGTGCGGAGAGACTTTTTGAACGGCCTGTATAATGGAAGATATGATTTTGCTGTAGTCACAGAAAGAAACAATCGTGATAGAAAAATGCCTTTTTTTTTATTATTTCCGTAATAACATGTGACACTGGACGTGGAGTACATTCCAGGAGCAAAGTCATGGGATTATATAAAAATGTGTACTTTCAATATTTATTGATAAATTAAATGTTTCTGAGTTTTATTTTTCATTCTTTCAAAAGTGTCGTTTGCAAAGTATTGTCGACGATTTTGAGTTGTTCGTTCTATATTTCATTCTTGCATACTTCTCAGAAAGATACTTCACCAAAGATAGATCCGCTTTCTGATATTTTCTTTTTTAATTTGTGGAAATGCATTATATCACTTTTTCTTTCGGAACAACGCCGTATTTATTTACTGCTTTTTTTTATTCGTTTTAGGATCATGTACTAGATTTTTTTATTGTTTATTTAAATATGCCTTGGAAAAAAAGGGATAGGTGCATGAATATTGAACAAATATCTTTCTGTGACCCCTAGATAATATATAAAACATTATTCGCATAATATGAAAACTACGTCCCTCAGTCAAAGACCACTCTTCGTATTTATCAGATGCAATGTTTTCGTCAGAAATGGCAGTCATAAACTTCGCCGAATCGAAGCCTCGCACTTCGCCTCATTTATTATGTAAACTCTCCGCTGAAATAGGATGCGAGGTGCGGCGAATAGCGCTGCCCAATCAGCACCTGCGCGGTCTGGAACTTGCTCCGGAGGGCAAGCGGCCAGCGAATCGGCGGACAAGTTTCGACAATTTGTTCTCGGATTTTTCATTAATATTAATGTCGCACTCAATACAAGTAGGTAGCCGCGTATTTAGGCAGTAATGGAGCGGCCTGTCCTGTCAAGATACCGGCTACTAATTTCTTGTCTTAATAGCAGTAGAAACATCAACACCCTCTGAGAATGCCAGGTAGGAAGACGATCTGACGTTTTAATTGAAAATAATGTTACGCAAAAATTTCATATCGGTTCACCAGATGATGCGAACGGCGTCCTGCCGTGGGCCCTCGCGTCCGTTCTCATTTGATTGGAACAACCGCCGCCCATCAGCGTGGGTGTGGCGGCCGTGAGCCGATCTCGCATTTCGCGCCTCGTTTGTTGGAGGACACACGCGCCGCGTCACGTGCGGATACGGTGAAGGGCGAAATTTATTGGCGATTCGGCAGATCGCTCGATAGGCGACAGGTTTGTCGGCCTCTCCGCGCAGTTGGCGCGAACCGGCGAGGAGGTCTGCGTTGGCCGCCGACACCTGTCTTCCGAGAAGGTTGAAACAGTTCTCTTAACTCACGATGAACTGCTACGCAACATAATGCGAAAAGTCGGAATAATAAAATTGTATACGTGTGATATTATTTAGTTTGCACGTTTTCAGCTGTGAAGGTTCTGCGGTGTACAAGAGGGTGGGTGAGAAAATTAATCGTCGTTTGTTATCAAATAATATTTCTTAGAGTCGTTTGGAACATGTTTCTAATAAATCTGTGTCAACTGCTTGGTATACAAATCTTTTAACGACCAGACAGGAGCAGTTCACTATTACCTTGAATGTCTGCGAGCTGAACTTTGCGATGGGTGCGAGAGTCGGGGAAGTGTAATCTGCCGGAGTGCGATCCTAAGAAATTATACATTCTTCTAACAAACTGAGCAAGCCTGAAACTAAATAGACAATTCGTCGATAAATGAAGACTATGTTAGTTTTTTGAATTATCCAATCAGATAATGAAAATTGTAATGGTCTTGATCATTTTGTTGATTTTATTGTGAATTAATCTCAATTAGAAATTAATAAACGCATCCACTGTTAAATTACCCACCTATACACACACATGTGTGAATATTAATTGTTACGAAAAATTAACTTACTTCAATCACTTAAATGTAACTTCATTACCTGTGCACATCTTCGAGAATTCAGTGGGAAATATCGTTATTGAAATTATTGTTCTCTATGTTATGGCGGCAGGAAGTAGTATTCCTTGACGAAGGACATAATGAGGGACAAGAGCCCAAATTTATTGCTGATTTACCCTTGAAAATAGACTTTATTACATCGGAACGAATACATTTGTTTACAATCCTTGCAAAAACTCATTTTTTTCTGTATTCAAAATTCAAGTAGCATATGGCTTAGGGTAGGGATCACAAAAATATGAAAACGTGCACATAATTCACTTCTTCCCGTAGCACGTCACACACACTGTTTAACTATTTTTGATGTAAAATAAATAAATAAAAAGTGACATTTCAAAAAAATCAATGATTTGCGGCGATGTTTCATTTACATTGATATTTTAATTTTGAACATCCATGTTTATGTACAGCGATGTTTATGTATATGGATGTTTACGTACATCGACGTTTAAGTACGTCGATGTTTACGTACATCGACGTTTAAGTACGTCGATGTTTACGTACATCGATGTTTACGTACATAGATGTTTACTTACATAGATGTTTACGTACGTCGATGTTTACATACGTCGATGTTTACGTACATCGATGTTTACGTGCGTCGATGTTTACGTACATCCGTCTACGTACATCCATGTTTACGTACATCCATGTTTACGTACATCCATGTTTACGTACATCCGTCTACGTACATCCATGTTTACGTACATCGATGTTTAGTTGTCGATGTCTCATCCCTATGGAGGGACGTGAGCGCCGCGCCCTCTGCAGGTGCCGTTCGCACGCATGCCCGTCGCACCCGCACGGCGTCAGCATTCCCATCAGCTCCGGCAGCGAGATTCATTCAACGCAGGCTGCGTTGGCGTTGCGTTGCGCACGTGCTCCTTCTGGCGATGCGTCTCCGCGAACGCACGCGGAAGGCGGTTGGTGGCGGCGTGAGTCATGTTGCCCGCCCTTTCCGTGCTGTTGCGGGCTCCTTTCGCGTGTTGTCGTTTATCAATGTGACACTTGGAAACCCATTGTCATTCTGCGCAAGTTGTCCAGTCGTTTTGCCAGGATTGCATGAAATATTAATTTCTCTTGTGCAATTCTGTGCATCAGTTATTCGAAATAGTAGTCAGTCCAACAGTTGAGGCAATATCGCCTGCCGTCTGTTTTTTTTTTTTTTTTTTTTTTTTTTTTTTTTTTTTTTTTTTTTTTTTTGTTATAGGAAATATGCTTTTTGTAGTTACAGGAAACATTGGTACTTGATATGCAAAATCAGGTGAGATTTTCGGTCATAAGGTGAAGGCTGTAAAACATATGATTATCTACGAGAATGATATAATTAAATAAAAAGGATAGTATAATATAATTGCCATATCAGAGTTCACGTAATTGAAGGAGAAAAAGACTGGTTGCATGTTCACCAACGGAGGAATCAGCCTGCATCTTTTTTCAACCGGGTCGCTGGAGAGACCGCGCTAACATTCCTGTCAGTGCTGGTCACGCAGGTAGAAGTCTCAAGGGAAATTTGTTTTGCGTTTTCTGTAGCAATGAGTTAAATTGGAAAGTTAGACGGAACGGAAAACGGACAATTACAATGGTACTGAAAATGGAAAACTTGAGAAGAAACTTTTTGGTAGAAAATAGAGTGAATGTGTAATGCTGCTAACGCATTACTGCGAGTTGTGGCGGCGATGGTTTAACGGTTAGCGTATGCCGCGGAGTTTGAAGGGCGAAAAAAATCCTTCGGAGGGGAAGTAAAGCCGACTTTCCCATGTTAGTAGATTTACTGCTTGTAAAAGAACCTCAAGTCTAAATGAAGCCTCTGAGCTAAATTCAAATTGCCTGTTTCGTCGCCCCAGTAATACCTTCTTTCTCCCCAAGTAGGTGAAAGGAGCGTAACGAAATTTGCGTGGTCAGACGGATGAGCATGGCCTGAGTCTCGCCACGTAAAATAAGGCATCAGTTCAATTTAATTCAATTCAGCATCGTGCTGTTTTGCCTAGCGTGTCTGTGTGTGATAGAAGCGTTGCGCGTACAACAGTTTTCGCGGGGCCGTTCCCTCCAATTGTTGGGTCGCTTGGCGAGAGTCGTGCCGCACCGGCCATCGTCTGTGTGTATGTAAGAGGTGAGGATAGTACAAGGAAGAGGAACGAAATGCGCGCATTCCGTGACCCGTTTGTTCGGGCACTGCTCCCGCATTCGCTTGGTGTTAATCGCAAAAACCCACGGAAAATTCACAGAGCAGCTGGCCGATAGAATTCTCCTCATAGCGGCAGAATTCGACCTGGCTATCTGTTGACATTGCTGCCACCATTGGGACTCGAATGCTAGGAGCTCTCGGCCAGAGGCAGTGCAATGCCAATTGATGCCCCGAGCCAATGCCAGGAATGGGGAATGAGTAAGCATGAAGAGAAAATGATCTCTTAGGAGTTGATGTGCAAAGAAGATTGTGATATGGAAGACGTCTGAAAAAATGTTGGTGGTGAAGGAGTTGGAGGAAACAAGAGGGAACTGTACAATGAACTACAGAAGTGCGAGGAAGGTTAGAGGAAACCAGGAGGAATAAAAGGAGAAAGGAGGTGTTGGAAAGTGATTGGTAAACTAGCGGTTGGAGGGGTAAAATAAGGATAGAGGTAATTCTCCCTGCTAGTGGCAACGGATGAAAATAGATAAGAGATAACAATTTCTGAGAAATGTGCGAACGGTGCATGACATAACCAGGAGCTAAAAGAGACTAGTGTGGCTCTGTCGGTCCGAAGGGTTGTTGATGTGTGCGCGTGCGTGCGTGAGTGAGTGCGCGTGCGTGCGTGCGTGTATGTCGGCAGAGCGTTCAAGGGCGTCGGCAGGCGAGCCGGCACGATTTTAATTAGTGCAACGGTTTGGGTCTAGTCGTGCGAGTGTGTTTCAGATGCTTGTTGCTGAGTATTAATGGGCATCAGGTGAGCTTAACGCAGCCTGCGTGTCTGGGGGCCTGCGTGCAGTACCGTGCAGCTTCGTGGCTCTGAGTGTGAGAGCATTCGAGATTGATACGCTGTGTTTGGGCTATTTTCTTTCTTTCCTATGCGGAAAAGACTAGAGATCGATGACCGCTATTATTGGATGGAATTGCTCAGTTATTTCTCTGCCCCGATCGCTAGTTTGCCTATTGATTAAACAGTGTACACTATTATTAAGGAGACCATAAAAATCATTTATTTTAGAGCCATAATTTTGTCAGAAAGAAATAGTGTGTTATGATCTTTATTACGAACAGACCGAATATTCACTGGTGGGTGAGTTTGGACAACTGTTGTACAACTCACGTCGGTGAAATCGAGACTCGTGACATCAGTGAAATCCTAAAGTGCAGGCAGCTTTCGTTAATGTCATTTTAAAGCTTCTGGTTCTTTGTGTGTACTGGTATATCAATGTATTGGCCACAAAATTTGATCGTTCGAATGGAATGTACGTTTGTGAGTCCCTGCAAGTTGAGGCACTAGTAAATCGCCAGTATGTTTACTAGTTTATGCGATAGGTTTTTGTTCATATGTCTTCGATATCACTCTTTATACTTCCTCGTTGCCCGTGACAAATCGTAAGGTATTGCAGCTACAGTATACAATCCGTCGTTATTTGAGATTCTTCTTCTTCAGATGTTCTGTTTAAGGGAACAACCGGTCGTTCTTTCTAAACCCCACCGTCGCTTTTTTTTTCTTCCTTCGATTCCTTTAACCCTGACGCAGACCAGCGCCGCTTTTGGGAGCTCTGAACGACAGGGCTGTTTATTTTGACATTCCGTGGCGTATACCCCGCGCCCGAACAGATAATAAAAGAATAACGGATATGGGTCTCGCCATATCCGTCGACGGGGCTGGAACGTAGGAGCTGGGGCTGGGACGCGGCGTTCGGTTTGTTGACCCGAAAACACACGGAGGGAAGCAAAAATATATAGCGTGGAAACAGTTGGCGGCGCCGCGCGGAACTAAAGAGAAGGGCGGCCTCGGAATGTGCCTGCGCCTTTTCGTGGAATTCCACCGCGATTTCGCTCTCGCGCGGAGGCGGTGTCTGCGGTGAAGGAGGCATGGCGCGGTGTGGCATGGCTTCGATGGATTGATATATTGATTTTATCGTGTTTCCAGGCGCGTCAACCGCTTTGGTCATTAGTCCCGTAAGTGTAGTGCATGCTTTTTTCCTCGGAAGATGGCGGTGATCTTCCCCCGCTGGATGGTGAGATCCGGCGTTGACCTACCGTCGGCTAGTGGGATTTCCCCCTCACCAGGACTCCCCCACCAGCGGGGCACAGCCCAGCCGGGACAAGCTCTAAGCTACCGACCGGTCTCCCGGAATATGTCGTAGTGTATGGCATGTTAGTATAAGTATGTGTGGATAGGACAAGGAAGACGAAGGAAAGATCGCGCGCGGTCCGTAGTCCGTTTGGTAGGGTACTGGCCGACATTCGCCTGGTGTTGATCGGAGAAACCACGGAAAACTACCGATCAGAGCAGCCACTAGAATTCTCCTCCAGACAGCGACTGAATTCGACCTAGCTGACGAGCTAGTGTCGAAAATTCTGCCACCGTCAGTTCGCGGCCGTTTGTCACTGTTATTGCTCTGGCGAGATCGAGAAAAAAAAAACACCCACGGGAAACTACCAGCCAGAGCTGCCGGCCGCTTGAAATCTTCAGGCTGGATTCTATGTAGCTAATCCGCCACCATCGGGACTCGAACCCTGGGTCCTCCTGGGCAGAGTTGCTGCAGCGACAGCGCCAATGTTGGCTCTGAGCGAACTCAGCTGACGGAATAATAGCCGTAAGGATGTTACACGGTTAATGAAGACGGAATTAATTTTGATTAGCTTGTTGCGGCGGTAAATTTTAGTTGAGCGACAACAGAAGTGAAGCGTGGTGAATAAGAAACGAAGGAGGAAACAGTGAGGCTTTCGTTGAAGAAATTGCTAATGATAGGTGGTATTATCTATTGTCGCATATATGATGATGTTGATGATGATACGGTGAAGTTAAGTTGACGACACGGGCTGCATTACTGATTGGAAATGGATGGGAATTGTGTGCAGTACATACATTATTGTATAAATTATTAAATTTATTTATAAATATTTTGAGTATCATTTGGTATCAAATCTGAAATTAAAATACAGGAAATGAATGTTGTCCATATTGAGACGCATGTTTGCTGCATAAAATTGTGTGAAACACAGTCAATACTTTCTCTGAAAAGTTCATGGAACCACCATGGAATATTCTGTTAACAGGAAAAACAATGCCCTTCAAATATTGAGAAGACCATAACTCACCATTTACTAGATGTTTATAATGTGCAACGCAGTGATTTACTGCAGTTTTGCTATTGATAACACGCATTTGATTAACCAGCTCCAAACGGGAACGAATGGCCCCCAAAAAGCGCCCAGCCAGGGAGCAACTGCGTGTTGAAGCGCTGGGGTCGGTGCGGTCGAAGCAGCCGCCTCAACGCGGTTTGTTGATGGTCCCGCGTCCCGCCCGAACGCCAAACCGAATCTCTTCGGTTTGTTCGGCCGCCTGGGAGGGAAAACAAAAGGGGGCCTCGGAATATGTAAGTTTCCGGGAGGTTGCGTCTCCGGAGAGGTCCCCTTTAACGTTATTTGCGAAAGGTGTCTTCGGGGCGGGCGACCGGAAAGGCTGGCCAGGGCCTCGGAGGGAGTTGGGACTTACGAATAGGCGTCGGGATGGTTTTTTGACAAGTTCGCCTCATTCGATTTCTTCTTGTTTCCTGTTCTCTGCGTAGAATGTAAAATATTTTTAGTTTGAGGTTTCTCGTATAAGAATTTGCACAGCTAGATCGTGAATATGTTAATATCATGTTAATTTCGGACGTGTGGTTTTTTTAAATCACTTTTTGCTTTCCTACACACTATCGCACAGAGAAAAATCAAAATGTTTTTTAATAAAAGAAATTTCACATCCAATGTTTTTACATCAGCACTGTAATAGAAAAATTCTGGTATATTTCTCCCCTCTATCTTTTTCTTTCCGTTGCCTCTTGCGCTGTCTTTCTCTTTTTCTTTCTGTCATCTGTTCTTAATTTTTCTCTTCTCCCCTTTCTCCTATTCTCTTATTACTTTTACATTTGGTGTCGCCGTTCGATTGTACAAAAAATTATAATAAGGACGGTCGCGCATTGAAAAAGGGAACTGAGTTCCTCATCGGAAATAATCTCGTTATGATTGGAATTATTGTTTCACATCAAGTATATCGATTGACCACGAGAGATTTATAGGTGCACGAATGAACCCACTAGAAATGCACTTAGCGGTTTGGAACTACTCCCTTCCTCAGCGAGACTAATGTGGAAGCGAGTGCATTGTATAACTACCTGTTATTTCATTCCCATTAATTGTTCATCAACGATATTCGAATACAAAAAAGCCGTGAGTAGGTTTCGGTTCGTGGCATTTAATTACAGCAAGTAATGGTTTTCACTTGTCACCCAGCGCGCGCCCGCAGGGAAGAAAAATTGCGATCGCGGGGCGGAACGCACGTCGCCCGACTCCGATTGGGCGCCACATGGAATTTGGGGACCATATTCCCTTTATAACTCCTAATCTTTTCTCAAGTACTAGTTTGTCGCGAAACTTACATTCTTATTCAATTTGTAATTTGGGGACCAAATATTCCTTCATATTTTCTCGCGAAACTTCCTTATTAATTCCACGTGTAATTGGGGACCAAATAATTCCCTTCATAGATTCTCGCGAACGTACTTTGTAATTTCACATGCAATTTGGTGACCAAATAATCCCTTCCTAATTTGTCTGCTTTCTACTTCCACATATGTATTGGGGACAAAACCAACCCAGTTAGGGAAAAGTTCTGGTTGAGCAGGTAAGTGTTTAAGAGGGCAGGGAGTGGGAAGAATGCATCAAAAGAGTGAAGGCAGTACTTGAATGAGGGGAGGTGGTAGGATCCAGCATTGTGTATTGCGATGTGTTTGATAAAGTAATGCTACCTGATTTGAGGTGGGGGTGATGGGATGTGTTGGTGGGTGGAATACGAGAGCTAGGGACGAAGTATAATTAAAACACTTCTGCGGTGACCATGAAATGTCATGGCAGCGGCGTTGACAAGGGGTTGAACGAAGGCAGGGAAACGGACGGAAGGCCGGGGTTTCTCATCCGACGCGGCTAAGGGGGCGTTGTCGAATGGAGTGGAAGTGAGTGGGAAGTGGTTGCGCCGAAGTCAGTAGCAAGGAGCAGAGGGCGGTTGCGGCGGTGGCAGCCTTGTTTGTCTCGTTACCGCCGTCGCCGGCCAGCTCGACAGCCAATCAGCCGGCGCGGCACGCCCGCCGCAATTGGGCCTCGGGAGGTGCTCGGCGACGGTTGCTGCTGTTCCCTGATTGATTGATTTTTTCGTGTTTCCGGGCGCGTCAACTGCTTTGGTCATTAGTTCCGTTAGTGTAGTGCATGTTTTTTATCGGGAGATGGCGGTGATCCTCCCCCGCTGGATGGCGAGATCCGGCGCTGACCTACCGTCGGCTAGTGGGGTTTCCCCCTAACCAGGACTCTCCCAAAAGCGGGGCACCGCCCCAGCCGGGACAAGCTCTAAGCTCACTACCGGTCTCCCGGAATATGTGGTAGTGTAGTGCATGTTAGTGTAAGTGTGTGTGTGTGTGTGTGTGTGTGTGTGTGTGTGTAAGGGGAGAGAATAGGACAAGGAATGGGAAGGGCAGATCCGTGGCCCGTTTGGTAGGGTACTGCTCCGGCATTCGCCTGGTGTTGATCGGAGAAACTACGGAAAACAACCGATCAGAGTAGCCAGCCGCTCGAATTCTCCTCCAGACAGCGACTGAATTCGACCTAGCTGAAAAGCTAGTGTCCTGCCGCCGTCAGGACTGGAACCTAGAACCTTCCGGTCAGAGGCGCTGCAGTGACATCAGTTGATGCACTGAGCTACCGTCTACCGATCGCGCTCTTTCCTTCGATATATTTGGGTTTTGTGCCCTTGGGCCTTGTGTCCCGCCCCGCGCACATCGTTGCCACGGAGCAGGCGCCTGCCCATCGCGTGGGCGGGGTCGCCTGCTGCCGGCGGATTTGGCGCCGCTCCTCGTCTGATGCTCGCCTCGCTGATTCACGCTCCTCCTGCGGCCTTCGTTGCCGATGCTGACCCCGCGAGCCGCTCCTCGCTTGGTGCTCTCCGTGAATGGCGGCGGTCACTCGGGGATGTCTCGCATGCAAATCGCTCGTTGCTTCGGCAGGAGGAGGAGATGAATAGGGGTCGCGTTTTGATTTGTTAATGCCTTATTTTACGTGGCGAGACTCGGGCCATCAGGCCTGCTCTTCCGTCTGACCACGCAAATTTCGCTACTCTCCTTCCACCATCTAGCGGAGAAAGAAGGTATTATCTAGGGCGACGAAATAGGTGGATCTCAATGTTCCTCTGAGGCTTGACATGCAATAAATCAACTACATGGGACAGCCGGCTTTACTTACACTCCGAAGGAAGGCGTACGAAGGATTATTTCGCCCTAAAATATTCGGCTTCCCATGGCTTCGATGGTGTTTGAACTCGCAAACTACAGTCCGGTACGCTGACCGTTATACCACCGAATCCGCAATTTGATGACCTAAAACTTTGCCAAAAATGATCAATAAAATGTTCTAAAAGCACAGAAAAATGCTGTAATTTTTTTAAATCAAAACTAATTCGAATGAACACTTCAAGCTGCTGGAAATGTTACTGATGTAATCGAGGTTTCTTCTATTCGTTCAAGTGCACTCAGCTCTCAAACGTTTAGTTTGGACTGTTCTTGACCAGGAAATCTCTGTCTCCAGTTATCGCGAAATCGAGCAAAGAGACAATGGTTCTGATAGGCGTCACAGAAACCTTAGATCAAATAGTAGCCTACTCAGGACGGCTGACATTACAATATATGAGCGAAGAAATCGAATAAGCTACTCAGGAATTTACTGATAAACATTTGTTGCATCTCGTAAATTTTGTGTGAAGCAAGTGCCATTAAATGATATTAAAATACAGGTAATCAGCGAATAAATGCATTAAAATGACGGATAAGGTAAAAAAATGACTTATTAGTCGAAATCGACATAAAATGCCAAAAAAATAATAAAATAAAAAAATTGGGTCGATTCCTTTTGTCATAACATAAAATGAATTTCTATATTAAATGGCAATGTTCTTAAGTGATAGGAAAAAATGACATTTCATTAAACTCCCCCCCTAATGATGAATAACATTAAAAATTACGTTAGGGAAACACACAAAATGATCCAAGGGTAATATGTGTCTCATATGGAATATGAGAAATAATTAAATTGACCAGGGACCTATAAAACACATAAACAATGTATACTATATGTTTTACGTTCTGTTTTTTGGTTCGAATTTATTGTATGAACCATCTGTAGACAAAACCCAAAATTCAGGAACCATATGAATCTGTCACAGCCCAAACCATTTTTATTGCATTAGTGATTTGACTTCACAAGGGAATGGTTTCAGTTCCTAGGTTTCATGTGGGCCACTAGCCCAGTTGTAGACGATATGGTTCTATTTTCAAAAGCCTACCTTCCCCAAGAAGAACCAAATTAGTAAACTTTAATTTCTTGTAGTTGTTTGCTAGTTTTCGCAAACTTATACTTAATTATCATCTGTATTACACAAACTTAGGTTTAGAAACTGAATGTTGAGGATATGGTATGTCGTGTTCGTAAGAAATCTAGACGTTCATGACATGAAATGTTACAGTATGACTACGAAGACTTGTGATTTCTCTTCCTTCATCATTACATGATGTTTGGCATTCGGTTTTGTGAGTAGAAGCGATTCTGTTCTCTTTTCTGTAGTATTGTCTTCGCTTCAAACGCTTGCGTGATTGGCGTGCGTCCTAAATTGCTGATAATGTTTGAAGCTGGCGGTTCTTTCCCTCGTCACAACTTCAGTTTATATCTTGTCTGTTGAATGCTGAGATGTTCCACGTCACCGTTCGTTGTGGAAATACCAGTCATTGCCATGAATTCCACTTACAAGTTACTCACGTATGATTCATCGCAGGTGGATATGAAACTAATGAATGAGAATGGTGAGAAATATGTTCATGATGAGTAGTTCTGTTACTTTTGTTGTCCTGACATATAAATTTGTAACATTCGATGAAAGTACAGCGTACTCTATTGTGTCATATCTATATATTATCTAGCACGTCATACGCAGTTTTTAACTTTTTTTGACGTAAAATAAATAAATAAATAAATAAATCTATTATAAACGATTACTCATTTAACGTAAAAGTGCAAGCGTCTACTATTCTTTCTTCTTTTAAATAAAAGCTTTCGTCCATGAAGTGAACTTTTTCTTTCTCATTGTGTGAAATATGACGCCAAAAAAAGATACTGTGTAAGTATTGTGGAACTTCACCTTTGATTTAGAAAACATGTGTAAGAAACACGTAATGTGAAGATTAAAGTTGACGCTGCAGTTGTAACAAGATCTGTTTCTTGCTTGTGCCGTTGTAAATCGTGGGGCAAGGAACGGCCAAATGTTAAAATGAATTGTGTTTCTTTTCAGGCAGCAGACTTGGCCTTTCAGGTCTCATCGTTTGCATTACTTCTTAATTTAAAATTTCAAGAACGAATGAAGTAACACGCGAATCTTGCAGACAACACTACATACATTCATTTCATCCTGCAATGTTGCAAAATGAACTTACTCGTCCGCTTTTTCACAGTGGGGTACATGGGTAGATAATTCCCAATTCCCCGATCTAAAAAAATACAAATAAATAATAAAAATAATTTTAAAAAACAAACAGGAATTCATGTCGACACTTCGAATACTAAAGAATTGACCCGATAACTAAACCGCCAGCAAGATACTGGAAATATTTCGCATTACAATAAAGTTTGCTGTTTAACCTTCAGATGCACGTTTCTAATTGCACAAAAATAAGTGGACTCCACAGGCAATATTGAAACAAGTTGTCCATGGTCACCCGGGTTGATGCCCGGAAAGGATTGGAGCTGAGGACCAAAGACATTCAACTTTTTCCAATCGTTACCGCCTTCACATGTTTCTTTCAGAAAAGAGGTTCTAGTCGAATAGCGCATATATTTTGACACTTACGTTTGATGGTACATTATAGAGTTATGTGTTCAATATAATAATATTTGTAGAATTTGAGCCGTAATAAAATGCAGTTTTGTATGGCACAAAATAATTATTATTTTAATTTTCATCTTCACTCCGTTATTAAAATTGAAAATTGGAGTTGTAAAAGTAGTGTGACCCATGCGTCCTCGATCTAATAATTTTTAATCTTGCTTTAACTTTCTATTTAGTCTTTCTTTCTCTCTTGTTGATGTTCTTATAAGTTGCGTTGCTTCGCCGATCATTCGCATTTGCAATTCTTATGTGAAATCCTTATTGTGATTTCAATCACCGAACTCGGTGTAAGGATCTTAAGCATTTTCTCAAATCTTTGGGTTATCTTTGGTTGGGTCAGTTTTTTCTTCCTCTCTTTCTCTCTTCTCTCTCTCTCTCTCTCTCTCTCTCTCCTCTCTCTCTCTTTCTCGTCTCTCTCCTTTCTCCTCTCCTCTCCCTCTCCTCTCTTCTCCTCCCCTTTCTCTCTACCTCTCTCCCTCCCCTCCCTCTCTTTCCCTCGGCCTCTCCCTGTCCAGAACTAGACCCTTCTCCCTCGCCCATTTGCCCTCGCCGCACGCCAGCTGGTCTGCTTCTCCGGCCAACCTCCTTTATTGCCCCTTAATTTACGGCCTCAGAACCGCGACGCAGGTAAATTCCGGTTCATTAAGGACGCAGCTTAATGAAAGAAGAATGCGGTTTGTTTGCGGTTCTCCTTTATGAGAGGGAGCGCCGGTAATTCGGGGAACGACCTTTTGAACGCAAATTCTCGGCGACTTGGTTTCCGAGGTAAACGTGAATCATTTTATGGAGCGCCGCTGGGGGCGCGCAGGGCGGCTTTGATTGCCGCGCAAAAGTGCGGCGCACGGCGCCGCGGGGCGCGCTGGTGTTTAAATGTCTGTTTTGTTGCAGATATCACGTGGGCGGCATTAGCCCACTTGGCAAATCGCCCCCGCGGTGTTGCTGACCGCGCCTGCCCGTAAACATTTGCCCACTGTCTTCGCGGTCTGCCTCGCGGCACCGCACACTGCGTATCATCGCGACCGCGTTTTGGCTCGCGCAGTGCGTTGCCTGAGTGCAAACCTCGGGCGATGTATTGTTCGTGCGCGGTAATTTGTTTTATTGCTGGTAATTTATGAATTATACGTGCTCCAACAGATTCGCTCTTGCGCGGGGTATGTCGGCAGAAGTAATGCGTTGTTATTGTGCAGTTTTGCTTCCAATGGGTTCTCTCGTGGTTTATTACGTCATTGTAGTCAGCTTAGTCATTGTTCTCGCGGCTGTAACAAAACTTGGGAAAAACACGTCCGTATCACCATTCTTTATGTACCCTTCTGAATAGAAACAAATATGTGTTTTACTGAATTATTTTGACGACTTCGCAGTTATGTGAGGTTACAATTATGGCCTTTAGCGAAAACATCTCTAACATACGAGAAAGACGAGTTGCTATTAAGAATATATACGTCAGTACTCATCGTAATATGTCTCGAAGAGATGAAAGAATTAGATGAACAAGAATAGAGAGTCGGCCCGGTGGCCGAGATCGCTATGGCAGTAGTGTCGTAGTGATCTGGGACCGAAAGGTCGCGGGTTCGAGTCCCGCCTCGGGCATGGTTGTATTTGTGTTCGTCCTTTCACCCCTTATCACCACCATATCGTTCCATCCACATAGTTACCATACCGTTAACAGCAATAGTGGTCGCTAATGACCTAAGATGTTGATGCGACCTTAAATAACCAATTAAAAACAAAAACAAAAAAAATAGAGAATTCTGGATTCGAAATCATGTTCCTGTTAACAAATATAAAATGCACATATTATTCGTGCAATATAACAAAATTATTGTAAATTGGAGATGTGTAGGTTTTCGCCTTTTGTGCTTTCCTGGCCCAGCAACGTGCTCTCGCTTCCTCTTCAGCGACTTGAGGGAATTCTGTGAGCATGTGCGGTTACGTTGTGACGCCTGCTCTCACCACCCGCTCTTGCCCAGCAAAGGGCCACTTCCACCCTGGTTGCTCTTGGCAGGGACGGTATGAATTGTGTGTCGGTTGGATTTAATGAGTGTACAAGAAAAGTGCGCTCCAGTGCAATTAATGCAAGGGATGAAAAATTACATAAAAAACCTCCGCCGCAGATCCCACATGTGCTCTTTCACTCTCAAATGATGATGTAGTTCTTGTTTTTTGACTTTAAAATTGCTTTGCCTTTTTAGTATGTTTAATGTATCATAAAGTGATTTATTGTGTTCGTTTTATTTTATTTTTCTGCATTTAGTTTCGTGGCCTCTGGGAATCAGGCGCCCATTCTGGTAACGACACTGTGGTGAATGAACATGAGTCGGATATAAATAATAAAACAAATGTCAGAAGAGTTTCAATTGTTAATCGTGAGTAGTTCTTCAAACATCTCTCTTTAAAATTGCTCTCAGACAGTCGCCAGCCCATCTACGTCACATCCGTTTGCTCATCCTACCTCATGTTTTGTCTTTCCTAGATTTCCGTCATTATGAGTTGCTGCGAAGATTCCTTCAGAATCATTGATTTCACTGAAGTGCTGGTTACTGCTGCCGTGTCCACTACTGGAACACATATTCACGTCAGCCAATATCTTTCCCTCTTGCGCTTGCCCATTTTCTGTTTCCGCTGCCCCGTGTCACATGTGCCTCCTCCGGCCTCACCGTTTGAGCAGCGATCTCCTCGGGCGGGGGCGGGTAGTTCGGTGGGTGGAGCCCCTTGGGGCCGCCCCGCGCCGCCCCGCGCCGCCCCGCGCCGCCCCGCGCCGCCCCGCGCCGCCCCGCGCCGCCCGCGCCCCGCCCCGCGCCG
This sequence comes from Teleogryllus oceanicus, assembly GCA_964035755.1. Classification (NCBI taxonomy): domain Eukaryota; kingdom Metazoa; phylum Arthropoda; class Insecta; order Orthoptera; family Gryllidae; genus Teleogryllus; species Teleogryllus oceanicus. The sequence goes on along the minus strand of CAXIVR010000014.1, from coordinate 21,334,281 downwards.
CCCCGCGCCGCCCCGCGCCGCCCCGCGCCGCCCCGCGCCTCCCCGCGCCGTCCCGTATTAAAATACTAATAATTATATGATATACTTGCAATTTCCTTGAACCCCGCTTAAATGTGACAATGTATCAATCAATGACGTCTTATTTTCCGTGGCGAGGTTCAGGCCATGAGGCCTGCTTTTACTCCTGACCACACAACCTGCTTTTTCACCGTCTGACAGAGAAAGGAGATATTATTCTGGCGACGAAAGTGCAATTCGAATTTTATTCAGAGATTTCATGTAGGCTTGAGGGTATATTTTACATGGAATAAATCTATAATATTGGACAACTGGCTTTACTTCGCCTCCGAAAGCAGGCGTATGAAGGATTTTTTCGCCCTTAAGAATCCGCAGCTTCGATAGGGTTGGAACCCGCGAACTTATGTTAGAATGTGGGTTGTCCACATTGCCGCAGTAACTTGCTTTTATTCTATGTTACCATCGTGTCCATGGCAGTCTGCCTTATCTGACTTTATTACCCCTTCTTGCTGTGTCCACGAACTGTTGTCTGCAACTCCCTCTCCTTAACGTTGTCGCATCGTACCCGTCTGCGACTTTACGTTAGGCTCGCAGTTGGTGGCAACTCAGCCCGCGGCGAGGCATAAAACTGCACGCCGCTTTAAAATAATTTGCCAAACCCAAAAATCGTCCTTTTAATCTTCCGTTTTATTTTTTCCAGAAAGGCTTCTCTTTTTCTTCCTTTTTTGTGTGATGTGTGACGTCGTGTGCGTCCAAAATTGGAGAAGCGTTCTGGTTAATAAAGTACGTCGCAGTTAAACATAAAAAGGAGAGCGGGAAAGAGAATGTAGGATGTGTAGAACGAGTGTGGGAGGAATACTTCATAATTTGCATTCCTTTGGTTAAACAGAGGCTGACACAATGTTAGAGGCTGCAGGCAAAGGGAATGAGCTGACCGCTCCGGAGTGGCTCGAAGGAGTAGTCTGCGCTCTGACAATGAGCAGCTGTGGGGAAACGAATTCGGATGGACTGTGAGTGGTCGGATCGACCATCCGTGGTTTCTCCGATCAACACCAGGCGAATGCCGGAGCAGTACCCTACCAAACGGGCCACGGACCGCGCGCGATCTTTCCTTCCTCCCTAGCCGACGGTAGGTCGGCGCCGGATCTCGCTATCCAGCGGGGGAAGATCACCGCATCTCCCGAGAAAAAACATGCACTACACTAACGGGACTAATGACCAAAGCAGTTGACGCGCCCGGAAACACGCAAAAACCGAACCAAACCAATCGGATCGACCAGATTGCTATGTTTATTTACAATACACCGGGAATTTCAAAATAAATGTTACAAAATTCTAGGGCATGTGGGGGGGGGGTTGAAATGTATCTTTTTGCCAACGAACATGTACCGGGATGGGTGGCGCAAGGCAAGGAATATCATTGCAGTGCCTCTGACCGGAAGGTCCCTAGTTCGTAAAGATCACCACTTTCTCTTGAGGAGAAAAACATGCAGTACACTTTCCGCACTAATGACATGAGCTGATGATGCGTCCCATTCCACTAATCAATCAGTGAATCAAGCCAATGAAGGTGCAGTTCGAGCAAATTTCGTTTAACGGAGTTACAAACGTCTCATTTCTCCTTTTTGCAAGAATGTTCGGCAAGTACAAGAAATCTTGGCTGCGCCAGAACATGATATCCGGAACACCTGTCCTTAAGAGGTGACCCAACTATCAGGAGTTTGTTATGTCTGTAACTTCATTATGTGAAATTTCCCACTAATAAAGCTCATTGGCAAAAAGTGTTCGTTTTCGACCCACCTGCTTGCCCTAGAAGTTTGCAACATTCATTCTGAGACAATCTGTATTACCTAACGACTCATGGTTGACCACTTCAAGAACTTCACGGAGCAAATTCGAGTGATTTCTACTAGCAGTGGACGAACTAGATCGTCCATTGCTACTAAAAGACACTAACCGATCGTAGGTTAATTTTTCCGGCGATTAACCTTGAATAGTAACAATTCACTAATACGCAAGTAAATAGAAAATTATATATATATTTTGTTAACAATACAGAAAATCAAATATTTGTTCCTTTACCGTTAAAAATAAGTTTTCATATATTTTGCAACGAAAATGTCTAGTTTTTGACATGTTAATCCCTCGCTTTTTTAAATTGTTGTTTGTTATTATTATTATTATTATTATTATTATTATTATTATTATTATTATTTTTCATCTTTCAATTATTAATAGTTAAATTGTTGGGAAGGGATTCTGAAACTCAAGGAAGCGTGCCCAGATGATTTTCTCCCCTATACGTCACATACAGTTTTTGACTGTTTTTGACTAAATGAATAAATAAATAGAAAATACTAATTCTTTTTAGATGAACGATATGGTTTAAAAAATTTTATGCTAAAAATAACTCATCGCGTGAGAGTAAATTTTGGTCTAACGTATCGATACGGGATTTTGAATAACGACATGCGAGTATTGTAGAGATTCCGCTTTTCCTTCGCAGCATGCTTGAGACCCCAAGTGTTGAGAGGTCGCTCAACCCGCGTGTCGGCGCTGGAGAGGTGCGTGTGCGCGGACACGCCAGGCGTGCGGCAGGAACGCGCGGCGCGGGCAGAATTTGGGGGCACGAGCGGATGCGGAAGTCAATCGATAGCCCGACTCCCACGCGCGGCGCCCGCAGCCCCTAATTGCCAGCCCGCCCCGCTCACGGCGTGCGACTTTGCGTTCCTCGCCATGGACTAAGGTTATTAGTACCGTAAGTTTTTCTTACGGTGGTTTCTTACGGTGAAATGAGAGGTGGCGGTGATCTCCAGTCGCTGAATGGTGAGATCTGGCGAGTTTGTGTTCCTTGCAGAAAGCCCGCGCTTTGCCTAGAGCTTCTGGTGCGGAAAGCTTCATTGATAGATGGATTGATTATTTCGTGTTTCCGGCCACGTCATCTACTAAGGTTATTAGCACCGTAAGTTTTTCTTCGAGAGGTGGCGGTGATCTTCACTCGCTGAATGGTGAGATCAGGCGGGTTTGTGTTCCTCGCAGAAAGCCCGCGCTTTGCGTAGAGCTTCTGGTATGGAAAGCTTGATTGATTGATTATTTCGTGTTTACAGGCACGCCATGGACTAAGGTTATTAGTACCGTAAGTTTTTCTTACGGTGAAATGAGAGGTGGCGGTGATCTTCAGTCGCTGAATGGTGAGATCTGGCGAGTTTTAGTTCCTCGCAGAAAGCCCGTGCTTTGCCTAGAGCTTCTGGTGTGGAAAGCTTCATTGATGGATGGATTGAATGATTATTTCGTGTTTCCGGCTACGGCATCTACTAAGGTCATTAGTACCGTAAGTTTTTCTTCGAAAGGTGGCGGTGATCTTCACTCGCTGAATGGTGAGATCTGGCGAGTTTGTGTTCCTTGCAGAAAGCCCGCGCTTTGCCTAGAGCTTCTGGTGTGGACAGCTTCATTGATTGATTGATTGATTATTTCGTGTTTCCGGCGACGTCATCCACTAAGGTTATTAGTACCGTAAGTTTTTCTTCGAGAGGCGGCCGTGATCTTCCCCCGCTGGGTGGTGAGATCTGGAGCTGACATTCACGACGCCTAGCAGTCGATTCCCCGACCAGGCATCTCCCGCCAGCGGGGCACCGCCCCAGCTGGGACAAGTTCTAAGCTCCCCACTGGTCTTCCAACCTGTGTGGTAGTATAGTGCATTAGTGTGTGTGTAAGGGGAGAGAAGAGGAAGGAGAAACAATATAGCGTGCAGTCCGTGTCCGTTTGTTAGGGTACTGCTCCAGAATGCACCTGGTGTCAATCGGAGAATCTATGAAAACTATCGGAAAAATCTGAAGGCACCACATCTCTAATGCCTCTTGTGACAGATTGGCCATGCATGTTATTTACCAGGTTTCACCGGAACATGATCAGAAGCGAAAACTAGTTTTCTAGGTTTCTTACTAATGAAAGTTCTCTTTTTTTAGCATGCAATAAACATAATTATCCTCAACCTTAAATGTAGGGCAACTTTATATTACATAAAGTAAGTCGGTTTTCTGTGAAATTTTGATGACACGTCATGATGGTCGTGAATTGAACAAATATATGAAAGTAATAAATTGAGAGTAATATAAATGCATGCCACCTATTGAAAGATCAATGTAGTTTATTATTCTAGAAGCCGAAATATCTTTCGTTGCATTCGTCTCGTGAGTTTAGCCAGGCTCTTGCCAACGCGACCCGACGGCCTCTGTTGATTTCGAAATGCGCAAGAATGAAGCGCGTAAACTTTAGTACCCCGGAAGCTGTAATTTGACACACGCAACTAGCGTTTTCCTCTTTCCCTATGGCTGTTCGTTTGGGCATCACATAAAACGAAAATTACACCATGCGCATGGATCAAGTCTGCCTGGAACGTGCTTTCCCCCTTTATAAGACTTGCTTAAGATCGATTTAATGGAATCTGCATTTCGAAAGACCCGCAAAACGTACTTACGAATTCAGTTAATTACTGCTGCTACGAAGGCAGTTTTGAGGAAGTGTATCGCCGGAGAAGTAAATGATTGTATTTATTATCTGGAATATGAAGTTTTGATTCACAAGATTCTGTCCAAGAAAATACTACTTTGAATGAAATTGAATAATATTGGAAATTTAGAAAAATTCTACATTTAACGTCGCTCCTAATATTCAGTGAACCTTCAAGATAAAACAACGGTGAATTATTAATACATTGTTCCTTGTGGTTTAGCAACCTAGGAGGAACATGAACTCGCATACCTACTACGAACTAATTCAGGAGTGTCAAATTTGAAACCTAGTTTTTAACGCTACAGACAAACGTATTTTACAAATTTATTTTTAGTTATGTATACATAACTAAATGCAACAGTATTGTATACTAAAATGAAATGAAAACATGAATACTAAAATGCAACAGTATTGTATAGACTAATTTACGAAGTGTTTCACATATTACTTTCTTTTGTCGCTAGATTCACATCCTTCGGACAAACTTGTTTAGCATTAAAAAGGATTTGTGAAACTGAAAAGGCGAAGTGAAACTTTCAGTAGTGCTCAAAGTATGGATGATAGTAAAAATCTATTTGTCCCAGAAGTGGATCACAATGTGTAACTTTATCACTTATTCCATGTATCCCTTACGTTTATTCGTTATTCCTATGATAATAAGCGTTTGTATGAAATAAGTTATTTCTGTGATCGTGACGTTGATTCTATCCTTGTTATAGGAAATCATTGTGAAACATGCCGGAAACAAATGTAAAAATATCTAGTAATGTAAAAACAAATGTAAAAACTTCTCAGTGCAGAACTTCTCAGTGCAGAACTTCTCAGTGCAGAACTTCTCAGTGCAGAACTTCTCAGTGCAGAACTTCTCAGTGCAGAACTTCTCAGTGCAGAACTTCTCAGTGCAGAACTTCTCAGTGCAGAACTTCTCAGTGCAGAACTTCTCAGTGCAGAACTTCTCAGTGCAGAACTTCTCAGTGCAGAACTTCTCAGTGCAGAACTTCTCAGTGCAGAACTTCTCAGTGCAGAACTTCTCAGTGCAGAACTTCTCAGTGCAGAACTTCTCAGTGCAGAACTTTTCAGTGCAGAACTTCTCAGTGCAGAACTTTTCAGTGCAGAACTTCTCAGTGCAGAACTTTCAGTGCAGAACTTCTCAGTGCAGAACTTCTCAGTGCAGAACTTCTCAGTGCAGAACTTCTCAGTGCAGAACTTCTCAGTGCAGAACTTCTCAGTGCAGAACTTCTCAGTGCAGAACTTCTCAGTGCAGAACTTCTCAGTGCAGAACTTCTCAGTGCAGAACTTCTGCTTTGAGAAGTTCTGCTCTGAGAACTTCTCAGTGCACCACCTACCAAGTGCAGCACCCACAAATATGTTCACAAAAATTCGTTTCTGTAAGTGTCGCTGTAACGGTGTTGCGTGGACAAACTCAATAGCTCTACTACTGTTGCTGTGCCAGCCTTTAGAAAGCCGGGGAACGATGAGAGTAACGGCGAAGGCTATTCACAAGAGAAGCGCCGCGCCGTCGCCGCTGGTGAGTCGCCTTCGCGCGCGCCGGCCGTGGAACTCGCCCGCCCAACTCGCCGGCGCTGGCCCGCGCTGCTCTGCGCCGCTGTTTATGCACAAGCCGTAGGTGTGGACGATCCATTTATTGAATTACCCGGCAATTTGGGCTGCCGTAATGCGAGGGGGAGGCGCCGACGTGAGCGGCCTGGCAAGCGCAAGGCGCCGCCGCCGACTCCTCGGACTCACGCAGCGCCTTCATCCCGGTCTCGAGGCTGGTTTGCTTGGGTTTTGAGTGAAAGATGTTGTAGTGATTCCGGGCGCGACAACTACCGAGGTCATTAGTCCCGTAAGTGTAGTGTATGTGGTCGGTGGCGGTGGTCTTCCCACTGGATGGCGAGATCAGGCGCCGGCCTACCGTCGACTACAGGGTTTTCCCTCAACCAGGTATCTCCCACCTGCGGGGTACTGCCCCAGCCGCGACACGATATAAGCCTCCCCGTCCCGTCTCCCGGAATATGTGGTGGTGTAGTGCATGTTAGTGTAAGTGTGTGTGTGTAAGGGGAGAGGATAGGACAAGGAAGAGGAAAGAAAGATTGCGCGCGGTCCGTTTGGTAGGGTATTGCTCAGGTATTCGCCTGGTGTTGATCGGAGAAACCACGGAAAACTACCGATCGAAGCAGCCGGCCGCTAGAATTCTCCTCCAGACAGCGACTGAATTCGACCTAGCTAAAAAGCTAGTGTCGAAAATCGTCCCGCCTGCGGCCGTGGGAACTCGAACATAGGGCCTCCCGGTCTGAGGCACTGCAGTGACATCAATTGATTCACTGAGCCACCGCTCCCGATTTGTGTGCTTGGGAGTATGACAACTTACATTATCTGAGTGTGAGAAGGGGAATGTTCAATGATGGGGGAATGGACGCGCAGCTTCCAATGACTCTTTACAGTTTGTTTCCTAAACCTTTGATCTCCCTTATGTTTATTGTGTTTAATGAAAATGCCCAATGATTTAGATCGTAAGATGTGTGCACCCCTGTCAGTAGTAGATAATGAGAGTAATATGAATTCACTTCTGATGCAAAGCGACAAGGCTTTCGAATAATCAAGAATCTGTGGTTCACGGTCTTTGGGGATAATGGAAACAAGCTGACGATTCCACGTGAAAAAAAAACGAAAAATCTTGAATTGCTAAAAATGAAAAGTGTTCCTATAACACTTACACGTTTTTAGAATACAGCGGCAGTACATCGTGTGCAGATTTCGAATTAAATGATAAGATGGAGTGATATGATAAAGATAGAATATCATGTTTCGCTGGTTCATATAAACAAATAGCGATCGTACCGGAACTAATTTCGGTTATCATCGCCCCCAAACCCTTGCAAACGAACATAAACAACGTCCAGTAGCAAGGTAGGTGGAAACGTGTACCACAAAACCTTTGACTTCACAAGCTTGTAGAGAAAAAAGGAAAAAGGGGCAAAGAAGCCATGAGGGAGTAAGAGATTTGATGTTGAGACTACGAAACGTTTCTACCGGGCCCTAAAAAAGAAGGGAAGCAAGAGGAACGGGGCGGGAGAGAGAAGGCCGGTGGAAAAGTTGGAAAAGGAGCACCACTTTGGGCCGTGTTCCAGCGCGGCCCTGATCTTTTTATGGGCGTTTTTTGCCGGGCAGAGGGTGGAGGGCAGCGGGCAACTGGCTGCCGGGTGGACAGCGGCGTCCGGTGCGGGGTGACGCGACACCAAGCAGCACGGGGACATCTGGAACGCACTCGAGGGAAGCGGCGGGGCTGTTGGCGTGTTCGAAAGCGCGGTTGGAGTTGGTCGTCACTTGTATCTTGCACTGAATGTTCTCCAAGAAAGTTTGATACATAAGAAAAAACGTCAAAATACAATAACATTGCAAACGAAAACAATATTCGCTAATAGTAGCTTTGCATTAATTGAAGTTGATGCATTAATATTCTTGTTTTGCTCAGGACTAAAAAATGACATCGGAATGAAAACATGTCATGAGATTTTCTGACAGAATGGGACAGCAATATCTCGAATAGAAATGAGAAAAAGTGGGAAAGTTGAAAACATTCAATTACCTACTTTCAGTTAAACGAATACAGTGTGGCATATCGAAGTACAAAGCGTATAATAGTTATGTACAAAATTTGCATCGTAAGACATACAATACGAGATTGGAGAATTTTCAAACGAAGATATTAGGTAGACGTTGTTAACCAATCAAGTATTGTAAAAAGATATCGAAATATAACATGAATATCTCACAACGTTACATCCTCTGTAAAAATTCTTATTGATTATAATTTTCCATTGAATGAAAGTATTCGCTCTGCAAAATGTTACAAAAAGATCTTGAGAATAGTTCATAGGAAGCCATGATTTATTAGAACACTTGCGTTCTAATTATATTTAATATGATTGGTTATTCTTGTTTTCGAGTGTGTCCAATGCTATAGTCATTGATCCCGTAATTGTTAATGTTTTATCACGGGATGGACTGTGTTCATCGCCAGCTCAATGGTGAGTTGGTGAGACACATACGCCGGCTTGTTTTTCCCACAACCAGGTGTCTCCTTCCTTCGGGCCACCCCCTCAGTCTGAACTAGCTCTCATTCTGTCCGATAATGCGGTGCACGTAAATGTAAGATATATTTTCAAATGTTTATAAAGACTGTCAATAATATTAATGTGGTTTTGGTTAGTGTTAAAACTTGTGTGAATCATCGTATCAGATTATGAATATAGCCTCCATATTTCATATGAATTTGTGGCCGTGATAATGAAAAAAGGGTTCGTACAATATTCGGAACAGCTAGCATTTGATGTGAATACCTACAGCATAATTGCAGCATCTATTTTCAAAATGGGAGTTGTACTCTCAAAATTATAAATTTCTCTTCAGAAGTCTGACAATTGTAGATTGAATTTTTGAATTACCACTATGAATATTTTTCCCGTTGCCGCTTGCGTTTCTTAAGTTGCTTGCCAGCAGACCTTCATTTCATTTCAGTCGGTGTCGATCATTTCTTAAATTCAGGTCCTCAGAATGGTGGGATAGCAAAGCTTTTCCGACATTGCCATGTCCTGCGTCATTCCTTTCCATGAAGGTGGTCGGGAAGCTAGGCTGTAAAATGATTGGGTTAATGTACAATTTAAGATTCTGAATTACGACACAAGCTTAGAACTTTAAGGATGAGACATGCAATTCGACGATTTACCGTACTTAAAATCCTGTCTCTGAGTAAACACTCGAAAGAAATAACATCTCTTCGTCTGATTTGAGACATTTACTGTGTCTATGGGGTCTGTTTGAAGTCAATGACACCACACCAGAACTCGACAATTTGCGCACAATTAGAACGCCCACATTTTCCCGGCGGAGCCTCGCTCTGCGAGAACCCTGTCATGCGCCGTAATTGTGTACGCGGGGTGTTGCTCTTTTGTCCGGACGTTGTCCGCCGGCGGGGGAGGGGGTGGGGGTGGGGGCGGAGGCGGAGGCGGCACGCTACGCGATACTCGTGTGAGAGATTCAAGCGAATGAATACGCGACGCTGGTGGGTAAATGCTCCAAACTACTTGCTTCCTCGTGGGGCGCCAGTGCTTTTTAATTTTTTTTTCTACTCGCATCTCTTCCAAAAGGACACCTTAAAGATGAATTGGAAGTCCGACTAAAACGTTATAATTTTGTAGAGAAATCAGACTATTTTGGATGGGAATTTTGTATTTCGAGTATCAGACATCTTTTTTTAAAATTTGTTTGCTTTCAAGCGTTCAGCGTCTTCTACAATGGGCTTGAATATATTTGATATACAGTTACATAATTGAGTTTAAATGAGAAGTTATATTTTTGATTTGGGTTATTTAGAAAGGTTGTTAGTGTGAGGGGCTTAGGATGGGTCGAAAAAGTGTTTGGGAAGTTTCCTGCGGATACGTGCTCTTATTTGGGGTTGTTTCCCTAATTGGAAGTGTAGGACTTGTGGGATTGAAATATCAGACATCTGGAACAAGTATATTAATATGTGGCATCTATTTCAAAATACACAATTTTCTTGCATTTGTAACTAGTTGTACTACATCAATATGTACTTTCTAGCCTTATTTCTAAATTAACAATTTTCGAAGTTCAACGGAAATCAAACATGCACCATTCTTTTAAGCCTTTCTTGTTCCATCTAACTGTGAAGAAATTGAAATTATTTGGAGAAGTTTTTGAGAAAATATTCTTTCTATAATTTGCATTAATTTCAAGCAGAAATTCCGCGAAAACTACTAGCTTTTTCAAAAATTTGAACATTACATTTTTTAAAGATCTGAATTCTTTATATCACGTTTTGAATAAGACAAAAGGTTCCAAATTCGTAGTTTTGGAATGTTACCTTTTCAAAAATCCGCTGTTCGCCGAAAATGTGACTAATGCCCATTTTTTTTATAGTTCATTGATACATACGAGTCACGTGATAAGCATGCAGTACACTTCAAAGAAAACTGAATAAATATTATTTTTCTTCAATTTTTCTTTATGTTCGGTTGGTTATATTTGCTCTCGTTTTTCTCGTGTAAAAAAAAGTAGACATTTTTGTTCCTGGCTGCAAACATTTCATTGAATGCCCGTGTATTTCGATGATCGATTTAGTCACAATGCTCAGTGTACTGCAAGTGCTGTGTGCCCGTTGCAGGGCTTTGCACGCATTCTGCTCTCATATGGCGGTTGCATGCCCAGGTGCAAATGTTCATTACAGTGCGTTTAAGACAAAAGGTATTTCCCAGCGTATGGGCGCGTACGTGTTTGGTTGGAAAATTCCTTTTGAGGTTATTTCATTGATTTCCGCCTGCCTCCCTGCCACCGCTTGTTACGTGCGGTCGGTCGCTCCCGTAGCCTGTAACTCCCTTCAACGCAGACCGCAGCTAAATCGATCTCTCCCGTACATGAAACCTGCAAATTGTGTATTTGTGATATACTATGTGCGAAAGGATTGCTTGGAATTTCTTTTGAATCATGCGTGAATATGATGCTGGGAGGATATTCGATTCAGTTATAATTTTTTTATAATTATTTAATTTACGTGATAAACGTTCTTTCTGTACATTCTCTCAATTAATTTTCAATTTAAGCTTTTCGTGAACTAAAACCTTTATATTGGCCGGTGGTTTCTAATTTTACAGTACCAATGCACTTTGTTAAACGTCTACGCGTTCACGAAGATTACGAATATATTTACCTCCCGGTTTTCTGAAAACCTCACCAATTCGAAGCTGAACATTTCTTCGAACTCGGAAAATTTCGAATTACCAGTTCTTTTATGTTAACTAGAAAGTACAAATGACTCTCGATTCGTATGTGCTGTTTCGTTTATAAAGTTGTATTTGAGTTTACTAGAAAATTACATTTTAGATGTGAAATGATATATTGGGTTGAAACAATTTTGATTTGGATTCTTGTGACATTACAGCAACATTACAACAATTTAATTATTTTACCTGACAAAGGTTTAATTCGAAAACGTTTACCTTCAAGGCGAGCCATTGCCACAAAATATTTCTGATATACCTCGTAATAAGTCGATTAACAAATATTTTCTAAAGCGAAATGTATGTAATGTAAAATCGCCGAGCCGGTGCTATTCTGCGTCGTAACTTCACGTACATCAACCGTAATGAAGTTATTATTTATCGGACGACTTGATTTTTCGATTGAGCGGCTCGTGATGGGGTGCCCTTTTGAGGACCTCCCCGAGACCCCGTCTGTTGGTGGCTGCAGTTGTCTTGTTTTACGTGGCGAGACTCGGGCCATCAGGCTCGAGTTTAACGCTCTTCCGTCTAACTCGCAAGTTTCGCTACGCTCCTTTCACCACCTAGCGGAGAAAGGAGATATATTATCTTGGGCGACAAAACAGGCGGGTCTCAATTTTGCTCAGAGGCTTCTTTTAGGCTTGAGGATCTTTTACATGCAGTAAATCTAGTACATGGGACAGCCGGCTTTACTTCCCCTCCGAAAGAAGGCGTACGACGGATTTTTTCGCTCTTAAAAATCCACGGCATCGATCGGGTACAACCGCAAACTCGGGTACAACAGTCCGGTACGCTGACCGTTATACCACCGAATCGCTGCTGGTTGTCGCTCGCCGAGCACTCCACTTCTGGGTCTTTGCTGCTTGCTACGCTCGCGTGTTATTAGCAACAATTTTTCGCTTCGCGTTAGTCTCACGTTCATCACTCTGTCGCATGTACCGGGAATGGGCTGCTGTCACTGTGGTGTTCGTCCGGATTAACATTGTCGAGCCTGCCGTACGTGCATAGACGCGTTTCAATTTTGTGGTGCTCGGTGCTCCATATTGATGTTGTCAACGTGCTGAGTAGTTTCTCCTCACATAGAGAGCGGTAGCTCAGTGTATCAATTGATGTCGCTGCAGCGCCTCTGACTGGGAGGTCCTAGGTTCGAGTCCTGACGGCGACAATTGCTCTTCAGCTAGAACGCCAGGCGAATACCGGCCAGTACCCTAACAAACGGGCCACAAACCGCGCGCGATCTTTCCTCTTCTTCTTTGTTTTATCCTCATCCCTTACATATTTTCACTAACATATCCTAAACTACCACATATTCCGGGACACCGGTCGGGAGCTTGGAGCTTGTCCCGGCTGGGGCGGTGCCCCGCTGGTGGGAGAGTCCTGGTTAGGGGGAAACCCCCGGTAGCTGACGGTTGGTCGGCGCCGGATCTCGCCATCCAACGGGGGAAGATCACCGCCATCTCCCGAGCAAAAACATGCACTACACTAACGGGACTAATGACCTAAGCTGTTGACGTGCCCGGAATCACTAACAAACAACCATTCTCCTCACCTTATCACAGAATGTTCTTCGTTTACCCAGCAAACCATTCTTACATACCCTGCGTTATTTCTTTCGCGTCCACGTGGATGACTTTTTTTCCCTCTCGTCCCCGCGGGCCGCGACCTTCATTATTACCTTGTTAACTAATCTAGCCAAATTGCGCCGTCTCCTGTCCAAATTTCAATAAGGCGAAAGCGGGCGGTGCCTTCCTTATCTTTAGAGCGCGCGCGCTGTCCCTCGCCCTTCGTTCGCCCGCGGGCGACCGTGATGCGACGCGCGCCGTATTTACGTTTTATTCGGAGCCGTTAATTAACGAAGCTGCGATAGCGGGCGCGGGGCGTCGCTTGGGCACGTTCGTCTCGGCGAGGGGGGGAGGGGGCGACGGGGCGCGAAAAATGCCGAGTGGAGCGTCAGGGCATTCACAGTACGGCACTCGGGGAGAAGGGGGCCGTTGTGCTTACAATGACGCTGCGTGGCTGGGGAGCCTCGGAGGATGGAAGTGGAGGGGAGGAAAGAGGACGACAGTGGCAAATAGAAGGAAGTAGAGATTCGCTGATGAAGAATGTGTGATGGTTGGTCAAAGACGCAGAGCGGAAGATATGGCTCAGGGCATCAACTGATGTCACTACATTGCGTCTGACCTGGAGGTCCTAGGTTGGAGTCCCGACGGTCGCAGGATTTTGGACACTAGCTCGTCAGCTAGGTCGAGTGCAGTCGCTGTCTGGAGGTGATTTCTACCGGCCGGCTGCTCTGATCGGTAGTATTCTGTTTTTCCGTGGATCAACACCACGCGAATCCCGAGCAGTGTCCTAACAAACGGGACACGGACCGCGCGCGATATTTCCTTCCTCTCCCTTTACACGCGCACATTTAACATGTCCTACACGCATGCCGGGAGACCGGTCGGGAGATTCGAGCTGGTCCTGGCTGGGGCGGTACTCCGCTGGTGGAAGATACCTGGTTGGGAGAACCCCATGAGCCGATCAGCGGGGAAAGACCACCACCACTGCAACCAACTGCGGAGCAAAACATGCACTACACTTACGGGACTAATGCCCATATTAGTCGACGCGCCAGGAATCACTAACAATCAAAGACACAGAAATGTGATGGAAGAGGAAAAACATTTAAAAGAATGAGAGGAGCTGAAAGGAAGAGTAAGATATTCGGACGAATCAGGACGAGGGAATGAAGAGGCAGAACATAGAGAGTTGAAGCTCAGGAAGGAAGGGCAGTTAAAATGTGGTAGAGAGGGTGATCGAGAGTTTGGATGGGGGTGAGGCAGTGTGGACGCCGTGTAGATTGGAGAAGGCGATGGCGGAGGGCGTGTGGATGGTGGGTGGTAAAGGTGAGCAGTAACGAGCCGTCAAGTCGCGGGAGCCCGCGAATTCGGCACTCGCAGTGACGAACCGTCGCGTCCCGAGATGTTGCTTGTGCGCGGGACCTGCAGCGTGACTGCCTTCAGTATCTTTCGGCTTCAGACGCAGAAAAAGCGAATAGAAGATCTGTGGTGGCGTGTAGCATCTTTGGATAAACAAACTATTTTGGAAGCGTTCCTTTTGTATTTTGTGCGGACGTTTTTCAGCTAGAAGGATTGCTTCAATCCTCATCAATTTTGTGCAACTTACCATTCACTTCTCCAACATGTCTCGTGTTTTTATTTAGAGAAATGAAATTCCAAGGTACTTTATGAAACTTTCGGAGTAAAATATGTATGACTTATTTGAAAATAAAAGGATGCAAGTTGCAATTTTCGTAATTAACGATAAATGAAAATTCTGAAATTTAACGTATTGAAAGAACTTTTGAAGTACTTTGATGATGATCAATGCAAGTAATAAATGTGTGATGGGACTTCGCATATATAAATTATTTTCTTAATTTATCAAAACGGTTGTTAATATCACCAAAGGCAAACCAAATTCTTCCCGCAATCATATGTTTACTAGTCCAACACACCTTCCAACCTAATTAGTATCTGTACAGATTAAATCTTTGTGTGTATTTCGCTGTGTTGCGCAGTAAGCTAACAGGACGTCAAGTTGTTAAAGCGTCCGGTGGCCTGGTCTTCATGCTAGCCTGCGCGACCTCTGGCGACTGCTAGTTAGACGACATCTACCCACATTTCAATTTCTGAGAACACCATCATTCTATTCTCGTCTTCTGATTGTCTGCAACTTACGACCTGGAGACTTATTTTAATATTTATTCGATAGGGCACAGTATATTTTTTTTAGCAAAGTGTTCATGCACATTCATCGTGTGCTCATAAATTTTTAGTTTGAAGTGAAACCTGCAAATAATATATGGCAACTTGAGCGATGTGATTGATTTACATATCGAAAATGATTCCTCTTATAGTCGTCATTGACATGATCAGTCATGCAAAACTTCGTTGTTGTGTAATTGGAACAAAAATTCAAAGTAAAAAAATGTTTGCAACCATTAAAATCAAATAAATGCCATTTATCACAATGAGTTTGTTTGCATGCACTGACAAAAATGAAGCAAAAGTAGTCTACCATTACGACGAGATCGAGAAAGATTTGAGTTTTATCCATATTTCAGTTTGTGTTTGTCCTAAAAAACCGGACATTATGACGAATTAGTGTAATCCATCACGCACTATATGAGAAAACGCCTAAATTACCGCTTTCTGTTCAATAGACATCGTTCTTCCCCTCCTTTCGGGCGTCAACGCGAAGGCGGCAAAAACCAGGACTAATTTGTCTCCGCGGAGGAAAATCACCCGAGAGTACGACATCCTTACCTTAAGCAGCAGTGAATCCATTAGAAGCTAGTAGACGCCTCTGTTACGTAGCACGCGAGCTGCTGCGATTTCTACGCGCTGCGGGCAGGCGCTCCAATTCGGAGGGGCAAAATTAAGCCTTCAGATTCTTATTATTCTAATTTTTTTATGTTATAGTCTTTGTATATTGATCCTTGAAAGTACCAAAATTATCATTTTATTTTGAATTATCATATTTACTTATTATTTCGAATTGAAATAGATTGTAAATTTTCATTGTGTTAATAATAATAATAATAATAATAATAATAATAAAAAAAGATCCCGAGGAACGAAGAGCGACAAGGTCATAGAAAAGTAGGAATGATACTTATTAATGCTTGCACTCGGTACAGTCCTTATAGAAAATGAACTTAATGACGTTGTTTGTACGTAGGCGTATTCTATGTTTTGTTCCTGCTACATGATATATAATTTGTGAATATGTTAATATTATTAAAAATGAACATACAACCCATTTAAGCGGGACAGTTTTGTTCATTGATATGAAATGAAGGAATTATTATCAGTGTTTTAGGATTCTCAATTTGGAACGGAACGAATAGAGGTTTTTTTTTCTTGGAAGGAACATGTCAAGCGTCGCAGAAAATCCCAGAGAACACAAAACGATGATTAGTGATTGGTTCATTGATGGTCCGATTGCTTTTTAACCTGATTTTTTTTTGTTTCTCTCGATTTTTTTTTTGATTTTTTATTTCTTTCAGCCTTTTTTATTTCTTTCAGCCTTTTTTATTTCTTTCAGCCTTTTTTATTTCTTTCAGCCTTTTTTATTTCTTTCAGCCTTTTTATTTCTTTCTGCCTTTTTTTTTCTTTCTCCTTTTTTTTCTTTTCCTTTTCTTTTACTTTTTTTATTTCTTTGTGCCTTTTCTTTCTATCTTTCAGACCGTTCTTCATTCCACAGCTTCAATTCTGTTATCTGGACTGCAGCGTGTGGGTCGCGTCCTGGGCTGCTCCTGCAGCGCCCGCCCACTGTGCCGTGCGCAAATGTGAAGAACGTGTCTGGGCGGCGGGACGGGCGCGGCATTAGGCAGGCGCTCGGCCGGACGGGGGCGATCGCGCGTGCGCGCGCACGTGGGGTGGGGTGGGGGTGGTGGGGGCAGGTGCGGCGCAGGAGGGCGTGTGAGGAGCGCAGCTCGTCCCTCCTTTCTCCGCAAACGGGTGAGTTTGCTGGGAAGGAGGGCGCGAGTGCAGGGCCGTAGAGGTGCAGCGCCGAGGCAGTGGCAGAATTTTCCAAACTATGCGTTCAGCCGCTGTCTGGAGGCGGATTTTAACGCCTGGCTCGCTTCTCCGTGGGTTCTACGATTATCTCCAGGCGAATGCCAGCGCAAGACCCTAACAAACGGGCATTTGAACGCGTGCGATCTCTCCTTCCTCTTCCTCATCCTATCTTTACGCCTTACTAACACTTCCATGCCGGGAGACCGGTCGGAAGCTTGGAGCTTGTCCTGGCTGCGGCGGTGCCCCACTGATGGGAGATACCTAGTTGGGAAAAGCTTCGCCAGTCGACGTGTAGGTCGGCGACGGATCTCCCCATTCAACGGGGAAGATCCCCGCCACCTCCAGCGATGCAAAACAAGCAATGCCCTACGTAGTTATCGCGCCCAAAATCACGAATCAATAAATGGAGAGCCAAAAATGGTAATAGTGGTTATTTGTTGCTATTAAAACGTCGATAATAGTTCAGATTCCGGCAGTATAAGTGAATATTTTTAAAGAGATTTTCGACAATACTCGTACCTACTATTTTCTTCTTTTGTCTCAATGTATTTATCTTACTATCGTCTGTGTGAAAATCTAGTTATATTCAGCCCAAATATGTTTGCAAAATGGGTGTTCAAAATGGCTAATTTTTTCGGGTATTACTAAATATATTCGTGCCGTTTTCAAAATTTTATCTCGCATTGTTATAACATACAGGTCAGGAAATAACGGCACACAATCTCCATGAAAGCCATTCTACAAATGACTTCATTGATGCAGTTCCCTTCAGACTTGATATTAAATATTAAGCCACTTTCCCCTCGTTTTATGTAACTAAATCCACCCGAGCGGAATCGTGAGCAGTGTGCTTCTCTAGACACGCTCTGCGTGTAGGGCGCGCATAACATGGGGCTCCCGCGCCACCTTCACTCATTTATCTTTCCTAATGTCACGCCTCCGCTGTTTTCTGCCGCGCGCCCCGCTCGCCGTTGACGGATGGGTCCTCCGCGCCGAGCCGCCACGTTTCGGCACGCACGCACACGCGTGCGCGCAGCGAGATTCGTGCGGCACGCACTGCCCGCGTTCGTTCTCATCAGACCCATTAGCGCCCGATGGCCCCTCGTCATTGGAGATTTGACCGGCGAGTTGTTTATGGAAGCGACCCCGCGCGGTCACCGCAGACGAATTAAGGCTCCCACAGAAAGACGCGGAAGATCCGCAGCCTACGCGGATTTTTTTTGGAAGTAACAGATTGGCAGCGTTTAAGGATCCCACTGACCGGCGCGGAAGATCCGCAGCCTACGCGGATTGGCCGCTGCGGAAGTTTCGCGTCACGTGTTGCCTTATGCGCTCGTTCAGACCTGCACGGCAGGCAAGCGTCGCGGCACCAGATTCGCAGCGTTTAAAAGGCGGCGAAATATGTGACGCAGTCAGACGCGTTTCTTCCGCTGCTGCTCGAGTTTCGTGGAAGTCCGCCCTTGTTCGGGAGTCTTCCCTCCTCTCGGGGTTGAGCGACCTTGCCAACCGTCACCAAACGCTGAGTCATAATTGACGCTGCGGTGTGAACGGTCCCGCGAATTCCGCGGCCGCGTTTAGCTCGGAACTTTCCGCGCCGCACCCGCTGCGGATCTACCTGCCGGTCTGTGGGAGCCTTTATTACGTTCATTATATTAGCCTGGGGCCTCGGGCGGACGGTTTTGCCTGGAGGAGAATTGCAATGACCGTTAATTGGATAATGATAGATTGGTTTCCGTGGGTTCTCCGATCAACTCCCAGCGAATGCCGGAGCAGTAGCCTGACAAACGCGTCACAGAGCGCGCGCGATCTTTCTTTACTTTTTCTTTTCCTACCCTCACCCGTGACTTACATGTACTTCCGCACGTTCCGAGAGACCAATCGAGAGCTAGGAACTTGTCCCGGCTGGACCGGTGCCGTGGTGGTGGGAGATACCTAGTTGGAAAAAACTTCGCTAGCCAACGGGAGTGTCGGCGACGGATCTCGTCATACACTGGGGGAAGATTACAGGTACCTCCAGCGAAGAAAAAATACACTACACTTTCGGGACTAATAGCAATTGAAGTACCACGAATATCAGTTATTGAATAAACAGCAATTGAAGCACCACGAATAATAATATATCAGTTAAAACCCTCGTCATTGGAGATTTGACCGGCGCGTAGTTTATGGGAGCTGCCTTTGGGAACCAAAGACATATTACTATGTTCACCATTTTAGCCTGGCGCTTCCGGCGGCTATTTGCATTTGTAGACTCTTTATTTGTGTTTTGCAAGTTGCCCGGCTCATTCGTTTTCGGAATAGAAAGTTGCACAATATGTTTTGATTAAAATGTTTCAAGTTATTGTTATGTTAAAAATAGATTTAATTATCGACTATTTGATCAAGTCCTAATGGATCTGCGAAAACATTACGAAGACCCCACTAGCAGACCGAGGTATGTTGACTGGCACCTAATTTGTCTTGATTAGTGGACCGGAAACTAGCTAATCGTGAGGGACGGACTGTCGGCGGACACACGTTACTGGATAACTATACACGTGTGTGTTGATCATGTTTTTACCTTTTCTTTCCTGTTGTGCTAACTGCTCTTTCTCTGTTGTTTCAGGTGAGTAAACGTTTGCGTGCTTGGTGACTCCATGAAGTCGAAGAAAGGTAGGATACCATCACTCAGGCAAGAGAGTCAATTCGAAATTTATGTCATTTCTTACGGATAGCATTTTCAAATACTCCCAAACTCCGTCAAGGGAACATTTTGAAACTAAAGTATTCATTTTTGAAACTATATCGACTGAAAAACATTTTTGTCAGTCGATAATTTTTTTTTCTTTCAAGTAGTATCAAATCGTATATCAAAAAATCTTTCAAATCGTATCGATGTTTAAAATTAAGTTGTGAGTAATAAAAGATTATTTTTCGATGCTGTGAAGATACCATTTTAGCTGTGTTTAGTGTAGTAATATGTACAAATTATTTACACCATTGATTTATTTTCTCACGAAAATTAATTTGTCTCTGTTCACATATTAAGTTTCGTGTACCCAGTTAATTAATTATTCATTTTCTCCGATACTTGGCGTGAATTATCTGAGAATGTCTTTTTAAACCCAAGATCAAACGAAACAATTTATTCAAGTATTTTATTACTAAAATATTCCAATTATTTAATCTAAAATTTAATTAATGAAAGTCTAGCCTGGAATTCATCGTTCAAGAAATTTGCAAGAGCAACGAAGCTATTAAATTTTGAAACGTATCACTGTCTTAACTATTTTTCAATTAATTCGCCTTTCTATTGGATGTTCGATGGTCGATAATTTCAGCAAACATTGGATTGCAACTTCGCATTTGGTCGCAGTGGCGTCTCCTATATAGTCAGCGGTGATTGAATTGAATTGAATGTGCCTTATTTTACGTGGCGAGACTCAGGCCATGAGGCCTGCTCTTCCGTCTGACCACGAAAATTTCGCTACGCACCTTTCACCAACCATGGGAGAAACAAGGTATTACTTGGGCGACAAAACAAGCGATTTGAATTTAGCTCAGCGTCTTAATTTAGTCTTGAGGATTTGTTACATGCAGTAAATCTACTTCATGGGGCAGCCGGCTTTACTTCCCCTCCGAAGGAAGGCGTACGAAGGATTTTTTCGCCCTTAAAAACCCACCGCTTCGATCGGGTTTGAACCCGCAAACTTGGGTATTCCAGTCCGATACGTTACACCATCGCCGCCGCGAATGTGGTGGTGAAGCAATCTCTCTCGATGCTGATCACGGCGGATGCGCTCATGAGGGGCGTGGTCGTTGGGGCCGTTGATGACGCTCAAGTGGTGGCGATGACGCGTTCTCTTCCGGTTTGTCATCGCCATGTTTAGAGCATCCCAACGACGACGCCGATATTGCATTCGTTTCGTGCGTTGTCGGAAGCAGATCTCCTTTCCCGTGGTTGGGAAGGAACTAATCAATTCAATCTTAACATTTGCCTGTGATGTCCTCTTGTAAACGATACTAAGATGATTATGGGACATTGTGTATTTTGTGTTTTCTCCGTGGTGTTTTTTTGTTTTTCGTTTAGATACTGTGTAGGTTTCGCCTTGAGGGCAGGAGAAGCGATCAACATTGTAGATCTACGATGCTATCATTTTGAGATTGCAATGTTTATAAGGGGCACATTGATGCACTGGGCTGTGACGTCATCACATGCGTAAGAGTTTAATTGGTTGTAAATTGCTCTTGATTTGCTGTCTGCTTCTAACCTTTGGAGCAAAATAAATCTTGCTGTGATGTTCAGATGCTAGAAGCAGCATGCTTGGTTGATATGGAAGTAAAACTAAAAAGAAAATGTGGTCTCGATGTTTTCCTCACTATTTTTGTACATTCGTAACTTTTTCTTGACTATTGCAATTTGAGCATTATGGTTTAGAACTGAATTTGGGGAAGTTTGAAGGAAAAGGAAGTC
The DNA here is from genome assembly GCA_964035755.1 of Teleogryllus oceanicus. Lineage (NCBI taxonomy): Eukaryota > Metazoa > Arthropoda > Insecta > Orthoptera > Gryllidae > Teleogryllus > Teleogryllus oceanicus. Next base: position 21,312,931 of record CAXIVR010000014.1, on the reverse strand, counting down.
GTGATTTCACAATGTAAGGTGGGGATGTCGTCCTTGGGAAAGCTGGATCAGGTGCGGGAAAATTGGTTTGCTTTTTGCTCGAAATTGAATATTGGAGTGCCAGAAAAAAGAAGATAAAACTTTTGTGAAACTTATGAGAAGATTTCACATAGGAAGAGTATTTATTGTCTGTAAATTTGTAGGTTGTGTATGATCAAGGGAAATTTCAAGTTTATGTTAGCTATTGGTTTTTAGTATGTGCAGTGCAGATAGATTTGTCGGCGTTATTTTGTTCCATGCTGGACATGCATATGTGATGATTCGTATAATCATTTTGTAGCTGCACAGTTTAAGAACAGAGTTTCTTTTGATGAAAGGGCATAACTTTCCGATTTTCCCCCGAATTTAATGAGCACTAGTTTGAATGGGATGAGCATTTTGTATACACATTTATTTTCTCCGATTGATTACTAACAATTTGAGACTGTTACTAGCTACAGGATAATAGGAAATGGCGTGACAAAAAATGTTGAAACAGGAGTTGAAATGTGGACTTCTTGACGTGCGCATTCAGCAGACCCGGTGAGAAGGAAGGTTAGTGCCGGGAGCACAGGTGCAGCAGCAGGAGCGAGGCCGAAAGAGCCGGAGAGACCAGCAGGCTGCTACGACAAGTCGCGACGGAATTAAATTGCTGGCGAGCATTACGGCGGGTTCCTCGGGCGGTCCCCAAGGCTGAGCATTTGGACTACAAGGCGGCGGGGGCGGAGGTAATGAAGAGCGCCGGGTTTTCAGGGGCGGCGGGACGCGAGGCATAAGTCACCCGGCCCGCTGAGGCGGAGCGCGGGGTTAGCACGTCGCCGCCCGGGGGTGGGGGGGGGGGGGGGTTTGCGGTGGAGGCGGCGGCGCACGCAGATTCTGCGGCTGCGCCTTCGGAGGCGGTGGGGCGGCGGTGTTTTATAAGCTTCATCCGAGTCCGCAAATCCGCAAGCGCTGCAGGAGCGCCCTCCCCTCCCCCTCCCTCCCACTGGCGGCGCTTCTCGAGGCGATCGCTAGCGCCGCCGCCGCCGCCGCCGTCTCCTTCGGAGAGCGCCAACTTTTCGGCAAGTGCCTGCTGCGTTCGCGCGACGCTGGTGGCGGTGGCGGCGGAGGAGGTGGAGGCGAGGGCGGAGGCGAGGGCGGAGGCGAGGGCGGAGGCGAGGCTGGAGGCGAGGGTTGAGGCGAGGGCTGAGGCGGAGGCGAGGCTGGAGGCGAGGGCGAGGCTGGAGGCGAGGGTTGAGGCGGAGGCGAGGCGAGGGCGAGGCTGGAGGCGAGGGCGAGGCGGAGGCGAGGCTGGAGGCGAGGGCAAGGCTGGAGGCGAGGGCGAGGCTGGAGGCGAGGGCGAGGCTGGAGGCGAGGGCTGAGGCGGAGGCGAGGCTGGAGGCGAGGGGCGAGGCTGGAGGCGAGGTTGAGGCGGAGGCGGGCGAGGCGAGGCTGGAGGCGAGGCGAGGCTGGAGGCGAGGCTGAGGCGAGGCGAGGCTGGAGGCGAGGGCGAGGCTGGAGGCGAGGGAGGCTGGGGCGAGGGCGAGGCTGGAGGCGAGGGCGAGGCTGGAGGCGAGGGCTGAGGCGGAGGCGAGGCGGGAGGGCGAGGCTGGAGGCGAGGGCTGAGGCGGAGGCGAGGCTGGAGGCGAGGGCGAGGCTGGAGGCGAGGGCGAGGGCGACGGAGGCAGAGATGGTGATGGTGATGGTTGGGGCGCGTGGGCGCAGTCGGAGAATGCGCGGGTGGTAGGAAGCGACCGCAGTCTACAAGTCATTAGGCGTAATGAAGACAAACTCAAGAGCGCGCGTGCGGCGGCCGAAAGCTTACTCAACTTACTTACTACTTGCTTATACAACACGGCGGCGCGGCGCCAGTTAGGCGGAGGCGGCGGCGGCGGCGACAGCGCCAGTGAAGGCGACGGCGGAGTTGGCGCGTGTGGGTGGCGGCAGATGCAAATGCACTGCGGCCGTCTGAGTGCATTGTCAGTGGCCGCACTAGTCTGTATTATTTACTCAAATTATTTTGGTGTGTTAAAATATTTTTTATACCAGCATTATAAACGATCTTTTCGGATGCAAAAAATCGTTCCTGAAAGGGCATTTTACGGCAGTATTCATGACGTATTAGCATTTTCAGGCACAAATAATTACGTCATCACGCATTCAGCTAATCGTGGGGAGGTACCAGTAAACGGAACAGCCAACCACCATTTTCTCGCACAGATGACAAATGCCCGAGACGACTCAAGAAAGTTGTTTCCCATAATTAACTTTGATTCGCTTAGAAATGTATAATACAATACAGCTTAACATTATAAAGTAATCGCATATACTGCTAGTATCGTAGTTTCGAGAACTGTGTTCATATTCACTTTTTTATCATGGGTTTCAAACGCGAATACATCCCATTAACATTATTATTTATTGAAGTCACCAGAGAACGCATTAGAAATCATTCCTAGCTGCTGAAGTTGGTACGTCAAGAAAGATGAGAGTTGCGTCGTGTAGATGACGTATGAGACGAGATCAGTGAAGTTGCGTTGTCAAGAAAGCTACAGGACAGAAATGTGTGCTAATGAGCAAATAGCTTTTCGTCTCGTGCGGTAGTTACTGGGTGGAATGGCGAGAGGAAGATGGGACGAGGTGACTGATCTGCAGGTATTTCCTTGTAGTACACAGTTTATTTGTTCCTTTCGACATCTTGCGCAAACATGGCGTGTATTGTTACGAAGCATCGGTTCGTGTGCACCAGCGCCTTTTATTCCGCCAGCGCCTTCGTGTTTCGTGGGTCGTGCGTGATTGGCGCGCCAGACTTTGCGTTGAGATTGGATTTTATAATTGGACATGTTTCGAAATTTCAGGAAAGTTGTGATAATTATGCGCCTTAGAACAAACAAGTTTTTTATCTGTCTGCCCAATTTCGTGTGTCAGCAGGAAAGACAGGGTTCATAATAGCCTCTGAGTGTATTCTGATATGCCGCTTTCAAAGTTTAGGAGACTTCACGAGAGACATTTTAAAACGCTTCAGTCCTTTATCAAGTGCTATTTCCTCGGTGGGGGGGGGGTATTTTCCGAGAGCCGTTTTGGAAACCCTTCAGATTATTGTCCCTTCAAATTTAATCTTAAGAATGTATTTCTTATAAATATTTGGTTTATTGAAAATTTCAATTATGCGTTTTCGCTTCACCCTGTGAAACAGTTGATATTACCACTGTGTTGATTGAGCATAATCCGCAATATATTTTAATCGAAGGTGTTTACTTTCCTGAACAGCCTGGAACTTTCACGACTTATGTAAGTTACTCTTGCGGCATTTACTCCATCGCTTTGCAAACTTTAGGTTACTGGAAATGTTTTGAACTGAATACACACTTCATGATGTGGAAAATCGTTTCATGATGTGTAAACGAAAGTTGATCACGTCAGATGTTTCAGATGAATCTCTTCTTTGTTTATTTTATTGTTTGTGATCGGAAATTGAAAAGAAACCGAGATTAGATGAACATACATCTCCCAGCAAAAGTGTGTATTTGATTTTTTTTTTAAATTATCAACCAACACTGCACAATTTTTTTGATGTTCCTTCAATTACTAATTTAGCAGACACATTAGTAGTAATATAAAAATTATGAAGTTTATATATGATAGCGCGTCACACTATTTTGGAGCCCATGGTAGAGTTCGTCTGTGACGTACCTGTGCATTCGACGACTGCTAAAGTGCGAGCGACAAATACAAGAAGGGAGACACTGCGCATGCCCAGTAGAGCATGCCTTGCAAACAATCGCTATTCGGAAAACATTGGGTACCTTATTTGAGTTATGGATTGTAATCCCCCTGAAATTTGTGTTGGTTGCGTCAAGAATTTGTTACTTTAGTTTTCTTGTGTTTTCTTACAGATTATTTTTTTTCTTTTTGTTTCGAGGCTGCCTGTCAAAAACGTGGGAAGTCAATGCTTTTGGGACGGCATTCATAGTAGCCGTCTTCTGAGACGTAGCCGTGTGTACAGATTCTCTGCGCCTAAGTTCTGCCATATGCTTCATTAAAATTTGACGAAAGAGCTGGTTGCAAAGAATCTATCGCTGTGAAACAACTTTATCGGCGGCGAAATAACGGTTAGCGTATTGGGCTGTTATACCCAAGTTTGCGGGTTCAAACCCGATCAAAGCCGTGGGCGAAACAATCCTCCGTACGCCTTCGTTCGGAGGGGAAGTAAAGCCGGCTGTCCCATGTTAGTAGACTGTAAAAGCATGTAAAAGATTCTCAAGACTAAATGAAGACTCTGAGCTAAATTCAAACTGCCTGTTTCGTCGGCCAAGTAATACCTTCCTTCTCCCATACTAGGCGAAAGGAGCGTAACGAAATGTACGTGGTCAGACGGAAGAGCAGGCCTCATGGCCTGAGTCTCGCCACGTAAAATAAGGCATTCATTCTTTCATTCATCATTCATTCATCATTCATTCATTCATTCACTCACTCACTCACGCACTCACTCACTTCATTCATTCATTCATTCATTCATTCAAACACAGAGCGATTCGATTCGCACTCGTTGAAAGGAGTTTAGGGAGGTGGGAGCCCGTGAAGCGCGCGCACGTTCGATGGGTAGGCGGCGCCACCGAGGCGGGTGTCGCACGCGTGCCACACGCACCGCACGTGTCCCCAGGCCGCGGGGAGCGCTCCGGTGAGCCGGCGCCCGGCCGTAATGCGCGGTCCGTGTCGGCGCGCCGCGCCACAAAGGAATAAATATTTCACGCGCCCAATTAATATGTTGGCAGCGGCGCTGATAAATCCGGGGACGGCCGCGCAGCGCACGACACGACCGCGTGACACGACGCAGGTCCCCAACGCCCCCGCCCCCGCCCCCGTCCTCGCCCCCGCCCTCGCCCCCGCCCCCGCCCCCGCCCTCGCCCCCGCCTCCGCCCTCGCCCCCGCCCCCACCACCGCCCTCGCCCTCCCCCTCGCCCTCGCCCCCGCCCCCGCCCCCACCACCGCCCTCGCCCCTGCCCTCGGTCCTGCCCCGCCCTCGCCCCGCCCTCTCCCTCCTCGCCCCGCCCCGCCCCGCCTGTCCTCATCGCTCTCGCCGCGGTATCCTCCCCCGTCGTGGGGACGCGCTAAATTATTGTTGCTCTTGTCGTGCCCCGCGGCCGCTTTTCGTGGCAGCCCTCACCCCCCCCCCTCGCCGGCAGCCGTCGCCCGCGTGCCTCCGCTGCGCGCCTCCTGGCAGGTTCGTTTCTTTCCCTGACATCTCAGTGTAATGCCGGTGGGCTGCAGCATCGAAAATGCCCGTGAACAAGACTTTGAAACTGGATTTCCAAACAGTAGTTCGCACTCCGCTCGAGTACAAATAAAATCACCTCATATAACACTACAACGAATTAAATATTTTGACGAAAGGTCCTCACTGTAAGATAATTCTGTACATATCGCTGATATAAACTAGTGGTGCTTCAACACTCCCTGCTTTCCCATGTTATTTCTAACTTCCGCAATTTTCGGAAATTCAGAGTGTTCGTCGAAAATGAGACCCACGCCTCCTCAAGCCTAAATGAAGCCTCTGAGCTAAATCCAAATTGCCAGCTTCGTCGCCCAAGTAATACCTTCTTTCTCCCCTAGTAGGTGAAAGGAGCGTGACGAAATTTGCGTGGTCAGGCGGAAGAGCAGGCCTCATGGCGTGAGTCTCGCCACGTAAATAAGGCAGTCATTCATTCACTCAGCACTCCCCATGACGTTGGTGTCGCAGTACGTCGAAGCACGGCTTTCCCTACGAATGCCGGCGACTCCATCACCTCCTGCGCCCCGATGTGTCCGACCCCGTGCGCCCGTCGCGTCGCTTGAACCCCAGTCACGCGTGCGGCTCGTGTTTCTTTTGGGGACGCACGCCCGTGGCGTGGAAAATTCGATCGCTTCATTAGGGGACCAAGTTTCCCTTCGGAATCTTCTTAATCGCTTTCCCGCGTCAGCGTGCGGTGGAGGCGTCGGGGTGGTGGATTTGATTGATTGATTGTTTCGTGTTTCCGGGCGCGTCAACTGCTGTGCTCGTTAGTCCCGTAAGTGCAGGGCATGTTTTTTTCTCGGGAGATGGCGGTGATCTTCCCCCACTGGATGGCGAGATCCGGCGCCGACCTACCGTCGGCTAGTGGGGTTTCCCCCTAACCACGACTCTCCCACCAGCGGGGCACCGCTCCAGCCGGGACAAGCTCTAAGCTCCCGACCAGTCTCCCGGAATATGTGGTTGTGTGTGTAAGGGGAGAGGATTGGACGAGGCAAGGGAAGGGCAGATAGCGCGCGGTCCGTGGCCCGTTTGTTCGGGGTTCCGGCATTCGCCTGGTGTTGATCGGAGAAACCACGGAAAACTACCGATCAGAGAAGCCGGCCGCTAGAATTCTCATCCAGGCAGCGACTGAATTCGACCTGGGGACTGAAATAAAAACGTAAATATGTCAATAAGAAAATTGCAACAATCTTCAACCAGAAGCAGGAATTAGTTATTTACTTTTTATACAATCTTTCGAATACCACAAGTCGACCAGGGCTTGTAATTGAGAACAGCAGAGGAGGATGCTAGTGTGAGGGAGGTCTAGTCTCTCTCCACAACTTACAGCGCTTGTGGGTTCTGAACACAACTTTCCTTTTTATACCTCCAACCTTACTGCGGTTTGTTGGACGTCATCTTTACACTTCGCTGCTACGCTTTTTCGTGAGATCGAAAACCTCGAGGACCGAGCGGGCATCACGTGTCACTTCCCCCACCCTGCAGCGTTTGAAAGCTTTCTACACCTCCAGCGCCCTCATGTTTTATGTCTCTTTTCTCATGTTTATTTTTTCAACGTGTCCCGTGCCCCAACGGGCAGCCTGAGCCATTTTATGATTATTATTTTCCGAAGACCTGTTGTCCCTGTGAGAAGAAATCTCGAAGGTGGTGTCTGTCGGGTCCCTTATAGTTGCCTGCCAGTCGCCAAGCTGCTTCTCGATTTCCATTGTAGGTGGCATTCACTTGGGAATGCGCTGTCAACAGCTCGTTTGCTGAAAACTGTTTTAAAATGGTTAAGGAAAATTGAAAAAAAATTTATTTATGGAAAAGGAAAAATTAAAAACGTTACTTGGAAGTCTTTCCTCTTACTGTAAGCAGAAAAAAAAACGGAGATACAGTGGCAAAAGGAGTACGAGGCTTACATGACAAAAGATAGTGAAGAACGTGGTACAATTTTCAGTACGAATCTATTGCATTCAGCATTCTATACACTTGAAGCGAAATGTTTTTCGTAGTCAATTCCAAAATTTGAAGTTGTCCCAATGAATTTTACTGCGTTATGCATGGTTCCATTGTCCCTCCTCCGTTTCAGAGCAACGGGGCAAATTGTCCACAAACAATTTGGGGAAGTCAGGTGTGGATCGCCCGAATAGTGAAAACATGGCTCGCGACCATATTTAAGGATGTAGTTTCTTCCGCGCGCTGCCTCACGACACGCTTGCTACCTTGTGCGAGCAAGCGGAGGCAGCCGAATGCGGAGGGGAAGACTCGCTCTCGGCCGAGGCATGCGTGGGCAACGCGACGACGCGCCCCTCCTGCCACACCTCCCAATGGGCCTGAGCGCCACGGACACTTTGAGCCAAGTCGGTGCCGTGGCGAACAGAAGAACAGGAACTAGTGCAGTGCTGTGGGAATGAATGGTTATGTATATAATGAATGAATGATGCGTGAACGAAAAATAAACAAGTAAAAGAACCACATAGAAAACCACAAAAAAATATTTAGAATTAAGAAAAAAAAATAACAATAACATTTTTCGTGGAAAATTAAGTATGCCAAAGTGCTACATCATAATTATTAAATTAGATTTAAGCTAGTATTAAGTTAGCTTTAGTTAGTATTAGCTTTTTTTTACCTCTCCCTTAGCTGCTTAAACCGCAAGGCAGCAGCGTAATTTGTACACCAGTAATTAAATAAATTCCCGCCTATTCAGGGTTCCTGTGGAAGGGAAACATTAAAATAAAAATAAATAAATTTAAAAAAAAGATTTAGTTTGTGGCCCTTGAGGCCTTGCACGTCGGACACCCCTGTGTTCGAACGCAGCCCTGAGGACGCTGACAGGAGAGAGGGAGGGGGGCGAGTGCGGGCCCGGGCGACGAAGGTGTGCTGCCGCGCGGAGGAGGTCCAGGTAGAGGCGCCAACCACGCCCCCTCGCCTTCCTCCTTCCGCACCTTGCTTGCTACTTTCATTTCCCCCTCCCTGATTCCTGTTTACCGTCTTCACGGCTCCTTCCCGGTAATCATACCATCAAGAGGTGTTCGTTTGAATTTTGATACAGTCAATTCATTTTACTGCAGTGTGACAGAGGGACGTTGTACGAAACATCGAATGTTCAAATAATTCTAAATACCAAATAATATTTTGCAATATTCTCTTTTATTTCCTCTCAGAAGACCGTATCGTTTTCTTTTGTTTGAATAGAGCTAAGCCTTTATTCAGTCAATTCCCACCCTCCCCGTGAAGAATAGCAAGTCTTAATACACGCACATTTTCTTACTATTGACGGATTATATATTTCCACGTGCTCTTTATATTCAAATTTTTACCGTTAAATGGAACTTTGACCTCAGTCAGTCAGTCAGTTATAGGAAAGGAAAGATATAAGGATATGTAAAATGATGAGCTGCTTAACCGCCGACTCATATTTTTCTCCTACAATGACAGAACATACATTTATCAATGTATGTTCCTTTTGAGGCGTTCGCTTTATTTGCGTGCCAGTTGGCATAATAAAATTTTGTTTCCTGTGTTACCTGTTACCTGAAGGAGAGGTAAACAAAGAGTTAGTCAAACGCGTTTCCCATCTGATCTCTCTAAATCGTATCAAAATGAAATGGCACAGGATTAAATAGAAGTATAATAACTCATTTGAGGATGTTGCAAGAGCTTTGGGATATTTGAAAAACTAAAATGAACACATCTAGGGCATTGTTGGTAAGAAGTAAATGTTTCTTCAGAATTCCTTTCATTAATTTTCGTCTTTTGAATTATGATACAACTATACCTTCCAAATATATCTTTAAAATAAGACTACTATTGAATGTCTTTTATCTGGAGGTTTGCATCGCAGTAGGCGAAAGTCGCTTGGGCCTCCGTGTTTCTGCAGCTACTATCATCAATGGAAATTCCGTGGAAGACCCCCCTCCCTCCCTCCGTGCCGCCTAGCGAAGTGAACGCACCCCCCCCCCTTGCCGCAACACCGCAACTGCCCGCCCGCCCGAAGGCTGGCTCCGAGCCTTTATTACAAGCCCCGTCGAATATTGGAAGTACCATAAATTCTCGACCGAACGAATACCGAGATATTGCCTCTCCGAACACGGAAAGAGATCCGCTTTGAGGATTCGTTGGGCGGCGGGCTGGCGAGCGTCGCCCACACTGCGATTCAATCCGGGACGAGTCCCGTCTGCGGGAGGCTGGGATGAAGCCGGACCCTCCGGAGCAGTAAAGCGCGATGTCTATCTGACCGCCCGCGCCCACGCCGCCCGTTGCTCCGCCTCCCCCTTCCCCCGCCCCCGCCCCGCCCCGCCCCGCCCCCGCCCCGCCCCGCCCCGCCCCCGCCTCGCCCCCGCCTCGCCCCCGCCTCGCCCCCGCCTCGCCCCCGCCCCGCCCACGCCCCCTTCCCCGCCCCGCCCCGCCCCGCCCACGCCCCCTTCCCCGCCCGCCCCGCCCCGCCCACGCCCCCTTCCCGCCCCGCCCCGCCCCGCCCACGCCCCGCCCCGCCCCCCCACGCCCGCATGGCTTGGAGGCCGCGTCGCTCGCGAGCAACGTTCTGCCAGATGGGTTTCGTCTGTTGGCTTGGCCTCGCGACTGAGATGCGCCTTCAGAATGATATGTATCGAGGAGAAAGGAAATGAGAAAGTATCGGCTACTTCTTTTGTCAGGGTGGTGGAGTAATCACGAATATGGCGAACCCTGACCCCCTGATCCCATGCGTACCTAATCTGATAGGCTTCCTACCCATGATGATGTGCGGATAAGAGTAGATTCAAGATGATGAGTCTCAACTTGTTCCTGATCGGAGAATTGTTGGCACGTTTGAATGCCCTGTTGTTATTTTGAAGAAACGTTTTTGAAACTCTGGAGGCTCATGACTCACATAATATTGTTCGGAAACCGAAAAAAACTTTAAAATATTCTTGTCAATGACTACATTTTTATTAGTCAGATATCGTTTCAATCAAAGAATATGTACCATGCCTTGCGTAGATAACCTCTGATGAAATTTCAAAGGAAACACTCTCATTGAATAGAATTTAACTTCGCCCCTTGCCTTTGAAAAGAGAACCACACATCGTTGTCCTGTGTAGAATCACACTCGCACATTAAACGATGATCAGTGTTGTTTTTAACATGGGTTCTCGTGATTAATAAAACAAGAAATTTTAAGGAGAAGAATTCTCTCTCGTCTTACTAAATCTCTTGCGAAAAAAAAATAAACTTACCTACGTGTTCGCGACATGAAATCGAGCAGTTTCCAATTGTAAAACTCCAGAACTCGTTTCTTGGGCCATTCGTACCGTGAAACGAATGCTTGAAGCGTCCTTCCCAATATATTACCAGCATTCTCCTCAGCTGCATTCCCCTCACGAAATACCCGCATTTGTTACTAGCTTCCTCACCACATTAATTTCCTGGTGGACCGCCGCAGCGGTCAGCGCGCATAGCTGATGAAGGCCCGATTACCTCCCATCGGCCCCCGGCCCGGCGACCGCGTGAGAATTGTTCTCTAACTAGGGGTCGAGGCCACCGGCTTTGGGCCCCTCGTCTTCCCGTTCCTGCCATCCGTCTTGCATCTTCCGGCCGCCCCCCCCCCCCGCCGCGATGCCGTCTCGTGGCCGCGTCACATTCATTACCGCGTTCTCGGGTTGGGGGAGACGGCCTCGACGATTCTGTTATTCACTCGTTACTCTCGCACGGGAAGTTCCCCTTTTGTTTTTGTTGCCGATGTTTTCCGCCGACGGAAACCTGCCAGCTTATTTTGGGATTCGGAATTTGGTTGTTTGTAATCACGATTGAATAGGTGTTGGATAAGTTGTATTGTTTACTCTTTTCCGCTCCTTGTACTTGAACCCATGCGTCCATCACGATTCATGATACGGACTGTCAGATTGAATTTGTATTTGTAATAGTGTCCGTCGTTTAGATTCAAGAGCTTCGATGTTTTGGTGATGTACAAAGGTCTCTGCTTACAACCTGATTTACGAGCATCTTTGGTTCTTGGAAGATGAAAGGTGGATACGGAATAAACCGTGAAGAAACTATACAAATTTCATTAAACTTCCTCATTTCAGTCGTGGCATATCCATGAGAGAATCCTGATAAAATAATAAAGGAAAAAAAAAAAAATTTTTTTTTACTGTTTTCTGTGATCACTAGAGACCGGAAAAATGTGTAGTATGAAACGTCAAATTATGTACATCAATATATAATGAAAACAACAAGAATACGTAATAAATATGGAAAATCCGTTATAATATCTAATATTATAATATATGATTTATAATACACATTTACATAGTACGAAATTACATTGATAAAGAATTTCCTAAACAAATTTGAAAAATAATATAAACGTTTTAAAAATCATTTGGAGAGCACAGCATACGTCACAACATACACCTTTTCTGTCAGTAGTAAAAGATTCAGCTATTGCTAACCCGGGTCGTAGTTTTGCAGCCAGGCTAGACGCAATATATGACGTTGTACAAACGGGCGGTATCTACGACCAGCAAACAATCACTGCAGCGTGTAGTGTTACACGTCAGCGATCACCAAAATTGATCGGAAATTAAGGTCACGAAACGCGGCGTCAGTGATACTTTTATACACCTGAAGGAGAAAATTATATCGCTCGCTGACGTGTACTTTACGCCACTGAGATAATTGATCCTGGCACATCGAACTGTGAGAACATCAGACGTCGTTGCATAGGGTACCTGGTGTATATAGCTCGCAGGGACAATGTAGGAAAAATGCTGACTTTTTTTATTATTTTTATTAAAAAATATGCAAGAAAATTGATAGGATAATATGAATATTTTGTGAAAATAAAAAAATGTGTAAAATATGTAATATAGTACTAAATATGTAAAAATATGTAACGAAAAAATTGGATATTGTGTCAGGACGGCGACAATTCGCCAAGATTACAAATTTGAGAACGTTACGTAGAAAGACAAAAAACGTTTAATTGCTTAAAAATCCGGTCTCCAATGAGCACATTTTGTTAATCTAAAATGACCATTGGCAAACTTGATGTATCTATGGATAAAGCCACACAATAATTGATAGATTAATTATTTGGTTCTAGTATTTATGTATTTTATAGTCTTTCGTTAATATTTATAAAGACGTTGTACGTAAACTCGAAGGACGCAAACCATGAGCAGCAACGATGAAAAGTAGTTATTTGTGCTCGGGCATGAAAGTGTGCCTGAGAAAGTGAAAGAACTGCTTCCGAGTCATTCCGTACTTTCTTGTGATTGCGAGATATCTCGTGCGGTGGAGATTTTACGAGAGTGTTAAAACGAGATTGTTCCGTGTGCGGTACGTGTGCCAACGTCGGTTGTGCGTGACGCTTCCCATCTTTGCTTCTAATGTGTAAGTACGTGTAAGTATGTCTCGGAACAGCTTTTGCATGACTCTAATGTTTAAAGTACGCCAGAAAAGAAATGTAAGTACCTTATAACCTCGGTCATTACCAAGGTTTGGCCGGACGGGTTCTTGTGGGGAAGATTAGAGGGAATGTAAGATCGAGATAAAAAAAAACTATGGGTCTTAAAAACAGAGGATGAAGCAGAAATAAAATATAATTAGAGAGAGCTCTCTTCGTCTTATCTTCCAGCATTTTGAAGCACTTATCTGTCTTCTGAGGAAGCCTCCGTGATCTTGCGGCTAGTGAACAGTGAATTAAACACAGTGATGATTTTTTTAAAAGATGTTATTAAACACATTGTGCGTCAGGCGGTGGAAACGAGCGTTCGAAAACGTTCAGAAATTTAGTGTTACGTCATAACGCACGCGTACACGACCTTTTGGAAACCTGAATGTGGCGTGGCGGGGCGGAGGGGGCGTGGCGGGCGGAGGGGCGTGGCGGGCGTGGAGGGGCGTGGCGGGGTGGAGGGGCGTGGCGGGGCGGAGGGCGTGGCGGGGTGGAGGGGCGTGGCGGGGGGGGGGTGGCGGGGCGGAGGGGGCGGGCGGGGGGGGGGGGGGGGGGGGGGAGGGGCGGAGCGGGGGGGGGGGGGGGGATGGGGTGGGGTGGAGGGAGCGCGGCATAGCGGAGGGGGCGTGGCGGGGCGGGGATGGAGTGGGATAGTGTGAACGAGGCGGGGCGGAGGGGGCGGGGCTGGGCGGAGGGGGTGTGGCGTGGCGGGGATGGGGGGGGTGGGATAGTGTGGGCGAGGCGGAGCGGTGGGGGCGGGGCGGGGAGAGGGGAGGGGGCGCGAGCTAGACACAGTAATTTAGGATCCGTCTGGTCGTTGACGCAGCGCGCCGGCCCGGCTGCATTCCGCGCGACCCAGCGCGACCCACGGCCGAAGAGCGAATCCCTGTGCGTCAGTCATTCCCGTTACGTAAAAACAGCCGGCGTCTGCTCCCGCAGGGGGTTATTCAACGCTTTATATAACCCGCGGCGCTGCCAGTTTCGGGCCGAAGCGCTCGACGGGTTTTGCGTGGGCCTGTTTCGGGTCAATTGGGCGTTCCTTTCTGAAATGTGTTTCACACGTTTGGGTGTATGTGGGTATATTATTCTGTCCAACTTCAAAGTGTGATAGACTATTTTCCTCAGTTCTCTAAAGGGATGAAGCAACTTATAGTACGACTGGAGATGTACAGCCTACGACTGGGAAAGAACGCGCTTTCATGCGATGAATTGTCCAAAATGTCACATGTGTTGTCCCAATTTAAGATCTCGTTATAGGCCATTGATAAACATATTTCTTCATCAAACTTTTGAATTGGGAGAAGAACGGCGTGGTTCCAACATAATGTGCAGTATTTTTTGCTTATTGAAAATATAACTGAAGCCAATGTGATAAATATACATTTCGATTCTTTTATTTGCGGTTCGGTTTATAGGACAACGACCCCGAAGGCTCCCAGCAGCACCGACTCAGCCGCATAAATAAAATAACACATTTCCAGATCCCGATGTGTTCCTTGTCTCGCAGCTGCCGAATCTCCGCCGTTTCGCATCGGCGGTGTCCTCCCGGCCCCCGCCCCCGCCCCCGCCTGGCGCGGGGTAAACGCGTCAGCGACGGCGGAAAGGAAGCAAATAAATCGGTCGACTTGTTTACCGGCACCGCCTGAGAGATGTGGCGAATAAATCGTCGGGAGGAGTCGCACGCGATCGAGCGAGAGCCTGCGAACGAATCGACTGAGCTCTGCGCTGCGAGTCGACTCATTCGCCCAAATGGCTCCTTCGGCCGGAGCCTTTTTTGCTCGCCGCTTCCCGCTCCGCCGAAAGGTCCGTAAGTAGGGTAATTTCCCCGAGCTCCGCAAATGTATGAGAGCGCTCGTGTGTCTTTTGGACGGACGCATTTAATGAAAGCAATACGACGCTGCGTCGCCGAAAGAGGTTCCTGGGCTTCTTTTTGCTGTGTGAATTTTGCTTAAGTTAGAGCCTGGCCAACGAACTAGCACCATTGAACTGTTTCGCAGATTTCTTGACGATCGAATGCGATTTCGCACATACAAACCGAGCGAATGAAATTGAAAGTTATTATTTTGCTACAGAGAGAAAATCGAACTTCTATAGGTTATGGATAAACTACACCAACTAGGAACAATTCGTATATGAAGGATAAGTAGCAGCGAAAATACTTTACGCCCCATTCAATCTAGAATATCGATTTTGTTTTCGAAGTGTTAGTAATATTTACGTGTGTGTGGTGTGTTGATTTCGTGCGTGTGTTCCTAAATATGTGCAATGATACTGGCATACAGCATCACCGTCTTTTGATAATTGAATTCAGACTTGTTTCTTGTGATTATATGATACAATCATTTGTTGGTAACCCCAAAACGTATTACGCCCTTATTAGACATTTTTGCCGTACAATTATAAATAGCTTCGTACTTGAACATTCATTATTGCAACTATCGTCGGTCATTTTCGTCATGGTTAAAATTAGTTTTTTCTCTCGTGAATTTTGCACAATATACTTTGTGAAAAAGTTACTCGATGCACTGATTGAGTATAATTAATAATAAAACTTGGGTAGCCTTTTAGACAACTCAACAAAGAATCCTCTGATCTGAAAGCTCACATGTCACAAATGTTACAGTATTGAATGTTTGTTTGACATTAAAAAGAGTATTCGTTTTAAATTCAAATCGCTTTGTAACGTGATTCATTTTTCTGTAATTTTGCTATAATGATGTCGGACTTTTTACTCAGATGATATCAAATCTTGATCTGCTTCGGATCATGTATGAAATATACACGAGGATTTCGTAATTAGCAACACTTCATTTGAAAAATACAGATGACATACATAAAGGGCTTTGTAATTGAAACACATCAAACCATATTTCTTGCAAATGGTGATTGGCAAATGTATCTCAGTAGTCGTATTGCATGCGCCCTCGCTTTTATTGTTGTTTTTATTATTATTATTATTAACATCTTTATTACAATTATTATCTTTATTATAATTATTATCTTTATTATAATTATTATCTTTATTATTATTATTATTAAATAGCTGCCTGGTTGAGGTAGGGTTTTTCACAGTTTATTAACAAAAGATATACCTAGCGAATTGCGCTCCGAGGATGTAAAACAATTATATTATAATACAAAAAGAAATCAAAAGCAGCGACTTTTAGAATATCATATTCTTTTTAACCTTTGTTAATTTTCATTTATTTTGCAATAGAGCGGAAAGTTCTGGAGGTTTAAGAATCTCTCTGTGGTAGTGTGATTTTTTGCAAGTTGCGTTTGCGCTGCGCTGCAGAGGCGCGGCGTGGCCGTCCGCTGTTGCGAGCGGCGGCGGAGTCCAGCTGTGGGCAGCCGATCGGACGGGCGCTGAATGCGGATGGTGACCGCGGGGAGGCCAATTGGGGAGGGGATGTAATTGAATCCGATCGGAAGCGCCAAGGCCTTCAAGATGCTTCCTCCAACTCCGCAGTCCCCCAATTCCGTGTTCCGGGCCGTCTGGACCTCCGCGTTTCCCCCGTAAAATAATTAGACTCGAAGACCGCGAACGACCGACAGAGAAGGAAACAAGCGACGGTCGCCACAAGGACGCACCTTCAGGAATGTTGCGATTCAACACGATGTATGGTGCAGACGTAAAACCAGAACAAAGTGCCTCTATTATTGAAATTCAAAAATCGATGTAGTCTCACCTGGTTTAAAATACAGAGCATGTTGTTACTTACATGTAACACAATTTTTCAAAGGTCTTTCAGGATATTTTAAATAAATTACAACATTATTGCAATTTACATTTATTCTCCAACCCACTAACATGAAAAAAGTTAACACCGTTTCTCCGTGGCAGTGCTGTTGGAAAGCCGTACGATTTGCTCTAATTGTTGAGAGAATGCACCTCTCCGCCTAGCAATATTTTATGTTATTTATCTGTATATGTTTCATGCTGCCAATAGAATTTTTCAATTCCGTGTCTGTCTTCACTATTAAGGGTGAACTTATCGAAAACAGGAATCGATAGTGAAATATCGCAAGTACCGCCTCACGCAAGTTTGACCTTTCGTCGGGGCGCGCTCCACGACGGGGCATCGATCTGGCTTCCTCTCTAATGACGCCATTCGCCACGGAATGGGCGCCGTGAATCTTACAAGGTTGTGTGAATCTGGCGCCGCCGCCGTCGCCATCTATGGGGCCCTTATGTCGCCGCCGCCGCCGCCGCCGTCGTCGTCGTCGTCGTCGTCGTGGTTGAGGTTTGCGCTACTTTGTTGCCATTACCCAGCCTCCTCTTCGTGATACCGGGGACACATTCCCAATCCTCCCTTTCATTTTATTTCTTTACGTTGCTCTTCGGCTAGATTCTGGGTTTTAGAATTGAATGCTTATTGCTGCTAATGTTTATATCTAACATATCCGATATATCCGATAACGCATTCCCGATAGAAAATTCTGAATCATCATATTTCGCCAGACTCAAAGCTAGAATTTGAGTTATTGCTTTATCATCCCATCAGCAACGGTAAGCCAGCTTTCGCGGTATTGATTTCTTAACTTTCTCTAACTTAAAATCAATGTTCAGAAAGACTCGCCCTTGTTTCGGTACGCCAAAGACATCTATAGTGTTGATTGAAAGAAGAAAATAAATACTTTGAAAAACGTCACTCTAAATTAAGTGTAAATTTCGTGTAGTTTAAGTGTAAATTTCGTGTGTGCTGTTCATTAAAGTATTGGCTAATTTCAGTTTCTCGTTATTGATGTGTCATGTGCTTGTTCTCAAAATCGATATTCGTTTATTCAATCACCTTTAAATTGTCTAATAAGGAATAGTGTGTTTAAAATATGTTTTTCTGGTCTATGATTTTACTTTTAAGGAACAAAAAAATCATTGGAGTAATTAAATGTTAACGGAATAATTAATTTTTTTATATCGAAAAAAGCGTATTTCGTAAGTTTTCTTTAAGACATTGTGCATCACATTGTTGTAGAAATAAGGTACTTAAATTTTTCGTATCAGCCATTCTTTTAATGTTTGTAAATAATATCCCATCGTAATAAGAATAGCACATGCTACGATTGATTGATTGATTTTTTCTTGTTTCCGGGCGCGTCAACTGCTTTGGTCATTAGTCCCGTTAGTGTAGTGCATTTTTCCCTCGGGAGATGGCGGTGAACTTCCCCCGCTGATGGCGAGATCCGACGCCGACCTACCGTCGGCTAGTGGGGTTTCCCCCTAACCAGGACTCTTTCACCAGCGGGGCACCGCCTCAGTCAGGACAAGCTCTAAGCTCCCGACCGGTCTCCCGGAATATGTGGTAGTGTAGTGCATGTTGGTTTAAGTGTGTGTGTAAGGGGAGAGGATAGGAGAAGGAAGACAGAACAGAACGCGCGCGATTCGTGGCCCGTTTGTTAGGGTACTGCTCCGGCATTCGCCTGGTGTCGATCGGAGAAACCACGGAAAACTACTGATCAAAGCACACGCTACGATTTTCATGTATTGAAGCAAAAAAATTCCCTGTAAAAGGGAAACACATGGAGTACATTGCCACACACGTCGGTAGACCAGTCTGGCGCTTAGAGCGTGTGTTCACTGAGAAGTGCCCCGCTGTTGGGAGATACCTGGTTAGAGAAAAACCCGCTAGCTGACATGGAGGTGGGTACTATCCATCGGAGAGTACCGCTATCTCCTGCGATAAAATGCACCACGCATACGGGACTAATTATTTTAGTCGTTAACGCGCCCGGATCATTATCTGTATAAGCGACTGAAACGTGTTGGTCACTTGCGGCCTTATCGGGCCTGCGTCCTATGCCAGTGCCAGTGCTAATGCAAACGCCAGTGCTAATGCAAACGCCAGTGCTAATGCAAACGCCAGTGCTAATGCAAACGCCAGTGCTAATGCAAACGCTAGTGCTAATGCAAACGCCATTGCCAGTGCCAGTGCCAGTGCCAGTGCCAGTGCCAGTGCCAGTGCCAGTGCCAGTGCCAGTGCCAGTGCCAGTGCAAACGCCAGTACCAGTGTGAGCGTGAGAGCGAACGCCAGGGCTGCGTGCCCCCTCGGATGGCTGTACCGCGGCTGTACTCCGCTCATCATTTGCTCGTCGCGCGGCGCGGCGACGCATCGCGGACTCCGCCCGCGGGCGCCAGGCGCTCAGCGCTGTTTGATCGCCGCCGCCAAACGGCGAGTGCACGCTCGGGGGAGCGGTCGCCTCATCCGATGACGCGGTGCGTTGAGGATTTCCACTTTCGGCGAATCACGATACACTATGCTTAAATTCCATTGGAGATAAATTTCAGAGTTCATGTTATGCCTTTTACCTCGCACCATTTATGAGATCTCGGTTCACACTGATTACCGTCATTCGTCCGTGTTCTAGAGTGGTATCAATTATACTCCCATTTAAATATAATGTCCCTTCAAGGTCACGAGCTGCAAGGAGAGGGGATTCGTGTCGTCCAATCGGGAGCTTCTATACCAAAAATGTAAGTCGTAACGAAGTTCCCGATTTGATGGCGGGGTCTCTCTCTCCTTCAAGCTCCTGACCTTGAAGGGACACTATATTTAAATGGGAGTAAAATTGGACCATTTTAAAGTAGGAATTTTGTCAATAGTGCAACGTCTTCTAGAAAGCATGAGAGACGCAGACAATTAACTAAGGCAAGCTTCTGTAGTTCGCTCTACAGTTTCTACTTCGTGACCACAACTACAGTTAAGAGTTTTACCTTTGATACTAGTGGCTGAAAGGGGGAAGAGGAATGGGTAACGCGAGGACGAGTGGTAGTGAAATCTTGAAGATAAACTTGAACCGCCTAAATGTACTATCCCTAGCATAGTCTATCATAGTGATGTAGTAAAAACGTCATAAATCTTGGACACTTCGACTATTTAAGCGATAGGTTATACGGTTTCATACAAATGAACGAATTTTCCGGGATGTGTCTTCTCTGTAAAGTACGCATTAAATGTATTCCGTGTATATTACACTGCAGTTTTAATACATTGTATTTCAAAAGATTTCAGCTTTGACAAGGCTGTACTCAATACTGTACTCAAGTATTGTAAGTGTATCATGGCAACGTTATAATCGAGGAAATGACTAATTTCGTATTTCAGTGTCGCCCTTGCTCCTGTTGAGCGAGTTGGGCCCGCCATGGAAAAGAGTGCTCCGTGGACTGCTTTGAAATTTAAGCGAAATCTTCCTCTTTCATAGGCGCGAGGCGGCGCCACCACACAGGCCGGCCGCAGCCCATTACCATTTAGATGACAGAAGCGATCTTAAATAAAACACGAGTATTGTGAAAACGTTCTCCTTTTTTTCTGTTCTTGCGCGCTCCCGTGAAAAATTGAAGTCCGTCCCATTTTCTGCATCAGCAAGTCGGTGGGCGAGGCGGCGGCGGCTGCGTTGGAAGTGGTCGGAGGAGGGGGGGCGGCTGTGGAGGTCTTCCGACCACTTGAATAAAAGAGAGCTCGTGGAGAACCATTTTCTTCGTAGCGGCCTGCCGTCCGGACGACTTGCAGATAAATCTACTTCCAGGCATCACCATCCATAATGGATCCGATCCCCGCCGAGTGGCAGCCGGATTCCAAAGCCGTCGGGCTCTCCCTCCAGAGATGCGCTGCCGGAGCACCTTGGGCCGTGTAACGCGTTTTCATTTTGTGGCGCGCTGCTTTGCTCGCGCTTCAATGCCCTGTGATATTGCGCGTGGATGCGAGAAGCTGTGTGGGGATGTGTGGATTCTTGTTTGTGAGATACACGAGGCAAAACCCATTTTTCCTTGCCGTGAGGTTGGGAGATGAGGTAAGAGCGCTCTGTGTAGTTCAAACACTAAATAGCCCAGGGCGTGTAGTCATAAACCATGTGAGAGAAAATAAAACCATCCGACTGGTGTTTTGGAATTTGAACAAGGGTGACCTTTCCACGAGTCTCATTGTCTGTGGGACATATTTACTAACTGTTTTGGATTGAATATGATTATGAGTAAGAGAAAATTCTCATTAAGTAGGATATACTTATTAAACACGAATTTTAAAAAATCAATATGGAAATAATTAGAAATAAAATACACAAGGCAAAAACTGATGATTTGACCTTTTTATCTTTACAAAAAAAACAGTAGTACGATATCTCAACCCTTAATGCACCAATCTTTACTTAAAAAATGAACTAAACTGTATTAGAAGGCTAATGGACGTTTCATTCCCCTCTTTTCATTATTCAATTCGTACTTGTTTTGGGAGCTACGATTTACGAAGGCCCCTTAACGGAGATTGCAGTCCGTTAACGAATAAGGTCTAATATTTGTACATTTTTAATAACTTTACAATCTGTGAGGTTGTTATTATTTTTTTTATTTAAACATATGCATTTGCAAACGAGAGTAAGAATAACTTCAAATTTTGTCTTAACTTTTGAAAATTAAATACTCCAATATTATTTAAAAAACGTTAGAAAAACACCTTCAATAAAATTTGTTTGGCAAAATGTTTCTAATATTCTATTACTGAACCGTCGTGAACCGAGATGTAATTAAGCTCTTACTTTGTGTTTAGTAGTTTTTAAACAACGAATTGTCTGACAAAACCAAAATTGAATCATAAAGCATATTTCTTATAAATTAATAACATAATAGATTTAATAATCTTAATTTTCCAGTAAATATATTATTAATTCGCCCACTTGGTGTCCGCTTCATGGAGTTTTGAGTCGCTCCGAGGAGGCACAGTTGCACAACGCGCGCTTCCACATCTCGGCGCCATTGCACCGGCGACAATCGCCCTGCCTCGAGGTTTTTTTTTTTTTATTTATTTATTTATTTATTTATTTATTGAGTGATTGGAAATTACACAGATCAGTACTAATTACTATCGCATGTGCATTTGCTGGCTTACATTGTTACTTATGCTAAACTTAACACTAAAAACTTAAAACAAAACTACCTTACTATAGGTGTAGGAAACTACAAGAGCCCCTACTGTGGACAATTAGAAGAGAAAATGTTTAAGAACGCTTCGGCAGGAAATCTATTCTTAATTCTAGTAGGGAAGTCAATTATAGTGGCCAGGTTGTAGTGGACGGCTCGGTTAATTGTATTTAAGTTGGAGTAAAAATTATTGGAAAGATGGGCAGTATGTTTGATGATCGGTGATATGTTCAGTTCTTTATGAAGTTGGGCGTTAGAGATGACCCATGGGGCATGTGTTGCTCATCTGAGGAATCTATTTTATACAATTTGGAGTTTATTAATGTTAGAAATAGATGCATTGGTCCAGTTGGGACATGCGTAGAACATTAATGGTCTGACTATTGAGTTATAAATTGTAATGGCATTTGTTAGGGATAGCCGGTTTTTGGAGTTGATGCCTCGAGGTGCAAGTGCACTCTGTGCGCGGCGCGGGCGGTGACAGCTGCGGCGTGGGCGGGGGGGACGGTGGGGTGGGGTGGGGGAGCACTCGAGTCGGGGCGGTCGGCGCTCTCCCTCCGCAATTCGCTTCGTCCGTCTCCCGGCTAAGTGCGGCTTCGGGCCCCCAGCGGGCCCTCGGGTCAAGTAGCAATTTGTAAAGCAATACGAGCTTTTGTGCGACGTTGTTTTGGCCGCGGCCGCCCTCGCCCGCCCTGGCGCGCGCGCGGCGCACCGCGGCGCTTGGCTCAAGGTCGCACGTGGGCCACGTAAGACGTGGACGCGGAGGGGGGCGGGGTTGGCTTGGAGGAAGGGCTCTTCGTAAATGGATGCGAATAATACAATTGTTTTTATGGCCTTCTTATTTTCTTAGTCGCGTAAGTTACCTCTAACAAATTGCGGGATGACACTGAATTAATATTAAATAATAAAATAATAGTACTAGTAATAATAATAGTACTAGTAATAATAATAGTACTAGTAATAATAATAGTAATAGTAATAATAGTAATAGTAATAATTGAATTGAATTGGTTTCTTTATTTACCATCAGTTTAGGGTCCTGATAACTCTTGCGACTTAACATCAGGTGCCCAGTTTGTTACAAGTATTGTTTGTTACAAATGTACTTATGATATGATAGTTTTCATATGTTATAATATAATATATAATATATAATAATAATAATAGTAATAATAATAATAATAATAATAGTAATAATAGTAATAATAATAATAATAATAGTAATAATAATAATAGTAATAATAATAATAATAATAATAACAACAACAACGCCAATACGGGTAGCCGAGATCGCTAAGACGGTAGTGCCCTGGCGATCTTGAACCGACGGATCGCGGGTTCGAGTCCCGCCTCCAGCATAGTTGTGTTTATGTGTATGTCTTTGTATGTTTACCATTATTATTGTTATCCATCATCATCATTTCCATACCTCATCCCCGATGGCTAACAATCCTGGAGTGTAAGAATGGACTCGGCATCAAAATGCTGATCCCCCCCTCCCCAGTACTGTCACGTGTATACCCCCCAGGAAAAATATGACTGGGCCTCGGTTGGTACAACTGTCCATTCGCGTGGTCTGTAGATGACCAATTCGCGACAAGAAACCTATTATTATAATATTAAACTTAATGCAATGGCTGTAAAGCTGTTTTATGAAACTTACATTTGTAGGGATTTGATTCTTACGGAACAGGAGAAATAATCCTTCCTTGCTATACTTGTACATTTAGAAGACCAATTTAGGTGTATTATAGAATCGATTCGTTCAAGAAAACATTATCCATTTTTCGGTGTGTGTGTGTTTGAAATATGATAGTTTTGCTATGAACAATTCAATAATGTAGGCCTTTTCTACTAAAAAACAACTGATAATAATATTCCGTCTTCACTAACCATTTACGGAATAAAAGGATTGATGCCTTCCTTTTAACTGCAGAAAGTTTTTATTCGCGGAGCGAGCTTGCCCGAGAGCGTTCAAGTGAGTTTTAAAATTTTCGGATTTGGGGAGGTATTCCGGGGAATCGATGCCCGAATTCAACTTAGCATGCATGAGGTTCGCTTCAAAAGGCTGCTCCGTTCCTCGAGAAAGAGGCCGCGGACGAACCTGCCGCTTCTTTAGTCCCCTTCTTTAGGTCTTTCCCCAGCCTTGAGGACATTAAGACTACTGCTGGTTATAAAGGCGAATCAGGCAATTACAGAGCCTTTGACACTATTCTGTGCCATAAGTGGTTCGACGAAAAAACACCGTTTGTGTCGGAGAAAGCGAAAGAGATTTGAAGCAGTGGTTCGGAGTAATTTATGTCTGATTTCTACTGTTTCGTGTATGAAAAAAAAGTACGAGAAATGATATTGAAAAAATCTGTTTAATTGTGAGAGAAGTTTCAAAAACAGGGTTACCTAGTTGAAAACCAGATATCCATACGCATTTAGTTGCTTCACTTCCTAGGAGAGCATCCTTACAGTGTCATAACGTCGGTCTGAGCAACACAAACGGCAAACCTTATCTAGGGAGTTGAAGTCTCTACAGACTGACAGTATGTTTCTGGATAGGTAAATGTTGTTAGGGACTGAAGTGTACTTGCTCTCAGTGCAATTAGGGACGTTGGTATACTTGATGCCAATTTGCTACTAGTAATGAGAGGATATGAGATTCCTCTTGCTTTGTAACTGGTAGTGTGCCGTTGTATTGCCGGCAGCCCGCTGTTTGCCTTGGCTCGACCTTCCCGCTTTTACTCGCCTCTGCTCGAGTTGCTTTGTTTCCTATCGCCACCCCCTACCTTGCGTCACCATTTGTCCTATATAGTCTCCATGCCTCGTTGCATCACGACCTTTTGCCTTTCGTAAGCTTTGGTTGTGTCAGTTTTTTGTTTTACTCCGTACGGAATCATCGTATGCCCCTTTTTCCTAACCTTTCCACGCCTTTCGATTCTCTTTTGGTTTACTTTCCTCCTACAACTTGTTTGTGATTCTCTCTCCTCTTGTCTGTTAAGTTTCTTTGGCTCTTCTTTTGTCCCTTCCTTTCTGACCTTTCCACGCCTTTCGATTCTCTTTTGGTTTACTTTCGTCCTACAACTTGTTTGCGATTCTCTCTCCTCTTGTCTGTTAAGTTTCTGTGCCTCTTCTTTTTCTCCTTCCTTTCTGATCCTTTCCCATCTGCTTACTAATGTTTTTCACACTCCTTTTCATTTGCCAGCCTGTAGTTCGTACCTTACTTCCTCGATTGCGGGCTCTACTCAAAGAGATGGGGAGAGAGAATCGCCTCGTGTGATCCTTCTTGTTGGCTTTCATCGAGTTTTCTAACGAACCAGCCGATATTTTCATTCCCGAAATATTCGGTCGTTCATAATCGACTTTGATTTATGAAAGCTGGCCGCTAATAATATCCGAAAGCAGAATAAATTCTTTAAAGCTAAAGGTCCATGATTAATTAAGGTCGGCCGTTGATATCCGTGGTTTTGAAAGTAAAGCCCTGTAGTGGGTAATGCCAAGGCGAAATATTGATGTCGAAATGTTTTTAGAGTCAACAAAAGAAAGGTGGAATAAAGGAAGATGATTTTTGGGATTAGCAGAAAAGAAATAAATGGAATAACTCGTTATGGCTTTTTGCCGCAACCTTCGGATGGAGGGGCAAGCAGTCATTTGTCACTCTTTTATCCTCTTGCAGTGAGAAATATCGCCGTAAATTTCTCTGGGTCTCGGAGCAGCTCCAGCCTCGATTCTAGCCGCATTCACGAAATGAAGCTACGCTCTCGAGACTCACAAAGGGTTGTTTTTCCGAATGTCAACCTTTCTGTAACTATTTCTATTACTCCATTCCTTCATCATTGAATTTTACGAGATTTCTGCCGTAACTATTGGAATGATTACTACAACTACTCATGGTTCACGTGAAAGTAAGGAATCTCATTTACGCCTGACGAAGGCAATTTGATTTTGGCTGTGTGAATAGACCTTAAATTTGTGACAAAATGAGGTCCTCCAAGCTACAGTGCCTCTTTATCGCACAGTTTGAAAAATTTGCAAATTGTAGAAATGTTTTTGTTGTTTTCAGAGAGACTTCGAAACTACCTGTAAAGGCACATGGGAGGTTATTACAGTTATTAATACGTTGCACTACATTGGCAACGGCAATATTGTTCCTAAAAGCAAACCAAGTATGGTCTTACTTTTCGGTATCAAAGTGTCTGTCGTTCCATTTCTGTCTTCGCTTTGCATTCTGATTGTTTTATTTATTTATTTACGTCAAAAACAGTTAAAAAAAACTATGCATGACGTGCTATGGGGAGAAGTGAATACTGTGAACGTTTTCAAAATCCTGTGATCCCTACACTAAGCCATACACTACTTGAATTTTGAATATAGGGAGAAAAAAAATTAACAATTAAAAAATGTATTTCCAAGGATAACTCAGCAATACATTTTGGGCTCTTATCCATCACGTCCTTCGTCAAGGAATAATACTTCCTGCCGCAACAATATGGAAACGATAACTTGAATAGCTATACATCCCACTGAATTCTGGAAGACGTGCACAGATAATGAAGTTACATTTGTTTCGCGTATTACGTCTTGGTTTACCGATGAGTAAACTGAGCTGAGAACTCGCAAGAAGACGGCATTCGATCGGAATCCGGCATGTGACCTTGAGGACATTGGGCGGCCAAATATACCCGGGCACTCCGCGCGGGGGAGTCGAAAGGGAGCTGAGCCCGTGAGAGAGAACTTCCGCTTCCTCTCGATGGGGTCTATTTTCGGGGGGCGGAAGCGGAGGCCGCTTTCGGCGGATTGGGCGGGGCCGAAACAAGTGACTGGAGCCCTCACGCCCCCCCCATACATCGTACCACTTCCCGACTCCGCCGCCCCTGTCACCTCCTGGATTCAACTTCGTTTCTGGGGCCTTTTTCGCGTAGGTGCCCCGAGAATGATACAAGACGTCCGCCACAATCTATAGGTTGAAGCCTGGCGGTACACGAGGTTATATTTTGATAATGAGTTATTTAAGCTTGTTCACTTCAAACTCAAATTCCGGTAGTTACATGTTTGGGAACAAATATTCTGCATTACTCATTCTTTCACTAATTGCTTGTACTGGACAAAACTGTATTAACCTGATCACGAATGAAATACATTTCTTCATTACGATCTGGGCTGTCCGGGTGACGCCGCGTCGAAGGCTGGGGTGCCGACGTTTCGACCGACATATCGCGGTCCTCTTCAGAGCTGTACTGCCGTTCAATTATTTCAGCGCAGTACAGCCCTGAAGAGGACCGCGATATGTCGGTCGAAACGTCGGCACCTCAGCATTCGACGCGGCGTCACCCACACAGCCCAGATCATGACTCTGCCCGCGGAAGCCTACGGTATCATTTCTTCATTACCTTTCTTCTCTGCTGTACACGTTTAGATATTTCGTTCCTTTTTCTCCCAATTGTACGTTACCGTCTTTTCAATACTTATCTTTCTTTCGTTATGTAGGATGAATTGTATCTGTATTATGTTCTTGGAACCGCCTTGATCTGAGAACTTTGCAATTCATATGACGTTCCAATTGATCTGAATTCAAAATTCAGTGTGCTTCTGCATTTTTACTCGCTTGTATTCGTTTAAGAAATTTTCCTTCTCGACTTCCCCACAGTGTCTGTGTTTTTTGTCACATCGCCATCTTTTTTTCCGCTTTTTCTATCCGCGTGGTTCATCTCTTTCAGGTTCGTTTTCCTCCCCTCACTCCTACACCTCCCCTTACTCCTACACCTCCCCTTACTCCTACACCTCCCCTTACTCCTACACCTCCCCTTACTCCTACACCTCCCCTTCCCCCCCTTCTCCTACACCTCCCCTTACTCCTACCCCCCTTACTCTACCTCCTCTCTCCTCCCTTCCCCTTCTCCTCTTAATGCTACTCCTTCTCCCCCACCTCCTCTCACTACTTCTCCGCCTCGTCTTCTCGCGTTGCGGACGCGCGGTCCACAGCGAGCGACGATGGCGCGCTGTGAGTGATAGAGCAGGAAATTGCATTCGCGAGGGGAGTAAAAGCTCCGAAGGAGGGCTCGGACAGCTGAAGACGGTCAGCGGAAGGGGCCGGGGAGGGGGCAATATCTGACGGCCGAACAGGGCAGGGAGGAGGGAGGTGGGGCGGCTGATCGATGAGGGGGGACTTATTAGCGGGCTGTTCGGTGAATGGAACGACTTCAAGAGCTTGTGGAAGTCTCTAATGGCAGGATCGATCACTTTCGTTTTCGGTTCCAACGGCTAACTTTGTAAGAACAACCTGTCTCGCCGTTTCTTGAGACGCTCACACATGGGAATGTGTCATGGACTCGACTGAATCGAATTAATTATCTGTCGATTATATCTCATTAGTATCGGAAATGCCAAGTTACAGAACATAAATTAGGTTTTAACATTCCAATTGCTTCTCCAATAATCAAATTGTGAGATGAAGCTTGTGTTACTTAATTTTTTCTGGCGAAGGATCTCTGTGTCTTCGTTCTTTATAATGTTCAGGTCGCATTCATTACCGAAGTTATGCATTGAAATAGTGAGTGATTGAGCCCGGAAGAGACTTGGTAAATCAAATGAAAATCTTAATTAGTTTTTTATCGGGTAATTTATAGAAAACATATGACATACGTCTTATTCCTTATCATAGACCCCATGAAGTAGGATAAACGTATTCACCACTTTGGAGATGCGTGGATGCGTTTTAAAATGAAATTCTTTGATTTTGTCTGCAGACACTTGTTCACTGCCGTTTTCATCTCTTCGTTGGTTCGGAAAGGCTTTCTGCGGTTTGAAGTCATAAAACCCACCTGAACCGGGACCGACTAATCGAAGGGATGTGCTTTCTTGTTCTGGGCCGGGTGTTGTTAAGAAGTAGTAAAACAACCCAAACTCTCCGTCGCGTACTTCTGGTTTTGAGGCGAATATGATTTATGACAAGCTCTTTTTACGAGCTCCTGATTATTTGTGCTCTGGTAGGGTTTCAAATTAACCTTTTTTATTTCTTATTTTTTTCTCCATCGGAAAGAGAACGTGTGTGGCTTTTTCCACAAGTGGTTGGGTGCTTGACCCACGTGTGAGGCGTCTGCAACCGATTTTCCCTTGTTTTCTATTCGTACACTTGTCCTGTGGGGAAGGCACGAATCGCCATGATGTATTGATATTTTGGAAAGGAAATCATCAGGTTTCATGTCTTCTTTACTCAAAAAACACATCATTGATTTCTGATCTGTAATCTTCTTCTGTGCATGTCTGCCGAAACCGCGACGATTTTTGCATAAACGTTGCTTGTTAGTGTTCAGTTTTTGAATCATGCCACCTTGTGTCGAGCATTTTTTTAACTTCAAGAATCGCATTATCCAAATACAAATAGTTTCCGCTTCGTTTTTAATTTTTATCGCACGTTTCATCCATCTGGATGGAAAATCCTTGATCCATTTTAACAGAATGGGGACCGCAGCACTCTTTACACATTGGTAAAGGTCAAATGTAGGACGTCGCAAATCGCCCAACTGCATCCCGCGATCAGTTTCCCCTCACCCTCGCTTCCCAGCTAATCCACTCTCACTTTTGTTTCGTAAAAACCCTTTGCCAGAGTGTTTTTGAAAACAAGGGGGTAAATATAATCGATCAATGCGATTCCAAGACAAATCACTGTAAACCTAGAAATCAGTGTTTACGCTAAGGAGGAAATCTGAACGGGAAGCAGTCGAGCTATGCCTTTTTGGGGAAGGTTGGTAAACGGCTTACGGAAAGTTGATCACGTGATGCAGTTGGTATACGCCTAGGAGTATATATCGGCAAGAATACGGGTGGATTGACTGATTGTTAGTGATACCAGGCTCGTCAACTACTGAAGTCATTAGTCCCGTAAGTGTGATGCATGTTTTTTCATCGGGAGGTGGCGCTGATCTTCACCCGCTGGATGGCGAGATCCGGCGCCGACCTACTGTCGACTAGACGGGGCTTCCCCCTAACCAGGACTCTCCCACCAGCGGTTCACCGCCCCAGCCGGGACAAGCTCTAAGCTCCCGACCGGTCTCCGAGCGTGTATGGTAGTGTAGTGCATGTCAGTGTGTGTGTGAGGATAGAATAAGGAAGAGGAAGGAACGATCGCGTTTGTTAGAGTACTGCTTCAGCAATCGTCTGGTCTGGATCGGAGAAACCACGGAAAACTACCGATCAGAGCAGCCGGCCGCTAGAATTCTCCTCCAGACGGCATCGAGCTAGCTGATAAGCTAATGTCGAAAATCATGCCAACTGTCGGGACTCGAACCTGGAACCTCTCCGTCAGAGGCACTGCAGGGACATCATTTGATGCCCTGAGGTACGTCGCCGGTAGAATAGAATGGGATCGGAGCGCTGTGATGGGGGACTGAAAGCTCGAATGGGAGCCAATGGGCGTGCGTGCGAGGCGTGGGTGCAGCGCCCTGCCGCCTTCGGACATCTTTACGCCCCCCCCCCGCCCCCACACACTCGCACTGCTCCTAACGCGCGCCTATGCGTCTCCGCGACGGATAAACCCGCTATCTTATGATGGCTGACCCTTTTAAGAGGCTGCCTGAAGTCTCCATATATCTTCTGGGAGGCATCGTTTAGCAATGCGCTGAGTAGATGGGCGAGGAGTGCTGTAATAAACTTGTGACAGACGTTCGCCTAACAAATGCCTTGTGCGGCGGTTGTTCGGAAGACGTGGGGTTTTAGATATGCGAACATTCGTCTTGGTACTCCTGCGTTTTGTTGTTCTTGTGTATGTTCTCTTCGACTCCCTTACATTCTGTGATAGTACAGGTACAAAACCTTCGGCTATTATTACGTATCTCAGTTTCAAATTGTCTTTTAAATCTCCATAATTTTTGACACTCATTTGGTGAATATTTTACTCTCGCCATCAAGGTTTGGAACACTGGTGTGCCAAATATTGGGAATAATTTGTGTCAGTAACAAGCGGAACATGGTGTACCCCAATAATTGCCTAGATCCAAGCGTATCATATTTAGATATTTATTTAGTCAAAACAGTAAAAACCTATATGTGAGTATGGGGGAGAAAATCATGTCTGATATATTTAATTATTTCTTCATAAAGGTGTACGTGTACAATTGCGCAATAAAAGATTTGGTCCGAATTATATCTAAAGTGTGTAACCGCCTACATCCGAGTTTACAAGTGCTGGCAATTACATACGTTTACGACTAGCATACTTGTCTGAAGGTGGGTTTGGTGACCTCTCCACTGCTCTACTCGAAAGTTAATTTGCCGCTACGTAATTATCTCATGTTGCGAGGGCGTCAAGTGCACTGGTGATAAACATAGACAGTACACAATCGTAAGATATACTGCCGGGAATCGGGCAAACATTTGCCAGGATGTGGCGATGAAAGCGGACACGGCTGATGCGAGAGTGGGTGTAAAGAGTGGGATGGAAAAGGAGAGGGGTGTGGGATTAGCGAGGAAGCGAGGCGAGAACGACTTGGGACGAGTTAGGCACAGAAGACGAAATGAGGAAGGTATGCGGAACAGAAAATAACGACAGCGGAAAGGGTACAGCAGATGTATGTGTAGGCGGTAAACAACAAAATATACCTGCATATACCCCACGATATACCTGCAGGGAAAACGGCGACAACACGGACTAAGCTATGTTTTAACATCACTCGGGTGTAATATAATGCCATCTGCTCTTGAAGACAACAAACAAAAGTTAATGAACCAAAACTGAACATTCATGGAATTTCTTATCTTAATTTTACTCTTGATTTTCATAATGAATCAATTGATCGTTATCAATCAAGATAATATCTTTACAAAATGTTTATTGAATTAAAACGACTTTTAAATATCACCTGATCATCCATGTACATCAGTATTTCAAACGCTGTGTGTGTATTTTTTGTTTCGCATTATGAATAAATGGTTGGTGAAGTTTCATGTTTTGATTCTTTAGAAAACGGCTACTACAGAATTGAAATTGTTTCTCTTCATTATTTCTATTTTGCAATCTACGCTTGCATTACATTTTACTTGTATAAACAACTGTACGCGTATGTAATTCTACGTGAGCATTCTGTGAGATGTGTTGCGACACTGGCTGCGCTAACTGACTTTTTCCCTCAAGTTTGACGCTCGTTCAAGCGCCTAGCAATCCTAAAGATTCCACGCATCTTCGCCAGCTGTGGTCCAACCCTATCCTCTACTCACTGCGTCAGTGATAGTTAATGCTTAGTTAGTTAGTTAATGCCTTATTTTACGTGGCGAGACTCGGGCCATCAGGCCCGCTCTTCCGTCTAACCACGCAAATTTCGCTACGCTCCTTTCACCACCTAGCTGAGAAAGGAGGCATTATTTTGGGCGACTAAACAGGCGGTCTCAATTTTGCTCAAAGGCTTCTTTTTTTAGGCATGAGGATCTTTTACATGCAGTAAATCTACTACATGGGGTAGCCGGCTTTACTTTCCGTCCGAAGGATTTTTTTCGCTCTTAAAAATCCACGGCTTCGATCTTGTTTGAACCCGCAAACTCGGGTACAACCGGTACGCTGACCGTTATACCACCGAATCCGCATGTTATGCGTCTTCGTTGCCAACGAAGCTGCCTGATGCAGTGGTTCGCGTACAAAACTTTTTGAATTTCGTTCCGCCTATTGCAGTTCCATCCGCATTGATCGCGCGCAGTGCATCCGCCCAGTTGGCCTCTGCCGCGTGGCTTTTCGCCCCGCCCCTCCCCTCCCTCTCCCCTCTGCCCTCTCGCCGTCTGAACGCTTTCTGCCTCGGGGCCTCGCGCTCTGTCCACGTCGCGAGCAGCCCTCGCGCCTGCCGGTGGCGCGCCGGCCGGCGATTTGTTGCAGCTCGAGGCCCTGTTCAGATCTGCTCCGCGCGCTTCCCTGCGCAAGTAATTGCGCCATTAATTATTGTGCATATGATTATGAAACACGGCTCTGATTTCAGGTATGGTATGCGTTTTGAGAACTGCACGGTTCAGTAACCACGTAGTCTGCTGTGCGTTGACCCGTTGTAAATTGAGGGACGGAAGGAACATTCTGATGCAGTTAAGTTCGTTTTAAAATTAAAATAAAGTGGTGGGAGTCTTCAATAAACCACACTTCAAAGTTTATTTCATGAATGTATGAGCAATAGGCCCTCAATTAGGATAGGTCAGTGTATTGAAAATAGACTCTCAGGCAGCGAATAAATAAAACTGTCTTCATTCTCCATCCATTATTTTTACTACGTCTTTCTTTGTAATTTGTTCTTTATATTGAACAATTGCGTTAAGTTGGTTACGCTGTGTTAATAATACCCGACTTTAGAGATAATTGTAAATCTGTACAGTGATTTTTGGCGCATTTTTCTTGACTTATCTTTTCTCCCCCCCTCCCTCTCTCTCTCTCTCTCTCTTTCTCTCTCTCTCTCTCTCTCTCTCTCTCGTACACACACACACATACACACATACGCTCACACTGTTCACTCTCACGTAGACAACCCCGTCAACACACACACACACGCGCGCACGCACACGCACACGCACACGCACACACCCTCAACCACATCCCTCTCCACAAACCCATACATACATACTACATTAACACACACACATACGCACGCATACAATCGCTCCCTTTACGGGTTCTCCCTCTTTCTCAGTGTCCTACAATCTCAGCATTCTTTTCATTCCTTTGCAGCGGCTGTCACTCTCTATTTCTAGTTTTTTTTCTACTAACGCCGCTACCTATAAATTTACACGTTCATTGTTATAATTACATACCCTCATTGAGACACGCATAGAGCAACCTGTTCTGTTGTTAACTTTATCTAGGGCCAGAGTGGATCTCGACTTGTACTGCCACTCGACACCCCGTCTCCGATTTTCCCCACGCACGGCGCTCCGCAAACACGTCGGCACGCACTCGCGCTATTGCAGCCCCACACACACACACGGGCCGGGCCGCGTGCACGAGCGGTGCGTGCTGAAGCACAAACGCGACGGCGACCGCCCGCTGAGCCACCGCGCACTGGGCCCGAACACAAAGATGCTCCTTCGAAACTTCATGGAGGGGAAAACTAAGAGGATGCGAAGTGTATAACTGTTCACACGTCTAACTGTTGAAATATTCTTGTGAAGGCAATTCGTTCTTTAACGAAACAAAATTACGTTGCTTTCTGAAGTAATATGAATATGTATAAAATTTTTATTTACAAACAAGATGAAATGAGATACTGGGAAAGAAAGCGAGTGGTGCATTGGTCCAGTGTTAAAAGTGGATAAACGTTTTGAAAAAAAGTAATACGAAAATTTCCAATGTTCATATTACATTATTTCATTTGAATATATAGTGTGTCCAAGGAGGAAACGTCGAAATGTGACTCGAAAACTTCGAAGATAAGTTCTTAAGACAATTTTAAGCATATTTTATGTAATAAGCTCCTTGGATATTCCGAATAGCAGAGACATAATAAACACTCAAAACTTGGTTTGAAAAAATACTTTCTGTGTAAAAAAATTGCATTCCAAAAACATATAAACACCCCAGAAACATGTAAGTGTTTATTTAGAAAATAAATGAATATATTTGTTCAGAAAGAAAAATTAACACAGAAATAAAAAAGAACCCAATTTACTCAATTGAATTGTCTTATTATTTCCAAGTAAAATATGCTTAAAATTGTCTTACGAGCTTATTTTCGAAGTTTCAACGTCTCGTCCCTGAACACGCTTTATAGTGTGTTGAAGACATGTTAGGGGTATGTGAAGCAGAATGAACTACAGTCGACTCCGGTTATAGTGAACTTCTGGTAACTATCATGTTTGGTTCACTATATCCGATGATGTGAAAATTAAATAGAATTTCTCAACAGTGATTCATTTTATTAATATACAACCAAGTTCATTAACAGCACGAACTGAAAATTTCAATATCTTTATTTGTACGTAAACAAACAACAGTTATTTGAAATTCCTTGATTCTTACATTTTTCATTAGATCCTCCTCCAAAGTTTCCGCTCTCTCCATATTTGATTCTGCGTTGTTCTCTATCTCTAAGTATCGTAATGCAGTCTTAACACCTTTCAATACCTCTTGCACTGTCCCATCCCATTCTCCGAAGGGCTTTTACTATCGCCTAATAACATGCGATATCCCATTAATTTTCAGGACTTATTTTCTACGTTCAATATAGCCGAGGTTCAGGTTCACTATAACCGAATCTTCGTATGCTTATTTGTAATGTAAATGAAACGCGTCCGGTGACTTCGGTTCGCTATAACCGAGGATTCGCTATAACCGAGGGTTCGCTATAACCGAGGGTTCGCTATAGCCGAGGGTTCGCCATAACCGATGGTTCGCTATAGCCGATGGTTCGCTATAGCCGAGGGTTCGCTGAAGCCGAGGGTTCGCTGAAACCGAGGCTTCACTATAACCGAGGCTTCACTATATCAGAGTTGACTACTATAACCGGAGTCGACTGTACGTACTGGGAAGGGAGCGGTGGCCCAGTGTGCGGCGTGACGCGGGCGTGGGGGGGGGGGGGCGCGGGTGACAGGCAGCGAAAGCAGACGCGCCGCGAGGCCGCGCGGGTCACGAACTGGCGCAGCGGCGACGGGCAGCGCGCTGCTCGGACGAGGAGAAACGCTGCCGCTGCCGCCCTTCGGAATATGAGGCTTCGTTACGCTCTTTCCGCTTCGGGTTTGTCGTGTTTTTGCCTCGTCACCTTTTAGTGCTGGCGTGTTAAAAATGAGATGAGAATTCGTGATTCGATCATCGTTGATATGAAATATCATTCAATTGTGTATGTGTGTGTGGCTTCATGCGCTGTTATTCAATATCGTTGGAAATTAGATATTCGTGGCAGGGGGAAGTAAAAAACAGAATTGTATATATTTGTTATATTAGTCATCATTCGATAATGCAAAATAAATGCATCGTAGCAGTTGTGAATATTTTGTTGACGAGCTCTGAATAGGGCGAGTGATATGCTTGCTTGTTTTAGAATTAAAGGAAAGAACTGAAACATTTTAGAAACATTCAATCAAAACAGTGTTAAATTTTGTAATATATTTTTTTTCCTATTTGACCCTGAATCAGTATGGCTATTCAACATACTGCCAATAGCACATTGAGCCGTGCTTCAAAATGAGGGATGTGTTGTGTGTCACCCGTCAATTTTCTTTCCGAACATCCTTGCAGGGATGCCACTGCTCGCCGACGCCCGTTGGTCGATTCCAATCGTCTCCTATCCGCACACTTCGCATCGCATCACATACGGCATCATCGCCCCTGCGGTCCTCCCCTCTCCGCCTTCCACCCTTCAGCCCCTCCACCCACCTCACAGCACCCGCGCGCGGCCTCGCCTCGCCTCGTCTCGCCGTACGGTTTCCTCCGCACTTCATACATATTTATCGCACATATGCCGGGTCAATAGAACGGCGTAATAAAACACGACTGCATACACAAATGTGGGGGAGGAGATGCGATTTAAATAAAAATCCCACACATTAGCGGCGGGGAGATGCCGGGCGGTGGGGGCGGTGGCGAGCTCTGAGGACTCAGCCAGCGGAGCGGGGGCTTCTGCCCGTGCGCGCGGCTGCTGGGCGCTCCTTGCGATGCGGGCGGCGCGGAGGGGAGTCCTCACGTTTGGGGATTGGATCGGGGGGGGGCGGATCCCGAACGTATTTTCAGGTTCATGAGGGAACTCACAATTTCTTCGGTTCCTCATTTGAAGCGATGATTCGTCGTGCGATTAGAACAGACTAAATGTTCTGTGTATGTCATTGCGACACACTTACGTGCACTGCACTACCACACATGTCGTGAGCTTAGAACTTGTCCCAGTTGGGACGGTGCCGCGCTGGTGGGAGATACCTGGTTGGAGAAAACCCCGCAAGCGGACACGTAGGTCGGCGTCGATATCGCCATCTAGCGGGGGAATGTCATGGCCACCTCTCGCGAACATGCACTACACCTACGGGACTAATTCCCGTAACAATGGAATCACTAATCAATTATTTTGAGTTTAAGATTAGCAAATTGTTATTCTGAAGGTCATAGATATAAGTAGGATGTACATTTTGTTTCGCGGAAGGAATGCATTAATGTTTGCGGTTCCTATTTTTGGCAATAAAATATTTTTGAAACTACTCAAATTTTAATACAATGTGTTGTATTACATTTAGTCCGTAAAAGATCGAAAATAACAAGTTACTGAATAGGAGATTCTAAAATATAATTTTGAAAATGGAGATGAAACAGAATTGAGTTTCTCTACAATTGCATTACTTAGAAAAAGTTAAGTAAGTTTTCCGACATTTAATTACTGTGGCAAAATTCATAACACAAATTTTAGTGCATAATTCTTATGTGAAAGAAGTTACGTAGAAGAGCATCCTTAAAAATGCACGTCATGTTCACAACTTTCAAGGTTTTGAGTTCAAAAACCTTAGAATTCATTTCTTTAAATGAACACATACTTCAAGAATATGTATGCTGTTGACGCATGCGAAGGTAAATATTAACCGACATTAATATCAAGATGAAATAGACCAGGATTTACAATGTTAAATCATTGTTAGACCATTTTACAGCACGACATTAATTAGAGGTGGAATAGCAATGGCCATTAATGAGATGGCTGATGAAGAAAAAAGGAAATGGTTTTTGCAGGCCCCTTGTCGCAAAGAGTTGCGTATCTGAAAGGGCGACGTGCGTGGAGGTCAACGCACAAAGAGAGAGGGAGTATGTGCGTGGGGAAAGGAGAGTATTTAAAAGACTTTTTTCCGCTGCGTGTCACGCGGTGGCGTTGCGTGCGTGCGTGCGTGCGTCCTTGTAGTTCAAGGGCGTTGCGCCCTATCGCACGTTTTATGTCGCGTGCGTTGCGTTGAGGCCTGTGATGAAGCAGGATTGCGTTTTGTTGTTGTTGTTTTTTCGAGAAACGCTGATCCCCCAGTACTTGCGACGAACTGTTTCTATGGTATTCTTGTTAATGATTGACTCGTACTGTTACGGAGAGTTCTAGAATGATGCTATATAATGTGATATCATTTTTTATTGTTCAGAGATAA
This sequence comes from Teleogryllus oceanicus, assembly GCA_964035755.1. Lineage (NCBI taxonomy): Eukaryota > Metazoa > Arthropoda > Insecta > Orthoptera > Gryllidae > Teleogryllus > Teleogryllus oceanicus. Next base: position 21,275,278 of record CAXIVR010000014.1, on the reverse strand, counting down.
TGCGTAGAGATAGAAAATGCAAGTAATGTAGTATTAAAATTTTACTTTCATTTTGGACAACAGCTAAGGAAATAAGTTCTTTTTAGAGAGATGTAAGTTTTATTTCATGGAATAAATCTTGAAATTCAATTCGATCTTGAAATTAATTCAATTGATTAAATTCAATTCGATCTTGAAATTCAATTCAATATTGAAATTCAATTCGATCTTGAAATTCAATTCGATCTTGAAATTCAATTCAATATTGAAATTCAATTCAATATTGAAATTCAATTCAATATTGAAATTCAATTCAATATTGAAATTCAATTCAATATTGAAATTCAATTCAATATTGAAATTCAATTCAATATTGAAATTCAATTCAATATTGAAATTCAATTCAATTAAATTCAATTTCAATCCAATCTTGAAATTTTCCATAAATATTGAAATTTACGATCCAGTTTTGTAAGTCATATTAGTACGGTACACAGAATACGTCAAATCAGCACGACCTTCCCTTCCGCCCTGAGGCGTAGAAGGAAAGTGCTACTCGTTACCAGCACAGGCGAATCATTAAAGCGTCCGTGCCAACCATCAGGCAGTCCATTGAGCGGCCCTTGTGCGGTGCCTCTGTTCAGGATACCAGCGCTGCTCCTGCTGCAGCTGCTGCTGCTGCTCGAAGGCCGCGGCGAAGCCCCTCGTGTTACGCAGGGCGGGCGGCGCGTGTTCAGTGCGCGCCGGTAATATCCGACGCGGCGCGGGGCGCAGATTTACGCCGAGTGCATTGGCGCGCCGCGGGGGCCGCGTGGGGCTCGGATTTCCTCCGATGCCATCGGGCTGCGCGCGCCGGCCCCCGTTCCCACGTTCGCGGCGACCAGGCGCTTTCGCGACGCGCCGACAGGGGAGGACAAAGCGCGCCGCTCGCCTCTACGCACAAACCCGGATTCGTGGCAGGACGGGGGCAGGGGGGAGCAGTGAAGCGGCATAGACCACGAAAATCGACGTTGGAAAGTAAACAAGATTTTTCCATTAATTTGATCGTTGGTGATATAGATACCGTGTTAAATCTTTGATGCCGGTGAATAAGCTGATAAGTCGAAAGAACTCAATTTTACAGATGAGCAAAAAAACAACATTAAACAAATGCTGTAAATCAGGGATTAATGATATTGAAACAAAATCTAGACACAAATAATTTTGTTTGAATATTAATTTCGTTTGAATATCATTAACCACAAATTTACTTCAGTTGAACGTTGTTTCTTGTTCTCCTGTAAAGTTTAGCTTTTTTACTTATCAGCTTATTCACGGGGGTCAAAGATATAAATGTAAATAAAAGATGTGAGGTATCAATAATATATGTATTTGCTTACGCATCTGGATAGTACATTTGCAAATATTAAATTGTAAATAATTTTGTAAAAGTTTTAATTGTTATATTTTATCTATTCCTTATTTTTTCAGATAGCGTTGATCGTGATCGTTACGCGATCGAAAAGATCTTAAATGAAAATATTCATATTATTGATTCCTGACATCTTTTTTACAAAATTTATTCACTTCTTCTTGAGCCGGGCAATAAGGGTTTTTCTGTGGAAGTTTACAGCGCGCAATTACATACTTTCTCTTCTTACGAAGTAAGGACGAGAATTGGGAAATCGATATTGCTGATACATCGTCTTCAAACCATCAAAGTTTTTAAACATCGATATTTTAAAGTTAATGTTCGCGCGGGAGAAATTTTAGTTTGACTGTGACCTTGTTTATTAATTTATGATTAAGATTTATTCGATAAAAAAGGTAAAAAATATTAGTTAACAAAACGGCCTGAAAGCCTTATCGCCTGGGGGCATCTCAAGGGTTAGAGATTCACTTGGCCGCCGCAGGATGTGAGGAGGGGAGGCTACTCCTGTGCTTACTGCTTCTGTTGACCGCCCACGAAAAAATAACTTGAAAAACTGGTTGAAACTATTTGACATTGGGTGACATAATTTAAAAGACGAAAACAAATTAATTTCACATCAATGAAGTCTGCGATCTACATGGTTTGCTATGCTTCGGCTCTGTTTTGCCAGTCTCTGCCTGCGGTAATACGACTGTGCCATCTCCGAACCTACAAAGCCACTTCACCAGTGGTACGTGTTGCTGCTATGTCTGGATACAACTCCCAGAGGGTCTTGGTTGTACATTGTTACGTGGCGTATAATGAACAGCCCAATCAATTAGGCGAGGCTAACCTCTGCTGCTCGTTAACAATCGCGATGGAATTAAGGTCAACCCCCTGTTGGTTCCATTCTCCCAAGGGGGACTATGTGTCTATTAAGCCTCTTGTGAGGCGTGACGGTGATGTCCTTACTCGATCGGGATAGTGACATCAGGGACTTACGTCTTCATATATATGCAATTTGAAGGGCTGATTGTTTTAAATAAAAGTATTCGAATAGGTTTTTCTCTCAGTAGAAAATCACTTCTGGACATTTTCAAAAATACCGCGGATATTTCGAAGGAAATGTATAAAACATACGAGTATTATTCAGAGGGCAGATCACAACATGGACGGTAAAGTATTTTAATCGTCCTACATAATCACTTTTGCCGAATGACTCCAACACAATGGTCTTCCCGCTGAAAAATCTCGTACTCATAATAATAATACTAATAATAACAATAATAATAACAACAATAATAATAATAATAATAATAATAATAATAATAATAATAGTAAATTCTTGAAATCAGCTGAATTCCGTAAAACGTAAATGAAGGAAAACGTAGAAGGTTTCCAACGAACTAGCACTATCCGTGTGCGTCTATCCACCAGTGGAGAGACTAAAGGTGACGCTGACACAACTAATTACTACCTCAAAAAGCAATCCATCAAACCTCAGTTTCAGAGCTTCCAAATTCTATTTACTACCTGAGTAAAACGTTTCTATCTCTAATTCACTAAAATATATCACACGATCGCTAAAATAGTGAATATAATGATAAAGACGATTGATTGATTGATTGATTGATTGATTTGGTAATTCCGGGCACGTAAACTCCCAATGTCATTCGTCCCGTAAGTGTAGTGCATTTTTCTCAGAGCGGTGACCCCGCTAGATGGTGAGATCTGGCGCCAACCTACGCGACGGATGGCGGGGTTTTCCCGAGGGAGATCTCTCTCACCAACGGGGAACCATCCCAACCGGGACACGCTCTAAACTTCCGACTGGCCTCCGGAGATTTGTGGTAGAGATGTGCTCGTATGCAAGTGTGTAAATAAGGGGTGATGATAGGATAAGGAAGGGGAAGGAAAGATCGCGCGCGGTCCGTGGCCCGTTTGTTAGGGAACTGCTCCGGCATTCGCCTGGTGTTAATCGGAGAAACCACGGAACACTACCGATCAAAGCCGCCGGCCGCTAGAATTCTCCTCCAGGCAGCGACAGAACTCGACCTAGCTATCTTGTGTGGAAAATCGTGCCACCGTCAGGGTTGGAACCCAAAGACCTCCCGATCAGAGTCACTGCATGGAGATCGGTTGATGCCCTGAGCCACCTAAGTCCTTCGCCCTTGCTTCCATGGCGAATGCATCGCCTCCTGACGAAGGGCCTCGTCGTCCTTTGAACGCGTGGGCGCTACGCTCCTTGCTCCGCCTCCCTCGCCCCCCCCCGCTGCGGTCGCGGGGGCGGGCAGACGGAAAAGGGAACGACGGGAACCCCAGAAATGAAGTCAAGGGAGAGAGGACTTGACGTCCAGTTGACAGAGGCGCCTCAAAGTCGACGACTGTGTAGATTTTTTTCGTCACGGGTAATTTTCATTCCTTTGCCTTCGTGTGCTCTTCGTGAGCTCTTCGTGATTAAAGTTTCGCGCTAGTTAATTTAAATGTGATTCGGAGTGTCCGGGACCACGCGAGTGATTTGGGAGAGTTTTGTCGTAGTGGTGAGTCAAACAAATTCGCAAAGAAATTTTTAGGTCAATGTTTTGCGAGTTCCACATTAATGCGAAGTTTTATGAAAGTTATTTGTTAGCTCAAAGTTGTATGCTCAACGATGTTCAAAGAGCACAATATAGTGAATGGCGTGCTTGCCCAAAACTACTTGACGATGACACATAACCGTCAATTTATCGTGGTGTGTATAGTATCGTACATTTGTTACTTTCTTTGCTAGTGAGTGGTTCTACTTCCTATAAGAGTACCTGTACAATTTTGCTTACTTCGAATTTTTTAATTGATCTGTAAATCTGTTGTTAGTGTCATAAATATTGAACAAAACAAGAATTTACGCTTCAGCTCCTCCTTATACTCGGAAAACTGTTTGCGTTAAATCCCTTATTTTGAGTCTCTTGAAAGGAATGTGTCCGATAAGGCTGCTATCAGCCACTGTTACATGTCTCTCCACAATCCACCGCTAACTGTACCCCTGGCTGCTGAATGCTCATTATCAACCCACGAAAATCCATTTTAGTCTTCTATCCCTTGTATGACGCCATCACCTTCCTTGCAAGGGCCCATGCCGTAAATCTTCTCATCATGTTCTGCGACTCGCGGCGAACATTTCATTTGGAAAGGCGTCGAAAGGCGGGCGAATGTGTCTCCGAGACCGACTGTCGGTGGTGGTGGTGGTGGTGGTGGTGGGGCGGCGGCTGCCTAGCGTGCCCCGCCCGGGCAGACTGGCAGGCGGGCAGGCGGCAGGCAGGCAGGCAGGCGGCAGGAGGCGAGAAACAAAGGCACGCGGGCGGACAATAGGAGGCCCTGGTGGTGGGCGCCGCCCCCTCTACGCTGGCAGCCGCGGGCAGCCGCTCCACCAGCTCAGTCGCCAACGGCTGCGCACGCTCCCACACGGCCCCGCACCGCCTTTCTTTCCCTGAGATACCACCATTGCAATTAGTTTGTACGTAAATGCGCGGCAATGGAAATTGGAAGAACTAATGAATGAGAGGGCTATTGGAAATGAAAGAAACCGCTTGTTTCTACGTCATTTCATCGTTGTCGGTTTGTTCGAGGAAAAAATGTGTCACAAATAATCACGAACATTCCTTGCTGTAAGTTAGGTTTGTGTTATCTCCACTCTAAATTACCTAACACAATAACTAGCCCCAGTCGCCCTGTGCAAAGCGGTTGCTATCCGTAGTTGCTGTGTGCCATCTGCACCACCTCCATCACTGGCGCTTCCTGGCGGATGCAGCTTGCACTGGAGTCCCTCGCGTGCTGCTCTCCACACACACAATACGCTCCCCCCCTCTCCCCCCGGCCGCTTTCCCGCCCAGCAGCACCTGCAGCCGACGCGAGGAAACGGCGTTCTAAAGGTCATTGTCGATTCGCCTGCCAGCCGGCTCCCACTCCGCTCTGCTCAGCCCCGCCCCACCCCGCCATTACCTGCCGCTCCCCTGCAGCCCCTCCCGTGCCCTACTGTCCCCGATCCCCCCGTGCGTTGCTGAATTCCCGTCCTCTCCACTGGGACTCGCCGCTGCCCGTGGCGGCGGCCGGAGGGCCAGATAGCGCGCCGGGCGTCGATCACGCGACCGCCGGCGCGGGGGTTCCGGCGCGCCGCGTAAATCTCGGCCCGGGCTTTCCTGCGCGCCCCGCCCCCCGCCCCGCCGCTAGATGGCAGCGCGTGGGGCTTTGGGCGCGACGCTCTGCGGGCGCCCTGCGTTGTCGCGGCGGCGGAGGCTTTCGGCTGCGCCAACGACCATGTAACGGCCTCCCTCCGTCCCTCTCGCCCAACCCCCTGCGGCTCTTACACACAGGGCCATCTTCTACTGTTTCTCTCTCCCTCTAGCCCTTCCTTGCCCATCTCGTGTCTGATGCATTTTGGGACTTATCTGTTTGCGTTCTTTCCTTATTTTTGTTACGGTTCTTCTCAGTGTACGAGCATACAGGAAAGAATTAAACTAGCTCTACAGAGAACTACTACCATCTCCTTAGACTATGCTAGCATAGAAAAAAGAACTATTCCTCCGTAGTCTTTGGTACTAGTTTTCATTGTCTTCGCATCCTTTTTATAACGCATTTCTTCCTAATTTCTTCCTGCCACGCTAGTGGGATTGCAGGATTTGCACTTGCAACTTTTTATTTTCGTCTGTTGTGCCTTTACTCGTATCTTGTAACATATTTTTGGAACTATTGCTACACTGTAGATTTACTAATAAATGGTCCAGTATTGGAATAGTGATTCGCAGAAGCATATTACCTTAACTTGTAGGTTTGCGTTGGTTCATTGGAACAATGAACATAGCCAATTGCTGACAGTTCATAAGTCAGCAAAATGTGGTTTTATTGTACAAGTTGTTTTCAGTTTTTAGATTTTTGAGGAACTGGAGGGCCCCATGAAAGACATTGGAAACCATTAATATTCTAGATTTAACTTGTAAACAGATGTATTCCACGAAAACAATGGTAGGCATTTTCTGAATAAAACTTAAGGAAGGCAACAGGAAGTATCTGATTAATATATCCAACTATTATAATTTTTAAGATAAAACTTGAGCATTTTTTATTGCTTTGGATAAGACTTATGTAATTCCATTTTCTTCATTCTACGCGTTGTTCTCTATTGTTCTAATTTATCACTTCCGTTACAAACATGACCCGATTGGAGCAAAGCAAGAACTTCCACGTATTGTGGCGGTGCGCTAAGAAAAACATTCAACTGCTCCACCACTGTAGAAGTTTCTCGAATGCGAGCACACTACAGGAGCACGGGAGTTTTTTGTGCGTTTTATTTCGCGACTGGATTGTTTAACGGCGGAAAGTATTCCGAAGATTTGTCCACCGCTTTATTAAAAGACAAAAGATTACGTTTTATTCAGAGCGCACCACCCGCATACATTTACTTCCAATTGTTCGTATTCAACCCACTTCCTTAACAAACACGACCCCGCCGCCCGGGACGCGAAATAAGAAGATGCGAGGTATCGGGGCGCAGCGCCACGCTTCTTCTGCGCAGTTGTTTCCGGTGCGGGGCGTGCCGCGGGGAGGGACGGGGGGACGGGGAGGCGCGGAGCGGGACAGAGAGGGACGGGGAGGAGCAAAGCGGGGTAGGCGGAGTGGCATGGGAAGAGAGGGGGAAACAGGGCGGCGCGGGGCGAGGGAGGGATGGACGGAAGGAACAGAGGCGCGGAGCGGGACGTGGCGGGGAGGAGCGAGGTGGGCGGGGCGGCGCGGGAAGGAGGGGAAACAGGGTGGGGCGGGGGGGGGGATGAACAGGGAGGAGCGGAGCGGGACAGAGGGACTGGGAGGAGTAAAGCGGGGTAGGCGGAGTGGGATGGGAAGAGAGGGGGGAAACAGGGCGGTGCGGGGATGGGCAGGGAGGGACGGGAGGAACAGAGAGGCGCGGAGCGGGGCGGGAAGAGGGGGGGGGGGGGCGGGCGGGGGGGGCGGGGAAGGGCCGGGGAGGAGCGGTGAGGGTGGGTCGGCACTGGGAGAGCTGGGGGCACAAGGCGGCGCGGAGTGATGCGTGATAGAGAGGGACGGGGAGGGGCGGGGCGGGGCATGGCAGGGAGGGACTGTGAGGACGGGGTGGGTGGCGCGGGGAGGATCGGAGCGGGGTGGGTGACGCGGGGAGATCCGGGGCGAGGCGGCGCGGGGCGGCTCGGAGTAGCGCTGTTCGGCGCGGGGAGGGGCGTGGCGTGTTTCTTCCGTCTGGCTAACGCTCCGCGACGTTGTTTTTCCCGCGCGTCGCCCGCGCAATCGCGCGCCGAGGGGGTGGGGGCATAATATACGCGCGGCGCGATGCGGCCGGCCAGGTTTTGCGCGGTGAACAATGGCGCGCCGAGTCGCCTCGTATTTCTCGGGCGTTCGGCCTCGTTTAGCCGCCCGATTCTCCTCGCCTCCCGCCTCGCAAACTTCTTCGGCGGAGGTGGTGAGGCGGTGAGTTGAGAGATAGAGCGTGATTGTCTTAAAGAAGCCACGCGAGTCATGTGCGAGGAAAGGGAAACGGAGAGGGTGTCAAAGGCGGTACTCGGCGGAACGGGCGCGCAGCACATGAATAATCCGGGTAGTGGGTGGGTGTGTTTATTTTGACTCATTTTACTGACTGTTAAGGTTGTTAGTAATGTTTCTAGGTTGAGTCACAGGAAGTGTTGAGGGAGAAGAAAGAATTGTTCGTATGAAGTTTTCCGTGCGGTGTGTTGCACGATGTTCGGCGTTGTGCGAGGTAATGCGATCGAGATTGGGATTAATCAACTTCTGTCGAGTACCTTCAAGGCAACTTATCAGTATATTACACTAAATATGTACAAACATGTGGAGACTGACATAACATGTATTTTCAATGTTACAATATTAGTTTCCAGTATCTGTGCTAATATACTTGTGACAATGAAATTTCTTTAAGAAAATGGCTTTCTTTACAGAATTTTAGTATTTTATTTTGGGATTCGTTGGAGGATAGCATCAATTCGGAGTTTCGCTCATCTTCTAGGTGTCTGTGCCTGCTGTGCTGAAACATTGAGCCTCGGTAACCTGTAAGGCCATTGTGCTGGTGTTAGCTATTGCATTGTTTTTAAACGCTCTTCTTGTGTGAATTATTAACCTACATTCATAATCCATTCAGCGTAAATAATTAAAATACGTTTTAAATCGCAAGCAAAAGAACGGTTTACATTTACTAAGTGCGAGGAGGAAAAATGCTACAGAACTGCGCGGTGAGTGGTGCCTGTCGTTGTAGTTGAGCGCCGGGTGGCGGGTAAGGCTCCCGAAGCGCATGCGCAAACCAGCACCATGCGGCTTGCAACGATCTGGAAGAGAATGTCTCTTTTAATTTCCGGCAGCATTTTCGACAACAGGGAAGGTAGTAAGGATAGTCATTGTAATTTCCGAAAAATAACATGCATTTAGAGAATTAAAATTATTTTTAAATTATAGTTGGAATGTAAATTCCAAAACTACAACGAGGAAAACGGAGAGAGAATTCTCGGTGAGAGGATTTCTTTTGTACCATCCTTATGATGCGGCGACCCGACGAATATGGCTGATTCGCGTGTTATTCGGTTAATGTAATATCTAAAATGGGTGCGCAATGCCGGAAATAGGAAGAGCTCGAAGATTATTTCGAACTGAAGGTGGATGGAGTCTGAAATAATTCGTTCATCGTCATTCATGTAGCTCAATCTACGTCGATTGGCTAATGTGTCAATTAATTGGATAATTTGTGAATTGGACACATTTGGGTGTTTCTTATTAGTGCATTGGGCAACTCTTGGCGTATTTGTGAAAAATGAAACGTTTGGATACGGGGTATTTAGGAAAACGAGAGGATGTTTATGCCTCTCCTACCGGGGAAGGGAGTAGTGACTGCGTCCTCGTGGTAATTTATCATTGGTGATTTATCATTGGTGATTGATCGATTGGTGTTTGATCGATTGGTGTTTGATTGATTAGTGATTAAATAATTAGTCGCTGCTCAGATCATTAGTCGCGTAAGTGTAGTGTATGTTTCATTTCGGGAGGTGGCGGTGATACTCCCTCAAGATCTAAATCTAGGCTAGAGCCAGCACCGACCTGTGCTTGCTTGCGGGGATTTTCCCCAACCGGGCAACTCCCATCAACGGGGCACCAGCCCAGCCAGGAGAATTTCGAACCTCCCGATTGGTCTCTCGATGTGTGTGGCAGTGCAAGCCCAAGTAAGGGGTGAGGATAGGACAAGGGAGGGGAAGGTAAGTTCACGCGCGGGAGGTGGGCCGTCCTGGAGATGCAGGTGGTGGCCTGCCCGTTCCGATGGAGGTGGGTGTGCGGGCCGTGCTGTTTCCCCAAGGAGTAAATTCGCTTCATCTCCCAACAGCGCTCCGCTACCCCACGTCGGACATTTTATCCTTACCGCCGGAAAACGCCAATGAAAATCGATTTTCCGGTTCCCTTTGTTCTTCGTGCTTCTTGTTTCTGTTTTAAGCTATTGCTTCGATGTGGCAGGCGTCGTGTCAGTGCCGTAGGAAACCCCATTAGCACCCAACAGCTAGTGGCAGTGGCAGTGCTGGTGATGGCGGTGACGTTTGCTGGGCGGAGCTCGTTTTAATTCCGCCGAGGCTTAATTGTACGGCGGAGTACCGCTTGTAGTTAGCGCTTGTCAAAACAAAGTGACGCTGCAATTAGATTTCTGCGAAAGGCGAAAGCGGCTTCGGCTGAGACGCCGCGATCGAGTGAAAGCAATGACGGTATTAATTGCATAGCCCATAGTAATTGCAACCAAGAATACGTTACCGGGCGCCATATTGCCTGTCACAAAATGAGAGGGCGGAGCAGGTTCACGGCAGGTTCCTTTGTGGTTCCGTGTGTCATTTGTTCGTCAGACGTTATCCCTGTTGTCAGTTGAAGTTGCGAAGTGCCACAGGCGATGGGAGTATGCCTATCAAAAGGTGATTGTGGTCGCAGAGGTGGACGTAATTGACATGCACTGTCAGAAATTTCCGCAATACTTTAATGTAAATTACATTATTTATTGAGTATCATGAACGCAAATTAAATTTCATGTACACATTACATTAGGATGCAAGAGTCAAAGTTTGTGATTTTGTCTGAAATGAATGAATGATCTTCATGGACTGGTGATAATGAATATACTATACGAATGATGAGAGACAGGGGAAATGAGATAACCTCTACATTACATCTATGCTAATTTTAACTTGTGTATTAAATTTAACGTACAAGTTAATTCAAGCACTTTTTAATGTACACGGATTTTAAGTTTCATGTATCTTGTCTGTTATCTCGTTTAACTATGTCTGCCACGAATCTCCCTGCTGCATTGCCGTATCTTCCCTGCCTTCGGTCTTGTCCCTCTTCTGCCTTGCCCGTTCGCCACCGCCAGGATACGATTCCGCCCCTGCGACTCTTTCCAAGAGTCGTAATCGATTTGCTCCCATCCACACCCCGACCGGGCGAATGTCCGCCTCCGTCTTCCCGATGGACGGTCTTTGTTTTTTCCCCCTCTTTCTTCCCTTTCGTTTTTTGGAAGAGAATCCCACGTTGGTCTTGCGGCGAGTTGCAACAGACACTAACTACTATTAACCTAACAGAAGTGTTTATAGGTCTGCTTCATGAAATGTAGCCGGAGTGGTTTTATTTTAAGAATTTTACTGATCTGATGCAACATTATGATACAGTTGTCTGCAATTAGTCCTTTCGTGTTATGCTTTTCTTTATTTCCTGGACATTTGAAGAATTGAAAAGAAATATGCCGAATAATTAAAAAGAGAGTATAGAATCAATTAGTACTGTATTTTTTATATGATTTGTGATGCTGTGTATTACGAGTTGTAATCGAAAAATTGCAGTGTCCACCCCAGAATGTATGTTGACGGTATTGAAATCGAAGCCTCTCTTACGAATCTCATATTTTTGAAAGTGATATAAATTTATCTGATAACTCTTGCCGTAATGGAAATCAATGTGTTGAATTTGTGTGGATTGGTTGAGACACGGTATGAAATACATCACTTTAACTCTAGTTACCTATAAATATATACGAAGATAATAAAAATATGGCGGTGTGTTTGAAATAGAAGACTGAACTATTTGTTCGCTTTGAAGCAAATTGTTTTTCACAAAACAATTTAACTTTTGATATGCCTAATAATTTTAAGTAATTCAGATAATTGTATAAAGTTTAATTTAATGAATATCACTATACCCTAGTTGATGAGCGTTCATATCACGCCGTCTGGGTTATTTCAATCATACTGATTTCTTTTCCATGTCGATCGTTTTGTTTCTCATTTCTTTTGGCCGGGGTACATGCATGTCTCTTTTCCACCGTGACTCATCCTGTGCGAAATCCTGATTTCGTACTAAGACCAGTATCCACCATGAACGGGCGGACGGAATGAGCCTCGATTCAAGTGGCATCTTGGTGGTAATGCGTGCGCAAGTGGGGGGGGAGGGGGCGGCTGGAGCGCCATCTGTCGAACGCATCGCGCGCCCCTAATCCGGACGCATCGCGCCCAGCTGCCGGCCGGGCCCCGCGACGCCTGCGCGACGCGCCGGCTCGGGGGCGGGGGACGAGGCGTTCGCCGGCGCTGGTCGACCGCCCCCCGCCCCCGCGACGCCGTGCTGGTGTGGGGACAGGAGCGGGCATGGAGGAGGGGGCGTGGCGGTCGTCGGCGCTGGCTAACCGTCACCAGCAGCCGGCTCGCCCCCGCGACGCACGCACGCCGCGACGGCACTGAGGCGGGGAGAAGAGCGGACTGGGGGCGGGCATGAGGGGAAGGGCGGGGACAGGAGCGGGCGTGAGGGGAAAGGGCGGGGACAGGAGCGGACTTGGGGGGGGGGAATGAGGGGAAGGGCGGGGACATGAGCGGACTTGGGGGTGGGAATGAGGGGAAGGGCGAGGACATGAGCGGACTTGGGGGGTGGGAATGAGGGGAAGGGCGGGGACATGAGCGGACTTGGGGGGGAATGAGGGGAAGGGCGGGGGCATGAGCGGACCTGGGGGTGGGAATGAGGGAAGGGCGGGACATGAGCGGACTTGGGGGTGGGAATGAGGGGAAGGGCGGGGACATGATCGGACTTGGGGGGGGGAATGAGGGAAGGGCGGGGACATGAGCGGACTTGGGGCGGGCAGGAGTGGAAGGGGGGGGACAGTAGCGGACTTGGGGGTGGGAATGAGGGGAAGGGCGGGGACATGAGCGGGCATGAGGGAAAGGGCGGGGACAGAAGCTGACTTGGGGGCGGACATGAGTGGAAGGGCGGGGTCAGTAGCGGACTTGGGGGGTGGGAATGAGGGGAAGGGCGGGGACGGAGCGGGCATGCGGGCGGGGCAGTGGCGGGTGAGCACGGGAGGACGTGGCGTTCACCGGTACTGGTCTTTCGACATCCTCCCACACGCCCACTGCCTCTTGCGGCGGTTTCAACGCCGCTTCTCAGGTACACGAACGACTGTCAAATGCTGGCCATGGTGTTTTCGCGCGCGTTTTCTTGAGCATTCATTTTACTAGCTGCGAGAGGAGTGGGGATGGTTTTTTTTTTTAATTTATTTATTTAAGGTCGCTGTTCAACAACTGGGTCATAAGTGACCACGAGTATCAATTTTGAATTGAAACAAGTATTACAATTATTTCATGACACAATAATATACAGCTCCTGCAAACATGAAATTGTAATAAAGTGTCAATTTTTGGGTATTTATTTCATTGGGATGGATACACATATTTATTTATTTATTTATTTACAATACAATGCCTTTGTAGGGATGTTTGTTTCTTTTATTTTGTGACTTAAATCAACAACCGTAGAATTACCATTAATTCATTAAATTTTTTCTATAATTAGTTTTTTAATATACTCTGGAAGTTGTGTGTTCAAAGATATCATGAAACTTAGGACGGAAGAAGAACTTTTGTTTTTTTATAGAATAGTCGTTTCTCGAGGCACATAAAAACCCACGTGGTTCCACATAGGTTCTGTTCTCACCCAGTCTTCTCCTTACAAGCGTGTTGTTGCCGTGTTTCATTTCATCTCATGTGCGACTGAACGTAGCTCGGACCGAACGAACATGGCTACCTCGTCGCGCCTGGCATTCCGACTGCACCGCCTCGTCAAGTGCGTAAGACTGGAGGCGGCGCGTTGGCCACGCTCGTGCAGGCGGCACGGCGCGGAACGACCACGCTCGCTTTGCTTTGCGCCGCCGCGTTATTTACGGATCTCGTAAACGAACCTGGGAGCCGCAAGTGGAGAAGACTCCAGTTCACGAGATTCATGCGTTGGGTTTTCATATCACTGGCATAGAGTACGTAATTTAGGTTTTCGGTTGTTTTGTTTTTGTTTATTTCTGCAGACCAGTAACTTTCCATGTCGGGGAATGTTATAAATGTCAAATTAAAAAACGAGGGAAAATTTAAACAGCACGTAAAATGTTACATTAATAAATTGAATTAATTCTTTTAAAAATACAAATAAATATATCTCGTGTAATTAAAATTGTTCGTTTGAAAACTAAGGAAGTAAATATGTTGAATCTTACTGACTACTATCTAACTTAATAGTAAATGCATAACGTGAGATATCGCTTACACGTCACAGCAAATACAGTGTGTTTGGTCACAAGTGCAATGATAATTAACTTTCAGAAGTTGTATTTTCTTCCTACCTTTGCAGATTAACATGTCATCTGTTTATGGTTTACTTCGAAGGCATCGAAACTTCGTAAAAAACTACTAGAGGAGCGTCATGTCAAATGCATAATCGGCGCGTGTAGAAACGAAAACATGTAAAAAATCTTCAATTTGTTTTTTATATAACACCACAATTGTTTCCTCTGTTTCAAAAACTTACTGTAATGATCTAAATTTTTTATATCTGATTTAACTACATGGAAGAAATGTGTACTATGTGGCATTTAACTAATATCTGGTAGAAATTGTTGTTCATCAAACGCACTAACAGAAAGGCTTTAGAGACTCGTCCAGAGTTTGAAGCCATAAAGACCTCCGTTTCTGGTGATAAAATCACATCCGCGCGTAAGTTTCCGGCACATTCTGCTCCCAGAGCTCTGGAGACAGTCGCCGGGGCTTTTTCGAGTGCGAAATAAAATTGTGTCGCATTCACACGGCTCGCTCCAAGTGTCCATGTAATTCGCGTATCTTCGTGTATGCATTTTAATGTCCGTTATTTTTGGACCCTGAGCTCTTTTTTCTTTTTGCGGGAAGGGACGCCGGCGCTGGTCCATTTTCATTCATGCTCGGAATCACCACCCCCTCCCTTTACCCGCGAATACATATTTAATGCCGCATGCATATTCATCTCGGCGTCCGTGGAAGGACATGTGACGTACGACTGTGCGTTTTTAATTTAACGTTCGCTGTAAGACTCGGATCCGTTTTTAAAGAGTCGCGTGGATGCTGCGTGCCTGGGAGAACGAACGACCTTTGACCTGTGATAGCCGCCACTTTCGTGTTCCACGTGGTGAACATCTTCCATTAAATCGTGAACCAGCACATCCATTAATGTTCAGAACCTGATTTGCAGGTGTTTACATCTTAATAAGTTCGGTGGTCTTGTAAGAGAGCGGGGGGTGGGTAGAAATCTCTCTCGGAAAATTTATCGATTCTCTTCTTTTCGCGCAGAAGAACCATGGCCGTTTCAAAGATTTACAGTGGGGCGGCCATAAATTTGCAACATAGTATCGGGTTTCCTGAGTACACTCATAAGAAAGCGGTGTTTGATGCAAAGTAACTTTCTCCGTGGCTGTTACGATGCAGCACACTTACGGATTTTTTTCAAAACTTTCGTAAGTGTAGGATGTTACAGATTATTTACTAATAGGTGAATACATATTTGGGACTTAATGGTCACTATGTTGCGGAAGAATTACAACAATACCGGGCAATATATCAGCCCTAAGGAACTGTTCCAAGAATTGATCGCCTCAGAAACTTAATGGTAAAAGTAACTAACTGGGCGTAAAACATAGACCCGTGTCCGATTCCAGGCTGTGGTGACTGTACTTTGAACAATTCAAATTAGTAAGTGTATTTCATTATATCGTGTAAAACTAACCGTCTCTCAGAAAGTTCTTACAAATCAATTTGCTACACTGTGATTCAATTTGAGTCAGAAATAACTACTTTAGCATTACTATTTCTTTTCGCAGAAAAAATAAATAAGATGTGCACCGAGTTTGCTGAGCATTAGTAGAGAGCATTCGAGTATTTTCTTTACGTTCCTTTGCATCCAAAAAAAGGTTTTGTAATCATTTGATGGGGAATAATACTGAAACAAAATTTCATAACCTATCCGAAAATAGGTCTGCGAGAATCGTCGTTCATAATTGTTGCCCTTAACGTGAATTTATGCGATTCGTAATTACTTTAATTAACAACCGTCGCGAGGATTTTCAATACAGTTAAACAATTAACCAATTTTAGGACGGACACCAAAGCCGATGTTGTATTCTTAATTCCAGTTGTAGTTATGACGGTTCAAAATGGATTTTTTCGACCTTTCTTTTACTTTTGGAATTTCGTGTCTCTCCTCCCTAAATCGCGTTCCTGACGGAGCGGCCTTCGTGGCAACTTAAGAACTGCGCTGAGGGAAAGCTCTTCTTGAAAATGCGAGAAAAGAGAATCCCTTGCCGGGAGACTTAAGGCGTCCTTTCTCCCAAAGACAGTAATTTCGCGACAGGCAATTCCGCCGCTCTGGTGCTTCATTCTTTGGCGCTGCGTGCGTCTTCCGTCTTCATTGCCTCTTCAGCCCCGGGCCTTGGACGGCGTCCTAAACCCGCCGTCCTTGGAGCTCTCTCGCCCTGACTCCTCGTCTGCGGCCCACAGCCGCAGATCCGACAACCCGTGCCTTGGCGAAGAACTAACTGCCCTTGCAGCCGACTGGCCCGGGGCTCCATTGTCACTTCCCTTCTCGCCATCATGTTGACTATATCGTTCAGTTACTCGACTAGAAGCAACATATAGAGGTAAAAACCCAGCAAGCCAAAACTAAACGAACTCAACTACGACCCTGACTGAATCAACACAGTCACCTCTCCACATCTAATGCACTATTACTCTACAAATCAATAACCGGCCGACTCTACTTTATGCTTGCCCCATCTGGACCAACGCTGCCAATACAAACCTAAACAAAATGCAAGTCATCCAAAATAAAATCTTAAGATTAATCACAAAAGCATCTTGGTGCATCAGTAACAACCAACTGCATAATGATTTGAATATAAATACTATAAAAAATCAAATAGCATATCTCGCACACAATTTCTATACAAACCTTCTCCAAATACAAGCATCATCCTTCTATAAACTGCGCAAAAACCCCAATTATCCAACAAGAATTAATAACAGATATCCACTTCACTCATTCTATAAAATGTTTGCGAACCTGGAATAATACTTATCTGAGGTGCTTCCTGCTTCATGTGTATAATTTTAACTGAGTTTAAGTAACTTTAAGTTAGTATAGATTAAGACCGTCAAACATTTGCACAGTTAATATGTTAACTGAACAATGTAATGTCAAAGAATATAAAAAAATAATAAAAATAAATATCTTTCACTTGGCTTCTCCGTCTTTAATCGACCTGTTTTGAAATATAAATTCGAATCGGTGCTAACACGTTTGTTTTCAGTGCCCAGGTGAAAACGACTCGCAAGTAAATAAAAAAGATAGCGACGGTATTTCCAGATAAGTAATAAATCCACGACTGAAATATTTAGTAAGATTTGGTGTTCAGGTGTCAACCCCCTCTCGCAGGGCTGCTGTGTTTATGCTGTGTTTTTCTTATTTGAACTTTGTAGTTCTTTGAATCTAAACCTACCACTCAAGTGTTGCTTCGTTATTTTTACATTCTCATGTATTGCTTACGCAATATACAGAAAGTATTGTGATGCTGAGAGGGACGGCAATTTTTCGACAGAAAAAAACTCTTTATTGCTGGGTCCTAGTAACAATAAAATGGATAAATCTTGTTCCTGCATTCTTGTTTTGTATGGTAGGAAGTCCGTATTTACCGTACGATACCATAGGAAGTGCGTATTGTCCGTACCACGGCTTTAGGTCTCTCAACCCAAAACGCCCTTTCGTTATATTTGGGAGTAGAAGGTGCTCTAAAATTTCTCACGATAGTGAGCAAACCTCACGACGATAGTGATTGCAGTGTGTTATAGAATTTTGCACATTTATTACCATATTTCCTTACTATTACAGTTTTCAATGCTCATTGTTCACAAATTTGGAATAAATCCAAACGATAGCATTGTCACAGGAAAAACGTAATAACATACAGCTGTCATTTCGGAAGGAATAAGTCGAGTTGACTGTTATGCAATGTGCTAAGTGGAGCCTTGTGGACCAAGTGATGCTAAGTGGTGCCAAGGGGAGTCCGGAGCTTTCGGGATTTATCGTCCGCCTACAGCAGTATCAAATTCATCGAAACGTTGTTCCTTCCACAGTACTACTGTCAAATTCAGCCTCTTTGCTGCACACCATTTGCTCAACCTCAAGTAGTCCGTATTCATAGATATCTCGTGTTCTAGTGATGCAGCAGGTACGGCCCGAAGTGTACCGCAAAGAAAGCTCGTACCGTGCACCGCGCGTTTTAGCTACGAGCCTCGCGTGCAGCCCGCGGCCTTTGTGCGACTGTGGGATCCCAGCGGTCCCAGTGCAAACTAATCCCGGACGCAAGAACTGCGGGCGTTGCCACGCCCCCTACCAGCCTCCAACTCCGCGCCCCACCCCTCCTCCGCCATTGTCCGGCGGGGTAGCAGCGCCCCGCCGGGAGGATAAAGAACTGCCCGAGAATCGCGGAAATATGTAGCGGAAAAAATGGCCCCCTGCGTGTCCGGGGGAGGGCTTATGGGAGTGTTTGTTATACGCCGCGCTTTAAACGCCGCTAATGCGGGCTTCTTACCCTCGCGCCGCGCGGGGGGAGGTTTTGTCTTGGACTGTGTGGGCACAGCTCGGACTCCGTCCCCCGGGGCGCGGCGCCGATGGCAGTTGTTTATGGCCTCCCCCCCCCACGCGCCGCTTTGACGAGCGCGCGCTCTCTCCCTCGCTCCGACGAAGCACACAAAAACTATTCATTCGGTTGTAATATTAAGGAGTGGTGATTTTTTTTGCGTTATATCAGTCCGATTCTCTCAAAGACGAAACATATATCCACAATTTATTATTAAAATAACTTACGATTGACGTATCAGAATTCCTTCAAATGTGCAGGTTCTTTAAGAATAAATGTTACAAACTTCTCGAACATGCCGAGGGGTAAAAGAATGATCACGTTTTTCCAACCAACAGGTAGTGGGAAATTTCATGTATCGGAATTACACAAGTGTCTTTTTCGCCGGATTTGTAGGCAATTCGTAGGCATAGGTGTTTTACATATCATGTTTTTTGCCACAAGGAGAATTAATGTAAATGACGAACGTTTGTACTTACGGGTTGCTTAAAAATTAGGGACATACAAATTTCTATTATGTATGTGCACTGGCAAAACGTGATTATTTTCGACCTGTCTTTATGTTCTAGAAGTTTGTAATATTTATTCTGACACATTCTGCTGAGATTGGGTCTATGGGTGGAGATGCAGTCTGTTGTTCTCTTAAAATGATGCAGTGAGGTATATCCATACGATTACTTTTTTCTCCTTTTTGTTCGTTCTTTTTTCTTTTTTCAATTTGCTCAGGGGTCAAATGTATTATGCAGCTCACGGACTGCTTCCATTTTGCGGCAAGCTACTTTTCTTGAAAAGAAGAAACGCGTGCAATAGCGACAGAATCTAGTTATTTTTCAAGATATTCAAATCAAGTATTTCAAGTTATTTTTAGCGTTGGAGCAAGAACATGCAACATCGTTTATTTTCATGCTGACCAATGAAAAAATGACAAGAATGCACGTCGTGCATTCATTTAAAGAATTTTTTTAGACATTGTTGACAGACGAGTGGGATGACAGCATTATCTGTATACGGCTGTTGAAGAAAACGGGCACGGAATATTCGTTTTCTTATTGCAGCGTGGAAAACAGAATGTGTCCTGATTTTGTACATAAGCCAAGTGTCAGTAACATGCACCTGAAAAGTGAACTGATTTTTAACATTGTGGTTCATCCGATATAGTTTTTACAGATAACTACTAAATAAGTTCGCGTATGTGGCCAGGCTCCTTTTCTTTAAAATTCTGCTTTGGAAATGTTAATTAGGAGGATGTGGGGTGGTGCAGAATGAGTAGCTACCTATCTGCTAGAAGTAGGGCTGCAGAACGGAAGCACGTGAAGTGAGGGTGATAGGGGGCGGAGTGGAGTGGGGCGGGGTGGGGTGGAGCGGGGCGGGGTGGAGCGGTGCCGGGCGGAGCGGGGCGGGGTGGAGCGGTGCCGGGCGCGACGGAGCGCCGGGGAGCGGCGGGGGGGGGGGAGGAATGGAGGCGGGGCGTGAGAGCCGTCCAAGAGGAGAGCCGTCGCTCTCTGCTAATTAAACGCGCCGACGTCGCGACGGAGCGCCTCCTTCGCAGTGGAGGCTCCGGAGGCGGTGCGCGCTGCTTCCAGAGCGCCTACGCTGGGGCTGGGGCGAATTCTAAAACGCTCGTTGCATCTCCAATATTTCGAATTTTTAATAATATTACCCACGATGTGAATAGAAAATGTGTTAAGACTGAGAGAAAGCTATTTGTGTTATTTTGCTATCTCCCTCTCCTCTCGCTCTCTCTCCTCCATCGCCTCCCTTTCCCTCTCTCTCTCGCCTTCCCTTCTCTCTCTCGCCTCCCTCTCCCTTCTCCATCGCCTTCCTTTTCCCTCCCCTCCTCTCTCTCTCTCTTTCTTCCCTCCTCCATCCTTCTGTCCTTCCACTTCCCATCTCTGGAAATGTTACACTTGTAAACGCCTAAGTAGAGAGGGGAATATGTCTCAACCAGATGGAAGTTTGTCTTTGCTGCGCGGTTATTCTTGTAGGCTTGACCTCTCGAATCTCTGGCCGCGACCACCCTCTACCACGTCTTTATATTTGTGGGCTGTGGCGTCTGTCCTATATCGAACGAACTATTGTCATAGATGCTGCATCTCTATTCAGGGTGGCCTGTGTACAGTCTTTCGGTACTTTTGATTAATGCACGCCCCCTCTGCTCCTGTGTCAATTTCTCTCTCTCT
Organism: Teleogryllus oceanicus; assembly: GCA_964035755.1. Lineage (NCBI taxonomy): Eukaryota > Metazoa > Arthropoda > Insecta > Orthoptera > Gryllidae > Teleogryllus > Teleogryllus oceanicus. The sequence continues at coordinate 21,254,727 of CAXIVR010000014.1, read as the reverse complement.
CTCTCTCTCTCTCTCTCTCTCTCTCTCTCTCTCTCTCTCTCTGAAATACGTTTACTGGATGCATTTACCAACACACCTCTCGTAAAAGATTTTGCACTGCTCATTGTTATGGTTCGCTTTCGTTAGCGTCTTGATTTTACGCTTCGTGTCTATATCAATATCCTTCTCATAGTAGCAACATAAAATATCCACAGCTTCAACCTGCTAATGCCAAATTATAATGTGTATGTAGATTGCAACTATAAGAAAAATGTAGTTTCAGGTATTTTGAATTGTTTAAAAGAATTATTGTAATAGGTTGGAAGTTTATGATGCTGCACGAAACCTTAGAGTAGAGTTCACGGCGTAAAGTCTGGGAGTGCAAATGTTCTCAAGCGAGACCCGATTGGTGTAGGAAGTGGATGGGCTTCCGATTCTAGGAAGAAGCTTTGTAAATATGCCGCGAGGGCAGAGGAAGAAGATATTGGGTTCAGATGTGACTCGTGAGAGACGGTCGCTGGAGTACTTCGTTTTCATAGGAAGAAGTAGGGGTGAAGGCGATGCGACAGTGATCTCTTGGGGATTCGTGAAGAAAAAAGTTGTCGATGTACTAGTGTCGGTTGGATGAATTGACATTTCAAAGGGAGCGAACAACAGGAGAAGGGTCGCCCAATGACACGTGACAAGTGAAGAAAGGTGTACATTTACGCGTACCGAGACAAAGACTAATTGAAAATTGAAGTGCCTTGATCAGATTTCGAAGATAATTAAAAGGGGAAACTTAAGACGAACGACTAGCGTGTAGTTGCAATATAAAGTAAAAACTCTTTCCCTCTCTCTCTCTCTCTCTCTCTCTCCCTCCCTCTGTCCCTCGATTAATTTACATCGAATAACCTGCTCTCCTAGCTGGTACAATCTCCACGAACAAGAAATGAACGGTGCATGGGCGGAAGGCGGAATGAGGCAGAAAGGAAGGGGCTCCAGCAAAGAGCTCCTTCCACTTCCTCCACTCCACTTCTACTTCCCCTTCCCTTGCGGCCTCTCGCGGAGACAAACCCAGTTCGCGCGGCACTTTCCACCGCGAGGCGACGGCCGCAGTGGCTGAAGGTAATCGGCCGAATCCCTGACGAGGATACCGGGCTTAATGCTATCCCTCCCAATGCGATGCATTCATGCAAAATGCAAGGAGTTCTCTTCCCCCCCCCCCCACGGCCCATCGCTAGTGCTTCTTTCTCAGTCTTCGTCTCCCTTCTCTCCGGCGCCGTCTCTTTTGTGAGCGCGCCGCACGGCATAATATTATTGCGCTAAACCTCAGCTGGCGAACGCGCCAGAAATTTATTTCTCCCGCCGGTGGTTTCGCTACCTCGGCGACGATGCTCTTATTTGCGAGACTTCGCTGACTTCTGTAGATATTATAATATTTCTGCGATTATAATATTCCTCCTTGCTGCTTGCGTAACTCGCTGCCTTTGGGGAGTTTTAAATGCCTTTTCGTACGTTCGAGGAAGTGTAGAGCCGTTTCCTTAATTGTGTTGAGAAAATTTATATGATTACATAGAAAGAGATTTTTTGGTAAAAGGAAATTCATATTTTTTTGCGGGAAGTATTTCTGTGACGTGAGTAATCTCTAATTTCAGCATGCTATCTTATCTTTAAACGGAGGGAGGCTTTTGGTGTCTCACGTTTGTATTTATTTTTATCTTTAGTTGAATTCTTGATATTTTATCATTACTATCAGTATGTTTAGATGTCGCTGAATGTAACTCATATCTTCGCACTACAGTGGTATATACGTTGTTCACTTTTTATAGTTCTTTTCTAATAGAGAAGACACTGTGCTTTTATTGTGTATTTATTGTTTTCCGTGATAATGTTCACTATACTAGTGTTGTTGCCATAATCCTGCACGGAAGCTTGTAGAAGTCGGTTGTTTTTTATTCAAAATTTTCGGATGCTGCAAGAGTGTACAGTGTGGGCGTTTGAGAAGGGCTGCGCATTCTGATTGGTTATGTTTCATGTACCACACGATGTTAGATATTCAGTTGCTTGTTATAATACACCATTATGCGCAGAGATATCTTTACTCATGTTACTCGTTTGGCGGATTTTTACTTAACCAACGAACACTTACTAAACTCTTGAGAGCTTCAAAATGGCCTAGTATTTCAAATTTCGTATTGAAAATCAGGAGTGACATAACGTGAACTTCATTAATACCGTACAATGATGTAAATGTTTTGGGTTGCATATTTAGTAAGATTGGCAGAGTACGATGTTTACAATGTGTTGGGGAGACGTTTTTACTACAACCACAACTCGTATGCCATGCGTTTGTTGTACATTTCATCATAGGTTTAAATATCTCTCCTTCGTCGTGACAGTGTAACTTGCACATTTAGTGTCACTTGAATGGTCAGATCTTCAGTAAACTAGAAGTATTGCACATATCCAAGTTTTATATTCAAATCACGGTGTTAATTTTCATACTCCGCACGAGTGATGTTTGTGGAGAATAGCGGTCGATAAACCATCGCAAGAAGGGCTAGTTAGTTAGATAATGCCTTGTTTTACGTGGCGAGACTCGGGCCATCAGACCCTCTCTTCCGTCTGACCACGCAAATTTCGCTTCACTCCTTTCACCAACCAGCAGAGAAAGAAGGTATTATGTTGGGCGACGAAACAGGCGATTTTAATTAACCTCAGAGGCTTTATAGCTTGAGAATATTATACATACATCTACCACATGGGACAGCCAGATTTACTTCCCATCCGAAGGAAAGCGTATGAAGGATTTTTGACCCTTAAAAATCTGGGGTACAACAGTCCGATACGATCCAGGACGATCTTAGTGAACAGTAAACCTACTACGTGGGTCAGACAGCTTTACTTCCCCTCCGAAGGAAGGCGACGAAGGTTCTTTTCCCTTAAATCAACCCCCAATTGGGAGTAAATCTACACACCTTAAAAATCCACGGCTTCGATCGGGTTTCAACCCGCAATCTTGGGTACAACAGTCCGATACGCTAACCGTTACTCGTTATACGACTGATTCCGCGTCGCAAGACGGAGCCGTGCGTGGCTGCCTGCGGCGTTTCGCAGGGCTGCAGCGGCAGTAAAGGTTGCTGGACGTCGACCGGGCGCGCGGCGCGGAATGCAGCGCGCGGGTCGATGTCCACCTGCGCCGTCGCCGGCCGGCTGGGCCGCGCCGTCTGCGGACGCAACCCGCGTCACGTCACCCCCCGCGCTGCGGAGACGGGCTTGTGGTAGAACTCGCTCGTGACACAAAACGCAAGGAGACGGTAACACATCTGGTCAACAACTCACTCACGCTCTCTCTCTCTCTGTCTCTCTCTCCTCCCTCTCTCTCTCCTCCCTCTCTCTCTCCTCCCTCTCTCTCTCCTCCCTCTCTCTCTCTCTCCCCTCTCTCTCTCCTCCCTCTCTCTCTCCTCCCTCTCTCTCTCTCCTCCCTCTCTCTCTCCTCCCTCTCTCTCCTCCTCCCTCTCTCTCTCCTCCCTCCTCTCTCTCTCTCTCTCCTCTCTCTCTCCTCCCTCCTCTCTCTCCTCCCTCTCTCTCTCCTCCCTCTCTCTCTCCTCCCTCTCTCTCTCCCCTCCTCTCTCTCTCTCTCTCCTCCTCTCTCTCTCTCCCTCTCTCTCTCCTCCTCCTCCCCTCTCTCCTCCCCCTCTCTCTCTCCTCCCTCTCTCTCCTCCTCCCTCTCTCTCTCTCCTCCCTCTCTCTCTCTCTCCTCCTCTCCTCCCTCTCCCGGGAGCGGTAGCTCACTGCATCAACTGATGTCACTGCAGCGCCTCTGGCCGGGAGGTCTGTCACTCAATTTTGTCTAGTTCAGTGTAAATTGGACAATGAGTAGCTAAAACTTGTATTTGACTTTGCTTGAACTTTGTTATCGTAAGCAACAACCCCATCTCGTTGCCATTCGATGTTTAAAAATCGTGAATAGTTGCGATAAAGACTGGTGATTCTTTTCAGACATCGTTTTTCTGAGATAATCTAATGCATCGGACCAGCACAGTCGGTGAGGCAGTCACTGACCCATGCAAAGACAGCCGGAAATTCTTCGTAGATATTCATAGGTGCTGCCGTATCGTGAACATCGTTGTTTCGCAGGTTTCCGGTTCTTGTGGATCGCGGATTCGTTTCCACGCGGAGGCAGAAGCGCAGCCGTATATCACCGTAACTCGGCGGTGACCGCACATCTGCGCGCGCATTATTTTCATCTCGTCCGGGAAATGACAACCCTGACGTATAGACTTGGCTAGTGAGCTCAATTATCTGTAGCGGTCGTTTCTCTCGCAACAGCAGAAGCTTTTTTGCCTTCATCACTCATCCGTATTGTCGCCTGTCGCTTTTGCGAAGTTCCCCAAGGGGCTTTCTCTGTTCCCGAGCACACAGCAGTTTTCTGCGCGGTCACTTCTTGAGGGACCGAAGCCGCTTGTCTGAAATAAACGAGATCTTTTATTCGTAGTTAGTTCGTTATAAAGGAGAAATTTTAATCGTATTTAGTTCGTAATAAACTAGAATTTTTATTCATAGTTCGTTATAAATGAGAAATATAATTCGTTGTTCGTAATACACGAGAACGCTTTTCGCGTCGCAGACGTCGCCACTTTTTTCCGTGTATCCAATCTTTCTCTTGAAGATTTCCCAATCGTCCTTTCTATCTCCTTTCCCATATTTTTCTTGGCCCTCCAAGCTTCCTGTTTCTTTGAGCTAACTGTTCAAATGTTGTCGTAGGCTATCGACTTTTCGTCATCCTTTGAATATGAACATACCATTTCAAACGTTTTGCATCGACATCTATTTAATTAATATCAAAACCCATTTGATTTTTTTATGTCAACACTTTGATTCAGTCACACATTATGTCTCGGCGGTTTATGTTTGCTTTAAGAGAGAATATATAACTAGTAGCTTGTTAGGTTGTAATATGTTATTAATTCCATGAAAATAATTTGTTGCTTGAAGATTTTCCTCAACATTTTGTTTGTTATAGATATGCAGTACAGTCTGATCTGTTACCGCAGTTTAAAAATATTATAAGTTTAATATTTTGCTGTAAGAAATTAATTTGTTACCCATTTTCATACATGGAAACAATTTTATCCTCCCCTAATGATTGTTTTCTTTGTTGCAGGTGAGTTATGTTTTCTCGTGCTCATTTCTTGGAGCTGTAGCTGAATGGACAAACGGTGAGAGAATTCATCTTTTCCTGTTTTTCTAACTCTCTGTCATAAGCTTCATTATTATTATTTGTAGTTGTATTAACAGGAAGAGTGTATGGCCAGGAGTGTATCAGACAAATAATGAGATTGTCACTGAGACGCTGTGAATTGAATTTCTTGACGACCCATTGCCAACGCGTTGCACAATATATTCTACACGAACGACATAACTCATGAGTAGAGCAGTCTTACAAAGCGAATGGATTTAAATCGAAAATAAGTAAAGAAATAAGTTGAAAGACAAAAAATGCAAGATTATATTACAATAAGAATTGGGCATTATTGTATACTGTATTTAAATATTAAAAAAATGCAGAATTGGACTTCAACGAAATCAATTTAAAATGTTGGTATTATAATTCTGATCATTAATTATCATATTCTCTGTAGAAAAATGGCTGAGAATTATTTCGGAAACGGCTAGTAAACGCGAAATGATGTTGAAGAGCCAAGTCGCCCGGTTGCAAATAGAGGACCTCCTAGTATGAAGTATTCCACTTCCTACGAAATAAATTTAAAAATGCTGATTATTTGCTGCTGTATTATCTGTAGAAAATGGCTTGAGAATTATTTGGGAAACTGCTAGTAAACGCGAAATGAAATTGGGAAAAGCAATGAAAGAGCGTAGTATTATACGCGCACGTTTTCTAGGGTCTCGGAGTACCTACCCCCACTCCTTTGCCAACATTAGTTGAATTAAGAATATGAAATGATAGCAGCGAGATTTGTGGACAAAATCTGATAACCAGAAATGTTTGCTCCCGTGTAATAGAAACTATTTTGTATCGAAAAACGAACTACAAATTTGATATAAAATTTCTTGTCATAATAACCGAGCTCTCCACACTTGGCGCAACGAGCGAAGTGAGGCCTCATAAAAACGTGCGTGGGTGTACAATAATTTCCCTAAGAACGAGCCAAAGTGACAGCTAGTGCTGGCATCATAACTGAGGGTTCTGTGGTCGTTGTCTCCTTAAGTCCATTATGAATGAATGAATGCCTTATTTTACTTGGCGAGACTCAGGCCATGAGGCTTCCTCTTCCGTCTAACAACGCAAATTTCGTTACGCTCCTTTCACCTACTAGGGGAGATTACTAGGGGAGAAAGAAGGTATTACGTGGGCGACGAAACAGGCGATTTGAATTTATCTCAGAGGCTTCATTTAAGCTTGAGGATCTTTTACATGAAGTGAATCTACTGACATGGGACCGCCGGTTTTAATTCCCCTCCGAAGAAAGGCGTGCGAAGGACTTTTTGGCCCTTAAAAATCGACGGCGTCAATCATTCCGCTCCCTTCCTCCATTTGTTCATGTGCATGTTTTTTTCAACGGACATGGTGGTGACCTTCCCCCGCTGGATGGCGAGATCCGGCGTCGACCTACCGTCTGTTAGTGGGGTTTCCCTATAACCAGGACTCTCCAACCAACGGGGCATCGCCCCAATCGGGACAAGCTCTAACCTCCCGACCGGCCTCTCGGAATATGTGGTAGTGTAGTGCATGTTCGTGTGTGTGTATGTGAAAGGGGAAGGATAGGATAAGGAAGAGGAAGGAGAGATCGCGCGCGGTCGGAGGCCCGTTTGTTAGGGTGCTGCTCATTCTTAGGAAATCCTTGTATAATAGCGATCGCAGCGCAGCGTGGTGGGTCGAGGGCGGGCGTGGTCTTCACGGAGCGCAATTACCTGCACGGGGGCGGTGGCGGAGGGAGCCTCTGCAGATGGCGGGCGCTGCGTCGCGTGGCGTGGCGTGGCGTCGGCTGCGCGCTCTCTGCGCCGGTGATTTATGTCCCCGGGCCACCGGCGCAGGCGGCGCACGCCCCGCTCCCGAACGGGGAGCCGGGCCGCTTTGTCGGGCTGGCGACGCTCCCTGCTCCGCCCCCTCCTTCGCCACCATCTCGCCCCCGCCTCGGCCCCGCCTCGGCCCCGCCTCGGCCCCGCCTCGGCCCCCCTTGCCCCCGCCTCGTCCCGCCTCGTCCCGCCTCGTCCCGCCTCGTCCCGCCTCGGCCCGCCTCGTCCCGCCTCGTCCCGCCTCGTCCCGCCTGGCCCCCGGCTTGGCCCCGCCTCGCCTCCGCCTCGCCCCCGCCTCGCCCCCGCGCCGTTCCTTGCCGGTGTCACATCACGGCGCACCCCGCCCTCCCCCCATTGCACACCCAAGCTAGCCTCCCCTCCCTACACACCCCTGGTTGAGGGAGCGCTACCGTCGCCTCCACAACGTTTCTCTGAGACCAGAAGCACCCTCCGCGTCGTTTCCTTGCCGATGTCACTTAACGGCGGCCTCCCACCGCACCCAAGCAATACTGTGGTTTAACTCGTTGAACGTGTCCATTCCAATTTTCAATTTTTTTTGGATTCTTCTCTCACTCTTGATGAAATTTTTTTGGTTTTCTATTTTCTTCATCTTCCTTCATCTTTCTGTATCATATTATTTCATACACTTCACTCTTCACACGACTATACGATTATGCACTCCTCTTGACCGGTTTTTCGTCCATTTCTTCACGCTGCTCTGACTGTCGTTTCTTCATTTTCCCTCTACATGGACGTATACTATTTTGGCCCCAGACAACACGCTTCTTTCGTCTCCGATTATTTTTCTCTCAGGAAAATGACCTCGTTTGTAGTTTAAAAGTTTAACTCTTTAATTAAAAAAAAATTAGGGGACACAACGCTTGTAAACGTTTTAGATTAAAATAAAGGAACATTTTACGGAATGTTTTGAAAGTAATGTCCGCATTGAAGTGCTTCCTATTTTTTATTACGGATACTCGTGTGATTATTTCTGATTTCTTTCTCCTTTGGAATTAGAAACGTTTTCATAAATATTCCTGGACACACTAAAAATACCTCGAACGTTACTACATGAAAATTAACATTACATCTTCTTTCATGAATTCTTGGAGAAAGAATCCCGGAGCCTTTGAAATCGCTGTGCTGTGTAAGAGAGGACCGCGGGGAAAATGGTTTCCCTGAAATGGAAATGGAGGTTGCGTTGGCTTCCGCGGGCGGCGCGCCGAGCGCTTCGACGGGCGCGTGATGTGCGCGCGCTGCGACGTTTATGGGCGGAATTTATTAACTGGCGGCCGCGCGTTTATTGTTTACGGCGGCGCGGCCGCGCGCGGCCTCTGGCGGTTTACGCGCGAGAACAGCGGCCCCTTGGCCCCGCGCCCCTCCCCTCCGCCTCCTCGCACTCCACCTGCTCCACCAGCACGGCGCTGCCGGCGCCTGTGCATCCTCGTCCTCTTCCCACTCGATCTCGTCTTCCCACTACTCCTCCTCTTCCCACTCGTCCTCTTCACACTCGTCGTCCTCTTCCACTCGCTCCTCTTCCACTCGTCCTCTTCCACTCGTCCCTCTCTTCCATCGTCCCTCTTCCCACTCGTCGTCCTCTTCCCACTCCTCCTCTTTCCCACTCGTCCTCCTCCTCTTCCCACTCGTCGTCCTCGTCCCACTCGTCCCTCTCTTCATACTCTTTGTCCTCTTCCAATTCGTCGTCCTCTTCCTACTCCTCCTCTTCCCACTCGTCCTCCTCCTCTTCCCACTCGTCCTCCTCCTCTTCCCACTCGTCCTCCTCCTCTTCCCACTCGTCCTCCTCCTCTTCCCACTCGTCCTCGTCCCACTCGTCCTCTTCCCTTCCCTCTCTTCCACTCTTCGTCCTTTCCTCTCTCCTCTTCCTCTCCTCCTCTTCCCACTCGTCCCTCCCCTGTCCACACTCTTCGTCCTCTTCCAATTCGTCGTCCTCTTCCTACTCCTCCTCTTCCCACTCGTCCTCCTCCTCTTCCCACTCGTCGTCCTCGTCCCACTCGTCCTCTTCCCACTTGTCCCTTTCTTCATACTCTTCGTCCTCTTCCAATTCGTCGTCCTCTTCCTACTCCTCCTTTTCCCACTCGTCCTCCCCTTCCCCTTGTGGGGAGGGGACGAGCTGTTGCACTTGTAACAAAAAGGTCTATATAATAAAATGGTGAAAATTAGATAACGGAAAAGAAGATAAATATGATTAAATTGGTTTCAAAAATATTGCCTTCACTTCCCACTAACTGGGCGCCCTCAAATCGTCGTATTGTATCTTCCGGTTTACAACCTCATTTAAAAGCTGTAGTCGATTGAAGTAGTTACACTGCGTTGATATTATTCCACTATAGCCTTTTTTTAGTAGATGGTTCATCTTCGAGATAACGCTGGAGTGGATTATTCTAAAAATGTCTAATAGTGTGGTTAGAGATGCACTGCAGTAGATAATCAATACTGTTCTTTTTTGTAGAGTACCCATTTGCTTCCATTACTGAACATAAATTGGACAAGGATTCAAACGGTTAATCTGCAGATATTTCTTCTTCCTTTTCCTCTGCTGCTGCTGCTGGAGATCAAAACCTGTTACTTAATATTGTGGAATATTTGCATAATCTGCTGGTGACTTAGTCACTGTCTCATTGTTGTTCAATTCGTCTCTTTTTTGCGTGTTTAATCATTCACCATCTCGTGAAACACAATTCAATATTTGTTGTAAGCTCGAATCTTTGCATGACGTACATAATTTCAATTTTCCATTATGAATGCCTTAATTTTCTTACATGTACAATCATCAGCCGTTATTACAAAGATAAGTTGTTCTTAAAAAATATTTGTAAATATTTTGCTATGCTGTTATTCAAGTGTCATCCAATGAATGCATTATTTCAATTCAGGACATTTTCATATTACCAGTAACTTGTCAAGGATCACAATCTCAAATTCGTGGCGACTGGGAAACAAAATCAGTTTGAATGCGGAGAAGGATATCTGAACGATGTGACTGGCATATATTTTAGCAGTCCATCACTAGCAATACTGAACCCTTCTGGGAATTTATATTTATTTCCACTTAAAATTTCGGTTCCCTCGGGTATTGTCAATCGACCATGTTCTCAGATCATGGTTGGTATTTATGAAATAGGGAAATGGAGAAAAATCAGTTGGTATACGTTCAGGAATACTCTCGTAATTTTAAATTTCAAGACGTGAATTGAAGGTTTCGTAATGAATGGTCCAACGCCGATTTTCCGATGTCTTAGCATTGTATATAAATATAATAAATAAAAGGCAAAAAAAGTCCTTAAAAAAAGGTATTTATGCAAATAGTAGTCATTTATGCTAAATTAAGCATTATAAAACTTCATGTGTCATCATTTGTCATGATTCGTGGACATATATTATCAGCCTTTATATAAGTTCTCTAAAAAAAGGTATTTCTCTAAACATCCGATGTCTGGTGATAACGTTCTAGATCAATAATAACTGTATTTCTCACAGCCGTTCATCTCCCCCGAAAGATTAAAAAACACACTCACCACAACACTATTGTAATCTCATCAGCTCATGCATCTCCAGTAAAGTAGAACATTGCAGTCATAAAGTTTGCCGCTCCTCGCCTACGTCCATTGGAAAGGCATTCCCACGTCGCAGGGAGAATGCCGATGTTGATGCAATCTATGAAGATAGAGTATCCCGATAACGAATGGATATTTAAACATCGTTCACAATGTTTAGTCGACGCTTCATGCAAACTCGAGATGAGAGTGGAGCAACGTGCGATCCCGCGGCGATAGCACGAGGCGCAGGTGGGGCACCCTGGCGAGCGTAGTGAGAACCAAGGCTTCACTGCCCGTTGTCGGGCCCGTCCGTCTCGCCCGTCGCCATTTACTGCTGCGTAATAAATGAATCGACTCCAACGATTCATTAAGCACGCTCCGCCGGTGACGCCCGCCGATAAGGGGGTCTTCGTGCCCCAACTTCCCGAGCGGAGAAAGTTCGGTTCGAAGCATTAAATTAGCCCCGTCGGACAGCCGTGGCGAGGAAAGCGAACGCCGTAGAGGTATATAAAACGTGGATGCGAGTTTGTGTTTATTCCTTGGGAGTAACCCACTTATAAGCACTAGTGGGCACTCTAGTGCCGTTGAAGCACACGGTAGGTGCAATCATATAATCACGGTTTTGCAATCATATAATGTGTCTTTCTCTATTGATATTTTATAATGTTTAATTTGAACTGCTACTAATCGTCCCGTTGCATTTTTTTAAATTTTATCTGCGATCTGTAACTATAAAAATTAAATGTTTCCATTAATTGTAATTTAATTTCATATCTTATTTTGTATTTATTTATAATTTTGTTATACTTATCTGTATTTGTAGACTGACGATGACGGCAAAGTCGTCGAAAGCCGGCTATCTTAATAAAACTAATATGTTAACGAAGGTGACCTCTTTTATTTCTTCTCATAAGAATGTCAACAACACCACATCAGAATTCTTACAATTCACACGATAGGTGTACCTTTCGTTGAGAATGCATGAGGATAGCTTCGAACTCATCCTGAATCTATCTCGTGTCATCACGTATGGGTTTTCCATAGCAGTTCGGTGATATTGGAGAATTGAGAAGGTAAACGTAATTCCACCCGTTGGAATTCTGTTTGTACTATAGTAGGAAATTTTTAATAATTGTTTAAGCTCCAAGGGTTCTAATGATCGTGTGGTGATAAAATGCCCGAGGCCTTTTTGTCGCCTGATATGCAGTTGCGTATCGAAGGCAATAACAAGCAATCGTGTATCAGTAAAAATAAACATTTATTTCCAATTATTCATTCTTAATTTCTGTATGCGGAAACAATTCTAAGGGTTCTGTGCCATCCCCCACATAAATTTTAGTCTAATAATCCCTCCAGAGCTGTCCGGAATCAATTTTTATTATTCCTTTTTTGAAACACACAGTACAATGACAAGTTATTCGAACATCCGTTTTCCGAAGCATAACCATTTTGCAAGTTCGTTATCTATAAATAACTCGGAGTCTCTTGCGTACCTCTCCTCGATTTAGAACCGAAATATATGGACTTGCCCTTTGTGGCTGTACGTGTCGCGCACGATACACGTGTGTGTGTCTTGTTAAATGGCGGTAATGAGTCACGCTTCCTGCGGTGGGCCGATAACCGTCGCCACCCTGGCCAGGTGACGGGGTGCAGACGTGCTCTTTCGTCGTTTTCGTCACACACGCTGCCGCTGTCACACACGTTGGTCACGCGCCGAGCTCGCCCGTGGCGACTCCGTATCACGCTTCCGGCATCTTCCACGATCTTTCACGATTTTTTGAATTTATGTTTGTGGGCGATGCACTCTACCCTTTGGATCATAAACGAACACGGCTTGGTTTCATTGGTATGTAGGCATGACCTAGTCTTCTGGGGGCGAGAAGAAGTATAGAATTGTGGTTTGCGTGTTACCTATGGTAATCTTCGCTTTGTTCAGTTTAAAATGTCAAACGTGAGTTATTTGATCTGCACGTGGTATGTGAACGTTTGTAATTGATGTTCCCGTCGATGTAAATTAAATTGGATTCATTTGTATTAAAAAAAAAAAACATTATAATATATTTATTTCCTTTCTTTTCACAGTGTTTCATTATCTTCGTTTCCTCAATGCTACTTTGCTTTGCTTTGTCTTCTGCCCCATCTCCTGCACGGTCTTCTTTGCTTTATCTTCCTTTCTCGTAATATCACCGAAGTCTTCTAGGGGCATTTCTCTTTCAAAATTTAAGCACTTGGTTCCTCGAGACGTAGCCTTTTCCTCTCTCTTCCGGTTTTCGTGTTTCTTGCTTTTCTCACCCACACCTCGAAAGCCAACTATTCGATGATTAATCTCGTCAAACCCGAAATGAAAATCTTGTTTTGCTTCGACGAGAAGCGAGCGTAGATCCTGAAATTAATGTAGAATTGTGGCTATATGCCCACTTCATTTAATGTCTCTCGTAAGATACAGGAAAATAACATATTGTCCACAATTAAATGTATAAATACTTTTAGGGCAGTATTGTAAACATTTTAAATTCTAATGTATTTTTCACAGCTAATTAAATTCTCTACGTTTAACGAATTAAATGTCCAGCATTTCGTTGATTAAAATTATTAGGCTCACGCCCAACCTTCCCTCTGTCTCGCTTACGGCTCGATTGGCAGAACAAATGAGCTCATAGACCACCTGGTACTCTAAAAAAAACCTGGTCTGAGGCCCAGGTAATATTAAATTATTCACGAGTAGGATTTTCGCGTTATCAGATCCCCTTTTCCTTCCGGAAGAAGCAATTACAGCCGCAGAGAGCGTGGACAAACTTATTTAATGCTCCATAAACCACGTCATGTAGCGCGGCGGGCAAACGAGTTTCCTGTCTCAGGCGTGCGGCCCTGGGCCCGCCGCGGGCCTGGCGCCGGAAGATACACGCTCCCGCAATTTCGGAGATGGCATTATCCCTTGTTCCGCTGCTCCCCTCCTACCTGCTTTTCTGGATCGCGGTGCGGCTGGCAGCACCCCGAAGCGCGAATTAGCCCACCGCCGGGCCATATTCACACTCGTCCTAATACCGGTGTACTCGCCGTCTCGCCTGGCCTTTCGGCCGGGCCACGAACGCCTCTCGGCTTCCTTTTTTTTTGTAACCCGCCCCTCCCTCCCCGAAACACTCCTCAAATTGCACGAGTATCCTTTTGTATTATGCGAAAACTATAGCGCTCGGCAAGTAGACCCGGTATTAGCAGGGGGTATTACATTGATTACTGTGGTCGGAAAATAGGCGCCGTACTGCACCTTATTTGGGCGAGTGTTTTTCAAGGAGCCGACTGCGCTGACCGCTTGCGGGAGATTCGGGCTGTCCTGAAGGTGGCGCTGGCTGCAATTATGACGCGGCGGAAGTGCCCCAGGGTGGCGGTCCTGAGGGGTGGGGAAAATTTTGGACGAAATGGGAGTTCCCGAAAATTAACGAATTTAATTCCGCCGGACTCCTGCATGAGGGGATTTTTTAACGTAAATTTTAATGTTCTTAGCGCTGATTCCGCGGGTTTTCAATTCAACGTTTGCAGCTCTGAATGATTATTATCGCAGGTATATGCAATTTAATATTAATAACTGTGTGATCTGAATATTGCACTAATTACAGTAACCGTCGTCATTTTATGTAAATGTCGCATTATGAACAACCATTGCGACTGTTAATGAACAATAATATTTGGCTTTTCTAATTATAGGCCTGTTTCTTTTATATTCCTCAATATTAAATGTTTGGAAACTTATTAAGTGACAAAATAAACATGAATTGAATTTAATGTACCTAGAATTATTGTTGTAATGAATTTAAAATAATTGATTAATGCTCAACATATGCATTTATTGACAAACATTTAGAGAAGGACAATAACAGAATAAACTGGAAAGCGTTCTTATTGTACGTGAGAAATGTTTAACAAAATTGGTGAGAAAAGATTTATTAACATGAATTAATGCATTTCTTAATGAATTGCCAATTACACAGATCTAACCAATCTTTCTCTGATTGTCAGGTTTGGAGAAAACATTGGCTTCGTCACAGTTTGTGGATGTAGCAGGATTTGAGAGGCAGATATGGATGTAGCAGATTTGAAAGAAGATATTACTTGGGCGACGAAACAGGCAATTTGAATTTAGGTCAGAGGCTTCATTTATGCTTGAGGATCGTTTAATCTACTACATGGGACAGCCGGCTTTACTTCCCCTCCGAAGGAAGGCGTACGAAGGATTTTTTCGCCCTTAAAACTTCACGGCTTCGATAGGGTTTGAACCCGCAAACTTGGATAGTACAACCCGGTGTGCTAACCGTTACACCATCGCCGCCGCTCGTCCGCCCCTTGTGCACCCCTGGGTGGGGGGCGGAGGCTGTAATTTGGCGGGCGGCCGCGGAGCGCGCCCTCGGCGCCGGTGGCCGTTGGCGTCGTGACGGCGCGGAGGCGGCGCCGCGTATCAGCGCTCGCGAGGTAGCGCGGCGATC
The DNA here is from genome assembly GCA_964035755.1 of Teleogryllus oceanicus. NCBI lineage: Eukaryota > Metazoa > Arthropoda > Insecta > Orthoptera > Gryllidae > Teleogryllus > Teleogryllus oceanicus. The sequence goes on along the minus strand of CAXIVR010000014.1, from coordinate 21,239,690 downwards.
GCGAGCTTAATGATTCGGAAAATGATTTGCGACGCGCGCGCGCGATAAGCAACGCAGCAGATGCGGCAGGGACGTGGGGGGGGAGGGTGGAGGTAGAGAAGAACCCCGGGATGGGCATTCGGAACACAAGGAGCTTCGGAGAAGTTGTGTGTTCGGAAAGGCGAATTCATTTTGCGCAATTCGGTGGCATTCGGAACGCAAGGGCTTCGGAGAAGTCGTGTGTTCGGAAAGGCCAAGGTTCATTTCGAGGATAATTTTGAAAAAAGGATTGCTCGGAAAGAGACGGGGAATGGTGCCAACTGTAGAAACGTACTGATCGTATGCTGACAGTGCTGAGAACTGTAGCACGAATTTAGAATGGTACCTATGTTTCGTTCATTTTCAGTAGTGAGGCGAGCCTCAAAATAACAGGAGCGATCTTTTGTAATGGTTGACGTATTTTATTATTATTATTATTATTATTATTATTATTATTATTATTATTATTAAGATCAGTTAGGACTGCAAAGGGCACTTTACTTAATGAAAATTTTCATACAATCGAAAAATGTTACGCAGAAGTCAAAGTTGTATATTCCGTTGTGGGTAAATGTTTCGTTCGTGGCAGCCTAGAATTAGAATCTGAGAAGCAACGAAAAACGTGTTAACAATATAATAACACCGTCAATGCAACCAACCGCCGAGATGGCGCGATCGGGACGTCGTCGGAGCAGTGCCCACATGGAAGGCGCAGGTGGCAGCATAACCAGGGCGCCTTCCGGGCACTCGCTGTCTGTGGCGACGCAGGGCCCGACGGCGGCAAAGGCACCGGGCGAGAAACGCTATTATTTAATATTATAATCCGACGGGCGGGGCGGCGTTCGGCTGCAAAGTGCCGCGGGAGGGCTGCACAGCGACGCCCGGTTTGCGATCTCGCCAAGGAGATCTCGGGCAATTTACAGCCGCACGAGGCCTTCCTAATGAATCACGGTGGGCGGTCTCGGAGGGGCGGGGCGGGGCAGGGCGGGGAGTGCAGCGCGGGGGCGGGGCGGGGCGGGCGCTCCCGTTCCGCGTGATATCGCTCTAGGTGCGCCCGCGCGAGAGCGCTCGGATTATATATCGCGGGTTCGTATCTGGGCGGCGGCAGCGACCGCTCCGCGCTCTTCGCGTGCTGTCCGGCGGCGGCGGCGGCGGCGGCGGCGGCGGCGGCGGCGGCGGCGGCGGCGGCGGCGGCGGCGGCGGCGGCGGCGGCGGCGCGGTGGCGGCGGTGGCGGCGGCGGCGGCGGCGGCGGTTGAGTGGAGGGTCGTTAGAGCGGGTGGGCGTTTAACGCACGGGCGCACCTCTTGTTGCGTTGGTAGTGGATGTTGCTGCGAGTACTGCCGGCGTTTGTAATTTCAAATAAGCCTTTTTTTGTTTGTTTCATTAGCTTTCTACTTGCAGTTTTACGTTTTAAATTGAATTGTGTGGTAATTAAAGAGGGAGTGTGCGCCTCGCTATTCATAAAACGTGTTCTATATTTCTTCCGTTAGGTTTTGTTTTTTTCGTTCTCATGAGAAACAAAATACTATTGACTAAATTGATCCTGTAACAATCCTTGAGAGTGTGTTGGTAAATTTTGCCTTAGAATTGTGTTAAACAAATTACTTTTTGCTAGAGAAGTCCTATTTTGTGGCTTATATTTTCCACGTTAACCGGACGTGCTATTTATACATTCAAGACCACATTATTAAGCTTACATTGTGTGTCGTTTCCTTTTTGTTTTCCGCCGGAGATGACCGTCGATTTCTCGCCTGAGCTTTATTCCTTGGAAGACAAGGAGATGCAGGTCGTTCTCTCCCGTCGATGGCTTCCTGAGCATCTGCGATAACACGGAGGATAAGAGCAGTATCGCGGCCACCTCGTGACTTCCTCGGAGCGCCGCCCCGCGCCCCGCCCCGCGCCGCCCCGCCGCCCCTGCCTAGCTCCGTCTCGTCCCGCCTCGAACCGCCTCTCCCTGCCTCGCCCCGCCTTGCCCTGCCTCGCCTCACCTCTCACCGCCTCACCCTGCCGCCCCGCCCCGCCTCGCCGAGCCTATCCCCGCCTCGCCCGCCTAGTCCGTCTAGCTCCGTCTCGTCCCGCCTCGACCCGCCTCGCCCTGCCTCGTACTGCTTCGCCCCGCTTCGCCCCGCTTCCCCCGCCTTGCCCCCGCCTCCCCCGCCCCCCCCGCCTCCCCGCCTCTTCCCGCCTCCCCGCCCCGTGCCTTGCCCCGCTTCGCCCCACCCTTCCGCCCCTCCCCGCCCCTTCCTGCCTCGCCCCATGTTCGAAGGCACCTGCTCTGCCTTTCGCGCCGCGTCGCTCGCGCGGCCGATCTCCCCGTCTGATCGTTCACGAGCGCGGGATACGATCGCGTCGATTCCGGTCACGACAACCTTAGGCCGTGACGATGCGCCGCCACTCGTCACTCGCCGTCTCGCGCCTGCCCAGTCAGTGCCTTGCTTCGACTGCTTCCGCTAACTCACAGCCAACGTTACCTTCATCTCTGCTGCGACTCTAACCGGGACAGTCTAGGGTTAGAGTTCTGGCGACGGCAGATTTTCGAAACTAGCTGTACGGTAGGTCGAATTCAACCGGTGTCCGAAGCAGAGTTCTAGCAGCAGGCCGTTTTGTTCCGTAGTTTCCGTGGTTCCCCGAATGCGGAGGCAGTACCGTAACAAACGCCCACTGATTGCGAACGGTCTTTTTTTCATCTTCTTCTTTTGCCTTTACGTTTAGATGTCCGGATATTCGTCGGGAGCCCAGAGCTTGTCCTGGCTAGGGTGTTAGGAGTTGGTGGAGGTACCTCGCGGTATTTCGCATTCGTGATAACTTTTCTTTTACTGAGTATGAGGTTATGTTGAGAGATTTTTCCACATACGTAATTACATTTCAATATTTCTCGGAATCGCGTACGTGCATATACCTCAGCGAAACTCTTAGACTTCTAGTGATGTCTTTACGGGAGCCATAACCGAACCCTTTACGAAGAGTTGTGGCTGAACATCTGTCCCGGCGAAGGGATACTTCTCTGAATTACATGTGATGTTTACTTGTTTAGCGAACTGTCATTTTGGCTCATTCTTACACTAATTCTTCTATACCGGGCGCAGCGAAGACAGTTGAAAAGAGACAGTTCCCCTAAATCGCAAACGTTTTTACCGCACGGTACACGGTAGCTCTAGACTCTTTCGTTTGTGAGAAGGCGCATTTTGGGGGCAGTATAAATGTGTGGAAAGGCGACTTGCTGCGAGAAAGTTACTTACTTTCCAGTATCGAAGATTTTTATGTAACGTACGTGGGTTAATTAGCAGCGTAATATTGTGTAGGAGAGTGTGTAACATTATGTATAAAGAGTGCGTCGTAAGAGTTGCAATAAACGAACTATTTATGATACCGTGAGGTAATAAAACGTAATGTACACCAATTCGCTTCCCCCATAGTGATCTGTTTCGTGTTATATGCAAAAACCTTTCTCATAGCATCTCGTCGCTTACTCGTTAATAGCCTTTTGATCTATTACATTGTCCTTGAGCACTCTCCTCTTAAACGCAAGGAATTTTTAAAACATCTATAAACTTGTCTGTGACTCGGGTGGATTCACCGACATCGTGAAAATGAGCAGGGCGTTTCTTGTGGCGTTCATTTTGCGCGATCACCAGTGATCGAAAATGCCAGGGAGGTCGGGGGATAATAGAACGCTGTTAATTGCAACGCGGCGTAGAACACTTCGTAATTGAACGATGTAATTGAGTGTAGAGATTGTTCACGATTACTGCGGGAAATGCGATTGCAAAATTAAACTCAAAAGAAATTATTTGTGAGACAGCAAGTTAAATTACCTCTAATGTGTATGTTCGTAAAATAACAAAAATGCAAAAAAGGAAAGCTTTTCAAATGCTATATTTCTAGTCTGGTCCTTAGCTAATCATTCTGTAAATTGTTTATGACTCTAATTCTTCTTTCTCTCTATTTTCTCCTGGTTTCCTTTTCGTCCTTTTCCTCCGCTTATATCTCTAAAACTAGATTTTGTAATAGTGTTTTCAAAACTTACTTTTGGCTATATTTATACTTACCCAGCTTTCGAGTAAAAATATTTTTGCAAATCTCTCGACAAATGGTTGGAAAAAAAATTGTTATTCCTGTGTCGGATTATCGACCCACAACGCCATATATATATATATATATATATATATATATATATATATATATATATATATATATATATATGGCGGTGGTGTTGATGGTGGCGGTGGCGAGTGACCGCTGGGTTCCAGCGACGATCCAGTGAGCTGCGTATTGACTGTGGGTGTGCGAGCCGCCCTGCCCCGCCTCACCCTGCCCGACCCTGCCCGACCCTGCCCGACCCTGCCCGGTCCTGCCCAGCCCTGCCCGGTCCTGCCAAGCCCTGCCCGGCTCTGTCCCGCCCTGCCCGGCCCTGCCCGGTCCGGCGCCGTCGGCCCGGCGCTGCACTGGCCGTGGCCAAGGGATTCGGGGGCGTCCGGCGCGGAGGCGCGTGCAGCTTTAATGGAGGGCTCCGCGAACGCCTCGCCGCCCACGCCACGTATTCCTTGTCACCTACGAAATTAAGAAACGCGTTGCTCTTTTTAATATTAACATACTCAATTATATAAATTTTATTTAGAAATATTAAGCTCGTTGCATGTGGGTAAAAAAATGATTTAATCAATTTTTACATCGTTCGTATGATTTAGTACATTGTTTTTATCACGTTTTTTCAGTTTTTACGTCGTTCCTTGCTGTTAAAGAATGATTATTATTTTTTTCCTCTTGTGCATGGATTGATTGATTGTTTTTTCCTGGCTCATCAGCTAAGGCATTAGTCCTGTAGGTATTGTACGTGTTTTTTCCTCGCGAGATCGTGGTGTTCTTTCCGAAGCGTTGGATCTCCCGGTCAGAAGCACTGCAGTGACATCATTGGAGCCATCTAAGCCGGTTGTGCATCGAAACTAAATTGACGTTTGATGTAGCTAATAGAAGTTCCAATTTATGTACATTCAGTTTAAAACAAAAGCGATGAATTCTCTGTAAAAAGACACAGAAGTGAAGGTAAGGGTACACAGAAAACAATGACATGCACAGTGCACAGTGAATTGGATTGTAAATCTCCTTCTTTTCCTTTAATTCGCAGGCATTTTAGGTATTCCCCTTCGCTCCTCCTTGTGGGCGTCTTCGCCTTGGCGGCCGCCGGCGCCGGCGCGGGCTGTTTTGCTTGGCGCGGCGCTCGTTATTTATACAGCGGCCGTTTAATATTTCCCCCGGGCCGTAAAGCGCCCGGCGCAGGCGCCTTGCGGCCGCGTATGCATGCCTTATGCACGTTCTTGCGCCGAGGCCTACAAGATCGCCGGCAGCGCGGGGCGGCGGGGGAGTGAGCGGGGGGGGGGAGGGTGCGGTAGGGACGGGACGGCACGGCACGGCAGGCACGGACGGGACGGGGCGGGACCGGTCGAGGCAAAGTGAGACGGGGTGGGCGAGGTTGCGGTAGTGACGGCACGGCACTGCACGGGACGGAGGGGAGGGACGGGACGGGACGGGAGGCGGGACGGGGGACGGGACGGGGGGCGGGGAGGCAAAGTGAGAGGAGTGGGCGAGGTTGCGGTAGCGACGGGACGGCATGGCACGGCGGACGGGACGGGACGGGACGGGACGGGAGGGGGCGGGACCGGTCGAGGCAAAGTGAGACGGGATGGGCGAGGTTGGGAGTGACGGGCCGGAGGGGGAAAGGGCGGTAGTGACGGGCCGGATGGGAAAAAAGGCGTGAGGGGTGAGGGCAGTGCTGATTGCGGAGACGGAGGAGGCTGAAGATCGTGAAGTTATTTAGGAAGACATTTATGGATTCCGTTAATATGGAAACGTCGGAAGTAATATTTTTGACTTTCAAAAGAAATCCGTTTACCATAATCCTGCGTAGAAATAATAATACTAAATGAATATGTTGGTGTTAAAAAATGTGTTTAATCAGAAAACGAAGCTCAATATTTGAAGTAAAAGCTAGTGCGGCACATCCCGTCTCGTGGCTCGGAGGCGTGCGCCCGCCGGCGGGCGGCCAGGCGCTCGGCCCGAGCCGCGATTTACGATGCGCGGTGAATGAAACATCTCGCGAGGGAATAAACGTTGATGAACGGCGCTTCCGCTTGGGGCGCTGCGCACCGTCGCGCGCTCGTAAGGCGCTTAGCCGAGCGGAGGGGGCGGGGCGATCACGCGCGGAGAAAAAGCGCTCCGCGGAAGCGGGTCACCTCCGCCTTGCCTCCTTCCGGCCGCCGCCGACGCCGCTTGGCGCAGCCACTTCCTCCTACCTTTAGTTAGTTAGTTGGTTAGTTAGTTAATGTCTTATTTCACTTGGCGAGACTCGCGCCATCGCGCCCGCTCTTCGGTCTCACCACGCAAATTTCGTTACGCTCCTTTTACCACCTAGCGGAGAAAGGAGGTATTATCTAGGGCGACGAAACAGGCGGATCTCAATTTTGCTTGAGGATCTTTTACATGCAGTAAATCTACTACATGGGACAGCCGGCTTTACTTCCCCTCCGAAGGAAGGCGCACGAAGGATTTTTTCGCCCTTAAAAATCCACGGCTTCGATCGGGTTTGATCCCGCAAACTCGGGTACCACAGTCCGGTACGCTGGCCTTTGTCGCCTCCGCTTCTTACATTCCGGATGAACGTCTTCAGCTGCTTTCGCCGCCAATGTGTTCGATTTGACTCGACTCCTCAGGTTGGGACGTATTCCAAAACTTCTGGAATTAGGTTTATTATTTTTGAATGTATTGTTCATAGCAATCATGGTCATCGCGAATCTTATCAATGAGGTTGCTCTCTGCCAACATCAGTATTTCCTATTATATTCCTGTACCTCGTTTTTTATGTAAATTAGTGTGTGATATTGTAAAGACCACTCCCACATTTACCCCATAACATCAAGTTGGATTTCTTCTGTATGATTCGATAATATTTTTCGGAAATACACGAATCCAGGGATTCTAGCTTGAAAATGCTTACTTAAGTTACCTCATAAGAGATGCTTTGCCCCCTTAAAGTTCCGAGGTCAAAGTCTTTGTGTTGCTAATTATTCCAGTTCAGAAATGATTGTGAAACTTAGAAAATTCTGTAAGGCTGTTCCCAGCATTGCGTCTGCATAAGGAATGTGGTCGTTTAAGGATCTCTTTTCCCACGCTTCTGATCGATTTTGTTGTGGTGGTTCTCGAAGGCACTTGCACGTGACATTTTGAACGGAATGTGAAAGCGAAACGCCTGTAAGGGCACTTGATTGTTCCTGCCTCTGTTGGGTAATAAGTGATGTAAAAGCGTGAATGCGTAAATATTTTGAGACTATACCGGTGTCTCTCTTTGCATGTATTTAGAAGACAAATTGCTCTTGGACGCATATGACAGTTTTCTCAGCTGAAAAATAATTCCGTCTGTTACAGTCGACTGAAATGCCTTAAAAATGTAATTAATTTAAAAAAATGGAAATACTGGTGTACTATATTGCATAAGTGCACGTATGCCAACTTAACACCAACTACTCGTGATATGAACAGTAGCTCTCATCTTTCGGGATATTTCTGCCTTCAGAAATTCAAAACAACGTGATGCCTTAAAAATATCATGGTATTTACCAACCATACTCCCCACGTCACAATCCCTTAGATGACCCGTGTTTTACTGTAGAAAATCGTCGGAGACCGATGTAATGGCCCTACACGGACAGCCGCCATGTTCGGTCGCAATCTAATTTGTAGAACCTGGAGGCAATTTAGCAGAGTGTAGCCGACGGGCTGAAGAAAAGGACGGCTACGACGGGGGCGGCCGAGGACGGCGACTCATATCGACTCGCGAAGACGCCACCAGCGAAAATATCGCATGGACCGCCTTCCCAGTCGGTACCTCGTTCTAAGGCCCCTTTCGTTTTTCGTCAATATGACAAACTAATATCAATTTCCGGTCCCCCTTTTTAAAAACGTCTGCGGAAACTTTTTTTTTTCGCCCGAGCGGGATCGGCGGCTGCTAGCACAAAGGCGAACTGGCTCTGCCCCCTCCCCGCGCCCCGCGTCGTCGTATCCGGCGGCGAGCCCTTTGTCGTAATGCCAAGCTCTTTTTCTTTTCGGAAAGTGTCCTTTGCCGGCGCACATCGAAGCGGCGCTTATGACTTAGTCCGAGTGAAGCGGGGCGGGTGGGGCGGGGAGGGGAGAGGCGAGGTGGGGCGAGCGGGGCGAGGCGGGGCGAGGCGGGGCGGGGCGGGAGGCGGGGCGAGGCGAGGCGGGGCGGGGCGAGGCGGGGCGAGGGCGGGGCGAGGCGGGGCGAGGCGGGGCGGGGCGGGGCGAGGCGGGCGAGGCGGGGCGAGGCGGGGCGAGGCGAGGCGGGGCGAGGCGAGGCGAGGCGGGGCGAGGCGAGGCGGGGCGAGGCGAGGCGGGGCGAGGCGGGCGAGGCGGGGCGAGGCGGGGCGAGGCGGGGCGAGGCGGGGCGAGGCGGGGCGAGGCGGGCGAGGCGGGCGGGACGGGGCGGGGCGGGGCGAGGCGGGGCGCATTGCAGTCAATCGGGGCGCGACGGGACGGGCGAGGCAGAGCCAGAGCGGCTGACAAAGGAGGGAGTGGAACGCAGGAGATCCAAACGGAAGAAAAGGGGGAAGCGCAGCTGAACGAAGCCGAGATTACTCAAGAACACGGGATACGACGAAAAAAAAGGGGGTTAGTGAGAAAAGACGACGGCGAAACGAAGTTTGCTGCGGGAAACTAACTAGGGAAGATGCGTCAAAATGACGACGAGCGAAGGAAGAAGAACGGGAACAACTGTTGTGAAGCACGAGGAAAACACACGACACGGAATTTGGAGAAGGGTCGAGAGGTGGTGGTGGGAATAGGAGTAACGAAAGAAAAAAAATCTTAGCATGATGGATTGTGGCGGGGACAAGGTAGGAAAGACGCGGAGCGGAGGACAGTGGGAGAGTGAGTGCGGGTGGGTGAGCGGGGAGGAGGTAGGTGGATTAAGGAGTGCGAGAACGCTGCGCTTTTAAGATGCCGCCCAGCAGAGACCGAGAGAGATAGCGCATCAGGAGATGGAGCCTATTAACCGCGCGCTTTGGTGTTCTTAATTAAATGAAAGATGTTTTACCGGTTTTGTTTACTGGTGGCGCCCCGAGATGGAGAAAGCTAACGAAGTATCATCGCTGTCTGAAGGATGGGATGCTGTAGGCTGTTTTCAATTTTGAGAAAATCTTAAAGGCGATTGCATCTTGTATTTTGCCGTTGAACAGGATATTTTCCTGTTTGTAAAAAGAAATAGAATCGCAATTCAGTCTCTCTTGACATTCCCTGAGAAATAATTTCAATTAAGCCTTCTGCTCATTAGTAAAGAGCTTGTGCTAGATTTACGTCGATTGATATTTGAAGGTAAATGAAATTTGACATTTCAGATCGTGCATACCTGCATTGCAGTTTCTGTCTGGAATTATTGATGGCGATAAGTTAACATGTGAAAATTAAATTCCTTAATGTTTTTTTGCCTCAGGGTATAACAAATGTTTGTCCCGTCACTTAAACGAATTTGCATTGAACGTTTGGCGCGGCCCATCTCCTTTACATCACAAAGTCGGAACGGTTTTTGAAAACATAGCCGCCTGATCGAAAATCGGTAGTTCCAAAGGATGGCGTGATAATTGGACACTGATCTGCGCTACTCTTCACACCGTTTCCCCTGCCCGGCTTGCCTTCTCGCCGATCGAAGGCAGGGGTAACGAAATTACGACCCCCCACCCGAGCCTTCTGCCTCACCCCCACGCGAAATTGTAGAGCGCACCCTTAAGTGATGATCGCCGGCTCAAATTGCATTACATGATAGGTTTTATGCGGGAGCCTCGTATCCATGATGAGGAACACAGCGGGGAGATCACCAAATATTTGATGAGCCAAGCTTCTCCGCTTGGCCTGGGCCGGGTTTGGCGTTTGCACCGCGGTGACTGCGTTATAAAGAAGATGAATATGGATGCCCGACGCGGTACTTCGCAAATTTACGCGTTTTAAATGAGTAAACAACATCATGATGAATGATGGAAACGCATTTGATGTCCTGATTTAGGTATCCTGACATGGAGACGTGTTATTGATGTGAGGGTTTCCGCGTGCTTCCTGGCCATATCTATGCAAGATCCGTGATATACTGTTCTTGTTTATTGTTGTGGCTCAAAGAGTCGTCATGGCTTCTGAGATGGACTGCCAACACATTTCTTAGCTTTTCATGATAATATAACGTTTTTCCCAGGATTTGCATTTATGTCGCATAAAACTACATCTTAAAATTGAATAACTGAGCAAGTGTCATAACAGCTTCAACCATTATTTTTTAGCACTCACTAACGAAAATAAATTTCAAATCGTGATTTTAGTATGAAAATTAGTCTGATACTTATCGTAACACTATTTGAAAATTTCTTTTTGTCCGTTCAAAAACCGTTTTATTTTTAAATGTTCCTACATCCCAACATTCATTTTTATTCTACAATTCGTACTTAAGTAGGTGGGATCACAAGCACAAAATTCAGTTTAGGCCACAGAGAACAGATGTTGGAAAATTTTCATTTACAAATAGAACAATAACGGACTGGAGTAAGTTACCTGCGATAGCCTTGGAACCCTTTCGTCTAGGTGTTCAATGATTTAAAAATATATTTACTAATGGTATTCGTAAACTTTATTAATTTAGTAAGTTGGATTTTTATATCAGTTATTATTGATATTTTTGTTGCTATTATTATTGTGTTAATTACTATTAAATGCGTTCCTGTTCTAAATATATAATTATATTCAAAGTAGTATTGTATTGAAGTGTGGTGACGTGTTGTGCAGTGTAGTGCAGTATAGAAGCAGAAAGAGAAGTGAATTTCAAATGTTGTGAAGTGAAGTGTATTTAAAAAGTCGTGTAATCTTGTATTTAAGGGTTTAAAATAACTGTGCAGGTCAACCATAAAATATAGTTAATGCTTTTATTATTATTATTATTATTATTATTATTATTATTATTATTATGTCTTTAAATAATTTAAGGTTACGTTGTTAAGTAATTTAAAGTTAATATTAGTAATATGTAAATTGTAGAGTTCTGCCACCAGGTTGTATATACCTATCTGCAGAATAATAAATATCTATCTATCTAATTCATATTAATATGGAATTGAATATTAAGTGCAAAGTAGTTAATTATGAATGCGACCTGACGCCAATCAAGCAAGCGCGTTTTGGCGTGCCTTGGCGTCACTTACGGCTCTCTGATGCCCGCGCGTAGTTACATGGGGCTGCGGAGGAAGTTTGCCTTTCAAAGTGTGTTTAAGGTAATGGCGGCGCAGCATTTGGACTGTTTCCTGATGGAGCGAACGAGGAAACGGACAGTTAGCGTAAAGTTTACTCTCAAAGGTAGAGGCTGTCAGAATGCATATCGGCGTTTGCTTCTCCCGAAACTTGCCACCTGCTCACCTTTTCTGTGGGTTGAGAGATGTATGAAAATTAGTAATGGCTGAACGAAGCCCTTTGGTGCAGTGAATTAAGAGATCATATCGCGGAGGGACGATGAGGGTTAAACTTTATACAAGAACGTACTTGTATGCTGCAGAAGAAGTGCAAAAAGGGTTTAATCTGTATGTTGCTTCACGTGAGGTATGGGTTGTAGAATTCAATTACTAATCAATTTATTTCTGTTGTTCACTAAAGTTACGAACTTCATTGTCCATATAAATAATAACTAAAACCTCTTTTGTCTATAATCTACATAATTAATAAATTTATTTTGTGTTTCACAAAGTTGTCAGGAAATGTGTACTTTCCAACCTCCTACTAAAAACAAGTAAGTTTCATCTTTTGGAAGTACCTCAACTCAGTTAGAAAACCATATTGGAAGTCCAAGCGAAAAGGCACATTCATTGTTCACGTATGTCACTTAAAGTTGTCTCGAAAAGCTTTTTTAAGGTCTTAATAGTAAATTCTGATAAAACTTTACACAACATAATGTTTAACTAAGAATGCGTTTTTAGGAATACTCACACTGCTCCCCAGATAATAATGCAGTGACAAGTTATTGAATCAATAATCATCGGGATGCAACATTCACTTTACTTTCGTCCATCAAGCAATTCATCAAGCTGTTTCATCCCCGTAAATCTCGCTCATTTATAAGGCGTCTAGAAACATTTCCAATACCTCACAGTCCTTTCTTGTGCTTCAACTCGAGGAGTCTTTGAATTTCTTGGTAATGGAAAAGTTTTGTACTCCCCCAGGCGGAGACGTTGCGCCTTTTCGTAGGTCATTTCCATTCTTCGGAATCCGCGTGAAAGGTCGCCGTCCACACGGGTAGCGTCGCAGATTGGCCGCTTTGTGCCGCGGCGCCCGGCCATTGGACGGATCGGCGGAGGCAAGTAATTTGTCGAGTTGCGCGAAAATCCTACTCCCAAACTCACAAACGTCTCCTCACAAACTCCGCGTAAGAAACTCCCGGGCTGCAGTCAAACGGAATAATACAGTGCGTAAATAATTTGGAATTCGAAATTGATTCTACGCATTCCTACGCATTGCGCCTTTGTCTTCACATTGTTGGGTCCGCTACTTTCTTTACTACGCAAACTAGTGCGTTAACGTACAGTTGAAAATACAACGTCAAAAAAAAAAAAACGTTTGTAGCGAATATAACAGGGAGTTGATACACAAGTTTTCCGTCACGTGACGCGTCGAATAAGTTGTTGAAAAGTTGGTTGGGGAAATTCTTAACGAGACGCTTTCGGAGTTGGGCGAGGGCTCGTTACGAGTGCTAGCTGCGCTTCTTGTCGTGACCCGGCGTCGCGGTGGAGCGTTTACTTAATCAAGGCCTAGTTCCCCGGCGCCCTCGTGTGCCCTCTCCGTTGACTCACCCGCCGCACCGGCTCACCACTCTCGCGCAACATGACGGCGAGTTGCTCCCGGCAAGAGCCACCGAGTCGGTTCCGCTCTGTCAAACTGTGCTCGTCCCGTGCCCCTAGTGCTGTGCAAATAAGATGCGCTTCAGACGGCATCAAACGTGTACCTGGCGCATGCGGTTGGGGGAGGCGGGCCGGCCTGTGACAGTTCTCTCGTGTCCTACGTTGCATCAACCGGACAGCACTTGAGTGATTATAGTGGGACTGAAATTATGCCTCTCGCAATGGGCTGCTCAAGTACATCACATTTTATTTCCATTTTGAAGTTACTCTGGTACAATCTTAACTTGATAATAATAATAATAATAATAATAATAATAATAAAATAATAGAAAATTTATTATTATTATATTGAACATTAATTGACATAGTATATTATGCTAGCATAGTATGGCCCTGAATTTCTATGCCATCAAATAAAGCAAAGTAGTAGTAATGAAAATTGGTGAATATTCAAGAGGAAAACCTGGATCCCTTCTTCTATTAGTAATTAGAAATGAACATATTTTCCTGAAAATTTATTTTCTTATTGCGAGTCTTCATCTCACATAGTGCCGAAAAATAGCGGTAGGGTGAAGTGGCCTAATATCGACCCCCTAAACTATTTCATTCCTTCAAATACGAAGGAATGCAAAATTTCCGAGAAAAAAATTTTGGCAGCTTGGACCATTTAGAGTAAGTTCCCGGGTATTGTCCCGCACCATTTGTTGATATGTGTTTCTGAAATGAAAAATAAAATGTTAAATCATTCATTTTACTGCTTTTTTAAAAATGTCGTGATAATTTGGCATCCCGCAATCCTAATATCTCGCTCTGCGTATTTCAACAAGATGTAAGCTTATACTATTTGGAAGACAACTAACGTGTAAGGTAGAAGAGTGTTCAATTTATAAATTAGATCGATGTTGTTTTTTACTACATAGCGAACATATGTTCTCACCATTCTACTTTCTAATGCTGTGTGCGGTGTGTTGAGTAAAGAGTTGAGCCTGCATCGATGAACCGTGGCGGTCGTGTCAGCTGGTGGACGGCGTCTCCATGTTCGTGTCGAGACGTGAGCCGCTGTGGCGCGCGCGGCGGGCGTTTGACGTGGGCGGTCGACGGCGCCGAGGGCCCGGGGCTGCAGAGGGCAGCCGCCCCGCACAGCCATCCATCAGCCCCGCAGCGCCCTCGCCCCACGCACGGCAGGGCGGCACGCGGGCGAGGGGAGGGGGTGCTGATGTCGGTAAGGATGTGGGTGAGGGTAGGGCGAAGAAGGGAGTGAGGAGGGGGATAAGAATGCCAGTAAGGATGCCCGTGAGGATGGGGGGCGAGGGTAGGGCGAAGATAGAAGTGAGGAAAATCTGGATCCCTTCTGCTATTAGTAATTAGAAATGAACATATTTTCCTCAGAAAATGTATTTTCTTATTGCGGGTCTTCGTCTCACATAGTGCCGAAAATTAGCGGTAGGGGATGGGAGGCCGGTGATGGATGCCGGTGAGGATGGGTGCGAGGATGTGAGTGATGATGGGACAAGGAAGGGGCGTGGATAGGGCGAAGATGGGAGTAAGGATGTCGGTAAGGATGGGAGCGAGGACATGGGTAGGAATAGGGTGAGAACGTGGGTAAGGATGTTGATAGGATAGGAGCGAGGATGGAGGCGAAAGGGGAGAGAACAACCCACACATTATTCTCATTAACATCAATATTAAAAGAGTGGGGTAAGGAGAGGAGACGACTTGCACCGAACGCTATTGCGTCTTAAATCTGTTGATTTGCTCTGTCATCTGAAGTGCTTTTCTTTATCGATCCTCATTCAAATCCCAGTATCAAAGCCAGATACGCTGTCCATGCGCCATTATGGCTGACAAACAAATGCACGCAAGATGTGAAATACCGACCCGAGAGATTTCCACAATTTTAAGTTAAATTTTTGTCATAGATTCTTCACTAATTACGAAATTCTGAATGTGTTCGGGAATTTATCTTTCGTCCGACTTCAGTAGTACACCATCTAAGTAAAATAAAGAAACATGTTCCCTCCCAAATCAAGATTGTTTATAGTTTAGTTTATTCGATTTGTTGGATTGTTTATAGTATAGGGAATAACAAAATTAATGGTTGGGGGTTTGATCTATTGCTCAATTTATAGCATCCAAACTTTACCCACTAAATGAGATACATGAAGCGATCTGAACAGTCCCTGCCACATTCGCGGAGGAAGCACCTAGGATCATGCAGCGTCTGCCACCGAAACTGCCGCCTTCTAGGTTGACGGAGCTCTCTATCCGTGCTTAAGCCTGTGATGAAAATGACAGTGTGCAGGCAAGCGGAAACAATTTCATCACCCGCCATGAGCTCCAAGTGCTAAAGGGAGTAGTGAGCGGAAACTGAAACAACGAGCTCGCACCAGGAGTTATCAGGTCGCACTATCGTCTTTCCTAGAGTAGTTATTATAAAATCATATGAACCGCGGCACTAAAAGCTCGTTATATTCAGCTCGTAATGTTAATATCGCGCCGCGCGGGCGGAATGAAATTTCATTCAGTTGCGCTGTCTCGTTTTCCGCACAAAAAGGCCGCTGACGGCTGCGGTGGCGGCGGGTACGCATGCGCTAATTGAGACGGATGTCCAAAAAGAAGAGAGCGCTAGAGGGGGCGGGGCGGGCACGGAGCGCCGTAATGCGGAACACGATACACAACGACAGAAGTCCATTTGCGCCGCGATGTTTCCCGCGAGCGAGCGCCCTCCCGCCCCGGGGCGCGGTCGACAAACAGCCGCGCAACGCCGGCCGCACCCCGCGGCCGTTTGCGAAGCCAGCGCCGCTGCGCGCTTTTCCGAACCGCCGTTTTTCCTCGTCCGCGCGGGATGGTCGGTTGGCGCGCGCCCTGCGTCGACACCTGCTCTTCCCCGCCACGCTCCCGGCGGGCGGTAGCTCAGTGCATCAACTGATGTCACTGCAGCGCTTCTGTCCGGGAGGTCCTAGGTTCCCACTCCCCACGGCGGCAGGATTTTCGACACTAGCTTCTCAGCTAGGTCGAATTCAGTCGCTGGCTGGAGGAGAATTATAGCGGCCGGCTGATCTGATCGGTAGTTTTCCGAGGTTTCTCCGATCAACACCAGGCGAATGCCGGAGCAGTACCCTACCAAACGGGCCACGGACCGCGCGCGATCTATCCTTCCTCTTCCTGGTCCTATCCTCTCCCCTTACACACACACATTTACACTAACATACACTACACTACCACATATTCCGGGAGGCCGGTCGGGAGCTTAGAGCTTGTCCCGGTTTGGGCGGTGCCCCGCTGGTGAAAGAGTCCTGGTTAGGGGGAAACCCCACTAGCCGACGGTAGGTGGGCGCCGGATCTCGCGATCCAGCGGGGGAAGATCACCGCCATCTACATGCACTACACTAACGGGACTAATGATCGAAGCAGTGGACGCGCCCGGAAACACGAAAAAATCAATCAATCAATCAAAAAAACCCGCCACGCCCGGAGCTCAGGCTGTGGAGTGAGGTGTCTCGCCGGTTCTACTTCGAGATTTTCCTAGTACAAAGGAGAAATGAATGGGTTGAGGAAAGTTTTCGCAAGAGGTTGTTTTGAAGTGTACACATATTAATTAACTTCATACGAAGAGCAAATATTCAAAAGGTGACATGTCCATTTGACAAAAATTGAGTTCTTCTGTTGTTTTACCTAGCATTTTATTTACTAGCAAAAGCGTGAGCTGCCCTACAATACATAAAGTAGTACTCTGTTTGTTGAGTTAATGACACTGTAGTAAAGTGTAAAATTGTTGATGTATTTTTAATTTTTATTGGAAAAAACGTTAAGTGAACATGTCACGTTCTGAATGTTTACTCCTCATATTCGTTCGTTGTTAATTCACTTCTCTATTGCTATTTAATATTCACATATCTTTATTCATCGATTTTCTTTTCTCTCTCTCTCTCTCTCTCTCTCTCTCTCTCTCCTCTCTCTCTCTCCTCTCCCCCCCCTCTCTCTCCTCTCTCTCTCCCTCTCCTCTCCCTCTCTCTCCCTCTTCTCTCCCCCTCTCTCTCTCTCCCTCTCTCTCCCCCTCTCTCTCTCCCTCTCTCCCCCTCTCTCTCTCCCTCTCTCTCTCCGATAATATAAATTTTATTTTATGATATTTTTCCACCTATATTGTTGATCTAACTTCATCAATATGTGATCTTTACCCAGGCTGGATGTGAAATGTTCATGGATTTGGGGCTCTCCCTTTTGAAGATTTTGTAAGAAAATAACACAAAGTCGTTGTCACAGAACATTTATAATTGGACGTCTTGAGCATTTACCAAGATACAAAATATCATTCCATAAACACCCACAAAAAAAAGAACAATCATTGTACAATATTAAAGAAAACAAAAAATGACCCAAGAAAAAACAACAAGTTTTCCTCAAATATAAACAAAATTTTGTTTTGTTCTGGAGACAATCATTTTATCCATTTACTAGTTTTCTTATGACTAAAGCAAGAATTGAACATTAGCACTAATCAGACTTCAAAAAGTAAAGAATAACATGACAGTGATGTACTGTTTAATCAATATTATCACATTCCTTATTGCAATATCAAACTAATGCGTAAGCATTAAAAACACAAATTGAATTATTAATTTTTTACGTGTAGCATTCATTGCAGGTTATTTTTCTCTTCAATGACCCTTAAAGTACATCTCACCTTGAGAATAAAAAATGAAGCAAGTGACTGTCTCTTCAGAACACTGTTCAGTCTCCGTGTCAACACCACAAAGACATTTAAACTAGAAAATAAACTACAAATGACAAACACATGTACACCTCAGAGATCAACATGAACCTATTCTTAAAATTACAAGTGTTTAAATGTTTTGCTGAAATAAATGTAGAAATGTAACACATTCTGACTCATACTAAAGCTTCTACATGATCAGCACAACATGATAAATCATCGGGTCTTGTACACTTCAAGAGAATGATACAAGCAAAGGTGAAACATAAATATGAATGTCTCATAACATAACATTTTTAATTTTAATCAATGCATAATTTGCAATATATTAAAGTAACATAATAATTATAATAACATTCTGTAATAACCTTGTTTTGTTCGGAAGAAAATGGTATGCACCACGATACGTCAAACAAGACTGCCCTACCTCGTGCTTTCAAATTGGGAATCCTGCGCACACTTTGTTGCAGATCATCTGAACTACGTGCCCTTGCACAAGCCAACTCGGTTTGTAAGTGCCAGCTAAGTGCATCTGCTTATCAAAAATAAACAATAGCCTCTATTGTAGTGACTATTACATCAGCACTGACATAAGCTTCTTGCACTCTGTCTTCTTTTAAACATCTCTGTTGAATGTTTATAGTTTCAATTTAACAGAAGATGTGTCTTTCCAACACAGTACATTCTATCAACAAAAGCACTGATCACAATCTATAATGTATAAACAAAATGTACAGTACAAATACCTCTTTTCTCAAGATAACCTCACTCCATGACGTCTGACCAACGGCAAAAATCCCTCACCTCCCTCCTGCCCCCGTAACGTCACAACGGACGGTAGGGAGACCCCCCCCCTACCTCCTCTACACCCCTCTTGCTGGAGAACTGGTGTCGTCAGCGGCGGCGGCGGCGAATTCGTATGTTGAATATTTGAATGGTCACAAATATTTTCTCTTTGCTTGCGTTATTTAATGATTTACATTACCATTCTTTTGTCATTACTCTATGTTCTTTTGAATTTTCATTCAGCACATCTTTTGGAACGTATAAGTAAATTACTTGATTACTTGAAAGATCATTCATCTTTTCGCACGTTTCTCCTCTTTCTTTATTGCAAGCCGTTTCCAAGGGTAAAATTTCCCACTTTCATACTTCCGTTTCGTATGTGCCCTGCAAGAGAGTTAACTTCCGCTGGGAAATTCGGTCGTTCGGTTTAACCCGTTTATACTTGTAAACACTGGATAGAAACACGTAATGTTGCTTCTATAATTTTATATTAACCCTCCCCTAGCTATTAAAATGTCATCCTTAATTGATTTCAATCCTCTTTACTCGATCGCGAGTCTCACACGCCCTGAAAGAGCGTAGCGGCGCAAATGGCAAAAATAAAATATGAACTCGGCGGCCCATAATAACGTCATGGGGTAGTTCCCGCGCGGAAGATAAACCGACGCAATTTATCATTTTTATATGTGTACAAAACGCTATTGGAATTCGGATACGTGGTCCGCGAACGTCCCATTTTATAAATTCTTATTATTTTATTTTTTAATTTTCCTGGCGCAGCGGATTCCGGCGGGCGCGGCGCGGCGCGTCACTGCGGATAAAGCGGCTCGCGGAGGTGAGCCCGCGTGGCCGACGAGCTGTCGATACGCGCGCGGAATTACAGAGTCACCTGGTCGCCGCGGGCGACTTCCTGGAGCTGCCAGTGACAAACAAGTCATCACCGGGAAGCGCTCGCTTTGCAGAGGTCGAGTCGCGCCGCAACAAAGCGTTCGTTCGTGATAGTGTTTGAGTAATGGAACTGTGGATAAACTTACCTGGGTAATGGGAAAAAGAGGATTTTGATATAAAATGACTTTGAAAAGGGTTGTTATACGAGATCCCGCCAGAGTTGGCGGTGAAACGCTTTTGTTAATAACAAATATTAAATTATACAGTATCTCGTGGATCTATGATAGTTCGCCAAGGAGCGATTACGTTCTTGAATAGACCATCGTTAACTACACTCGTGTGCAAGTTCTATGCTTGTGCGCTTCAGATAATCAAGCGGGGTGGGTTTAGTTTAGGTGTCCAAATACACATTTTTGACCGATGAATCAGTGGGAAGTGCGCAATGAAAAGATATAGAGAAGTGATTCGTGTGACGTAATGTAGATCTTTAAGTAGTTTATCAAATTTAGATAATCCAAAACATTTTAAAGTAGTGGAGTAAAAAGTTTTGCCGGGTGAGAATTTGAAAGAAGTTAACAAGTTGCCAGTTGCAGGTAATTTGCAGGAAATAAGAAAGGGAGAAGCAACAGGAGAGTCTGTCATTTAGGCCGAGGATCCCCAACATTTTTCTTTCATCGACCTCTTTTAAGAGAATTGTTTGCTTCATTGATTTTCTTAAGTTTTTACTATGATATATACAGCATCCATAATCGTGAGGAAACAACCTCACATAAGCCCTAGATATACCAATTTCCTACACCAATATTCTCGTAAATATCAAGGTTTTTCATTTACCAAAGACGTTTCCGCTTTTGAGTTCAGAGTTTCTAATCCTTATTGTAATGCAATAGTTATACAATGTTGAGCTTTTTAAGAACTGGCAAACATTTCTCCAATGCGTAATGCGGAGGGTATTTTGTTGTGCGATAGAGTATTATATCAACGCATTCTTATAATTTTTTTGGGTTCCTACATCCTAATTCCTTAATTTCTGAGGATGACTCACTGATACGAAAAAAGAGGAGCAATTAGTAACTTATTATTATAGGTGTTGCTGCTATACTTCAGAACAGTAAATTAAGTTCATTAATATTTTATTCTAATCAGTGAGATCTTAATTATACCGTGGGCCGGTTTATTTGGGACCCCTTGATCAGCATTGATCCCCTTCAAAATTTCATTGGCCTTAAGGGGGTCTATTTCGTCACTAGCTTTCAGCTAGGTCGAATTCAGTCGCTGTCTGGAGGAGAATTCTAGCGGCCGGCGGCTCTGGTCGGTAGTTTTCCGTGGTTTCTTCGATCAACACCAGGCGAATGCCGGAGCACTACCCTAACAAACAGGCCACGGACTGCGCGCGATCTTTTCTTCCCCTTACTTGTCCTATCACACTTATCTTACACACACTCACACACGGACACGCTTACACTAACATGCACTACACTACCACACATGCCGGGAGACCGGTCGGGGACTTGGAACTTGTCCCGGCTGGGGGGTGCCCCGCTGGTGGGAGAGTCCTGTTTAGGGGAAAACCCCACTAGCCGACGGTAGGTCGGCACCGGATCTCGCCATCCAGCGGAGGAAGATCACCGCCATCGCCCGAGAAGAAAACCTGCACTACACATACGGCACTAATAACCAAAGCAGTGTACGCGCCTGGAAACAAACCAATCAATCAATTAAGGGGGTGTAAACCGACCTCGTTGGGGACTCCTGGTTTAGCCCATTTCTTAGCAAACCCAACAAACCCAAGCAATCAACAGAACACATGAGACAGCGTCGCTGGGCCGCCCCTCTCTGCCAAAAGCCAGGACGGGTGAGATCCACTCATTTCCCATAAATTATGCCCCGTAACGAACGAAAGACGTATTTAAAGGGGCGGGTTGCAAAACACACTACTTTGTTCAAGTGACGATCTGTTGAATCATTAGTTTTCCTCAAGTAACCTTGAGTCAGCCTTGCTGGTGAAAGGGCTGTTTGACCTGCAGTGGCCCTCTCCACGGCCCTGCAGGCTCGCGGCGGAAAAATGTCGCCGGCGCTCACAGAAGCAGCGAACAAAGCAGCTCCGAAAGGAGTGGAGTCGAGGAGGATGTTTAGTCTCCGAGAGTCTGAATTAAAAATGCGGGATCACGAAATAAAGGGATTAGATGGAGAGAGTGGCGGACGCATTAGCTTGGAGCGCCGCCCCCCCCCCGCCCACCGCCCACCGCCTCCCTCGGCGCCTCTTACCACCCGGCTACTTGGGGTTCATTCCGGCAGCGCGCTTTTGCCCTCGCCTTCACGGAATTCTCCCCGCCAACGGAGTTATTCGAGCCGCTCCTCCTTTGCCGCCGTCGCCACCTCGTCCTCCTCCTTCCGCGTCTGCTGAGGTGGCTCAGAGCATCAACTGATGTCACTCGAGTGCCTCTGACCTGGAGGGCGTAGGGTTCGCGTCCTGACTGCGCCGGGTTTTTCGACATTAGCTATGTAGCTAGGTCGAATTCACCCGGTGTCTGCGGCCGGCTGCTCTGATCGGTAGTTTTCCGTGGTTTCTCCGATCAACATCAGGAGAATGCCGGAGCAGTACCCTAACAAACGGGCCACGGACCGCGCGCGATCTTTTCTTCCTCTTCCTTGTCCTATCCTCACCTCTTGCACACACACACACACACACACACACACACTTACATGCACCACACTATCACACATGCCTGGGGACCGGTCGGGAGCTTAGAGCTTGTCCCAGCTGAGGTGGTGCCCCGCTGGTGGGAGAGTCCTGGTTAGGGGAAAACCCCACTAGCCGGCGCCGGATCTCGCCATCTAGGTCGGCGCCGGATCTCGCCATCCAGCGGGGGAAGATCACCGCTATCCCCGATAAAACATGCATAACACTTACAGACCTAATGACCTCAGCGCCCGGAAACCCGAAAAAATCATTCTCCCGCCACCTTTGTGGCCACCTTTGTGGTTTTCGGTACTTGCAATAATCGCTCTCGTTGAGTTTCTTTTCGCTTGATGCCTTCGGAACTCGTCTCTATCTCTCCTTTTATTCCTTCGTTTTCTTTCTCTTTTCTGTGCACTTGCTATTTCATAAATAGTAGTCAAATTTAACTACTGTTGAGTAGAGCAGACTCAAAAATAAAAATAGCTACTTCTGGAATCTTCATTGGTGTGCCTTACTTGAGGGACGTTACCCTGTTGTAAACATAACGCAGACAGTAATGTATACAAATTTATGTTATTTTTTGTTTCTGCCCCCTTCCCATGAAACGCCATTTAAACATTCTCTATTCTTTCTGGTTTCTCCACCTCCTCTTTCCGCCATAGCAACACCTCGAGGTCTGACGTCTCCGCCGTTGAATCCCGTCTCATCGCCTAAACCTTCACCCCCTTGCGTCTCTGGGGGAACTTTCGCGGCGATGAAAAGAAAACATAATTAGCACGGCACCAAATTTCTCGAAGCGAAGGAAGAAAAATATTGAACTTCGCATTGCAGCAAAACTACTTGAAGAGCGATGGGCGAGGATGGCAACGCGCTGCAGCGTATAATCCAAACGATCCAAACTGTAAGAAAGTATTTTATTGGGCCGGGTTCGCTAAGGAGAATATGCTCTGTGTGTTTGATATTTTTATTTCTCTTTGTTTGTACTATGTGCGAAACTTGCGAATATTGTCGGAAAGAGTACCTTATTTCGTAAGTTGTCCAACGATATTAATAATGTACAATTTGTTTCCAGAAAATAGCAGAAGGTATTGAAGTAGCATACGAGTTACGTGAAATGAGTAAGAATCAAGTAATCGATCGTATGCAGAATAAACAAGGAGTAATATGTCGGAGAGATCTCTTTAAGAAAATAAAGAAAAATTGCAATCTAGTTTCCATTTATTATCCGTTAGTACGTTTCTTATTTTGCGTTAATTATCCGTTTATATTCCGTTATTGACCTACTCAACTAATTTACTTTTTGTTCTCATGTATGAACATATCGTAAATAAACGTTTAATGATAATAAAGTTTCTATTTACCAAGCAATTCGTAGACAAAAGATCGGATAAGGTACACTCGATATGTAACAAGATAGATAGTAGTAATCATCGAATCGTTTGGAAAATGAATCCGAAAGCCCCAGAATGTTATTGTGTCCATGTTGTCGCGGCAGGAAGTATTATTCCGAAGGACAACATGGATAAGAACCCAAAATTTATTGCCTTGTTTATTCTTAAACGTAGATTTTATTACATGGGAGCTTTTTAAAAAAAAAAATTTAAGTAGTATATGACTTAGTGTAGGGATCACAGAATTTTGAAAATGTTCACACAATTCACTTTTCCCCATAGCACGTCATACGCAGTTTTAACTTTTTTTGACGTAAAATAAATTTTAAAAAAACGTTCTGGGTTTCTGGCGAGGGTACGGATAACTTTGCTCACAGGTCTACACAATGGCGTCGGAGGAAAACATGGCTGACTGCCGGGAGTCTCCGTGACTGTGATTGTTCATCCTGCTCGTGGACTCTTTCAAAAATATCGATGAACAGATCGCAACCCTACGAGCGCACACATGCCCTTTCATTCTGTAGTTACTGTCAGGAATTACATTCGATTTAATGTAGATTTAATGTACGACTGTTAACTTACTTGTGTACATTAAATTTAATTGTACACATACATTAAATTTTAATTTTCCCGTACATTCACGTTTCTGTGCGTGTACATTAAATTTAATTTACGGACGTGAAAATTACTTTCATTTACTTTTACGTTAAAAGTAATGCAAAAATTTCTGACTGTACGGGAGTGCAATGTGTTGACATTCGAAGTGGGGCCCATCAGACCAGCGAAGAAAACTTCAAGAGCACGTTCCCATATGAACTCGAGCCTAGGGAAAGCGTTTAGGCAATCTTTCTAATTGACTAGACGCTTCCCGTATGTTCTTTTTTGATTTCCTGATGAGAAAAAACAATTAAGTTTTTTGGACCATTAATGTCGTATGATTGATCCATAATTTAAAACTGAGACAATATCCTGTGAAAGATTTGAATGCTGGTTGACTGCCAGTAGATTTTTTTTATATTTTTGCATTATTAGGCAAATATTGTTTAATGAAAAAACTATGGATACATACACTATGTTATTAATGAAGCCGAATGCGATGGAGCTCCAATAACATGACATCTCGTAAAGTGGATTCGAGCGACCTCATTATCTCCCTTGTTGTATGTTCGCCACCAACATCAACATATGCATGAAACTCCGTGTATATAAACGTAATATGTGCTTAATAATTTGTGTAATTTTCAACGCGACTTCGAGTTGGTTCAGCTATCTATCGATCGTCTGTACTAGGGGACTTCAGCTCCAGAGCATTCCATGCGGAAACTGCCCGTGTCCCTGCATAATTTATGGCGATTTGTCAGAAACATGCGAATGTTCGTTGAACTAGTTTCATTACACCAGATAACGATATGGACAGATTTCATTATTTATGGGTTCAATTTATCCGCGCAAAAGGTTTCCGCAGGAATTTCTACGATAATCATAGATTTTAATGAACACCGCGTTAGTTCTGATAACGTCGGAGATTGGAACTTAATAATCTACATAAACTCGTTGAATTTCTTTCTGCCGCGTCCGTCCGTTGGAATTTATTTGGCTGTGCGGGATGCAAAACGAGTCTTTTAAAGGATACCAAATTGTTTATTAAAACGCAATAATTTATTTTCCATATTAAAAGATCTCGTAATTTCGCGTGCATGTGGAATGAAATATGGCGTTTTATACGTCATTAAAGGGTGCATATATTCACGGCTGGGCGCCGGCGCGCTCTGCCAGTCGCTCAGCGATATTGAATTAACGCACCCGCGATATATTTTGAGAGATTGATTTATTCGGTTAAACGCGGCAGTTTTGCACACGAAAGAACTGAGTGAACATCTTATTGACTCCGCAAATTGCGATATTGTACATTGTTTTGTTGTTACACTCTCTGTACAGTTCCACCTATGTGAATCGCTTTTATCGGTTACAGATTCATGAAGTAATAGAATGTACGATTGATGAAATACGAAAAGGAATGCGGTCCTTTTTTGGATTTCATCAGTAAAGCCGTGGTACTTGCTTCTTCTCTTTTTGCATGCTCGCGTGCTTCTGCATCGAGGACCTCATTGTAACATTAAATCCTGAGATATATATTTCTAATTGTCGGTGAAAGGGTTCAGGTCTCCTTTTTTTATGTGGCATTGTAATACTAATCATTTTAAGGCACTGTGTTTTAAACGAAGTATAGAAAATTCGCGTGGAATATGCCCATAAGGTCAACTTCACGTATATCAAGGTAATTGACTTCAAAAAACGTATTATCGAAGGATGAAACGTTTACAGGACGGAAAAAAGGGAGAGTGCAAGGGCTTTGCTTCCATTGTATTAGGACAGGTCTCTCTCACCGGTTTTCCTAATTCAAGCAAGGAGTGGTCAATTCCAGCCGGATATACCGCAGTTCGCGATAAATGTCTCCCCTTGGAGCACAGTAGCTTGTAAACTGGGAAGGCGCCTCGTCAACAAGTTATTTTTTCCTAAGTAGTATTGTATTTTATTGAATAAAATGTCTGCCAAATTTGAAATGAATGTGTATGAATTTGTTACGATCAGTTTCACGAAAATTCCTTTTTCGTTATTCTTGAAAAGAAATGTAATAATTATGAATTTGATTTTGTCTGATAATTTACTTGATACAATTTGTTGTCTCAGGCCAATTTTCAATGAAGTGAAAGATTCAGTTGTGTTTGAAAATTGGCCAGAGACAACAAATTGTAATAATTATGACTTTTCGAATATAGAAGATATATTGAAGAAAAATTTTATGTGCTGCAAGCAAGACGTATTTTTTCACCTGTTTAGATGTCTTTACGAATCTGAGTGAATTCATTCCCTGGTCCTGACGACATCTGGCAGATAAGGCCGAGTGAAAGGTTGCATGGTTGGAAATTACCTGTTGGGGAGATTTCTTTCTCGGAAGCAGAGGCCGCTCGCCACACGCAAGAGCTTCTGGGAACGAGACCCACTTCCGGGCATTCTGACCCCAGTCATGTTGAATCGGACTACTAAAAATGCTTTGCGGCAACTTCATCAAATTGAAGTTGAATTCGACAAAATTTAGTAACTTTCTTAGAACGTTACGAGATGATGAACTGCAATAACTGGAAGTGTTGAAGCACCAGTGAGTATTGAACTGTATTACCAGGAAACCTCGACGTTCAAATGATCAGTAGGTATTCTACATACGCACGCAAAATTTATATTGAGTTTATATTCACTTTTCCCCATAGCACGTCATACGCAGTATTTAACTGTTTTTTTTTACGTTAAATAAATAAATAAATAAATGGCCTGAAAATTCTTAATTGCATTGTATAAATAAAAAATGAAAATCAGTTTTGAACATATTACTTTCTTGCCTTACGAATTATAATAAGAGAATGTGATGTAAATGTGCGCCGGAAAATTGCGAGTTTTCGCCAGAAAAGCTCTTGTAGCTCTGGTAACGAAAAAGTGGATAAATCTTGTTGCTAAATTTAGGAGAAAATACTGTAACTCCTCCTGTAGCCAAAATTCATTGTTTTATTGCTTGTTTATGCTTAATAGGCGCGGCAGAGTAAGTGTGAAATATGAATACAGTTGTCAAGGAAGGACTTAAGATAATACTTTCTATGTTCTCTTGAATCTCTGCATCCAGCATTCGCAATCAGGATAGACTGCTATTGAGTGGTAGTAGCAATTACATGTGTTCATCCCTTGAAAGTAAAGTGTTAAACAAGTCTTGAGTTTGTACTCCCAAGTACTCCATTTCGTTCGCCTCCTCACTTCCTTTTCCGTGGTGCATCTCTTTAATTTGAGAATAATATAGAGGCTGGAACAGAGAATATACGGAGAGGTGGACGAACAAATTTTAGTAAATTTTTATTCTCCCCGAGATATTTCTCAGGAGAATGTGTAATATTATGAAATTTCATTTCATAAAAGAACGGAGGTAGTTGCTCCTTTAAAATGTACTTGACATTTAATTTGTTTTTTCTCCACTTCTGAAGATTATGATTTAGGCGTAGTAAGAGAATTCTTGTTATCACTCAAGCTCAATGTAATCCCTTCTGCAGGTTTTCGCTCAGTTCGCCTCTATTCATTTTGGTTTCTTCTTTCGTAGTTTTATTTCTGACTTCTGGCTATCGCTTTAACTCCTATTCAGCAGTTTCCCCTGCCGTTTCTGCTGACGCGTTTATGGGACTTCGTCCCACCACTACCAGGAAGCACCGGAAGAAACTTGCAGTGTATTTGCAGGCCCCTTTGAGACGGTTCTGCCACCGCTTGCGTCAGCCCTGCCGCGGCCCCAGAACTTGTGGCTGCCCCGCCAACCCCATCCCATCCCATCTAACCCCCGCCCCGCTCCGCCCGGCCCCTCCGCCTCCCCTTCCGCCCCCCCCCCCCCCCCCCCGCCCCTTCCCCCTCCCTTCATCGCCCGCCTTCTACTCCTCGCCCACCCCTTTCCCTCCCCTTCCACCATCCTATCCCCTCCCCTACCTCTAGTCTCCTCCCGCCACTTGTCACCATGCCTCGCGCCGTTCCCTCTGGCCGCGCCTCTCGCCCCTATGTCGGCACGCCCCGCGCCACCACGCCCAGCGACGTCTTGCCCTGCGACGCCCGGCTCCGCCCCGCTCCGCCCCGCTCCGCCTCGCTCCGCCCCGCTCCGCCCCGCTCCCTCCGCCCCGCTCCGCTCCGCCCCGCTCCGCCCCGCTCCGCCCCGCTCCGCCCCGCTCCGCCCCGCTCCGCCTCGCTCCCCGCCTCACTCCGCCCACTCCGCCCCGCTCCGCCCCGCCCGCCCGCTCCGCTCCGCCCCGCCCCGCCCCGCTCCGCCCCGCCCCGCCCGACTCTGCCCCTTTCCGCCCCGCCCCGCGCCGCCCTGCTCCGCTCAGTCCCGCCCCGCCTCGCCCCGCCCCGCCACGACACGACACGACACGACACGACACGACCCGCTCCGCCCCGCTCCGCCTCGCTCCACCTCGCTCCGCTCCGCCCCGCTCCGCCCGCTCCGCCCGCTCCGCCCCGCTCCGCCCGCTCCGCCCCGTTCCGCCCCGCCCGCTCCGCCCCGCCCCGCCCCGCCCGCTCTGCCCCACCCCGCCCTGCCCCACCCGCCCCGCCCCGCTCTGCCCCTTTCCGCCCCGCTTCGCTCCGCCCCGCTCCGCCCCCCCCTCCCCGCCCGCTGCCTCCTCCTAATTGAAGGCGGCGCCGCGTGGGGTCCGCGCTCATAACGGATTCCGATGCCTCCACTTCGCCCCTTTCTTTCCCGAGTTCGCGTAGTTTTATTACGAAGTCGCGGCGGCCTATCTGCGATGCCATCCGTCGCGCCGCTGAAACGGGGGCTCCCTGGAAACGGCGCGCTGTTATCTCGACCACCGCACTTGATTGCTGTTTGAGAATTTCTAGTAATTGACGATGGATGTGGCTGCAGTGCGAAGATACGACATTGTTGATCAATTTCTCAAGCCCTTTTGCTTTCGTTGGACCGCTGGATTGCATTACTTTTCTTGCGTTTTTACCGTATTATATTTCAATTAAAATGCGTTAACTCCCTTGTTTGCCTAATAGGTTGTAAATTATTGCTGTTAAAAAATATTAACTTGACTAAATATTTTGCATCATTGGATTATTTAAAGTTAAATAATTGACTATATATATATAAAACGAAGTTGTTCTTACAATCTCAGATTTGAGAAAATCTTACTTATTTATTTGTAATAGTATTATTTGCATTAAAATTCTTGTAATGTTATAATGATTATAATACGTGTACTTAATTATGTACTCTTTTTGTTTCAGGTATCGTTCATTTCTGCTGTCACCCTTTCGTGTCTCCCAAGTCATCAAATAGTAAAGTAGTGATTTAAATTCATAATAAGTATAATTACGTGACATATAATTTAATAGTAGTAGTAGGATATATTCATTTTTGTGTGATGTATTTTGTTCTTGTATTTCTAGAGTCGGTTTAGGATTTCATGCTTGCCAAATTGTCTTGTGCTCCTGACTTCTGTTCCTTCGAAAGCTCAATAGTTAACTTGTCCACCTTGAGCATAATATGAAATGCCGCTCCTTTTTATTGGCCATTCGAGGCGCATAATAACGTTTATTGCCTTGTCCTCTCGTTCCTCGGCTTACAATAACAACTCGTGTTCAGTTGTAAATGGCGTGCTTATTAATGTCTGTGTGTGTATGTGTGTGTCTATGAAGTCAGCTATGTCGAAGAGAGAGAAAAGTATTACAATTCGATATGGGAAAGATGAAATGTTGGCCTTTTTCCCCAAAGGATGACAGGGAAATATAGAAACATGTCTTTCGAGTCGTGAACCAAATTGCCAATATAATTAAAGTCTTTCAAAATTCGCTTTAAAAAAAAACTTCTTCTTCTACTATTTTTTCTATTCTGCGAGTGAAAGTATATCATACAGCGGAGGGTCCTCGTCTGCATTGAAAATTGTTTGTTTGTGAATGATATGTTAAAAAAGTTTAAAAACTTTCAAGTGGTCAATCCTTTTCCTCTGTGACATACATCATTAATTAAAGAGATTTAACTTGCGAAAGACTTCCCCCAAAAATCGCATGCACTATTAACTGACGGGGATATTATTTTCCGGATATCATTTAGTATATTGCTTTTATTAATTAAAATAGTCCAACAGACCATTAGGACACTATATTTATTTAATTTAATCTTAATATGTATCATCGCACATGTGAATCATGGATTTCCTTAAAATTATTTTTTGTCGTTACTGTAATGTATTCTTATTATATGTTAGCTAGAAAAATTTCAAGAAAAACAAGTTGTAAAGTTGTTATAATATTTAAACTCAAATAATTTATATTAGGCAAATGAAATAATTCCAATTTACTTGTTAAACAATGTGTAAAACATTCAGATTAAGAGTTTGAAGTCAGTATAGAGAAGTTTGAATAGGAATTACTACTTAATTTACGAATATGCATAAAATGGTTTCTATAACTCACTTATTTCTTATTGAGAATATACTAGTCTCGCAGCGAGAAGAAGTGAATTCTGGGGTAATATTTCTCTTTTGTCCAAGACTGACCTACCCGTTGGGGAGAGCTCCCCCCCCCCACACACACACTCCCCCGGCCATTCTCCCTGCCCATTACTGGCTTTTAGGCGGCGACCGCCAACAATTTGTGGCACGCGTTGCGCACAGGGCGCAGTCTTGCGGGCTGAACCCGAACTTCGCTGATTTCATTAGCTGGAAGCGAAGGGTTTAGCGTCGTGGTCGCGGCGTTGCCCTTTGCCTCTACTTCGGTCAGTCTTCGCCCTTTGCTTTTTACCTCTTTTCCGAATTGGAATTTTTTGTTATCTAGTTGCATATTTTCACCAATACCACTCTTCTTGTTTCATCTGTCTCCTTATTTGTGTTCAGGTCGATGTTGTTTTTATGGTTAATTTGAATACGTTGTTCGTTTTATGTACACAGGCGGAGAGAGTGTGTGTGGGCTGTCATTCCAAATAAATCCGTAATACATACATTATCTCCCCTAAAGATTGTCGAAGTCACGTTGAGAATTTTTTTATAATCGTGATGATACATTTTCATCAATGAAGAACTTAATTTTAATAGTAATACGAATTCCGCATTTAGATAAAATTCCATATTTTTTAATTAGGTGAATCACTATTTCCTTGAACGAGCCCTATCTGTTCACAACAAATCCGTAAATATAATACGCCATAACTATGCCGCCCTCTGCGGTGATTCTGCGAAACGCTATAAAGAAGTAAGCTAGTACCGCTGATTATTAATGCGACATCGATCACAAAATATCGATTTTAACAAAAAAAAAAAAAAAAAACATTCATGTTTTTACACTTCCTGTGCGCCCAGGGTCATCTCAAAGGGTCAGCCCTCACTTCGCCGAAGGAGGAAGATGGGGGAGGGTCTATGTCCAGGGCGCATGCATTAACCGCCTCTCCATGCGCGAAATAGGAAATCCTAGGAGGGCATCGGGATCTTCTCGGAAGAGAGAGAATCTGCTCGATGAAGGTAGAACAAGTAACGTTTGTTTCGTTCCAACACAAAAACTGGCAGCGGTGCTTTTACAGGAACTATTCCTTATTTTAACTTTTACCAACTTGTGATTATGGGAATTTTTCTTTTACAAACTAAACATTGAAAACGTTAAAAAACCTCGAGCACAAAACATCGACGTTAAAAACATCGGCTGTAAAATATCGATGTTTAAAATATTGACGTGTCTGTAAAACGTCGATGTTTTGTAATCATTTACATCGATGTTGTATCTCTACCGCCAATGCTTGCAGTGCAGTGGTTCGCGGTTAAAATTGGAATCGCTATTATTATTTGTGATAAAATAGTGTGCGATGTCTGTTACAGCAGAAGTGTGTGTGTGTGTGTGTGTGTGTGTGTGTGTTGATTCTAATATGAAATACTTATTATGTTGATATAGGGAGTCTTATGATTTTGCAACAAATCAGTCACCCAAACAAAAGCCCATGAACTTACATGCCATGTAACGCAAACAAGTGACAGCCTTAAATATTGACTCTGGCTTCGGAGTTCGGAATGTGATTGAAACAAAAACAGATGATTGTGCAACTATCATTGGGCAATATTTGTAATTAATTTTCTCATCTTCATTTCATTGAACGATTCAAATTGAAAATGAATTTTTACGAAATGAAAATACTATGCCGCATAATTACTCCTGTTTTTCCAACCTAACAGGTCCCCTACCAGAATCCGTCACGAGATGGATCGATTTACTATCCAATTATCAATAAAAGATTTGTAGTAATTTACATACTAGCGCCTTTTTTGTCATGTTGCTGGTTCAACTTCTGATCTGTCTTGGACAGTTCCTTTCTGAGGCTCCTCCTTGAAATATTGTGTTCCGTTTGTCACCCATACCGCGCTAGCGTCAAAAGCTCCTTCTCTGTTCAGAGTGTTAGTGCTGTTTGTATGTCTGAACCTAATGCGAATCTTAAATATTAAAGAGCATTCGCTGTAGCAAATTTTACTTCCAGATGGAAGAGTCTTTCATATTCGTCGTGATAGCTATGGCTCCAGTGAAGAGTACACTTTGACCGGTGGTATACTACTGGCAATAAACCCTTCACCGTGGTTGGTTGCGTGTTGTTGGGCCATCGAGATGGCGTATGTGTGTTATGTGCCTGGCATATGAACACGTGTTCCGTATAAAAGGCTTTTCAAGAATATCTTAAAACGATCACGATTCTTCGAATGCAAGTTGTATATCATTCTTTCTTCTTGTGTGGGTACTGCAGAAAACAATCTTATTTTGTTTTTTGGTTTTCCAATGTTTTTTCCAGCTTTCTCTTCACCCTACCTAAAATTAAATAAAATCGTTTTCCAGAAGAAATTTTATTGCATTTGTTTTGCTTAAATATATGAACCATAGCAATGAATCTTTCGTAAAGAGTGCTTTACTGCTCGGTGTTTTAAATTTGCTTTAAAATGTCATGTTTGTATATATACTGAAATTCGAAACATTGTAATCTAAGCGACTTTGTCTCATTGTCTATAAAAGAATTAAAAATACAGGTATCAGGAATTTCATTCATATTTTTGTGAGTGGAGTAGAAGAGTCGTATTGCCAAAACTTTTAGTATTCATTATCTTCAATTTATCTTGCTACCGGCATAATAAAAATGCTTGTGAGTCTCAAAAGAATCAGCATATCTACAAAGCATTTAATCTGCGAAAACCACAACGGTACTGCTGGACGTCGAAATAGCATCATAAAATGCGAAACCGCATCGATCTTTGCAATCATCTATTCTTTTCACTAGTGCTTTCGTCGTCCGCCAGATGGTCGGCGATGGCCGTACAGTCCGACGCGCAGCCAGCCCCCGTCCTGCCCCACCCCACCCCACCACCACCACCCCACCCACACCACCACCCCCCCCCACCACCACCACCACCACCACCACCACCACCACCACCACCACCACCACCACCACCAACCACCACCACCACCACCAACCACCACCACCACCACTACAACCACCACTGCAACCACCACCACCACCACCACTACAACCACCACTGCAACAACCACCACCACCACCACCACCACCACCATCACCACCACCACCACTGCTGCAACCACCATCATTGCAATCACCACCACCACTGCAATCACCACCACCACTGCCACCACCACCACCCCCACTGCAACACCACCACCACATCACCACCACCACTGCAACCACCTCCACTACCGCCACCGCGCCCACAGCCGCAACCGCCGCCGCCCCCGAGCGGGAGCACCGCCGCCCGCCATCAAGTTGTTAGTTCGGCGGGCACACCATAAAACGCGTGTCCCCGGCCAGCGCGGTCCTAAACGGGGTTTTACTGCCGGGCGTTAAGAAAACAGAACCACCGCTCCCCTGCCGCCCGGCCGCACCTGCACCTGCAGCGCTCCCCGTGCAGGAACACGAACCCACGCCCGCCCTTCCCCACCAGCTCATGGATGGCCGAGGAGTACAACTTTCAATTTGACAGCGTCAGCTACCGCGGCGGCAGTCGATAACTACTTGGCTGTCCGGGAGACCCCGCGTCCTAGGCACAAGTGCCAACGGTTCGACCGCCATTCTGCCTTCTTCAGGGTGAGATATTCTAAAATGCGGCCAACTAGTTACTAGTTTTAACCCAAACCGCGCCCAAATGTCCCGGACAGCCAAGTGGTTACCAATTTTCAATCTGACATTGCACCTGCACGTAGGACACAAGGCTGTTGTAGATTAACGACCCCCATTAAAGTTCGGTGCAGGTTCGTAAGTTACCCAGTAGCTTTGCGTACAAACTCTCATTTGTCGAGAAGGTTTTTTATGAAAATGTCGATAGTTAATTTTTCGTTTTTCAAATTTTACTTATTAGCTACATAAGTTTAAGAATTTAAACAATTTTAAGCTTGTTAGGAATGTTTTTTGTGCGAGTTCATTATTGAAACTGCGTCGGGATAAAGCATTTCGTATATTTCTGCGATATTTCATATCCTCTTTAACGTGCACTTGAACAATACTTGGATATAAACAAGCGAAATTATTCATAGGATTCGGAACCTGTTGCTTCTACTTATTTTAGTATGATCCAGAAATAAATATCCCTGGTGAAAAATTAATTTCTCCCGTCAATTTGTTTCATTAGGGTTTATAAGTGATCCCATGTTTAAAACGTGTTGTTCTATTTGAACTTTATTTATCTAATGTTCAAAGACGTTTTTACTTTTGTTGAAATTTTTTTCTCATATTTTTCTTTTCGTTAGTTACGAAAATAATGGAAATATCGAAAGGGTGAAAATATTTAGGTTCTTGTGGATGTTCAAGATTATCCACAGCAATTAGGGTTACGGTCAGTAGCTGCTCTACAATTTTTGTTGGTTTTCCTATTACACGTTGTGGTACCGAACTCCGGAGGGCAGCAGTTTTTCTCAACTTTTTCTTTTATTTTTAAGCGTCTTTCTCTCACCTCCGATGAGGCTATTGTTCTAGTGTCAGCATAGGGTGTGCATCTTCATTACACTGAGATGTAATGTGTGGGTCTCTTGTATTGTGCGCTGATGTTAAGCCTATATTACAGGACCTGTGCAGTGTTCGAAATCTAGATCTTCCGCCCGCCTTAAACCCACCAGTCTGTGCAACGTGCGCCAAGCATTTTCTTCCAGCCCAACGAAGCGGAGCGCGGCCGTGATAACCGCGTGGTCGCGGACGGTGCGTCACTTGAAAATGTGAACGCGAGATCTCGAGGACCTTGGGACGGCAGCTCGTAATGAGGATGCGGCGAGTCTGGGTAAAAGGGAGAACAATGAAAGTTGCGATATGGTTAAAAATAGGTACAAGATAAATATGTTTCCACGAAAGAAACATAAAACATGTCTTTCTTTGCGATGGAGGGAATGGGGAGAGGGAAAGAAAGGAAGGAAGAGAAAGAATGAAAGAAAGAGACTGCATTGCCTTACGCGATATTTCGTCGAAAGTACACAAACATTCCAGCGAACGATGAAACACGTGAGCAACTTTGTGGTGTCAAAGTATAAAGGTACTTATGTCAGTACCTTGGAAGATTAAGCAGTTCCCAGGAAATTCCGCTGCTGGAAAAAAAGAGTTAGTGAAGAAAGTTTACTGGTGTGGTTGGCGAAATTCTTGGTGGCGGTCAAGGAAACAAGATAAATCATGCCACATGAAAAATTGTGGAGGTAACAACATGGCACGACAGGGTGCTGCCAGGTTTTGTCTTGAATTATATCTATTGCACAGCGAGTTCCATGCAATTAGACCGAAAAGTTCAAACTTAGAGGAAACTCGTGCCCATTTTATGTACAATCTGATAGTCGTTCTGAGAAAAGTCACGACCGCCAGAAAACTGCGGAGAGCATGAAACATTCATTTTTGTGGAAAGGAAAGTATTTACGGCACGAGGTCGTATTGATTTCATTTGGAAGTTTTCGTTTCTAAGTCATGATTCGAGCCGCTGATGATTCCGTTTCATGCGGGATTTTCCATGAAATGAGTGCTCCTTCATTTATCGATAACGGTGCCCAAACCCAACTTGTGTATTTATTTTATTTTTTAAATTTTGTGTCTATCTGTCAATTTTACAATTTTTCATGGTTTTAATGAAAATATATTACATAATTTTGGCAAGATGCCAGCGATTTACTAGGTAGTTTTTTACCTAAGTTAATAATTATTATATATAGAATATTTATGCACATTCCATATTTCATTTACTGGATGGCTCGCAACTGCGAAAATGTGGAATGATGTGTTGCATACGCATATGAGCCTATTGAGTTCCGCACATAATTCCAAATTTACGAAGAATATTCGTAACAGACGTTCTGAACAGAAATTTTCGTACTTAATATAATGACTGGAAGACTGGAAACCCGTTAATGTGCTGAAGAATCTTTTAAAATACAATTTGGAATGCAAGTCAAGATATTCTCGAAAACTGATTATTAAAAAAAAAAAAAAAAAAAAATACAGCACATTCAATTTTTTTCAGCAAAAGGAAAATGGCAAAACAGGGAGCGTCTATTTCAATAAGTAGGCATAACAGCACAAGTAGCTAAGTAAATGTCCATTGATGGGCCCATCTCCAACCGCAATAGGTCTTTATCCTATTACATAAATGCACGCGTGTGTGTCTGTTTGTGTGTTCTATGAAAACGAACCAGTGGAGAGATTGCTCTTCGGAACAGCTGAGAAAAAAACCTGTGACTTCGAGCCTTGAAAATGTTACCCCAGATGTGGTTACACTACAAAATATTACTCGAAATGAAGCAACCGTCAGTTCGTTGAAGCGAGATTGCTCAGGGGCGACGCGGGCGGGGAGGGGCGATGGGCGCAGCCGGGAGGGAGGAGAGGAGGTTGGCCAGGGTGGGCGGGGCCGTATAAAACCGTGATTGTGGTAAATCAATATCCCGCAAGCAGCTCGCCGAAGAATGGAAAGAAATGAAGTAGTTGTTGTAATGCCCGAGTTTAACGCAATTTTTGGGGTTTATATTTATAGGTATTTTGAATGTTTTGTCAATATAACCGCACCAACTAAAGTGGCTCAGGGCATCAATTGATGTCTCTGCAGGGCTGCGGACCGGGAATTCACCCGAAGGTTCAGAAAAAAATTATGACTTGTCATTACAATCCGGGCCCTAGTCATGCCAGTCTTTGCCGCACTCGGCAGTGACCACGCGTCCGCGCACTGTCCAGTCCCGCAGGATGGTACGAGTATTATCCGCGCACGTTTTCTTAAGCGCTCGCTTCGCTAGTTGCGAGAGGAGTGGGAAGTTTGGTTATTTTGACAAAAGGAATTTTATATCAAATTTGTAGTTAGTTTTTCAATGCAAAATAGTTTCTATTACACGGGAGCGAACATTTCTGGTGATCAGAGTTTGTCTAAAATGCTCGTTGATGTCACTTATTCTTGATTCAACTCATGTTGGCAAAGGAGTGGGGGTATTCCAGGACTCGAGAAAGCGTGCGCGTGTAATACCTCAGGGTGGCACCTTTCTGGAAAACAGGGAAAATCAGGGAATTTCGTAGCTCTAGGAAAGGCGGGGGAAAATCAGGCAAATTGTGGATGGAAAGTCAGCGAAAATTTTGAAATGTTTAATACTACACATTACTCTTTAAAAAGTAGTATGGTAATATTTTTTGCTCAATTTCAATTTTTTAAAATTGTACTTTATCACAGTGAAATCGGAGAGGTGACAAATTCGTTTCAGGTTTGGTTTATTATTTTCTGTAAATATTGCAAAATATAAGTTTATCCTTCAAAGGTACTCTAACGTCTGCCTATTACATGGAATGTACAGAATGTAAAGTCAGAAATGAAACAGAGTATGAAATGACATTGAATTTCCAACCTAACTGTATAATATTAGAGTTACAACAGTATTTTTATCCGATCTCGTAGAAATAGCATAAAAAATATTTCCCCATAAATATCATTCATTGCAGATTTCCGTCGTTAAACATGTAAATACTCATTTTATACGTACTGAAATGAAATATTTGGGGTTTTCAAGTGTACTCGTTGCTGCCCTTCTTGGAAACTGTGACGTGTTTGCATAGCAGTGAATGTCTTTTCGAGTGTAGAGATTGTGTAGAGCCCTAGAAATGTGGTTTTCTGGAGTCGATACAATACGTTAATCGGAACTGAACAACTGCGTATTTCGAATTCGATCATAAAATGAAAATACAAGATTATTTCGTGTCAAGTAGATACTACTTGTAAGTAACGACAAGAGAGTGTTTTGTTAAAATGTTCGTAAAGCGGAGAAAACATGGCTTTGGATGTCCTTGCTACCTCTCGCTCTGCGTGGCACTCGTTGAAAGCGCCCTGTGCCTCCGCTCCTATGTCTCACGCCCTCTCGCGCTGTTGCTCGCACTCTGTTCCCGGCCCCCCGGCCCGCCCCCCGCCACGCCTCGTCCGTCGTCCGCCCCGCCCCGCCCCACCCCACCCATCCCACCCCGCACCCCGCCGCGCCGTCCCGCCCCGCACCCCTCCGCCCCGCCCCTATTCGCCGCGCCCCGCCTCGCCCGTGCCGCCCCCCCCGCCGCCCTCCCCGCCCGCCCCACTCATCTCGCCCCGCACCCCCTGAAAAGCTGCAGCGCCGCAGGAGGCAGTGTCAACAACGCCGGCGCCCGCTGCGCTATTGTTTCAGCATTTTTAAGCGCCGCCATCGCCGCCGTCGCCTCCGCAGTCGTCAACGACGAGGACGCGGAGGGCAGCCACCAGCCGGCGCCGCTGCTCTTTGTTCTTGCTTTTTTGCGCGCCTCTTTTTCTCTTTTTTAATGTTATTGTTTTCCTTCCTTCATTGCGCGTTGTTCTTCTGTTATTGTTTTTGTCCAGTTCGTCAGTTCAATCTTCCATGTCCTCTTCCGTTCGTCAGTTCATGGCCTCTCCCTTCTTTTTCATTTTCGTTGCTCATTGTTTACTCCGAATTCTTAGAAATAGATGGATAGCAAATGTGTTCTCTGCTCTTCAGTATTCACGTGTGCACTATGCAAAGATCGTCACGCCTGAGATGAAAAGGGCGGGAATGGATTTTTTGTTCTAGATCCCTTCTGCGAGATTTTCTTCATTGCTTCTAGTTTATAGCGGGAGTTCTTTGAAGTTTTATGTCTGCTTTATGACACTCCCTTATGTTTGACCTTTCGATGTTATAAAATGATGTCATAACTATTCAAATCTTCTGAAGGAATCTTGAGTAAAGATAATATAAGTCTCTCAATTACGAACAGCCAGCTTCTCATAAAACGGCACTCTTCTGAATTGGATATTGATTTCTCTTCCTTTTTAGCACTGTCTGTTCATGAACTGCTCAGAGAATTTTAAGTGCTTTAAAGTAGTTTTGCCCATCATTTAATATTGAATTGCAGAAAGTAATGATAATTTATGACGCAAAAACGTTTTGAAAATAGCATTAATCTCACAATGCTTTATCCGTATCTGAAAGATGAATTGATGTTTGTTGGTGGGCGTTTTTTGTTTTCTTTTTGCCTTTCACTTTTGTCAAGAAGTACGACACTATTTTCGCCGAGCATCTTCCATAAAAGCGGTCGAGAGGCAATCAGCGATTGGGAGCGGCTCCCACATTCGGTCCGTTTGATTTCCAGCATCTTTTGCATGCGCGGCGAGACGCGAAAGAAGGCGATGGCCTCCTCGCCCTTTGAGGCGCCGACGCCACAGGTGGAGGGTGGCGGAGGGGCGGCCCTTCAGCCTCAGGGCGCCGCCCCGCCGCGCCCCTCCCCGCCCCGCCCTGCCAACGCAAATGACGCAACCCCTCGAAACGCTTGGGTTACGCGGGCCCCGAGGTTTATTTCAAGCAGCGAAGGCGAATTTTAAAGTAGCAAAACGATAATTTATTAAAGCAACTGTTGCATTTGTTTCTCATGATTTTTTTCATTTTGTTAATCAATAAATGAAAATCGTAGTTAAGATAGTTTGGGGACGAAACGTTATTGGTGTGAGATGGTATACTCGTACCCTAAATATAGGGGCTTAGTGTCTAAGAATAATTGTTGCAAACTTTTAAGGTACGCAGAAGGGGTCGTAGATGATCACATTTTGCCAATGATTATCTGGTGAGATTTTTGTATTATAACTTTTATTTTTATAAATTAAAGCTCTTATTTTTAAATTGAATAGGTCATGACCATACCTCCAGTGTAAGATGTGTCACGAAAAGTACAGTAATATTTCTCGTACGTCATCTGCCCATATATATATATATATATATATATATATATATATATATATATATATATGGGCTTCCTTGTTCTCTCCTCTCCCTTTACACACACACACACTTCCACTAACATGTACTACACTACCACATATTCTGGGAGATCGGTCGGGAGCTTAGAGCTGGTCCCGACTGGGGCGGTGCCCTGCTGGTAGGAGAGTCCTGGTTAGGGGGAAACCCCACCAGCCGACGGTAGGTCGGCGTCGGATCTCGCCATCCAGCGGGGGAAGATCACCGCCATCTCCGAAGAAAAAACATACACTACACTAACGGGACTAATGACCAAAACAGTTGACGCGCCCGGAAACACGAAAAAATCAATCAATCAATCTACTTTTTTGCGGGAAATGTCTTTGTGTTTGGGCGTCAGGTGGCGCAAAAGCTGAGGGACCAGAGGGTAGGGCCGGAGGAGCGTTTGAGACCTCGGCCACCGTAGGAGGGGCGTCGCCATTGTTTTGCCTTTTTATTTATCCTCCACCGGCTGAACAGGTTTTTATTGATAAAATTACGATCGGGGGCGGCGGCCTGGCGGGACCGGCTGCGGAGAACGGATAAACACGTACGGGCGGGCGCCGGCGAACAGGTGCGGGCCGGGCAAGGAGCGAGCAGCGCGGCGTCGTGTCCGCTGCTATCGACGTCTGGCATCTCCGCCACTTGTTCGCCGCCTCCCGCGCCTCTGCCGTCACCCATGTCACTCCACCCCGCGAATCCCCGTCCCTGCTCTCGCCCCACACTCACACTGCGCCACCGTCCTCTTCAGCAGGGGTAGCGTAGTGCATCAATTGATGTCAGCGCCTCTGACCGCGAGGTCCTACGGTCCGAGTCTTGACGCTAGCTTGTCAGCTAGGTCAAATACACACGCTGGCTGGAGGAGGATTCTAGCGGCCGACTGCTCTGATCGGTAGTTCCGCGGTTTCTCCGATCATCATCCGGCGGCGAATGCCGGAGTAGTACCCTAACAAACGGGACACGGGCCGCACGCGATTTTTTCTTCCTCTTATATATTCTAGCCTGTCCCCTTACTCACACTTACACTAACATGCACTAGACTACCGCACAAGCCGGGAGGCAGGTTGGGAGCTTAGAGCTTGTCCCGGCTGGGGCGGTGCCCTGCTGCTGGGCGATGCCTGTTTGAGGGACACCCAGCTAACCGACGGAGGTCGACGCCGGATCTCGCCATCCAGCGGGGGAAGATCACCGCCATCTCCCAATAAAAACATGCACTACACTACAGGACTAATGATCTCGTACTTGACATGCCCGGAAACACTAACAACCAACTAATCTTCACCATCACGTAGATCGTCTTCTGCAATTCCCCGTATCCGTTAATTGTTTTGCTTTTGCCACAGCCCAGTCTTCACCATCCTCCTTCGTGCCTGAATGACACCCCTCCCCCGAAGAAGAGTACTTTTCCTTGCCTCTTTCATTGTCCCTTTAATGCTCTCTCTCTCTTACATTTTCTCGTTCAAGACGGCAAAGCCTTTATAAATGCCCCCATCATGGTCTTCCCATTCCCAGCCTGCCCTTTCATTGCATCAACTTTGTCATCTCCCCTAAGATTGCCATCACTATCATGCAGCCCCCCCCCACGCTATTTTTTCGGGCTAGTGGTATGTTTTTGTTTATGCCACATATTGTGTAATGTCTTCTCATTTAATAAATTTAGATCGATTAAATTCTTGATTCAGTGCATAGTCGACATCTATCTCTTTATTTTAAAATTCGTTTATATAATTATTTATAGACTCGTTATCATTTATGCTACACTGCTGCCAGTGCATTGCTTGTGATTAGTTTATGCCTTGCCTTGCCTTGCCTTGCCTTGCCTTGCCTTGCCTTGCCTTGCCTTGCCTTGCCTTGCCTTGCTATGCCTTGCAACGGTCGGTAGTCGAATAACAGCTAGTTCGATGTTTTTCATGTTTGTCGATCCTTCGAATAATCTTTTGCTTTCCATTTACATTCATTCCAACTCTCTGTTCAACCATTCATGCGGAAGAATTCGTTATGTACTATTACGCCAAGTCCAGTTTTTCTGTCTCTAAAATAGACGTATAGTTTCCTCTTTCGTCTTGTCAGCAATTGGGTCATTATGCACCATATTTCATTCCATTTTATCTCCTACATTTTCCTTTGATGCACGCTGGCAGCCGTGTCCTTTTCCGTGCCCACAACTGCGTAAGAACTTAAAAGTTTTTCATCGCGCATATCGGCGAAGTGTGGCGTGCAAGAGACCGATATTTTCGCCGATATGCACGTAACGCAGTCGTAAAGAACGCCTTTAGAAATGTAAACGACACCACATCCATATTCCTTTCTTCTTGGCTTCCGTTCTCCATTCACTGTTCCTCGATCTGCCGGCTTGGCCGCGAGCGTCACAACCATCATCGCCTCTCCATTTCGCCATCCACACCAGGGG
Source organism: Teleogryllus oceanicus (assembly GCA_964035755.1). Lineage (NCBI taxonomy): Eukaryota > Metazoa > Arthropoda > Insecta > Orthoptera > Gryllidae > Teleogryllus > Teleogryllus oceanicus. Next base: position 21,197,070 of record CAXIVR010000014.1, on the reverse strand, counting down.
TGTCCAACCTCCACCGTCACAACGGCCACAACTAAACCCTGGAATATGGTTGCGGGCCACATTTTTCCATTGCTCGGGCGATCCATTGATTCAGTGATTGATTTTTTCGTGTTTTTGGGCGCGTCAACTGCTTTGGTCATTAGTCCCGTTAGTGTAGTGCTTTTTTTTGTGGGAGATGGCGGTGATCTTTTCCCGCTGGATGGCGAGATCCGGCTGCCGACCTACCGTCGGCTAGCGGGGTTTCCCCTAACAAGGACTCTCTCACCAGCGGGGCACCGCCCCAGCCGGGACAAGCTCTAAGCTCCCGACCGGTCACCCGGAATATGTGGTAGTGTAGTGCATGTTAGTGGTGTGTGTGTGTGTGTGTGTGTGTAAGGGGAGAGGATAGGACAAGGAAGAGAAAGGACAGATCGCGCGACCGAAATCTCCTCCAAACAGCGACTGAATTCGACCTAGCTGAAAAGCTAGTGTCGAAAATCCGCCCGTTTGTTGGGTACTCCCCGGATTCGCCTAGTGTTGATCGGAGAAACCACGCAAAACTACCGATCAGAGCAGCCGGCCGCTAGAATCTCCTCCAAACAGCGACTGAATTCGACCTAGCTGAAAAGCTAGTGTCGAAAATCCTGCCGCCGTGGGGAGTGTAACCTAGGACCTCCCGGTCAGAGGCGCTGCAGCGACATCAGTTGATGCACTGAGCTACCGCTCCCGGTCAGGCGATCCACACCTGACTTTCCCGTATTGTTGACCTCGGCACATTGCCCCGCTGCTCTGAAACGGGGGAGGGGGGAATGGATCCATGCGTGGTATCAGGGCGTAACATGCATAACGCAGTGAAACTCACTTGGATGATTTTGAATTTCTATTTTTTTTTCTAGCGGTTTTATCCAGCCAACAGCCGGTTACCCTTTACGTCCCGATGGGACGCATATTCGACCGTACACTAGACCAACGCACTGGCGGGTTTCTCTGATGTGGGGTTAGCAGAACGCGAGGCCCTCTGCGACAACACATACAAAGTCAAGGGACAAACAACCGTGACCAAGGCGGGACTCGAACCCGCGACCCTAACGGACCGAAGCGCTGAGTCGGTACTCGCTCTTCCATCCAGGTCGGCATTTCTTAATTTATTAGAAAAAAAATCTTAAATCTAAACTTGAACCTGTTTTTACATGAAGGGGGAATCAAAGCCGATAGAGCACGTTCACTAGACTAGTTCTCACTCGACATGGATGGTCTTTAACTTTTGACAAAAAATCTGTCGCGGGCCACAAATGGCACCGCGGGCTGCCCATTGGACAACCCTGATCTACAGCATTCTCTTCACGTCTTATATTTGCCGCCGTTGGGTGTCGTCGCCGACATTTCCTCCGCTGCTCGGATCGCAGCCATTACCTGCAATCACCGCCGGCCTCGCACAGCCGTCTCCGCGCCGTCAGCCTGGCTCTTACTGTCGCGAGCGTCGGTGTCGTTGGCAGGGGGCCTTTCTGCGTCGCCGTCTGTGGCGGGGACGCCGCCTCGCCAGAGGGCGTGGTAATGGGCTGAGATCTGAGCCACTTTGCCTCGCGCGCCGGGGTTCTTCTCGGAAGAGCATCGCATCGGCTTCTCGATTTGCCGCTCCCGCCCACGCGAAGCGAGGCGCACGCGGCGCCGTCGACACCCCTCCCCCCTCCTCCCCCTCCCCTCTCCGCCCGCTCGCCCGCCCGCGCGCTTTCCCGATATGCGCTTCCTCAGCCAAACGTTGACGCCTCAAGCCGTCTTGTGGAAAGATCTTGCGGGGCGGTATAATGGTGCGAGGACTTAGGGCTAGGAAATGCCCTTGATGTCGGAAGTAGATTGCGACTTCTGTGGGTCACACACAACTTGTAAACATGCCTCGTACCTCAGGGCGACGTGCAGGCGTTTCGCCCTCCTGAGGCCGAAAAGCAGACGTTTCCTCCTGAGGAAGGTCGCAGAATGGCGGCCGATACGTGGGCACCCTTGCCGAGGACGCGGCGACTCCTACGATTTTCACACAGCGCCAACAACAGAAACTTTGTGGCTTAAATCACAGATATAGAAATTGAAGTATAGTTGATAATTGAGGTAGTAGACTAAACGGTAATTCATATACCGGTTGATAGTTTGTGCTACTGATTATTTGCATGTGTTACTGTACATATATGTGTCTGTGTTTTCTTTAGATACCTAGGAAGGCAAAAAAAGAAAGTTTATTTATTTATGATGAAATGAAGCTATATGTACTTGTTTGTTATAATGTGCAATTTCTCGTACGGGCTACGAAAAAATTCTCATTCAGTGTCATTGCTTACGTCACAGCGTGACGTCACTTGACAAGGAAGAAGGACACTTCCTCACGTGGGCCCTTAGAAATCAGCTCGTTTTTGCTGCTACAGGCCCCCATTTTCTACGAACCCATGTGGTATTTTCCAGCTGGAGGTTACTCTTTATATTAAATCGGGGCAGTGGACAAGACCTTTGGAGTCTGTTCGCCTTCGGAACGCGAGTGTGCGCGTTGGAGCGAAGAGTTAAGAGTCGGGCGGGCGAGGAAGCCGGCAGGTGCAGCAGGTCCCTCTCCGCCCCTCCCGGACTCGTGTCCGCGTCGCCGCCGCGCCGTCCGGCCCACGTGCGGCGCGAGCGCGCGGTTATGGATGGAGTGGGGCCGCGCGGCGTCGCGTCCCGCCGGTTCCAGGCCTTTGCTCCGCCGCCGCCGCCCCTCCAACCTCCAACTCCTCGCCATTGCCCCCTCCAACCGCCACTTCCACCTCCACTACCACCGCTAGCTCCACCGCCATCTCCAACCGCCATCTCCAACCGCCATCTCCAACCGCCATCTCCAACCGCCATCTCCAATCGCCATCTCCAATCGCCATCTCCAATCGCCATCTCCAATCGCCATCTCCAACCGCCATCTCCAACCGCCATCTCCAACCGCCATCTCCAACCGCCATCTCCAACCGCCATCTCCAATCGCCATCTCCAATCGCCATCTCCAACCGCCATCTCCAACCGCCATCTCCAACCGCCATCTCCAACCGCCATCTCCAACCGCCATCTCCAACCGCCATCTCCAACCGCCATCTCCAACCGCCATCTCCAACCGCCATCTCCAACCGCCATCTCCAACCGCCATCTCCAACCGCCATCTCCAACCGCCATCTCCAACCGCCATCTCCAACCGCCATCTCCAAACCGCCACTCCAACCGCCATCTCCAACCGCCATCTCCAACCGCCATCTCCAACCGCCATCTCCAACCGCCATCTCCAACCGCCATCTCCAACCGCCATCTCCAACCGCCATCTCCAACCGCCATCTCCAACCGCCATCTCCAACCGCCATCTCGAACAGCCATCTCGAACAGCCATCTCGAACAGCCATCTCGAACAGCCATCTCGAACAGCCATCTCGAACAGCCATCTCGAACAGCCATCTCGAACAGCCATCTCGAACAGCCATCTCGAACAGCCATCTCGAACAGCCATCTCGAACAGCCATCTCGAACAGCCATCTCCAACAGCCATCTCCAACAGCCATCTCCAACAGCCATCTCGAACAGCCATCTCGAACAGCCATCTCGAACAGCCATCTCGAACAGCCATCTCCAACAGCCAACCTTCCAACCTCAACCCCTTCCACCTCCAACGCCACTTCCACCTCTAACTCCACTTCCACCTCTAACTCCACTTCCACCTCTAACTCCACTTCCACCTCTAACTCCGCTTCCACCTCCAACTCCGCTTCCACCTCCAACTCCGCTTCCACCTCCAACTCCGCTTCCACCTCCAACTCCGCTTCCACCTCCACCTCCGCTTCCACCTCCAACTCCGCTTCCACCTCCAACTCCGCTTCCACCTCCAACTCCGCTTCCACCTCCAACTCCGCTTCCACCTCCAACTCCGCTTCCATTGCTAAGTCCACTTGCACCTCCCTCCGCCGCTGCCTGGCGCTGGCGCTTGGGCGTTGCCCGGGCGCGCGCGGACATGGGCCGGCGCTGCGCCGCGCACAGGGTGGCGGGGAAGTTTCGCGCGCCGCGACCTCTGTTGGGCCTCCGCAGTAGCACGCGAAGGCGCGAAGGCGAGCACGGGAGCGGGCACGCGAGATGCGTGCGCTTCACTACAAAACGTCAACGAGAAAAGGAATGGCGCTATGAACCTGTAGCGGCAAGAAAGAAAACTACTAGAAACGGTAGCCGAAATCGAAGCATTTTTGGCTATGCTGCTCTGTTCACTCTTTGATTTGCCGTCTGTCTGTTGTTTCCTTGTGCTGCTTTGTTCTTGCCTTTTCTGAGCCTACCTATGTGCAGTCCGTTGCGTTTGTTGTTTTCTCGTTATCCCATATTATTTTTCCTTTTAATAATTTCGTAAGCGGTTGGTGATTAATTGATTGATAAATTGATTTGAATTGATTAATTGATAAAGGTTTCTATGTTAAGTCTATGCGGAGAAGTGTTATTTAAAACACATTCGTAAGTTGAAAATTCCAGGTACGATTTACTAATATATTCCTTCGTTAATTGACACGGGAAGTAGGTTACGTTATTCATATTTTATTATTCAGTATACCAGAAAACTAGTGATACCGAACATAGTAAGGACACGGAAGGTAGGTTATCTTATATATTTGAATACCAAATACGCTCGTGCACATAGCAAAGTCGCTAGCTTTTCACCACTGACGTCCGGGTTCGATTCCCGTCGAAACCCATGTGAAATTTGTTCCAACAAATCGAGTTTGGCTGCTTCACAAGGGCTAGTCCAACTCCTGTGAAGTGTCCTGAACCCCACCCTATCCTTATTCCTTCCCAATTCCGGCCGCTGGATAGTGACGCAGGAGCGCGTAGCAGGAGGCGCGTACGCGGAGATGCTACCTGGCGGTCCTCTTGACAACTCTCTGCGACGTGACGCGACATGACAAAAAGTTAATGGAGGATTACTCCATAAGCGCACAATGTAATGGAGGATTACGCCCCTTAAGGGGCTTGGAGACGCGTTGCGTCAAAATGGTAGACGCAATAAATTAAATAAATAAAAACAATACACCGGAAAACTGTGACACCGAATGCACGTAATCATGCCATAAGCTCGTACTTCCCCAAAGGTCTCGCCTTACGTGAAGAACTCGATGCGTAAAGGAGTCGACGTGCGTGAACGGGACGCGGATCGGAGCGCGTGGGCGAGTGCAGGAGCGCCGTGGCGGCCACGCCCCCTCCGCGCCGCCGCCGCCTTTTGTTTACGCGACTCTTCTCCTCGCGCCGACGCCTCCAGCGCCCTCCCCCGCCCCTCGATCGTCCTTTGTCTGCGTGGAAGCGCTCTGCTTCCCTTCGCTAGTGAGCATGGGATCCTACGAGACAAGACAACCAATGTATGCGGCGATGGTGTATCGGTTAGCGTATCGGACTGCTATACCTAAGTTCGCGGGTCCGAACCCGATCGAAGCCGTGGATTTTTAAGGGCAAAAACATCCTTCGTACGCCTTCCTTCGGAGAGGAAGTAAAGCCGGCTGTCCCATGTTAGTAGATTTACTGCATGTAAAAGATCCTCAAGCCTAAAAGAAGCCTCTGAGCAAAATTGATATCCACCTGTTTCGTCGCCCAAGTAATACCTCCTTTCTCCCATGGTTGGTGAAAGGAGCGTAACGAAATTTGCGTGGTAAGATGGAAGAGCAGGCCTCATGGCCTGAGTCTCGCCACGTAAAATAAGGCAAATTCAATTCAATGTATAATATTTAATTTATTGTTGTTTTTTTCTTATTATCAGTGATTTTTCATACTTCTCTAATTTTTCTGTTAATTTCTTTTATATGACACTGGAATCAATTTTTATACCTATTTTGACTATCTTTGGTTCGCAGATCATGTGAAAACACCCAAAGTGTTATTATATTATCTTCTTAAAAATTTGTTATGCCTATTTATTCAATTTTGTATGTGAACTGTTTAATAAGCGTTTCGAAAATTGAATGGACTCTAATTTTCATTTGCTAATGCTTGATTTAATCATGATGTGAAGCTCATTTCCAATACCGACATCAATACTTTTATCCGCATTTTTAAAGCATTTATTAGATGAATTGAGGCATATATTATTAAAAATAATTTTCAATAATTATGTCACATTAATATGAATTTAATAAAAAAATAGTTTTTAAAATTTCGTTTGATGTTTCCGTACGCAATAAACGCTAGGACAATAATTTCCACGTGTTTCTGTAGTTTATATCCCGTGTTTCTCCCTCGCTCGAACGTGCAGTCCTGCGGCAAACACTTCGGCTGGCAGGTTTTCTACCTCCAGATATCTCCCCCAGCTGTGCACCGCCCATACCGGGCCAAGTTCTAAACTCCCGGCACTGTGTGAAACAAGGTCGTATTCTGCCGATCTTCTTTTGGGGGGAGAGGGTTGCGACATCGTAGATTTTTGTTAAGTAATGAACATAGTTGTTAATATTTTGTATATTATTGTGACGTAACCAAATATCAAATTCGTAAATAAACACATTTATTTCGTAATAACTTCTCCGCAGTGTGTGTGTGTTGTGTGTGTGTGTTTGTGTGTGTGTGTGTTTGTGTTTGTTTGTGTGTGTGTGTTTGTGTTTGTGTTTGTTTGTGTGTGTGTGTTTGTTTGTGTGTGTTTGTGTGTGTGTGTTTGTTTGTGTGTGTGTGTGTGTGTGTGTGTGTGTGTGTGTTGCAACCGGGTGCGCCTCCCGTAGGCAGTGAAAGGGTCAATTAGTTCCGCGCAGCTGCAAACGCCCTTTTTGGCGTCGCCTCGGACGAGCGAAGGGCACAATGTTTGACACACGCGCCTTGGGATCTCCCCAGGGGACCATCGACCACGCTGCTCGGAGGAATTTCAGAAAATATTTAAATATATTTTGCCAAATAAAGCAAGGTAAACGAAAAATGTGACCCTGGGGTATGCCCCCTGAATCCGCCAGTGTAATACAGTGCGTGCAAGGGGAAGGGGAGATAGCGCGCTATCCATGCACCGTTTGTTGGGGTGTGCTCCGGCATTCCGCGGCACTGGTCGAAGAAACCACAGTCCACTACCGTTCAGTGCAGTTTGCTTCTACAAGTCTCCGCCAGACAGTGTTTGTATCAGAGTTAGTGTTGAAAATCCACCCCTGTGGTTACTCGAACAGTGACGTCTACTCCTCACGGGCTCTAGGGCGACGTACTCCACGAAAAACCAACACTGGGAAAAATTCCAGAAAGTATTAAACTTTCAATAAATCGACGCGTTTAATGTGTACATACCACCAGCGCAATTTTTGAGGACGAATTTAGTTTTGAGTACGCGGTTAAGTGAAAGATAAAATGTTTTTAGAAAGGGTCGTACCTTGGACTATCGCGAGTCCGTCCGTAGCCGGTGTATGCGAGGCAATCACCGAAGCTTCAGGAATAGTGGGGGGAGTGGTAATTGGCGAGCTGCTGTTACGGTTTTGTTCGACAGAATCCGCACCTATTAACTTACGTGAGAATACGACTCTTACAATTTGATTTCATAAATTTGTGTCTCCTTCCCTGGAAATATTTTTGAAAAAAATTCTTACATTTGCATGAGTACAAATGTGTATTCCATTATAATCGTAAAAGTTTTAGACAACGATTAAAATCCCGAAGCGTGCAAATCGGTTGTACACTCCGTGCTGTCGTTTTCCACGTTCAAGAAATATTTTAAAGAGGTAAATTGTTTGTGATAGTTTGGGCTCCCTTAAATTTAATAACACCAGACGAATGTCGGAGCAGTATCCTGACAAACGGGCCACGGACCACGCGCGATCTGTCCTTCCTCTTCCTCGTTCTATCCTCTCCCCTTACTCACACACACTTACACTAACATGCACTACACTACCACATATTCTGGAAGATCGGTCGGGAGCTTAGAGCTGGTCCCGACTGGGGCGGTGCCCCGTTGGTGGGAAGAGTCCTGGTTAGGGGGAAACCCCACTAGCCGACGGTAGGTCGGCGCCGGATCTCGCCATCCAGCGGGGGAAGTTCACCGCCATCTCCGGGGAAAAACATGCACTACAGTTACGGGTCCAATGACCAAAGCAGTTGACGCGCCCGGAATCACTAACCGACCGAATCCGGGCCGGCTGAGAGGCGCGGCGGAGTGGGTGAGGCTCTGAGTACGTGGGCGTGTCGCCTCGCGGCGCCATTTGTTCGCGCGGGCTCTCGCTCTCGCCCTCAACGAGCCTGTTGATGCGGCCGGGACGCGTCGATCGCGCCTGCGAAGAGCTGGTCTCGCGCCCGTGCAGACGCTGCAGGATGGGGATGCACCGGAAATACGACTCCGGGCGCCGACGTAATCGTTTGACTCGGCGCCCGGAGTGCCGGCGAAGTGGAATCTTCTGTTCGCGGGATGGACGCGGGGGGAGGATCGTCTCGCCCCGCCCCGCCCCGCCCCGCCCCATCCGCGCCGCGCCCCCAGACGGAGGGGCAAAGAGGAAGAGTGAAAAATACTGCGCGTGCACGTCGAGCTGGATGTGTTCTTATGAAAGGATGGGCCTTCGTCGCGTTTGGGGGTGATGTGTGCTGCACTGCGAAAGTTCGATCTCGTGCGTGACTGTTTTTCTTCTGCTCTCGTGTGGTCTCTTGTTTATAAACAAATTTTCTTCTTTGCGCTCTATCACTTTCTTTTCATCCAAGACCTGAATATTTTAAAGATATTTTCAATTTATTCTCTTCATTTTTTGTCTTCCTGGTAGTTTTTCCAAACCGGGACTTCGTCTTATCGTACATTAGAGAATCGATTTGGACGCTGCCATTTACAAGGACGACCAGAAGGAGGGTGGCAGCTCGAACTCTGGCCTCGAATTTTTTTCATTCAAAAGAAATAAAACTGTATTAATATCTAATCCAAATTTAACACTACAAGTTATTTCTGATGCATGGAGAAGTTGATTATGTTTATGAATCAAAGGTGGAGGGAAGTTTTTGTTTGAAATGAGGGGCCCCTACAGACAAACTGCCCCAGGCCTCTGGTTTGCTTTGGGTGCCCCTGGCCGTGTATGTTGGAAGTTGCTTTCTGCTATGAACCGACATTCACATATCCATGAATACGATAAAATGTAATGGCATATTCATTTTGTTCATGAAGATAAACATATTACATAACCGCCTTTAAATTGGAGCAATTTCAATTTACTTTTGTATCTATCAATATCCGAAGTCTAGGTTTCAATTCTTGTTCACCCTATTTTTTGATCTGATATTTTATAGACCCTACTTTAATATCGGATGAAATAAGGTGGGAGAAAATGGTGGTGTGCGCCTGCGTATGTCGCTGAGTCGTAGTTTATACGGCGCAGTGCTCAAGGGCCGCTTGCGAGAACACGTGCACGTTCTTCCACAAAACCGCCCGCTCCTCTCGAACGTGACCGCCGTCCACTCGGGCGTCCTTGCCGACATGTTTATGCGAGCGGTGCAGGAGGCGGTGGACGGTGCCCTCGACGCGAGGCGCGGCGGGCGGGTGACGTCACGGGGCTGGAACCCAAGGCCGCCTGCGTAGCGCCTCTCTCCAGACTCTTCGTTCGATTCCATGCGTAGTCTTGCGTATGGGTGCTCTGTAGGTTAGAGGGCGTTAGGTCTAATAGTTAGTTAGTTAATGCCTTATTTTGCGTGGCGAGACTCGGGCCATCAGGCACGCTCTTCCGTCTAACCACGCAAATTTCCAACGCTCGTTTCACCACCTAGCGGCGACGAAACAGGCGGATCTCAATTTTGCTCAGAGGCTTCTTTTAGGCTTGAGGATCTTTTACATGTAGTAAATCTACTACATGAGACAGCCAGCTTTACTTCCCCTCCGAAGGAAGGACGAGGGATTTTTTCGCCATTAAAAATCCACGGCTTCGATCGGGTTTGAACCCGCATACTCGGGTACAACAGTCCGGTTATACCACCCAATCCGCGAATCTAATCATATGACAGAAGGTCTAATTTTTAAGTCTAATGTATGAAAAACGTCTAATGAAAGTTTGATCTAATGTTTAAATGTCTAATAATATTTGGTGTAATTGTCAAAAATGTCTAATACACTTCGGTCTAGCGGACACAAATGTCTAATCTATTATGCTGTTACATAATTACGTAACAATATGTGGTTCCCATTTCGTTACGTCAGTGTGTTATTGTCTCAAATGAAATCACAATAGGAATGATACACTTTAATTCAGGAAGTACGTGATGTATACAAAAAGAAACCGCTGTTAAATTTTCAGTCATCATTATCGGTTGTTCGTTGAATGTGGAATTTTAATCTGTAGCTCACAGACTGATGGAGCAAGTCCATACTACCACGATCTTTATAATTATAACGTATCTATCCTTCACCCTCCATTCTTTTAATATTGCTATTCGCTAAATTCGACTTGATGCGCTGATTAGATGTTTCAGTGGGTTTGGTCGTTAGTCCCGTAAATGTAGTGAATGTCTTTATAGCTAAAGATGGCGATGGTAAGTAGTGCTCCAGCATTCGCCTGATGTTGCTCGAAGAATCCAGGGGAAACTGTCGAGGAGAGCAACTGGCCGCTAGAATTCTCCTGTAGACAGCGTCTGAATGCGGCGTAGCAAAATAGCTAGTGTCGAAAATCCTGGCACCGTCGGGTGTCGAACCGTAGGACCTCTCGGACCGAGTGGCTGCAAAGACAGCTCGCCCCTTCGGTTCCCCTTGTCTCGGCTCTCGCCTCTCGCCTCTCGCCTTTCGCCTCTCTCCTCTTTCTTCTCTCTCTCTCCTCTTTCTTCTCTCTCTCTCCTCTTTCTTCTCTCTCTCTCCTCTTTCTTCTCTCTCTCTCTCCTCTCCTCTTTTTCTCTCTCTCCTCTCTCCTCTGTCTTTTCTCTCTCTTCTCCTCTTTCTTTTCTCTCTCTCCCTCTCTCCTGTCTTCTCTCTCTCCCTCTCTCCTCTGTCTTTTCTCTCTCCCTCTCTCCTCTGTCTTTTCTCTCTCTCCTCTCTCCTCTGTCTTTTCTCTCTCCCTCTCTCCTCTGTCTTTTCTCTCTCTCCCTCTCTCCTCTGTCTTTTCTCTCTCTCCTCTCTCCTTCTCTCTCTCCCTTTCCTTTTCCTTTTTTTTCTCCTTCGTCATGCCTCATTCCGTGAATCTCGCGCTCTTTCCTGGAGCTCGTGCGCACGAGCGCTGTGCCGGCGGGGGTCGAAGCCGCCCCTGACCTTGCGCGCGCCCTTCCGCGGCGTTCCACACGTGCGCCTTGCGAGACGGGCGGCCTTGCCCCTGACGCCCCGCGCGGACACGCCCACCGCCTCCAGGAATGCCGGCTCAGTGCATCAGCTGATGTCACCGGGAGGTCCCAGGCAGCATTTTCCGCTGTAGCTTTCCAGCTAGGTCCAATTCACTCGCTGTCTGAGGGAGAACTGTAGCGGCCGGCTGCTCTGATCGGCTGTTTTCCGTGGTTTCACCGATCAACACCAGGCGAATGCCGGAGCAGTACCCTAACAAACGGGCCACGAATCGCACGCGATCTGTCCTTCCTCTTCCTTGTCCTATCCTCTCCCCTTACACACACTCTTACATTAACATGCACTACCACACACGTCACTGCTTAAAGCGTGTCCCAGCTGGAGTGGTGCCCCGCTGGTGGGAGATTCCTGGTTGGAGAAACCCAGCGAGCTGGCTTTTAGGTCGGCGCCGGATCTTGCCACCCAGCGAGGGAAGATCGCCTCCACCTCAGGCGATAAAAATACATGTACTGCACTTACGGGACTAACAACCTTAGTTGTTGACGCGTCTGGAATCACTAACCGATGAATCTCAAACGTTCGAAACCGGTGTTTAAGTTGAAAACGGATCACATTCAGAATGTCATAAAGTTTATTTTTATAACGACGTAATATGAAAGTTTTTCGAATATTTTTGAGATTGTACACTTACAAAATGTATGGTATTGAAGTAAAGAAAAAAACTAGTTTCTAATGATAGAAAATACTCTTTTCTCCAAGTTCATCTTTCATTCCGAGGTATTGAATTGGCGAATATAGGATTTAAAATTCAGCTGTCTTTTCTAAATAGAATACATGTAATAGTACATTACATTTTTTCTGTCTGGAAAAGAATAAAAAGTAAATGGAGAAACGTGTGAAGTTCGAAAGCTGCGGCGTTCTTCTATCGGACTCCCACCAACCAGGCATTTGAACTGAAGATGAGAGGCGCTACATTTGCAAAAACTAATGTTACAACAAAAACCAACATGATGTAACGTCTTCTGCAATGGGTTAATGAAGTAGTTTTTTGGAAAGTTGTCTTTGAAATACCTTCACTGTTATGATTTTAAACTTCATTTGACATAGTTCACCTGGTAGCGTTTTCACCACAATTTAACCTAAAAATAGCAATGTGAAACTAGCAGAATCCTCACGAAAACAACTACTAGACCATGTGGCAAATTAAAAAAATGAAATTAATTTTAGACTTTTTATTTTTCAAAATATTACTAGAAAAACCACACGATTTTCAAATTCGTGAATAAGTTTTTTCTTTCGATATTAATCTTGTAGTTTTTTTTCTGTTATATTTTTGCTACCTTTCGTTTGTTCTCGAATACCATTCCTTTGAAGGGTAATTTCGCATCATTATTGCATGCGTTGAAAACACAATACATTACATTCAGAATGGCTATTTGCCCTAGCACCATCACAAATTCGTAATGGACGGGGGCAGTCCCTGTCGGAATGTCGGCCATTTGTTCGGCGACGTAGTACTTGAGACTGGGATATATATTGTAGCGCAACGTTCAAGGTCTGCGTCCCCGTGAGTCACGACAACAATAACAGCGCTCTTACGTCAACGTGGACGCGAACGGCATTCCTGACGCGAGTCGCTGTTCTTCCCACGCTATCACCGGGTCTTATCTCGGCGCTCCTTCCTTCGTGCGTAATGCTTCTATTTTTTCATGCACAATGGCGTTGTGCCTTATTTATAGCTTTTACGGGAGCTGTCCTTCCGCTCATGCGTGTGTGGTATGTGGATCGCGTGGATTTCATTCGCTTCCGAGCCGTCTGAACTAGTGAAACCTTGATAACTCGAATTTTTGATGAGTCGAAGCGATTTTTCCTTCGCGGTCGCGCTATAGTATTTTACTTGGAAGACTGTATCTTGATCTCGAATTTTTGATGCCATGAGTTTCTTGATAACTCGGAAAAATATCTTCTTCCTTTGGGTAAAAATCGTACTTTTAACTCGAAGAAACTGAAAAAGTTCGTTTTCGCGTCTCGAAATCCAGACTCTCAAAGTTATTCTCCCACTTAACACTGACCATTCTGCAGACGAAGAACGTTTTTAGATTCCATGATGGTAGCAGAACATGAAGACTCGCCAGACGAAGAAAAATAAGAGAAACGCATGGTTTTAAATCAGTTTCCGGCGGTGTGTTCAGTGTCAGTTTTCAGTTGTTGAGGACATTTCTGGTGCACTGAATTTACTAGAACGTTGGTAGAATAAAGACTAATGCAAACGGAAACAGAAAAAGCTACTGACTTATTAGTCACTGAATTCTTGAATTCAATCCTAGCAGTACCAGGTAGGGCTGATTTAAATGAAGTTATTTTTATAATTTATTTCTTATGATTTGCTTCACTGTATTTTGTATCTGAAAATAATGTTTATTATAATGAGATATTTTTATGCCCTTAAAAGTCTTGAAATATGCCTTTAAAAATATGCATTTACGACGTAAAAGTTTGTAAATGTGCACATTAATATGTAATTAAAATTAACAATATTTATATTCCTCTATAAGCCTTGATAAAATTGAGGAGAAGCATGCATGGAGTGAAAATATAAATTTTTGTGCAAAAATAATATAATGTAGCTAACTTCGCGGGATAAATAATTGAAATCAATATGCATTGTCTGGTAATTGAATATGCAGTATGGTAGTTGAATATGCCGTGTAGTTAGTGAAGTGCATAGTATGTCTTCTTTCGTTTTTCCTGCCTGGTTTAAACAATGTTGTTGTTGTTATTATTATTATTGTTGTTATTATTATTATATTATTATTATTAAGAAATATCCTACATTTACACAAGTATTTTATGAACTATAGAAAAGAAAAAACGCATATTGTGATAATCTTTTTCTAATCAATTAACGCTCACAAATAAATAGATACGATGGAAAGATGAAACATTTTAGAGATAAGTCTGTATTTAAAGGAAATATGTGAAATATGCCCCTGTGATTACATGAATATACACCAACAGGAAAAATCGACCAAATATGCACAAATATGCACCAGTATATTAATGTCCAATTTTAACCAAATGTTAAGAAATTTCACTTAGCTATGCCCTGAATCAACAGACAAAAATATGCAAAATCATAGAAATCCCTTCTAATTTATGTACATAAATTTTGATTTAACCATAATATTGAACCATGCGTATTTAAAACAGTTCATACGTGTTAAAGAAAGTATTATTTTGATATCTCGAATTTTTTGATAGGTCGAAGAAAGATTTCATTGTCGAGACGCTTAGAGATATCGAGGTTCGACTGTAATTCATTCATATACTGGCATGTATCGCTAATACTTTCGGGTATTTTTCTGTTGCAGGTGAGTTGTTTTCTTCCTTGAGTGTCTCTTGGTGCGCCATGGTGGAGCATGGGGAATGGGAGGTAAGATTGTAAAAGTCTATTCGAAATTTAAGAGATATGTTCATGTGTTTAAAATAATCGCAGTGATTCTAAGCATTGCTTAGGAACTTTATGTCATTCACTCTTCTCGGTCGTTTTTATTCTTTCGGATATTCGGAAAGTATATTTTTTCACGTAAAATAAGCAAATTCTGAGTACTTTTTGTAATTCATCAAAATTTACTACCAGACCCATCTGCGCGTGAATTTAGGTTCTGTAGATATACATATTCATGTTCATTGAAATGCAGTATTACAATTTTCCTTATCTTTCAGCTGGTAGCGTTCACAGATTACTCTGGCATACGCTGCTCTGCGAGACTGTTTTTGGTTTCTACGCTTACTGGCAAATTGAATTGATTTGAATACAACAGATTTATTCTGTGAGCAATTTCATAATTGGTTTTCGGATTTTTTGGCAAGTGCTATTATATTCTTTTAATGAAGTCACTGAATAATAAGTATAAAACGAATTTCATTATTTAATGAATAAAGAAATGTAGAAATTTAGAACTACATTCATAGTAAATAAAAGGCTTGTTTCACAATTGTCATTTAAAATTGCATATTCGTTCTATGAATCTTAAAAATGGCTGTTAGGTTTAATTGAAAACGTAGTTAAACTCGAAAGCTTTCGTGGGCAGAAAATCGTGAACAGGCCGAAATCTGTATTCAATAAATTATAGGTTCTTTGGTCCAATAAAACCATTTTTTATTTTTCTTTTAATATTTAACTCTCGTATTTAAAAAAATGCAGTAAAATAAAATAATTCTGATTTAGTTATTCCCATGTTAAAGTATCTTTTAAGACATTAAGCATCACAATCTCGAGCTTTGAGTCTATTTTAGGTCTCTAAATATAGTTTAAAACCGTAACACTCGAAGTCTAGTTATCATACAATCTCACGTATTGTCATTGACACTTTTTGACACTTATTATGTCACGCACTATCGACACGATGTATCGACCCTTTAATAGATATCGAAAACCTTTTAGCGATGTATCGATGTTTTTGGTAAAATTTGCCATCACTAGGCGCGGCGCAGCGGGGCGCGGCCTTCACCGGTTTTATTGGTTGTGCTGCATATGCATAAGCATTCTCCGCGTAGGGTGAACTCATGATGGGGAGCTATGGATTTGAACTCCTGTTTTCCCCCATATAAATGGTGCCCGAACAGGAGGGGTAGGAAGGGATGGGACTTGGAGGGATGGAAAAATATATTAGTTGGAATTGGAGTTAGACATTTTGGAGATGCTAATGTAGAAAATGGGAATTGGATTTAATTTAATTTTATTTATTGATTTTTTGTTGGGATTTTCATTTTTTTGTGGGGGGTTGTTTTTATTTTATTTTGTTGATTTTTTGGTTACTTATGTTGGTGTCAGCGTCGGTTTGTATTCTGTCTACGTCTCGTCCGTGTCTATCATAGTTGTTGATTAGTCCGTGTCGTGCGTGAGTTGAAGTGGCGGGGTCGTGTCGTCGTTACGTCCTAGGTGGGGGGAGCTGCAGGATGTCGAGTGGATAGTGTCGTTTTCGGTGGGCGTGAGGATTGCCAAGGATGTGGGCGTGGGGAGCGAGGGAGTGAGGTGGCGGCTAAGGGCATTGTTGATTCGGGGGCGTGCGTTATTATATATTTCAGTCTGTATTGGTGTCAGTCCGATTTTCGTCTTTACGTCATGGTGGCGGCGTAATGGTGTAACGGTTGGCGTATCGGGCTGTTACACCCAAGTTTGCGGGTTCAAACCCGATCAAAACCGTGGGCGAAAGAATCCTCCGTACGCCTTCCTTCGGAGGGGAAGTAAAGCCGGTTGTCCCATGTAGTAGATTTACTGCGTGTAGAAGATCCACAAGCCTAAATGAAGCCTCTGAGCTAAATTCAAATTGCCTGTTTCGTCACCCAAGTAATACCTTCCTTTTCCCCTGGTAAGTGAAAGGAGCGTAACGAAATTTGTGTGGTCAGACGGAAGAGCAGGCCTCATGGCCTGAGTCTCGCCACGTAAAGTAAGGCATTCATTCATTCATTCATGTCGTTGTATCTCGTCAATAATGGTGGTCGCAGTGATGGCTCGGCGGGGCGCGGCGCGAGGGTCGGTCGATGGCTCCGCTCTCGAGCGTGGCGGCCGGGTGGGCGGGGCGGACGGGCGGGGTGGAGCGGGGCGGGGCGGGGCGGGGCGGGGCGGGGCGGGGCGGGCGAGTCCTTAGGGCGAGGGCTAACGAGCGCGCGCCGTAAAGGAGAGTGCGTTGCGAGGTGCGGTCGTAAAGCATCTCCGCGGTCGAGTGGCGGAGAGCGTTGCGTGGAGCGCCGCTCCGTGTGCTCCTTCGATATGAGCAGGTCAGTGCATCAACTGATGTCACTGCAGCGCGTCTGACCGGGAGGTCCTAGGCTCCCACTCCCCACGGCGGCAGGATTTTCGACACTAGCTCTTCAGCTAGGTCGAATTCAGTCGCTGTCTGGAGGAGAATTCTAGCGGCCGGCTGCTCTGATCGGTAGTTTTCCGTGGTTTCTCCGATCAACACCAGGCGAATGCCGGAGCAGTACCCTAAAACACGGGCCACAGACCACGCGCGATCTGTCCTTCTTCTTCCATGTACTATCCTCTCCCTTACACACATACTTACAGTAACATGCACTACACTACCACATATTCCGGGAGACCGGTCGGGAGCTTAGAGCTTGTCCCGGCTGGGGCGGTGCCCTGTTGGTGGAAGTGTCCTGGTTAGGGGGAAACCCCACTAGCCGACGGTAGGTCGGCGCCGGATCTCGCCATGCTGCGTTGGAATATCACCGCCATCTCCCGAGAAAACATGCACTACACTAACGGGACTAATGACCGAAGCAGTTGACGTGCCCGGAAACACGAAAAAAACAATCAATCAATGAGTTGACGACTGGTGAAGAGCGTGGAAACAGTGGTTAGTGTCTGCAAAGAGGAATGGAAGCGAATTTGCATCTACTCCATGATACCGCTGCACCACTTGATGCTTTCTGAATGAGGGAGATACTTTAATTCACATATCATTAAAAACTTATCAAAATTGGCATGTTGTGAATGATATCAGAAGCACCTAATAATAAAACAATGAACATTATTTTATCGAAAGTATAAATAAATGCAGCCAAAAAGAATCGGGAAGATATAGGCGTGTATGTTAGAATGTAGGAAATGAAACGTGCTGGTTATAAATGAACTTGAAATACACATATTAAAATGTAATATTTGCGTTTACCAGTTCATTCTTTCTGAAAACTTTGGCGAAGGAATTTGATGGTTAATTAAGTATAATGGTCTTTATTTCTATCATCTGTTTTGTTTTGTTCTACAGTAGAATAGTAGGAATAATGTCGGAACACGTAATAAGTCAGGTCAATATGGAATGAACGATCTTGAGTCGTTGCTCGCCAAACATCCTTTGTTGAAACGCGAAAGGCCAAACGGGACCTAAATAGTTTCTCAAGGAATTGTGGGGACGTGTAAATTGGATGTCGACTCGTCGGGCGCTCCGGTTGTGAAACAGCGTCTTTACGAGGCAACGACGCGAAAACAGCGAAGCGTGACCGCGTCAAACTGCTCGGCGCGGCTTCTAAAAGAAGGCGAACGCTCGTGCCCTGGCGTTGGGGGCGGTGCGGCGCGGCCCCAGCCGGAGTGGCAGCCGTCAACGAGGCCGCCACCGCACACCTCGCACCTTTACGACTCGGCGCACGTTGGACTACAGCGCGCTCTGTGGGGTGGAGAGCGCAGTGACGAGGTGTCAGCGGGGGGTCCGAACCTCAGTAAGATGGTGGGACGGTGAGTACGGGTAGGACAATGGGGTGGGTGGGATAATGGGAAGGGATGTTGATGGGATGGGAAAGTGAGGTAGGGTGGGGGTGTTGAGATGGGGTGGGTCCGGGACGGGATGGGAAATGAGGGGGGGTGAGATGGGGGGGTGTGAGATGGGAGGGAGTGTGGAGGGTGGGACGGAGGGAGGTGGTGTGGGACAGTGAGAGAGGTGAGGTGGGGTGCGACGATGGAGGTGGAATGGAACGGTAGATGGGTTGGGACAGGGAAGCGGGGCCGGCGGTGGCACGTCCTGGGACATGCTTAGTCGCAGAGACTCGTGGTCAAAATGGCGGCGAGTTACGGAATCAGATTCGAACTGGTGAGAACATTCAGAGTCTTGCCAAGAATTAAGTCTCTTGGACATTTAGGGATGATACATCAAAATAATAGATATTTTGAATAATTCCGTAAGCATTGGCTGCAAAATCTGCCAATATTTCAACCTTCCGGAGTAACAAGAATCCCGCTCCCAGTCGCCAGGCTGACAAAGTGCCGGTGAAGGCGGCGTACGCGGTGTAGTGCGGGTTGCGGCGTCTGCTTTGGGAGTGGGTCTCGCCGTGCCTCCGGGCAGCTCGAAAAAGCAGCGTTGTTTGATTTCCGGCGCATCGCGGCGCTGTTTGCCCGGGAAGGGATCGTATGCTCAGCACTCGACCGGCGCACGCGTTCACGCACACGCACACGCACACGCGCACGCGCTCTCGCACCATGAAGGGCGCGGCGCTCGCCCCGAAGCGCGCGCAGGCCTTCCAGGGTTTGCGTCTGGGCGCTACCGGGGCCACGCCCAAACGCCGTCCCTCCGGCGGGGTTAGAAATAGGTAGGTAAAGATAGGTAGATGTGTATAGATAGGTAGGGGTATGTATAGATAGGTAGTAGTATGATAGGTGGGTAGGTATAGATACTAGATAGTTATAGGTAGATACAGATATAGATAGGTAGATAGATATTTATTATTTCTGCGGGTAGGTGTATGCAACTGGTGGCGAACACTACAATTTACATTTAGGAATATTATTACTATGTAACTTTAAATTATTTTTGTAATAATAATAATAATAATAATAATAATAATAATAATAATATCAGTGATAACAATAAAGGTACCAGGGAATAATACCTGGTAAAACCAGGAATCTCCCATCAGGGTTCCGCCCCAGCCGGAACAGGCTCTATGCTCCCGACCGGTCTCCCGAAATATGTGGTAGTGTAGTGCATGTTAGTGTGTGTTTGTAAGGGGAGAGGATAGGACAAGGAAGAGGAAGGACAGATCGCGCGCGGTCCGTGGCCCGTTTGGTAGGGAACTGCTCCGGCATTCGCCTGGTGTTGATGGGAGAAAGCACGGAAAACTACCGATCAGAGCAGCCGGCCGCTAGAATGCTCCTCCAGACAGCGACTGAATTCGACATAGCTGACAAGCTAGTATCGAAAATCCTGCCACCGTGGGGAGTGGAACTCTTGGACCTCCCGGTCAGAGGCGCTGCAGTGACATCAGTCGATGCCCTGAGCCGCCTCTCCCGGTGGGTTGGTTTGCATCTGCAGGCGCTCGCCGGAGCGGGTGCTGTCGCGGGCTCTGCCGGCGCCCTGCATGATTAAACGCGTCGCGTCGCGCCGGTTGAAGGGCTTTGTTTGCGCGCGCTTTTATAGGCGGGGGGCTACCGTGGACGCCTGCAGCGGCAGGGGGCCCCAGGTGACAGCAGGTGCTGCCTTGGGGCCGGCCGGCCGTGTCAGCGGAGCGGGATTGTTGCAGTAGCAAGGAAAGGCTTTGCAAATGCCATTTCTGTCCTATCTAATTTGGAGTTCTCCTGCCTTAAATTTTTTGTTTCTTCTTGAGGTAAAAGGTTAAAGACTGATCGTGACGACTTCAGTGTCTTTCGAATCACGAACAAAGACCCACACAATATCTCCGTCTTTTATTGACTGGTTAATATTAGGCCCAAGGCCTATATCGGTCGTTTTTTATTGTATTCCATTCTTTGCTGGAGAATGTTATAAATATGTTTTAAGGAGGTTCACTTTTGTGTGCACAAAATAATTGAATGCGAAGAAAATACGATTAATAGCAATTATGAGCATTTTCTCCCGTACACTTGCCGTCTATTACTGGAACGATTTGCCACTCTGCGTTCAGGGGAATAGTAATATGAAACGTACTCTTTAATCATTTTTGTTAGCTTGTAACTGCAGTTTGTAAACGTAGGACTAAAACTTGGATGCCATTTGTCCACTATGCTCTTTTTGAATGGCCACTTAAAAAGCTATTTTAGAAAGTTATTGATTATCTTTCAGAACGAAACCCGTTAAATCGTTTCATTCATTTTCAGATACTGACAATTCCATATCTTTTCAGTTGGATGTTAGATATCTGTAAAATACTTTCATCAGGAGGATCATCAGCTTCATTCCCGTTTAGGAGGTGCGCATTCTTCTTGTCCCTAGTAAACGGACGGTGACATTTCGCTTGGCCAGTAACCCGACACGCACCCGAGACGATGTGGCAAAGAATCGTAGCTGCCGGAAAATCTCCGACATTTTATTCGTACTTTCTAACGACTGTAATTGGCCCGACAGCCTTCCAAATACGTCGCGCGTGGGGCCGGGCCGCGCATAGTAACAGGTTCGTTTCCTGAAACCTGCGAGCGAGCGACGGGCCGCAGTCGGTTCCCAGGTAGACGCCCGGGGCGAAGGACACTTGCTCGGCCGGCGAGTCTAGGAGCTAGCAGCGAAAACATCAACTTCGAATCAAGACTCCGCTGGCAAACACACAGCACTAAAGCTACAGCAAGCAAAAATCAAAATAGCTCCACTAAAATCCCTTCCTATCCTTAACGAATGCCGTTACACTTTATTAATTGATTGATTTTTTCGTGTTTCCGGGCGCGTCAACTGCTTCGGTCATCAGTCCCGTTAGTGTAGTGCATGTATTTTTCTCGGGAGATGGCGGTGATCTTCCCCCGTTGGATGACGAGACGCGGCGCCGACCCACCGTCGGCTAGTAGGGTTTCCCCTTAACCAGGACTCTCCCACCAGCGGGGCACCGCCCCAGCTGGGACAGGCTCTAAGCTCCCGACCAGCCTTCCGGAATGTGTGGGTGTGTAGTGCATGTTAATGTAAGTGTGTGTGTAAGGGAAGAGGATAGGACAAGGAAGAGGAAGGACAGATCGCGCGGGGTCCGTGGCCCGTTTGGTAGGGTACTGCTCCGGCATTCGCTTGGTGTTGATCGGAAAACCCCCGCAAAACTACCGATCAGAGCAGCCGGCCGCTAGAATTATCCTCCAGACAGCGACTGAATTCGACCTAAAATCCTGCCGCCGTCAGGACTCGAACCTAGGACCTGCCGGTCAGAAGCGCTGCAGTGACATCAGTTGATGCACTGAGCTACCGCTACCGATCCTTTATCCTTTATGAAACAATTAATATCTACATATGTCCCTATGGACCAACGCTCGATTACGAACATTAATAAACCCAACCGTAAAAATAGACTCAGATTAGAAACACAAGAGAGCTATTAGAATTAAGAGAAAGATTTAGTATAAGATATTACAACGGATAGCAACTAGAGTCAAATAGCTCAGATATTTTTTATCAGAGGCCCACAGAGTTTATCTGAGTAGTATCAGCGTACTGAAGTCTTGAAAGCGAATCTTACATCCACAAACATTATTCGTGCACATTTCCAGCAGTGATCTGTTAATCCTTTAATGTCGGTAATAGAAACGAGTCCATGATTGAAATGTGCGCACGATAATGGCTTTTCTTTTATTTTCTTAATATAATTTATTTTCTTCCTGTTCGGCAGTTTTGCCTTTCAGGGGTTTGTACATTTTTATTAGTAATACATAACCTGTGGGCATTCACGTTTGAGCATACAACCTTTCACTCTTGTATCTTACTACTAGCTAATTTACAGGATTTAATACTTATATTTCTAATACTGACAACGAAACAATTTTCCATACAATACACAAATTGTACATACATTATACATTCTTAAATCTAGATACACTCTATACATACATTGGGATGAAATTTAATATTAATAATTTAAATACTGATTTTATGGTGGTTTAAACATATCTTCGGGATATCGAGAGCGAATTCTTTTGGGATTGTTTAAAGTTTTTCCCATTGTGAATTTTGTACTGTAAGGAGAGGATGAAAGAAGAGTAAAAAACTTGTTACAGTATATGTTCAATTAGGGGTTCTATTTGAAGTTCCCTTCGAATATGTGTATTTGATATGAACCAAGGGGCACGGTAATGGCTCTGTTCTGCTCATAAGCCCACCGGGGCAGGGGACTATCGTTCGTTCAGATCGAGTCGCCGGCCGCTGCAAGCAGGAAAGTAAACGCTACGCTCCATGTACCAATGTGCCGTCGCGAAGAACCGTCGTCACGTTCGAAGAGGTGAACGAGTCGCCGCCGCGTGCTACGAGAGTTAATTGCGGCTGTAGGTGTGTGACGTGGACGCCAACGAGCTCATCAGTGTGCAAGAACGCGACTGCTCGAGAGCTACTCTGCTGCTGTCTGATGATTCGGATTAATTTCAGACGCGGAGTGGCGTGGCAGACCTTGCTTCATGAGATCTTATATAAACCGTTATGTGGTCGCAACTGGCCTGAGGTCCATGTCAAAAATGCAAATGGCTAATTAATTATATTGTTCTTGTATTTAAGTCTGTGTCATCGGTAATGTTCTATATTGTTTCACGCATCGCTATTATTTCCATCTTTCTATATAAAGTTTCTTTGTTACAAAGTCAGTTGTTTCCTGAAGTTTTCTTATGAAAATAAATTAATTTCCCCTTGCGTACGTGGTCATCGGGCCTGAGAATGTAGCCAATGGTTTTGTAAATTTAATTTCTCTTATTTTTTTTTAAGAGTATAACTGTTAGATATGAAGGCATTTTGCAACTCGCAAAAACTTTGCCTTATGGAGTTCTCAAGCTTCAAATTTGGGCGTATCTTATTCAGTTATTTTTTAAAAGAGGATTAGGTTCGACTTATGTATTAGGGCATGTTGCGGAGTTTATAAAGAAAAATATCCAGGATGCTTATATTTTGAAAATATTTTGATATATCTCTGGATGATGTTATTTATACTTGGATTGATTTCCTAATTAAGCATAACAACATTATGATATTTTGTACTGTAATAGTATCTAACGTAGGTTAATCTCGTTTGGTGGAAAATTAATAACCTTCGCGTATTACATTATTATTGTTATTTATTATTATTATTATTATTATTATTATTATTATTATTATTATTATTATTATTATTATTATTGCAGTGAAAGTGTTAGGCTGGTTCTTTGGGATTCACGTAAAATGTCTAACCGGGTTAACTGTGTACGGCAAAAGGGCTTCCGTATCGCACTCTCCGAATATTGTGAACGGTTTCAAGTGAAGTGAGAGATGTCTCATACTGTCGAAGGGTGCGGGGTTCGTGCTATTATCATGGGGAGTAGCGGAACAGCTGCGCTGAGAGACCAGTCGTAAATCTCAGGAGCTGTCGTTGGGTGCTGCGTCCTTCTCCGGGCGAAGGTCGGTCTCGGGAGCCAGCACTTCTTAGTCGTTTTGCGTTCGGGTCTCCGCGATACCATGTGATGTGTTTTTCTGCAGGAACAGGGTGAAAGACGTGCTGTTCTATAGTTGGACTTTTACACTGGGTGAGATGAAGATGCAACATAACTTTCTGCTGACATATTTATTGGTACGGAAAACAAACTATTCGTTTTATCGAACGAGGGTTTATTTTCTTAACTTGAATTTCGAAGAATGATTAATTTTCAATATACTTGAATAAATTGTATGGTGTTTCTAAGTCATGGTTTGTGGTTTGTTGCGTGTTTTATAGAAATTTTAAATATTTACAAATTCCTCAAAGTATTTTTTTCTATAACAATAAATTTATATTCTGATGAATTAACATGATGTATTACATTACAACGTTTAATTTTAATTTTTATAAAAAAAATCATTAATTAGAGTTTTAGTGAATAGGAATAGTTGTCAGTGTATTTATTTGTTTGTTCCATTTGCTACTTTACGTTCTGAACGGAATGTTCCAACTTTTAGTTAAGAGCGTTTACGAGAATTTGGTCAAAATCGGAATCGTTCGCTGGATTTGCTTAAACTGTTTAAGTCCATTCGCTTTAATCCAAGGAATTAAGCACTTCCAGTTTGTGGAAGGTCAACCAACAGGGGCAGGAGAGCACAATGTGCGACTTCTAACCACAAGCGTAATCAACATGTTGGCACCCATGAACTCTCAGCTCTTCTTACTTCTCGCATTTTGTTTCTTCAAAATCTACCTCTTCGGAACTTTTTCATGCTTCAACATCTTCCTCTGTTTTTCTTCTTCCCAGAGTTGTGTAATCTCTCTATTTTTGGGATTTTCTTCAGTCTTTATTTTTCCTTTTGTGCGTCCTCCCATTCCCTATACCCTAGCATATAATAATGTAACTAATGATATAAATAATAACAATAATATAAATAATAATATAAAAACAATAATATAAATAATAACAATATAAATAATAACAATATAAATAATAACTAACAACTAATAACGATAACAAAACTGATAACGATAGCTTAACTAATAATAATTGTTTATTTTAAAAAAATAATGAAATAATGAGTGATAATCAATATAATAATACAGGTTTTTACCTATTTCCATCCTTTCTTCTTTTGTCTTTTTCTCTTCGCTTTGCCTTCCTCTCCTGTATGCTGCTTCCCCGGCCTCCTCTCGCCACCCGCCTCCGCCCCTCGCGCAGCCACTGAGAGCTCTCGTCGCGCCCGGCTTCGAGCCCCGG
The DNA here is from genome assembly GCA_964035755.1 of Teleogryllus oceanicus. Classification (NCBI taxonomy): domain Eukaryota; kingdom Metazoa; phylum Arthropoda; class Insecta; order Orthoptera; family Gryllidae; genus Teleogryllus; species Teleogryllus oceanicus. The sequence goes on along the minus strand of CAXIVR010000014.1, from coordinate 21,171,796 downwards.
CAGCGGCGTCTCGTAGCAACACGCGCGCGAGGCGGCTATCGCGGGCGGTTCTTCGTCAAGCTCTCACGTGCGCGGCCGCCCATTAATATTCATTACGTCCGAGTAAATCAAGGGCTCCCCTCGCAATTACAATATCAAAAGGAACGGTGGCGGCGCACTTGTTAGCATGACAAACCGCCGCGCGCGCTGGCGACCGCCATCGTCGCTGCGAGTGCGTGCGCCGCCCGCGACGACTGGACGAGTGGGCGGGTGGACGAGTGGGCGGGTGGACGAGTGGGCGGGTGGACGAGTGGGCGGGTGGACGAGTGGGCGGGTGGACGAGTGGGCGGGTGGACGAGTGGGCGGGTGGACGAGTGGGCGGGTGGACGAGTGGGCGAGGCGCCGGCTGGGCGGGTGGACGAGTGGGCGGGTGGACGTGGGGCGGGTGGACGTGGGGCGGGTGGACGTGGGCGGGTGGACGAGAGGGCGGGTGGACGACAGGGCGGGTGGACGAGAGGGCGGGTGGACGAGTGGGCGGGTGGCCGACTGGGCGAAGCTCCGGCGCGGGGTGCTCCCTCAGCCCGGGAGCGAAGTATGGGTGCGATGGCCACAGCCAATATCCATGTTTCTAAACTTTGATATCAAAATTGAAACATCGACCCAAACCCATGAAATTATTAAATCTACTTCTACTCCAAAAAAAACAGAACTTTAACCAGGGTGGACCCAAGGAGCCATACTCCCAACCTGATGGTTTAGTATTTTCCTCAAATTATTCAAAATGAACATATATAGATCTCATCACATCCAAAGTAATATTCATATTATGCATGTATTCGGACATTTTTGTAATTCGTGCCAACAATTTCATAAATGACTATTTCAAAAATGTTTATGGGAGTCTGAATTGAAATCTTTTCGAGATCCGCCAATGCTCCGCGAACTACGTAGGGCCAAATTTCATGCCGTGGACAAATCCAGACTCATTGTTTTCAGCTACAAAAAGTGTGCATATAACGTATTTCTTTTTAGCCGAAGTATCGAGGCATTAACTAAGACACATTTTTGAAAAGAAAAATAATGTTAATATTTTCTATTTATTATTAAATTATCGCAATAATGTATAAAAATAAATATATAAATAAAATAAAAAATAAAAAATTAATATTTTGCTCTTTCCCCTCTCATTTGGTTGGATAATCGTCTGTTATGCAGTGAATGCCCTCGCCTAGTTGGAAGCGAGAGATTCCGGCGACGCTGCTTGCATTCAATGGCGTGTTCACCCGCTGCGAGTGCGGTGGCTGGTGAGACCGCTGAGCGTGTGATGCCGGAGGAGCGTAAAAGAGGTTGAATAGCTCAGATTTAGGAGAGGTTCGCTCGTGCATTTGCTTCGAGTGCTTTTCATCCTGACTATTGCGAGACTCCCATAAGAGACGCCGGAGCACGCCTGAGGTTCGTTCGTGGTAGTCAGGCCATTCCATGTTGTATAAAATGACCTTTTAAGGAGGTAACCGCGCACATCTCGCTAACGTATGGGATAGAGGGAGAGTTGCTCACTGTAACCTATCAAGTAACAATAAACTATCCAGTAATGGATGGAGCTAAACCATGCACTATGTATCGCTACTTTGAGATAAATTTATAAACTGAAAAGAAGAAATATCACGATATTATTGTGTAATTTCTTTCGAACCAGTTGATCTCATTTCACATGTACTTCTTCGACTTCACAGGAAATTCAATAAAGTCTATATTACGCTTGCCTTGTCCGATTTATTTCTGAAAGGACATTACGCAAACAACATTGTACTTGTCAAACATGACCAGTAAAAGTCTGTTTGCTACATTGACGTGGTTTCCGCTGAGATCTCATCAACGTTTTCCTCTTGACGGCACGTGATCTGACAGGCCTTTGACACACGAGTCGGAAATCAAGAGGAGGAGAATATCGATAATTCGATTATATTGACATCCTCCATTTTCAACATTTCTCCTTACTAATTTTCTCTGACACTACTCCATTTTCAACACTTGAATATCTATAATTCAAACAAAGTTATGTTGAAATATTCTGTAATTGATATATTTTCTTTTCCTCTCATGATACAAGAAATGAACGCTTAAAAGAAAAAGATAGTGCATGTTAGTGTAAGTGCGTGTGTAAGGGGAGAGGATAGGACAAGGAAGAGGAAGGACAGATCGCGCGCTCCGTGGTCCGTTTGGTAGGGTACTGCTCCGGCATTCGCCTGGTATTGATCGGAAAAAACACGGAAAACTATCGATCAGAGCAGCCGGCCGCTAGAATTCTCCTCCAGACAACGACTGAATTCGACCTAGCTGAAAAGCTAGTGTCGAGGACTCGAACCTGGGACCTCCCGGTCAGAGGCGCGGCAGTGACATCAGCTGATGCACTGAGCTACCGCTCCCCGTCCGAGCAGCTGACAGCGTCTGAGGGGGCGGGAGGCCGCCACACCGCCGGGCGCGGGCTGACGTCATGAGGATAATGAGCTCGATTGCTGCGCATCTTGGAGGGCATCGCGGCCCGCCAGGTCTCCTGCAGCAGCTGCGCGGAGGCCGCTGCCGCCGGCGACGCATTCGACTTCGCTTTTGCGGCTTCGATTTCTCTGAATCAGAAGAGGACTTCTTGGAGACGCTCTCATTTCACGAGCCAGCACCACTCCTCGTCCTTGAGCATGAAAATAACGAATTTGGTGGTTTGGTCAATTCAACGAGAAAACTAATAATTGGTAGGGGGCTGATTTTGGTGACCTAAACATCGCCAATAATAAATAAAATGGTCTTAAAATGTTTTGAAAATGTCCTAAAAGCAAAGAAAAATAACGAAAAAATGTGATCAAAACCAGTTGGGATGAACAACTCAAGTTGTTGGATACGTTAACTGATGTAATCCAGGCTTCTTCTGTTCGTTCAAGTGAACTCCGCTACCCAAACTTTTGGGTTGGAATGTTCTTTACCAAGGAATCTCTGTCTTTAGTTATCCCGAAATCGGCCGAACCGACAAAGGCGCTGATGGGTGTCACAGGAACCTTAGATTACGTGCAATCGCTGTCATTTCAATTTCTGAGCGAAGAAATCGAATAGGATACTCAGGATTTCTGTGGAGAACATTTGTTGCATCTCATGAATATTATTTAAAGCAGGTATCATTAAAATTATATTAAAATCGACGAAATCATCGAAAAAATGCTTTAAAAATAAAGGTAAAAAATGACTTTTTACTCGAAATCGACAAAAAATGCCGAATAAAAGTATGTCATTTATTTTTGTCGTAACAAAATTAATTTCTGTACTAAATAGCATTGTTCTAAAACGAAAAGAAAGAAAATTGAGATTTCATTGCAATCCGCCCCCTAGTAAAAATTCATTCACTTTTTTGTATCACTATTTCGAACATCTCACAGATTTACCAAAAATAATTCAATTCTGTGATGCCTTATTTTTTACTTGACGATAATAGTAGAAATTTTCCTTCTTAATATTATTCAAATTACCAATCGAATTCATTACATTTTAAAAATAGGTAATAGAAATGAACCTATTTAGATTCAAGAATAATATTTCGTTAATCACCGTACAGCCACTCCCAGGAGAATTAGGAATGAGCGCGGCATTTTCACCATGATCCTTTTTAACTCAAGTTATATTAAACTGTGTTCGTTTTGGAATTTTGTTTTGTAGCGCCCGTGCTCGGCATAACATGAATGAAATATTTCTTCCTGTTTTACATTACTGTTAAGCGGATTTAGGCAGGCTGCTACCAAAAGCTGCAAATACGTTTTTACCTCTAACCTGTGTGTTTCATTAATTTTTATAACAGGTCCGGGAACATGGATTTTAGCGGTAAGTAAACGCAGTGGGAAACACAAACTGTTTTTACACCCCTCAGTTCTCAAAATGTACGTAACAGCGTTGCCACGGCAATATTTGGTTAAGATAATGATTCACAGCACATGTGAATGGCAACGTTTTTAAATTAAATTTGCTTTTTATCACATTTTAGAAAGTTTTATTTAAAATCTGTTTTGTACACAAAGCCTTTAATAGGTAAATTTAATTTTGCGTCTAATTCTACTATATAGCTTTTTTAACGCGTCCACAAATAGTTCTGCACAAACTCGTTTATTCCAGCAGTCATGACGCGTTTGCACTGTAACGTGAGCAAGCAATCATCTAAAATGTCAGAAATTCAAATAATGGCAATGAAAAACATTTATGTATCCCTTTTGTACTTTTTAAGTACAGAATAGTCTTAAGCATCTTTTTGAAGTATTTATCAACTCTTGCATTGCCAATAAAACGCGGAGACGAACAAGAATATTCTCCCTTCGTCTCTATATGCCTGTAATTTATTTTCATCTATTAGTGTTTACTATTTCACAGTTTTTAGGTGTTGGGAAAAGGTTTATTTGTGATAAATTTACCTGAATTGTAGTGAAATATAATAAGTTTTGTACGTAGGTGAGCTGTGTATCTCGTGGGTACAAATTCAGATAATACTAAGTAATAGTATTGTGTAACCACTGCTCTAATGTAATGTTTCCATCGTATGGAATTATATTTATTGAATTTTGTTCGAAAGTACACAATGTATGTGTTACATTGGATTTACAATTAACGTACCTCATTTGAAAAATATTTAATATTTAGAAAAATAATATGTATAAAATTCGAAATTTCATCGTGACGGGGCCTAAATGAAAAGGGCGATTTATCTGGCGTTGCTCGACTATGATTGATTAGTGATTCCGCACGCGTCAACTGCTATGATCATTCCCGTAACTGTAGTGCATATTTTACCGTGACAGGAGGCAATGATCTTCCCCACTGGATGGCGAGAATCGGCACCGACCTAACCGACGGTTTCCGTTTTTTCCCCGACCAGGTATCTTCCAACATCGTGGCACCGGAGCTATCTCTCAGTACCCATCTGGACTATCGTGCATGTAAGAGTATATGAGTAGTAAGGGGTGAGGAAAGGACGAGGAAGAGGAAAGAAATATCGCGTGTGATCCGTGGCCCGTGTGTTAGGATACAGTTCCGGCATTCGCCTGGTGTTGATCGGAGAAACCACGGAAAACTACCGATCAAGGCAGCCATCCACTATAATTCTCCTACAGACAGCGTTGGATTCGACCTAGCAATACACCGCCGTAAAATCTTGTTACCGTCGGAACTCAAACTGTAGTACATTATGATGAGAGGCGCTGATGACGTGGCCGTGACGAGAAGGGCGGTGTGTATGGTGTTGCTTGAGGAGGAGGGGGGGGGGGGGGGGGCCCAAACGTGGCCACCCAGAGGTGCCATCCAGCCGCAGGGCGGCGGCGACAGCGCGGGGGCGGAGGCGGTGGCGGAAGCGGAGACGGCGGCGACAGCTGGCTTCGGGCGAGAGGCGGAGGCGGTGGCGGTGGCGGTGGCGGTGGCGGTGGCGGTGGCGGTGGCGGTGGCGGTGGCGGTGGCGGAGGCGGTGGCGGAGGCGGTGGCGGAGGCGGTGGGGGTGGAGGCATGGCGGAGGCGGAGGGTGGGGGGGGGCGGAGGCGGCAGCAGCCCCCGAGAGCGGCCGCGCAGCGCCGTGAAACTTAAACAGGTCGTAAATCGGACGTAGGCTGCGCCGCGGGAGCCTCGTCCGTCTTAACGCCGCTCCAGCGCCACCGCAGCGGTAGCTGCCCCTCTCTTCCCCCTCCCTGCCCACGCCCACTTGAGCTTCTCACTTCGAGTGCGCAGGGTGGCCAACACACGGAAAAACAGAGGATCCACACAAGTCCTGGACTCCTGGAAAATATCTCAAGTCGTCAAGAACTTTTGTTGCTTTGGAAATTGTGCTATGGAAATTGTCGATAAATGTCCCACTCGCGAAACGAGGAAGGGATTTATCTGAGAATTTCCAAAGCACTAGTGGTATTTAATAGGACTATTCCACTGGTGAAATTATGTTGAACACAGTTGCAAATTGGGTCAAATAGTGAAAATAACTTAAAGCTATGTAAAAATTCAAAAACGTTATGTTACAGTACATGCTAAGCAGTTTATTGGACAGCCACATAGCAATCGATGTATACCGCCTCCTCCTAAGATAGAATAGTCGCAGTTTATGATTCGTCAGTGGAGAGAAGAATGTTTCATTTTATTTATTTTTATTTCGTTATGAAATCTGTACCATTTTTTTCTCGATGCATTGATGTTTGTGGCTTAAATATTCTGAGCAGAAGGTTTGCACAGGGGTTGAAATCCTCAATGAACTTTCTCGAAAGTCTACAACGTAGCGAAGTATTTGTTTACCGTCTTCATCTCTGCAGAATGAACAAAGAAAGTTAACAAAAACACTGTGTTTCTGAACTGCTTTTCTGAAATATTACCTTGCATTCCCTTAACACAGTGCATCCAAAGCGCTGGCCGTAATCCATCGTCATCGCCGCTCCACAGCGAATATATCCCCTAGTCGGCGGCGCGGTTTCTTCGGCGGACGTCGCGTTCACAACTGAATTACGAGCGTGCCTCGCGCCGCTGCGGATGACAAAGCGCCGTCGGCCGAGGCCAACGCGGCAAGCGCTCGCGAAGCGCGGCGTGTTCGCGCGCGCGGAACACGTCCTGGGTTCGACTCCCGCGAGGAGCGCGGCGCGCCTCGGCGGCGACGCGCTGTGTTGACTCGGTGACCGCCCGCCCCCCGCCCCCGCCCCCGGCCCGCCCTGCCGTCTCTCCCACCCCCGCCTGCGCGCTTGTCCGCGCCCGCGCTCCGCCCCGCCCTCACTCGCGCCCCCGTCCCCGCCCTGCCCTCACTTCCGTCCGCGCCTGCGCCGCGCTCCCGCACCCGCCCCTGCCCTTCCCCGCGCCGCGCCCCGCCCCTGACTACGCCTCCGTCCGCGCCCCGCCAGCGCTCGCCCACGATCCCGCCCCTGTCCCCGCCCTGCCCTCACTTCCGTCCGCGCCTGCGCCGCGCTCCCGCACCCGCCCCTGCCCGCCCCCGCGCCCCGCCCCGGCCCTGACTACGCCTCCGTCCGCGCCCCGCCAGCTCCCGTCCGTGATACCACCCCGTCCCCGCCCTGCCTTCAAGCTCACCCCGCCCTTACTCCCGCCCCGCCCGTACTCCCGCCCCGCCCTCACTCCCGCCCCCGCCCCCAACAGCACACTTGTCCACGCCCTCCCGCTCCCCGCTGCGCCCATCCGTTGCCCTGCGCCGCGCCCCGGCCCTGACCACGCCTCCGTCCGCGCCCCGCCAGCGCCCGCCCACGATCCCGCCCCTGTCCCCGCCCTGCCTTCCCGCACCCGCCCCTGCCCTTCCCCGCGCCGCGCCCCGGTCCCCACCCGCGCCCTCGCCCCTCCCCGCGCCCCCCCTGCCCCGCCCCCCCCCCCGCCCCCCGCCCCCCCGTCGCCCGCGGCCGCGACTTAATCAAAGCGCCTCCCTGGAGTTGCAGCGCGAAGACGAGGACGAGGACGCGGCGCGTTTGCTCGCTCCGGCAAACAAGCCCCTGCGCCCGGAGGGGCGGCGCCACCGACTGCGAGCGGAGAAAGATCTGCAGGCGACTCACTGAGGAGTTGAATGTCACATCAACTCTGCTGTAAATAACGCCTATGGAATGTCAATCCCTTACTCAATAGATCATCATTACTGAAACTCACAAACGCTGTTCAATAACATAAAATTATATGTCGCCCCACTTTAACGTACGCCTCCCCAATATAGTTTACAGCATCCCATACTAATCTCAATCGCCTTCAAACATTTCATATAAGTTTTCCGTAAAAGCTTCTAATGCCCCTGGTTTGTTCGAAATATTTACCTACACGTGATCTTCGAATTCATAAAACGATTGAACCCTGATATCATTTATAAAACAATTAAATTTCCGACGCCTCCCTTCAGCCCAAACTTTAACTGGCCCTAGGAAAGACATGATCCTCATGCTTTCCAAGAGTTAGGCAACCATAGCCCATGATGCCATAAAATTATAATTCCCCGTCCCCTGTTACTTCATCATTCCCAACCAAGAAGAAAAACAACATAGAATTATCAAATAAAAAAGTACAGGTGTCCAATTGGGTTTACCTCAAATGTAAATAGTGTAACAAATATTGTATGTATTGTGCTGTTTCCTGAGATCACTTGTAAAGCCTTGTGGCTGACGAGTGAATAAAATAAATTTTAAAAATTATAATTTGATGATCGGCGAAGTGGTAGAGAATTTGAAATGTCGCGGAGCGATGGGCAAAACCAGAAAAGAAGTCGGTGTGGGGAATTGTTGCATTCAACAACTTGCTTTAAAAAAAAATCTAGCGATGAACAATAACGTTCTGAATGGGTTGACGTCTGTATGTCGTCTGTGACATGTTATCTTCATTGCACAATTCCAGGCTTCCAACATAATGTGGTTTGTATTTTTAGCTATTTATTTCCGTTCCGCGATAATGTCTTGGCAAGCAACGATTAAAGAACAGCTGATTTTGACTAATGATGTAAATAGTATTTAATCACACTTTTTTTGTTCTGGAAAGCCCGTGCAATATATTCATGAACAATGAAAATAAATGGATTGCTTTTGTTTGTGAAACTTCTTAAAGATTAAACACATCCTTGTTAATGGATGGAAATTGTTTTACAATAAAAAAAGCCATTGATACTGGTTTTGTGGTGGTACTGATGTTGCGATGGAGTAAGCTTACTTGATGCCGTATTTAACTACAGAACAGTCTTAAGCATCTTTTTGAGGTATTTATCAACTCTTGCATTGCCAATAAAACGCGGAGACGAACAAGAATTTTCTCCTTTCGTCTCTATATGCCTGTAATTTATTTTCATCTATAAGTGTTTACTACTTCTCAGTTTTTAGCTGTTGGGAAAAGGTTTATTTGAGATAAATTTACCTGGATTGTAGTGAAAGATGCCGTATTTAAGATGTCGAATTCGACAATTGTTAACTTTTACTCTACCCGGAATTGAAGGTTCACTACCTAAAAACCACAGCGCGGTGCTTGAAGAGCTGCACACGCAGTGTGTGGTCGGTGTGGGGTAGGACCGAGGCCGGGGCCAGAATTCGGGTGAGCGTCCGGCCGGCAGGCGGGCCAGTCGCCCACGCGGCCGCAGAGGCTGTTTGAAGAATGAGAGCCCGGAGCCCGGGCGAGCGCTGTGTGTGAATGAAACTCGAGGCCGCTCGCCCAGCCGACCGGGCTCCGGTGGTGGGCGGCCGGCCAGGAAAAGAAAAACTTTTGCCAGGTGGTATCGCTTCCGAACCGGTTTGGGCGGGTCCTCGGATAATGCTAATAATGCATTAGGTATGCACCGCGGTTCAACTCCCCTATAAAGCAAAACCACCAAAACAAACGAGGCCGTATTTCGGCGTTGCCGTTCCCTCAGCGGGGAACAAGAAATTATTAATAACTGTAATTTTTATTGTTTATGATACGATAAAAAATAATTGGCAGGCGTCTGGTCATGGCGCAGATGCATCAGTGTTTCTCGCGTGCGGGTGGGAATAAAGTAGTCTACCGGGGCGGTATTTAGAGTTTTATGGTGGGGGTGAATGGGATTTTGTGTTCATTAAAACGCCAGGTGCGCGACGAAAGACGATACGATCGCGCTTCAGAAGTCGCATCGTTGCCACCGCCACCGCCGCGTCGCCGTCAGGTCGGACTGATTATCTCCGCCGGCCGCCACCAGAGCGCACGTGCAGCGCTCGGCCGCCAGGCGCTGACGTCATGCCTGTTTCCGCGCCGGCGGTGGCGGCAGCGGGGCTCGTTACTCGGAATTTAACTTCTCTGGATTCAGAGACGCGTGAATAAATCTGCTTCCGCTGCCCCTGCTCGGTCAGAGTTCGTTGTTGCCTTTTTTTGCCCCGCCGAGTATCAAGTGGCTGCGTGTATCAAGATGCCGGCGTCTGCTCAGGCCATCTTGCTGTTCAGGACCTGTTTCTGTGGAAGTAGGAACGACTGGCGGATGAAAGGTGGTTGGAACGAAATGCGTTACTTTGTTCGTTCAGAAACGAAATTATCTTCGAGTTCGGAATACGTTTTTATGCTTTTTCTTAAAAAGATAATTCAAAATGATATAGTATCGGAGTTAGTGTTAGTTCTTGTCATGGAGTTTGAAGAATGGCCATTCTTAACGATATTTGAGTACGAGAAACGTATTACCATAGACTAAAGAGGCATACATCTTTACTCTATGGTATTACAATGAATTGGAAGTTGGTTACAAAAATGGGGTTAAATATATTGGTTGTTTAATTATTACATTTGGGGTACTGAAAACCATGAACTAGATCGCCTGTTACTTTTCTTTATTATTACAATTCATTACCAACAGATTGCTCCAGCAATCATTCGTAAGTCAATTACATTTGAATATTTCTTTTCCTTTACCCTTGAGCAGACTTTCTAATCATACTGCGGCAAAGGTTAAGTGATAGGTAGAGTCTGTATACCCCATACAGTTTGTTATAGATGAAAATTGATCCTCCATGATTAAGGGAGATTGAGAAGGCGCCGTGAAGTTTGCTTTCTCGCACCTTCGCCTGAAAAGCAGGTTCTCGTTTTTGCGTGTAACAGGTGATACCCATCTAATGGACGTGAACGAACTTCACGCGTCACCCATCGCGTCGCTTCTCTGTGAACCCCTCCCCTGTGCCGTCCCCTCCCTTCCATGCTGCCTCTCCCCGCCCCCTTCCAGCGTGCGGTAATCGAACAGCTTATTAAGCAAGGCGGTTCGGTAAGTGATCTCGCATGTTCTCTGCTGCCTTCGCTTCCCCTCCTCCACCCCTCTCTCCCCCTCCCAGCCGCTTTTCACGAGCATCGGCTGCTTGACAGTTAACATATGATGCGGTAAATGTCGAACCGCAGAGTGGGAAGTGATCGTATGCCTAGCTTCTGCGAGGGGAAACTAGCATCAGATGTTGCGCGTCTCGGCAGACTAATGTATACACGCAGAGCTTGTTTACGCCGCGGCAAGTAAATTCTATTTGATGTTTCCGTGTGTCAGGCGTATTTCACGTGTTGTCGTGGTCTCTTGCAATTAAAGGGAACATTACGAAAGCAAGAATGAATATGAAAATATGAACGTCTGCTTTTCCGTTTTTTTCGTGGTAGCGAGAGGAATGGAGAAAATAAAGAAAAATATCTTCGGACTGTGAAAGAAAGCACAGCATATAATATACATGATTAATTTCAAGAATAGGCGAGAAAAGTGTACTTCCGAAGTGTTTTCGAGGGGGCGTTTTCGTTTCCAGTTTTCTTTAGCATGAAGGCTTTAAGATGTTTGCCTGCCAAAAGAAGGCGATTTGGACATTGTTACATATGAATAATTATGCAGGATATCTTCGAAATGCGCCAAAAAATTCTGAAGCCAATCAATGATATTTAAAAAACAAAAGGATTGAAAATAACAATTTCAGGAATGACATTTTAATGAATTCAGTAACAGGAAAATTCCCCTGTTACGACATTCACGAATATGGAGAAACATGTTAATTATTGATCTGGGCTGCCCGGGTGAGCCAGGCTGAGGTGCCGACGTTTCGACCGACATATCGCAGTCCCCTTCAGGGCTGTACTGGCTACAGTACAGCCCTGAAGAGGACCTTGGCAGTACAGCCGTGAAGAGGACCGCGATATGTCGGTCGAAACGTCGGCACCTCAGCTTTCCACGCGGCGTCACCTGGACAGTCCAGATCATGACTCTGGCCGCGGAAGCCTACGATATCATTTAACACGCCTCTACGGGGAGGATACATACAAAACCTGTAAAGAATTTGGAAAACTGCGGAACAAACAGGGTCGAAATCTCTGCCTCCTTGCGTTTCTCCTGCGCTGCAGGTCCGAAGACGTCCTCCCGGCCTTTCTAAAGGTAAACCACCATTGGCATCTCAGCCTTCAACGCAGCGTCACCTGGACAGTCCAGAACATGACTGGCCGCGGAAGCCTCCGATATCATGTTAATTATTGGTTGCTTAGTCTTGGAAAACGAAGCATGATATACGCTTTCTAAGCGATGATACATTAAACTTTCTATTTCACGAGTTAAATAAAAGCTGGAGTAGGCAAGGAACGAAATGGAAGCAAATGACTCGCGCTGTTGCGAAGGCAAGCTGAGTCTGCGCCCGTCGCAGCGCCTCGTGCGTCGTGATGTTTCCATTGGGCGCGTGCTGCTCCTTTTGCCGCGCTCGATACAAGTGCGTGGCCTGGTAGCCTGGGCGCCCCCGCATACATTTCGCGGCGCGGAGCGTGTGAACGCAGAGCCATTGCCGCCGCCGCCGCTCCCCTCTGCGTGCAGCTGCACTTCAAGTTGTTCATGATGCCAAGTGGGTCATTCGTCGCCAGGAAAACGCCGATGTTTCTAAACATAATTAAAACATGGAACCAAAACCATCGATGTTAATGAAGCATCGACCCGAAACCATTGATGCTAATGGAGCATCGACCCAAATACAACGATGTTATTAAACATCGATGTTTTTAACACTGGATTAGTAAACGCCAAATTCACGTGATGGACGGGGGGATTGAATTTAAAAGTGGTACGGTTAATTTTTAATTGATTTAACTGACAAAACAGTCAAAAAATCAACAGGACAATTAAATAAGTTAACATTTTATTCATAATTTCTGGCCGTGTTTTAGGTCATCTAATTCCGCCCCCTAGTTATTATCATTAATTTCGTCCCTAAGAAACTGGCTGTTAAAAGGACATTTTTGTGCATTCCAGCACAGGCAGCGTGCGCTGAGAACGGCTCCCGCGGGCGCGAGGCTCACCGCGTGCTTGCACGCACGCACGCACGCGCGCACGCGCGCCAGCCCAACCCGCTCGCACAACCCGCCCGATCACTCGCGTTCCCCGGTCCTCGCCCGGTCTCTCGCCCGGTCTCTCGCCCGGTCTCTCGCCCGGTCTCTCGCCCGGTCTCTCGCCCGGTCTCTCGCCCGGTCTCTCGCCCGGTCTCTCGCCCGTCCCCTCGCCCGGCCCCTCGCCCGGCCCTCGCCCGGCCTCTCGCCCGCCTCTCGCCCGCCCGCCCGGCCTCGCCCGGCCTCTCGCCCGGCCTCTCGCGATGTCCCATCCAGGCGACAGGGAGTGGCGCGACAGTATCGCTTCGGTGTTGGGCGGCTGCGGGAGGGAGAGAGAGGAGGCGCGCGTCTTCCGAATAAGGCGGCCGGAGGTGCGGCGCGATGTCCGCGTGGGCGGGGCGTGCTTTCACGGGCGCCGCCTCTGCACTGCCGTCGCCACGCCGCGGCGCCGTCCTTCTCCAACGCTCTCCGTGACATTTCATCAGCTGTTACGGTGCCATCCAGTGGGGACCTTGACATTAGGTCATTTTTACACCACCCGCCTTATAAAATGAATATTTTTAATTCTCAACGGGGCTCATGGCCTCAGACGTATGCTTATCACTTACAAAGACTCATTTTATAAAGCAGGAGGTGTAAAAATGACCTAATGTCATCGGCCACGTTACAAAAACCGAAGTATATGGTGGAAGTATATACTTCATAAATTAAGTAATAAATAAATCCCAGTGTACCCAATGTTGGATCGGGGCTTCAGTTGACGTCACTGCAGTGCCTCTGACCGGAATCTGTCATTGTTCGAGTCCCCACGATGGCACGATTTTGTACAGTAGCTGGGTCGAGTTCTAGAGGAGAATTCTAGCGGTCTGATGCTCTGATCGGTAGTTTTCCGTGGTGTCTTAAATCAACACCAGGCGAGTGCCGGAACAGCACCCTGAGGAAGGGGCCACGGACCGTGCGCGATTTTTTCCTTCCTCTTCCTTGTCTTCCCATCACCCCTTTCTTACCTACACATTTACATGCACTACTTGTTTCGAGGTACTAATCGGGAGCTTAGAGTGTGCTGGGGCGGTCACACGCCGATGTGATATAGATCATCGCGATTATCGATTTTGGTTTGGGGCAATTTTCAACACCTTATTCGGCTATAGCCTTTGTTACCAGAGGAACTTCTTTGACTACTGCGATGTTGGGGAATCTACCGCTCAAGTGGGAGCGGTAGTTGTGAAGGCGCTGGGGAAATGGGGAAGGGGAGGTGGGAGAGTGGTATATCGGACGAGGCGTGGTTGGGGAAAATCTCCGAAAACCGACGGAGCGGTCGGCATCGAACCGGGGGACAAGACCACCGCCACCTACCGGGATAAAAACTTATACTACACTTACGGGACCGATCACCTTAGGAGTTGTCGACAGGAATCACTAATCAATCAGTCCATGACCATAGGGCGGTGTCATTGTTCCCCAAAGTCGTCACTAAGTTCCTGACCTCTTGCATTGCCTATATGACTTTTACTGTAGATTCCGTTCCCACATTTACTCCTATCCTCGTTTTCATGGGCATTACTATATCTTTACTACGATTTACCACCACAATTACTGCCACAACCAGTGACACCACGTACTCCTCCTTGAGTGGCTTCTTGCACTGTCACACGTAGTATAACCCAAGTAATAGTACCTCCCGTCACCAAACTCCCTTAATCGTAACTATCTTTCCAAGTGCAACCTATCCGTATTAAGTACTCCCTTTAGTTCGCCCTTGATTTTTATTTCTTTTACGAGAATTCTTTTCTCACATTGGACCTCTTGAGAGGGAGTATCGTGAGATGCACTTAGCCTGCGGTCGCAGTTGATAGCGAAGGCAGCGCGGGGCTCAGTGGAAGGGGAGAGAGGGGGAAGGGAGGGGAGGGGAGGGGAAGGGCGGGGGTCGAGGGCCTTCCCGAGACTCGAGTGCCCCAGGCGGGCGACAACCTCCGGAAATGGAAGCCTCCACAAAGGCGGTTGGGGTGGGCGGGGCCCGAGGCGGCGCTGCTGCGTGACGTAGGAGCTGCGAGAACTCGTAATTGCGACGTCGCGCCTTCCTCGCTACCGCCTTCGCCGCTCCCCTGTTCTCCACTCGTGCGCCCACAGGTAGATGCTCCTCAGAAACTGACAGGTGGCTGTAGGTAAATGAATGTGAATTCCTGATGTACACACGGCAATGGGGTGTCCAACAATTGCACCTCGAGACAGTGTTTTTGGTAGATATGACGGATTTATCAATCGACATTTCCAGAACTTTCTAAGTTTTATCTTGTGTTCATTCATTTCACCTCTAGAAACGAGAGGAACAAGGGCGAGGCTTTGTGCTCTTTATATCTCGTAGGTAGGTCAACCAGCTTGGAAGGAAATTCAGGTTAGACTAGAAAAAGCAAATTATTTCGGCCGAGGCGATCACACCCACAAAATTCGAACAAGGAAACAAAATTCAGATCTTGGGAAATTTTCCTTTTGTAACAGAACAGTTAAAGATTGAAACAGTTTACCCACAGCAATTTTCGAAGCTTTTCCTCTAAGTGTTCGAAGTTTTAGAAATAAATTAGAACAAGATGAGAGTAATAGATATTAAATGCGTAAGTGCTGTCAATTGCGGTGAAGTGCTGGTCAGTGTAATTCAAAGCAAAATAGCGTAGTGTGGTGCAGTGCAGTGCAGTGCAGTGCAGTGCAGTGAAGTTTAGTGAACGCGATTAATGAATTTTTAAAAAAATCAAATTTAAATAATATTTATGTAGCTTGTATTAAAGTTTAGCATCACCAACATATAATTATTGGATTCATGAGAGAGTTGAAATAATTGTCATTATACTTATATTAGTGATTAATATTAGTTATTTAAGTGACACCGGGTCATACCCAATTGCAGTTCAAATAAATGTATAAATGTATCTATTAACCCATGGCTTTCCCACACCAGGTGATTGCTTAACTGGGATGAAGGTGGAAGGAACAACATGCACATGTGTCTTGGGGAGGGGTTGCCGATTGACAGATCCGGGTGCTGATTCAGAAAAGTTGAAGAGGATGAAGGTTTCCCGAGATCTAAGTTGAGGTGCATTATAATGAGGAGTACTTTATTTCCATTAGCATTCTTAATTATTTTCATGGTTCAAACTAAGCAAAGAATGTTGTTTTGAGTGTTGAAATTACGTTGATAATATTTTAGATGGTCTAAAGAGATACGTTATTATTTAGAATGCAATGTAACAAGAACATTGTCAATCTACTTCTTTCAAATTAATTTCAAAATACGTAATTTGAAATTTATGAAGTTTCGCAAGGTCCATTTTAAATCACGCGATACTTTCAAAAAATACTTTCAGTTGTAAAGATATATCAAAGTAATTGTATCATTGTAAAGTATATCAATGAAATAATTTGAAAAACTAAAAGCTTCGACATATCGGCTAAAGTATAAACGTGTTAGAAATGTTACAGCACACTTTTATCTTTCACCCTCTCGCTGCATTTTCCTATCTCCTAGTCGAAAGCGCTGCGGGGCAGCTCAACTGATTCCCTCAGCTCGAGGCGAGGATGAAGTCTTCTGCAGCGAGACGTCGAAACAGAGGCAAAAAAGGCTTTCAATTAATTGGGGAAGTCGTCAACTACCGCGGAATGTTGTGGATGTAGTGGCGAGAGGAGGACGACTGTCAGATTCAGAGTAAACATGTCGCCGGCGACGTCGGAGTTGAAACAATGTATCGATTATCAATGCTATCGAATAAACAGGGCGAGAGTCACTTCTCGAGTTCGTGACTGAGAGAGAAAGGTTGTTTGAGACGACAGAAGGGCGAAGTCTTCATTCGCTCCCGAATAACCGGAAGAACTAATTTTTTTTTTCGATTTCCAAGAGAAGCTGTTTAGTGATTACATTAAGCATATCTGACGTTGAGTGACATGCTACACTAGAGGCTGCTGGCGTAACTAGTTTTGATTCGATAAACGAGTGGGACACCAGTTTTCGATCCCAAAATGTAAATTTTGTTTGCGTATATATAAAACATATTTCATTAATGAATCTGTTTACTATTTTCTAGTTCATGTGTTCTCTATTCGACATCTGACTTCAAATTTAAAATGCCATAAATTAAAATCTAGTTATAATTCTATTCACGGTTACAATCGTATGAACAATTTCTACAAAGTCTGAAGAAGAAAAAAACCACACCAGGTTTTTTAATTTATTACAATTAAGGTAATTTAATACAATTAGCTACTTTGTACTAAAAACAATCGGTATGCAATAGAAGTGCAGTGAATTTCCTGGCTTTAATACCTAATTAATTCTATACGTTACCGAACTTTCATGCAGTGTACGGCCTTGGCGAGATTTCTGAGGCAAACAAAACAAGTAAAATATTTGAAGCGTGAAAATAAATTCCCTGCAGAAAGGGCACAAATTGAACATATTTCGATGTGCCTGTCTCGGGCATTCGGGGCGTGATCACGAAATGCAAAACCCGGGCAGGGCGCCCCAGTCTGCGTTTCCATACCGGCGGCTGTTCTATGCAACTGCACAAGAGATTTTTCAGCCAGGGAAGCCTCGGAGACTGTTTCGGATTCCGTCCAATTATTTGTAAACGACGCAACCGTATGCAACCTTTATCTATTCCAAAATATACAGATGCATATTGCAATAATAGAATTTATAAATTACTACCTGAACTTTTTACGACTGTAGAAACCGCATATTCGCAAATGTATTTTTTATGAACGAAAGCCAATCAGTTCTGGAATGAACTCGTTAAATGGTCCAAGAAAGTCATCATCTGAGTGAATCTCCGTGTCGAATCGCGAGAGCAGTGAATGAAATCATTGAACGAGGAACGTGCGATGCGATTCGTTCCTCGTGCGTCATCCACTTTCCAACAGGATGTTTGAAGACGGGTTTAAGATGGGACTTAATTTTGCGTGGGGAGAAGTAGTGGCCCAGGACTTATTGCAAGCCGCGTGTGCTCTGGGGGCGAGTCATGCTCATAATTTTGTGGTTTAAAATTGTTCTGAATTCTGTTTTAATAGAATGACTTAATTTTCCTTAGAAAGCCAGTTAATCTTTTTTCTCTAATTTATCTACTACTTGCTATTATCTTTTCAAATTTCTTTCTTTCATGTAGGAAAAAAATTGACTTTTTTAGTTACTTCTTGTTATAAAAAATGTAATCAAATTGAAGAAAATTGATAGAATAAAAAATACTTCGCGAAAAAAGCAAAATATGTAAAATAAGTAATATAGTACTAAATATGTAAATATATGTAACGAAAAAAATGGATATTGAGATAGGACGATGACGATTCGTCAAGAATACAGTTTTGAGAACGGTTAGTAAAAGAAAAAATATGTAATTACATAACATTACGGTTCTAGTACAGTCAACTCCGATTATAGTGAACTCGGATATCGTGAACCCTCGGTTATAGTGGACTCAGTCACTGGTCCCGTATCCTTACTTAAGTAAACGTAAGATTTGGTTATAGTGAATCTGAACCTCGCCTATAGTGAACGTAGGAAATAACTCCTGGCTGTTAATTCTCTCCCAGAAAAGAATACATGGCCTCAGTGCCACAAATTCTAACTCTAGACAACTTAAAAAAATATCGTCGGTCAAAGGTACTAATTGAACAAATATCTCCTTAGGTGAAGGTAGCGAATCCGGAATTGGCACCTTATTAATAACCTTAAGCTACTCAGTTTGACTGTAGTAACAAAGGTCGTGTCCCTCGTGAGCTACAACTGGCGACGGCGACACGTGATTGCTTGCTTCAGTTTCAATCTTAGTGGATTTTTTAAGGGCAAATAAAGGTATTGAAATTTTCAGTCCGTGCTGTTAATGTATTTTGCTTTATCTCTATGTTAATAAAATCAACCGTTATGGAGAAATTCTGTTTAATTTTGACATCATCTGATATAGTGAACCAAAAATGTTTGTCCCCAGAAGTTCACCATAACCGGAGTCAATCGACCTGGAGCGGTAGCTCAGTGCCTCAAAGTCATTGCAGTGCCTCAGACCTGGAGGTCGTAGGTTCGAGTCGCGATGGCGGCAGGATTTTCGACACTAGCTTTTCAGCTAGGTCGAATTTAGTCACTGTGTGGAGGAGAATTTAGCGGCCGGCTGCTCTGACCGGTAGTTTTCCGTGGTTTCTCCGATCAACACCAGGCGAATGCCGGAACAGCACCTTCGCACGGGCACGGACGCGCGCGATCTTTCCTTCCTCTCGCCTTACACAGAGACATACACTAACCTGCAGTACACTACCACATATTCCGGGAGACCGGTCGGGAGCTTCGAGCTCGTCCTGGCTGGGGCAGTGCCCCGCTGGTGGGAGAGACCTGGTTAGGGGGAAACCCCACTAGTCGACGGTAGGACGGCGCTGGGATCTCGCCATCCAGAGAGGGAAGATCACCGCCATATACCGAGAAAAAAACATACACTACACTTACGGGACTAATGACCTAAGCTGTTGCCGCGACCGGAATCATTAACGAACTAACCAATCGTTATGGAGAAATTCTATTTAATTTTGACATGATCGGATATAGTGAACCAAAAATGTTTTTCCCCAGACGTTCGCTATAACCGGAGTCAAAATTAGTGGGCGTGGCGTGGCGTGGTGGCCCACTGTGCCCGGGGCAGTGACGGCCGTGCGCTGCGCCGACTAATGGCTGCTTCCGCACCGGTGAGAAACGCCCCCGCGCGCGCTCAAGCCTTTCTTCGCCGAACGCGCGTCCTCCAATTCGCTCCCGTAAGCCGCTTTTCTTCCTAAATCGCGCGTCGGCGCCGGCGGCGCGGCGGTCGGGTCGCCCGAGCCGCCGATGGAGGCCGCCGGAATGTTGTAAATGGGGGCGGAGGGTAGTAAAGAACGGCGGAGAACTTCGAAGGACGTGGAACACGGGCGAGAACGTTAAGAAACGGGCTGTGGGAGCCTAATACCGCTCAATAAGGTAAGGGTTAAAAAGAGAGAGGTTTGCTTGACATACAATGTTTGCTGAGGGGGGATGTTAAACGTACGAGCAAATTTTTACTGCAGTAGTGTATAGCTTTGGAAAGAATTTGATACATATTTATGTTTTTTACACTACTTGGATTATATCGTAAAGTGAAGGGTTAGTTTATGAGAAAGTAGTTTTTCAACAATGGTTAACCATTCTTCAACGGGAAGACAAAAATACTGTTTTATAATTCTATTTCCAATAGTAGTTAATTGTCCCCAGATGTGGAAAATGTTTAATAATGTAAGAGACAAATAAATAAAAGTACTGCGATATTAAAAACTATTTCAAATGTACATTGCTCGCCACATTTTCTGTAACGTTTAGATTCCAGCAAAGTTAGAACCTTTTTCACTGTTTCTCGGGGTTGGCCGTATGTCTGCATTTTTCTGGAATCTGCTTGAACATGAAACCCTAGGAAAGGAAAGACCTCCGCCAGTGCTGCCAAGAGCGAACGTGAATCTCGAGGAAACAGGGCTGCCAACAAAGGAGGGGGCGACGACAGTTGAATAAGGCTTGTCGGCTCGCCGGAAGGCATTGCCAGGTAGGCCCCTGCAATTTGGTTACTTTGTCCGCCGCGGAGGGTTCCTTTCCGGTGGTGCGAGGGAGGCGGCCGTCGCGTCGATGGAGTGCCCCATCAGGGTGAGCCATTGGAGCCGAGCGGACTCGAATCGCCTGCCCCCCGCTCCCCGCGCCGACATGCTTTGCCTTTTGTTAGGGGGCGGAAAGGAGACTTGGCGCGGACGGTCTTTGTTGAGCGGAGTGTTTCAATCTTGGCTCTGTTTGCCAACTCTTGTTCCCGATTTTTACCACAAGCGGGAAACGAATGCTGGGATTCAATTTGCTTTGTGGGGGTAGAGTTGTTGGTAAACAGTTTTTCGTTTTCCCGGTTTATAAGTGTGAATATGTGAACGGCGTTGCTGATGAAAACTGAGAAATACGAATGAAAAGGAAAATCTATTCCTACCAAAAACATTTGATATATTTCGTTTTTTAGAATGTGTTTTGTAGAAACTTTATATGAAGTTTTTTTTTCTATTGGTTCTAGTGCTCACGGCGTCTGAGAGTTTTTTTCATTTTTAGGTTTTTATTTTTCACAAGAGTGCCAAGATGCTGTCAATCTGCTCGTACGTCTTGCAATGTAAATGCAAGGTAACTCGAGTACTGAGGCTCTGTTACAGAAATGAAGGATTAATAAGGAACTTTCTTAAAGTTCTTGCTCTGTAAACATCTCCAGTAATTGACGTTTTTATGAACTTGTAAATTCAGGCGCGTAATTGAGCCAGGCAGTTGCTATAATATAATATTTGCAATGGAAATGGTACATGCAGAGGAAAATTCTTGTTTGTAAAAATGAGCGCCTTTCTTGATTAAGTTTATGCTTTCAAATTTGTATTTTACTAGTTCATAAAAACTGATAAATTGACTAGCATATCGGAATATAACACATACGTGGTTGAAATGGCACTTTACTACTAATTCCGAAGTCTTTGTTTTATTACATTAACAAATAAAATTTTGTTTCTCGAGTTGTTAAATGCGAAATAATTGCTTAGTTATGTTCATGCATGTTTACATTTTATCGAATGTGAGAACTAGCTGAAGAACCTTGCGTTACCCGGGTATTTATTAATCTGAATCGTTTATTGGAGGTACAGGAATGAATTCATCTCTACTGTGTCCTCGCACTTTTTTGCCTGCGCTGCCGTTCTCTGCCTCACCCATCGCTAACTCGCATTTCTCCGCCCTGCCCCGGCCCTTTAAGGAAGTTCTACTTTGGTGAATTTACTCCACGTTTTCGACGTATTCGCGAAAAACTGAGTGTTCATACTCAAAGTTTGCTGTAAGAATTAGGAAAGGGGGAGATACAATTTTTACGAAATCTTTGACAGACATTACCTTTTTTTCTTGTTGTGAAGGACTTGTGTGCAAAATTTCGTTAAGTTCGAAATAAAATTGTAGATTTTTATGAAAAATCAAACAAACATTCGTCTTTATGTAAGCAAAAGTAATAATTTGGAAAAAGGTATTGTCGTTATGCGTGACAAAATACTCCACCTTTCAGTAAAAAAAACTCATCGAAAACGGTGCGGCCACTTGAGAGATTACCCCAGGTGGACAGACAAAAAGCGCTAGAACAATTGGATTGTTTTTTATACAATTTAAACAAGCATAGGAGATTATACATTGGGAGTTTAATTTTAAACCAGACACAGACATTTCATTTTTATTTTTATAGTAGTAGATAAGTCTCATTGGAATGACTTTGATTTGCCTTCCACTCTCAAACATTGTGACAGACTATTTGCGTTTCTCGTTCACTGTTAGTATCGAAGTCCAGTCTGTAGCAATGGATTACAGGAAGGACATTGTCCCATATACCTCGAGCTAGCACAATTAATCGTCAGTTGTTGTACAGTATCCGCCGACAGCACGGTGGCAGGCCTTGACAGTAGTTGTGCAGTCCAGACAGGAGCATGTAGCGCGGCGGTTGATCTGGACGCAAACCTTTGTCTCCCCCTCTCTCTCTTCTCACTCTCTCTCACTCTTTCGCTCGTTCGTTCTTTCGCCCGGCCGCGCCCGCTGCCTGACGCGATAGCCGTTCCCTGCCTCCGTATCTCGGCTGCTCGCGTCGGGAAGGAGCGCGCTAGCCGTCTGCGATTGCGAAGAGCCACGCCCCTGCACACACACACACACACACACACACACACACACACACACACACACACACACACTGCGTCAGTCCCCGCCCGCCCTTACCGGCGCATGTGGCTCGTCAGCAGACTGGAGAGACAGAGTGCGGTCTTTAGCGAGGGGTACACACGATTGGAACTGATCAGTTGCGCGGATATCGACAATGGCATTGCTTAACCCTTAGGTTCTTTTTTGACCCCAGGAGCAAACACTGTTTTGCAATATATTGAAAATTATTCTCGTCAACTCCTCCTTTTAGATAGGCTATTTATGTCAAAAAACTGAAAAGTTAACAGCACATGTAAAATTCAAGTCTTTGAGTTTGTTGTTGTTGTTGAAAATAATTTAATTTTAAAGCGGTTGGGGTCAGAAATGCCACATTTGACGTATACATTACAAAAAGAAAAATTCTTAAAACTGTCCATTTCCGTTTTGTAGTATCATGTCGCGTTTTCTGGGTAATAATGTGAGATATTTGTCAATTGGGATTTGGTAGCTGTTTCAAACATTCTCATGCTGGTAAGATGTATATCTATGTATAGTTATGGGGATATACGTACTAGATTGTTTTTTTACGGAGATAATATTATTCTTTATTAGTGTGATGTAATGAATAAAGCAAATAAATATCATTCTTATTTAAGTCAATTGCCATATGAGAGGTCAAATATCATTAATCAGCCAATAGAGGAAGGGTATCAAAAATAATGCTGTGAATTGACAGAAAATTAGGCTGCATTGTGACATATCTGCAAGAACATACGAACTGGAACGTAAGGAAACCTAATAGTACAGGAAAAAATTAAGAAAATAATTTGAGTTCAACAGGGGCAAAAGGAGCAGTTATAAGCAGAGATAAGAGGAAGAAGATCTTAGAGCAAGAGAGAGTAAAACGTTGAGCTGAAGAGATTTGTGTGTAACAAACAGAAGGCAAATGTGAAAACAGGAAGGCGAGGCATGGGTACTCTCCGGTGCTGCTCGCTTGTCTCGTGACGGTGACTCAGTGGATCGAGAGGGGGGATTCGGGTGAAGAGGCCGTGCCCACGAGGAGTGTGGGAAGGCAGGAGCGCGTCAAGGCGGTGGCGGCGGTTGCCAGCGGTAATTGGGGCGTGGCATCTGCTAGCTGCACCTGCCACGCTGTCCCATCTCTCGCCGATTTCTCTGCTGCGAATTCGCATCTGAATCACTGTACCCGATGGTCTGTACACGTACTTTTTCACAATTGGATAAAAGGCTCCCACATACCCGCAGCGGGTGCGGCGCGGAAAGTTTCGCGCTAGATGCGGCCGCGGAAAAGTATCGAGAGCGTTCATGCCGGAACATCAATCGTTCATGCCGGAACATCAATAATGATAGTGTTTGGTGACGGTTGGCAAGGTCGCTCGACCCAGAGAGGAGCGAAGACTCCCGAACACGGGCGGACTTCCACGAAACTCGAG
The DNA here is from genome assembly GCA_964035755.1 of Teleogryllus oceanicus. NCBI lineage: Eukaryota > Metazoa > Arthropoda > Insecta > Orthoptera > Gryllidae > Teleogryllus > Teleogryllus oceanicus. The sequence goes on along the minus strand of CAXIVR010000014.1, from coordinate 21,147,877 downwards.
CTGCAGCGGAAGAAACGCGACTGACTACATTACAAATTTCGCCGGCGATTAAACGCTGCCAATCGGTAGCCGCAAGTGCTGCGCAGGTCTGAACGTGCTCATAAGGCAACGCGTGACGCGAAACTTGCGCTGCGGCCAATCCGCGTAGGCTGAAGATCTTCCGCGAATGTGGGAGCCTCAATGTGAAGTTTCGTTGGTAATGTAGCGTTTTCTGATACAAATCGGCGATATTCTCGAGGTATATCTTTATTTTAAATTTTTAAAGAGTTGTTGCGTCTTCTGCAATACTTCTTGAGCTTTTTTGGGGATTAGGCGTATTTTCATCGCGGGAGGTGGCGCTGGTCCTTCCCCGCTGGATGGTGACATCCAGTGCTTACTACACGTCCGCTAGCGGTTTTTTCCCTCTAACCAGGACTCTCCCCCAGCGAGGCACCGCCCCAGCCGGGACAAGCTCTAAGCTCCCGACCGGTCTCCCAGAATTTGTGGTAGTGTAGTGTAGTGCATGTGTGTGTGTAAGGGGAGAGGACAGGACAGGTCAAGAAAGAGGATGGAAACATTGCGCGCAGTCCGCACCCGTTTGTTAGGGTACTGCTCCGGCATTTGCCTCGTGTAGAGAGGAGAAACCAGGACTCGAACCTAGGACCTCCCGGTCAGAGGCGCTGCAGAGACATTAGATGAGGTCCAGGCAGCGGCTGAATTCGTCCGAGCCATCTAGGTAGTGTCGAAAATCCTGCTAATCGTCGGGATTGGAACGCGGTCAAAATCACTGCAGTGACACCAGCTGATGCCACCTAAGCCGGTAGAGAAAAGTTTAGTGCTCCGTTCTACTACATCAAATACATAACGGACAAGTTCGCGTAGTCGGGAACTGCCTGACACGCAGAGAACCATTTTGAAGAAAACCAAACAGCCATAACTTGACGCAGGTGACTTGCATCCGCCCACGCAGTGTTTAGCGCCACCGACGCAGCTAAGCCGAACATGACGTTTGGCGGTCTGCCCCGCCCCTATTCCCGCCCCCAACCCGCCCCCGTCCCCTGCCCCCGCCTCCGCTCCACCTCCGCCCCGCCTCCGCACCCGCCTCCGCCCCCGCCTCGCCCCCGACCCCGCACCCGCCTCCGACCCCGCACCAGCCCCCGCCCCCGCCCCCGCACCCGCCCCTGCACCCGCCCCCGACACTGCCCCGCCTCCGCCCCGCCTGTCCCCCGCCTCCGACCCCGCCTCTTCCTCCCGCCTCCGCCCCCCCTCGCCTGCTCGTTTGGCGGGACGCGCCCTGAGTGCGTGGGCGGCGCCGCTGTCACGGGGTCGCTCCCAAATGCGTTTTCTTTCTGTGACTAGGAAGCGTCGATCGGACTGGAGCTGAAGCCTGGTTACGCCCTAATTTGCTTTCGGGTTAAAACAGGCGATTCCTCGCTGTCATTACATTTTGTAATGGAATGTAATTATCTCGCATTCTTTCAAAAAAGGAATAAGAAGTTTCATCAAAGAGATGTTTGCGATGTGCAATTTGTGTCCCCAAATGATCGATTTTATATATGCCTTACATTACTTACTACATTAACCACCGTATTTATTAAAATGAATCCTATCTTCTTGATGTTATTGAACATTTCCCAGCTGCATGCTCTGCTTACATATAGAAGCAATGTAGCGCGGATTGCCGCCGTCCGCTGCGCTGTAGGAGCGCGGGTTCAGTGCATAACGAGGTAAAGGTCATCTCCATAAAACAGTGTGGGGCGGGCACAGCTGGGCGGTGATTTGTTGCAGCGGTCGCCGCGTGCAACTGCGGTCGTCGCCGGGTGGGGGTGGTGATGATGGTGATGGGGGTGGAAACTAGAGATGGACTTTTCTTCAATTGCTGTTATCACAAAAACAGCTTACTCGTAATAGCTGTTATTAATAACAGTTGAAAAATAATAGGACCATGACCAGCAACCTAACATGGCCGACTGCTAAGAGTTAAAGCAGTTCTAGCGATTGCTAAGAGTTAAACCACGCAAAACAAATAACGTTGGTAACACCGTAAAGCTTGTGCAGCTACTTTACGGCACTTCCTTGCTTCTACTTTCCCTGACATGTTTGGACAAAGAAGCAGCTGATATGAACGAGACTGTATGAACTGCCAAGGATGAATAGTAATTCATATAATGTGTAACGAATGTGTATAGAATATAGAATATTACTAAAATGAAAGTGATTCGGGTTCAGAATGCGAATATTCTTTCAAATATGCATCTTGTGCATGGTGAAGTGACGAGTGCCAAAAATAATGAGAAGAAACAGTGTTTTTGCTTGCCTATAGCTAGTGTTAATGACTATCGAATATTAAGTATTATAATGTGAGTTATTTGACCGTAACTCATTTTAGTTTATTGGATCCAGGGAAATATTAGTTGATCTCATATAAGTAGCAATGGGACAGAAATAACTTAACATATTGGACGAACTTAATTTAAAGGACAAACATCTTGTTGTAGAGAATACAATAAAATATAAAAATATCGTGGCACATGGTGTGTAATAATCACGAATTATGTATTAATGAATCTATAATTTGAACACTGGCAAATCATGATTGATTAGCTGCAGTGAAGCTGTTATCGTACAAAATGATTGCCACAAAACCTTGTAATAGTTCGGATTAGACCCAGTAGGTTGCAGTTTTATGCATTTCAACCGATAACAGCCAATAACAGGATAAACGAAATAACTGTTCTTTCGCGTAACAGTTACGAAACGTTAACAGTTAAGAAATAACGGTTTAGCTGTTAAGAGCATATCCCTAATCGAAACTGATGGCGGTAGCACCGATTCCGCTGCACTGGCATAAAAAGGTCGACTAGTGCCCCGTCATCCACAACCGTTATCCGGTGCGCTCCGCCCCGCAACTTTTTTTTTTCCTTCTTTTTTTCATGTGATTGTAGCCTGGTCCCCGCTGGCACAGAGCTCCTGATCGTTTCACAGGTTTATCGACGTTCATTCAACTCGTTTCCTGTCTCATTAGTGACCCCTGCTGCCGGTTAGAATAGGAAATTGCAATTGATCGCCCCGTTGACTATTATATTTGAAATGGTCTGTGACATTTTAGGTTTGCCTTCTAATGTATAAATAAAGTTATCTCGTGTCATATAATGGAGCAATTACATGCCCGACCGACCGGCTCGATGCCGATCAATCTGACAGAAATCAATAATCAGCCATTACCGTAGAAAGACTAGTCTATTCCGCGATGCGTGTTCTAGCTGACATCAAACCGCACTCTACTTGATGAGTTCTGGTGAGAGATATGTCTATACATGTTAACGATTTGTTTTGTTTTTAATATGTAAGATAGGCTTCTCTTTATGAAAAGGGGGTTTGGAATAACGCGTACGTGTTAACTCTTTCGCATTCCGGAAACTACTGACTGACCGTTTAAGGATTAGCTATATCATAGATTTTTAAATACCAAATACAGGCAATTGTTTGGCTTTCGTTCTTTCGTTACATTAGAATGTATTCATTTCTGGACAATTAATCGGTTACCTTATTTTTATAAACATAATGCCATTGTATTAAAGACGTATTCCCGATTGCAACGTTTTGTGCGGTGTATTCATTGTTCGTTGAAAAACGGAACAAAAAGCTGCATTCACATGTTTTTGCTTACGTTTATAAATATGAGCGGTATTGAACGTTACCTGGAGTTGTAACAATGCACTAAAGGCCAGTTTTATATTGATGCAATTGTTTTCGTGTATGATACTCGTATTGTTAAGTATATTGTTTAAACAGAATGGGCGCCAATGTGAGTCAATGTGTTAATTTGTATTATCCATCTCGCTCTGATGCTCGCGACGAGTAAGGCGTGCTATACCTATTGAGCAGCTTGGATAGTCTTGGAGTCGATAGTCTTGGTTGGATGTCTGTCAGCTTCAAATTCAGACCTGCGCGTGGATGTTTGTTCATGATCTTCCGTACTCCCGCACAAAATATCTGTAGTGACCATAGTGCAGGAGTGTACACTAATAATGCTACTACTGATATAATGATGATGATAATAATAATAATGGTAATAATCATAATGACAATGATGATGGTAATCATTATGACAATGATGGTAATCATGAAGACTATGATGATGGCAATCATGATGACTATGATGATGGCAATCATGATGACTATGATGGCAATCATGATGACTATGATGGTAATCATGATGACTATGATGATGGTATCATGATGACTATGATGATGGTAGTCATGATGATGACTATGATGATGGTAGTCATGATGACTATGATGATGGTAACCATGATGACGATGATCATAAAAACCTTTTGCAAACAAGGGGTAGTATGTAGTGATTTTTATTACAGTCCGTGAAGCCCCAAATGGCAGGGGCGGATCCAGCCGCTCATTGGGGCATCGTATTTTTTGTTAAAGAATAAAAATATTTGTTATCATTTTATTAATTATTTATGTAGTGTAGATACGGTACTATACAATATTATTGTTTATTTAATTCCATAATTCGACCATAAAAAAATTTCAACGAATTTTACCAAATAAAGCAAGGCAAACGAAAGCTCGTGGCCCTTGGCTTACTCTCTTTCTTCTTAGATATAAAGAGGGCGCGTGTCGGCTGTCAGCGCCGCTCGCGTGCGCGTGCGCGTTCCGGCCGCGCGTGGCATTTCGCGCGTAATTGCGTGCTGGGGCCGCGGGCGCATCTGCCGAAACAATCCCGGCGCCGTTATTCACCATCATGTTAATGAATGACGTCGATTACGCGTGAAGCCACGAGGCGCCCGCCGACGCCCACGTGGACCCTGTTACCCCTTTCCCCTCCCTCCCCTCCCCGCTTCACCTCCCTGCTTCACCTCCACGCTTCACCTCCCCGCGTCCCCGCCCCGAGTCCCCGCCCCGAGTCCCGCCCCGAGTCCCCGCCCCGAGTCCCCGCCCCGAGTCCCCGCCCCGAGTCCCCGCCCCTCCCCGCCCCGAGTCCCCGCCCCGAGTCCCCGCCCCGAGTCCCCCCCCGCCCCGAGTCCCCGCCCCGAGTCCCCGCCCCGAGTCCCCGCCCCGAGTCCCGCCCGAGTCCCCGCCCCGAGTCCCCGCCCCGAGTCCCGCCCGAGTCCCCGCCCGAGTCCCCGCCCCGAGTCCCCGCCCGAGTCCCCGCCCGAGTCCCCGCCCGAGTCCCCGCCCGAGTCCCCGCCCGAGTCCCCGCCCCGACTCCCCGCCCCGGCGGGCTCCCCGCCCCAACACACCGCTGCACCGCGCGTCTCTTCCAGTCTCCGCGCTTCTCTCGGCGGTGCGGTCTCTCGGACAAAATTCATCGTCGACCCGGTGGCCGAGATCGCTAAAGCAGTAGCGTTGTAGTGATCTCGGACCGAAAGGTCGCGGGTTCGAGTCCGGCCTCGGGCATAGTTGTATTTGAGTTGGTCCTTTCACCCCTTATGATCACCATTTCGTTTCATCCTCATAGTTACCATACCGTTAACTACAATAGTCGTCGCTAATGACCTAGATGTTGATGCGACCTTAAATAACAAAAGAAAAAAATCGTAGTTTAGTTGTGTATCGTTTCTCTTCCCGCGTTTTTTTCTCGTGTATGTTATAGTCTCCCTTTGGGCACGCATTGTCACGAAGAAAAAATGGTGTGTTCATCGAATGCACGTCATATAAATACACAATCGACAGATCCACGTTAATGTAAATCCGTCGTTTAATAATATGGGCTTGTCACCTGATCAATTCTACCCTTGCAGCAGCAGATGATAATGGACTTACGAACAGAGTAAAATATATAGTAGGATAGAGAGTGGAGTTTGTGCACCCTCGAACGTTAAAGCACTATCGATCTTCTGTGCATGCCCAGTTCAAGTTTCGCATCACCTTAGTACATCTGCGCACGCGCAGAAACTCGATAGTGTGCGGTCCGCTATGGCGTGCACAAATACCCTATTGCCTTGCAGTGTTGAGCTGAGGGCGAGTAGCCGCATAGACCTCGAAAATGACGATGAAACCATGTAAACGCATGTTAGTTAGTTAGTTAGTTAATGCCTTATTTTACGTGGCGAGACTCGGGCCATCAGGCCCGCTCTTCCGTCTAACCACGCAAATTTCGCTACGCTTCTTTCACCACCTCGCGGAGAAAGGAGGTATTATCTTGGGCGACAAAACAGGCGGAACTCAATTTTGCTCAGAGGCTTCATTTAGGCTTGAGGATCTTCTACATGCAGTAAATCTACTACAAGGGACAGCCGGCTTTACTTCCCCTCCGAAGGAAGGCGTACGAAGGATTTTTTCGCCCTTAAAAATCCACGGCTTCGATCGGGTTTGAACCCACGATGTCAGGTACAACAGTCCGATACGCTAACCGTTACACCACCGAATCCGCAAATCCGCATGTGTCTCCGGTACAGTCGAAAGTCGCCGTCAGATGGGCGGACGGCAGCCGCGCGCGTGATGCGAGGGCCGGGGCGGTGCGTGGGCGGGGCCGTGTGCGCCAACTTCCGGGACGGGCCCCGCGTCGGGGTCGAGTCCAGGGCGTCAGGTGGCAGCCTGTAACGGGCTCCGGCGGGGTGGGCGGAGGCAGTCAGCCTCTCGCTGCGTGACGCCTACTGCGATCTCGCCCATCTCCGCCCCTGCCAATCCCCATCTGCTCCGCTCTTCACTCCTCGCCACTTAACACGTGCCCCGACTGTCTTGTCATTCTCCTTTCCTTTGGCCACGCCCCCCTCCGTCCTCCCACCCCCCCACCGAAACCCCGACCCAATTTCATTTTCACACCATCTATCCCTTCCCTCTTCCGTTGTCTTCTGTTGGCCTCTTTTGTTCCTTATTCGAGCGCTTCCCTTCCCACTCTTATGTTATCTTTTTCGTTCGTGCTTATTTTCTTATCATTGTCTTCCTCAGTATACTTAACTCGCTTTTCCGTCTTTCACTATTATTGCATTTTGATACACACCTTTCTCATTCGTTAAAGGTTACGTATATTGCTTTTCCTTCGTTCTGGTGTTGTATGAAAATTTCACATACATCGTTTTTCTGTACCTGAAGTTATAGTATCATAAAAAAAGCAATTTTCATACAATTATACTAATACATTTTCATTTCAACTCAGCATAGCTGTTTTTAACACTTCTATTGCAATAATCAAAAATAGCCGTTTTATCTTCAGAACGTGCGTCTCTCCCTTCATTATTTACTCAATTCTGATATTTTATTATGTTGTTGTGATATGAAGAAATTGCTTTCTTGGCTGATTGATTATCGGCTGGGATTATTTGATGTAGTAATGTTTCAATTTTTTTACTGAATTATGGGCCACGCTGTCCAAAATACAAAGGAAGATTTCACCGATTGTACAACATCCGTAAACCGGGTCATGGAAAATTCAACAAAAACTTTACCCTTCGACTGGGAAGGCGCTTTCCCCCAAAAGTCTCCCCAGACATAAATTGCGCGGCCCATCGTCGTTCCCCTACGCGCCGCCTGCCTCCTGCGAAGCGTCGTAACTGCCATCGGCGCGGGTTTTGTGGCGCAGCGAGGGCGCAGAACATATAGAGAGGGGAGACGTAACCCCTTGAATAATGGACCATAATCTGGGAGACTTAACGGCGATATGGGTCACGGAAGAGGAACGGTCCGTCCCCGCCGCCCCCGCCGCCGGCAGTAAAGGCGGCGAAGGCGCCCGCCCCGCCCCACCCCCGCCCCACCCCCCCCCCCCCCCCCCCCGCCCCTCCCCGCCCCGCCCCTCCCCGCCCCGCCCCCCCCGCCCCCCCCGCCCCGGGATGAAGGAAACGGCACCGTGCCCAGTGCCCGTCGTCTGGCTGCGTTCCGCCAACTGCCCTCGGAGGAGCTAGACTCCGCGCGGAGACTGATCACCTGTGACTGCGGCTTCGTCTGCACCAGCGCTCGCCAAACTTTTAGGCCTGTGAGCAACCAAACTGTTTTCAGTCCCACTGTGAGCTACCGATGCACCGAATCAAGACAATCAGTCCTACTGTGAGCTCCCGAGAAATCAAGACAAACATTTTTTCTTTTTTTGAAATCTTAACATTTGTTTATTGTCATATTATTCATTATAAACATGCATTTCTATTAACATGAAATGAATTTTAATAAAAATATATACAATAAAAATTTGTCATCTGTCTTCTTTAGAACAAGTCCAGATTAGCCCACCTAGAGCATGACCGCGATCGACGGTTTGTCGATCACTGATTTATACCAATACAAGTGAATTCAGCAACTTGTAACCGACTTCCATACCACTAAAAGTAATGTATGATTAGATACGAAACTTTGGCAGCCTTTTCTTTAGGATTGTCCCTGTCCACAAAAATGAGTGAAACATTCCAGCAATTACGATATAAATCACAAGACCAACGCTGTTATTATTATCATCATATAAGTTTGTATACTGTACAATATCAATTATGAGTTCCACGAAAAATAAACTCAGTTTGCTACTCAATGGAAATAGTATCTATCGTTCTTTAATTTCATTTCCCAAGAACAGAATTACATTAACTCTTTCATTCAAAGTTCTACATCTCTGAAACCCAGACTTTTATTTCTACTTGTGAACGAGAAACAGAGACGAACGAAATGTTGCCATTTATAAAGTTGACGCCACGCCGTCTTGAAGGAACACAAACCTTGAGCCTCATATAGAGAAACAATTTTTTACGTCATTATGCTGTCAGGTTTGAAAGACGAAGGATAACACGTGGTTTTGCGCAACGGCTTCAGACTCGCAGGTCGGCGCTGCCGCGACTTATGGAAATGCGGTGGATGCGTCGTAACATTCAGTTCCAACATGCGTGTAGCGTGCTGCCCACCAAGCAACCTCGAACCACCCGAGCCACTTGAATCCAAAGGCTTTTTCATTAAGAAATATTTCAACAATCCTGACTTGAGTTCCCCAATTTTGAACGTATAATGAAAATAATGAAAAAAATAGGAAATCGTGATATCAACAAATTGCATTAATTATTCTTCGATGGGAAAAACTTTAACCAATGCCAAAAGAATTCGCTCTCGATATCCCAAAGATATGTTTAAACCCCCATAAAATATGTACATCTTCATCCCAATGTAGGTATAGAGTGTATCTAGATTTAAGAATGTATAATGTATGTAACATTTGTGTATTGTATGTCAAATTTGTAAGTATTAAATCCTGTAAATTAGCTAGTAGTAAGATACAAGAGTGAGAGGTTGTATGCTCAAACGTGAATGCCAATTATGTATTACAAATAAAAATGTACAAACCCCTGAAAGGCAAAACTGACGAACAGGAAGAAAATAAATTTTAAAAAAATCTTCGAGTTATCAAGGGTTTATTGTACTGACACTGATTTCAGTTGTATATTTCCTTCCTCGTCAGAATAGGTAGACGTCCACAATATGCAAACTCTTGTGGTCTTTATTGTTAATGTAGGTGGGTCAGGGCATCAATTGATTTCACTGCAGTGCATCTTGACCGGGAGGTCATAGACTTCCTCTCCCGGCAGTGGCATGATTTTCGACACCAACCCTATTGCTAAATCGAATTCAGCTGCTTCTGGAGGAGAATTAAAACTCCGGCTGCTTTGATCGGTAGTTTTCCGTGGTTTCTCCGATCAACACCAGGCGAATGCTAGAACAGTACCCTAAAATACGGGCCACGGACCGCGCGCGATTTTTCCGTCCTTCTCCCCCTCTTACTCCTTACATTCACATTTACAAACACTACACTACCGTACATGTCGAAAGCTGAGACCTCGTCCTGGGGCGGTGCCCCTTTGGTGAAAAACTCCTCTAGTCGACTGTAAGTCGACGTTGAATTTTGCCATCTAGCTGGGTAAGATCACAGCCATCTCCCGTGATAAAAAAACATGCAGCACACTTACAGGATCAATGACTTCAGCAGTTGACGCGTCCGGTAATATGAGTCGATGAGTCATTGCTTACGTTCATCGACACGCTGTGTATACTGGACGTCTGGACGGAGTCTGTGAGGGGGGGGGGCTGAGGCTGCGTGCGGTGGTTTTCGGTCAACGAACGGCCATCCCCGCCCGGGCGTTGTTTCTTATTTAAACAGTGGACGTGTGAATGGCGTGAGCTGGGCTGCCAGGGCCGAGTGGCGAAAGCGGCTGGTGCGACCCTGAAGCGCGCAGGTGGGCAGCTGCTCCTTCTGGAGGTTGGTGATGGCTCACCGCCCGCGAGGCTTTCCGCACGCCCAGAAAGAGCGTGGTCTTTCGTACTCGATAGCGAAACAAATGTGTGTGTGGGTTTTTTGCTTTACATGTTAACTATTTCACCTTTATCATTGAATTAAAATTGTCTGATTTAGTAGGTTTCTTTAGTAGGTCATAGGTGTTTATTATGAATATTCGCGTCTTTATTTGAATGGCGTCGTGTATTTTCATTTGATGTTTGTAACATTTCTTTTATACTAATGAAATTTTGCTATCCAAGATATTGCCACCACTCTGAATTTCCTACCACCTACATTAGCAACCTGTATAAGCCGATGTGCGTACTCTAAGCTGTAATGTCTATTATTTCCGTTTATGAGCAGCATGATCACTTTACGTCTCAGTGCTCTTATATTCCCAACGAGGTGTAGTTACACCGTTGACGTTCTGGTGCACAAGTCTTTCCCTTTGTCTCTGGCGCAGCAGTCAATTTTATTTCGCAGAGTAGTACATGCTTGTTTTCATCATGTAATGGTGACTGACAAACCCACCATGTGTTTCATTATATCAGTCAGATCATCACAATTTATAAGTATTTATTAACAAATGACTGAAAATGCCCTTCAACCATTTCCCTGCTACGTGGTCAACATTTCGTGAAGGGTATGATGGGACACGCCGTTGCTAGAAAGTGCGTCAACGACAAACCTGACCGCGTGTGCTCGTTTGATTCTGGACGTGTCAACTACCAAGTTCATTAGTCCCGTAAGTATCGTGCATGTTTTATCGCGGGAGGTGAAGGTGATCTTCTGCCGCAGGATGGCGAGATCCGGCGCCGATCGACGGCTAGCGGTTTCCCCCAACCCAGTATCTCCCTCCAGCTGGCAATCGCCTCAGCTGGGACAACATCTCGGCTCTCGACTGGTCTACCAACATGTGAGTTGGTGATGCATGTAAGAGTAAGTGAGTAAGGGGTAAGGATAGGGCAAGGAAGAGAAGGAAAGATCGCGCGCGGTCCGTGGCCCGTTTGTTAGGGTACTGCTCCGGCATTCGCCTGGTGCGCTGTGCCGCAGCGATCTCCGGCCGGAGGCGCGACAAAAGGCGGCCTTCGTTGGACGCGGCGAAAACGTCCCCTACCGCCTCCGCCGGGCGGCGAGTGGCCGCAAATATATGTGCGCGTCAGCTCTAATTCGAGGCTCCCTTTTTGTGAAAGGAAGACGGAATGCGGCGCGTGTGTAAAGGGCCCATGCGAATGGCGCGCAAATTCCAGAGTGACTTGTAATTCACGCTTGGCACCCGACTTCTGTATGAATAGTACAGGAACGGCTACCATTTCAAGGATGAGAGTAATATTAAAAATACTTTTCTTTCATTTTATCTCCATTTCTATGTTGATTCGAAACAATATTGTGTTTGATTTGTTGTCCGTGCTGTTTACGATCAATATATTTGTTTCTGCAGCACGGATAATAATTATCTTCTACGTCGATCGAACTGCGAATGTAGGAAAGCATCTTAGTGTGATTCTCGCCTAATAGGATTCAAGGGGTACCTCAAACTTTCTTGTACAATATATTCTAGGCGAATAACAGATCACTCGTAGCTCTAATTGTACACTAAGAACTCAAAATAAGTAGGAAATCATACAGTTTCAAAGAATGTTCCCCTTATCCCTCCTTTGCCCTAAGCTCGCTACGATGTATGTTGTCAGGCGTCGTTACTAAGTTATGTACGATGTGCGATAGTTGTGTGTTGCAGCGTGTTTCGAGTTACTTGTACATGTTATATTATGTAATTGACTATATTTGTAACACATATTATATCGTCGTTGGGCCTGCAAAAACGGCCATGCGAAGTAAATTTAGTGAGAGGAAAATTAACGTGAAGGAAGGTCCTCAAAAATTAAATGAAACGACCTTGTTCCTTTAGGTACGCTTACTAAATTCATTTTACATGGCCGTGTTTGCAGGCGCAACGACGGTATGTAAATTTCGGCTTTCTGCACTCCTTCTTCATAAAAAACTATGCCAGATTTCACCTTCTTCCGTGCGCGCAATGTGTGTAAAAAGCTGTACAAAATTTTCTCATCACGTCTTAATAGTACAATACTCCGATTATGGTGAACTCGGATATAGTGAACTGAAGTCACTGGTTCCGTTTCACTTGCAATACAAATATGAATAAGAATATTCGGTTACAGTGAACGTAGGAAGTAAGTGTTGGAAATGAATTGAATCTCCTATATTATTAGGCGATTGAAAGGGCCTTCGGAATGTGCGATGGAGTTCCAACAGTGCAAGATGCACTGAAAGGTGCTAAGACTGCATTACGATACTTCCAAAAGCCGTGTCCATGCAGAATGAAGTATGGAGAGAGCTCGAACTGTGCAGAAGGTTCCAATGAAAAATGTACGAATAACACAATTGAAAATAATTGATATTTTGACGTACAAATAAATATATTGAAATTTTCAGTTCGTGATGTTAATGATTTTTGCTATGTATTCATAAAATCAATCATTATGGAGAAATTCTATTTAATTTTGACACCACAGATATAGTGAACCAAACATGTTAGTGCCCAGAAGTTCACTAAAGTCGGAGTCGACTCTATTACGATAACCGGTAGCGGTAGCTCAGTGCATCAACTGATGTCACTGCAGCGCCTCTGACCGGGAGTCCTAGGTTTGAGTCCTGACGGCGGCAGGATTTTCGACACTAGCTTTTCAGCTAGGTCGAATTCAGCTGCTGTCTGGAGGAGAATTCTAGCGGCCGGCTGCTCTGATCGGTAGTTTTCCGTGGTTTCTCTGATCAACACCAGGCGAATGCCGGAGCAGTACCCTACAAAACGGGCCACGGACCGCGCGCGATCTTTCCTTCCTCTTCCTTGTTCTATCTTCTCCCCCTTACACACACACACACACACTTACTACCATATACCACATACTACTACTTACATGCACTACACTACCACATATTCCGGGAGACCGGTCGGGAGCTTAGAGCTTGTCCCGAATGGGGCGGTGCCCCGCTGGTGGGAGAGTCCAGGTTAGGGGGAAACCCCACTAGCCGACGGTAGGTCGGCACCGGATCTCGCCATCCAGCGGGGGAAGATCACCGCCATCTCCCGATAAAAACATGCACTACACTAACGGGACTAATGACCAAAGCAGTTGACGCGCCCGGAAACACGAAAAAACCAAACCAAACCAAATCTATTACGATAAGTTACCATAGCAGGTTTGAAACATGGACGGTGTGAATGTTGAGCGTCGCTGTCGCAGCGGTGCGCGGCGCGCCGCTGGCCGCGAAGGCGCGTGCGGGCGCGGGGTCGCCGGTCCGCCTTGGCCGCGCCGCTCCAAGGTGGCCGAGCCGGCTCGCCCACGCGGCCCGCCCCGCTCCCCCCACTCACGCGGCCCGAGCGCGCTCATTGATAAATCCGCGCGCTCGATAAACATCTGTCGCGGCGCGCGGCGCTCGTTAGCGACAAATGGCCTTAATGAGCGCCTGGGTCGCTTCCGCCGCCGCGACCGACGCGACGCCCGCGGGGGAAAGCGGCGAATTCCGGGAACCCGCAATTGTTTTCCTCAAATGTTGCCAAAATATCACGCAAAGACAAAAGAAACAAGAAAACTAGAATTATTTTCAGAAGCTGTTGTTGCGAAAGTGGTGTACCTCAGGGACCCGCAATTGTTTCCCTCAAATATTGTCAAAATACCACACAAAGACAAAAGAAACGAGAAAACTAGAATTATTTTCAGAAGCTGTAGTTGCGAAACTGGCGTACCTCAGGGGTCGTAAAGAGACACGTGAAAATTCTGTAAGCTTTTAAAACTGAAAACATCCATTATTCCCTTGTATTCATATTTCCTAATGAATTGATCCGCTTGATGAGCCTCATGTACTGTAGTGGTGTATCGCATTCCCGTATGAGGCAGAATCCAGCTTCAATTAATCGGCTCACGAGCTCGGAGTTATTTGACGACTTGTGTACACCATTGGTTCCTTTCATGTGTTCCACTCAACCCGCAGGTAGACCGGGGACATATCGAATTCAGTTTCACGTAAGCTAACCCAGGAAATCCTCACTAATTCTTTTTCTGTCTGACACGAAAATATGAATACATATTTTGTATTGCAGTATTCCGAAAGTCTCATCGTCATAAAAATGCAATTTAAAGATTTTTTTCGATGAAATTTAAATTTATGCTCGCTTTTCCTCCACATTTATTGAATTGCGACTTTACGTCTTGACGTTCTCTAATTTCCTTTCGGTTTTTCTTTGTATTCGTTTGGTTCTGCTTATGTCACCTTCAATACATCACATTCTTCATGTTCCAGTATTACTCCCTTCAGAAGGAATATTGTTTCTAGTTTTCAGCTACCCACAGCTTAGTACAGAATTAATATTAGCGTCAATAATGCAAGTATGACGTAAAGAAAATGTAATCCACGGTTAAAAAAATACACTGAAACAGATTGTTTCGCCTTTTTTCCTTAATTATTTTCCATTCTGCTCTCTTCTCTCTCACGACCTGCATCTACCGCTGCGATCGTTACTGCACTGCGCGGTAGAGAGCGCCGTGACTGGAAATCGCGTGTGCTTTCTCGCCCAGGCACCGGAAATTCGCTTGATGTGTTAAACTTCAGCGCCTTTGTGTAGTGATAGAGTCGACTGCTCTGATCGATGGATTCCGTGGTTTCTGTGATCATTACCAGATGAATGTCGCCGCCGCCGCAGCTAGAACGGTCATCCCTCCACAATCCTGTGCCCACTCCTGTCCTTGGGAACGAGCTGCTAGGGGAAAAGCGTCGATCACCCTCCTCTCATACCCCATCTCTTTTGTTTTAGAAAGAAATTGTCTACGCGGAGATTTTCAGGAGTGCTGACATTTGTTGCAAGTCCGCCGAGCGACTATGTGCGTCGTCGTGGGTTACTCTGAATAACAAAATAAATCTAATTCATTGTAACAACGGAAAACAACATTTTCATTTCATAATTCAATATGCCCTTTACGATTTTGAAGATAATTCTCTACTAAAATATTGATATCATTCATCTCATCCTTCCGTTACCGCTCTCTACATTTCCATCGTATTTTTAACCTTTTCTCTTATACACTGTGAAAATGTGACTTAAGAAACATCGCAAAGAGAAATAACAAATCTGATAATGACTATGATAATTACAGTGGTGGTGCTGATGTTTGAGGTGATGGTGGTAGTGGTGTTTGAGGGGTGGTGGTGGTGGTGGTGTTTGAGGTGGTTTGTGGGGTGGTGGTGGTGTTTGAGGTGGTTTGTGGAGGTGATGGTGGTGTTTGAGGTGGTTTGTGGTGGTGGGGGTGCTGTTTGAGGTGGTTTGTGGAGGTGGTGGTAGTGTTTGAGATGATTTGTGGTGGTGCTGTTTGAGGTAGTTTGTGGAGGTGGGGGTGCTGTTTGAGGTGGTTTGTGGGGTGGTGTTTGTGTCGTTGGTGGTGGTGCTTGTAGTTGTGGTGATGGTGGTACTGGTAGTGGTAATGATGATGGTAGTGGTAATGGTGGTGATCTTTGAGGTAGTAGTGGTGGTGCTGGTAGTGGTGGTGATGTGTGAGGTGGCGGCAGGCAGTGTTTCGCCACTGCGCGGAGGGAGTGGCCGAGAGCGGCTGCGCCTGCGCGTGGGCGCCGTGCGCGCGCCTTGGCGTCCCACGTGGGCTGCGCGGCGCAGGCAGAGGAAGTGGGTCGCTCCTACGTGGGGCATTTTGACTCCCGAGTGCGGAGGCAGCTGCACGAGCGAATCGCGCTTTCTGCGTTGTTGCTGACGAAGGCGGCAGCTCGAGCAAACTCAGCAAGAATGGTGTGCCACTCCCCAAATCGAAAAACTGCACCAACCACAATAAACCGTCATTTTTCCCCTCTTACCACACGCCTACTTCTACTATACAAAACCATCATAGGACCTTTATTGTTGTATGCTTGCCCGGTCGCGTTCGGTGCTGCTCTTACCCATATTCGCAAACTTCAAATATTCCGAAATGAAATCCTAAGAATAGCCACGAAAGCACTCTGATTTGTAAGAAGCAAATCTCTCCACTCTGACTAAAAAATGACCTTCATTCAAAACTCCAAACACACCACATATCATGACTTTATTTGGCTTGCAAAAGGTTCCCAACATCCTACGTTTTCAACTAGGTTTCATAGACCCTTCAACCCCGAGACTGAGAAACCAGTACCCTCTCTACCCCTTTCTCACTACTCTAAGTCACCAAATCATTTGGAGGTGCTTGATTGAGAATGATATCGTAGGCTTCCGCGACCAGAATCATGATATGGTATGTCCGGGTGACGCCGCGTCGACGGCTGGGGTGCCGACGTTTCGACCGACATATCGCGGTCCTCTTCAGGTCTGTACTGCCAACAGCATCGGTGTCGCATCTCTAGAACTGCACTCTCAGATATCTCTGCATTACTTTTAATGTACAAAAAAGTAATTATCATGTACTTAAAGTAAATTTAATGTACATGTTCAGTAAGTTTAATTTATGCGAACATTAAAGTTACTGAATTAAATTTAATGTAGACAACTAAGTTAACAGTGTACATTAAATCTATATCGATTTTAATTTAAGCATTAAATTTAATGTACAAGTACATTAATCTCCTTAATGTACAAGGTACATTAAAATTCATGTACAGACGTACATTAAATCTCCATTAAATTTAATGTAATTTCTGACAATGTGACTTCTCTGCGTCCCGCACTGCAGCGGTGACAGATGGGCCTCCGCTTTTCTTCCTTCAGCGCTGACGTCACCTACCTTGCACTCGAGCGACCGACGTGTGACGCGTGAGCGATGGAATTTCTTCTGCGACTGTTACACTCTCACGTGTGATGGAATGCTTGCTGCAGAGCTGAGACGAGTGGTTTGTCTGCCTCTTTCTTGTCAGAATACCTGGGAACAATAATAAATTACGCGAGTTTTGAACCCAGAATCCTACCGCAAGTGCCTGCCATCCCAACAGTAAACAGGGTCTGCAACGACTGTTATCAACGAAGATATTTAAAATATTATCGTTTTGTTGGATTAAATAGAAATTCGTATATGTAACCACGTGTGATATTTATCTTATCGCAAAATGCAAAATTGCCTGTCAATGCAATTAGTTGTTTAATTTCATCGTGTCATTCTGTCGTCAACAGGCGATCCCAGATTTCCTTCGTTCATAAAAAATAATTACATTATATTTAAAGCTTGTAGATTGTGTTTTATTGGTTAATTTTGCTTCATTCAGTCATTTAAGACTTTCCCTAACAAACTGCAGCAGTGTATGTAATGTTAAGTTACCTACGTATATCCATTAACATGTAGTAATTTGCATATTTTGTAAGAACTTATTCCGATAACTGCTTCACTGAAAATCGACAGTAATAATAATTGTTCTCCTAAAGTCGATGATTGGATTTGATTCTCGCCCTTCTGATTATCGAGTATTGCTGATTACAAATTCGATATCATTACAAGTTCTCTCTTCATTAATTCGAGTTTCTCCTCAAATAGTTTCCTTTGTGACGAAAGTTGCACTGCTGAAATAAAAACAGAAAATTGCGTTTCATGGAGAAGCGTCCTAAATTCCACTTCGCGACTTTGTCTTAAATGAGAACAGGAACTTTTCAAAGACGAAAGGTCCCTCTTCTTGTTTAGAAGAAAACTTCTTTTATTATTTTGTATTCCTTGTTCAGTAAGTAGAAGTAATTTATACCTTGTACATTTTATTTGTGAATTAAAACTTTCACTGGTGTATTAATGTGCTTTTCTTTGTTTTTAGGTAAGTTCTGCGAAAGATCGATGGCAGATGTCTCTTGGAGAACGGTGAGTCCTTTATAACGTGTTTGAAATCGTTGTAGCTTTCGGTACAAAATTCTATGTTCCTCTTGCCTTTGTAATTAAGGAACGATATTCGAAAGTAAAAAGGACAATTGGAATGTATTCTTTTTCATAATTCGTAAATTTTGCTCAATGAATCCGGGGCTGTTCCTTCTTTGGATTTTAACGCTTTGATTTCTTCCTTTCCATTTTATTACACACTATATTAATACAGTCAGAGATTGCAGGGAGCCATATCTCACAGTAATTTTTAATGTCGCCCGTTTAAGCCGTAACCTCTGCCTCCAAAACATCAAGACCTTGCATGAGTTTGTAAGATCACGTAAGTCCTTCCAGATCACTACGCTTGAAACGATTTTGATTTTGGCTGAATGATTTAAATATTTTATTTATTTCCCTCATTCTCATACTGCGCGTACCGTCTGAATTCCCAAACTCTGAGCTAACTGATACGACACAGTCGACGACATGTGGCGGCAAGGCTCCCAGAAAGAGGTCGCTCGCCATTCAATATGCTCTGTTGACGCGATGCGTAAGGGAATAGCCACTTTTTTGTAAAAAAAATGATGTAAGGAAGTGTTGTACGCGGCGCGCTCTCGCGGCACTTTGACCCCGCGCCGCCCGGCGTCGCCCTGCGACCTCCTCCCCACCCGTCACTATTCGTGTCGAACCTGGGTTGCTTTATTTGCTTTTACTCGCATACATTTATTTGAACTACAATTGGGTATGACCCGGTGGCAGTTAATAATAATTACAACAATATAATAACAACAATATAATAATAACAATAATAAAAATAAAGGAGTACAGTACAACTCGAAGATGCAATAATCATACTATCACTAATATTAAGTATTATAAGAATTATTTCAACTCTGTCATGGTATCCAATAATAACTTCAGTAATAGTTTTCTATTAAAGGAAGAATAATGGGTATGGTGTATTAAAAATGTGGAACACTTACATGTTGAATAATCGTTATCTATTAATTCGTTGATGTAGCAATAGTAAGCAGGTGGTATTGTCGAGAATTCTGTATTCTTGTATCTTGTCAGAAGGCTTTTTGATATGAAGCGTCTTACACTAACTTGGACTACAGTACCACACATGCCGGAAGACAGGTCGGGAGCTTAGAGCTTGTCCCGGCTGAGGTGGTGCCCTGCTGGTGGGAGAGTCCTGGTTAGGGAGAAACCCCACTAGCCGACGGTAAGTCGGCGCCGGATCTCGCCATCCAGCGGGGAACAGTCACCGCCACCTCCAGAGAAAAAAGCATCCACTACACTTACGGGAATAATGACCTTAGCAGTTGGAATCGCTAGCAAACAATCACTCAATCGATATGTAGCGTTTTTTTTGTAGATACAGAGTGGAAGTCGCAAATGTTTTATTTCTGTGTGGTGCCGTTCGACTCCCAGACGGTAGAGTTGGAATGGCGTTCGCCATTCACGTGCGGTTGGTTCGTCGCCCCGCAGAGTCGGAAGCGGAGGCGGGGCCCTGGCGACGGCGAAGTGGCCCGACGGCAGTTGAAAGACTGGGGGAGGGGGGAGGGGGGCGGGGCGCGTCTCCATTCACGCGGCGAGCGGCCGCCATTCAGCGCCGAGGAAGCGCCCGTGCTATCTCGCGCGCGGCCTTCGCGTCGCCCGCGACCCCACGCGTCCGTGGCTGCTGCGCTGGCCGGCCACCGATTCCCATCGACACGCGCGCCGCACGGCCGGCGGCACAGCAATCCCCTCGTGCAAACTGCATTGCACTTGTTGCGTTATCTTAAATTCTTAAATTGTTGATTTTCCAATATATATATATATATATATATATATATATATATATATATATATATATATATATATGGCTCTGGGATGGCTCATTGGCAGCAACACCAGGCGAATGCCGGAGCAGTACCCATTCAAATGGGCCACGGACACGCGCATGATCTGTCCTTCCTCTTCCTTGTCCTATCCACTCCACTGACACACACACTAACATGCACTACACTACCACATATTCCGGGAGACCGGTCGGGACCGTAGAGCTTGTCCCGGCTGGGGCGGTGCCCCGCTGGTGGGAGAGTCCTGGTTAGGGGGAAACCCCACTAGCAGACGGTAGGTCGGTGCCGGATCTCGCCATTCAGCGGGGGAAGATCACCGCCATCTCCCGAGAAAAAGCATGCACTACACTAACGGGACTAATGACCCAAGCAGTTGACGCGCCCGGAAACATGAATCAATCAATCAATCAATCTCATTGGCAGCGAATTTAACTAGGCCCAGGCAAGGGTGATACCGGTAGCTGGCTGGCGAAGTCGGACTACCGACCCAAAACGCCAAATACGTACGTATGTATGTGACAGATAAACAACCGGCGTTAAAGATCATTTTCGTTGGGCTGAAATGACAGAGCAGAGGCGGAATAAGTATTCTTTTGAGAGGCAAAAGAAAAAGATTTAGGATTCGGATCCTTCCAAGTTCTTAGAAGAACATTCATTCGCTAGAGCAACGCGGTGATGAGCGGGTCGGCTCCTGATATATTTCACTAGATCGAGGAAATACTGTTATTGTCAGTTGTATAAAGTGAACCATCGTTTCTTATATTAGGATAGAGCGTTCTTGTAAGAAGAAAAATACGTATCTAGGCGTCCACCCGAGACCTTAGTGAGGGAAGTCACGGATTATAATATTATCGCCGGGAGAATTTGGAACCAGACACGGACATTAGGCGAGGACTTTATCCAGATGCAAGATTCTGATACGTCGACGGAGAAGGTTCTACTGGGCGCCATCGAACGAAGAAGTGAAGAGCGCGCGAAGACCCACGAATGAATAACAAGGTTTTGTAACTATTGTAATATAGAGAAAACTGGTCATGACCAAAGATGAATTCATTTTGTTTATCAGTATAATAAATTCCAATTTGTTAAGTTGAAAGAAAGCTTATTATCATTGTTCGATGAGCGGATTTTTATGCACAAAAGTAACTTCAACCACGTACTTGCTCATGTGTCAAACAGCAAATTCGTTACTCGATCGAAAACTAATAAATATTTTTTACAGAAAATTGTCTTACGCGTTGTTCAATTGGGAGGACGCGATATGTACCCTTTAAATTCTTCCCCTGGGATCCATCACTCGCTACCTGGTACTACTATTTACTTGTACACCGGCTGCTCGTGAACATTGTAATATATACTATGAACGTATTTTATATTTCGAATAAAATTCTTATATGTGATGAAGTCTAGTGTACAATTACTTCGGTAGAGATAGAACCCACTTTCAGCCACTCCAAATCCTTGAGAACTGATCGGCGACGTTCTATGATCTCAATATGGTTGTAGAAAACAATTTTAAACACAGTAGAAATTGTTTGTTTTACCCATTATCTATTTTTTCTTACATGTTTTGGACAAATATGTACATATGTATGTGTATATTTTACATTTTTTTATTACAATAAATTCCGTTCCCTACTCATAAATAAATAAATAAATAAATAAATAAAATTAAATAGAGCTCGAGTGCGAGGAGGGCCCGAGACATTCGCCGCATCCATAAGGCATAAAAACCCGATTATCGTCGCGCCTGGTGCGTGGTGTCGGCGAGCAGGTGACGTCAGGAGAAAGGATCCGTCTCTGGGAGAATGGAATTGCCAATGCATAAGGCGGCGGTGGGCGGCGGAGTCCCGGAGTGGCATAGGCGGGGTGCCTCGTTCGCGCTCCTCAAGGCTGCGTCGACGCCTGGCAGTAGACACCTGCGCGGGGTGTTGAAAGAGGAAACGGGGCTGCATCTCGTTTGTATTCGTCGATCGTGAGAAACACCTGTACCTACATTTAGCTCGGATGATTCAGCGAAAGAGGTTCGCAGTGTTTTTATCAGTATTGACCGTTCATGGCTCGGGCTACCTTTAGAAATGGGTGTATTTTATTCGTTCTCCACTATTTATTAGGATATCAAGGATGATTTGTATAAGTCATTTATCCCTGTCATTATTGATTGATTGATTTTTCGTGTTCCCGGGCGCGTCAACTGCTTTGGTCATTAGTCCCGTGAGTGTAGTGCATGTTTTTTCTTGGGAGATGGCGGCGATCTTTCCCCGCTGGATGGTGAGATCCGGCGCCGACCTACCGTCGGCTAGTGGGGTTTCCTCCTAAACAGGACTCTCCCACCAGCGGGGCACCGCCCAAGCCGGGACAAGCTCTAAGCTCCCGGAATATGTGGTAGTGTAGTGCATGTTAGTGTAAGTGTGTGTGGAAGGGGAGAGGATAGGACAAGGAAGAGGAAGGACAGATCGCGCGCTGTCCGTGGCCACTTTGTTAGTGTTCTGCTTCAGCATTCGCCTGGTGTTGGTAAGAGAAACCATGGAAAACTACCGATCAGAGCAGCCGGCTGCTAGAATTCTCCTCCACACAGCGACTGAATTCGACCTAGCTGAAAAGCTAGTGTCGAAAATCCCACCGCCGTCAGGACTCGAACCTAGGACCTCCCGGTCAGAGGCGCTACAGTGACATCAGTTGATGCACGGAGCCACCGCTCCCGGTCCTATTATTATTCTTTACTTAATAATATTAATATTTGTCATTAACTGTAATTAATTTTATATTTGTAATTAATGTTAATATTTGTCAAAATTTTCTGTAGCTGTAATGGGGAAAATGTCAGTGTGATGTCTACGTGATGAATGTCTACGTGATAAAGATCAACATCTTAATAGTTTTTAAAAGTACCTATCGTTGAAGATCATGGAAAACAAGTCGATGGTTGTAACGGCATGTTACTTGAAGTTAACGGAATGTAGATGAAGGTTGAAGCATGTGTTCACTTATAAGAATCCTTTTAGTGAAATAGTCACGCTCTTCTATCAAGGTAAAAGATCAGATGGTATCTCTTAATGGAGCAGATCAAACTTGGTTCTTTATTACGATGAGTGAGCTTTTCTTGATTATTGGATGCTCTCGGGAATGTACGTATAAAGAATTGGGAATGTAGTTGAATTTTCTGTACAACTAAAATTTCAATATTTTCAGGAAGTTTTAGAAACCTTCATAAATGATGGCTAATGAAAAAAAAAAAGATTACTTGAGTGAGTTTTGTGGATAATATTTTTTCACCTGTCTTTTCTTGGGCTGTTGGGTTCTGTCTTGACTATTGGATTGTGTCTATCCATTTTCATCATGCCTATTATCTCTAGTATCTGCATCTTTTATTTTTCTCCGTTCTCTCTCCGTTCAAACACGAACATTAAATGAACCACAGCCATGATAGTAATGAGCAGCTATTCTACTTTCAGGCAGGTCAAACTCTCCTCTTTTTTTTCCACAAACATTTCTATAATCTTGGTAAACGTACCCGTTCTTGCACCTTCCCACACCATCACAGGTTGTCTGAGCTCCTGACAACCCGTGATGGTTGTGGAACGTGGAACAAGTCGTCGTGATACCGTGGCGATTCAACCCATCCTCTTTGCCACCTGCAGCCCCCTGCCTCCGCCCCCACCTCCGCCTCTGCCCCGTGTGTGTGTCCCTGGCGATCGCATATGGAAATGAGGCGGGGGGTGGGGGAGGGGGGAGGGAGGGCGTGGCGGCCTTCGCGCCTGCCGCAAGGGAACAGGTGGCGTCCAGCCTTGGACTTGCCCGCCCGCCCAGGAAGAGGACGAGTAGGCGCTCCCGAGGCGGATTGTTGGTCAAGACGCAACGCGCCCCTGGCACACGTTCTCTCTCAACTCAGGCACGCGCTCCGGTTCACTGATTCGTTTATTCTGAGCGTTTATTCTATTATTCAATGGATCAACTGATGTCACTGCAACGCCTCTGATCGGGTGCTCCTAGGTTCCCACTCCCCACGGCGGCAGGATTTTCGACACTGGCTTTTCAGCTAGGTCGAATGCAGTCGCTGTCTGGAGGAGAATTCTAGCGGTCGGCTGCTCTGATAGGTAGTTTTCCGTGGTTTCTCCGATCAACACCAAGCGAATGCCGGAGCGATACCGTAACAAACGTGATCTTTCCTTCTTCTTTCTTGTCCTATCCTCGCCCCTTACATACACACACACACACACACACACACACAACATGCGCTACACGACCACACATGCCGGGAGACCGGTCGGGAGCGTAGAGCTTGTGCCGGCTGGGGCGGTGCCCCGCTGGTGGGAGAGTTCTGGTTAGGGCAAAATTCCGCTAGCCGACGGTAGGTCGGCGCCGGATCTCGCCTTCGAGTGGGGGAAGATTTACCATCTCTCGAAGGAAAATGTGTACTACATTTACGGAACTAATCACCTAAGCTGTTGACGCGCCCGGAATCACTAACTAACCAACCAACCAACCAATCTCAACACAGGCACGCGCAACAGTTCATTCATTAGTTTATTCTGAGCGCGTCAACGGCAAAGGTGATATGCCCGTAAGTGTAGTACATTCAACTGTGTGTCAGTAAGGGGTGAAGGTAGCACAAGGGAAGGGGAAGGAAAGATCACCCGTGGTCTGTTTGTTAGGGTTTTGCTCCGTCATGCGCCCTGTGTTGAGTGAAGAAACCACGGAAACCGATCAGAGCAACCGGCCGTTAGAATTGTCTGGAGAGCGGCTTTATTCGGTCTAACTATCTAGAGAGTGTCGAAAATGCACTGTCGGGAGTGAAACCGTAGGACTCCGAGCAGTGCCACTGTAGTGACATCCGAATTTGCCATTGCTGCAACCGAAGCAGGTACGCGCTCCGTCAGATGGGCAGAAACCACCCTTTTCCAAGAGGACACAGAATATTCAAATTCTCGTTTCTGTTTGTAGTTTATTTCGGTGAACTTTATTCTGAATTGATTTCATAAAAAATGTATTTGCCACATTCGAAAGTCGTGTTTATATTCATAATTATTTATGTATTTGTGCGCATGATCAATCGATGGAAATGCACGAAATGGTATGCGAGTTTGTGTGAAAACGTTGCTAAGGTCAGTGAGAGATGCAAACTTTGTATACGAAGACTTTCGGGACTGACATCTCCCATTTGGTTGTGTGGGAGTCATCGCTTGCTTCACAATGTATCGCGTTTCGTCTCTAGCACTGTGGCGTTCCCCAGGCGATGAGGTGCGCACGAGCTAATCTAGTTGAAGTAAAGTGCAGCTCAACCTCACGGATGCAATTTGAAGTAGTTCCACTAAACCAAGTCAGTAGAATCTTGCTGATACCACACTTTTGACAAATTGAGATTAATTAGATAAATAATTTGGGGTTAACTCATAATCTCAATTACACACTGAAGTTTTGACTCGAACTAATCACCGTCCAAGCCGCGATACCAGCGCGGAAAAGGCGATTACTCCCACTACTACGTGTTGAATTGTGGGGTTTTTCCAGAAGCACTGAGAACCGTCTTCGAAGTTGAAAATGTTTATGGAGAGCTTAATTCGAAATAATATGTGATTATAGAAGAACTTCCATCACGTCTACTTCGTTCTCTTAATTGTAAACTTTAATAAACATGAACTGTTTCAGATTAGACTACTTAATTATTCGAAAATCATTTAGATTTTAAAAACGGTTGCTTTTTCGTAGGTGGGATGTGCAATTACGTTCCGCCCCGATGAGACCACCTTTGTTGACTAGCAAGCAGTTCAAGTACCGCTCACTGCGTTGAGTACGCTCTTCTAGCGAAACACCCCCACCCCCACCTCGCCGCAGCAGCCGCGGCGCCCTCGTCTTCGTCTTCGCCTTCACCCATCGATCGGCCACGCCCCCCTCTCAACCCCCCCCACCCCTGAGCGGGGCTCTCGAGAAACAGAAGCGCCCCCCCCGGAGCCTCCGATCCGACGATTATCTCGCGTCGCACGTCGATCCATCACGGCCCGAGGACGCGGAGGCGGAGGGGGCGGTGGAGGTTGTGGAGGTGGCGGCGGTGACGGGGGCGGAGGCGGCGGTGGCGGAGGCGGCGGCGGCGGTGGCGGAGGCGGCGGCGGCGGTGGCGGTGGGGCGGAGGCGGCGGTGGCGGTGGAGGTGGTGGAAGTGGCGGCGGTGACGAGGGCGGAGGCGGCGGTGGAGGAGGCGGAGGCGGAGGCGGAGGTGGCGGTGGCTGCGGTGGAGGCGGAGGAGGCGGTGGCGGCGGCGGCCGCGGTGGAGGTGGTGGAGGTGGCGGCGGTGACGACGGCGGAGGGGGGGGGGGGAGTGGTGCGGGGGGGGGGGGGGGAAGGAGCAGCGAGGACGGGAGGAAGTAGAGGAACAGTTGCGAGTCTAGAGGGCGTGGGTGATGTGAAGCAATATGCGGGAGACGCATCGAGCGTAGGATCTGGGTGGATGGAGGCGATCTGCCATCCATTTAGCTGCTCTTCAGAACGTAGCAGAAAACGCGCTATAGGAGTTACGCTAAGAAGGGACCAGTTTCACATGTCGGAAAAGACATGAATGTCTTGCAGGGCGATGACATTGCAAGCGATGTAGCCAGTTACAAATAAGCTCACTGTAAACAAACAATTATGATGCTAGCAGTGGCCAAAGAGGAACTATCAAAGTGGTCCTTTCTTGTAGTGATCTCTCTGTTGTAGTGTGTGTTGGTAAGAGAAGGTTCAAAGAACCTATATAAGAATCGGAATGTGATGGTGTCTGTTTTGGCGAATTGAGGGGGGGGTGATCAGAAGAACTTCTAATATGGAATTCAGAGGAGAAAATGGTGAATCGGAAGATACAGAGAGAGGAATCCTCAAAAAAAGAAAATAGTTCAATTACGAGGTAAGATAATGGATCTGGAAGTATACGAGGGCAGTCTAAATTTGTGGAGATGCGGATCGAAAGAAAATGAGATCGAGGAAGAAATGACAATGAGGTTGAGATAGGGAGGAAGTAATGGTTAAAAAAGTTCTCTCAGAAAATTCTGCATTCCTTTTAATATAATAATAGATGAAAGTAATTTACATGTACGTAAATTAAATTTAACTTACACGTACAGTATTTTAATGTACGTATGCATTAAATGTAATGTACGTGTACATTACATTACATTAATTACGTGCACATTACGCTTAATGTACGTGTACACATGTAAGTTGAGTTAAGGGTCGTACATTAAATCTACATTGATTTTAATTTAAGCATTAAACTTAATGCGCAGGTACATTAATCTCCCTTTAATGTACGAGGGACAATAAAGATCATGTACAGTCGTACATAAAATCTACATAAAATTTAATATAATATCTGACAGTGCAGAAAAGTATTCGTTGCGACGAAATAGCTGCAAGGTGAGAATGTACAGTACCACGGAAGCATGTGGAATGAAGATGAAGATTGATGACGAGGACCTGACGACATTATACTAGAAACTTCCCGAAGAAGCCGTGTGAGCGGGAGCTGAGGGGAGAGGAGAGGAGAGAGGGAGTCCTAGCGAAGTCTCGGGGCTCGGGTGTGCGAAGGCGATACAGCGTGTAGATCTGTGCAGCCGCCGAGCCTGATCGATCGAGGCGCTTTCTTGCCTGGCGCCGAGTCGACGGCTCGGAACAAAGTGTTCTCTTGCCGAGGCAACTCCAGTCCCCGCTGCCGGGACGTTCACGGTTTGCGATCGTATTGTCATCTGACAAGTACGCTGTGGGGCTGTAATTTGAAATCTTGTTCCAAGTGTTATACCGTGGCTTTAGACTAAATTTGATCAATCCATTTTGCATTACATCGTGATGAAGTCATTTCATGCAAGGTGAATATTTAGAAAGAAATCGGAAATGCATATCAGTGTCAAATTCTTTATCATTGATATTATTTGATTTTTATATCATTGATATTATTTGATGATATTTATTATCATTGATTTATCATTGAGAGTTTGTATTTCAGCGTTAACAGAGTACCAACTCTAAGATCGATTTCATATTTTATCTGTACTTTAAGACGCTTAAAGTTTGCACTCGCATATCAGTTCGTAATAATTCAAAATGTTCCTATTTTAATGAGCTATTTCTACGTTAATGAAGTAGAAAATTTTATACTTTAAAGAGGACGTTGCTAATGGGACGTGGAAGAATAAAATTAAAACGCTCTAATGATTTCTTACATGAACAGTAAAGATGCGCAACCTCAAATTCACGAAGTGAAGTTATTTATCGGAAGAGCCTCGCGAAACATAAGATTGCATTATGAGTTTTGACCTCCTAAACAGTTCCATTGTGCGCGAGATGGCGACCCTCTAATGGCTTTGCAGTGCCACAATGAGGAGTGGCCGGTCCATCGCCCTATGGAGGGCTCTGGATTCGTTCCAGGTGCAAGTCACGGTTCAGCTTTCTCGGTATTTATCATTTTCGCCCTCGACAACATACGAAAACAGTAATCGTAAATATCCCACAGCCCTTGAGACGCCACGCGAGTCATAAATTCGCGGGGATTAAATACATTCCAACGCTCGGTGTAACACGGACTGCCTCGCTCTCCATACGGAGCCTTGCGCCTCCCATTTACTAGGCGAGGCGGTGACGCAAGACTTCATGCGCCCTGCGGAGCTTTTATTTCACTTGATCCTCCCTTGCCGACGCTAAAGGGAGATATGATTCATGGATTCATTATACGACTCCGGTTGTATTCGGCTGCTCGATAAAAATAAACACTTAACAACACTGTGAATGGGTTGAGGGAAATGGATTACAACTACACGAACGGCGAAAGAAATAGTATTTCTATAATGGCTGCCTTTTTAGTGTGGAACTCTGCATTTAGGTAACGATTTTTCATTTAACCATTCTAAATGAAGTACTTGTACCGGTGTATCAAAACAACTTTTGCATTATTTTCCGTGTAGATAAAGTAAGTGCATTGCTCCTTTACGGTTGGAAATTTGTGGACAAAAAATGAATTTCATGAGTTCTTTGCAAAATTTCCTTGTTATAAAAATGTTAAGAACTAACATGTAATTAGAACAAGAAGCCAATGAACCAATGATTCTTCTTCATAGTTATTTTAAGTTTAAAAATTTCAGGATATCATTAACATTGCTTTGATATTAGTATTGCAGAGTGTTTTCAGTTATAAGTTAAAGCTCCGTTCGAGCAGTGGCGCAAGTTGTTTTTTTTGGGGGGGGGGGGGGAGGTAGGTGTAGAGTGCAGTCGACGTGGTAGTTTTCTTAGCAAGAATTATTAATTTTTGAAGAACAATTTAGAATTTATTTTTTGTGTTGATTTGTTCAGCAGCAAAATTGCTGCTGAACAAAACCGTATACAATGGTTTTCCAAAACGTAGCACGCACACTGCTCAAGAACAAGAAAAATACTCTCGTGTAAAATAAAAATAATTAAATTTGTTACAGCAGTATGTTATTGCAGTATTCGTGAAGGCTCTGCACATACAGTTCATTTTGCTACACTGAATGGAGAGCAGCTTCTTCCTTGGAGCAATGCTGTCGTATTACATCGTATTATCACGGGCACACTGAGTGTGAGAATTTAGTAGGTAGTATAGGTGAAATAAGACACATACACACAAATTGCATTTCTCAGTCAAAATATTGTTTGATTGTGTTTGTATTTTTCCCGAGTCCCTGTAAACCTACTTCGTGACCGGAGGCTGCATAGTGTTCTTTCAATTTCTGCACCCATTGCAAATGATGAATTTGCATAAGGTGTCTATTTGAGATAGTGAATGACTTTCATTACTCCATGCAATTCATAAAAACAGTTTGTGAATGTGTGTCATTGACTTCTGGCGGGGATGCATGAGCGCATTGCGTTCGAGGGCGGTTGGTGTGCGCATTGCGTTCGAGGGCGGTTGGTGTGCGCATTTCGTTCGAGGGCGGTTGGTGTGCGCTTTCGTTCGAGGGCGGTTGGTGTGCGCATTGCGTTCGAGAGCGGTTGGTGTGCGCATTGCGTTCGAGAGCGTTGCTTCCTCTGCCGGGTCGAGGCGGCGCGGCGCTCGCGTGAATGGGGCGCGGTGTACCTGGAGCCCGGCTGGCCTTCGCCTCCTCGGCGCCAGAAAAGAGGCTAGCGAGGGCAGACGCCGGGAGAGAGCTGGGCCGGTGCGGGTCGGGAGGGGGGGACAGACAGCTCTTGACACTCTTTTACATGCCCCACACGGCCAGCGCCCGGGGACCGACACTCGGCAGATACTTTTACTACGGTGACTGTGCATCGTAAATCTGTAAATGGCTTTATACAGTATCGGGCTTGTAAGGCGAAAAAATAAGTCTACGAAGATTATATAATTAATTACGCCCGACAGCTGAAGATAGCGTACGGTATTAGCATATTACAATGCATTTTCTTCTTTTGGTTTCGTTGCTGACATTTTCGATTACACGTGCCAATACACCGCAAGGATTTCTGCATTCGAATTATTACATCTGGTTACTATGCGTGTTTAATACCGGTCGTGTTAGGAATGGGGTGCAGATTGAAGTAACAACACCTCCACGCAGAAGGTCGTAAGACACGGCACACTCTGAACTTTCAGATTTGAAATCGAAGGACCATT
Source organism: Teleogryllus oceanicus (assembly GCA_964035755.1). Taxonomy (NCBI): domain Eukaryota; kingdom Metazoa; phylum Arthropoda; class Insecta; order Orthoptera; family Gryllidae; genus Teleogryllus; species Teleogryllus oceanicus. Next base: position 21,117,431 of record CAXIVR010000014.1, on the reverse strand, counting down.
TGGGTCGCAGTATCAATCGCTCTATAAAAGGAGTCTGAATATACTATCCGCTGCAAATGGATTTGTTCCGATAGGTTTAAGAGCACTAGTGATACACGCGAAGTATTTAAAAGCTGAAATGCGTTATGAAGCGAAATCGATTTTGGGACTAGTAAATTGGGCGAATCAAATCTCTCCTGTTGTAACTTAGGATTTCGACAGCTGGAACGAAAAAGGCAATTAGAATTGTAATTTGGTACAAGCCGTTAGATTATATGGTCTCTCGTTCCGATGAATGTTTCCGTAAAATACCTGTTAGATGCAACAGCAAATGGCTTTAACAATAAAATACACACCTTATCAACACTCAAGTTCGCAAATTGAAAAAACTGTTCGCACCAGAAAACTATCATAAATACGATTAAGAGATAACCACGTTTTTGAGAGGTGAAGAAAACACGTTTGCACGCATACTCGCTATCGTCCGTGGCATGTCGTGTTACGCAGGTCTAAAAACGTCATGAAAGCGTTATTTTGGTCGTATCAATGTTTGCATCCGGCAACATTTCGTTCTGAGTATATGTGGCCCCAAATCACTACCAAATTTTTTATGCGCTCTGCACATAAAAAATCCAGTAATTTTTTAAAAAATATTTATTTTCCATTATAACTCTCCGTTTCTAATATAAACGAACTTAAAATTCTCTCTTTCAAGTAGGACACCTCAGTAAAATTCGTTGCTCGCACACCCGCAACCCTTGCTCTTAGCTAAACACACCCGGTACGGAATGTGGAGATCTGATGCAACCCACAGAAGTAGTGAATGGACTGTTTCCACTTTTATGTTTTATTTAATTTTTCTTTCCAATTTCTTAGAAATTTTCCGTAAGCCGTAGGTGAGAAACCTATGGATATTCTCGAGCACGCACTTTCTAACGCGTTTAACCTCCGGAGATCTGTGAAATGTAAGGCACTGCAAATGAGTCATTAGTGACGGTTTTATCATATGACAATTATCATAAAATTTCAAGAATCATTGTTGTTTTAAACAAGTATTTTTTTTTCAAAAAATGCGATAAGGTAACATATTAAATAATATGTCCACTCCTCACAAAAAAGGAAACAATGACTTTTAAAATTTCTTCTCGATCTACCTGGAATAGCATGGCGAGCGATCGCCGCTTTGGTTGCCTTTGATCGTATTTAAATCCTTCTGTCCAGTCACAGCTTCATTCCTTGCGCATGCGTACAATTGCACGTGACACACTCGTAGCGAGCAGTGCGCGTTGGTGCTGCGCCCTGGCAGACTGCGGTGCGGCGCCACGTGTTCGTTTCCGAGTTTACGGAGCGGCCGGGCGGTGCGGTGGGTGAGCGCGGAGGGGGCGGGGCGACGCGTGGGTGTCCCCGAACGGCCGCGTGGAAAGCTAAGCAAGCAGTCTTCTCCAGCAGCGCGCAGGACGCCTTCCTTTTATGAATGAGCTGCGCCCCGCCCGCGCGTCCCGCCCCGCCCCGCCCCGCCCCGCCCCGCCCCCTGTTGCCCCGCTGTCGCCCCGCTGTCCCGCCCGCTCCCCGCCCCCGCGCCCCCACCGCGTCTCCCGACCGCGCACCCCGGCCGGGTTCCACGCCCCCGCCCCCTCTCCACGTCCCCGCCCCCGCTACATGTCCCCGCCCCGCTACATGTCCCCGCCCCCGCTACACGTCCCCACCCACGCTATACGCCCCCGCTACAGCCCCGATCCCGACCCGATCCCGACGCGTCAAGCCGTTAACAGCGCTGGATGGCGCAGGCTGGCGTCCCGTATGTATGTCCCGTATGTCCCTGTATGGTCGCCACCCGTTCATACACTCCACAAAGTTCTACTTTCTACTTCGTTACTCATCCTTGAGTATGTGAAATTAGCAGCTAATGCTGACAGCTAAATTAAAATCTGAATGTATTTCTCATTGTGATTTACCACGTTTGCAATGACTGCTGGAATAGCTTAATTTTTTCTGCAATACCACGTCGACCGCTCTGCCCTCCGTGATTTCCGCGTCACCACTCCTCTCCTGCTGGCCTGCACTCGACTCCCAAAGCGTTCGTCGGCACGTCCACGTCGACGGCGCGCCGTGAATGAACGGAGGCGGACCGCAGGAGTGCCGGAACGAGAGGAGAAATAACACGGAAGACGTGGGACGAGAGGAGAAAACGGGCCCGACTGAAAAGAAAGCCGCCGCCGCCGCCCGCCGTGTTTGGTGGTGGCAGCGACGACGGGGGCGGCGACACCGGCGGTTTCGCAGGTGCTGTCATTTTCGCGATCCAACTACACTCTCAGAAATTTCTGCGTTACTTTTAATATCAAGTGCATTAAAGTAATTATCATGCACGCTCATTAAATTTAATGTACACGTACAGTAACTTCAATGTCCGTGCAATTAAATTTAATGTAAGCATACAATTAAATTTAATGTAGACTAGTAAGTTAAGTTAAGAGTCGTACATTAAATCTACATTGATTTTAATTTAAACACTAACTTTAATGTACCAAAATTCATGTACAGTCGTACTTTAAATCTACATTAAATTTAATGTAATTTCTGACAGTGGACTGACTCGCCAAAAGAGCTAGCAAACACGACACTGCAGCGTCCTGGACGTGAACCGTGTCAATCACATATTGAGAACAGTGTAAAAACGATGTTTGTGCTGATCCAACCACATACGTATTTGTTTTGGGTCAAGTAAGTACAAAATAAATATGTGGGCTAATGTTTTTAATCATCGTTACGTTTTTTTTAAATTGTTCACATACTTTGAACGACATGCAAACACACATTGAATAAAGAGCACACCTGCAGACATGGTCAGTCTGACAGGTTTTGCATGTTGGAAATAATTAAAGTTATTTCGAGAAACATTGTGTAATATGATATAATGGAATATTCCGTACAATTGAACTAAAAGGGCATTTATACTATTCACTTCAACTATCGTGATTAAATTCATATGTCGTAATTAACAGATGCTGTCAAAAATGATATAAACCGGGATATCAAAGAATTTGAGAAAAAAGAGGGAGTAAAGCAAAATATCACTGAAGACGAATGCGACTTCCTGACTTCGGATCCTCTGTCATAATTTGAAGTCGCAGTTCCTGACAGGTGTGCCTGAGTTGTATCTATTTTGACAGTACGTCATACACTTTCTCTCGTAAAACATAGCTTTTGAAGTTCCATTTGGAAATATTTATTTCTTCGTGTCTTTTGTGTGTCTGCCCGTCTTCTTCGTCGAAGTGCCCCCTTGCTCGTGTTTACTCCGTGCATCGCAGGCGTCTGCCGCCGCCGTCTGCCACCACAGCGTCGGGGGCGTGGCCGCGGGGCGTTTCACGATTCCGACGTCGCGTCGCGGCGTATGGCGTCGTGCGCACGGCATCTCGAGTCGCCCGAAGCGACGTTGCGCGCCGCTTGGGATGGTTGTGAGTGATTCCGGGCGCGTCAACAGCTTAGGTCATTAGTCCCGAAAGTGTAGTACGTGTTTTTCCCTCGGGAGATGGCTCGCGGTGATCTTTCCCCGCTGGATAGTGAGATCCGGCGCCGACCTACCGTCGGTGGGGTTTCCCCCTAACCGGGACTCTCCCACCAGCGAGGCACCGCCCCAGCCCGGATAAGCTCTCAGATCCCGACCGGTTTTCTGGAATATGTGGTAGTGTAGTGCATGTTAGAGTAAGTGTGTGTGTGTACGGGGAGAGAATACAACGGAACAAGGAAGAGGAAGGAAGGATCGCGCGCGGTCCTTGGCCCGTTTATTAGGGTACTGCTCCGGTATTCGCCTGGTGTTGATCGGATAAACCACGGAAAACTACGGATCAGAGCAGCCGGACGTTAGAATTCTCCATCGGCTTGATTCGGCATAAATATACTTGTACAGAAAGTGTCGAAAATTTTCTACTGTCGTGACTCGAACCGTAGGACGTGCCGATTGAAGTGACTGCAATAGCATCTGTTGTTATCCTGATTTATCTCAGCCGCTATTATCTCGGATAATATGTGTAGTATGTTGAGTTATGAGTAGATTATAGCAATTAAACGCCTTGTCGGAAAACGAGTAAAAGTGTGAAATTGAGATTTCTATTTATTATTGATCTCATCTACGAGGAGTAAATGAACACAGGCATTTTAGGAAAGTCGACGGGGATTTGGAATTGAAGAAATGATAGGAGTTCTTATGCTCCGCGTTACTCCCTGGCGCGAGGCAGCTGCAGGGGAAGAGCGTGGCGGCTTTGCTCTGCTTTTCCAGCCGCTCCGACTGTGCCGCCGTCTGGCGGGTGCTCGCGAAAATGTGACGTATTTACGAGCCGCCCCCTTTCGCGAACTTTGTGTGTAATGAATTTGCCAGTGGAGTGTTAAGCCAATTTCGGGCCGCCTTGTTTGTGTGCGTTCTTCGGCCGAAGCGAAGCGAAGTGAAGCGTAGTGGTGGGGGCGGGTGCGGGGCGGGGAGCGATGTGTAGGCGGGGTCTCCGCTCTTCGCCGGCCTTTCGCCTCGGTGCCGACTGCTCGCGGACGTATTGGAGCGTTTGACTTGCTTTTGGCTGCCTCTGCGCCCCATAACCCCACCCAGCGCCGCCCCGCCCCACCACACCCCACCCAGCCCCGCCCCGCCCCGCCCCGCCCCGCCTGGCCACGCTTTGCCTCGCCCCGGCCCGGCGCGCCTCTTCCCGCCGCGCCTCGCCCCGCCTCTCCCCGCCTCTCCCCGCCCCGCCTCGCCCCGCCTCGCCCCGGCTCGTTCCGCCTCGCCCCGCCACGTCCCGCCCCGCCTCGCCCCGCCTCCCCGCCTCGCCCCGCCTCGACCTGCCTCGCCCCGCCTCGCCCCGCCTCGCCCCGCCCCGCCTCGCCTCACCCCGCCCCGCCTCGCCCCGCCCCGCCTCGCCTCACCCCGCCCCGCCTCGCCCCGCCGCCCTCTGCCCTGCCTCCCATTTGGAAGGCGACAGTGGCTAGTGTCTGGGTCGCCCGCTCTTATCATCTCCGTTCTGTGTTCTATCGTCTATTCTGTTAGAATGTATGATAGACCGGAAGGGGTGGCTCAGGGTATCAACTGATAGCAGTGCGGTACCTCTGACTGGGAGGTCCTAGGGTCCGGTGGCAGGATTTTCTACACTACCGATAAAGCTAAGTCGAGTAATGCCGCTCTCTGGAGGAGAATTCTAGCGGCCAGCTGCTCTGATGGGTAGTTTTCCGTGGTTTTTCCGATCAACACTAGGCGAATGCCGGAGCAGCACTATAGCAAATGGGCCACGGACTGTGCTTGATCTGTCCTTCGTCTTCCTTGTCCTATCCCCTCCCTTACACACGCCTTCTTGCACTAAACTACCATAGAGGTCTGGATCTTAGTTTGTCGCGGCTGGGGCGGTGCCCCACTAGTGGGACATGCTGGATTGGGAAAAATCCCGGTAAGTGACGGGGGAAAATCGGCGCTGGATCTCACCATCTAGCAGAAGAATATCACTTCCATCTCCTGGGAAAAACTTACATTACTAATGGCCTCAGCAATATACGCACCCAGAATCATTAATGAATCAGTGAATTAGTTCGATGATTCAGTATATTTTCTCCTAAAATAGCATCCTCCATGTCTTTCGTCATCATTGCAATTTACAAAAATGATTTTTCCTTCGTGTGAATGACGTCATCAGCCTTTCTCGTGGTCGACCCAATTGAACTGCTTGGCTTCTCGTCTGCCGTCTCGTCCGCTAGCTTTGCTCTGCCATTTGGGGCAATCTTCATTATCTCACCTCTCGCTGCGTCTAATAATTCTTCCTGCAACTCTAGGCGCCTTTGCCACCCAGCCTCCCTCTGCCCTCCCCAGAGAACCCCCAGCCCTTCGCGAGTCCCCCCCCCCCAGCACCGCAGCCAAGGAGGCGTGGGTTCTGAGGCGGAATTCCTGCCCGTCTGCCTGCCGCCATGCGGAAAGTAAACACAACACAGCGCAACGCAGCACCGCGCTGTTGATTGCGCTCTGCTTAGGAGCCCCTCCCCCACCCATCCCCTCCCCTCCCCATCCTCTCCCCTCCCCCCCTCCCGCCCCCTCCTCTCCCCCTCCCCGCCCCTCCTCCCCCCTTCTCCTCCCCTCCCATCCCCTCCTCCTCTCCTCCCCTCCCGCCCCCGCTCCCTCCGGGCGCCGCCTCTTTGATTTAGGGGCTTCGCGAGAGCTCGATTTCTGCGAGATGAATGCGCTGTCTGGTGTGCCTTTGTGGAAACAACACATCCGTTTCTAAAATGTGATGTATTGCGTATCGCTTGCTGTTTGGATCTGCTGCTGCCCAAACGTCTTGGTTTAATAAGATGCGCTGCGAGGCGGAATGGGATTGATGCGCCGGTGTGTGATCTGCGCTCCGGCGCGTGAACGATGAATTTTCCAGGCCCTTCGTTGTTTCTCGTTTACATTGGGGTCCGAAGAAATCAAAGAGCGTGTTAATTTACTTGCTTGTAATCAGAGCAACTTATGAATAAAATTAAATATTTGTCTATTTGAACAAATAGTTTCTAGATTAATTCTTCACCATGAGCTCGCAAACCTTCTTCGATTATGGAATTTAATAAAAAAAACAGAATGCTAAAAATCATTATAAACTTTTCTCTATTTTTTCTTGTTTAGAGGACGATCCCAACGTTGGTTCTAATGTTACGAAATGAAGTTTTGTGATTATACAAGTAACGCATGTATTTTGTAAAGCGTAAAAAAGTTAAATCTATACCGAGTGTATGAACAAATTTAGTACTCGATAGCAATAAACATAACTGATAACTATTGCACGGAAATCGAATCAACTTACGAATGCGTTAGTGATTTATTTGGAAGAGATGAATGTGTAGAATAAACAGCCTTTTCAAGTGCGTGCATGGATTATTCTGGCCCTGCTGGACAGTGAAGAAAAACAGTCTAAAACAGTGAAATTCTGAAGGAAAGACAGGGAGCGGTAGCTCAGTGGACGCCACCACGGACCGCGCGTGATCTGTCCTTCCTCTTCCTTGTCCTATCCTCTCCCCTTACAGACACACACTAATATGCACTACACTACCACATATTCCGGGAGACCGGTCGGGAGCTTAGAGCTTGTCCCGGCTGGGGCGGTGCCATGCTGGTGGGAGAGTCGTGGTTAGGGGGAAACCCAACGAGCCGACGGTAGGTCGGCGCCGGATCTCGCCATCCAGTGGGGAAGATCACCGCCATCTCCGGAGAAAAAACGTGCACTACATTAACGGGACTAACGACCAAAGCAGTTGACGTGCTCGGAAACACGACAAAATCAATCAAACAATTGAAGGAAAGAATTTAGGATTGAGGTACGAGGAAAGAGTTGTGGAAGAAACGCTAGTGGCGACGCTAGCGGTGCCTGCTGTGTAGTGGGAGGGGCGGTGGGGGCCGCGGGCGGAGGAGGCAAGGCCGGAGCGGTAGCTGCCGCTGCTTCAAGGATTTCCACTTCCCGCCAACATCCTAAAGCATCCTCCAAGCTCATCCTTTAAGCGAGTTTGACAGGCGAGCGGTGCACGCGGCCACCTGGACATGAATGGGCCAATCGCGCCTGAAGGGCGATGATCGACCACCTGTGCGAAGCTGCCCCCATCCCCACCCCCACCCCCGTCCCCGCCCCTTCCTCCCGTTCCCCTCTTTCGCGGCCGGCCGCTTGCCTGCTCTTCATTGATTCTCTTCCTTGAATACAAAACTCTCTGAAGGAACTTCAGAAATCCAGTTAGGGTATTTGAATAGATGCGACCGAGGAATGTGTTGTAAGAAAATACGAAAATGAATTGTAGGCAGTGTGTATACACTTGAAAATTTTCCGACTATATTGTCAAAATGTGTTCTTGCACTTATGGCACTTTAAAATCCTACCATAATGTAAACACCAGTTGAAGTGTGCATCATTTATGGAGGAAAAACCTGTGAGAGAGTACGTGTGAGAGTCAGGACAAAGAGCTGGGGTTATGGAAGAACATTATTTTAATCAACTTCATTCCAGATATGTAAGCATATTTCATTATTGTTTGGTTGTTTCTGCTACTTTCATTTACAGCAGCTGAAGCCCCAATTAAAAGATGCAAAAGGTCATGAAAGAAGGAAAGCTCTCTGGACGTCGTGTGGCCGAAAAAGTGAAAATGACACATATACTACAATGCTTAAAAGGCGATGAACGTATGTGATTAATTTTATGGACTCTTAAAAAACATCGTGCTCAAAGTCTGCAAGTAGCGATGGTACCTTTGTTTGGAATGCACGACTGTAAACGAAGGCACAGCTTTATAACTCCGATTAATTAAATAATAATCTATTAATATTTAGCCGACGAATTTTTTTCATACGGTTAATATGCATCGATTAATCGTTCAGAGTTAATTGATTAATCTTATGTAATCGATTAATTGTTCACATGTTTTAAATAATGTGTAAAATCGTTAATTTTTAATTTATAAATTAATGGTTTAATAGATTTTAGAAGCACGGCACGATTTATTTAATACTATTTGTTTATTCTTTATAAAATTAATATTCATTCCACACACGTACTTATGAGAAACGACTGTAAGTCATTTTAAAACGAAAATTGTGGTAGAATTTGTATATACAGTAACACCAATAATTGTGATCTAACGATGAACTTAGGTGAGTACATTTGTAAAACTGGTGATTCTGTCTCCTTATTTCATTCCGAATAATACCATCACTAATTATACATAGTGACTTTTCATTTTATTAGTTTTACTAAAGTGAAATATATGAAATATGTTTGTCTCTATTATGTTTTGCAGCTGGAGAGAGATGAACAGACGAGAAATTCCGTTACTTACGTTCGAAAGGAGAGATGTATTTTAAATTTTGCAAGTCTTGAAGATTAATATTTGAATTAAAATCATCGAGCTAAATAACAGAAAAATTAATCGATGTGTTCATTAAACGGTGTAACAACAATCGATTTCAAATTTTCGATCAATCGTCTAAAATAATCGATAGTTGTACTGATCGCGATTAAATCGCCCATCCGTTGTCGAGAGCCTCGGGCAGAGGGGCGTGGGCCGGGAGCCGGTGCTCAATGCGACCGTCGATTTGTCACGTGGCGGCCTGTCCCTGGACAGGGGGCGCGGCGGACAGCTTTCGGGCTGGTGCGCGCAGTAAATAATCCCGTGACGGCTGAAACGCCGGAGGCATCCGCGGCCGTTTTCACTCACCTCGCTGCCCAGCATCCTTTACTTCGTTACCTGAAAGGCATACCCGACCCCGTTTATCACTCGCTGCCCACTATTCCCTTTTAACACTTTGTTACCGGAGAAGGTCACTTTTCGTTACCTGAAAAGGCATATCCCGACGCCATCTCGTTTCGAATCTTCGTTATTTGTGTATGATAAGTCAGCCAGTTAAGAAAGAAGATGCTCGTGATAAAGAGATTTCAAGTTTTGTTTCCGCAAACTTTTAAGTGTGGTTTTCAACGTGGGCACTGCTCTAAAAGGACGTGGAAATGTTTCTTGAAAACAGAGCTGGATCGATTATAACAGATCAATGTGATTCTAAGCAGTTCATGGGAAACGTAGAAATCAATCCTTACACGAAGGATTTAATGGAACGGGATGCAGTCGGGCTTTGCCTTTTGGGGAGGTAGGTTAACGGCTTCGGAAACGTGGATCGTGGGATGTAGTTGGTATACGCCCAACGTATATCTCTGCCGCCGCCTTTATCCCAGCGAAGGATAGTAAAGAAGGCGGACCATCCTCTACTGCACACGTTTACCCCAAAGAATTGGGCGCTAGGCGAGTTCGGAGTGTCTCTGACAGCAAATAAATAGATTGTGTACTGATCGTATGGCTAATAATGCTTGTTGCTTTCAGGTAACAAATAATATCAGTTGGACCATGATCTTTGTGTGTTTGAATTTTTATAGCGTGACGTTCATTTTATTTATCTATTATTTTTGTTTGCTACAAGAAACTTGTTGAAATCATGTATTTCTTTCAGGTACTATTTTCTTTTTTGATTCGCGATTAACCAAGATCACTAGAAACGTCACACAGATTGTGCTTCTCCCTATATTACGTCACCCACAGTTTTTTAACTGTTTTTGACGTTAAATAAATTTTTAAAAATTAAAACAATCTTGTCTTTTTTTGCGTAGTAGGAGTATCCGAATTGTGGAAAAAACCTCTGTGACTAAATTCCAACATAATAAATGTTCGAGTTCAATGAATGGAGCACGGGCACTGTGCAAACGTGAAAATAATTTAATGTGCAGTACCGCTGCGGATGAATTTCCATTCAAAATGCCCCGTGTACATAGGTGGAATAATTTCTACTAGCCACGAGAAATGCAAATTTAATAGCTGATGTAATTATTTTACATTCATATTGGTATTAAAGTCGGCTTGGAGGTTTATAAATGTGTACAAAATTCGCGCATTTTGCTCGTGTCGGTTTTATAATTGTGATTCTCTCTGTATATGGCGGCGGAAATGGTGTAACGGTTAGCGTATCGGGCTGTTATACCCAAGTTCGCGGCTTCAAACCCGATCGAAGCCGTGGATTTTTAAAGGCGAAAAAATCCTTCGAAGGGGAAGTAAAGCCGGCTGTCCCATGTTAGTAGATTTACTGCATGTAAAAGATCCTCAAGCCTAAATGAAGCCTCTGAGCTAAATTCAAATTGCCTGTTTCGTCGCCCAAGTAATACCTTCTTTCTCCCCTAGTAATCTCCCCTAGTAGGTGAAAGGAGCGTAACGAAATTTGCGTGGTCAGACGGAAGAGCAGGCCTCATGGCCTGAGTCTCGCCTCAAGGCGACGAGAGGCATTCATTCATATATTGTTTTTCAGTTTAGCATGTCATCTAGAGTTTTCTCAAACCGCACTCAGTACACCCTGAAGCATCGTTGTAGCAACGCGCTAACCGTGACGTGTCAAGCCCTCAAGACAGGCTCCGTAGTTTATCGACAAGCTTCACATTCCGCAAATGGCATTTTTGCTTGGGAGTTGCATTACTGGTTACCGTTCAACTTGAGTGGAGGAGCATCGACGGAAGTTTCGTGAGAATTGCTGGCCTCGAGAGTTGCGAAAACAAGTGCTGATGCGTGCGAGTTTGTATTTGCCAATCGCAAGAATTCCAAGAACGTCTGCACTTTCTGCAGAAAAGCGACGTGTATTCCGTGCTCTCCCATCTCCTGCTGTTACTGTAGGCAGTCGTTGTTCCGTTATGTTTGGGCAAACGTACTCGGTTTTGTTATAAACTGTGCATCTTCCAAAATAGACCGCTTTTGAGATCTGAGTCTTTATATTCTTAAAAAATAACAACGTATTAGTACCATATCTTGTGTACCTTCAATTTGGTTAGATAAAAAGATGATTCTTTTATTGTTTCAGTCTACTTCTCATAGTTATATCACAAGTTATTACACCAACACTATTTGTGAGTAAGGATTCATTAATTCCAAACAATATTTTTTCTGCTTTACGGAAATTCTAAAAGATGTTAATTTTTTTTTTAGAAAATTTGGTAATTGTTGCTGTGAAAACATGGAATCAGAATTAGTTTGACGAACTTCCCTTATCAAATCGGAATACATTTGATGAACTAGCATTGGAACAGCACTGCAAATTATAGGATAAGATGAACAGAAGTATGACATGGATAAGAGGCAAAATTTATTGCATTTTTATCCTTGAAAATAGATTTTATTACATGGGAGCTTTTTTTTCCCCTTCAAGATTTAAGTAGTGTATGACTTAGTGTAGGGATCACAGAATTTTGAAAATGCGCACACAATTCACTTTTCCCCATAGCACGTCGTACGCAGTTTTAACTGTTTTTTTTTACGTTAAATAAATAAATGATCTTAAATTGCGCGAATTATTTGGGCGTGCAGTGATGACTAAAAGCGGTAAGCAGTATATTCACCAATAATTCGTGAAAACCACACGTACCTCGTTTTATTACCATGTGGGAGCATTGAGTTCTGCGGTTCGGTAACAGCAAATGCGATGAGGGGGGGGGGGGGGGAAGTAGGTGAAAGAGGAATTACATGGAATGGCGGACGGGTCAGCGTCCGACGCCGGCGGGCGACCTCTGGGGCTGTCCTTGGCGTGACCTCGAGCGAGAACACCGCGCCCTTTCGCCGCCGCGTGTATTCGCGCTTCTTGCGTCGGCTCTGCGCGCCTTGTGTGAATAACCGCCGCGCGGGTATCATTTGCCGCACGCAGCCGGCGCCGCTCGGCGCCAGCAACAAGAACTCGCCCCGTGGGACTCGTTACCGCTACTCGCCGCCAATTACCGGCAACGGTGGCTCAGGGAATCGACTGTGGTTTTGTGGTACTTCTGGTCCGGTGGTCCTAGGATTTCAGTCCCGACCAGCTAGGTCGAATTCAGCAGCTGTCTGGAGGGGAATTCTAGCGGCCGGCTGCTCTGATCGGTAGTTTTCCGTGGTTTGTCCGATTAACTCCAGGCGAATGCCGGAGCAGAACCCTAACAAACGGGCCACGAACCACGCGCGATCTTTCCTTCCTCTTCCTTACTCTATCTTCACCCCTTACAGACACAGTTACACTAACATGCACTACACTATCACACTGGTCGGAGGCTTAGAGCTGGTCTCGGCTGAGGCCGCGCCCCGCTGGAGGAAGATACCTGGTAAGGAAAAAACCCGCTAGCCGACGTAGGTCGGCGCCGGATGTTGCCAACATGAGGGGGAAATATCACTGCAACCTCTCCCGATAAATCTTGTACTACAGTTACGGGCCAATGAAATTAGCAGTTGACTTGTGCGGCATCAGTAATCTTTTCTAGTTCATTTTGACCGGACTTTGCCTGACTCTGTAAAGCCGTCGTTAAGCTTGCTCTTCGCAAAACTATCGTTTGAATGGTAGAGAATGTTGTTCATTTTCTGCACATCCGTTGAGTGTTTAAGCTACTGGTGGGTAGCAGAAACCCGTCCTCATGGAAGAGGAACAGATTTCTCAATGTGCGCATGTGTGCTGGCGTATGAGTGAATTCGTATGTCTCTGACTTATTTTCGTTTCTTGCATCTTCGTGTACATCGTATGTAATTCTCCCATCTTAGGAAAACTATATTGCTACAGTTGAAGTAAATTGAAATATGAAGTTTACACTCTACACGCAGATACGGAATTAATAAACTAATTACATTATTTTAATCATTGATTCGATTTCCCTTCAGAAATACTTTTTGAAGCAAAAATATTTTCTTTTTAATATTTGTTGACTAAATTGTTTTGAAATGTTAACTACAGTAAAAAGAGTATATTAAGAGTCCAGAATGATATTTATTTACTGTAGGAAAATAAAAGCCAATATATGAATTCTAGCAAATGGAAGGTAGTAACACGGACTACTGTGAAGGTTTTTAGCAATTTCGATTCTTTCGCCCTGCTTAACTGATAATCCACCGAACTGTTCTGACAATTGCTAAAAACCATCAGGAGCAGCAAGTATCGTTACAAGTAGTGAACGTATACTTTTGAGTGTGTACGATATACATCTTCCAATCCCTCTGTTAGCTAAAGTCTGTATTAAATACCGTTAACCGACAAATTAGAAGTCTTATTCTTATTGTTTCAACGACCTGCACCGCGGAATAGACTGCACTGCTTCGTAATGTGTACATCGTTTTGGTGGCGCGGTGTTGCTTCTGCAAAGCGTAGTGTCCCGAGCATACCCAAGATGGCGATGATGGGCTCTGGACGGCCGGTGTTTCGCTCGAGGGCTACCGCCGTGTCTTCTTTTTACCGTCGTATTTATTACAGTCATTTAGCTTCCACTCGCGTAATTGCGCGTTTATTATGATGATCATCATTCCATATCCAAGGCGCTGCTAGCCTTGCTCGCCCACTTTGGCAGGGCTTTCGTCTGTGGGGCGGCAACGCGATGAGGCGTCAGACCCTCCTGAGAGGAGACGGCGGTCACAGTGGATCCGATTGTGGCCAAAATGCCGGTCGGCCGACGTCGGACGTTTCCGTCAGATATGCCCGATTCGTTCAAACATGTGCTAGTAAGTGGAAATGGTCATATTGAACCCGAACGTCCTCTTCCGGCGGCGTCCGGAAACATCGCCTGTCGAACGAAGATTGTTTTCGTTTGATTTTGTGGGTTCATTCGTCCGAAATCATTTGGAGAGTCAAGGCCATCTGTAATATCAAGGCTGCTTCCATCACATGTAGATGGTCTCTCGCAAATGTCTCTGCGATAAACTGCGGAACTATGGGGATATTCGGCCGATTTCGGATGCGTTCGCATTTCAGATGAAATAAGTCGGACGATTTCCTCGCAGTCGTCCAGTAGCGAGCGACAGATATTTCGGCTGCACTGTGACCATAGCCTAAGGTTAGTCGCTACTAGTTGCCTGAGCAACAAAAACGCTGCCGTACAAAAACGTATAAAATAGTTTTGAAAAAAGTAGCACGCACTCTGCTCAAGAACAATAAAATACTAAAAAATTAATTTGCAACTTTTCGAAAATGAGTTTTTTGTTTAAGTTTGAAAATTTGTAATTATAAAGTTTGGCAATTAATACAATTCTCAAAAACTGCTCCGAATTTTTCTTCAAATTTGCTCCTGCTATGTATCGAAGGACAGTTAAAAAAATTGGTGCTCGTTTCATTTTCGGCAAACTGTATTTTCAAAAATTGGGAAAAGATAATGCAAAACTACAAATTTGAAGATAAAGATTTTTATCTAAAACCAAATCTGTTCTAAAAAAAGCAGATCTTTAAAAAAATCATTTAAACTATTTTTCAAAATGAAAATACTTTTTCAAAACCGATCATCAATTTTAGTAACGAGATAATTATGTTCACACTTGCGTTATCCCTAATAATACAATTGCTGAAATGGAACAAATAAAATTGCTTAGTTTACTTTTAAAAAGTACTCTAAGATTGAGTTCCGGAATTGAATCCTCCTACGTGAAATCGACGGGAATGAGAGTCGTCTTGAATCTTTCTTTTGTTTCGTCCGAAATATTGGAATGAAGAGTTACATAAAAAATAATGGTATAAATTTTGTTCTCATCTCCCTTTTAAAAGTTATTCTGCCTACACGACTAATCTACATGTTCGTTTCATACTTTGCGAAGAACAGATCGAAGATTTAGGAGCTAGAGAAATTTGAATTTTATTTCTTTCAAGCCGAATTTCTGGGAACAGGACTGCCATCCTACATCGAATAATGGAGAAAAGCAATTTCGTTTTATTTCAGCTCTGATACGCTTTTATGCCAATATTCGAAATGGCAAGTTTATCCGTATTTTATAGAGTATAGACATTTCATTCGTATATTTCTTTGTTTTGTTATGTATTAATGGGAATGCGGTTTCTTCATACGTTTTTTAAAGCATATTCACCGCCAATCAGAGGCTACAAAAATCGTTGGCAAGCGGCCGAAAAAGGCGATTCAGATAAAATTGCTCTAAATCCAAGGCTTAGTTTTATTGGCTGCTACCCTTTGCGACTTTCATTGATAGGCGATCCTTTGAACCTAGCTTCATAAAATTTGTGACTTGCCTTGGTGTGTGCAATTTCAACGAAAGGCTCCGTTTTGTCTCGTTCTTTACATTTATATTATTTAGTAATAAACGATTTGAAGCAGTTTTACTCAGTATTGGATTGGAGTGTTAGGCTTGAGTGTTCTTTTTCTTTCTTCTTTTATCATTTCGCGAGGCGTATTGAAACAATATTGTGGTGGTTGTAGTATAAAAACGTATTTAACTTTTTGAATGGATATGCTCAACAGAAAAGGCAACGATAAGATAGAGAGAATGATGAGAATTTTAATAATGAAGTTAATTTCATTCATTAATACAAAGGAGATAGATGAAATCGACATACTAAAATACAATAAGCATTCTATTTTAAGTTTTAAGTTTACGGAAATGAACGGTATTCAAAAGTCGATGTTGAAGCTGATGCTGGTTTGTTGACGTACATTTTCTCATCGCGTTCATCTATTCGTTCGCCCGTCTGAACACCCAATGAGCCCCCATTCACGGAGCGGCTGGGGGTTAGGCGGCTGCCCGCGCGTGGAGCCGACAGACAAGACGCGTTTTGATCTTCTTCTCCCCCCTTTCCGTCGCCCGCGCTGCAGCGGCCGCTGCACACAGCGCCTCCCTTGTGCCCCAGACCGAGGCAGCCTCTTCGCCTCGACTGGTTACGTGCGCTGCCACCGCCGCCGCCCCCGCCAGCGCTACACCTCGCTGTGAAATTCGTGTGCCGCGTTTTATAAACATCCTATCCGAGGGGAAAGCATAAACGGAGGAATAACTTAACGCCCGCTCTCTTGAATCCATTACGGTGAATTTAATATCTTTTTTTTTTTTTTTGTAAACAGACTCGAAAGTCTCCGCGCCTTTTTTACCCCCTGGGGGTTCCCTAACTTTAGCTTGGGACTCGTCGTGGTGGTTTGTCGCGCTGCTACGGTTCCATCTTTCAAACTTGGGTCGCTTGAGATGAAAGTGTGCTCGGCTGTCGCGATTGTCTTAGGTGCCTGGAGGAAATGAAATTCTCAATTGATGTTTCTCAGGATGGCCCCTTTCTGAAAATCAGAGAATTTGTGAAAGAATCGTTAGATGTTGGGGAAAAATTTTGAGATGGATATAAAACTAGATATTATTTCTAAAAAAAATATAGTACAGCATTATGTTTTGCTCGTTTTGTTGCATTTTTTTAAAATTTTTACTTTATCACGGGGAAATCAGAGAGCTGATAAATTATTTTCAGACGTGTGAAATACTCTACAAATCTTATCAGTGAAATTTTTTTTTAAATGCTCTGGAAAAGTCAGGGGAATTCAGGTGACCACCTTTGCTTCATTCGCAAATTCTATTTTTGTATTCCTTTTTTCTTTCTCCAACGGAATCGATATTGATCCATGACACGAGCTTGTAACTTCAACAACCATGATAATATCGTTGTTCGGAAATTACGAAAATGTAATGTATTTTTCAACCGTCAGTATTCTAATAAACGAATATTTTGTATCCCAGAACAATTTGTGCATGAGATGCAAGAGAAAGGAATAATGCGCCCGTCAGGAATAACTGTGAGAACTTAGATTTTGATGCCAGTTTCGTTTTTAATTCACTGACTTGGTTTATTTATTTATTTATTTATTTTATTTAGTCAAAAACTGTATGTGACGTATGGGGGAGAAAATCATCTGTACGCTTTCTTGAGATTAGCCCCTTCCCAACAATTTAATATTAATAGTTGAATATTGATAATAATAATAATAATAATAATAATAATAATAATAATAATAATAATAATAATAATAATAATAATAAATTTAAAAAGTGAGGGATTAAATTTCAAAAACTAGATATTTTCGTTGCAAAATTTTAGAAAACTTTTTTAACGGAAAAAGGAATAAACGATTTGATTTTTCTGTATTGTTAACAAAATAGAAACCCCCTAAGCTCTTCTAACTACAAGAAAAGGAAAAGTTCGACAAAACGTCGCATAGTGAAGCAATTTACGGTCCCGCAGGTTGTGAAAAAGTATTTCTGTGGTTAAATATTCAATCTGTACAAATATAAAAATATATCAATTTTAACACAACACTCCTCATTGCAAGGTTGGACTCGTCATATTCACATTAAAAATATTTTTCCTTGGTTGTGATTCAGATGATCGGGAATGTTGCGTGTGCAGTTTTTCCCGGGTGGCGCAATTCCATTCTCTTAAGACAATATAGTGTGACATTCGCGTGAATTCCCGAGGGAAATTTTTAATAATATTCCGCAGTTCCTTAACGGTCCACAATCTCGGTTTGCAATGCACGTCTTCCTCCGAAGGGCACAAGTGCGTTGCAGAAAACAAGTCAGTGGTACAAGCGGGGCCATCGAGATCCGCGCTCCGAGCCGGTGGCGGCTGGCTCGCCTTGAAGAGGAGAACGTCCACCTTTTTGCTACCGGCTGATCACCCCCCTCCGTCCCCACTGCCCCTCCGTTGCCCCCCTCCCCCGTCCCGGCCCCCGCTGAAATCGTCATCGCGAGTTCAAGGGTACCACGCACGTTTTCTTCCGCGGCAAAGAGAACAAGAGGAGACCGGCCCCCGGCCGGCGTGAGAAATATTCGAACTGGTGCTGCTATCTTGCGCTTAGCCTAGATTCTTGGAATGGACTTTTCGTGTTCAATCAGCGGATGAATAAGTCGAGTTTGGATTCGCGCCGCCTACAAATAATTTGCGAATTTAAGTTGATCGTGTTGTGCAGTGTCTGGGAGTGAGGCAGCTTCTGTGCTCCCCGCCCCCTTGCTGTTTGATGTGAAAATGTACGCGTCAGTTATTTTCACTGCTAGTTTTGTTATTCACGCTGAAGACACTGTGTATTTTAGTGAATATTTTACGTGCACTCGGATTTTTATACCATTTCGCATTATTTTGAATATTGTTTTACGATGATAGTACAAAAACTATTTTAACCTTTGTAACTGTTTACCTGGCTTGTGAAATATACAGTTTCTCATTGTCATTGCTATGAAGTGCTGGATGGCGGGGAAGGACACTATGTAAATATTACTTTAGCAATTTAATTTTGCTGTTTGGATCGTGCAGTTTTCGTGTAGATATTGTAACGAATATTGCGTCATCCCCCGGCGCCACTTCGAGGTGGCGGGTTACGTCATCTGCCGGCGACCACGAGCCGCCGGTGAGCTGAGTTGCATCACCTGCCGGCGGATTCGCCCAGAAGAGTCGCGGTGCCCGGATGGTTCTGGATTGTCTGACAGTATAAATACGCGACGGCCGGCGGCCCGAAGTCAGTCTTGAGTCCGCAGTGGAAGCTGAACTGTGAAGTGGGGCATCGCGGTGAATAGCTGTGCAGTAAAGTGTGCTCGTGAAGTGAACCGTTGTCAGTGCATCGTACTGTGGTCGGTGAGTGAACTGACCAGTGCATCGAACTGTGATCAGTGCAGTGAACTGTGCCAGTGTTAGGACTGTGCGAGTTGAAAGAGAAGTGTAGTGTAAATAACTGAAGGGGTGTAGTGTAAATAAAGCAAGAAAAATTTAAAGTGTAAATAACTGAAGAGAAGTGAGTGTAAATAAATAATCAAGTTTTTTCGTGATTGTTTTAATAACAAAATAAACTTTTTGTTAAATAATACAGATTTTTAATTCACCACCAAAAAACGTAACAATTGGTGTCGGGTGTGGGTTTAACGAGGGGTAAATTAAAACATTAATCAAGATGAGTTTCACAAAGTTTTATGGGATCTGAAATGGCCGAGTTGAAGAGGGGGTTAGAAGAGGAACAAGACACTTCGGAACGAAAGCAATTACAAACGTCTTGCAAACGCGATGAAGGCGGCAGGCGAGGATCAGAGACTTTTCTCTTCGAGACAACGGCACTTTCGACTACCCAGAATTTTAAAAGGAGAATTGAGGGAAAAATTTCCCAGAAATTTAGAAGAAAAACTGGCAGAAAATTCAGAATTTTAAAGGAGAATTGATAGGACAATTGACGGAAAATTCCAGAATTTTAGAAGGAAGGTTAACAGAAAATTCCCAATTTTAGAAGAACGACTGAAAACCCCAAAGCTTTAGAAGAAAAATTGATCGAAAATTCCAGGATTTTGGAAAAAAAGTTGGAACAGAAGATAACGCAGAATAATAAATTGGTGCGAGAAGAAATTGGGGAGATAATTTTGAAAAAAGAAAAAATGGAAAAAAAAAATTGAGAAGATGGATGAGAAAATTTTGAAAAAGAGAAAAATTACTAAATCTGTTAGAAGAAGCTAAAGGTTTTTTACTCCTCAACAGAAAAATCGATAAAACATGTCAGGAACCACTAGAAATAGCTTAGCCACCGTACGGGAGCCACTGGGAAAGCACAGAAAAACCCCCTACCTTTTATGGCCTCTTCATGGTCGAATTATTTGAAGCAATTCGGCTGCTGCGACGGTAAATGGCTGGTCCGCAACAGATTGTGCTACGCCTGATTTTGGCTTGCGTGGAAACCCGTCGATATTCTAGAGACAATACCGACGATGAACAGTCCAACTTGAGCAAATTGTCAAGAGACTCGAAAACACGGTACGGGCAAGCGCATCTGAAGAATGTATTTTCCAGCTAAGGAATCGTGTTCAGAAGCATGGGAGGTCTTCAGAACTGGAAGCTGATATTTCTGTCTGGTGCCCCTTCGGACCTGATGCTCAGAAGTTCCTGAACCCACGGCCGTCGGTGCTTTATTGAAGCACTACATGATGCGAAACACAACAAGCATTAAGACTGGCAAGACGAAAACCTTAGCTGACGCATTAAGTCAAGCACTAGATTTCCCAGGTTGCAAAAGAGCATCGAAACGTGACGGACGAGTACGAGTTGAAACCGGCGTCGATACTTATGACGAAAAATATTTTGAGGCAATGGTGGAAAGGTTGGTGGACGCACGCATTTCTAGTGGAAAAAGGCGACAACCCGATGTTGGTTTGAGAATTAGGGCACGTGAAAGGTCGATGTAACCGCCCACGGGAAGCAACAAGGAGAGCAGCCGTCTGTTGGTAAACCTAGCAACCACAGGAAAACTAAAGCAGGTTGATGGTAGGGGCATCCATCGACCTGTCAAACAAGGCCCCACCTACGAAATACACGTCAAGTCAATTCGACACCGTTCTGACAGCATTTACGTAGATGCACTAGTAAATGGAAGACCATGCGTCTACTTTTGGATACTGGTGCAACCAAGAGCATTATACGAACCGATTTTGCCAAATCATCTCATCTAATGCCGCCCAAATGGAAGCTTCGAACAGCCACTGGTGACTCGGCGAATGTTGTAGGAGAGATGGATGCCCTCCTTGCATTGGAACTGTTGCTTTCAGTCATCGTCTGCTGGTCGCTGATATAGAAGAAGCAATTTTGGGAATGGATATTATGACGACATAGGGGTTTGTCAGCTGGTTTACGACACGGTGTGCTGAGACTCAACGAAGTGGAGGTGGTTCTACATTCACGTAACAACATTGCCGTGAATGTAATTACGGTTGACGACGTAATCTTGACGGGCTATGAGATGTTTATAAACGAGCCCTGAGGGCGACGTTCCAGCTGGAGAATTGCTATTCTGGAACCTAGAAGTCACGACGAAGACATTGGTCGGGGGAAATTCTATGCAAGAACTGGTCGAGTGAATAGAACAATACCTGTGAGAATAATGAACATTAATCACTATCCTGTTAAGTTGAAAAGGAACAGTGATTGGTAATTGTTCTACATCCTCGTTTTGCAGAATGTGAACCGTACCAAACCACCACCTAAAGAAATTCCTGAACGACTGCAGAATCTGGTTACAGAGGCATGTAAAGGCTTATCTCGGGAAGAGTGTCATAAGGCTGAAGACCTAATACGGCGCTACCAGCATGTCTTGAATGCAGTGACGGTGTAAAGGAAAGGCGGTTTTTTCGTCACCGAATAGACCCCAAAACCCCACACCGATTCGCCAAGCTGCTGAAGATTATCTGTCAAGAAGAAGAACAGATGAGATTATTAAAGAGATGAAGAAGGATGGGGTAATCGAACCATCAAGCGGGCCGTGGGCTTCTCCCCTCGTATTGGTAAGAAGAAAAAAACGGGTCGACTCGGTTCTGTGTCGATTTCCGACAGCTCAACAATGTAACGAAGAAGGATGGGTATCCATTGCCCCTATTGACGACATGTTGGGCACCGCTCTCTGGGGCCAGATCTTCTCGACACTTGACCTGAAAAGCGGGTACTGGCAAGTAGAATTAGATCCAGAGATCGAAAAGACTGCATTTACCATCGGATCAGGTTTGTGGCAGTTTACGTAATGCCTTTCGGACTGTGTAATGCTCCAGCTACATTCGAAAGATTGTGGAAACGTGCTTAGAGGTCTGTCGTGGAGACATGTCTTGTCTACCTCGACGATATATTTTTGTTGGAAAATCTTTCGAAGACCCATCAATAACCTAGAAGGGGTTCAAGAGGTTGGAAGACGAACGAAAAACAAACTCAAAGAAATGCCATTTATTTTGGAAGCAGGTGAATTACCTTGGACATGTAGTATCTGGCACGGGTAGAACCTGATCCGGAGAAGGTTACTCGTAAAGGAATGGCCTCCCAAAGGATAAACATAATTGAAAGTTTCCTGGGTCTTGTGCTATTATCGCCGCTATGTTTTGGGCTTTGCCACATCTGGGAAAACCCCTGACTCAGCTGACAGAAGAAAAGCGTTTGTTTCAATGGGATCAAGACTGCCAACGCGCTTTCAAAGCTTAAAGCGCCATGCTGGCCCTATTTGAGCTATCCCCTCCTCAAGGAACTATATACTTGATACTGGCGAAGTAACGTTGGTATTGGAGGGGATTATCGCAGATACAAGATGGACGAGAGAGTAATCGGTTATTATATAAAGTTCTATCAAAGCCAGAACGCAACTATTGTGTAACCGAAGAGATTACTTGCTGTGGTGAAATCCGTTGAACACTTTTACAAATATCTCTACGGGAAGAATTTCTTTTGAGAACGGATCATGCCGCATTGAAATGGCTGCTGAACTTCAAAATCCGGAAGGTCAAATCGCAGATGGATTGAAAGATTTCAAATTCACATTTAGAATAGAACATCGAAGCGAGTAGTCGGAATGCCGATGCCTCTCCAGAAGACCGTGCCCTGAAAAATGCAAGCATTGTTGTCATGCGGAGAGAAGATGTTCCTACCTTGGGTCACTGTCAGTAATGACAATGCAGAGAACTTCAGAAAGATCAGAAAGAGGACACGGAATTGAAACATGTTTGGGAAAAGGAAAATAGCAGGACGGGGACCAAGTTGGCAAAGAAAAAGCTCCCCGTTCTTCAGCAGTAAAATCATATTGGACAGTGGGATTCGATTACTGAAGAGGAAGGTGTTCTGAAACGAGTTCTGGAAAAGTGAAGACGGCTCGCAGAAGAGGACCAGATATTTTTACCAAAAGGGAAGGGTCCCTGAATTGAGAGAATTGCATGATGGAACTTCAGGAGGACACCCCGGGATAACAAAACCTAGAAAGTGCCAACGTTTTACTGGGTTAATTACAAACAAGATAAAGATGTGGGGACAAGTGTCAAGTTTGTGCTACCAGCAATGGGCCACAAAAAGAGAAGAGCAAGATGAGGGAATACAACGTTGATCCTTTCGAAAGAATTGCCATTGACTTGGGTGGCATTTCCAATGTCAAATGATGGAAATAAATACATACTCGTGGCTTGGATTATTTCAGCAAGTGGGTTGAACAATCCCTACCTGCAAGAGCCACTGCTATCTCCAAATACTGGTTAAGGAATGGGTGAGCCGTTGGTGTGCCACTGGATTGCATTCAGATGAGACGGAACTTCAATCTGCAGTGTTTCAAGGGTGTGTGACTTCTGGAATAAGAAAAACAAGAACGACAGCCCTACATCCGCAGTCAGACGGAATGGTGGAACCATGAACAGAACAATGGGAAAAAATTTGCGAAGGTCGTGTCAGATCCCAAGCGACTGGGACCAATTACTCATCTTTTTTTTCTGCCTACCGTTCATCTGTTCATGAGACAACTGAGCAACACCTGCTAATATCCTTCGGCCGGAACTACGTCTACCATGTGATCTACAGTTTGGTTGTAAAAATAATGAAGAACAGCCGGTGAAGCTTTGTAAATGACCTAAAACGGAAAATGGACATATTCATAACCAGGTGCGTGAAGAATCCAAATTGCAAATGACGGGGTGAAAAACCGGTATGACATCAAAGCTGAGAGGAGGTTATCAACCGGAGATCATGTGGCTGTTTAACCCAACGACGCCGGGGTTTGTGTCCAAAATTACAACGACAGTGGGAAGGTCCGTACAGGTCGTGAAGAGGATAAATGATTTGTCTACAAATTAAAAATTGCCGAATGGAAACCACGAGTCGTTCATCCGAATCGGCGGCCCTTTCGCAGGAAGTAATGAAAAAGATGAAGAAAGACCCACGAGTTTGTGAGCTGGACATGCAAGAGTGCACATTCACGAGTTTATGTCTCAGTATAATGAAAGCATCAACGCGTTATGGGGTAACAATGGAGTGCAACGGGATCTGTTTTCGCTACCCAGGGAAAATGCATTGGCGCATTGTCATGGGATTTAGATATGACCAGAGGTGTTGCTACTGTATTCAAGAAAATACGAAGGATAGAAAATTAAAGAACCAACAACAGATGTTGGAAAGGGTTCTGCATCTGCAGACGTCAGCCACTATGTTTATTACCTTGTCACAAAAAATAAGTCATGTCACAAGGCATCCTATGAAAAACTTTGGGAAACTCTATTGAATTACCCAAAAAAGTACTGCAAGACAACGTCAGAAGATTGCCATTCAAAACTGGGATGTGTTTTGATGGACTGAACTGAGAATAGTGAGGCATGTTGGGAAATACTGTTCGGTACATGGGTTAGCATCTTGTCTGCAGCTACCACCATGGAATGTTGTCCTATCCAAGAAGACAATTGACTGCCATTCTTCTTAACCTCCAACTACTAGAGGGTCCCGCTGCAAGTATCGGCATGATTTCACTAAGCGCTCAGGGCGGATCGCAACTGGAGGGTAGTGTACGAATGGCGTCATCCCCGGCGCCACTTCGAGGTGGCGGGTTACGTCATCTGCCGGCGACCACGAGCCGCCGGTGAGCACGAGTTGCATCACCTGCCGGCGGATTCGTCCAGAAGAAATCGCGGTGTCCGGATGGTTCTGGATTGTCTGACGGTATAAATACGCGACGGCCGGCGGCCGGAGGGCAGTCTTGAGTCCGCAGTGGAAGCTGAACTTGAAGTGTGTGCATCGCGGTGAATGGGTGTGCAGTGAGTGTCTCGTGAGTGAACCGTTGTCAGTGCATCGTACGTGGTCGGTAGTGAACGGTGACCAGGCATCGAACTGTGATCAGTGCAGTGAACTGTGCCAGTGCTAGGACTGCGAGTGTGCAAAGAAGTGTAGTGTAAATAACTGAAGAAGTGTAGTTAAATAAAGCAAGAGAAGTGTAATTGTAAATAACTGAAGAGAAGTGTAGTGAAAAAAATAATCAGTGTTTTCAGTGATTGTTTAAGTAACAAAATAAACGTTTTTTTTTAAATAATCGGATTTTTAATTCCACCTAAAAACGTAACAATATGAAAGGTAATGTTGCAAAACGTGTTGTGTCGGTCCTCGGGCTGGACGTTTGACGGCGTCGCCGCGCGGTCGACCCAGATCCCCATCCACGGAGCGCCCGCTCTGAGCCAGCCTGTCCCTCCCTTCCGCCCTGGGTCAAGCGGGGCGGGCGGCGCGGGGCGGGGCAGAGCAGGGCAGGGCCGGGCCGGGCGGGGCCGGGACGGCAGTGGCGGGGCCGCGCCAGGCGGGGCATGGCCGGGCGCTACAGGACGGGCGGGGAAGGCAAGGCAGGGCCGGGCCGGCGGGGAGGGGAGGGGCAGGGAGGGGCAGGGCAGGGCAGGGCAGGGCAGGGCGGGCAGGGCGGGCGGGCAGGGCAGGGCAGGGCCGGGCCGGGCGGGGGACAGGGCCGGCCTGGCGGGGCGTGGCAGGGGAGGGGAGGGGCAGGGCCGGGCGGAGCGTGGAGGGGGCGTGTCTGGAGGGGCGGGGCGGGGCCGGGGCATCCCGCGAGCCTGGAGGTCCCGGGGCGAAACGTGAGAAGCCACTTACGGCGCAGGCTGGGCGCGGGCGCGGGCGCGAGTGGCGCTGCGCTCAATGGGCGCCTAATTGTCGGAGCGGGCGCTGTTCGGGGGCGCTGCGTGCGCCATTGTGCTCGCGGCTTCTCTGCTTCCCCCCCCCCCCCCGCCCGCTCTTATCTGGCCACACTCACCCTGCCCGCCCCCCCGGCCGTCCAGCTCGCCCCGCCCCTTTCCCCCCCTGCCCCGCTCCAACAGCCCTGCCCTACTCCGTTCAATCCCGCCACTCACATTCCCGCACTGCTTTTCTCGTCTTCGTTCTGCCCCACCTCATCCCTCCCCGCTCAGCTCGACCCAATTCTGCCTTAACCTGCTCTGCCCTCCCCACCCCAGTCCCACGCCGCCCCTTACATTCCCGCATCGCTTCGCTCCTGCCGTCCCTCCCTGCCTCATCCCCCCCCCCCCCCCCCATTCTGCCTTAACCGCTCCTTCCCGCATCGTTCTCCCCTTTCCGTTCAACCCCGCCCCATCCTCCGCCGCGCTGCTGTGCGGAGGGTCTGGTGGCGCGAGCTTGGAGCGGACGTGCTAACCGAGGGCAGGCGCCGCGCCGCCCAACATTTCCCGGAGCAGAGAAGCCCTGCAAACCGCGCTTCCCAGCACTCCTCGTATTTATTGAAGAAATGAAACATTTGAGAATCTTGAAGAGTGTAGACGAAAGAGTGTACTTCATTACTCGTGTGCGTATCTAATGATGTAAGCTGCACTCCCTTGTGCAGTGTGGAGTCTCTCTGTAAGTGTTCGCACGTGGGGCTGGGGATCCTTGACGGTTTGGAGCCGAGTGCGGAGGCTGCGGGCGCGGGTGCCGGTGTCATTAGGCAAGGGCGCTCTCTCCCGGAGGCAGCGCGCCCCATTTGCGGCGCAACGGCCCATTGCAAGGCGCGCCACTCGCGCACTTCCCCGCCCTTCGCCCCGCCCCGCCCCGCCCCGCCCCTGCGGCGACGCGCCCTTCAATTCGCACCCGCACCGCCGCCCCGGCGACCTCTGCGCTTTGCTTTCACGCCCGCCCACGCGCCTGGCGACGCCTGCCGCTCAGACGCCGAAAAACCGGGAGCGGTGGCGCAACTGATGTCACTGCAGTGTGTCTGACCGGGAGGTCCTAGGTTTGAGCCCCGACGGTGGGAAGATTTTCGACACTAGCTTGTCACCTAGGTCCGATTCAGTCGCTGTCTGGAGGAGAATTCAAGAGGCCGGCTGCTCTGATCGGTAGTTTTCCGTGGTTGCTCCGATCAACGTCAGTCTAATACCGGAGAAGTACCCTATTAAACGGGTCACGTGCGAACTTTCCTGATCTACCTTCTCGTATCCTCACCCCTTACACACACACACTTACACTAACATGCACTACACTACCACATATTGCGGGAGACCAGTCGGGAGCTTGTCCCGGCTGGGGCGGTGCCCCTCTGGTACGAGATACGTGATTGTGGGAAACTCCGCTAGCCGACGGTAGGTCGGCGCCGGATCTCGCCATCCAGCGGGGGAAGATCACCGCCATCTCCCAAGGAAAAACACGCACTACACTTACAGGACTAATGACCTAAGCTGTTGACGCGCCCGAAGTCACTAACAGGCAGCCAACCAACCGAACGAACGAAAATAAAATCGAAATATTCAGAACTTTCGTAGATTTTGTTACACCTCCCTCTTTTCAAATGATTTTGGTTTGAAACTAAATGCTGCGAAATCCTAGCATTTCGCTACTTACAACTTTCGAAATCGCAACCCCCCGTTTCTGAAACACTCCAGTTAAAGAGACGTGTGTATATAAAAAAAATAAAATGCGGTGGTGCACTCTCCGCCTGCAACCGCTGCCTGTGCGCGGCGACCGCCGCCGCCGCCGGCGCCTGCGCCTTTCAGGGCTAATGGCGGCCGTTGGCACCTATTGGCGCAAACAAGAACAGATCGCCCCGCCGGGAGCAGCGCCCCATTAGAGCCCCGGGGGCGGCCTCGCCACTAGCGCCCCTCGCGGTGCGGCGGGCGGACGGACGGGGCGAGGGTGGGGGGCGAATGTGCACACGCGACGAGCCAGAGGAACCTGGGACTCGCGGAAAATGACCGCGGAAGAATTCGGATTTGTTTGGATTGATTGATTAGTGTCGCCGGCCGCGTCAACTGCTAAGGTACATTATTCCTGTAGTGTATGTTTTTTAATCGCGAGGGGTGGTAATATTTGCCCCCCGCTGGATGGAGAGTTGGTGAAATACAGCGGTAACGTACAGTTTGGCTGTTTTTTTCAATCTCCGACCCGGGGGATAAACTATAACTTTCATTTTAAAAAAAAGTAGACGGATATAGTTTCCAAGATAGACACTTTTTTTATTCTAACATTTATATAATTTTTCAATAAAAATATAAAAAGTAACAATATCGTTCTAGTTTTAATCGGAAGTCGATTTGAATTTTATATTCAATTCCACAGTAACTTAATCTTGTGGATAGTGAAGGTATAATCGTAAG
Source organism: Teleogryllus oceanicus (assembly GCA_964035755.1). NCBI lineage: Eukaryota > Metazoa > Arthropoda > Insecta > Orthoptera > Gryllidae > Teleogryllus > Teleogryllus oceanicus. The sequence continues at coordinate 21,089,312 of CAXIVR010000014.1, read as the reverse complement.
TGTTATAAAACTGCTCTATGAATGTCAGTTGTATAGTGTAAGAATTATTGTAATAAATGTTGTCATTATATTGCAAAACATACATACGTGATTTTTTTCTTTGTAACCTGTATAATGCACAATAATGATTGTTCTTGCCGAAAAGTTCTTTAGAATTACGGTATATTTTAGTCTTTTAAATAGAAACACTTAAATAAGAGGCGGCGAAATTTTCCTCTGACTCCCACGCTACACCACTGGGCATTCTTTTGCTCTGCCGATTCCGCCATTTTGTATTCAGTTAAACTGGGTGGTGTTTTGGATGAGCTGGGAATCATCAATCTACCCAAAACCAATGATAATGTAGTTGAAACTCCCCATAATGCGTCCTATTGTTTTGAGTTCTCCTTCACTCTCACGAGTGCTGTCTCGCCGGGCTGTTGGGCGAGGGGATATAAAATGGCAGCCGCCATTCAGATCGCGCTATTCCCTGTGTCTCGGGTAGTGATGGCAAATTTTATCAAAACATCGATACATCGCTAAAGGGTTTTAGATGTCGATGAAAACATCGACGAGAAAACATTGATGTTTTAATTATAGAGTAATAAACATACTATTTTACTATCCATTTTAATTACAGTACGTAAAAGGTATATATTTAATTATTTGGTTACCAGCATGTTAGTAGTATGTAAAAAAATTATCAAATGTAAAGAATAAAATTAACAATAAAGAACATGTTTTGCTATCAGTTTCGTGTTTCATTGTCGATACAGGCAATGGCACGCAAGGCGATAACATACATTCACAACACGACCAGCTCCCAAACTTCCTCAGAATGCACAGACGAAATGAGCAGTGTGATAAAGAAGATGACGCAAAACAACGATATTTGCTGTGGATTGCTGCTACACTACAGCGTATTTAAACCTCTTTATTAAAAAAATTAAAATTAAAAATAAAAAAAACATTGATTTTGCATCAAAAAAACTATATGAAGCAAACATCGAAAGCAACATATCGATGATAATATATGGATGTTTCTAGTGGGGAACATTGATGTTTTAGAAACATGGATGTTTTTTGCCATCCCTGCAGTCTCGGGAGCCCATCGGCGCGAGTGTGGTGGGAGCTGGAGGCAGCGTGAGCCAGTGTGTATACGCCGGCCCCACTGTTTGTACGGGGCCGGATGTGGGGGCGATGCCACAGGGCGAAGGACGGAGGGTCTGTGGCTGCGAGGGCTCTTTCGGGGCCTGGACCTGCCCCAGGCGACCTTCCCGTGCCCAGCAAGGTCACGTGCGTGGGCGATGTTCTTTTGTGTACTGCATCTGCCGCCGCCGCCGGGTCCGTAACTTGCTTCGTTCACAAAAGCAATCAGTGCATGCGCTTCGGACACCCTTCTGGGAAAATGGCCGCGTGTTACTGCCTGTGTACATATTGGAGGTATGGGCGGAAGGGTTTCTCGACGGTCGGACCGCAATGTGAACGGTTTGAGGGAACGCGACTGAGGTTGTGTTTGTTCCGTTCTGGTCGTCTTCCACTCAGACGTGCTTTCTATGTTAACTGCACGTCACTGAGCTTCATATTTGTGTTTAATCGTTCTGCCAAGTTGGGTCCATCGGTAGCTTAAAAACATGATTACGTCGATTTTGAAACGATATTTCCTTTGCACCCAATATTTTTGAGGCAGTGCGTTTGAATGACATTTGAAATCTGTTTCTATACAAAAACTGTGCCGTACGTCATTATACCTCCAATGAAATTACCTCGGCAGCGTTTACGGAATGTCATACAGTGAGCCAGAAATGTCAATTTTTAAAAATGTGTTTTATTTTGTTAACCACCAAACAAAATATAAATTGAATGTGTTTTTTTCTTTTATTAGAGGCAAAATGTTTCTTCTCATAGGAATCTTCGAATGCTGTACATATCATATTAATTAAATAGAAAGTTAGACGCAACGGTAATTAACTTGATTACGGTATTAGAAATGTTTATAAACAAAACGTTCATTCGATTCATTCAAACGTTCATTCTGTGTATCACCCGATGTCACTGCAGCGCCTCTGACCGGGAGGTCCTAGTTTCGAGTCCTGACGGCGGCAGGATTTTCGACAGTAGCTTTTCAGCTAGGTCGAATTCAGTCGCTGTCTGGAGGAGAATTCTAGCGGCCGGCTGCTCTGATCGGTAGTTTTCCGTGGTGTCTCCGATCAACACCATGCCGGAGCAGTGCCCTACCAAAAGGGCCACGGACCATTCTCTGTTGTTCCTCTTCCTAGTCCTCTCCCCTTACTCACACACTTACTCTAACATGCACTACACAACCACATATCCCGGGAGACCGGTCGGGAGCTTAGACCTTGTCCCGGCTGGGGCGGTGCCCCGCTGGTGGGAGAGTCCTGGTTAGGGGAAACCCCTCTAGCCGACGGAAGGTCGGCACCGGATCTCGCCGTTCAGCGGGGGAAGATCAACGCCATCTCCCGCGAAAAAGACATAAACTACACTAACGGGACTAATGACCAAAGCAGTTGACGCGCCCGGAAACACGAAAAAATCAATCAATCAATCTATCGGAGCGTCAAATAGAAATAAGACTTTAGATAGCATGTGTCTTCTCTTGCGTATCGCGCAAGGCCTTAATTCGGTCCATCTCTGCGCGGCTGTGGGAAGCGACAGAGGCGGAGGCCGCCAGAGCAGCGTAGTATGGAGGGCACGGGCGTGACCTGGCGTCCGTTCATTTAACGAGTCACCCACCCCTAACCCCACCCCTTCCGTCACCGCCCTTTCGCCCGTGGCCCACCGCGACGCCCCGAGTCGCTGAGCGGGGCCGCCGCTGCTAGCGCTGCGTCGCGGCTGCTGGACAAACGATTTCTAAACAGTGGACGGCAGCGGCGCAGCTCGCATAGCAATGAGGCTTCTCGGCCGTGAGCGGGCGAACCAGCGCCAAGTGACGGCGCTGGTTAAAGGCTCCCACAGACTGACGCGGAAGATCCGCAGCCTACGCCGATTGGACGCAGCGGAAGTTTCGCGTCATGTGTTGCCTTATGAGCACGTTCGGACCTGCGCGGTAGGCGAGCGTCGCGGTAAAGGATTGGAAGCGTTTAACCGGCGGCGAAATTTGTAACGTAGGCAGACGCGTTTCTTCCGCTGAAACTCGACTTTCGTGGAAGTTCGGGAGTCTTCGCTCCCCTCTGGGTGGAGCGACCTTGCTAACCGTCACCAAACGCTGACTCATAATTGACGCTCCGGTGTGAACGGTCTCGCGAATTCCGCCGTCGCGTCTAGCTCGGTTCTTTTCGCGCCGCACCTGCTGCGGGTCTACCGCGCCGGTCTGTGGGAGCCTTAAAGGTGCAGAGGGGGCTCAGAATGCAGAAGCGATGCGAAAAGCGGGCACATCGGGGCGGAAAGCGTACGGAGAGAAACGCTGAAAGAGAAGAAGAGATCTGGCATGAGAGGACGACGTGAGTGCGAAATAAAACAGTTTTTCCTCCACTTGTTCGAAATTTGTTGCCTGGTTCCAGCCCCGCGGTCACTTAAGAGTGGTTGACAGTGGCCGCTTTGGTGCTCGGTAGAAGCAGCGAGTCGGCAACGCTTTGCGAATATCTGCGTTTTGCGTATTTCATGTAGAGGCGAGAAACCACTCTCTCATCTCCATCCAATTTCACGGTGTCTCCTCTTCCGTGCAACCTTTTCTGTGGCTTCTATCGTTTCTACTTTTACACTATTGTTTTTGTTTTTATTTCTTTCATTATTTTTTTTTTTTAATTTTTGAAGGATAAGACGACACCCCAAAGTCCAACGATTATTTGTGCTTTAAGTTTGTATAACATGCATACATTTTCGAATCAGTTTATTATGTATTTATCTGAATCATTTGTAATATGAAGATTAGGAAGATCTAACAGTGAGAGCAGAAACTAAATCACTCGGTGCTCTACATTGAGTTTTAATATTTTTAATTTCGTTTCACAAACATTGCTTCTCTTGTTTTCTCAGTATTCAAATTGGTTGTCTGAAACAATTTCTCGTCGCTATTTCGGTCCGAGTATTAGGTTCCAAACACCAATATAACTGCGTGATTTCTTTAGAAAACAGGTTTGATTTCAAACAAAGCAGTGGGTTTTTTAAGTAACAGAATCTTACCGCCGCTGTTTCTGGGAATAAAGAATTTGGTTCCGTTTCGTTGATTGATACATACAATCCTACTTCAATAATATTCTTCTTAGACCGGCATTTGCGTCGCCTGCTAAGTTCAAATGACAAATGACAAACGCAGAGGATGGAGAGTGAGGTGGTGCGAATCCCATTTAAAACGAAGACAATTTCCAATTCCATTCAATTCGTGCCTCCTCCCAGGTTTCATCAGACCCCGATCGCTACGGCTTTTTTCCGATCGCGTTTCGAGCGAGACGCGCTGCCTGCGGTCTGCCACAGCAGCCATCACGCTTTCTCTGACATCGCTCACCCAGGCGGCCCTGCCCCGCCCGCCGCGTTCCGCCCCTCGTCCTCCCCGCCTCGCAGCGAGCGGCCAGGCTCCGACGCTTTTCCTACCCCGCCCCGCCCAAACCTTCCCGCCCGCGCATCCACCGGGCCGGCCCCTATGCTTTCCGCCCCGCCCACTCCTTTCTCCTCCGGCGCCCTTCCCCGCACCAACCACGCCCCCCCGCCTCGCTCCGCTCCGCCCCGCCTCGCCCGCCCCGCCTCGCTCCGCCCCGCCCCGCCCTGCCCCGCCTCGCTCCGCCCCGCTCCGCCCCGCCCCGTCCCTCCTCGCCCTGCCTCGCGCCGCCTCGCCCCGCCACACCACGCCTCTCCCCGCCTCCCCCGCCTCCCCCGTCTCGCCCCGACCCTTCCCCACCCTTCTAGCTCCGCCCCACCACGCCCGGACCCTTCACAACCCTCCCAGCCCCGCCCCCGCCCCCTGGCCGGCGCCGGGCGCGTCCTGCCTGCCCTGTTTCCCGTCGGCTCCCTCGGGAAATGTAAACGGGGAAAATGCAAATTGGCAAAGAACAAAAAGCGTCGTTTCGCGAAACGAGAGCGCGAGGGAGACAGAGGAGGGATCTGTGCGCGGAGAGGTAGGAAATGGAGACGCGGAAACCAGGGAGAAGTTTTCGGCGACCGCCACGCACGGCGCTTCCTGCTTCCCCGCCCACGCCCGCTTGTTTCTTCTTCTTCTTAGTATTATTATTGGAATTCGCTTTCTCTCTTCTAGCCCCGTGCTCCTCATTCCTCCTCGTCCATCAATTTCCATATGTCTGCCTCATTTCCTGCTTCTTTCGATGCGGTGCTATTTTTTTTCTTCAACATCCCTTCGCGTAGTTATCCTCAAGTCATGCAGACAACTTGCTTCGCCTAGGTTGTCCTGCCCTTCCTTCCCACGCTATTTGTCGTATAGAACATAATTTCGCGATTATCTTTGTCATTAGCTCGTTCGCCGGCCTGATAATTTTCTCACTTACAGTGACAAGTGAGGTACTCGTCTACTTATTCTCCCTCTCTATCTTTGTTGCTGTTTTTTTTTCAGTGAACATTTGGTAAGTTTTCTCGAACAACCGTTTTCCACTCACCCTCCCACATCGTGCGAGGCGCTCTTTCTATCGTGGCTGTCTCATTCCTGACTCCAGCTTTCCATACCTCTTTCCCGTACCTGTGAGTAGTGGCTGGAGCGCTCTCAGTTTGCGTTGCGAGTAGCAAAGAGATTGGCAGGTCGTTCCGTTGAGAGATTTTTGTTGCTCTGATGCTGAGTTCTCCTCGAACTGCGTTGTGGTACGCGGTCGGGAAATTGCCGTCTGTCGGCGAAGTGCATACGAGAGGCGCACCCACCCTCTGTGACACCCCCACTCCATCCCGTCCCCCGCTCCGCCCCGCCCCTTCCTTCCCCGCCCACCCTGGCTTCCCCGCTCTGCCTCACCCACCCGACGCTGCCCGCCCCGCACCGCCCACCCCACCCCACCCCACCCCACCCGAACCCGCCCCGCCCCGCCCCGCCTCATCCACCCCACCCACCCCGCCTCACCCACCCTTCCCGCCCCGTCCCCCCCCACCCACCCGCCGCCCCCCCTCCCCCCCCCCCCCCCCGCCCGCCCGCTCGCCCGCTTGCGACCGCCGCCGCACCTCGGCGGCCCAGGACGTACCCTCGGGCTGATGGCGAGACGTCAGAGAAATTGCACGTAGAAATTGCTTTCCTTAATGTGACCCATTTCCTGTGCGAGATATGATTGGATTGAATTTCGGAAGCGGGTTCCTGCTTTCCTTTTGTCCAGAACGTTATTGAAGCTTTTTTGTTCGAGGTTGATGCAAAATGTAGAAAGTGCGTTTTATGACTAGTTTATTCGACGTTTACAGAGCGGTCGTAGAGAGTTCTGTGTGTTTGAGTTTTTTCCCCCATTGTGTGTATTTGTTGTTTTTAATTCTTTATCTTGGCGTTTCGTGTTGATTTGGGTAGTGTTTTGATACAAAAATGTTGTGGTTGCGATGTTAATGTGATGGATGCGAACCGTACGTTCGTTTAAATAACATTGGCTGTCTGAACGAACACAAACGAACAATTCGAGGAATAACAAATAAAACACCAACTCGAGTGTAGAGAATGATCAGCATAAGCCCAACGTCTATCTTGTGTCTGGAGATTTCTGGAAAGCAGTGTAGAAAAATCATATTGGTAATTAACCGGAATTAAACTGTTCGTTATGTAACGGCATTCGTAGTTTGGAAATGGGGGAGAAAGAGGAAAAAACATGGAATAAAGTTTATTTGAAGTCAGTGAGGACTTAACACGTTTTGAAAACATCACTTCTTCTACACATAAATAGATATAGGGTTTCTTTCCCAGTACAGATTCGTGTATGTTGTAGTGTATTGGAAGTCAATACCGAATCTCCTTTTTTTTCTTAATTTTGACAAAAAAACAGCACTAAAATACGTGTAAGTACTTCTAGGGCGGCGTTAATGTCGCTGCATCTCGGATTTTCTATTATTGTCGTAGTTTTCCAAGGATGCGTTAGGATGGAGGACGATTCACGCGCTCGTCCCCAAAAATGAAAATGATACGATGATGGCGGAAGGGTCCGTGGCGCGCTGGAAGATACAGCTTCATCACTCGGCTGGAATGAGTGGAAACCACGAATATGGCCAGGGCGGCCAATATATAGAATTCCCAACTCATTTCATTGGCGGATTCATCAAAGATATTTTACTGGTTGCGTAATTCCAGGCGTCGTCTGCAATGGAAGCTAGAAGTTGCCCGGGCTGCAAAACTTCATTTGCGGTCTCTCAATTGCATACTCACAGACGGTCCAACTGATGCACTAGATATAGTTTGTATACTACTCCAGCCACTTAATAATTCAAGGTTTTTCTGCGTGCGATGAAGAAGAGGGGAAAATGATTTCAGCGAATTTTGAAAATGGACGTGTATCGGAAAATACCCTTTATTCACTGAGATGAGCGATTTTGCTAAGATGTGATGTTAATGCATTTGAAACGAATTATGTTGAAACTCTTTTTATGAAAAGCGGTAACTTTTCTAAAAATGCTTTGCAGAATTTTGAAACATCTTTTACATTGATGACAATTGAGGCGTTGGGGCGCAAAACGGTAACCATTGCTTCCGAACGTGCGATGGTGAGGCAGCCTGGTAAGTGTGCGTGGGCGTGCGTGGGTGGGCGCGTAACGCGATTAGTCGCCGGCAGAGCGCGCGCGACGCACGACAGCGCAGCGCAAACTTCCCAGCGGATTGTAATTGGGCTGCTGTTAACGCGCTCCCTCCCGCGGTGGCGACGCCCACGCGCCAGACGCACCGCCGCCACTAGGGCTCGGAGGTTCAGGCATTTATTTTACCTGAAAAGGCATTTATTTTACCTAAAATAGGCAGGCAAAAAGGCATTTATTTTACTTAAAACACGCAGGCAAAAAGGCATTTATTTTACTTAAGATAGGTATGCTTAAGGCATTTATTTTACCTAAAATAGGCAGACTTAAGGCATTTATTTTATCTAAATTAGGTAGGCTTAAGGCATTTATTTTACCTAAAATATGTAGGCTTAAGGCATTTATTTTACCTAAAATAAGCAGGCGAAAATACATTTATTTGACCTAAAATACGCAGGCAAAAAGGCATTTATTTTACCTAAAATAGGTATGCATAAGACATAATTCCGGGCCCTTAGCCATCACCATGCCTGGCGCTTTGCGTCGTGGGGGTGGGGCCGCGGATGGTTGCGCGCGTGCAAGTGGTGTCGTGCGAAAGCCTAAATGAGCAAACGACGCCTAATTTAAACAGCGCCTCGAGAAATCTCCCTCGGTCCGATCGCTCTCTCAAAGTGAAAGCTTTATGACCTTTCCGATCCTTTTGGGGTTGTCCTTAATCTATACTTTCCGGTACATTTTGTTCCACAGTTTCATGTGAAAAAAAATGTGAACGCACGGTTTCTCTAGAAGACAAAATGTGAAATAGCGTTGAGGATTGTGTTTTGCATAAATATCTCTGCTGTAGTTTTGCCTGACTGTCTCTTATTAAAGATATTTAATTCATGGCGTGTTAAATTGGTCGTTAGAGGGCAATTACCTTAATTTTATTCTCATTGTGCATTTAATTCTTTAGTAAAATTCCTTTAAATGTTTTTCAGTCGTAACATTCGTTAATAAATAAATTTATTTTAAAAAAACACTAAAAACGGTAAATCGTAGTAAATGCCGGTATACTGTGACACTGATCCAAAAAATAATTTCTCAGTGGTCGTTAGAGTAGTTTGTAGACGAGGATTGAGAAATTTGTACAATCACAATAGAAAACCATTCGGCGACTATCCAACGTTTTGATAACGTTGATAACAGCAGACGTTTTAACAACATCGTAATAGGAATCATATAATATTAGCTTAAATTTAAAAGATATTTTATACACCTGACATTTCTGTTATCAACCATTACCACCCACACCAGAGAAAATTTATTTCGATTCCCTTTTTAGTCTCATTCAGTTTCCAAGTCACTGTGGGTACCACACTCCGTATGCTCGGCGTGATTGACCGGGAGAGGTGGCTCAGTGCATCAACTGAAGTGACTGCAGTGCCTCTGACCGGGAGGTACTAGGTTACACTCCCCACGGCGACAGGATTTTCGACACTACTTTTTCAGATAGGTCGAAATCAGTCGCTGTCTGGAGAAGAAGTCTAGCGACCGGCTGCTCTGATCGGCAGTTTTCCGTGGTTTCTCCGATCAACACCAGGCGAATGCCGAAGTACCCTAACAAACTGGCCACGGACCGCGCACGATCTTTCCTTCCTCTTGCTTGTCTTATCTTCTCCTCTTACACACACACACGCGCACACACACACACTCACACACACACACACATTTACACTAACATGCACTACACTACCACATATTCCGGGAGACCGGTCGGGAGCTTAGAGCTTGTCCTGGCCGTGGCGGTGCTTCGCTTTTGGGAGATACCTTGTTGTGGGTTGGTTAGTTAGTGATTCTGGGCACGTCAACAGTTTAGGTCATCATTTCCGTAAGTGTAGTGTATGGTTTTTCCTCGGGAGATGGCGGTGATCTTCTCCCGCTTGATGGCGAGATCCGGCGTCGACTTACCGTCGGCTACCAGGGTTTCCCCCTAACCAGGACTCTCCCACCAGCGGGGCACCGCCCCAGCCGGGACAAACTCTAAGCTCCCGACCGGTCTCCCGGAATTTGTGGTAGTGTAGTGCATGTTAGTGTGTGTGTGTAAGGGGAGAGGATAGGACAAAAAAGAGGAAGGACAGATAGGGCGCGGTTCGTGGCCCGTTTGGTAAGGTACTGCTCCGGCATTCGCCTGTTGTTGATGGGAGAAACCACGGAAAACTACCGATCAGAGCAGCCGGCCGCTAGAATTCTCCTCCAGACAGCGACTCAAATCGACCTAGCTGAAAAGCTAGTGTCGAAAATCCTGCCGCCGTGGGGAGTGGGAACCTAGGACCTCCCGGTCAGAGGCGCTGTAGTGACATCAGTCGATGCACTGAGCTACCGCTCCCGGTTTGTTGGGTAAATCCCGTAATCTCGCCATTAATCGGAGAAAGATTACCGCCAGCTCCCGCGCAAAAATGCACTACGGTATGGGACAAATGGCCTTTGTAGTTGTCGCGCCCGGGATCACTAATCAACCAATCGGCATGAAGGCAAACGTGCGAAGCGATGCGATTCCTCGCCAGACGCTCGTCTTTAAGCTCCTTGGTTTCACCCCGTCCCCGCGCCCCGCGAGTCCGCCCTCCTTCCCAACGCCTACGCATTTATCTTCGCCCAAATCGTGTGTCCGATCAATCTCGATCGGGGCCAGCGATCGAAAAAAAAAAGAAAAGAACGAAATGATTCGTATTGATTCAATCGGAGATGCATTAAAGCTTTGAAACATTATGTAGATATGCGAGGGCAAAAGCTAAACGCCGTGTCCGCAGCGATCTATCAGGACTCTGGGAGAGCGAACAAAAACAACCGTCCACTATTAAATCGTGATTTACGACGTATTTAATCACTGGCTACAGCGAGTATAGAACCGAGCGGGCTTCTGGAGAAATAAAAAGCATTTGCACCGATTTTGTATTTGCTCTGCCTCTGCGAAAAGTATATTCGGCAATTGAAGGTTTTTGATACCGTTTTGATTAGTGACTAAAATGTTAAAATCATTATTTCTGTGAGAATTTTAAGTAATTCAAAATGTAATTTGTAATTCATGAAAAAGAGTTTCTCTGAATGTTTCGTGAGCTCTGTGTCCTAGAAAAAAGGACGGTATTTCACGGTATTCAAAATGGTGAATTAAAGCGAGCAAGGTTTTCTCATATAATCCAGGGTCGCACATAAAATTCCATGATGTATTAGATCAATACAATCAATAACAATAAACATGACCACTGGGTGTCTCGTTTGCATTGCGCATACTCGCTAGTTCACGCATCGAATCTGTTCCTTGCTAAAGTAGGCGAAATATTACCTCTCCTTCAGAATGATTGACTTATTTGTATTCATATTTAACTAGTATTGTACTATAATTTATTTTATTTGCTCATCCTCATTCAATGTGATATCATTGAATGACACGTCGATTCATACAATGAGACAGCATTGACTGAAACATCGCTTTTAATATTAACATATCCACAAGATTTGTGCCGGCCATGTTTGGAGGGAGAAATAGAACGGAATCGGGACGGCAGTCGCAACGATTGAAGATCAAATCGCTCGTGAGGTCCTGCTTTCTGAGATCGGGCATAGCAATGAAGCAAAGGCAAATCATTAACTATTCTATTAAAGTATGCGAGTTATCGTCCTTTATGTATTGATTTTCCAATAAAAATACAAAAATGTCGCCTCTGATATCTTTCATTCGCAAACTTCGCAGAAATGTGTCAATGTGATATAAAAGACTACACGAAACTCCTATATTAAAGGAGCTTAAAAGTTGTATTTTCATATAGGGACCAGAAACACATGGTTTCGAACTTGTGTGACTTGTCGATTTGTAATGACGTAAATTACCTTATATAAGTTATATGTTCTCGTATCATTTACATTTTCAAAATCCTAAGTTAGAAAATATATTCCAGTGATCTAAATCTACCGATTCTAAATACAAAACACCCCGTAAATGTTAACTTTTGTGATTTAGCACGTGATACAACACATGATACATGCGCAGACAAATATATGTACCACATTTCCGTTAGCAAATACGATTGTTGCAATTTCGTAAGTGACGTAAAATGTCAGTTATCACTATTTCCACCCGAACGCTTCAATTGTAATTATGTAAATGTAAATATTTGCGTGTTTAGGCGGAAGAGCAGGCCTTACGGCCTGAGCCTCACCAGTAATAAAGATATTATTATTATTATTATTATTATTATTATTATTATTATTTTTATTATTATTATTATTATTGTTATTATTATTATTATTGTTATTATTGTTATTGTTATTATTATTACTGTTATTATTATTACTACAATTATTATTATACATTTAAAAAATAGAATTTCGGAAAACTATTTTTAGAAGCAACTTGCAGCGCGGCCGTCCGCGAGACGGTCTTTGTGCTGGACTGGCAGCACACGTGCTCATTCCTTTTCCGGGCGCGGCACGGCGCTGGCAGACAGCGACGCGACCTCCAGGCGAGTGCCGTGTCGCGGCCAGCGCTACACGCCGCCCGCGGCGCGGTCCTTGCTCGATGCCCGGCTGCGACCACCGCCGCCGCCGCCATTAAATTTAATTGTGCTGGCACGGGGCCCACTGTTCGAAACACGCCGCCGTATCTTACGATTTTTGGCAGCCGCCGCCCCCCTCCCTCCTGCCCCAACGCTCGCCCCGGGGACCGCAGGCGGGCCGGGGCCCGACCTGCTCCTTTGGCCGCCGTCGTCTCCGCCTCGGGCAGCGCAATACCTCGGGCAGCGCAATACCTCGGGCAGCGCTAATTTGGCCGGACTCTCGCAAAGGGATGGGAGTCAAGAAAAATCAATGTCTTTGCACCAAGCGTGAATACCTTACAAGGCACGCTGGATTATTGCAAAAATGGGTCGACAGATAATCTCTGAAATGTTAGGACTCTCTTAAACGAAAACTACAGTGTATAAAAGAAGTTTTGGAGGAATTTCATTTATTTATTTCGGTAAAAAATGTTGACGTTCGATTGAAATGAGTTTATAAACTTTATACTTTGATTGTTTTGCTCGAATAAAAACGCCTCTCATTTTACGGAATCAGTATAACAGGTAATCATTTATATTTGTGTAATGTGACTATCCATTGGAAGGCAAGCAGTGAACAAGCAATAAAGGAGCAAATGAATCCATGAACAAATAAGCATGCAGCGACGAGGGATGAATTATTTGGAAGTATGTGTTGTTCGATGTAATGCCTTGCCAACAGACAAATCAAACGATTTGTTGATTTCGAAACGAATATCATTCGTTTCGAAGACCCCAAACGACCGATGAATTATGGATTGTGTTGATTAAATAGAGAAAGGTATTCCTAGAATATAACGTCAGCCATAAATAAGAAAACTACTAATTGAAATGATAAAGGCTAACATTACACGTACAAATGACTAAAATACCGATACGAAAGTACAAAGTAAATGATTCAAAACTCCATACGTCTGACTGTGGTATTATTTCTATTAATATTACATTTAACTGGAAACCAATCTCGATGTTGAAACGAAACGCTTCCTTTGTGCCCCGAAACCTTGTTATCCACACATCACCCTTGCCTTTCATATTGAAATTTTGGAAAAGGGGCGGATGGGATCGAAAAAAACGCAGATCTACAGGTAATGTGTTTGTGTGAGCTACATTAGGCAATTATAGGTGAAAGAGAATCAATATTCATCATTCTTTTGACTGTTAAATTCACATGACCCAAATTGCCGCGGGCTTCCGACACCTTACTTAAAGGTAACACATAAGCAACAACTCAATAGACAGCAACAAATTGAAACACACAAATACGCAGTTAAAGACATTGAAAATAATTGTATTTACACTTGGTCTACAATATTTTGTTCAGTTCAACTTCACAATCGCCTCCTGTAATAATCAACAACTGTTGGGGGACTCTCTGACCCAATGCATGTTACACAGCGACATAAGTCCCTTTCGTGAAAAAGCTGTTATTTTTAAATGCCCCTCTCAGCTCTTTTGTACTTAATACATTTAACTTTTGGACTGCTTAAGTTTCAATGTCATATCTCAAATCGTGATAGATTTGTCCGTCCTCTGTCGAAAATTTTGTACGCATGTCCGCTTCCAATGCTTGTCTCACTGCCAGTGTATTAAGACACTAATCACTGAAGTTCTTCAGTCCTTTTGATTGATTAGTTGATATATTAATTAGCACTTTTAACGTTTTTAAATAACATAATTTCCGGTTTGAATTTTGATACCGTGGTGTATATTTACTACTATTAAGTAATATTATGATTCGTGACTAATTTTTTTTTTGATAAATGTTCTCGTATTAGTGTCTATTCTTAAGCCTTACTTGAATCTCGATCACATTATTGATAATACATCTAAACACTGCGTGACGGCAATCTGCAGTTTTGGTGAAATGAATTATTGCAGTATGTCGTGTACGCCTTCCCAGTATTTTATGTTTTCCGCCTTCGTCATCCAGCGCCACGAGTGGGAAAAGAAAATTACTAATTTGAGCGTTTAGTTACAGATTTAACATACACAAAATGCCCTTAGAGGAGTCCACAATATGCCTTTTGAAGATTTCTGTTTAAAACCCAGTGAGGTGTAATGCCCAGTGCTCTGGATAATTAATGTTATACAATTAATTGGTCTCTCTCGCTCTGTCTCTCTCTCGCTCTGTCTCTCTCTCGCTCTGTCTCTCTCTCGCTCTGTCTCTCCTCTCGCTCTGTCTCTCTCTCGCTCTGTCTCTCTCTCGCTCTGTCTCTCTCTCGCTCTGTCTCTCTCTCGCTCTGTCTCTCTCTCTCGCTCTGTCTCGCTCTCTCGCTCTGTCTCGCTCTCTCGCTCTGTCTCACTCTGTCGTCTCGCTCTCTCTCTCGCTCTCTCTCTCTCTCTCTCTCTCTCTCTCTCTCTCTCTCTCTCTCTCTGGCATAATGAACTCTATATAAGCTTGTCTCCCGACTTCAATATACTCCAATCCACTCTACGCGAAGCGCGGCTAGGAGGCGAGGGCTGGCGTCGATCCTGGGACCCCCGCAGCGCGCACGAATACATCACGTGGTCTGCGCCCACGGTCGCCTGCGCGTCGGCGCGCGCGTGACGAATGGCACGCCTGGAAACGCACGGCGTCCGCCGCGTGGAATAAAGGCATTAGAAGTATTGGGATAATAAATGCAATAAATCCCCATCGCTGATTCGCTGCGTGGGCGCCTGCCATCGAGGGCTGGTCAGCTGGTGCTTTCTACCTAAGCGACTCGTGCGGTATAAATTGAGGTGCCGATTTCTGCAAGAGACAAGAATTGTGTGGGGAAACGTTGAAGGTAAAATCAACTACAGAAATTAGCGTGATGGATTTGTGTCGTATATTTAGAACTCATGTATGTTGTTTCGTGTGTTGCTGAAGTGGAAAAGGACGGCTGTAATTTTTACTGTAGAAATGCATGATGTTATTTGTATAAAAATCGTGAATGTTTTGTTACACGTGACGGTAATTTTTCTTGCAGCACTCACGTTGCAACAACACGCTTTTATTCCTCTTTTTTTCACCTGTTGATGAATTGAGCAAATATAAAGCACAGTTTGTTGTTGAGCGCTCTGCTATCTGTTGCTGTGCATTGCTGTCACATGTGACGAGGTTTTAATTTTCACCAGAGGAAAATTAAGTATATTTATGAGCTGTGTGGTAAGGATATACTATATATTTCTTACAATTTATTGCTGATCAATGAAATTCTGTGAATATCTCCCTACGTTGTCTATTTAGTGTTAACATTACGAACTGCTGAAGCTGTGGAGGTGTAGCTCATGTTTGAAGAAGATCTACCAAGAAGAAGAAGAGGAAGAAGAAGCAGAAATAAACATTTGTTTAAAATTTAAAGAAAAGAACTGGACAGACTTACGATGCGTTGCCAAGCTGCCCCTCTGCTGTCCGGGTAGGATAAGGTTCCTCTTCAAGAACGCGACTGCGACAGCCGAGCGTGTGTGTGTGTGTATGCACACACCTTCGCACACCTTCTCCTCGTACATTTCACGCAGACGGTTTTCAAAATAGTTCAGATACAGAATTGGGCCCCGCAATATTTTATAAGTTCATACCAAACGTTGGCATGGTAAAATAGATTCCTTTTCCTGGTTTAAAATAGAATGGCACTAACAATGAATGGATCAGTAAACGTCAATCGTTACAGAATAGAAAGTACGTTCTCATCTATTTCCTGGAGTTAAGTCTCGCGCAGTTGTGGGCTGTGCCAGGACTCGCCACTGGCGTATGCCTACAGTGACGGGGTGAGTTAAGACGGTACATACTCCCCCACGGCACCCCATCCTGGATAGGGAGAGATCAAGGGATGATGATGATGGTGGTGGTGGTGGTAAGAGAATGATCACGAGCGGTCCATGACCCGTATTCTAGAATGCTCCTCCCGCATTCACTTGAAAGTTATCAGGAAATTTGCGGCAACTATTGATCAGAGCATTCGGATCTTCTGCGTCGCCTCTCCCAGTGTCTGTATATGTTCTCTTTATTCCATTTTCAATTATTTTTGTAATCGTTTCGTTTGGGAACAGACCTTTGTTTAGTAACATACAAACCGCACCCGTTGCAATTTTTAGATGTGGGTGCGAAATGACTTGTTTACACCGAATTGTAATATTTTTGCCTTCAAAAAACTATTCTGGTTGTTCTCTTTAATGCAACATATCTCGATTTTGTTGGCATATTATATTTGGTTTCATTAGTCAAATTAAAAAAACATCCGCAAATTATTGCATTTCAGTTCCGCGATATGTCACACTAGATTGATATATTCTGTCAGCGCAATTAAAAATAAAACAACAGTATCACTGCGCTACAACGACGTGCGCGGTTGGATTCCTAAAATAATTTCATTCTCCATTTTTCCACATGCAAATATCGACTGAAACACGCAGACCCTTAGCATTGGCTTTCGTGCATTGGTGCCAACGTAACGCTCTCTATTTACGCTTAAGTTAGTTTATTTATTCATTTATTTATTTAGTCAAAAACAGTCAAAAACTGTATGTGACGTATGGGGGAGGAAATCATCTTAATGGCGGGGGTCAATGACTCCCATCTCGATCAGGTTTTTCGTCCAGTTTCCCTGATCCATTGAGCAAATGCTGAGATGGCCCCTTGTTTTGCTTCTGGACATAAATGTAACTTCATTATCTGTGCACGTCGTCATGGACATCGTGGATAAGAGCCCAAAATTTATAGCTTATTTATCCTTGAAAATAGATTTTATTACATGGGAGCTTTTATTTTAATTTTCAAAATTTATGTAGTATATGACTCAGTGTAGGGATTACAGAATTTTGAAAATGTGCATAGAATTCACGTCTCCCCATTGCACGTCATACGCAGTTTCAACTGTTTTTTGACGTAAAATAAATAAATAATACCTTGTTTTACGTGGCGAGGCTCGGGCCATCAGGCCCGATCTTCCGTGTAACCACGCAAATTTCGCTACGCTTCTTTCACCACCTAGCGGAGAAAGGAGTGGAATTCTGTGTATGGTACTTTTAAGGTTGTAAAATATTAAAAAAAAACATGATAAAGTATTCGACAATGACATCAGTTTATTATCTTCGGCGACGAAACAGGCAGTTCTAAATTTTGCTCAGAGGCTTCTTCTATGCTTCAGGATTTTTTACATGCAGTAAATCTACTACATGGGACCCCTCCGAAGGAAGGCGTACGAAGGATTTTTTCGCCCTTAAAAGTTTCGATCGGCTTTGGCGAAAGGCTTCGATCGGGTTTGAACCCGCAAACTCGGGTACAACAGTTCCGTACGGTACGCTGACCGTTATACCACCGAATCCGCATAATCCTGTCCCGTGATTTCGTTTATTTACTCACGACACTGAGCTGGCGAGCGTAGATCGTAAGTTTCTTGCAGGAAGGGATTACAGCCTCCCTACAATACTCTGGCCCGTGTTTGAGATCTCGGGTTGAGATCCTGGAAGACAAAGCACGGCGCCCGCCGAAGAACACGCGACGCAACGCGACGCTTCGCGCTCAGGAAACCGCGGGTGGGGGGAGGCCTCTGTACGCCGTACGAGTTACAGATTTTTTCGCGGTGCCCCGCCCACGGCCACCGTTCGCGCGGCCCGGTTATGTAAATACGCGGTATTAAAATGCCGTGGCGTTCGTTTCGACGGTGTGAGATTTACGCCGGACATGTACGGGCCCGCGAGAGGACCCTGCGGAACCCCGCCGCGCCGGTCGCCCACGCGTCCGCCGCCGGACGACCGCGGCCGGCGCGACAGAGGATCGGCCTGCTCCGGTGAGCGCGTGTTGCTTATGCTGAGATGCAGGAATGCTTTCGTTTTGCCCCGGATTGTGATAGGTTGTTTCACAGGTTTTACGTACTGTTTCTCCGTGTTCTTTTCTTCTCTCTTTTTCGTGGATATTATTAGATTCCTGTCAGTTAAAGGTTATTTATGTTCCATATTTCGGAAAGGAATCGCAATTCTGTGTATGGTACGTTTAAGGTTGTAAAATATTAAAAAAAACATGATGAAATATTCGACAATGACATCAGTTTCGAATTAAATAATGGTTTGTTCAGTGAAATTGTATTTAAAAAATATAAGTTTTAAAACTTTTTCAAACAAGCTCTAAGTACCCTAGCTTATTGTATCTCTCATAACAATTATAATATTAAATGATATGAGTATTGTTAAGGTTTCTCGTAAAGAGCGAAAGGTTTATTGCTCATATTACTTGTTTGCGCGATAGAGTATCGCTGTCAATACATAGTTATAATTTTTTCAATTATCGGAATAGCCTAATTCCTAAGGATGAAAGACGGATACGAAAGCAGACGAGCGATTTTATGTGTTTTGCTGCGTTATATCAGAAAACAATTGAATTCATTAATATTCTTTTCTAATCAATAGTATTTTGATTATATTGATTATCCATATTCCGCTTTTGCCCCCCCCCCCCAACCAATCCCTTGATCATCATTGACCCTCTCCCAATTCCACTGACCTCAGGGGGTCTAAATTGATCTGATTGAGATCCCCTGCACTAGAAGCATGACATTTTTCGGAGCGAATGTATTTTGAGTGGCCTCCCCGAATTCGAAAGTGCTCCGACCTGCGGACGGCGGAGAACCGTGGGCGCCACGCCTTGCGCTGCTCTGTTGTTTCCCAGCCGTCGCATCTCGTCGCGTCTCGTCCGCCGCCTCCGCGTTCCCGCTGCTTTACACGAGCGGGTACGGCGCCGTCGCCTCGATATTTACAAGTATGTTTCAATTTGAATTTTGCATCCTATTTGAATTATGAATAGGAGTTTGTTGTCTTCTTGGGCGAAAAGTTATGAGCAGATTCTTGTTGACACAGCTGATGTTCCAAGTAGAATATATTATTACTAAGGGAAATATTTTTGAATAAATTAGAGTGGTTTGTTTGTTGTTGAATATGGATTTGTGAAGTGAATTTCTCGACATGTTTTGAGGCGAGTTAGGACGTGCTCCGGGGCCTTTCGGCGGTGTGTCCCGGGCGTCTGCAGCTGCTTCGCTAATTCGCTCGTTCCTCTCGGTTCCGCGAAAGGAGGTTGCTAATCCTTCGGCCCCGCCGGCTGCTCCGGCTTTGTTTTCGGCGCCCTGCGTGCCTTTTCGCTTGCAAATGGCCGCGTCGCTGCGGTATTGCGGCGTATGTGCACCCTCTGAGCCAAACTCATCCACACTACACGGCGAGCGGTTGCTCGCTGTTCGCCGAATAACGAATGTGTGGAGCCGCCTTTAAGGTGGCTCCACACATTCGTTACTGAGTCGTTGAGTTGCTTGCTATTTGCCGAGTGACGAACATTTGAGGTTCGCGCTACCCATCGCTTGTCGGTGTTTTGGACACATCAAAGGGAGCGAACATTGGCCGAACACATCGGCTATTCGTGATTGGGCGAGCAGTAGCTCCCTAATCGCGAATGCCGAATGTGTGGAGCCGCCTTTGGTGGACACATCAAAGGGAGCGAACATTCGCCGAACACAGCTATTCGTGATTGGCGAGCATAGCTCCCTAATCTGCGAATGCCGAATGTGTGGAGCAGCCTTTAAGGTGCACACATCAAAGCGAGCGAACATTCGCCGAACACAGCTATTCGTGATTGGCGAGCATTAGCTCCCTAATCTGCGAATGCCGAATGTGTGGAGCCGCCTTTAAAGAGGACACATCAAAGGGAGCGAACATTCGCCGAACACAGCTATTCGTGATTGGGCGAGCAGTAGCTCCCTAATCTGCGAATGCCGAATGTGTGGAGCAGCCTTTAAGCGGACCCATCAAAGGGAGCGAACATTCGCCGAACACAGCTATTCGTGATTGGGCGAGCAGTAGCTCCCTGATCTGCGAATGCCGAATGTGTGGAGCCGCCTTTGTGTGGACACATCAAAGGGAGCGAACATTCGCCGAACACACTATTCGTGATTGGGCGAGCAGTAGCTCCCTGATCTGCGAATGCCGAATGTGTGGAGCCGCCTTTGTGTGGACACATCAAAGGGAGCGAACATTCGCCGAACACATCACTATTCGTGATTGGGCGAGCAGTAGCTCCCTGATCTGCGAATGCCGAATGTGTGGAGCCGCCTTTGTGTGGACACATCAAAGGGAGCGAACATTCGCCGAACTCAGCTATTCGGAATTAGGCGAGCAGTAGCTCCCTAATCAGCGAATACCGAATGTGTGGAGCCGCCTTCATGCGCAGAGCCCTGTCTGCGCGCGCTGCGCTTCGGAGGCTGCGCGTTCCCTTCCCGGAAGCGCCGCGGCTGCGCACAGAGCCGCCTTGTGCCCGGCGACCGGCCGCGCGCGCAGCTGCAGGTGCCCTGCTTCGAGTCACCTGTCCCTCGGCGATCGCCAGTCATTCGCGGCGTTTGCCTTGGCGGCGGCGGCGGCGGGCTTGCCAACTTCCTGGAGGAGCGGGAAGAAAAGCGATCTCGCTCACGAAATTCGAACAAGGAAACAAAATTCAGGTGTTGGGAAATTTTCCTTTTGTAACAGAACAATTAAAGATTGGAACAGTTTATCCGCAGCAATTTTCAAAGCTTTTCCTCTAAGTGTCCGAAGTTTTAGAAATAAGTTAGAACAATATGAGAGTAATAGATATTAAATAAGTACTGTGAAGTGCGGTGAAGTGCTGGGCAGTGTAATTCAAAGCAAAACAGTATAGTGCAGTGTAGTGCCGTGAAGTGTAGTGAACGCAATCAATCAATTTAAAAAATATCTAATTTAGCCAATATTACGTTGTTTGTTTTAAAGTTTATTATCACTAACATATAATTATTGGATATAATGACAGAGTTGAAATAATTGTTATTATACTTAGTATTAGTGATAGTATGATCATGGCATCCTCGGCTTGTACTGTACTCCTTTATTATTATTATTATTATTATTATTATTATTATTATTATTATTACTGTAATTAATGTTATTTAACTGACACCGGTTCATACCCAATTGCAGTTCAAATATATGTATGTAAAAACTCTTTATCACACACCGCTGGTAAAGAAAAGGCGGATGAATACAGTTAATAATTTAGAAACAAAATCTTTTAACACGTGTTGCTTCTTGGGATCAAATCCAGATTTCCAAAGGATAAATCTTTCAACCCGGTGAATAAGCTGATAAGTCAAAAAAACTTAATTTTACAGATAAGTAAAAAAACAACCTTAAACTAATACTATAAATAAGGGATTAATGATACTCAAACAAAACCTACACAAAAATAGTTTTGTTTCAATACCTGAAATACTTGAATACCTTGAAAATATCTTCGTTTGAGTATATATTCATTTAAATATTCGATTTTATTCATTTAAAAGTTGCTTTTTGCTCTTCTGTGAAATCAAGTGTTTATGACTTGTCAGTTTATTCACCGGGATCAAGGAAATTTAAACCACCATAAAGAGAAGTGCATGATATCACAAATGTACTTTCTGTAACTTTTTTCTTCCTGTAATTGTCTCCTATTCTCCCCTGAATTGTGAGTCCTTGATACCGAAAAATTGATTTACGTTCGTCTGTCTGTCCAGCTGTGAACAGCGGTTAAACCGTTCAGACGATTTTCTCCAAAATTCAGATTTCGCAATCGATCTGGCTGATGTTCGCGGTTCCCTTGATTTTGAAATCGATAATTTAATTTTAGAGGGTACTTTACATGAACCTCTAGGGCATTTTCCAAATAAAAAAGTGGCCCATCGTTTTTCATAAAATTTTGTTTTGGGGAAATGTGAAGAACGTTTAAGAGAATGGTGCAGGTCCTATGTTCGTTGAAAACCAATATTGTTCGAAAATTGACACAATTCAAACTGTTTTTCGGCGTCATCCTCCAACTACAATTATGAACATAAAGATTTTTCCCTCTATGAAATCTATTCATTAAAGATAGATTTTGGAAGAAGGACATGTACAATTTTTCGAATATTTGAGTACTTCTCGCGTAATTTTGCTTGAAGTGCTGGCGAGAAAGTACGTGCTGTTTTAGCACCATTAGTTGTGTATTGTTGGGGGAAACTAAATATTTTGTACAAACATGAAACCTACGCACAGTCGTCTTTCTGGAATGTTGTACATCGAATTCCACGTGAGTTTGGGAGGTTGCTTGCGTCTGGAAAGCGTATCAAATAAAATGAAATTCCCCGAGCTGGCATCTGATATGAAAACTTCAACATTACTTCGCTCTCAGGCTGCTGGCGCCGACTTCTCTCTTCTCTTGCCGCCCTCAACGTCTTGTCGACAGCCTTAAACCTGTCGGGGAGTGTAGGGGGAGGCTCCATTTCTACAGAATGCTCGAAGATACCGTCCTATCTAATGGCGGGTAGGGCTTGACCATCTTTTCCCTCTCAGCTCTCTCTTTTATAACGTCTGCTCGTGACCTCTGTTGGTTGTCGGCTTTCTTGCAACTCTTCCGCGCACGTTTAATATCGTCCGACTTCTTTATCTTGTATTTTCACTTTCGCTGGGATGCCTGCAAGTAGTTATGGCGAATCAGCTTTCGTGGACCTATTTTTAGTACGTCCGTTCTCGTAAATTTATTAACTGTTAAATGTTGATAATTCTACGTGATATACTTCATAAGTTATGAAATCATAATATACTTCACAAAATTCCCTTATTATAGAAAGCAGGTGGTTTGAAAGGTATCGAATTTGATACGCTTGTCAGTTGAAGTTCAATTTTAAATTAGTACATATGCTATTCGGAAAATTTCGTCTTTTTTAAAATTTTCATTGAATCCGTCATTCAGCAACAAATGAGCATAAAATTGATTTGCAAACACATTGATCCCTTTCCTGTACTGCCCCACAACGAATATCTGAACCCAGAAACGGCAATTACAAAACCCTGCCGTGTCGGGTCTTTTTTACATTCCACCCAAAACTTTTTAGTGTTGGCCCCATTTTCTGCCCGTCACTTCTGTCGCTCCCTCCGCCGCTGCACTGTATTTGCGCCGGACCTCCTCGCATTTTTCTGAACGCGGCTGAATTGGCGTAGCGGTCAACGTGTCGAACTGTTATACCAAGTTCGCGGATTCAAACTCGATCAAAGCCGCGAATTAAGGGCGAAAAATCGTTGGTACGTCGTCCTTCGGAGGATAGATAAAGCAGGCTGTCTCACGTTGTAGACTGCATGTAAAAGATCCGCAGGCCTACAAGAAGACTGTGCAAAATTAAAGATCCCAAAGACAGGCGCGGTAGATCCGCAGCGGGTGCGGCGCGGAAAGTTCCGAGCTAGACGCGACTGCGGAATTCGCGGGACCGTTCACACCGGAGCGTCAATTATGAGTCAGCGTTTGGTGACGGTTGGCATGGTCGCTCTACCCAGAGGGGAGCGAAGACTCCCGAACACGGGCGGACTTTCACGAATCTCGAGCTGCAGCGGAAGGTTTAAAAACGCTCGCCTGCCGCGCAGGTCTGAACGTGCTCGTAAGGCAACACGTGACGCGAAACGTCCGCTGCGGCCAATCGGCGTAGGCTGCGGATCTTCCGCGTTGGTCTGTGGGAGCCTTAAAACTGTCCGTTTCGTCGCCCGAAAGATGCCTAGTTGGCGAGTGTAGCGAAATTTGCGTGGTTTAGGCCTTACGGTCCGAGTCTCGCTACAGAAAAGAATGAATCATTGAATTGATTTAATTAACTCTGAGCAATCGTTCTGAATCGGCGCGGCCTCGATTATCCGCCGGAGCTATGAGGAGCAGGTGGCGTTGCCGAGGGGTCGACCACGCAATGCGTGCGCGTGCGGTACTTTTCCGGCGTCTTGATTGTGCCTCGGGCGTGCCACGCCTCGCGTGCAAGGAGCCGATCGAACACACGCACACGCACGCTTGTTCCGGGCCGCCATTTCCAGGCGGAGCGTGCTTCTTGGTGACACGGAGAGAAACGCTGCGTCCCATGCGTGTGCGTCGCTGGACGGCGAGATACGTTATCGACTGTGTCAAGGTTCCAACCTACTTATTGGAGATAGGGCAGTGGATTTATGGCGCGCAGGTAGACGACCGTCTTTTATTCTTTGAAATGTTCTTACATGGGATTTCTGTTTTGTTCTACTCGTGTGTTAAAAGTTCGCCATTGTTATTTACGCCATTTCACGACTTTGGCTGTGAATTGATCTGCGGGAGCTTCAATTGCAACTGTACTTTTCGGTTTGAGAAATCGTAAATATACTACTAGGCTGTGATTTATATGTATTTGCATATTTTTTCTGTTAACTAAGACATCCCGTTTCAACAAATTGTTTACGTTTTCAGGCATTTATAATTAATTTAAGCTATTTTTATTTCGCGTATTTTCGCATATATCCGTAATTGTATATTTTTATTGGATATTCACCCCTCACCCGCGAAAAAAAGCCAAAGTTCCAGTTTCGTCGGCGTGTAAGCGGCTCTGACAGTTCTTTCGCCACGTACTCTGTGGTCACTAGACTTTATTATAATTGAGAGGAAATCATATTTTTGTTGCAATACCTATATATTTTTTATTTTGTGAAATGTATATTAACTGCATCTCCTATTATTTTCCTAAGAAAAGAGTGTTCTTCAAAATTAAGCCCTTGACTTAATTTTAAAAATTTATATGATTTCTGTATCTTGTTTTGCTGAATACATATTTTACACTTTTTATTTATGTTTATACTTACACATTACATTACACTATTTCGCATATTTTCCTTTTTAATTGCATATATTACCAAATATATTTACATTTATATGTGCATATTTCGCTGTTTTTATTGCGTATAAATCACAGCTCTGTATATTACCAATACGTGTTACCTTACTTGATGCTTTGATATTTAGGGCATATAAATTTATATTAGATATTCAGGTGTTCCGAATTACTTGGATATTTGAAAGCTAATGAATTCGAGTAGGAGGCAGCGTTGTACTATACTAAATACTTTCAATTTCCATTCTTCTGAAAATACTCGGCGTCATTATAGAACGGTAATATTTTTCTTGTTTGATGTAAATAGAGTAATTCACTTGAGATGTAAAAACGTTCTGAATATTACCATTTGTTTCTTCTCTACCATCTTCTGTCTGAGAGAGGGGAATACTCGTAGAAATGTTTTTTGTGTAATTTTCGATTTTTGTGTCATTCTTTTCGTCACGGGTTTTCTCTGTGCGCAACGTCGGAGATGTTGCATGATCGCGACCGCATCAAGCGACTCTAGCGGCAGGGCTGAGAATGACTCAAAAAGTGCCGACCGGGAGCGGTAGCTCAGTGCATCATTTGATGTCACTGCAGCGCCTCTGACCGGGAGGTCCTAGGTTCGAGTCCTGATGGCGGCAGGATTTTCGACACTAGCTTTTGAGCTAGGTCGAATTCAGTCACTGTCTGGAGGAGAATTCTAGCGGTCGGCTGCTCTGATCGGTAGTTTTCCGTGGTTTCTCCGATCAACACCAGGCGAATGCCGGAGCAATACCTTACCAAACGGGCCACGGACCGCGCGCGATCTTTCCTTCCTGTTCCTTGTCGTATCTTCTCTCCTTACACACACACTTACACTAACATGCACTACACTACCACATATTCCGGGAGACCGGTCGGGAGCTTAGAGCTTGTCCCGGCTGGGGCGGTGCCCCGCTGGTGGGAGAGTCCTGGTTAGGGGGAAACCCCAGTAACCGACGGTAGGTCGGCGCCGGATCTCGCCATCCAGCGGGGGAAGATCGCCGCCATCTCACGATAAAAAACATGCACTACACTAACGGGACTACTGACCAAAGCAGTTGACGCGCCCGGAAACACGACAAAATCAATCAATCAATCAATCAAAAAGTGCCGACTTCCATCTTGGAGATACCACCCTCAGCCGCACCATTAGAAAAACCGCAGTATATCTCGTTCGACGTGGCTGATCAGAGACGCTGCAGTCAGCAACGGCGCCGCCTCTGAGCCACGGCAGGCGGTGTTTCTCGAGCGGGCTGCCGCTGCGCCTGCGGGCGACTGGGCCTCTCCGCTCCGCGCGCGTCGCGGCGCGTTGCATCACGGGGCGGCGGTTGCGTCAGCGCGACGTCTCCTCGCCTCCGCCGCCGTTTCCCACGCGCTGCCACCGCGCGCGCATTCCGCCCTCCCCCTCCCCCTTCCCCTTCCCCCTCCCCACCCACCCCGTTGCGCCACGCGCGCGCGGCGGCGAGCCATACGCGCCGTGGGCTCTAGTAGAGAGTTGCTGCACCCTCGAACCGAACGTTATAGCGCTATCCATCTTCTGCGCATGCGCAGATGCTCAAAAGTGATGCGAAAGTTTCAAGGAGCATGCGCAGAAGATCGATAGTGCTTCAACATTCGAGGGAGGGCAACGTTAGAGGGCGCACAAACACCGTACTACTGTGGGCTACCACCAGGCCATGGCAACGGTTGCAACGGAATTGCAATGGGGGGGGGGTCAGTGAAATTCTAGAGGGGGGGGCTGGAGCAGTAGCTTAGTGCATCAACTGATGTCACTGCAGCGCCTCTCACCGGGAGGTCCTAGGTTACACTCCCCACGGCGGCAGGATTTTCGACACTAGCTTTTCAACTAGGTCGAATTCAGTCGCTGTCTGGAGGAGAATTCTAGCGGCCGGATGCACTGATCGGTAGTTTTTCGTGGTTTCTACGATCAACTTCAGGCGAATACCGGAGCAGTACCCTACCAAACGGGCCACGTACCACGCGCGATCTGTCCTTCCCATTCCTTGTCCTATCCTCTCCCCTTACACACACACTTACACTAACATGCACTACACTACCACATATTCCGGGAGGTCGGGAGCTTAGAGCTTGTCCCGGCTGGGTGGTGCACCGCTGGTGGGAGAGTCTTGGTTAGGGGAACCCCCACTAGCCAACGGTAGGTCGGCGCCGGATCTCGCCATCCAGCGGGGGGAGATCACCGCCATCTCCTGAGAACGAACATGCAGAACACTTACGGGACAAATGACCAGAGCAGTTGACTCGCCCGGAAACACGAAAAAATCAATCAACCAATCTAGAGGGGGTCAATGACGGTACGTTCGATAGTCGAATATGCACCGACCACTGATTCGTGTATTGAAGATCAAGATCTCATTCGTTACAAAACTAAATAAAGTTGATATTTTTTATACTGTGCTCAATAATAAATTAGAAATACGCTTTTGTTTTGGAATTTCTCATCGTTTTCGTGAATGAAAACCGAACTTCTTTCCACTTCGGATGTGCTATTTTGTTTCTGTAAACTTGTTTATATTTGCAACATTATAAATAATAATAACAATAATAATAGTACAAAATTAGCAAAAACATTAATCTAATAGGCATTTTTTAAAATACATAATATTCTTTGTCCATTTGCTTCGTTATCTGGAAGTCATTTGTTTGAATTATTTGTTACGAATATGCTGTTCGCTGTGTAATGTATAAAAATACCGAAATGGGTCGTTGAAGTGAATCATTCTCTTCAAGGCGTCGATGCAAGGAGAGGATGGGAATGCCTGGTGCCTGTCTAGTGTGTGGCAAAGGCGGAAAATCGTCATCTTGCATGAAGGCCGCCATAATGTCTAGGCTCTGACATGCCAATTATTGGTTATTGCAGTTGTGTTTTGTTACGCCGTTAATGTTTTGAACAGGTGGTTTACGTAATACAACAGTGAAGTACGCCAGGGCAGGATTTTCATTCCTACATGATAATCTTCACGCCTTCCACTCTAGCCGGCCTTGCTATAACTGCACTTTAGACTGATTTCTCTGGAAACTGTCAATCTTCTTCTTATTTGAATGCTGCTAAAGAATACTTTACAGCAATTGATGTTTTTTGGACGTTTCTTTGAACGGTATTACGGCGTTCATATTATAAATAAATTTGATCGAATTAAATAAAATCAAATTCCGTAGTGGCTGCAGAGATATTGTGGTAGTCCATGAGTTCAGGATATCTTGGATTACTTGGAAATGTACTCTATTTGTACAAATTTTGATTTTCATTTTAAATCTGTATTTCTTGGTTTATCCATATCTTAATTTGTTCGTTGATTGTCAATATTGTCGAGCTACTGTTGATGGGAGGAAACTCGCATGTGGCTGAGTTTTCTGTTTATTAAATTGAAATATTGGAATAAACTACTTTGTGGCTGATACATCCGCTATCCGGAATGAAAATAAAATTAACTATGAAATTAAAACGAACAACAAAAATGTAAGAAATGATAAAATCACTTATTACTCCACCTATTCACAACGAGGATGACATTTCAAATCAAAGTCGACTATTCAATGTGAACATTGTTTTCTTCGCTAATTTGACGAAAGCTAGGATGCCGTGAGTGAAAATGATCTCTTGCGCTGATTTTTCCCGTTTCTGTGAAAGACGTACCACTCCCTCGACCGCTGATTTGCAAAGAGCTGCCACTCGCAGCTGCACGTCCTAATGGATTAGCAGCTTCCGCCTCTCATCCGTACGCTACGCGAGGCGTGTGTGTGCTGGAGGGGAAGGGGGGGAGAGGTGCGGTGCGGTGATGCGCGCAAACGCTTTTCACCGGGCCCCGCGCGCCCGCGCATGCCCCCTCCGCCGCGTTAGCGTAATTAAAATCGGGGCGAGCGCCCCCTTAATTGTGCGAGGAGCTGCTAATTAATGCGGCACAATGACCTCGCGAGCTGCTCCCCGTCGCCGTTCGTCAAGAGGAGAGTGCGTGGGTGAACGCGCTGCGGGCTCGGGACGCCAGGCCGATGTCAGTGTTTTCAATCGTCGATGTTTCCGACCTAGGGATGCGATATCCGTTTCCCACCGGGAGAGGTGGCTTAGGGCATCAACTGATGTCGCTGCAGTCTTGCGACGCCAGGCCGATGTCAGTGTTTTCAATCGTCGATGTTTCGGACCTAGGGTTGCGACATCCATGTTTCCCACCGGGAGAGGTGGCTTAGGGCATCAACTGATGTCGCTGCAGTCCCTCTGACCGGGAGGTTCTAGGTTAGAGTCCCGAAGGTGGCTGGATTGTCGACACTAGCTTCTCAGCTAGGTCGAGTTCAGTCGCTGTCTGGAGGAGAATTGTTGCGGCCGGCTGGTCTGATTGGTAGTTTTTCGTGGTTTCTCCGATCAACACCAGGCGAATGCAGGAGCAGTACCCTAAAAGGAGATGGCAACGGACCACGCGTGATCTTTCCGAGCTCATCCTTGTCCTCTCCTCTCCCCTTACACACACACACACACACACACACTTACATTAACATACACTACACTACCACACATTGCCGGAGACTAGCTCGGAGCTTAGAGCTTGTCCCGACTGGGGCGGTGCCCCGCTGTTGGGAGAGTCCTGGTTAGACGAAAAAACCGCTAGCCGACAGCGGTCCGGACAGGTCGGCGCCGGATTTTGCCATCCAGCGGGGGAAGATCACCGCCTCCTCCCGAGGAAAAATATACACTACACTTACGGGACTAATGGCCTAAGCTGTTGTCGCGTCCGTAATCACGAACAACCAACCAATTAATCGATGTTTCCGTCACAACGTTGTTGTTTTCAACATCGATTGGTTAAAGCCGATGTTTTTTAACATTGATGTTTTGTGCTACTTGTTTCTTCTTGTTTTGTTTGTTTGTGTGTGGGGGGGGGTTAATGCAGAATTCGTGGGCGTGGTTATGAGAACTGCAGTGTATGCAGTTCAATGATGTTGAATATTCTTCTCAGTTCTTGTTCCTGCACGACTGTGGTATCGAACAATATCTCAATCGAATCTCTAGTGAGATGTAACCTATAAGTTAAATTTAACCGATTTTTATAAGCTACGGGGTAGTCAAGTAATGTTCCAATATACCGCCAGTGTTGTACATCAATTACTGATGAAGCCTGTCCGTGAAGCCACAGAGAAACTTTTACTTTTTCGTGAAAAATGTGTCCTCTTGTTTTTACATGGAGAAGTTGTACTCGGTCAAAATACAAACACCAGAAGACTTTCAGATACATTTTTTAAAAATATTTAATTACAAGTTAATATTTTTCAATTCGTAAGTTGGTTGTAACAATTTCGGCAGAAGAAAGTGTTTAGTTGAAACTCGGGAGTTGCCGAACTGCAAAAGATGTTCTTAAACTTACCGTAATCACGAGTATCCAGAGGAGAAAACCGTCCACCGTTGCACGTACATTCATGTAATTGGTCGTGGTCATATTACTCGCTCGCTGTTTGAATTCCGCCCCCTTCTGTAGGGGAAGTGAGGGAATTGCGGCGGGCTTGCCTCTGACCCCCCCCCCTTCTCCATGGATTGAAGGTGCGATGCTCGTTTCTCTTCGCCCTATGTGCCACCAGTCGAGGCCTCCTGGGGTAACTGAGGATGGTGCCGCCGGAGCTTCTACCAAAACCTGACAAACGAACCAACAGCATCCCATTTAAAACTAGAGTTAAACCCAACCTACTTTCGAATAAAAAAAGATTCCCATTTCCGAAATAATCCTTTCTCAAAATCTTACCCGGGAAATCAATTAAAGCTCCATGGTTTATACCGAATCATCAAATTCACATAGAACTCCGAATTGATGCCGTACTAGAACATATAAAAATAGTATCAAATAATTTTTATTCTTCCCTCCCCTCATCTCGTCCCGCTCTGAAATTCCATCTAGGCCAAACAGCAAACATCCCAAGTCGAATCAAAAACAAATTTCCCAAATATATGCTTAAACATCCCTAAACTAACAAAGTGTAGAATCTTTGCCTTTCCCTTGCAATTGCTGGACAGGCAATCCTAACAATTTATTCCCTCAAATCAAGATTAAAACTCAATTGCATCTTAAAGAAAACAAATAATAATTAAGTCAAAGAATTGTAACCTCAATTTGTCAAGGAAAGCCCAGATCCCAAAACATCAGCATGCATAACTGAAATCCCTCGAAAGACCTTAGGTCGAATGAGTAGAAACATTTTTTTTTTTTTAAATCTTACCCAACCATGATACATAACCCCGAAGTTCTCCCCTAGAGTATCCTCTTCGTTGTTTAAATTAAGTTGGCTTAAATTTTTAACTACCATGAGCCTGATAACACGTCTGTAAATTGCTTAATACTAAACGATGTATTCCGTTGCAAAACCAATAAATATGTATATTAAAAAATCTCTCGCGATACTTCATTAACCTTCGCATGGAGGAAGGCTGTTCAATCATGGTTAGAGTTTATAGAGTATCTGTTATCAGTTATCTGCAGACCTATTGTTTCCCTTTTGGATCTACCCAGCGGCTCGTAGGCCAAAATGTGCGCCGGCGTCATCTGTTGCTTAATTATACGAGGTTGTGGTCTCGTTTATAATAATGTGTTGTGCTGCACACTCGTTCGTGGATAATGACTACTACGGATCAACAATGACCGAGCAAATAATGACAGGACTTTAGACTCAGGCTTCAAATATGTGCCCGAAATACTCCACAGAGTACTCGATAGAATTTCAATGAGGATGGTTTTATGGTTTTCGTGGTCCGCTGCCAGAGAGATTGTATGGCGCAACGCATTGATTTGCAAATGGAAGTTATTGAATGCGGTTACGCCCAGCAGAGTGAACTTATCGGAATGGGCGATTGAGAGAAGTGTATTAAAGACAGAACAGTTCGCGAAATTCGTCCTAAATCGCGAACTCCTATTAAAACGTTGAAGTATCCCGATTACTTTTGCTCGCCCCTAAAGTTCCATCATAGGCCCACAGGTACTCTATTTAGAACTAAAGAAAAACGTCTAATTTTTCGTTGTTTGTTGTATAACTCGTGTAAGTAATCTGACGTGTCT
Source organism: Teleogryllus oceanicus (assembly GCA_964035755.1). NCBI lineage: Eukaryota > Metazoa > Arthropoda > Insecta > Orthoptera > Gryllidae > Teleogryllus > Teleogryllus oceanicus. Next base: position 21,057,428 of record CAXIVR010000014.1, on the reverse strand, counting down.
TGACCCATTTATTTATTACATTTTATTATTTATTAGGCAGAAAAGAGTAAGTTCTACCTGTGTAGTCTTACATGGAATAATTTTATTTAAACGCCCGCAGAGCTCCCATCCCCTCCCTGTTCCTCACCGTTACGTCCAGTCATTTGTGTTTAACCGCGGCCCACAGAATAGCGAATTGATGTAACCCTCGGTTTGGTGATTTCCTTCCTGTACTTTTCTATCTGTTCCGTCCAGTTAGTCGTAAATGTAGTCATACGTTGATAGAACTGGAATTGTAATTACTTTTATTACTTATCTAAAATATAAGGGTTTATACTGGATGTATTGTGTGTCGCAAATGTAACATTATTGTTTTATGTTCTATTTTATTTCCTAATTGCGTGTCTTCTCTTCTCTTGCAGGTAAGACCTGAGCAAAAAGCTTCCACCTGAATCGCAACTGTCGACGTCACGGTAAGGTATCAGGCGTATGATCCCTTCGGCGTCGAGTGGACGGAGGGGGGGGGAGGGCTTTCCAATTAAACGCGGATCATGTGGTGACGCCAGTGGAGGATTACTCGTCGCAGAGTGCTGTACTTATAAAACAACGGACTGTCGCGAGCGCGCGGGCGGGCGTCGATTAGTGATGTCATTACAGGAAAATCCAAATGGCCCAAAATTCAAATACGAGATCTGAAGTGCCGACTGAGCTCGGGAATTTACACGTGCCTTTGTACAAATTAATTACTACATGAGAGAATGGCCTGCCAGGTGCTCTGATTTGGATTTTCAAATCTGAAATGCAAATATTTACTGAAAAGTAGAGGTTACGGGATTGAATTTTTACGTTCCTCGTACTTGGTATTATTATACACACATATATAATTTTAACGTTTCACATACACATTGTTTATGAGCAAACGTTTTGATACTATCATATTTTCTAGGTTTATATTTCATCATTTGTAGGTTCACGCATTTGGAGCTGTTTATTTTAAACATGGCATTCCGCAAGAGAACTTTATATTACATAACATCAGGCGGATCTCTTATTAATTTACGCACGTAAACACAGTGGAAATAAACATTTATTAAATGTAACTTTTATGGTAGAAATAAAGACAAGTAAATAGTGCATAAAGTGTATAGTAATAAGAAGTGTACAATAATGCGATTTATAGATCGTGCGAAGCCAATTGTTTCAGTTCAACAGAGATCTTATGCGGTAACTCAATATACTTTCGGTCATTTTAAGGAAACTGTAGTTAGATTGATGCATATAAGGAATACATTGCGTGTATGCCTTATATGCGCTACTAATACATTGATGTATTAGTAGCTTTGCACTTGTGATTCCCACTGTAGCGTTTGATACTTGTTATTGAAGAGAGTAGCAAACAACAGTATAATCCTAAGTATACCGTATATATGATCATACTGGAACCATAAAATGATGATACAGAAGGTGATAAACCAATAGTGATGTCAAAACACAAGGTATTATCCATCTCGTGTCAGCGATGTAAACAGTAGTACACTCCTCGAGTGCTTGAGGGTTAATGCGCACTACATTAGAGCTGTCCATTTAGACTCCCAAATGTTTGTTTTGTGCGGAGCCAGCATTACCAGTGTGCGATTCCATGAATGATTTCTCGTTTATGCCACTTTTCCTTTCCTAATCGACTTACCGTGTTCCTAAGAGCAAAGCGATCCGTAATGTTCGTCTGGCGCTGCCGGGTGGTCGCCCAGGGAGGCAAGGGGCCGGGCAGCCTCCATCCACTGCGCAAACATTGATCCCGTCTTCGGGGCCTACGTATTAGCTTTCCGGCTCAACGCGCAGCGACCGTCGCGACCTGCACTGCGGTACTGGGCCTGCCTGCCCGCTCGCTGCCCTGCCCGCCAGGCCCGCCCGCTCGCTGCCTTGCCCGCTCGCTGCGCTGCCCTGCCCTGCCCTGCCCTGCCCTGCCCGCTCGCTGCCCTGCCCTGCCCTGCCCTGCCCGCTCGCTGCCCTGCCCTGCCCTGCCCGCTCGCTGCCCTGCCCTGCCCTGCCCTGCCCGCTCGCTGCCCTGCCCTGCCCTGCCCTGCCCTGCCCGCTCGCTGCCCTGCCCGCTCAGTGCCCTGCCCGCTCGCTGCCTTGCCCGCTCGCTGCGCTGCCCTGCCCTGCCCTGCCCGCTCGCTGCCCTGCCCTGCCCTGCCCTGCCCTGCCCGCTCGCTGCCCTGCCCTGCCCTGCCTTTTAGATTTAAAAAAAATTAGTTTTCTGAGCTAAAGCTTGTTTGTTTACTCATATTCTTCATTGAAATGTTAAAAAAAGTAGTTTTTCTGCAGTCTTCTCTCTAAAAGCAACAGTTAAAACGTAAATGCAAGCGACGTTGTCCCATTAGGTGTAATATCTTGCTTTTCAATGAGTCTTCTGTAAAGGAGTTTGCATAGTCTTGTATTGTGCACGATTACAAACAGAATTCTTGATGCAAAAATACTGTGGAAGATAGAGTAGTTGCTGAACATTTTATACTTCTCGAATAACGTTATAAAGCCGATTTGACGAAGTCCTCTTGTCTTTTAAGAACTTGTTAAGGCCTCTGGCCCACGGCTCTGGGTGGTGTCTTGAAGTGCGGGCGATGTGGCCGGTGAAGTTCCCTCAGCGTCCCAGAGCTGCAATGGCAGCGCGGTGCAGTGCGCTTTTGCTCATATTCTTCTTTGAAATGTTAAAAAGCGTAGTTTTTCTTCAGTCTTCTCTGTAAACGTAACAGTTAAAACATTAAATGCAAGCGACATTGTCCCATTAGGTGTAATATCGTGCTTTTAAGTGAGTCCTCTGTAAAGGAGTTCGCATATTCTTGTATTGGGAACGATTGCAAATAGAATTCTTGATGCAAAGTACTGTGAAAGATGGAATAGTTGCTGCAACATTTTATACTTCTCGAATAACGGTAACGTTAAGAAGGGAGAAGGTTAAAATGGTATGATCATCTTTGAAGAATGCCGGAGGGAAAATGGCCATTAAAAACTTGGAGGTGGCAGGTGCCAATGCACAGAAGGAGAGGTAGACCAAGACTCACGTGGTATGATGGTGCGCGACAGACAATGAGAGATCGTCAAATCGAAGATGATGATTGGCAAGATAGAAAAAGATGGAATCTTGGGTGCGAGAGACGCCGCATAGTGTAGTTCCACTCGAAGAAGAATTAGAAGGAGAAGAAGGAAGAAGAAGAAGAAGAAGAATTAGAAGAAGAAGAAGGAGAATTAGAAGAAGAAGAAGAAGAAGGAGAATTAGAAGAAGAAGAAGGAGAATTAGAAGAAGAAGAAGGAGAATTAGAAGAAGAAGAAGGAGAATTAGAATTAGAAGAAGAAGAAGGAGAATTAGAGAAGAAGAAGGAGAATTAGAAGAAGAAGAAGAAGAAGAAGAAGAAGAAGAAGAAGAAGGAGAAGAAGAAGAAGAAGAAGGAGAATTAGAAGAAGAAGAAGGAGAATTAGAAGAAGGAGAATTAGAAGAAGGAGAAGGAGAATTAGAAGAAGAAGGAGAAGGAGAATTAGAGAGAAGGAGAATTAGAAGAAGAAGAAGGAGAATTAGAAGAAGAAGAGAGAATTAGGAAGAAGAAGGAGAATTAGAAGAAGAAGAAGAAGAAGAAGGAGAATTAGAAGAGGAAGAAGGAGAATTAGAAGAGGAAGAAGGAGAATTAGAAGAAGAAGAAGAAGAAGGAGAATTAGAAGACGAAGGAGAATTAGAAGAGAAGGAGAATTAGAAGAGAAGGAGAAAGAAGAAAAAAGAAGAAGAAGAGGAGGAGGAGGAGGAGGAGGAGGAGGAGGAGAACGTTATAAAGGCGATGTCATGAAGTCCTCTTGTCTTTTAAGAACTTGTAAAGACCTCAGGCCCACGGCGCTGGTTGGGTCTTAAAGCGCAGGCAATGATTGTCCTCTGTGGCCGGTGAAGTCCCCTCAGCGTCCCAGTGCTGCAATGGCAGCGCGGTGCAGTGCGCTCTTGCAGCCCGCGATCCATCACGGCCGCGCGTGTTCTTGAACGGCTCGTCCTTTCTAAAAGCGGAAAAAGAGGAAAGCTGGTTCTCGCGCGCTTCTCCACCGACCGCTGGCTGCGCCACCTTCTCTTCAGGGCTGCCCGCAGAAGGGAGCGAAGCAGAGGTGAACAAATGAGTGGCATCAATACATCAGAACGAAAACATTCAACTGTCGTTGTAATGACCGATTGAGTTTAGCTTAGGTCTAAAGGGTAAAGTCACGAAACACGAGGTTATTTATTGCTAATTTAATTCTTTATTTCGATAATATTTTTTGTTAACATACTGGTAACGAAACGATAAAATATATCTCTTTTATGTACTGAAATTAAAAATGGAAAGGAAGTAGCATTTTAATTAGTCTATAATTAAATCATCGATGTTTTTTCGTTGATGTTTTCATCGACATCGAATACCCTTTATCAATGTATCGAAACATCGATGTTTGGGTAAAATTAGTTTAAAACATCGATGTTTGTCGTTGATGATTTCATCGACATCGAAAACCCTTTATCGGTGTATCGAAACATCGATGTTTGGGTAAGATTTGTTTAAAACATCGATGTTTTTTCGTTTATGTTTTCATCATCAAAAACCCTTTAGCGATATATCGAAACATCGATGTTTGAGTAAAATTTGTTTAAAACGTCGATGTTTTTCGTTGATGTTTTCATCGACGTGGAAAACCCTTTAGCGATGCATCGGAGCATCGCTGTCTGATTGGAATCTGCGGAGATTCTCCGAGAGCCGCCAGCCGCCGCGCGTGGGTCGCACCGTGTCGCGTGGAGCGCTCCCGCGCGGCGGAAATGACGTCACGGGGCGAGTGGACGTGGGCGGCGGCGGCGCGGCGGGAGGTCGGCGCTGATGGCGGAGGTCAACGAGCCGCGGGCGGTGCCCTCTCGTCGCCCTCTCGTCGCCCTCCCGTCGCCCGCCCGTCGCCCGCCCGTCGCCCGCCCGTCGCCCGCCCGTCGCCCGCCCGTCGCCCGCCCGTCGCCCGCCCGTCGCCCGCCCGTCGCCCGCCCGTCGCCCGCCCGTCGCCCCCCTCGCCCGCACGTCGCCCGCACGTCGCCCGCCCGTCGCCCGCCCGTCGCCCGCCCGTCGCCCCCCGTCGCCCCCCGCGCCCCCCTCGCCCTCTCGTCGCCCTCCCGTCGCCCTCTCGTCGCCCCTCGTCGCCCTCTCGTCGCCCTCTCGTCGCCCTCCCGTCGCCCCTCCGTCGCCTGCCCGTCGCCCCTCCGACGCCCCTCCGTCGCCCCCTCCGTCGCCCCTCCGTCCCCCGTCGCCGTCCCGTTGCCTTCCCGTCGCCCTCCCGAGCACATTTCGAAAAGCCAATTAAATAGCTTTCGAATAGGAGTGTCTCAAGAGTTTACTTGCGACTGTCCTTCCTCCGAGTGTGTTTGCGAAGACTTGATTTAAAATCTGCATTGATGCTTCGATTTATTTGGAGCTTTATTGGACCGATTATCAGCTGTTGCGGTGTCATTCAATCGGGAGCTTACACGTCATTACAGTGACATTGACATAATTGGATGACACTGTAACAGCTGATTTATGTCCACTGACACTCTCCAAGTATTACCTTCGAAGAGCCGAGGTTGTAAACACTACGTATTCCGAGAGTTACTAGGTCTGTTTGAGGAGAGTTTGGTCTGCGAACCAAATGTTTGTGAATTTCCTGCGGAGAGAGATTCCATCATTGCATGAATGCTCGGATTGCATGAAAATCGATATTTATATAACAATTTCGTGTTTATTCAAGTTGCCTTCAGTTCCGTAACATAAGTAGTTAACGTAATAATGTATGGGTATTTGTCACGTTCGTATACTTCAACCGTATTCAATCTGACTGGCTACCTTTCGTCAATTTGAAAATTATTGACGTGTTCCTTGCGTTTATTTCTGTTATTATTTTAAATGTCGGGAGTGTAGAAATTATTTTGGTAAGAAATACAATTTTTGTTTTGACTCTGCTAATTTTTAAAGACTTGTAACTTTTACCGATTAGGAATCACGAGCGAGTACGTATGTAGTTGACATATGTTTCGGAAACGGCATTTTTTAATAGTTTGTTTTATCGCGTGGGTCTATAAACGTGACATTTATTAGCAGAAAAATCGCAGTCCTTTCTCGTCTTCTTCCTACTAACTTCATTGTATCCTCTTTCCTTCCCTTCCTCTTTCAGGCAAATGTCTCAGATACGTCTTTCACCTTTTATTCTTCAATTTTCTGAAATTTGGATGTTTGTCAAGGAATACCTTGGGTTGGGCCGTTCCGCAGATGGCAAGCGAGTCGACGGCTAAGCTCTGTGACCAGGCAAGGCCCCTTGGACCGCCGAGCCACCGCCGCCGGCCGACGTCAGGCGGCCTTGGAACGAGAGCGAATCGCGAGCTGACGTCACTGCCGCCCGCGGGGACGTCGCGCGTGTCTCTCCCAACGCCCCGCCCCGCCCCCGCCCCACCCCGCCACAACCCCTGGGGCAGCGCGGTGACGCTCCGTTCATAATCACAAATCTCTTTTAGTGCCCGTAATGCTATGTTCCTCGCGACACACAGCGCTTTCAAGCATTGAATGAACCTCGTCCTCGATGCTGATAAAAACCGGATGACGTGCCCACGGTCGAATGCATAGCTTGACGTCGTTTTATCGTCGCCTTTGCTCTCATTTGCTGGGTAATATTAGTTGGCCTTTTATACGAATTTCTTTATTGCCTCTGAATGGTCGTTATTTTTACAGATGTTAATAATTCTATCGTGCGATTGCCTTTCATTCCTGCGTTTAGAGATGAGCTGGATGTTTTTGCGAAAACGTGAAGTGTGTGCGGTGATGACGGCCGTAGATTCCAGCAGATGGGTTGCGTTCCGCACTACACTGTCGCTGGCAGCAAGCTCGCTCTAGTGGCTGAAGGGCGAAGCTTCGGGTCCCGCGACTTGGAGGCGCGAAGTCCGAGAAATTTTGGCGACAATCCTGCTTTGCGCCCATCCTGTGGTCTTGCCAGAGATCATCTGCACGCTGTAAATCAGCGTTAGCCGCCCTCTGTCACTTGAAGGATGCATTTCGACTCTAGAAGTTGGAGATCACTGTCTGTGCTGGGAGTGCGAGTAGGTGTCATCGAGTAATCATCTTAAAACAAAGAGAAATTGTTTGTGCTTCAGATTAATTGATGTCGGTTACAAATGTGTTTATCAAAATATTTTCTTTTCTGAAAGTTGTTGTGCGGGTCCCTCTCCAAAAGAACAGATGACCTTCTTATTCATTTTCTTAATAAATATCTGCTAAAGAAAATTAATGTGATCATTTAATATTTTTAAACTTCCCGTTTTCTTTCTTCTGCAAACATTTTATGTAATGTATTATGTTCAATATACCTTAATGCCTGTAATTAATGGGAGAGCGCTTGATGCAGTTCTTGAGCAATCTATTAAAAGTCCCTAGTGGATGCGTTATTTGCACATTACCCTCTCGGATTTCCTTTCGGGGGTTCTTTTGTCCTTTTACAAGATGAATTAATTCCCGTTAAGAAAACACGTTTTTACTTGGAGGGTCCGAGGACCGCTCCACTCTTTTCAAAATATCGCGCCGCCCGGGCGAAGTTCCCTTCCCCCATGAATTATGTCGAGCGTGAAGTTAACATTGAAGCAAACGACAGCCAACTTCTCCGGGGACACCGTTCTCGGAATATCTGCATCCTTCGTGCAGTCCCGAAATCTGCTGAGATGAGTTATACTAATATCTTTCTACCCTATCCGCCTCTCTGCTCCCTGCTTTATGCCCCAGAGATAGCTTAGCCCTTGCCAAGAAAGACGTTTTATGTCCGGACGAGGCTAAGTTCGGAATGATTCTTGGCTGCCATGATGTTGAATGGAGAGCACTCACGATATTTTATGTGTCATCATGTCATTGAGTTTACTTTTGACAACTCTGTCAGCCACTTGTCTTTAGACACTGATTTTTTTTTCAGTAGTCATTTTTAAGATATGATGTATTGCATGGCAGGATTTTCATGTTGCATTTATGATTGTTTTCGCGAGGAAACCTCTAACAAATAAATCAGCCTTTAAAAGTAAATTACCGTTTTGTTAATTTTTGATAAGTCATATCTAAAGTATTGATTGATTAATTCAATGATTGATCATAATCAAATAATTATAATTAAGTATTGGCAAGTTGGTTTGAGGGTTTCCTCGTCCAAATATCTCCATACCCGGGCACTTCTCAAGGCAGAACACGCTCTTTTAGCTCCCGACAGGTGTGGTATGCACTTGCAAGTAGTGCATGCCAATGTAAGTGTGTGTATGGGGAGAGGAGGGGAAAAGGTAGATGAAGGAAAGATTGCCCGTGGTCGTGGAATGTCGCCAATTCGTTAAGGTACTGTTTCGGGGCATTCGCTCTGTATTAATAGATGAAACCACGGAAAACTACTGATCAGAGCAGCTGGCCGTTGAATTTGCTCTAGCTCTCTAGCAACGGTCTAAAATCCACTACGGTCTGTACTCAAATTCTAGGATCTCTCGCTCAGAGATGCTGCAATGTTAACTGTTACCGTGAGCTTTCTCAGTCTGTATTAATAAGATTGAAACAAAATTATGTTTCGTAAATTTGTGTCAAGAGGCGCTGTTACATTTCAACGCAATTACTCCGCGAATTTTAATCGAATAACTCGATAAGGAATGCCCTGTCCTTGCCGTGAATCTGTTGTAGGAATATTGTCATGTGTATCTTTCATGATCGTGATAGTATTTTACTGGGCTACTTCGATTTCTGTGCATTTCCTGCCCAAATTCATTTTTAATTTTTGTTTAATGAAGTTGGGAGATTGTTTCAATCAACGGGTTTACAAAAGAGGTTGTTGTTTATCCAGTTAAAAGAATACACAAACCTTTTGAAGTGTGTAATGACGCATTGCTTTGTTTTGCTGGAATGAGAGATTGAAAATTCATTTACATTGTAATGAATTGTTAATGAATGTTCTTTTATCAAATATTATCAACTTGTAGCAAATCGATTAAATGCACTTGATGACCAGGAGATTGAATTCGTCCCTAGCTCTTTCAAATTATTTTACTGTGTACACTTTTTTAAGCAATTATGCACTTACGCAGTGAAATGTTCATTTTTATATTCCTAATCGAATGTTATGGTTGTTATGTGTTTTAAAGATAACAAAAAGTGTATTATTCCATATTATTGTTAATTATTATTTATTTGAATATGAAAGATGATACCGAAGTTGGTGGTGAACTCATGTGGAATTAAAGTTGTTTTTGCATTATGTTATGTTGTTTGCAAGATGTTATTAAGTGCAAGTAGTACAGTGTTTGTTAACAGAGTTTTATTGTGTATTCTTTTCTTTTCGGATCACTAGAGACCGGAAAAATATGTAGTATGAAATTTCAAAATATGTGCATAAATATGTAATGAAAACAGTAAGAATATGTAATAAATATGTAAAATCGGCTATACTATGCAAAGAAAATTTTTATATATATATATATATATATATATATATATATATACATAGTTCAAAATTATATTTATAAAAAAATCCTAAACAAATTTTAAAAATAGTACAAACGTTTTTAAAAATAATTTGGAAAGCACAAATTTATGCACGCTTTGCTTGATACATCTATACACGCTTTCCCGTCAGTAGCAAAACCTTCATGAGTAACTGAAGAAGGCGCGCCAGACTGAGAGCATCCGACCGCGTCTTCGTGTGGGGTACCTCGTGTAGACAGAACACAGTAATAAAGTAGGAAAAAGTGCGATTTAAAAAGAAATTTCTTTTCATAAACAATGTGCCGAAAAATTGATGAAAATTGATAGAATAAAAAATATTTTCCGAAAATTGCAAAATATGTAATATAGTACGAAATATGTAAAAACATGTAATGAAAAATTTTGATATTGTGGGAAGGCAGCGATTGTTGAAATTACAATTTTTAGAACGGTGAGCAGAAAGACAAAAAATATGTAATCACATAAAAATCCGGTCTCTACTGTTCACAGACGTACCAAATTGCGAGTTCGTTTCTTTCTAGAGACAATGGACCATGTGATAACACCACCCCACAGTTACCATGTTCGTGCTAGCCTCTTACAGTAACGCCGGAGCAATACCCTAACAAACGGGCCACGGACCGCGCGCGATCTATCGTTCCTCTTCCTTGTCCTATCCTCTCCTCTTACACTAACATGCACTGCACTACCACATATTCCGGGAGACCGGTCGGGAGCTTAAAGCTTGTCCCGGCTGGGGCGGTGCCCCGCTGGTGGGAGAGGTTTGGTTAGGGGGAAATCCCCGCTAGCCGACGGTAGGTCGGCGCTGGATCTCGCCATCTAGCGGGGGAGGATCACCGCCATCTCCCGAGAAACAAACATGCACTACACTAACGGGACTAATGACCAACGCAGTTGAAACACGAAAAAATCAATCAAATGAATCAAAATACAGCAACGCGAGGTATTGCTTCCAAGGGCTGCGCGGGCCAGCGCGGCGTCGTGTGGGCCTGATGGATAGGCGGTCTTTGGCTCAGCGACCTCCGCGCCCATCCAACACCGAGTCCCGCGGCCATTACTCCCTGATGGCGCGCACTTTCTTGCCATCGCGGCACGCCCACGCGGTCCCCGACCTCCGGCCCGCCCCGCCCCGCCCCGCCCCGCCCCGCCCCGTCCCGCCGCGCCCCGCCCAGTCCCGCCCGGCCCGCCCAGTCCCGCCCCGCCCCGTCCCGCCCCGCTCCACCCCGCCCCGCCCCGCCCTTATTCAGAGCGTCGACGCCAGATCGTCAACGCTTTCATTATCCGCGCGATTACAGTCGCTTGTCCGCGCCTCTTGCGCGCGCCTCTCCCCAGTCGGCGCTGATGCTGGCGGCGCGGGCGTTGATTTATTCAGATCGTCAACGCGTCGCTCCTCGCCGCCCGTGCTGATCGCGCCTGCAAACACCAACGCACGCACGCGTGCGCGCGCGCGCGGCCCCGGCCCCCGACAAACACGCTGTAACGAAGGCTGACGAATTGTTGAGATTTATCTCCGCTGATTGGTTGCGATCAGCGCGTCGCGCGGGCCGTGCGCGCGAGATGGCCGATGGCAGTCGCGGCCCACACTGTTGCCAACCGAGCCGGTATTTTAGACGAAGGACGGACGGCCGCGCGAGGCGATAGCCCCGGCGTGTTTGGCACGTTCGACGATTCGGAAATTGGCAGGGAGGGCCACTGCTTGTTCTCGTGAAATCATCGCTTATCATAGGTAGCATCATAGGTAATGTAGCGTTTGATCTTATCGCGTCCCTCCAACATTACCGTTATATCAGCAGTATTGAGATTATTGCTTTGGCTTTAACATCTTTAGAAGCACAAGCTTCAATAATTTAGTTCCAAGGCTTCTTCGCCTTGCTGAAGAGAAACGAATAGTTCGAAAACAAATTGAAATACTGGATCTATATCTTATCCCGTTTTGCCTCACATCTCCAGACACAATAGCTTAGCTTTTTGGTTTTACAAAACGCAAAGTCCCTTGACAAACTTCGTCTTTGCGACAGACGAATCCACCGAGAGAGTTTGCGCGTGAAGTGATTTTGTGAAAAGGCAAACATATTCTTTAGCTGTACGCCTATGTCCTCTTTTCCAGATTCTGTTTCGATTTCAGTTCGTCTCATCAGCTTGGAAAGTGCACGGAAACAGCAACATGGCTGTCTGTGCTACTCAAGGACAGAAAGTGGGTGTTTTGGAAAACTTTTGAAACCATTCGTACGCCACGAAGTGATGCCGAGCTATGGCTTTAACAACGTATTGGGATTAGGGATTATGTTTCTTGTTTTGCTCGTTTCATTGGAGTTTCATTTCTTCCCCTTACATTTTGTACAAATTAGGATTTCCCATCTAGCATAACGTGATGCAACTCTTGTTTCTTATACACTTCCCTATTAAGAAAATGAAAATCAGACTCTGGACGTCTTGCATCAATTGAGTTGTCACTCTTGTTACAAAACACAACGATTTGTGTGATATGCCCCGTAGGTCAGTGAAGGAATTGATATCTGACGTTCAACAAATGATCAATAACGAGTTAGAAAACAGACTAGTAAGTCAATTTATTTGATTGAAGTCGGGGTTAAATATATGCATACTTCGTATGAAAAATATATCGCGAACAAATAATCATTGTATAGTAATTGACTAACTACCAAACACCCGTCACTCACAGTTAGAACTCTTCGTCCCACCAAACTAGAGAAATTGGAATATTTGACGGTCTCCTGGGGGAGAAACGGATTATTTATTACACCAGAATTTTTTTACGAAAATTCTCTGAAAATGTGGCTTTTAGGTTTTTTAAGCAACTAAAACGCGTTTTGGGCATCTACAGAGGGTGATATGTAGGTCATTCGGTTTATCTCGACAACTTGATAAGCGCTATTCTTGGCTGTCTCTCTCAAGATATTATGGAAGGACAGACAAGCACTTGCGGTTATGGTTTAAATGCACCTACGAGAACATTGATTAAACACTGAATTGCTATTATCTCTCTTCGGTATTTACACATCAATGATTTACAGTAATAATGAAACAGTTGAAATCGCGTTGTGTGTGTTTTTTTAACGTAATCCAGAACGTTTTTAACGTTGAATATCCAGAACGCAGTTAAACTGCCTTCAATATCCTTTTAATTATTTTCTTTGCTAACCATTGAAATCTGTTTTTGCGTTATTCGTATCATATTCAGTGGAGAGATAAACTAACTTTGCTTAACTTAGCGGGGCGATATGGAATTTGGATAACGTATAAGTCTTTCCTGGCAACGTTAGTTTAACGTTAGTTTCGTCATCGTATGTCGAATGCTTTTCGTTGTTGATGCATGCTGAAACCAATGTTTTAATCACATTTTTTTAAGTTTGCTTTTGACACCGACGTGACATTTAACGGAAGTGGAATTTTATTGATGCGATAGTTTTCCGGAAGTGATATTTTCTACTATTTGTATTGATATTTGTGCTTGAAATGCTTCATGTGTTTGAAGAGTGGCAGAAGGAGCTTCGGTAAACTGCATGTTATGAATACCGCTTATTGAGGGATGTTAAATAATTTTCTTTAAATCCATGTTTCGTTCGTTTGACTAGTTATTTGGTATTCACTCGAGAGAAAGGTGATTAGCAAATCTAATTATAAGATATAAGATAGCAAATCTATTTTTTTAATTTCCCAAACAACTTGCCTCAAAATTAAGCAGCAAATATTGAGAGATGTAATTTGAAATTGGGAAAAATTAATGCCTTGAAACTCTACTTTGGGTATTTTTTGAGGGTTTGTTCCTCAGATGCGTTTGCTCCTTGATTAATGATTCAGGATTGCGAAAATAACGTAGTTAATTTACGAAGATGGTTTGAACGAATTCCGTGGATTTTTTCTTATTCTTTGTGTATCTGAGAGACAGCATCGAGGACAATCGCGATAGCCCATTACAGATAGCTCTTGAATGATCGCCAACTCACCATTGTGACAGTAGTAGCAGTAGTATTTCTGGGAGATCAGACATTCTAACTATCCTGCTCTTTTCTGACCTGAAGCCTCGTTGATCACAGCCCAATATTGGCATCCCACACCTGTCTGTTATTCGTCTGCTCTGGATCTGTCGCTAGTGCTTCCCACTTGACCTTTTGACTTCCTATAATAATCATACAACGTACAATTTACAATAATACGCTTTTGATAAGTGTTTACGAAATCGAAGAACTTTGCTGCTATATGTTCAGTACTACTAGTTTCCTAACATAATGTATTAGTTGTTGAAAATATGCCCGAAAAACGTATTTTCAAGATGATGATAATAATAATAATAATAATAATAATAATAATAATAATAATAAAATTGATAGATAGATAGATAGATAGATAGATAGATAGATAGATAGATAGATAGATAGATAGATAGATAGATAGATAGATAGATAGATAGATAGATAGCCAGTCCCAATAGCCGATATCGCTAAGGTAGTAGTGCCGTGGCGTTCTCGGACGGAAGGATCGCGGGTTCGAGTCCCGCCTGCTGCATGTGTGTATTTGTGTATGTCTGTGTGTGCCGTCCATTCATCCTTCATTATCGTTATCATTCCATCTTCCATCCCCCCAGGACTAACAAACCTGGGATTTAAAACTTGAATAGCCGAATGCTGATTCACGCAAGAGTTGCAACGTGATAAATGATACTGAGCCCGTGCAAGTGCCCCAAGACGGCCGATTCGCGAAAAAACAGATAGATAGAAATCAAAAAGTGGTTTAAAAACGTACGCAATTCAACGAACCAATGTGCTATTCCACGATTTGTAGAATTTTCTGTTAATGATCATTAAAACGACTAAACGTCAGGATGAGAATATCCCTCGTTAGCGGGTCCATCAATCGACCTGCTACTCCTCGAGGGCTGGCTGGCATCGACAAGGCCACTGTGGCTGGCAACTTGCCCCTTCGTTGTCCTGCAGTCGCTACTGTTGGCTGTTTACCTCGCTTTTTCCTCCCCCGTGACTTTTGCGTCTGCCCCGGCGATCTCGGGGCTCCGCTGGTGCCGAGATTGAGCGCGCGCGCGCGTTTAATTGGCCCGCGCGTGCGTGAGTCACGCGTGATCCGGTGCCAGCCGTGATGAGTCACGCGCCGCCGCCGCCGCCGCCGCCACCGCCGCCTCCGCCGGCTTCCGACGAGCAAAGGGTTGCCTGAGGGGAGTGCCCGGGAGACGTCGTTGTATAAATACAGTCGTGGGATAAATTCTCAGATTTCGATCCAAAGTAGACATACGGTACAAAGATACCTCTACCACCCTAGTAGTAATGCAAGTGATTTTAAGATTATTTGTAAGATTATTGTAAGTTAATTCTAAGTAGATATAAGCAACTATAACAAATGTAGAATGTATTAACGCTGATCTTTGTATTGATCTATCCTAAATAAAATGCGGAAAAGAGCTGCGGAAAAATTGCTCAAATATTATTGATGAAGAAGAGTACGATGAGTGACATTATATGAGGGTTCCCGAAGGAAAACAGAATCGAGCTACATCTTCTAGGCAGGGCGCCAAAACAAATTTTGTAATAAAGAGAAATGGATTCCAAGGAAGGTGAAAGGAATATCGAGGGTGCCCGAATAGTTTTGGGAATGACTGTACGTTGTGCTGCGCAGTTAGGATGTGAAAAAGCTAATGCTAGAAGGGAAGCAAAAGCGAATCAAAAATAAGCAAGTGATTATGCTATCGAAAGTGATATCAAACGGGTTTGGTCGGGCTGTATATTTATCCATAAGTTCTGAAAGTGTACTCCAAACCTTTGGATAATACTTGTACATGGAAGTCAATCTTTCGGTTTATGCCAAGTTGAGCAAGAACTCTTTCTGGGGTGGCAAACAGACTTCATGATTTCATTTCTGCTATATGTTTACGATAGTTTTTACGAAACAACTTTCTTAATCTGATGCTTCTTTCTCGAGTTGCTTCTTGCTCGATTCAATCTTCTGTTGCGCCAAAAATTTCTCATATTGCATCAGAGCCTTCGGAACTGTCCGCGTTCCAGTCTTCTACCCGTTATTCTATTACAATTTGCATAAAAATTCGGACCACATATCTCGCACGACTAGACGCGTCCTTGGCCGCCGCCCAAACACCTGTACGTACCACACAGATCGCGTCACCTTCGTTGATGTCGCGTCGTGGCAGTTGGGACGGGGTCTGTGATGGTATATTGTCTGATGGCATCTTTGAACATTCGTGCCCTTTCGTGTAACTGGGTTAAGACTGTGGTGTTTAGTTATCTGGTTATCGAAGTTCGTATTTCCCGCACACAAATGACTACCACTAACATGAAGCGTGTTGCCTGGCAACCGGTGATGGTTAAGTCTCAGAATTATAGCGCTTATGTGGCAAGATAATCTTCATTTCTCGACTCTTTGGTTTAGGACTTCTCGGCGCTGTGCTCATTTCAGAAACTGTAGCTTGTTAATTCACGATTTTCTTAGATTTTTTTTTCTGCAACTTGTGAAGTAACTCGTTTTTCTACCCTTTTGCTTTCTCCATCCCACAAAGGTTTACAATTGTTGTCGCGGAAGAACTCAACACAGAACGTGTTAATACGACCGAGGCTGCCCTAAAATTAAAAAAAAAATTGTTTCATTTCAAGATGATTACATGGGCCATTTATTACAACTTTGCGAAGTGCATTGGTTGCAAGCTTAAAACTAACGTAACTATTTTCTTACAGCTAATACAATGGCTGAGGAAACCTATTAAGACACCTCTCTTTATTCCATTTCGGAAGACAATTTAATAAATACACGAAATGTATGATTGCTTTTCGATTCTTGTATATTGGGTTTCTGTACAGCGTGAATTCGAATGGAGATGATATTTGCATGGGATCTATATAAAACTTTGACAGGAAAGTGAGGTGATGGAGTAATGCTTCAAATTAAATTCTTTATGTAGTTGTTGCTTTGTAACATACCATGGTGCATTTATTATTGTCCTTTGTCGTTGACTTTGGATGATTTGCGTTTTATTAATCCATTTAACCATGTTGGACAGGCGTACAGCAACAGTAGTTTTACCATAGTGTGAAATAATATCACGTCAGTGTTGTATCTCAGATGGCTATTTCTATTTATAAAAGGTTTGAGTTGGTGTAATTTATTTTTGGCCTGGTTAATTTTTATGTCGATATGTTGTTTCTAATTAAGGCGTATGACGTGACCGGTATACCCCACCTCTTTTCCTCTGCGTCTTTTGACCTTTCCGAAACAAAGCATCTCACCCTGCTCTTCCTGTGCCTTGCTTTATCTAGCTGCGGAAACGTGAGGACGCTAGTCACGTGCTGCAACGAAAGCTGAACCTAATTGAAATCGAGTCGGGCGGGACAGAAAGTCTTTGTTTGTGACTGGCGCCTCCCTAATGCTGGAGTAAGCCGGCGCTTGTAAGATTACGGGGGAGGGGAGTGAGTCGTGTGTGGGTCGCTGGGGGGGAAGTTCCGCTCGACGCACGGGGCTGTAGGGTTTCCAGAGGGAGCTCTGATCGCTCTCTCTCACAGTGGACGCGTCGAATATTCCTCGTGCGAAAAAGCGTCAGATATGTACTCCTACTTCTGTACGGGAGGTACTCTGAGACAAGTCGGGATACAAATGAGTCAGCTGTAAACAAAAGCACTGACACAACAAGTGTATGGACCGGTCGGGAGCTTAGAACTTGTCCCGGCTGGGGCGGTGCCCCGCTGGTGGGAGAGTCCTGGTTAGGGGAAAAGCTAGCCGATGGTAGATCGGCGCCGGATCTCGCCATCCAGCGGGGCAAGATCACCGCCATCTCCCTAGAAAAGAACATGCACTACACTAACGGGACTAATGACCAAAGCAGTTGACGCGCCCGGAAACACGAAAAAAAAACAACCAAACAAGTGTATGGAAAGCGTAGACGTAACTTGCAGTTATGTTGCCAGTAGTGGCCAAGCACTGAGTGTCGAGGAGGTCCCTTCATAAGAATCTCTCTATAGCCAAGAGGTTTGACCCGGCTGGGCTGGTGGGAGATACTTGGTCAGGTCTAACCTCTCTAGCTGACGGTAGGTCGGCGCCGGATCTCGCCACCCAGCGGGGAAAGATCACCGCCACCTCCCGATGTAAAGCATGCACTTCACTTACGGGACTAATGACCTTAGTAGTTGACGCGCTCGGAATCACTAACAATACATTAGTCTAGTCAGAGTTCATTTTTTTAAAAAAATTTCATTCCTCTTGTAAAGAAGATGGATATTTTTATTTGTGAATCTCGAAAGGTGACAGATTAAATTCCAAAAAAAATAATCTTGTTAAGAAATTGTGAAGAAAGCAAATAGAAATAAAAGGAAGAAATTCTCTTGATTTTTTCCAGATTTTCGCCAATTTTCACACTAATTTTGAAATTTCATTAAAGAAAATTATTCTATTTATGACTTCATTTATCAATTAACGACTTGTTCACGGAACTTGTACACGAAGGAGAACAGTATTGGAGAATCCTTTTGAAAAGTCGCTGACAAGCCTGAGATTTTCTCATGCGTGACATCCTGTCGGAAGCCAATGGTAATCGCGCACACATACACCGTGGCAGGTCGTAATCCTGTGCCGGGCTTCCGACTACCCTAGCCCCTAAAGCTTCCCGACCCGTCTCAGTTTCCGGAAAGCCGTTAGGGTGCAAAAAGTGATTTACAGTATGTCAATTCAAGGGATGCCTCCAATGTTTGTGATTGACTCCAATGTTACCAGTGCACTTCCCAGGAAAGATTTACAGAATCAATCATTTCGGATGTAAATAATTAGTACTTCATTGTGCCTCGTAATATGGTCTCCACTGCTGCTTCGTCCTTATAGACGCGGATTCTCGCTGTATTATGTTGTGCTTAATTCTCAGATTTCGTCGTCTGTATCTCAAAAGATGACGCTTCTGTAAAATGCATTTTCCCTGCAACCCAACAACACGTTCACTGTTGATTCTCTTGGGAGATAGTTTTCGTACGAAATACGTGCAGCCCCCAAACTTCGGTTGCAATAGACATTGACAGAACTTTAGTGCTCTCCGATTCGACTGAGAACGAGCGTCATTCGTACATAAATTTCATTTCACTAATTTTACATTTTCGTCATTTGCATCCAAACAACGTAGATTTTCTTCCCGGTGTTACCTGACTTACTAAGCTTACCAAATTGACTTAACATAAAACCAAACTTGTAGGTTTGTTGGGGTAACAAAATATTGTAGCAGACACCAAACAAAATTACTTTTAAAAATGTTAATTTCACTTTGCGAAACACGTTGGTATGTTTGTTTCATCAGGAGTCACTTACAATGTATACTTGATGCATCATGATTTTTGCAATACAATTAATTTTCATTAAAAAAGTATTTCTTTGTAATGTAACTTCGTAGATGTCGCGCATACATTGTTTTCCCATTGTTCGGGATATTGGAAGAAAATCATACGAATATGTTAAAAATTAAAAAAAATCAAAATATAAGTTGTCTTCATTCCTTGGGTTTTCTGTATTCCTGAGAAAGGAATTACATACTCCGAAACGTTGGCAATCTAATGTGTTTTAGTAATTGACCAATCTCGTGATCCATATCCCACCATAAATTGTAATATGTTACCTGAGTGGAAGAGAGTAGTAATGTCCGCTGTGATTTTTTTATAACCGAGAATGATACAGTGTGAGAGATAGTAGATGTCATGCACCAGAAATGACTCATGATCAGGCTTTGAAGTGCGCTACCCGGAACGGAAAGTCGGCGCTACTGCGTTGCTCGTCGTGTGCGTGGGAGGGGCGGTGTGCTGTGTGTGCAGGCGTGTCGTGTCTGAATCCACCCCGAGCGCTGCCGCGAGGGAGGAGCCTCGTTATTTCGCGGCGCAGTCCGGAGCAGAGCGGGGCAGTTGCGGGGTGGGGGAGGAGGGGCGAGGGGGGCGGGGCGGGGCGCGTTTCGCACCTCCGCGCCGGCGAGGGCTGCTTTCAGCGTAGCGGAGCGGGACGGGGGGGGCGAGACGGGGCGGGGTGGAGCGTGACGGGGCGGGGCGGGCGGGGGCGTGGCGGGGAGGAGCGTGGCGGGAAGGAGCGTGGCGGGGGCGGGGCGGGGCTCGTTTCGCACCTCCGCGCCGGCGAGGGCTGCTTTCAGTATTTATAACGAGGCGCGAGCGTGGGATCCGCGTCAGAGCAGAAGCAGCGGCCGCGCGGGGCGAGGCGGGGCGCCGTACGCACTGGGCGCGCGTGCTCACGTCCCGCCCCCTGCCCTTTCGCCTGCGGCCCGCGAGAGGTGGCTCAGGGCATCAACGGAGATCACTGCAGTGCTTCTGACCGGGGTCTTACGTTCGAGTCCCGACGGCGGGAGGATTTTCGTCACTAGCTTGTCAGCTAGGTCGAATTCAGTCGCTGTCTGGAGGAGAATTCTAGCAGCCGGCTGCTCTGATAGGTAGTTTTGCCGTGATTTCTCCGATTAACATTAGATGAATGCCGGAGCAGTTCCCTAACAAACGGGCCACGGACCGCCCGCGATATTTCCTACCTCTTCCTCGTCCTATTCTCGTCTCTTACACCCAGTTACACTTACATGCACAGCACTACCACCACACATGCCGGGAGACCTGTTCGGGGGCTTAGAGCTTGTCTCGGCTGGGGCGGTGCCCTGCTAGTGGGAGATAGCTGATTGGGGAAACCTCGCTAGCCGACGGTAGGTCGGCGCCAGATTCGCCATCCAGCGGGGATCACCTACCGAGGTGAAACACGCACTAAACTTATGGGACTACCTTAATAGTTGGCGTGCTCGGAATCACTACTGACCAACCAACCTTTAGCCGTCGAAATGCTCCGAGTAGGTTTCCCTCTGCTTCTTTCACCACCGTCTGTCTCCTTCCGTATTCCTCAGCCTGTCTCTCCGCACAGTCAGCCTCTCTCTCCTCCGATTTCTTTCTCATTGTTCTGCTCTGTATTTGTACACACCATTCTTCTCTCTTATTTATTCTGTGGAGGATCAAAGGGATTTCTCACATTCATTGGCCATTCTACGGCATTGTGTGTCCACATGTGGGTCTATCCATACGATGATTTAGTTTCTTTCTTTCTTTCCTTCCCTCTTGCTTTTTTTCTCCATCCTTCAGGCGATTTCTGAATTCCTCCTCTGTTTTTCATCCTTCCTACTCCATGGTTAAAACTTTCCGTCTGTTTTCATTTTGTCAACACTTTCCCGACTTTCTTTGTCACTTAAACACCTTGCATGCCCTCTCACTTCTATTGCTCTCCCAACTAATCTTTCTGTACTATCCCACCAATTTACAGCTGTTGTAAATACGTCGTCATAAACTGTACTGTGTTCCCAACGCCACGCTTCATCGTCATGACCTTAATACCTATGAAGGCCAAACAGACTAATTCTAAGTACTTCTGCTTAAAAGCCAATGTATACTCTGTTCCCAAGATACCGTTAAATGGTTCATAGCTTAAAGAATGATTGCACCGTGTTCCAGTTGATGTAATTCCATAGATACAGTTCAATCAGATTCATTTCTAAGAGTGTCTCTAATATAATCCTCGCATATTTAACCTTCGAAACAGCTGTGATAAAGCCCATCGAAGTACTCTTCCTTGTGCAGCTGTCACAGCTTTTGCCTTCCGCGCCTCCGACAACGCCTCCCTTTAAGATATGGAAATAAGTATTATGTAACTTGGGCGTTCCTTGCGCACACGCGGTAGCGGACGTTCTCACAAATATTTTTTTCTCTCTTCTGTGTGGACCCGTTCCTCTGCCTCTTCTTCCTTTACGCTTATTCTTATTCGTCCTTATCTCTGTCCTCTTCTCGCTCAACTTATTTTGCTTTTTTTATTCGTCTCATACTTCATGAACTTCATCTTTTTAGCACTTTCGTTGGGTTTTTTTCTGTGACCACTTGTAACCGTTCCATCCGTGCCGTTTCGTGTCTTTCGCCACCTTCCGACTGTGCCGCGCCTCTAATAGCGTCCGCCCTTCCGAAATTCAGTTTCCTGTGTTTGCCGTGGGAGGCGCAGCGGCCGGCCACCCATCCGGTCATCGGCCGGTGGCTGGGTGGGTGGGTGGCGGTGGGCGTGGCGGCGGCGGCAAGTGAGGCGGGTTCAGCCGCGTCCGAAGAAACGCCTGTTTTTCTTTCTCCTTTTCTTTCAAAACGGTCGGATTGCCATCGTTTCCTTTTAAGGAATCGCATCTGTCAGCCAATAACAATGACCTCGGAAAGAGAGTAAAAAG
The DNA here is from genome assembly GCA_964035755.1 of Teleogryllus oceanicus. Classification (NCBI taxonomy): domain Eukaryota; kingdom Metazoa; phylum Arthropoda; class Insecta; order Orthoptera; family Gryllidae; genus Teleogryllus; species Teleogryllus oceanicus. The sequence goes on along the minus strand of CAXIVR010000014.1, from coordinate 21,035,681 downwards.
GAGCGGCGGCGGCCGCCCGCTGCCGGAGGGGGCGGGGCGGGGCGGAGGCGTTTGCCTTGAGGAGGGCTGGCTGCGTCTGACTAGGTCTGGAGAGCGTTTGCGTGAGAGACAGACGACTGGGCTGTAGCCTGCGGGCGCGCTATGTGGTCCTCGCCGGGCTCCCGTTGGCAGAGGGGAGAGCGCGTCAGGTGGCTGGGCCGGCGGAGCAAAAGAATCTCCACCGCAGAGAGTGAGTTTGATGTGGTCTAATCCCTCGCCGGATTTTGAAACGGTTAGTGTGTGAGGAAACTCACCACCTTCAGACAGTTCAAAAATGGTTTTGTGCCAAAATTATACTTCACAGTGGTTGACCTGACGATCCGGCTCTACGGTATGGGCCGAGCCCTGACAATAATAAAGACATTATTATTATTATTATTATTATTATTATTATTATTATTATTATTATTATTATTATTATTATTATACTCGTTTTGTATTTTCTTTAAAATACAAGTATTGAACGTTTTAATTTTGAGAGTGATACATTAAACCAAATGCCGCTTTAGGGACTCTTCATATATGCTAAATTTGTGTGCGTAGTAAAATTAATAATTAAGAAGCTGCAGGTTACTGATGGAAATTGCAAATTATATAACGTCGCAAGACATTGAGCTAGTACCTTATAATGCTCGTGTGTGTCAGCGTACTCCACCAGCACGTACTATCTCCGCTGCAATTAGGCAGCATTTAGTTACCGCTCCTAGGCGTTTCATAAACTCGTGCCGGGGAGCGTCGAGGAGTGGAAAGGGCCCCAAGGGGGGGCGGCGACGAGAAACCCCGAGGGCGGGCGCGGGCGGACCGGGAGACAAATTGGCGTGGCCCCGTCTGCGCACCCGCCCTGCACCGCCTGCACCGCCGGCCCGCGCTAATTGCTCGCTAAGGCGATTCCTTTCTGGCCACCTCTCGGCTCCTGGTGCGCTTTGCTGAGCCGCATGTGCCGCCCGTCTCTTTCTCTAGGAATCCTACTGTGAAGTTCAGGAGTTTCCGAGTAGTGACCGGTAGCGGTAGCTCAGTGCATCAACTGATGTCACTTAAGCGCCTCTGACCGGGAGGTCCTAGGTTCGAGTCGTGAAGGCGGCAGGATTTTCGACACTAGCTTTGCAGCTAGGTAGAATTCAGTCGCTGTCTGGAGGAGCATTCTAGCAGTCGGCTGCTCTGATCGGTAGTTTTCCGTGGTTTCTCCGATCAACACCAGGCGAATGCCAGAGCAGTACCCTAGCAAACGGGCCACGGACCGCGCGTGATCTGTCCTTCCTCCTCGTTGTCCTATCCTCTCCCTTTACACACACACTTTCACCAACATGCACTACACTACCACATATTCTGGGATACCGGTGGGGAGTTTAGAGCTTGTCCCGGCTGGACGCGTCCGGACGTTGACGCGTCCGGAAACACGAAAAAACCAAACCAAACCAAACCGAGTAGTTATGTGGAGCTGGGTGGATGTGTTTCTCAATTGTGGTGTACACATAGAAGGTTGGCATAACTGATATGTGGAAAAGAAGGGGAGGCAGACTGGCTTAGGTGGCTCAGGGCATTAGTTGATGTCACTGAAGTCCTTAAGACCGAGTGGTCCGAGAGACTCGACGGTGATAAGATTTACGACATTGGCTTCATAGCTAGGTCGATTCCTGATGCTGTCTGGAGAATTCTAGCAGCCAGCTGCTGTGATCGATAGTTTTTCGTGGTTTTCGAATCAACACCTGGTTAATGCCGGAACAGTTGCGTAACAAAATGTCACAGACCGAGCGGGTTCTTTCCTTCCCCTCTATTATCCTATACTCATTTCTTACACACACACACACACACACACACACACACACACACACACACACACACTCGCAGGCACTACTCTACCACACATGCCGGGAGACCAGTCGGGAGCATTGAGTTAGTTTCGGCTAGAGCGGTGCCCCGCTGGTGTGAAATACTTGGTTAAAGAAAAATCCCGCTGGCCGACCGATAGGTCGAATCAGGCCATTCAGCGGTGAAAGGAACATCTCCTGCCGCGATAAAAGACGTACATACGTATGGACTGATGACCTTAGCAGTTGACGCGCCCGGAACCATCAATCAAGAAGAAAATGACCTTAGCAGTTGACGCGCCCGGAACCATCAATCAAGAAGAAAATGGCCTTAGCAGTTGACGCGCCCAGAACCATCAATCAAGAAGAAAATGACCTTAGCAGTTGACGCGCCCGGAACCATCAAACAAGAAGAAAACGGCCTTAGCAGTTGACGCGCCCAGAAACATCAATCAAGGAGAAAATTACCTTAGCAGTTGACGCGCCCGGAACTATCAATCATGAAGAAAATGGCCTTAGCAGTTGACGCGCCCGGAACCATCAATCAAATAAAATGACCTAGCATATGACGCGCCCGGAACCATCAATCAATATGAAAATGACCCTAGCATTTGACGCGCTCGGAATCATCGATCAAGAAGAAAAGGAATAAGAAGAAGTAGAAACGACAACCGCGTGGTACCCAAGGTTCCCAGGGCCGTGGAGACGGCGGGGGGCGGGGTCGCGGCCACCTGTAGGCCGGCGGCTGGGCGTGTCGGCGGCGAGCCGCCTGGGCGGGCGGGCGGGCGAGTGGGCGAGTGGCGCACTCGCGGCGGCTACCGCAGTACGCGCCACCGGCGATATTTCTTCGTCGCCGCTTCCTCCGTGCGGCCCACATTCTCCCGATCCCAAGGCCGCGCCAGCTGTTTGCGTCCAGCCGGCCCGCCGGATGAATAATGAGGTTCATTTGAAACCTGGATTCCTCGCGATTGTACGAGAGGAAAATCCAGGCATTCTGAAATGTCCTCCCATGCTTCAGTAATTCGATAAATATCTTGGAAATGGACTTAGTAAATTTTTGCCGACATATTTTTGTTCAGATATTTAAGATCATTACCGTTTTTTTTTAAGTTGTTACGTGATGTGATTTATTAAAATGAGGCAGAATCATTGCAGAGGAGAAAATCATAAGATATAAAATTTCAGTTATTTTTTAACAATTTTGACTTCGGTAGTTCGGTCAGTGAGAGGTGGCTGGGAAGAGCTCTACCAATATCACGATCATTTCTTTTATTAATCTTGTTCCTGAGAACTGAAGAAGATCGAGGGCTTTGAGAGAAGAAGAATATAAACATAAATGAAGTGCTGCATTTTGCCGCTTGGTAACTGTACATGTGGCCGGTAGACGTTCTTAAATGGAGGATCTATGCGTTGCCCAGCTCTGTAATTTACAATCGTTTACACAAACATCATTCGCTCTGGGTAGATTTCGCGCAAGAAAATTACGTTTGCCGGACTCCATTGATGTCACTGATGATGGAGCCGGCTACACTGAATACCGAGTCGAAAACCTCGAGTTTCTAGCTGCCTCGGAAGAAACAAATTGCATTCACATTTCGCGCATAAAGAAAGCACATAAGACAGTGGAACAAATTACTAACGCAGCCTGAATAAATTTCTGGGCGATGACAATCTCTTTCGCTCATTAGGCTATACCATGTCTTCTGAACAGTACCAGTACGCGAAAATGGCTACTACGCATGCGCAATGCCACGTTCGAGCTTTAAACGGTCGCGAGGCAGAACACAATAATAATAATCATAATAATAATAATAATAATAATAATAATAATAATAATAATAATAATAATAAAAAACGGGGACGGGATGAAAAGGCTGGTATCTCGCGCGGACCTCTGAGTCGCTTAGTCTGCGCAGATTGTAGGCAACCCACTGTGTTATTGGCGAGTTACTATGGAGGTGGGGGAGGGGCGGCGGCGGCGGCGGCGGCGGCGGCGGCTCCGGGCTCGGCGTGCAAGAACGTCAGACGTTTCGCCTGGCCGACCCCGGAGGCTGCCTCGGGGTAATTAGCAAAAATTGGCTGCTGCGCTAAATTAGCCTGGTGCTGCAGTCGTGAAGGCTCACGGGCGTTTCGAAGCCCAAAATAGCTCGGGAAAAGCGAGAAGAAATATTTTATGGTCACGCCGACTGTCCGAACTGTCCTCTGTTTGAAAGAAAAATGAGAACAGCGGTTTGCTTCTACAGTAAGTAGCAGCGTCATGTTTTTTCATTATTATTTTTTTAAATTCATTTCGTGGCTTGCGTATTTTGTGAAGTTCAATTCATGGCACATGAAAAATGATTGCAATTCTGATCTGATGTAATAACCGTGGAATATATTTTTGGATATATTTCACTATGCCTGTTACAGTAAATATCAGAAGAAACAACTGTTATTATCAGTGAGAGATATTTTTGGACAGACCTTATTACTTCCCAAATAATTTTGATTTTTTGAAATTTTGACTCTCAGTATTTGCTTTTTTATTATAACTCAACTTTTAGATTTGAATATTGTCTTTACTTTGGATTATTGATATTGATAAAGACTTGCAATCTTTTAATACATATTGATGAATTCATGCAGAAAGAATTAAGCTGTGGAAAGATTTGGGAACTATAGGCAAAGCGACCGGGCCCTGTTGTGAGAAGACCACTGTAGGTAGTTCTTAGAAATGTGAACGTGTTGGCAATAGTTAATAAGCTGGTTGTGGTTGTGCTTATTAGCATAGTGGAAAGCAATGAAGGCTGCATGTGATAAATGGCAAACCTCGTCTCTGGCACTTCCTAGAAGTAATAGTCTGTCTCAAAAACCTTATGACTGGCAACTTAGAGAACTGAAACATTGTTTTGTGCATCTGAAGTGATGTGACCCTTTTGTGTTCCTTTTCCATAGCCATCGAATTGCTGGTACCCGAAACGTTCAATATTAATCGTCGGTATTTTCCTTTTAACTTTTTTCTTTGCGTCTTGTACTGTTAATACTTTGTCGCCCCAGACGCTCATATACGTGGTTGACACGATGTTTTCTTGTGGTTAATATTCCATGTTTCTGTGATCTTGGTGTGCTGACCTGTAATTACAAAATGGTATATTTTCAACAATACTCAATTTCATGCTGTATAATTGTAATATATAATTGTATAAGTAAAACGAATATTATAAAAAAAAATTAAAACATAACTCGCTCTAAATAGACCATAGTGAACGAAACTCTTCAGTTGATAAGTAATTTTATTATTATATGTCAGTAGAAATTCTGAGATAGTTATTAAACATATTAAAGTGTGTGAATTAAATAAAAATCCTTAATGAAACTCATAAAACTAAATGGAGCCGTTGGGTACATTAAAAGTGTAGGCTTCTTTATTAATTATGATTAATATAATTAAATAATTGAATTGATTTCTAGGTGCAATGAAGTTTATCTTAAAAATGAATAAATTTCCCGACGTTTAGTAAATCCTAATAAACATAGCAGGAAAGAAGTATCCTACGGATAGTGAAAAGGTGTCTCCTGTAGGTAGTATCGGATAAACGATCAAGTGGCTTCAAGGTATGGATTCTTTTTCAATAGGACAGCCTTTTCCCCTTTCCCAATATAAGTATCTTGTATTGCTTATTCGTAAAGATTTATTTATTTATTTACGTCAAAAACAGTTAAAAGACTGTGTATGACGTGCTATGTGGGTATGTGAATATTGTGCACGTTCTCAAAATTCTGTGATCCATACACTAAGCCATATACTACTTGAATTTTGAGAGAAAAAATTCTGGGATGTAATAAAATCTATTTCCAAGGATAAAGATTATTTTATGCAAACCGAAAAATCGACAAAATCTCACTAATGTGGGCACACTTTTTACCGTGGCGCAGGTCGTGCCAAAGCGACGGGATGTGGATTTTTTTAGTCCGCCGCCTCGCCTGTTCCAATTTCTATTTGAAAATGTATTCGCGCTCCCTCGCAGCATCCGGCCCGCTCGCCGCTCGGCGCTGTCCGCGCTAACAAACGACGCGCGCGGCCCACGCGCTGTCTTTGCGTGTAGTGGGCCGGCGGCGGCGGCGCCGGCCATGTGACTTCTCGCCTGGTGGAATCGCACAGGTCGTTCGGTATTGTGTTCTGCCCCGCGAACTGGTTTCGCAATAACACTTTTCACCGGCCCCGGACAAGGGCATCGAAGTCGTTCGGGCACTGGAAAGGACGCCGGAATAAATACGCAGTTTTCACGACTTTGAACACAGCACTCTGGAAATTTCGCTGGACGGCCGCCGTAGTGTTGTTTCCACCGGGATGAGTTTTTGGGGGGGACCATTTTGGTACCTGCTTGTTCGAGTGGATGTGTTGTGGAGTGGGTCGTACACAAATAACGCGACGTTAAAGTTGAAAGTGAAGAGCAGACACAAGCTCTGAATTTCTGTTGTTGGTTTTCTGTTACAAAAATCTTTAACATTTACAAGAGAAAGGTTGTATTTGAGTATTACTTTACATATGGACGCTTCTGTAATCGGGGCATCCTAAAATCGTGTTCAAATTTTGTTCTTTTTAAAAAGCTGTTTTTATTTTTTTCAAATCTGATTATGACATTGTCATTTTTTCTCATAATAATTGGTATTTTAATCTAGTGAAACATTTTGAGCTTGGAAGATATTAATGTTTAAAGTTTTAATATTTAAGAAACGCATTGATGAGACTCTTGAAATCATTGACATGAAACTATTATTTCGTGTCAGATATTCGTCAGTTTTACGAACGAGCTGGCAAACAAGTTTTTGTTATTTGACCGTTCTAAAAAATAACTTATACACATCATTTCACACAACTTATTTACAAATAAGATGTATGAAACAAAAACATGACGTAAAATGTCGGCAAACCTTTACAGAACCGCAAAAAATGATCGGTATTGCCATTCCGTTTCCATTATTGAAGGGAATAACCAAGATGTGTAGGGCGAAGAAAGGTTGTAGCTATTTAAGTCGCTCATGACGTAAGAAACACGGTGTGATGAACTCCGTGCGACTAGTTCGCACGGGAACTATTAAGCAGTAAAAATAACAACTTGATTACACTTGGAGTTGAACAGATGCCCGCGTGCACAATCCGCCCCGGAAGACCACAACCCGAATTAGCCCGTGGCCTGCCGCCGTCGCGCACGCATTTGACACGCGTGTCGGCGCCCTCAATATCCCCGATTTACATCGGTGAGTCGGCGCTCGCGACCGAATCGGAGGTGTTGGCGGTGGCGGTGACGGCGGCGGTGGCGGTGGCGGCGGCGGTGGCGGCGGCGGTGGCGGCGGCGGCGGCGGCGGCGGCGGCGGCGGTGGCGGCGGCGGCGGTGGCGGCGGCGGCGGCGGCGGCGGCGGTGGCGGCGGTGGCGGCAGTGGTGGCGGCAGTGGTGGCGGCGGTGGTGGCGGTGGGGTGGCGGTGGCGGTGGCGGTGGCGGTGGCGGTGGCGGTGGCGGCGGTGGCGGCGGGGGCGGCGGCGGTGGCGGCAGTAGCTATTTCGGTGGCGGCGGCGGCGGCGGCGGCGGCGGTGGCGGTGGCGGCAGTGGTGGCGGCAGTGGTGGTGGCGGCGGCGGCGGTGGTGGCGGTGGCGGTGGCGGTGGTGGCGGTGGCGGTGGCAGTGGTGGCGGCGGCAGTGGTGGCGGCGGCGGCGGCGGTGGCGGTGGCGGTGGCGGTGGCGGTGGCGGTAGCGGCGGTGGCGGCGGCGGCGGCGGTGGCGGCAGTAGCTATTTCCGCGGCCCTGGTCCGCCACTTTCGCTTCGCGAAAAATAACCGCGCGACCAACACGCCCGCCCGCTCGCGTGCGACGCGCGTATGCACGGCGCCTGGCGTCGATCCAGCGGCCTCCTAGGCGCCGCTCCGCCGCGGTCCCGTCGCGTGGGCCAGCACGCGCGCGCACGGGCGACGGCGTTCAGGGTTATTCTCAGTGGCACGTTCCGACTCGAGGGAGATAGCGTGGTCGAATGCAGCCGCTGTCTGGAGAAGAATTATAGAGCCCTGCTGCCGTGATAGGTAGTTTTCTCCGATCAACATCAGGCGAATTTTTTTTTTTTTTATTTATTTATTTTCTTAGTTGAATTTACAATGTTCAGTTTACAAAAGAAACTATGCAATTGTAAGGTGACTTAATCTAATTCACTTAATCTAATCAACTTAATCTAATCAACTTAATCTAATTTAAAATTGTACTTAACCAACTTGGGAAACAAATAGCACCTCAACAGAATTAGTCGATATTTGAAAATATCTGGAGGAAAGAATGGAGCGGGAATCTGTTCTTTATTCTGGTTTTGTACCTGGGATCTTTTCCGAGTCTGTAGTGAGTTGATGCCTTTATGAAGGGTAAATTGGTGTAAAAGTTGTTTGATACGTATGCTATTTGGTGAGCTATTTCATTTATGTTTAGATCGTGATGTAGTTGTTTATTGCTTATGAACCATGGAGCTCTTGTTATTAATCTTAAATATTTGTTTTGAAATATTTGCATTTTGTTGAGATTGGTTTTTGCGACATTGGTCCAGATCGGACATGCGTATAATAGAGTAGGCCGAATGAATGATTTGTATAGCATTAGTGCATTTGACAGTGAGAGGTGGTTGTATGAATTTAGTAAAGGTCTTAATTGGATTAATTTGGTTTTGACCTGATGTGCTTTTATTTCAACGTGTCGTTTCCAAATAAGTTTAGTGTCTAAATTTAATCCAAGATATTTTAGTGTTTTCGTGATTGGAGCCCAATTTATAGCGTTATTGTTTATGAGTAGCGGAGATGGATGTGCAAAGGTTTTCAATGAGAAGATTTTTGCTGCTGATTTTGAAGGATTTAATTTGATTTTCCAGTTATTTGCCCAATTTGTTATTAAATTTAGATGCTGTTGGAGCTGGAATTGATGAGTTTGTAGTGAAGTGCCGGAGATGTATAAGGCAGTGTCATCGGCGAATTGGGCGTATTTATTTGATGGGAAGTAGGAATGTCTGCAGTGTAGAGATTAAACAGGGTTGGAGATAGCGGCGAACCTTGGGGGACCCCAGCGGCAATTTGTCTGGGGTTAGAATGGTGACCTTCAACTGTAACTGAGAAGTTCTGTCTGCTATGAAATTTTATGATTTGCCATATCCTGTCAAATGCTTGTGACACATCTAAAAATACAGTGGTTGTGTGATATCCCTTTTGAAAAGCAGAGTGAATGTGTTCAGTTAGCCTCAGAAGTTGGTGCGTCGTTGAGTGATGGGATATGAAACCGAACTGATGAGGTGGAATTGCGTTTGTTTTATTTATGTGTTTGTTTAATCTGACAAGTATTAATTTTTCTAAGATTTTTGACATTATGGGTAAAAGACTGATTGGTCTGTAATTTTCTGCACATGATTGTTTTTTATTAGGTTTTGCTATTGGATGTATTATTGAATGTTTCCATGTTTGGATAATAACCTGTTCTTAGTATGGAGTTGTATATATTATTTAAAAAAGCGATGGCATTGTTCGGTAATCTTTTGAGGATTGCAGTATTAATTCGGTCGTGTCCTGGAGATTTTTTGTTTGGCATTTTTTATGGAATCATTGGGTGTGAATGTGCTGGCAAAATGAGCTGCTAGAATTTCGGCTTTCTCTGTGGGTGAATATTTTTTCCCACTATCAGTTGACAGTGGGGGAATGCTGTTCTTTTTCCTTAAAATTTTCTTTGTGAATTGCCACAGAGAATTGCTTTTAGTATTTAGTCCTTCAATAAATTGATTGAATTTTTCTTGGTTGTGTTTACTTATTGCCTTTTGCAAATGAGGAGGTAATGGTTTTCTTAGTCTCTTTCTGATTTCGGTTTTGTTGTATTTTGGGAATTGGGATTTTTAAGGTGTTCCAAAGCCTTCTGGTTTTATTTTTAACTTTTATTAAATCAGTAATATGAGGAGGTAATGGTTTTCTTAGTCTCTTTCTGATTTCTGGTATTGTTGTATTTTGGGAATTATTCACTGTTTTTATTAATATATTATTTAGCTCACTGATTGCTTGATTTATTTCATTAGAAGAATTAAGGATTTGAAATTTTGGTATTGATTTTTCAACTGCTTTTTGAAAGTAATGCCAGTTTATATTGTAAGTGTTCAGTGTGGGAGCAGGAGAGGATGGAGGTTTTGTTAGTTTAGATGTTATAACAACTGGGATATGGTCGGAGTCTAATTCATGGTGAACAGTAGAATAGAATAAATCTTTCAAATTTGTCACTGCTATATCTAATATATCTGGATTTTGTTGGAATCATATGGGAAATGTGTTGGTTCTGTGGGCGTTAGTATGTTAAGTTGCAATGTGTTTTTTATTCTGTTTAGGTATTCGCCGGCCGGATTTGTGGTCCGACATCCCCATGCAGAATGCTTTGAATTCAAATCTCCTACTAGAATAAATGGATTTTGTAATTCAAGTAATTTATTGATAGAAGTAGTATTAATTTTTATGTTGGGTGGTTTATACGTAGTGACTATAGTTAATGTTTGATTATTGTCATATGATACATTTATCCCGATTTTTTCTATACCTGGAGTGTGTGGCAAGGTTATTTGGTGATGTTGAATGCTATACTTTATCAAAGTCAAAACACCACCTCCCGAATTTTTGTTTCTGTCAGCTCTGATGGTTTTGAATCCTGGGATGGTGAATGATTTGTTTGGGCTTAAGTGCGTCTCGGTTATACATGCGATATCTATCGAGTTTGCCTGTAGAAACTGTTCTAATTCGGATTTTTTGTTTACGATGCCATTTGCATTCCAATTTAATATGATAAATGCTTTATGGTGTGAATCTGCCATAACTGTTGCTAATTGTGGATGCAATGGAGTTCTGGATATGTTGTATTATTCTTGGAATTAGGGAGTTAATGAGGTTGACTACGTGGTTGGTTATGAATTGTGCGTTTGGTAATGAAAGTGTTATTACTGCCGTATTGGTTAAATTGATTGGTGGTTTGGTGGTTATAATATTGTTGATGATTAGCATTATTTGCATTCCTTGGTTGATTATGATAATTTAATCTTTGAGTGAAATTAGGAATATTGTTTGTAGTGGGCAAGAATGGAAAGTTTGTTGAGTCGTGATTGGGAGGTGGCGTGCTTGCTTGGTGGGATCTGGGATTTGGCAATCCAGATTTTACATTATTGCTGTTATTTTCGATTATTTTTCTATAATATGTACATTCATGTGTCCTGAGGTCAGCCCTGTGCTTTCCCATGCAATTCTTACACGTAGGAGTTGAATTCTTTGATGGACAGTTTGCTGAAAGGTGATTTTTTGCACAGAAAACACACGAAACTTGGTAATTACAATTATTTCTACTGTGCCCGTAGTCAAGGCAACGGTAGCACTGAATGGGGCCAACAGTTTTCTTTCTTCTTTCCGGTTTAACTACGGAGTTACAAATGTATTTTAATTCCAAAACACTTTCTATTTTTTCAGTACCGTTGAATTCAACGGCTACTACTGGGATGGGGACATTGTTCTTGTTTAGTCTCGTGACCTTTGTGACTGAAGGAATTTAGATGCAATGTCTTCGAATATTTCGTTTTCCGAGATAGTGGGATGAATGTTCTTTATCACTATCGAATATTTCTTTACACTGGGGTCTGAGTACGTATGGAATTGTTTGTTGGTATTTATGAAATATTTAACTGCGGCTCTAAAGTCTATTATTGACGTGAATTGTATTTTAATTTTATTGTTCTTGAACTGGGTGGTGAAGTTTTCTGTTAACTTAGATTTGATTTCATTTATAAATGCTGTATGATTGCTAATTCCCGTTAAATATATTGGGGGGATTTTTTTACTTCTACTGGCACTTCAGGTAACTCTTCATTTAAGAAACTGAATCTATTTGACACTTCTACATTATAGTTTTTTTGCAAGTTGTTGTCGGTGTTCAGTTCTGGGGAAGGGTCTGTCGAGGTCATGCGTTTGGCGTCTCTGTCGCTGGCGTCACCTCTGTCCTCGCGGTTTCGCTTTCCTTGCATTACCTTGCTTTGTTGGGTATCTGATTGAGTTGATCCAGTTGCTTGTTGTTGTGGTGGCACTTGCCCAGATTCGACAGGTGCCGGTGGTGATACAGTCATATAAGAATGGCTGACTGCGTTTTGATGAGACTGCGGTGTGTTGCTTTCGATGTAATCCATACTGCTGCCCGTGAAGTCCGGGCAACCTTCCGCTGCCGCCATGATGGTTGAATATTCTGGATTATAAATTGAATCTAGGGCTTGGGTAAATAACTGCCCTGTGCTGAGAAGATCATTGTTAGACATACAAATGTAGATGCACTAACACTAAACACGCACTGCCGTCCACTTAACACTGTTTAGTACTAGCACAGAAAAATTATCGCCACTGTTCTGCGGAACGTTCGGAGCGATGTTGCTCGTTCGAAAGCGCAGAGCGAACTTCGATTGTACCCTCTCTGAGGTGTGTGGCCGCCGGCTACTTAGTCATTGACATCAGGCGAATGCCGGAGACATACGAACCCTAACAAACGGACCATGGACCGAGCGCGCTCTTTGCTTCTCTTTTATTGTCCTCTCGGCACCCTTTACTTACACACACATCAGTTTCAAATTCTCCGATACACCGCGTATACCGCCGGTATATATAGTAATTCGAAGCGTATAAGAAATATTTCATCAATTGGGTAATTCACTGAAAAGTTATTGATATGTTGAAAGCTTTAAAAACTGATGCGAAAACAATAACTCTCGTGCTACCTAGAGCCAGTCTTCCGCATCCGTGAGCGCTATGAAGTGCTGGAGTGAGAAGTTTCAAACAGTTCTTAATGCTGTCCAAAGAATTCGCTATCGCAGGCGTTGACATCGCATGCCAGCCGCGGTAACCTAGGCCTCCTAATGTTTCAGTGGCGGGCAGAGGAGAGGATACGCGTCTGGACGGTCGGTAGGCACCGCAAAATATTGCGGTGGACATTCCTGCTCTGATCGTTTGTAAGCTACGCTTCTGTCAAGGTTTTGTGAAAATGGAGTGTGTTCATGATTCAGACGTAAGTGGTTTGTGTAATTGTTTTATATAATAATTATTAAGGACAGAAGTTCATACTATTGAGATTTCAGAAAAGCTTAAAATCAAAGACAATGGTAGAGGTAGCTTCCATAAAGTGCGGTAAACTTAAAATAATGTTCAGGATTCGTCACTGACTCACATACTTCCATGCACTACACGACCACAAATATCCGGAGACCAGTGAGAAGTTGAGAGCGTATCCAGGTTGGGGTGGTGTCCTTTTGTTGAGAGATACCTGGTTGGGGAGAACCCCATTATCCGACGTGTGGGTTGGCGTCTGATCTCACCATCTAGCGGGAGAAGATCCTGAGGGAAACCATGTATTATACTTAAGGGACTAACGACCTTAGCCCAGAAACATGAAGTAATTAATTAATCAATCAACTGTGAAATTGAAGACCTGCAGACGTTAACTGCAGAGTAAATGAACGAATCTAACTATGGCACATTTTGAAAGATAATGTTAGCACAAAGCACAAGGAAGATAGGATATTAATACTTTGTAAACCCTTTAAGTTTTTTTTTAACACTGTTTTTGCATGGATTGGATCGGAGGTGCGGGAAATCTAGTAAACTAATACTTATTGTACTTGGAACATGTTTTACATCAATGGAATTAGTTAATTTATTTTGTTTTATTTAGTTCGCAACACACTCTCCTAGGTGCGAGTATAACTTTTCCTGAGCACCAACCTCTGTATAGAGAAATGTAGAAACTCCAAATTAGAACATTTATAATTCAGAACTGAGAAGGATATCGCGCTAATCTGATAAAATCCTCATTGCTGGAATTATTGGAACGCTGCACCAAAATGCGAAAGTACGAAATTCATGTCCCGTAAATGACATCGAGCAAGGGTCGTTAATTTAAAACAGAGAAGGCGAGCTGTCATTTTCCGTCATCGAGAGTTTAACTTCTCCTCACAAAAAACGCGAAGGAAGCTTTAGCCCCTGTCTTAGTCACCGGACGTTCATCCGAGGAAGAGCTCGAGTGTGGGGCTCCCGAGTTGTTTTCGCCAAATGGCGCGTGGGGGCGCGGATGGCGCGGTGCCAGCGCACCTTCGCTGCCCTTAATTGAGCGCTGGCGACGCGGGGCGACGTCGTCTCCGCACGCGCCATTTGCAAGCAGGTCGCCCCGCGCCATTGACACCGAACTGTCATAGCGCCGTCGCTTCCTCTCTGTTCATCACTAGGGAGCGGATTTCTAGGCTTTTGCGTATTTTGCGTTCCTTCTGGGCAGAGCTAAGCGTAGTTTCGTGATGTTTGGTTAGAATTGGATGCGATTTAGATTAATGTTTGTCCATTTTTGGCTGATATTTCCTGTTGGTGGATATTCGTGTAATTATAGAAGCATGTTTTGCATATTTCGTTAAAATAGATTCATACATCTAAAAATTAAATATTTTCGTAGTATCAATTTATTTGTGAGAGTTCATTGAGAAGAAAGAGCTTGTCACACATCGCATTTTTCTTTCTTTCTTTTCTATAGATAATAACATACTTCAGCAACTGTAGCATACTTGTTAAATTTTTTTTTTTTTTTTTTTTTTTTTAAGACAGGAAAATGAAACAAGACGTATTTCAGTTCACTATATCCGAGGGTTCACTGTATCAGAGTTCACTAGGCTGTACTTCCTTCATCACACGTTCTCTATTCCGCAGGTTTGGGTTCTGCTCTCGCACCAACTTCCACAGTCAGTGGTTGTTCGACTCCCCAACTGTGACAACTCGCTTTCGCTGTCATCGCTTTCGACACCAAACGCGCTCTCCGCACCTCTCCCATCGCCGCCTGTCGTTTCCCGCCGTCGCAGCCATCGTCACGGCCGCCGCCGCCTCTGGCTTACTCACCGCCTCTGCATTTTTGTCTCAAGGCTGTCGTATAAGGCGAGTGCGCCGTTAAGTCTGCGGCCGTGGCCGACACGCGGCCAGATGCGCGCGCGACCGGCCGAAAAGCGCGGTCCGGCGGGGCGCCCGGCCCGGGGCGCCGGGGAGCCCGGACCGCAGGTTACGAGACGCCGGCCGGCGCGCGCGGGTCGCCGCTGGGCGCCCGAAACGGCGCGGAAAAGCCACGCTTCCGCGGAGAGAGCGTCGGCGGTTTTGTTTGTTCCAAGGTCGCGGTTGCCGGCGACCTCTGGCGCCGAGTCGGGGTCTCGGGCGCTGGCGCCGGGGGTGGTGGTGGCGGTGCTTTCGCGGGGGCGTCGCGCCGACGCGACAGACGGCGGTCGCGAAGCCCCACGAGGCGACCTCGAAACACTTTCCACCGCACCGCTCGCCGTTGGCAGAGAGAATTTTGCCGTCGCTCTGGATGGTCTGGAATCTTGCTTCGTATTTTAGCTATACGTGTTTTTTTCTGACCCGGCCGATGACACTTCGCCTGCTGTTACGGCGTCATCCAATCGAGAGCTAGAACGTCATCACGGTGACGTCACTGTGGTGAGGTTTAAGCTCCCGATTGGACGAAACCGTAACAGCTGATCAGCTGTCATCAGCCAGGTTACTGAAACCCAAGTATATACCGCGATTTATTCATAGTGTGAAGTGAAGTCAGCTGTTTCGGTGTCATCCAATCGGAAGGTTGAACGCCACCATAGTGACGTCATTGGAGTGACGTGTAAGGTCCCGATTGGATGGCACCGTAACAGCTGATGAAATGTCACAAGCGCCATTGGAAAAATCGCAGTATAGTGGGCCCACGAACGATAGATGTAGACTGCTAATGCAATGCAACAAGTTCACAATATTAAGTTGTTTGGCATGATTTTATGTTTTGAAAGGGATGTTAGGTGCCATTTTCAAATGTCTACGAATGAAATGAATAACATTATAAACGATTGCATACGTTTTTTGTACAACAGCATTATAAATTTGTAAAAAAATTTTTTTAAAAATTTAAAACCATGTCATAATTTACGATGGTAATAAAAAGTCCTTTTTGAATACCAGCATTATAAAAGTCTATTTTCGTTACTAAAAAAAATGACATCTTATAGTACAGATGACCGTGTTTGCCGTTTATACGTTTTGCAGTGTATGCCGTGCCATACATTCAGCCAATCGCAGGGAGAGAATCGTGGAGAGGAAGCGGTAATGAAAACATTCGTCGACCGTTTTTTCGCACAGATGTCAAATGTGACGTCACTAATACTGTTTCCAAAAATTAACTTTGATTGGCTTAAAAAAATGCCATTTTACAAAAACAAAATGGCTCGTAACGTCGTTTGTTTTCAATTACGTACTCATCCAATACGACTTAACATTGTAAACTTGTTGTATTACATTAAACTATTTCCTGCGTTCGTGGGTCCACTAAATAAAATGTGAATTATTACGTGAATATGAAGTTATGGATTGTGTGTTGTATAGATTGTTAATCATTCGTCCGTAAAAAGAGTTCAGCAATGAAAGTAAATAGGTTGCAGACTTTTTAAGGTATCTGTTTTTCATATTATTTTTTTCATTTTATATAAGAGGTTCTTTTTCGTTTTCAGAAACATTTTATTACGCTAAATACACTTGCAAATTTCTTTCTGATCGGAATGTGTCTTTCTGATGAAGAAATGAGAGGAAATATACTAGAAAGTACAGTTTTTTGAACCAATAGTTCTACCCTTGTCTTTAAACACTTTTGTTTTGCCGAATGCATCTAATGGATTTCATGTTTTTCGGGTGTATTACCCGAAGTACGAGCAGTTCCTCCCGAGTAGGAATTCAAAATAAGTAGATTCTCAGGATACCTTCGTCAGACGAGAATATAGAATGGGAATGAAATGAAGACCTGAAAATAAGAGAGAGACTTGGTTCCCGACCACTAACGACGCTCATTTTCCTCCTTGAGTTGCATAAATTAGAAAGAACTGGACGTTCTCAATCTCGCGAGGGGCAGCGTGCCGTGCAAAAACGTAATTATAAACCCGTAAATAATTCTGACAGTTATTGTTGTGCGGCGTCGACAAGGTGGGAGCTCCTGATCTTCTCTTTGCGTGCGCCTCAGCCTTTGCCATCCGCAGCCTCGTCGCGCCACCGTCACCGCCGGCACCACCGTCACCGTCGCCGCCACCGTCACCGACACCGTCACCGACACCGTCACCGACACCGTCACCGCACCGTCACCGTCACCGTCACCGACATCGTCACCGCCGTCACCGTCGCCGTCACCGACACCGTCACCGTCACCGCCACCGTCGCCGTCACCGACACCGTCGCCGTCACCGCACCGTCGCCGTCACCGACACCGTCGCCGTCGCCGCCATCGTCACCGTCGCCGCCATCGTCACCGTCACCGTCACCGTCGCCGCCATCGTCACCGTCACCGTCACCGTCGCCGCCATCGTCACCGTCACCGACACGATCACATTCGAAGTCTCCTTCGCCGCCAACGTCACCGTCGCCGCCGCCACCATCACCACTATCACTATTTTGACCTCGACATTGTCTCAGTTTACCGCAATTCAACCAGCGTTTTAATCACTATAGCCGAGATTATTCTAATCAGAATTACTCGTATCACCAATTTTACCGTCCATACCGTCTTGTACCATAAGTCTACCTCCTTGGTATGACATTGTCATGTGTCTACCCCGCCAGTGCGACCTCCGTCACATATTCTCATCACCTAATCACGAAATACATTCTTCAAATCCATATGATTGATGGTTGTTACCGCGTGATTACTTTACTTCAGAGTGTGACTTTTAGTAGGTTTAACGGAAAACGTACTTCTGATTGCTTTTTGTATCAAGAATAGTACACTTCCTTGATACAAATGATAGATATGGAGTTAAACTCTGTAATTAATAAGTACGTTGGTAATTATGCAAATTCTGTGTTTACGTTTGTATGTAACATTCAACCGCCCCCACGTTTGGTTTAATATTAATTTCTTCTTTTTCATGAACTCGTTTGATTGATGTGCTATTCTACACCAAACCTTCCCTTTCCTTTTTTTATTTTAAGTTTTATCAGTCATTTTTTAAGTTATTGTTTTCAATAATTTCATAATTTTTACTTGACCGTGTTCTTTTCAATTCTCATTATTTTCCCTGCAATCCTTTGAATTCCCATGACTATTCTTCTCGTTTTCCTCGCTTCCGTTCTTTCTATTATTTCTCCGCTCCCGATTCCGTTGGAGAGCACTCTCGCTGCAGCTCGTGCGCCGTGGCCGCGGGCGCTGTGCGGCGCTGCCGGCGTCGGCAGCCAGTGGCCGCCGCAGTTGCCAGATCGGGCGGGGCCTCTGCGCCTGCGGACGCGCCTCGGACGCCGAGGCCTCTCCTGTGCGCGCGCTCGCCTCCGCAGATGGATTGATTGCTTTTTTCGTGTTTCCGGGCGCGTCAACTGCTTCGCTCATTAGTCCCGTTAGTGTAGTACATGTTTTTCTCTCGGGAGATGGCGGTGATCTTCCCCCGCAGGATGGCGAGATCCGGCGCCGACCTACCGTCGGCTAGTAGGGTTTCCCCTAACCAGGACTCACCCACCAGCGGGGCACCGCCCCAGTCGGAACAAGCTCTAAGCTCCCGACCGGTCTCCCGGAATATGTGGTAGTGTAGTGCATGTTAGTGTGTGTGTGTGTGTGTGTGTGTAAACGGAGAGGATAGGACAAGGAAGATGAAGGACAGATCGCACGCGGTCCGTGGCCTGTTTGTTAGGGTACTGCTCCGGCATTCGCCTGGTGTTGATCCGAGAAACCACGGAAAACTACCGATCAGAGCAGCCAGTCGCTAGAATTCTCCTCCAGACAGCAGCGGAATTCGACCTAGCTGAACAGCTAGTGTCGAAAATCCTGCCGCCGTCAGGACTCCAACCTAGGACCTCCCGGTGAGAGGCGCTGCAGTGACATCAGTTGATGTACTGAGCTACCGTTACCGGTCCCGCAAATGGGGGGGGGTGATTAATAGTAATAATAATAATAATAATAATAATAATTATTATTATTATTATTATTATTATTATTATTATTATTGGGTAACATACACAATTACGGTCGTGTATGACAGAGTCAAATATTATGTATATGGAGGGAGTACAGTTGCATGCATCTTCTTGAGTGCAGCGAGTGAAATTTCAAGTCACATTGGGATAGCCTTTCGTTACGAATGTTGCTGGAGACTGCTTGAAAATCGGAACAAAAACATTTGAGAAATACTGCCTGTTGTATCTATTTACCATTACCAAACAGGAGTGAACAGCCACTCTTAATCGTTGGTAACCGTTCATATTTTAACAGTACGCTGTTTAGGTAGATCAGTTGAAATAAACGGCCTGCAAGAAATTCTATTTCTTCAGGTGCTTTTTTCTCATAAGATGTTCGTATTACGTTAAGTATCAAATGAAACACGCCCAATAACACAAGTAGCAGACTTGGTGGGTAATATACCTCCGCAATACCTCGGATTACAAATTTCCACTGTGTCTGGTGTTTGTTTATCGACGTAGTGACGTTAATTCTTCGAATGAGTAAGAAACTGTTTATTTCGTTAATAGCAAAATGAGAAAACGCCACCTTAATTAATTTCGTTAAAGTGTTTCGTATTATTTAAAGATAAGTCTATTTTTTACTCCCCTTTCTTCCAGAAAGTCATCGTCCTTTGTCCCTTCCTCGAAACACTTTGGCGCGAGAAAGAAAACAGCCGAGTGTTGTCGCCGCTTCCATGCGTAGTCCTCCACTGCTTCTCTCCGAGAGACCCCCTCCCCCCGCCGCTCCGCTTCCCCGCTCCGCCCACCGCCCTGCACCCCGCTCCCTACTTCGCGTTCCGCCCCCGACCCGCACATCCGTTCCCTGACCCGCCTCGCTCCCCGCCTCGCTCCCGCCCCGCTCCCCGCCCCGCTCCCCGCCCCGCTCCCCGTCCCCTGCCCCGCCTCCTCGCCTTGCCTCGCCTTGCCTCGCCTTGCCTCGCCTTGCCTCCCTTGCGTTGCCGCCGGCGGCGCCTTGAGTCACTGCCCCTCCGCTTACTCACGCGCGCGCCCTTGCCTCGCCTTGCCTCGCCTTGCCCTTGCCTCGCCTTGCCTCGCCTTGCCTTGCCTTGCCTCGCCTTGCCTCGCCTTGCCTCGCCTTGCCTCGCCTTGCCTCGCCCTGCCCTGCCCTGCCCTGCCTGCCTGCCCTGCCCTGCCCTGCCCTGCCCTGCCCTGCCCTGCCCTGCCCTGCCCTGCCCTGCCCTGCCCTGCCCTGCCCTGCCCTGCCCTGCCCTGCCCTGCCCCTGCCCTGCCCTGCCTGCTGCCCTGCCCTGCCCTGCCCTGCCCTGCCCTGCCCTGCCCTGCCCTGCCCTGCCCTGCCGCCCTCCCTCCACTTCTCCCTGCAGCCTTCTCCCTGCACCTTATGTCAATGCACTGCCTCCGACCGGAAGATCCGGAGGTTCGAGTCCCGACGGTAGCAGCATTTTCGACGCTAGCTCGATAGCTAGCACGGACAGCCGCTGTCTGGAAAATTCTAGCGGCCGGCTGCCCTGATCGGAAGCTTTCCGTTTTTTTAACACCATGCGAATGCCATAGCAGTATCATGACCTATCCTTACTCCTTACACACATTTTCATGCACAACAATACTACAAATGTTGGGAGCTCAAAGCTTCTCCGGTCTGGCGGGGTGGCCCGCGAGTGGGGATACCTGGTTGGGAAAACCCGCCAGTCGATGTTAAGAGAGCGCCTGAGCTCTTCATCCATCGGGGAAGATCACGGCACCTCCCGCCTAAAAGCATGCACTATACTTATGGGACCAATGAATTGAGCAGTTGACCCGCCCTGAAACACGAATCAATCAATTGAAAGGAAAATATATTAATATAGTTTTATCTTTTATACAATATATATATATATATATATATATATATATATATATATATAGTTAATATTGGGATAGAATTATCTTATTTAATTGCAATAGTTTTCTGCCATTATTAAATATAGAGAGAAAAATGTTTTTAACAATTTCTTTACCAATTTCAAATTGCACTTGCGTTCTTTGCGTTCCCTGCCCTGAACGCAACTCCGCAAAGCACAAGCACTGCGATAGCGCGAAATCGCCTCGTTTGTTGGAGAGCACATGAACGAGGGACAGACAACATCCCCGTTCTTTGTCGCCTCGTCACAAAAAGGGTGGCTTAGGGGTGTGTTGGTGGTCTTAATCCAGGCCCCTCTCGGTGACTGTTTATGACGTTTGGAGAAAGAGAAATTCCCTGTACTAAATCTCTTCCTCATCCGATCCAATTTGCTGCCCCTGAACAATGGACACGGAGAGCAATAAGCGCAGCGGTGTATCTTCCGCCCTCACAAATCACTCTGACGTTTCGTCGTGGCGACACGAACTTTCATTCGCGCCGAAGGGCGTGGCCGCGGAAGTTTTGAAGACTCTCGTCTCTTGCTGCTGAGGGAACACTGCGATTGGTATCTCGCCTTGCCACTTCTGTCCATTTGTCCTTTGGGTGACCAGCCGCGTAATGGTTCCGGTCACATGCAAGTACGCGTTATGTTGCGCGATCAGTTGATGATTCCACAGCAGACGAAAATTCTAAGTGAGCTAATTTTCTACTTCAAATGAAAGAAAAAATGCCATTAATAAGTTGTGTGTAGTTCTTTCCCTCACCTTAAATTTTGTAACTGGAAACTTCCAACATCCTAACATCATGTTTGCTGCTACGTTTTTTGTGGTTCACTGTCTTTTGTGTTTGTCTCTGAGTTTTCGTTCTGTTTATTTCATATTTGTTGATTTCTACCCACTTCTCTGATGTATTAGTTTTTGAATCTACTATTTCGTTGAATTATCCCTTTTGTAGATCTGTCGAATAGAAATTAGTTCTCAATCTGTGGAATTTTTCATTTCGCTTCAACGACTTGTATAGGATTCAATATTTCATCTCTGAATATCTGCACTAATGCTTCTGGTAGATGACAGCCACGTGCCAGCTTATTGACTTCTTTTTGTTGCGAAGAACTGAAATTCTATAAGAAGAAACTTTCAATATAAACGTTCAAACAAATAAAAGTGTATTACATATCTGATCTCGTTTACATGAAATATTCTTAGAAAATGCATTTACACATCTAAAAGCTCTTGTGTAATGGAAGTACGCAGAACCTCGATTTTCTATAATTGGAATGGAACGAGAAGTCGCAAAAGACGAAATAATTACATTTCATTGTAAATTTCTATTTTAGAAATCCTCATATTTGTCACAAAGAAAAAAAATCACTTAAGTTTTCTGCAGAAAGTGTCCGTACAGTTTCGTAGATGAAAACAGTTCGGATATTTCGTACTGAACATGCGTTTTTTTACTTGCAAATACTTATTCGACATTTTGAAATGAACCAATGACAGTTCTGTCATAAGAAAAATTGAGAAGGTTGTTGTTTGGTTTGAGCAAATTACTTTGTACTCTTCGTTGAATAAACATTCAAATTAAGTTCTCGAGAGCCAAGCGAATCGAGTGATGTAGAGAAACACATGCACAGAATGTTATGCATCCTCGCATTAAAAATAGTTTTTGTCACTTTATGTACGAACGTCCTCACGGAATAGTACTCTAAATCTTTTCACATGTATTACCTAAAATCTTATCTATATCTATCTGATCATTAAGGTCTGAGAGAGTGTTTAAGAAGACAGCGTACACATCGACTATTAACTTCCATGATGGGCATGATGTTTCATTCTAATATAGGGTTTGCTTGATTCGGGAATATTGTGGATAACGCGGTCTAAAATACTACAGTCTCTGTTTAGTTGCTCGTGAATTCGAATTGGACAAGCGTACCTGAGCGTGTTTTGCCGGAAGGTAAACATGTGTTGCCAACAGGTGTAATTTGCTGTTCCGAAAATTACCTTGTCCTCTTCATTTAAACGCCGCTCGCTCCCGCTACCGTGGCGCTTACGTTGTCTTTTTATTACACTAATTTTCATTTTATAGTCGTTTAGAATTATTTAGTTCAAATATTTTGAATATTTTATTTTGCAAGCACTCGTGTTCATTTTGTGTTGTTTTTTTTTCGATGAGAAGACTTTATTCAACATATCCCAATTAGCGATGAGCATTATATAATGCAGCACGTATTGCTGAATTGAGCTGCTTTAATATTCTGAAAACGTAAATACTCCTCGTTATGGATCGACTTTCAATTTGTACAATAATTGGCAGTCACAATTCTATTATCGTGTCACCTTTTACTATTACAGTAATATTACAAACTTGTCCGGACTTTTAGATATCAAAGTATGGAAATGATTGGTATAAGATTCTTGCCATAATACCCACATGGAGATGTCACCTAACATTTCACTATCTTTCTCTTACTTGTACATAGATATCGATAAAACTTGCTTAAAATTACCCCTGTCATTTAGTTCAGGGAACGCGGATAATATAACGACTTTTGGGAGTTCTGGATGGTTAGTCTGTTTTCAGCAGAATACTTTTCGAGATTCTTGAAATTAATTTTGTGTGTTTGAAGTGTTCATACAAAGGAACTTATTTTCTAAATATTTATCGCGATGGTAGACATAAGAGATAAAAGTTCTGTATTCAAGTCTTGGAAAAATGTATGTGCGTTTGGGACGATTTCAATCATTCTCTTGTTAGAGTCCGTTGTTTTCATTGCTATGCTGACGGTTTCCAGAGCATGTTCCAGATATCTTTAAAGAAGCTTTTTCCGATTTTCTCACATGCTTTACTCGGACGGAAAATGTACAGCGGAAGAATATTCATCCGATCAATAAACAGCTACGAGATCTATTAATTCCGCAAGTAAATGTTTATTCTAAAGAGTTAATGACTTTAACACTTGTATAAAAAAAAAGTTTGGAATTTTGGACTTGAGAGTATTTTCCGGGTCTTCGTAACGCGATACTTTAAAGCGAATCATCAGAATTGTCATTTAACGGTGCAGCTGGTGGTGCTGACAAGCTCTCTGAAAATGACGCGTCCACGACTGGCACCCAGTTCTTGAATGAGGCAGGTTGACGAGTCACGCCCTTCAAAGAAGGCGGTGCCTCGTATTTCGTTATTTGCCCGCGATGCTGACGATAAGCGCCTGTTTTTAAGTGTCCATCGTTGACATTTAGAGGTTGATACAGACTTCAGAATTATGTATTTAAATTTCTTTCCCCACTATGTAGGTTTCAGAACAGGTTCAAATCTGTAATCAGGGACGCTCTGGCCCCAACACTCACGCACCTAACTACCCACTTGTTCTAAACATACGCTCATCATTTGACTTGATTTACAGTTTCTGAGAAGTTATTTGACGCGAGAAGGGCGTGGTCGCGTTGAGTTTCAATAACGTCGGGGACCGGCCGATGCCAAGTTTTACGCAGATGATTATGAATGGAGCGGCATTTTACTCGCATCATCTGCCTTATACGGAACGCCTACCTGGCTGAGCGGCAGGTAGGCGTCCGGCACACGACCCTCCCGAAAGAAACTTTCCGAGCCAAACTCACAAGAGGCGTTGTAACCTCTTTCATATAGCATGTATTTTGTATCTTCGTTTTTCTACTCGTTATATTTGAGTAGTGTAGTAGTGGTATTATTTTAGTAGTTTAGCAGTAGTATTTTAATATAATTATTTTTGTATTTTTATGTATTTAGTTTCCTCGTTTTTCTACACGTTGTACTTTAGTACTTCCAGTGAAGAAAGACACTAAAGTTTTGGACAGCATTGTTACCCGTTGCCAAAGCAGAGTCATCTGGTTAAGGGGAAACTAATTTTTTCACCCGCAATTGCAATTCGACAATTCTGGAAAAACCTTTACAAACATTATTTTTATGAATTCTATAGGCTTAAGATATCGATAATTTACGTGTCTTAAATAACATTATAAAAATTAATTATAAAAAATGCTGTTGAGTGATCTCAAATATTAGAAACTAAGAACTTGTTCTACTTAGAAAATCAGTGCGCTAGCTCCTGTAGAAATTAGTAGAAATATTAATTATATAGTATATTTTAAATGGACGGTAGTAAGTTGGACTGAGTTCGGAAAAGAGCCAAACATGTAAAATCCGGAAAGAATAAGAATATATCCTGTGTAGTGGACACAATGATTAATTCAACAAAGTATATTGTCTCCTGCGAACTTGAAATGAAACATGAAAGGAAAAACTCGTGCGTATGAAGAAAAATGCATTGGCCTCACATTGCAGAGACTTGACATGATTTTTCCCTGAAGGGTAAAGACTGAAGAGTCATTCTAGGAAGAACTTTTCCGTAAGAATAGTCCCGTCTTCTCAAAATCTATTCGAAGAATGGGAAGTGCCAGACAATTGGATTTGTTAAAATTACTTGATTTCAGCCTCTGCTTGTTTGTTCGTCCGCTGAGGCCCGGGATGTGCCCGGCGTGGCGCCGCCGTGCGTCGAAGGCGGGGGCGGGGAGGGGGGCGGGGGGCGGGGCGGGGAGGGGGGCGGGGGGCGGGCGCGGCGCCAAAGAGGACCCCCGACCGGTCGCGTTGCGGTCACGTGAGGTCATGTTTTCCCGGCCATGCGATTCAGCGCCATAGGTGAGAGGAAAACGAGCAACGTGATTTGGCCTTTGCGGGGGCCCGCCTACAGTCTAGAGGAGGGGGGAGAAAAACAGGGCTGCGAACCTGTTGAGATGAAAATGAATGTAAAATTGAATATAGTGCTGTAGCTTATGAGACGAAGGACTTGAAGAAAATGTAGGTATTGTCAAAAAATTGGTTTCAATTGGTTATAAAATTAATTCATATTTTTGTTTTTCGAGATTTTTATGTGCATGTCTAAGTTGTTCACATCACGTTGGGACGACGTCAAATGTAATCACGATGCCGTAACTATTAACAAGAACGGGCAAAAAGTTGCACTTTACAGAATTCCTTAGAAATCATATCGGTGTCGGATTATATCGTAACTAAAATTTGAATTCTTTCAGGTACGGAAAAATTAAAAATAAATTTAACTTCTTTCTGTAGTTGGTGGTATTGACATCCGGGATCAAGAATCAATATTGCCAAGCTTTGGGAAATCTTGTTACATTCTACTTCATGTAATTATTGATCATTTTTAAAATATGAATTGCAGTTAGTAAACGTAAAATTAATTTGAGTAAATCAGATAATGAATTTAATAAATTTGATTCCAACATGTTAAAATGCGCCTTGAATCTTTTTCGGCAAAACGTTTCGAGAGTAAACTGTTTACAAAAACTCTATCTAACAATTCTATTCGATTTGCTAACAAAAACGCATATACTTAGTTTCAAGTGAGTATCTTTAAATTTTATTTGATATATTTCTCTGTTAATCTTTTAAATGTAAATATTTTCTTTCGCAGTTAATTTCGACACCCAATTTCGACACACACTGCTTTTTTTATATATATTAATGTTTTTATTATAAATAAATACTTCTAATTATATTTTCTCTGGCCCTTAATTTTTACAAACAATTGAATAACACACTGCACATGGTTCGGTATATTTTAATGTTTTTATTATAAATAAGTTAATTTCAATAACATTAACGACGTTTAGTTTGTGAACATTGTCTGTGAAAATTGATGGTCAGGGAGAGGCTCTTTAAAGTTGCTTGGTAGGTTGGCGCGCCTGCCGTGTAGGGGCGACGGCCGCCCACACGCCAGGCAGGCGGAGTTCTCGGGTGTCTTTCGGAAGCGGATGCGTAAAGAACGCAGCTCGAATTGCGAGAGTGTTGGGCTTCGGAAAACGATGTGTACGGTGCCGCATAATGGGAGCGGCTTATTCACAGCCGTGTCCATTGCTAGTACACCAGTACACCTTATCTTCTACACGACGCCTGCGTACGATCCATAACCACATCGTCGTCAATTTCTCTTCTTTCTTCGCCCGCGTCCACCGGGGTGGGAGTTCCACGTACTGCCGTCGGGAGAACCTTGATCAAACACGTGCGTGCTATACCGGCAGAAGAAAGAATTTTACGTTCGCCTTGTTTACTTCGCGGCTTATCTCAGCGCGGCTCGAGGATCTTGTACATCGTCATTGGAAGTAATTGCATCTCATTACCGGGACACCCGTATGGATCGGTACGTGTCCCGGCAAAAACTGCGGAATTGCCTGCCAATTAGCGGATGGGCTGCTATTCCTCCCGGTTGCGTGGTTTTAACTCTAGACTGAGTTTTTGGTTTTTTTTATTTTTTACTTGGGCGGTGAGGGAACATCCATATGGGTCGTGTCAGAGAGTACGAGAGGAGCGTGCGTGCCAGTGGAATGCGTAATACGGATGCTGGCGTATTAACATAGCGGTTGGCAGCACTGGGTCTCGTTTTTTACGAGAGAAAATATCACGGTGTTAACTTCGGCGTCAACACGCTTCGCTTATTTGTATGGAACGCAGGGAGCAATTTTCGAAACGAGACGTCCAAATTACAAGGTTGGAGCCGCAGGTCGGTGGAGGAAAGGGGTTGTGAAGGCAATGTGGGGGGCCTGGGCTGGGGCGTGTTTGGCGCAAAACTGGCGATGGGGAGTGCGCAACACGGCTTCTTAACGGCACGTTAACGGCGCGTTAACGGACTTCAGGGCAAGTGGATATGCGATTCAAGAAATTTCTCGTATAAGTTTTTATACGACAATGCATTGAAATCTGAGTGATGTGTTTTCAAATAGTTTGAATGAGATCTCCTTGCATTAAAGGATGTGTTTATTATCTGCTATAATTTTGTAACTTTATCGTGCTTGTGTGAAAACTGAAAGTTATGGGGATAACGAGGGAACTTGCACTTTAATTAATAGCTGAAGAATGTTTTATACATACCCCTTTTATTCTGGTTTGGTGCGGAAAGCAATACGAAAATAACCAAACATATACTATAGTCTATACTGGATGTCAGCCATTGGTCTGCTTCGACTTATATTAATTGAAGTTCGTGTGAGCAAGAGTGGTCAGGAATACTCAGCTTAAGCTGTAAAATGGCTTCAGAAACAATTGAAATAGAAATGTGTATTGCATTGTTTTCCTGTTTCTGCTCTTTACATTTTCCGGTTTCTATGCGCTCCCCCCTCGCTGACAGTCTTAACTCCAGGAGCAACCCCCTAATTCTCCTTTCTCCTCAACTACCGTGTCGATGTAACTGGCAATCTTGTGTCGGTCGTAGTAAGAGCCGGCTACCATGAGCTCATCGCAGCTTAGACCGAGTTAAAGGTGACGAGGAGAGGTGGACCATTGATCTGACAGCAGTTGGCCGTAAGTTCGTTGCGGCGTTTACCTAATATCTTCTAATGCCCTTACAGAGCTACTCTGAGAAGAGGAATGAATTGGGGGAGGAAGCAGGTCCTTACTAACATGATATACTGGTCTTGTACAAAGCCTCATCATAATAGAATTATCCATGCTTTCGGCGGGATTCGCACCCCCAGCTTGATACCCAAGGCTGATTGCCCCCCCCTCTTGTACGCCCCATTGAAACAAAGATATGATTTATTTGATTAATTGACCTTGTGGAAGGACATTGATTGTAAGTGTATTCAGAGCCCTTTGTGTGAAAAAAATATTCATTTAATGAACTTGATCTTGATGTACCCCCCTTTTATACTAAATATGAAAAATTCCATGGTTTTTAGTGTATTAATGTTTCAAAATACCCGACAATGTTTGCTTCTAATCAAAGTTTCTAGAATAGCATCAACTTCGGCCACAATTAGAATTCATTCTGCGTTTCCTTTCCGTGTGGTTGTTCGAGAGCAACCTGACTGCATCCCTAGTGGTACCGCACGTCTGTTGGTGCGATCTTCCAACTCAGGAGTCTGGTGTTCGCATCCAGAGAGATGCGAAGAGCTCTCGTGAGACCGCGTCGACCTTTTAGGAGAGAGCGCAACCCAGGATCATTTGGCCGCCACCTACATACGCTTGCGGTTCCTTAACGCAGCTAAACGAACCTTTCGAGAGCTATGCCGTAGAATTCGAGGATTCTAGCGACAGCCATAATAGTACCTTGGTTTGGTTTTTTCGTGTTTCCGGGCGCGTCAACTGCTTTGGTCATTAGTCCCGTTAGTGTAGTGCATGTTTTTCTCTGGAGATGGCGGTGATCTTCCCCCGCTGGATGGCGAGATCCGGCGCCGACCTACCGTCGGCTAGTGGGGTTTCCCAAAACCAGGACTCTCCCACCAGCGGGGCACCGCCCCAGCCGGGACAAGCTCTAAGCTCCCGACCGGTCTCCCGGAATATATAGTAGTATAGTGCATGTTAGTGTAAGTGTGTGTGTAAGGGGAGAGGATAGAACAAAGAAGAGGAAGGAAAGATCGCGCGCGGTCCGTGGCCCGTTTGGCAGGGTACTGCTCCGGCATTCGCCTGGTGTTGATCGGAGAAACCACGGAAAACTACCGATCAGAGCAGCCGGCCGCTAGAATTCTCCTCGAGACAGCGACTGAATTCGATCTAGCTGAAAAGCTAGTTTCGAAAATCCTGCCGCCGTCAGGACTCGAACCTAGGACCTCCCGGTCAGAGGCGCTGCAGATAATAGTACCTTGTGGTCCAGGGGAGTACCTTTGGTGTTGATTTTGAAATAAAGGCCAATTGTTCTTTACTGTGTGCGTTTAAATGAATTGGAGGGTAGAATGGGTTGAACCTCACTTAAGAATTATCTTCGATTACAGTTTGTCAATGACATTTCATGCCGTTATTCAGGGTGAAGTATTAACGATATTTACAAAAATTATTTCATATTAAAAAATTGATAATTTTTAGGATGTGTAATTTCATAACATTTCTGTCATTGTGTGACAGAAATTACAATAAAATGACAATATAAAACCAGAGGCAAATATTTATGCACCAAGGGCGTTATATGGTTTCCAGTGATGGAACGGCGACGGAATGCCTGAGAGCTTTTTGTCGCTCAGTGAACGCCCGTGGTACATACATGATTTTATTTTTTACTTCATTTTTATGTTTTGGTTTGAGTGATTTACTAATTAATTAGTTATTAACTTGACTCGGTTTGATTGTTCATATTTCCCTTCCATATTTTCCTTCAAAATACCCTCTCATAATTTCCTCTATAAGAAAACATTTAGCGCCTTTCAACTGTTTTCATATTTCCCTCGTAACTACGATCATCTTGATCCAGATACACAATACAGTGCATATGGAACTACGAATCGAAGGTAGCAACAAGTAATAACGTATCAGTAAAAACTAAATGTATGATGGAGGTTGTGATGCAATAACTGCAAAATCGAACACAAAAAATGAGGAGAGTACGACGGCAGTGTGTCTATTGTAAACGAACAACGACCTCCTACGTCGGCTCGGCAAGTGTGTAGAACACGCCAGGCTTTCTTCGTCGTCCGAGACCCCACCAGGCGGTCAAGGCCTCCTGCAGCTGTCTGACTCCGGCATTTTACCACCACGACCTCACGCCGACCGCCGCCGCACAAATTAAAGAGGCATTTGATAACGTCACTACGTTTTTTGTTTGTTTTTTTAATTTATGAAATCCTTTCAACTCGGGAGTTGTACGGTATAGTAGGAGCCACCAGCAAATCTTTCTCAAGTGTCCTTCTCCTTTATTCGATGCTAGTGTCCTTCCCAATTTCATTGTGACATTTTTATTTTTGTTATATTTGTATGCAGATAAACTTTTTTATTTAAATCTGTAAATTTACAATCTGTTCAAGACAAGAACAATAAGTAAATACGCTGTTAGAAATTACAGAAGTGGCTGGAAAGGTTACCCACTGGTGATCTTCCTTTATCATATTACATCAACAAGCACATGTTGACAAAACAATTGGTGTTGATTTTATTACAGTATTATTACTATTGTCATTTTAAAATCTATTTGGTAAATCCAATGGTTTGAACTTTTTCGGTCTTTTGACTTCTAGACTATTGTCCAGTAAGTTTATGGCTAGTACATTATTCTGCTTTTCTACTTTGATGACATATTTATGGCTAAAATGTTTAATTTCTTGTTGTACTGTTGGCATGTTAAAATCATTATGTAGCACGTCGTTTCGGACGTACCAGGAAGCACTAGCAATGTCTCTCAGAACCTTGGATTGGAATCTCTGTATGGTTTGAATATTTGACCATGAAGATAAACTAAATGCACTTTCAAATCCCCCCCCCCCCTCAGAGTGTTTTGGATCATTAAATCGCTACTGCATGGATAGTGCTGCCTGTATGCACAGAGCAATCTAATTCGGTAGGGTTTTCTGCACTCGCCAATGCCGCGTACTAGGCGCCGGATATTTCAAGGCAATCCAGGGCATTACTCCGGTTATGTAGTGCCTGGTTGCCGCGCGAACGAGCGCCGCTAACGGGTCGAGTTTTGTTGGGTAATTGTTGTTGTGTAGTTGGCAGCAGCTGCGGCTGCCGTCGGCAGCGTCGCCAGTTGTCGTGAAGTTGGTCGGAGTGAGAAGCAGAACGGGGAGGAGCGTTGGGGGGTGGGGGATTTGGGCGGAAAGTGGGTCGTGGATGGACGCGATTCGCGTTCCCCGAAAATGTGTGAGAATGTGGGCGAATTGGAAATCAGCTTGTGACCGTCAGTAAATTGATACCGTAATTATTAACAACCATTTTATTTATAGATCTTGGCGATTTTAATGCACATGTGTAAATTAAACACACACTTGAACGAACAAAGCTTGCGTTCAAGGAGTTTCACTTAAAATGTAAACGAAAGTCTTAATGTCATCATAATATAATCATTAGGTAAGACTTTCTTTAAAAACTGTTTTATAGTGTGGCAGATTGTTTTATGCTATAGGTGTGTTATATTCGAGTACAGATTTTTTGTAATAATAATTTTATAATATTACATATTGTTTCTTGAAAACAAATATTTATATGGTACTTTAATATCGGAATCGGAGTAAATCAAGTGAGTTCTTGAGTGTATTAAGAGCGTTAGTAATTAAATTCTAGATGGGAATAAAACATCTGAAAATTTGAAAGTGCAAGTACAGCCGAAACTTCTTAGGCTTATTTGTAATGTAAATGAAACGAGACAAGTGACTCAAATTCACTATAACCGAGGATTCACTATAGCCGAGTTCATAACGAAGTCGACTGTAACAAACTTCTCATTTATTAGAGGTTGACAGTATTGAAACCCGTGTGAACGTTTTGTAAGAACGGCTTTGGAACATATTTTTCTAAATATTTTTGGAGTAATAGTAAACTCATTTTATTGTATGGGAGACGGTTCGTTCAAGCTAGTCGCTTCCATCACAAGCGGTCCGCATTTCACACCTGTTCTCCCCCGACGTCATCAGACACCGAATGTTGCTCGGTTGCTGAAATGAGAAGGGACTTGCACCGCGAGATGAAATGGAGGGACGATCTCGAAGATGATTTTGTCATCGATATGTCTTCTCTTATTTAGTGTTGAAGTTATTTGATGTATTCATAAAACTAAGCATTGTTTTAGATAGTTTTCTTCATAAACATTTTCTCAATTTCTGAATCTTCGAACGTAATGCTGTTCAACTTAAACTCTCTTTGAAACATTCTTCGTGTTGGTGATTAACATATTTCATTCGAAATGTGCTTTTTACATCCATAAAATTATGTTTACAATTTTTTTTCCCACTGGTGATTAAGATTGCTGTCAATATTTGTATTTAACAGCTAATTAAACGCTGTAAAGTTGAAACGTTGTTTCAACAAGTATTGATTTGTCTATTCAACTTAATGAACATAAATTGTGGGAATTCTGATTGGATGTTGTTGACGTTCTTATAAGAAGAAATAAAAGAGGTCATCTTCGTCAACATATCAGTTGATATGTTGTCTGATATGTCTGATATGTCAGTCTGATATGTTGACGAAGATGACCTCTTTTATTTCTTCTTATAAAAACATGTTATGCCGCCCCGGTGGCCGAGATCGCTAAAGCAGTAGTGTCGTAGTGATCTCGGACCGCAGGGTCACGAGTTTGAGTCCTTACTACTACTACTCCCGTGCCGAGCGGTCGATCCTGCTGCTGTTAGTTAGTTCCCTTGAGGTTCCTTGCTGGCGCCCATTAGTCGCTGAATGCCCCCTGAGCCATCGGGAGCCGCCCAGTTCGCGGCGGAGAGCTCGCGAGGATGAGGGGAGGGGATTTTCTGTAGCGCTCTCTCATTTGCTTGCGACAATGTCCTTCCCGTTGTTTTATCAAAACGGACTCTATTTGCAGAGGAGCAGATTGCTTTTGGAGAAATTTTGTTTACTTTTATATCAACAAGAAAATAGTTTTTGAATTAAAAGGATATTTTAAGAGATGTGTGCCATTCAATCGTTTTCTTTATCATGTGCTAAGGTTTTAATGATTTTTAGAAAGAAATGTATGTGACGTGTGGGGAATAATTATAATCTGCGCTCGTTTTTTGAACTTCTTCCACATATGGTAAAAGGAGAGCTCAGCAAAACGTGCGCATAGTGATTCATTTATTTATTTATTTTACGTCAAAAAATAGTTAAACTGTGTATGACGTGCTATGGGGAGAAGCTACATTTCGTCTAGCGCGATGCTACATTTCATTCAGAAACAAGTGGCAACCTCAGCTTTTGCTCAGTAGATCAAGGTAAACTGACGAAATACATCTACGAGAAGATAGGATTTCATAAATGTTTCTCGCCCGTACAGTTGGGCGACAAATACTTACATGTCACAAATATGTACGTAAATATCTTCTAATACAATACCAATAATATTTTGTCAGACATCTGAAGTTATATGAAGTTTTAAGTAATTAATGATTAACCAAAACATCTTATTTATTAATAAGCACAAACTATATTTTATACATCTCTTGTTTTCGTCCATGTGTTCTGCACATTCAACAACTCCTTTGGTAACCTATTTTACACCACACTCTGACAACAAGTATAAACTAGATGTTCTCCATGCTGCATACTTCCGTCACCTGCCTTATCCACTGCAACGTCTGTGCATCGAATGAATGCATACCTTATTTAACGTGGCGAGACTCAGGCCATGAGCCCTGCTCTTCCGTCTGACCACGCAAATTTCTTTACGCTCCTTTCACCTACTAGGGATGAAAGACGGTATTACTTGTGCGACGAAACAGGTAGTTTGAATTTAGCTCAGAGGCTTCAATTAGGCTTGAGGATCTTTTACATGCAGTAGATGTACTAACATGGGACAGCCGGCTTTACTTCCTCTCCGAAGGATGGTGTACGAAGGATTGCTTCGCCCTTAAAAATCCACGGCTTCGATTGGGTTTGAAACCCCGAGCCCGATACGCTAACCGTTACACCACCGCATTCGCCGTTTCCAGTCCCCCACACATGGTCGCTCGCGTCCCGGACGATGGCGAGGCCTCCTTTTGTGCGCTGCGTCCGCGTCCTTCGAGGACAAAGCGAAGAAATCCGCCTCGGCGCCGGCGGCTGTGGATGGACGTGCCGCGCCGGCGGCTGCCGTGACGCGTGTGATCGCGTGCGCGCGATTGTCCCGCGAGCTTGATATTCCCGCGCCGCGACAATACCACAAATTGATGGACCAATTGGGATCGACCGCTGCCGAAAACAATGGGTCGTGGCCGGACGCGGGCTGTTTTGATGAGAGTTACAGCTGGCCGTCCCGCCCCCCACCATGCCCGCCCTACGAAGGCGCCGTGCCGCTGCCTCTGGCCTTTGCGAGAGGACCACGCAAAAACTGTGCGAGTGGGTTGGCGCAGCCCCGAATATTCGCCTCCGAGCGTCTGCGGTCGCCCTGGTGCTCGGAGGGAAGTTCCCAAGAGGGAGGCGAAAGCGGGCCTCCTTCAGCTGTTTTTCGCTTGATGTGTTTTATTCATTAATAAGACGTAGATTGTAGGGATCCATTATGACGTTTTCTTACCGAATGTTCAAGAAATTCTTCTTGGACTATTCACCGAGCCCTCAAGCAAGTTCAGATTCATCACAAACTGATTTTAAAGAATCGTTTCGTCGTGTAATGGCAATGTCATTTTAGCCTTGTGTATCCTTTGGACGATATTAATTCTGAATTTCGTTTTCAGCTAAAAGTTAATGCGTTTAAAAAAGCGCGAGTTTTAGGATCCTCGACACAGAAAAAGAAAGTAAATCATATACGTTTCGAATAGGACTGATTAGAAAATGAGGTTTTACAGATTTCGATGAAAGCCGTCACTCTCTCTCTATTATGTTGCATTCCCAACCTCAGTCAGATTTTACGAAAATGATCCAGCGTGCTGCAAAATGATTAGTTCTTCTCAACATGACTGCTTTGCTGCATGGATGGTGTTGGTAACATTTCAGTAATATAAAATTGTTCACTCATTCGATATTCAGAATAGGGAGTAATGTTCTACTAATCAGTTAATAACGACAACGGGGAAAACGAAATTTCTTTAGTTACGACTGAGGCAATCTGTAAAAAATCATTTAAATGTATTAGCGTAATACTTTCATGATACTGAGATCCAAATTCTCCAGCCTCAATGTATTCAGTTAACAAAAATAGATGCAGGGATTTCGTCCCTTTACTTAGAGAGAATGTTTCACTGTGCAGAGTTGAGCGATTGTATGGGCGCCAGGACCTCGTTTTTGCGGTCGTTGGGAAAGAAGCTTTCGTTCGATCGGGTTTGTTCGAGAGCTGTTGGCGTTTAGATGGCTTTTTTTTCGCTCCGGGGAATGATTTCGAGAATTCCTCTGCCGGGGGTCTCGCTGCCCCCGCCCTACACGTTTACTTTGTCGAGACCAATAAATTGTTTTTGAATCCAACGTTTTCCATGGGAGTGCGTCTCTGATTTCCTCGCCTCTTAACAATGGGATGCTCATGCCGCAGATTTGGAAATAAATAAAATATAATATTTCGTTAGTAATTGTTTTAGAACAAATTTTCCGAACGGTGTTTCACGCTAAATTATTTTTTAACAAGAAATATATTGTCAAATTTGTAAATAATGGTGAAATGTTAATATTGTGTGATTTATCCCATAAAAATAGTAATGATAAACACACCATTGAGATATGACAATTTCACTAATTTATTTGAAAAATGAGATCTAAAATAATCCTGATTCAATAATGAATCAAATCGTAACGTTTAAAAATTCTACAATAGATTTAAAAAATTAATAGGCAACGAATTAGTTTTAATTTCATTTAAACAAATCAAATACAAACTTTGGACGACTGCATGTTGTGCTATTAAAGTGGAATAAAACTTCTGCAGAAACAAAATATTTTGACTGTAGGCAAACACTCATTCGAGGTAATTCCTTCAAGAACCGGAACAGGTGAATTAAATGGGAACTCATGCTCTTATTTTCAACGTAGGCGTTGACAATCACACGTTATGTTGTAGACCCTAATTTGGAAAATATTTGCTGCAATAAGTTACCTGGTGATCGCGGTTGTGAGGGACCCGGTTTCTACTGCGTGTTGAAACGCCATATCACTCTCCCGTGGAATTTTATTATGCACACAATATTCTTTTGAGAATATTCCGTGTCAGAAACATCAACTCATGCATCTGAATTACATTCACTGTTGTATTTAAAATTTCTTGTAAACACTATTTTTTGGATAAAGGTCTGTAATAGAATAGTAGCGTAAGGTTTCCACTGAGATGGGAAGGAAACATCTAACTCATTTCTAAGGTGTAGGTTCGAGAATCGGGAATCACCCGACTGCATCCCGCTCTCACTTTTCCCTCAGCTCTGCTTCCCAGCTAATCCCCTTTCACTTTTCGTTACTTGTGAAGGCATAGCCCGGCTGCGTCCCGCTTCGTTCAACCAGTGTTTCCGAATAAGTAAACATTTTTGTTAAGTTTGCATTCATAAGTAACGCAAATAGCCAAAGTCTCGCACCAGCCCAAAGAAAATCTGGAACACAGGTGAATATGCCAGAATCTTCGGAATCGTTTGTTAAGTTGGAGAGGTAAGAAGATGCTCGTGATAGGGAGTTTCACGTTTTATTTCTACAACTTTTTAATTGTGGTTTTAAACATTGGCAATACCTCAAAATGACGTGCAAACATTACTTGAAAACAGGCTGAAATGGATCAGTTTTACTCGATCATTATAATACTTTGCAGACCACGGTGATCGTAGAAATCCTTACACAAATTAGGGAAACGGAACGGGATGCAGTCGGAATTGTAGAGGTAGGTAAACGGCATAGGAAAAGTTAACCGCGGGACGCAGTCGGTAAACGCCCAGCGCCACGGAAACGTAAAACCCTTTTAACCGTTTCGGGGATACACGTAAATGGCTTAGGAAAAGTTGACCGCGGGATGCAGTCGGGCTATGCAGTTTCAGGGAGATAGGTCAATGGTTTAGGAAAAGTCGACCGCAGGATGCAGTCGGGCTACGCCGTTTTGAGGAGATAGGTAAATGGCGCAGGAAAAGTTGACCGCGGGTACAGTCGGGGTACGCCGTTTCGGGGAGGTAGGTAAATGGCTTAGGAAATGTTGACCGCGGGGAAGCAGTCGGTATACTTCCCGTGAACCATGACGCCGGCACGTTCCTGGAGTCCGGACTCCACGGCCGAAACCTCCCCCTTGCGACCGCGCTGCCGGCTCACCCTCGCGTCGCCTCACAAAAAGCGCTCTATAATTAGCGTGCGCAGGCGGGCGTCTCGCATGCGACTCGAGCTGCCTGCTCATCCCCCTCACCTGCCGCCCCCGCTCGCTTGTCAGCGCGCGCCGCCGTCTGCGTGCCTCGCCACCCTGCCTTCGCTCACGACGCGGCGAGCGGGGAGGGCACACGCGCTCCGTGGTGGTGGTGGTGGGGGGCATACTTCAAACAAGCTTCCCCAGCGCGTCCCTCCGCTGACGGGCTGCAGGGCGCGTCCTGCGAAGGAAAGGGTGACGAAGGGAATCACATCCAGAGCGACTTGGAGTGTTGCTTCCGAATTCGAGGCTGCTAGTCGTGATTTAATGTAATTTCGTTTATTTTGGTAAAAAATAACAACAAAAAAACAGTAT
This sequence comes from Teleogryllus oceanicus, assembly GCA_964035755.1. Classification (NCBI taxonomy): domain Eukaryota; kingdom Metazoa; phylum Arthropoda; class Insecta; order Orthoptera; family Gryllidae; genus Teleogryllus; species Teleogryllus oceanicus. The sequence goes on along the minus strand of CAXIVR010000014.1, from coordinate 20,997,904 downwards.
ATGACGTATGGCGGAGAAGAATATTTGCGCACGTTTTCTTGAGTACCAGAATCCCATTCCAACATTTTAACGATATAGTTGAAAGTTAAAACAACAACAATAATAATAATAATAATAATAATAATAATAATAATAATAATAATACATTTAGAAAAGCGCGCGATAATCAACATTTGAAAAACTACACATCTCAGCATTAGCTGAATGGATCAGGGAAACTGGACAAAAACCTAATCGAGATGGGGGTCGTTGACCCGACAGCTGAAGTACATTACTTATTACAGGCATATTGAGTATTTTTTTTTTCAAAAGATTAAAGTGATTAAAATTTAAAGTGATTCGGATTTACCACTTCCATGCTTGCTCCTAGAAATCCCAGACAATATTATTTAAAATTATTTATATTCCTGTCATTTGCTACAACCTTTTTTTGTATCAGCATTGTTACGCGTTTTACAGTATCCAACTTCTTGCAAAACACAGTATTGTGATTGGGGAGATCTCCAGTAGTATAGCGTTATCGTTAATTTTGAGTGCGCTCCGAACCATGCTCATACTAATTAAAAACAAATTTGAAATAACGTGATGAATTTAACTGACGTTAATAACCTACCTGTCAGATCGCAAGAGCTCAAGTCTTTTGAATTTCTGAACGTACTCGTTCAACTATAATAGACCTTTGTGTTTATAATGATCAAGCTAATACTAAGAAACCCTTCACAGCTCTAAATATATTTCCTCATACAGACGAGAAAAAATCGCGATAGTCTGAACGGGTGAACACCGTTGTTAATTTTCGTGCTTATTCCACTGTTCTGAGTGGTGTTGCCTAAATTCAGGGTACGCGAAGATAATTAAAATAATAATTGAGCTAAATACGTCTCAAGTGGTTTATTGTAATTGTTGATTCATTAGTTCATTTCAACTGCCACGAAACAATTGAGTGTAAAAGTTCAACTTATAAAATTGTTAGAAGTAGTATCGTATGAAACTCGATGTAATGGTATTAATACACTCGTGTGAAGTTTAAGATACTCGCTCGATCGTTGCTCATATCGTAAAATCACAGTCATTACATCATTGTTTCATAATGTACTATTGTATTTCACGACATAAATTATTGTGTTCCTGATGGGCCCTGGAAAATTCCCCCAATCTCTGCCGTTTCAAAAAGAATGATTTGCTGCTCTTCATATGAAAGTAACAAGTTCATGAGCAGCCGTCTGTTTAGCGTGGCGTGCGTGGTTCGTGGCCAGCGCAGGCAACGGGCGCGGGGGCGAGTTTTTGCCGCGCCGCGCTGCGCCGTTGTTCTTCCTCGCGGCGGCGTCGAGGCGCCCGCCGCTGCCCTTCGCCGCTTTTTGTTTGCGGAGGGATCGCGCCGCACGAGCCTGCGGGAGCGGACGCGGGGGCGGGAGCAGGTACAGGCGCGGTTGCAGGGATGGGGATGGGGCGGTGATGTGCGCGAGGGCGCGGCGGGTGCAGGGGAGGGACGGGGCGAGCGCGGGAATGGGAGTGGGGGCGGGAGGGGCGCGGCCGCGGCCGCGGGGATGGGAGTGGGGGCGGGCGGAGGCGGCCGCGGGGATGGAAGTGAGGGCGGGCGGGGCCGGGGCGGGAGTGGGGGTGGGTGCGGGGGGAGGCGCGAGGGTGGGGGCGGGGCGGGAGTGGGGGCGTGCGCGGGGACGGGGGCGAGTGTATGTGCGAATGCAGGCGCGGGTGCGGGGTGGGGATGGGGCGGGGGCGGGCGCGGGGAGGGGGCGGAGGCAGGCGTGAGGGTGGACGCGGGGCGGAGACGGGGGCGAGATAGGCGCGAGGGCGGGCGGGTGTGCGCGCGCGAGGGGCGTGGTCGGATGCGGGGGGGCGCGAGGGCGGGGGTGTACGGGCGGGGGTGCGGGAGAAAGGGGTGGAACGATGGCGGGGGCGGGCGCGGTGCAGAAATGGGGATGGAACGATGGCGGGGGCGGGCGCAGGCGCGTGGGCGGGGCGGGCGCGGGTGCGGGTGCGAGGGCGCGAGGGCGGGGGGTGTACGGGCGGGTGCAGAAATGGGGATGGGACGATGGCGGGGGCGGGCGCGGCGCGTGGGCGGGGCGGGCGCGGGGGGGGCGGGGGTACGGGCGGGTGCAGAAATGGGGATGGAACGATGGCGGGGGCGGGCGCAGGCGCGTGGGCGGGGCGGGCGCGGGTGCGGGTGCGAGGGCGCGAGGGCGGGTGGGGGTACGGGCGGGTGCAGAAATGGGGATGGAACGATGGCGTGGGCGGGGGCGGGCACGGGGGTGGGGCAAGCGACGCCGTCTCGAGCGGCGAGGCACGTGCTTGGGCTGCTGCGCCCGTGGGGCAAGGGCGAGACGTCGCTCACGCCCGCCCTTGTTGCCGCAGCCAGCGCGAGGCATTTCCCCGTGTTTTCGTGTCTGGGGAAACTTGTCTTCCGAGAGAACGGCGTGTTTGGTTGACGATACTATTTTCGGGTGAAGGGTATTATTTCGGGATGTGTAATGAAGGCTCCTTCATTGAGTTTCGGATGTGATGAGGCTAGGGAACAACTGAGTGCCGGGCTGTCGAAGGTTTTGATACATGAAGCTGTGAAGTTCTGGTGTCAAAATTGATCGGTTCTAATTAGGAGATTACAGCGAAAATTGCCAGTTAGATGGACTGGAAATTAAGACGCTTTTTTAACGCGGTCTTATTATTAGACTTTATATTCTTGGGTACTAAAACCTCAGATTTTTACACCTGACATTGACTCGTAAAATACTAAAAGGGGCATTACATTTTATAAATAGTATTAATTTTAGTAGAAATATTAAATAAAATTCATGAATAAATGTTTTGTAACTTCCAGCGTGTATGACAAATAAAAATAAAATATGTACATGATAAAACAATTACAGCAAATACAGAAACAGTTTTAAAATAAATTTCTATCTAAATATTGAAAAGTTTGAAATAAAATTGTTTCCATTATTCTTCTCTTAATACACAACCAACAACTGTTATAATAATTCGAAAAAATGCTGGAATCAGTGTGTTTCATCATTGGAATTCGTTGCGTAAGGAGAAACAGATCTTTCTGCTAGTGCATATTTTAATGTTGGAAAATCAGTGAACTCTGGCTTCTTCTGGAGTTTCACCTGTTACTTTTCATCAGCCATGATAATTCGGGGTTTTCGTTTAAAACAAATTTCAGTGAAGTCAGATTACAAAAAAGAATCGAATTCGTTTATCCAATGTCGAATAAGAGCTCTTTTGATTCGGCATTCTGTAAATTCTGAGTAAGTCACAGACATAATGAGAGGACAGAAAAATGTTAATTGTTAGAAACGTTTATCTACTTTTGTGGCACCTCAGAAGTCTTTTTATCAGATCCAATTCGTTCATCAAATCTTGTATAAGATGATCTTATTCATAGGATTGGTACAAGTGTGCTTTTGGCTCTCTGTGAGAACTTGTTACACCTGATCTCTCGTATGTAACACATCATTCATTATAAGAACGTTCTGAATTGCATTTTTTAAAGGAGAGTGTTTTGAAAGAACTCATTATAATTGTAACTATTTTAATTTTATTACATGGCAAATTGTATATCAAATGAATAGGAACATTGTTTACTGAAACGTGTGCATGGGAACAAACCTGACATTGTGTCGATACGAGTGCAGCATTCCGTGCCCGCGTCCTCGCTGTCGGGCGCAGCTTTCGTCGCCGGCTCCGTCCCGCTGCCGCTGCGCAGCTTGCGCGCTGCTGCTCTGCCCACCGAACGCACGCACGCCGCCGCGCCCGCCGCGTCGTCCTGTCTCGCCCGCGCCGCCCGCCGCCCTCCCACGCCATGCCACGCCGCCGTCCGTCCGTCCGTCCGTCCGTCCGTCCGTCCGTCCGTCCGTCCGTCCGTCCTGTCCTGTCCTGTCCGTCCGTCCTGTCCTGTCCTGTCCGTCCGTCCTGCCGTCCGTCCTGTCCTGTCCGTCCTGTCCTGTCCTGTCCGTCTCCGTCCTGTCCTGTCCTGTCCGTCCGTCCGTCCTCCGTCCGTCCGTCCTGTCCGTCCGTCCGTCCGTCTCGTCCGTCCGTCCGTCCGTCCGTCCTCCGTCCTGTCCTGTCCTGTCCTGTCTCTGCCGTCCTGTCCTGTCCGTCCGTCCTGTCCTGTCTCGTCTCTGTCCTGTCCGTCCGTCCTGTCCGTCCTGTCCTGTCCTCGTCCTCCTGTCCTGTCTCTGTCCGTCTCTGTCCTGTCTCGTCTCGTCCGTCCGTCCTGTCCTGTCCTGTCCGTCCCTGTCTCTGTCCGTCCGTCCGTCCTGTCCTGTCCTCCGTCCGTCTCTGTCCGTCCGTCCTGTCCGTCCGTCCGTCCTCGTCCTGTCCGTCTCGTCCTGTCCGTCCGTCCTGTCCCCGTCCCGTCCGTCCCGTCCGTCCGCCCGTCCCGTCCCGTCCCGTCCCGTCCCGTCCCGTCCCGTCCCGTCCCCGTCCCGTCCCGTCCCGTCCCGTCCCGTCCCGCCCCGCGCTGTTGAGCACATACGTAGCTCCGTCGATGCTCTGAGGTGGTTTGCGTCTGCGCAGCCTCGCCAGGAGCACCACGCTGCGTGCCTTGCTACGCGACACCGACCCGACCCGACCCGCCCGACCCGACCCGACCCGACCCGACCCGACCCGACCCGACCCGACGCGACGCGACGCGACGCGACACGACACGCCGCTCCACCCCCGCGTCACGTGTAACGTTACATATAGGTTTACTTATTATACATGTTTAATGACTTTCTAAACAAATTTGGAACAATTGTTCCTATGTTTAAATAGTTACGATAGCAACGAGAGAAGTTTATGTAAGAAAAAAACCGCCGCTGCTGTCTCTGCGGCGCTAGGGTTCGAGTGGCGACGAATCGAATTTAGCCGCTGTCTGCAAGGGAATTCGAGCGGCCAGCGGCTCTGATCGAGAATTTTCCTTGGTTTCTGATATCTACCGGGTGAATGCCGGAGCAGTACCCTAAGAAACGGGCCGCAGACCGCATCCTCGTCCTTGTCTTCTCCTCTTCACTTGCACACACGCACACATACACACACTTGCGTGAACTACACTACCACACATTCCGGAGGAACAGCCATGTGTTTAGAACTTTCCCCGGTTACATCGATCTCGGCTGGGGGAGATACTTGGAGGCGGAAAATCCATCGCAAACCGACATGTGATCGGTGCCAGACACCCCCATCCAACAGGACAGGAAGATCACAACTATCCGAGATTGAACATTCACTACACTAACGGGACTTAACGCCTTAGAAGTGGTCTTACCCGGAAATAATGAATCAAGAACGTTCACTAAGTTCTCCTATTATTATGAGATCTATGCTCCTTGTACACTATTGCTAACCGAAATTGCGTCGAGCACTTTCAAAACACTTTTCTACGAGGATCTGCTTTACGAAGAGTTAAAAAAAAAAAAAAAAAACTATTCTTAAAGTGGCTGAGTAATGGTAGTTCGTAGAACGTATCTGAGTGACAACTCGAGAAGCTCTGATGTTGCGCGACCTTGCTGAAAATGTTCGCCTCAACAGCGAACGCTCATTACGACGGCTGTCGCTTTCCTCCTCGCCCCCCCCCCCCCACCCGCGTCACACCCACTTCCCCCTCCCAACTGCCCCGCCTGCTCGCCTAGCCCGCTCGTCCGCCACACCCGCACCCGCCCGTCCCCGCCAGCCCCCGCCCGCCCACGCTCTGCCCCGCCCGTCCCCGCTCGTTCCCGCCCGTCCCCGCCCGCTCCTCCCGACTTCGCCCGCCTCCGCCCCGCCCTTTCCCGCCCGCCTCCGCCCCGCCCGTCCCCGCCCTCCTCCTCACCGCCCGCACCCGCCCGTCCCCGCCCGTTCCTGCCCATCCCGGCCGCTTCCTCCCGCTCCCGCCCGATGACCCACCTGCCCGTCCGATGGCCATTTGCCCGCCCACTTGCCCGCCACTTCCGCCCGCCCACTTGCTCGCCCGCCCACTTGCTCGCCCGCCCACTTGCTCGCCCGCCCGCCCACTTGCTCGCCCGCCCGCCCCTCCGCCCCGCCCGCCTCTACCGCTCCCGACGGTTTTTCTGCGCGTCATGCCGCTCGGTCCGCGCGCTCCACCGCTATCTCGCAGGCGCGGCGCGGAGGAGGAGGCACGCTGATTGCCCTTTGTAGCTGTCGAACGTTATAAAATTCTCCGGCGATATTTCGCCTGTCGGACCCCATCTGGCGCCCTCAGTCGGCTGCGAAGGCGCGCGCGAGTAGGCGGAGGGTGGAGCGCAAGACAATGGTTGTAATATTGCAAGTCGACAGTGAACTTAACTGGTATTAGTATTGAATTTCATATTAGTGTTTTTCCGTCTTCATATGTTAGAATTATGATTGATTGATTGATTGATTGATTGATTTTTTCGTGTTTCCGGGCGCGTCAACTGCTTTGGTCGTTAGTCCCGTTAGTGTAGTGCATGTTTTTCTCGGGAGATGGCGGTGATCTTCCCCCGCTGGATGGTGAGATCCGGCGCGAACCTAACGTCGGCTAGTGGCGTTTCCCCCTAACCAGGACTCTCTCATCAGCGGGGTACCGCCCCAGCCCGGACAAGCTCTAAGCTCCTGACCGATCTCCCGAAATATGTTGGAGTGTAGTACATGTTAGTGTAAGTGTGTGTGTGTAAGGAGAGAGTTTGGGACAAGGAAGAGGAAGTAAAGATCGCGCACGGTCCGTGGCCCGTTTGTTAGGGTTCTGCTCCGGCATTCGCCTGGTGTTGATCGGAGAAACAACGGAAAACTACCGATCAGAGCAGCCGGCCACTAGATTAGAATTATGAATGAACAGGTTTACGTATCAATAAATTCCTCCTTCCGTCAGAGATCATGATGAGATAAATTCCTCATCTCATTTTTTGCCCAAAGGTTTATTACGCCGTTATACTTGCATGATATTGACTATGATAGTGACTTCATGTGGCGAGACTTGAGGCATCAAGTCCATTCTTCCGCTAACCACGTATTACAAAACTTTATAGATACAAATTGAACAAAAATATTTTTCAAAGACACATTTCTTAAATAACGTAATACACAACTTACTGTAGGATCATGGATGCCTTTGCTGTGTGATGATAAAATGGAAGGGCAATGGAGGGGGGGCGCCGGAAGCGTCTGGGCGATGGCGGGCGGTGGGCGGCCGTCGGTGGAGGGGGAGGGGCACCCGCGTGCCCTGGGCGAGCCGCCCCCCGTCGCGAAGAAAGTCTTTGTTAAATGTTTGAAAAATGGCTGGTGATCAGCGGGTTGTCGGGGCGCCCTGTGTTCTCCGAGCACCTTGCCCCGGAACGGGAGGCGCTCCTATATTAAAAGCTATCCATCTTTGGAAGTTAATTTCGAATGCCAGAATATCATTTCGTGAACGAAATTTTTTTCCGCCTCGCTGAGGAATCGTGAGGTTGTGCGAGACGGTTCCTTCGGACGATCGCAATGGATTCGATGGGGGGGGGGTACGCGGGGAGGCTTCCGATGTAGTGGGCTACAGTGTAGGTAATTTGTCGATGAGGGACCGAGAGCGATAGCTCAGTGCATCAACTGATGACACTGCAGCGCCTCTCACCGGGAGGTCCTAGGTTCCCACTCCCCACGGCGGCAGGATTTTCGACACTGGCTTTTCAGCGAGGTCGAATTCAGTCGCTGTCTGGAGGATAATTCTAGAGGTCGGCTGTTGTGATCGGTAGTTTTCCGTGGTTTCTCCGATCATCACCAGACGAAAGCCGGAGAAGTACCCTAGCAAACGGGCCATGGACCGCGCGCGATCTTTCCTTCCTCTTGCTTGTCCTATCCTCGCCCCTTTCCCACACACACACACACACACACACACACACACACACACTAACATGCACTACACTACCACATATTCCGGGAGACCTGTCGGGAGTTTAGAGCTTGTCCCGACTCGGGCGGTGCCTCGCTGGTGGGAGAGTCGTGGGTAGGGGGAAACCCCGCTAGTCGACGGTATGTCGGCGCCGGTTCTCGCCATCAAGCGGGGGAAGATCCTCGCCATCTCCCGAGGAAAAAACATGCACTACACGTACGGGACTAAATGACGTAAGCTGTTGACTCGCCCGGAATCACTAAAAACCAACTAACCGATCGTCGATGAGGAGGAGATGTGAGGCAGACGGCACCAGAAACGGGAAGTTACTGTAAGATGGTGATAGCTCCGGAAAGAGGTGTAATCAAACGTTCGAAAGCAGCTATGAAATGTGCCACATATAGTGGTGCAATGGTTCATTGGTAGTGCCAGCGTACTGCAAGGATGCGAGAACAAGAATAGTAAATTGAGGTAGAACATCGATAATATTGTGATGGCGTGATCTTAAGAGTACTATACGCGTTTCTCCTATAAATAATATAATGAACTGTAATTCACGTATTAAAGCATGCAGAGAGTATTGTGCCATACCACCATTATCTGCCTTATTCTGTCCATTCGTGGATTCTGTTTTGTAACCGGCTTGTGTAAGCCGATTTTGAGTGGGAAGGTAATGGTATTCCCCAGAGGGTTGGAATTGGGGAAATGGATGGCTAGGGAATGGAAAGTGAAGATCGCGTATGGTTTGTGACCGGTTGTGTTGGGTGCTGTTCCACAATATGCCTTGCTTGAACCCTTTGATGCAATATTTTAAATTTGCCAAGTAAAATACTCCCGGACATATAAACTGAGCTGTAGAACGTACTTCATTCTTATTCACCATATCTAATGTTTTTATCCAGAGTGTTTAGAAGCTGTATGTTCGTTAATAAAAGGTATCACGAATTTGATACGAAGAAGCACTTGTAAATTTCAAACACAATTTTTGAATTTTTCTTCTTCTTCTTCTTCTTCTTCTTCTTCTTCTTCTTCTTCTTCTTCTTCTTCTTCTTCTTCAAGCATTAGAACTTTCGTTCCGTTGCGTCTCATTATTGAATTATTGAATTTTTCTTTCTGACAAAAATGACGGAGAACAGTCCCGTTGGAGAGTCTGGGAATTAAGCGGAATGTGTGGCTTCCCCTCGGCTCTCGGCTTAAGCGCCTGTGGAGGCATGTTGGGCACGTGTCAAGATGCGCCAGGAGATTCGTGACAGGATGTTGCTTGAGAGGAAGGATGAATTCCGAAGTAGTTACCGTTTACAGATAGCGGGTTTCGGGAGAGACAGGACGTAACGTAAATGTTGAGATAAAGACGAAACAATGACAAGCTGTTTTGTCGATGATTTGACGTGTAATTTTGTGCATGACGTTGGTAAACACTTAAATGGGAAATCAAAAAAATGTCTTTGATTGCAGACCTCGTACTTAAAAGCTGTTAATGGACCAACTGAATCCTTACTTAATGTTTTTTATTATTGGTAAATGGTTTATTTTAATGTGTATTTCGAAAATGGAATAAGTATTGAGCATTTAGTGAGCACGTTGTTACTAGCATTTATTTTCATTTTACTTTTTCGCGACATTCGCGTACGAAAGAAAAATAGTACGGTATTAGTGCGTAATAATTATACAATTCTACAGTATTTATTATCTTTTTATTCGGAACGTTGTGACGAAAGTTAATTTTTTTTTAATCAAATGGTATTTCGTTTTCATCTCGTGGTGTATTTGTTTTTCATCTTACTTCCGAAGCTTTGACTTGTCATAATGCCAGTTGAAAGTATTTCTTAATCTTACACTTCTTTCATAGATGGGTTGGCTGTTCGTGTCAACGATTTTTTGTTATAATGCAAATTATTCGTTCCTTATCTTTCTTTAAAGATGTGTTCTGCGAAGAGATTTTTCGCTTCATTATGCAAAGAAATCTCCAATGACGCAAATTTATTGGAATGTGGGATGGAGAAAGGCCGGAATTGAGAATTTTAGATATCGTACCCTTCGCTCTTTCGATTTTCATAGCTTTCTCGTGAATTTTAGTGACATATCTAAACCGTAGATATTAAATGTCACTAAAATTCGTGGATTCAAACAAATGTACTTTGACGTTTTGGGAAAAAGGAAATTCTTGTTGAATACTGTTAATCAAATGAATTCAACATTCAGTAAATATGGATTATTTATTTATTTACCATGCGTCATATTTTTGTGTCAAATGTTCGCGTTTGTAAAATTCAACTGTTTGCAAATCGAAAATGGATATCTGCGGTCCAGTGGTGTAGTCCGATCCCACTAAAAGATATAAAGTGGGTTGATGAGAAAACTTCTTTAATATTTATAATCCGATTATTATTTATTCTTATGGTTTAATTTTTATTTATTTATTTTTCTGCCCGGAGTGGATAATTCGTAAATTCGAAACTACTTCCTAGAAGTCAGCAGGTATTTCTTTTTGATATTGATTATTACACAAGCTCATTATAATGCAGGTTTTCTGCCAATCACAGCGAAGTTTGCAAAGGAAGCTTTGTGGCGGAAGCAGTGATTGGTCATCGTTCTGGTAAATGAATCGTTGTATTGGGTATGTCGATTTCAGCCCTCGGGAAGGTGATGGTGAACCAAGCATTCATTCCTTTGTTTCCGAAAACATGATTTAATAAGCACCCAGTGGGACTGACACAGATAATAAACTGATAAGCAAGAACCTAAACTTCACTTCCATTTATTTTTTTAAAATAAATTGGATCGTACACTGCTCGTTGGCAGCCGGAGGGTGCTATGCAAATGCCACGTGAACACCTAGGCCACTCTCTTCTACTGGCATTGTCTGAACTCTTACGCCTGGTGTGGTAAGTAAGGGTTAAATATAAACATTATTACTGTATGTAAAATAATATATGAAAATTAATTCCTTGAAGTACAGAATACACATCTCTTCTTTTTTCCTCAATAACATGATGATATTCATCTCAAGAACGAATTCTTTTAAATTCTATTTTAGAACATTCATTATTTTCGAATTTAGAGAATATTCCTTGATTTCGTCTGGAAACTTTTGTATATGGTTTTATTCGACTGTTCAGTACTGGAAAGTTAGCCACCTTATTACATTTTTTTTTCATTTTTTTCTTCGGTTTGTGGTACGCATAATACTGATATAATTGTTACAGATTATTCGGTCTATTTGTTTAGTTCATAAAATATTTTGCCCTGAATATGAATCGCTTCATAAATGCCATTTTTATTCGTGAGCTCTTTTCGGGCGTGTAATAAGTACGATCGTTAAAAATGCTGCTTCAGACTTGCGTATGTGTCCCTCTGAGCTGTCACTTTCTTTTTCCTGTACTATTAAAATTGTGATATAATTATTGTTGTTTACCGTTCTATGAATATGCACTACTTTTTTGCGTAAGAAAAGAAAAACACAAGGGAAAAATAAGGAAAAAGAAAGACGCCTGTAACGACTTCATAGTCAATCGTTGTTTGAACCCGAAAGCAAGGAGATGCTCTATAACAGTCTTTCTTGTTCATAACATTTCTTCATTCTGCACGTCCTGTTTTCTGACATTTTCATATTTTCTAATATCGTTTATCTATTTTGCCTTTGGACATCTTCCACATATGCAAAATTCCGGAACCTTTTCTTCTCGTTCTAGCTAGTCATGATAATCACCAGTATGTAAAATTAAACTTTGCGGACTAAACCTCCACCATTCCTCCATTGTTTCTCCGATCAACACCAGGCGAATGCCGGAGCAGTACCCTAACAAACGGGCCACAGACCGCGCGCGATTTGCCATTCCTCTTCCTTGCCCTACCCTCTCCCCTTACACACACACTTACACTAACATGCACTACATTACCACATACTCCGGGAGACCGGTTGGGAGCTTAGAGCTTGTCCCGGCTGGGGCGGTGCCCCGCTGGTGGGAGAGTCCTGGTTAGGGAGAAACCCCGCTAGCCGGCGGTATGTCGGCGTTTGATCTCGCCATCTAGCAGGGAAGATCACTGCCATCTCCCGAGAAAAACATGCACTACACTAACGGGACTAATGACCAAAGCAGTTGAGTCACCCGGAAACACGAAAAATAAATTAATCTTTCGCGTTGATTTTCATCTGTCACTCTTTCTCATAACTCGGCGTTACCTCTTGTGCGTTTCTCCACCACTTCGCGAACGAGGGTCTGTTGCAGTTTCTGCCCCATCTTCGCCCCCCCACCCTTGTCTCCCACCACCCTTTCTCTGGCGACGATTTATCGCCCCTCGGTGGCCGGGCGGCGCGGCTTTCAGTCTTTAGAAATTGTCACCTAACATATTACTCTCATTCGCCCATGACAAACGCCGCTTCATGAAGACAAATGCCGCGCGCTGCGCGCCGGCGCCGGCGAGCGGCGCGTGATGCGCGATTGGGCGCGGGGGGTGGGCGTGGCTCTGCCCGCGTTTTCGGCTCCTCCGCCGCTGATGGCCCACCCCTCCCCTTGCGTCGCACGTCGGACCGGGAAGCGGTCCCTGGCACGGCTGCCGCACGATTGATTGATGTTTTTTTGTTTCCATGCAAGTCTCCTTGTAAAGGTCATTTGTTCTGTAAGTGTAGTTCATGTTTTCCCCCAGGTGGTGGCAGTGATCGTTTCCTGCTGGGTGGTAAGATCTGACACCCACCTGCATACCCACTAGCGGTTTTTTTCTCATTCGCGTGTCTGTCACCAGCGTGGACAAGATCTAAGCTCCCGACTGGTGTGTTAGTGTAGTGCATGTAAGTGTGTTTTAGTAAGGGGGGAGGATAGGAAAAGGAAGAGAAAAGAAAGATCGTGCGCGGTTCGTTTATTAGGGTACTGCTCCATCATTCACTTGGTGTTGATTGGAGAAACCATGGAGAACTAGGGATCAGTTCCGCCAGCCTAGAATTCTCCTCCAGACAGCTTGTGAACTCGACACTGCCATCTAGCAGGTGTGGAAAATCCTATGACCGTTGGGACTCGCTCCCTCGCACCTCGATCATAGGCAGTGCAGTAACACCAATTGCTAAATGATCTTGGCTGTCCAGGTGACGCCGCGTCGAAGGCTGTTGCCGACGATTCGACCATCCCGTCGTGGTCTTCCTCAGGGCTGTTGTCAACAGCCTTCACAACAGCCCTGAGGAAGACCACGACAAGATGGTCGAAACGTCGGCAACACAGCCTTCGACGCGGCGTCACCTGGACAGCCAAGATCATTTACATGACTCTGGCCGCGGAAGCCTACGACAACACCAATTGCTGCTCTGAGCCCTCAGTTTCACACAACCGAGTGTACTGTACGAACAGCATCGGAGTAGCTCTCCAGTGACGACATCGACCATCACTCAGCGATATCCGTTTAGAGAACGAAGATTTTGTCAGTACTTGGCGGCAGTGACCTCTGTCAGACCTCTCGCGCTTTAGAAGTGAGTTCTTGCCATCGCCACGGCCACCGTACCGTTTGGTGTCATCGCTGCGACGCCTGCGCAACAGGCAACGCCAGTGCCATCGAAACGTTGTCGCCCTTGCTTGTGTTGAGCTGACCTGGCGTGTCTTGCCTCTCCCGCCATCACCGTCACCGGCGAAATCACCCCATCATCTCAACACTACCACCACCAGCATACCGGGAGAGGTGGATCAGTGCATCAACTAATGGCAATGTAGTACCTCTGATCGGGAGATCTTAGGATCGTGTCACTACACTACCACACATGCCGGGTGACCGGTCGGGCTTAGAGCTTGTCCCGGCTGAGAGGAGGTGCCCCGCTGATGGGAGAGTCCTGGTTATGGGGAAACCCCACTAGCCGACGGTAGGTCGGCGCCGGATCTCGCCATCCAGCGGGGGGAAGATCACCGCCATCTCCCGAGGGAGAAGCATGAGCTACGGGAATTACGGGACTAATGACCTCGATAGTTGACGCGCTCGGAATCGCTAACAATCAATCAAAGAATCACCGTCGTTATGTCCACCACTACCTCGACTACAATCCTCACCACTAATGCCGTACTAAGCATTTTCCAGCCGCATCTGTGATAACTGCTCCAGCACCATTGCTTCTATCATATCTGTTCGTTGGTTAGTGATTCTGGGTGCGTCAACAGTTTTGGTCATAAGTCTCGTACGTGTAGTGCATGTTTTTCATCTGGAGTTGCCGGTGATTTTCCCCTCTGAATTGCGACCTACCGTCGGCTAGTGGAGTTTCCCCCTAACCAGGACTCTCCCACCAGCGGGACACCGCCCCTGCCGCGGCCATGCTCTAAGCTCCAGACCGGTCTCCTGATCTGTTGGTCTTCAGCTCTTTTCCCTAGGCGTTTCCTGAACTATTTCTTATTGTCAGAAGGTACAGTTAGCCATCTTGGCTGTGAGCGCCGCTTCTTCTGCCACAAAGACCGTCACTCACATGGCCATTGCCGTGCGTCGCCATTACCATCGCTTGCTGGTACCGCCGCCGCTGCCTCCCTCCTTAATGGAGTGACCGCGCCGCTGCCGCCGCCGCCGCCGCCGCCACCGCCTCCGCTGCCGCCGCCGCCGCCGCCGCCGCCGCCGCCGCCACCGCTACCGCCACCGCCGCCGCCTCCACCGCCGCCGCCCGCCGCCGCCGCCGCCGCCGCCGCCGTCGCCGCCGCCTGCGCCACCGCCGCCGCCACCGCCACCGCCGCCGCCGCCGCCTCCGCTGCCGCCACCGCCGCCGCCACCGCCACCCCGCCACCGCCACCGCCTCCGCTGCCGCCGCCGCCGCCGCTGCCAGCGCCGCCGCCGCCACCGCCGCCGCCGCCGCCGCCGCAGCCGCAGCCGCCGCCGCCGCCGCCGCCGCCGCCGCCGCCGCCGCCACCGCCGCCACCGCCACCGCCACCGCCACCGCCAACGCCACCGCCACCGTCACCGCCGCCGCCTCCGCTGCCGCCTCCGCCGCCGCCGCCGCCACCGCCACCGCTGCCGCCGCCGCCTCCGCCGCCGCCACCACCGCCGCCGCCGCCGCCGCCGCCGCCGCCGCCACCTCCGCCGCCACCGCCCCGCCGCCGTCGCCGTCGCCTCAACCCCACCTTTGCCGCCGCCGCCGCCGCCGCCGCCGCCGCTGCCCTCCGCGCTTGCCCATAATGGACGCGCGGTTGAACCCATTACGCTTTTTTGGGCTGTGAGAGCCGCGCGAGCGACCAAGTGCATCGCCCAGGAGCTCCCGTCGCTTTCGCCCACTCATAACCGCCGGGTGGCGGCTAATGCCCCTCCCTATTCTTTTGCCGAGTTCATACGGGCATTAACATACTCGGGTTTTCTTGTTTTCTATTTTTATGGGTACGGGATGCAATATGTGTATATTTCCTTTGCGGATACGAAAGTTTTTGTTGTTCGATGTTTGATCCCATTATTTTTTAATGTCGTGAAGAAGGAAAGACTGCGCGAGAGACGTAATCAAAATAACAATAAACAAGTTTTTGCATTTCGTATGACCTTAGTATCTTTTCGTGTTTTCCCCGACATGTGTTGCGTATTTGGCCTTTTAAAGTGTAGATTCAACGCTATACTTCTTGTGTAACAATAATCATACTTATTATTTGTCATTGTTTTTTACATTTGGTTGCACTCTGAGATAGCTTCGAGATCGTAACAAAGGGAATGGCCGAATTTTGGTTTTATGAACGAACCCTGTTCTTTCGCATTGGGCTTCTAGTACATCTGTAAAGTGTGCACATCATCCTCTCCCATCAGAATTCTCATATTTTTGTGCATATTTCATTGCACTTCTACACAGAACAGTGTCGTACACGAATCTCCTTTCCCACCAGGTCCATCGCATCGTATTTTACGTCTCCTGCTTGTGCGTTTTTATGGCTAGTTCCTTCTCGCTGCGGTTGCTCGCCGCCGCACGGGGCGCGCAATTTCTTGCTGCTCCTCACCGCACGTGCTCTGCCCTCGCCCAGCACTACCCCCCCCCCCGCGTCCCCTTCGCGTCCGTCCTTCCGCGCCACGCCTCCCCGCCCCCGCCACGCCCCAACCACCCGCCCCGCCACGCCCCAACCACCCGCCCTGCCCGGCCCCTACCACTCGCCCCGGACCGGCCCCAACCACCCGCCCTGCCCGGCCCCAACCACCCGCCCCTTCCCGCCCCGCCCCGCCCCGGCCTGCTCCGCAACGCCCCCACCCGTCCCGGCCCGCCCCGCCTACTCCCCACCCGCTCCCGCCCATCCCCCGGGGGCGGCCAGCCGCCCGCAGCATGGCTTATTCATTAGGTTACGCGGTCGTTGTCGATGGCCGCCGGCGGAGACTGGGTCATTACGAAGGAACCCCGGCGGCATTACGCATGCGCGGCAGACGCGATGAATAAGTGAAGAGGCCGCATGAATATGGCTATCGTTCATTATTGAGGTCGCGCCGGACCGCACGTGCAGGAGCGCAGGGTGCGGCGGGCGGCGGCCAAGGAGCCTGCGAGGAGGTGCATTGCGGACGGCGGAGACAGCCCCGACGCGCCAGCGCGCTCCACGGACCTCAGCCTTAAGGCCGCGCCACAATAAGGGATTTTAGCGCCACGCGTAAGGAGGCATCCTTACACTCTACTGATCACGTGGCTAAGGAATTTATACCGTCTCAATGAACAACGTTCAGATGATTGATTGATTGATTGATTTTTTCGTGTTTCGGACGCGTCAACTGCTTTGGTCATTAGTCCCGTGAGTGTAGTGCAATTTTTACTCCGTAGATGGCGGTGATCTTCCCCCGCTGGATGGTGAGATCCGGCGCCGACCTACCGTCGGCTAGTGGGGTTTCCCCCTAACCAGGACTCTCCCACCAGCGGGGCACCGCCCCAGCCGGGACAAGCTCTAAGCTCCCGACCGATCTCCCGGAATATGTGTTAGCGTAAGTGTGTGTGTAAGGGGATAGGATAGGACAAGGAAGAGAAAGGACAATCGCGCGCGGTACGTGGCCCGTTTGGTAGGGTATTGCTCCGGCATTCGCCCGGATTTTGTGGCCGTCTGCGATGAGTATACACTCTGAAATTTTGAATCAACTGTTCTTGAGAATGTAGGAAATATTGTCAAGCAGGTTCATTATGAGAGTAAGATATAACCTATCCCGAAGATAAGATTTCAACTTTTTTTTCACGAATTTCTTTCCTATCACTTCTATACCACCACCTGTTAATTCTTGTCAGCGTTGTGGAGTTAGTAAGGAATAATTGTAACTGCCTCACATACGAGAATCAGTTTGTCAGGGATGGAACAATCCCCAACATTTCCTGTTTTTAGGCGGCCATTTTGCCACTTATAAGGTGACTGTAGAGACTCCTGTGGGCGTGCACTATTTATGAAGGTATAAGGTCGTACCTTAGGCCTAAGGTAAGATGTTATGACTTCAAGGTCCGTCACGTAACTGCTAGTAACGTTACGCGTGGTACTAAAACTCCCTAATAGCCTGGGGACGTGAACCCGAACGCGAACGGGAATGTAAAGAAAGTATTCTTCTTGTTTCACTTCAGTAATATCAATCCCTGATGCAACATGCGTCAGACGTTTTGTCTAAAATATTGTTTGTTTTTTTTTTATTCGAAAGTTGTACACTTTGAATGGAGATTACATCTGGGTTACATTATGATGTGACTTCTTCTCCTTTTTCAGAAAAGCACGTTCTACAGTGTTCGTTTCATTGTGTGATTATTTATATTACATGCGATGTATGTAGTTGTCTTGCATGAGAGAGTGGCTTTTCTCCCTAACGCTCTGTCTTTTGTTGCAGGTGAGTGGTGACGTGCCGTGCTGATGCCAGCGGCGACCGACAATGGAGGCGAAGAACACACTGCTCCCTGGAGCGATTACGTTGGGTCTTGTTAGCGCGTGTTGCTTGATTTTGCTTTAGCTCTGATTTATGCGCCAATGTCGTTACGTGACAGATGCTTGGAGTATGGGAGCTACCTCAAAGGTGCATCCAAGCTAATGAAACTAGGTAGTCTTTCAGACCGAAACCTGACGGATTTCAGTATTTTCTAGTTCAAATTAACTCTAATTTTATTGAGATGCGAAAAATATTGCTGATTTAAATGCATTGCCATGTTTTCACATTGAATTAATTTCGTACAGAGTTCTCTTCCGCAATGTTTTTCGTTTTCCTGAAGGGCTTAGGGCCGAAGGTTCGGTTGAAGATCGTTTACTGGGTCCCTGAAGTACATGATTTGAGTTGTTGAGTGTTTTGCTTCAAATGAATTTAGGTCCCAGATGTGATGAAGCATTGTTAACACTGTAATTCGGTGGCAATGTCCGAAGTGAAATAATGGATAGAACCTGATTTTTTGATCATACCGTGTACTCATTGAGGAAATTACGGTGCGAATTTGTTTTCACTATTACATGCCCTCCTACTTCTTGTTTTTTTTCTATTGATTGATAGAATTTTTCGAGTTTCCGGGCGCGTCAACTGCTTTGGTCATTAGTTCCGTTAGTGCAGTGCATGTTTTTCTCTGGAGATGGCGGTGATCATCCCCCACTGGATGGCGAGATCCGGCGCCGATCTACCGTAGACTAGCGGGGTTTCCCCCTAACCAGGACTCTCCCACCAGCAGGGGCACCACCCCAGTCGGGACAAGCTCTAAGCTCCTGACCGGTTTTCCGGAATATGTGGTAGTGTAGTGCATGTTAGTATAAGTGTGTGTGTAAGGGGAGAGGATAGGACAAGGAAGAGGAAGAACAGATCGCGCGCGGTCCGTGGCCCGTTTCGTAGGGTACTGCTCCGGCATTCGCCTGGTTTTGATCGGAGAAACCACGGAAAACTACCGATCGGAGCAGCCGGCCACTAGGATTCTCCTCCAGACAGCGACTGAATTCGACCTTCGACCTTGCTGAGAAGCTAGTGTCGAAAATCCTACCGCCGTCAGGACTCGAACCTAGGACCTCCCGGTCAGAGGCGCTGCAGTGAAGCTCTGAGCTACCGCTTCGGGTTGTGTTATTGCCATCAATAGCTTTTTTTCTCGGGCATTTTCCACAACCGTCTCATTCATTCACGTTTACACTGATACATTTTATCAGGTCATCTCTGGACCACAGATCCTCTTGTTTTACGTTCGCGTTTGTTCGTATTATCGTGCTGAATCTCTCTCCCTCCGCTCATCCGCCCAACATTCGCTCACCGCGTCAATCTGGCGCCCATTCCGCTCGAGTCTCCCATCCTTCAGCCCCAACGACCCGCGATTATCTTAAGCAGTCTGTGCGCGGGGGCGGGGGCGGGTTTCTCGTTTCCAGCGCTAAACGCGAGCCCATCGATCAGGGGCGAGGTCGCGAACGAGATAATCTCGTCCGTTTGCGCAGAGCGCCCGCCAGGAGAGCTTGCAAACAGTCGTGTCATCAGCCCGAACACGGAAGGCCCCGTGTGTGCACAGCTCTCGACCTGCCTGGTTTTTTTTTTAGACGCAGGACTTGCTCTATTGGAATTAGTAATTTCCACGGTAGCGCGCTCGCGCGCCTGTGTGAATGCTCGCAATTACGGTCAAAAATAGCTTTAATTAATCTGCATGAGTAGCGCGTTAGTCAAAGGCCGAGAGCGAGGGCTGACAAGTGAATGTCGGCGCATGGCTACGTGGCGTGAACGCGACAGGCCACGACCGCTGGCTCTTTCCCTTCAACCTCGTCGTCGTCGCGACCACGTGTCGTGTCGTGTCGGGTCGCGTCGGCGTGCCTGCTGGGAACAACCTATTCTTCAGAATCCAGAAGGCGCTTCGGGGAACGCTAACAATCTGCTTAATGAAGATCGAAGAAAGACGGCCGCAACATGTGGCTTCGCTTGAAGGCAGCGGAGAAAACGCTGTTCATGCCTCAAAATGAACACATCTCTCGCTTGTGCTTCACGGACGAAGGAATACATTAGAATCATCGCAGTTTTGCGACTCTCGCTTTGCAACGGCGACAAATTCAGCTGGTTTTTTTTTGTGTGTGTTTCTCTGCCGGTGGGGGAGCGGTGAGGGGTGGCTGGACAAGACGAATGGGGGCGCTGACGGGGCGAGAACTGGGCGCGTTTCTCCGCACCGCGTTCGCCTGCGAGATGACGAATGGCGTGCGGGCAGGTGTTCGCGAACGTGGGGCGTCCAGGCACCCACCGCGGAAGAGCGAACCGGGAGAGGTGGCTCAGTGCATTAGATGATGTCACTGCAGTGCCTCTGACCGGAAAGTACTAGGTTCGAGTCGAAACAGAGGCAAGGTTTTCGACAATTGCTTGTCAGTGAGGTTGAATTGAGTCGCTGTCTGCAGGAGAATTTTGGTGGCCGGCTGCACTGATCGGTAGTTTTTCGTGCTTTTTCCGATCAACACCAGGCGAATGCCGGACCAGAACCCTAAACAAACTGGCCACGGACAGCGCGCGATCCTTCCTTCCTCTTCCTTCTCCTATCCTCACACACCTACACTTACATGCACTACACTACCACACATGCCGGGTGACCGGTCGGGAGCTTAGAGTTTGTCTCGGCTGGGGCGGTGCCCCGCTGGTGGTAGAGTCCTGGTTTGGGGAACCCCACTAGCCGCCGGTAGGTCGCAACCAGATCTCGCCATCCAGCGAGGAAAGATCACCGCCACCTGCTGATGAAAAACATGCACTAAACTTACGGGACTAATGATCTCGTTAGTTGACGTGCCCGGAATTACCACCAACCCACCAACCGAAGTGTAGGTGCGTTATTGTGGGAAGAACTAATCGCGACCAAATCGGGAAGAAACAAAAATGTGTGTTGCGCGGGATCCAACCTTCTGATTAAAAATTGAACTACGTAGACAACTTGAATACTACGTAGGTTTCTCTAATACTAGTAAAACAGAAGTGAGAGTTCACAAATGTAGTAGAATGCAGTTTGGTCGTAATGTAGTGTTTCTCACAATCACACTTTTAACGAATCTTAGCTCTGCATTGGTAATAAACACTTCTTTTGAACAACATTTACTTTTTGGCTTTGATACATAAATAAATACAGAGTAAGATTCGTCAATCGTACGCGAATGTGAATATTTTGTTGACATGAAAAGTGAACATTGAATGAATGAGTCATTTAAAGCAGGGCATAAAGAATGCAAATCATATGATAAAAATAAACATCCATCACTCCTCCGGTGATTAGCCCATGCGAATGCAGTTTAATAAATCTCTCAGGTTATACTGCGATTTTTCCAATGCTGCCTGTGACATTTCATCAGCTGTTGCGCTGCCATCCAATCGGGATCTTACATGTCACTCTAGTGACGTCACTATGGTGGCGTTCAACCTTCCGATTGGATGACACCGTAACAGATGATTCACTTCACAGACAACTGTGATTATGTCGCAGTACAGAAGTAACGATTATGCATATTTTAATACACTGGACTCCTCGTGCGTTACACATCTTTGATCCGATTAGTAGCCGATAAATTGTGACATTGCGCCGGTAATGACTAATAAAAGGACTCCGGATGGGCGAAGGTACAAAGCCCGAGATACAATTAACGGACGCCTGCGCGCCGCTAACGAATAGCTTTGTGCCGTTTGACACGCGTGGACGCGCATTCCTGCGTGGGCATAGCTCCGGGCGAAATTTCGCAACCGCTCTTTATTTTCTCGCGTAATGGAGAGTTTCATTGGCTGCGCATCGACAGGCCATTATTCGCCCCCGCTGCCTTTTGCGGGATATTCGATTAATACAGATAACGCGAGGCCCATCATGCAGTTTATGTGCTTACCTGCTAATGCAGACGGTGCCCTCTCTCGTCGATGAAGGGAGAGAGGCATGCGTGGGGAAATGTAGGGAAAGATATTTCCATTACGTCTTTCAGTATTGTTGTGTGAGGTAATGAATATTTCTTGTGTGAGGGATCATATCCGTTTTTTTTTTTCTTTTTTTTCGGTATTTCTGCGTTTTGTCTTCACCTTGGAGGTCGTCACATGCATCGTTCTCTGTTCTTGTACTTTCCGAAATGGGTAGACGTAAGTGTGATGCGACCTGCCGCAGGCGGTTTCGGGCTGTGCGAGAGCCCGCCCCGCAGCTCAACGCAGCGAAGCGGAGAGGTCCGGGTGACTGCCCGCCGCCCGCCGTCCGCCGCCCAACTCCCACCGCCCACCCCCCCGCCCGCCCCCCCCCGCCCCATCCCCGCCCCACCGCTCACGGTCCATCGCTCACCGCTCACCGCCCACCGCTCACCACCCGCCTGGCTTCACTTTGTCTCGCCTTTCCTCCCTCGGCGGCGAAGCGCCAATATCAGCTGCGAGAAAGCTTCTCGTTCCACTCATTTCACTTCATTGGCTTTCCAATAACTTACGTCTCCTTGGCGCCCCGCCCTCTGCTCTTTCTCTTCCCATCACTCCGCGCGCGTGGGTGCGCGAATCGCCCCCACCCCCTCCTTCGCCCCTGCACTCCACCCGGAGGAGCCTCATCTCTTCCTCCTCTTCTTCTTGCCTATTCTTTTGGTTCTCTTGTGACTTTCAGTCTAATAATTTGGGCCGATATTATGGTGCCATTGGGCAGTGGGTGAATGTACGTGTCTCAAGCATAGAGTTCAGCTGATGATATGGTGACTTTTTTGGGGCTTTCTCCTGTGAAAACTGACAGAGCAATTTCGTAGCTAGAAATTTATTTCTTCCAGCTGTACTTCGTGCATACATTACGTTCTTGGTGTATAACGGAAGAGATATCGGATAATACACCTTATTTATGGGAGGAATTCAAACGCTTACGTATAATTCAAACAATGCGTAGAATCTTGTCTGTGATTTTCCAAAGTCTTAATATCGAAAGTGTTTTTACCAGTTTTGTCTTCTCCATTTACTTCTCCATTACTTCCTCGTGCAGCTTCCTATGGTCCTATTCATTTTCATTTTTTTAAATGTTGCATCTTCGTGTGATTAGACCTGGTATTTATCAAAACGTTTCTGCTGCTGTGGATCTACCAGAATTTCGCATTTGTGAAAGTCTTCAATGATCCTATATGCTATTGTCAGTTTTGTAACTTTCCACCGTTATCTTGTGATTTTCGTTTTTTACGACTGCGATTTATATTTTTTTCACAATATTTTCAGTTTTTCCTTATAATACAAACTAAAATTGTAGCTTTTTTTAATGCAAAAGACGGGCGAAAATCGTAATTGTTCATGATTTCCACAAATCTGCGTGGCAATGATGCAACCTAAAATTTATAAATTTGCATTATTTCCTTAGAAATGAATAAGACTTTAGATTAATAGGAATTAATTATGTGTAGCTCATTTTCAATGAATTGATTTAATCATTCATTTAAGCGTTTCCAGTAGAAAACGATTTTTTATTATCTGTAAACCTGACAACTATTATTTTAGCTTGTAACTACGGTTGGTAGCACTTCGTATTTTTTTGTTGAGGAAATAATGTGAACGATATATCAACTTCTTATTAGAAATTAAATTTTTGTTAGAGCTTGTTTTAGTTTTGAAATATCTGCGTATGTTTACATTCGTTTGAAGTAAGACACATGTAGTGTGATACTTCCCACATTGTCTTTCCCAGATCCTGCCATATGAGTTCAGTGATACCATCGATTCGATGTAATTCAGAGATGAACTTCCAGCTTCATTGGTATCTATCATATAAATGTGGAAAAATTCTTTCGGAGTCCTCCCCTCCCTGATGTTTATCTGAATCCGTACGTGGAAGAACAGCGTGGAGTTCGAATGCAAACCGGTGTAATGCACCCGGACAAAAAAGAACTGGTAAATTTTTCATTGGGACGACTTTTGTCCCGGGGCGCCCGCCCACTTCATTCTCACGAAGCGAAACCGATTCAGCGGCCGAGTTTTTGCCGCCTTGATTATCGCCCACACTCGGCTGGGCTCGCTTCGAGTGATGGATGGGTCCCCGCGTGAATCGGCGCTTGCGATTGGCTAGATTTGATATCTGCACGGCTCGCCGCCGCCCGCCCGCCCGCCCGCCCGCCCGCCAGCCCTCCCGGACAAGCCGCGTTCACATTCTAAATCGAAATTCATTTGACGTTACTTACATAATACCCCTCGCGTCATTCCCTCTTGCAGCCAGTGACGCGTGCGTTTTTGTGTGTGCTGGAGGGGGGAGGGGAGGGGAGGGAGGGGAGGGGACGAGCTCCGATGCTCCTCCGCTGTGTGTGCTGGCATTATTCAGACGTCGAGCTGCAGATGCGAGTTAACACGCGGAATGCTCGAGAAACTTTTTTTTTGATCGGTGTCATACGTCTGGAAAGATCCGTATTAAAAAAAATGAATGGAATCTGTTTCATATGCAAATTAGTGGTTTTTTTCTCGCGCATGGAAACGAAAAGCAGAATTGATCGACTTTGTGGGAATATGGTTTTGTGTAAATTCTCTTCCACAGAAACGTATTCCGGCTTATTTTATTATAGCTTCGACGTGCAGTTTTGGTTGCGTTCTTCTCTGATGAATTTCATTTGAACGGGTTTGAGTTTTTCGCGCAATATATTTTTTTTCCGCATCGAAAATGAGTTTTCATTTCGTTGCGCATTATATAATTGCTCATTTGTTTTGGTATTGGAATTAAGATGAGAGACATGGCTGTGACATAGCATGCTAGTGTCGCATCGACATATGCAAATTAATACACTTTAGCTTTTTTTAGTCAGCGTGTTGGGATGTCCCTGCTTTTCATGTGTACACATAATTCCTAATTTGACATTCACAAGCATTCATAATTCCACTAATTTTAATTTCCGCGAGTTGTTTTGGACTGATTTTGTAACTCATCAATTTCGTGTACGAAGCCTTCTTAGCATGTGTATTAGTACATTTAATTACCATTGCGTGTTTACAGTTGCATTTTCAGCATCGCACATTCCCACGTTCCTACATATTTTTAAAATTGTTTTGAGCGTATTTTCTAATTGTTATAATTTGAGAATGGTCGCACAATTGATGTTAAGAACACAAAAGTTGGTTTGGGTGTGTTTTTTTTTCACATTTGTTCCTAAATAGATTAGAAAGTATAATCCCTCTCCATAGGTGCACTATTAATGCAGTTTAAGAAATTACGTTCCTTGAATTTGCGATATACATACTATTATAGCAGATTTTCACTTAGTTCTTTTCCATGGTAATTAAAAAAATTTTTTAATTATTCTTCTTTGAAATTTTTTTCACTCGAGAATTTCCTACTTCATATTTATTGTAAATTAAAGTATTTACAATAAATTGTTTTTCAAAACTATTCGAAATCCCACTCGAGAATTTCCTACTTCATAATTTATTGTAAATTAAAGTATTTACAATAAATTGTTTTTCGAAAATTATTCGAAATCTCACTCCAGAATTTTGTACTTCATAATTTTTCGTCAGTTAAACTACATACAATAAATTGTTTTCCAAGAACTATTCGAAATCGCCCCAATATTTTTCGGTGGGCGAAAGTGGGCGTGGCTCGTGAGGGGGGCGTGCGGGCGCTGCAGTCGGCGCGGGCCGCCCGTGCGTCAACGGGGGCTCGGGCGGCGCAGCGCGGCGTGGCGGCCCCGGGCGGGCGTCGAACCAGCGCTACCTGCCCCCGGGGGACACGCGGGGAGTGGCACGCGAGGGGCGCGGACGTCCCGCGGGCGCGCTGTCCCCCAGCCCTCCCTGCTCCTCACCCACGCTCCGCTCGCGCCCTCGGGTGTCGTAACGGCATATCGCCGCCATCTGCCCTGTGGAGATGGCACAGATCCTCTTCTTCGTCCTCTAAATAATAATCTGATAACAATAACATTTGGCACAAATCCTGTGGAGATGGCACAAATCCTCTTCTTCGCCCACTAAATAATAATCTGATAACAATAACATTTGGCGATGTTCTTTAAGGTGGAAACTACTAAAACAATTCCGAGGATTCAGCAGATTCCAGAATAAATTAAGTCCGATATTTTAGCCTTAATGTTTTAAGTGTGGGTAACATTAAGGGAATTTCTTATGGTACATTTAGACGCTATTCCAAAAATTCCTTTGCCTTTAAGATGTTTTCATACTTGTTAGCAAAAATTTTGGAGAAGAGAGGAGATTGGTGAGAAATTAATGTGTTTAATTTTTTTAATTTCTGCTTTTGGTTTAAGAGACTATGTTGAAGTAAATTATTAATAAATACTAAAACATGGTAATACATAATAAGTGTGACTGTTACAATGAGGTAAATTGTGAACATTTATAAGTTTCTATTACTACTATTTATAATTACCTACTAACTATATTAACTCCCGAAGGGCTTATGGAGCGATCGAAATACAAGGGGATTTTGTGAGTGTTACGAGTTGTTACTAAGAGGGCTTTAAAGGTCTATGCGTACGAACGGTTTTAAGTTCTTCTATTAGTTCCAAATAAACCAATTTTAAGGCATTAGAAATGTACTACGCTTTGCTTCTTGTTATTGTAGAGTGTACATACATAATGAATCTAAGGGAAGACGATTCGTAATTGGGCAATGCTCCCGAGAGAAGCAAACATATTTAAGTTCAAAAATCTAGAATTTTGTAAATTATGTTGTAAAATCGCCGGGCCCGCATATCCAAAACACATGGTACCATTGTGCATTTTTTAGAAACTGCTTTAAAAACCCTCTTTTCGAAACCCCATAGGGGGCCTTACATTCTTGCTTTCGCCCCATCTACAAAATGAGGCAGTTTTGGATCTTCTGTTACACTTTTGTTACGTGTTGGTGGTTTAATTCTTCCATTCCTCCACTGCGTAGTGTGAGTGCCCGGAAAAGACCAAAATGTCCAAATCTATCTAAAATTGATCTGTCTATTAGTATTCTATGTAATTTAATCTAACTCGCTTCTGTTTCTTAATAAGCACTTACCAACTTAACATCTCGTACACCGTGCTGGGTATTTATGGCGTATCGCCGAGTTTAGAGCCTGCGTTCAAAGTTAAGTTTCATTAAGACGCTGTTTTCACTTTTAAACAATGGTTTACGAAGACTTTCATTTGTCGGGTGGTATGAGTTTCGGGGAGATGTAGAGTCGAAGCCAGAAATCTCAACATCGCCATCGCAGGATTTCTCCCGTGAAGACGTGTGTGTTGAGATTTAACGAAGTAAGTAACATTGAGAAGATGGTGGAATGCGAAGCTGCGTGCTCGGTACAAACCCTAGGAGATCTACTCTGCCTTGTCCACCAGAATTTCCACGCGGATCAGGCGAGGATCGAACTCCTATCCCGGCAGCGCAAGGCGAGTACTCCGACCACTTCACCGTGAGTCGGGGTCCAGTTGGGCTCAGTTATATTTGTATTTAGCCATTTTGTATCACGAAAAGAGCAATTGCCCTCGACGCCTTTAGCTCCCATGGTTCTTAGGCTGTCATCCAACAAGGAATCAGCAAAGTCTCGAATCCGCTTAACCTTCGTGACTTCGCGTGGTTGACGAATTCGGCTAGCGATGACGGTTTCGCGGTCGTGGCCTTTCAGTAGAACCATTCCAGCATTCGCCTAGATGACCGAGAGAAACCACGAAAACCCTGGCCGGGATGGCCGACACGGGGATTGAACCCGGGCCTTCCGAATGCGAAGTCAGCGCGATAAACCGCGAGCCGCTTTGGTCGGTTCGAGTCCAGTTAGTACTTCTAAAATATTGAGAAATCAGATTTTTGAAAATGCAAAAAAGATTTATCCCTTCACGCGCTAATTATCGACCACGATGCTGCTAATCCCGGACAACCAAGAATTCAAAATTTAACTATCCCTTGAGTTTTTTCTGTATGTTTTAACTTATTATTGTATCATTTTTATAGTATGCGGAATCTACTTAAGTATTGGAAAGTGGGAATCTTCTTTCTCTTTACCGCTCTACTGTATAACTGGCGATCTCCTCACCTACTTTTTCTACCGTGACAGTTTCACTCTTAATCTATTCTGCAAGCTCATATTGTACTACAGTTTTGGCTACTTCACTTTCGGAGCGTATCGTTACATTGTTTGTGTTATGTATTGTTTTACTACTCCCTTTTGGACTGTCACCATCTCTCTGTTCAGCTGAGCTCACCTTTCCGTTTCTTTTTTTTTTTACTTCCTCGTATACGGAGTAATGAGTAATGCTGCGGAAAATCGATTTCGAGATTTCAACGGATGTACTTGTTTTGAGGTCCCCTGATACTGTTTTTTTTTCTTTTTCTTTTTTTTCTTTCTTCCCAGAATGTTCATCCGTCCGTCTGTCCGTCCGTCCCTTTTTTATAATTTGAAAACCACCGGCACTTCATTCCTACACACCCTCTCCATGCAGTGTGCAAAGCAACGTCTTGTCCTGGCGCCCCGCCATTTTCCCAGATATCTCGCTACTTCCATCGCCGTCTCCCTGTCCTCCTCCCCCACCTCTGTGCTCGTAATGGAGTCAGGTGCGGCGGGGCGCCCATTACCTCGCGCCATGGGAAATGAGCTGATACACACACACACACACACACACACACACACACACACATTCACCGCCGCCTCTGGCCCGTGTCCGTTCCTGCTGCCAAATGGCGGTCGTTTGGGACAGTGACCTTGGTCGAACGCCGTCACCAGGCTGCCCCTTGGCGTAGAATAGTCTCCGCTCGACTACAGAGAGTGTACTGCAGACCACTACAGCTAAGTATACACGAATGTACAAGACCGAGCAAAAGAAAGACAAAATTCAATAAGCATTAATGTGTAAACTGTATATGAAAATACCGGGAGCGGTAGCTGAGTGCATCAACTGATGTCACTGCAGCGCCTCTGATCGGGATGTTCTAGGTTCGAGTCCTGACGGTGGCAGGATTTTCAACACTAGCTTTTCAGCTAGGTCGAATTCAGTCGCTGTCTGGAGGAGAATTCTAGCGGCCGGCTGCTCTGATCGATAGTTTTCCGTAGTTTCTCCGATCAACATCAGGCGAATGCCGGAGCAGTACCCTATCAGACGGGCTACGGACCGCGCGCGGTCTGTCCTTTCTCTTCCTTGTCCTATCCTCTCCCCTTACACACACACTTACACGAACATTCACTACATTACCACATTTCCGCGAGACCGGTCGGGAGCTTAGAGCTTGTCCCGACTGGGCTGGTGCCCCGCTGGTGGGAGATTCCTGGTGAGGGGGAAACCCTGCTAGCCGACGGTTGGTCGGCGTCGGATCTCGCCATGCAGCGGGGGAAGATCACCGCCATCTCCCGAGAAAAAACATGCACTACACTAACGGAAATAATAATTGTAGTTGACGCGCCCGGAAACACGAAAAATATCAATCAATTATATGAATATAAATAATGGATTAATTTTTAAATACACGTATTAGATTTTGTAAAAGCAAGAGGAGTAGGCTGTAAACTTGATAGATATGGTTGACTGTGAAAGGAAAGGCGACCTCCGGCAGCAAAAGGGCTTTCCGCTGGTCAAGAGGGGCGTGTCAGGATGGGCGAGTGAACGCGTTGGGCGGGGCCCGTGCGGCGTGGGGGGCGAGTAAAACCGACGCGGCTAGACGCCGGGAACCGTTGGGGCGCCGTGTTTACGTCGCAGGCTAAGATTAGGCCCCCACCGCCGCCGCCGCCGCCGCCGCCGCCGCCGCCGCCTCCCCCGTTGGAAGTCACCGCCTGCGCTCGGTGCGCCCCATTGCCGCCTATTGTCTCCGCCGGCCGCGTGCCGCCGATTCCGACAGTTTTCTGCCATTTCCCCGTTGTGCTGGTCGCTTCTCGCAACTCCCGTGCTCTTTCACCTACTACCTGTCATTTCGCACCGTCTGCGCCAGGGGTGTCCAACTTCCAAGGCGTCACGGGCCACATGTAAACTTTTTGTTATTTAAGTTCGTATCGACAGCTAGGTCATGAGCGACTACTGTTGGAGTCAACAGTATGGATGATGTCACTGCAGTGCCTCTGACCGGGAGGTCCTATGTTCGAGTCCTGACGGCGGCAGGATTTTCGACACTAGCTTTTCAGCTAGGTCGAATTCAGTCGCTGTCTGGAGGAGAATTCTAGCGGCCAGCTGATTGGTAGTTTTCCGTGGTTTCTCCGATCAACACCAGGTGAATGCCGGAGCAGTACCCTACCAAACGGGCCACGGACCGAGCGCGATCTGTCCTTCCTCTTCCTTGTCCTATCCTCTCCCCTTACACACACACTTACACTAACATGCACAACACTATCACATATTTCAGGAGACCGGTCGGGAGTTTGGAGCTTGTCCCGGCTGGGGTGGTGCGCCGCTGGTGGGAGAGTCTTGGTGAGGGGGAAACCCCACTAGCCGACGGTAGGTCGGTGCTGGATCTCGCTATCCAGCCGGGGAAGATCACCGCCGTCTCCCGAGAGAAAAGACATGCACTACACTAACGAGACTAAAGACTAAAGCTGTTGACGCGCCGCAAACACGAAAAATTCAATCAATCAACAGTATGGTAATTATGAAGATGAAACGATATGGTGATGATGAGGGGTGAAAGGACGAACATAAATACAACCAATCCTGAGGCGGGAATAAACGGCGACTCTTCGGTCCGAGATCGCTACGACACTACTGTCTTAGCGATCTCGGCCACGGGATCGACTACTAAATCCGTTATTTTGGTTACGGGCCATATTTTCATTATTCGGTCGATCCACACCTGACTTTCCTGTATTGTTGCTCTCGGCATATTGCCTGGTTGTTCTGAAACGGGAGAGGGGGGAATGGAACCGTGTGTGATATGACGTCGGACCATGCACAACACATTGGGATGTTTTTGGATTTCTGAATGTCTAGAAAAAGATTGCTTGAATGTAAACTGAACTCATTTTTACATTAAAGAGAATGGTGGCCCCAGCAGGTCGTGTGCGGCAGGCACACAATGTTCCCGCCTCACATGGATTGAAGGGACTTTTGACTCGTACCAACCTTTGGCGGGCCACGATAAACGGCCCAGCGGGCCATCGACTGGACAACCCTGCTCTATGTTCTTCCCTTGCTCTCTTCTCTCTAAAGCACCTCGCTCTCTTGAACGCTCTTGTTCTCTCGTGCCATCTTTCATCTCCCCATTTCCGGTCATCCCCGCCGTTGGGTCTCGTTCTGGTCATTTCACGTCTTCCCCATTAGCTCCGTTGTCTGCGACTGGGAAGCGCCGTCGAATTCTTTGTTCGATCTCGGGGTCGATCTTTGCAGCCGTTTCGCCCTGTGCTTTAACCGCGCCGCTATCACGACCTGTTTCATCGCTACTGCCGTCGCCGAACCCTCCAGCGCAGCTATCTTCTGTCGCCCTCCGCCCCGCCCCCCTAGGCCCCGCGTGGTCGTTGGAGCTTTGCGAATACGTTGCACCTGGTATCTCCCGGATTTCGCTGACCACGGCTTTGCTGTTTCTCCCGCGCCGGGGCCACGCGAGGCGCGGACCCGAAACGGGTTGTGTGCGGAAGCGAGTCCAAACTACAATACCCATTACTTGGGGCGGCACTTTCTGTATTGGAATTGTTGGTAGATATGGTGATACGAAAGCCATTGTAGATCCCATCCGACTACGTAGCGGCGTTTGTGCTCCCACTGGGATCGAGCGGGAAGAATGCTTTCGACGACCAAGACGATTGGAAAGGACGAGTGTAACGCAAAACCCGTGTGAAGAACAAATTCCCCTTTCACGCGTTTCTAAAGAAATTCTCAGATCTTGATTCAAGGTAGAGTTGTCATGTAAGAATACCTCTACCTACCTTGTAGTAAGATTATTGTAAGTTAATTGCAAGTGCCTCGCTCGGTGGCTCGGTGGTCAGGGTGGTCGTTTCCCACGGCGCAATCCCGATTTCATACCCGACCGAAGCAAATTACGCCTGTGCGCTTTCCTTACAAATGTCCTAGTGTCTATTACTGTGTGACAATGAAAAAGCACACCATAAGGTTATGAATATGCTGTAAAGGATGTTCGTGCTAACCACACGGACCACTTATCCCATGGTCGAGAGGCTGGGTCACCGCTGGGCGGCCAAAGTTCGTAGCGAACTGTCGAGCCGTAGAACAACAATTGTAAGTACATTTAAGCAATTATAACAAATATAGAGTGCTTTGTACACTGACCTTTATATTGTACAATCCAAACGAAAATATATAAAATAAACAAACGAGTGCTACGCGTAGAGCTAAGAAAAGATAGTATTATAATTTTGTGGTGAACTGTAAGTTTCAAATGTTAATAATCAGACAACAGTATGCCGTGACAGACATAACTTGTCTTTGTGATCGAAATGATATTGTTTATTTCAAAGCGCACTTGATGGTCAAAACCCGCCTTTGGAGTTGGATAATGTTTATAGAATAGTGACTTCTCTCGGATTAGTTAATTGTATTCTGAAAGTTCTTGGAAAATGCGTGATGAAGAAAACGTGGAAAATGTGCAGATTATTGTTAGCTTTATTATGAGCGAAAAAAACAGTTACTTAAAAATATTCGAATGACATTATAGTCCGGAAGTAAGATAATTAAAATTAAATAGAGACTTGTCATATACTTGTTATTGTTACGTCTAGGGCAAAGAGCTAAGGATGGCTAAACGCACGTGAGATCACACAATAGAAAGTAGTTTCGAAAATAACATTAATTATTTTGCTGATTGATTGAATACAACTATCACATTGAGACCTTGGTTACTCTCATAATACCAGTATAGAGCAGTACTAGATTTGTTTTTTTCACTCACGATTTTTTTCTTATCACTAATAATATTACGTAGCGAGTAAAAATTATTTAGTTTTAATAGACTTTGCCGTATTTCTTTCTAAGTTGTCAAATAAATAACTAGACTATCATTCTCCCAAAAAGAGAAACATACTGAACAAAACCTTCTTTAAGGTGCGTATTCAGCATTTCACGGGAACGTGCGAGTGGAGAGGTAAAAATCCCCATAAAGCTGCATCCCCGGAATTAGCCGTTGCGACGTAGAGTGCAGCTCTCGGCCTCGTCATACCAGTACAGTGCAGTAATATATTTGTTTCTTTTACACACGATTTTTTTCTCAGCACTAATAATATTACGTAGCCAGTAAAAATTATTTTGTTTTAACAAACTTTCCCATATTTCTTTGTAAGTTGTCAAATATATAAATGGACTATCATTCGTCCAAAAAGAGGAACGTTCTGAACAAAATTTTAAGGCGCGTATGCTGAATTTTCGCGGGAACGTGCGAGCGGAGAGTTGAAGATGCCCATAAAGCTGCATCCCCAGAATTAGCCGCTGCCAAGTAAAGCGCAGAGCGGCTTTGGGCCTCGTCATTAACCCGTCTGCCCGCTCTTGTGGCGGGACGCGCCGCGGAGGGTCCGGCCGCCGCCTCGCACCCAAAAATAACAGCCCGGCGCGACGCCTTCTCTCCTCCCGCCGCGCTGATTGACATTTATGGCGGCAATCTCCCGAAACTGTAATTGCGCAGACTTTCGCGGTCGGAATTTTCTTTCTTCCCGCGGCGCGAAATTGCAGTCCGCAGCGCTGCCTCGGCCGCCGGTGGCTGCGAGGCGGATAATCCGGTTTCCGAGGAGTCGAAACGAACTCGCCGAGTGCGGGCGCCGCCGCTGCCGCGCCATTTTCTTGCTATTCGAAGTATTTAAAAAAGTTTCTTCTCTCCGCCGGTAAAGAACGGTGGCCGCCAGCCGCTGCTGGATTGCTAATCTCCGCCGCCGGAGACTGCATTCCTGAGCGGCGGCATCCGGGCGCTGATCGCGGCAGAGATGAATCTGCCTCTGCTCTGGTGGTGGTGATGGTGGGGTTTGAGGAATAGTGGGGCTGATGGTCTTTGAGGTGGTGGTGTTTGAGGAAGTAGTGGTTTTGATGGTGTTTGAGATGGTGATGTTTGAGATGGTGATGTTGTTTGAGATGGTGATGGTGTTTGAGGTGGTGATGGTATTTGAAGTGGTGATGGTGTTTGTGGTGGTGATGGTGTTTGAGGTGGTGATGGTGTTTGAGGTGGTGATGGTGTTTGAGGTGGTGATGGTGTTTGAGATGGTGATGGTGTTTGAGGAATTAGTGGAGGTGTTTGAGGCGGTGGTGGTGGTGATTGTGCTGGCGGAGATGGTGATGGATGTCGTGGCGGTGGCGGTGAAGGTGAAAATGATTGTTTGATGTTGATAGTAATGATTGTGGTGATGATGAATGCACAGGTGGTAGCGGAAGCGTTGTTGCGATAGTGGTAGTGCTGCTGGTTCTAGTATTGTTGTAGTTGTTGTTGGTGGTATTGGTGGTGCTGCTACTGGTGGCGGTAATGGGGGTATATTGATTGGCATGTGATATGTAATTGACATAACTGAAAAGTTATCTTAGGAAAATGATATGTGATATTATGTTGCACGAGTAGTCTAAGAAAACGTGTGCTTGTTTCGCAAAATGTGGAATAAGTATTATTTCAATATATTAGAATTTGTACTGTTACATGTAATTTTTGTTTACTAGTTTGGCGTGATTAGAAAATGTGTGCTATGTACGAAATATTTCCAGTGTCCCTTCATCAGTTGAGGGCAATCTTCCTTTACATAAAGGAAAATTTCACGCTAAGATGATCTCGGGAACCGGCCACTTTGAAAATAGTGGAAATTTGGAGCACGTCTTTATATGATAAATTTCACAATGCCACTCATGACTGTCCTGTGGTGAGAAAGACTTAGTGCATACTTCAGCCTCTCAGCAAAATTTGTCAAATTTGCCCGTCAACGCTACGAGCACTTGGTTATCTTTAATTTGTTTTGTATTGAAAATTCTCGGTAAATCTACGAGTCGAAGGGGGTCGCCAGCATTCGTGAGATTATTTACGAAAATACTAATATGATATCGTGTTCATTCATTTTTCTGTATACATAGGACCATGTAGGTTTGAACACGAATTGACATAACAGTAGAAATAGTTATTGTGAAATTGTAATGGCGTCTTTTCGTTGAGGGAATACCCGCTAAGGATGCATGGGATGACAATCCTTTGTTAATCGATTTATTACCAATCGATATGACGACGTCCTCAGAACCAGTGATGATCATTTGGCGCTCATTTCGGGGCTAGTTTTGAAGAAGTCAGTAACTCCTACTTATGAGCTTAATTGCACATTTCTTTTAAATTTATAAATATAGGTGACATGCTAAAGGTGTCATTTCACCAGTTAAGTGTTCGAGCATCAAGTGAACGAAACAGGAATTCAAATTACAACGTGACTATTAGGAAATGGCAGTTGCTGGATATGGGCACGTTCTGCTTACGAGAAGTGGGCAGAACTCGAGCGCGAGGTCGATAACAGACGTTTTCGCGAGTGGCGCCCGCCCGCCCGCCCGACTTTGCACACAGGCCAACGGGCACCTCGCAATTTGTCGCGCGCGAGATAACTCGGCGACTCGGAGGGAATGTGCGATTCGCCGGGAGGGAACAATGGCGACGCGGTGAGCGGAATACCAAGTGGGCCCCCACGCTGCGACCCGCCCCGCCCACCAACGCGGCCCGTGCAGCCGAGAGGGCTCGCGCCTAAAGTTGCGATTTTTGGGCACATCGAATTAACAAGACTATTCCACTCGTGAAATTAAAACCAATAGTGTTTTACTATACACACAAAATGCCCCAATCAGGGCGGTGTGTTGCAGAAAGTTTATCGTTTTTCCATACGATTTTTCCGAACTCTTCTCCTTACTGGCCAATTATAAATTGTCATTCATCTATCTTAGGAAGCTGTATACATCAATCACTCCGTCGATGTCTAATAAATCACGTATGTACTACGACGTATCCTCTTCGATTTTAACACAGCTTTCAGTGATTTTCAATATTTGACGCATTTTGGAACTTCGTTTAACATAATTTCATTCGTGGAATAGTCCTATAAATATCACTCGTTCTTTGGAAGTTCTCAGATAAATCCCCTCCTCACTTCGCGAGTCGGGGATTTATCGATAATTTCCAAAGCGTTCGTGGTATTATCTATGATTATTTCTTAATAAGGTAACATAAAATTACTGGGCGTAGCATTTATTTTATTTTTTTTCGTTTAGTTAAATATCTTATTAATTCCATGAAAATTCGATGATGATCGTTATGTTAATGGCAAGCGTGCAATTAAAACTCATCTAGCAATCAGTTCTGATCATCGTGATAAATGATCATCGCAAAAATGTATTTGGTAATTCTTGTTTTAAGCGTATATCAGCGTTAAAGTATTGCATCAGTAGATTCAGCATTCTCCTTGAAGTCTCTAAGCTTGGGAATTCTAAATTTGTTTCTGTAAAATTCATCTCTTGACGAGTTGAAAAGTACATTTTATTAAAGCGTTTATTAGGCCATGAGGATGTAATCCCTTTTGTGTTTTTAATATTCTAGTATTAATGTTCGAGCTTTATAGAAACGTTTTTGTGCTGTCCAGCCATACAACGTATTCCAATGTATGATCCCGTAAAACACAATGGCATTTAAAGGCTCTGGACGTCTGTTGGCGCGTTTCGGGGAACTCCCTCCCAACATTTTATTTCGTATTCTCTCAATTGTGTATAATATATCTAACAGTTTTCATCCCGTCATTCTCCAACAAAAAATACCCGTAGTGTTTTTCACATCGAAGGCCATTTTCGTTCGTTCACGCTTCAAAGAGAAGCCAGTAAAGATTGCGGCCAATGTACTCGTACAGCATTCTCGCACAAATTGCACTGTGTGTTACGCAAATTCAATATATGCCGAATAAATTACGCTTCCTTTTTAATGATGTGTATTTATTTAAGTTCACATCGACCCACTTGTGCATCCGATTGTCTCCGCCCTGCTCCTCCCTGCAACACCTAGATGCATTGCGGTTTGCATACTCAAGTCCAGACACTGCAAATTCCGCCCTTTCAAGCGACCAATTATGAAAAAAATATTGTGATTTTGGTACGGACATCGCAAAATAAACCGTCCCGTGATCGAGATCGCTAAGGCAGTAGTGTTGTAGCGATCTCGGACCGAGGGGTTGCAGGTTCGACGCCCGTTTCGGGCATGGTACCCGTTAACAGCAGCAACACAGACTGTTCTTCAACTCTTCTAAACAATGTACTGCATTCGAAAACATCTACTGCATTCGATCGGCTATGTACGTAATGTACTCCGTTGTTCGCAACATTGTCACTTCCTCATATCGCTACGTTTCCATTTCCTCACATCGCACGCTATGAGAAATTGCGTCTGGTAATCCTACAGATGTATTTACATATTTTTCGGATAATCCGAACAGCAGACCACACCTTCAGTTAGTTCGGAACGCCACTGTACTGGATTGTACCATTCTGTTACCGTACTGGATTGTGCGAAGCTGTTACTGTACTGGATTGTGCCATCCTGTTACATTAACTGTGGATCCCAGAAGTTTGTTTTCCGGCCGTGGGCGGGGCGGGGGAGGGCCGGAGGGTGTGGGGGTGGGGGACGAGCAGTCCACGCGCTGGAAAGGAACGTCTCATGCGCGCCGCCTCTTTTCTCTTCGTTTGCGCCATTGAATTTTTGCTTTGCGGCCGACGAGCGTCCGTTGTTTTGCGCACGAGATGCGATTTGCGCGCTTTGTTGTGGGCGCGCTGCGGTCGTTGCGAAATAAAAAAAAGAAAAAGAAAAAAAAATAAATCGAAGCGTGAGGGTGCACAGTGGGCCGAACGTTATCAAACATCGCAAATCATGTTTTCTCTGGATTCCTAAGAAACGACTGAACTGACAACAAATTAAATATCTAAAATGTGTATAAATAAAAAGAAATAAATGAAAGGCGTTTTTATAAACTTTTCAACATATTTCCTTCTTTCTTGAAAGGAGAGATATTTCAATGTAATTTTACTTCCAATTCATTCGTACAATGTAGGGCAACGAACGTTTTATTAATTTTTACGTAGTTCTCTTCCGACTTTTTCATGTCTTTTTGTTAAGATTTTAATGTCTTTTCTCTTAGGATACTACGGTCTCAGGCGCCGTAAGTTCACAATTCCAAACTAATCGTTTATATATTAGTACAGTCGATTCCGGTAATAGTGAACTCGGATGTATAATAAGCAAAAAAAAAAAAAACTTTTACAGTGAACATGGACGTCGCCTTTAGTGAACCCAGGAAATACGTCCTGAAAATAATTCCTCCTGGAAAACATATCGCCTCAATGCCTCAAATTCTAACACTCAGCAGCTTGAATTCCAATAATGCAAGAAGCATTGAATGGTGTCAAGAGTTCATTACGATACTTCAACACAAGAGGTCAATGCAGACTCAATTATGGAGAATAATGTAGAGAAGTTACTAATGGAAAAAATACGAAGAAAACAATTGAAAAAAATTGGTATGGTATAAATTTTTAAAGGACAAATAAAGGTATTAAAATGTTCAGTTCTTGATGTTAATGTATTTATCTCGATGTTACTGAAATTAATCTTTATGGAGAGATTCTATTTAATTTTGACATCATCGGATATAGTGAATTAAACAATGTTATTCCCCAGAAGTTCACTATAACCGGAGTGGACAGTATGTATACTGCATTTCATATTTGTAAGTGATTCGGCTTCAGCCTCGCCAGACATTTAAACACGCACCAGCCGTATCTTTTTTGTGCCCACTCCGATCCCTGCCGGATGTCTGTGGGGCAGTGGCGCGGGGCTGGCGACGGCAGTTGATGAATTCTGCCGCTCGAGAGCGCTGCTGGCGCCGACGCGGGCGCCGTGACGCTTTCATATCGCCGCTTCCGAGGGCCGTGACGCCTGTCGCGCTGTGGCTGCAGCGGTGCGCTTGTGGACGCGCCTGGGAAGCAGCCACAATGATTGTGTAAATGTTGATTTTTGCAAACATTTTTTTTTCTCGCTCTTTTTTGGGTGCGGCTTTGAAGAGGGGTGAGAGTGCTATCGATTTGCTCCGCGTGTGGTGAAATGGTCAGGCCCGGTGACTTTTTAAACGGAATACTAGGAAATTATTTTAAAATTCTGGTTTCGATTTTTGTCTGTTGATACTGAGTGATGCGGAAAATGAAAAGAGCATTCTTCAGAGGCTTATTTAGTATGTATTTTAGGTTTTGTTCTTTGATTGTTACATTCTGAATTCCAATGAGTCATGACTCTCCGTACAATTAATTGGCGATATTTTTGTTGAAATGATCGTTCACTGTTATACTTTACCTGATGACATTCAATTATAAGAATTCTTTACTAAAATAAATTGCCCGTGCAAAAAATTCACGCTTTCTTCATGTTCGATATATTTGTCTAAAGACAGGATCTATTGTAATGTTAAAAGTTCGGTGTCGCTTACAATTTTTGATTGGACTCGCGGAAATACTGATAGAAACCGCAACTTTTCCAAAACATTTGCACAATTCTTTATGCTACTTTTCTGTTTGAACTCTTCCATTCACCCGGGTCAAACCCATCACCAATCACTCCCATGGAACTGGGGTATAGCACGACATAACAGTATCTGAATTTCAACTATTTGTTTGGTGGTAACTAGCTGTGGTTGTATAGGTTAATTTTCTCATTGGCTGATTTCCCCGGAGACACATATCCCGCCTCGCAGCCGAGTAGCGGTGCCACGGATGGCCGGTGGAGGGAGTCGAGTTGCAGGCCTCGCGGTGCCGCGTTTCCTGCTTTAAGGTTCCCACAGACCGCCGTGGTAGATCCGCAGCAGGGGCGGCGCGGAAAGTTCCGAGCTAGACGCGGCCGCGGAATTCGCGGGACCGTGCACACCGGAGCGTCAATTATGAGTCAGCGATTGGTGACGGTTGGCAGGGACGCTCGACCCAGAGGGGAGGAAAGACTCCCGAACACGGGAGGACTTCCACGAAACTCGAGGTGCAGCGGAAGAATCGCCCTGACTGCTTACAAATTTCGCCGCCCATTAAACGCTGCCAATCCGTTGCCGCGACGCTGGCCTGCCGCGCAAGTCTGAACGTGCTCATAAGGCAACACGTGACGCGAAACTTCCGCTGCGGCCAATCCGCGTATGCTGCGGATCTTCCGCGTCGGTTTGTGGGAACGTTTAAGTTTTTCTCTCTTTCAATTCGTCTTGATGGAGCTGGAGGGCAGGCTGTGTAGCGGGCCGGACGCCGTAGCAAACCTGCTGCAGTTGGGCAGAGCGAAGCTCAGTCGTCTGTGAATGAAATCTCGTTGCGATTGGTGGGCGGCTGGCCGGCGTCCGTAGCCTTTACCCGCCCCCCATGGAGGGTCAGGGAATCAACCAAGATTACTTCTACGAGGCCAGAAAGTAACTTTCCGTAGGTAAGCAACAAAAACGAAACACAATTCCGTAAAAAAAAACTTTATTTTCATAGATATATTACATGATTTGTTTTTTCTTCACTTAATCAGTATCAAGGCGGCTCCACACATTCGTTATTCGGCGAACAGCGAGCAACCGCTCGCCAAATCCCAAGTAGTGTGGATGAGTTGCTTGGTATTTGCCGAGTGTCGAACATTCGGGGTTCGCCCTGTCCACCGCGTGTCGGTCTTTTGGACACATCAAAGGGAGCGAACATTCGCCGAACACGTCAGTTGCTCGGGATTGGGCGAGCGCTAGCTCGCTGCCCGGCGAATGCCGAATGTGTGAAGGAGTCTTCAGAATTGAGACATTTACCATGCAAGCGTGTGTGACACAATTCGAGTTGCCTGTTTCTCTTATGCAGCACTGTTTCACGAATGCATCGTTTCGTCCCACTCATATGAAAGAATGCAATTTTCGATAATTTTTCTGTTTTCCCCTCTTATCTCTCGTCTGCCAGTTTTCCTTTTAACATCCATTGCAGTTTGCTCTCCAATACTAGTAAACTTTGCCTAAATTTATGTTCACTCGCCCCTAACATTCACAATGCTTCCATTATTTTCCTTCCCTACTTTCCCCTCCATTATCTTTTCCTTCGTTTCCCTTTTCGCCCGGCAATGTTTCTCCGTAGCTCCCCGCGAGTGCGACAGATCCGCGTCAGCATCCGCGCACAAGCCCAGCTACTCGGGGCTATTAAATTTCTGCTCCTTTCTCTGCGTGAGCTGCTCAGCGTGGGCGGGGAGAGGAGGGGATTCCGGGCTGAGCTCCGTCGACGCGCCGTCGACGCGGGGAGGGAAGGCAGGACGGGGCGGGGCGAGGGCGGCGCGGGGCGGGGCGGACGGAAGGGGCGACGCGGGGCGAGCGGGGCGGACGGAAGGGGCGACGCGGGGCGGACGGAAGGGGCGACGCGGGGCGGACGGAAGGGGCGACGCGGGGCGGACGGAAGGGGCGACGCGGGGCGGACGGGAAGGGCGACGCGGGGCGGACGGAAGGGGCGACGCGGGGCGGACGGAAGGGGCGACGCGGGCGGACGGAAGGGCGACGCGCAGGGCGGACGGAAGGGCGACGCGGGGCGGACGGAAGGGCGACGCGGGGCGGACGGAAGGGGCGACGCGGGGCGGACGGAAGGGGCGACGCGGGGCGACGCGGGGCGGACGGAAGGGGCGACGCGGGGCGACGCGGGGCGACGCGGGGCGACGCGGGGCGACGCGGGGCGACGCGGGGCGACGCGGGCGACGCGGGCGGCGCGGGCGGCGCGGGCGGCGCGGGCGGCGCGGGGCGGCGCGGGGCGGCGCGGGCGGCGCGGGGCGGCGCGGGCGGCGCGGGGCGGACGGAAGGGGCGACGCGGGGCGACGCGGGGCGACGCGGGCGACGCGGGGCGGCGCGGGCGACGCGGGGCGGCGCGGGGCGGCGCGGGCGGCGCGGGGCGGCGCGGGGCGGCGCAGGGCGGACGGAAAGGGCGACGCGGGCGACGCGGGGCGGCGCGGGCGACGCGGGCGGACGGAAGGGCGACGCGGGGTGACGCGGGCGGACGGAAGGGGCGACGCGGGGCGACGCGGGGCGACGCGGGCGACGCGGGGCGACGTAGGGCGACGCGGGCGACGCGGGCGACGCGGGCGACGCGGGCGACGCGGGCGACGCGGGGCGGCGCGGGGCGACGCGGGGCGGCGCGGGCGGCGCGGGCGGCGCGGGCGGCGCGGGCGGCGCGGGGCGGCGCGGGCGGCGCGAGGCGGCGCGGGCGGCGCGGGGCGGAGGGCGGAGGGGGCGGCGCGGGGCGGCGCGGGGCGGCGCGGGGCGAAACGGGGACTTCGCAAAGGATTAGGCGAGGCAGTCCTTTGCTGCGCCTACATTTGCCTGCCCTCGCTTCGCTCGCGGCCTCCCTGGAGTGCTCTCGGAAATTATGCTGCAGCAAGTCGCCGAAATTTGACGTGTGCTTTCCGCGGAGACTGCATTACGAGGGGGTTTGGAGTCTGCGACCCTTCCCATGAGCAGATAAGAAAGGGGATAGTTGTTTCTCTCTCTTTGAGAATAATTTGTCTAATTTTATTGATTCGCAACTTTCCGTTTTGAGTTTGAGTGGTGTTGGATGTTTTTTTACTATCATGTCATTAAAAATGTTAATCTCGAAATAA
Source organism: Teleogryllus oceanicus (assembly GCA_964035755.1). NCBI lineage: Eukaryota > Metazoa > Arthropoda > Insecta > Orthoptera > Gryllidae > Teleogryllus > Teleogryllus oceanicus. Next base: position 20,955,779 of record CAXIVR010000014.1, on the reverse strand, counting down.
TTGGGGAAAAAGGATTTCATCTAAACTTAAAAATTGTAGGTAAAACATTAAGTCGCGTGATAACGCCGAAGACTTTGTCGTCGTTTTGAAGATAATTAATTCGTCTTCTTGAATTATTACAGTGCACGAAACACAGATCCATTAAAACATCGAGGAACGCAAATAACAAATAAACAGGTTTATCATAAAATGGGATTAAACAGGTTTGTCTGTCACAATGATATCCTTTGACAAAATGTATGTTTCCATCGCAGGCTGTGTTCGCATTATCCGTCTGAAGACAATGGAAGTTTGATATGGAAAAATATTGAACCGTAATAACTTTGTGTCAATGTTCCTTCGGTTTTGCCTTTTTTCGCGAACAACAATTTCAATCGCCAAATACTAAAATTATTTGCAAGAACCTACAACATGCGTGTACATGAACCGAGAATTCTCCGAATCAATGCCTGAAGAAACTTTGTAATTTTGTAGAATCTTTATTTCAAAATTTGTCATCTGTGTATTCTGCCCGTGTGCACTTTCTTAACACCGCTATCAATATCATTCGTTAGATAATGCGTTATTTTACGAGACGAGACTCTATCCACGAGGCCCGCTCTTCCGCCTGACCACTCAAATTTCGTTACGTCCCTTTCACCATCTATGGGAGAAAGGTGGTGCTATTACCTTGGGCGATGAAACGGGCGATTTGAATTTAGATCAGCGGTTTCCTTTAGGCTCGAGGATATTTTACATGTAGTAAATCTACTACATGGGACAGCCGACTTCACTTCACCTCCGAAGGCAGGCGTACGAAGGATTTTGTAGCCCTTAAAAATCCATTGCTTCGATCAGCTTGGAACCTGTAAACTTGGGTACGCTAATCGTTAAAACTATCATTAAAAGTTGAGACAAATAGGAGTTGCGAAAGAAGCACGCGAGGAAGGTTTGTTGCGTGAGTTGAGTTTGAGTGGTAGGACGTGGGCGGGGCTCCCGTGGTTTCAATTAGGCGCCCCGCGGCGCGCGGGCGCCAGCCAGGCGATGTTTCGCAAGGTCGCAAGGCCCAGGGCGACCCGCGGCCTTCCTTAATCACTTCCCTCGCGCTCATTTGCAAGTAAACGACACTGGCAATTGCTTGATGAACCCGCAATGCGTTGGCGGGCGCTTCAACCGGCTGCCGTCCCCCCCGCGCCGTCTCCCCCCGCCTCTCCCCCCCCCCCCCCCCCCTCGCAACGTCTCGCCCTGCTCCGCCTCGCTTCCCCCGCCTCGCCCCGCCTCGCCCCGCCTCGCCCTGCCTCGCCCCGTCTCGCCCTGCCTCGCCCGTCTCGCCCCGCCTCGCCCCGCCCTGCCCCGCCTCGCCTCGCCCCGCCTCGCCCCGCCTCGCCTCCGCCTCGCCTCGCCTCGCCTCGCCTCGCCTCGCCTCGCCTCGCCTCGCCTCGCCTCGCCTCGCCTCGCCTCGCCTCGCCTCGCCTCGCCTCGCCTCGCCTCGCCTCCTCCCGCCTCGCCCCGCCCCCCCCTCCCCCCCCGCCTCCGCCGGTCCGCTCTCATTGCGCGGGGCTCCCGTACCCCGTGGTGGCTTGCCGTCTGTTCATTTCCGTCTTGTCCTGTTTAGTTTTCTCGTCCACTATTCGCTTTTCGTTCGCTGAGTTTGGACCGCAATTAGTTTCCCATTCTCCGTTATGTTTCCACGATTCTCGACGCGTATGCTTTTCGTTTTCATCATTCCTCAGGGAGTAACTACTGTTCTAAGGGATTTTGCAGTTGTTTGTCTCCATCGCCGACCGTTGTGTCATTCGTGATCATTCATGATATTGTTTATGTTCGTTAGCTCTGGTTGCTGGTTTTGAAATGCGGAGAAATCTTCTATTACGAGGATTTTCCATGTTTACTTTCTTTTTACGCCATCATCTTGTAAAACATTTTCTTAGACTATACATTTTCTTCTATTTATTTCCTACAACTGTATTTCTACTGAAGTTCCGACAAATCCTTCTGGTATTTAAGTTTAGTGACATATATTTTTTGTATTTCTGCGGTCACATTTTTTCATTTCTTTTTTTTCTTATTTTATTGAACACTTCGTAAGTTTCGAATTAAAAAAAATATTCTTCAAACAACATACTTTTCTACAATTTCCGGTAATTCATTTCGCAAAGTGCTTATTTCTTCGCTACATGTACACAAAACCTCCCTCAACTCGTTACCCAGACTCATCAGAAAGAAAAAAAACGGTGGAGCCACTGATAGTTACGAGACATTTACTTCTTTTTAAGAATTTCCGGCCAGTATGGACAATGAAACGAAGTTTTATACTGGCTTTGTTTACGACGAGTATTCAAATAGCTTTGTCTCGGCCAATAGCGTAACAGAAGACGAGCCAGCCGCGAACGTCGTGTTCAAGCATCACATTAATACTTCTGTAACAGAGCCGTCTCCGGATTGTAGCCGTGAGTCAACTCTATAAATTGTGCTGTCAGCGTTTCCTGCCGAAATATTCGTCCTAAGACCCCGAATAAGCGAAATTACGACTCGATCTCCGGTTCCTCAGCCGTGATCGCCACTTACTAAGTCGACTACTGGTCTATTATGGGCCCAACAAGCGTATTTCATTGCCGTTGTTGCCAAATAACGGAAACTGGCAGAACGAAAGTGCCGTTGACTGACAGTTTATGTTATACGTGTCTTTTACCCAAAGTACATGTTTTTAAAATGACATTCTTTCTGTGAAGTTTTAATTAATGAGCAATATTGATGTAAACGCTGAGTGATTAAAGCTACATTAGAGAATAAATATTATGATTTTTCTTTTTGCTTATAATATGATTATATATATATATATATATATATATATATATATATATATAGAGAGAGAGAGAGAGAGAGAGAGAGAGAGAGAGAGAATCAGTCTAAATTGAACATAAAAATAATTGAAATATCTTCTGTGCGACATTTTGTTTCACAAACTGCATATTCTTACGATATAGAAGAGGCTTCTTAACATATTAAGTATAAATAAAGAGTGAAGCGTGACGATGTGTTTTATAAATCCGCTTTCCATCTGTTTTTATTTATTGCACAGCAGTCGAGGATTAAAAGGATAAATGATTCAAAGGATATAGACAGTGCAGTGTCGCTCTGGCTCGTTGCATATTAATCGGCTCTGCTGAGAAAAGGCTTTTAAAACAGCTGATCACGTGTAAATACTGTTTCACTAAGCGGTGACATTGCTGTATTATTAATATTTCTGATGTCGCTGAAACAGAGGTTTAATATGAGTTACGTTTTATAAATTTCAAACAAAATGTAATGACGGTGTTGGTTGGCTATTGTTCACGATCGCTAACGGATTAGTAATGTCGGGTTTTCTGTGATCTGATATCCGTGAACATATTTTATTACTCTATTCCCAGGATGTGAATCTGTTTTAGAAGTAACTGTTTTTCCAATATTTTTTGAAGTGTACTTTTAGTATTTTAGGTGTATTTAGGATTTTTATTTACTTTCTGACAATTTGGTATTTGCCCCGGAAAATATTGTGTTATAATATTGTTTTCGCAAAATATCGCCATACAAGCAATTATTCTTGAATCATTGACATGTAATGTAAATGCCAATAATAATAATAATAATAATAATAATAACTACAAGTCAACAAGTAAAAATACATTGTACATTCAGAATAAAAGAATAACTATTTATAAGAAAACAGGGATGGATACTATACATGTTGTCTCCCATACACCGAGAAAAGTCCTGGATGTGCCTCTATTCTTAATAGAAAATAATTAAGAAAGAATTTTAAAAAATGAGGAATCTCAAAATAAAAATGAGTCCACTGACACTCAGCATACTCATTTTCGAAATTATAGTCGTTATCTCGAACATCGAATCGACTCCGCGTCTTGTGCTGAAGAATCTTAAAACCACCTCAAAGTAACGTCAGGTTGCAGGCAACATATTTCTCCTCGATCATGAGCTCTACCTTTTCGTATTATGCTAGAGTTATAATTAGACGCTCCCAGGAAGAGAGGAGAAACGCAAACTCTGAAAGAGCAACTTTTTTGCGGAAAACAAGGATTCCGAGTTCTTCGTGGCTGCCTGTTGTAAATCCTGCTCCTCCGCCGGCGGCCAGCGGATCTGCGTTTATTCCAATTATGCCAACCGCACGAAATTTGCTACGCCCCCTCGCGCAGAAAGCTGATATCCCAATTATGACTAGCAGAGCGGCGGCCGGGCCGCGGGGGGTGCAATTAATTTTAGAACCTTCTCGTTGACGCAACCTGTTTTCACATTAGTGACCAGCCGTTGTCTTGGCTATGCCTGTGGGTTGGTAGAGGACACTAAAGAGTCTTGATAAAACCTGGTAAATGGGGGGTTTCTAGGGAATAATTGTTTAGTAACGGAATGCAAGGCACCATCGTTTTGTTGAATAGTGAAATATTACGTCCATGAATCATAGAGTACACGAATATAAATAGAATCAGTATAAGTGTATGGTTTCTGACTGATATGTTATTCCTATTAAAATTTTCAAATTATTGTTTAAGAGATGAGTAGGAAGTAGAGAAAGTGGCAATTTAGGTATAGTATATTATGCAACTAGTTTGTAATGTTAAGCTGTGTTGCGTGAGTACGGGTGTTAAAAACGGGCGACGTGAGGAACTAGATTTCAAATTTGTACGATTTGCTATAAAGCAACTTGATGAAAGTGTTATATACGTTATTTTTTTAATAACAGTAATAAAAATTTATGAGATAATCAAAGTTAATTTTTGGAAACAGCTTTATTGTGACCGTCTTGCACAGATGCCAAATACCCGAAATCTCACAAGCAAGTTGTTTCGCAAAATTAAGTTTGATTCTCTTTTAAATTTATAATGTTCTTGTATAAAAAAGATCTAATCTTCTATAGTAATTATTATTCTACAAATTAAATTTTGCATAAACTACAATTTGACTTCAATAGTTCGTTTCCAATGGTCGTCAATTTGAAAAGAGCCCTTGGAGTTTCTTCTGTTATCCAATGAACTAGTTTATGCAATTCTAAACTCATTGCATAAACTACTATTTGACTTCAATAGTTCGTTTCCAATGATCGTCAATTTGGAAAGAGCCCTTGGAGTTTCTTCCGTTATGCAATTAACTAGTTTATGTAATTATAAACTAATTGCATAAACTACTATTTGACTTCAATAGTTCGTTTCCAATGTTGTCAATTTGTTATCAATACTAGTTTATGTAATTATAAACTAATTGCATAAACTACTATTTGACTTCAATAGTTCGTTTCCAATGTTCGTCAATTTGAAAAGAGCCCTTGGAGTTTCTTCTGTTATCCAATGAACTAGTTTATGCAATTCTAAACTCATTGCATAAACTACTATTTGACTTCAATAGTTCGTTTCCAATGTTCGTCAATTTGAAAAGAGCCATTGGAGTTTCAGAACCAATCGTGTCGCCGAGAGAACCTTCGTGTGCGTCACAGTGTGTTGACTTGTGTGTGGCGCTGCTTGGCACGGCCGTCTGCCTGCGCTGGCCGTTGCCCTGGTCAGCGCCCCCAGCGGCCTTTCCCAAAGCGTGCCGCAAGCTGCTGATGTGTGGACTTGTTGTGGCCTAATACGAGTGTCCCGGGTGGCAAGGAAGGGATGTCGCTGCTCTTCAACGTGAAGACTCCTTTTTGGTGTCGACCTCTTTTCTTAATAGATCTGGTGAATAATAGGGGCAAGCACTCTGTGAGTATCAATGATGTCACATGATCTCTTGGGATACGTTCGTACCGCATATCAGAACAGCAATAGTTATTAATTTCACCGTATCTCCACAAATCAGTGTTTATTCATTTGCTGGGACATTTAGTAGTGTTCATAATAATAATAATAATAATAATAATAATAATAATAATAATAATAATAATAATAATAATAAAACGGGCATGTTGTTCAACGGCTAATGAACAAAGTTCCAAAAACAAAGTAAAATTCAAATTTTTAACTATTTTTTAAATTGTTCTAATACTTCTGTGATTTCATACTAAAACTGCTGAAAATTGTAATCTACCTCCAGAATTTTTTTCTGTAAATTGATTTTTTTTTGCGTAATTCGATCTTGATTATTTTATCTTTTTCATCTCTTCATGAAGTTCTCTCTCAAAATAATATTATTCAGCGTTACATGAATAAATCTTCGCTTCTTGCATTGTTTAAAGTAAGAGAAAGGGTTTGAAATATTTTAGATTGCAGAGTGTTTTGATTAGGTACCATCGTAAAGAAGTAAAACGTCTCATGGACAAAACCTCTAGTAGTGCATGTTTGAATGTAACTGCCATACGCAGATAAACAGGTATTAGTTGAAAAACATAAAATATTTGTAAGTTGAACGGTTCGTATTCTTTAGTCAAAATGTTTATGTTATAAGAAATATTTCATATTTTTATGAAACGATTCCGGAAAGACAATGAAAAGTCCGTAAGCGGCGATTTGAATTCTCGTGGTCCCATTCCAATTCCAATTTTTCGTCTCTCGCTTGCCCGCTCCCCCAGTTTATAAATGACAGTATTTGCTTGCCCGGTCGCCGGGGTCTTTTCATCCTTTCATCTTCTATTTCGGGCGCCGCCTTCTCTATTTGTGTCTGCGCTTCGCCGCGCGGCACCTGAAGGCGTTCCCGCGTCGCATCGGAGGCCACGTGCCGCGGACACGTGCCCGCTGCAGCCGCCAGCCGCCGCCGCCCCGCCACGCGCCTCACCAGCCCCCCCCCGCCCACCCGACCGACCCCCCACCGACCGACCCCCCGACCCGACCCGACTCGACCTGACTGGACCCGACTCTACCCGACACGACCCGAACCGCTCCGCCCCGCCCCGACTTGACGCAACTCGACCCGACCCGACTCGACCCGAACCGCCCCACCCGACCCCCCCCCCGATTCGACCCAACCCCCCCCCCCCCCCCCCCTGACCCGACCCGACCCGACCCGACCCACCCGCTCGCCCCATCGGTTGCCACGAAAGACGCTGGCTAGCGCTCCGCTTCCCGGAAGCTTCAAGTTACTTGATTTAACATGGTTTTTTGTTGTTTTATTTAACGGAAGTTTTTTTTTAAGGTTTTTCCATGCAGTGTCGAAGACTGGAAGAGGAAGGATTTTGAAAATTTTCATGTTTTCGAAACGGAATATTAATTACATACTGATTTATTTGCATTACGTGTTTCACGATCATGGGAATATGAGTATATGTACTCGTTTTTCGTGTACATAAATATGATGAAAATTTCAAAATACGTTTTATGTAACACGTACTTCTTTTGGTGGAACTAATTTTTGTTACTCCTGCTCACCAATGTTGCTCTTCACTAGGTGTTTCCATTGATTGACGAACCTTACAAAACGTTTCAAATTAATATTCCGTGAGGTTCACGAATCTCGTTTCGAGAGGCTTTTGGAACACGCGATTTTTTCGGAGCAGAACCCTGGGCGCGATTAGGTTCGTTCTTGAGCGAGGAACGATTCGGAAGGAGCTCTCGGCGATGTCTCTTTCTGCGCACGCGCCGCCCTGTGCGTGTGTGTGTGTGTGCGTGTGCGACGCGCGTGAGAGCGGAAACGCTACCCGACGCGTCGCGTCGCGACGGCTGCGAGGAGGCGACCGGAAATTGGGAATCTCGCCCTCGGCCGCTTCGTATGCGTCACCCGCGATCGGGCGGGGGAAAATCCCGAGATGTGCGGTCGCCCCTTTGTCGGGGAATGGACCGAGGAGGCGAGGCCCGGGATACATCCGGAGGGCCGTCGGCGGACACGCACTTAGCGGGATGGACTCGGCGCTGACGAGATCTGGAACGGCGGCGGCGTTCACATTCTGCGTGGCTGTTGATGGGATCGCATTGAACAGAAAAAAAAGAAAAGAAAACAAGGGACGGGGAATTGTTCTCATCTTGAACTGGTCTTCAAACGGGAAACATATGAAATGATTCGCAGAAGTTTATCGGAACACCTTTTGTTGTTTCTTCAATCTCACTCATCGAAAAGTAAGAGAACATTATGCTTGGGATGTAGGTTACGATGGACAAATTTTGGGAATGATGGTAATGAATAGAGCCCGGAGGTTTGGCGAAATACCTTTTATTATTGTTGTTGCTATTTTATGACTTTTAACATTACGAATCAACTGTACTTCCGGAGTATTTTTTTTTCGTTGAAACCGACAGGCTTTGTTCACTGACGAGGAACACCATCCTACTTTTGATTATAGCCTCTGATCCTTTTTGAGGACAGCTCTCTGTATGTGATACACTCTTCTCAGTGGGACGATTGCACAAGTGCGAAGAACGAGAAATGTAATTCCGTTTTCACTTATGCCATTTTAAGAATATAAAGGGAGTCCACAACAGCATTTGGAAGAGACAGCTTCGAGAGTAAAACAAATTCCTACCCATCATACCGAATGGCCTTGTGGAATCAAGATTACAAAGAAAAAGATCGTTTCCTTACACGTGAAGTGCTGATGTACATTTTAGAGTTAGAATAAAATTGTTAATCATTTTAAACATTATTATTATTATTATTATTATTATTATTATTATTACAAAATTTCCTTTTAAATGTGAATTTTCAATTTCATCATGTCTTCTTGCACCCCTATTTTAGGTAAAATAAATCTCAGAACTTTCCGGCTCTAGTAATAATACATTTCGAATAGTGAAACGATACATTTCGAATACTGAAACACCGTTTTTGTCAGTCCTTTTGTCAGTTGAGACACCTTTTTCATCAGTCAGTTTCTTAATTTTATTAAAAAAGGTCCTGTTATATCTATGTAGTGATCTTCCCCAAACACAGGTATTTGTTGATTGAGAATTAAACCTTATTCGGGTGTTTTTGTTTTTTGAAATCATTTATAAATGCTACTCTTAACACGAGGAGAATGTCAGTACGTTTTAAAACGAACAAAAGAAAATTTCTAATCATCATCGAATTACCGGAAACGTCTCCTACAATCGACAACTTCTGGTGAACACGGCTTGACGATATATTGACGTTTGATTGTATGTGCGAGTGAGTTTGAGTACTGTTATTAATTCATTGAGATAATTTCAAAGCTCAAAATACAGTTTGTCGCCAACCGAACCACACTGTGCCATTATAGCAGCGAATAACTTTCATCATAAAAGTATCTACGTTTTTAGAGAATCTCATTAGAATTGAAAGGATTCCCACAAAAACACAGTAATAATGTCAGTCGTTAATATGAAATTATTCAAAAGTACTACATTTATTAAGAGAAAAAGGCATATTTAAAATTGATTCTGAATATAAAAACATTGTGGTATTAGAAAGAGACGGGGAGTGTTTTAATGCACTACTGCATTATTGAATGCTACATGTGAAAATACTGAATTGAATCCCTACCCATCGAAAACGTCTTTCGGTCATGCATTTTTAATTGGACGATGCGGCACATTGCTTTCTCGTTAAGTACCGGTATAAAAAACACTCACACGAAAATAAACGCTTAAAAATTGTTCCGAACTTTTCGAGAATAAATTGGAAATCAACGAGGGCGATCACAAAAAGTTATTTACCCATCGGAGCGAGATTATTTCGCGAAAAGAGCAGCAGGAATCCCGCCATTTTTATGGAAATACAATAATTTCGGGCTTCTAAATCTGGACCCCCGTCGCTGGCAGCGGCATCGCTGTCGGTCGGCGCGAGGAAGGGTCGATGGAAAAAGGACGCGGCGGCCGGGGGAGGGGGGTTGAAAAAAGAGAGAGTGAGGGGGAGGAAGCGGGGACGAGCAAATAAGCGGAGACGTCGGACAGCAGATAGCGCGAGGAGCGACGTGAAAATAATGTCCGGGTCCCGGAAATAAGAACCTATAAAATGGAAAGAAAGTTCCCTTCCAGCCAACACTCCCTATCTCGCCGCCCTTTCAATAGCGCGGGCGGGAAGAAGAAGAGGAACAAGGCTGTGAACGCCTGCCGCGTTGGGGTGGGAAGCACGGAATCAGCCGCCGCGTGGGAGGATCTCGGCGCCTTACAGCCTTAGATATGAGATAGAGCCGTCGCCCGCAGAAAGGGGACATGTTGCATTTGTGACTCATCCACGCTGCGGATCCCCGACAGCTCCGACAGGAATACGTTTAGGAAAGGGGATGCGGCTAATGGAGAGACGGTGTTAAGATATCTCAGATAAGTTTTTTTTTATTTCTTATGAGTACTATTCGTTTGTTTGTTGTTCAACATGGCATTATAGTTGGATGTTGGAATTTCTTTTTGTCGTTCAGTGATTTGTAAATGAATTTCAGAAATCACTTGAAAAAAATTTTTGGATCGATTGTATTGGTTTCTGAATTATTACGTTTGAAAATCTTTCATGTTTCTTGTTACCATGCTGATGTTTATTTTCAGAATGTAGTGCACAGTTCTCTCATATCATTGTTTTTACCATGTTCTATCAAGGAAGGCCTGAAGTAGTTGCTTGCTGAAACCGAATAAAATGTTTCTTCTTTCATGTATGATCGTGTGCAAAGAGATCGAAGACAACTTAACTATTACTTCTACCAGACAACTTTTGCATTGTAAACAGGCGTTCAGAGCAGCCGGCCGCTAGAATTCTCCTCCAGACAGCAGCTGAATTCGACCTAGCTGTAAATCTAGTGTCGAAAATCTTGCCGCCGTGGGGAGTGGGAATCTAGGACTTCCCGGTTAGAGGCGCTGCAGTGACATCAGTTGATGCACTGAGCTACCGCTACCGGTGCTACCGAATTTGAGAAGGGCTCCTGTTTAAACCTTGAATGATGCGAATTTCGCAGACGATTGAGTTGTGGCGTTCGGGAATATTCGGTTTGCACAGGGGCGATGGTGAAGGTAGACAAACTGCGGAAACGGGAAATCGATATTCTGAGCGCAGGACGGATGTTGTGTTCACGAGGACAGCCAAGTAGTTACAGAATAATTCTCGCTTGTAGAAAGCTCGCATTCGTTGGCGGGGCTGGTGCTCATCAGTCCCGGATCGTCAGAATGGGTTTGATCTCTTCATCTGGCGGAGGCAGCAAGTGTTGGACTCCGAGCGGGGCTAGGCGAGGCGGGAGGGCGCAGCGTGACAGGACGGGACTGGATGCGACGGCACGGGGCGAGAGGGGATGAGCAGGACGGGGCGGGGCGGGGGTCGGGACGGGGTGGCGCGGGACGCGGCAGATCGAGATGGGACTGGACAAGGCGAGACGGCGGGACGGGGCGGGGCGGCGGGCGGAGCGAGGGAGGAGGCGGAGCGAGATGGAGGAGGGAGAGACTGGATGGGGCGGGGCCGGGCGGGATGAGCGGGCGGGACAGGGCGGAGCGAAATGGGACGGAGCGGGGAAACACTGGACGTAGTGGGGCGGGGGCGCGCGGGGATGAAGGAGTGGGCGGGGCGGGGCGGGGCGGAGCGAGTCGGGACGAAGCGGGGCGAGTCGGGACGGGGTGGCGCGGGGCGGGGCAGATCGAGATGGGACTGGACGAGGCAGAGCCGGGGAGCGAGCGGGTGGCCGGCGGAGCGAAATGGGAGGAGCGGGGAGAGACTGGACGGGGCGGGGCCGGGCGGGGGGCGAGCGGGGCGGGACGGAGCGGGGAGTGGCGGGGTGGGGCGGGGCGGAGCGAGACGAGACCGGACGGAGTGGGCGTGGCGGGGATGAGCGGGCGGGGCAGGGCGGAGCGAGATGTGACGGAGCGGGGAGAGACTGGACGGAGTGCTGCGGGGCGGAGCGGGACGAGGGGGGTGAGGGGAGCGGGTGGCGGGGGGGGGGGGGGGGGGGCCCGCGTAGACGAGGCGCGGGGCTTCTGCTTGTCACTCCGCGGCCGCGCGCGTGTGTTCGCTGCCCGTATAGGAAGGAGAGGGGGGACAGCTCGGCAAAGGCGGCACGAAGCTGGCGCGGGACAATTCATTTTTCCAACATTTTTGATCGCTCACTTTGCCAAATTCTTTCGCTTATGCTTTAGCACTTAGCAGTGCAACTCTGAAAGAAGCCCCATTGTTGACCGAATCGTCAGCCACAACGACCCAAACGTGGCTCGTCTGGAACAGACAAAATTATATGCAGTCTTCAAGTAAAACATTATTTCATCCATAACACCGTGTAACAAAAGACATATTGCATGCAAGAGAAGGGTTGATCAAATATAAACGGAACTTTAATTTTAATTTTTGCTTTCTCTGCTACTAAATTTTTACGTAGTGAAGTATTGTAATGCTATATCGCGAAGTGGCGATATACACAAAAACTTATAGTTTGGGTCCTGATAATGAAAATGTGTATAAATCTTGTTCCTTTATGTAGTAAATAAGTTCATCTAACACCTGTTGTGAGAATCCTTGTTTGTGTGTCATTGATACAGCAAATTTCGTTTTCGGCTAATCGTCTTGGCTGTCTGCCCGTTTGTCTGCGGTGAACACTACCTTTTAACCCTTTTTTCCTTCTCTCTTTCTCTTTTTCGTGATGGAACTTGTCGTTGTAAGCATCTTTAAACTCATTATTTTTATTTCCTTGACTAATTCATCCTTATCTAGTATAGAGAAAATATTGTAATGCAGCAGTGGAAACAGTTGTGTAAAGTATCTTGGTATTGCGATGTATGTACGTCCAGTAAATATTCTAAATACATACTGAAGTTTATTGAATACAATAAAGATCAGATGAAATTTGAACTCCATTGTAGAAGTGACGACGATGAAAGTAAAAATTATATAATTGTTGGATCAAGCATATTCAATGGATTTCAAAATTGGTACATAATTGTTGCCATGGAAACAATACGAAATATTCTAATATAGTAGTATTTTTCGTGAAGTTAAATGCATTTTCAACGTTTTAAAATGTTATGTCCCTGTCACGAGACCTGGTCGTCGTTTTAAACAGTGGGGGTATTTACTACTATGGGTAGCTAAATTCATTGCTGCCAATATACACGCATTTACATTTTACTAATAAAACTTGGAGTGATTTGTTTTTGTTCAGGGAGTGTTAAGCAAATAATGTCATCAAATTTTCACTTTCAACTCGTCTCTCATTTTTAGTATTTATTGTATGGTTATGAAAACACTGTTTCTTATTGCCGTTCCAGCTGAAAGTCTACCTCCTACGTTATTTGTTTCGCAGGAAAAGACAGGCCAAGGAACGGGGGCAGAGCATGGTGCCGGGCTTGTTAGTTGATTGATTAGTTTTAATCAATCGAGTGCTACGTATAACCTCTTGCGGCCCATCAATAACATGGAATAGTAGAGGAGCGCCGAACGCGGAGGCCGCAGGACGTCCTCGGAATTGCGTAACTCTCTGCAGACAGTGATGAATTAGCTCGCTCTATGATAATGTCACGTTTTGTTGGCACCCCTGCGTCTCGTCGCGCCGTCGCCGATTGGAAAATCGGAAGAATTGATTAATTTTGCGGCGAGCTTGCGATCCCATACTCCAGCGAATTCCCTAGGGGGAACCCTTTTCGGAGGGCGAGTGGGTCCTGGACCTTATTTTTACTTCGTCGCGTGCTTCCTTACGTAGTATAGAGAAGAAATTGTAATGCTGAAACATAAAACGCCGATTTTTCTGAACGCAAAGCCCGTTTTGTGGGTTCCTGATAACGAAAAAGTGGATAAATCTTGTATAATCTTGTTTCTAATTAGTGTCTGTGTTGAATACTTTTTTAAAAATAAAACATTGATAAAAACGTGAACAACGTGTCTTTATTTCTGGAAGTTTAGCCTTTGCATCTGGAGTTTCGCACGTCGTGGGGTGTCGTTATTTTTTATTACTTTTGAAAGAGCACATTCGATGATCCCACAACGATCTGTGCAACAGGGCTCTTATTTGCTGAGTTAAAAATACAAACATTATGCCAAACTGATACCACTGAGGTAAATATTTATTTCATATATTTTTTTTTCATTTAATTTTTAATGCTGAACAAAATAAATAGATAAATAAAATAGAAGTACTGGAATGAAAATATGTAAATTTATTGAAGAATAAAAATTAAGTTCAATACGATGATTATAAACAACAAATTGTTTCGAAAACTATTCGATATTGAAAGGTTATTGGACGAAATGACATTTGTAGAAATTATTAATATTTATTATTAAAATTTTTTTGACTGCTTAAAGCATGGAAGAACTGAACGTCATTGACTTTGATCAGTCAAACGTTATTTGCAACATTACTTCTGGGAAGTAGCTATGGGGTCCTACCAATAGGTGGGAATTGCGGATTACGAAACTTATCCCACGTAATTGTTTAAATCTATCAATTGTGTCCAGGCGGTCAAAATATTACTTTATTATTATTATTATTATTATTATTATTATTATTATTATTATCAGTATTATTATCTACTATATTTCTCAGTTAAACTGGGCGAAAGGGATTTGTCCTTTGGTGTCTTAGAACCATATTCTGCTCTTATGAAAAGGAAATCCATCGTATCCCACTTGAGCTTACTGAAAAAACCTTGGAACTTTGTGACAAGGCTGAAGTAAGACTACCTTTTGTCCAACAATATGCAATTTTATCGGTTTGTTGTTGTTGTTGTTGTTGTTGTTGATGTGCAACACGCGACCGCGCCTCGGAGAAGACCTTGTTTCGGAAGGCGGGCGCGGGGCGTGGGGGCGGGGTCGCGTGCACCTGTTGGGGTCAGCGCCCAATCACGCCTCCGATCGCTCATGTGCGTTTATTGACTTATTGTTCCATTACGAACAAGAACTCTAATAACCGCCTTGTTATAATTAATTTGCGTTCGCCCAATTAAGGTTCTTGAACTTCAATATGCCATTAATTACTCTCCATCGACTTAACGCAAGTGTGTGCTAGGGCGCGGGGCGTCGAAAATAAAAGGTGTTCGCCATAATGCTGATTAATTCGCCGTAATTTTCCTATTCTTCGCGGGCAGCCGTATGTGTTACCTAATCGTTAAGACTCGTTTTCGTTTTTGGTTGGAACGGTATAGCAAATTGGATTTCGCTGAGATATTTTTTTGGGACTTGGACACATTTTTAACTCTGAAAAGCAATTACTTTTTTAGGGTTTTCTATAATGAACAAGTTTCTTCAAGGACTGTTTTGGATTGAACGCGTTTATTCTTGTTTCTACCGGATTGCCTTCTGTGGGTTGTCATAAATTTGATCTCATGTTATTACTTAGCATAATAAATTTGAACATAGTATTCGAGTAATTGATTGGTTTCTCAATTAAACCTAAATGCAGCGAGCCGATGATACATTTACATATTTAGTTCGCTACTGTAATCGCGATTGGGATTACAGAATCCCATTATGAAATTGTTGTTGCTATAATAGCCAATCCGATCTTAAATTAGAGTAGGATATTTTAAAAGTAAAAAAATTCGAGTATGCAATAATTTAATATATAATTTGGAACTTGCCTGGAGGAAATCATTATCTTAACACAGACATTTTGTCATTTTCAAGTGACGGATATATGAGGTAACACATCATTGCGAATCAGACGTGTGATTGTTATAATTTTTTTTGTCGAGAATTATCTCCTCACAGTCCTAGACTGTCGACCTTTGCACATTCTTTCCCTCTTCCAATTACTGAACTTTGCGCAAACAAAACGGAAGGTTTCGTTTGAACTATGAAAGTTGAGGGTTTTTAAAAGATAGAAGTACATACGTACAAGTTCCCTAAATTACCATGATGTATTAACATCTTCATGTAAGTTCTGATTTTTTCAAGTTGAAGGACTCGCACTTTTTTAATGTTTCCTTTCTTCTTTTTTCTTTCTTTCTCTCTCATTTCTTTAAGACCATAGTACGGCCAACTTTTGCTGAGGAGTGTCCTTTATTGCTTCTCAGCATAGTGTGCGTCAGCTCTTGGGAAAATGCGTTATCTCTTTACTTAAAGTTTTGTTTGCTTACAATTTATATAATGAATATTTAGGAGAACTATGGTGATTGATGGATTTTGAATTAAACTTGTTCAGAGTTGGTTCCTGAACTGTGCTTCTCAATTCTTCATTAAAAAGAGAATTTGCCGACCGCGCACGTGGGTTCAAAATGGTGGTAACATTCAGAACGAGTTCTAGAACCAACTCTCAATTCTTACTTATTTATTGTATATAAGTTCTATTTTCCACTTTTAGCTGCAATAAATCTCTCAATAATTGAGGGGCTGTTAATGAATATGAGACCTTCCTGGGTTCTATTTGCTGCTATTGTCAAGATTCATTCATGCACTCGCGTGCTCTCGCTTGCGAACGTGCCGCTATCTAGCGGGTAGGCATGGAACTACATAGCCAAGCAACCAGGACGAACCTTATGGCATATTTCTTGAATACTCTCTCTGCCCTCTTCGAAAGTTGAAAGCAAACAAATCTTGTTAAAAGAATAGGGCGGACAAATCCGCATCTACTTCACTATGTTATCAAGATTCGCCTTCCAGTGGAACGTTGTCATTCAGTTCAATAAAGTATGGCGTAACACAAATTGCTTATTTGTAGGCTTCTTTATGAAATAATAGTTATTAATAATATAATTAAATAATAGTAATTAAATAATAGTTATTTATGCACCAAGGGTCTTATAAGGGATATAATGCGATAACAAAATGCCCGAGTGCCGTTGGCTGTGGGGCTTTTTGAAGCCAGAGATCATTAGAACCACTTAATGTCCGTGGTACACACATAATTTTATTTTTACATCATTGTATTGATTCAAATTGACTTATTTACGAACTAACTAGGTTTTAATGTGACTCGGTTTATCTGTCATATTTCCCTCCCACAATTCCCTTCCAAATTCCCTTCATAGGAAAACATGTAACATCATTCAAATGTTTTCTCATTTCCCTCGTAACCAAAATCCAATCGATCCACGTAAGTTACATAGTGTATATTCGAGCTCCGTATGGACGACTGTAACAAGCTCAAACTTAACAGTAAAAAATAAAAGTATTTATTTTTCGAAACATGGATGGTTAGAGGATATGACCGCGGAACTCGAGAATGAACTGTGCTTGGAATTTAGTTGGAAGCGTGCTTGGAAGAGTTGTTCAGTATCATTCAGTTGTATGTAACAGTTTAATATCAGTTACATTCAGTTGTATGTAACAGTTTAATATCAGTTACATTCAGTTGTATGTAACGGTTTAATAGTCAACCGATGTGTTTGCGATTCTTCTCCAGTGAAGAATAGTCATCCATGTTGTAAATATTATTATTGTAATTGAAAAATAATGCTTTCAATAAGCATTAATTATTATTTACTCAAGCAGTGCGGCCGCAATGCGGCCGAAAAAGCTTTATGATAAAATAAATATATACGAAGAAACAACACGTCCAATTAATTTACATGATGCAAATGTCGTTAACGCCGCACCATTTCCTACCATCACACAGTCTTGAAAACAAGGAAGAATAGAATTTGTTCGTAATTCCATCATCCATTATTTGTTGAGTCTTGAATATTTAATGAAAATATTTTTGTTTTGCCTGAAATCTCATTCAATAAGCAGTACGTAGTTTCTTTGTCTCCAAGCATTTCTTCCTCCTCTCACCCTACCTCTACTTTGCCTCTGGCATCGCTCCGTCGCCGCCGCCGCCGCCTCTTTCACCAGCCACCCCCACGCCGCCGCCTGTGCGTGCGCGCCGCTGCTTTCACTGCTCGAGACCTGGCGCGTTAATGCGCCCCAGACGCCACCGTAAATTATGGGGCGCTGCAGACACCGACCGTTTTAAAATAGACTCTCGCGGATGGCTGCTCCCGCAGGCCCCAGCCCCTCGCGACGCGGCCCTTGCTGGTGCAGGAAGGTGCTCGCGGGCGAGTGGTGAGCCAGGCCAAATAGCATGTGGACGCGCCGGGTTGTTGGTTGGTGTTTCCGGGGACATCAACAGCTGAGGCTATTAGTCCCGTAAGTGTAGTGTGTGTTTCTTCCTCGGGATATGGCGGTGATCTTCCCCTGCTGGATGGCGAGATCCGGCGCCGACCTACCGCGGACTACCGCGGTTTCCCCTCTCCCAGCTGTGGGGCACCGCCCCAGCCGGGACAAGCTCTAAGCTCCCGACCGGTCTCCCGCCATGTGTGGTAGTGAAGTGCATGTTAGTGTAAGTGTGTAGGGATAGGAGAAGGAAGAGGAAAGAAAGATCGCGTGCGGTCCGTGGCTCGTTTGTTAGGGTGCTGCTCCGGCATTCGCCTGGTATTGATTGGTGAAACCACGGAAAACTACCGATCAGATCAGCCGGCCGCTAGAATTCTCCTCCAGACAGCGACTGAATTCTATCTAGCTGAAAAGCTAGTGTCGAAAACCCTCTCCGCTGTCAGGACTCGAACCTAGGACCTCCCGGTGAGAGGCGCTGCAGTGACATCAGTTGATGCACTGAGCCACCGCTCCCGGTGACACGTCGGGAAATAAGAATTATTAGTTATACTTCTTTAACATTGTCTCCAATACAGAATGAAGAATACTGGTAACTGGTAAATTTATATCCACCTTTTCACGGAAAGCATTCCGGCTTGTTGGGTTTAAAGGTGAAATCTTGTGCTGGGCTGTTGTCTAATTTTGCACTGCTATCATAAATATAAAGTGTGCTGCCCCTTTTGGTGGTATACTGTACGTGGTACGCACAAGTTAAGTATTAAACTTTTATTGCTATTCGGTTTTGAATTATCCATTGACGTGATGGGATTTTGCGTAGACTGTTGGAGCGGAAAGAGGAGATGGAATGGGGATGTCATAAAGGCTAGTAGCTAGAAGTTTGACTGAGGGAAGTCAAACCCACGGACCGCGCGCGATCTTTCCTTCCTCTTCCTTGTCCTATAGTCTACTGACACGCTTACCCTTACATGCTCTACTCTACCACACATGCCGGAAGATAACAACTTTTCCCGGTTGCAGCGATACCTTGCTTTTTGGGAGATATCCGATGAGTAGGTCGGCGCCGGATATCGCCATCCAGAAAGGGAAGAACACCGCAACATCCCGTGAAAAAAACATGTGCTACACTTACGGGACCAATGACCCTAATAATACGGCGCGGCCGGAATTGAATTTAATTTAATTGAATTGAATTTGCCTTGTTTTACGTGGCGAGACTCAGGCCATGAGGCCTGCTCTTTCGTCTGACCACGCAAATTTCGTTTTTTCGTAGTTCATTTCGGAATCGCCAATTCATCAATCAATTCGCCCCATAGAACAACTCCGTGTCTCTCGCTCTCTCTCAAGGAGAGAAAACTTGACGTCTACCGATTGGTTTAATGTTACTCACGTGACTGTGGCTCCATACAGTCGGCATTCGGCGGATAGCGGGCGACTGTTCGTCCAACCCCTAGGAACCGATGGCCGCTGCGAATGTTGGCTTCCTTTGATGTGTCCCTAAGACCGACACGCAGCGGGCAGGGCGAGCGCCCAACGTTTGGAGCTCGGCAGAGAGCCATCAACCCATCCACACTACTCGGATCTGGCGGTCGGTGCCTTGCTGCGCGCCGGATGCGAATGTGTGGAGACTCCGAGAGGCGGAGCGAAGGGCGCGTGGCTTTTGCCGCCCCGAGTTCCTCTGGCGGGTCCGCCCTCGCCCCCGGCCCCGCCCCCAGCCCCGCCCCCAGCCCCGCCCCCGTCCACGCCTTCGACCCTGACTCCCGCCCCCCCGCCCTGCCAACGTCACCGGGCGAGGGCGGGTCCGCCCTCGCCCCCGGCCCCGCTCCCAGCCCTGCCCCCAGCCCCGCCCCCAGCCCTGCCCCCAGCCCCGCCCCCAGCCCCGCCCCCAGCCCCGCCCCAGCCCCGCCCCAACCCCGCCCCAGCCCGCCCCAGCCCGCCCCAGCCCTGCCCCAGCCCGCCCCAGCCCCGCCCCAGCCCGCCCCAGCCCTGCCCCAGCCCGCCCCGTCCACGCCTTCGGCCCTGACTCCCGCCCCCGCCCTGCCAACGTCACCGGGCGAGGGCGGGTCCGCCTCGCCCCGGCCCGCTCCCAGCCCTGCCCCCAGCCCGCCCCAGCCCTGCCCCAGCCCGCCCCAGCCCCGCCCCAGCCCGCCCCAGCCCGCCCCCAACCCCGCCCCAGCCCCGCCCCCAACCCGCCCCAGCCCCGCCCCAGCCCTGCCCCCAGCCCGGCCCCAGCCCGCCCCAGCCCGCCCCGTCCACGCCTTCGGCCCTGACTCCCGCCCGCCCGCCCTGCCAACGTCACCGGTCTCGGCTGCCGCCCCCGGCCCACGCCCCTGGGCCACGCTCCTCGCTCCCGCCCCCGCCCACTGCCCCGCCCCCGCCCACTGCCCCGCCCCCCCGGCCCCTCTCCGCAGCTCCCTACCCCGCCCGGCACGGCCCTCTCCGCCCCACGGCCCTCCAGGCGCGACGCGACGCCGCGCGGCGCGGCGGTCGAATTAATTTACGAGCGCTCGTTGCGCGGTCTGTTTGTTAATTCGCCGCGCCGCCGCCGCCGCCGCCGCCGCCGCCGCCTGCCCACTCGCGCTGAGCCTCCGCCGCGCGCGGTCAAATATTCATAAAGGTGAGGCGCGGGCGGAGGCCCAGTGAGAAATTGCATCGGAATTAAAATGTATCCTACGGGAGATTTCGCTAATGAAATTTTTCATGTTTTGGCCTTTTTTTTTTTTTTTTTTTTTTTAGTTGGTCGATGCGCTGGAAGAACGGGATATGCAATAAAGCCGGCTTGCGCTACCCGGTTGCTCGTTGCTTGTACAATGTATGTTAAAATATTTGTGATGCATTTGGATTTAGCTCGTCTCTTCTAATGTAGCTGTCTCCCCGGCAGTGGCGTTTGTAGATTTGTCCGCCGGTAGGACAGTCCTGTCATGCGGCTTGCGACGGAAACGTGCTTTTTTGTTTTGTTTTCGTTTCGTGTTTTCCTCTTCCGTATCTGAACACGGCTTCATATAAACTTAATGTCAATTTAAAGCGCTGTTATTTATACTCTGAATTCTTCATTAGCGTGAATGCACAGCGACCACATCTCGTGCAACTTTCATGAAGAAATTTGCCTTTTCGCAGCGTCCCTCTGAAGCGGGTTAATAGTGTTCCCGCTCCAGGGGGAAGTTTATACACGGAGATATTGTGAGGTGCAGTGTAAATTTGCTGAAACAAGGGAAGAGGGAAAAAAACGCAGGTCTGTAACAAGGTGAAGGGAGCGTTACTAAGAGCAAAAGGTTTTACACAAGAAAATACCGAGAAAAGTCTCCAGCCCTAATTATTAAATTTTAATTAAAAGAGCCCCGCTTTTTTTGGAAGTGGCCGGAGCATTTTTTTTTTTGTCCGAAAGTGACAACTTGTAGCGGCGGTAATTCGGTGGGCAGCGAAGCTTTTACCTTGGGTCTCGCGTTCAGCTTTTCTCCGGGGCAGAGTCAAGTGAAACGAGAGGTATATTCGGGAACCTTTTAACAGAACACACTCGGGCGCTCCGCATTCACAGATACCAACACACGGCCTCCCCCGCACTCTCGCCAAGACGGGTCGGGGCGCGTTCGGTGGACCAGGCCGCGCACCCCGGCGCTCGAGTGGCTGCAGCATACCGCCCCGCCCCCTCGCCCTCCCCCGCCACGCCTCGCCCCGCAATACCCCGCCCAGCCCCGCGCCGCCCCGCCCCCCGCCCCCTTGCCCCGCCCCGCCCCGCAGCACCCTGCACCACCCCGCCCCGCCCCGCCCCGTTACGTCCCGTCCCGTCTTGTCTCGTCCCGCCCCGTCCCGCTCCGTCCCGTCCGTCCGTCCGTCCGTCCCGTCCGTCCGTCCCGTCCCGCCCGCCCCGCCCCCCGCCCCGCCCCGCCCCGCCCCGCCCCGCCCCACCCCGTCCCGTTCCGCTCCGAACCTACCCACCCCGCCCCGCCCCGCACCGCGCTACGCCGAGAGCCCCCCCCCCCACCCGGCGATGCTCTTTTGTCGAGAGCGACCCGAGATGCACCGACCCGTTGCCGCTTCCAACTCTTCCCCCTCCCCCAGGTGCGCCTATCGCACACCCTCCCCTAATTAGACCCTCCGCGATTCGTCCGCCCCGTTCGCGTTCGCTCTCGATTCACGTGTCGATGGCCGGCGATATCGATACCGCTCGACTCGGCGTCCGTGCGTTTAATTGGGGGGGGGGGCGATACAGCTCGGATGCGGCGAGCGCCCATTGTGTCGCGTTAGTTTTTTGTCCCGGCGCTCGTAAGACTTGCTTTGGCTTTCTTTCTCGCGCGTTCGTACGTTAGTTTGCACCGCCGCCGCGATAGAGTTGTCCGATACTGGCAGCGCCACCGTCGGGACAATGGCGCACTTCATTATGGCGGCCGTTTTAATGAACAAACTTGCGGGGAAATATGGCTGATACCGGCGCGCCGAGGAGTTATTGGCAGCGACCGTCGTTTGGCGAGGGCTGCGGCCAACGCCGCTGCCTTTTGTGCAGCAACGCGACGCGCCGTCCATGCAGATTGTTTTCGCACTAGTTCCCGCCGCGAGTGGTGGTTGGTGAATGCGACTATAGAACGCAGCACTGGGCTTTCCAAAGCGTACTTTTTCCTCCCCCTGCAATTGCTGCTCAATTGTTTTGATCGAATTAATGAAATGTACTCAACGATGGTTGGCAATAACAGAGAGTATGGTCGCTTGTGTCAGTCATTGGTTGATAATTTATGATGCCTTCAATACACATATTTTAGAGCCAGTGTTCCCGCAGTTATTACAGAGAGTCTGATCGGAAGGTCCTAGTTTTCCAGTCTGGGATTTTTTCGTTGTTAGCTGTATTGTTGAGACAAATGCAGCCGCCGTCTGGAAGAGAATTCGTTCTAGCGACCTGACTGTAGATTTCCGTCGTTCTCCAATCACCATCAGGCAAATACCGGAGTCAGTGCAGTACCATAATTACTTGGACACTGTGGAAATTTGTGTTCTGTCATTCTAATTAACTTTTCGTGTATTTAGCCGCCATTGTACGTACCTGCGTGATTAAAAACTCAAGATAATAGTCAAGTTGTAAAACAAAATTTTCACTGAAATAATGGATCTTTATCGTCAACAACATTGGCTGGGTAATACAAATTTGGATTACTCGCGTAACACATTTAATACGAGTGCTGCCGGTAAGTGAAGTTCTGAAATAGTTTTTTTTCTATACCAGCATTAACAAATTTTTTCTATTAGCAACATCGTTCATAATAGGGCATATTACGGCACACATCATTACGTCATCGCTATTTCTGCACGAAATATGAGTCATCAATGACATAATAGTCACAGCTACCATTTATCATCAGTTATGGAGTATAAGGAAAGCAGAGTTACCATGTTCGCAGTGAAATCAAATATGTTGTGTACAAACTTGCACTTTTAAAATCTTATTTAATAACTAATTACTCCTTTAAAATTATATGTTGAAATTATATGTTCTCTTAAAGGAAATTTTCTTGTTCTTGCAAAAAAGGACAACATTATAAACTAATTGAATAATAATAAAATGTTTAATTCAAAATGTTCGAAGTATTTATAGCTTTTTTCCGGAGAGGTTCGGCGGCAGCGAGTTGGCTTCCTCTATCGCCTCAGGCTCGCGGTGGGGCTTCGTAATGTGTTGGAGAGTTGTAAACATATTAAGGAAATCATGTAGCCACCTCGCGGGCAGCGCTGCCGGCGGCGTCTATTGCCCGACGCCGCGTCGGTGCAGCTTCTTACGACTGCCAAAACATGGCACGCGGCTTCAATGAGCCTGTGCGCCTTGGGGCCATTTCCTGGGGCTATTTAAGTGCTGCTTCCATGGGGCATGCGTTGGTTGGTTAGTGTTTTCGGGCGCGGCAACAGCTTAGGTCATTAGTCCCGTAAGTGTAGGCATGTTTTTTCCTCGGGAGATGGCGATGATCTTCCCCCGCTGGATGGCGAAATCCTGCGCCGACCTACCGTCTGCTAGCAGGATATCCCCCTAACCAGGACTCTCCCACCAGCGGGGCACCGCCCCAGCCGGGACAGGCTCTAAGCTCCCGACCGGTCTCCCGGAATATGTGGTAGTGTAGTGCATGTTAGTGTGTGTGTGTGTGTGTGTGTGTAAAGGGAGAGAATAGAACGGGGAAGAGGAAGGACAGATCGCGCGCGATCCATGACCCGTTTGTAAGAATACTGCTCCGGCATTCCCCTGGTGTTGATCGGAGAAACCACGGAAAAGTACCGATCAGAGCAGCCGGCCGCTAGAATTCTCCTCCGGACAGCGGCTGAATTCGATCTAGCTGAAAGCGAGTATCGAAAAACCTGCCACAGTCGGGACTGGATCTCGGACCTCCTGTCCGAGGCACTGCAGTTACATCAGTTGATTCCCTGAGCCACCTGTCCCGGTCACTCCCGATCACTATTCTCAGTTCCTCTCCAATGTGCCTTTTGAAAGTCAGCATTTCGGAAAGATGTAAAGAAGGTTTTCGGAGTCGGTAACGAACCGTGCCATTTTCAAATCCTCGTGTGTGTGTGTGTGTGTGTGTGTGTGTGTGTGTGTGTGGTGTGTGTGTGTGTGGTGTGTGCGTGTGTGTGTGTGTCCGTCCTTGGAGAGCGGAGGCGTGGGTGGCTGCTGGAGAGAGCCACTGGGTCAACCCGCGATCGGAAAGCGTTTTCGCCGACGAGAGAGCGATTCCTGGTGTCTCACCCGCGTGAACTCTGCGGTCGCCACCCCACCATCATCAGCATTTCTTGCAGTCATTAGTGATGGCGTTACTGCTCATAACTGGTTCACCCTGACATTTATATCCAGTACATCATCATGACTCGATCGGTGTTGAGATCTTTGCTTCCTCTTCTTCTTCTTTGTGGGAATTCTGATTTGGTGTTGTTGACGTTCTTATAGGAAGAAATAAAAGCGGTCATCTTCGTCAACATATTAGCTTTATTAAAATAGCCGGCTTTCGACGGCTTTGCCGTCATCGTCAGTCTCGCTGCTTTTGGCAAAAGTCGGTCGACTGTGCCTGTGTCTTCTTCTTCTTTTTCTTCTTCTTCTTCTGAATGGTTGAACCCATTCAAAATAGAATTTGTGAAGAATGTGTGTGTATTGCTATTAAAA
Source organism: Teleogryllus oceanicus (assembly GCA_964035755.1). NCBI lineage: Eukaryota > Metazoa > Arthropoda > Insecta > Orthoptera > Gryllidae > Teleogryllus > Teleogryllus oceanicus. Next base: position 20,930,830 of record CAXIVR010000014.1, on the reverse strand, counting down.
TTACCAAAAAAACTGTATTATACAAGAGTTCCACGCATATCTAAATCGTCTTCAACCTGTCCTGGTCCTAAGAGCTCCATCTCCTGTTTCTCCTTGCGCTGGAAACCCGCCGCAGCGGTTTTTCACAATAGCAGTGAATATCGATGGACGTCCGTGCCCTGGGCGGCGCTCGGACTCGCTAAATTACAGAGCCGGCCAAAGAACGATTAGCACTTACTGGAAAAGAATCTGCGCAGCACACTTCTTTTTCACGCGTATTTTCTCTCTCTCTCTCTCTCTCTCTCTCTCTCTCTCTCTCTTCTCTCTTTCTCTCTGTCTCTCTTTTCTCTCTGTCTCTCTTTCTCTCTGTCTCTCTTTCTCTCTGTCTCTCTCTCTTTCTTCTGTCTCTCTTTCTCTCTGCTCTCTTTCTCTCTGTCTCTCTTTCTCTCTGTCTCTCTTTCTCTCTGTCTCTCTTTCTCTCTGCTCTCTTTCTCTCTGTCTCTCTTTCTCTCTGTCTCTCTTTCTCTCTCTCTCTCTTTCTCTCTCTCTCTGTCTCTCTTTCTCTCTTTCTTTATCTCTCTGTGTCTTCCTCTCTTTTTTTTACTTTCTTGCTACGGCGTAGAGGGAAGGTTATGTAAAGCTGAGCGAAAAACGGTGAATTTTCGGAGGAAAAACCTTTATTACAGGACCCTGGTAACGAAAATGCGGATAAATCCTGTTGGTAAATTAAGAAAAAAAACTCTGTCACGTGGTGTAGCCAGAATCCATGTTTTGTGGGTTCTGGATACCAAAATATCGAATGACGGCAAAACGTCTGTCTGAATACGCCCTCAAGTATATTCTCTGGTCTTTCTAGGCGAGTTCCTAGTTTATCTTGGTAGCATTGTGTATTCAGTTGGCGAGTATTCATGTCATACATTTCGTATGAAGTGTTTCATGTAAACGAAATGTTTACGCCTATATTTCTCATCGTTTCGATTTCACTGTGCATGTTACGTACGTATTGCAGATCACGTAATTATTGTAGGGCACTGAATATTTTATGCACGAGCGCGTAACCTCGTCACTATCCATTTAATTCTGTCCAGTTGGATTGTTCTTTAACGAAAGAGCATTAAATAATATTTAAAAATTCTAAATACTAGTGTGTGTGTATGAATACTTTCAAATGATCATTCACAATACTTATAGAAATGAAAAGCAGATGTATACAATAACACTTTATAATAGATGGAGGTACATTCTGCTACTGTTATAATGCTGTCCTTCTTCCTCGAAGTTATGCCCCTTCGTATTTTTATTTTGGAACAGACGAAGCTATTTCAAAAGTTTTTCTCTCGACGACAAAAGGTCATATTTTTGTAATTTCTTTCGTAAGTTATTGTGACTTTATGATATTATAATATTTAACTTCCTAAATGCTCTCAACATTACCATAGCCCCATTTTAAATATAATTTAGAAAAGTCGAGTTGAGGGAAATAAGAGTAGAGAGACACTAGCCATCATATTATTTTATTCAGTTTCTGTGGAGACGCTACGTAAAGAATCTTGGGAAAAATATGGTTCGGCGGTGGTTCAGCGGCATTCGCCATATTTTTCATACACAACAAAACTATCGTCACAAAGTAACGTATTCCAAACAATTATCAAATTTATTTATTTAATGATGAATATTGTCTTTGACAGAAAAACGCCAACCGAATACAGGAGTTCTTTGGACAGACCTGGCTGCGGCAGCTTGTCGCCGAAGGCAAAATAAATGGGTTTTTATTTTTACGTCGGCGGAGGAGAATGAGGCGGAGTCGGCCTTAGCAGCGTAGCAGAGGTTTGCGGGGTAGAGCCAGGTCTTCGGTAAGGAGAAGGTTTTTGCCCTAATGAGATCCGTGCACTGGCTTTTTTTGCAGCGGCTCTTGGCTCGATGCCCGGCCCGACCTACGCCTTGACATAATTCCTCCACGGCACAGTGTTGTTGAACAGCTCACTCACTCCGGCGGGTCCTCTCTCTCTCTCTCTCTCTCTCTCTCTCTCTCTCTCTCTCTCTCTCTCTATCTATCTATCTATCTATCTATCTATCTATCTTTCCTTTCCCAATCTACGCAATTTCCTGCCCACCTACCTCACACCGTCCTTTCTGTTACGTAACGAATTCTTTCCTGACATTGCTGCCTCAAAGCTCACCCCCTACCTGGTTCCGTCACATTTCGTTTCATCCCGTCTTCGCCGGCCACCCCAACCCAAGCGAACCTCTCTGCGTTTCCCCTGTTGCACCTAACCACTTTCATGTTCGCTTACCCGCTCCATTCCACCCCCCTCTTGGGCACTCCGGTCGTGTCTTATTTTTTGATCCTCATCAACGTGATAAGACTGAACACTAAATTGTCACGTTGCAGTAAATGGGATTTCTGAAAAAAAAAATGGAATAAGAGTACTTGCAGGGTGGCCTACCTTCTAAATACCAAGACCCATTTTTTTCACTTACAAGTTCACAAGTGCGGTACCACACAGGCAGAATTTCTATTACATTATTTTATCATGATTGGGATTGAAAAATGGGGACAGGAGTAGGATCTGTGGGGAGAAAAGGGAAAACTCAATCACGCAATTCAATAATTCAATCTTTCATGAATGCCAGTTAAGACACGTCCGTTGGAGCTCCAATCTGCAGTAGGAAGCGATGATCACTTGGACAAAATGGGATGGCAATCGTGAATTCCGCTGATGGTGCTAAATGGTCTGCTGATGGCGCGTTTCGTTTGGCGAGGAAAAGAACTGCACCACATTTTTGGATATGATGAGTGCTGAAATGAATATTGACCTGAGAGCACTCTGGTGTCGAAAATGTGAAGAGTGAATCGGTTATGCTTATTGCGTGAAGTTCAAGTAATATCGAGTGTTAAAATTACAGCCGATATTCCCAGTCGCAGAGGCAGAATATGCAGCCAGACACGCGCGAATTGTAGAATGGTACGGCGGGTATTCTGGCGAATCTATCCAGGGTCGCTTGAGTCATCATAATCGCGAGTCATCACCATCACCTCCCCACATGTGCGATTTAATTCAAACCCCTTTTTAAATACCCACGAGACTAATAAGAACAAAATGTGCAACTTTCAAGTCCCGGAAATTGCCTCATATTACTTATTATGTATAATAGAAATAATTGTATATTTACTGTATAATTTTTAATAATAATAATAATAATAATAATAATAATAATAATAATAATAATAATAACCGGAACGCCATTCTGTCGCGTTCCCCCAGAACTCCAATGATAGAAGGTCTGTATATATTTCTGCCCTGTGTGTATGTGGGTGTGTGTGTATATATATATATATATATATATATATATATATATATATATATATATAAAGTTGGGATACGGCTATTACATTAAAATAGATTCATTTCATGTGTGTTTCTGCTCACTTTTTTTTCTACTCGTTGCGGATGTCACATGACCCTGTCTTCGGTGATTCAGCTTCCCACACACAAGTCTGTCCATGTCTCTCAACCTCACTAGACTCAACGTGTGGGTTCATCGCCGTGGTATATTCAAATGAGACGCCCAAACAGAACTCGTGTGTGTTGCAGCACGCATAGTTGTGAACCGATGTGCATTACGCAAGAGGGCTAAAGTCCGCACTTTATTATTGGCATCTACTTTCATATTCATCACCGGGATGTTGCCTAATTTTGCAAAATACCCTCGAAAATCACAATGAGGGATCGAAACCAGGACAAATATTGGTTCTGTTAAAACCCTTCCATGTCCGCGAGTGGAGAACGGATCATGTGAAACGAGTTTGTCCAAAAAAAGTCAACTTAAACGCCACATCGGCTATTGTGTGTAATAATAGGGGCTAAAATATTAATGCATCAACGTACGGCTCCCGAACACGTGTCATGAAGCAGGCAGGAATACCAGGCGCAGAGGAGTAACGTGTCAAAATTTAGCGCCGGACGATTTAAGCCCGGGCTCGCAAACAGATGATCGCGAGCTGCTGGTATGCTCACGGGGATATTTTTGGTAGCTCGTGCAAGGTCCCGTGAGCGGTAGGAGATGGGAGTAATATTCACAACCCAACATTGGAATTCCGGGACACTAAGTTCAAACATACAGCTGTTCAATGCCGTGACCACGATTGAGCAACAGCCATCATCCGTTGCACAAGCGTAAAGACTAGAAAGACTAGAGAAGAAACTATGGCACTTCGAGTTTTATTTTTCTGTCGACAGGTTAATATCTTTACAGTTTCTCTAAAACGTACACTCTCAATGTTATTAAATCTTATTACAGCACACAGACGCAAGTTTGCAAATAAGCAAACTATACATTTGCCTACGTGACGTCATTCTTTATATTTTTTGTGAATACAGAAATCTAATTTTATTTATTATACAAATGTGTAATTTCTTTGTGCTCGAGACGAGGTAAATAAACGTATTTCTGTTAGTCGTGAACAGCCTATGTCACCGCAGCGCCTAGGTTCGAGTCCTGACATAACAATTCATTATCAAATGAAAATGCTCTTCCTTGTCATAAGATAGGAAATTTTGATTTGGCAATGTCCCAACAATTTGGATAACAATCACTTCTCCCAATGCCGATAGGCAAGATTGAAGCGGGAACAGAGACATGAGCTCTGGCTGTGCTGTGCGAGGTGTTGCTGCGCGTATGATTCAGGTGGGAAGCCTCTGCAGTCCTTTGCCTACTAGCTCGTGGAATGGGATCCGCAAACTGCACCCAAACATCTCGTTTAAACTCCGCGCGCCACAGACCGGAACTCGCGGGCCCGACCGGGCCATTTTTATCGCGATTTCAATGGGCGAGGTCTGCTTCATACTGGCCTATGTGTTTCTGGTGCAGTGCAGTTTCCGAAAGGTTGGTTCCGCTGAGGTTTATTTGGGAATTTTAGGTGGCTATTTTTGTGCGAATGTGAGGGCGCTGGCGTGTTCCTGCGGTCTATTGTTTTGAGGGGTGAACTGTGAACAGTGTTTGGGTCACTGATATTTCATGAACAGTGTTTTTAAACAGTTTAATTTAAAACGTCAACCTTTTAAACTTGAGTTCGACAACAGTAGGATTTACATGTTTTTTTTTTTGGTTAATTAAAAATGTAACTTTCAAATGTGAAATTTAGTATTAATTCATTTGTTTAGATTCTAGTATTCATATACTAGATACTGGGATATTCTTAATACATCGATACGTGTTTTCTTACATTTATACAATTATCTTCAATCATCTGTATATAAGAGAATTACGACTGTGGAGACTCAATCACACAGAAATGTTAAATCGTTATGAGTTAGAGATGTTGACTAGATGTAACCAATTTTAAATCTGCATTTTGGTATTCTTTCGCTGTTTAACACTTCACAATTAACATCATGACATATTACATAATTTGATTTATTTGGTAAAAAAAATAATAATAAAAACTTTGTGTGTCATATTGGAGAGAAGATTATCAACGCACGTTTTCTTGAGTACCAGGATTTCATCTCAACATTTTAACTATAAATAGGTGAAAGTTGATGATAATAATAATAATGATGATAATAATAATAATAATAATAATAATAATAATAATAATAATAATAAAATTTAAAAGCGTAATATTAGCAACATTTGAAAAACTAGACATTTTAGTTCCCGAGGTATAAAAAAAGTATTTGCAACGGTAAACGAACTGCAGATTTATGTTATTTTGTTATTTTGTTTCCTCTATATTTTAAGGGGTGCGTTTCAACGATGGCAGAGCTCTAAAAGGACGTGCAAATGTTTTTTTGAAAACAGCCAGAAGTATATAAATTATAATCGATCAATGCAATTCTAAGCAAACCGTGGAAAAAGTAGAAATCAATCTTCTTACTAAAGAGGAAAACAGAATGGAGTCGGGCTATGTCTCTTTGTGGCGGTGGATAAAGTTTCCCGCGGGATGCAGTCGGTCACCGCCCCAGTGCGCCAAGGGCAGAGCGTTGCGGAGCGTGAGAGCCCGTGAGGGGCGGTGTGTGGGCGTGGCCGAGTTTGCACCCGCTGCATCCACGGCCTCCTCAAACAGGAAGGCGCCTTGCGGGCCGCTGGTTGCGCGGGGGGCCGCCGCGGCGCTGCGAGCGCCGACAGTGCTAACGCTCCTCTCTTTTGCCCCTAGGTGAGTGGCGCGCTCTACACACAGATGCGGTGGCCGAACGCCCGCGCTCTGCGTGGGCGAATGTTGCTGCGGTGCACAGATGTATCTTTGACCCCGACGAATATGCTCATAAGTAAAAAAAAAAAAAACTTCATTTTACAGCGGAGCAAAAAACAACTTTAAACTAATGTTGTAAATCAGGGATTAATGATATTTAGACAAACTTACACACTAATAGTTTCGTTTTATTGTCACCTTCGAATGAATATCATTAAGCGTTGATTTACTTAAGTTGAAAGTTGTTTTTTCCGCCCCTGTAAAACTAAAGGTTTATGACTTATCAGCTTATTCACCGGGATCAAAGATATAAAACTAGATTGGCAGTGCTGCGCTGCCCCTGCAAGTGAAGCCAAGCAGGAGAAGGTAAGATGGCGGAGGGCGCAACTTTTGACCTCATTTACACGGGCATCTTTGGCAATTAAGTGTTCCATTACTTAATGTTTATTTTTTACTTGATCGTAATTTGTTTGCCAATAGCAATATTTTATTCCGCACAATGAAAATATCAGTAAATGGCTTTTTATTGCTGTAATAATTACTGTGAGTTACATGTTATCAGCTAAGAAATAACGATCTAGCTTAATCCTCTTAAACCATCTCTTTGTATATACAAAAAATGTGTAATACGTCAGGTATACAGAATGCAGTTGAGGTTATAGAGATATATGATTACTGCTACAAAGCAATGTTTCGATTTCCATCCGCTAAGGACTCTTAAAATGTTGAAAATGAAACCCATGCATCAGCCAGTAGTTTAATTTGTTACGTGTATTACTTGTAAGTCTAAAAGACGTATGAGGATACATCTCCTTTGTCTTGCACTTCTATACAACGCCTCACACCGGGGAGATAGTAAGATGGCGTCACATGCAGTTTCTTGGCTTCAGAACCATCCTAGTGTCCAGCATAGGCCTTGCCAATCTATATTTCATATATTTGGGGTGCGGTGGTTTGTATACCCATGACGCAGATACAGCGAATGGAAGTTGTCAGGGACTTGCCTCAATATTATCTCTTTAATTGCTGACGTTACTTTTGTTGATTAAAAGTGACGTGGTGAAAGCATTTTACTACAAATTTGCCTTTTTAAAAGTAATAGGAAAGTTGAACCTATTCTTTCCTCAACTGTTCTCAGTTTCATATTTAGTAGTTTATATATACTCACTTCCATCTACATTTTTTTGGTAACTTCAGAATATTTCGTTTCTCTCCTCTTGGTTGCTGCACTGCTTTCATTATTATTTTTTCGCAATTGTGTATCTGCAATGTACAAAGAAGAACATTTTATGCCACAACTCCTTCCTAGCGACAAGATATTTATTTACGTGAACACTAAGAAATCGTACATCCAATAACATTTCTGATATTGAGTCAAAACTCATTATAGATTTAGCAGAACCAATAAAGGTGTTTATTTGTACTGATATGATTTTGCTTGTTATCACTGAGCTCGATATACACTGCATAACTTACATCGAGAGCATCATGGTAACGGAGGGAATTTGAAAACGAATGATGCTACATGTTCTCGTATGGAGGGCATTATGAAAAGACAAACAGGGTTATCGTCTTATTAATTAGTGAATAAATAAATATGAATCTCTAAAATTAGATAAATAAATTCTTATAAGTTCCACGGGCGTTAAAAGTTTTCTAATGATCTTGGGTGACAAAGAGCTTTTGTTTGATCGCCGCTCGATCATTAGAACCTTAAAAGGCCCTGCGTGCATAAATAATCATTTTAATTTCATGCTATACGCCTTTTTATTTTGTTTCCCTGAAAGAAAAAATCCAGGTGGTAGCAAACTTGATTTGCGAGTGCTCTGGTATTAATTTTTTTTATTTATTTTCTCAATTAAGCCTGACGACGGATATAATTATTTTCCGAAACGTTACTGTATATCGCAAGTATTATGTATCATATGTAATATATCTTTGATCTCGGTGAATAAGCAGATAAGTCATAAACACTTAATTTTACAGGAAAGCAGAAAGCAACGTGTAAATAAATGAAATCAGGGATTAATGGTATTCAAACGATGGTTATATTCAAACCAAACTACTTTTGTGCAGGTTTTGTTTGAATATCATTAATCCATTATTTATAGCATTAGTTTAAAGCAGTTTTTTGCTCCCCTGTAAAATTCCGTTTTTTGACTTATCAGCTTATTCACGGGGGTCAAAGATATATGTGATATAAAGCAGTTATTACTATACACTAAAAATGTTGTATCTTTAAAAGAAAGGACGAAAAGCATTCTGATATGCTCTGGTATTACGTGCCAGAAAGTTCTGTCTGCCAGCGTGCTGGCCTCACCGACTGCGGTCGGCGCGTGCGACATGCTTGCTGGGGGGGAGGTGGGGGGGGGGTCCGCGGGAGGCTTATTTCGCGGCTGAGACGCCGCGTGATCGACGACGGGAAATGATCCCGGCCCTTTGCGATACGCCTCCACGGGCTTCCTCTATAAACAGCGCGCATTTTTCTTTCTCTCTTTCACCCCCTCCGTCCCCTACCTCCCGCCCCCCCTTTTTTTATCTGCGTGTGTAATGTCTTCCGCCTCTCCAGACCGTTCCTAACTCTTTTCTTTCGCAATTCAATATTTTCCCCGCCCTTTCTCATCGCCGGGTCGCCCCGTTTCGTGGCGTGCCTCCCCCCTTGCGTGGCCGCGCGTTTGGTGGCGGTAATTATAACATCATTACGACCCGCCCGCGGGCGGGGGCGGCGGGGGGGGTGAGGGAAAAGTCGGCGTGCGACGCGGCTCTTGGGATGCCGGCGAGGCGGGCGGGCGGGCGAGCGTGGTTGCCTGAGGAAGGGCCCGGCTGCCGCCTGCCGGATCTGATAAGGGCTCGGTTTGCGTGCACGCCCTTGTGCCCGCCGCCGTGGCCCCTGCAGCTGGCTCGACCTGCGGCCATCGCCACCGACTGGCGTGGGTGGCTCAGGGCATCAGTGGATGTCGCTGCGGTGTCTTTGACAGGGAGGTCCCAGGTCTCGGCACTGGCACGATTTTCGACACTAAGTAGATAATAAGGGACGGATTTTGATCACCAACCATTGCCAAAAATGATCAATAAAATGCTCTTAAAATGTTTTAAAATGACATAGAAGCAGACTTTAGATGAACTCAAGATGAATAGGTTACTGATGTAATCGTGGCTTCTTATATTAATTCAACTGCACTCAGCCGGCAAACATTTGGTTTTAACTGTTCTTTACCAGGAAATCTCTTGTCTGGTGTTATCCCCGAATCGGCCGAACCGACAATGGCGCTGACAGACGTCGCAGAACCTTAGATTACATTCAACGGCTGGAATTAAGAAACCGAATGACCTAGTCAGGAATCCTGTGGAAAATATTTGTTGCATGTCATAAATATTATTTGTAGCAAGTACCATAAAAAATATAAAAATCGAAAAATGCTTTAAAAATGACGAGAAAAGTTAAAAAGTGGATTTTATTAGTCAAAAAATTAGTCCAAATTAGTCAAAAAATGACTAATGGAACATTTATTTATGTCATAACAAAATTAATTTCTGTAGGCTACTAAACGGCATTGTTGTGAAGTGAAAAGAAAAAAAAGTCATTTCATTAAAATCCGCCCCGTATATTGCTGTCATGAGCCCTAGCTTCTTTCCATGCGGCAAAGAGGCCCGGGACCAGTTTCGTGAAAATTTTCCGTTTCTTTTACTTCAACGTTTATCAAAACAATAAATGGGGAAATAATGAGTTGTGAGGTTCTCATGAGTCGTATTTCTGATAATTGTTGGAAATTATTGTTGAGGGAAATTGCGGTACGGCGGTATACTGTTGATATTCAGAAAATGAAGCGTGTATTCGTTGACAAGCGCTGACATGAATAAATACCGTACCAATTTATTTTACCGAAAACTACCGTTCACATCACTGTGATGTGTACTATATTGTGTATTGCATTTAATGCTGCGACGTTTTGAATATGAATGAATTTTTTGGAAAAAATAAAAAGTGTTTTTTAAAATTTATTTTATTGGGACTTCTTGTAATACGCGAATAGCATTCGACTCTCTCTAGCCGTAGAGACGTTGCCATCCTCCCTAGAAAAAAAGCGAGCCTTGTGGACCAATCGCGGGAGGAGGCGGGCGCTGTCCGCCTGCAGACGAACACAAGCCCTCTCAATTGACTCACTAAAGACGGCTCCCGGTTCTCCAGAGCCTCACGTCCTCGGATAAAATACCGCCTTCCTCCGCCGTCCTCGCTCCCGGGGGGGACGTCACTCGGCCAGCCGGCTCATCCTCCCGCCATCCGCTGTAGAAGGGTCCTGCCCGCCAGAGAGCGCCGTCGGCCCGGGCGCGCGCGCAAGAGAGAGAAAGAAATTGATGAATTTATGGGCTCTCGCAGTGTATCGGGAGTCGCCGGGGCGGCGGCGTGGCAGGAAGTGGAAACACAAGCCATTCATCCCGCACGGCGGTCCACGCCCGAGCTATAAAGGCTCGTGTCCTGAACTTCTCACCTCGCTTTATCACTTTCGCGGACTCGCTTCGTCTTCAGGGCCCGGCCCTCCGCGGGGGAGGGGCCGGGTTCCGAGAGGGAGGAAGTGGGGGGGGGGGGGGGATGGAGTGCGCGTCCGGTGCACATCCGAGCGGAAGGCACCTCCCTCCTCATTCCGCCCCGCCCCCCCCTATCCTCCGCCCGGATCCGCGCTCTCGGCTTCCGTTCCGGGCCCCCCACCTCCGTCCCGGGAGGGGAGGGGCGGAGCTCCGTTTACCCTTTGCCCCTCCTTCCCCTGGGGAAGGAGGTGGCGGGGGCACTTGCCCCACAATGCGTCCGGTCGAGCGCGCCGATTCCCCTTTGTTTGCCCCGGAAGCGCGGTTGCTCTCTTCCCTCCAGGGGGCGGGGCAGGGCGAAGACGCGCAATGCGCGGGCCAGCCCACGTTTCTTCGTTTTCGTTTGCTCATTGCTCTGCAAGACTCGCGGAGTGCTTGGCGTTTATTTTGTTTTTTCCGCTGTAGGCGGCCAGTTTCAAAATGGATTTTCGCCCATAATGCAAAACCTCACAAATATTACTCGAGCATATTTAAGCCCAACGATGTCAGTAGTTAACTATTTATCTTCTCTCCTATAACACTACTATGCTCGCACTTTTTTTTTGATCCTCGAGCTCCCTTGTTCTCGCTCAGCCCGGCATAGCACGGCCCGGTAGAAAATATGAGCTCCACTCGGAACGTCGCGGCTCAGTTTGCAGTGCTGCCCACCTCCTTCCTTTCCAATGCGGACTTCCTAGTTTTCGTTCTCTTTCTATCGACCTAGTTTTCGTTCTCTTTCTATCGACCTGTTCGTACCATGTTCCTTCTTGTTACTCAGTTATTTCCTATAACTATTAATTATTTCTTCAGAATTAAAAAAAAAATCTTCCGTTGTTTGTCATAGCTATCTAGTCCAAGACGAGTTATTACACCGAGTTTTCTGTCAATAAAGTTGACAGCACTGCACTGCCGTGACGTAGACAGAACCTGCCTCTCCCAGCACCCTCCGCTGTGGAGTATCAAGGAAAACTGCGCGATTAGTACATACTATAGAGAAAGTTATACAATGCTGTGCAAAACCGAATCGATTTTTGGTCAGTTTGTGGATCTCTGATATCGAAAAACTGAATTTTTCTGGCACGTATTCGTAATATATTTCATTCTTATTCGGCTGTTTAGCACAGAGCCATCATTGAGGATCTTCACAGTAGCTCTACCCGGGACATCCTCGGCTTCGAATCCCGATTGTGGGGTATGTTAGACATTAGCGATGTAACTGGATCGAATTCAGTTTGTGTAGAGTCGGCTGCTCTGATCGGTAGTATTCTGTGATTTCTTGGATCAAAACTAAACAAACGTTCGAGTAGTTTGCTAACAAACGGGTCACGGACCGCGCGGGATCTTTCCTTCCTCTTCCCTGGCCTATCCTCTCCCTTTCTTCAACTTCAATACTACAAATGATTTCCTCAACTTCAAAACTACTATGTGCTTCTGAAACCTGCAATGTTATGTCATTATTTGGTACTATTTACGTTGTATTATTTACGTTATCTAGTCACTAAACAGGCCATGTGGTCAACACCGTCCATTTAATTCTGGGCAGGAGGCCGGGCGCTCACGAATTTGGGCCCTTGCCTGTTCCTCGTGCCTCATTCCCCGCTCTTTCGCCGCCTCGTCGATTTCACACCATTCGTCACGGAATGCGGTAATTTCTTTCGCTGCCTTTGTATGATTGGACTTGTCAGGCGTTGCTCTGCTCCGCCCCAAACGGATTCGGCGGTAGCTCCTCATGATGTCACGAAGGGGCAGCCACAACTTGTTGGTCTTCGAGCTTCGTTATTTGAGCACTTCTAGACAATTGAGTTAGTAATTGGAGTATCCAGTTGTATTCTAGAGAATGACAGGTGTTTCTTCCAAATAAAATATCAAGGGAGATGTAAGAAGTAATGAAAGTCAATCAGAGTAATTTTGTTTGCTATTTCCAAAATATATACATTTTCCGACGGATGTAAGTTACCCTTCAAATCTTGAAGTTTTAAAATGTGCAATGAGTAGTGTTTCAGAGGAATAAGAGAACCGTTATGAACCGATATGTTGAAAATTACAAGAAATATCTATGTATAAATACGAGGGAATGTGGGTATGTGTGTAACGCAGCAGTGTAATTTTTTTTTTCAATATGATCAAATTTGAGGCTGAACGTATAACAATAGTATACTTGACAACCAAGTCCAAACCAGGACATAGAACAAACCCATACTTAACGAGAGTATTTCATCTCTTAGACTTTTTTGCACAGCGTAAAACGTTATTAACAAACACGTACTGGTAATATGTAACGCATTGCAATAGTGTGCATTGCCGGGTCCACTAACACAGAATAAATCAGAATAAGTATTCTGAATATATGTTCTAAATTTCTACTGCGTGTAGAGGGGCGGAAATGATAACTTTCTGCCAAAGAACATGTAATGGGAAATTTCGTATAATGAAGTTTCACATTCCACATTTACACCTAATTGTCAGGTAACTCATGCACTCGTGTTCGGCAAGTGAACGCATTTTGACTGTGTCAGAATGAAACCTGCCGAACATATCTTCTTGAGAAGTTGTCTAATCATTGGGAGAAATGTCACATGTGGAACATTGTTAAAATAAATTTACCATCTGTTCACTGGCTCTTTGGCAAAAACTTATCATCTTCGTCCCCTCTGCATGCCTTTGAAGTTAGTGACATTTATTCTATGTCACCTGTTCTACAATAAAGATGTGGCTACATCTTTGTGGGAGGATCGTTTCAGAGTGCAAAGAGATTACACGACTCCACGATTCTCTAATGTGCTTGGGCTTACGGCGGAAGGAGAGAAGAAATTAATGGAAGGGAGTATCGTGGCGTGCCTTTCCATTTTCGAAAAGAAGCAAACTTTTTATCAAAATTGGAAATGGTATTTAGAAATAAAAACGGAACATGCATGGCCAATTGTTTTATGTACACATTATTTTAAAACTACTTCTGGTATGTTCTCCCAATCTCAATTTAAGAAATCGATTTCTGAAGTTTCATGTAAATTTTAAAATTGTCTTGGAGTTTATAACTGAAAAAAATATTACTTAAAACAGGTTATTTGACCTGTGTTGGTAGTATTTATATAGTAATACATTATACTATATACACAAGTAATTTTCAGGGCACGCTTAAATACTCCTCATGCAATGCAATTTTCTGATGTTCTCTCTTGTGTACTCTACAGAATAATGCTCATTTAACGGAGACTCAATCACTCAGTCCCCAGCGTACATTTTGGTCTAATTATCCCTTTATCTAAACGTTCCACTCTTGCCTGCGAATACGAAAAACACAAACGAAGCTGCTTACCGGAATCCTTTTTATTTTATCTCCAACAAGTGGAGTCAACTCGCGAGAAAGACTGGAAGGGTTGAGATACCCCTTATTCGCGTGGCCCTATTGTATCTTTTTTTGGGGGCCGCGCCGTAATCCGGCGCCGCTTAAAGGGCTCAAGTTTCCCTTTTATTCTTCCGATTACACTTCGCTCGAAATGGGGGTAATCCCGTAACAAGGCCTAATACGCGCGCGCGGGGAGGCGTCGCGGCGCCTCGGCTGGGCGCCGGCGGACGCGCCGAGTGCGCGGGCCGGTGGGATCGGTTCATTTGGCTGGACCTCTTGTTGATTGGTACATTTGGCTGGACGTCTTGTTGATTGGTACATTTGGCTGGACGTCTTGTTGATTGGTACATTTGGCTGACGTCTTGTTGATTGGTACATTTGACTGCACGTCTTGTTGATTGGTACATTTGACTGCACGTCTTGTTGATTGGTACATTTGACTGCACGTCTTGTTGATTGGTACATTTGACTGCACGTCTTGTTGATTGGTACATTTGACTGCACGTCTTGTTGATTGGTACATTTGACTGCACGTCTTGTTGATTGGTACATTTGGCTGGACGTCTTGTTTGGTAGATTTGACTGGACGTCTTGTTGATTGGTACATTTGAGTGAACGTCTTGTTGATTGGTACATTTGCTGGACGTCTTGTTGATTGGTACATTTGACTGGACGTCTTGTTGATTGGTACATTTGACTGGACGTCTTGTTGATTGGTACATTTGGCTGGACGTCTTGTTTAGTAGATTTGACTGGACGTCTTGTTGATTGGTACATTTGGCTGGACCTCTTGTTGATTGGTACATTTAGCTGGACCTCTTGTTGATTGGTACATTTGACTGGACCTCTTGTTGATTGGTACATTTGACTGGACGTCTTGTTGATTGGTACATTTGATCGGACCTCTTGTTGATTGGTACATTTAATCGTCTTGTTGATTGGTATATTTAATCGGACCTCTTGTTGATTGGTACATTTAATCGGACCTCTTGTGGTACATTTAATCGGACCTCTTGTTGATTGGTACATTTAATCGAACCTCTTGTTGGTTGGTACATATGACCGGACCTCTTGCTGACCAGTACATTTCACCTGTTCGCTGGTTGATCGGTACATTTGAGAAGTCCTCTTCGTGATGAGATCACTTGAAACACAGGTACAATTACTCTTTAGATGAAAATGAAAACTGAACGCTCCTTCCTGGTCTACTCCTCGCCGATATCGCGCCGTGCTGGATACTCTGGGCTTCTCATGCCTTCCTCCTCAGGGTCTCCGCCTGCAAAGGCCGGCCGGCGGAAGGTTGGGAAGGCGCGGAGAGATAAGCTGGCGAGCGGGCGGAGTCTTCCTCGTGAATCTGTCGCCCCAGATGCTCCTCACTCATTCGTAGGAGAATATCGACTCTCTCAGATTCTGTGGAGTAAAATAGTTGTACTTACTCTGACTTTCTCCAATATTAATATTAGATTACTGGGCCAAAATAGCCAGAGAAGCTGTTGGAGGGGCTGCGGAGGGCAGGCGGGAGGGTTGGCTACCCTGCGGGCGCGTGACCGCATGCTGCCGCTCGTTGATGGAAACTAATGATTGCGCGTCGTGAGCACCCCCGTGCCGCCCCCGCCCCCGCCCGGAGGCCGCGAATCAATCTCACTCAGCCGCCTGCGCCGCGGGATAGAGCCGTCCGCGTTCCCGCTGTTTTAACCCTCACCTGCGGTCCCCCTCCCCTTGGTCCAACCCCCCCTCCCCTCCTCTTTCTCTCTTTCGCTGTGCGCTTGTTCTCCCCCTCCCCCCTTTCTTTTCTCCCCCTTCTCTCTCTTTCTGTCCTCCCCTCTCTCGTTCGCTCGCTCGTGCGCTTGTTCTAAATCTCCTCCCTCTTCCCCCTCTCTTTTTCTCATCCTCTCGCCCGCTGGAGCGCTTGTTCTAAGTCCCCCTCACTTGTTTCAACTCTACTCCCTCGTCGAATTCTCTCTCTCTCTCTCTCTCTCTCTCTCTCTCTCTCTCTCTCTCTCATAGTCGTTCTTTCTGCGCTCCCGTTGTCACGTTCATTTTCGCTTTCAATTATGCATTGAATTAAAGAGCCAGGAAAAAGTTACACTTACGAGCGTCGGTTTTTTTAGTGTTATTTTGATATTCATATGGACAATAGGTAGTGCCATATCCAAATGGCCTTTTGGTTTGTTTCTGAACACTGGTATTTTTATCACGTTAAAAAACCATAAGGAATGTTTATTCTTGTTATGTATTATTTGTTGCGCAAACTGTACTAGTCATGTACTACTTTCTAGCCATTATTATCAGTTCAACATATTAAAAATGACGTGTCTTTTGTGATGCGATATTACGATATTTGTAGCGGATGTTTAGCAATTCTCCAACATTAAGGCATGTTGATGTTCGTTTCAAATCAATTTACATCCAGCTGCTAAAAATAATTTAGTCTGATACATGTAATATAACATTAACTTCAAACTCAGTCACTCAAATTTAGTTATTTCATTACATTCAGTGCAAAAAATACATCTAAAATTAATTTGTGAACCAAATGTCAGCTTTATTTAACAGCTGGATAGAAATTTCATATCTAATTGAGATATTCAATGTAATTGTATTTTGAGTGTTTTATTTTTTAATTTATTTCCATTTTAATATTTTTTCTGCTATGAAAGTGTTTGACGTAATAATTCACTTTATTTCATGGCTTTTCTCTCAGTGGTGAGGTGAAGCACTCACAGCTCACCGCTTATTTTTATTATTTTTATTTTATTTAGTCAAAAACTGTATGTGACGTATGGGGGAGAAAATCTTAGCTTATATATCCGCACCGCCGAGGTGCGATAGGAATTCATAATTGAACACTCTCGACAGTCTAAAATTGTTGAATACGACAATGTAATTCGATAGAGTTTGTTTCTATGGGTGTTTGATGGGGGAAATACTTTTATTGGAATGAAACTGTTCCTGGCTATGTAGACGCGTTGTAGCCTCGCATGCTTTGTGCCAGCCGTCCAGAACGGCGAAGGTTTTCTCTCGGGATGAAGGTGGCGATGTTTGTTGAGAGGAAATGAAAGGGGAAGCTGGAATTATGAGGAGGAAATATCATCATTAATCAGAGGTCACTTGCTTTGTCGTTATTGGGAACAGAAAACGCATGCTCCCTTTATTGTCTGAAGAGTGTTTTCCATAGAGGTTATGGTCATAAAAATGTACGTTGTTTTTCACACAGTCTGTAATATATTACAAAATTATATGAATGAAAACAAAACCACTGTATTAAATGAAAACTTCTGTGAATGTTGTGTGATAACAAGAGGAAACTGGAAGAAACATCGGAGCATTGTTGCTGAAGAAACGAATTCGTCTCAATGTAGAGAAGTCATTCAGAAGTATAAATTTCGTATGTGAGCATATTAATGGCTATGCGTACATTTTCTTTGTGTAGTGGTTCTTAGAAGATAAACACATGGGAAATGGACTCCTATGCTGTGCTTCAAACCGTTTGGTTGAGATGGTAATAAGTTAGGAAGTTTTCTTATGTAGTAATTAAATAATAAATGTACAAAAACAGTACAGATACATATATTACGGGAAACTCAATGCGATGTAGCAGCACTTTAGTTCACATTCTGTTGTTCCCAAAGTTTCACTATATTACACGCATTGTTTACTTAATTGTAGCAGTTTCAACTTGTCTCATCCCCCAATCTGCGTGTTCACATTTCGGTAACGAGACGGGCATCCAACGATTCCCCTTTATCCCCACTGAGTGTACATCAGTAATACGGTTTCAGATAATGATCCTATCCCCCTCTTTTGCTATACATATCTTGTGCGTAATGAGAGATCGAACAAACCCCAGGAGGTACAGGCTCTGTAATTTGGCTAGTTTGTGAGCGCAATAGGAACTGTTGTACGCCGGCTGATATTACGTTGTTTAGGAGGCTTGCCTGCACACTTGCCGTCGCGTCGGTTTCGCGAAATCCGAAGCTCCTCGTATATTGTGCGTTATCTTTCGCAGCGCGCTACAAAACGGTAGTGATTGTGGAGTGAAATGTGGCTGAGAAAATTGCCTCCGGGTTTTTTGTAAAAATGTTTCTGTTTTTAGGAATAACATGGAAAGGATGTATGCTCCAGGGCGTAGAAATAAAAACACAGGAAATGAAATTATATATCTTTCTTTTCAGAATATTACGATTATTTTTGAATGATTTGAAATGATTTCTACAAAAGGACATAACTTTTAAAAAAATGTAAATATGTGTGACAGTGCACGTACTGCATCTTTTGTGTATTTTAACAAAACCCTAATAGATCCAAATTCGAGTTTTGATGCCAAAATTGTATGTCATGTGCAGATTGTAATTGTTATTTCTGTGAAGTAAAACAAATGGACATACATATTATTCATGTCTTCCGGGCTGATGGGCCGTGGTCCAATTGGCTTTGATCTGCCAAACGTGTCTCCCACGACTGCGGTGGGTATCCTAAGTGGTGAGGTCTCGGGCGATATGTCCGGGGCGGCGGCTGACTGGCGACTGACGTACGTAATGCTATGCGAAAGAAAGTATTACACTCGTGGGAATAGCAACCTGCAGCACTGCTGTGAGACTGGCTGTCTTTTTGCGAGCCGCCTGATCTCGTCACGGTACTTATCAAGAGGCTCTTGGTGGCCACGTTCATCCCGGAGAATGATGGCGCTGCATTTCTGCAAACCTCGCGAAACAAAACGTGTAACGTTATTTTAACTGTATGTTTTAGGAACAATAATTTCATAAATATTATCGTTGCGTCCCGCATCTTGGGCAACGTCATTCTAAATATCTCTGAAGTCCACAAACCAAATGGGAAAGAACCGTTACAAGGGAAATTATTTTAGCATCCGATCAAGAACGCGTTCCCAAACCGCGATGGCAAAGCTGGCCGCGACGTCGGCAAAAATTGCAAACCCACGCACGATCTCTTTGGGAACACGAGCCCTTTTCTTCTGAAGGGTTTATCGCACCTTGCATGTTTATTTATATCACCCTATTTACAAACATGAGAGTTATGCGTTTAAGCCCATCGCTTGCACATTGTCGAATTTCATTTAAAATAAAATTGGCGAAATCCGATCAGGTCTCGCGGGGCTGGCGGTACGTGACTATTATTTTGAGGCGACTGGTTACTGGGGTAGTCGGTTCAGACCGGAGCATATTTCCAACGGACCGGTTTCTTTTCACTGCGACGCGGCCGGCCGCGTGGTTTGCCCTTATTTGAGGCGGCCCAACGCAGAGGCTCTGCCGACGCGGCGAAGTCTGCGATGGCGGCGCCCCCACCCCCCTTTCCCCCACCACGCCCCTCCCACTCCCCGCCCAGCCTTCTCCTCACCGCGCCCTCCCCATCACCGCCCTTACCCCTGCCCCGCCCCTGCCCCTCCCCTCCCCGCCCTACCCATCCCCACCCCTTCCCCTCCCTGCCCTACCGGGAGCGGTAGCTCAGTGCATCAACTGATGCCACTGCAGCGCCTCTGACCGGGAGGCCCTAGGTTCCCACTCAAGATTTTCGACACTAGCTTTTCAGCTAGGTCGAATTCAGTCGCTGTCTGGAGGAGAATTCTAGCGGCCGACTGCTCTGATCGGTAGTTTTCCGTGGTTTCTCTGATCAACACTGGGCGAATGCCGGAGCAGTACCCTACAAAACGGGCCACGGACCGCGCGCGATCTGTCCTTCCTCTTCCTTCTCCTATCCTCTCCCCTTACACACACACTTACACTAACATGGACTACACTACCGTATATTCCGCGAGACCGGTCGGGAGCTTAGAGCTTGTCCCGGCTGGGGCGGTGCCCCGCTGGTGGGAGAGTTCTGGTTAGGGGGAAACACCACTAGCCGACGTTAGGTCGGCGCCGGATCTCGTCATCCAGCGGGGGAAGATCACCGCCATCTGCCGAGAAAAAAAATGCACTACACTAATGGGACTAATGACCAAAGCAGTTGACGCGCCCGGAAACACGAAAAAACCAAACCAACCAACCCTCCCTGCCCCCTCCCCGCCCTACTCCTCCCTGCCCCACTCCCCATTGCCACCGCCCCGCCCCGCGAGCTTGACTAATACGCGACGAGGGATTCTTTATGTCGCGTCTTGTTTTTGGCCCTGCGGGGGGTGGGGGAGCGGTCGGCGAGGCAAAGCCCTGGCGCCGCGACGGCGGCGGCGCCCGCCTGCGACGCCGCTCTGCCTTACTTGGTGGCCGGGGCGCCGCGGCGGCGGCGGCGGCGGCGACTTGCCCCTGCTGGCGAACGCTCTCCGCGGGCGTCCAGCTGCCCTCCGTCCGTGTTGCAAGACGCATGCGAAAAGTGCCGGTTTTCGACTGAAAAAAACTTGATTTTCTTGCTCCTGTGTATATATTACTTTCTAAAATGTCTTGTGTAGGCGGATTCCGTTTCGTAGGGTCCTTCCTACCGTTTTTTTCGGCAAAAAGTGCGTCCGTCTGTCCTTTCTGTCCGAGTTTTCGTGTCCGTCCTTACGTCCGACTGTCTTTCCCGCTGTATCCGTTTGTTCGTTCGGTCTGATAGTGCTATCTCAACGTCCTGCCTCTCCGCTGTCTGTCCCATCGTGTCTAACAGTCTGGAAAGTGGCTGTGCTTCTTACGGAGAGCAAAAAACATGAACCGTGACCATGTGCTTGGAGACTGATGATAACCATGAAATGAAGGACATGCTTTCAGCAGAAACGCCTAGCCGTTTGGAAATACTGATGATATTCTGGTTATGTTTACTAAGAAACTTGTGTTCATGTTTTATTTCTTGTCAGTTGGTGGCCCTGCGGCGCGTTCTGAGCGACGGCCGTGTCTTGCGGTCAGCATGCCTGCGCGACCGGCCAGTGCAAATGCTCGACTGGCGAACACAATGTCGCCGAGGATCTTTACGAGAGGGTCGGCCGTCGGAATTTATAATTACGAGGACAAGGCCCGTCATGCCCGGACCGTGACACCCCTCCAAAAATGGAGTCTTCTCGAGTTTGCTTTAAATATTAGCGGCCGCCCAATCGGGACTTAACCGCTGCAGTGGCTACTTCCATGTTTTTTCACGAGTTTTTGTGTTTAGTTAGGTTTCAACTGTCTGGGATGAAATCTTCCGTACATCTCTATGACTTTATCTTTTTGTTAGCTAAACAATTGTACTCGTTCAGTGCCTGGATTAATTTGATTTTCTGTTTGACTCTGTTTTGTCATTGGAATGGACACATACTAGTTTTAGTGTTTAGTCGAAATCACAAAACACGAATTAGAAATGTGAGCGATATAAGAGTGAAATCATTCTGTTCCAAATATTTTTAGGAATAGCTCTAAGACGCGGTACGTGATGAACTTGTTCTGGCAGTAAGTACTGAAAGACAGTATTCAAATTCTGAAGTACACCCAGTCGTATGCAAACATTTCCTCCATTGTAATGCCCTTTGTTTAGCGGAGTCCCGGTTAAAAATTTGAAAAGGAAAATAAAAAGTGAGAGTTACGTAGTATTTATGTAGGTGTTCCACTTTTCATGTGTATTTAGAACGAAAACAAAAAGTCATCCGATGGAATAAAAAAGTAATATTTTGTAAATTTCCGGCTCTGATAGTCTTATTGCATTACAGTTGAGAAAACACTAGTTCGTAGGGTTATAGGAGTACCTCAGTGTGAGCAAACTGTCTGAAAACTATGTTGTTAAACTGATTTTAATAAATCAGTTTAACAACATTGTTGTCAGTCAAAAATTTATATCCAAACTCAGCAAACTTTTCCAAACTCTCATCCCGCCAATTTGTTTTTGTACAAAGTGTCAATTATCTGATATCTGATTCATTTATTATCCGTAATTTTGTTTTTGAAATTAAAACGCAGGACCGTAAACCAAAACATTTTTTGCACTCCATGGAAGAAGAGTGACAATACGACACAGCTCCACTACTTTCCGCGGCGACCTATCGTGTTGTGCACGAGCCCCATCTGATATGTTACTTTGGTCTATTGGATGCTTTTCGGAATTTGAAAGAAACACTCCGTCCCTTTTCTGCGTGTGCGCTGTTCTCGCCCCCCCCCCCTCCCCGGTTCAGAGGCGAAGGCGGAATTTGAGGGGAACATCGCCAATCTCGTGATTGAGCTGGCATCATCCGTGAGTGATTGGCGAAGAGATGGCGTTTGTGCGACAGGCAGTCGAGGCGCCGAGAGGGAGGGTGTGAGGAAGAGCAGGAGGGGCGGAGGGAGGGCGGAGGGCGGAGGCAGGGCGGAGGCAGGGCGGAGGCAGGGCGGAGGCAGGGCGGGGCAGGGCGGGGCAGGGCGGTGGCAGGGCGGTGGCAGGGCGGGGGCGGGCGGAGGCAGGGCGGGGGAGGGCGGGGGGGGCGGAGGGATGGGCGGGGGGGGCGAGGGGGGGAGGGGGGGGGAAAGGGAAAGGGGAAGGAAGGAAGGGGGGAAAGGAAGGCGAAAGGAGGGCGAAAGGAGGGCGGAGGGAGGGCGGAGGGATCTTGCTTTGTCGACGAGCGCGTGAATGCACGACCAGCCCAGCGAATTGAAAGAGTCTTCGCATCTCGGGGCTCTTTTTCTCTCGTTTTTACAGACCCTCCGTCGCAGCTTTGCAGGGGGGCAGAATCCATGTTCCAGACTTCCATGGGCACACTGTTGTTTTGGATACGAATGTTTCGACGAGAATGACTAGGACGTTGTTTTATCTATAAAAGTATTTTCATATATTAGTATTCGATACGCGGTCGTACGTTTTGGTATGTTAATAGAGTTATTAGCGTAACTCTCCCCAGCCACAAAGAGCTTCGTTTCAATTACAGAATTTTTTAATACACCTTTTTTTAAAAAAACAAACAAACAAGAAAATATGTCTTTCAATAGAATTTTTTTAAAAATGTTTTAGTCATTTACCTCCTGGTAAAATTATAATATTGTTAGTATATTATACTTTATGTGCTTTCAAAAAATAAAATAAAATAAAGGTGGTCGAGGTTGTAATTAAATTTTTCAATTATGACTCCATTTCAGGAAAATAAAGAACATTTACGCCTTAGTAGCAGATGCCATTTAAATTCATATTATCACAAATTTATTGTATTAATTTCTTGTTTATGCATAATGATCCCGGTTAATGAAATGTGAAGGACAAATAAAGTAGTTCACTTTTCAAATATGCGGCCTTAAACATTTCTTAGACCACTTTTCGGAGTATGTGATTGGAAGAAATGGAATAAAGGAAGGGAGGAGATGGAGGGAGAGCATCCGAAGTGGAAGTGGAGGAAATGAGACAGATGCAGCGTGCCTAGTCAGCAGAAAGCTCTGTGCGTCTTTTTTATTTTTATTTTTTATCTGACGTAAGAACCAGACGCTGAACGTCATTTCAAGAAATTCTGTATTTGCGGAATCGATACTTCAAGAGCGATATGCTGCGATTGAGTTTTCCGATTTCGGTTGGTCTTTGAGAAGTGAGAAATCTCAAAATCTTTTCGTGGAATCTTTTCTGTACGCCCTTTTTTCTGGGTTAAAGAAGTAAAGCAAAATCAATTGAACCGAAATCAATAAAACCGATTTAAACAACTTGAATTCAAATATTTAATATAATGAGAAAACAGGTGCTTGCGTATAACTCGGTTTTCGTGTGACCATCAGTGCTACGAGTAGTTTGTTCTGTTTTCAATTAGAAATGGGAATGAATTGCATTTTTTTTTTTAAAATGTTTTGATCTCATTACGGTTTTTAAAAAAAAAAATTTTAATAGTTCCTATATTTATTTATTTCATTGAGAAATCGTGAAACATTCATTTTGTGACTGTTTCTTTAAATTTTTAACGAATACAAAGATTTGCAAATGTGAGTAGCTGCTCTTTTATTTTTGTTGAAATTTGAAAAATTGTTTTTAAATACAGTATTTTTTAGTATTTCGACATATTATATTTTATTCTTTAATGGTCTCGTAACAATGTTAAACATTTCAAAGAATGTTGTATTCTCTTCATTGTTAAAGTACGTCAGGTTTCTCGGAGACTTTAATAAAGTACTGTCATTTTTTATGTTCGTTAATAAAGTCATTTTGTATTTACCAATATGTAAGGAGTATTTAAATATTTGCTGTCCTTCCTTTCAGATATTAATAAAATTTACGTCCAAAGAATTCAATAACCTACTCTTCTATTTTCGGTTTGTCGCCAATGCCCTTGCCTGACGAAAGTTCGAATGGCATGCGACAAATCCGCCTCCATTGTGTGGTGTTCTGGCGCTCGCGAATTTATTAAATTTGGCGGTGAAGGCAGGGCCACCGCCTTCTCGTCTGTGGTGCTGGCCACCCCGCCACCCACCCCCACCCCCACCCCCCGCATTCGCTCTCCCTCCCTTGACCTTCTCTCAGTCCCTCAACCCCGACCATCGCTTCTGTGTTGTCTGCGACTCTCGCTGTAATATTTAAGGACAAGAATGAGGTAAACAACCGTCTTTACAGTAATATATATCGCGATTTTTACATAGCTGCCTGTGAAGTAAATCAACTTTACGATCTCATCCAAACGGAAGGTTGAACGTCACCATAATGACATCTAAGGTCCCGATTGGATGGCACCCTAACAGCTGATAAAAAGTCACAGGCAGCTATGTAAAAATCACAGTATAGATCTGTAAGTTTTCTGTCTATTCTTGGGACAAAATGAGTATTACTCCTTTACGACTTCATTATTAATTATTGGAGAAAACAACATGATATACGACACACATTAAGTAGAATGTTCCCAATTTCCAACAACGTAATAAAAGCCGCTGATTGTTTGCTTTTAATGGACGCACGGCTTACAGGGAGCGGCGAATGCTATAAAAGTGAATCGAGCGACACAAAAGCATCACGTGCTGAGCATGGGCTTAAGGAGTAAACGGCCTAAAATTCAACAAAACATTGTTAATCTCGCTCGTATTTAAGTGTAGCCCGTAATAATATGTAATTACGTAAATTTGGCAGCGCTGGAGCAGAGGAGGAACGTCGTCGCAGTCCCCCCTCCCCCCCTCCACCCCGGTCTGCCACCCCGTCGATCTAGTTTAGCGTTGGAATGCAACGTAATGCCTTCCTTTCAGGCGGCGCAAATTGAAGCGAGATTTAGGCGGAAGCGGGTAGGCTGACGTGTCGGCGCTGCTGCGCTGCCGGAAGTCGTGGCTGAAAGGATGGGAGCAGAGCAAAGCGAACGGTGGATTGGAGTGCACAGCGGAATTGGCTGAGGAAGCGTTGTGTGAAATGGTCATGGGAGGTTGGATTAGCATTGATGTTTAGATGTTTAGGGTGATCGTAAGGAATGTGGCAATCGTGAAGTGATGTACTGAAACTCGCCTTGCACTTCTCTCAGGGCACGTACTGACTCGGCTAAAATGCCCGGTCTATCGTAGCTGTGTAAAGCAACATTTCGAGGAAGGCGTTATGCAGAAATTTCTTTAGAAATATCCAGGAGATTGTTTGCAAACGTACTCGCAGTTGAAGGGGAGGTATGCTTAAGAGTACTACTTTCTTTGAAAACTCGAAAAACATATCCAGCAATTCTTACAATTATTGGCAATGCGAGTTGACGAACCACAGAATAATGATAGATTTTTTCTCGTGTGTCACTGCATTTACAAAATATTTAGCTGAAGTGCGTAGACATTTATTTTTGTGTACTGAATTTAAAATGATTGTGTATTATTTAATACTGTTTAAATAAATGCTGTGAAATACGTTTTGTATTGTGTAAATATTTCCTTTTAAAGTGTTGTTCCAGATAAATCGAGATTTGTGCATATGCTGATGAAATTCAGATAGCTGAATATTAAAAATGAATTAAGTGAGAAAATGAAAATAAACACTATTTTTTACTATTTTCTGGTAAAGTTGTCAATTGGTTTTATAAAATTATGTTTTTCGGTTTACTTTTTTATGAAAACATGTCCTGGAAAGCTGTCTCTTCAGTTTTAGATATGTACAGTTTTTAGATAGTCTATAAAAATAAGGATCGATTGTCGAACGAAACTGGAACCATTTTGTAGATTTAGTTCACTGTTAAATGGAAGGCAATAAATAAGT
The DNA here is from genome assembly GCA_964035755.1 of Teleogryllus oceanicus. Classification (NCBI taxonomy): domain Eukaryota; kingdom Metazoa; phylum Arthropoda; class Insecta; order Orthoptera; family Gryllidae; genus Teleogryllus; species Teleogryllus oceanicus. The sequence continues at coordinate 20,904,704 of CAXIVR010000014.1, read as the reverse complement.
TATTTCTTGGTTCCTAGTTTTTATGACATTTGAATAAAATCATTTTATAAATGTGTAGTCCAGAATTGGTTTCATTTATACTTCAGTCTTCTGTTTTACTTTTTATATCCAAACGACGTTTCGGAGCTATTACTAGTTTTTCGGGTTTAGAAGTTTTTCAAGCTTCCAGATGCAGCAGCTGATGGCAAAACAAATTGTAATGGAAACGTATGTGTCGTAATTTCTAACTTGGTCCTCAGTAGTTATTCTACAGAAAATAAATCTAAAATATTGACACATGTTACCAGATAAAAATAATTATGTGTGTTTATTACATATACTTACAATTTTTGGTTGAATTTGTAACTTCGAATATGAGAAATGTTAATAGGGACTAATAGAACGGTCCCAATGGAACGAGACTTAATTCATTACATTGATGGCCCGATTACATGAAATTCGGTCACATAATTACATATTACTGCTAACTTTTAGTATGATTGGATTTAATTTATACAAATAATTTATCTGAAATCATTATCCCTTTTCCTTAAAAACATTTCTAGATATCGTACTCTAGTACAGAATTCAGATATTTTTGTGACCGTCATTTTTGAGAACCCTAGAGAGTTAACGGTGTATTTTTTTTTCTCTCTTGCCCTTCAAATCCGACCCCGCGCCTTCCAATAAGCAAACCTCCCTCTTCATTTTTTTATTCATAATGTCAGGCAACATCCCTTCCCTCCACTTCATTTCATTTCAATTTGAGCCATAGTCCCGTCGCGGGGTGGAAGGAGGGAGAAAGAAGGGGGGGGGGAAGGGGAGGAGAAGGTTACCCTTATTCCGTCAACCTCCCGCGAACCCAATGAAAAAAAATAATCCAGAATTCCTTCGCCGCGTTCTTTGGCGCCGGAGTAACGAGATGGCCCGCTCCCTCCGCTCCAATTACGAGAGTAGTTGCGTGAGTGGCCGCGACGCGACGCGGCGCTGCTCTCGCGCTCCTCCGAACGCCCACCGATGAATAGGGCCTCGGCGGGGGAGGGGCGATGGGGGAGGGGGCTTGTGTGATGGGGCGGTGCGGAGGTGGCTGCATTTATCTGAGCACGCATGAAGCACCGGCCTTCGTCGATCTAGTGGTTGATATCCCGTTCCAGTCGAAGATGAGGTTTCTTTGGTTGTTGTTTGTGAATGAAGAGGTTTGTGAAAGATGTTTCGGAGCTGTATATAATGGATCGATTTGTGTGCATTTTATTTTCATCTCAATGTCAGAAAAATGTTAGTTGTATTAAAAAGAATGAAAAAGGAAAAGGTTACTTGCTTTAATTATATTGAACACCATTTTGAAATGTTCTTCATGAGAACTCCGTGCATTTCATCATACTAAATTCTCGTGAAAAATCAACAGATGCCGTAATGTAATGAGAGAATGCATAAAATGATAAATGAATCTAATCGGTAAATGCATGTTGTTCACCTTCTATAATTTTTCCTTCGTTCAAATGAAGAAATGCAAGGGACTATGTTGTCGTTAAGCTTTCTTGCTTCATTGCGTTTTTCTGCTCTCCACACTAGAACGCGAAAACTCCTACCAGATTGCCCGGATCGGCTTTAGAGCGCGCTGTCAGCTTCGCAGAGGGAATTTTCGTGAGATCTGGAGTGACGCCAGGTGTACGCGGGTGAAATCCCACTCACCGGAAGTTCCTCGCAAGTGCTGGCGCGTGCCGCGTGGCGCCCATTGAGTGAGCGCGGTCGCGTTATCACTAGGGCCCGGATTTTAAAGACACATATTTTTTGTGAACCTTCGGGTGAACTTTAAAACAGTTTATGCACGAAAGCAGGTATTGTCGATTAGAAAACCTAGGTAATATTTTGGCCAAATTTTGCCAAAAATGCATACATATGTCATATTTTTAAGGACACAAGAATGAAAAAAAAGCTTGAAAATGTGTCTCGCATGACAATGTATCAAGTGATATTGTCACAAATAAACTCAACAATTATACCACAAAAGGAGTGAGTTGAGTCGAGCTCGTGGTCATGTGGTTGAGATAGTGTACAACAAATTGCTGCGTGTTCTTCAGCGAAATCTTGGATATTCTGCAATGTGCAAAATGAGGGATATAATTTCTGGAAATGTCGCAACATTTGAAGGGAATGAACCAAAGCTGCACTGCAGTGACATCGCCGCCTTCAAATTCTCTTCCGTGACGTCATATAATGTGGAGTGGCGCTTTCTCAGGTACAAAACAGATGCAAACCGTATGTGCCATACTTACAATCTGTTCTTAAGTGAATTTTGTATTTATGTTATACCTAAAAAATCAACAGAAATTATTAAAAAATAAACTTGTATAGCGTCATTTTTAAGGTCGTATTTATATAGGTTTTAGGTCATAAATGCTTACATATTTCCCTGATTTTTAGGTCATTAAAATCCGGGCCCTAGTCATCACTGACCCCACGGTGAGGGATTCCTTCCCCTCACCTGTATACAGTTGACTGCGGTTATAGTGAACGTCTGGTTTTTGGTTCACTATATCCAATGATGTCAAAATTAAATCGAATTTCTCCTTAACGATTGATTTTATTAATATAGAAATACAGCAAAATGCACTAACAGCACGAACTAAAAATTTCAAAATCTTTATTTGTTGTGAAAAATTCCGTCAAGATTGAAACTGAAGCAAGCAATCACGCGTCATAAATAAAATTGTTAGTCTCCAAAGTTCACTATAACCGGAGTCGACCGTATAAAAATTTAGTAAGAAGATGCAGGATGTACCTGCCACGTACTCACTGGGCTTCGCGAAGCCAAACGGGAAAACAAATGAATGGTGTTGGAGGGCGTTGGCGGCCTCGTTGTGCGAGGACCTCAAGTCGTGTGGGCATCGAGCAGCAGAGAGTTGACTTCTGCAGCGCTCACCTCTTCGTTGCCTGCGTCCGTCGGCGTCTGGCGGGTTGGCCGTTGCTCCCCGCGCCGGATGTGTACATCAACGCGAGACCGCCGCCGCCGCCGCCAGACCTGCTCCTTCCACCCTCCGCACCGCGCCGCCACCGCTGCCTCGTGTATGCAAACGCCTCGCTTTTGAGATGAGTACGGGTGCACAGCCTTGGGGAAAATATGAGATGTTACTTTACTTATAGTTGGAAAAGCGTAATATAATACTAATAATAGTAATATATTTATATTTTTATATTTAATGTAAATTTTATATATATATATATATATAATTTCATTTTGTATTTGTATTTTAAATGTGGTTTCATTTTGTATTTTATAACTGTTATCAAACCAAATATGTAATAATGCTGTGATTGACACCTGTACAGTACCAGCACACTATGAATAAATAGAATTGTAATAATAATAGTAATAATAATAGTAATAATAATAATAATAATAATAATAATAATAATAATAATAACTTCTGGCATTCCAACGTCATTTACATTTGAAAGTAGGCTACAATTCTGATAACTCGTTCATGGCAGTGTGTTGATCCTTAAATATGAAATGAGGCATGCATATACTGTAACTTACGGGGCAATTTTTGCATTTGCTCCGACGACCCAATAATAAAATGGCCTTTAGACCCGATTTAGATTTCATTACCCTTTATTACCTTTACTACCCGATTTAGACGATTTTGACCGCTTTACACCCGATTCGAATCCAAGCCTTTCCTCGGGGCTTTTGCCGCAGCATCCATCCATTCCGATATTCGCTGGGGAGGGGGTAGAGTTGAAAGACCCGCTCAGAAAATTGTCGCCGAGTTCCTAAGTTCTTTATCTGTACATTTTTCTGCTGCCATAGAGTTGTCTCGAGTGCGACATGTCGTTTACTCTGATTCCAAGCATCTTTCTTAACTTCTCGAGTATATGTTGACGTTTGTAACGGACAGCTGCCAGCCGTACATCACCCGAGATAAACTCCTTCAACCAATTGGTGCACCTCGTCAGGATACCAATAAGCAAACATTACCGACGTCCACTGCAATTTCTCCGTCGATTTCTTGACGCTTGGATTTCGCCTCCAGTTGGACGCGAAACGATCCATTAAACATGGCTCTTGCCCGTCGACAGGTTTGCCTCTGACGGTTTTTGCACCAGGAACAATTTCGGCCCATTTTGGGAGGATCGTTGCGTACAAAACGGAAAAACGAGCATGTGGAAGCACGTCACAGTAAATCGTTTCGTCCCTTTGAAGGCTTCTTCAGCGTCTGTACGCTATGTTCGTTCGCTCAGAAATTTGCTTTTAGGAGGCCACTTAAGGAGATGAAGTTCTTGGCGCCCAGCTCGCTCTTGCGTGTTGTTTGCGACGTGATTGCCCACGGTTTTTTGTCAGCGGGCTATCGCTGGACTGCGTGGCCGACTTTGGAGCGGCCTAGTGCGGGGTAGAGCTGTTCGGAAGCTATAAATCACCGCTGTGGAGATCTTTCGCGAGCAGGTAACCAGTGGTAGGTTTAACGTACTATGTTTATCGTGTATTAAAGCTTTAACGTAGGTGGTACGTAGAAAGAGAAATTCTTCCTTTAAATTGTGTACGTGATATCGTGTTTATCTTCACAATTAATTCTATTTTGGGTTATATTTTTGATAAAAAATGTTTGGTAAAACTTTATGAATTTTTAGACTTTACGTACGTAGTGTTAAATGGGAGATACGAATGGACTTTCGTACTTTTGCGCATGTTTTGTGCGTTTTGAAGGCAATATTGTGCAGTGTAGCGATGCTGATTGTGCTTTTGCCTGTCGAAATAAAGCTCATTCGCAAGGAAAGCAAAGTCGCATTCGGCAAGCATTCGCATTCAGTCAAGATATCGTTTGGTTGATATCGATCATATATTCTTTGTAAATATTGAGTTTACCTATAGTAAATATAACAACAGGGAAATGATAGTTTCTATATTATTCGTGATACACACATCAGGTGAAAATAAAATACGAAATAAAATAATTTTAATTTTATATTTGGACAGTAAAATATTTTATGAAAAGAATTGAATATCTTCTTGTTATAAGATGTTATAACTAACTTACAAACACCTCCCCACCCCTCTTCTCATTTTATTCCTGAACGTCTTCACCCGCAGCCAGTCCCATCATCGGTTGCATTCTGCCGAGGTTTGCTTTCACTTGTTTTTTGTCTTCTGTGTTCCCTCCTTTTCCGCGAATCTCTTTTGCTCCCTATTTTATTCTTCTTTCTTTATCGTCTCTTTTCTTCTCTTCCTCCCCCCCCCTCTTTCACCCTATGTTTCTCTCTCTCGCTCGCTCGCTCGCTCTAGCTCTCTCCTCTCTCTCGCTGCTCGCTCGCTCGCTTGCTCTCTCGCCGCGAATCTCTTTTTTTTTTTTTTGCTCGCTCTAGCTCTCTCTCGCTCTCTCTCTCTATCTCTCTCTCTCTCTCTCTCTCTCTCTCTCGCTTGCTCTAGCTCTCTCCAACAAACACACGCACATGCATACGCACACTCACTTTTTTCGGCTTATTTGGAACCTCATAGTTGTTTACTCGTTTCCCGGTGCGCCTGTTCCACCCGCAGCGTTTTCTCTGAAAAACGGATGTGGGGTTACCGCGCGTTGGGTCAATGCCGGACCACGCATCAGGCCGCGCGGTAAATAATGGCGACGCCTGTGGGCGAGGTAGTGCGTGCGCCCCTGTCGGCGCTGCCTGGAACTCGCTCTCCGCTCCCCGAGGTTTTCAGCCCGAACAACAAGGGTATTGAGAGAGATGCTGTTCTCCTTAACAATCTTCTCGACTGAAGAAATACGTTGCGTTTAACTTGTTAACTTAAATTGTGTTACCATTTCATTCCAATATTACGTATTTGTATTATTTCAAATGAATATTGATGCTGTACGAATTTTTATACATTAGTACAGTTTTTCGTGAACTAGTTAAGAAAAAGTGGAGTTCATATTTACGCATAATTTCAATATAAGGATGCTTATGGGAGTCATCATCTTTAGTATTTACTCGTTCTCATGACGAGAACAAAAGAATGCAAAAGCAAAGGAGCTAATGAAAGGCAGAAGAATCCTTTATTTAATACTCAAGAGTTCAGATAGTTGACCATCTCTATATGATTTATTTATTGCACGAGACGTTTCATTGATGTAACGCTTATTTCTCCTTTCCCTGTTTTTGAGCAATTCCACGCAGGAATACGAACTAATTTTTTCTACTAGCTTGGAGTTTATTAGCGCATTTCGTCACTTTGACAAGGACCTGTAACAATTTTCAACTGTCAGATCGCACGGTTGCATTCCTCTCAATTCGCGGCCAATCATAATTTCATTGCTGTCCGTACTTTCGCTCCTGAGCAAGGTGAGTAACATCCACTGAGCCTGACGAGAGCGGACGCTGCCTGCAGCCAGCAGCCGAACGCAGCGGCGGGCGACCGCCGGCGCCGCGCGCAGCCGTTGATGCGATTTCACACCCGGGGATTTTTGGCGGATCCGATTTTAATTAAAAGCGACTGTCCCTCCGCCCCGCCCCCGCCCCCGCCCCCGCGCCCGTCTTCTCACTGTCCGCGTGACGCCCTCGACGGTGGCGCTGCCGGAGCGGGGGCCGAAGAGACATCGCGGCCGGAGGACAGATGAAATGAACTTAAATCCAATTGCCACCAGGATTCAGTGGATCTGCGGGTAACACGCTGTGTGATCTCTTGAAGAAGATTTAGTTCTTAGAAAAAGTGATTGAATATTATTGAATTGGAACGTGACATTTACTAATCACAAATGATATGCGACACTGATCTAGAGTGATTTCATCTCCATCCTTGCTGAATTTTGTGGTCGGAAAAAAGTAGCAAAAGAGGTTCAGTATAATTAGAATGAAAAACATTGTGAATATTATTTGAAACCTCTTTAATTCTAATTGTGTTATTCTTCACGTTATTGTCGAATCCGTTTTTTTTAAAGAACTTTCACGTCATTGAATAAAACATGGCAGTGCCTCGAAGTTTGAAAGGGAGACTTGCCTGCTTCGGATTCTGACTGAGCGCATGAACTCTTGAAGGGGGTTGTGTGAGTGGTCGCGCTTGACTGCTTCGCGCAAATGTAATTGCTTTCTCACGCAAAATGCTGTGTGTGTGTGTGTGTGTGTGTGTGTGTGTGTGAGAGAGAGAGAGAGAGAGAGAGAGAGAGAGAGAGAGAGAGAGAGAGAGAGTGACCTACCTGACCTGACTGACCTACCTGACCTGACCTGACTGACCTGACTGACCTACCTGACCTGACCTGACTGACTGAGGGGGGGAGGGTAACAGGTGTGACATATAGAAGTTGGTCTACAACTGACGAGCACTTTTTCTCCCTATCACTGTCTCTGTCAGTTCTCGCTCCTTTCTCATTACTGGACTTATTAACCCATTTGTTTCAGAGTTCACCTTTTCGCTATACCTGCTACGTTCATTAATTCCACTATACCCTTAAAGTATATACTATCTACATTAACATAAAATGTTTTACCGTTACTTCAAGCTGCATATTGCTATGCAGATTGAAAATTCAACCGTTCTTATTCCTTTTCTGAAATACGCGCCTTATTTTCATTTGAATCGAATTATTACGTCAGAGTTACAGAGGTTGGTTAGTTATACTACATAAATTTGTCCTTCAAAATGTTTACTTCATGTACAACTTATTTTTTCGATCGTTTTGTTACATTCATCTGTCTCTACTGAAAAAAATTATTTTATGCACCATTTCACTACATATATTTGGGATATTTATAGGGATTTCCTGTTATTTCATATGTTTCAATCTTGAGCAAGACGTTGTCAGATGATGTCCCTCAATCTTACCTCGGCTTTCCATGTAGTCTTCGGTCTCCCTTTGTTTCTCAATCCTATTCCTGAACACCATACTGTCAATTCATATGCCCAGTTGAGTCAGGCCACGTTTCCTCTTCATGTCCATTTTAGTTGTGCACCGTGTTTTGTTGCCTGTTTATTTTTTTTTATCGTTTTTCGTATTTTGTTACTAGTTGTTTTTACTTAAAATGATTTGTGCAGAATCTTTCGTTGCATCTGACTTTGACAGCGTCTCAGTAGCACCTTGTGAGCTTCTGTTTGTGAAACGTATACTAAAATTTGTCGTACACTTGAAGTTCTGTTTTATTTTCAAATTTATTTTCTTGTTAAGTAGAATAAATAATAAATTTCGATTTTTTTTCCATTCTCAGATAAAAACGCGATATAGCCAAATCGCCCATTTCTGTGTTCCCTGTACTGTTAGCCTCCTCCGAGGCAAATCGTCGACCGCGGCGACCCAGAGCGACGTTGGCGCGGGAGTTAGCCGAACCGCACACGGGCAGCTCGGCGCCCGAGTTGCCTTCGCCTCAGATCAAAGTATCTCCCGAGGATGTAATTCAGTTTTCGTATTGCGCGGGGGCGGGCGGGGGGTGCGCACGAGTAACAGAATCGCTAATCCCTAAGCTTCCGTGTAACTGCTGTAAGGATTAGAGCGAACAATAACTAAGTTCTGGGAGTAATTACTAAAGGTTTCACGTACAAATGAGTTAGGCGGCCCGCGCGAGGACCTTGCGGAACTCCCCGGCAGCGAAGCGGGGGGAAGGGAGGAGGGGGGTGCCCGGCGGGGTTGGGTGCTGGATTGTGGTCGAGCCCAAACAGTTGTGAAGGTGTTGAAGTTGGTGAAGTTTCTCAGCAGTTGCGTATAATGAGCGGTGCCCTGGAAGATTTTGATGCTGTTTAAAAGAATGTTGAGCTGTTTCGTATTTGGGCAGTGACGGTGGCGACCAATTACATGGGATTGTCTCCAACGATGACAGCATAAAATTTATTCTGATTTCATCCTTTTGTCCGAAGATATTCTTTCCAATGAAATAATAATATTTATTAAAGTTTTTATTATTATTATTATTATTATTATTATTATTATTATTGCTAGAAGAGGATTATACCGTCGTTTACTTTGTGTTACATCCTCGCGAAATCGTTTCAAAAAACAACCTATAGAAGTAAAGTGAGGGATAGTTCAATTCAGAAATGGCTTCTTATGTGATCATATAAACAAATTATTTCAGGAGCTTCCTATTAAGCATTCCTTGTAATTTCGTCGGTAATATCTTAATAAAAATACTAATTTTTGGAGATCGACTTGCTTTGACCTTCGATTTATTTGCAAAACATACGCATTTAAATTAATTATTAAGTTAACAAAGACTTTTAAAAAAATATTGCAATTTACGTATAATTTAATATTTTCAACAAAATACAATACATTTTGTTTTTGTGTGGATAATTCTTTTTAAGATAAAAGAAATATATGACATATTTCTAATTTGAGATTTATGTACTTTGAAGATGTTTTGTCGTGAGCAACATTGTCTAACGTGATTGTGTACGAACATTCGTTATTGTACGCAGCAGTTGGTTGAGTGATCGTGCGGGACCCTTTGAGAGCGACGCGGCGGGGACGGCATTCTCCGTTCGACTGGGAAAGACACAAAAATGCCGGAATGGCGCAGGTTCCGCCGCTCGGGGAATCTGATATCTCCCAGGAGGCCCCGGCGGCGGCCCGTCGCCGTGACAAATGGGCCAACGCGGCGCCAATATCCCGGGAAAGATCTTGAGGAACATTATCTAAAGTGGATTGGCAAGAAATCTGCGGGGACGGTCCGCTTCGTGCGGCCATAAACTGGGCGTCATACGCGTCGCTCCGCTCCCGGCCCCTCGCCCGGCCCCTCGCCCGGCCCCTCGCCCGGCCCCTCGCCCGGCCCCTCGCCCGGCCCCTCGCCCGGCCCCTCGCCCGGCCCCTCGCCCGGCCCCTCGCCCGGCCCCCCCCCGGCCCCTCGCCCGGCCCTCGCCCGGCCCCTCGCCCGGCCCCTCGCCCGGCCCCTCGCCTCGGCCCCTCGCCCGGCCCCTCGCCCGGCCCCTCGCCCGGCCCCTCGCCCGGCCCCTCGCCCGGCCCTCGCCCGGCCCCTCGCCCGGCCCCTCGCCCTGCCCCTCGCCCTGCCCCTCGCCCTGCCCCTGCCCGGCCCCTCGCCCGGCCCCTCCCCTCATCATTCGACACTCGTTTCTCCTGTATCCTACTCTGTAGCTGCAGAACATCGCCAGCAACAGCACCCTAATGTCTTCTCTCGATGATGCTCTCTCAATTTACCCGGAGCGGTAGCTCAGTGCATCAACTGACGTGCCTCTGACCGGGAGGTCCTGGATTCGAGTTCCGACGGCGGCAGGATCTTCAGTTAGGTCGAATTCAGTCGCTGTGCCGAGAAGAATTCTAGCGGGCGGCTGCTCTGATCAGTAGTTTTCTCCAATCAACTTCAGGCGAATGCCGTGTACCCTAATAAACGGGCCACGGACCGCGCGCGATCTATCCTTCCCCTTCCTTGTCCTATCCTCTCCCCTTACACACACACACTTACACTAACATGCACTACACTACCACATAATTCGGGAGACCGATCGGGGACTTAGAACGTGTGCCGGCTGGGGTGGTGCCCCGCTGGTGGGAGATACGTGATTGAGGAAAAATTCGTTAGTTGACGGTAGGTCGGCGCCGTATCTCGCCATCCATTTTGTGAAGATCACCGCCATCTCCCCAGAAAAAAAAACATGCACTACACTAACGGGACTAATGGCCTCGGTAGTTGACGCGCCCGGAATCACTAACAATCAATCAATCAATCAATCCCTCAATCAATCCCTCAATTTCTTTTCTCGTTACTTTCCAATGCCCCCGAACTACCTTTCTGGTGCCCGTCCCACTCCCTTCCCATCGTTCTATCGTTCCAAACGCCCTCCACGTTTCCGAGCGTGCAGGTATGTCGGCTGTGCCGGCCGCTGCGGCTATTCCCGCGGTCGCGGAAAGAAGCGCCGCTGACAGTTGAATGAGCGAGTGCGTGCCTTGCAGCGCGATCGCGCCTCACCCTCCGCCGGGCGAGCGATAATATGTCGCGACTCCGCGAGTGCCTCGACTTTGGGCGCGCTCTGGAAAATGCCTTTCAAAGTCTAAAAGGAAATGTTCTTGGACTTCTTTTAGAGCTCATCGCTGAGTCTATTCCGAGTGAAGTATTTTTCTGTCATTTTAGAATTAAATGATTTAAAGTGCTTTTATCTCGTCTGCTTAAACAAAACTCCAAAACGTCACTTTATATTAACACGTTTAATCGTGAAGTTGTTAATACACTTATATTAATTGCATATTGAAGAGAATAGCTTTTCACGAGTACGTGACAAACACGAGTCAGGGATAGCATTTAAATCAGTAAATAATATTTTTGAACATTTTCGCGAAAACGCACAACTCTATCTGTCATTTGTTTGGATGTGAGACATAATTCTCGTTGAATTTCTCTACTCTTTAGAAAACGTGAGTAACACAACTGACAGCCTACACAACTGCGTTTTGGATGCCACTATGATGGTGTGGGAAGTGTCATCTGAGAGGATGGCGTGCGTGGTGGTGGAGGAGGTGGTGATGGAGGTGGCGGTGGCGGTGGCGGTGGCGGGGCGGTGGATGGGGGAGGTTGAAGTGGAGGGGTGAGGTGGAGGTGGTTAGGAGGTTAGGTTGAGGTTGAGGTTGAGGAGGAGGTGGGTTGTGAGGAGGAGGTGGAGGTGGAGGTTGGGTGAGGGGTTGAGGGAGGTGAGGAGGTTGAGAGGAGGTGGGGAGGGGGGGGGTTGGGGGGAAAAGGTTGAAGAGGAGGTGGTGGAGGAAATGTAGGTCGTGGGGGGTTGAGGAGTGGCGTTGCGAAGCGCGCCTCGCCGGCCGCGTGTAGTTGCAGCGCTGTTCCATCGCGTGGCCGCTCCGCGCGCGACGTCCAGCGTGTTTTGCAATGCTAATGCTCGCTGATGCGGCGAATGAGCATCGTGACGTTTTGCCGCTCGCGCAGGCAGGCGCTGTTGCTTCTGCCGCCGCCGTCGCGGACCCCGCCCTTGCTCTCCCGGTCGCTGCCGACGTGCGCCCGCACACTCGCTGGTCCAGCAGTGTCGCTGACGCCGTGGCTTTCGATGCGATGGCTCTGTGACGTCGCTTTCAGTCCTTTTGCTTGCGTGCTTTGTTAAAATCATCTACCCTTCTCCGTATATCCAAAATCCCGCTTTCAGGTTACCTAGATATTAATTCTTTTACCCCCATTCCCCTTCCAACTGCTGAATTCTCTCGCTTGTAACCATCTTCCAGACCATTATCGTCCCTAGGGTACCACTATACTTACTACAGCGACTGACTTTCATTATTCATTACTGTTTCTGTACTTTCCGAGGTTGGCATTTTTCTTGACAGTTTGCACCACACTCTTTGCCACATGCTGGGTTTGCACGTGTTCCGGCACTGGGATCGGTTCGTTAGTGCGTGTAGGACACAGATGATGGGCGAGATCCTTGAATAATCGCGCAACAAACGGTAAATGGAGAAGTAAAGCGTATGGCTGGATTTGGGCGCTTGAAGTCAATTTAATTTCGGATTATTTCTGCAATGTGGCATATACTTGAGTTTTCGTAACGTGGCCGATGATATTTGGTCATTTTTACACCTCCCGTCTTATAAAATGATTTTTTAAAATTAATTCGCGTACTTCCTTATCAACGGGGCTCATGGTCTCAGACATGTGTTAATCACTGTTATAACGGTTCATTTGGTAAGACAGAGGTGTAAAAATGACCTAATGTCAACGGCCACGTTACAAAAACCGAAGTTTATGTAGTTACGATAAGGCATTCAAATATACGAGTAATTGCCCTTACGAGTGCCACTCAGGAGAAGGAAGATGTTTGCTGTAGTACGAAGGTCGGCTATGTACACAATCTTCTGCCAATTTTATGAGTATAGATGATTCCCCACACTTATTTACCCCATATCTTTGCGCCTATCACTTGAAAAACACGAAGTTTCTAACGGCAAATGATCAGTGCGATATTATCAGGCTCGTTTTCTCCCGAGATGGAAGTTTTTTTCCGAATATTCGTTGCATTTGGGCGAGTGTCGTGCCTATTCCAGCGATGGCGAACGCGATGGCAAGGGCGGTGGAGGCGCGCCGGCGGCCCTGGGCCGATGGTTAATCCCGCGATGGCGTGACTCGCCGTGGGCCGAATAAATCTCTTTGTTCGGCGGTGGAGTAGGAGTGGGGGAGGGGAGGGAGGAGGGGGGCGGCGCCCCTGCGGTCATTAGACGCCCCGAGCGCCGGCCGCTCGCCCTTCGATCCCCACGCGAGCGCCAGGGGGCGCTATTGGCCGATAATGGTCCGCTCCCTTTCCGTTGACCGCGAGAGGTGGCTCAGTGCATCGGCCGATGTCACTGCAGCGCATCTGGCCGGGAGGTCCTAGGTTACACTCCCCACGGCGGCAGGATTTTCGACACTAGCTTTTCAGCTAGGTCGAATTCAGTCGCTGTCTGGAGGAGAATCCTAGCGGCCGGCTGCTCTGATCGGTAGTTTTCCGTGGTTTCTCCGATCAACACCAGGCGAATGCCGGAGCAGTACCCTACCAAACGGGCCACGGACCGCGCGCGATCTGTCCTTCCTCTTCCTTGTCCTAACCTCTCCCCTTACACATTCACTTACAGTAACATGCACCACACTACCACATATTCCGGGAGACCGGTCGGGAGCTTAGAGTTTGTCCCGGCTGGGGCGGTGCCCTGCTGGTGGGAGAGTCCTGGTTAGGGGGAAACCCCGCTAGCCGACGGTAGGTCGGCGCCGAATCTAGCCATCCAGCGGGGGAAGATCACCGCCATCTCCCGAGAAAAAAAGATGCACTACACTAACGGGACTAATGTCCAAAGCAGTTGACGCGCCCGGAAACACGAAAAAATCAATCAATCTCGGGCCGGGAGGTTCCGACACTGGCAGGATTTTCTACTCTAGCTGGTCAGGTCGAATTCAGTCGCTGTCTGTAGGAGAATTATAGCGGCTGGCTGCTGCGATCGGTAGTTTTTCGTGGTTTCTCCGATCAATACCAGGCGAATGCCGGAGCAGTACTCTAACAAACGGGCTACGGACCGCGCGCGATCTTCCCTTCCTCTTCCCTGTCATATCGTCACCCCTTACACACACACTAATACGCACTAAACTAACACACTACACTAACAATGTCGGGAGACCGGCGAGGGGCTTAGGGTTCCAGCTGAGGCGGTGCCGTGCTAGCAGGAGATACCTAGTTGGGGAAACCTAGCCGACGGTCGTTGGACGCGGGAACTGGCCATCCAGCAGGGGAAGATCACCGCTAACTCTCGATGGAAAAAATGTGCAATATAGCTATGGGACTAATGACCACAGTAGTTGACGCGCCCGATATCACTAACAGTCAATCAATGAATCAACCGCGTCGAAGGACCAAGGAGTGGAGAAGGAAAACCACCACCACCTGAGATAAAACATTTACTACCCTAACGAGACAATAGCAGCAGACGTGCTCGGAAACATCAAACTAAATGATGGAGCAATAAGGCGATCTTCATGAAACTTCTGTAGCTTATACTTGTAATTTCGTGCTTGAGGAGTGTTCCTCCAAATTCTTTGTAGACCGTTATGTGATAGGAGATGGCTACACCATTTTAATTTAACATTTCATGTCTGATGTCCTCGTGTTTGAATTTTCGTTCGTCAGTAATGTTCTTAATTTCAATAGAAAGTCACATGTGGTCATAAACCGGAAGGTTCTTCAAAAGTCTTAAAAAATGACAATTCTTTCCTCGGTTCAGTTAATTTCCGAACTATTTATGTTGATGATTGACATGATTATTGTGGAAAAGTTCTATTAGAGTATACTTTGTAGACAGAGGTGCTGTACACTTTCCGAGAAAAATCAACTTGCCTCATTTTCACATTAGTTCAGTAACGGATGGAATACACCCTGCCTTTCTATCATTCAAAATGTAAGATAACCGTTCCTCTTTGAGAGCAATTTTTCAACTGATGTCTAGAAAGAGAGGTATGCTTCCCTCACCATTCACCTAGTTTCACAGTTGCTCTTGTAGTTGCCAACGAAGTGGGTTACATTCCCATTTCCCCTTGTTTTGAGGCCCGCTGAGCCTCCCGACCAGCGTCGTTGGGGGAAGGCACGAAGAGAAATATCGCAAAGAAGCAGCTTTGGCGAAATACTATCTTCCGAATTGACAAAAGCGATTGTAGGACGGGCTCCTAGATGGCTCACAAGCAAGCGTAGTAGTTTCCCGTGGTGCGGCCCCGGGTTTGCTTCCCGGTCGGGGCAAAAATTGTTGTAACTTGCCTCGAAAGTAATAAGATATTTCCGTAAGGGAATTAAATCGGTTTGTTAATTTTTAGGTCTTCTGATATTATATATTACACTTTTTTTGAATTCGAAATGTTTCCACAGAAACATTAGAATATAAGCCACGAGAAATTAATTTTAAACTGAATGTGTGTCTGTCTAGTAACTAGGTATTCCTGTACATAAACCCTTAATGCAACCATCAGCGCTCCCATTATCGACCCTGCTCCTTGATTGTCATCACCCACACCCTCCTGTCCAATCTGTAATTATCATCACCGTATCAGCGACCACCAATAATATTGGCTCTACATTGTCATGCTTTACAAAATAATATCGTCGTTAATAACACGAGCGCGTTCATTGGCGCTTTCGTTTCATTCCGAGTTTGCAACCACCGTTACTGACACGATGGTAATCTCTTACTTTTCACGCGTTGAGTGATGGCTTTATCGTCGCTACGAGTCGTCGAGTTTGTGTCACAAATTTGCATTATTAAATATTAATATATATATATATATATATATATATATATATATATATATATATATAGTGCGCCTTTTTCCCCTTCTATGTTTTACTAATAGCTGGAAATGTCGTCTAAGCTAGGAAATTCCGTTTGTTGTCCAAGTGTTTTATTCTATTTTTATTTCGTTATACGTCATCAAGTCTATACAGGAAATTTACATAGCTAAGAATTAACCCAAACTCTTACAAATGATGAAAGAGAAGCCAGTCTTGTTAGTTCAAAGAATAGAATACGTTTCTCACAGAACTCATAAATTGTAGTGCATATGACGAACCTACATGTAGCAGCTCGGCGTCTATATTAAAATTGAACACCCTGATTATAATAAAAATAAATTGTTAATACAATATTTAACGAATACCAATTAGAAACAGTTAAGAATTCTTTCACAATGGTGTGACCATTTCGTCGTAAGTATTCTGTGAAGTACAGCGAAAAGCAGCTCTTTTCGTGTCATAATAACTTCGTTCATTCGATAATTACCTGCTCAAGCATCCGCCTCGAGCGATGACCGTATAGTTGGCATACCCACTTCTCGGGAAACAAAAAAAGTATATTCCAGAATTTTGTACTAATTTTGAACTAATTTATACACAAAATTTAAAATTTTGAACCCTAATTTACACACAAAATTGAAATTTTGAATTAAGTTTTTTTTTTATTTCTGGTATTTTTCTTGTGTGGGGATGCTAACGTTAAGTTAGCGCTCCCACTCTTGTACGTTGTTTATTTTAAAATTCTACATGGGTTCAAAATTTTTGATTTTGGGTATAAATTAGTTCAAAATGAGTACAAAATTCTGGATTTTTTTATATCTGATAAGTGGGTATGCCAACTATACGGTCATCCTGAAGCGCGGACCAACAAAGTTGGTTTGGGGGGGGGGATGGGGTGGAGGAGGCGCCAGCGGAAGCGCTACCGGACCGCGGCGGCCGCCGGCCGACCCCGCGGCAGCGGGCGGGCGGTGGGCGAGGCCGGCCGGGGATTATTTATGCATCAAGGGTGGGCGTCCGGCCGCGATTACCTTGCACTTTACCTGGGCCCGCGCCTTCCCCTGTCATGGGCGGCTCCCGGAGCCCGGGGCAGCCCGGACAGGGCTGCTCTCAGTCACCAGTCATTTCGTGGATGTGGGCTGACATGCAGAGCGCGTGAATATCGGTCATTTATTAAAGGTATAATTGGTCGAAACGAATTACATGCAGCACGGCGCTTGAGACAGTGAGAAAACTTGAATGTCGGTTTTTAATACTTGGAACATCACATAAGAAAATTGTCTGCCGTTCACTTTAATTCAGTTTCTGGGCATTTATTTTATTTTTATTTATTTTATTTTATTTATTTTACGTCAAAAAACAGTTAAAACTGCGTATGACGTGCTATGGGGAGAGGTGAACTCTGTGCACATTTTCAAAATTCTGTGATCCCTACACTAAGTTATATAATACATGAATTTTGATTTTTTTTAAAAAAAAGCTCCCATGTAATAAAATATATTTTCAAGGATAAATAAGCAATAAATTTTGGGCTCTTATCCATGATGTCCTTCGTCAAGGAATAATACTTCCTGCAGCAACATGGAAACGATAATTTGAATAACTATATTTCCCAGTGAGTTCTAGAAGACGTGCACAGATAATGAAGTTACATTTATGTCCAGAAGCAAGTTACATTTGGCCACAAGATTTTGACAGACAGCTTATATACAATTTCCTGTGTTTATAAATAATTGATTGAAATTCGTTATTTATTATATAAATATTTCTTTGTATTCATTTGTTAAGCCATTTAGTATTTGTAATTTGCATATCGTGTAAGGTATTTGAAGCTTCTCCCTTTTTCTTGAAACACCTCCCAATGGCCAGCCGATTGTTTACATTGGATTCTGAGCATGTTCTAACTGCCATGCCACACGTGCGTTTGCACGCCCTGTTGCAAATATTTGTATTACTTTGGTTTCATTTTGATGTTTTGTATGTTTTAAATTGGTGAGTCTCTGTGTTATACTTTATCGAGTGCTGTATGTTTTTGTTTGTAATGTTTCTTTTTTTGTTCTTTGTATTAATCTTCTTACAATATTGTTCAGTAGAATGTCATATTTTTTTCTCCGTTTACAGTCTGGCCTGAGGATGGTGGAAAATGAGTTCCCGAAACGCCGCTTCGAAATTTCCTAGCAAACTCTGTATATATGTTTATAAATTAATAATAGGAGTTTTGTATGTAAGCTGTTTGTCAAAATCGTGTGGCCAAATACTAAGAAACTGAATTTTAATTCTTGCAATGTCGACCTGGGCGGCCGAGGTGGCAGAGAACGCGTATCAACTCAGTGCTTCGGTCCGAAGGGTCGCGGATTCGAGTCCCGCCTTGGGCGTGGTTGTTTGTCCCTTGTCTCCTATGCTGTGTGGTCGCGGAGGGCCTCGCGTTCTGCTGACCCCAGAGCGGAGGAGCCCGCAAGTGTGGTGGTGTCTGGTGTACGGTCGAATATGTGTCCCATCGGGACGTAAAGCGTAAGCTCTAGGGGGAAAATCCTTAGAATATTGCTCAATTCATAAAGACCACAATATAATACTATCCAACAATGCAATTACACAATACAACTGTAACGTTTCTAGATTTTTTAAATATATTCGCTGTTACCTATTAGATCGCTTTTATGGAATCGAAAACAAAAAAACTTTATTATCGTACGAAAAAT
Source organism: Teleogryllus oceanicus (assembly GCA_964035755.1). Taxonomy (NCBI): domain Eukaryota; kingdom Metazoa; phylum Arthropoda; class Insecta; order Orthoptera; family Gryllidae; genus Teleogryllus; species Teleogryllus oceanicus. Next base: position 20,886,317 of record CAXIVR010000014.1, on the reverse strand, counting down.
CCTTTCAGTGAATGACACGACTCTGCGAACCCATGCCCCTAAAACTGGTTTCTACGGCCTCTGTCTTTCGGGAGACTGGAAACACAAGGAACCTCTCTGCAGAACGGAAAGCCAATCGGAGGGCAGGTCGCAAGGCGGCCGCAGCTCCTCCTGCACTCTTACATCCCGCGTCGCGTCGCGTCGTCGTGTTGGCGGGGATTCGGCTTCGCGTCTATTTTGGGGCGTCTTCCGCGTGGAAGGCGCGCCCCCTCGCCCCCCCCCCCCACTCCGGCCTGCCCTGCCCTGCCCGGCCCGGCCTTGCCCGACCCGCGGGCCTCAGTGTTTTCCCCATAACCGGATAATAACGATGATGGATGGCCACATAAAATGAGCTCCCTCGTCCTCATCCGCGACCCTCGCGGCCCCCGCCCGTGTCGCCTCGGAGCTCTCCGCCCCGCCCCGCCCCTCCCCGCCCACTCCGCCCCGCCATTCCGCCCCGCCCCTTCCGCCCTGCGCCCTCCCCCCCCCCCTCCGCCCCGCCCCCTCTACCCCGCCCCCTCCGCCCCGCCCCTTCCGCCCTGCGCCCTCCCCCCGCCCCCTCCGCCCCGTCCCCGCCCCTTCCGCCGCGCCCCGCCCTCGCGGTACAAAGGAGTCTGTCTCGTATCCATCTATATAATTACGCCTTCAACCCCGCGGTACGTGGGGACGGCGAAATGCCAGCGGATGGGGCGAAGGCGGTGGCTTAGGGCTGCCACAAAAACTCAGAGAGTACTCCCCGTCTTACAGGGTGCGTTGAGCGTATTGTAGTGGCCGTTTTGTAATCCTGATGCTGCGAAAATGGGGTTTGTGGTTCAATCAGCGGCTTTGTTCTTTGTCTCTCCCGCTTGTTGTGTTATGAACATTTGGGGACCTTCACGAAGATCATCTTGCGACTGCTTTGAAATAATGTCACGACGTAAGCCGTAATACACAAACTCACGTTGTATAAAAATATATATAAGTTTTCATCTAAAGATAAGATTTTTCAGGTGGTCAGAGGGGAGATTGTCATTGTGAGTGTTCTAAACCAAGTGGTAATGGCATTCTTGAAAACAATGTTTGAAGTATATGATTGTTACTATTTATTTGGGATTATATTGAGGTTTAGAAACGTGAACATTTTTTGTGTAGAACATATTTTTGGAACACTAATGCACTCACGTTTGAATATGCTATCACGTCTTTTTTGTAGCACTCGTTAGCATACTTTCTCGTTAAGTCTCTCTCTCTCATTGTTTTCACGGTTATTTTATTACGGAATTAGCTGTCGAGGCGACGAAATGTTTGTCCGTTTATTATACAAAAAAAAATAATGAATTGTGTATAGCAGCATAGAAAGAGTGCTTTGTTCGCCCACGAAAATAGTTTTTTTCCTCCAGATATTTTAACTGAAATATAGAAAGCACCTATCGACCATGTTCGTAATTAAAACATAATTTCGAAAACCGCCCATTATTAGACTTTAGTTGCATAATTCATGCCCTGTAAATTACTTGGCGCGCCGAGCGGAGTAGCTATACAAAGTGTGTAGCACCTCACCTCGGCCTTTATTAACCAAATTTATAGCATCCTCCGCCAAGACCAAAACCTTCGTTGAGAGAGATATTTCGTTGATCTTGAAAGATTATTATTTTCGTGTGAATATCCGGAGAACCATTGGTTTCTTCGGTATTTTTAGTCCTACAAATTTACCGCTCTATGGAGGGAGTTTGGTTATCGAATTTTTTGCGAGGGACATTTAGGTGAACTGAAGTTCGAGTAGCGTTAAAATCATTCTGTATGAAATTGTAAACATCTTGCATCAGAAGCATGTAATAAACGAGAACCGTAGGTAATATAAATTCATATATAATTGCGCTGTTTTTTTAATATATCTTCCCATGAACATGCCAATTATTATAAAAGTAGTGTTAAGAGGAGAATGCAGATCAAGGAATTAATGATAGTAAAGAATCTTTGTTGGTGGTGAAACGGAGAATAATCACTTCTCTAATTTTTAAGCAGAGATCTAATTTTTAGGATTATGTGTGATTCATAACAAAAGAACATGAATATTACTCTTGTAATTCTAGGGATGGACAAACGATGGACAAATAGAATTGCAGTATTTGAATCCCCTGTTTGTCGGATTTATTTAGCGTTGTAATCGTGCATAAATTTTGTTTGATTGGAACTGTCCGTCGAAATATTGGAGGGTTGTATTTTAGCGTCACGTTGGCGAACCTGCGTGAGAGGAGGACGCGAAAGGTTCGAATACGTGAGAGCTGAATACCTTAGGCGCCACGGCGTTGGTGTGCAGATATTTTTAGACCAAGTGGAGGCCGGCTTTGCCTGGACTGTCATGTGATAGTACGCAAACGTCCCTTCCACGCTCACCGGGAGCGGTAGCTCAGTGCATCAACTGATGTCACTGCAGCGCCTCTGACCGGGAGGTCCTAGGTTCCCACTCCCCACGGCGGCAGGATTTTAGACACTAGCGTTTCAGCTGGGTCGAATTCAGTCGCTGTCTGGAGGAGAATTCTAGTGACCGGCTGCTCTGATCTGTAGTTTTCCGTGGTTTCTCCGATCAACACCAGGCGAATGCCGGAGCAGTACCTTAACAAACGGGCCACAGACCGCGCGCGATCTGTCCTTCCTCTTCCTTGTCCTATCCTCTCCCCTTACACACACACTTACACTAACATGCACCACACTATCACATATTCCGGGAGACCGGCTGCGAGTTAGGAGCTCGTCCCGGCTGGGGTGGTGCCCCGCTGGTGGGAGAGTCCTGGTTAGGGGGAAACCCCACTAGCCGACTGTAGGTCGGTGCCGGATCTCGCTATCCAGCGGGGGAAGATCACTGCCATCGCCCGAGAAAAAAACATGCACTACACTAACGGGACTAATGACCGAAGCAGTTGACGCGCCCGGAAACACGAAAAAAATCAATCAATCAAACCCTCCCACGTTCACAGGTGGTCACGTTTCGGTGAGCCGACGAGTATAAAATGAGCCGACTCGCTCATACCGGCGGGTTTTGTACTTGCAAACTCGTGTTTTGCGCAAAATTTTACGCCCAGGCTGGAGCGTGTTCGTGCGTTGCACGGGTGACGAAAGTCACAGGAGAGACGCGGTAGGAGCGTGCACTCGAGGCGGGGCCTCTCTAGTATATGTGGTGTACCCACAAGACTACAATCGCGTCAGTCGGTCCGGAAATACCGGAAAGTGTGTACGGAGCAGTTAATTTAAGGATTTGTACATTTTATTAATAAATCTTGAATGTACGTGTTAAATGTCTGTGTGCTTACATCCATGACGCCTCAGTATAATATAATTTGTGAAATATAATTTTACGGATAACAAAATTATTTTATAAGAGTAATAAATAATATTAATAATAATAAAATAATAAAATAATAATAGTAATAATAATAAATAATAATAATAAATAATAATAATAATAATAATAATAATAATAATAATAATTCGTCCTCCGTCTTGGATGACAAACGTAGGAGCTCGGCGCAGATCCAGCGGCGGTGGCGCGGTATTCAATGAACGCGGGCTCATTTGATTCCGCTGGCAAGTCGTTGGTTCCGGGCCAGGTCGCTGGCGCTGCAGAACTGGGGAGAAGGCGGCGGTGTCTAAGAGCGCATGTGGGCCATGAATAATGGATGAATCGCGACGTCGCAGTCGGTTCCGGGCGGGGGGGGCGGGGGTGACTCGCGACACCCTCTGCCCCCGCGCGGGCCTTTGAACGGAGCCCCGAGAGGTAATGAGGAATTGTGGCTGCCGGGTGCCCTCGCGCGCAGTCCTTGCGACGGAAGTCTCCGCAGTCTCAATTCACAGAACTGCTGCCATCTTATACGTGCGTTCTCGTACCTCACTTATCAACTATTGCAGTCGACTCCGGTTTTAGTGAACTCAGATATAGTGATATAGTGATTTAGTGAACTCAGATATAGTGATTCTTCGATATTCTTTCAGGATCTCCAGCCACGCCTACCTGCAAACTTGGCAAAAACTACCCGATTTTTTTTATTTATATTACGTCAAAAAACAGTTAAAAACTGCGTATGACGTGCTATGGGGAAAAGTGAATTGTGTGCACATTTTCAAAATTCTGTGATCCCTACACTAAGTCATATACTACTTAAATTTTGAATTTTGAAAGGGAGAAAAAAACAACAACAAAAACTCCCATGTAATAAAATCTATTTTCAAGGATAAACAAGCAATTGATTTTGGCTCTTATTACTTCCTGCCGCGACAACATGGAAACGATAATTTGAATAATTGTATTTCCCACTGAATTCTAGAAGATGTACACAGAAAATGAAGTTACATTTATGTCCAGAAGCAAAACAAGGGGCCATCTCAGCATTTGCTCAATGGATCAGGGAAACTGGACGAAAAACCTGATCGAGACCCAAAACCAAACAGAATATGCTCACGATTTCCCAAGGATAAATTCAGACCTCCATAAATATTCAACGGCATTAGTTCCCAATATCTATTAATATAACATATTAAATCACAAATATTTTATTTAAAGACGATACGAGTATAAATTCCCCATCAGTATATTCTATATTGCAGTGGCGTGAACGTACATTGCACTTCGTGGGTTCACAAAACTGCACAAGTTAGCTCTCGCGAACTTAAGTCACTTGTCCCGTTTCGCTTACATTAAATATAGACATAAGAAACCTCGGTTATGGTGGACCTGAATCTCGGCTATAGTGAACCTACGAAATAAGTCTTGGAAATTAATTCCTTCCTGGAAAAGAATATGTCGCCTCAGTGTCACAAATTCCAACACTAGGCGGTTTGAATTCCAACAGTGCAAGAGGCATTGAAGGGTGTCATGACTGCTTTACGATACTTGGACAAAGAGGTCAATGTAGAATCAATTATGTAGAGAACACGAATTCTGGAGAAGGATCTAGAGAAATTACTAATGAAAAAGTACGAAGCCAGCAATTGAAAAGGAATTGATTTTTTTAAGAACAAAAAATATATTGAAATTTTCAGTTCGTACTGTTAATGTGTTTTGCTGTATCTCTATGTTAGTAATATTAATCTTTATGGAGAAATTCTGTTTAATTTTAACATCATGGGATATAGTAAACTAAAAATGGCAGTCCCCACAAGTTCACTATAACCGGAGTCGACTGTATTTGTTAATATTGGGTTCGGCAATTCTTTTTACCATGTCCTAATGAACCATGTCATCCACTTTCTCCTCTTAGCCGTATTTTATATTTTAATTTCTGTAAATTTATATTAAATTTATTTTTTTCTACAAATTACTCGCTTTAGGCTTTGCCATGAATCATAGGCGTTAACGCCATTAAAAAATGAGTGGCAGGGAATATCAGAGAACTCGTTCGAAGTCTTCTCTGTTGGCTGAGATAACTTGGACAACAATTTTTGCCACTGCAGCGAACCATAACAGAAGGTCGGAGGATTCGCTTCCGGAAACTCTAGCTACATAGCTGACCAGAACTCAGCCTGTGTGCAGGAGTTTTCTAGCGGTCGGCTGCTCTGGTCCTTAGTTTACCGTGGTTTCTCCCGTGAGTACCCGACGAATGCCGCAGCAGGAACTTAACAAACGGATCGCGCGCGGCATTTTCTTGTTCATCGTGATTCCCTTACACAAACAAGCGCATTCGGTGGTATAACGGTCAGCGTACTGGACTGTTGTAGCCGAGTTTGCGTGTTCAAACCCGTCCTTCATACGCCTTCCTTCGGATGGGAAGTAAAGCCGGCTGTCCCATGTAGTAGATTTACTGCATGTAAAAGATCCTCAAGCCTAAAAGAAGCTTCTGAGCTAAATTCAAGTCGCCTGTTTCGTCGCCCAAGATAATACCTCCTTTCTCCGCTAGATGGTGAAAGGAGCGTAATGATATTTGCGTGGTTAGACGGTAGAGCGGGCCTAATGGCTCGAGTCTCGCCACATAAAATAAGGCATTAACTAACTAACAAACACCTTGTGAGTACTAGCGTTACACTGCCTCGTTTGCTGGGAGGCCGGTCGAGAACTTAGGGCTTGTCTCGGCTGGGGCAGTGCGCCACTAGCGGAGAGACCTTGAGAGGGAAATCTCGCATGTCGACATGTTGGTCGCCACTGGCTCTCTTGTTGGAGCGGCGAAGCCCGCCATTTCTCACGAAAAACATTCACTACGCTATTGGGACTAATCATACCACAGCAGTTAACGCGTCCGGAAATAGAAATACGTATGACTCAATCAGAAACCTGCTGCGAACTGGTCGTTTGGCACAGCATTCGTGTTAATTGTTTGGGTTTGCAAATAAACTCTACATTACAGTTTCTGATCATTGCACTAGATTATTAGTACATCTTTCAAACTACGTCTTCTGTCAAATATTTGCACTATATTTCGATACTTGCTCTGTGCATCCCCCTGTTTATACGAAACACTCCAGAAGTGCCAATTAAAAATGCAATTCAGTTGAATGGTTGCGAAAGCATATTGAGTGACTCAGAGGTTTTCCTAGATAGAATTGATGCACTTTAAGGGAAGGAAGAAAAGAAGGAAGGGAGCAGTAGCCCTACAGCCCTTCAGGTCTTCCTTCCGGAGCCTCCTAACGCTCTGCTGCTTGGCGCCTTCATTATGACGCGTCCCGCGAGGTCCTCACGGGGCAAGTGGATGGTTCTGTGGGTACTTCCACTGACGACCGCTAGAGCGCTGAGGCATAGGCGTAGAATTTGCCTTCTTCTTGCGCAAGGTTCGTTAGTTGTACCGCCGTTGTTTCACTTTGCACACAGAGACGGATTATTTAAAATAATTTCCGTGTATTAGTGCCGTCCAGTTAAAAAATCGTTGCATATTGAAGTTAGTGTTTTCTTTCTTAACATTAGAAATCATACACGAATCGTTTTCTTGATTTTAACTGCCATTAATTACTTTTAGAAGTAGTAGATGCCCTTTGTCCTGAAAATAAAGTAAAATCCTTCACGGATGCTTTTTTTAGGTGTATTTCTTATCAAAAATCGATTTCTGTGTTTCAATTCAAGGTACATATAATTAAAGAAGATTCACTTGGTTTGAGTATTGTTACAATGATTGAGATGTGTTTCGTACGGTTGTATGTTGGCTGACCTGCTGTTATGACAGCTCCAAATATTCTGTTTCCAAGCGTCTGGACACCGACAACTCAGGAGTCTGTTTGGCTAGTGCCAAACATATGTTGGCAATAATAATACATCGTTTGAAGCTACAGATCAAAAGGACATTTCATCAATTTTCGTATTTTTAAAATAAAAGCTATTAATTCTGTTAAATGTAATACTGTGTTGAGTTTTGTTTTTATTGTGAATTAGATATGATCGAAGTTTCACAATTAACTTGCATGTTTGTCTTTGTTATTCTCGTGATTTTTCACAATTTTTTTCTTTCATTTTCAGGTAACTTCCTGTTGATTTTCTTCTTGCATTTTGCAATTTACAAGTTGCAGTCGCCAAACAGTAAGTTAATTTTTCTCTATAAGCGCTTTCGCCACAGTCCCTTTCTTATAACATCGTCAGCAGATGCGATTGGTCGTAGATTATTTTTCGGCTCCCTACGGTTACGCTAGATATTTCACCTAATAGAGTACAAGACACAAATAAGTATATGAAATAAACTCTGATGAGCCATTGCATTATATCCATATATCCATCTCGACCAGAGAACATTTTTTTTTTGCGCCTGGAACGCAGAGATTATGACGCACCGACAAAGGAATGTTATGGAGGGCAACTCCACAAGCTGGAGCCATCTCCCGAGGAAAAACATGCACTACACTCACGGGACGAATGACCAAAGCCGTTGACGCGCCCGGAAACACGAAGAAATCAATCAATGAATCCAGTTACATCGATTGGGAGGTGCACCTTCCTCGACTACAGCGCGCCCCGCCGTCGGGTCGTGTCAGGCCGCCACCCCGCCCCTCCGGCTCTCATCCGCGCGTCATCGTCGCCGCCGCCACTCCAGCGCTGCCGTCGCTGGCGCCTCGTGACCGCCGCAGCCGTCGCCGACGTCTTCGAGACAAGCTCATTAAAAGCGGCCGCTTGCCTTGGGCGCCCGCGGCGCTGATATTAATGGAAGTTAATCTCGCGCGGCGACGCTGTGCCCCACCCCCGCCCCCGCCCCCGCGGCGGGAGAGTACCCCGGGCTATAGCGCAGGATTGCCAACTTCCAGGAGCTGCGTGGTGTCGACGAAGGTGTCCACTTGACGTTGATCCCGGTAGATTGTTTTGTGCCTCAGTTGTTCTCTTTCGTGGTTTTGACGTTTATGTAGAGCGCAGTGAGTAAAATGTGTTTCGAGGGAAACAAACGTTGCCGGTTCATTTGCAATTTGATGGAAAGGATGGGCGTGTATCTAGCACGCTATCCAGTACTTTACACTATTATGTTTTTCATTGAAACAAACAAAGATTAGCAAATCGTGTATATGTGCATTAAGAATCGACTAAACGCATTATTATATTTTGAATTATATTATAAGAATCGACTATACGCATATTACGCAGAAATATTTTTTGAAATAACTTTCTTCGAAATAACTGCTGAACGTTGCTTTCGCAGAGATGAACTGTCAACACTTTTTTTAACCTTTCCTATCTGGCAAACAGCACTAAACATTTGTAAAGTATGGTGTGCAATGTTTCTGATGATAATACAGAAAAATCATAATTTTTTTTAAATTCATTACGAGAATCTGGTTTTGAGACATCGTATTTAGAGATCGTTTATAGGGTAGTGTCGTAGGTTAGTTTTGGATTTCAACGAAGTGATAAAACCAACTCGACGGATAGAAAAAAGTGTGATTGTGCCGTAAAGCATTTACACTTAAGAACTAAGTGCGGACGTAAAAATGATAATTTCTTGCAGAGTCGCTACATTCGACGTGCGTACGAGACAGTTTTATGAAGTTTGTTTAGTGCCTGTTCTGTTGACTATTACTCTGTCTAATTTTGAGAATGACATAAATCGAATGTGTAGGTATTTTTTCTCCTTATAGTGCACTATAGTGACGTTGGTTTTTGCCTCCGTGCAAACCATTCGCCAAACATTTTATACATTAATGAAGTGTGGTTTTAAAAAATCTATTAATTAACCGAACACAAATGTATCGTTCTATTAACGTTCGTTTCCATCTGTAATTCTTTTTGCATCATAATGCTTTTATGCGATACATGAATATGTGACATTAAAGGTTTTGTGGTGGAAACATTTCATTGTTTTTTAAAAGTGTTTGGCGAATGAATTGCGTGGAACATTTGTGTCAGGAGTTTCGTAAACTAGGAATTCCGTTTCTGGGAAATGAAACATCATTCCAAACGCATTTGTCGCTGTGTTAGACTTGCTAATCACCCCATCGCATAGCAATATTTTTCTTTACAATCCATGGCATAAATAATCACGCTCGTCAGTATTCATTCGTTAGAGGAACACGGTTTGCCATTATACAAGGAAAGTATTTTTCGCGCTATTCATGTCTAATTGACGCACCTGTCTCCTCTAGAATCTTGGAGCTGGTCTTATGAGACCTCCCATTCTTAAACTTCTCTTTCCGTGCCAGATACTTCTTTTACTGAAATATTCTCTTTCCCATTTATTCTTCAATCCTCGATTTCATGTTCGGTTGATAATGGAGGGCTAGAATGATATCACAGAAGCATAATATTAATCAGTAAAATAGTCGTGAACTTGTGTCTTTTCGTCTCTGTCAAGCATAACGTGCCATTAATATGGCTTACACAATAAATTGGATTGAACTGAATTAAAGGGTCGAATATCTGCATGCATTTTATAAATAAAAGTGAAATTTAGCATGCTTTCTTACATATCTGAGCCATTTTGGAATAATAGGCGAAGGAATATGTTTTGTTGTTTTATTCGCCCTATTGGAGGAAAAGTGGTCTTTGCAAGAAACCGCCTTTGTCGCCGTCCAATTAGTAACTCGGTCCTCGTCGCGACCACATCAAGACGTCCTCAGCCTCTGGCGCGGACGCTTTCCTCGCGCGCGCGTTGCGTGCCGGACATTCCGAGCTCCCACCGCCCCACCACGCTCCCTCCCAGTCCTCGTCCCCGCTTCTCCCCCCCGAACAGCCCCGCTCCGCCCCGCTTCACACTGCTCCACCTCTCTCCGCCCCGCTTTGCCCCATCCCGCTCCGCCCACTCGAATCCGCTTCTCCCCTCACTACCCCACCCCGCTCCGCTCCGCGCCACCCCGCTCCGTCTCTCTCCGCCCCGCCGCCCCCCCCCCCCCCCTCCCCCCCCCCCCTCCCCCCTCCCCCCCGCATCACCCCGCTCCGTTCCACTCTGCCCCGCCCCTCCCCGTCCTTCTCTTTATCCAACCCTTCCCCGCGTTGAGCCTCCTTGCGCCGCCCGGCCCCGATAGGAGCGGTAGCTCAGTGCATCAACTGATGTCACTGCATTGCCTCTGACCGGGAGGTCCTAGGTTCGAGTCCTGACGACGGCAGGATTTTCGACACTAGCTTTTCAGCTAGGTTGAATTCAGTCGCTGTCTGGAGGAGAATTCTGGCGGCCGGCTGCTCTGATCGGTAGTTTTCCGTGGTTTCTCCGATCATCACCAAGCGAATGTCGGAGCAGTACCCTACCAAACGGGCCACGGACCGCGCGCGATCTTTCCTTCCTCTTCCTTGTCCTATCATCTCCCATTACACTAACATGCACTACACTACCACATATTTCGGGAGACCGGTCGGGAGATTCGAGCTTATCCCGGCTAGGGCGGTGCCCCACTGGTGGGAGTGTCCTGGTTCGGGGGAAACCCCACTAGCCTACGGTAGGTCAGCGCCGGATCTCGCCATCCAGCGGGGGAAGATCACCGCCATCTTTCGAAAAAAAACATGCACTACACTAAAGGGACTAATGACCGAAGCAGTTGACGCGCCCGGAAACACGAAAAAATCATTCAATCAAAATACCGCCTGGCCCTGCCACTCGCGCCACCCCGCGCCGCCCACCTCATCGTGTCCCTCCCCTTCCGCCTCCACTCCTTTTCGTCCCGCCCTGCTCCTCTCCCAGTTCGTCACCGCGGTTCGTCTCATGCCTCCCCGCCCCACTTTGCGTCGGCCCGCTCCGCTCCATGCCTGAACGGAGAGGACGCCTCCCTGCCCGCCCCGCCCCCGCAACCGCCGACCCGAACGAATCCCGCGGCGCCCTGTCCCGCCGGCGGCCGACCGCGGGCCACCCACGGGAGCCCTCCTTTTGATGCGGGGGCGGGGCGGGGCCTGCGCGGGAACCGCAGCGCGCTCTGGAATCGCTTTAATGTGGGGATGGGCCCCCCCGCGCGCGGTGCCCTTTGAACCGGCGCCCCGCACGAGACGAGTGATTTTGGAGATGCCCCCCCCTCCTCCGCAGTTCACGAATTGGCGTCAGCAACACAGCTCCGACGGGGGAAGGACATAATTTCATGTGAAGCTGCGGAGCAACCGGCAACATTAATCGTGCGCGCACGGAAACGTTTTACGAACAAATCAAATTGTCCAATCCCATATCGCCCCTCAAAGCGATCACGTTCTCATGAGTTGGAATATTAAGGCTAATGTTTAAGGAAGTGAAATGGGTATTGTATTTTTACGATTAATGTTTGTTACATTTATTTATACTTTATGTATAATTTTAATTAACTTGATTTATTTAATGCAGTCAATTCAAGAATATCTTAATAAAGTTAGCTACCGTGTATTTCATTCGTTTTCAAGATACTTCAAAATCATACACAAGAATAGTCTTTATTTCGACTGACGAATACCAATATGAGTTTTCACTTTGTCTACCACATGGATTCAATATTTCTTTCTTCACATACCTGTCAAATCTATTGTGGATCACAGACCACTAAAATCTACGATGTTTTGTATTCATTAAAACCAGAAATGTTATTGCATATATTTGGTTTATTTGGCGGAGGACATCACTCTCTCCGTTTCTAATTAGAAAGAAATTAAAAATCTTCCATGAAGCAAGGATATTTTTCGTTTCGTTTCAAATTTCATGCTGAATGTTCATGTTCTGACAATGGTGTGCCCCTTCCTACCCGTACGAATTGTGAGGATATGAATGTCCTTCTCATATGTTTTATCAACTTCCCTCTTTTGTCATTTTAGTCATTCATACGCCTCGCACTTCCTGGAACAAAACGATTACTCTCATTAAGTTCTGTAAAAAAAATGTGAATAATATACATGTATTTTGATCTTCGTTCCATATTCTTCCCACTCTCATTACTTCGTCCTTTGAACTCCGTTCATATTCTATCCAACACAACGGCATAAGCTGTCTCGTCCCTATAGCTGCCCCTAGCAGCTTCCGAGATAACGCTCTGGATGCTATTATTTGGCCATGCAACACTCGGGGAAGGGGGTAGGCGGCCTGCGATTTCTGAGCTGGGGCGGCATTAGCAGAAGCACAATTCTAGGACACGGAGCGCCGACGCACTCCGCCCCTACTGGCTGACTGCAGAAGGTCTCCTTGTAGTTAAATGCTCTCATTGGTTCTACAAGTGGATTTGTTCCACATTTGACTATTAAATAATTTCGAAGTTTTGAAAGTACTGCGACAGTGATCACGTTCTCATGAGTTGGAATATTAATGCTAATGTTTAAGGAAGTGAAATGGGTATTGTATTTTTACGATTAATGTTTGTTACATCTATTTATACTTTATGTATAATTTTAATTAACTTGATTTATTTAATGCAGTACTCGGAAATGTTTTGCTCTCGTAGTACTTTAAAGCATTTGCGACAATTTTTAGAGAAAAGAAGATGGTTTGACGAACAGTAATTTATAACTACATCTGAAATAATTATATAATGGCTTAATTCTTAATTTTCAAATATTGATTATTTAATGGCTTAAATTGTGAATGTGAAAATAGTGCAATTACATTTTTTTAAATATCCTTCTTTTACTCCTAAACAGGATATTCCAGGATTTCCGCTAAAAAAGATAACTACTTTAATAATAATATAAATTGGTCGCTAATGACCTTAGATGTTGAAGCGACCTTAAATAAACCAATTAAAAAAAAAATAATATAAATAATTACAAAAACCCCAAGAACTATTTTGAAATTGACAAATTGTTCTCAATGCATGATAGAGAAACAAACATTTTTAATAATTATAACAATTGTTCGCAAAATGTTGAAAATGTAACACCGTCAAAATAAGCCAGTTAGGTGTAATTTAATTGATTAGCTTCTTTTCCTTCCCGAATCGATTTACTCGAATGTGCCGTGATGAGGTATGATTCGGCATGATGAGGTATGATTCACCTGAATTGTGAAACCTGAAAGTGGATACTTTACTCGGTGTTTGTGGGCTCACCATGCAAGCAGTACCTGTGGGGCAGCCGCGTCATTGCACATTTAATTTTAATTCATGCTGTAATGAAACGTGATGTATTTATACTAATAATTTCTGAAAATATATAACTGAATTCAAAACAGCATCATTGCCACGTCGGTTATTAAGATTACCAAAGATCCTGCACAGTTGTTTATCTTGTTTTGTTTTGAATCTAAAGCTACTTCGCTTTTTAAATACTCAAGTTGGTACTAAATTTCTTTTGTATTTTAAAAACTGTTTTTTAGAATTACATTATGGTGATTGAGGATAGTGATTAAAATGATCACAAATTTATTAAAATATTATGATAAGTAATATTATATTATATAAAATATTTGATTTATATTATCGACACCCTTCTTCTGAGGTTAGTGGAATTGTATATTATTGAAGGTCAACTTGTTGCAATTTCTTAGCGCGGTTTCAGACCCGCCTTGAAGACGCATCTCAGTGCTCGTCGTAACATTAGATTGTAGCGATTGTTATAATACGAGAACCGCAGACCCAAGTAGGTGCCTTTTGTAGGCGCGTGAGGGCCCCTGCTGAGCGGTCGACAAAGGCGGGAGCCAGACGGCCGGCAGCTGGCCGGGGCGGAGGCCGGGCGCGAGTTGTCCACAGCGATGGATCCGTGCAATTACGCCGGCGTCGCGACGCCCGCACGCCCCCTGCGGGCCAGCCGCTGCCCGGGCGCCCGGCTGCCCGCCCGGGCACCTGGCGGCCGACGCGGCGAGGCCCGGCCCGGCGCCGCCAGCCACCCCTGTAATTACACGCCTCGCCGAGAGGGGCCGCCAGGCGGCCGGGAAGGCGGAACCGGAAGCGGGCGGTGGGAGCCGCAAGAGGCGTGCTCGGCCCCGCCCCCGGACCCGGTCAGCGTCTCGGATTCAGCGCGTTCGTACAACGGCAATCGCCCCTGCCTACTTCACGTGCGTGCGTACAGAGAGCAACACTTGATTCGTGGTCGTAATAGACAACTTGTTTTCCACATTTACGTTACAGCGAACAAATGAATTACAGTCTTAACAAATAACGAAAGAATAATCTGATTTACAACACTGTCTCTTTAAATTACAAATAAAATTATTTTTTGGTGTTAGAAATTTTGTTAGGGCCCGCTTTTTTTTTAGGTTTCGTTTGATTGGCGTTTCTTATTTATCTTGTCCTGACAGGCTACTTGCTTTGAAGGCTGCGCCGTATGGAAAAGAGTGCATTTCAGTGATGCGAAACAGTATGGAATCGCACGGGGACACAAATCTCTTTATTGTAATAATTACTTCCTTTTAATTGTGTGTCGTCCAGGGCGAGAAAAGAAAACCGTAACCGACACAAGTGAAAACCGTTTTTTTTTTTTTGTGAGAACCGAAGTCGAGAACGAAACAGAGTTCGTTATTAATTTATGAAATATATTTCTGCATCTGGAACCGAAAGAAATAGTATCGGTGTGAATAAGATTCTTATAATTTAGAATAACTTATTCGGCTGTGCTCACGTTTCAAGTCACACATAGTATAAATAAACCACATAGTAGAAGTTGTTGGAAGAGCAGACTTTTCTTTATATAATAAAGTATGTGGATTTTTGTCCTAAACCGGAAGGAAATAATAAAAAACTTTCATATTTTGAATTTCTAGAGCATCATTAATTTTAATATTTAAATTGAAGGGTAGGAGAATCTTTTGAAACAGTTTCAAAATGGAAAGAAAAAAATCGTTTCGTTAACAGAATTCGGAATATAAAATGAAAGATTTTATTTATCGAAAACGGAACATTATTTGAAACTGTTTGACTGCTTTCTCTCGTCGAAAGCATTTCACAAAATATTAGAAATCGTACAGGAAGACTACGTAGAAAACTATGGGTATCGCTGGCGATAATACGGTGACGACGATGATAGATTTGACATCAACTCCTGTATTACAATGTATTATCAAATTGTGTTTTAATACAAGACATATTATCGAATTTACAAGCTTTCAACTATTCATTTTCAGATGCAGTTTCTTGGTAACAAATGGAAGTGATTTCGCTTAAGAGTTTATCGAATTTATCATGAGTTACTTTTGAAGTCGAATGAATGAATTCCATCTTCAAGATTATATCTCAGCTTTAGTGGTATTTTGGGCTTACCAGCGCCCTCAGCGATAGCCAGAACTACCCGCACCGTCACTAATAAGCCAATACGCTCACCCCTATGCTATCCGACCCCATTGCACTAGACCGCGAATTCACACCTCGGTCACGTGCACACACGGCCCGCATCCCGCAGTGTCCCTCGCGGCTCATACGGCCGCTGCACGCACCTGCATGTCGCCCCCGCCCCGCCCCACGCGCCCCAGGGCGACCCTGCGACGCCCCTCCCCTCTCTGCGCCGCCTCGCCCCGCCCGCCTCCCGCCTCGCCCCACCCCGCCCCGCTCCTCTAGGCGATGCCCCGCCCGACCTACCCGCCCCGCCCCGCCCCGCCCCGCCCCGCCCCGCCCCGCCCCGCCCGCCCCGCCCGCCCGCCCGCCGCGCCCGCCCGCCCGCCCGCCCGCCCGCCCGCCCGCCGCCCTTCCCGCCCTTCCCGCCGCCCTTCCCGCCGCCCTTCCCGCCGCCCTTCCCGCCGCCCTTCCCGCCGCCCTTCCCGCCGCCCTTCCCGCCCCCTTTCCCCCCCCCCCGTCGTGCACATCTCGACCACACTCCCTTTGTTCATCACAACGCCTCGCACTAGTTTTTATCATCTAATCTTCGCCTCTTTCCCACATTTCAATTCCTCCCATCCATTTAATGGCGTCACATGGACACGTCTTTCTCGTTTCCCATATCGTTTCTTCTCCTGTGGTTTCACTGGGATCGGTAGTTTAATGCATCAGCTGTTGTCACTGCAGCGCCTCTGGCCGAGTGGTCCTAGGTTTTCGAGATCTGACGGAGGCACGATTTTCGCCTCTAGCTTTTCAGCTAGGTCGTGTTCAGTCGCTGTCCGGAGGAGAATTCTAGTGGCCGGCTGCTCCGATCGGTACTTTTCCGTTGTTTTCCCGATCGAATGCCGGAGCAGTACCCTAACAAACGGGCCACGGACCGCGCACGATCTTTCCTTCCTCTTCCTTCTCCTATCTTCACCCCCTTACACACACACACTAACATGCTCTACACTACCACATATACCGGGAGACCGGTCGCGAACTTGGAGTTTGTCCCGACTGGGGTGGTGCCCCGCTGGTGGGAGAGTCCCGGTTAGTGGGAAACCCCGCTAGCCGTTGGTAGGTCGGCGCCGGATCTCGCCATCCAGCGGGGAATGATCACCGCCATCTCCCGAGGAAAACGCGTGCACTACACTTACGGGACGAAATACCAAAGCTGTTGACGCGCCCGACATCAACCAACCAACCAACCAACCAACCAATCTTCCGCTTTCGCCTCGTACCATCACCCACTACAGAGCATTTGCCTCTCGCACCATCCTCACTCCTCCATCACCCCACTACAGAGCATTCGCCTCTAGCACCATCCTCACTCCTCCATCACCCCACTACAGAGCATTCGCCTCTAGCACCATCCTCACTCCTCCATCACCCCACTACAGAGCATTCGCCTCTAGCACCATCCTCACTCCTCCATCACCCCACTACAGAGCATTCGCCTCTAGCACCTCCTCACTCCTCCCCCCCACTACAGAGCATTCGCCTCTGCACCATCCTCACTCCTCCATCACCCCACTACAGAGCATTCGCCTCTAGCACCATCCTCACTCCTCCAGCGCGAATGTCCTCAGCTGCAGGCGGCCGCCGCCATCGTCGCCGCTCCCCATCAGAAAGCTCGCGGGGGATGTGAAACCATCGGCTGCGACGATTACGCTCCCATATACGGCCAGTGCGACTCAGGTTTATACTCGACGCTAACGGCCTCCCACGGCGCGAACTAGATTTTATCTCTGACACCTGTGATAAAATACGTAGCTCTGCTGTGGAAAATGCTTCACATTTTCGTGATAGCGTAGCGTAACTGGAAATGGAAAATAGTTTTAGTACTAATACAGGAAGGGTGTAATGTTTGAAATGCTGAACCCTTCCACAGTCCTTTTGTACACTCGGTTAAAATAGAACAGAATTTACGCAGTAGTTTACATTGTTTAATATTACAGCGTTTCAGATTGTGAGAGAAATATCAAAACAAAATATTCTAATATAAAGTAATGTGGTATTCAATTCTAGCCTTTTCGGTTATATAACAAATATCGTTTATTACGTTTCTGATGTTGATTTCATTTGTGTTATGAAAAATTCGGGGAATTGATTAACAACTTTCTTTATTTTGCACTATGTCACAGTAAATATGAGAGCAGGCTTCAGAAACTTGTTTTGATTTTTGTTTTGTTTTGTGGATCTTGTGGTGGTATATACCAAAGACGGCAGATAATGATTTCATGTTCTGTCAAACTATACTAGTTAGTGAAGTGAGTACTACACAGAAATTTGAATTAAATTACTTTGATTTTGATTGCTTTCTGCCTTTTCACTGTGTCACGTCGTAATACATGTGCAATTGCAAGAATGCGTGAAATTGCGAAGGTGATTGCCGTTGAAATCGATGCATATTAGATGGTTGAAAAAATTAAGTCACGTCAGTATTATTATTATTATTATTATTATTATTATTATTACCATTATTATTATTACCATTATTATTATTATTGTTATTATTATTATTAAGTAAAAAGAGCGCGATTTGTCGCGAAAATAGTGTAGTTACGTTTTGCTATAAGTCCCATTTTCTTCGACGCGTATTGTAGGTCTGTACAGCTCCTCGTTTCATTCCGTACCCCCGTGTGGAGAATGAAACAACCCGTCGCGAGGTCCATGCTTCGTCTCGCACCGTTTCATTCCACCCAGCTGTCCTCAACTTCTGCACCACACACTGACACAGTACAACCATTTTGCATGCGCTTCCCATTCAATCTCCGCCAGTTGCACTTTCAAACGGTCATATTCTTTCTTTCATCGCTACCTGAGCTCCTCCCGGCCAGTCCACGCTGCCCTCTCCGATCCCGCATCCCCCACCTTACAACAACCCTTGAGCGCATTCTCCTCTTCAGACAATTGCATACCCGCTATCCCCTGCTTTCCACCATCCTCGGGCTCTTCTATCCAAGTACTAGCTACTGCGCATGACCCCCCATCCCCATCCCCACCCGTGGGAGTGTTCACGCTTTCCTCTCCGCTGCCTTCCCCGCCTCGGCCTTGTTTTCTCCCCCTCCCTTCCGCCGCCCCCGCCGCGTCGACCGTTCCGCGGTTTCGGTCGCCCGCTGCAGGGAACGAACCGCTTTGCCTGCAGGCGCCGCGCAGGCTACCTGCTGCTACAACGCCCCATTCGCGCAAATGGAGGCGGCGCGCGAACGGGGCCGGGCCAAGTCGCCTCTTCGCGGAATCCAATATTAAAACCGCAGAAATGTTCCACCCCGAGAAATACACGGTCGCGCGAACACGACCTTTTAAAAAGTGCAAAGCCGCTCTGGAAGGCAGCGCACGTTCGAGGCGAGCTTTGGAAAGGAGGGGGAGGAATGTGAACTGGTCGCGGCGGAGGCGAAAAGAGTACGGAGGAGGTGCGAAAATGCTGAGGCTGCGTGGTGCATTAGGGGAGATTTGGACGCTCTCTTTTCTTTGTGTATACAAAAAGGTATACAATTAGGTGAAACTGTGTAGCAACACCGTATTATTCAATTAATTTTTGGAATTAATTTTTATTTAATACAAGAAATGAAATTGTTATTGTACATTAATATTAAAATATGGGTTTTTTGAAGAACTGGTTTCAGTGTGCATTATTTTTCTGGACCCAAGTATGTAGAGGTACTCGTGTTAGCATTACCCAATGTGTGCAACACTATCACTATTATTGAAAGAGGAGGGACTTTTAAAGATTAGAGTTTGAAGAATTTAGAGGTTGCTTGCTTTAGTTTCGATTGCTTGCTTCAGTTTCAATTTTGGTGGATTTTTTTAAAGAACAAATAAAGATATGGAAATTTTCAGTTCGTGCTGTTAATATATTTGGCTGAATCTCTATGTTAATCAAATCAATCGTTATGGAGAATCTCGGATATAGCGAACCGAAAATGTTACTCCCCAGAAGTTCACTATAACCGGAGTCAACTGTTCCCTTGAAAATACCAACGCAAACATTTTATTTGTTAATTAGATTTAGAAGAATATACGCGAGGGTATTCCTTCGTTTCCTCCAATGCAAAGCCGCGATTGCTAATAGTAAGGGCGCACACCACTGCGATGCGCTCCCGGAGGCGAAATGCCTGGCGAAATGCCTGGCGAAATGCCTGGCGAAGAAGCGACCGAATCGCAGGCGCTCGCGCGCAGCGGCGGAACTTAAATGGAAGCGTTCTCGCCTCCGCCGCATCGGGATTCGCGTTGCAAACGTTTTAAATTTACAAAGCATCCTTACGCGGTGAATAGTTAAAATTTACTCTGCGGTGCGAGGAGGCGACCTGCCGCTGGGGGGTGCGGTGCGCTTTTGTATTTGGGAGCCGTTTCCTCGCGGAGATTCGCGAGTTCTTCGGAGAGTAGCGTGTCGAGTGAAGAAATGGAAACTCTTGTTACAGAATTTACGACGATGTGCAATTGCATTTTTCGTGTTTTATTCTTGTTCTAAATAAACAAGGAAATTGGAATAGTAAAAGGTTACATTAAGAAGGTACATGTATTTTCCTGTACCCTTAGGTACCCCCAGGGTTTCCTAAACCCTTAGCAGGGACATAATGAATTAAACAAATTAAGTATTACGAGAAATATATTCTAGAACGTTTTTGCTCTTGTCTTTGAGTGTAACTGACTCTATAAGAAAAAGTTTGGATATAAATGTTTAAGTGTATTTTTAATTCACATTGTTGAAGCTAATGAACGATTTAACTTTTTATTGACGGTGACGTCGGTGAAATGTTCATAGGGAACATCCTCGCAACCCACACACTGAGAGCTCGTGCAATTTTATGCAAGCGGGGATCTTTTAGCCCTGATTATTCCAGAACTTTTTGTTTAAGGTCGCATCAACATCTCGGTCATTAGCGACCACTATTGGTGTTAACGTTATGGTAACTATGAAGCTGAAACGAAATGACGATGATAAGGGGTGAAAGGACGAACACAAGTCCAACCATACTCGAGGCGGCACTCGAACCCGCGACACTTCCGTCCGAGATCTCTACGACACTACTGCCTTAGCGATCTCGGCCACCGGGTCGGGAGAACATCATGTTAAATGCTGTATAGAATATTGGTCCGTTTACATCTTTCTCATTTCGTTGAATATGTTATGTGCGCTACGAAGCAAGAACAAAATGTAGGGGAGGCAGTTATCCTAATTATTTTATGATTCTATGGTTATATACTGTGGATTTCATGTTAATACTCTTTGAAAGCTTTCTTCCGAATATTAGGCTTAAAGTGTGTGACTGAGTATTTCCTGTTTCCGGATGTGTTGGTTATTATTCCCGTGAGTAGTGCATGTTCTAGCTGGAAGATTGCGGTGTTTTGCTGGATGGTGAAATCAGGCACCGATTTAAACATCGGCTTGCAATATTTCCTTCTCCAGATATCTCCTCCATCAGGGCACCACCCTAGCCGGAATCTCTAAGCTCCCGTCTCCTCTCCCAATGTGTGGTAGTGTAGTACAAGTAATAGGTAGGATAGAACAAGTAATAGGTAGGAATACAAAGGAAAGATCGCGCGTGGTCCGTGGCCCGTTTGTTAGAGTAGTGCTCCGGTATTCGACTGGTGTTTATGGGAGAAACCACAGAAAACTATTTATTTACTATTTATTTATTTTACGTAAAAAAACAGTTAAAACTGCGTATGACTTGCTATGGGGAAACGTGAATTGTGTGCACATTTTCAAAATTCTGTGATCCCTACACTAAGTCATATACAACTTGAATTTAAAAAAAACAACTACCGATCAGAGCAGCCGTCCGCAAGTATTCTCCACCACTTAGCGGTTGAATTTGATTTAGCTTCGTAGTTAATGTAGAAAATCTTCCTCCGTGAGGTTTTGAACCCTAGGGCCTCTGCAGTGGGGGGGGAACAGTTATCACGAACCATCTCAGCCGGTCTGCAGGCGTAAAAGTAATGCGTGTTCTGGAACGTTCAGTGCAACTGCATGAGCGGAAGCCTGGACGATGGTAGCGCAGTGACAGGAACCGACGTAAAAGCGCTCGCAACGGGAGCGGAAGGGCCGGGGGGGGTGATGTCCCGGCCGCTACAGCTGTAGCGCATCATTCGCACGCGTGTTTTCCGGGCGCAGTCGTGGCCGCGCGGGCGTGTGCGCGCGCTTCCGCTCGGCGTGATGCGTGTCGCCCCGCCCCCACGCGAGGTACACGGCCCGCGCGTGTAGGGGGCTCTCGGATCGCTCGACACGCGGCGATCGCCGCGTCGCTCCCGGGCGGCCCCGCACCTGCGCCTCGCCGCGCCGCACGATGGTTCAACCGAGCCGGATACTTGGGCATAAGCGCAGATGCGAGAGGGTTTGTGGGAAAACGGTGTCTTTGATCTCTGTGAAGAAGCTGATGATTCCAAAAAACTTAATTTTACAGAGGAGCAAAAAACAACTTTAAACTAATGGTATTAATAAGGAATTAATGTTATTCAAACAAAACGTACACAAAAATAGTTCTGTTTGAATATCACTTGCGTTTGAATATCATTAATCCCTGATTTAATTCATTTAAACGTTGTTTTTTGCTCTTCTGTAAAATTAAGTGCTTATGACTTAGTTTCCCGGGATCAAAATATAAAATTCGAAATGGCGGCTTAAAATGGGTTTCCACAAAAAATGGTCACTAATTTTGCATATCATAATGACATTACAAAATTCAAAACGTTACATTGGAAATGGTTATCTGCCTCATAAAATTGATATGTGTTTACATATGGATACAATTGATACCACAGTCGCAGGTTAATATTTTTGTCATTCCAAAAATGTATATAATTTTCTTATTAAAAGTAATTAAATGAAGGAGAAATTGAAAAAAATATACAGAGAAAGTAATTCCCTGTGTTGTAGAAGGCAAATCCGGAATATAGAGTGTTAAATCTTAGTATGTAGCATTTCAGTGAAGAGGTTATAAAACGAGAAGGTGCTACTAAATGTGTATTATTCTGATTAAGGACATTCTACTTGATAAATAAAAAAAAAATTGATTGAGGCAGGAATACGCAGGACAAAAAATATAATCCAAAATATACATGACTAATAGTGTTATGCTCTATACGTTAGAATTCAGCCGTATTATACCTAAAATTATTTGGCACTTTTTCTTAAAAATGTACCCAACCGATAACCAAAATTGTCTTCTATTGAGAAATACAAAAAGGTTAAAAAAAAGTAAACTTTTTGTTTTAAATTTCACGAATATCGTTGATAAGAATCATTGAATTCGAGTGTTTCAGGGAACGCTAAGTTCACCAGACCGTGAGGACGACAAAAATTATTGAAATAACGTTCTGGAGCTGAAGTAGTCTGCTCTAATGTCTTCGGAACGAGATTTGATAACTCAAAATTCCTAACGCGCACTTTGAATTTTGCCATTATGTCCAGGTTTTTGGCCAGATTGAACCAGTGTGCGCCGCACGAAATACGTCGCATGTGTGCCCCGGGTGAGGCCCGGTTAATAACCGATCGGGAGGGATCAAATGGAATATGGCATTCCGCTGGAAACAGAAAGCCCACCTGGTTCATCCCAATCATACGTGCTATTTGCAACCATCATGTAATGTATGTATTGGTCTGATCATATTTTAAATGTACACTACAGCTTCTCAGATCTCGGTTGAACTGCTTTCGCTAGTTGTATTCATTTAAACATACTATCCCTAAATTTTATTTTTAAAAAATCTGCATTTCGCAAACTTTATTGTTAATATTGCGGGAGAGTGAATTAACGTTGCAGAAAGGAAAATATTGAAGTTAAGGGAAACGATTGTCGGGGGAAGCAGAAGAAAATACAAAACTAAGCGTGAACGCATTTGTAGGTGTTTCAGAAAAAATGCAGAGGGCTGTTGGGTGGAGGGGATCAAGGAAGTAGTTTTGTTCATAAACACATTCTCCCGGTCATTTCATGTTTTTACTCTCACTTTCACTAGATGTCTTTAATGTGAACATACGTCCAAAATTTAGCAGGCCCAGGTTGTATTATAAATGGCATCTAAAACCTTCTTTTTTATATTTGGACAAGTTTATTTTTTATGAATAATCATAGCATATTTATGCATTGCCAAATCGCTGTTTGTCAGGCGCCATCGATGTTTATTTACTGCACATCCAAATAATAAAAAATAATCTCCAACAATATCATGCGAATAATTTGCCGCTGATTGTTGAATCCAAGTGATATTCATAAACCTTATCGGTATAAGTTATCGGAATGATATAGGCGCGTTAATTAACGCAGTATGAGGCGTTTCCTCAGTTTAGTTGGTGGGCGGCGCGTCAAAGCGAAGCCTCCCGCGAATTAGCAGCGGCGGATTCCGCGCGCATCTGCCATTGTTTGACCACGCCCCCCCGCGCCCCGCCGCCCGCAGATTAATGCCTGGCAGACTAATTGCGGCTTAAGCTGCGCGCAAAGGTGTAACAATCGCGCGCGCCATCGGGATCTCGCGCGGCGGCAGCGCGGATTTGTCCGCCCCCGCGCCGCCCGCCCCGCGCCGCCCGCCCCGCCCCCCCGCGCCCCGCGCCCCCCCGCGCCGCCCCCCGACCCCGCGTCGCCCCCGCGCCGTACTCCCCGCGCCGCCCCGCGCCGTACTCCCCGCGCCCCGCGCCGCCCCGCGCCGCCCCGCGCCGCCCCCGCGCCGCCCCCGCGCGCCCCCGCGCCCCCGCGCCGCCCCGCGCCGACCTCGCGCCCCGCGCCGCCCCGCGCCCCTCCCGCGCCGCCCCGCGCCGCCCCCGCGCTGCCCCCGCGCCGCCACCCGCGCCGCCCTCCTCGCGGCCCCGCGCTGCCCCCGTGCCCCCGCCCCCGCCGCCACCCGTGCCGCCCCGCGCTGCCCCCGCGCCGCCCCGCGCCGCCCCCAGCCACCGTCCCCGCCGCCGTCCCCGCCGCCCTCCACCACCCCCACCGCAACCGCCGCCTTCGCCTCCAGTCGCTGTCCCTGCCCCACCCTCCACCCTGCCCCCCCCCCGGCCCCCCCCCCCCCAAGTCGCCCGCCCCCCTCTGCCGCCGCCGCCGTTGCTGACTCCACCGCCCCTACCGCCGCCCCCGAGCTTAGAGCTTGTCCTGGCTGGGGCTGTGCGCCGCTGGTGGGAGAGTCCTGATTAGGGAGAAACCCCACTAGCCGACGGTAGGTCAGCGCCGGATCTCGCCATCCAGCGGGGGAAGATCACCGCCAACTCCCGCGAAAAAGCATGCACTACACAAAAGGGACTAACGACCAAAAGCAGTTGACGCGCCCGGAAACACGAAAAAACCAAACCAAACCAAACAATTGGAGGTAAGGAATATGAAAACGTTTGACGTAAATTGATGGATGTGGATTGAGATGATACTTCCTGCCTTGGGTCTGCTGACCTAACATAACTTACAAAGCATGATGGTGCATTATTATTTCACGGTCCAACCCCTATCGTCCTTCCCGCTCGCAGCGCACTCTCGTAGCTGTCCCTGCAATTCATCCTTAACAGCCTCTGAATCATTACACACCATTACTGTGCTCCACTCTGCTATGTTCTTCAAGTGTCATGAAATATTCAATATTCATGAGTGTACCACTTGTACCGGGTTAGGCTCTGGTTCTTTTGAATATCAAACTGCAAAATCATGTCACCCGTCATTATTACGATGTTCTCTTCTATAATTCGTGACTGGAGGAGAATTCTAGCGGCCGGCTACTCTGGTTGGTAGTTCTCCGTGTTCTTTTTTTTTTTTTTATCAAGATCTGGTGAATGCCGGAGCAGTGCCCTAACAAACGGACTATGGACCGCGCGCGACCTTTCCTACACCTTCCCTGTCCTATCCTCACCTTACATACACACTTTTAGTAATATGCACTACACTACCACATACCTGGAGACCGGTCGGGATCTTAGAGCTTGTCCCGGATGGGGTGGTGCCCCGCTGCTGAGCGACACCTGGTGATGGAAAACCCCGCTAGCCGACAATAGGTCGGCACCGGATCTCGCCATCAAGCGGGGGAAAATCAACACCACCTCCCGATGAAAAATATGCACTACACTTATGGGACTAATGACCTTAGAAGTTTTCGCGCCCGGAATCTCTTACAATCAATCAATTTATAATTCGTTCGTGTTTCATCTTACGCCACAGACTTACAGTTTGATAAGAAACATGTCGTGGTTTGTTTATCTTGCAACCATCGCATATTTCTGTATATAAACTTATATGCTTCTAATTCAATTACTTGTTTCCTTTCATTATTGGTATTAGGCCTTCCGTACTCCCTTTCTCAAGTGTGATCTCGTACATTACTCTGATAACTCGTTAAACTAGGTTGTTCACTCACTTTTCAGAGTTTCTCCCTCTCTTCCTCGGTCTTCACTCTCCCCATCTGTAGTAACTGGGTTCCTTCCGACCACACCCATTCTCCTCCTCCTCCTCCTCCTTCGCCTCCTCCTCCAGCTCATCTGCAGGCGTTGGCCGCAATCGACGCCCTTCTGCCCCCCCCCCCACCCCCCGCGGTCTATCGCCCGCCTCCCACACCCTAGGATTAACGCGCTGTAATCTTGGGAGCATGTTTATGGAGTTCATTATTATCCCATATCTACCGGCTCCGCTCTCGCCCCCCTCGCTCCCCCCCCCCACCCCACACCACCGCCACCCCATCGACATGCCGCTCCCGGCTGCGCATTATCTCTGCTGAGGCTTCGGAGACGTGCTCACCTATTGGCTCGTCATTCCTTCCCTCTTTCTATTTTCTGTCGTTGACGTCGTCTGTGTAAGCATCTTTGAACTCATTCTTTTACGATCTCATCTACTACCTACTTACGTAATGCTGTTGCTGGACGATTGTTTTATGGAAAAACTCCTATGGTGGGGCTCTGGTATCTCAGCAGTGGATAAATCTTGTTGTTGTAGGTAGTAAATTACATACCTGACTCGTTTTGTAGCGAGAATCGACGTTTTGTGGGTCCCTGATATCGAAATATTGGGTTACTTCAAAGTTGTACGGAAAGACGCTTGTCTTTCCGCACATCTGTGGTTAAATCATAGAAGTACTGTGTAATTGAGTCTCATTTGCGTTGAAACCTCTGGAGTTTCAAGAACTGCAAATCTTACAAATGTTCGCGACGTCTACCTACATAAATTTAATTTGAACTGCAATTGGGTAAGACCCCGTACCTACAAGTAGAATATTGAGGTTTTCCCCCTCAACGAAATCTGTTTTTCCCGTACAGATATTTAATTAAAGCCATGATCAATTTCTCGAGATTTGTGAATAGTGTTCGCGTACCTTTGAGTGAAATATAGGCAATTGTAAGAACCATATTTTCTCAAAAACGGTTCCAAATTTTGGATTTTTTCTCGAATAGAGAAAAATACGCTTATAAAAATGGCGCTGGTCCCATTTTCGGTGAACTCTCGTATTTTCGAACTGCACAATCTCTTTGGAAATAAATTCATATATCATTTTATGGAGTATGAATCTTTATTACGAATTATCCGTAAAAGAAGTGAATTAATATTCTGCTATTCATTGTAGAGCGAATTTTGTTCGCTCCTTTTTAACAGTATTTTCAATCGTTCGTAGAATAATGCCGTTACTTTGTACGCAATTTTTTTGAATCTCCGGTTGCCCTTTGCCTACACGTCACTTTTTCCTTAGAAATGTGCAGAATTTTTTCATTTCTCTTTATTGGTATTCTCTTCTCTATCCGTCCATACTTGACTTCGTTTCCATCCCTTTTCGAGGAAATGCGCCTTATTTACCCTCGTTTCCCCGAATCACTCCGCTCCTTTGGCGGCCGCCGAGTCAAATGAGCGATTGCGGCTCCTTCCACGTACCGTTTCGTTGCTGCGTTTGTAACGAATCTCAACGTGGCAGCGCCGTTCAAAAGGACATTCGTTCATCAACGAGAAAGGAACTGACCAAGAAGTGCCCAACGCTGACCCGTTCATCGGGCCGTGTTTCCGGCTGAGAAGAGCCAGCTGTGAGGATGCGTCCTGAATGCCATTACTTTTTGAAGATAGGTATGCTGAGCTTTTGTGGAAAAGTCGAGAAATTGAGAGATGCGGAATGGTGTTCAAATCGTATCTGAATCGATTTATACATGCAGTTTACAATATAGTAAGTTCACTTTTGTCGTTTGAAGAAAAAATAGATGCAAAACAATTAAAGAAGAAAATCAATTGCTACACTTAAAATTAACTGTTGCAAGTGCAATAAAATACCAAATAATTTAGTTCATGCTGGTTCGCTTAGGATTCGTTTTAGAGTGAATATTTTTGTACAAAATCGAACTATGTGTTTCCAAAAATGTGGGCAATTTAAATAAATTTTCATATCAAATTGTTATTAATTTTTCAATTCCCAATGCGCATTAGATATTTCATCAACGAATATCCTGACATGAGTGATCATTAATTTATTATGCTCGCAAAATGTATGGAGTATCCGTAATTTGTGTCAATGGCGTAAGAGAACCTACCGACCTACCGTCGGCTAGCGGGGTTTCCCCTAACCAGGACTCTCCCACCAGCGGGGCACCGCCCCAGCTGGGATAAGCTCTAAGCTCCCGACCGGTCTCCCGGAATATGTGATAGTGTAGTCCATGTTAGTGTAAGGGTGTGTGTAAGGGGGAGAGGATAGGACAAGGAAGGGAAGGACAGATCGCGCGCGGTCCGTGACCCGTTTGTTAGGGTACTGCTCCAGCATTCGCCTGGTGTTGATCGGAGAAACCACGGAAAAGTACAAATGACCTTAGTAAACGACACTCCCGGAGTGACTAGTGCTTGGAACGAGCAGGCTGTCCGGCGGGGGCGTGGCCCGCCCGCGCATTGTCTAGGCGGCGTGGGCGTGCCGGCGGCGCCATTGTGGGTTGCCCTGGGGCGGGGGCGGCGGCGCCGTCTGTTGTGTGCTTCGCCGCCGCGAGCGCGAGCGCTGTGCGCGCCATTGTGATGGAGGGCGCCAACCGATTTGCATGAGCCGGTTTGTTTGCGTGTTGTGTGTCGCTTGAGGTCGCGTCTGGCCACACGTGTGCCTGGTGGCTTGCAGCTCGCATCTGTTGAGTAGGTTACGGCGGGTATGATGAAGAGAAGCCTTTCCGGGACTCCTGTTCTAGGCAAGTCAAGCGTTTGAAATGGGTTAAACGTTTACTTTTTCTCCTCGCATTAGTTTCTGGGTATTTTTCTCGATAAAACTTTCGCCGGAATAGACTGTTGTCGAGGGTTTTACACAAGAAAAATTAATTACTGAAGGAAGATAACAATTTTACAAGGTTATTGTACTGCCCCGTGACCATTTGTGAGAGAAGTGTACTTAGACTCTCAACACCTTTCTTGAATATGCAAGCCTTTGAACTCTGTAGTTTTCTTGTCAGTAATATTATTCACTATTCGTTTAATAGAAAGTAATGTTTTCTTCTCTTATCATACTCTTCAGAGATATTTCTGTGTCTCAATCTCACTTTCTCTTTCAATCACTCACTCACTCCACACACACACACACACACACACACACACACACACACACACACACACACACACACACACACACATACACACACACATACATCTTGGTTAATCGCAGTCGTCGCAAGAACAGGAGTGCGGTCCCCAAACATGTCGGGAAACCGTCTGCAGACTCGCCATATAATGATAATGCATACTATGAATGAATTATATAAACCTAGTATTACTATTGTGCATTATTAGAAATAATTGGGTTCTGCGAGTTGAAAACGTTAAGTTCGAATACGATGTCAATTATTTAAAAAGTGAAAGTAAGCGACGCCGGGTACAAAGCTACTTTAAAATAAAAATATAAAGTACTCTATTTTCAAGAAAATAATATTGTCTTTTTCCATTTTTTAAAATTTTATTTTTGCTTTGCTGTACCATGTTGTTGCGTCTTTGATTTTTTGAAATCTTGAAGCCATCTCCTAGTTACTAATTTACTTTTACCAAGCTTACAGGGTATTTTCAAGTTATTAACTTTTTGTTTCCAAACTTCGAAACTCATTTTTCAGAAATTTGTCTACTTTGAAGTTTTTGAAATCTTGGCATTTGAATCCGTTTCATTCAAATGGCAGGATTTGCACTAGCCCACACTCTACCAAACTCCATACGCCAGCAAACGTGGGTCGTGAACGCAGATTTCACTGCGGAGCGGGAGCTGTGGAAGCGAGGCTCGCTAGCTGCACAAGCTGATGTAAGGGCCCCTTAAGAAGGTTGTGAGGCCCCCTGCTGTGACCAGTTACACAGTACCAGTGTACGTGGGGCTGGCACCACGCAATTCAAATGCCCGCGCGGTGGCCGCCTAGACGCTGACAACGCCACCTGGGAGAGCGAGTGCCTAACTGGCCCAAGCTACTGAGCACGGAATCCCCCTGGGACAGGGGCGGCGTGTGCACGCGTAAAGAGAACTGCATTCTGCCTAGAGGTGTGTTACGTTACGGATGGCAGCATGACAGGGCTGAAGGAAGAACTGACCCTATTATCACACGGCCGGATCCAAACAGTTAAGGGCCTGGATAAATGAATGAGTTTTTGGAGAGCCGGACTCGATAAAACGAATAACCGCTGGTGAGGTTATGTTGCGCCAGCCGTTCCACGAACCAAGGTGAGTGACCTACTGATTTTTTTAATAGAAACTTCATTGAGAGAAATTGTAGTGACTTAACTGGAATATTTTGGGCCTTGTCAGGGGAACAGAGATTACTGAAAACTCAATTTAGTCATTCCTCTCCTCCTGTTTTGTTAAAACAGCATAATAAGATTTATGTTTGTTACTATTATTTAGAAAGGAAGTCTAGTTGTTTTAACTTACTACAATAGATTTTTCTATTGTTTCTTTCCTTTTATTTCTGATTTGGGTGTGAGGTTTTTGCATCATAGAGTAGGTAGTGGCTAAAGGCATTTTGTGCAGGTCTGGATGTGTGAGGGAGGATTACAGGTTTATGTGTTCAGGTATACAACAAATCTGTGCCATTTTTTGTTAGAATTGTATTTAATCTTAAGAAATTGGACATGAGTTTTTATCATTGTGTTTTTTTTACTAAAATTTCGTCCAAGGAGCTCCGAACTCGTGAAATTTCCCTTTTGATGCTTACCTTCCCTGCTTAGTTTTTAATTCGCTCCATAAAACATATGATCCCATAGATACAGAATGATCTCACCACAGAGCTCATTGCTATTGTCGACCAGAAAGAGATATTAAACACAGTCATTCTTTAGATATTTGACGCTCAACTTACCGATAATGCTCGTAGTTTTGAGTTTACGCGATGAAAAATTGTATCTTATTTGTAAGGTAACGCAACTTCATGCGTTCTTCTCTGTTCTACGCTGTGGGGAGGCCACTTATTTCCTAAATCAAGTTTCCCTGACTATTTCCGATTTTCCAAGGGTTTAAAAATGTTTTCGCTGATAAGATTTGTAGAGTATTTCACCTATTTAAACAAAATATTAAAGCAACTGTGAAACTAATGTGTCAGCTCTCTAGTTCACCGTGATAAAGTAGACTACAAATTACAAAATCTCAACAAATCAAAATTTAACAAAAAATGAAGCTGTGCAATTTTTTAGGAATAATATCCAGTTTTATAACCAAATGAAAATTTCCTCTGATTTCTAGTGATTCTTCTTCAAATATTCTGAATATTTTTCCCCTGATGTTTTCAAAGCAATGAAATTCCCCGATTTTCCCTGGTTCCCCATGTTTGTCAGAAAGTTGCCTCCATCGACGTACTAAAGCCAAACAGTGTGATAAAGAGTATTGCAGACTGAATGGTTGCGCGGTGGGGTGGGGTGGGGGCGGGGGCGGGGGAGGCGAAAGGGTGAGGGGCGGGGCTGCGGGTGCCCTAATGACAGTCTTGTCCCGCGCCGCGCGTCTTTTGTCTCGCCCACAATGTCGATAAGTCCGTTAATTACTGGGTCGCGTTGGCGCCCATTGTGACGGGAGCTGGGTGGCACGTGCGTCGAGCACAAGACTGCGCCGGAAAAGGTAGTTGGAGAAGTGGTGGGTTTGGGCTCGAAAGATAGTTTCGGCTTTTGGGGTCAAATGTTGAGTGAGAGATCGCTTTTTAATTGTGTATGAAACGGTTGCCTAAAATCTCAAGATGCGTCGGCAGTAATTATGACAAAGAAGATGGTGTTGTGGAAATAGTGTCCATTTGATATTGGAAACTTGAATGAAATATTACCAAATATGTATAAGGTACGAAATTACTCTACCGTTGATGAAAGTCAAAACACCAATATAGTGACTAGGCGATTGGCGAAGATGACTAAAGTTCTAGGATGAGCAAATAGTATGTCTGTCTTCAAAACAAACGGCCCCGGAATGACTGCCGGGGTGCACAGAACGTTCGTGGAGTTGGGGACGCTACGAGGCGCTCTCCTCTGCTTCGGCCTCCCAAGGTACTATACAAGATAAGGTACTAGCACTGTATATTCCTGCAAATGTCTATCTCGGAATGTTGATGTAAACGGTTCGGGAGTTAGACATAACTGAAAACACCTTTCCTTCAATAACGCTTTCTACGTGAGCGAGGATTCGTCTGTGTTTGTTCATCCTTCGGAGCGTTGTGCACTAAACAGTTCACAATCGTGTTACAAAATGAGCCATCTACTGGTCATTTGTCTCCACATAGTTTCCGGCAAATTTTATAGTATTTGGCAGAATCGATTTTTATAGACGTTTTACATGATATTTCCAATTTTTTAAGGTGCGTGAATTTTCGTAGAATTCATTATTGAAATGCAGTATTTGTAATATTCTGGCAAATGTACTGCGTTGAGATTGAATTTTTCAGATGTCAACCTTTTTTTCTTCTTCTTCGTGTTCATCATTTTTTTTCCTATTAATAATAATAATAATAATAATAATAATAATAATAATAATAATGCAGAAAATAGAAAAGAATTCAGGAACACCATCAAAAAACATACATTTGACACCGAAAGCAAGAAGAGGCCAGGATTTAGTTGGACTGCAGAGTGGAAGAAACAACACAGTGAACACATGAAGAAAATATGGGCCCAGAGAAAACACAAACAATCATCATATAGGAATTCAACTTCAAAGGCTCTCTTTAAATGGGAATAATCGTGATTAATAATAATAATAATAATAATAATAATAATAATTATAATAAGAAGAACAACAATATCAATATCATCATTCAGCAGCTTTAGGTGTGTAGATGGTGCTGGAAGCAAAAGTGACTTGGTAGTGACCCCTCCTGCCTTGGCGCCCCTCTGCCAGATTGAATCAGCCCCAGGGACAATTATGGAAATGCGGACTCCCGCCGCGCCGCCGGTGTTGCTCTTCCTAGTTTCGCGCCCGGCCGCGCGGCGGCGCCTCCACCTCTCCGCACGCAACGTAGGCACGGCCACGGCCCCTTCACACCTTACAGCGTGTACAGGCTCACACGCAAGTCCCTCCACACCGTACAGGGTGAACACGCCAACGCGCAAGTCAGTCCCTTCACACCGTACAGGGTGTACACGCTCACGCACAAGTCAGCCCCTTTACACCGTACAGGGTGTACACGCTCACGCACAAGTCAGCCTTTTCACACCGTATAGGGTGTACACGCCCACCTGCAAGTCAACCTCTTCACATCATACAGCGTGAATACACCCGCGCGCAAGTCAGCCCCTTCACACCTTACAGCGTGTACACGCCCACACACAAGTCAGCCCTTTCATACCGTTCAGTGTGAATACGCCCACACACAAGTCAGTGCTTTCCACCACACAGCGTCTACATTCCCGCACAAGTCCAACCTTTGACACTACAGCGTGTACACCCCCACGCGCAAGTCAGCCTCTTTTCGCCGTACAAGTGTACACGCCCACGCAAAAGTTCACATCGGCGTCGTGCGGTAAAAATTGTCCGCGACGAGTTCAGATTTATTTAATTCTCTGAAATAGTGATCGGCCTACAATTGATTACGGGCCCAAAAGAAATGGGAACTTCTTACGAAATGATATGTCATGATATTGTAACGTCGTGGGTAGGGATCTACCCCACAAAGAAACAAACACGAGTGGGTATTTACAATTGATTTGCAATAAATTATGTGCAGGAACCAAAACCTCACTCTAAGGCGTTTGTCGCAGCTACCTGCCGCCGCTCGCTTCTCCCAACACGCGCCTTGCGGCCGGGCCTGCGAGTAGTCAACTCGGCCGATTCGCAACTGGGCACCTCATGTACCTCGGCAGACCATCTGCCCTGGAGTATAAGGCATACTTCATCGTGTCCGAACCTCGAACACCTACTCGTGCCTTCCTGACGCCGCCTTTTGTGCCCGGCGTCTGGGATTTCCGTGAGGGGTGGCCTTTGTTCGGGCTCCCTTATCCCCATACCTTGCAACTCAGGAGCAGGGAGTTAAGTCTATGAAGCTACAATATGATGATAACCATTTTATGAATTCCTGGATTGAGGGGAGGATTCAGATAGACATAAGTTTTATCAGAAATTTTGCATTTAGTTTTTTTTTTGGGGGGGGAGGAGGTGAAAATTACCTGGTGTCGGCATATTGTTTATCAGTGTACTCGTCAAGTAAATCCTTGTTTTTACACATGTTTTTGCGCAATTTAATTGAGTACATTCATGCGTTGCCATGTTTCAATGATGCTGGCACGAAGAGAGATTTCAGTGTACAGTGTATACAAATAAAATAATTAATTTTGTTATACTTTTCCACAGAAGCTAAAATTCTCATAAACTGGCTTTCTCTTTAATCCATATATATTTCTGTTTCTTTATTCAGGCCAACTGTGTGTCTCTTCTAAAAGTTTTGAACTTTCGTTTGGTAAGCATTAATTCACTATTACCGCTCACATCGTTATTCCAATATATATTTCATTGTGTAATTTGATTGTCGTACACACTTTCAAATTAATTGTGTACTTTAATCTTAAACATTCAATAAAATATTTCTCGCAGAATAATAAAACTGATTTAT
The DNA here is from genome assembly GCA_964035755.1 of Teleogryllus oceanicus. Classification (NCBI taxonomy): domain Eukaryota; kingdom Metazoa; phylum Arthropoda; class Insecta; order Orthoptera; family Gryllidae; genus Teleogryllus; species Teleogryllus oceanicus. The sequence goes on along the minus strand of CAXIVR010000014.1, from coordinate 20,851,807 downwards.
TATGAATATTTAACAGTGTTTGGCACACGTATTGGACGTTCGCGTAATGAGATACTGGGGGGAATAGCCCAGCGCTTTGGTGGAAATGTATTTTGCCTCAAGGGCTGCTCTGATTTCATGCAAATACTGATTAGTATTTTCTTTTTGCGTGCTCCAATGGTGATAGTTAATGAACCCATGTGTGTGGTTCTTTGTTGCACACTAATTAAATGCGGAAATTGATCTGGTGCCTAGGTTATTAATATATATTTCCTTTCATTTATGCGAGTTATTTTCGAAAAATTAATTTATCAACGAAATTAATTTTGATTTTTTAAATTATGAAATTTAGAATTACAAAATAATTGGAAAAGGGAATAATGGGTTTTAAGTTTTAGGCGTTTAATTTTGAAACTTAATAAAGCTGAAATATTTCCACCGAAAGTCCATTTTAATTGCTACCAATAATTGTTTTAAGCATTCAACAAAATGAAGTATTGTTTCGAAAAGAGGTTTCTTAAGATATCTTTTTTCAGCAGTTAAATAGAAGGCTCCGTGAGAAACGTTCGTATGTTACATTTTATAGAAAAGTATTTCACAATTCTGCTCTTGATATATTTCGATAAAAAACTTCGAGAACTTTTGACATGGTGTGTTATATGTAATCATACACTTTCCTACACCGTAAACCATCGAATCCAGTAATAATTATTGACATACGTTTATGATTCTAAAATATAGCAAGATAAAGTATGGCATAGGGCCATTGTTAGCTCTCAGAAGTAGTGTGAAAGCGATGTGAATGAATTCTAGGACAAAAAAAGTGAACTTCAGATGTCTACATTTAGACGTCGGTACCCCGACTAGGGATGGCAAAAAACCACCAGAAACATCGAGATTCTGCATTTTATATATATATATATATATATATATATATATATATATATATATATATTAACATCGATATTTTGCTTTCAATGTTTTCTTCACATCGAGATTTTGTTGCAAAAACATCGACGTTTTTAATTTTAATTTTTTAAAATAAAGGGATTTAGGTACGTTGTAGAGTAGCAGCAATCCATAGCAATATCGTTGTTTTTCCTCATCCTCTTTATCTCGCTGCACATTTCTCCTGTGCAAACTGAGGGAATTTTTAGGTGGTTTTTACTTCGATGTTGTATGAATGGTAGTGACTGAAGTAACGAAACACAATGTTCTTTACATTCGATAATAATTTCTATTAACATACTACTGACATGCTGGTAACTAAACAATAAAATATCCCTTTTACGTCCTGTAATTAAAAATGGATAGGAAAATAGCATGTTTATTAGTCTATAATTAAAACATCGAAGTTTTTCATCGATGTTCTTATCGACACCGAAAACCCTGTATCGAAACATCGATGTATGGATGTTTTGGTAAAATCACTAGCCCCGACCGCCTCCACCCGATCACTCGGAGGCGTGGGCGGGATCCCCAGGGCGGTATCGCCTTTGTGCCCGCCCGCCCGCCCGGGCATAAAATTCGGCGCGCGATCGCCGAGTGTTTTCGGCCGCGCTCGCGCCACTCGGCCTGTGAGTGCGCTTCGTTAATATTTCAGGTCGCTTGGCGCCGCCGCCATCTTCGCAGCTGCAACTTCTTTCCGCCGTCGACGTCACTCGCGCTCCAGCCCTTCCTCGCTCACCCTATTTCATCTCGAGAAGATGCGCCGTTGTTTTTCATACAAATTAAAACGTAATATCGTTCTCAAGCTGGGAGAGCGAACGTCTATAAATATTTTACGAAAAAAATCAATGTTTCACAATATTTTTTATGTATTTTTGTTATCAAGAAAGTTATCACTTAAGAGCGAAGATTTTTAAGGGCGAAAAAGGCCTTCGTACTCCTTCGTTCGAAGGGGAACTAAATCTGACTGTTCCATGTCGTAGATTTCGTGCATATCCGTAAGGCTAAAAGAAGCCTCTAAACTAAGTTCAAATCCTCTGTTTCGTCGCCCGAATGATACCTTCTTTATCCGGTAGATAGTGAAAGGAGCGTAGCCGATAGTGAAAGGAGCGTAGCGTGGTTAGCCGAAAAATCTGGCCTGGTAGCTCGAGTCTCGTCACGTAGAAGCAAGGCATAAACCAAACAAAGCACTGAATTGCAATAATTTTTGTACATAATTCTAGAAACTGGTACATCGTATTTATCCTGAGGTACCGGGAGAGAGCTCAGAGCGTCATCTGATGTCACTGCAGTCCCTCTGACCGGGAGGTCCTAGGTTCGAGTTCCGACGGTGCCAGGATTTTGGGCCCTGGCTTGTCAGCTAGGTCGAATTCAGTCGCTATCTGGAGGAAAATTCTAGGGGCTGGCTGCTCTTATCGGTAGTTTTCCGTGGGTTCTCCGATCAACACCAGTCGAATGCCAGAGGAGTACCCTACCAAACGGGCCACGGACCGCGCGCGATCTTTCCTTCCTCTTCCTTGTCCTATCCTCTCCCCTTACACACACACACTAACATGCACAACACTACCACATATTCCGGGAGACTGGTCAGGAACTTAGAGCTTGTACCTGCTGGGGCTGTATCCCGCTGGTGGGAGAGTCCTGGTTAAGGGGAAATCCCACTAGCCGACGTTAGGTCGGCGCCGGATCTCGCCATCCAGCGGGGGAAGATCACCGCCGTCTCCCGAGAAAAAAAGATGCACTGCACTAACGGGACTAATGACCAAACCAGTTGACGCGCCCGGACACACGAAAAAATCAATCAATCAAAACTCTTGATTGTTTGTCTTGATTGTGTCGCGGTGCCCAAGCTCTTCGGCGTACGTCACAGTGTCTAGCCCCCCCCCCTCCCCCCGTGGAGTCACACGCCCCATTCTTCTTCGCTGGGGCTTCTTGCCGCCCGACTGCAGACGACCGGGACCTCGCGGGACCGCGCGCCCAAGCACAGCGGCTGGCGCATCCGTCTTCGTCGTTACCTATTCAGCCCCTCCCCACCCCCGCCCTCACCCCGCCCCCGCTCGTGAATCACTCAGACAGCGCGTCTTGATTTGATCTCGGCTGCCTCAAAATTTATAAAACGCGAGTCGCCCCCTCCCCCGCTCGCCACGCCCCCGCAGTAGTCTTTTCTTCCTCTCGGGCGTTGGTCTCGTGCTGTAGCGCACTGCGGGCGATCTATTATGCATCGAGGAGTGTAGGGAACACCCGGTTGGGTTGCGCTCGCGATTAAAGTTTGGTGTGCGCGTGTGCGTCCGCGTGTGTGTGTGTGTGTGTGTCGGGGGGGGGGGCGAAGAGCGATTGCGTGGGGGCGCCAGCGATGAGGTTCGTACTTTCATTCAAACTGTATTCGTATATTGAGGCAATCGTTTGTATCAATTTTGGTTCCTTTAATGTAAATGTATGGTATGATTTGTGATTTTTCCGTTGTGTTACGGACGATTATTGCAGTGTAGTATTGTTTTAATAAACTTTTAAACGGGAATGCTTTAATCGCTTTTTTTTTAGCTACAAATTTTCGTATGCGCTTAATTCTTTAAAAGTAGGAAATAATATTATAGTAATCCTGGAAGTTGTATATTCTTTTCCTTTACACTCACTCTCTTTAGGATATTAATGTACAATACTATATTCGTATAATTTTTGTTCTGTTCCGTTTACTTCTGTACACATATTCATTACGACAATCTGCTCTCCTTCTGGTAATACTACCTGCCCTTAATATTCATACCCATGCATGCCTTTGACCGGTTGGGTTCTACGTTCGAGTCCGGACGGCGGCAGGATTTTCGACACTAGGTTTTCAGCTACGTCGAATTCTGTCGCTGTCTGGAGGAGAATTTTAGCGGCCGGCTGCTCTGATCGGTAGTTTTCCGTGGTTTCTCCGATCAACACCAGGGGAATGCTGGTGCAGTACCATAACACACTGGCCACGGACCGCGCGCGATCTTTCCTTGCTCTTCCTTATCCTATCCTCTCCCCTTACACACACACTTACACTAACATGCACTACACTACCACATATTCCGGGAGACCGCTCGGGAGCATAGAGCTTGTCTCGGCTGGGGTGGTGCCCCTGTGGTGGGAGAGTCCTGGTTAGGGGGATACCCCACTAGCCGCCAATAGGTCGACGTGGGATCTTGCCACCCAAAAGGAGGAAGATCGCCATCATCTCACGAGGAAAAACATGCACTACACTAACGGGACTATTGACCTAAGCTTTTGACACGCGCGAAATCACTAACCAACCATAACCACGCGGTGCCACTCAGCGAGGCACTCCGTCGTGCGGTGGAGAGGCCCCGAGTAGCTCGCCCCGATGATGGGCGCCAGGGCAGGCGAGGCCGGTCCTCCGCTTCGTTTTTTCGGCGCTCTTCCTGCGGGGCGGGAGCGCGGCCGGCGGCCGATGCAGAGGCGGAGGCGGTCCGCGCGCCCTTTTTCTGGGCCGTTGTTGTTTTGGGATTGGTTTTTCCAAAGTAGTCGCAAAGAGCTCATGCAATATTTAAACGCGTGGACGCCCCTCGGCGTCGAAACAATGCCGCGGACGCACTTGGCGCCTTTGTCCCGGATTGGACCGCTTCGCCACTGCCGCCGCCCCCCCCCCGCCGGTACCAGCCGCTCGAGAGCTTTTGGTAGGCCCCACCTGCGCCTTGCCTCCGTTGGGCCTTCCTACCTTCGTCCTAACTCCGTCCTACATCTGTCCTCCCTCCTCCCCATCGGTCGTTTTTCCGTCCTCTCTTACATCCGTCCTCTTTCCGTTCTGATCCGTCCTCTCTCCGTCCTACATCCGTCCTCTCTCCGTCGTACATCCGTCCTTTTTTGTCCTAACCTCCTTTTTCTTCCTAATTCCTCTTCTCTCCGTCCTACATCCGTCCTTTCCTCTATATCCGTCCTCTCTTCCTCCTACATCCGTCCTATCTCCGTTTTGAATCTGATCTATCTTCGTGCAGCCTCCGATCTAGCTTCATCCTACATTCGTACAATATTTCTTTCTGATAATACTTCATGGTGTTGATCGCTTAGTTCAAATCTTAGTTTGCCAACGTTTCGGAACTTGATCGTTCCCTCCTCAGGGCCTTATGTAGCCTTCAGGTATGGTTGAATGTTGAACAACTTTAGACCATCAACATTGAGTCATAGAAAGCTCTGAGGCGGGAACAATAAAGTCCCGAAATGTTGGCAAACTAGGATTAAAATAACGTGGCCAACACCCATGAACTATTCACATAATTTATGGTGTGGTCGTCAATTCAAAAAAATATTCTTTCATTTCTCCCTTGCTACCTCCCAGTGCCACCCTCGTCTGTAAATCCTGAAGCTTCGCTTTCTTTTATAGTCCTGTTTTAACTGTTTTGAACTTTTGCGTTACAATCTCTGATGCAACAGCCTCCACATTCACTACAATCTCTACCTCCATTATCACACTGTCCGCGGCCACTTACCATGGCGTCCGCCTACGCGACCACGGTAGCGACTGCGCGGAGACAAAATCGCAGCGCCTTTTCTTCCCTTGCTGTGTAGTCCCCTTCTTTTGGTCGCCGAAACGGAAGCCGCCCAGTCGCTTTCCGTTTTTTTTCTCGTGTTGGTTGTCGTGTTTCGTTTAATTTCGATCCCAGGAATCGGGAGTTCCTGAATTAAAAGGCAGGACCTGGCCATGTTCTAATGTAAATATGGAGGGGACGCTCAAATCCATTTGTTTTCGCAATTCGTTGCGATTCTGTTTTTGGAGGCGCTCTCTTAGCCGCACCATGCTCGCGAAGGGTGGGAAAACAAATATCGTTCGCTGCGAGAAAGCTAATGAAGATATTGCGGCTGCTTTACTTTGTTATTAGGTGTTGATTTTATTTATAAGCTGCGTTTGTTGTGCTAGGTGGGCCTTCACTTAGTTCTTGTCAGTTTGCTGTGATTGCGAAAACCCTGGGTGTAAATGAGGTGTAAATGAATGTTCGTTAACTACAAAAGGTGTTTTTGTAGAATAGAGAACGCTTGATTTCAATTTAATTTCTTTAAATGAAATCTTAGCGTCGTTTACTGAATTTTGTGCAAACGAATGAAATAAAATGAATTCAAAATATATCCTACCACGACAATATTTTCTTCATGATATATCATGAAGTGCATTTATGCACTTCATTTCCGTTCGGTTTCCTCACTGATATGATACATCAATTTCTGTACTAATATTATGTCATTTGTCATATCTTTTATTTAAAATTTTTCTTTCGAGTTCTTCGTACCAAAAAGATCACTAAACTACATCTACAATATAACGCTACGAGTACAATATAACGTTACGACTACAACTCACCACTATTGCGTTCCATGATCTATCAGATTTCTCGCTCTATTGTGGTAGTTTTCTTTTGCAGCAGACTTTCTTTCTTAGTTAAATTTGGATAGCCACGTCTTTTTAAGTGTCGTCGACTCAAGTATTACCCTCCTATCCGCTTCTATTGCGTCTTTCACAGCCACCTGTCCTATTTTTAATATTTTCTGCGGTTCATCTTTCACATTCTTCCCGTGTGTCTTTCCTTCTTTCGTATTTTTCCTGCAGGCGTCTGAATTCATTTCCCCTTTCAGCCTCCATTCCTCCCTTCCTGCGCCGTCTCTGCTGCCCGTACGCCACGCCATCTCCCCTGTTGGCCTTCTCCTTCGCCACCTCGCCGTCGGGCGCCGCCTTGTACTTAGGCGGCTCCCTTGTAATCGTCACCGCTCCTCGTCAATCCGATTACTGCCCGTAATCTCCCGCGGGGGTGACGAAGGCGGGGCGAGGGGGTGCGGGGGGCGAGAGCCCGTCAACGCTGCGGGCAGTGTGCAGCGGCTTGCAGCCACCGAGCGTGCCGGCGCACTGGCTCTTGTGATCGATGCGCAACTACAGCTCGTTGGTCGCTCGGTCGGTCGGTCGGTCGCTCGCTCGGTCGGTCGGTCGGTTGGTCGGTCGCTCGGTTGGTTGGTTGGTTGGTTGGTTGGTTGGTCGGTCGCTCGGTTGGTTGGTTGGTTGGTCGGTCGCTCGGTTGGTTGGTTGGTTGGTTGGTCGGTCGCTCGGTTGGTTGGTTGGTTGGTTGGTCGGTCGCTCGGTTGGTTGGTTGGTCGGTCGCTCGATCGGTTTGTCGGTCGGTCGGTCGGTCGCTCGGTTTGTCGGTCGGTCGCTCGATTGGTCGGTCGCTCGGTCTGTCGGGGTACCTTCCATTTCTTATGTGTCGATGTGCTTTGCGAGAAACGTCTCGATCTTTTGAATGAGTCAGATTTGAACTGTAAACAAATGACGCCAACGCTCTTGCATTTAGAATTCTTGTTAATACTGTTTATAATTTATTGAACAACTTTCAATGAACGTAAATAGGATTTACTTAATACTTTCAAATGAATTTTCAACCACAGGTAAATCTGGAATTGATAGGGTTGTCACGTGAAATTAACTATAGAAGACAATCTTATATTTTTGACAGTCAGTAAGATATTTCGTCAAACAGTGTTTATTTTACAATCACAACCTTTCGCGTGTAGATTTCACGCATCATCAGGTGTGTACATAAAATAACATATTGAACATGCTTCCATTGATATCCATTGGTGAAAATATGTTAAACTTCCATTTATAAGAAGTGACAGTCCATTCATCCAAGCTTATTTTTGCCGAATTATTTTCTTCGCTTACTAGTTTGACAAATTGCCCTTATTGATTGTCAAAAATATTAGGATATTTGTGTTTTATTGTTAAAATAATTTAAATATCGAGAATATCATATTGTCTTTTTATTTCTTCTTGTTCGACAATACAGTCTTTCAAGGGTTTTAAAAGACATAATATTATTATATGACAGTTTTGGATTGGCCATCCATTAGGTAAGTGAGGTTTAAACTCTGACATAATTATTGATTTAATGTTATTGTTAATTAAGAAGAGAAAGGAATATGATTATGTTAAGGAGCTGAGGGTATAGTGGTTTACGGGGGTTTGAATTTGTCTTGGGGAAATCTTTACTTTATGCGTGGGTGTACCGCATTTTTTCCCAAGTTAAAAATAATGGTACTTGGTGAGGTATACAAATTGTTGTAAAAATTGTTAGCTAATTTAGCTATGGTTTCTTCTAATAGTGTAATTTTTAATTCTGGATGAATTTGTTCATTTGTAATGAATCAGGGGGAATTTAGAGTATTTCTTAGAAATATATTTTGAATTACTTTGATTTTATTAATATTGCTAGGGGCTGCACCTCCCCAGATTGGGCATCCATAGGTTATAGTTGGAAGGATTATCGATTTGAATATTAGCAGTCGGCATTCGCTTTTCAATGTAGAGCGCTGGTTTAATATTGGAAATAATTTTGAAATTATTGCTTTTGCTTTATTTGCAACCGCATTGATGTGCGGTTTCCATGTTAATCTTTTATCAAATAAAATGCCAAGGTATTTTACTGGTGAGGAGGCTCCATGGTATTTTCGTTCCTAGAATTGATAGCTGGATTTTCCTTTCGTAAGGCCATAACACGTGTCTACGCTGCCATCGACCTGTTCATGGCGGAATTCCGGTCGCCATGAAGTCCGCCGCGGAACCGTAGCGGCGAGGGAGTCGTGCGCGGATATCAGCCCTGCACTCGTGCTCGTGCCCCGTTGCCCTTCGCAGTTTCCGCTCGTCCGTGACCTTCGCACGCGCCATAACACGCGCTCCATGCCCCCGCGGACGATCGTTCCCCCCATCCCGCCACACCCCGCGCCGTTTGCCACGCCAATTTACTGCTCCTTCATCCGCGGGAACACGTGTTCTCGTGCACACAATTAAGTGCGCGAATTCACGCAATCCGCTTTGCCACGCTGCTTTCTGAAGACTCGGCGTAAGTCGTGACTTGGTTTCCACCGATTAGGGAAACTGGCAATGCGGTCGTAGGAATAGGATTCGAAAATGGGGTGCCTCTGTGAAGATAGTGAGAGAGCAGATTTTGGAATATGTTAATACTATTAATTATTAGTATTGTTGTTTATGTTGAAAAGCGCAGAGAAAATTGAGATCTCATGTTTTCATCTAAACTTTCTTGACTTCTTAAACCTTTTTTATCGCAATATTTTGTGCAAGAGAAACCGGAAGAGTCCTGGGAGTATCCAGGGAACTTCATATGTTTTTGACAAGTCAGTAAACAGAGCATTTCATTAAGTGATCCAAATGCAAAGTCATTATAAACGAATGCAAAGTATAACAACTACTTACTTTAAATTATTCCTTTGGCTATCAACGTTTTTATCTAGGACTTGCGAAGCGTTACGTTGCACATGTGGTAGTAGTATGCAACGTCACAACCTACGATTTCTAACTTCCACTAGGTTCTTTTTCTGTGAAATCTGTTTCCGAATTTTTCTTTTCTCTTTGTGAATTGAACTTAGCGGTTACATTAATCACTTGCATTATATTTGTCACTTAATTATCCAATTCGTTCAGACCACGAATCATATGAAGCTCAAATTCTATAGTGAATAATGAGCGGTTTGCTTCTCTATCAGAACCGGGTTACGTTGTTTTCTGTTCAGCGCGAGGTTGTTTTGTACACAGTTCTAGGAGTTGCGTGAAGGATCTGGTATATTTGCCATCTGACCGAACGAAGGGTGGGGCCGGAGTATAATTTGGTCCCGTCTTGTGATATTTTGCCTGATTGCGACTCGGTTCGCGTAAAAGGGCTCGTTGCTCTCAAGGCCGACAAATTGTGCGTATGACCTTTTCTGAAAGTGAATGCTGGTTTCAAATTCATGCTTTATGAGTTGGTGTGTTGATCCGTGAAGTATTCTAAATTTTCCTACAGAATTTATTCGAAAATGAAAAAGTGAAAAGAAGTTAATAGTGGGAACTTCACGACTTTTTTGAAAACTGATAGAAACGGATCGTTCTGAGACTATTAAATTATTTTTGAATGTAAATAAACATCCATAGAAACTGAATCTCTACGAAAATTGGTAGTATTAAATGAAATATTTCAGAAAATAAAGTCAGTCCAAGTGAATTCTCAGATTGGAGAGAAAATCTTTCTTAAACTGGTTACGAAAACCAGTGCGATCCGATTAACTGATAATACATAAAAAGAAAAACAAAATGTACGAATACGGAAACACACACACACACACACACACACACACACACACACACACACACACACACACAAAACAACTTCGAACCTATCATTTCCATTGAAATTAATTGACATGATCATCTATCTATACAAATTATTTGCAGGTCAAATATATGAAAAGTACATGAGCATTTGTTAGTCTTTTACGACTGCGCAATGTTGTCATCTTAATAAGGTTTACCTTGGAACGTATAAAATTGTCATTTGTGTTATTACAATGCATTTGCTAATCCAATGTGAGTCAAGTTAATGTGTCTAATCAACGTCAATACTTCAATTTCGGTAGAAATTAATTTCGTCATTATTACGGTATCGAAAACACACACACTTCGTAAACAATCGATCTACCCGCGTTTTTGAAGGAACGCTTAATATCAGTTGAGAGCGAAGCATTCTTGACTCGAGTATTTTCAAAAAGGGTGTTTTTGCCATCGAGTTCTCTCGCTGCTTTCGGTTGGCCCTCTGAAGCGCCAGTCCGGTTTTGCTTTTCATAAAAGTTCCCCGTACAATACCTTATTGAGAGCCCATTGTTGGCGTTTTGCTTGTCAAGTGGATGTGATCAATAAACGTTGGCATTCAACTGCCACACAAATGTAGAAGTTCCTCCCTCTTACTTCCCTTGCTCTTTTCTGAGGCATTGCCGCATTGCATTCTGTTCCATAACTTCTATCTTCTTTCCATCTCTTTTTCAGCGTTTTCTAATATTTTTACCTTTTGTTTCTTTCTTCATTTCTTGTCTACTTTAGTGGGTGCCTATCTTTTATTGGATTATTTTATTATTATTATTATTATCATTATTATTACTATTGTATTCGAGTTGTTAATATTTTCCTTTCACATTTTTCTTCGCTCCCTCTTCATCTACCTTTCTTCTCAAACTAGTATTAATTTATTAAAATTGTTGTAGTCATCGGTTGAAGTTTCGTCATTCTGTTGCTTCCAACCTTTGCTCTTGCGTTTGACCTTCCCCAATTGCACTAGGCGTGTACTCTGGCAGCGTGGCAGGATAGTTCTCAGTGATGTAGATGACGAGCGTCCCGAAGAGTTTACAGTTGCGTTCGACTTTTTTTCTTCTGCAATTGTTACACCCCCGGGGTCGATGAAATTAGTCGATGTAGTTCAGAAATGAAGTTATTACTACTCACCACTCCATTGCCTGGTTGGCGTTCCCTGCAATCCTCTGGTAAGCAGGATAATAAATCACACTGAATTTATCGTGTGGCCCGCGCCCGCTCGTCGGCCGGGTGAAATAGGGGGCGCTGCGGTTGTGCCTGGGGCCGGACCGCGACTGTCGTTAGCCGGAGAGACGGGCTATTTGGTAGCAGAGGTGATTGGAACCACGAGGAACTTTAATAATAATAATAATAATAATAATAATAATAATAATAATAATATTTATTCCCAACTTGTTTTACAGAGATAATGTACATTATTGTTTCTTGGAATTACTAATCATCGATAACCAGTTGTGATGGTTAGTAATACTGAATCTATAATTTTTTATCTGTCTACTTCTACATAGTATTTTTTATGTGTGAAGTTAAAGAAAGGGCGTATTTTTCCGAAGATGAATTGTAAAGCAGTTGTATGGGTAAGTTTGCTCACAGTGTTCTCTGACCGTGTTTGCCCTAGAGTTTCAATAAACGTTCGGCCAGTTAATAGTTATTTACACATTGCAATTTAACTCAACATTGAAAAAGTCAATATGTTCCGTAACAACTGGATTAGGGATAGTGGCGCCGTCTACGAGTTTAGAAAGAGTAGATTATTTATCTTTTATTTTCAATATTATAATCTGCAATAATGATTTGAAGATTTCGTGTCACTCATGCTCATTAGGGGACATGGTGCTGTAGTACAAGGAACGTTTGTGGATAAATGACTTTGATGATAGATTTTAACCACTTTAGATCATTGCTATTTTGGTGTAGTAGAAGATGAAATCATTCCCTCGATATCGAAATGAATGGAATAACTTGTGTTATACGTCAGTTAAGGACTCTTTTTCCACTGTTTTTGCAGTCTTAATGGTTTTTGTGATTAATTTTCTGATAGTTAATTATTACTCATTCTTCACGTTATGACGCGTCGACGTGTCGCGAAATTTTTGTCATTCTTACAACACCATAGAAACAATTAAAACCTTTAATAAACACCAAAAGCTGCCTATCAATAGATAATGCCATCCATAATCAGACCCTTAATGTTATACGCATGCCCTATCTGAACTAACGCATCTGCTACTACCATAAATAAACTACAAATAATACAAAATAGATTTCTCTGATTAGCAATCCACGCTCCATGGTTTGTATCCAACAAACAAATACACAAAGAATTGAATATAACTCCGTCTCCAAACACATAGCCCATCTATCCAATACATTCTATTCAAATATCAACTCAATACCACACGCCATCCACTACAACCTGGCCTCAACAGACCATTCTCCAACGCCCTTAAAAAACCGTTACCTTTTTAACGCCTTTCTAAACTTATTTTCCAACAATTGTGAACAGTAGGTGCAGAGTGTAGCTTCCTACCCCTTCCCGTAGTTAGTTTTTAAGTTTAGGAAATAAGAATAGCTGTAAGCCAGCAATACATATGAAAAAGTAAAATGTTACTGAACTATCCGAATAAAAAATAAATCTTTAAAAAAAAATTTAACAGCACCCTGATTTAAATCGAGGATAGTCGAAGTACATTTCATGTGCATCGAATGTTTTAGTGGGCTTTAAATTCACATTTCTTCTGTGAATCATAGAACGTGTCTAAAATCTCGCTCCTACTTCTTCGTAATAGACCCCCCTCTCCTCACCTGTCTCTTCATCAGTCCTTTCGGGTAGGGAAGAACGTGCAGAGCACGTCTTATGGAACGAATAAATAGTCTTAAATAGCCTCATCAATTCCAAAAAGATTTTAAAGACGTTTTAAATCCTCTGAGGTCAATTTGACCCAACTTTCCTCATGAGCTTTCAGGCCAGGCACTGAATACTCAGCCAGAAATCTATTCTGTTCATTCGTACATTTTCTTGTATAAGAAACAGTAAGTCTACATGCCAATATATAATAATCCTTGAAAAGTCCACTTTATGTGTTTAAGAAATAAAACGAATTTTATTGTAACGGAATAGACCTGATGATGCGGGTGTAGAAACTCCCGAAATATCGGTGAAGACTGTCAAGAATGTGTATGATGTCGACTTTAACTTGATAAGTAATAAATAAATTAACAAGAAATTTAAAGAAAAAATTTGGAGCTGTTTCTGTGAAAATATTGAAAATGTCCCGGGGGCTTTACGTAAAGTACCCCCTAATTTTAAAGAATGTTTTTTCAAACTTTCAGTGCTTCAACTAAAGCCAAATGGACAGGGGTCTCTTCAATTTGGAAAAGGTCCTACGTATGGTTTATGCGCTAGTGGTGTTCACACACAGAGGGACGGACGGACGTTTTGAAATAAACCACTTTTTCGGTATCGGGGGACTCCAAAACGTGAATTTCCGTTGAAATCTCGAAATCGATTTTCCGCAGCATTGTATAACTATCTTTGTACTATGTATATTATTCTGTATATACGTACGTATACAAGAAAGTAAAAAGTTCTACTGAGTAAAATTGGAACCTGTCCTTTCGAGAAAACATCGTCAGCGGCTGCATCTGCTCCTGCAGGTTCCCAGACTCGCCGTGGGTGGTCCGTGGGTCGCTGCGGTAGCTGCTTTACGGAAATACCACTCGATTTTACAAAGACTAAACGAAGACACAATATCAGAGGCACTTCCAAGAATGAGCTCGGATCTGGATTCGTGTGTAAACATGGTGGGACGTGAGTTGTAAAACTAGGTATCTTTCATGTTGCTAGAAAAGATTCTGTATGTTTTCTTCAGTAAAAACACTTTCAAGAAATAAAAGCTCATTTATAAACCGTGATGACAAATAGACCCGAAAAGAAAAGTCATAGATATTAATTTAGCCGTTGTTGAATATCAAAACGCAATCTAGTTCTGGCACTGAAGTGTACTATCCTGAGTGAAGGCTGGAACGTTCTGGCACTGAAGTGTACTATGTTCTGAGTTTACTTTATAAATTATTAGGAATCCTTGTTGTGGCGAGTGAATTTATTACAGAAACTCAAAATTCAATCTTATTTCATTAATGGAAACTATTTCAAGAACCAAGGGAGAACAGAATAATAATAAAAATACTTAGGAAAAGTTGATTATATTCATTTCATGAAATGTTTCACCCAGCTGTCACTTCAACTCGAGTAGGTCGCTGTAAGTCGCTGCAATTTGATTGTACGATTGTTTCGTTAACTTATGTGATTATTTGATCCCTGAAAAAAGAAAGAACGTCAACCACTGAATAAATTGACTACATATCTAAAACATTTGAATGCTACTCATTGTTAGTAAAGAAGGAGTGAGAAGATCAAAGCGATCTAATTGTCCAAGAGGAAAATAGCTGTGACTGACTCATATGAAACGGATACGAGAAAATCATCGGTTAAACTCACAAGAGGGAACTTCACTTGATTTTAGTTTTGTTACACTTTATGTTCTGAGTATTGTATTCTGCGTTTCACTTTTTGGTTCTTGAAGAATGTACTATTCCACATTCTTCGTCCATCAGGCGAATTACTTGTCTCACTTCTTTTTCATTACTTTCACAAAGACAATTGAAACCATTACAAAAATCATTTTCCACTGAAGATGTGGAAGAATTCATTGAAGACGAATTCTCTGTAGAATTGGCAAAAAAAAATGTATGTTTAGTCAAAATTTGAAGATATCTGGAATACGTGGAGCAGCGTAATAATTTGCTTCGTGTCGACGTGAGGTAGTCTCACCGACCCGCGGCCTCCCCATTGGGCGTTGCTGGCAGAGCCTGCAGTGCGAATCTCCTGGCACTCAGCCGGCCTCTCCATAAGGGAACCATGCGTCGACCAATGATGTATATGATATGGCATACTTAAAGCAGGAAGGTTCAAAATGTCCTGAACATAACCTCTCTCTCGGGGTTGGTGTCCAATCCTCCTTCATCGACACAATCCACGTTTTGAGAAAATACTAGTTTTTTAGAGGAAAGATAAAAAATCAAGGTTAACAATAAAATTAAATGTCGCTTTTGTTGTACATTCTAAGAAAAACTCAAGCAGTATTTCAAAGTCGTATCTTTGACATGTAGTTATGAAAGTAATTCCATATCCTTTCTTTAACCTGTTAGTGCAATTGTATGCAGCACATGAAACTGGCATACTAATGAATGGTCTCACGCAGAATGCATAACAAAAAAACTCCAAATATTGGCAGAAACAGTAAGTACCTATACCACAACGATAACACACGCACAAGAGTATGTTTTGCCAACAACTGTCATGGCGCAGCTGACTTCACTTTGCCCTATCCATAGAGTATATACGTGAGTCATCTATATCTTATACATCATTGGCGCCGACACACACGGTGGAGTCTGACGTTGCTCACAGTCCGCTTCTCAGAAGCATTCTCGACATGGAAAATAAAACCTTTGACGATAAACCGCTGGAAAGTAAAAATCCACAGTTTTGCGAGTTTCGAGGAATGGAATATTCCGTTTCTAGAAAATTTATAAATAATAATAAGAAAATTACTTGGAGAAATTTCAGTTTTTTGTGTTTTTATTAATGATGTTTCTCCGATAGAAAAGCACTAGAAGTTGAGTAAATATATTTTTAATGGTAATTTAGACTGAATGAACAATCAAAACTGTGTAGTTGAAGAATAATTTGATTTGTATTAATATAACTGATTTTTTTAATGTTAAATTATTATAGTTTCAAAATTGTGCATCTGTGTTCTTACTATTAGTTACAAAATATCTTGTTCTTCTGATAAGAGGTTTGAAGCAACATGGTTGACAGCAAATTCGTAGTGCGCTTTTCGTTATTTCGTGCTCACCCCCTCCCTTCATTCCCGCGTCCTTCAAGGCTCCCTCCCGACCCTTGATGTCTCTGCTGCAATTGCCGCAGGCCTTTCAGTTGCTGTTTCTTGCGCGTACATTGCGATTCGGTGAAACACTTTAGGCAAGGCAGCCGTACATAAGAAAGATATTGCCCATTTCAGACACAGTTGCACCAATACGTAGAAGATATTATTTTGTGCAAAATACCTTTTATGGCTTTATCGTTCAAATAGTTATGTCCTTTAGAGCCGAATAGATAGTTGCGATCTTCTCAATAACTTTCTTTATTCATTTTCATACGATATGAACTAGATGTTTAGATTTTGGAACTAGAATACCAGGTTGTATATTAGAAAAGAGAAATGGGGAAGGAATTAAACGGAAATTTAGGCGTACCAAGTACCGTATGTTTACGTAATATGTAGTGTAATAGTATTGATTTCCAAGATTAAGTATAAAAGTCGTATACAATGTGAGATGATATATCTCTAATACTCATATAAAGTAAAAATGTTTTTCCCATTCAGGGTTTATTTATGTTGTGTATTTTTTACTAGTGTTTATCTGTTTACTCATGTGTATTAAATTCTTTCTTTCAGGTGGGTGTCTTGACTTATTCGTACGTATTTTGTACGTACGTATTTTGTACGTACGTATTCCAAAGTTCATCTTTGAAGATTTAACTTCTTTATTGTTCCGCTGACACGTGAGTAACGCAAGTAACTCTCTGTACATGGAACTTCTTGGTGATGGCCACATTCAAATTCTCCGTTGCTATTAAACATCCATGCTTTGTGGAGCCCTGCATGATTTGGCCATTACATGGAGAAATTACGTTTCTGATGGTACACACGAATGTCGTGACGTCGTTAAAAACTCAATTTGCTCATCTCGGCACATTTAATTCCGCACAGTTCCACGATAAAGTTGTTTCGTATGAAAAACCAAACGTTGAGATGTAAAATTGGTCTTCTATTCAAAATTTATTGTATTTTTCATTTTATTTTTACTAGTTTTAAAATGCGTTCTACAATTTTTTTATTACAACCCTTTGTATTAACATAGCAAGTTTATCATTGTAATCAAAAGTTAATATCCAAAGGTTGCATGGATGTTTGGAAGGTTTTGCTGTGAAAATTATTTCGATGAAGGTACTCGTAGCATACCTTCTGTATTTCTATTTTCAGAGATTATTTGATTGGGCAGACCTGCATTTTATTCATATTTTCTGCAAAGAGAAAAGTTGTGCATAGGTTTACTGAACTATTTATAAATTAATCGATAACCCTTTCCATTTATAAATTGATCAATAATGCTTTTTTATCAAATGTTAATTAATTTTTTCTTTCTTCTCAGTAAGTTAAGTGTGAACAGAGGCATTATTGTGAAGAGTTACAATTAGCGAATGATCTGAGAAGTAAAGTAACAGATAGATAATTGGGTAGTGCTGATGAGTAAACGATGGGAAAGCCATTCCCGTTTCTTTTAGCGCGGTAGTCTGTCGATTAGGGATACCTCTTCTCCTGTATCTCCCCCGCTTCGCGGTGCCGAGAAAAGTTGAGAATTGCCGTCGCAGAGTTTAGGCGCCTTCCCCGTTCGCCGTCTGCAAATTCGGGCGCGTTTAGAACTTCCCCTCGGCGCCCGCGCTGATCACGTGGGGCGGCGACGGAGCTTCCGGCGGCTGCCGCAATTGCGAGTCGCGATAGCGCCACCAGCGCAGATGAGCCCCGCCAGATAGCGCGCGGCGTAATGACTTCCGGCGGATCCGAAGCTGCTCTGGCTGCCTTGGCCGCTCGCGCGTCTGCGAGGAATTCGGCCCCCAGTTGCCTGTAGGATAACCTCAGCACTTCACTCATCGGGCGAGTCGGTGCGGGGAATGTGACGTGAACAGTTCATACCAGCTGGGGTGGCTTGATCACCGCCTCACCTTCCTCGATGAAACATGCGCAACACTTACTGGCATAATGAGCTTAGCAGTTGAGGCGCCCGGAAACGTCAATCAATCAATCTGAACTAATAGACACGACAATCATTAGAGTATTGATGTCTAGTATTGATGTATCACGACAACTTTCTTCCAAAGCATGATAAACTTAGATAGTTCGGTACATGTACTGAAAAGCTTGTTCCTAATTCAGTGTAGTGCATGTTTTTTTCGCGGGAGATAGCGGTAATTTTCCCCTCGTTGGATGGCGAGATCCGGCGCCGACCTACCGTCGGCTAGTGGGGTTTCCCCCTAAGCAGGACTCTCGCACCAGCGGGGCACCGCCCCAGTCGGGACAAGCTCTAAGCTCCCGACCGGTCTCCCGAAATATGTGGTAGTGTAGTGCATGTTAGTGTAAGTGTGTGTGTACGAGGAGAGGATAGGACAAGGAAGAGGAAGGACAGATCGCGCGCGGTCCGTGGCCCGTTTTGGTAGGGTACTGCTCGGGCATTCGCCTCGTGTTGATCGGAGAAACCACGGAAAACTACCGATCAGAGGAGTCGGCCGCTAGAATTCTCCTCCAGACAGCGAGTGAATTCAACCTAGCTGAAGAGCTAGTTTCGAAAATCCTGGTCATTCTTCTTCTTGCAACGTTTTACCTTCTGATGAACGCAGGTTCCCCGAGATTATAACTGGGTTAATTAATAGAATTACTATATAGCAAACAATAATTAATCACCGGCAGTCTCATTGTAAACGTTTGATGAATTTCGTTTTCGTTTATTTCGACTTCCCGTTGGAAACCACTATTTTCTTTCCGTCCCCGAGGGAAGTGGTGTGCTGAAGAAATCCCTTGGAGTGCCGCTTCGTCGCGTCCGCCCGTGGTCGCCCAGATTCGAGCTCGGGGCTGCCGGAGAGCCCTCCTCGCCAGCTTACCTGCCCTCCCGAGCCGCGCCGCCACGAGGGCTATCGGTTTCCGATGTTTGGTTCTCTACGCCACTCGCGGTCAGTCCGCGTGATCCCCTGCCCCCTCCCCCATCACCTCACATGAACACATCTAACGCTAGCCTGCAGAGCACACATGCACACAGAGCGGCCTACCCAAAGCCTCGTTTCTAAAGGCGGGCGTATGGTGCAATTCCTTGCAAGTAAGAGATGGATATCTTATGCAAATTTTGTAATGAAATTTAAGAGAATATTCGTAAAAACTTTTTTGTAAAAATTGACAGAGAAGAAACACTTTTTATTTTTCTTGTTATTATCGAAGCAATAAAGCGGTCCGAAAAATCGGAGTTTTAATTTAATCGTACTCAACATCAGGATTAAAATATAACTTACAAACCGAGTTAAAGTATAAATATCATTGCAACTTTTCGTGTAAATTAATCCCTATTTCACTTTTTGCAGAAATAAAATATACGCGTTTACTAGCGTATTACTTGATACCAGCAGATATAAGATTTAAATGCAACTCACAAAAAAAAGTGTGAATTTTCTTGAGGGGGAAATAAATTCTGAACAATATTTTCGAAATGGTTTCATGATTAGAGGCAAGCGGACCGTGTCAGTTTGTAACTGAAGTATCTTTTCTAGAAAAAAAAAAAGAGGAAGAAACCGATCCACCTTGCTCGTTGTAAAGCGAGATTCATACTTCCTTGGCAAGTTATGTACGCGGATGTTCGTAGTTTGTATTTTCTCGGTGGCGGCGCGTCATTTCACTTCGTTACTCGCGCGTTTACCTGTTACCGGAGGCCCTTCCTTGCAGCCGCCGGCGCGCCGTGGTATCGGTTTCCGATGTTTAGTTTCCGGAGCTGCCACCGGCCGCCCTGGGCGCCACTCCCGTCCGCAGACGCCGCTCGTCCGCTGCCGGCGAATGCAATTTGCGGCGGACCGCTCCTCCCCGGCGTCGTTACGACCTGCGGACGACCTCCGTCTGCAACGTGGCCCCGGACACTATTCCGTGATAATAGTGTTGTTGGATGACGGAGAAAACTGTTGTTCCAGGTTGGCGTGCTGGGGCAAGCGTAAGGCGGCAATTGTGTTAGTGCCAATACCAACGCTGGGGGGACGGAGGGTCTGGGTTCGAAAGAAGGGCACGTGGACTGTTAGCAAACGCGCGGACGACCCCCCACCGGCATTCGCCTGGAAGTTATTCCGCGACCAAAGGGGCAAAAATCAAAGCACGTGGGCCGACGCCTCCCAAGTAGCCCTTTCGGGGCAACCCTGAACGCCGAGGAAACGGTCCAAGGGGGGCGGCGGGAAGAGAAGTCTTCTCTCAAAGACGTAATGAAAAGCAAATACTGTATTTGAAGGTAAAGCGCTTGTTTCGTTTATTCACTTTTAGGTGATGGAATGGAAACAAGTGCTTCTAGAAATTCGTAATTATGGTCACAGAGTGTCTTCTCTTTGGCGGCGTCTTGCGGTGACGATGGTGTGACGGTTAGCGTATCAAACTGTTATACCCGAATTTGCGATTTCGAAGCCGTGGATTTTTAAGGGCGAAAAAAACCTTCGTACGCCTTCCTTCGGAGGGGAAGTAAAGCCGCTGTCCATTAGATTACTGCATTAAAAATCTTAAGCCAAAGATGCCTCTGAGCTAAATTCAAATTGCCTGTTTCGTCGCCCAAGTAATACCTTCTTTCTCCCCTAGTAGATGAAAGTAGCGTAACGAAATTAGTGTGGTCAGATGGAAGAGCAGGCCTCATGGCCTGAGTCTTGCCACGTAAAATAAGGCAAATCAATTCAATTCAATTCTCTTTAACAATATAGCTCAATATTGCATATTCTATAAATAATAGGAGATATGTACTACACTTCAATTATTTGATGCTTCTAGAATATAGGTATGTTTATTAATAATTTACCAATACAAAGATCGTATTAAGTAGCATTTGTTGTTTATTATACACACTCATGTCTGATTATACATTACTTATTTGAGACGGATAATACCTGATATTGTTGTTTACTTCTGTTATTGGTATCTGTGTTGTGCGATTTTCAAAAGTATGTTTCCGGGCCAGTTCATGTCGTTTAGAGGTTGCATTGATAAGCGCTTTGCGATATGTGGTTAGTTATAATACTGCAATCTTCTGATTCTGACGGTATTAAATAAAATTTTCAAAAAAATTAATTATATAGGTGCCATTAAATCAGCATTCAGCATCTAAAAAGTATCTGCGAAATTTAGTATGAATTCTCGTATCTCAGTAGCCAACAACTCTTTAAGTTAAAAAGCACTGCAGTAAGATTCTGATAAGGGTATAGCACCACTCGATCTCCTTCGAAGGCGCTCGCATCCGCCTTTGTATACTACGATTTTTAGAGCTGCCTCTCAATTGCACTCAAGGCCCATTACCACGGTGGCATTTAGGCATGATTTTTCGCGTCTTTCTCGGTCGTGCCGCTAGAGTAGCTTCATCTGCAGCACTACTCGATACGGTCGCGAGCACGCGACATCTAGCGGCAGGACTGAGAAAGACGCGAAAAACCGTGCCTAAATGCCACCACGGTGACGGGCGTTGAGTGGAATTGACAGGCAGTTCAGTAAAAACCGCAGTATACAATCCTGCTGAACGCTCCCTTTAAGCGTTTTCTTCGTGTACTGTTGCTTGATGCTGACCTCGGCGGCGCGGGCCGGTGTATCCTCTCCGCACTCGCCAAGACGCCCCGCTTTCAGCGCGCCAAAGCAGGGCGTTTCCAGGCTGCTCCGCGCGGAGCGCTAGTGTTGTGCGCGGGGGAGGCGGAGTTTTTTACGTCCCCCACCCCTCCCGGGTGTGTAGCAAGAGCGCACTCGCGATTTTATGGGCTGTGGCGCACCGAGAGGCTGAGCGGGTTGGGCGCTTCACTTGGGCTGATTACATCTCCGCGGGTCGTGCGGTGGTGAAGGCTTGATGGGGTGTGTTGAGATACATGGGGCTGTGAAGCCCGGGCGCATGCTTGGAAATCAGCGATTCGTTGATGGGACTGCTTAAACCACGCGTATCAGATTTTTCCGTGGCAAGTGTTGCTTTCAGTGCCTCAGATTGAGTTTTTTACTGTTTCCCTCTTGCCGAGCAACAAAGTAATTCGTCGTAAAATGTAATCTTTGCTTTTCTCTTTAGAAATAAAAAAAAAGATATTTTGAAAAGGATTGTGTTAATTATCATTGCTAAAAATATAATAATGTGTAACTATTGAATATGCTATAACTTAACGCAGACAATTATTCGGAGGTTCATTTGAGTTTTCGTTTGTTACATTTTTACTTTCGAAAGTTGTTTCGTAAATTTACTGTGCATCGTGAGATTGCAATATTTATGACTCCCCGAAGGAAATCTGCCATAATTGTTAAAATGTCGTGTGAATGCGAGCTCGAAGTTGCATCCGCGACCTTGCAGTGCCTGAGGTACTGTAATTAATTTTTTTCATTTATTGGGTGTGATTAGTGAATTTTAAGCTAAAATGCTTATATTTATGATTGCTTAAGGCTGTGTTGATTCTCCTATTTCTGGTTCGCTAGTATTGGCTGGTGCATTATGGAAATTGGGAGGTAATGGGTTAATACGCGTTTTTAATAATGTAGTGTCTTGTATTTCAAGTATAATTTTGTTTTGGTTGGAATGAGTATAACTGTTCTTTTTACTCAGTTAGGTATGTTTACCTCAAGCTTATTTGAAATAATTGATTGCTTATTCATCTGTAGTTCATTTAGGGTTTATGACTTCAAATACTAGGGTTTTTTTGTGGCTTTTATTTAATAATAATTGGGATTTTAATTTATTTACGCCTTTATACTTCCTTTAAATTTATTGCGGGCGATAGTTATTTAATACATGGAATTGAATAAGAGTATTTTTGACTGTTTATAAATCGTTTCGTGTCTGCTTGTAGATCGCATTTATTTGCTTGTCAGGTCAGCATGGAGTGCATGGAGTGCATGGCTCTCCCCAGCAGAGGAGGGTGGAGCCTCTTTGGGCGGCGGCCCGCGCGTTGGCCCTGGGGTGCGCCTGTGATGAACCCCGGGGCTGCGCCTAAATTAGGGGCCACTCGCCGCGTGACGTAATGAAGCGGCGCGAGGCGACACGGCGCGGCGCCGGGATGGAAATCCATTTGTCAGGGCCCGGGGCCACCGGGGAGGTGGCTGCCAGGAATTTCCTCGCCGGGCGCGTCTTGGCCGCCGGCGCCCGGGGCAACCCGGTCGCTGATGCCTCGGGGGGGTCGGGCCGGGCCGGGATGGGATGGGATGGGCTGCCGGAAGCGGCGACCGGGTGACGACATAGCTCTGCCCGGACGAGGACGGAACCGGGAGCGGTAGCTCAGTGCATCAGCTCATGTCACTGCAGCGCCTCTGACCGGGAGGTCCTAGGTGGAGTCCAGACTAGCTTGTCAGCTAGGTCGAATTCAGTCGCTGTCTGGACGAGAATTCTATCGGCCGGATGGTAGATCGGTAGTTTTCCGTGGCTTCTCCGATCAACACCAGGTGAATGACGAAGCAGTACCCTACCAAACGGGCCACGGACCGCGCGCAATCTCTTCTTCCACTTCCTTATCCTATCCTTTCCGTTTAGGGTTCGATTCCCGACGGTGACAGCATTTTCGACACTTGCTTATCAGCTTGGTCGAATTCAGTCGCTGTCTGGAGGAGAATTCTATCGGCCGGCGGCTCTGATTAGTAGCTTTCCGTGGTTTCTCCGGTCAACATCTGGCGAATGCAGGAGCAGTACCCTAACAAACGGGCCACGGATCGCGCGCGATCTTTCTTTCCCCTTCTTCATCCTATCCTCACTTCTTGCTTTTAAACGCACTTACATGTACTACACTACCACACATGTCTGGAGACCAGTCGCGAGCTTAGTCTGTCTGGACTGGGACCGTGTCCGGAAGGACAATTTTGAGGAAGAAAGCGTCCATTCCAAAACGCGCGAATGATGTTTTGGCATTTATGTTGATGGTGACGGAGTGAAGCAAGGGAATTTTTGCTGCCTTCTCCTCCATACTTGTTTCGGGAGACGAATTGGCAATTCGCCATTCGTTATTCACTCTTCCTCCTATCTGTAATAATTTAACGTACCTTTACATTAAAACAAATTAAATGAACCCTGATGTTTTAAAACAAGTATTGGTTTGAAATGATTTTTCTTGGCTAGTCATTCTCGCATGTCTGTGCAGTCGTATCACTCGCCAAGTTTGTCGTATCATTGTACTGCGGTGTTTGTTATCGTGTGTTTAGAATTGGGTGTATTTAAAAAATAATTATAAATAACATTGATCTCTAAGCGGAAGAGATGAGAATGAAATTATTTCAGCTGTCAAATAGTTCGGTAGTGACATTTCCGAAAAATTACATCTGCCCTACCACCAGTGTCCTCGTTTGTTTTTCAGCATGGGAATAAATAAATTCTGGAACACATGTTTATGGTCTGGAATCGATCAGTGGTGTCGGAAATATTTGTTCTAGGTTTTGTGGCTCTATTGCTATTTATTTTACGTGTTACTCTAGGTGACAACCCAATGTTATTCAGCAAATAGAACCTCCGGAAATATAATCTTTCACAGGTGTAATATAAAAAAGTCTTTTTTTTATTACACGTTCCACATTTATCAGATTTCCTTACTAAAAATAGGAGAACTGTCCGACTGGGTTGCCTGCAGGACATGAAATGCCCCTACATTCGTACAAAAAGCTTCTACAGAAATAAATGGTGAAGAATATGTGGATAGGGATTGTATCTACAGACTATGACTAAAAAAATGTAGCTATATCTATCACCATTTCGACGTGTCGATGTTTGTTCGTTTAACGAAACCTATGTTGTTGAGGAGACATTTACTACTTTCGTTCACCAAGCACCAAAATAAAAACGATGAACTTTTTGTCAAAAATTAATAAGCAGGCTATTCTGCTTTGGAAGTGAAAATGTACTAAATTTTCCTGTAATTTTTAATGCTGTGGTAAGTATCATTTATTCCGTCCTCCTGACACTTCAAAAGAAAACTTCTTGAAGAAGAATTGAGAAATACGTGTTTCGTCATCTGCTTGCCATTGTCAACGCAGCCTATTGTGTCCGGCAGCGGCTGTGCGTGCGCGCCTCCGAGGCGGTGCGTGCGTCAAGTTCACGCAGGCATTAGCGTGCCCGCCGCATCGGAACGCGGTAACGCTTTGAATTTGCAATCGACACCCTCGAATGAACTTTCAATGTTGGCAACCCCGCGTTTCTCTCTGCTTCTGGAGTACAGATGCAGAGCTCGAGTTAGCCATTGGAAGTCGAAATGACGACCAGAGCCAAAGTGACAGAATAATGAAGTCAACAGTTCTATTCTAGAAACTATTCTTTACAGTATATTTATTGTACACTTATTTGACGATTTTTTTTACCTCTTAAGTGTGCTAAAGCAACCTGTTCGTTTAATTTTGATTGATTAGTGACTTAGGGTAAATTAACTGCTAAGGCCATTAGTACACTAAGTGTATTTTTCGTTGGGAGGTGGCGGTGATCTCGCGATGGATGGCGAGATCCGACGCCGCCCTGTCACTAGTGGAGTTTTCCCGAACCAGTGAGACACCGCCTCAGGCGGGACAAGCTTTAAGCTCCCGACCGGTCTCCCGGAATATGTGGTAGTGTAGTGCATGTTAGTGTAAGTGTGTGTGTAAGGGGAGAGGATATGACAAGGAAGGGATCACGCGCAGTCCGTGGCCCGTTTGGTAGGGTACTGCTCCGGCATTCGCTTGCTGTTGATCGGAGAAACCACAAAACCAGAGCAGCCGGCCGCTAGGGTACTTCTCCAGACAGCGACTGAATTCGTACTAGCTATCTAGCTAGTGCTGAAAATCTCCCCACCGTCGAGAAACGAACCCTAATACCACTGGTTCGAGTCACTGCGGTGAGATCAGTTGATGCCCTGAGCCACCTCTCCTGTTCGTGTCGATCCCATTGACATGTTCCCTGTCCAGAGCGCTGCTCAGAGCGCCAAAGGAAGACGTTCCTCGCAGCAAAGCACTTACGAGGCACGAGCATCCTCGCATGCAGGCAGAGGGCGTCGGACGTCGAGATCGATGAGGACCAGCAACCTCGCGCACGTGTCGCTATGTTCGAGCTGCCTCCGCCTCGCACCGCTCTCCGCCTTTGCCGGCGCTCACGCTGACGCAGGACTACCACCGTCCCATGCGCGGCTCCAGCCCCGCCTCGCCGACAACCTCTGCCGCTACCTCCCCTTTCGCCCGCGTGCAGCTCTCCTGTGTTACCTTGCCGCCTGGATCACCACCTCTGCGCTCCCCGCCCCGCCCCCGTGGAGCGCTGCTAATTGGAGCTGCCGCTTAGCGGTGAGCGCGGGCGGGCGGGGCGGGGGCGGCGCGAGGCGCGGCCAAAGGAGCTGCTGCTGGGATTGCGTGGGGCGGTGCGGGGGCGGTGGGGGCGGCGATGAGGAAGGCTGAAGCGAAGCTCTCACGCGGACTCGGTGGAGAGACTAACCGGAAGCTCTGAAATGGAGTTCGGTGTCTAGGGTGTCTTAGAGATAAAAGAAATACTGTTTATAATAATTATTGCGAAAGAATTAACATATTTTCGATTGATGAATTGATGTTTCCGGGTACACCGGCTGCTTTGGCCGTTAGTCCTGAGGGTATAGGTAATGTTTTGTAGCTCCTTGGCTGTCCGGGAGACGCCGAGTCCTAGGCACAGGTGTCGACGTTTGAGCCGCTTTCTGCGACCATCTTCAGGGCGAATTGTCTCGGAAGGTCGCGTAATGGTGGCCGAAACTTTGGCACCTCTGCCTAGGACACGAGGCCTCCCGGACAGCCATTCAGCTACTGACTGAGCAGAAGCCTACGCTCTCATTTGACCAACATCTACGGGGGGAAACAACTTGCCCTGAGGAAGGTCGCAGAATGGCGGCCGAAGCGTTGGCACCTCTGACTAGGTCATGGGCGTCTCCCGGACAACCAAGCAGCTACTGACTGGTCGCAGAAACCCACGCTCTCGTCGAGAATGTTTTGTTCTGGGAGGAGGCGATGTTGCTCTCCCGCAGGGATGCTGTGATCCGGCGCCGATGTGCATGACGGCTTGCCGGGGACTTCTTTCTCCACGCGTCTCCTCCAGGGGTGTACCACATTCTAAGTTTCGACATGTGTGATTGTATTGTGCAAGTAAATGTAATGGGGGAGAGTAGGTATGTGTAAGTGAAACAAGACAAGATCACGTGGTTCGCGGCCCGTTTTTTAAGGTACTACACCAGCGTTCGCCAGAGATTGATGGCAGACACCACAGAAAACTCCCAATCACTTGCCCGCCGCTAAATTTGTCCTCCAGACTGCAGTTAAATTCGGTCTAGCTGCCTAGCTAGCGTTGTAAATCCGCCGCCGTCGTGACTCGAGACGTAGGAAAGTCTGTCAGAGTTATTGCAAATGCAACAGCAACACTGTCTGAGAGCTAATTCAGGCGGTAACACGTTTACGAAGAGAGGCGTATTAAAGTATATTTAAGAGGAATTCTTTGTTAAAGGGTGGCGTACCAGCATTTGCTCCGCGCTCATATTCCCTCGATGATATCGCGTTGAGCGCAATCGTTTCGTTCGTACTCGCATCAGGGTGCGGCGAGTCTAATTTCCCACCAGTGGTGAGGCATTATCGCGGTGGAAGTGTGAAGGAGCGGTCGCCAGTTACCTGGCGAGGGCGAGGGCGAGGGCGAGGGCGAGGGCGAGGGCGAGGGCGAGGGCGAGGGCGAGGGCGAGGGCGAGGGCGAGGGCGAGGGCGGGAGCGCGGGCGAGGGCGAGGGCGAGGGCGAGGGCGGGCGAGGGCGCGGGCGAGGGCGCGGGCGAGGGCGAGGCGCCGGGCGAGGCGCGAGGGTGGGCGGCCACTCGCTAATGGCAGACGTCTTAATGCGCGCCGCCTCACGTCAGATCGTGTGTGCCGAGGCGCGTTGATATGCAAATGCGATTGGGGGCGATATACCCGCGCCGCGCCTCCGCCGCCCTCGTTCCTTCGCCCTCCCCCTCCCCCACCCCAGCCCTCGGCGCCGCCTCTGCCTCTGCCCCTTCGCTGTGCTCTCCGCCCTCGTGGAAACGTGCAGGTCAAAGCGCAGCAAAATGAGTGATGAATGCGCATATAAAGACTATTCGTTGAATAGATTTTATATTTGGTAGAACTAGTAAATTTCAAAACAACAACAACAATAATACCAATAATAATATTAATAATAATAATAATAATAATAATAATAATAATAATAATATCTAGTCATCCTTCATTATCATCATTTCACCTTCCATCCCCCAGGACTAACAACCCTGGGCTATTGTTCCTCTGGTTCATATTGTTCCTGTGGTCGTTTCGTGCACAGGAGTTATACCACATAACATCCATAAAAATCTGGAACTTATCCAAATGCCAGAATATACTTATAAAATTATGCAAAAATCGATCATCTTAAACATGCAGGATTGTTCGAAAATTCCTAAATTGCGACGAAACATGAAATGACCTGTGTCTTGGTTTATAACGCGACACATTCAAATAAAAATCCACTGAATACTGGGTAAAACAATGTATGACAATAATAATAATAACAATAATAATAATAATTACCGACAGAAAAATAACAGCAAAAAACTGACATAGTGATACGTGCAACAATATCTGTAAGATAATAGGCATAGCAATAGCAAGATGCCATTGCAATAGAGAAAGAAGCAGAAAAAAATGAAGTACACAGATTTAAAAATAGAAATACAAAGAAAGTGGAACACAAAAACAAATAGTGCAAATAGTAATAGGAGCTCTAGGAACTGTCGCAAAGCAACTGGATCAATATTTAAACAAATTAACTGGAAAAACATTAACATAAGATCAGAAGGTAGCCTTGTTAGGCGCGGCCCATATTTTCAGGATTGCGCTGTAAGAAGAAATGTGAGGTAGCCCTAAGAATATGGTACATTCTCGGCTGAAAAAGAGGCCAGCATTGTCAGCTATGATGGAATTAATAATAGTAATAATAATAATAGCAGCAGATAGATACGCATGGTTCTGTTCGAATAGACATTTATTATAGATTCAAAATAAAAGGAAGTTGCTGGAAAATCCAAATGTTTGTGAACCTGTCCTAGAATAGATATAGATTTAGGACCATGAAGAGTTCTTTCTATTCGTTTAAGTAAAACAATTTCTAATTTGCGTTGAACTTCTTGACCGTTCGAATATCTCTTATTAGCAACCTCGAATACGGCGATGGGGAATCGTTAAGGAAAGAGAGACTACAAAAGAAATACTGCGAGAAAATAATGTGTATACTGAAAAGGAAAATATTCACGTCGTAGCTGTAAAGGACAATTAAACTTCCTGCTAAAATATTCAATACTTTCCTACCTCAATTTAGTGCATTCTTTTGATAGTACTTTATAACGCTTATTGAATTCTTGTCTCTTACCCTTAAATTGAAAATTTTAAAGTGAACGCCCTGTCCTTCTTAAAGCCCCCCAAAAAGGGAAAGAGAAACTTGCGCGAAATTTCTCCCGAAAATGCCTGGAAGAAGACTGAGAGGTGCTGGAAAAGTAGAGGAAATTTGAAACGCCCCACAGTTCCATCTCGTGTGCCTCTGCTTACGCCGCCCTGCCTCATCCCCTCTCTCATAAATTCCCCTAATGAGTGGCGCTCTGTTGCCCTTTGTTTCGATGAGGCTCGCGTTGCTCATGCAACTTCGAGTTAATTGCATTCATTTTTGCGCTCGTCGCAGGCGCGAACGCGTTCTTGGAAGTTACGGTTGTGGTTGTCGTAGTCTGAATTGTAGAAAACAGCGAAATTGCATTCATTTTTATCTATTTCCTTTACGCAAGAGTGGTGATTTCTTTCTATTATGTGGCTGATATTTATTAGGAGATTTTTCTTTAGAGGCAGATGATTGGATCTTTCTCTGTTCTAGGATAAATATGGGACCTTAAAAAAGGATGTTCAGTGTCTCTTGAAATAGTGTTCGTTTCCCGTATATTGATATTTTTACATACGACAGCTATAGAAGTATATTCGTTTATATTCTTCCGGTATTTTTCCATAGAATCACTGACTTTCAAAACCTCTGCGGATAGAGCTATTTACCCAGTTGTCTTTTGAGTATCGTGGCTTGTAATTTTTAGGTCGCATTCCATTAGGTTTCTGTGAAAAAAATGATGGGCTTAATACGTAAATATCCTTTTCTTTTCATGTGAATATAATGAAAACCTAAAGTAATAGTTTTGTTAAAGTATTTAGTATAAAAACTCACCATTGACGTCTGCATTGTCGGTTTTGGTTGAGAAAATTTTTCAACACATGAATTTAATTCAATGTTGAGCTCTGACTTTGTTCAGTGAAACTTTGGCTCAAGTTTTGAAAAGATCGGCACATCGTAATAAGTGTTTATAAACATTAATGCACTACAAGACTTCCAGCGAGATCGCCCCTAGCCATGTCACCAGTCTCTGCCGTTCCACCACCTTCTTTGTCAGCCTCGCTGTCTCCGAGAAACAAAATGCTAAATACACCCTATTTGCCGAAATATCTTTAGCCGTATCATTTCCCCGAGAATGGAAATTTATTCATGACCTCCTTTGAAACTTCCCGCTCACTCGCGCGTGTTGTGTGATCTCGTAACACGCTTCGAGACGTTTCATGCTGGAATTTTTGTATGTAAAGGAGTTAATTTGAAACGTAGAAATAACTTGAGGACGCAGTTGATGGCGTGCGACAGTCGTTTTACGGCGGCCAAACGCCCGCCGGAGGAATTCTGATGTCAGATTACGCGCACTTCGCTCTTTAGCCGGTCGGTTTGCGGAGGGCGACGGCGCGGGGCCTTCCATTAAAAGTACGGCGCTCCCGGAGGGAAGAATATACAACGTAATAAAAATTTACGGGTTAAAACGTTCGTCTGTCTGTTGTCGCCTCGCAAGTACCCTGCGGACTTGCCGTCGCGGATCTCAAACGGTGCGCGAAGGCGGGGCGGAGAAACGGCGCACACTGGTTGAATCGGCCCAAAAACCTGGCCAAAAAAGCAAACGTACGCGTTGGGGATTCCGACTTAGCAAATCTCGTTTGGAAGACATTGGAGCACACTGTTTCAGCTCCAGAATGTTATTTCAATCATTTTTGTCGTCTTCACGGTCTCGCAAAGTTTATGGTTGCTCGAAACACTGGAATTCATTGATACTTGTCGACTATATTTGTGAAATTAAAAAAAGTGTTTAAATTATTTTGGGGGAGATTCGTTTCGTATTTCCGAACAGAAGACTCTTTTGAATAGAAGTTAGATATAGTTTTAAGAAAAAGTGTCTAATAATTTTAATATATAATACGGCTGAACTCTAAACTATGGAACGTAACAATGTTAGTCACGTATATTGTGGATTGTCTATTTTGACCTGCGTATTCCTGCGTCAATAACTTCTTCTATTTATAAAGTAGAATGCCCTTAATCAGAATATCACACATTTTTGTGCACGTACCTGCACTTTTTTGTTTTATAACCACTTTACTGCAATGACATAGAAGATGTAACACTAGTATCTGGAAGTGTCTTCGAGCCACAGGGAATTATTTTCTCTGTATTATTTTATTTCCTTTTTTAAGAAAATTACTGATATGCATTTTTGGAATGATAACAATATTGCAACCACGAGAACTATTGTATCCATATTTATACACATATCATTATTTGTTTCAGTCAGCCATTTCTAAACTGCCGTTTTGAATTTTGAACTTTCATTGCAATATTTAAAATCAGTGATCACCAGAACCCTCTCTCTCTCTCTCTCTCTCTCTCTCTCTCTCTCTCTCTCTCTCTCTCTCTCTGTCTCTCTCTCTGTCTCTCTCTCTGTCTCTCTCTGTCTCTGTCTCTCTGTCTCTGTCTCTCTCTCTCTCTCTTACACACACTCACACACACACACACACATCATTTTTGTTTGATTTTAAATGATTAGATCCGTCATTTCGAAGCCGCCATATTGGATTTTAAAATTTATTCAAATTTAGCGACATCCACTCGTATTTTTCCCATTATGACCAGGTTTTGGGCCCGATTGAACCAGTGTGCGGCGGGTGGGATTTGAGGGCGATGTTTCTTGGCGAGTGACGTCGCCGGGGCGAGGCGGGCCGTCGCCGCCAGAGGGATATATTGAGCGTGAGGGGGCGTATTAAGAGGGCGGAGCGTGGCGCGGAAAGTGCGGGTCCGCGGCCGGAGCGCCTTCAATCCCCCAGGGGAAGCGCCGGGAAGTGAGTGAACGAGGAAACGCAATGGAGAGTGCTTGAGTTCCCTCCGAAGCGACAGTGCGCGTGGTTGAAGGCTTCGCGAAGAAAAAGAAAAAAGAAAAAAAAGACATCTCGGGTTCACTGCTTCCCGAAGTTTCTGCCGGTAGAAAAGTTTGGCTTTTCAGGTGAATTTTGTGTTTTCTGTTCTGTGATTCTATGAAAGATGGGAGATAATAAAATGAGTCAAAAAGAAACGGAATATTCATTCAGTTTTATACAAATATATTGGAAAAAGTTAGAAATATGTTTGTACGATATAAATCAAAGATTTTGAACTTGTTTTGAAAAAGGAACTGATTTATAAGTAGAAATATCACATTCGATAGTGAAATTTACATTAAGAGAGGTGAAGTGATGGAGTTGTTGGCGGATTTTCGTGTCTTGTTTTATTTCTAGTTTTAATCTGTTTAATCGTATTATTAAGCCAATGATTCTTTTCTTCTCTCATTCATATGTGAAAACAATGCTTTCCATGCACCGATTCATCATGCTTTTCATACACAACCTTTAAAATGAGCTTCAATTGAACTTTACTCTTTGTATTCTGCAGAAGTTCATTGTTTTTTAATGTATTCCTTGATGCGCAAGGAGAACATTTGGGCTATTAGCATTAATTCATTACCGTAAACTCCTCTTCCTTGCGCTAAACTACGTGACTCTCAAAGGTCATAAATATCATTTACGGACTAGTTAGTAGGAAGTTTAAAACGTGATATCGCCAAAGGAAGAGATTCAACGAAGTATGAATCTCTACAGTGGCCAGACGTTTAAGAATCTGTGAATAAACAAAAGATTGAAATCTCTGAGATGCTATTTTTTTTTTTTTTTTAGAACATACACGCTTCCGCATCCGCCTCCCACTTCGTTCCCGTCTGCCTGCGCCCGCTTCGTGCCTGCATCTCCCCCTCTGCCTGCATCTCCGCCTCTGCCTGCATCTCCGCCTCTGCCTGCATCTCCGTCTCCGCTTGCGTCTCCCCCGCTGCGCCGCCGCCTCCCCCCCCCGCCTTATCCTCCGCCGCCTACGCTACCGCCTGCGCCTCCGTCTGTACTCTACTTGCGCCTTCGCCTTCGCCTCCCCCTCCGCCTGCACCTTCGCCTGCAAGCCTCCACTGCTGCCTCCGCCGCCACCGCCTCCGCATGCGGCGCCGCCGCCTGTACCTCTGCTCTGCACCGTTCCGTGTGATTAGGCAGCTGGCGCGCGGAGGCGGCGGCGGCGGCGGCAAAGACGGACGGCGCGGCGCGGCGCCGCCAACAGCCGGCAGGCAGCGCTGCCTACGAGCACTATGCATGCAAATGCGCTCCTCGACGCCGCGCGGGCCCGCCGGCTCCTGGATGCGCCCACGGGCCAACTTTTATGGCGGTAACTCACAAAGAGTTGATCACTCTGCCCCGCCCCCGCTCCGCCCCTCTGGCCTCGCTAAACGCCTGGGCCCCTCGGCATTGCACCTCCCTGCGCGCGTGTCAAATGATCCTGCTTGATTAGTGATGCCCGGCGCGTCAGCGGCGAAGGTCAATATTCCCGAAAGTGTAGTGCATTTTTTGTTCTCGGGAAGTGGCTGTGATCTGAATGGTGAGATCTGGCGCCGAACGTACTGTTGGGTTGCAGGGTTTTCCCTAACCAGGTATCTCCCACAAGGGGGGGGGCTCCACCTCAGGCCTATGGCACGGCCTATGGCCCATTCGTTAGGATACTGCCCAGGGTGTTGATCGGAGAAACTACGGAAGGCTACCAATCGGAGCAGCCGGATGATAGAATTCTCCTCCAAACAGCGACTGAATTTGACCTATTTAGCTGGTGTCGAAAATCCTGCCGCCGTCGGGATTATAACCTAGAACCTCCCGTTGAGAAGCACTGCAAGTACTGCACTAAAAAACTGGAAGTACTGCGAAATAATTTTTTAAGAAATGTTTTAAAAGCTCTATGGTATAACAGAAATGATCAAATTTTATGAGAGTTATCTATAGAACCTCCGAAAACTTGAATTTTAAAACTTCATTACTTACAAAAGAATTGAATATATTCGCATATTTTTTTTTTTTTGGGGTATACAACCTGGTGGAGAACACTAAATTTACATATTACAAATGGGAATATTAACTTTAAATTACTTAACAATATAACTTTAAATCATTTAATGACATAATAATAATAATAATAATAATAATAATAATAATATGCTAACAATAATAATAATGATAATAATAATATACTAACAATAATAGCATTTACTATATTTTATGGCTGACCTGCGCTGTTCTTTTAAACTATTAAATACAAGACTACACAACTTTTTAATTATTCACTTCACTTTTACTTCACTTTACTTTCACTTCACTTCACATATCAAATTCACTTCTCTTTTTACTTCTATACTGCACTACACGGCACAACAAGTCACGACACTTCACTACAACACTACTTTGAATATAGTTATATATTTAATAAACCAACGGTTCCACACCAATTCACCAACGTGCACGTTTTTTTGTAGTGAAAAATGAACTACCACTCATTCAAACGCAATCACAATACAATTCTAACGAATACTGTGATAGATCAACTGATAACATAGCAAATACCCTTTAATTCATCTCACAACGTATTACTCTTCTTTGAATTCGATTTTGAGGTGATTCATATTTTCTTTTCCGCCCAAGAACGTGATGTCTCGCTCCATTCATAATAAATGAGCGCGCCTGTGGGTAGCGCGCAGGTGCAGCGCTTGTTGTCGATTGTGGCGATGTAATTGCGTTTCCCAATTGCCTGTTGCCTCGTGCGTTATGCACTGCGCTCCTCTGTAAATACCGCGCGCGAATTCGCGTGGGTGCTTTCGTATTAGAGGCGCGCCGTACCGCCGCGATTTAATACGATTCTCGTTATTAACGCCAGCCATTCCATACGTCTTGCGCTGCAGTATCCGCGCCGCAATCTCCAAGATGTCAAAACACCTGGCGAGACGCAGGGGCGGAAACGATGTAGGAGTGGAGTTATGGATCGCCCGGCCGCTCCAGCACCAAGGCGGCATCACGTGGTGTGTAAATAAAGGTGCCGGCGGGGTTGGTGGTGGTGGTGGTGGTGGTGGTAGAAGTGGCGAGATACGAGGGGTAAAGAGGCACCTTCTCGAAAGAACTGGTTTAATTAAAAGAGATAGGGCTCCGGGGGGTATAGCTTGGCAAGTTTCACATCTGCTCCTGGAATATGTCAGACTTCCTTCGTACCTTCCAACTTTCCCTTTTTTTTTATCTTCATTCTTTTCTTCCTTTCTTTATGTTT
The DNA here is from genome assembly GCA_964035755.1 of Teleogryllus oceanicus. Lineage (NCBI taxonomy): Eukaryota > Metazoa > Arthropoda > Insecta > Orthoptera > Gryllidae > Teleogryllus > Teleogryllus oceanicus. The sequence continues at coordinate 20,816,343 of CAXIVR010000014.1, read as the reverse complement.
TTCCTCTCAGTACCTTTCGGCTGAGTGTTGAGGTAATATGTTGCCATTTGTCATTTGTTTCTGGGCAGAAATAATATTAATAAAAGTGTTGGGGGGTGTGGGACGTTGCTAATGGTTGTGAATTTGACACGTAGTTTCGGGTAGCAGCGTGAATGAATAGCTCAAAAGTAAGGAAAGAGCTCTTATAACTTGCAGAATGCGTTCACAAGGTGCGGTTATCGAGTGCCATTCACATTGTCATAGATCCACCTCACCAGAGAGGTAGAGATATCTTATTTAAGACCATTTACCCTCTCGTTCTAATTTCAATACTAACTAGTTGCGTATCAAACACTGCAAAAATCATAATAATAATAATAATAATAATAATAATAATAGTAGTAATAATAATAATAATAATAATAATAATAATAATAATAATAATAATATAATTTTAATTAAAAGGTTTCCAAAAAAAAAAACTTTCAAAACATCTGTGGTATAATAATGAAATACCTGAGAAAGAAAACAAGAAAGGAAACACAACTTAAATTTTATAAAACAATGGCTATCCCCACACTTCTTTATGGATGCGAGACATGGACCACGAAAAAGAAAGATTTTACTAGAATTCAGACATCTGAGGTGAGGTTCTTGAGACAAGTAAAAGGCTGCACTTTATTAGACAAAATAAAGACGGAAGTAATCAGAGAATAGTTAGAAGTACTCCCATTAATAAATAATATACAAGATTACAGTACCCGATGGTCCCAACATCTACACAGAATGAATAGTGACCGCATCCCAAAACAAGTATATCACTGCGGACCTCATGGTAAAAGGAATGTGGGCCGTCTAAGATTGAGATGGCATGCTGAAGACGGAACAGGAGTCTCTGATGATGATGATGATGATGATGATGAATGATAATTATAATAATAATAACAATAATAATAATAGTTCATAAATATTTCTTCTATGTTCACTAGTCCCGTAACAAAGGCTCGTTTGCAATTGGCTATGTTGTACATGAGGGAGGCGTGATATTCGGATAGTCTGTGCGGCGTAGGTAGCAGATGGAAGGGGGCAGAACGAGTTCTCGTAGGCGGCGGAGATGGCTGTAATAAGGTGCAGCTGACGTGCCACTCCAGACGTATCCTTTGATTGAGGAGACGTTGTTGGGCTCAGTAGCCCATCGTTGCCCACGCATTGGCCGAGGAACTTGAATTCCTTGTGGGAGGATGTAGAAGTAGTATTTCTTATTGAAATTGGAATTTAGCCAGGGGGGAATTATTTACGAACTAAAGGCGCGGGTACCTGGAAAATTCCTAGTCTACTCTATCCATGCATCGATGTATCGTTTTTGTCTGAATTCTTATTTATAGCTATGTTTTTGGTCGCAAATCGATCATCTTATGTGCAACTGTACACACCGAGGCCCAATCATATTTTCGCGGGGGTAAGTGCATGGACTAGGGGAGGGGGAATCAATATTTCTATGCTGAATCAATTTTTACACCCAAGGTTGATAGCTCGAGGAGGAGGGAGGAGGGAGGAGGGATGAGGTATGAAATTACGATGAAGGATGAATGGACGATTACGAACATACAGACACACACAAACTACCATTTCGCGGGCTGGATTCGAATCCGCGACCCTTCAGATATGAGGTAGCTATGGCTCGTCTGCCTTGGCGACCTCGACTACCCAGCCCGGCTGTTTGTAACAATGTTTTTGCAGAATCTTTTCTTTATATATAATATTTAATAATTCTTTTTATATAAGATCGTTTTCCTCGGTACAGTTTTCGTACAGCTTGGACTTACAAAAAGCGTGAAGTCCAGATTGCACGATTTCTGCCAGAAAACGTTTGAGCGTGTTCAATTTGTTCATACAGACAACATACAGTTTGACTCTCTCGGCAGATTCGTTCAATAACGAATTTCTTCACGGTGGAAATCGTCCATCCTTTTCGATTTTGTAGTTAGGATAGATGCGATTCGTGAGATTTTGTGTATTGGCGTGGTCGATTCGAGTTTTCGGATTTTCTTGTGGGTTTTACTGCCTCTTGCAATTGTGGGGGTACTGAATCTCACCAGTGCAGTCGAGACATCCCCGTTTTGGAACGTTTTATTTATTTATTTATTTATTTTTATTTGTTTATTTTTTATTTTATTTTATTATTATTATTATTATTATTTTTTTTTTTTGCGCACCCGCTAAAGCTTTTGCAGACATAACCATGCTTTTAGCGACTGTGCTGGCTTTTCTATTTTTTCTCCTGTTGTATTACTTCTTTTTAAAAAAAAAAGTATTAATCAAGAAGCTCAGAACGCACGAACACAAATGTCACGAATGGCGCAGTTCAGCAATTTATTTGTATGCTGGCAGAGCCCCTGGCGGCGTCTCGTGGGAACTCGTACAGAAAACTTGCGGAATACCTTCAGAAGACGTGCTGACCGTTCAAACACGACTTTTGGCTTTTATTCATCCGAATATATGAAAATCTCCATGAAAACTGTACCGTGTACCGTGCTTTCATGAAATCTGTACTGTACCGTGGCCTTTAAAAGCATTGCAGGTATGCAGAGCCAGTTTGGTAGACGAGTAATACTATAGAGAGAATTCCTCATCGGCATGGGGCTAAATCGTGAATATGGCAACAGTAATAATCGTGGTCTTGTAGCTCGTGAAAATTTTTCAACAACCTGTTTCTTTAATGTTTGGACAAAAGTTGATCTCGTAAACGAAATGGGATTACGGGCTGAATTTCGTATTCGCATTGTTTCTTTTTATCAATTCTGCATTCTACTGTAGTATCTAAGAGCTACCGGCGTTTGCAAGAGAACAATGACTGGACGAAGCTTTATTCAATACGAATGGATGCACGTCAGTTATTTCGTTGGATATGTGGTCATAAAGATCCTCCATACGGAAACGCAACAATAGTGTAAATTCTTAGAAAACGTGTGTCGAAGCGGAGCGCAACTTCACGCGCGGCGGACTGCGAATGGGCGCGTTTGCGTCGCGCGGAGCGACTGACGGGGCGAGGCGAGGCGAGGCGCCTCCGCCGGGAACGCGAGGGGCGCGGTGATGGCGGCGGCTGCGGGGTCGCTCGACATCAAAGAGCGGCGCGAGATTCGCGTTACGTCGCGCCGCTGCACTTGGCAGGCGGGGGCGGGGGCGGCGGCGGCGGCGGCGGTGGTGGTGGTGGTGGTGGTGGCGGCGGCGGTGGCGGGGCGGGGCGGTGGCGGTGGCGGCGGCGGGGCGGCGGTGGTGGTGGTGGTGGTGGTGGCGGCGGCGGCGGCGGCGGCGGGGGGGCGGCGGCGGCGGCGGGGCGGTGGCGGTGGCGGTGGCGGCGGCGGCGGCGGCGACGCACCTGGCGCGGAACGTCTCGCACGTTTCCGTTTCCTTGGGGTTCCCCCCCCCCCTTCCCGAGGCGCCCCTTCCCCCCCCTTTGCCCCCTTCCTCTTCCGCTGCCCCCTCAGCTATCGTCACCTACTCTCTCTCTCTCCTCTCCCTCATTCTCTCCTGTTCCCCTTTTTGCCTCAAAATCTACTTCCTTGCTTTCAATATCTCCACTTACCTGGGATCTTGCTTTCATTTCAGTCCACACCGAAAGGAGCGTCTCCGCTGCTACCAACTCTCTACCACTTTCTTCGTATTTCTCTTCCCCTTCTTCCTGTCTTGTATTCTTTCCTTCCGGACCGATTCTAAACTTATTTTCGTCATCCCCTCGCACACTTTACTCTCTCTCTCTCTCTCTGGCCGCTTCGCCATTGCTGTGAATCCGCCCTCCCAGTTCTGAATTTTTCGCGAACTTCTTCCTCGGTTCCGCTCGCCTCTGGTATTCCAGCCAGTGCGTTCTTGCCACTTTGTTCGTCGCGTCCGCTGCCTCCTGCTTCCAGTGTCGCCCCGCGCAGCCCATGCGCGTAACGCGCGCGAGCCGCTTTTGTAGCGGTGGGCGCCCGCGTTCCTGCGCTCGCGACGGCGGCGGCGACGACGACGGCGGTGGCGGCGCTGTATTTACGGTTGGCAGCCCTGCGGAAGGTCAATAGAACACTTAAACAGTCTCGACAACACAAGAGGCCTGTAGCGGTGACGTAGAGTGCTCTCGCAGCGCCTGCACCCGTGCCGCCCCACCCGCCCCCGCCTCCGCCCCCGCCCCGCTCTCTGCCCCCCGCCCCGCTCCCCGGCACGCCCCCGTCCCGCCACCCGCCCCTACCCGCACTCTACACCCCGCCCGGCTCGCCCCCCGCCCCCAACTCCGCCCCCGCCTCCGCCCCGCTCTCAGCCCACCGCCCCGCTCCCCCCCGCCTCGCACCCCGCCCACCCCTGACCCGCACCCCGCTTCTTCTCCCTACCCGCCCTTGGACTACCCTCACCCTAGAAATCTCTCTTCCGCCCCCCCCCCGTTCTTTCTCACGGCGCGCGCGTGCTGGCAAAGGGCGGACGCCTCTCAGCCGTCCTACCCCACCCGCCCTTTTACCCCGCAGCCCAGCTCCGCTCTGCTCTTCCTCCGCCGCTCAGCCGACGGCTAATGCCTACAGAATCACCTTTCAGAAAGGTTTATGTTTACACAAGCGTGACCTAAAGGATCTAGCCCGGGATGAGGCCAACGGCGTATTGTGGGAAGGCGAAGGGAACAGACTGTGAAATATCCTCTTGAATGGCGGTTTGTTGATGTTCACGCAAAGAAAATAAAACCGCCAGGTAGCCCAAAGTGCCGATGTCCTCCGACCGTCTTACTGTCAACTTGCGTTTCTTCTCGAGAATCATGTTATCGCTCACGGAGCCTTTTGAGGCGTGAAATGGCGCCATCCAATTTTAAGCTTAAGGGGGCTGCGAAGATGCCATTTATTTCAAATTTAAAAGCTAATGTTACTTGGGAGCCATAGTATATAGCTCTCCCGCGATGTGACATTTTGTAAATTGAACAATTTTCGGAGGTTATTGCTTTTTCTCCATCACCGCTTGGGTTTGTAGAGTGGTAAGAGAGATTAGTTGTCATGTGAGGACACGTTGCCTGTCCTCCACAGCCTTCACGAATATATCTCCAAGTGCTATTCAGAGTAGCTGATGACTTTAAATTGAATGAAGTACACACGAGGATCCTTTTCCTGTTAGTTTCACAAGTTACTGTCAACGTACTCCTGCGCGTTTCTCATATGAATAATCTAACAGTTGTCTCTTTCTTGTAATCCTGTCTTTTACGCTTCACAATTTTTTAAAATAATGACCGCTCAGTTTAATGCTTACAAATTCCTTGCCTTATTGCAGTATTGTCTTTTAATTATATCTCAGTAAATGCATATTTCAGTATGTTCACTCAACATATTCATCTGTCGTCATATTTCTATGACTAACGAATGTAATCGATGGATCAATCATTAGTTTTATGGTTGTCTTATTGAGTGTAATAGTTGTCTACTTTTAATGAAATCTCAAAACGAAAATAACTAAGAATTATTCTTTCACAAAAAAATTCTCAGACATTGCCTACATTATTATTATTATTATTATTATTATTATTATTATTATTATTATTATTATTAATAATAATAATAATAATAATAATAATAATAATAATAACTACAATAATAACTATAATAATAATAACAAATGTGGCAGTAAAATAAGAATGTCAGTTTCGTCTATTTGAATATTGGCACCAAATTTAAAATAAGTTAAGGTTCTGTAAGTTGACGTGAAATTACTTTAAAAAAAACACAGGTCTTTGCTAGTTACACTGCGCAACAACAGAAAGTTACCGACGCACCATCGCCCATTGCGAGTACAAGAGCTTAGGGCGCGACCAGAAGGGTAACATCGCTGGCGCCCGCCCGGTTCTGTGGCTGCGCCGCGGGCGCATGGAGTAGGAATTGAGACGTCGCGATGCGGCATGACGCCCCATGGAGCCTGCGTCTCTCCGCCCCCCCCCGCCGCCCTGCCGCCCTGCCGCCCCGCCGCCCCCGCCGCCCCGCCGCCCCGCCGCCCCGCCGCCCCGCCCACCCCGCCGCCTCCGCCGCCCCCGCCTCCCCCGCCGCCCCGCTGGGCCGACCCCCGCCGCTGCCGGAGAAACCCGCCGAAATGAACTTATAATTCCTCCCTCATTAAATCATTACGAGGCACGGTTTAATGTCGCGCCGTTTGTTGCCCTTCATGCAGTAATTTGTTTTGGAGATCATTAGCACCGCAGGCTCGCGCTGTGCGGACGGTGCTGAGGGCTGCGAGAATTCTGACGGTTTGTGATGGAAGTCGACGTGGAAGATGGTGCTTTGAGGAAGGCGGTGTCAGTTATGCGGACAGTCGTTGAAATTCTAAAAAAAATATCGGAAAGAACTCAGGAAAGTTTTCTGGGGGCAAACTGCATTCAAATGCTCACTTGCCCATTTATTTCAACTCTGACATTTTTATGATGAAATAATGGAATAAGATAGCCAGCTATCGACGGTCTTGCCATCATCAGTCTCGCTATACGTGGCGCAGGTCGGGAGACAGTGCCAAATGAAACTTGACAAAGATGACTTTCAGTATTTCATCCGTGAATAATGACATCTTATCTGCATTCTCTGTATTCTAACATTTTTAGCTTTCAACGTTTCACATATTATGACATTTCTATCGGGAAAGTACTGCATATAGTATATGAAACTCTAGAAACGTTTGTTGAAGTGCTGCCTGGGAAGTTGACACGGGAGCTGTGTGAGTCGCTTTGGCAACGCCGCCCGCCCCGCGCCCCGCAGCGCCCGGAGAAATCCCGTAATTATGACGACTGCCGGCGAGGCCGCCCGCTGGGGCGAGCGCGCGCAAGCCCGGCGCGGAGCCGAGCTGGGTGCGTTAGGGCGGGGCGGGACAGAGCGGGTGGGACTGGGAGGAGCTGGACGGGGCGGGGCGGGACAGAGCTGGTGGGACTGGGCGGAGCGGGGCGGGACAGAGCTGGTGCGACTGGGAGGAGCTGGCGGGGCGGGGGGGGCGGGCGGCGGGGGGGGGGCTGGGCGGGCGGGGGGACGGGCAGGCGGTGGGCGGGGCGGGCGGGGGCGCGGGGTCACAGGAGCGGATTCTGGCGCGCGGGCAGGGCCGAGGAGGTCAGTGGCGGCTGCTCTATGGGCTCTAGGGCGGCGTCCTCACCCACAAAATCAATCTTTGAGAAGTTGCAGTACGTAAATTAATTTTCGCGTGCCAACAGAACAAGTTTTGATCACGAATTTAACGCAATGCGCCCGCGTAAGCGAATTGTCAGTGTTTTTTTATTTTATTTCTTAAATTAAAAAAAATAATGAGCCGCATTGCGGACTATCGCGACATCCGCCTTTCGAAGGTGCTTGACAATAGTTGCTGCATCTGATTTTTTTTTTTTTTTTTTTTTTTTTTTTTGTTATTTAAGGTCGCATCAACATCTAGGTCATTTCCTGTGAAGATGACACAATGTGATGGTGGTGGTGATGATACAACCATTGCCGAGGCGGGACTCGAACCCGCAACCCTTCGGGCCAAGATCGCTTCGACCCTACTGCCTTTGCGATCTCGGTTACCGGATCAGCAATAATTGTTTTATTTGCTGCAAATATTTGAAAAACATATGTTTTCGTGAGCACAATTGTTTCTTTGTTATCAACGTAAAACTTATCTTAGACATTAAAATCACGTTGTTTCCAGACTCCATGCCACCCCTTGCAATTCGCAACCCCCCGGCAGCAACTAAAATGGATACCCATGCTCAACTCGCTCACTAAACGTACGATTGGAGATGGGGGAAGTCCAGGGATTCCCCTGTTACTGTTTTTCCATAATTCCTATGATCATCGTAATATTCACAACCTAACATTGGAATTCAGGGACACTAAGTTCAAGCATACAGCTGTTCAATGCCGTGTCCACGATTGAGCAGCAGCCATCATCCGTTGCACAAGCGTAAAGACTTTTAAGAAACTATGGCGGTGCGAGTTTTATTTCTCTATCGACTTGTTAATATCTTGACAGTTTCTCTACAATGTACACTCTCAATGTTATTAAATCTTATTACAGCACACAGACGCAAGTTTGCAAATAAGCAAACTATACATTTGCCTACGTGACGTCATTCTTTATATTTTTTGTGAATACAGAAATCTAATTTTATTTGTTATACAATTGTGTAATTTCTTCGTGCTGGAGACGAGGTAAATAAACTTATTTCTATTAGTCGTAAACAGCCTATTACAAAAGCATGCTCAGAACAAATTCAACAATATATCATTGAAAAGAGTAGGATGGACTGAAAAAATACTTTAGGGCACCCAATTGTTACCGATATGTTCAATTCGTGCCGGCGCCGTAAAAAAAGCAATCATTTAAGGGCGCGTTCTTTGAAAATGCTGAAAATGGTACTACAGTGGTGTGAATTCCATTTTCATCATACAATCCACAGAGCTAAAAATTATTCAGAAATATATTCCATAAATCTTGTGGGAAAGAAATGCTACGCGACGTTCTAGAAGATGACCTGAAATATAACTGTATATTCCCAATTCTCTTCTACAAAAACATAGTTGTTCGTCATTTCATTACATTTTTTTATGCGAAAACTACCGTCTACGTTTCAATGTTTTTGTTTCAAAGAACCTCATCAATTTATTCATGGAGATCCCGTTCTGAAACGCTGAGCAATTTCTGCGTCCAGATAGCAATGCACTGCCGTATCATTATGGTAATAACGTCGGGGATTTCAAGCAATTACAGCGCCATCCGAGAACGTGCGTTCCACGCTCCCACCGAGCGAGCTCTCGCGATAGAAATCGGAGCTTCTGTTCCGCGCGGGCGTCTGTCGCCGGCGGATCACGTGCGGCGGCTGCCCTCGATGGGCGGAACCCAGCTCTCACGGCTCAATTGTATTGCCTCAATTTTGCACTTTTTTCCTCCGTCTCTTTGCTCGTAAAATATGTGTATGAAAATCATCAGTACGGTCTCTAGAACAAAAGCATGAAGGACGTTATCTAAATGGCGTAGTAGGTATTGTTCACGTGTTCTTAGAGATGTGATGGGACTCTACTCATATTCCTATTCTCCCCTAATTTGCTGTTCTTTGTTTGGATTATACCTCCTTCCCTAATGTATTTTACTTTTAACTGCAAAGCAGTTGGATATCGCGGAAATTTGCCATTTTTTGCAGGATTGATCGATTTGATCCATCATTATCGAATTACACGATCTAATTTCATAATACAATGTTTAATCGTAGATTGCTGTTCTATATTATACATAGGGAGCGGAATATTTTGTTTTGTGTCATCACTAGACATAGGATACTGTGCAGGAGAAAGTATAGCACTGGGAACACGAAACCAATTACTTTCTCCGTGTTACTTCCGTTTTGTCCCTGTGTACATTTTATCTACTCACACTTGCTGTGCAGTTGTGGTCTCCTCCGTTTCTATTATTAACACCTCAGTTTACTGTTGCAGCAACTCCATCCCTCATGCCCTCGCAATATTGGGAATCCCCTTCCCCAACCCTTGCCCGCCGTTTTTTCCCACGGCCCTGCGTGACCCTGTGATTGATTGTGCGAGAGAAATTGTGCGATGCCGCACGCGTGAACTGCGTGTTAATTGCGGAGCGATGCGAGACCGCAACGCCCCCCTTCCCCGTGCGTTCCCCGCACACACCTACCCCTCCCCGTCCCTTGCCACGCCCGCCCCGCCCCGCCCGGCCCGGCCCCGCCCCGCCCGCCCTGCCCCGCCCGCCCGCCCCGCCCGGCCCGGCCCCGCCCGCCCGCCCTGCCCCGCCCGCCCTGCCCGCCCTGCCCGCCCTGCCCCGCCCGCCCTGCCCCGCCCGCCCTTCCCGCCCTGCCCTGCCCGCCCCGCCCGCCCTGCCGCGCCGTGTAGCGCCGCGCCGCTACGCACTTCAACGCCCGCGCTGCGCCGGCCTGCCCTGCCCCGCCCCTCCGCCCTCCCCTGCCACTCCCTCGCCCCGCCCCTCCGCCCCGCCCCTCCGCCCGCCCCCTCCGCCCCGCCCCCTCCGCCCCGCCCCTCCGCCCGCCCCTCCGCCCTGCCCCCTCCGCCCTGCCCCTGCCCCCCCCCCTCCGCCCCGCCCCTGCCCCTCTCCCCCCTCCGCCCCGCCCCTGCCCCTCTCCCCGTCGTTCCGCCCGCCCCTCCGCCCTGCCCCTGCCCCTCTCCCCTCCGCCTCGCCCCATCCTCCCCGTCCGCTCCACCCTCCGCTCCGCCCCGCCCCTCCGGCGCTTGTGGGCGAATGTGTGACGGGCGCGCGGCCGTTCGTGTCACGGAGGGGCATTGCTCTTCGAAACCGTTGTATTATCTTAATTGGGCGCAGTATGGTGGAATTGGTTTCTGTTCGGGGAATACGAAATTATAAAAATAGCTCAATTCTTGCTTTCATTCTTTTTTGTGAACTTCATAGATTACACAGGTTCGTTCAAAGTGAAAACGGAAATAATATTACAGAACATCAAAAAAGACGACGTACTTTTTTGATGTTATGTGATTATTTTATAATGCTTTTTATAGGAATGCTCTCGAATGAGTTACTGACAATTGTGATGATAGTATTCATGCTCTATCTATGAATTAATACATACCTACAATATTATTATTATTATTATTCACGATAATTCCCATTTAAAGAGAGCGTTCGAACTTGAATTCCTTTATGATGATTGTTTGTGTTTTCTCTTGGCCCATTATTATTACATTATTGGACCTACATTATTATTATTATTATTATTATTATTATTATTATTATTATTATTGTTGTTGTTGTTGTTATTATTATTATTCATTTGCATTTCAACTGGAATTTTAGAAAAAAACATTTGAGTAAGTTAATCTTAATGCACTCTAGTTTCGTGAAGTTTCGATTAAAAGGAAACTATCAACACTTTTTCTCCGCTTTCTTCTTCGACATTGGGGTTTGTGCTTTCCGTGATATTGTTATTCCTTTGAGGAATGAAAACCTACTCTGTGCTTTCACATTTAATGCACCAAAAACCGTCGGATTCTCCGCAGCGTGGAGCGCTGGCAACGCCGCTGTGGCACGTCTGGGCGTCCAAGGCATCCCTCATTTGGCTGTCTCCGGCCGCGGCGGGGGAGGAGGGGCGGCGTGAAGAGAAGATAGCTAGCGAGGGGACTGAATAGAGAGAATCGGCGGTTGATACAAAAAAGGAGAGATGAACATTGTAATGGCGTGAGTAACAGGGGGAAGTCTTCCCTGCTGCTACGCCGTTCCTGCCACCTCCTTCGCTTCCAACTCTCCTCATCTGCCTTGCCCTCCCGCTCCTTGCCCTGCCACTCCTTCCATCACGTACTTTACGGACTTCCACCCTCCAAGGCTGCCTCCATCGCCGCTCCACGCGGGACTCGCCTGTTGGGTTGTGGGGATGCACTTGTCGGAGCACATCCCGAGTGGATAGGAAGCGTTCGGCCAGGGGGGGGGAGACTTTCGACTCGAGCTGCGCTGGTGAAACGAATTTAGAAATTCAAATTTGTTGCTGTGATCCGTTCTGGACGGGGTGCATGGAGGGTACGTCGGTGAAAAGGAACGTTCGTTTCACAATTCTTGATTTGTTTCACAATTCACGATATGTTAGCTTTTCCTTTTTTTCTTATCTGTACTTCGCCTTACATTGAAAAAAGTGCGTCATGCACTCTAAACCCTCAAAGAAGTATATCCTACTATGTAGTGTGGAAAATGACGTGATTAATTGTTGCTGTGAATGAATGTTTTAAGATTCAATAGGGTCGATATGTCGATATTACACATCTCACAAAATCAGATGACAATTTCATATCGATTTTGTGACGTGTTGTTTAATTACTACATGCAAGCCGTAATTGCATATCTGACATCCAGAATGATTATTTTTTATTCATTAATGTGCAGTTTACTCTTATATTTTCCTTCCCTTAGTGCCGGTTGTCTCGTGTGTGATTTTAACAACGCACATCTAAGATCTAAAACCTATAACATTGTATCAAATATTTATTATGTCATTGAACAGAACTGTTTTTCAAATGTGATTTACGATACCGGACATAAATAACTGACTTTCTATTTATCAGTGTTGCTGTAAGCATTCGTGAATGAAATATACACGTTGCCAGAGGGCGTATTTTATTTTCACATTTTGCTTCTTGTTCGTAACTGTCCAACCGCGTTGGGTATTAACCCGTGAGCCGCTTCTCTGCCCACCTTCGGAGGCTCTTCAGCCGTGACGAAGAACACGCGTGTCCTGCCACCTGCCGGCGTCTTCTCGGGCTTCGTCAGGGCCGTTCGTGCGAGATGTACGGCCGCCCTTTGACTGGACATTATCCTCGCCTTTTGATTTACTACTTCGGTTATTCACAGGAATTCAAGGAACGCTTGGTTTGGACCTTGTACGAGTATGTTGGAAGATGACGAGAGCTAAAATTTGTTTCAGGGAATGTTGAAAACTTACCAAGAAGGTACCCGGGAATAATCTGGTGATATTTTAGAATTATTTTCGAAACAGCGTTTGGAAGATTTAAAACTATTTTCGAAACAGCGTTTGGAAGATTTAATTTCGCTGATTTCCTTTTTGTCAATTAGAAGACTCCACTTGCAAGTCACGAAAGAGTGTGTATGTGTGTGTGTGCGCGTGTGCGCGTGTGCGCGTGTGTGCGCGTGTGCGCGTGTGTGCGCGTGTGCGCGTGTGCGTGTGTGTGCGTGTGTGTGTGTGTGTGTGCGCGCGTGCGTGTGTGTGTGTGGTGCGTGTGTAAGTGTGTGTATGTGTGTGTGTGTGTGTGTTTTATTCATCGCTGAATTGCCACTTCAGTAAAAAAATATGGAATGAATTTTCAAAATCGAAATAGACGTTGAATAATGATGTTTGCTCTAATTATAATTGTATGTTTGATCATCGTATTTTCTTCATTAATAAAAACGTTTTCAGAAAAACTATTAATATTATTAACGGTGGAAAACGTGTCGAGTTGAAACCGACCGACTTCCAATATCCGGGCTTGTACATAGTTTACAGAGGTTTTTACTTCAACACCACGAAGTGGATATAACCCATTGATTTGTCATCTCTTGCCCAGTGAGTCAGCTCTTGGCTCGTCTCCCTGTGTTGTTCTCATTGACAACTCACGACCTTTCACGCTGTCCGTCGTTGACCAGCGGCGCTCGTGGTCGCCTTGGCACCCCTCCGCCCCACCTCGTCTGGATCTCGTCTGGATCGGGACCTGGCAGCTGCAGTGAGAGCCACGTCGAGTATTTCCGTCGTGCGTCTGGGCAGCTCGATGCTTGGCACGTGCAGCCTGGCGGGGCGGGGCTGGGCGGAGCGGCAGCTGGGGGGGGGTGGGCGGGCGGGGCGGGGCGGGCGGCGGCACTTGGCGGAGCTGGACGGCACTTGGCGGGGCTGGACGGCACTGGGCGGGGCTGGACGGAGCGGGGAGGGGCTGGGCGGGGCAGAACAGGGCTGGGCGGGACTGGGCTGGGCGGGGCTGGGCGGGGCTCGGCGGGGCGGGGCGGGGCGGCGGCCACGCTCCAAATTGCTCGGAACGCCGTCAGAAGACTCCGTTGTGCAGCGAGGATCACGTTAATGTCGCCTGGCATGTGACAGAGTTGGTGCTTGGTGGCAGACAGCGCTCAAACAAGCATGGAGAAATACGAAAACAATGTTTTTCCAATACGGTCGTTCAGCATTTGTTACTACTGAAGTGCCTGAGTTCGTTACTACAGCTTTCGTTACCACTATTCTTACAGCAGTGACTTTAAATTCTAATGCGAAGGGATTTAATAGAGAATATTTTTTCTACATTATTTCTTAGTGTCGCTTCTACACTGGTTTAAAAAATGTCCATAGTGCCTCTTGCATAACCACTATGGGCGTCTTCGATTGATTACCGTGCGTCTCCCCTCCCTCGCCACGACCGCCCCCGCCACCATCGTCCGACGTCGTCATCGCTGGCGCTACCGCCTCCAACTCCGTCATCGCCGCCCCGTCCCACCCTTGCTGCATTCACACCCACCGCCCTCACCCGCGCCCCGTCACCGCCACCGTCACCGTCACCGCCCCACCACCACCCCGCCGCGCCTCCCCACGCCTCCCCTCCGCCATCCCGCCCACTCACCCTTGCTGCTATCGCACCCGCGCCCTGACACCGTCCCCCCCACCACCATCACCGCCGTGGCCTTCACCATAGCCATTGCTTCCGTTTTCGCCACCGCGGCCCTCGCCCCGCCCCCACCGATCTGCCCGCGCCCCGTCCTCGCCACCGTCACCGTCCCGCTGCCGCCGTCCCCCCCCCCGCCCTCGCTCCTGTTATCCGCCGCCGCTCACCGCCCGGCCTCTGGCCCCGCCTCCCCCGGGTTTGTTTGCCGCTTCGCATGGGGGATCCGGCGCGGCGCGCACTCGAAAGTTGTTGGGTGTCGCACGGCGCGCCCCGCGGCGGGCGGGAAAGGGGCGTGGCACGGGCGGGTGGGCGGCGATGAGCGGTCGCAAGCGCTGATTGCGGTTTCGAGAGCTACGACGGAGGAGCGCCGTGGGCGCTGCGCTGGCGGCGAGGACGTCCAGTCGCCCCACCACAACTTCCCGGAACAAACCGGGCGAGGTGGCTCAGGGCATCAGCTGCAGTGCCTCTGACCGAGAGGTGCTAGGTTCGAATCCCGACTGCGGCAGGATTTTCGGCGCTAGCTTGTCAGCTAGGTCGAATTCAGGCGCTGTCTGGAAGAGAATTTTAGCAGCTAGCTGCTCTGGTTGGTAGTTTTCGATGGTTTCTTTCATCAACATCAGGCAAATGTCGGAGCAGTACCCTACCAAACGGGCCACGGACCGCGCGATCATTCCTTCCTCTTCCTGGTCCTATCCTCACCCTTTACCTACACACAGTAACATGCACTACACCACCACACATACTGAGAGACCGGTCGGGAGCTTAGAGCTTGTCCCGGCTGGGGCGGTGCCTCGCTGGTGGGAGAGTCCTGGTTACGGGGAAACCCCACTAGCCGACGGTAGGTCGGCGCCGGATCTCGCCTTCCAGCGGGGGCAAATCACTGCCACCTCACGATGAGAAAACGTGCACTACACATTACAGGACAAATGACTTCGGTAGTTGACGTGCCCGGAATCACGAACAAGCAACTAACCAACCTTTCGGGAACAAGCGTCTCGCATCAATTGCACGAATGCTTCTATGCGTGGGGTGCGCAATTTCAGCCATCATTGGCTGCTTTCATAAACTTCAGCCGTCGTTGACATTATATGAGCTTTATGCTATATTGTTCTGTATTATTTGTTAATAAATAGTACGGGAGTGAGTAGAATATGATTCTTATTATATTGACTAATTAATATAAAATTATGTTGCCTAATATGCTCTTCAATATGATCCAACAAAGTTTATTTTATTTGCAAGTTAGTGAAATAAATTGTGGGAAAAAATTCTGGTGTCACTCATGGGAGCTGGGCTTACTGAAACGAAAGACTTTTAAACTTGGAGTTGAAAAAATCTTATAAACACATATTTCGCCTTCTCGCCCCGCTTCGCCCCGCTTGTCCCCGCCTCGCCTTGCCCCCGCCTCGCATTACCCCGCCTCGCCTTGCCCTGCCTCGCCCCGCCTCGCCCCCGCCCCGCCCCGCCTCACTCCGCCTCGCTCCGCCTCGCCTCGCCCCGCCCGCCTGCCCCGCCCCCCCCGCCCGCCCCGCCCCGCCTCGCCCCCCTCGCCCCGCCTCGCCCCGCCTCGCTCATCCCCGCCTCGCCTCGCCCCACCTCGTCCCGCCTCGCCTCTCCCCGCGTCGCCCCGCCTCGCGAGGCAGCGCGTTCCGAGACGTAACGGAGCGCGATGGTTGTCGCGGGCGCGGGCGTGGGCGTGGGCGTGGGCGGCGTCCGGCGACCGGACAGCCCCCCGAGAGGGACGGTCGCTCCCGACGGACAATATGAGCAAGTTTGCCGAGCGCGATAACAATGAGAGGGAGCGGCGCAGGGGCCCACAAAGGCCTTCACGGGCAGACTTCACGGCCTCCCCCGGGGCTCCTTGCGCCGCGCGGCGCCGCGCCCGCCGCCCCCGCGGCCCCGGCCACTGATCGCCACAGAGGCGCCGTGAAATTGGAAATTGGACGGCGGACTTACCAGGGCTGCGGTGCATATTAGCGGTAGGCGGCCCGGCTCCTTGTCGCTGTCCCATCAAGCACGTCTTAGCGGAGTTCGAGGCTATTGTGCCCCAAAGTGCTTATCATCGTCACATCATGAATACCTCCGGCATGATAGTTCTGTGCGGAACAGAAAGGAAGAGGTTCATTCGGGAAACGATTTTAGAAAAGGTAATGTGCGAAAAATTGCGATTCGGGAGGGAAGAAAAATTGGTAAAGTCATGAAATATGGGTTAAGTATTTACATTAATTATATTGTTGAAAGAATAATCATTCAGATCATCCTCTCGTTAGGAGTGCGTTACATAATCATATCTTAATAATGATGATGATGATAATAACAATAATAATAATAATAATGATAATACTAATAATGATAATAATAATAATAATAATTATAATAATAATAATGATAATAATAATGATATCTAATTGAATCGGATATTGAATATCAAAATGATTAATTGTTTTTGTTTTGTGAATTGATTCTGTTGGTTTTAATGATTCACTAAAATTTTAAAATGCCAACAGTTCATTAAAAAGTAGTTGTCAATATGTTAAAAAAATAGAATGGTCAACGAATAGTTTTGCCATAAATTTGTTAGCTAACAGTTTAGAAATAAGACTTCTTAAAAAATCTCTAGATTAGCCTCACAGGTTTTGAAGTGATACGCTATGAACTGTATTAATGCTCAGATACTTTGGGTATCTTCTCCAATCGATGTTCATTACCAAGTCAACAAATTTACTTAGATTAGAAAGAAACGTTAATAAAAAAATCAAAAAAATCTTATTCTAATATTTATATGCAGATATTAATTAAATTTTAAGAAATTTCACTTCTCTAAAGGAACCCATTACATTGGAGACTTCCATCACTCGTGAGTGAGAGCTTGAATGGATTTGAGGATGATAACGGGAAGAATTAGCCTCCAGGAACCGTGAAACCCACGCCATCCTAAAACGAGAATGCGCCATCTGGCAACAGGATGCTGCGCAGTTCCCAACTGTTGCCAACGGCCGGTGAACGGTCACCGTGCAAACGAACAGAAGCCGGCGGGCGGCGGGAGTTGGGTCAATTAAGTCCACGTCAGCAGGAAGCACAGTTCCCCAGAGAACATTCCCCGGCGAGACGGGCGGGGCGGGGCGGGGCGGGGCGGGGCGGTACCGGCGACACCGGCCGGGGCCGGGGTCGACGGCGCCGCCGTCCGGGACGACGCCGACACCGCCCCGCGACGGCCGCGCGCCGAGAAGGGACGGCGAGCGGAGAAACACGAGCGGGGAACGGCCGCGTAAGAAGAGGCGGCGAGGTGATGGGGAGGGGTGGCGCCTCCCACACAGCCGCCTACAACTTTTATTTCGTTTGATCTTCACGATGATTTTTTTTTTTTTTTCTACCGGGGGCTTTTTTCCAGCATTCAGAGGAGGCCGATTTCGTCTATCCACGTCGCGTATCCAGACTCTCACAGGAACTCAGATTAATCCTTTTACATTATTACCGGGAGCGATAGCTCAGTGCTTCAACTGATGCCACAGCAGCGCCTTTGACTGGGAGGTCCTAGGTTCGTGTTCTGACGGCGGCAGGATTTTCGACACTAGCTTTTCAGCTAGGTCGAATTCAATCGCTGTGTGGAGGAGAATTCTAGCGGCCGGCTGCTCTGATCGGTAGTTTTCCGTGGTTTCTCCGATCAACACTAGGCGAATGCCGGAGCAGAAGTCTAACAAACGGGCAACGGACCGTGCGTTATCTTTCCTTCCTCTTCCTTGTATTCTATTCCCTTCCACACACACACACACACACTTACACTAACATGCACTACACATATTCCCGGAGACCGGCCGGGAGCTTAGAGCTTGTCCCGGCTGGGGCGGTGCTCCGCTGGTGGGAGAGTCCTGGTTAGGGGGAAACCCCAGTAGCCGACGGTAGGTTGACGCCGGATATCGCCATCCAGCTGGGGAAGATCGCCATCTCCCGAGAAAAATCATCTACTGCACCGACGAGACTAATGACCAAAGCAGTCGACGCGCACCGAAAGAAAAGGAAAAAAATCAATCAGTCAACCTTTTACATGAGACACACTTGCTTAGTCCTCGGTATATGGTCAGTAGACTCACAAGGCCTTCCACGACAACATACATACGTGAAAGACAAGGGACAAACAACCATATCCGTCAGGAGTCGAACCCGCGACCTTTTCGACCCAGGCGCTGAGTCGGCACCCGCTCTAACCACCTCGGACGGTTTTCTAACGTAATTATAAATAACGATTAATATTACAATTGCAAGTCGGGCGCAAAGTAAATGGGACGTCAAACACGATGGGCGTCTTGCGTTGAGGTCTGGTGAGTTCGCCGCTCAACTCGGGAGTCCTAGCTCAAGTTCTGCCTCTCGGCGTCCCCCGCTATCGTCGCGATATGCGCGTCGGAGTTAGGGCGACGGGTTTATACCCGCGTGTGGAACTTGGAACACGGCTTGCGCCGGTTCTCGCCGCCGCTGTCACTTCGGCCTACTCCCACCCCTCCCACGCCGCGGAGCCGCCGTGTACTCTGCGCCAAGTTGCGCGCACCAGTTCTCGGGCACTCGGCGGGCGCTTCTTTGAACACGTCACGTTGGCGCGGCAGACGGCCCGTTTGCACTCGGGATTCCGGCACATCGCTATTGCGTGGGCAGCCTCGAAGCTGGAACGTTGTGGGATGAATGGCCCCTTGTTGAGGTGAGGCCCCTTGTTTTGCTTCTGGACATAAATGTAACTTCATTTTCTGTGCACGTCTTCTAGAATTCAGTGGGAAACACAATTCTTCAAATTATCGTTTCCATGTTGTCGCGGCAGGAAGTAATAAGAGCCAAAATGTATTGCTTATTTATCCTTGAAAATAGATTTTATTACATGGGAGTTTTTTTGTTGTTTTTTTCTCCCTTTCAAAATTCAAAATTTATTGCTTATTTATCCTTGAAAATAGATTTTATTACATGGGAGTTTTTTTGTTTTTTTTCTCCCTTTCAAAATTCAAAACTTATTGCTTATTTATCCTTGAAAATAGATTTTACTACATGGGAGTTTTTGTTGTTTTTTTTTCTCCCTTTCAAAATTCAAAATTTAAGTAGTATATGACTTAGTGTAGGGATCACAGAATTTTGAAAATGTGCACACAATTCACTTTTCCCCATAGCACGTCATACGCAGTTTTTAACTGTTTTTTTGACGTAAAATAAATAAATAAATGCGCTCTAATCTTAAGTAAGACTGCGGTTCGAGGAAAAAATGTCTTTCTTTAATTATGGATATGGGGATAATCAAACTATAATAATAAAAATAAATAATGTATATTTATTTTATGTCCAACGTAACTTTCGGGAGCAATATTTTCCCATCCTCAGTGGGTCTCTAACAAGAAGGAAAAATTCAGTGATTAACATAAAGAGGAACAGTGATGTAAGGAATAAAATACACAAAAGAAGTGAAATGAATAATACTACAATGATAAAATTTTGAAAAAATAAGTGCATTGAAATAAGGTGTTATCCACGTTGCTTGGGCAGTAAGTTATTTGAATTTTTCCGCTTGTAATGTGACCATAGAGACTTCTATAGGTGTGCACTATTTATGAAGGTATAAGGTCGTACCTTAGGCCTAAGATAAGACGTTATGACTTCAAGATCGTCACTAACTGTTGGTGCATAAAGTCACTACCTTACCCGTGGTGCTAAAACTCCCTAAGAGTAAGTGTGGTAGACGAGAGGAAATTTATTTCCTACATAAATCTGTCAGCCTTGGGTCTTCTTTTGTCTTTCTTATTTGAAGTATTTACATATTTTGTTATTAGATAACAATTTTTTGTCTTTTCTAAGACAGTTGTTTGTATGTTTTTTATTATTTTATTCATATCTAGTTTTTGCCGTTTTTTCTTGTTTGGCTATTTTGAATTGGAATAGCGAAACTTTTATTTGTCGAAATTGAGAAATGCTGAAAGCGGTGAAATGTAGTCGAGAACGCGGGACGGTGAGATGCAGAATGTGGTGGAAGGGCGCCGGCAGCGCTCTCTGGTGATGACGGCTCTGACGGATGGCTGTTTCGCTCGAGGCTGCACCCCGTGACAAGTTGCAGCGGCCCCCGCAAAAACGTCCTCGCCCCGTTTCGCCCATTCCCTCTCAAGACCATCCCGCCCGCCCCGCCCCGCTCCGCCCCGCCCCGCCCCGCCCCGCCCCGCCTCTCTCCGCCCCGCTCCACTCCGCCCCGCCCCGTCCGGCCCCGCCCCGCCCCGCTCCTCCCCGCCCCGCCCCGCCCCGCCCCGCCTCCCTACGCCGCGTCCCGCCCTGTCCTGCACTGCCCAGCCCGCTCCTCCACGCCCGCTCCGCCCCACCCCTCCCGCCCCGCTACGCCTCGCCCCACCCCGCTCCTTCCGCCCTGCCCGCCCCGCCCGCTACGCCGCGCCCGCCCGCCCCGCCCTCCCGCCCCGCCCCTGCTTCGTCCAGCGTCTCCCTCTCGTTCCTTCGAAGCGTCAAAAAGCTTGCGGAGTGCGGAGGTAAATAATTTATGAGCGGAGCCATCCGCCCTCCTATAGACGATTCCTAGGATCTGACGGCGACGCCCTATCTTCGGTGATTCGTCATCATTTGCTTCTCATTCGTAAACCCACCCTTCACATCCGAGTGCTGACGGATCGTAATATTCAGGAAATACTTTCGTCTCCAGAAGGGTCGTTTCATTTTGCTGGCGGCGTTATTGCAATATTCACTTGGTTACTGAAGTGCGAGTTAAAATACTTGTTCTGAACGTCAAAATTGAATGAGTAATGGAGCATATTGCTATGCTTAATTAATTAATAAATTGTACGCCTAATCTCCCAAGTTCATTCATGATTACTCATCATAACATTTTAATTTTTTAAAATTTTTTTTAATTAGAATTGTTAAGGTTTTACATTTATATATGTTCGAGTATTAAAATAAAAAGTCATTAATTTTATATTTTTATTACTCTCTGTAGAAACGTTGACTGTAAGTCATAACATTTTTATTACTTTTTAAGTGGCAAACGTATGTTGACATCGTACTGTACATTTATTATTCTTATTTTTTTCACCATCGTGCCCAATGGTGAGAGTAATTTTAAACTTTGTCTTTCAGCGCGTGTTCATTAATCTTGACAAGCCCATTCCAGAATAAAAACGCAATTAATTTGATTTAGACTAACATTAGGGAGCTCATAAAAGCACCAATTGCACAGTGGTAATATCGACTTTATAAATAAAATGTTACTTCCTATATCAGAGTGATTTTTTTTTCGATAAAGCAATCATCGATGGCACGTTTTGGTTCTTGTGGCCACACATTGCGATGCAGCACAAACCCAATAACCGCACCAGTGTCCTCAGGAATGGCGACCGTTGCTTTGCCACCGATTGCAGTTAATTGAGACGCAACGCGGCGCCCGACCTTTAGCGGCAAGTTCCGAAATTTATTTCGCGCATTATCGCGCCGCAGGGGCGCATCCTGCCGATTTCCTGCTCGTCGCCGCGAGAGCGCGTTGCGGGCAGCTGCCGGCGCGACGCGACGCGACACGCAGCGGGGACGGGCCCCGATGGACTGGGCGAATGCGCTGGCCGGCGCTCGCACTTTTTGTGCCTCGGCGTCAAACAGTGGGCTGCTGCAATGGAATACCGTGGCAAAACTAGTAAAATTTGCATTGACTACTGATTCCGGTGGCGGCCATGGTGTAAATGTAACGGTAACGGTTATCGGTAACGGTTATCGGTAACGGTTATCGGTAACTGTCATCGGTAACTGTCATCGGTAAATGTCATCGGTAACTGTCATCGGTAACTGTCATCGGTAACTGTCATCGGTAACTGTCATCGGTAACTGTCATCGGTAACGGTTGTCGGTAACGGTTAGCTCATGAGACTGCTATACCCAAGTTCGCGGGTTCAAACCCAATCGAAGCCGTTGATTTTTAAGGACGAGAAAATCCTTCGTACGGCTTCCTTCGGAGGGGAAGTAAAGCCGGCTGTCCCATGATGTAGATATACTGCATGTAAAAGTTCATCATGCCTAAATGAAGCCTCTGAGCTAAATTCAAATTAAGAAGAAATAAAAGAAGTCATCTTCGTCAACATATCAGCTTTATTAAGATAGCCGGCTTTCGACGGCTTTGCCGTCATCGTCAGTCTCGCTGCTGTCGGCAAAAGTCGAGCGACTGTAAATTCAAATTGCCTGTTTCGTCGCCCGAGTAATACCTTCTTTCTTCCCAGGTAGGTGAAAGGGAGCGTAGCGAAATTCGCGTGGTCAGACGGAAGAGCAGGCCTCATAGCCTTAGTATCGCCGCGTGAAATAAGGATTACATTCATTCATTCATTCATTCATTCGGAAGGCTTCGTCCGTGTCCCGTGGGGCAGCGGCCACAGTGCAACCCCCGCCGGCGTTTTAACCCATCGCCCCCGCGCCACAACGGCCGTTTGCGCGCGCCACCGACCAACCAACCCACCAGGCGGCGGCGACCGTCGCTGCTATCGATTGCAGCCGGCGACCCTTTTGTGTTTGCCGCATTATTACCTGTAGTTCGCTACACTTCAAACGACGCCGCGCCTGAAAGGAATGGCAGGAGAGAATAGTTTCCGGTATGGCGTTAGCTCGCTGCCCGCGCGCGCGCGCGATTCAGACGCCGTGACGCGACGCGACCCCAACGCGTCCCAGTACTCGCCCCTCTGGCCTCGCGGGCGGTGGGTGATGTGATTGTGATGTTCTTGTGCGCCTCAGCAAGAGCGGACGGCCCAAGAGCGGAATGATGAGCTTCGGGGGCGGTGGAGGCGGCAGAGAAGTAGCTGGAATGTCCCATATTGCACTCGATAGACGATTTCCTGAAAAGCGTAATTTAGCGGGATAAGGACGGTATAATTCCAGCTAAAGAGCAAGAAATTCTAATGTAGTACCTCTTTACGGTGGTCTTCTTTTCTCCATTGTTTTTTTTAAATTTATTTGTGGAGACCGTAATATAAACTTCAATATTTTTGAGAAGATTTTAACGTACTTCTTTTGGAACATTTTTGTTTATATTTGTGAATTTGCAAGGGTGTCCTTGCCGATTCCAGAAAAATCTTGATACTGTCGTTATTTCCAACTTGATACACGTTTCTATTCGTTTTATGACGATGTAATTGTGTATATACCTTGGAAAATTTCGATATTTTTAGTTCGAAAAAAATATCCTTCACATGGGCATGAAAGTACTTCTTTAAAATTATTGTGATGAAAGCAAATCCATCTGATTATCAAAATTTTTTTTTTAATTTTAAATATATAAGTTGACGAAAATTGGCGTTTTAAACTTCTCGCTAATTATAGAAGAAATAACAACATAAACAGTTGACGGAAGAAGCACAGAAACTGTCTTGAAAGTGATTGGGTTGTGGATTAGAATTCCCCATAGTAGCAAAAGGGGAAAAGTATAAGAAGAATAAATTAGTAACTCAAACAGAAATAAACTTCGACAATCATCTCAAATTGTGAGTTTTAAATATTTTTCGAAGAAACCAATTTTCGAAAATATTGTATATAGTTCACTAGAGGTCTGCAGTAGCGAAAACACTGCTGAAGATAACACAGAAAATAGTTTTCCAACATGTAGTACGCACACTGCTCAAGAAAAACAGATAAAACAAGTCTCTTGTAAATTAAATATTTTACAAAAAGAGTCAAGAATACCCAGAAAAACAGTATAAGAGTTATTTACGTACTACCAAAAATGTAAGAAAAATAGCTCTTCCATTTTCCAACCCGCGAATAGCAAATATTTAATAGGGTTTGATTTACCAGAGTTTCTTGACCTAAGAATAATGAAAAGGATGAATATTGATTTTCTTTAGTGATCTTCTTGACCTAAACTGTAGAAAATCAATGTCCATCCTCTTCAAATATTGAATGATGGGCGGCGTCTTCCTTGGATCTTTGTTGTTGCATGACGGCAGCTGTGTCGTAGGACGAATCGTACTAAATGAGAATGATGCGGCAGTATAACAATCGAACTTTTGCATTTTTCAGTCCAAAGATGTTTAAAACATCGATATTTGAATTATAGACTAATAAGCATGCTATTTTCCCATCCATTTTTAATTACAGTACGTAAAAGAGATGTATCTTATTGTTTGGTTACCATTATGTTAGCAGTACGATAATAAAAATTATTATGGAATTTAAACAATAAAGAACATTTTGTTTTATTATCGATTTCATGTTTCGCTGTCGATTCAGACAATGACACGCCTGGCGATGACATACATTCATAACACGAGAAGCTCGCAAACTTCCTCGGATTGCACAGGAGAAATATGCAAAATGATAAAGAGGATGACGCAAAACAATGATTTTTGCTGTGAATAGCTGCTACTCTACAACGTGCTTAAACCCCTTTATTTAAAATAATTAAAAATTTAAAAATACATCGATGTTTTTGCAACAAAATATATATGTGAAAAAGACATCGAAAGCAAAATATCGACGTTAATATATCGATATTTCTGGTGGAAAACATCGATGTTTTTTTGCCATCCCTAGGTAGGAGGAGTTGCGCAGAGAAAAAAATAGTGACTTCTTTCATAGGAAATCAGGAATGTGAAAGGATATTGTTATTAGACCACTACTGCGCTCAGCCCTTGCAAATGAGTGCTTCGGTGGTGGAGGGCGCGTGCCTAATGCGGATATTCTGTCGGCAGCGGGCCGCGTCGTGCGTCTACCTGTCGCGCCGGCCTCCAATGATTTATGCAGCGCCCGCGCCTCCGGGCCGCTACCCCACCGGGCACCCCGCGGGTGGCATGGGCGCAGGACAAGGTCCCTGCCCACCCCGCCCCGCCCCTCTCACCCCCGGCATTTCCCCGCCCCCGCCCCATTCCCCCCGCCACCGCTCCGCCCCGTCCCCTCCAGCATCGCTCCGTCCCCGCCCCCGCCGCGCCTGGTCGCGTGCCGTCCCGCTCCGCCCCTCCCGCCCCCCCCGCCCCCCCCCCCCCCCCCTCCCCTCCCCCCCCGCCCGCCCCGCTCCGTTCCCCCCCGTCCCCGCTCCGTCCGCGCTCCGTCCCCACTCCGCCCCCGCCCTGGACTATGACCCCGGACCGGCCCCCTCCCTCCCTGTCCCTTCCTCAAGCACGGCCCCTCCTCGAAGACAGGTTAGATTGTTTGGATTCCTCGTAACGCGACACAGAACGTGTCTGGCCTGGGATGTGTGGGAAACGGGTAGTCTTAGTGTGTGCGTTCTGAAAGCCGCCTCTTGGGAGTGGATCGGATTGAGACTGCTACGAGTTGCAGTGTGCATTAGGAGTAAAATTGATTGGATTCTACTTGCTTGAAAAAGAAAATGTGGGTTCTGGAGGTTGAAAACTGCTGAACTGATGCGAAATTGAAAAATGAACGTAGGTTTTTAAGTGTGTAGAGAGGATTATACCCTGTTTCGTTAATTATATATTAGCTAACTTAATTAAGTTTGCGAAGTCCCTTTATTAAAACTTCTGCAAAGCAAGAAGTAAAATCATGTTCAATTTCTAAGAAAGTGCTCTCGGCCGACCGGTTGTCGCTGCATCAAAGGTAGTGATGCTGACCATCTCGACCATCTTGTCGTGGTCTTCCTCGGGGCTGGTCTGCCCTGCTGGAAACCACCCCGTGACTTTGGCAGACCAGCCTTCGACGCGACGTCACCCGAAAAGACAAAAGTTTTCGCAAGACCGGCCACGGAAGACTACGATTTGAATATCCAAGAAAGGGAAGTACTAATATGCGTTTATATAATTCTTATATTTATAAGTCTAAGAGATAAAGTTCAGAGATAAATTTCTTATATCTAACAATGACTACATTTTTGTGTCGTACATACTTTCCCATTCCACCTCCGTGGAAAGCACTTTGTGACGTTTCACACATTTCGAAGGATACAGGGGCACTTACGGCTGTTGTTGCAGCAACCGTTGCTAAGCAACTATGACAGCGCGGAGAAGAGATTCCCCGACAAGCGCAATCTTTCTGCATTATCTTCATTTGTCTTGTGGGGTGGGTTCTTGCCCTGTTCGTGGTCGTTGGAGCTACGTTTGTCGAGCATGTGCCAAGCGGTGCCCTATATCACGACAATTTATCACGCACAATGGCTCGTAGCAGCGTTGTGCAACGCCTCTTATTGCGTTGTCGCAACCCGCGAGCGAGCAAGTGGCGTGACCGCGAATTGGGTCGCGTCCAGCCTAAGACCGCGCCTGCAACTCTGAAGAGGTGGCTCAGGGCGCTAGTTGATGTCACTGCAGTGCCTCTGACAGGGAGGTCCTAGGGTTTCCGTCCCCACGGTGGCAGGATTTTCGACACTAGCTTGGTCGAATTCAGCAGCTCGATTTCTGGAGGAGAATTCTAGCCATCGGCTGCTCTGATCGGTAGTTTTCCCTGGTTTCTCCGATTAACACCAGGTGAATGCCGTAGCAGTACCCTAACAAACGGGCCACGGACCGCGCGCGATATTTTCTTCCCATTCCTTGTTCTGTCCTCACTTCTTACTTACTTACTTACTTACACACACACACACACTAACATGCGCGACACCACCACATATGCCAGGAGACCGTTTGGGAGCATAGAACTTGTCCTGGCTTGGGGCGGATGACCCGCTAGTGGGAGATACCTGGGTGGGAAAAGCGCTAGTAGACGGTAGGTCGGCGCCGGATCTCGCCACCCAGCTGGTGATGACCTCTACTCCCCGAACATGCACTACGCCTACGAGACTATTCCCTTGGCAGTTGTGCTCGAAATCATCAATCAAACCGTGCCTGAAGGTCGCACGCGATGAACCAGTAGTCAATATTATCAACCTTAGTATAAATTACTTAGAATATGGGAAGTATTGTAACATTTCTGAGAGCGCCAGGTACATCCCGTTCAAAAACCTTCTTTCGTTAATTTACTGAAGTGCGGACTTTTCACTTGAATTATCTATTTTTAAATTTTATCTGCATACACACACACATACACACACGCACGCGCGCGCACACACACATACCAAAGAGTCGTTGTCGTGATTGTGAAAAACTGTACTGGTACCGAAAACGTAAGAAAAATTTTAGAAAATACTTTACCGTCTACATTTATTTTTCATTGTGGCTTCGTTTTTCATTCGAATTCCAGTTGTGGTCTGTGTGTTTCCTCCCTCCTGTAAACTGTATTTTTTCCACTAGTAGGTTCTCATCAACGACAATCTGCTACCATGTAGTCTTGTTGTCACCTCCGACCTTAGCTGTGTCTGTTGCCAGTGCCAGCGACCGTGCCGCTAACTATTAATCCGCCTCCTTCCGCACGCCTTTTTCCCTTCAATTTTCCCCTCGCCAGTATCCCTGGCGAAGCGGTAATTTATTCATTTACTGGGTATACATTTTAAGCTTCCGCATTACTGCTTATGGAGCTGCAGGGCGGGCTGTATCTTAAATATACTAAACTAATATTAATTAAAAAGCTATGTACAAATGCCTCTTTGGGTGATTGCAGTTCTAAAAATTGTTATTAATGCAATATTTATTAGAAGTTCTTGAAATTGTTGTTTTTTTCTTATTTTATAACATTCACTCTCTCTTTCACATATATATATATATATATATATATATATATATATTTATATATATTTATATATATATATATATATATATATATTTATATATATATATTTATATATATATATATTTATATATATATATTTATATTATATATATTTATATATTTTATTTATATAGATGTATATATTGTGTCTATATATACACACACACACACATACAAACACATTCACTCACGCATTCATACCACTCAACACTTCACTTCACGTGACTATATAAACTTGCTTTTTCGGCACGGTGCGGACTTTCCTGAAGCTTCCGCACGCAGACTTCCGGTGCTCCAGTGCGCAGGCAGGCGAGAGTCTGGCCGGCGCCTGTGGCTACGCACGCTGTGCCTGCCGGCCGGGCGGCCGGCCCGCCCGGGGTTCCCCATTGAGGGGGCTGACAGTGAAGGATGGGGCGCGGCCCGGAGCGGCTGGCGGCGGAGGGGGAGGAGGACATTGTGTAATGCGAGAGGCGAGTGCGAATGGGCAAGCGGGGGGCGAAGCTGGGAAGACGGATGGCGATAGGGACAAGGGATGATCGTCAGGGGAAAGAGGACCAGGAAGGAAAATGCGGGAAAGAGGAGAATGTGAAATTATTTATAAATCACCACATCATGTGTAATTCACTCTGATTTTAAAATATCCAACTGTTAATGAAAAAATAAAAAAAATTGTTGCAAATGCATTCAAAAATTAGAATGCCAGACTAATGCTTCAGCTATAAATTTGTTAGATTACAGTTTGGAAATAAGAAGTCTTAAAAAAATCAAGCCTCGAGATTTGCAGATTACAGATTTTGAAATGTAGTTATTCCGTATTAAAGTATTCGGTATTATTCGGTATGTAGTTATTCGGTATTATTCGGTATCAACTATATTAATGGAGAGAAGCTAATGAATATCTGCTTCAATCAATGTTATTTGTCTACTGTTCAAATTTACTTGTTGTTCTCATGTATGAACGGATTAAAATTAAACGTTTAATTAAAATAATATAAATCTTTTATCTTACGTGAGACAAAGTTTTAATGCATTGTCGATCAACTGAATGATTTTTACATAATGACAGCATTTTTTAGAAAACAGAGATTCTTATTCATGTACTTACGGATATGAGAACGACGTAAAGCAGTCGTGTGAGAAAATATCGTTTCCAATGGAATTCATATCCAAATTATTTAACTTACATGAAAAATCATTTGAAAGCGTATTTGATGGAGATTGACTTATTTCAGAAAAAACATACAGAAGCTTTCCAACTGATGAATTTATTGCGCTTAATCAACTTTTTTGATACATTGAGCACAATACACAATCGCAAATTGAAATGAAAGAGTTCGCAGTAGGTTGCTGTAGTTTCCATTCTGGAGCGCGCAAAGTACTAATCCCAAATGGAGGATGATCTATTGAAACCCAGGCGCGCGGTATCCAGAGCAGCGGATGGCGCTTACCCAACGGGCGGTTGGGGCAGGAAGGTCGCGCGCCGCAGACTGCGCTGTTTGCGCGCGAAAGAAAACACGCGGCGCGGATTAGGGAACGCACGAGCGCCAGCGCAGCGAGGGCAGCTGCGTCCCAGCCCAGAGGCACCCGCAGCCCCTCTGCGCCCCTTCCCCCGCCCGCCCGCCCGCCCGCCCGCCCGCCCGCCCGCCCGCCCGCCCGCCCGCCCGCCCGCCCGCCCGCCCGCCCGCCCGCCCGCCCGCCCGCCCGCCCGCCCGCCCTCCGCCTCCCCGCCCGCCCAACTCTCAACCAACCTCCCTCTCACCCAATCTGTCCTCTCGCCCAACCTGCCCCCTCGCCCAACCTGCCCCCTCGCCCAACATGACCCCTCGCCCCCACGTCCACCTGCCCCCACGTCCGCCCGCCCCCACGCTCAACCCGCCCGTCCACCCCCTCGCCTGCCCCCTCGCCCCCCGTCCACAGCCCGGCCAGCCTGGCCATCAGCCGCTCTGCAGCTCAGCAGCGCCTCTGACTTTTCCAACAGTCCGGCCGGGAGAGACGGCTCAACTGATGTCACTGCAGACCCCCTCACCGAGAGGTCCTGTCCCGACTGTAGCAGGATTTTCGCTTGTCAGTTAGGTCGAATTCAGTCGATGTTTGGAGGAGAATACTAGAGGCCGGCTGCTCTGATAGGTAGTTTTTCGTGGTGTCTCCGATCAACAGCAGGCCAGAGCAGTACCCTAACAAACGGGCCACGGACCGCGCGCGATCTTTCCTTCCTCTTCCTGGTATCTTCACCCCCCCTTGCACATACATGCACTACACTACCACACATGCCGGGAGACCAGTCTCTCCAACTTTGAAGTGAGTATGGAGGAATGTAGAATTATTTCTTGAAAACAAATAGCAGTGTATGAATTGTTGTTAACCAGTATAATTTTGGCAAACCACGGTAAACGTAGAAATCCTTTTGTCTTTTGACTATGTCTTTTGGGGGAGGGAGGTAAACGGTTTAGGAAAAATTGATAGGGGGATTCAGTCGGCTTACGCCCTTACACCAAGAGCCCCACCCGCGCCGCCTCGCCCTTCCCCTCGCTGACCCCTCTTCATCGCCCCGCTCATCTCCCTCACTGCATGTTCATTTTGTCACTCACTGCCCGGTCAATCCAGAAAACCTTGCCAACGCATCAACCGAAATTGCAGCCCGTCTATTCTCCGCCGTCAGTCGTCTCTTAGCAAGCATTACTCGTTTGTCTTGCTCGTCCCACCAAACCCTACACAATCACTTCCTTTATGACCAGAGCCGTTATGATAATTCTATTGTATTTCCTCGTACCTGATCATCAATTTCCGTACGCCATCCTCTCCACCACCACGAGCATCGTCGACCTCATTGTCATTTCCCATCTATTGGTAGATGGGAAAGCGGAATTCCCATCTATTGGTAGATAGGAAAGTGGAATTCCCATCTATTGGTAGATAGTAAAGCGTAATTCCCATCTATTGGTAGACGGGAAAGCGGAATTCCCATCTATTGGTAGATGGGAAAGCGGAATTCCCATCTCTTGGTAGACGGAAAAGCGGAATTCCCATCCATTGGTAGACGGGAAAGCGGAATTCAAATCTATTGGTAGACGGGAAAGCGGAATTCCCATCTATTGGTAGACGGGAAAGCGGAATTCCCATCTATTGGTAGACGGAAAAGCGGAATTCCCATCTATTGGTAGACGGGAAAGCGGAATTCCCATCAATTGGTAGATGGGAGAGGTTGGCCTTTCCCTTCCGCTTATGAACTCAGCTACCACCACCGGCCGTCCCCGCCGCCGCAACCGTCAGCTGAAACGACGCCATCGTTCTCACTGTCGCGGCGCTCCACCCTGGTAGCGGGCGCGCCCGCCGGCGGCGCTGCCGTGGAGGGCCGGCGCGTAATTGGTGCGGGCCATCGGCGCCCGCCGGTGCCCGCGGTCCCTTTTAATGATCTGCGCCGCCGCCGCATATCGCTGCGGTCGCAGTGGCCGTGCCCCGCCGCCGCCGCCGCCGCCGCCGCCGCCCGCCCGCCCACGCACTAGCGCGAGCCTCTGCTGCCCGATCACGTTTTGCGAGGAAGGCAGTGGCGCGGTCGGTTCCGTGCGTTCGCGTACTTGCCTATGCTGTAGTTGACCGCTTGCCAGGGATTTCCGAATTAAAGACACTTGTTCACTGATTCGTGATATGAATAATTTGTTTAAATATTTCCGTTTTAAAACTTTCTCAATTGGCTTAGGTTTTTACCTCTTTGACTACCCCGCCGCCGTGCCCCCCCCCTTCTCCGGACACACATTACTACACAACCACCATTCTCCACACACCACACCACCACACCCCCCCCCCCCCCCTACTACTATTACGACTACTACCACTACCGCCAACCTCCGCATTTCCATATTTCACCTACATATTCTCCATCACCATGACTCTATTCTAAAGCACCACCAAACTGTTGCTACCATTGTCACCGCTTTCGCTCTAGCTTCTAGCACGGTCTTCTCCTCCATCACCGGATTAACCACCGGATTTAACCACCGCCGTCTCTCCTGGCGCCGCCGCCGCCGCCGCCACCGCTGCCGCCTCCAACTCTTACTCCACCGCCGCCGTCCTACCCTGCCGCCACCACCGCCACCGTCGCCGTCTCCGCCTCTGACTCCAACGCCGCTCCCCTGCGGCAAACGCCGCCGCCGCCGCCGCCGCCACCGCCGCCCATGCCGCCGCCGCCCCTGCCACCGCCACCGCCACCGCCACCGCCACCGCCACCGCCACCGCCACCGCCACCGCCACCGCCACCGCCACCGCCACCGCCACCGCCACCGCCACCGCCACCGCCACCGCCACCGCCACCGCCACCGCCACCGCCACCGCCACCGCCACCGCCACCGCCACCCGCCACCGCCACCGCCACCGCCACCGCCACCGCCACCGCCCCGCCACCGCCACCGCCACCGCCCCGCCCCAGCCGCCACCGCCACCGCCCGCCACCGCCACGCCACCGCCACCGCCACGCACCGCCACCGCCCCGCCACCGCCACCGCCACCGCCACCGCCACCGCCACCCGCCCCGCCACCGCCACCGCCACCGCCACCGCCACCGCCCCGCCACCGCCGCCGCCCCGCCACCGCCACCGCCACCGCCACCGCCGCCACCGCGCCACCGCCACCGCCCCGCCACGCCGCCGCCGCCGCCGCCGCCGCCGCCGCCGCCGCCGCCGCCGCCGCCGCCGCCGCCGCCGCCGCCGCCGCCTCCACCTATTACTCCACCACCGCCGTCCCACCCTGCCGCCACCACCGCCACCGTCGCCGGCACCACCGCCGCCGCCTCCGCCTCTGACTCCAACGCCACTCTCCCGCCGCCGCCCCCTGCCACCCCCACCACCCGTGCCACCGCCGCCGCAACAGCGCGCGGTCACCGCGCGGAGCAACTTGGGAATTGGCGGCGGCTGCGGCCCGCGCTGTCGCGTTCGATAGAGCGGTCGCTTTTATGAGCGGCGCTGCGGTTGCACACCGCGCCCGCGCCCGCGCCCGCGCCCGCGCCCTCGCCCTCGCTCGCGTGATCGTCGCCCGAAGACATCGCCCCGCCCCGCCCCTCCCGTCCCGCCCGACCGCTCTTTAATGGCTCCATCTCGTGGCCGACTAATTTGGCTTTCCGAAGCCAGTGGAAGTTTAACCAAGAAACGCGCCGCGCGTATGTTTTATGGGCAAACCGTATGCGGTATGTGACTTTTTATGACCTCTTGCTTGACGCAAAATGAGCTTAACCGCGTCGCGGTGTTTCGAGAGAGAAAAGAGTTTGCTTGGCAATGCTTTTAAACAAATTTGTCTTCGCGTGCCGCTGAGGCAAATTAAGTAGCGAATGGCTTCATTTAAAGTGTGTTTTAAAATAAAAGCTGTGCTGCACAGAAAGAAGCAGGTTTTTGTGCATGTTTTCTTTCGTGTATTTTGAAGGCGTACCGGCAGCGGTAGCTCAGTGCATCGACTGATGACACTGCAGCGCTTCTCACCGGGAGGTCCTAGGTTCCAGTCCTGACGGCGGCAGGGTTTTCAACACTAGTTTCTCAGCTAGGTCGAATTCAGTCGCTGTCTGGAGGAGAATTCTAGCGGCCGGCTGCTCTGATCGGTAGTTTGCCGAGGTTTCTCCGTTCAACACTAGGCGAATGCCGGAGCAGAAGTCTAACAAACGGGCAACGGACCGTGCACTATCCTTCCTTCATCGTCCTTGTCCTATTCTATTCCCTCACACACACACACTCACACACACACACACATATTAACATGCACTACACTATCACATATTCTGGGAGACCGGTCGGGAGCTTAGAGCTTGTCCCGGCTGGGGCGGTGGCCCGCTGGTGGGAGAGTCCTGGTTAGGGGGAAACCCCACTAGCCGACGGTAGGTCGGCGCCGGATCTCGCCATCCAGCAGGGGAAGATCACCGCCATCTCCCGAGAACAAACATGCACTACACTTACGGGACTAATGACCGAATCAGTTGAACGGAACACGAAGCCAAGAAGGTTGATTAAAGTATGGAATACGTATCGCATTTATGTGTATGTAATATGCCACATTATAACGAATTACAAACCAAGGCATAATAATTCATTCAGGCATGGAACCAGTTAAGACTAGTTTTGGGATGTACTACTGCCCATACTCCTATGCGTCAGGGAGAATGCCATGCAAAACAAGAGGAAAAAGACGGGCGGTGATGAGCATATTGTTACTTGGGTAAGGTCTGCAAGAAACAGTGTTGCATTACAAATGAGATACGTCGTTTAATCATCATTCTCTTCCCAGCGTCGCCATCAACCTTAATCGACAACCTCAAGACCTCAGTGCCCTTTCCCGGGTAGTCTTGCAACAACATTTCCAGAGACAAACGTCTTTCCCGTGTGTTTACACTTTGCTCTTTTTTGAGCTCGTGCAAGGAATTTGTAGAGGTGTTCGCCACTTCTGTCTCCCATATTTTTGAAATCACCATCGTTCGATTACACCTATATCGCCTCCTGCTTTCGCCTGTCTTATAAATAACGGACACACTCGTAAGGAAAGACGTTAGAAGAACTATGAATGCTTCTGCTCGTGTGTGAAATTCTAGAAAAAAATGGATGACTTTCTTGACAATCCGCAACAACCGGTTTCGATGCAAACGCGTATAATTGTAGGTTGTAAATATAAGTAAGGCATCTGTTTTTGTTTTTTGTGTTATTTTTAATAGCTTTATTCTTTAGAGTTTATTAAGAAATCACAGGTTGACGCCTTCACGCTAATACTGCAATTTTTTAAAAATTTAATTTTATTTTTTTTACACTTTTTCATACAGCGAGGGAAGAGTTTTACAAAACTGGTCACAGGTGCAACTTAGTACGCGTAGCACTAGAGCCACAAATAGCGAGGACACTCCCACTGGAGACCTCAAATAATTAACAGCAATTTATACGAGATGAAATTGAGAGATTAGGGGAATAGATTACATTTTCAAGAAAATAAATGTTACAAAAAGTAGGTATGGGAAGATCATGAGTCTTTCTTTAAGGAAGTTTAAATTTGTCTTTTTGGGGCTGTAGATGGAATTCTTCTGTGTTGGTTATAGGTTTATCCTAGTTTGAGTATGTAATTGTGGGAATTCTGATTTGGTGTTGTTGACGTTCTTATAAGAAGAAATAAAAGAGGTAATCTTCGTCAACATATTAGCTTTATTAAGATAGTCGGCTTTCGACGGGTTTACCGTCATCGTCAGTCTCGCTGCTTTCAGCAAAAGTCGGTCGACTGTGCCCAGTCACACGACCTCTTTTATTTCTTCTTGAATATGTAAATTGGCGGAGAGGATAATACTGCAATGTGAAAGATGTTTTTCGAAAAACCAGAAACCGCCCTAGATAGAGCTGGAGGAGCTTGAAGAGAAGGGAGTTTAGAATTTGTTATGTGCCCTTCATTAGGAGCTTCTGCGCGTCCCGTCGCCGCCCGTTCGTTTTCCAGCTCATTTCTCACCTGTGCGGAGCCATTTTTCTGCGCGGCGCCGGCGCGGGCGCGCTGTCGGCCGAGGCAGCCCGTGACTGACACACTGCGCCGCGAATATTTCACGAAATTACGCCGCCCATTAGCGTGCACGTTTCTGCCGCGGCGACGCGCGCTTTTTCCCCGTCCGTCCGTCCGTCCGTCGCCGATCGGTAAAATCCCCAGGGCAATGTGTGCCCCCTTGCATCACCGTTGCGTTGCAAGCAAGAAGACAGGGGCTCGCCAGGCGTGTGACTTCGACCTCGAAAACCGGGAGCGGTAGCTCAGTGCATCAACTAATGCCCATTAACTGACATTGACTCAGATATGATTACAATAAAGTTTATCTATTTTGTCATCCTAGTAGTTTGGCGAGAGTAGAATATCCACCCCCAATCAATCCATATCTACATTATCTCACACTGCAATGCTATCTTGTAATGAAATAATGGGCTTTGTATGTTTTATTTTTAAGGTCATTTATTACAAAATGTAAAATAAATTCGTAAGACACTGATCCAAAGGTCTTGAAGCCATTACAAAACATACACCGTTCAATTCTAATACTTGTAGATTCCTAGCTTTCGATAGACCGCTAGTATGCACCCCAAATGGGTTTTCCAGTCTCCTTCGTATTAAAGCCTCCAAAAATTACTATTTAGTACCGTTAAGACGAGGAACCAGAAGGACCATCCGTCAGAAGACTAGTACACTTATTATCTGATACTCTAATCTAAACTCATTAAAGCCAGGATTTTATAATGTGTATTACCCGCGTCATGTTATACATTTTTTTTTCATGGGATGTTGAAGAATAAGAGATTTTGGGGATAAAGAATATTATTAAGGCATTTTTCAAAATGAATATGTAATTTAATTTTACGTTTTTATGTATTAATTAGTTAAAGGTCAAGAAGCACCCTCATTACACGAATTTCTGTCGAGAATTTAGTTTAGGCTTCTAAAGATGAAATATAACGTAAAATAAATCTCTGAGGTTTTATGGATAATAGAACATTTTAACCATGATATACATTACGCGAACATCTAATTTTATGATATATTTAATTCATT
Organism: Teleogryllus oceanicus; assembly: GCA_964035755.1. Classification (NCBI taxonomy): domain Eukaryota; kingdom Metazoa; phylum Arthropoda; class Insecta; order Orthoptera; family Gryllidae; genus Teleogryllus; species Teleogryllus oceanicus. The sequence continues at coordinate 20,780,116 of CAXIVR010000014.1, read as the reverse complement.
TTTTCTCCATTTTTCTTTTATTTCATTTTTTGGAACAATACTATTTTCTTAGCTTGGTTGCACGAAGACCCGAGTTTAGTCTTCTACGATGCCTTATGAGGACTGCCTCAAGACACGCGGGCAACGTTGTGAGTTTCCTTCCATGCCTGCGCTTGGTGAATATTACTGATGTATTAAAGTAATGGAGATGAGGTTATTTATGAGAACGCAGCTCCCACTCTTATCCTCCCGTAATCGGCTTTTCAGATTCTCCCGTTTAGAGCCTTGTGGTGCCCCTGTCTTGTAATGGAGTCAATTCCGCTACTAATTCGTCCACTTTAATCAATCATATCAAAAATCTCCCGACACCCCGCCTTGTCATCAGCTGCCGTGTTATTAAGCTCATTTTAGCAGGTATAATATTGGCAAAAAGGGTACTTAATTTGAGGAGAGCCTGTAGTTTGAGTAATTTATTGACAGATAAGGCGGTGAGAGTGCGGCGCGCGTTTGGAGACGTACGCTTGGTTCGGCTGCGACGAAGGCCGAGGTTCCCTTCTCACGCTGCATATTGATTGGTCGGTGAGCGGCGAGCGCTAGCACCGGCGTCCTCCGCGGAGCTGCGCTAGTGTCGGGGGCGCGGCAGTGGTCGGCTTTTCAATTCAGGAGATTGCCGAGATATTCTCTCGAAGGCGCGGCCCACGTTCCGAGAAACCCTTTGCTTCCGACTTTCTTTTTTGCCCTGAGAGCTGTTAGCGGGTTTTGCGTTCTTTTATCCTCGCAGTGTGGGTCGGTCGAAGGGAATCAATGATCGTGGGGACTCTCAATGGAAAAAATGTCTCTTAAATGGGTACGAATTCCTTAGAACGGCGATTGAGCGATTACGCAGTTCTTGGTAGCAAGTGAAATGAGGAAATGGAAATCCAGTGGTTCAGCTCCATTTGCTTACTTCCTTGGCTTTTCTTAGCAGGTTTATGGCGTACTCATACAATTTGGAGTTAATAGTTTGAATTTAGCAGTCCTAGAAAACCGATAAATAATGAACCTGAAGGGAGCTAGATCATTATCATATTACATCTTTTAATTTTTCATATGAAAATAGGGAAAATCTAAAATATTTTGTACAAATATATAATAGATTGGTCGATTAAGAAAGTATAATTGTTTTCACTTGTTTGAATTGTGTGTGACGAAATTTTCTTACATAGAGTACTTGTGAATATTACTGAAAATTTGAGACAGTACAGAAGCTGAATATTCATATTGCACAATTCGAATTATTTACTGTCATTCGTAATCATCATTCCTCAACTCATAAGGGATTTTTTATCACTGCAGTGCGTGTAACCGGAAGGTCCTAGTGTTCGAGCCCCGATAATGATAGGATTTTCGACACAAACCACATAGCTAGATTCAATTCAGAGTCGCTGTCTGGAGTAGAATTCTAGAAGTTGGCTGTTCTGTTCGGTAGTTTGTGGTTAGTAGGTGGCCACGCACTGCCTCTGGCCGGGAGGTCCCAGGGTTTTCGACACTAGCTTTTCAGCTAGATCGAATTCAGTCGCTGTCTGGAGGAGAATTCTAGGGACCTGCTGCTCTGATCGGTAGTTTTCCGTGGTTTCTCCGATCAACACCAGGCGAATGCCGGAGCAGTACCCTACCAAACGGACCGCGGGCAATCTTTCCTTCCTCTTCCTTGCCTTATCGTCTTCCCTTAAACACACAAGTACACTAACATGCACTACACTCTTACATATTCCGCGAGAGCGGTCGGGAGCTTTGAGCTTGTCCCGGCTGGGGCGGTGCCCCGCTGGTGGGAGAGTCCAGGTTAGGGGGGAAACCCCACCAGACGACGGTAGGTCGGCGCCGGATCTCGCCATCCACCGGGGGAAGAACACCGCCATCTTCCGAGAAAAAACATAAACTACACTAACGGGACTAATGACCAAAGCAGTTAACGCGCCCGGAAACACGAAAAAATCAATCAATAAAGCCACCTCCCAAGAAGAAAACACGCACTACACTTACGGGACAAATTACCTTTGCTGTTGACGCGTCAGCAATCACTAACCAATTGATTAATCATAAGGGTAGCGATTTCTTCGGAAAAGTGCTGTCTTCTTCAGCCTTTACGTTCTGTCCGAGCCCTCGTGTGCTCGCTAGGAATCAGGGCCGTGGAGGGAGCGAGGCGATGTCCGGAAGACGTGCGGCGCGGCGGTGGCGAAAGCCGCGAACTAACTTTCTGCTCCAGTTTCAGTGCGATTTATTCGCAGGGGGCCGAGCGGAGGGGGGCGGGGAAGGGAGGGGAGGGGAGGGGAGGGGAGGGGCGGAGGGCAGGTGCGAAAGGATAGCGCGGGCGAAGATTGTGTACTCCATCGCCCCCACGCCTCCCCCGCCCTCCGCGACGCGAAGTGTTGCCAACTACACACGGACAAACAAGTGAGCGCGCAAGACCGTAAAAGTTAAATTAAAAGTACCGGACTGTCCACTTCAAGTTTTAATTGCGTCGGTAACTCAGAAACTTGGCTGGCGGGGGCGCGAGGAACAAATAACCACCTGGAAAAGTTGGGGTCAGGGCAAAGGGAGTGTTGCCGGCTGGACTGCGCGGCCGTTCTCGTCGACGGCGGAAGGATCCCGGAAACTCGCTCGTGGAGGTTCGAGGGTCATCGGTAGAATTGGTCTGGATAGCCGTTTCCCATACTACGACTCGGAGATACATTTCGCAGGGAAAAAGAATTGAAATTCTGGGTAATTACAAGGAATGTAATGCCGATGTAGCTCGTTGAGAAAATGTTGGTACACATGCTGGTGTGAATGTGTTTAATTAAGAAGGTAGACTTTTTCGGCTCAGTGTTGTTGAGGTTTCTCCATCAACTCTGCGAATTTCGGGGTGCGGTGCAATAATATCTTCTGAGTTTTGTGAATAGTATACACGTATAAGCGCAAATTGAACAACCTTGTCGTTCACATTTAGTGATGTAATATATATTGAAGAAATTTAGCTTTTAGTTGCAAGTTGTTTTGTGCTTGGAATAAGTGACTAATTGTATGTTTTCGTTTTGTTTCAGGTACGTGTTAACACCAGTATTCGAGTTAGTTGTAGATGCACCAATACTTGAGGTAAGTTGGGAGTTAGAGAATTTTGAGGTAAGACAACTCTAAAGTATGCAGATTTTAATGTTTTCTTCTCACTTTTCTAAACGTGTATGTCATTTAGATGTGTGGTCATTTATCACGTGCATTAGAGATACCTCTGTCATGAATACGAACTTCGTTTGACTTGAGAATTTTTACCCTCGTTAATATCCTATTGGAATGTCTGTTGGGACGTGCGTAGGGATGGCAGAAAAATGCATGTTTTTAAAACATCGATGTATTCCACCAGAAACATCGATATTTTGCTTTCGCTGTTTTCTTCACATTGATATTTTGTTGCAAAAACATCGATTTTTTAAAATTAATTTTTTAATTTATTCTTCTCTTAAATACATTTTTAAATTTTTAAATAAAGAGGTTTACGCACGTTGTAGAGTAGCAGCAATCCACATCAATATCGTCGTTTTGCGTCCTCACAATCACGCTACTTATTTCGCCTGTGGAATCTGATAAATCTGATAATCCTAGTGTTATGAATGTATGACCGCCCTTGTTGCCAGGTGTGTCATGGCCTGAACCGACAGTGGATACCAAAACACTGTTTTTATTGTTAATTTTATGTTTTACATTATATAATTTTTACATACAACTAACATGGTAGTAACCAAACAATAAAATATATCCTTTTTTACGTACTTTAATTAAAAATGGATAGGAAAATAGCATGTTTATTAGCCTATAATGAAAACATCGATGTGTTCTCGTCATAGGCTAACGAGGAAAACCCTTTACCGAAACATGGATGTTTTGGTAAAATTGACCATCACTAGACGCGCGTGTTAGAGCAGTGCAGTTGGCGTGCATTGCGTGGGCCGCCCGTGGGGAGGCGGACGGCGCCTGATGGCGGTGGCGGTGGGCGCGATGATGCGCGACGGCCGTCGCTATGGACGACAGCCGCGGATAAATATCCAGCTCCCGACCCTCCCCCGTCCTCTCCTCCCGTCCTCTCCGCCCCTCCGAACGCTCGGTCGTGGCCGCGCGCCCGCACTTCATTCCTCTTGCTCGCGCCCACGGAAGGGTCCTCCCCTCTCCTCCCCCTCAGCGCCCGTGGACTCCCGCCCCTTTCGAGATCTCACCCGCCACACTCCTCGCCCCGCCCCGGCGCTTCACTCCGCTGCTCTGAAGCGTCCAGGCGCCGCATCTCCGTCAACCTTTGCAGCCCTTTCTGGTTCTTTTTTCTATCTATCTATCTATCTATCTATCTATCTATCTATCTATCTATCTATCTATCTATCTATCTATCTATCTTTCTTTCTTTCTTTCTTTCTTTCTTTCTTGCTTCCATTTTTCTTCTTTCTTTCTTGCTTCCATTTTTCTTCTTTCTTGCTTGCTTCCTTTTTCTTTTTTTTTTTTTTTTTCTTTTTCTTTTTCTTCTTTCTTTCTCTGTCCCCACTATCCACTCTATGCCTTCACAGCTGTTCACTTGCCTGCAATCTTCCTACTTCTTTCGAGTCTATTGCTTGACTTCTTTTTCGTCATTCATGTTTTTTCATACCTACTAGCACTACTGCCGTTGTTTCTTTCGTTTTCTAATGGTCCACTTATTCCATAGCATTCTGCCGGGCACGGTGTCCTCAAGATGTAAAGATGTCGTGTCATTGAGAATCGCAATGTGTACATTGTTTGCTATGCTGATATTTAAGTTTATTTTATCATACCCAATACCTGAAATTGAATTATTGTGTTGTACTTAACACATTATACATGTTTATCTTGTTAAAAATGTATTTTAAAGAAGGAGATTTAATTCTACCGAGGCACTCCATATGAACGCTACTGGCTGCTTTCCTAAATTGTATTCGTCAAAAACCTTTAACTCTATAAAAACTTAGCAGAAGTGGAAGAAATTTTCAAAACTCAAAATTTTATGCAGATTTTGCGATGCAATCACCATTTTCATTATTCTAAAACAAACCCATATGATAAATTCAAAATTCTTTTGGTGCGGCTGAAGTAATCTGCAAGCTCATATTTGTTTTGTCAAAGGGTAGGATTCTCATAGAATTCATTATTTCTCCTATTTTTGAATTTTTATGAAAAAATACTTTGACAGTATGACTTACAGACAGAATGGGAAACATTGTGAATGCATTGTGGGTAGTGGAAATGAAGATAACCAGAATTTTCTGAAACAGAATTGACTTGCAATGTGTCCCATGAACAACGCTGCCCTGCAGACGGATCTGGTTCTGCTGTGTCCTCAGTCAGAATCTACCGTCCAAACAGGCCCTGGCGGCGACGGCGGGGGCGTGGCGGCGGGTGTCGGGAGGGGGCGATGAATCGAAGCGGCTTATCTGCGAGCGCAAAATTCCGGCTATAAATTCAATTAAAATGCAAAAGAGGAGGCGCGTGCGCGTGGAGCGGGCAGCGCGTCGCGGCCAAGGTCGACCGCCGAAAGAACGGCGACGCGGCACGCGAACGCCACCGTCACTCCCATACGCCACCGTCGCACTCATACGCCACCGTCGCGCCCATACGCCACCGTCGCGCCCATACGCCACCGTCGCTCCCATACGCCACCGTCGCACCCATACGCCACCGTCGCGCCCATACACCATCGACGCTCCCATATGCCACCGTCGCTCCCATACGCTACCGTCGCACCCATACGCCACCGTCGCTTCCTCACACACCACCGTCGAACGCATACGCCACCGCCCCTCCCATACGCCACCGTCGCACCCATACGCCACCGTCCCTCCCATACGCAATGGCTCCCTACAGATGAATGTTGACCCGGAACTGCGTCTTCTTTATATAAATGATACTATCATAACGAAGTAGTTATTTAGGGCGCTGTAAGGTTCTAATTAGCGAGTGGCAACAAAATTACCCAGGGCGCTTTGCCTCCCGCGATCAGTGGAGCCAGTTAACGCCCGTGATACATACAAGACATTATTTTTTGTTTAATTTTAATGATTCAGATTTTCTTGTTTACTAATTATCTGAATGTTTACTTGACGTGGTTTGTCTTTTCATAGTTCCCTCCCATAATTAGCTTTTAAGACCACGTGTAGCATCATTCAACTATTAGCATATTTCCCTCGTAACCACGATTCTCTGGATCCAGGTAAGCTACGCAGTTTATATCAAGGTCCATATCGAAGGCAATAATGCATCAGTAGCCAATAATGTATCAGTAAAAAATGAAATTCATTTTTTGAGAGCCATTAGTAAATGTTTTTTTCAGGGCATGCATAGTGTGCTAACAGTTCAATTTTTACGATTAGTGCAATGTTGCTCAAGTGTTCTGATAAATCTATAAATGCAATAAAGGAAAAAATTAATTTCGTCTAACCGCCTCTGCTGCTCCTGACCATAATGTATTACCAGATGATTGTATTCTTGAATTAAAATTAAATAAAGTGAGTAAGTCTGTCTAAAAAATAATGTATGACACACGTAGTCAGCACCCTAAAAACATCATTTTATTTTCCTTATAGGATTGTGTCACTCGACCTATAAGCGTTTTGTCGTAACCTTTCGTACTCGCAAAATCAGATATTACTTTTACCACTCGTATCATAAATAACTATTTTCTATCATTTTATCTCTTTGAAACAGATTTTGTTTCATTTCATCATGAATATCTTTAATAACATTCAATGATTGTTCATTGTTGGTCCGTAATATGTCAAGTATGTGTTCAAATGAAAGGTAACTTTTCATGTTGGCCACAATTCGCCTGAACTTATTAATCTTACGGACAAACATAGGAATAAATAGTCTGTAGAAAGCATTTCAATTTTACAGCAATCCTTGAATTCGCAAAGCGATCTGTGTAAGTTGTTTTCACGTTGTAATATCAAGGTTTATGTGGTGTCACGCGACTGTCTCTCATTGACAAGCCGGTAGAGGGTACACAATGCCTTGGAGTTTCTATGGGAAAGTGTAGCCTATCGACCTTCCTTGAGGGCGATGTCATCGGCCGTGCTTTTGTGACGTCACTTTTCAATTACGTCGCTGCCTCCCGTGCCATCGGTTCGTTGTTTTATTGCTTTAATAGCTCGCCATCTGTCTGGGCGAACGGTCCCGCCCCGCCCCGCCCCGCCCCGCCCCGCCCCGCCACGCCCCGCCACGCCACGCCACGCTCCGCCCCGCCCCCACGCCCCGCCTTCTCCGCCCCCCGCACCGCACCGCACCGCACCGCCCGCATCCCCGACCCGTCTCGACCGCCCCCCGCCCCGTCCGCCCACCAACAAGGAGGCGTTGCTGCGTTTCTTCGGTCCTGCCTGCGATTTGTCACCCTCCACCGCATCTCATTTCCACCCTAGATTTGTGGGACAAAAAGGGCACCTGGCGTGCAAGTGACCTTGCCACGTCACCCTTTGTGCAGATTCCTTACGCCAGTGCCCCAGAAGGAGGGGAGAATAATACACGCTTGGATTTAGCAAAGGAAAATACAATAAGTGAAGGAGTTCTTACGAACTTTTATGCTTATTTGATTTTGAAAATCCATTGGCATTTTCCATTCTACTATCAGATTTAAAACAATTGGAAAATCATGACAGATTTTTTTTTTAAACTTTCCTGTGTACTTTACGTTTCCCAGCTGTTTGGGTATTGAAATCCCTCTTGTGTAAAAACATGCAAATGTTTGATGTTCTTTGATTTCATGACTCATTTCAATGGATTTCTACATTACACTACCTCCTCTTGCAATGTTAAGTCGTACTATGCGGAATTTTCAATTATTATATTAAAGCTTTTGTAAGAAAAATCTACAAAGTCACTTTTTATCTCAGATGTGTTATTATTTATAAATGCACGTGGGAGGAACATCCAGAAAGACTTATACGCCCTTACGATATTTCCTAACAAAGGCTATTCCGTTGAATATATTTCTTCTCGAGTTCACAAAGTAATGTATCACAACTTCAAAGTCGAATCTCCTGAGGACAGAGGAAAGAATACAAGATAAATCAAAGGCGACGGAGAGGTCTGAGACGGAATGAATCTTTATAGCTGTCTGCGCGTCTTGGATGTTCCCGCCCTCCTCGGGCGCCGGCCGAATCTGTATGCCTCCGCACGCGGCGCCCGCACGCGGCGTCCATGCAGATTGCGCGCAAGGCGCGGCGTTTATGTCTTCGTACGACGCTAATGACTGCCGGCGCCGCACAGTGTCACCTTCCGAAAGCTGAGCTCACAAAATCAGTTTGGGCCGGTTTTGAATCGGTGTTCAGAATTTCCACTGAGGTATTCGTGTCATTGTAAGAGGATAAATTTATTTGAGCTGCAATTGGGTATAACCCGGTGGCAGCTAATTACGTAATTAAGGTAATATAACTAGCATACCAATTATATAATAATAATAATAATAATAATAATAATAATATTAAAACTGAATGATTCATAAAACACTAAGTCACGTTAAGAAAAATAAACTTCTATTTTCTAATATTATAAATTGTGTGATAATATTGTGGGGTGCTGAAAGGGCGTTGTTGATATTACTACGGGATGACATAATCGAAGTCATCTCTTTGTCAACTTAGCTTTCAGAATTATATAAATATAATTTTGTACACGAATTTAAAAAAAAAAAACTTCTATTCATACTTTTTGATGTAGCTGTCTTTTTCGGAGCCATACAACTTTAACATTAATTCTTTTATATTTTTAATGTGAACTTACGTAGTACGCAACATTGTCATCATGAAATTACCCGCGGTCGCAGGTGTCAGGCTCAATTAAATGTTTAATTTTTTGTTCTTGTTAGATTAATAAAACTGTCCTGTTATATCTGCTTGGCTTATTCAGATTAATTCATGATATTCGTGCAAACATTGGAAGAAACGGAATCACATTGTTGTCTGTGAGATAATTCATAATATTTTGCACTTCACATATTACCATTCAGTATGGGTAGTTTAAAACACTTGAGATAAGGCGTTATGACTTTTAGCAAAGATGTGTGTATTTGTAACCAAGATTGAATTCAAAAGAAATGAAAATAGTTTTGTGTCTTCACATCGGACGAAGTGTGCACTGTTCATCGCGATGAGGATTCTGAGAAACTGTGGTGGCCTTTGCAATTGGTACTTGCGTCAGGAGTTCCGCGTAATCGAAATAGAGCACGATCCGAGTTCCACCTGCGTGTGTAATAAGTCTTATTGCAGCTCGTTTGCATGGAGACTCACTGCTGCAAGCAGAGTCCTCGCGCTTTGTCGCTTACTTTTATAACTTCCTGAGGTCGATATGAACTTTCTTTGTTTGAATTTCACAACATTGTACTGAGAACTGTATGAGCTCATTTCTTTCTTTTCTAATATAAAATGGAATATTCCGCAAATGAGCATGTGCTGCGGAATACAAATACGTATTAATAATTAAATTTTAATAATTACTAGGGCATGTAGTGGGATCGAAAGTGATCTCATCACTTTTTGCCAATGAGCTATTGTGGGAAATTGGCGGAGATTAACGGAACCTCTGTGCAACATGTCCTATAACTTCATAGTATTTATTCTGAGATGCCAGGTAGTGCTTAGGGGTTGTTGTAAACTTCATTTTAACTTTCTTTATTGAAGCCATTATTTTTAGAGCCATGACAAACTAGTTTTGCAATTTGTACCATATTAATATGCTTACTTTTTTTAAAAATCTGTTGCGTCTTTTTTTTGTTGCAAAACTGTTTTTTGTTGCAAAAGCAATTTTTATTGTGACTTTAACTTGACACAGCCAATAAACTAATTATGTTCGCTGAATTACTCTACTTACTTAATTTGGTACAAGAGAATCCTTGTTTATACGATGAAGGAAATGCGAGCACTACTACAACTACTCGCATTAATATTGAGACAAATCGATAGAAATGTCGAAGGAAAAGCCAGAAACTATGGTAGAAAGATCGTTCCACCGTGCTAGAAACGAATCGATCAAGTTTCAGTAAGTTGAATTCTGATTTGTCATTGTGAATGCTTGTTTTTACGTGTAAATGTTACGGCTAAATTTACAGCATTACGTTACGTTTAAGTTTGCATTATAAATGCGGCCTGACCGCGTACGTACACTCTCGGAAATTACATTAAAATTAATGTAGATTTAATGTACGACTGTACATAAATTTTAATGTACCTGTACATTAAATTCAATGCTTAAATTAAAATCAACATAGATTTAATATACGACTATTAACTTACTTGTCTGTATTAAATTTAATTGTACACTAACATTAAATTTAATGTACGTACATGATAATTTCTTTAATGTACTTTACATTAAAAGTAATGCAGAAATTTCTGAGAGTGTAGCGCTTTCGCCTCACGTGTGCGGATTGACCTCGTCACCTGGCCCTCCCCGACACGCCCTAAATTTTATGTACGTACATGATACGATGACGAACGGTACGAACATGATACGTCCGCCTTAAATTTAATGTACGTAAAAGATAATTACTTTAATGTACTTTACATTAAAAGTCATGCAGAAATTTCTGAGAGTGTAGCGCTTTCGCCTCACGTGTGCGGATTGACCTCGTCACCTGGCCCTCCCCGGCACGCCCTAAATTTTATGTACATTCATGATACGATGACGAACGGTACGAACATGATACGTCCGGCCTTAAATTTAATGTACGTAAAAGATACTTACTTTAATGTACTTTACATTAAAAGTAATGCAGAAATTTCTGAGAGTGTAGCGCTTTCGCCTCACGTGTGCGGATTGACCTCGTCACCTGGCCCTCCCCGGCACGCCCTAAATTTTATGTACGTACATGATACGATGACGAACGGTACGAACATATACGCACGGCCTTAAATTTAATGTACGTAAAAGATAATTACTTTAATGTACTTTACATTAAAAGTAATGCAGAAATTTCTGAGAGTGTAGCGCTGTCGCCTCACGTGTGCGGATTGACCTCGTCACCGGCCCTCCCCGGCACGCCCTAAATTTTATGTACGTACATGATACGATGACGAACGGTACGAACATATACGCACGGCCTTAAATTTAATGTACGTAAAAGATAATTACTTTAATGTACTTTACATTAAAAGTAATGCAGAAATTTCTGAGAGTGTAGCGCTGTCGCCTCACGTGTGCGGATTGACCTCGTCACCTGGCCCTCCCCGGCACGCCCTAAATTTTATGTACGTACATGATACGATGACGAACGGTACGAACATATACGCACGGCCTTAAATTTAATGTACGTAAAAGATAATTACTTTAATGTACTTTACATTAAAAGTAATGCAGAAATTTCTGAGAGTGTAGCGCTGTCGCCTCACGTGTGCGGATTGACCTCGTCACCTGGCCCTCCCCGGCACGCCCTAAATTTTATGTACGTACATGATACGATGACGAACGGTACGAACATATACGCACGGCCTTAAATTTAATGTACGTAAAAGATAATTACTTTAATGTACTTTACATTAAAAGTTATGCAGAAATTTCTGAGAGTGTAGCGCTGTCGCCTCACGTGTGCGGATTGACCTCGCTCACCTGGCCCTCCCCGGCACGCCCTAAATTTTATGTACGTACATGATACGATGACGAACTGTACGAACATGATACGTACGGCCTTAAATTTAATGTACGTAAAAGATAATTACTTTAATGCACTTTACATTACAAGTAATGCAGAACTTTCTGAGAGTGTAGCGCTGTCGCTTCTCGTGTGCGGATTGACCTCGCTACCGGGCCCTCCCCGGCACGCCCTAAATTTTATGTACGTACATGATACGATGACGAACTGTACGAACATGATACGTCCGGCCTTAATTTTAATGTACGTAAAAGATACTTACTTTAATGTACTTTACATTAAAAGTAATGCAGAAATTTCTGAGAGTGTAGCGCTGTCGCCTCGTGTGCGGATTGACCTCGCTACCGGGCCCTCCCCGGCACGCCCTAAATTTTATGTACGTACATGATACGATGACGAACTGTACGAACATGATACGTACGGCCTTAAATTTAATGAAGGTCAAAGATAATTACTTTAATGCACTTTACATTCAAGTAATGCAGAACTTTCTGAGAGTGTAGCGCTGTCGCTTCTCGTGTGCGGATTGACCTCGCTACCGGGCCCTCCCCGGCACGCCTAAATTTTATGTACGTACATGATACGATGACGAACTGTACGAACATATACGCACGGCCTTAAATTTAATGTACGTAAAAGATAATTACTTTAATGTACTTTACATTAAAAGTAATGCAGAACTTTCTGAGAGTGTAGCGCTGTCGCTTCTCGTGTGCGGATTGACTCGCTACTGGGCCTCCCCGGCACGCCTAAATTTTATGTACGTACATGATACGATGACGAACTGTACGAACATATACGTACGGCCTTAAATTTAAAGTACGTAAAAGATAATTACTTTAATGCACTTTACATTACAAGTAATGCAGAACTTTCTGAGAGTGTAGCGCTGTCGCTTCTCGTGTGCGGATTGACCTCGCAACCGGGCCCTCCCCGGCACACCCTAAATTTTATGTACGTACATGATACGATGACGAACGGTACGAACATATACGCACGGCCTTAAATTTAATGTACGTAAAAGATAATTACTTTAATGTACTTTACATTAAAAGTAATGCAGACATTTCTGAGAGTGTAGCGTTGTCGCTTCTCGTGTGCGGATTGACCTCGCAACCGGGCCCTCCCCGGCACGCCCTCTCCGTGCGTGGCTGCCTCGGGGAGGGGGGGGGCGTAATGAGGGGCTTAGCGGGTGCGCACGCAGACGCGTTCGCGCCTGGCCAAAGCACGCCGCACGCGCGCGCACGCAGCGCCGTGATTAACCCGCGCGCGCGCGGGCCGCGCGTGATTACCGCATCCAAAATTAATCAGACGCGCGCGCGCCGAAGTGATAATTAGGAATGTGACGTCGCACCGGTTGCGCGCGCTCGTGACTCGGTGCGGTCGCCGCGTGGGTGGTCTTCGGGCTGGAAGTGGTGTAGCTGGTGACGTTGGAGGCAACAACAATTACGTATTATATCAACACGAACATAACCGGCTGAGGTGGTTCAGGGCAGTAACTGATGTCACTGCGGTGCCGCTGACCGGGAGGTCCCGAGGTTCGTGTACAGACTGTGGCAAGATTTTTGACACTCAGTAGCTGGTCAGCTAGGTCTGGAGGAGAATTCTAGAGGCCGGCTGCTCTGGTCGGTAGTTTTCCGTGGTTTCTCAGATCAACACCAGGGGAATGCCGGAGCAGTACCCTACTAAACGGGCCACGGACCGCGCGCGATCTGTCCTTCCTCTTCCTTGTCCTATCCTCTCCCCTTACACACACACTTACACTAACATACACTCTCCTCCTGACAGCGACTGAATTGGACCTACCTGAAAAGCTAGTGTCGGAAATCCTGCCGCCGTCTGGTCTCGAACCTAGGACCTCCCGGTCAGAGGCGCTGCAGTGACATCAGTTGCTGCACGTTGGTCCGCCTTTCGAGATATTCCGCCCTCCATGTACTTATATTTTTGCGGTGGGCCTCGCTGCAGCTGGGACAAGCCCTAAGCTCCCGACTCAACTCCCAGTGTAGTGCCACTGTATGGCACGTACCGGGAGCGGTAGCTTAGTGCATCAACTAATGTCACTGCACCGCCTCTGACCGGGAGGTCCCAGGTTCGAGTCCTGATGGCGTCAGGATTTTCGACACCAACTTTTCAGCTAGGTCGAATTCAGTCGCTGCCTGGAAGAGAATTCTAGCGGCCGGCTGCTCTGATCAGTAGTTTTCCGTGGTGGTCTCCGATCAACACCAGGCGAATGCCGGAGCAAACGCGCAACGGACCGTGCGCGATCAGTCCTTCCTCTTCCTTGTCCTATCCTCTCCCCCTTATACACACACTTACACTAACATACACTACACTACCACATATTCCGGGAGACCGGTCGGGAGCTTAGAGCTTGTCCCGACTGGGGCGGTGCCCCGCTGTTGGGAGAGTCCTGGTTAGGGGGAAACCCCACTAGCCGACGTTAGGTCGGCGCCGGATCTCGCCATCCAGCGGGGGAAGACTACCGCCATCTCCCGAGAAAAAGCATGCACTACACTAACGGGACTAATGACCAAAGCAGTTGACGCGCCCGGAAACACGAGAAAACCAAACCAAACCAAACCTGTATGGTACGTACGTGAACGTGTATTTGTAAGGGGAGACGAAAAGATAAGGATGAGAAAGGATAGATCGTGGGCGGTCCGTGGCTTGTTTGTTCCGCGTTTCGCCTGCTATTGGTCCCCGGAGATCCCCGGTAAATTAATGTCTAGAGATGCCGGTCGCTGTGAATAGTGATTGAATTCGAGCTAGTTATGTAGCTAATGTTAAAAATATTCGTCTCCGAACTAGAACTCTAAGACCTTCCGATCAACGATAAGCTGGCCTTATTCTTCACAAACTACACTGAGTCCATCCCACATTTCTATTGATGAATTGGAAATGGCAAATTTTTAGTCTACAATGCAATCTTATCTGTAATTATTGATAAGTAATAAGGTTCAATTAAGAATGAATAATGTCGGTCGAGTATGACACAGTAAGTAATGACTCGCTTTATTCAGCATGACACAACATAAGAGAAAGGAAATGCGTGTTCTCATTGAGTGAATGCGGTTTTTGAGATTTCTTGGAACAACGTAGTATGAATATTAAACAGTGGAATGTATAGCGAATATATAACGAATACTATTAGCATTATGATTCATCAAATTTGCAGCACAGTGTTATCATCCTCAGTGACGAGTGAGATTGAATTGCTGATCGTATTTCAGGCCAGAAATATACAGCGCTGGCGTCTCGTTCTTTAATTCAATTGCAGTTCTCATATCGCAGAGGTGTACATTTCAAACAAAACAATCACAGCAGCCGTGAAACGTATTCCACCAGTAATGATTTGCACAGGATATTACAATGTTATAACTTCCGTCATCGAGATCGGTCTAGTTATCACTTCCTGAATCACTTTGGGAAATTAGCAGTATAAAATTACTCTTCCCAGTTAGTGTTGGGTAGGGTTGGTACATTCTTCAAAAATTTCAACGCGTATTAAATTACGTGACGTGAAGTAAGGGAAGTAGAAAGTGTTCAGCAACTAGAGCATGCTTTCCGCTTCTATGAATGGAGATCTCCTTTTTCTCAACACATGAGAAATTAGTAACTGAATGAATTTAATTCATGATACTTTATGAATTCCTTTTAGATACAGTTCCCGTAATCCAGCTCCCCTCATCAGTAAATATTTTATTATTCCAATTATTACTATTATTATTATTATTATTATTATTATTATTACCATCATCAGTTCTCAGTGATAAATGTAAACGGGGTGTGACCTAACATTGCTCGATACAGTATTTTTACTCATCTACACTCCAGTGAGTAAAAAAATGTAATTGATTTTGATGTGATAATGTAATGTTCCCCTCCTGTACTTTACATATTCGTAACCTGTAATAGTTCAGCTGATTTGTAAATCTCGTTGTTAGCGGCACTGAAAAACCTCTCACAATATTTGCATTTCACTTCTGATCTTGATATTAACAGAAACTTTTTGCGTGATGCTCCCGCTAATGTTATTTTCATTTCTCGCGTAGCAATCGTAAATGTCAGTCGTATATCGATTGTTCTCCCGAAATGGTGGCAATTTACAACAGGATCACGAAGTGCGGGCCCTCGTAAAAGTAGGCCTAATACCTGGCACCTCCCCTTAATACCCTATAAAGATTTCATAGCGGAATCGGGCGAAAGTTTTAAAAACAAATTACGAAATCTTGATTTAGAGAGCACATTAGCATACAATGGAAGAAAAGTACATGCCGGACGGCCGCAGTGGTGTGAGTTTTATGGCCTCTGAGACTGGAGGGAAAGTGGCAATTCTGAAATTTATAAGAATGACGGTCGCGTATTGATAGAACCCCCGGAGAGAAATATGTGAGCTACTGTGTAATAGAATATCACATGGGGGTTATGAGAAGAGTACACAGGGGACGTGGAAATTAATCGTCGAGAAAGGGAACGGGAATATAAAAGGATGATTAAGCGTGTGCGAGGTGATGAAATGTGCCGCAGGCTTTTGGGTCTCTTCCTCGGCCCGGACGAGGGAGAGGGTCTGAAATGCATTAAGCCGCGGGGAAGAAGAAGAAAAGGTGTGCGTGGGAGCTGGCAATGCGCGTTGTCGCAGCTGCCGCCCCCGCCGTCCTCGGCGTCCTTTTGGCACGACATTCGCAGCCACTCGCTTCTCTTCCTTTTAGAGGACCGTTCCCTACCTCTGGATTCATCTCAGGCGGACTCATAGCTGCTTTTCAATGTGCTTCACATTCCATACTTCACAGAGGTGACTATTATACTTTTCGTTAAAATATAATGTCCTGAATAACCCCATTACATTATGAGTATTTCAAAGCCCTTTTTGGGTAATTCACTTTACAGTGAAATCAAGTTTCAGGTAATTTTGATTTTACATTTATTGTATTTATTGATTTTACATGTATTGTAACATTGATCGAAGAAGAGGAAGACCTAGACTTACATGGGGAAAAGGAGCAGAAGAGGCAATGGGGAAAAGAGAATTGAGTAATGAAGATTACACGATAGAGAGGTTTAGAGGCTGGGATGCGAGAGACACCCTAGGGTGTAATATAACTCGCCATTCTACTACTACTACTACATTTATTGTAGAAAGTTTCATAAAACTGAATGTTTTACCTCTTCAGGTAATATTAATGATTACAAAGAACAAATTTTAGTCCATATGAAATACATGAGATTTGAAAATTTTTCAGAAATCAATAAGTTGACAATCTGTGAACTGTAACTTTTTAATTAACATTTTGGATTTTGAATAAAATGCAATACTCGTGTGCCACTTACGGCTATCAAAAACAATTCTTGTAACAATTAATAGTACTTTAAGACGTAAAACTTTCAGTTTTACGAAACGTGCAAAAAATGTAAAATCAAAATAACATCAAACCTGATTTTACTGCAATGTGAATTACCCCAATAGGTCTTCCAGCTATTTATTATATTATAATCTTCTCTGTCTACCACTTTCTGTTGGTACTACTCCTGCTTTATAGAGTCCGTCTTAAATATTCCTTGTTTCTCATTTTTCTTCCTTTTCTCAGATTTCTCATCTTTCTTATTTTGACATTTATCGATTTCTTCCTCTCTAATATTTCTCCCATCGCTGTCACTTCCTTTATTGTTATTTTCTTTTGAAGCCCTTTCAGTTTTCATGTTTGCAGTTATTAAAGCTGTTATTAGCTATTAAAGCTTCCTTTTCCGCAATCCTCCCCGAGATTATATTGCCACGTTCGCCTTGGCCTCTCGCACTCGACACAAGTCACCACTGCCTTCTCTCTGCAACGCCACCAGCCTCCTCCGCGGCGTTCCCTTGAACTCCACACTCACTACCTCGCGTCTCGAGCCTCGCCGACTGTCCTGGAAGTTTTATATAAGAAAAGTCATCGTGTGCATAGCGCCGAAGCGAGCTGGCTGACTACGGGAGCGGAGGTCGAAATGTAAGGCGGAGTGAGAGGCCACGACGGGTAGAGGCAGTTGTCGAAGGGAGCGCTCAAAGTGTAACAGAAAGGTCCTCGAGTAGAGGCGCTGAAGATAATAGTAAGCGAGATAGGGCTTTGGTGAAATATGATGAAACTTTGATCGCGAAAGAATAGCTTTTATTGCAGAAAATTGATTCTGAAACCGTCAAGAACGTAAGCTTACAATATGACGCAGTTGTGATGAGAGAAATTCTGCATAAATGTCGTTGAGTATATGGTTAGTCATTGTTTCGATAAAATGCAATTGTAGTTAGGTGTATAGAGACGTTCTGATACCCAGGCAGCAGACAGTGCCGTTGATCCAGATAAGATTGTTGGAATTACTGTAGAAATCAAATGGAAGGCAAGATTGGTTAAGAAAATAAAAATTAATGTTATTAAGTATTGTAATTGAAATTCAAGTACACCATTGATTTGATTATTGTGAAATGAACGATCTGCATTTGAATAGTTCAGTCGTTAAATGCGCGCATTGTCGTCAACCGATCAACATGATACTGACCAACTTTTTCCTGAATTCTAGCCTTGACTCCATCTATCAATTTTAAAAATACGCATTTTTAGTGAACATATTAAGGGTTTTCTGCGAGGCACTACGTGTTTACAATGCTTTTCACAGTCATTCACCATATTTCCATTAACTTTTCATTCCACTTGTCAGCATTCGTTGTAATAAATATAATGAAATATAATATTACATGAAACAAATGTGTATTTTAAATGATAATTTCGCACCCATCCAACCCGCACTGAATCATTTCATCATGATCTGACCTAGCATCAACAACATTTGATGATTACACTCGTCTAGTAAGTTTCCGAACACTTTTCTTTCCAGGTGCGAGTGTTCGTTTGAAATAAATAGAATGAAACAATATTTTCGGTAATAAATGTAATATTGATTATAACAATTGCATGCTCATCCATCCCGTGCTATTCCACACTACCTTCAACACTACCACAGCTAGGTCGAAGTCAGTCACTAACTGGAGGAGAATTCTAGCGGCCGGCTGCTCTGATCGGTAGTTTTCCGTGGTTTCTCCGATCAACACCAGGCGAATTGCGGAGCAGTACCCTAGCAAATGGGCCAAGGACCGCGCGCGATCTGTCCTTCCTCTTCCTTGTCCTATCCTCTCCGCTTACACACACACACACACACGCACGCACACACACTAATAACATGCACTACACTACCACACATGCAACGAGACCGGTCGGGAGCTTAGAACTTGTCCGAGCTGGGGCGGTGCTCCCCTGGTGGGAGATACATGGTTTGGGAACCCAACGCTAGCCGACGGTAAGTCGACGCCGGATCTCGCCATCCAGCGGGGGAAGACCCCTCCCAACTAACTAGCAAAAACCCGCAGTACACATACGGGAGTAATGACCGCAGTACTTAGCGCGCTCGGAATTACAACCAAGCTATCAACCAACCTGTACTGCTAATCTGGCGTTGATTTGGGCATCGAAGGCCATCCGCGATGGTAAACCCGCCGAAAGGTGGCCTTCAGCAATTGAAGTGTGAATCGGCCACGGCAGAAACAGATGAGGGTAGACTCTGTGTGAGTGCAAGGACAGGGTGTGTCTGTAGGCTATTGTGACGGTGCAGCGGAAATATCTGTCACTTGCTGCCGGATGACTTTTGGGGCTTTTGGGACTTCTTCTGGAGAACGGTGACACGGCTTCGCATTTGGTACACTCTACTGGCTATACGGAACTTCGGCTATTGTATCTGATCATTGAATAAAAATCGTTTTATAAAGTCTTGCCTTTGATTGGATATTACAGAAAATTACCCGAATGTTGCCGCAGAAATCGTCTGAATATTCTCAGTTCATAGTTTGAAACATTTGCAAGAAGCACGCACAAGACCATCTACATGTATTGCAGATAGTCTTGGTATCATAGATGCCCTCTCTAGCTGATTACGGGAGAATGGAACCGACAAAATCAAACGGAACAGATCTTCGGCCGACAGGCGATGTAAAAACGATGTAATGACGCCGTCGGAAGAGGTCGTTCGGCTTCAATACGCCCGTCCCCATTTACTAGCTCGTGTTCGAAGGCATCGGGCATATCGGGCGCAATCGCCCGACGTCGGCCGATCGAAATTTCGTCCAAAATCGTCTCCACTGTGGCCGCCCCCAGGGCCGGTCGTTCGCGCCGGGCCGCTCGCGCGTAAAATCCGGAAGGCAACGGCTTCATTTCGAGCCAGTGGCGTAACTGCAGCGTCTGCCGTCCCGGGCGCTCTCGCTGGCGGCCGCCCTCCAGAAGCACGCTCGTCGACGGTGGCGGTGCAGCCAGAGGGAAAGGGAGCGCTGATCAGTCGCAAGCAGGAGCTTCCGTCCCCGAGGACGCCTCCAGAGGCAGGGAGCGGCGGAGGTGTGGTGGTGGGAGTGAAGGTACTGCTCTTAGTGATAAGTAGGGAACGGAATTTATTGTAATAAAAAATTCAAAATATGTACATATTTATGAACTTAATTTTTCCAAGACATGTAAGAAAAAATAGGAAGTATGTAAAATAAAAATTCATTATTGTATTTAAAATTCTTCTCTACAAGCATTTTCCGAGCATTAGAACGTCGCCAATAATTTCTTAACAAGGATTCCGAGTGGCTGAAAGTAAGTTCTACTTCTACAAAAGTAACTGTACACTAGACTTCTCTACAGATGATATTTTTATTCGAAAATTAAAATACATTCATAGTATGCATCACAATGTTTACGAGTAGCCGGTGTTCAAGTGAAACCGTGTAGCCAGTGTTGGATCCCGGGGTAGGGGATTGAAGGGAATATACCCCCACCCCCTCATCGAACAACGCGATAAGACAATTTTCTGAAGCATATATTTGTTAGTTTTCGATCAATTAACGAATGTGCTGTTTGAAAAACGAGCAAGCACGTGGTTGAAATTACTTTTGTTCACAAAAATCCGCTCGTCGCAAAATCATCTTTGACACCGAATATGGGGGTTAAGTTTGAGAAATCTTGGCAAAGATATGGGGGAAGGGACGAAGAACTCAGCAGCATTTCATTTTATTTATAAGAAAGTTGATTTCGTAACACATGTTACAAACGGGCATCTGAAATGTTCCGTTTCGACGTATAAATAAGCTAAAATGAAACAAAATATATAGTAAAAGGTAAAGTACGCAAAAATATGTAATTCTACCAAAATATGTTAAAATATGTAAAATAAAAATAGTTCTTACTCATTTAGAATGTCTTGTAAACTCTAAAAAATATTATTGAATGCTAGTTCCTATAAAAACGTAATTACATGGAAATCCGTTCCCTAGTGATAAGAATATTGGTGACGTTGGACGTAGGCAGTGATGACAGTGACCATTTGTGGACAAAGGTAACTCTTCAGTAATACACCAGAGATCTCGTGTTCTAAATCTGCCCCTGTCACAATAAAACAGTTGGAATTTACAGCCACCGAGAGCTGCGCTTGCTCGTGTATAGACCGCTCTCAAGTGTTCAGCGATAACACGTAACTGATGTATGATTGAAGGAGTTTTGCCGGCGTAAACCAGCCTTAGGAGAAGATTGCCTTCTCCGTTTTTGTTAGCATTAGGTACGACACAGCTCACCCCTCTCTTCTCTTCTCCGCCCCTCTACGTCGGAGAGTCGCCGTCTCCGCATTCTCGCTCGTGCATAAAATCCGGAAGGCAACGACTTAATTTCGGTGTGCGCACCCGACGGGCAAACCAGGGAGCCCAGTGCCACTAAAAGATCGATTATTTCACTGCTCTAGAGGAGGCGGCTACGTGAGTCGCTACTGAATGGTTGATGCGCAGATGTTGGAATTTACATCTGCACTGTCTGCTGTTGCCCTATCTAAGGAAAACGGTGTTTCAGCCATTTTAATATTTACTCTTGTGGCTTTACATTACACAGCAATGTTTTCTTTGTGATGCGGGGTTCATTGAAGCTTTCTAGAGGTCCATTAAATATTAACAAGTTAAAAGTCCGAACTTGACCATGGTGAATATTTAATTTTTTCATTTCTTCTAATTTATACAAAGCATTCTAGAAGTCGCATATGGAACTTTCAGATACAGTATTTTGCAACGATTGTATGCACTATCGTTTTTTAAATGAGGAAATTCTGTGGTTAAAAGTCATGAAATTATTGTCAAACGAAAAACATGGAAATGCAGGTCTTGATAGAAAAGTAATAAAATTGACATTTGATGCGGATTACGAGTAAAGATATTTTTTGTACTTCATTGACTTTCTGTGAGCTTTAAAGAATAACCACATAAACGTAAAACGAATCAATCAGAAGCAGTCAGTGAAGCATTTGATGAATCTGAGAGTATACAGTACTTAGCACATTTGTTCTTTTTTTAAAAAAAAAGTCTTTATTTTGCCATTAACATAGAAGAAGTTACAATATTACATTCAAATGTGATGGACAAAATAATTAGGGATCCCCTAGAAAGCATGTGTGGGATCTCCATCATCTTTGTACACAAAAACAAAATTGTCAGCAGCGAGAGGCTGCTCTTTTAATGAGAACTTTTCCTAACACTCGTTAAATGCAAACCTCGCATTTTCATGCGCAATCAAGTTCAGACACGTAAGATGCCTGAAGAGTCGGGAGGCGAAACGTGACTTCCTTTGGTTCAGACGTAGAGAGCGTGCGAGTGGAGAGAGCGTGTGAGGGGAGAGAGCGTGTGAGTGGAGAGAGCGTGCGAGTGGAGAGAGCGTGCGAGTGGAGAGAGCGTGCGAGTGGAGAGAGCGTGCGAGTGGAGAGAGCGTGCGAGTGGAGAGAGCGTGCGAGTGGAGAGAGCGTGCGAGTGGAGAGAGCGTGCGAGTGGAGAGAGCGTGCGAGTGGAGAGAGCGCCGGCACCTAAGCAGGCGCCATTATTCAGCACCTATCACGCTCGTTCTGCAGTTGAGCACGCGTGACGCGGGAGAGGGAGAACGCTCGAGGGAGCCGACACACTCCATCGCGGAGCCGACGCGTATTTGCCGTGCGCCCATAGTTGCAATATTGTGTTGCTGGATCTTCAAGTTATAACTATTGTAATATGTATTTTATGGAATTGTCGCGTAAAGTCTTGTATGGCTTGTTTTTGGATGGATTTTTTTCGTGTTTCCGGGCGCGTCAACTGCTTTGGTCATTAGTCACGTTAGTGTAGTGCATATTTTTTCTCGGGAGATGGTGATGATCTTCCTCCGTGTGTGTGTGTAAGGGGAGCGGATAGGACAAGGAAGAGGAAGAACTGATCTCGCGCGGTCTGTGGCCCGTTTGGTAGGGTACTGCTCCGGCATTCGCCTGGTGTTGATCGGAGAAACCACGGAAAACTAACGATCAGAGCAGCCGGCCGATAGAATTCTCCTCCATACAGCGACTGAATCCGACCTAGCTGGGAAGCTTGTGTCGAAAAACCTGCCGCCGACAGGACTCGAACGTAGGACCTCCCGGTCAGAGGCGCTGCTCTGACATCAGTTGTTGCACTGAGCTACCGCTCCCAGTTTGTATGGCTTGTATTATGTAGTTAAACGAAGGGGAACAGTCGACCACTGCGCATGTGTTAGAATAACTATTGACAGTACTGTCCCTCCATAATCACAAACTGCCGGTAGGGTAGGTTTCCTCCGTTGTTGACGGAGGAAATCTTAGATGATTGCCCCAATCGCTCTCGTGCCCAACATCAACAACCCAACTCGTTGATGGGCAATCAGAAAGAGTCGGATAGTTAGTAGGGGACTCGCCCTCTGCACATCGAGAGAACCGCCGTCAGCAACCTCAAAGAGATTTTCGCGTAGTCGCGAATGCATGTGGTACTTTTCATTGCATCCTGCATTATGATACGTTCTCTACGGATCAAAAGTTTTGAAAGAAACCGTGTATTGCTTATCTCAGGATGCATTGTAAAGCTGTTCCCCCACTACTCGCGGGGAAGAGCGAAATTTTACCTCCATGAGCGCCTGCTGCGAGGGCTGATACGCTCTCACGACACGTTAAGTCGTTCTTCTTGTTAAACGTAAAATCCATCAGAACACCAAGAAAGCATTTGACAAATTTGCGGGCTCTACTATGCAATTATTCTGTTGAATGAGTATCACTTGTGTGCAAAGTTTTTGCTCTCTATCCATCGCTCTGACATAATTCATTCCTAATTAGATTGGTGGTTGTGACTTCTACTTTTAATATCTGTTTTCTACCTTTACCCTAAGATATTCGTCTAAAAAGTAAGTGAAATTTTATTTTTAGCAATTTCATGTGTCGTATGACAACTTTCATAAGAGGCCAAATATATTATGCTTACAAAATCGAGTCTCGACTTTAATTTCGATTCGCATAGGTTCACATAATTTCGAATCGAAGACGATTCGCATAGGTCGTAACGATGGGCCGTCCAGAGATGTTGCCCGCTGCTCCATTTTTGCAACGTGAATCTCTTAGCTCCATCTTGTTCCCCCAGTTTCCGGACCACCTCGCCAATCTAGCCGCGTTCCTGCGGCCCATCCGGTCGCCCCGCCCTGCCCGCCGTCCCGCCCGCCCCGCCCGCCGCCGCCCCGCCCGCCCGCCCCCCGCCAGCCCCGCCCCCCGCCCGCCCGCCCCCCGCCCCCCGCCCGCCCCCTCCGCATCACCGCCCCCTGCGCTCCCACCCCGCTCCGTGCCCCGCGCCTCCCCCTCCGGCCCTGCGTGGCGGCCCGTCGCCCTTGCGGCCTCCCGTCGCCCGCCTCGCCCGCGGCAATAGCCCGCTGTTATTACTGCCCTCCGAGCCGGGCATGAATAGCAGGCAAGACGGCTGCGGCGGCGGGACGTGCGCGCCCGAATTCATTCCCGCGAATGCCCTCTCTGCGTGGTGCTCCCGCCGCGCACGCTCCCACTCCTGCGCCCGCACCCACGCTCACGCTCACCCCACGCTCACGCCTGCGACCTCTCCCGCGCCCTCGTCCACGCCCGCTCTCACGCCCACGCTCGCTCTCACGCCCACGCTCGCTCTCACGTCCACGCTCGCTCTCACGCCCACGCTCGCTCTCACGCCCACGCTCGCTCTCACGCCCACGCTCGCTCTCACGTCCACGCTCGCTCCACGTCCACGCTCGCTCTCACGTCCACGCTCGCTCTCCCTCCACGCTCGCTCTCACGCCACGCTCGCTCTCACGCCACGCTCGCTCACGTCCACGCTCGCTCTCACGTCCACGCTCGCTCCCTCGCCCACGCTCACTCTCGCCCCCACGCTCACGCTTGCTCCCACGCCCACTCCCGCGCCCACGCTCGCCGCCAAACCCACGCCCACCACCACCCGCCGACGCCAACGCCCCCCCACACCTGCACCCACTCTCGCCCCCGCGCCTGCGCCCACACCCACGCTCGCCCCTAAGACCACGCCCACACTCGCGCCGACGCCAACGCTCGCCCCCACGTCCGCGCCCACGCACATGCCCGCGCCCACGCTCTCTCCAACGCCTACGCCCACGCTCGCCCTCTAACCCACGCGCACGCCCGTGCTCTCGCCAACGCTCGCCTCCCCACGCCCACGCTCGCCCCCAAGTTCACGCCCGCACCCACGCCAACGCTTACCCCCACACCCACACCCGCGCCCACGCTCGCCCCCCCGCCTGCGCCCACGCCCACGCTCTCCTCTAAGACCACGCCCTCGTCCGCGCACACGCCCACTCTCGCTCCCACGCCTGCGTCCGAGCCCACGCGCGCGTCGCGGACGCCGTCACTTCGAGGTGAACATCGCTTCCGCATCACGGTGGACGAAGGAAGAGGCGTTGGACCCTTTGGCTCAGTTTTTCCACCACGTACGTGGATTCTGTTTGGAGTCGAATTCGACTCCATGCGTTTTACCCAATGGCATTCACGCATTTCATGCACGGATGTTATTTGGAATTATTAATTGAGAAAATGATGCAATTTATTGGCTTTATTTACTGTATCGTACTAAGAAAATAATATTATTTCCATAAAAACATTATAGCATATCCTCATAATTACACGTGTCTATCGTACCAGAATGAAAATGTTTCATACTGGGCTACTAACTCGTAATATACAATATGCCAGGTTATTATTCAGAAATCACAAAGTATTATTATAAAACGAAAATGGACCTATTTTTAGAGTTTTTCTTATTAGACGTGGAATCTGTTTAGGAGCATTTCTGACCCCAACCGGATAAAAATCAAATTACTTAGAAAACACTTGTAAAACTGGACACAAATAACATCTAAAAGAAGTTCATATGAATAATTTTCAGTATGTTGCATAACATTATTTGCGCCTGGGATTACAAATGGACATCAAGAGGAAAAATTCTTATCGAACAACAATTCACATTCAGTTCGAAACAACCTGTAAACAATATTGATATTTACGTGGATTCTGGAATAGATAGCAACACGTGTAACAACTCAGGAGCATCAATTTCTGAACCGGTTGAGGCTGCAACACCACTTTTCTGCTCGCGAAACAGTTCACCGCTGAGTTAGATGTATGGTGCATTGTGCGTGCCGGACAAGGTAATTCAACACTTGGCCCGAGGGTATTAGTCTTCTCCACACCGGGGTCGCTTCGGGTTTTCCGCGATTCCGGGTGTGAATTGCTCCCAGGTGGTCCGCAATTACGATGTTGAAAACCCGTTTCCCCGCGCGGAAGCCCGAATCGCCGAAGAAACTCCCATAAACAAGTCCCCGTTAAATTAGTGCCGCCGTGGTTTCACATTGTAGCCCTGCACTGCTTCAATATAATGTTTCGTGTTTTTAACTCCCTTGGTGTTGTGAACGCTTAGCTTGCTTTCCGGCTGTATTTATCCTTCTTTATTGAAATATAGCTTGTACGCGCTTTAGCAGTTAATATACCGGCCTTTCGCCGAATCTGCGTTTTACATTCTGCTAAAATGGTGAATGGCTTCTCAGAAGTCTTGACCCGGCTACATCCCGATTTGAAATGATAAATTTATGGTCAATAAAAACGTTGAACATGACGTTTTGTGTGGCGCGTTTGGGCTCATTAAGCGGTCATTGTTCGTTGGCGGAAGGCGACGGAGATAAAAAAATGTTCTACGACGACGTTTGGGTTCCGCTCCGGTTGTTCTCTGACGTCTCAGTTTTATGCGTTTTAAAGTTTGATTTACAGTACGGGGGTGGTTTCCTTTGAAAGTCGTGAAGCCATTGTTGCGGTGTTTGACCTGGTGAACATTCATTTTAGATCCACCGTGTCTTCAGTTCTTCAGGTGTTCTATATGAATGTCTCATGTTTACTCCAATTTATACTGATATTAACGTTTTAAGAGCTCTACATTTTAAATGTTTTATGTATTGTGAAATTTTAGAATATTTCAATGTAGATTGTCAAAAATTTAAGCAAAAGAATATCAACTTATATTCGTAAACATGACGTGTATCGAGTATTCGAGAATCGGCTAATAGCCTAACTCAAGGGATGGTAAAAGTAAATTATTAAAAATGAAGTAACCAAGCCGTTGCGAAAAAGGACTGAATATTTTTATGAATTTTTTGGGTTGCATCTAATCGCACGAAGAGTGCGTTTTCCTAACAATTTTAACTTAATTTGTAATAAGTAGTGTGTTTCACTCGATTTTTCCCTTTCAATAAATGTAATTTAGCACAGAGCAAATTTTTTCTTCTCTTGGGAGCAGCTTCTACAGAAGTTGTAATACAATTTTATCATCATGAAAATACGGCATTTTTAATTATCGTGTCGCAATCTTTTATTGGTTGAGAGTTTCACAGATGGAATGTGGAGTTTAAGCCATCTCACTTTACATTTTGTGCA
This sequence comes from Teleogryllus oceanicus, assembly GCA_964035755.1. Lineage (NCBI taxonomy): Eukaryota > Metazoa > Arthropoda > Insecta > Orthoptera > Gryllidae > Teleogryllus > Teleogryllus oceanicus. The sequence goes on along the minus strand of CAXIVR010000014.1, from coordinate 20,752,695 downwards.
TTGTGATGATGAAATGTTGCAGCAAACGTAATGACCGCAAGAACATTTTATTGCGATATATGTAGTACATATTTTCCTTTTCTGATATAAAATTCCGTTAATTAAGTACCATTTTTCGTGCGTCGATATGCCTCGCTGCTTAATCTCAGAAAAACAAATTGAAATTCTTTTTGAAACCCTTGTCTATGTATGTTGAATTTTCACACTTTTGTGGGCGTATTGGATCAAAGAGTTTTTACGTCCATTCTTTTATTTCTCATTGTAATCAAACCAATTAGCTTAACGTCGCTTACATTGTATGTGTGTGGAAGGGAAGACAGTTTTCATCGCCAGAAAGACCATGTGTAATATCTAATTTTCTTTGCATTTTTTGATCTTCCGTTGGCACTAGAACGTTGCACAATATCCGTTTTCTGTTTCATATTTTCCTAGATAGTAAAATAGATAATCTCAGACTGTTTCTAGCATCAGGTATCGCTAAAAACATTTAAAAGAACTATAAAAAAAGGAAATATTTGTCTTTAACATTATTTGGAACTGCCAATATCCCTTAATAAAACATTAATAACTGGAGTGTGATCAAAGGCTATCGAGCTAAATTTAATTGTGCGTTAAGAGCACTAACTTTATCGTTTCCAAGCTGTACGTGACGTTACAATCTAAGTACACGATACCTTGGGAAAGCGTTAGTAGTTGTCAATGTATTTCATAAAAATGTGTTTTACACATCCACCTTCCTTTTAAGATAGGGAAAGAGTCGTGACAAATAATGCAAAATAACATTTTTTTAAATTAGGCCAAAACATTTTTTTACTTCGTCTATTTTATCAAGTAATTTCTATGGTAAGAACTCTCTCGACCTGGAGCTGAGGCCGGATGTCTGTCATCCGAAGAAAAGTATGGTTTAAAATAATCGAAAAAGCGAAATAGCACCATTATACCATTGAATTTTCTTCAATTTAGGACAAGTTCATCGAGCCACTAATGAGGAGAACCAGGAAAAAAATTGTCATTTATTGCCCTGTGTAATATTGAATCCATAAATTGTGATACTGACACAATTGCGCTAGTACTATTTTCTATGACATTTTAATGTTGGCTACAGAAAAAATTAAAAATGTTTATTTATTGGAATTCAGTTGTACCGGTAACTTTCTCTGTTTGAGAATATTTTTTATGGAGTGATGTGAACGGTGATTATGAGTGTTGTGGTTAATAGATTCGCATCGTGCGAGGGAATGCGGTTCCAACATGATGCAATTTAAATCCTTCATGAGTTCTTGGAACCGATACACGGGCAACACCCTCTTCTTGGATAGCGTTTCCACGTCTATGCATATTCATCATGCATGCCAGATTTCAAAATGGCGCGAGCAGGATCTTGCAGCTGTTGTTCAGCGATTCACGTGTGCGATGGCGCTCCTGGGGAGTTGGGGACTCTAAGATATGGACAGCATATTTTTTGGGACACAGGGTAGGACAAAAAAGAAATTAAAGATCTTGGAAAGTAGCTCCTTGTGTCACAATCATTAACATGGTCAAAATACCTCTTCTTCAATATTTTGTTAGGTAATTTTTAGAGATCTGTACCATCCATTTTTGACTTTCTCCCTTACTGCACACTTGCGTAGGAAGGATAAAATATTGTGATGCTACGGTAGGAATCGGCGATTTTTCGACAGAAAAAGTCGTATTTTGGTGCTCTTGTATCGAAAAATAGGATACATTTTGTTCCTTCGTATGAAAATATGAGTATATTCCTTCCTCTAATGCGTTGTGAAGTCAGAATCCATGAATGTGAGTCCTTGATACCCAATAATTATATACGGCAAAACGTTTTTGTTCGGCACTTTCATTTTCTTTCTTAAAAGTGGCTTCAAATGTTTTTGGTTTATTGTTTTTCTTCGAATATCGTAAAAGACGCTTAATAGAACAACGCGGTCTGATTTTTGTTTAAATATCTGAATTTTCGAAAATAACAAAATATAATTTTTTTCATATCATTTTCAATTTTTTCAAAATATCAAGTCTTTGTGCAGGTACAAATATTGGAGATAAAACTTTTTTCCATAAACAAATCTGTTATTCAAAGACAGATCTTCTAATACGCTCCTGTACAATTTTTCAAAAATATGAATAGTTTTTTGCGTAATTTTGCCTCAAATAAATGTAATTTATATTTTTTGTAAACATTCAAACATATATATTCTCAAATATATACCAATATGACCACCAATATTTTTCGCGCAGTTTCTTCTTGAAGATTTTTCAAATGCTCCAATTTTTTTTTGTTCTCCACGAATAGAGCAAAGAACGGTTGAAAATGACGCAGGTCTTATTTTCGTTGAACTTTATGAATTTACAAAAATTGCAAAAGTTAGAAATTTTGCGAGAAAGTGTGTGCTGTTGTAGTATCACTGGATATTAAGGAAATAAAGAGCGCATGACTGTCTTGAATGGCAAATGCATTTGCACTGTCGTAGACGTGCGTCGTCCTGTGGTCCGCGTGGAGCCTTTAACCTTCACCGGGAGCGGTGGCTCAGTGCATCAACTGATGTCACTGGTTCGAGTCCTGATGGCGGCAGGATTTTCGACACTAGCTTTTCAGCTAGGTCGAATTCATTCGCTGTCTGGAGGAGAATTCTAGCGGCCGGTTGCTCTGATCGGTAGTCTTCCGTGGTTTCTCGGATCAACACCAGGCGAATGCCGGAGCAGTACCCTAACAAACGGGCCACGGACCGCGCGATCTGTCCTTCCTCTTCCTTGTCCTATTCTCTCCCCTTACACACACACACTTACACTAACATGCTCTATACTACCACATATTCCGGGAGACCGGTAGGGAATTTGGAGCTTGTCCCGGCTGGGGCGGTGCCCCGCTGGTGGGAGAGTCCTGGTTAGGGGGAATCCCCACTAGCCGACGGTAGGTCGGCGGCGGATCTCGCCATCAGACGGGGAAGATCACCGCCATCTCCCGAGAAAATATATGCACTACACTAAGGGGACTAATGACCAAAGCAGTTGACGCGCCCGGAAACATGAAAAAACCAAACCAAACCAATAACCTTCGGTTCTTCGTGAAATGGGCCGTGAAAGGCGCGCGCTAAGCGAGGAAAAGCATTGCTACGCTGCGCCAGTTGTCTGTATCCATTCGGAATCCTGTCTCGTGCTCGAGAGGTGCGATCCGTGTCGTGTTAGTCCCTGACGCCCTCGTGACCCATGTGTCCTTTGGGAGCTCAAATGTATGCAAAATACGTCGATGCTGAAGAGATAATTTCTTAATAAGACATTTATAATATTTTTATTCAGTGTGTCTTTATTCCGCGATCTGGGACACGGTGTTATTTTCTCATAATAAATTCCATGACTTACAGAATGAAAGGAAAACTATTATTTTATTTCTTTATTCTCATTAAATGATGAAATATTCAGATAAAAAAAACATTTCCGAAGTATTCGTAAATGAAAGTGAGGATATCCGTATATGAGTAAGATGTGCGTGAAAAGGTAAAGTTAACGGTTACTTGTGAAAGTAATGTCAAAAAGACGCGTTTCGTTGCAGGGTGCCACAGCCCTCACCGGCCCTTCCGACTTAAGTGCACTCCCTTTCACTTCTACAGTTACGACCTCGCTCCGTTGGTGCTCTCCGCCATTATTCCATGGAACTATTTGCACTCCACGGAGAAATATTGCGCCTCGGACAAAAGGAATATTCCTCGAAAATAACGGGTAATTTGCTTCTTCGAGTCTAGAATGCGGTCTTTCAAAGCAACCTGCGGGGGACGAGAAGCAGCTATGCTGAGGAAATATGTAGGCGAGATGATTCAACAGAAACGTGAACTGGACGAGAAGTTTAGAAAGGTGTGTGTGTGTGTGTGTGTGTGTGTGTGTGTGTGTGTATCAGTAAGGAAGTGAATAAGAAAATATGATCAAGTAAATGCCAAATTTCAAAATAGATACTGCAAATTAGGTTCGGCAGTTATATTCTAAAATATTTTGGAACCAATTTTTTTCTCTAAATATCTGTCAAAACCTGCAAAAGAGTGATAATGTAATTAATCAATTACCATGTGTAAATATATTTGGTATCAAGTGATTCCAATCGATTTAGTACATTTCTTGAGAACTAAAGGTGGCTGAAAATGTCGTCTATCCAGTATGTTATGTGGTTGAAAATGTCGTCTATCCAGTATGTTATGTGGCTGAAAATGTCCTCAAATGCACTATTGTTATCAACTTTTGGGATTGTAATGCGAATCGGACGAGTTCTCTACGTTGGAGGTCCTTGAATCATATATGCGCTGGGTGTATCGTGAGATTAATAAATAGTTCGTTTCTCTAAAGGCTCCCACAGACCGGCAGGTAGATCCGCAGCGGGTGCGGCGTGGAAAGTTCCGAGCTGAACGCGGCCGCGGAATTCGCGGGACCGTTCACACCGGAGCGTGAATTACGAGTCAGCGATTGGTGACGGTTGGCAAGGTCGCTCGACCCAGAGGGGAGAGAAGACTCCCGAACACGGGCGGACTTCCACGAAAGTCGAGGTGCAGTGGAAGAAACGCGAGTGACTGGGTTACAAATTTCGCCACCGATTAAACGCTGCCAATCCGTTGCCGCAACGCTCGGTTGCCGAGCAGGTCTGAACGTGCTCATAAGGCAACACGTGGCGCGAACTTCCCCTGCGGCCAATCCGCGGAGGCTGCAGATTTTCCGCGCCGGTCTATGGGAACCTTTACATAGGAATCACGTTTTGCACTATTGACGTATTTTTTAGTATTTCTATTACATTTTATTCTTGTGTCTTGCTTAAGTTCGCTTCGTATTAAAATCATAGTCTAAAACAATGGAGGTAAATATTAATACTTACCTGACGTTCGTAATAAATTACTGGAGAATTTATGTATTTAAAAGTTTGATTCAAGGTCTATCGAATTAAAAATGATTATGTATTTATAAACAATTATAAATCATCATTAAGCAAGTGATTGCGAAAGTGCTCTAACCTGAGAGGAAATCACCAACTTTCAATTTCATGTTATAATGTCTTTCGCAGGAAGTTAGTGTTATGAAACACGTACTTGTGAATGACATAGGTAAATACAAAACACGTTAAAATCAATAAAAAAAATATTACGAATGTTCATTCGAGTTAATTTTCGTTGGTGCGAACACGACCTCTAATTTGTTCGCGAACAATTAGCACGATTTTATTATATTGTAAAAAGCTTTCTTTTGTTGCAGTTGCGTTTTAAAACTTTACTAGATGCTCGTTTAAACGTCATACAAAATATTAACATGTTTTTAGAGACTTGAGGAAGAACTTTTACAGAATTAACTCTCAAATGTATCTACTTTTGTGTCAATCTTTCGTTTCCAAAATGGGTTTAATGGACATTGAAATAGATTAATGACTACATGATTTTTCTCCAGTTTTCTACCATAGGAAAAGAAGAAATCATGCTTAAAAGTAACGTCTAGCGAACATTTCACGATTGAAACTGAAATTTTGATCATAAAATAGCACGCTTATCTCCTCAGCGCCGATCCTTGCAAGGGAAGGACTAGGGAGGTGTTAGGCCGCCTGTTGAAGGCTCGGTCGGGCCACCCTCTCTCCGTCCATCGGAGGGCGTTGACCGCCAGCAGCAAGGGCTGGTCAAGGCTGTCCCTTTGTCATGCGGATTAATGTAATCTGGACGCCCCCTTTTCCTTTGGCATCTCGTCAACTGACGCCGTCGCCCCGCCACCGGTTTATTTGTTTTTAATTCCGTCTTCGCCTCCCTGCCAGTCCCCAGCATCTCCGCCCGGACAAACATCTCGTGATCGGGGGGGGGGGCGGTCCTGGGGGAGAGACGAAGGGCGACTTCAGAGAGGCGGCATATTCAACGGGCCGTTCACCCCGGTTGGGCCCAACGAGGCGGACGCTATTTGAGTCGCCCCACCGCCTCCGCCCTTCTTTGGACTCTCCACCTCCGGCTTTAGCAGTCCCTTCATGAGCCCTCTGCTTCCGCTCCTGCTTCCGCCCCCGCCTCCGACCCCGCCTCTGCCCTCACCCTTCTCCGCCTACGCCTCTCCGCCTCCGCTCCCGCTGTCGCCCCCGCCTCCGATCCCCTCCGCCGCCGCCTGCGACCGCCCTCCGTCACCGCCTGCACACTCGCCTCCGTCCCCTCCTCCCACCGCCGCCGACCCCACCCGAGACCCTGCCCACACCTCCGTATCCTCTCCGCCCCCTCCCCCCCGCCTGCGCTCTCCCTGCGCCCCCCTCCCCCCGTCCGCTTCCCCTCCGCCATCGGCCCCGATTGCGTCCCGCCTCCACCCCTGCCTCTGCCTTCCCGCCCCCTTCTCTGCCCGGCCTCCGCCCCGCCTCCACCCCCCCTTCCTGCGCCCCCGCCCGCGGCGGTGCATCTCCTGTGCTGTCTGCTGCCCCGCAGATTGCTGCCCTTCGTCTTTCCTCCTGTTGTGCCTGAGGCGAAAGTCCGTGACCCAGTTTCTGAGCCAAATATTACGTTTCTTAAGATTTCCTTTAATTTGCGACGTAGGCGGTTTTATTACAGCGGTTTCTTTTCACCATATTTTTCTTCTTTATTTTCAGGATTTATTTTTCCTCTCTCGCATTCTGTCCTAGACCATTCCAACGCATAGTTCCATTTAAGCTTCTTTCTTTTCCGAAGCGTTTTACAGGAAGTATTCCTTTGTCCCCGGAGGATGGGGCCGTAACTTTATACTACAATCGAACGAGTGGGTCCTTCTTCAAAGCAAGCGCTCCTTGGGCCAGGTCGGGGGCGGTGCGCGTGTTATTTTTCTTGAGAATTTCGACAGACACCAACAGAGGTGTCCTTGTTCGAAAAAGAATGAATGGGGGAATGCAGGTCTCCAAAATACTTGCAGGCGTAAAAAATTATAGAATTCCTAATATTGATGGAATTGCCTTTTCTGTGACTTGTAATTTTTTTTTGCCTTGTAATACTTACTTGAAATTTGTTAACATTATCTTGAAATCATAGGATCTGATTGGAAGTTGCAAGAATTTTGCCAAATTCTCTTAGAGGATGCTTCTCTCAAAGGAAAGTTAGAAGAACTGCAAGATGCGCGAGTTGTTGACTGTCGGTTACAAAACTTCCCATTATGTTAATTATAATAAAATACCATTTTTACTGCAATTCGCTTGACATTCTGTTTTTGACTAAGGTGGCACATATCTGTGATTGATATCTTCGATCAGATTTAAGTCACATATCACACACAGTGTCACACAGGTGTGGCTGTGACTGACACAGTCACACACACACACACACACACACGTGCTCTGAAGGTCGTCACCTGCAAATTGATATAACGGACTTGGCTTACTCACGAATCAGATAATCGTGTTTGTATTGGAACTTAAAACTACAAACCTATCCTTCGCAAGTCTCAACTACTTGTCTTTCGATCACCGCCGTCCGTTCTTCCTTCATTCTGCAACAGCGTTCGTCCGTCCCAGGGCTTGCGGATCGCGAGTCTGAAGTTGGAAGTTGCGACTGCGTCCCACAGGCGAGAAAACGTGGCGAGGACGTGTTTATCTTGGAGTTGACAGCCCCCAGGGACCCACGCCGACCTAACTTAATAGCAGCGTCCTCGCTTCGTTGCCGCTTGGCGGAAAGCTCCTCGTCCCGCCACACGGTGGCGACGCATTTCTTTTCCTCGAGTGCCGATGCGTCGCTTCTCGCCACAGAGTGGGGATGGTCTTCACAGTTGGAGTGGAAATATGGGCCAGTAGCAAGGCTTTAGAAGGACGCAGGCTCATTATCGACCGGATGGGGGATTACCCGTACTAAATTCCCTGTGCTCTCCCAGCAGATACTTTGATAACGAAATTGGTATCTGTAGTAGGTTGTAACATTGGCTCAGTCTTGTGTTCTTCCTTTCCCGCGACCTCGTCAGAAATGCTTTTGATCACATATGACGAAATACGTGATTAATATTAATATCAATAACAACAAAAACAATATAATAATAATAATAATAATAATAATAATAATAATAATAATAATAATGTTTGTAATGCTTGACGAGGCTCGGACAATGCGATTCCGGAATGTGGCATTTCGAAAAACTACGGTGCAGGGTCTATTTTCTGCCTTAACACATAGTTTAATGTGATTAATGTAAATCGTTACACTTGCGACGTAGAACTGCTAGCACGATTTCTTCTGAAAAAAAAAGACATTTACGTTAATTAATTTCCATTCTATTTCGAAATTTCTAACTTAACAGCACTATGGATTCTGAACTTATATTCGTAAATATATATACTATTGCTGCACTAAGCTTGTATACGATATTATCGTATCGTATTGTATCGTATATTACTCGTACTTGGTTTTAATGTATAGTTTGAAAATATATTGGAGTAATTTACATGGTTTCTCAATAAAGTTGAAGGTTGGTTAATTAGTTAGTTTACCAAGATGTAATGTTTCAAATCATAACATACAAAGCTGTCTACTTTTACGAAATAGCGTTTTTTTCCTTCAAACGAAACCTCCTTTTTGTAGTATTCGTCCTACTTTCTTGAAGATGTGTTGGCGTCTCCTCAAGTCATTTGGGACACTTTGCGGGGAGGTGCTTGCTGGCGGTGCGCATACACCAGGCAGGTGCAGTCGGCGGCGCGATGGCATCTGACGGAGCCCCCCACGACATTTGTATGTAGATTGCCTCGACCGGGTGAAAGAGGGGCTCATGGCGGCGCGCCGGGTGATACTCGCCCGCCGTTGGTCGCCGCTAGAGCTCGTTGGAGCCCGGGCTCCTTGATGGCGAAGGAAACGGGCCGAGAGGGATGGCAGAGGACGGGACGGGGGGCGTGGAGGGGAGGAGGTCGGAGGGGCCGTGGGATCGATGCCAGCCCCCATCGCTTCCCAACACCTACACCAGCACGTAATCTATGGAGCGTAATGTGACTTTTAGCTTTATATAAATGGACCCGAGGAGAAGTAAGAAAGTAAATAACAGTAAGAAATGCGTGTATTCATGTTGGTTTTGTCTTACCAAAGCGACAGATTATATACGTATATTTAATAAATTGCCTTGTATTATCCTCTTAACGCATATTTAATTGTGGCAACTTGTATTTACTTTTTTAAAACACTTTCGTAGGTATTCAGCAATTTGCTGCTGTGTCGCAGAAAGCTCATTAATGATGAAATATTTTTTTTAAAATAGCAGTCCTCTGAAGAGGCGAAATGTCTTGAGAATAAAATACTGTATTAAGATTTTACCTTGTTGAATTTTATCATTTGATGAGGTACTGTCTCTTTACATCGAATTATTTTTTTAAAGAAAAATAATGATGACAATTGTTATGTTATTGGTTTTACAGGCATTCATGAATAAATGTATCATTTTTGTCAGTTGAAAATCATTCATTTACAGATGGTTCAAGTTTCTATGATAGAACGGGAACGAAAGAAAAATTGGATTATAGTCGAGAACGTTATCTTAATGTGAGTATAGAGTCATTGGCTCAGGTGCTTTTGCGCTGTGTACTTTTCCTCCTGAGGAAAGCAGCATGCCAAATGTGTTTGCGATCGTTCGCGCTCTTCGATACTCGCTCATGGGAGTGCTTCAGAGGCAGTGGGGAGGGGTGGGGTGGGACGTGGTGGGGCGTGACGGGCCGCTTGCCCTCGTTTCGGCTACTCTGCATTCTGCCCTGCGCGCCGCCCGCAAACACCCACCCCATGCCGGTGCAGGGGCCGGTGTCCTACCTGCCTCGCCTCCCGCGGTGGCGCCACGGCGTACACAGACTGCATCCCGCGCTCAACTTTCCCTAAAGGCGGCTCCACACATTCGTTATTCGGCGAACAGCGAGCAACCGCTCGCCGAATCCCGAGTAGTGTGGATGAGTTGCTTGCTATTTGCCGAGTGACGAACATTCGGGGTTCGCCCTACCCACCGCGTGTCGGTCTTTAGGACTCGTCAAAGGGAGCGTGCATTCGCCGAACACAGCAGCTGCTCGTGGTGAGCAGTAGCTCGCTGCTCGGTGAATGCCGAATGTGTGGAGCCGTCTTTAAGGCGGCTCCACACATTCGTTATTCGGCGAACAGCGAGCAACCGCTCGCCGAATCCCGAGTAGTGTGGATGAGTTGCTTGCTATTTGCCGAGTGACGAACATTCGGGGTTCGCCCTACCCACCGCGTGTCGGTCTTTAGGACACGTCAAAGGGAGCGTGCATTCGCCGAACACAGCAGCTGCTCGTGGCGAGCAGTAGCTCCTGCTCGGTGAATGCCGAATGTGTGGAGCCGTCTTTAAGGCGGCTCCACACATTCGTTATTCGGCGAACAGCGAGCAACCGCTCGCCGAATCCCGAGTAGCGTGGATGAGTTGCTTGCTATTTGTCGAGTGACGAACATTCGGGGTTCGGTCTTTTGGACACGTCAAAGGGAGCGAACATTCGCCGAACACGTCAGCTGCTCGGGTTTGGGCGAGCCATAGCTCACTGCTCGGCGAATGCCGAATGTGTGGAGCCGTCTTAACCCGTTGACCGACCTTCCCCCAAAATAATAACTACATCTTATCCATTTTCCTATTTAATGTAAGGATTGTTTTCTACATTTACCGTGGTCTGCATAGTGTTACATTGATCGATTCTACGGAATGTTCATTTTATCGTTCGCCGAAGATTCGGGCCGCGTCGACCGGAGAGTCGGTTCATTCACCCAGGGAACCGCTGACTGAATTCCCGTGCTGACACACGGGAATTATTGCTGCGCTTATCTTACTTCAAAGTAGATGCTGAAAGCGGTATCCTTCGGCTCGAATGCATTCTTGGCACATCCAGAACATATTCTAACTTACCCTTTAAAGTAAGTCTCGAGGAAAAACTGCTATTTTGTATTTATTTTTTTTTTTTTTCGATAGTGCCTCGGAGCTCTTCCTTCGAATGCCTTTTCTTCTTACAAGACATGGCACTTTCAACACCTTTTTTATCAATTAAAATTCCATGGATGCGAAGTTTCTTTACAAGATTCAAAATTGTCGTCCGATAGGGAATATTCACTTCGGAAATTTTTTCAATAAACCTCGTTGCGGCAGACTTCATTCTTACGAATTACTGACTGACTTGATTCGAACGAAGGTGTAAAGAAATACTTTTTGCTACAAAGAAAATTTGTTGATGCAGAGTTGAATGGTCTCGGGACCTTGGGGTATCGGTACATGCCGCGATGCGTACTTCGGCTGCGTTATTAAAGAGCCGTTACAAGTCGGAGATATTAAATTTCCGAAATTCTCGTTATGCGGAACTTAGTTACTTTAAACATACGCTGGAGAGTAATTTTAGGAAAAATTCTTACAGCAATAACTGTGGAACGCACGATATTTAATTTTCTTATTGTTACACGATCTACCGCAATGAGAACACACTCTCTTCGGAGAATAGCCGTTAGCGTCAAGGGCATAAAAAGTCAGTCGTAAATTCGTAAAATACCGCACAATTCTCTGCGCGAAAGTCTCGTTATTAAAAAAAAGTAATTTCACTCGAATGTGGCTGCATCATATTCCCAAAAGATTCGCTCGTGACAAGGTCCGGTTATATTCCCTATTACGAGTGCTTGCGTATTGAACTGAAGGAAGCCTACTAAACTGTTCGTGTATCCTTCCTTTTTGCGAGCTTTCGCTTTCTAAAATTATTCTCTCTTCATGGAATTAATGAGCGTTGCGATTACATTTTGCACATATTGTCCAGTGCTAAAGTTTCGAATATGGTTCGAGTACCTCCACAAAAGGTGATGTATTTTTGGAATTTCATAATATCTTCAAGCACGAGTCCGAAAGCTACTCCTATGTATTTCGACATTGAATTTCAGGAAATTTAAACATCACATGGAAATCCTTGTACCAACGGTGTTACAATTTGCTTCTACAGCAAGAAAAAACATGCAAACATTTGTGTTTTTTTGTTAAAGAACCATTACGGAAGCTACAATAGATGAAGACTGCAAAAATATAAAGGAATTGTGTTTGATGTTTATTTGCTTACCGTACGTAAATAAAACAAATCATTCGAATGTGTAATATAGCCTATATGGTGAATGCATTTTTCTTCAATTTCGACTGAGAAGTCATTTTTTACATTTTCCGCCTTTTTAAAGCAATTTTCGCCGATTTCATCAACTGTAACATAATTTTAATGCTACTTACCTCAAATATTATTTTCTACGCGTAACAAATGTTCTTCACAGAATTCATGAGTAGCCTATTCGATTTCTTCTCTCCGAAATTGTAATGTCACCCGTTGTGAGTATGTAATCTAAGGTTCCTGTTATGCTTATGAGCGCCATTGTCAATCTGGCCGATTTCGGGCTAGCTAAATTCGGCGATTTTTTTTTTTTTTTTTGTAAAGAACAGTTCAAGCCAAACGTTTGCTAGCTCAGTTCTCTTGAACGAAAGAAAGAGACCTTAATTACATCATCCAACAGCTTGAGTTGTTCATCGGAAGTGGTTTTGATCATATTTGTGTACGTAATTTTTCCTTGCTTTTAGGTAATTTTAAAAACATTTTAAGAGCATTTTATTGATCATTGGCGGTGATGTTATAGGTCATCAAAATCCGCCCCTATAGATGAGTAATAGCACCTGCATTAATTTAAATATTTTTTTAAAATGTAACCTCGGTGTACCCTGAATGTCGAAGCTAGTGATGGCAAAAAACTTGATATTTTCCACCACATCGATATTTTAACATCGATATTTTGCTTTCGTTGTTTTTTTCTATTCGATATTTTGTTGGAAAAACATCGATTTTGTTTAATTTTTATTTTTTTTAAATAAAGGGGTGTAAGCACAATATAGAGTACCAGCAGCTGTACATTTCGCCTGTGCAATCTGAGGAAGTTTGGGAGCTCCTCCTGTTATGAATGCATGTTTTCGCCAGCCGTGTCACTGTCTGAATCGACTGTGAAATACGTAACCGATAGTAAAACACGATGTTCTTGATTGTAAATTTTATTCTTTATAATGGATAATAATTTTTACATACTACTAACATGCTGTAACCAAACATTTACCACACCCTTTATGGACTGTAATTAAAAATGGATAGGAAAATAGCATGTTTATTAGTCTATCATTAAAACATCGATGTTTTAAACATGGATGATTTCTCGTCAGTGTTTTCATCGACATCGAAAACCCTTTAGCAATGTTTCGAAAAATCAATGTATCGAAACATCGACGTATCGATGTTTTGGTAAAATTTGCCATTAGTGCGAGCCCCGCCCCTCCCCCCTCTGAGATCACCTGGCCGGGATGGGCTGCTCCAGCGCGGGTCCTCTGTCGCAGCGACGGATTGATCGGCGCAGCGCGGCGAGGCGCCCGCCCACGCGAGGAAATGAGGTTTATCTTAGGCTGCGAGGCTTCCCCGCTGCACCGTAATTTCCGGAGTGTTTGCTCGTGACGATGACAGATCGTTATGTGTGCTTTGTCGCTGCGCGCGGCCCGGCCGGTGCGCCACCTACCTCCTTCCGCCCCCGCGGCGCCAGCGGCTTTCCTCCGCCGCCTCCGCCCCCGCCCCCGCCTCCGCCGCCGCCGCCTTCGCCTCCGCCGCCGCTGCCTCCCGCCGCCGCCTCGCCCCCGCCTCCGCCCCGCCCCCCGCCCCTCCGCCACCGACGCCTTCGCCCCCACCTCCACCGCCGCCTTCGCCCCCGCCTCCGCCGCCGCTGCCTTCGCCTCCGCCCCGCCTCCGCCGCCGCCGTCGCCGCCGCCACGTGGAGCGCGTATGAGAGAGCGGTTTCCGCCCTCTGGATGTTTCTTGCGTTCTCTAGAGTGCCTCAGTGGCAAGATTTTCGGCAGTAGCTCGTTAGCTAGGTCGAATTCAGCCGCTGTCTGGAACAGAATTCTAGCAGCAGGCTGTTCTGATCGGAGGTTTTCCGTGGTTTCTCCGGACGGTAGTTCTCCGTGGCCCTCCGCGGTTTTCGCAGACTGACGTGTAGTGAGCGCCAGATCTTGCCAACCAGCGAAGATCACCACCACTTTCCCGAGATAAATATACAGTATACTTACGGATCCAATGACCTTCGCAGTTGACGTGCCTAGTGATACTAAGCAATTAAGGATAAATACAAGTAAAGCAGTTAAATCTCATATTTCATTTAGCTGAGATCTTCTTCATAATTCGATGCCCATTCTCCTCTCGAAAGATGCACTTCCGTTCTCTAAGAATTGGTTATGAACATTTCCTCCGCTGGCTGTAGTAGCGACCTGTGGCAGTTCATCAGGCTCGTCAGCGGGCGATCGGAGCGCGCCCGGTGGACGCGCGGGTGGCGGCTCTCGGCGGCGCACTTGGGCTGACGGGCGCAGCGCCCGGTGATGCATCGGCGCGGGATTGCGCTCAGTCATGCCCACTAACGACCTTTCCCACCTCCGCCCGCCCGCCCCGCCCCGCCCCGCCCCGCCCCGCCCCGCCCTGCCCCGCCCCGCCCCGCAACGCCCGCCCCGCCCCCTGCACCACCCCTGCCCCCCGCCCGCCCCGCCCCCTGCCCCCCGCCTCGCCCCGCCCCGCCTCGCCCGCCCGCCCCGCCCCGCTCGCCCGTCCGCTCGCACGCCCGCCACGCACGCCCACTCACCCCACCCGCCCACCCTCCTTCCGCCCGCTCCTTCCGCCCGCCCCCTTCCGCCCGCCCTCCCTTCCGCCCGCCGGCCACTCCTTCCACCGCACGCCTCCTTCCCCACCTTCCGCCTACCCACCCACCCACCTTCGCCCTGTCCTTCTTCCACCCGCACACCTTCTTCCTCACCCTTCCCTTTCTCTTCGCCCTCCCTCTCCCTGTCCCTCCCCTTCCTCGTCCTCCGTCCCCTTCCCTCCCCCCCCCCCGCCCCCCCCCCCCCCCCCCCCTCCTGCTCCGTTGTCACCTGCGCTCACTGCCAGTCATCACCGTCGTTCAACTCTTTGCCCCTCCGCCGAATGCTAGTAGGCGTAGCGTCCCATAATTAACTGGAAAGTCTCGAAGCGAAAGGGTCGTAATAGAGGGTTTTATACTAAGAATAAGCAAATTTGCAAATTTGCTGATGTATGAACATGTTAATTACGCGTTTTAAAACTCCAAGTTCAAATTTTTTTAATGTTTGTTGTTGGTTTTTAATAAGACCAGTCTTAATTCTGGGAAGGGTAAATGAAATTCTGCCCAGTGTAAATATTGTGGTAGAGGGGCAGGAGGGCAGAGATACTAGAGAGGAATGGAATCTTAAAAGATAACTTTGAAATCCAGTTCTTTCAGGATTCAATAAAATGTTCATTTTGAATTTGTGTATTTCGAATGTACCATCGAGCTTTTAAAGAACGGCGTAGAAATTTATTTTGAATAAGAACTTCCAAGTTTATAAATTCAGAAATTTTATGTCTGTGAAAGGAAGTGACAACTGGAAACGTTACGAAAGTGTGTATATTTCTCCAGCAATATCGTTGGTCTTTCACTGGATTGCCTTTTGGAGCAGCCTCCGTCGTGGGTCGTTCTCGAGGGAGCGCGTCTGCCGCCCCCGCCCGACTTCCATCCGCCCCCTCGCTCCCCGGCCTCCCCACCCGCCCCCCGGCCGCGCCGCCCGTCCCCGCTCGCCCCCCCGTCCCCCCTCGTCCCCCTCGTCCTCGCCCGTCCCCGCCCGCCGCGCCCGCTCCCACCTGCCCCCACCCGTCCCTGCCCGCCTCGTCCGCCCCCACCCGCCCCGCCCAACCCCGCCCGCACCCCCCCGCCCCGCCCACCCCCGCACGCAAACGCCCCCGCCCCGCTCGCTCCGCTCGTCCTCGCCCGCCCCGCCCGCCCCGCCTGCCCACCAAAGCCCGTACTCGCCCGCCCCGCCCCCACCAAAGCCCACCCGGCCCCGCCCGCCCCGCCCGCCCCATTCGCCCGCCCCATTCGCCCGCCCCATTCGCCCGCCCCATTCGCCCGCCCACCAAAGCCCACCCATCCCCGCCCTCCCCCGCGCGCTGTCTTGGGCGGACGCGCCCTTTCTGGCTGGGGGCGATCGAGCGGAAGTCGAAGCACCGTACGCCGCCACGCCCCTTCGCTGACATTTAAATTTCCTTGACGCCTCCCTCGTAAATTCCCCCACGCGCCGCCACTTGGCCCTTTCGCCCACGCCCACGCCCAACAGGTACGCCCGCCGGGCCTTCGACATTTCTATGACATTCCTTTGTGTCGCATGTGGAGCACTTAAGTGAGGCGGGGAATGTGTTTCGGAATCTTTTACGCTCCGACGATCAGGAGGGGTGGCACGAGAATTGTCATTTTGATGGACTTGTTTATGAATTTGTTGTCTATGTACGATCTGAATCTAAGTTTTATTCGGACTTGTATTGACACGTTAGTGACCTGCTGCATACAAAGGGGCTCGTGTCACTGAAGCATATTTTTCATCAGAGCTGAACGACGTGACTGAAGGGTAAAAATTGTATTGCCGTTTTTGACTTTTGCTATTTTTATCAATTTTTTGCACTTAGTTTTATTGTTTAATTGATATGAATTAAAATTTCTTTCTGAAATTCTGTAATGTATTGATTAAATAATGTGTAAAACATTCTAAGTGTGATTTCTCAATACGTTTTTTTTTATATTAGCAGTATCTTTCAAAGTACATGACCATGAAACGCCAATCAGTAGATTATATGAATTTAATAACCGGAAAATTTTCAAAACTATAAATTTTACTTTCAGTTCCCTTTTACACAACTGGTCACGTTTCTCAAATCAGTGATGATGATGATGATGATGATGATGATGACGACAGGTTACGTACACATTACCTTGCAAGCTACTGTCTTTGTTATTACAGTGTCTACATTTCTTAATTGAATCGTTTATTTCATAAACTCGTCAAACGCCAAATTTGTCATGTCGAGAAAATTGAGAAAAAGTGTCCCAGTTTTTCCGATTTCAATTTTTTTATTATTAAAGCAGTTAATAAATGAATATTTTTCCGGTAAATATGGAATAAGCGATCTGTCTATGGTCTTGGAACAATTATCCACCGCTAAAGCGCATTTTAAATTTTGGCGTTTGACGGGTTTCTGAAGTAAACGATTCAATTGATGTGTTTAGAGTGCCTATGCCATTGTAAAAAATTTATATTTGTTTTGTAAAAAATTTATATATATTTGAATTTCTTATGCGTTTGCCAGAATTACCTCTTTTATTTCTTCTTAATATTAAAATTCATTCATACATATAAATCATATGCTGATGAAATGGCACCACCAACAGTAGTAATAGCTTAAATAAATTAACTCACCGATATTTTTCCTCTTGTTCATTATTTTTTACGTTCATGTGTAGATTCCTTCGGTATTTGATGCAGAGTGTTTGTACCTATTGCTTCCCTGAACGTGTTACGCTGCGCGTAGTATCCTCTACTTACCAGCAGTCGACTTACACGAACGCATCCCCACCCTCCCTTCCCCCCTCCCCTACCCTCCCCCTCCCCTCCCCCTCCCCACTCCCCCCTTTCATCCCCAACCCCTCCTCACCCCATCCTCTCCTCCCTCTCCCATCCCCTCCCCTCTCCCTTCCCTCTTCCCCCTCTCCCCTCCTCCGCCCATCATCACTTTGTTGTGAAACAAAAGGCGCGCGTTGAGGCACACACCGGAGCGCCAAGAAAAATTGGCCGACACTCCGCCCGGTTGGGTCCGCTTCGAGGGGGGGGAGGACGAGGGACGCTCGCCCCGGGTCATGAGCACAATTGCCCTGAGGAGGCGTTTGCCAGGAAGACGCCTCCCTCCGTTCCTCGATAGCACAGTGAGATGCTAGGTGCGAGAGGCAGCGTGTGTGTGTGTGTGTGTGTTCATTTGTTTGTGTGTGTGTGTGTTCATTTGTTTGTGTGTGTGTGTTTATTTGTTTGTGTGTGTGTGTTTATTTGTGTGTGTGTGTGTGTTTATTTGTGTGTGTTTTTTGTTTGTGTGTGTGTGTTTATTTGTGTGTGTGTGTGTGTTTTTTGTGTGTGTGTGTGTGTGTGTGTGTTTATTTGTGTGTGTGTGTGTGTAAGTGTGTTCATGTGTTTGTGTGTGTGTGTGTGTGTGTGTGTGTGTGTGTGTGTGTGTGTGTGTGTCTCACGAGGACGCGAGTCGATCGGCGTTGGCATCGCATCTGGAAGACACGGTCGGCGGCTGAGTGAAGAACATGCAATTTGCGTCTTGTGTGTTTACGAAAAAATAAACTTTGGTGGATGATGGTGAAAGCTGAAAAGTTCTATTGCAAGACGGACACGTGATATTCTTCTTGGCTTACAGAAATGTGTTAATTTGAAGATACTTCTAATATGGAAATTTTATTTTATTTTAAAGCTTCGAAAGTACGTTAATCTATAATAAGACAGATAGAAGCTACTTGTATAGCAAAAACAGATATCGACGATGTTGAGTTTCCCCTTCTATTAATACCTTGGGGCTTCATTTCAATTTCGCGTCCGAGGAATCACAAGTTAATGCTTGAGATTCTTGTGAGTTATTTTGACTTTAGTATTTTAATTCTGTCTGTTTTCTCCAAGTACATCTGTACATCTATTACATTACTCTGAACATTAAGTGAATGGTTTCTCCTGCAGCATGAATCGTCTGTGAAAACCTCTCACGTAGAGGAGTGAATCATAGAGTTGGTTGGTAGAACAAAGAAATAACTGTGTAAATACGAAAATCACCGCAATAATAGCAACGGCGGCTGTTGTGAAGGAAGTGGGTGGAACGAATAGTGCTGGAAGCTGCAAACGGATCTGCAAAGGAGGTGGAAATGTCAGCTCGTGACCTTTAGGGGACTCAGCTGGCCATTGTTTTGCAGGAGGCGACTCCTTATTTCCCTTTTAGCTTTACACTCCCTCCCGTCACTTCTCTGCCTTCCTTTGCTCTCCTACAGTTTTTACACTCTAGCTTTTCAGCTAGGTCGAACTCAGTCGCTGTCTGGAGGAGAATTATTTACTGAATTCATTAAAAATTATTAAAAAAAAATCCAAATTAATATCACAGACACTTCTGCTTGATGGGGAAAAACTGAAATGAAAAATGAATTCAATATGAAAAATACTTATAGTATCTCGTATTTTCATTCTCGTGAAAGAAAATATTTAAATTTTGTAGACCAGTGTTGTGCTTAAAATAACTTACTTATAAATAATTGCAATTGTAATTCCCGCAAGTATATGATTAGGCATTTCTACACCGAAATGCGACATGACGACTGTACTTGTTTGCCGTTTCTGGTGTTATAAATCAAATTTATAAGACAAGGATAACTCGTAAATTGAAGCTAGCAGTTGCATTTTGCTTCAGCTGCTCAAATTCGAAACACGAACAATGGTTCATTACCAGTCTTTAATTAAACTCTGCCAGCGGTTAGCTGCCTAAGGTTTTGATCGCTCCGCCCCCCCCTCTCTCTCTCTCTCTCTCTCTCTCTCTCTCTGTGAGCTCACAATACGCACATTTCGTGCGCGTGTGTGCGCCGTGTTTTGTTCAGGAATAAAACAGGAGCCGCGCCGCTCCCCGAGCGAATTAAAATCCGAGCCGCTGCCGGTGATTTGTGTCGCGAGGCAACTTCGGCCGCGATGTTTTCAATTAAATTGCCCGACCGTTGCACGAGCGCTCTCAGTCGCCTCACTCACCGAACGCTCGTTTTCTCACTAGAAGGACATCCGACTGACGTGAAGTTCCTTTCTGTGGATGGTCGGTTGTTGTTGATTGTAGTCAATTGTCGGTTGTCAGTTTCAGAGAAGATAAACAGAGGTTATGCATGAAATGTAAGTTTGTATTTCCGGTTTGCTAGTCTTACTTTTTTTAAAAATTAATTTATTTAAGGCCGCTTTGTAACATCGAGGTCATCAGCGACCACTATCATTATACAATTTTAAGGGAAAATATAATGACTACATTTTTACAACGTTCACTGTAAAGTATTACAATAATATTCTTACTTTTAGTTTCATTCGAGAGGAATTTTATGTAGTCCACTGAATTTATTGCTTGTTTTTATATTGCGTAGTATTTTTTATTTATTCTTTGTACTCTCTTCTGAAGGAATACCTTCTTAGAGTCACAGGAGGTTAGGACTCTTGTCTTTGTAGTATTAATAGCGTAATTGCGTTCGTTTCTTGTAGTCAAAGTACTATAGATGCGAGATTTGCTTCATGTATTGTAAGGATAGTTGAAGCAATGATCTTCAAATTCAGAGAAAAGTGATGAATTTCATTAGTGCCTTGTGACTTTATTAGTGAAATGAAAAGCAATTAATTTGACAGTTTCGGAGCGCCGCTGTTACTTGTCATCCGGATGTGAGGCGAAATCACGAACATCACGAGAGTATCACAAATATCTTGTGGTCTATCTAACTGTTGTACTGTGGGTTCAGAGATGGCATAAAACGCTACCACCGTGACTGGCGGAAGGAGCGTACAAGATCTGGGCGATGACTCTGGTGCCCTGCGGCGAAGGGTACAACAGTGAGGACCGTAGATCTGATGGGAGATCATTTAAATGAGTACGTCTGAAAATGACAACAGCTACGAAGCTAACGAATATGTGGGTGTAGGTTGACAGTCACTCATTTTTCTCGTGTTCAAGTAAAGTGCAGTGAACATCACCGTTGCTACGTCAACCCGCTTTCTTCCATTTCCGTCGATGCAGTTCGACTGTCTTTGCCCTTTCTCGGAAATTCCTCGTGTACGAATTTCCGAATCCTGCATTTGTGTTATTTTGCTTAATCCGAAAACTTAATACTCGAAAATATTAAGACAGAAATATATTTGATACATTCAACTCATGTCTTTTGACCTCGTGTAATTTGAACAACGCTGAAATGTTATGAAAATAACGCGAATATTTTGTGTTATCGAAGGAAGAATTTTCGCCTCAAGTTGGAGGCAAGGTAACAAGGACAAGGATCCTTTTCTTTTCAATGAGTGTCGAACTTATTGTTATATCTTGTCTGTGTGCCTATTTTCTTAATATTTCAACTAATTGGAACTTGCCCAGAGAATAGGACATATCGGTTATTCTTTTGATTCTCACAATTTAACAGATTTCCAAGCCATATTAAATTTTAATTATAAGAATGAATGATGGGAGGGATTTCTGTTGGAAGTTTGTGAGAAGTGTTCTGTCTTCGCCATCACTGTCTCATTTCGAGATCTATTGAACAACATGTTTAAATCTCTGAGTTCTACGTTTTTATTACCAATTCATACTGATTTGTTGTATCCATCGCTGTAACATTGCCTGTCGTCGTTTCGTTGTCAGAGTCTTCGTTTCTTCTTTGTAGGCGCTTCATCTCATTTGCTTGCACGGCGTTCATCGCGCCACCGTCGCCCCCGCTTTGGCTCCGTTGCCACGCCCACCTCCCCCGGCGTAATCTCGTGTGATGGAGCGGGTCCGGGGCGCGCGTTATGGGATCTTCCGAGGGCCCCATTCTTCCAGCGTAAAAGTTACGACGCGGGCCCCCACTCGCTTGGCTAACGTGACTGTACATGCGCGCGCATGATCTCGTATACTTAATAGCGTTCATTTAAGAAAAAATAAAATATGGTCTTGGCGCCTCCTTTCTCGCCTCCAATTTACAATCAGCCGCCTACCGAGTCACGTTTTCCAATTCGTTCTCTTCCTTTTTTATCCAGCACCCTTTCACCGCTTGCCCTATAAAGCTTAGACTTCTGTCAAGTTTTCCTCTGTGAGAGAACTTGAGCTATATAAGGTTAGGTTATAATTAAAAACTTGGCGCACGATGGACCGTCCAGAAAATGTAATTTTGAGTTTCGTACAAACTTGCTGCAAGTGAAACTCTTCTTCGTCTCCCACCTCTACAGCTAGTTTTTTTTTTGAGCTCGCCGAAGAAGAGGCGGGGATTACGAAAGGAGCTCGCGCCGAGACGTGGTGAGAGCGAAGGGGCGGGGAGTACGGCGCGCCTGAGCCGTAGAGTTGTTTGCAGAGGGATATAGCACGGATCACACGTTCGAGCTTTCCCTACTTTCACAGCTTGTTGAACTTGGAGGAGCGTCGCCGCCCGCCTGCGTATCTCCCCCCCCTCCCCCCGACGTGCTTGTGTCCTCCCCGTCCCCGCTCCTCGTTCGGGCAATCCGAGGGAAGAGAGCCCCGCCGGCCCGGCCGCGCCCGAGTGGATCGTATTGTGGCGGTGACGTATTACGCCGACCGGGGTGTTCCCCAAGGCTCGGGCGGCGGGCGCGCAGGGAATCCTCGTTAGGCCGTCCTTCCGGAGGCCGGGTCCGCGCCCGCCGAGTGCGTCCCCTTCCCCCCCTCCCCTCCCCTCACCCCCGCTCCTTCCCGGCTCCTTCGGCCTGTCTCGGAGTGCAGCATCTCGGGCTGTGGACGGCGGACGCGTAGCACTAACAAACTCTCCGTGACGACCTCAAACTCTCCGGGCTCTCATTCAAAGTTCGTGCGGTAATGACACAGTTCATAACTCGCGGGATGGGGGCTGGGGAGGTTTGTTGCGGGGGTGTGGGGGGTCAACGCGTTTTTACTGACCCGCCGGAGCAATTTCTGGGTTTATTCTTGCAAGTTCGCGGGGAAGTTGAGAATGTTCTTCGCGCCATTTAAGAAGAACTATTCAAGATATTTCTGCCGGAAACTACCGTGTGCCGGTGGAATTTATGAAGACAACATTCGATGTCTCCTACACATTGTGCTAGTAGATGAAGCATTGTGAAACGTGGTTGTGCGAATTTCACGTTTTAAACAATTTTTTTTAGATCGATTAAAATCTTTCGAACGCTTATAGTTTTATAGATATTTTAATTTCTCTTCTTTGTGTACTAAAGACAATAAATGTGTTAAAGCATCGTTTTTCTGCGTAAGTGAATTGTTTGAATTCATCGCTAAAACTCTTATTTTATATCTCCTTGCGTTGTCCCTGGAAACGGTGATGGAACTTTTTTTAAACAGATGTGCCCCAAAGTTGTTTTTTTTAAATCTCATTGGCCATTTTGAGAGAGAAAATGAACATTATTTTATCGTCAGAAAGATGCGACGTTACAAAATAATTTGTGTCGTTTGGAAACACGTTCAAAAATAGCCAGTTGACTCCACTTTGGTACGTAATCAAAAGCATATTCCTCAATTCGCACAAGTTCTTTCTTTTGCTTAAAATAAATCAGATTTTAAGCGTTGCATATCGAAAAGTCGTCTCTGTTTAATTAGAGTTTTAATTACACCATCCGGTTCTTCATTTAAGGATCCCTTTCTGTCCTGCCCAGTATGAACGAATTTTACTTTCTTGAAAAGTACAAAAGTTACTGAGAAAGTCTATTAAACTTCTGACGCAAGAGTTTGCAGTATTAAAGAATCAGGAAATAGGGTTTATGCACCGGTGAGATGTGTCAAGTCGATTTTGTTAGGTACGTAAGACACTCCTAATACGTAAATGCAAGAACGATAAGGACAGCATTTTATTTAAACATCGTAAGATCTTTTATATTCTACAATTATGAATCAAAACATTCCTGTTGTAAATACATTGATTAGAAACATGATTATGGGCATTTTCGGAAAATCATGACTCGTAAAATGATCATGGCTATGTAGTTAAATTACCGGGTAGTGTTTTTTGAAGTAATGTGGCATTTTGTATGCCTTCAAATGAAGTACATAATTTACTGTATTGTATGTCGCCTTTGCAAAATAAAAGTACTATTTTTAACTGTAAAAATTCTCCAAAATAGTCTGATTATCTCTTTCATTATATAACTAAATTGCATTCGGTAATATAGACTTCAATTCTTAATTCCCAAAATACTTTGAATTTCATTATAAGATGAGAATGCAAATGAAGTATCAGGAAGTCCGTTTAATTCAGTCGTTTTTAATTAAATAGTTCAAAACTCGGGACTCCCAGAAGAGAAAACGGTGTACATAATTATTACTTCAATGATTATTTAATCTCCATACTTTTGGGAACAGACGTTTAAATCAAACGAGCAAAAGGTGTGCATACTAGCAAGGTTATTGAATGCTGAAAGTTTTGTTCATTTGGCAATAAATGTCCTGGGGGATATCAAAAGTATTACAAACTTTTGCAGAAAATTACAAAGGAGTGACTTTTAAGAATTGTAACAGTTACTTTTGTAACTAGTAAAGAAAGTCAGCTTTTGGAGAGTATGACTGAAATGCTTCCAACCAGGAGACGTGCGAGGTTTATAAATAGTATACCACAAACACTTTCATTTAATATGGGTATATTTATGGGAAAGTACAAGTATAAATTCGTGAGATTATTCACAATGAGTGAGTCAATAGATATACTGATTAATGACCGTGTTTTGTGTGGGGTTTTCGTTTGGTCATGAGGTCTCGCCGCAGCCATGCTTTGCCATGCCATTGTTTGAACCAGGTGGATGCAAGTGTGCTTGGAAGGGCCCGGGTGTCTGGTTATGCCGGACGCGGGCGAGCATATTGCGTGCTGAGAAGGGGATGGAGGTTGCATATCGTATTGCACTTCGCAGTACAAGATCTGACATCAGATATAACATATCACTAGGGAACGGAATTTATTGTAATAAAAAATGAAAAATATGTTCATATATATGTACTTATTTTTTACAAAACAAGTAAGAAAAAATAGATAATATGTAAAATAAAACTTCATTATTGTGTTTAAATTATGCTCTACAAGCATTTTCCGATCATAGAGCGTCGTTGATCAGTTTTTAAGGATTTGGAGTGGCTGAAAGTAGGTTCTAGGTAGAAAGACGTTAACTTAAAAGCTTGCATGCATCAACATTATGCGCTTATACTTATGTAAGAAATGAACCAATCACAGTACGATGACTCAAAATCGAGTATCGAAGTAGGATCGAAGTCGATAGATCGAACAAAAAACTGGATTTCCACAATGCGAGGTAGATTTTGGACGGTTTTCTGCTTTGTTTTGTAGACGTACAATATTTTTGTAATTTATTTTTTGATTAGATTTTTGTTCAATAATAAACAAATTTGTTATTATATTGCATATTATTTATGTTCAGTAGATATGGCTCTATTCAATATTATTGTTTAAATAATTTCTTTATTCGAAAATAAATATTTAAATCAATTTTGCCAAATACAGGAATGTAAACGATAACTCTAGGATTTTAGGGGGGGGGTCATGGCCCCTATGGCCCCCCTAGATCCACAAGTAGCAATTAATAATCGTATTTTACACAATGATTCCACATTGTTAGTAACAAACAGCATTTTCCGCACGAGCCGCAATTACGGCGAGGGTTGTTCCGCGTATTAAGAGCAACTCCAATCACAAGGCAACAACAATCGCGCAGCCGCGTTGCATCCGCGTGCATTTGAAACGGCCCGCACGCGATAACGTGTGATTCCGGCGATGGGGCGCGCTTGGAGCGCTAACCGCGTGACATGTGTTAATAGGTGCGGTAATTATTTTGCTAGGAGCTATGTACGAGTTGGTGAAAACTGTTTGAAATATGCGTCCGTGTTTGCGCGGCGGGCGGGCGGGCGGGCGGGCGGGCCGAGCGTGGTGACGGGACGCATTGCAGGGCAGGCGGCGGCGGCGGGGGCGGCGGCGCGCGCTAAAATAAACAGGTGCAGCGTGCGCCGAGGTAGAGCGTGTTGTCAGGCGCATTAAATATGCACCGAGCGGAGCCGCCGCCGTTGCCAGCGCGCGCGGCGGGGCGCCGCCGCCAGCCCCCCTTCCCCCACCCCCACCCCCCCCCCTCCGCCACGCCCACCCGCGTCGCAGCCGCACGCAATTGCGTGTTTAATGAATAGCGCGGGTTGCGGTGGTGCTACGCGCTGCAACGCGGCGACGGCGCGAGGGGGTTCTGTTCGCCGGGGGGGGGGGAGCAGGGGGGCGTAGCTGTGCACGTGAAGTTGAACAGCGTGACGTTGCTCCTCGAAGCTTGGCTGCAAGTAATTGCGTACGGCTTTGATGGTGCTGCTCCAGGCCCTCGCGGGAGAGACCGTTGGAGTACGCTATAAGAACATGCGTGGGACCGGGAGCGGTGGCTCAGTGCATCAACTGATGTCTCTGCAGCGCCTCTGAACGGGAGGTCCTAGGTTCCCACTCCCCACGGCGGCAGGATTTTCGACGCTAGCTTTTCAGCTAGGTCGAATTCAGTCGCTGTCTGGAGGAGAATTCTAGCGGCCGGCTGCTCTGATCGGTAATTTTCCGTGTTTTTTTTTCGAACAACACCAGGCGAACGCCGGAGCAGTACCCTACCAAACGGGCCACGAACCGCGCTCGATCTGTCCTTCCTCTTCCTTGTCCTATCCTCTCCCCCTTACACACACACACACACACACTAACATGCACTACACTACCACATATTCCGGGAGACCGGTCGGAAGCTTAGATCTTGTCCCGGCTGGGGCAGTGCCCCGCTAGTGGGAGAGTCCTGGTTAGGGGAAAACCTCACTAGCTGACGGTAGGTCGGCGCCGGATCTCGCCATCCAGCGGGGGAAGATCACCGCCATTTCCCGAGAAAAACATGTACTACATTAACGGGACTAATGACCAAAGCAGTTGACGCGCCCGGAAACACGAAAAATCAATCAATCAACATATGTGGGGGTGGGGCCATTGATGATAGAGTTCACGTGTGTTGCGAAAAATTAACCATTCCAGCGTCAACATGTTTCACGAGTTTTCTGGAAGATCTGTTATGAAGGCATCGCTTGTTCTGGGCATATTCGTTGATATGAACGTGAGAAAAAGAAACGGACCCTCTCGATTATTTTTTTAAATATTTATTTTTTAAAAAAAATTTATTTAATTATTTCATTATTTAATTTTAAAAAATTATTTGATAACTATTTTATTTTAAAAGTATTTCAGCTATGGTTTTCATGTCAGAAAGATTGTTTAAGAACGAATATGTATATTTTTCTAATTTACTTTTTTCTTTCTAGGTAAGCATTTCAACGTTCAACTTCCTTCTGTCACTTCGAGAAATAAATAGAAAACAGCTCTTCGTAAATGTCTACAAGGGGTAAGCATTCATATATTATCAAGTATTATTACCTTGGCTATTGTTATTTACTGTTCAAGCTACCTTTTCTATATCGTCGGTCGAGATTTCGCTAGTCTTTATTACATAGCAATCCACACCGTTATGTGGCAGAAGCATTCTTTCTCCTTGGACATTGATGTTCCCTGAAAAGGGCGTGCAAAGAAACCGTGAGATGGTTTGGCGACGTGGTTACACTACGATGTAAAATCTTTGCAGCAATGAATTGTGTTATGTTTGCAACTGAGCGCCGTGAGACGCGAGTGACTACGTTATGAGTCGCCACGGCCCACCATTGCTCACGGATGAAAACGTCACTTATCACTAGACATCGGATGTTTAGGCACTAAAATGTAGTCTTTTAGGCACCTAAAAAGGCACTGAAAATGTCAAGAAAAAATAGAGAAAAAAGGCAGTGTCATAAGTTACATACATAATAAAATGAAAAATTGTAATTTTTGTGTGTATTATTTTGTAAACTTACATGCACAAAACAAGTTCGTACATTTTAATGTGAAACTAGATTTACATATTTACAACTCTTCTACATTTCATTCTTAATAGTTTGTATTAACCAGTAATTTATGCATATTACCAGTAACTTTTCAAGGACCACAATTTCAAATTTGCGACGACTGGGTGACAAAATCCGTTTGAATGCGGAGAAGGATATCTGATCGATGTGCTTGGTATATAGTTTAGAAGTTCAACACCAGCAACTCTGAAACCTCCTGGGAATTTATATTTATTTCCACTTAAAATTTCGGTGCCCTCGGTGTATTGTCAATCGACCATGTTTTCAGATCATGGCTGGTATTATTGAAATGGGGATGTGGAGAAAAGTCAGTTGGCATACTTTCAGGAATTCTCTCGTAATTTAAAATACCAAAACGTACACGTAAGCTTCCGCGGCTCGCGTCGATTACTTCTTGGCTGTCCGGCGTCACCCAGACAGCCAAGAAGTAAAATACTAAGACGTGAATTGAAGATTTTGTAACGAATTGTCATGTTGGACTATCGCCGATATTCCGATATCTTAGCATTGTGTATAAAAATAATAAATAAAAGGACAAAAAAGTCCTAAAAAAAGGTATTGATGCAAAAAAAGGCATTTATGCTTAAATAAGCAAAAATAAGCATTATAAGACTTCGTCATATCTCATCATTTGTCATGATTCGTGTACATGTATTATCAGATTTTAAATAAGTTTGCTAGAATAAAATAGGCATTTCCCTAAACACGCGATGTCTACTTATCACTGTGTTCCCTCTGTCTGCTGCGCGGCTCTAGTCGAGGAAGACTTACTTATTGACAGAGTTTTCCCAGGCGAGGGGCCGCCCTACGGTCCTCGAAAGGGATTTCTATTTTGTTCTCAACCGAAGTAGAAACAGGAAAAGAAAGCTTTAAATGATAATATGTACTTGCCATTTAAAAAGTGTTGATGCAATAATTACAGAGAATGTCTGAACTAGTGAACTACTACCACGCACCACCCGTGTCCCAGGGGCTCCAATTCACAATGGGCATTTGAGACGAACTGCTTTAATTAGCCTTCGTCAGACCTCTCGCGGTCTTCAATAAAACTACTGGTTCTCGTATTGAACAGGGCTCCTCGGCCACAATGCGTTCTTTCATCCCTCTCCACCCGGCGCACTCACTGCCATTTCGCCCTCTCCACTCTCTTCGCCGCCCTTTCCGCCCCCCGCCGCAATAGACCACGCCCTCCGTTGCACTCCGCAACTCTCTGATATTTCCAGCGTCGAAACGGCGTCTTTGACGCCAGCCGCTCCGCTCCGCCCCGCCTCGCTTGGTTCCACCCCGTCTCAGTTCGCCTCGCTTCGCGTCGCTTCGCCTCGCCTCGCGTCGCTTCGCGTCCCGGCCGCGTTGCGAAGTGCAGGCTCGCTGTGTCCTGCCGCCGACGCCCGAGAGGGAAGAGCACGTGCCGGGAATTCTTTCCCACGACACATCGGCATCCCAGAGGCACCTCTGCAGCTTCCGAGGATGCCGGGCGGCGGCCCGGCGGGAGCCGGCAACACTTGCGGCGCCAGAGGCCACGGAATGGAAATGCGAAAGTTGCGAAAAGAATGCGACGCGCAACAGAAACGAAAGCGAAGGGCGAAGGGAGAAAAAGAGACAAAACATGAAATGAAGAGGAAGTAAGTTGAAAGCGAATTGAAGTGCATGTGAAGATGAATAGAGTCTTGTAAAAATGTTGTATTATTTATGACATATTATTTGACAAAAATATCAAAAATATTGTTCTTATAGTTGGGTATTGGTATAAATATTATGTTATAGTGACTCTGATGTGTCTGTAGGGATATTAACAGTAGATATAAACACACATTCCGTTTAAAATCATAGAGTATTGTCTGAAAATGAGGAATTCCCGTAAAATGATGTTTTGAGTTAAGAAGTGCATTTTTAATTATTCAAGAACCATGCCCACCTTGAATATTCTCTTAATGGTTCAAGATACCGAGATGGTATTTTCACTAAACTCACTTCATTTAGTTATTAGCTTTTTGGCAATATTTATTATATTAAAGATGTGTTGGTTGAACTTTGACTTTGTTTGAAAACATCAATTGAATATATCAATGGATACGTCTTGACAAGAAAAATTCATCAATCCTACATATCTGTATTTTTTATTCTAGGGCTTTTATCCAGCCAACAGCCGGTTACCCGTTATGTCCCGATGGGACGCATATTCGACCATACACTAGACCAACACACTTGCGGGCTCCTCTGATCTGGGGTCAGCAGAACGCGAGGCCCTCCGCGACAACACATACATACAAAGACAAGGGACAAACAACCATGCTCAAGGCGGGACTCGAACCCGCGACCCTTCGGACCGAAGCGATGAGTCGGTACTCGCTCTTAGCCACTTCGGCCATCCTGGTCGGCACATATCTGTATAGATGAAAATATAATATTAGTGAGTCCTTGTGGTTGCTTTTCGCAGAAGTTGACGGCTTACGGCGTCACCTCTGCACTCTATAACGAAGGAGTAGATGATAAACCGATAATACTACATTGCATGCAGAGTATGAATGTTAAGAGATTGTTCCTATTGTTGAAAAACTGGAAAAGTAAACTCATACATCCCCTTCCCCTTCCATCTCTGTTTAATAATATGCTTTACATGTCAAGAAACGCGTGATTCCACGTCATGCCATCGCTGTTATGAAGCATCTTCTTAAATATGGAGGTCGATGTAAATTATTTTTTTCTCCATTTTCGTATCAACAAAAAACGATAAAAGTAATTGCGTACCGTTACAGAATATTTGAGATGATCACTCTTCTTGGCTTAACATTGTCCAGATAAACGAGGAGGATAGTCGAAAGAAATTGATTATATTTTAGGAAGATGAAAGTATGTATTGAAAGGAGAAGGATACATGTTTGTACTACATTGTCGTAACAAAACTCTAAGCGGGATTATTTTGGGGAGAAGTCACTCGCAGTCGATGACGTAAATTATGAGGTTTAACGAAGGTTCAACGGTATTCGAGTAGCAACTGGAGTCGTGTCTCCAAAAGATACATGGACACGCGTGCCTAGACCCCAGGAACGGTCCTCTGGGCTACGGTGTCCGCATGGAACCTAGGACATGACTCGCCTCTTCGTCTTCCAGGGCTTTTATTTTTATTCCAGCCGGTTATGTGAGCCATAAATTCCTTGGCGCACTGAAGTGTCCGTGACCCGAAGTCCTACCGCCCGCGGTGCCTGCAACGCACGAGAACACGCCTTTTGAAGCGCTTTTCATTCAATACATTCCATCAACTGAAGCAGACCAACTTCTCATCAGGTTATGAAGGATATTTGAATCCATGGACTACATTGGGTACTTTGTTTCTTTCTTGTTATGGGCAATGCTATCGTGCAAATTGTCACAAGAGAGATAACAGAATAATCCAGTCATTAGTTTTTGTCCAAATATAATCTTGATTATGGAATTTAATGCAAGATCTGATTCAGACCGCTGAAAAACTCTCGAAGGAACAATGTATGATCTACTGTACTGACGTTCAGACACAATGAAGCTTTACGAATCAATATTCACTCTATAACAATAGCTAGTACACAGTAAAGCAATAAAAATGTTTATTAGTTCCAGATATGTCAGACCTCATGACGGACGTGTTCTTCTGATCTGAGAAAGACACGCTCTATAAGTTTATAACAGCGACGTTACCGAATGATTATTTATAATACTGTTGTAATATTGTTCATTGATTAAAAGAGTTAATACAAAATAAACTTCTTGAGTTTTGTTTAAGATTACGAGACAAAAGCACTTCATCTACAATTTTAATATTTGATGTGTATTTCAGATATCATTTAATTACGTTTACTGAACGATTTTTAATCCATGAAACTAGTATTCTATTTTTGACAATGAAATTGGAAGAACGAAAATAGCTATTTTTTGAAATGTTAATCCCTCGCTTTTTAAAATTTATTACCATTATTAGATGTTATTATTATTATTATTATTATTATTATTATTATTATTATTATTATTATTATTATTATTATTATTATTATTATATCATTATTATTATTATTATTATTATTATTATTATATTATTATCATTATATTATTATTATTATATTATCATTATTATTATTATTATTATTATTATTATTATTATTATTATTATTATTATTATTATTATTATTATTATTATTAAAATCGCGCGCCGGCTACGGGAGAGGCGTCGGGAGTGCCCGAGCGGAGCGAGGGATGTGCGCGGCGGCGGCGGCGGCGGCGGCGGCGGCGGCGGCGGCGGTGCAGGGCCGGGGACAATCCGACCACCCAAGGAGGCGGCGGGCGCCGATAGCCATCGAACGTGCGATGCGGTGAGGCGCGGCGGAGTGGGTGGGCGGGGAGGGAGAGAGGGAGGGGATGCGCGCAAGCTCACCCGACGGGGGAGTAGGGCGGAGAGGAAAAAGGTCCGCACGCGACAGCCAGCGATCGGGGCCGCCAATGCGTGTGCACTTGCCCCCCATCGCCCGTCGCACTCTTCATTAATCGTGTTCTAATCTGCGTCTTTCCTTCTCTTCCAGTATTTAACCGTAAGTTTGTACTCTTCTCGTTTATAGGCTGTTAGCCTCGGATGGTCTCGATGTACTTTTTTTTTTTTTATTTTTTTGATCCCCAATCGCTTTGTTGCTCTCTCCGTCTGCCCGTCGCCATTTGCAGTTCCTTCGTGCTCCTCGAGTGCAAATCTCTGCGACCATTTCTAACCTATCCCGTATCCCTGATTGGCAGTACTCTTTCACCACTTCAGCTCAATGTGCTTCCTCTTTCCCTTTTTCCTCACTAAATTTCCCAGTCCCCTCCCCGCTCTCCCACACACGCAACCGTATAGGAGTTTTTGTTTTGTTTTGTTTTGTTTTGTTTTGTTTGCGGCGGCTTCACTCCTCGACGTGCCGAAGCCCAGAACAACACATGCGGAACGCAGTGGGCCACAACGAACGCTAAAAATCAACAATTCTCTTTGGTAGTTTTGTGAGATGTTCGTACCTTTGGTTGTCGATTTTTTGTAGGTTTGTTTCTTCGACGTTTGTCTCTCGACTAATTAAAAAAAATCTTTTTTAAGCTTTGGATATGATCATAGAGAAAATATACATATTTTCCGTTTCACCGTCAATTTCATTGAACATGTTAAGATCTTTGGGTTCGTATAATTCGAAAGCATTAGCTTGGTCTGCTTATTGCAGTCGGTGTTTCCCTTTAATTCATTGATGTTCGTTTTTTCAGTTGCATCGAAAGGGATATGACCACCGTTTGGAGTCGAGCTCTGGGAATTCGCTTTGGTATATCGGGAAGTTAATGTTGTTAGTTTGGTTGTTATCAAATATATCTGGGATAACATTGAAGGTGGTTTAATAGCGAGTTGGTGCGATTGGGGAATGTAAATTTACATTAGAGGAGGCTACAAATTCAAATTGTTTTACCTTGACAGTGTTGTTGAGTCTAAATACGATTATTATAAATAAAATCTACGATCATGATTGTTGGGCTATTTATATTTTAGTTGCTTGGTATTAATGGAAATGTTCTGTGTGGCTATTTCTTTGGATGTCGATGAATACTAATATAATGGAAAAGATGCAAACTCAACTTAGCAGGAAAAATTCTAAGGATGATGTACCCGAGAATACATTCTTACTCAAAAATTTATTACTTCCTTTCTGAAAAGAATTTTTCACTACCTGAATACTGTCTTACAAACTGTAAGACATTTTTATTTAATTAATGCGTTTCATTCTTGAATAATTTAAAAGGCTTTATCTAAATCAATGTACCAAAACATTTAATCCTCCAGTATATTGGTGCCATTGCCTGCCCGTCAGTCGTTCATTCACACAATTCAAAGGTCATCGCTAGGACTAAATCCGAATAAAATTTTGCGCTATTTCATTCTTTTCTTTGTCAAGAAAATCCATATCAACTAATTCCTCATGAAATCTGGATATTGTGTTGGTATCGACATTATTAATAAATCATTGATAGGAGAAATTATTCCACATTTTACAGAATATTAAAAGTCCTGTTTCTCACTAAACTTTTATTACAATTTTTACATTAAACCTTAATTATTGTGGCCTAATACTGAAAACCAGTAATATAATTTAGCAAAATAATTTATTTATTTACAATTCATTTATTTTAATGTGTGTTTAATGCATGTTTTGTTCCCTCCGTATTCGAATGCTAATTTCTGATTTTGAAATTCCGACAGGGTTTTCAATATTGGACATCCTGAAACGTGTGAAAAAATTTGAACCACTATTAAATAACTGAATTTTGTGTGTGTAGTTTTTTTTTCGTTTGGAATCACTGTGAGCTCTTCGGGCACCGCACGTCCGCAGGCACCAATGCAGCGTCCGAGCAGACGGCTGCGAAGAATATTAAGCAGCCTGCGCCCGCGAAGTGGAAGTCATTGGGCGATATCTCGATACAGAGATCGATCTACGATACAGATAATTGATTGTGCTTTCGACTGTAGATTGAATGCTGAGCAGCGGTCGTTGGAAACGTACGTTTGACAATGAGGAGTGAAAGAAATGGGAATGTGTTTCCCAAACCTGAATTTGATAGCTAAATTCGAAAAGGAAGTCAAATGCGGTGTTCAGACCGTAAATCACAGGAGATCGCCTTCGTAATTTCCAGTAGATTTGAAAGAAATTAGACCATTCGTTTTCGTGGGAATTTTTTGCTGTTGGCCCATTTGTTTCACAAATTGTGTAAATACAAATAGAATATTAGAGATAAATAGAAGAATTAAAATACTTATTTTGTGGTACAATCGTCGTTATTTGTATGTAAATTCGAAATTGTTGCTGTAGTTATATTATACAATTATGGTAGAAAATCACTTGAAATGAAATGATTGCCAATATGATATTATTTGCTGTGTGATGTTTATGAATATGAAGATATTTAATAATTTTCAATTACGACACTTTTATCCACGAGTCCTTTCATCTCTTCAGTTTTATTGTTTATGCTATAATTGTCTGTTTTATATTGTGGTATAATTTCTAATGAATGTGCTGTGATGCATAATTTCTCTTTTTATATCGTTTTGTTATCGTGTTCTTATTTAACCGAAGTGGATGGATGAACTAATTGAGATTGCATTGTGGATTGCTTGAATTATAAAGCTTGTGTTCTTGGCTCATACGCATATTGTGGAATTTTCGAAGGAACGTCCTATTGTGATTCCTGATCCAAAAATAGAAAAAATCTCGTGTGTTGCAAGTAAAGAAAAACGTGTATACCTTTGTGCTCTGTTTGAAGGTAATTAGTATTCCTTTTTAGTTTTCATTCAAGACAATTAGCTGAAAAACTGAAATTCCAGAC
Source organism: Teleogryllus oceanicus (assembly GCA_964035755.1). Taxonomy (NCBI): domain Eukaryota; kingdom Metazoa; phylum Arthropoda; class Insecta; order Orthoptera; family Gryllidae; genus Teleogryllus; species Teleogryllus oceanicus. The sequence continues at coordinate 20,717,840 of CAXIVR010000014.1, read as the reverse complement.
AAAAAATTCAAATTGTAATGTTTGCGTTTGTAATAGGAAGTTCTTGTTCACATCTGCTTCAATGGAATTACGGTTCATAGACGTACTTCATGTAATTAACCAATTCGTGTCCACATGTTGAATATTTAACCTCTTCATTAAATGCTAACATGTACTGAATTACTTTAGAGTACTATTTTCCGAGTTAATACACTCCATGATAATACTCATTTTCTGACCTCTGTGGTAAAATAATGCTACGTTATCCTACGAGGTTTTATGAGTTGTGTAATCATTGTTGAAGAAGGAGAAAATAGGAGTTGAGCAATTTGTAACTGTGGCGTGTGTGATTTTGCGCTGCGCCTTATTGAAAGGTGACTAACTCTAACATTCGCTTTTAGGACAAAGATACGCCCATGGGGAGTAGGGAATGCGTGAGGCGGGCGGCGGCAGCAGTGGTGGAGCGGAATGGGAGGGGGCGGTGGGGTGGGGGGCGGTCCTGCCGCGGTCTTCGGGGCGGAACCCATTAAGCGGACGGCGAGATGCGCACCTTGTGATGGTCGTTTGATCGCTGGCCGCCCTGCTCCCCCCCTCCTCGCTCCGTCCCCCCTCCCCCTCCCCAATCCGTGGCATCTTCCCCCATCTCAATCACTAGAGATCGGAAAAATATGTACATAACTATGTAATGAAAACAGTTCGTCTATGTGTGTGTCTGTCCGTCTGTGAACATCACTAGACCCTAAATTAGTCCTAGGATTTTTTTTCCAAATTGTATATTTTCTGGTCGATCTAGCCCGACTCGAATCTCTGCCGTTTTGAAAAACATTCTTTTATTTTTGGGGGCACTATTATGAATACATGAAACTATCTTTTTGAGGTTTTCGATTTTCCGTGTAGTGTTCCTAACTACTGTTCTGTTGCAACTTTTCTACAGCGTTTACTTTTTGCGTTGTAATCGCCCCTATTCACCTAGTAGTTAATATATAATTATTGTTTAGCAATAATTATTTTGTTTTACCAACTTTAATTTGATTTGATAATAATAATGGTCTGTTGGCAACAATGAATGCAATATTAGAGAGCTTGCCATTTATAATTAATGCTTATACAGAGTGTTCAAAAAGTTGCTCTGCAGTGGCTGCCTCCTCACTCCACCATCCTTTATGCAGAAACGGCAACATCGCGGTGATCGCATAAGAATAAGATCACGTATTTGTATTTCGACTACTGTTTGCTTGGAACTAGTGTACTTTGTGAATAAAATTCGAACACTGACACACTGATTAAGCCCGTGATGTTGCCGTTTCCGCATAAAGGATGGTGGAGTGGGGAGTCGGCCACGGCGGAGCACCTTTTTGAACGCTCTGTATTTCATACCGCACTGGTCCAAATATAAAAAAAAAGTCGGACAACAATTTTCTTCATACTTGTAGAAGTTTGTATTCACAAAATATGTCTTTTTCGTTATCCATGCGCGCTTTTCGACCCAATGTGCGGCACGCGACGAGCGACGAGCGACGAGAGACGGGCGACGGGTGACGGGCGTTTAACGACCGGAAGCAGCCATGCTCTGTGCAGCAGCCGGTGCTCCGGAAGTGCAGATATTCAACAACCCCGGCCTGCGCGGTGGACCACAAACATCTCTCTTTCCTATTTTCCTCTTCCGGTAATAACCCGCGAATATGGCCGTCTTTGTTCTTTAATGTAACAGTCGATGGAAAGAAAATGACCAACCTACATAAAACTTCGTTAAGACCAATATCCCGGTTGGAATAATGGTTTAATGAAGTTAATCTGTTTTGTTGTAATTAGCTTTATGGAAATTTGCTCACATTTCCTGCAGCTGAGTGTATTCACGATCGTCTTTATTGGCGATGCTGAAGAGTAGAAGTGAAAGTTTGGTGATGATTTATTGTGGAAATAGAAAATATAGTTTATTGACTGCTGTTACAAACTAGTCCATACACGTTTTGAATTTATAAAGACGTATATTAATCTTGAGGGTAATTTTTTTCTCGTGGAATTGCACTTACTTCGCGGCACAATTGGTGATAGCATTATGTGAATGCAATACAATACAAATACAATGTTCATACAATCTGATTTTGATTAGTTACACTGAAAAAAATTATCTGTAACGTTGGAAGTAAGTTTCGATTTACCACAAGAAATCATATGTGTTCCGGGATTAGAATATTATGCAACTAGTTTTTTATGTTAAGCTGCATTGCACGAGTACATGTATTGAAAACGAGCGACGCGACGTTAAGAAATACTTTTCAAATTAGCACGAATGCAACAAAGCAACATTAGAAACGAGTTCCATTCTTTTTTAAAGCAGCATTTTAAATTTATAAGAGAATCAATGTTAATTTTGCGAAATAAATTTATTGTGTCGTCACGGCTATTTGACGTCTATGCGCAAACTTTATTGTGACGTCTGGTGGTCGGCATTTCGCATGATCGCTCCCACCCCATGATTGACTCGCTGCGACTGGCTGATTGTGTGATGGCGCAATTGTTCGTGCCGTAAATGGTAAATATGTCATCTTTGTCATAAGATGAGATTTTATGAACAGTTTCTTATAACGAAAAAGTTCGTTTACAATGCCGGAACACAAAAAAATATTAAAATATGAATTCTATTGATTGATTGATTCTTCTGATGATGATGATTGATGTACTTCTTCGATTGATTGATTAGTGACTCCGGGCGCGTCAACTGCTTTGGTCATTAGTCCCGTTAGTGTAGTGCATGCTTTTTTTCTCGGGAGATGGCGGTGATCTTCCCCCGCTGGATGGCGAGATCCGGCGCCGACCTACCGTCAGTTAGCGGGGTTTTACCCCCCAACCAGATATCTCCCACCAGCCGGAACTAGTTGTAAACCCCCGACCGATCTCTCGGAATATGTGGTAGTGTAGTGCATGTTTGTGTAAGGGGAGGTGATAGGACAAGGAAGAGAAAGGAAAGATCGCGCGCGGTCCGTGGCCGTTTGGTAGGGTACTGCTCCGGCATTCGCCTGGTAATAATCGGGGAAACCACGGAAAACTACCGATCGGAGCAGCCGGTCGCTAGAATTCTCGTCCCCACAGCAACTGAATTCGACCTAGCTGAAAAGCTAGTGTGGAAAACCCTGGGCCCTCCCGGCCAGAGGCAGTCCGTGGCCACCTGAGCGGCCCGCCGAGTCGTGGGCTGCCTCCGCGCGTCGGCGCCGTCGCCGACACCAGCGCCGCCCTGCGGCACGCGGGGCTCGCCGCGCGCGCCGCCTGGAAATGTGGAATCCGTGTTGGGAAAGAAAGGCGGCCCGCGCGAGGTAGGTACAGTTAGCCCTTTGAGGCGCCGCTGCCGAGCGCTACAGGCCCACCGAGCGTGGAGCGGTGAGGGGGGCGAAAAGGGGCGGGGGCGGGACGATGTCGGGACGATGTCGGGACGATGCGGGACGTGGCGGGACGGTGGCGGGACGGTGGCGGGACGGTGGCGGGACGGTGGCGGGACGATGGCGGGACGGTGGCGGGACGCTGGCGAGACGCTGGCGAGACGCTGGCGCGACGCTGGCGCGACGTGGCGGACGTGGCGGACGTGGCGCGACGCTGGCGGACGTGGCGGGACGGTGGCGGGCGGTGGCGCGAGGGGCGCGACGGTGGCGGGGCTGGGGTGGGCGGGGGCGGCGCGGGGCGACGCGAGGTGAGAGCTCTCTTGCGCCCCGTGGGATCCTCCCGCGGCCGTCATTTATTTCGTCTGCGTCGGTTATTGACAAAAATGTGGAAATAAATGCCTCTGGAAAGTGTTAGATTGTTTTCAAAACGGCACGGTTTCTTCCCATTTATCTTGTTTGATTTCTCGCTTCCCAACTTACTTTTCGAGATTCTTTGCTGGGTCTTTCTTTTTCTTTTCTCTGTAGGGCGTAAAGTTCACGTGCATTTGTTCTTCTCATAAGTAATTTCACTAGTGGTTTGGAACTTATCGACAAGCGTCGAGTGGACTTAACTGAAAAGTTTCAAGCTACTAGTGGAATTCGGTTAGACTTTTTCACAAATATACTAAGTCCTCAGTCTATTTAATTGTATTAACATAATGCTAGAAAAATGTTTCCTTGTGGAGTGTTTTCAGACGCTGTATTGATTACAGCAGTGGAAGGAATATTTATTTTCTGAAACTTTTGAATGTCATTGTGGTTAGACGATAACCTTACATACCTACTGTAGTGAACTTATTTAAGGCGCCCGTAATTGGTTTATAATCATCTTAGCATAAAACGCTATTGGCCGCGTTGAAACTAATGACTCGTGATAGCAATAGTTTTGGATAAGACTTGGTTGATCCTTACATGTGTTTCTCATTTTTACTTTCTTATATACATACGTACATACGGGAGTAAAATACGCAGTATCGTGAAAGTTATGTAATGTTGCGGAAAATTGATTTCGATATTTGAACGGAAATACACGTTTTGGGGTCCCCTGATATCGAAGAAGTGTTGTTTTTTTTCAAACTGCTTGTCTGTCTTTCTGTCTGTCTGTCTGTCTGTCTTTCTGTCTGTCTTTCTGTCTGTCTGTCTTTCTGTCTGTCTGTCTTTCTGTCTGTCTGTCTTTCTGTCTGTCTGTCTGTCTTTCTGTCTGTCTGTCTGTCTGTCTGTCTGTCTGTCTGTCTGTCTTTCTGTCTGTCCGTCCGTCTGTCAACATCTCTCTGTCTCTCTCTATCTGTCCGTGCGTCCGTCCGTCTGTGAACACTACTAGCGCCTAAACCACACGTACGATCTTTTCCAAATAGAAGAAACCGCTGTCCATCTGGCTCTAGTTACTTCTAACATAAAATTCTCTCCTCCTGCCCATTAATGATCGGGTCGTAAACTTCTGAAGTCCACGGAAGTGGAGCGAAGCACAGACAGACGTGAGTGCTTGTGGGGGCTGGAATCCGCCTGGGAGGCGGCAGTGCCGTGGCGCGGTGGCGTCGGCGTCGGCGTCGGCGGTAGAGCGCCTCGGAGACCGGCGCGGGAACAGGTGCCGCGCGTTTATGGAATCGGACAATAAATCACTGGCGCCTGACGCGGCTCGCTGCCCGACAGCTCTCTCGGCCGAGATACGGCTGGTCGGCCGTCGCCACGGCCCCGGGCTCGCCGACGTCTGTCGTCCTGGCCACTCACGCGAGGACAAGCTTTTGCTACTATTCACGCCTCTCGTACCATGTCGGTACGTTGGCCTGCATACCTTTAATTAATAAGTATAGGTTAATAATTGGGGTTCCCTGAATTCTTTCTTCCTTTGCAGCTCAAATACTTTACTTACATTTTGCCCTTCAAGAGCAAAATTTGATATACATATTTTTGCTATGTTTATACGGTTTCTTCCCGTGTGTGATATCCCATTTCTTCTCGGCTAGTTATTTTACTTCTTATCCCTTTTTTCTACTTCCATTTTCATTTATAATTGTTTTTCCTACTATATTTCTCTATTACTCGTTTTACCCCTATACAAATGTTATCTTGTATCTATTATTAACGAATAACTTCATTTAACTCATTGCTAGCATTTTCTTGTTCAGCATTGTTCTTTACGCGTGTTATTGTATTGCATTATCTTCCATGTTTGCAGCGCTTCTTACCTTGTAAGTTTTTCCTGTTGTAATATTCTCTCAAAATTGTTTTTGCTAAGGACTGCAGCACATATTGCTACTTTGAGAAAGGAAATTGAAGTACTGTAACTGTATATATTCTCATTTTGTTCCTTTTTAAAAGAAATAGAACAAACGCAAGAGACAACTCGGGCCATAAGAGGCTCTTGCAAATTTTAGAGAGAGAGAGAGCTAGGTTAAGTCTTTCTAATTGAATACTATTCACCGTTTTTGTCTTTCGGATTTCTGGGAAAAATTTATTAGATGGAGTGTTCGTTCAAAGCGAAGTCTCAAATGTTAAACAGCAAATGCGGAGGAAAAAAAGTACATGTTTCTAGTCACTTTCTATTTTGCATTGCAATCCAGAGGTAGTGGTTTTGTTAGCTTTGCGAGGGGCATACAGTTGTGTACTCATCAGGGCGCCGAGATAAAATCCTGTTCCCTGTACATAATGGTAGAACGTGCGGCCTTGTAATTTTTTTTTCAGCCGAGTATGAATGTAGTACCGATTCCAGTCATACACTTCCATAAGCCTTGGAGCATCTTTCCGCACTCGCCTGTTCACAACGACTGTTGCAATTTGTCCGCTTTCTTGATTTCGCCGTCTCTCAAAACGAGGTAGTATAATCAACACTGCGACCCTCGCCTTACTTTTAAATTTGAAAACACATTAACTGGCAAAATAAAAAGGTATGGAACGATAAAAATTGAATGAATTTAAACACACATTGTGGGAATTCTGATTGGATGTTGTTGACGTTCTTATAAGAAGAAATAAAAGAAGTCATCTTCGTCAACATATCATATATGATATGTTGACGAAGATGACTTCTTTTTTTTCTTCTTAAACACACATTACCATAAAAAATCATGGGGCGCGTTGGACTTTCTTGCTTCGGGGTCCCCTGATCTCCATGGTTCTCAATGGACCCTGATGCTATGCACAAACTCCACACACCCTCATCGGGCCTGACTCAGTTCACACCCTCGGATAGTCAGAAGTACACAGAATGCAACGTATTATTTTCGTGTATTTTGATACATACTTATGGAAATAAGGGCAGGAAATAGGGAACTTAATGGCGTTTATATCTAGCAAATGATTATGCAACTTCGCCGATCATTTGGATTATCGACGATTTAATATATTTAGTATTGTTATAACAATACTAAATATATTAGAGCGTCGATAATCCGAATTAAATGGAATAAGTGCGCTTCGTTGTTATGAGATTGAAAATCAATCATATACTTTCGAAATGAATCAATAAAATTGTCGGTAGTAGTCTTCAACCGAAGAAAATTGCTAAAACTTTCCATAAATCACTGAATGTTATAGGAGCGGAAAGAAGGAATAAAACTATTAATATAGTAATTATTTTACGATTTTAATAGTGAAAAACTAACTGTATATAGTCTAGTACATAGTCTTATTTTATGTAAAATATATCAAGACTTTCAACAAAATACAGTATGTAAACGAAACTACAGTGTTAAGAAATGCTGTACCTACAATGCTGTAAATCATACAATATTTAAGTTTTTATTTTTCTCCAGAATCGTTTCCGGATTATCAACTGTAGGATTTTTGCCGTCCGCTCTACTGTATTTGCATACCTCTTGTGATTCAGAACAATCCAACATTATGCTCGTTTCTACTGGCTATCAATTTCTGAAAGAAAAAAAAAAAGATGAGAGGGGGGAAGGAAAGGAGAGAGGGAGGGATGGATTCCGGTCATGTGAATGGAGGAGGTCACTATTCCTTATAAGTGTTGTGTATGTTTTATTTTGGACGGTGGCAGTGATCTTCCCCCATTGGACGGCGAGATGTCACGCCGAATCTCGGGATTTTCCCCGACCAGGAAGTAAGTGAACGTTGAAGATTCACAGGGATGAGAAGGAAAGATCGCGCGCTGTCCGTGGTCCGTTCGTTACAGTATTGTTTCGACATTCGCCTGATGTTGATCGGAGACACCACGGAAAACTACCGATCAGAGCTGTGTCGAAAATGCTGCCATCGTTGAGGGTGGAAACCTACGACCTCCCAGTCAGGTGCCGGAGCAGTACTCTAACAAACGGGCCACGGACCGCGCGCGATCTTTGCTTCCTCTTCCTTGTCCCATCCTCTCCTCACACACACACTTACACTAACATGCACTACACTACCACATATTCCGGGAGACCGGTCGAGAGCTTAGAGCTTGTCCCGGCTGGTGGGAGAGTCGTGGTTAGGGGGAAACCCCGCGAGCCGACGGTAGGTCGGCGCCGAATCTCGCCATCCAGCAGGAGATCACCGCCATCTCCCGAGATAAAAAACATGCACTACACGTACCAATGACCTAAGCTGTTGACGCGCCCGGAATCACTAACCAACCAATGTACCAACCTAGTGAGAGGCTCTGCAGTGACCTTGATTGATGCCCTGAGCCACCTCGGAGGGTGGGAGGCAGCAACTTGGTGTTGGCGGCTGTCGCCTGCGGCGCGGGCGGAGGAGCGAGCGATTGTGCTGCCCGGGCTGTCGGGCAACTATGCGCATAGTGTGCGCACGTGCGCTTCATTTGGCGCGTCGCCCTTCGCCCTTCGCCCTTCCTCACGCGCCGCGGGGCGTGATGGCGCCGGCGCCGGGGCGAAGGGGGCGGGGCGAGGAATCGGGGCCGATGCGGCGCGACGCCACGCCCGGGTGCCGAAAGGGAATGCGGGGAGGGCGGGAGTGGCGGCCCTGCCGAAGACGGAATGCTGTGCTGGGCTCAAGACAGGGCCGTGGTGGAGTCTCAAACTGGGGCGAGATTCTGCTTATGCTATACATGCTGAGTCAAGGAACTTCGGTACCTCCTGTCATTTTTGAACGGTTGAAGGTATTGTAATGCAGTTTTCAGGAATGTGCATGAGGGTATAGGGCTAATTGATGCATGTATTTGTTTCGATTTAATCTCTTGTATTTTTTCGAGATATTGAGGTATATTGTTTTTTGTTCAAATGACACTATACTTAATTTTCTAGTCTCGTGCGCGTAAAAAGACGAATCCAATGATATACATATTGTCATATATTAGATAAGCATTTTTTGAGTAATTTTGCATTTTTTTCCGACTCCTGTTGAACGTATATTTTAAATTTTACAGTCCATCAACCATGGTCTCGCAACGCTCTCCTAAAAAAATCGAAATTACTCAAATAATGCTTATCTAACATATGAGAATATGTAATCATTGGTTTTCTTTTTACGCCCGTCATATAGACTAAAAAATATTTCTATTTGAAAAAAAAATTATTTCAATATCTTGAAAAATACAAAGATAAAATAGAAATGCATATATGTATTAATTAGCCCCATTCCCTCATGGACTTCCGTAAAAACTACATTGCAATAACTTCAATCGTTCAAAACCTATCTGGAGGTGCTAAAGTTACGCGACTCATCCTCTATATTAGAAAACACGGAGAATGAAGCCATAATGGGCGACGGGCGTGTTTGTATACAGATAGAAGAGTTACAATTTTTTTAAAAAAATCTGATAAATAACTTCAGCGTTAACCGTAAAGAATTGGTGAACCGTGGTGAATTGAAAACATGCTCAGATAGTTTGTTCCTCGTTTTGCGTACATTATAGATAGACAGATAGATAGACAGATGGACTGATAGATAGATAGATAGATAGATAGATAGATATTTATTATTCTGCAGATAGGTATATACAACCTGGTGGCAGAACTCTACAATTTACATATTACTAATATTAACTTTAAATTATTTAAAGACATAATAATAATAATAATAATAATAATAATAAATAATGATAATAATAAGTAATAATAATAATAATATAATAATAATAATAATAATAATAATAATAATAATAATAATAATAATAATAATAATAATAATAATAATAATAATACATCTCGGGGGAATGTAAGGGAGAATTAACATTTGGGGGCGAGAGCTGAAATATCTGAAGCTGCAGAGGCGCACAGCGCCTGATCGGAGCCAAGGGCACGCAGCAGTTCCTGAGGAAGCAGGGACTATCACCCAGGAGCTTGAAGCGCCACAACTGCTCTGTCGTTGTGCCGACATTCTGTGTATAAAGATTTTGTGTATCATCTTACTCATCCTCTCAACACGGTTTTTTCAGTTGTAAGTTTTTTTAAATGATTTGTCAAAGTGTACTCCTCATTGAAATACTCATAAAATTTTATATGTTCGGTATTTGGGTAGTGCAATTACAAGGATAGTTTTTTTTCCAATAACGTAATGAAAGTTGAATGCTTAGTCTTGTGAAGAATGGAAAGGGGTGAAAACGTCGAATTTGGTGTGCAATTGCTGGTCTTAATTCCAGTAAAATTAATCTCTGAATAAAAATTGAAACTTACAGATAACAAAGTCTGAGAGATATTCTCACGATGGAACTTGTTTTTATGATATGAACTCTTAAGTAGGTCCCAGTTATTTAATGTTGCCATCTTGAAAAGCTTGGCGTCGCCGCCATGCGGGGGTCTGGGAGAAGGGCGCCATCTTGAGTCTCCCGGGCGAGGCTCTTCAACTGGAGCTTCCCATCGCCTCTCATGTCTTATTCACAGCGCATTCATGTTGCATGGCCGCGACAGAATTTCTGTCGGAAATATATAGACAAGACTCGCAAAACAAGGACTCCCAAAGAGTCTCTTGAATACAGTGCAAAGGCTATGTAAATATTTCCATTTCGGACCTGGTAGTTGTCTTCTTTTGAAGGAGATGAAACTGTGGAGGGTTCTCCTCTCGCGCTAAAATAACATTTCGCATCAGGGAAATTTTCGTCCTTCCTTCTCTGCGACAGTGATAATATTTTCCTTTGTTCTGGCATTTTAATGTGTCTCCTTATGGTGTGAATTCTTGGAAAGAATATCCTCCTTCCGGGGGAAACATGAATAGGCATGGCCTTCTTGGATGTATTGAGAAAGTAACATCTCCTCCTGCGACAGACATTTCTTTTCAAAGTTGTATTTATTTCATAAACATTTCGTTCCCTTGTGCTTCAATTGAAGGGGTGGGGGAGGATAGTGTTCTGCGTATCTGTAATTTTTGTCATCCGAGGAAAACAGGTTTATATTATTTTTATGTATTCTTTTTTATTCAGGCTTGTTTTAGTTTCTTTATACAGTTCTTGCTTTCTACCAGAATACTGTGGTTCTATGAAAGTATGCGTACAGTATTTCGATCCTGGTGTTTGTTTTTAGGAGATATTTTAACACTTTTATTTTGCATTTATGAAACGAGTGCACTGTCTTCCTCCGACTACTTCAGTTTTCCCCATATTTTTCAGTTGTTATGAGTTTCTCTTACACTACGTAGACATTACTGTTTAGCTGCTGAAAAAGAGTTTTAGAATTTAGGTTGTGCAGCCGACGGAATCCTTTGTGTAGCCCTGATGATGTAAAGTCATTTTACATAATTGTGTCGAAGTGAATGAATACATTTCTGTCACTGTTCCCAGGATAATAATTCACAATGCACTGTATTTCTTCTCTAATGGAGCACTTAATTATTCTCAAATTTCCTTCATTTTCTGTGAATTAAGCAATCCCTTCAGTAATGAAAGCGCAATGGCAATATGGAACATGTGTGTTCGCGGTGCAAAAGAGCTCTGCAACTCTTTGCAGGTTTACCAATTCATTTTACACGCAATGCGCAGTGTTTCTGTTACACTCGTTTATTTGTAAATAACATTTTTAAGACTGTAAAATCATAAAAAAATATTGTAATAAAGGGAATATTGCGCAGCTTTCAAACAACACATTGATCATACAAATCTAGCAGTAATGTAGAGATCAGATTTTATCGTATTTTGTGTAATAGTTCAAGAACTGCTTGTTAAATATAAATTTATTCCAGCTAAAATATAAAACCAAATAGAGAATGATGGTTTTACCGGATTTCAACGTATAGCGAACGTTAACCCGACGATGCGTGGATCCGGCAAACTACATAAATGCATTTGCAGGGTCCCTCACGCCTGTGAAATACGCTCTCAGAAAATGCACATAAAAATGGTTTGATGTTCTTAATAACTTCAACTTTTAAGAATTTCAATAAAAGTCAACTCCTAATATTAAACAAAATATTACTTTTTTAAATAACTGTGAAGTCGCTGCACGCCCAAGTACGTCGCTTTTGAGGAAAATGTCAATGAGATTGTGAGGCATTGCCTTTAATTTGGTACATAAAACGAATGTGCGTCCCCCTCAGTTTGTTCCTTATTTTGGTGAAGTGATGTCTTGAGTGGTGTGCGATTGCCTTCGTAACCGCGCGGTGTCCTTTTGGCGCACATACCACAAAAAATTGCTGCTCGACTATATAAAATGAACTTAAGTTTGTTTGTGTGTTGATAGTGTAGTTGGCTAATTGGTTTTGCGTTTTAACGAGCGTGGAATAGCGAAGGAATGAAGTGCGGAGAACGAGTGGGGTTGCTATTGGCAGGAGGCGGCGGCCAGCGGCGGCAGGAGCGAGGGGGCGGGTTGGCTCGGTCGCCAGCCCAGAGCCCGCAGGCGGCGGCGTTGCGCGAAATACGAGGGGCGGCGGCGGGGGCGGGGCGTGGGCGGTCGCGAGGGCGCCGTAAAGTGGCGCGTGTCACCTGCGGGCGCTCGCATCGCCCCAACGGCCGCCCAGGGCGACCCCGCCCCCGCCCGCGGCCCGCGCATCGCTTTGCTGCAGGTGGCCGGTCCGGCGCGACCCGCTCCCGCACCGCCCCCTCCCCGCGGCGGTCAGCGCCCTGCGCATCGCTCTGGTGCAGGTGGCGGGGCCAGCGCTCCCCGCCCCGCCCTGCCCCGCCCCGCCCCGCCCCGCCCTGCCCGCCCCGCCTCTCCCGCCTCGCCTCGCGCCGACACGCCTCGCCCTCCCCGTATCCGCCCTGCCCTGGGCCCGCTCCTTCCCCGCCCCTCGCCAGGCCACGTCCCTGTCCCGTCCCGCCCGCCTCTCCCCGTCCGCCCGCATCCGCCTCGCGCTCGCCCAGCCCCTGCCCGACCTGCCCTTCGCCCCGCATCCGCCTCGCCCTGGCCCAGCCGCCACGCCATGCCCTGCCCCTGTCCCGCCTCGTCCCTGCCTCGCCGCGGCGCATCGCTGCGCTGCAGGTGGGCGGGCGGGCGCGCGGGCGGCGAGGACAGCTGCTGTTCCAGCCCCGCGTCGTCGGCGCCGCCGCCCACGCCTTCGTTTCGCCTCCGTACGCACTCAGCTCTGGCTCCCGTGGTTTGTCAAGGCGCAACCAACACGCCTCTAATTACTTGTGAGCCCACAGCTAATCCCAACTTGTCTCTTGCTTGAAATGCTCGTGACTTTTGCCCTGCTACGTACATTCCATTCAGCTTTTTTTCTTCTTCGATTCTTCGAAATTTTCAAGAGTAACATCAAATTATGTTCGAATTGTATTTCAGAGAAATACTGAGACTGATATCAGTGAAAAGAGAAAAGAAAAAAAGAAATTTCCGATGTGTTGTGACATCGCGTTTGCAAATATTCTCTGATTAAAAAAAATTGGATCATTAGAAAAAATGTAACACAAACTTCCTGGGAGTATACATTTCCAAAAATAGTGTTCGGTAAGTCCATTTATGATCAAGTGAAGCTCCTTGCAGTATTTTATTCCGCACCAGTGCGTGCCTGTCTCTTCTTAGCCTCTTTGTAGCCGACCCCGGTGAACCCGTGACCGGGTTGAACCGGCCTCCCCACCCCCACCCCCACCCCCATCCCGCCATCATCGCCACATCCCGCGCGCCCTCTCCTCCGCGGCGCCGCTGCAACGCGGGCGGAATGGCGCATGCATTATTCAGCGCTCTTTTTCCTCCTGCGGCGCGGGCGACGCACGCCCCGCCCCCACGCCCCGCCCCACGCCCCACGCCCCCACGCCCCACGCCCCACGCCCCACGCCCCACGCCCCACGCCCCACGCCCCACGCCCCACGCCCCACGCTCCACGCCCACGCCCCACGCCCCACGCCCCACGCCCCACGCCCCACGCCCCACGCCCCACGCTCCACGCCCCACGCCCCACGCCCCACACCCCACGCCCACGCCCCACGCCCACGCCCACGCCAGACGCCCCACGCCCCACGCCCTCGCCCCACGCCCCACGCCCCACGCCCCACGCACCACGCCCCACACCCCACGCCCACGCCCCCGCCCCACGCCCCACGCCCCGCCCCGCCTTGCTCCGTCCAAACACCCCTCAGATCTCTCCACCGCTCCCCTTGCCAAACTCTGTCGCACCTTAAGATTACTAATTACTAACGAGAGATCGTTACTAACATTGTTTCCGAATCCAGATGCAGTATTTTCATGAAGAGTATACTTTTACCGGGAGCGGTAGCTCAGTGAATCAACTGATGTCACTGCAGCGCGTTTGACCGGGAGGTCCTAGGTACGAGTCCTGACGGCGGCAGAATTGTCGACACTAGCTTTTCAGCTAAGTCGAACTCAGTCGCTGTCTGGAGAACAATTCTAGCGACCGGCTGCTCTGATCGGTAGTTTTCCGTGGTTTCTTCTAACAACATCAGGCGAATGCCGGAGTTACCTTAGAAAACGGGCCACGGACCGCGCGCCATCTGCCCTTACACACACTAACATGCTAACTACACTTCCACATTCCGGGAGACCGGTCGGGAGCTTAGAGCTTATCCCGGCTGGGGCGGTGCCCCACTGGTGGAAAGGTCCTGGTTAGGGGGAAACCCCACTAGCCGACGGTGGTTCGGCGCCGGATCTCGTCATCCAGTGAAGGAATATCGCCGCCATCCCCGGAGAAAAAACATGCACTACACTAACGGGACTAATGATCAAAGCAGTTGACGTGCCCGGAAACACGACAAAATCAATCAATCAAGTATACTAGTTTTTAATTGCCTAAAAATATGCTGTTACTGTGGACTTAATAGATTAGAAATAGCCCAATATGATATCATTCAGGGAGGTTTATATGACGCCTGTTTGCTACCTTACTATTAGATCTGCTGAGCAGTTTGGAAACGCAACGGACAGCAAGAGGAAATTGAATTCGTATTTGAAGTTGTTTGGAGTGAGGTGCTTTCATAGCGTTCGAAGATCTTCTATTGCATATTGCGAGTGGAATTCCGCATCTGGCCGGGGCAGCCGTGGACGGGGCGCGCCAATGAGCCGCCCCGCGCTGTGGAAGAGGCTCTTGGAGCCGGGCCCGGTGGTTGCTGCGGATAATCCACACGCAGAAGGGACGCGCCTCTCATGGCCCGCGTTTGTCATCGATTGCCACCGGAGACCAAACGCATCGGACTCTCCTATTTGCATTATGGAGCGATTCGGCGTCGGATCGGCCGCGCGCCGTCCGAAATCACTGCCCGCCCCCACTCGATTATCAGTTGTTTATGGTCTTATGGAGGACGCGTGGCGCGGCGGAGCGGCCGCAGAATTAATTAACAGACGCGCGGACCGCCGATGCTGGCTAGGGCCGTGCCTTAACTGGACGAGATGGCTGGAGGGGGGAAGTGGTTGGGTTTGTTCTGCCGTGTACCAATTGCTAAAACTGGCGACGATACTGAGTCGATGATAGAGTTCTGAGTACGGTGTACAGTGCTGGAGCGCTATGTGGGGAAGGAGAAATGGGGATGGACTTTTGATAGGAAGGGACCCATCAATGCGATGAGTTAAAATTCTAAAGGCCGATCGTTACGTAAAGTGAATTGAAAATACCCTATAATTTACATTGATTTATTTATATGAAATTATTGCGTTTGGAAAACATGTTTTCTTCATTTTTGTTTACAAACGTTATTTTGTATATGTAAATATTATTTTGAAATGTCTGCTGGTGCTATTTTTATTTTTTAAATCAACTTTTCTGTCTGGAAATTCATATTACACATCATTTAGAAGTAAAAATGTAATATTTCACATGCTGTCACAAGTTTTACAAGCTTATCGAATGTTTTCAGTAATAATGTGTGGTGTAAACGATTCTACATGGTAAAACCATTTACACTGAAAAATGATTAAATTAATGCAAGGGTACACGGAATGATCGCTTGGATGCTGGAGGAAAATACATTATCGAAACTATGAATTTACATTTGAGATATATTACAATGAGTGAGAAAATCAGTTGAAAGAGACAAAAATGATTATCAAAATCAATTTTGTCTGGTAATGGATAATACCACAATCCCCCTCTGAATCTTTGTCCTAATTTTTCCCTTTCATAGAGAGCAAAATTATTTCAACACTTTTGACTGTAACCTCTTAAATTCAAGATAAAAGTAACTTAAGAGAATGAAAGTCTATCTTGAATTTAAGAAGTTGCAGTCAAAAGTGTTGCAACCATTTTGCTCTCTATGAAAGGGAAAAATTGAGACAACGATTCTGAGGGGGATTGTGGTATTATCCATTAACAGAGAAAGATTGCGCGCGGTCCGTTGCCCGTTTGGTAGGGTACTCCTCCGGCATTCGTCTGTGTTTTGAACGGAGAAACCACAGACAACAACCGATCAGAGCAGCCGGCCTCTATAATTCTCCTCCACACAGCGCCTGAATCCGACCTAACTGACAAGCTAGTCGGGACTCGAACTAGGACCGCAAGGTCAGAGGCACTACAGTGTCATCAGCTGATGCACCGAGCCGCCACCGGGAGCGGTAACTCAGTGCATCAACTGATGTCACTGCAGCGCCTCTGACCGGGAGGTCCTAGGTTCGAGTCCTAACGGCGGCAGGATTTTCGACACTAGGTTTTCAGCTAGGTCGAATTCAGTCGCTGCTTGGAGGAGAATTCTAGCGGCCGGCTGCTCTGATCGGTAGTTTTCCGTGGTTTCGCCGACGAACACCAGGCGAATGCCGGAGCAGTACCCTACGAAACGGGCCACGGACCGCCCGCGATCTGTCTTTCCTCTTCCCTGCCCTATCCTCTCCCCTTACACACACACTTACACTAACATGCCCTACACTACCACATATTCCGGAAAACCGGTCGGGAGCTTAGAGCTTGTTCCGGCTGGTGGGAGAGTTCCAGTTAGGGGGAAACCCTATTACCCGACGGTAGGTCGGCGCCGGATCTCGGCATCCAGCTGGGGAAGACCACCGCCATCTCCCGAGAAACAAACATGCACTACACTAACGGGACTAATGACTAAAGCAGTTGACGCGCCTGGAAACACGAAAAAACCAAACCAAACCAGCCGAGCAGCCTCTTCCGGTGCGATGGCTGGGAATCTTTCTCCTCCCCCGGCGGCCGGCGCACGGAGCCCGCGTGCCCCAATCCGAGGGCTCGTCGTAGTGCGCCAGCACGCGCCGCCCGCGTCACCTGGGGCTGGGCTGCACCACGCCGCGCCGTATATCACCTGGCGCCGCGCCGCGCCGCGCTTTAATAAAATGCTAACCCTCCGCCGCGTCAGCCTGGCGCGTTGGCGCCCGTGTCACCGCCGGACCCTCGGGAGGCGCCCCTCGTCTCCGGCGCCGGCGGCAGTCTGGCGGCTGTATCTCCCGCGCCCTTGCACACGAGCGTTGCGTCGGCGCACGTTAAGTAGCGCGCGTCGTAGGACAACGCTGGATCATATTGTCATGGTACACTCTCAGAAATGTCTGCGTTACTTTTAATGTAAAAGGACATGAAAGTAATTTTCATGTACGTAAATTAAATTTAATGTATGCGTACAGTTGCTTTAATGTAAGAGTGTACAGTTACTTTAATGTACGAGTACATTAAATGCACAATGTATATTAAAATACATGTCCAGTCGTACGTTAATGTAAATTAAATATATTGTATTTCTAACAATGTAATTAGAAAACTCGTAACTCCATATTCCCTCCTCTATGTCCTGTTTACTTCAAGATAAAATATAATTATGAAAGAAGAGAAATAAATAAAAATAAATAACAAATCGAGCATCTTGAATAGTTGAATTCGTCGGTAGTTATGAGTTCATAGAGAACCGAAACTAAAATTCTGATTACCGGTTATATTTATTCTTTTCATTGCAAAACTGTCCAATCGAGTTACGAGGTATGCTAATTAGCATGACGATATGCCGAACGGCACACGCGCGCTTTGGCCGTTCTGGTTGATGTTAATTTACAGCTGCGGTGTTACTTTACGACGCGCGTCGACACGTCGCTCGTGTGAGCCGTGCTTTAGCATTCGCTTGTTTTCGGGAGGAGCTAAACGCATCTTCCAATATCTTTTAATGATTTTGTATCTTTAAAGAAACTTTAAAGAAAGAAACGGATTTGATTTATTACCGATGCGTTTGCTAGTTATATCCTTCGATATACACGGATCGATCCTTCGATCAATCGATATACACGGGAAAACTTACCTCGATCGAGAGGATCGTGGTTACGAAGGAAATAAGAAAAGAGTTGATGACGCTATATATTCTGTTATGAAGGGAATTGTGGGAGTGAAATGTGAAAAGACAAATCGTTCAAGTTAACATCTTGGATTTAGTAAATATGAATGATTAAAATTTCGTAAAAAAATAAAATATTGTATGTACCATGGGCGTTAACTGATTCCAATAATATCGAGCGACAAAATGCCCTCGGGCCAAAGGCTCTTGGCCTTTTTGTCGCCACTGGATTATTAGAAACCTTTTGACACCTTTCGTGCAAAAATAACTATTACCACTTCCTCTTTTGCGAGGCTGGAATCCTCGAATCCACAATCACAAGTGAGACTCGAAAGTCCTTGGAACCGATGAATTCCGACGCTTCCTTTTAACTTCGACTGGCGTTGTCGGCTTTGTATGTACCGATCCATATCGATTTCTTTTCTTTACTTAACCATCAATTAGTCGACTCTCAAACTCTTTGTAACAACGCTTTTTTTCAATTTTCATTAGCCAGCAAGAAGATTGAGTATCTTATTTGCTTCCAGAATTTTCTCTTAGATATCGCATTTTCATTTCGCATGGGTGTATACCCATACAGACGTATTAAGTGGTCAGGAGGCTAGAGTAAATCATGAGCACGCTAAACAATGAGTATGTGAAGTCTTTGAAAAGGGATGGTCCGTTTTAGAGTCTCGACAGTGAGTGCAATGGAAGGAAGTTGCCCTAACTCCTCAAAGGAAGTTGACGCACGGGACCTAGCATTCTCTTTCTCGAAAAAATGAACAGTTGTTCAAAATTCAGGAAGTCAGCCTCGGACAATCCCACGAGAACGACTATGGCAAACTTCCAACTTGCGATTCTGGAGCGCTCACACCATGTTTAAACACAAAAGTAAATGAAGTTTAACTCAGTAGAGGAGTTTATTCAGTATATAGTAGGGTTGAAAGAAGCATAAAAGGAAAATTAAAATTAAAGGAAATGAATTTTTTAAAATTCATATACTGACGCGAAAAAAAACAACGAACAAGCGCAAAAATTCGGTAGATGAAAAGAGCAAAAAGACGTAGGAAATAGTCAGCTTGGTGAGAACTGACAGAAGAGAAAAGTATGCCTTGATTTGAAATTATGCAAGACATACTCGAGGAAGATTAGCATGTTTGTTGCATATTTTAAAAAAATCATTTGTTTTAGTGTATCAATTACTGGCTTCATTCATTTCTCTTTATGAAACCCTTGTGAAATATTGCTAATCCGCGCGGATTGATTGAGGTAAAGGAAATGTTACAAAGTTTCCGTGTTTCCTTTCTTGTCTCCCATATTTCAGACGGCCCTACAAGGACGCGTCCCCTCCGGGCGCCCCGCCCGTTCCTCAGCCGCCCCCGCCCCCCCCCGCCCCGGCGGGCTCCCCCGCGGCACGCGATGCGACGCACGCAGCGCCTCCGAGGCAATGCCACCACGCCCTCTCTCGCCGACCTCCCGTCCCCAATGCCTCTGGCATCCCCTCTGTCCGAGGCGTCCTCCGTGCCGCTCCCCCCCGCCTCACCGCTCGACCGCTCCCGCCAATTCCCGGCCTGGACGCTCCCGACCTCGCTCCATCCTGCAACCTCCCCCCCGGACTTCGAGCGGTCACTCTGACCGTAAGTGCTCTGGACGGCGCTCGACTGTTCGCTACCGCTTGCAACCGCTCCCGCTCTTAATTTCGACCGGTCTCTGTGACCGTAACCGCTCTGGACGGCGCTCGACCGCTCCCGTCAATTCCCAACGGCTCTGGACAGCTCCCGACCGCTCCCTTTCTCTTGCAAGCGCTCCCGCTCTGGACTTCGAGCGGTCACTCTGACCGTAACCGCTCTAGACTCGACCGCTCACCTCCGATTCTTGCTACTGCTCCCTACTCTACGTAACAGGCCCTGATTACCTCCGGATTGCCTTTGTTCACTCCGATCGCCCCTGATCGCTCTCGGCCGTGTCCGAACACACTCAATCGCTTCCGATTGCTTCTGAAGACGCCCTTCTCCACCTGATAGTATCAGCTCCAGACTGTTTCTGACCCCCCAACCGCTCCGTTCTCTCTTAACCTGTCTCGAACATGGCCGATTGCGCCCCACCGCCTCCGACCTCCGAATGTCACCGTAGATTCGGAATGAACGACAAATCAGTAGTTATTCGAATCGACTTCCTCAGTAGTTAACTGCCACCTCTGGCGTCCGGCATCATAGACCTCCAGCATCTTGCATTTGCAGCTTGGAATGCTCGATCTATCCCCTTCGACAACCACGATTTCACATCCAGAAAATTGGAATGTCCATTTACTACTACATATCCATTTACATTTAGATGTATCCATGAGTTTCATGAATGTTGAACATTCTTTATCCCTGATCTGACCATGAACTCTGATCTGATCTGACCATGTATCCTAACGCGTGCTTTGTATTGCTCATTTCGTGCTCGGTGTGCTGCGGCGAAGTGCCTTCCCATTTCGGCTTTTCCCTTGATGAAACTCATTCCATTCATCTGCCTTCCCTTCAGCAGTGCCCCGCCCCTTTCGCGCACTGTAGCGCTCGAGCAGTTTTATGTGGCCCTTTTCCCCTGCCCTTGTGGCACGTACTTCTCCATTAGCAGAAGTTTATTTACCTTGGTTTCGACAATCACGTTGGAAAGAATAGATTAATACGCCATCTGCAGATTTCCCGAATGATGTGTTACCGTGTATACACATCACCTTTAAATATCTCAGGAGGGGGTAATATTACATTATATGTTCGATATTTTGGTAAGTTTTTGTTTGAAAAGAAACTTGCCTAGGCAAATTTCACCACAGTGACAATAGTTTGTTTTCTGGATTTCTTCGGGTGGTCTTTAATGTCAATACATCTAGGTATTAGTGTATGATTACATTTCATGAGATAATTTTTTAATTTTTTCTTATTATCCCAAATTTGTGGTGTCCCATTTTTAGATCTACAAATATGCTATCTTTATCAAAAGCCATCGTTGTGGCCTGAAGTTTCAATATTTATTTTCCTCTTTTAAAACATTATTTCTGAATAAATGTATACAGAAGTCTGGTTTGTGTTCATACTCAATTGCATTCGCATTTAACCTGGCAAAGTAGCAGGCATTCCCAGTGTTTACAATTGCCCATGTGGGTGTGTTTATCGAATGTTTGTAAGCTTCGACTCGCAAACGCTTAGCACAAAGACGTAACCGACTAAGCCAGCAGTGCTTCGCCAATGTGTTACTCTCTGGAGTGCACAACACTCCGGACCTCACTCGCGACACGCCGGCCTTTCCCAAACGCAATGAGAGAAACGTTCCCGCAGCCGGGAAACTCAATTTCGGTGCACAGCACAAGCGGTGCGGCAGCGGTTGTCAGGGGCAGAAGTGGCGAGCGCGACTGGGCAGCGAGGGTTGTGGTAACAGCGAGCACTGCTCCGAAATTGACCAAATGACAGACTCAGCAAGAACGAAACGGAAAAGAGAATAATTTTGTCGTCACAAAATGTCTTTTGGGAGATATTGATGTTTCGTATCTGAACTGATGTTGACGTTGAAGGTAAAAAAAATTGGTAGTTGTTTTTACCGGGTAAGTATTAAAAAGAATAATAATGCCTGGGGAAGTCAAAAATAAAATAATTATTTTGGTGACATGCGTGATAATTTGCGTTCACCTTCCAATTACAGGACTAAAACACCAGGTGTTATTGGAAACCCAAACTGGATTCCCGTTGCAATCATCTGTGCTGTTTATGTTCCCTTTCTGGAAATACGATGCGTTCATAAATGTTTTACTGGAAGGAGTTTTTAAAACATTGCAATTTCCACGTTCTATGACTCGTTAGTCTGAGAATAATGAATAGACAATGATAATTCCGTAAAACATTCACCCATTCGCAAAGTGTGACGATGAGTGAAGAAATCCAAAGTAAACCGTTACGTAACTCATGTCATTTCTTAACAAAAGAAGTAATACTCCGCGTTGATATTGGAACATTTATCACCAGGATTCTAAACGTAGGAAAAAGTTCCAAAAAACAATATTTCTTATGTCTGAAACAAATGTGTGGTTGATATCTATACTAATAAAAGTGAAATCAAAGACGTGTAACAGTCATCGATACCACAAAAAGTAGCGTATGAATAGATATAGATAAAGATATGAAGCTATTACAGGCTCTTCTTCAGGATTGTCGCAGTGTCCTCGCAAAGTTTGACAAAGATCAACACAACCCAAATTCGGAAAATAAATAATTTAAATAATATGTTTGTAGATGCACCGCGACCATTTTTCGGCTCTCGCATAGAGCACATGATTCCTAATATATTCCGCTAGAGCCCAGTAGTGCTGCAACAAAACTGGTACGTAATTTATTCACTAGAGTTCAGCAGCGGTGCATAATAAAAAGTCATTTAATAGCAATGTGTTGTAAAATAAAATGAAAGAAAAGTATAGTATTTTATTAAAATTTTAACCAATTACATTAAAAACAATAATCTTAAACACCGTGGTTTATATAAATTTGATCTTTTCCCTTATTCGCAAGATAAAGATAAATTTATTTAAACTGCAATTGGGTGTAACCCGGTGGCAGTTAATTACATAAATAAGATAATAAATCCCATACAAATAACATAATAATGGTAATAATAATGCCATAATAATAATAATATAAAAACTGATGATTCTTAAAACATTAAATTACATGAAAAAGAAAAGAAACGTCTATTATCTAAAGCCGCACTGAGTGGTTTATACAATAAAGACCGCACTGCACTATCCTTCACTTCACTTCATTTCACTTGACTATAACACAAGGATTGACTATGAAGAAAGCTCGGGCAACGCCAGGTATTTTGCAGGTATACACATATTCGCGTCGTTGATTGAACTCGCAAAAAACAAAATATTTGGCACTTGCGACGTTCCGCCTCACTGTGCGGCGATGGCGGTGGCCGGACCGCGCGCGTTCGAAAGGCTAGACCGGCTCCCCGCGGGCCCTTTGACGATTTACTGCTTTCGAGTAATGCAGCGCGGGTTTCCGTATGCAAATGCAGAGTACGGTCGCGCCGTCTAAACTTGGTGTTTTCCCGCCGACGCTGCTTTGCAGCCGTCACCGTGCACTGTGGGCCCATTTTGAGCGCACGTTCCAAAAACGTGCTCCTTCCCCCTCAGGTGTCAGTGAAGGTTTGAGCGCACGTTCCAAAAAACTGTTGCTTTTCCCCTCTCAGGTGTCAGTGTAGTTTTGAGCGAACGTTCCAAAAACCGTTGCTTTTCCCCTCTCAGGTGTCAGTGAAGTTGAAATGCTCCGTTACTTCTAAAATGTACTATTTGGTAGGTTTCTTATCTTCGTTGGCAATTTGAGCGCACGTTCCCAAAACTTGGTTTTCCCTCCTCAGGTGTCAGTGAAGGTTTGAGCGCACGTTCCAAAAACTTGCTTTTCCCCTCTCAGGTGTCAGTGAAGTTGAAATGCTCCCTTACTTTTAAAATATACTATTTGGTAGGTTTCTTATTTTAGTGGTCGTTTTGAGCGCATGTTCCAAAATACTGTTGCTTTTCCCCTTCAGGTGTCAGTGTTGTTGAAATGCTCTGTTAGTTCTAAAATATACTGTTTCAGTCGTAGGTTTCTTATCTTCTAGTGAGTAAAATTGCTTCCCTTCTGTTTTTAGTATCAAATTCACAGCATTCACGATGGGCAATGCTATTTTGATCTGCGAGTACAGAAGTCGTATTGGTATTTGGAGTATTTTAACAGTCAACAGTATACATAAGTTTAGTGTAATATCGTTTCTTGCGTATAACGTACTAATTCATCTTTCCCTTTTAATAATACAATGTCTGCATTCAAATTATTATTTTTGTGTGAAGATCTTTCATTTTAATGAGAAGAGGAAATGATGTAATTTCATTTCGAATTATTTATTGCTTTTTTTTTGTATTGTACTTCAATTCTGGAAAAGTTTAGGAAGCAGTGGGTAATTTTAAGATAAAAGAAAATAGAAATTTTGAAACTAAATATGTAGGCTATTCAAAGCCATTTTTTCCAAGAAATCGAAGTTACAGCAGTATAATTTACCAGAGTAAAGTACAGTACAAAATAAGTACAGTAAAACTTGCTCAATGCGGAAATGTATCTAATGTCAACATACAACGCGGTCCTACCAAACAAATTCTGCAATATTACTTTGCATAATGCGAAATCTTGAATAACACGGAAAAAAATACTGGTCCGTTGACAGTCCGCACTGAACAACTTTTGTGTATATTATTTTTCTTCCCACAAGCCTGTACATAAAAGTTCGTGATTTTTCATCATAAATCGCATTTGCAGAGGCGTTACTACCACACGCACATTATGAGATGAAAAGTTGTTTGAAAGAATGACTAAAACACAATTTAGAGTTTTGGCTTTCGATTGATTGATTGATTTTTTCGTGTTTCCGGGCGCGTCAACTGCTTCGGTCATTACTCCCGTTAGTGTAGTGCATGCTTTTTCTCGGGAGATGACGGTGATCTTCTCTCGCTGGATGGCGAGATCCGGCGCCGACATACCGTCGGCTAGTGGGGTTTCCCCCTAACCAGGACTCTCCCACCAACGGGGCACCGCCCCAGCCGAGACAAGCTCTAAGCTCCCGACCGGTCTCCCGGAATATGTGGTAGTGTAGTGCATGTTACTGTAAGTGTGTATGTAAGGGGAGAGGATAGGACAAGGAAGAGGAAGAACAAATCGCGCGCGGTCCGTGGCCCGTTTGGTAGGGTACTGCTCCGGCATTCGCCTGGTGTTGTTCGGAGAAACCACGGAAAACTACCGATCAGAGCAGCCGGCCGCTAGAATTCTCCTCCAGACAGAGACTGAATTCGACCTAGCTGGAAAGCTAGTGTCGAAAATGCTGCCGCCGTGGGGAGTGGGAACCTGGGACCTCCCGGTCAGAGGCGCTGCAGTGACTTCAGTTGATGCTCTGAGCTACCGTTCCCGGTTTGTCTTTCGAGAAAGCAGTCTGTGCCCACTGTGCGTGGCGTTGTCGCGTATTTCCGCCGAAATTACCGAGAGCGACCCTACCCCGCTCTGTGCGCACGGGCGTTCCAGTATATTAGATTTTACTCCGCATTGCACGCCATTTTCTGCTTTCACGGCGTTTTCTAAATATTCAAAACTCCGCTTCCCCCTAAAACATGCGTTATGACTTGGTTTTTATGCGTGGGACTATTTATGTGAGAGTATTTTATCGTCTCATAGGCTCGTAAATTAAGTTGCTTTCAAATATTCAGTGTTTGCTTTCGTTTTTTCCTCTCCCTTATGTAAAGGCTGCTTTTTTTTGGAACTCCACAAGTACGGTTGTTTGGGCATGCATTCGTGTGTCGAAAATATGATAGTAACTAATTTGCAATTCAAAGCTCTGATTATATGAAACGACTCCCTGTTTACGTCTTACTACTCGTAATGACGAAACTTAAAGAAGTTTTGTGTTTCATTTAAGATATTTACATTTGGCTTATTTATTGATTATTTTGTGTTTCCGGGCGCTTTAACTGCTACGGTTGGTACGGTAAGTGTAGTACAGGTTTTTATCACGGGAGGCGCCCTCGTAGCCTTACAGGTTTTTCTCCATCTAGATATCTCCCACCAGCTGGGCATCGCTCCAGCCAGGAACAGTTCAAAGCTCTCGGCTGGTCTCCCTACATGGATAGTAGTGTATTGAATGTAAGAGGAGAGGATAGGACTAGGACGAGGAAGGAAAGATCACACGCGCTTCCAGGGGAAAAATAACTGTGCCACCTCCCGCGATAAAAACATGCACTACACGTATGGGACTAATAACCATAACAGTTGATGCACTATACTTACGGGACTAATGACCAAAGCTGTTGACGCGCCCGGAAACACGAAAAAAATCAATCAATCAAAAAACGACCCACCGATTCAATCGAGTGCTCTAATGAGGGTGAGATGGGGCGGGGAGGTTGGGGAGGGTGGGTCCTGGGCGCCGTGTGTGTTGGCCGCTGCGGTGAGCTTCGGGGTAATCATGGGCAGCGGCGTGTAGCGCCACCAGGTAGAGGGGTGCGACCGCGTCCGCGTGTGCTCAGGTGCACCGCCCCGCCCCGCCACGCCCCGCCCCGCCCCGCCCCGCCCCGCCCCCCGCCGCGCCCCGCCCCGCCCCGCCCCCGCCGCGCCCCGCCCGCCCCGCCCCCGCCGCGCCGCCCGCCCCCGCCGCCGCCGCCCCGCACCGCACCGCACCGCACCGCCCCGCCCTGCCACGCCCCCCGCCGCCCCGCCCTTCCCTGCCCCGCCCCACCTCGCCCCGCCCCACCTCTCCCCGCCCTGCCCCGCCCTGCCCCGCCCGCCCCGCCTCGGCCCCGCCCGCCCCGCCCCTCCCCGCCCCGCCCCACCCGCTGCTCCCCGCCCCGCCCCACCTCGCCCCCCGCCGCCCAGCCACCAGGCGGGAGAACCACCCTGTGGGTCAACAAGTGCCCGCTGTGCTCTCGCACCGAACCAGCGCCTCCTGCTGGCGATGCCTGCTGTGCACATAGCCTACATGCGCTGTACATGGGGTGGGGGTGAGGGTCTCTTCGGGGAAGGCGGATCGCTTCTGATTGGCGTTGGTGTGGTTGTTCAAAGGACCATCAATCATAATCTTCATTGAAAATTGCATAATTACAGTCTTGAAAATGGAATTAGATGTGGCCAGTATCACGTTCCTTTGTTCGTCTGATCTTAAAGAAATGTAATTAAATATTATAAAATTCATAGTGACATGTAAGAAAATTAGTGTGTAATGTTTTGCATGAATTTCGTAAATTGTAGTAAATTATAGTAAATTGTAAATTATAGTAAATTGACTTATCTTGTGTCATATAATAAAAATGTGTAGAATGTAGGGGAGAAAATGTCATGGAAATTGCGTGCTTGATATTATTTTGTGTCGAAAAAGTCTGCACGCGTTGATATTCTCCTAAAATTTGATGTCAAATTCTTTTGCTACTCCAGAAAGAAAATAGCAAGAATATGAAATTTATGTGGAATAATTAGGGAGACGTCAGTTACTTTAAAAAGGTATCTTTTACATGAAAGGCTTTCGGAATGTTCTATCTTAACTCCAGGACCTTAATTAAGTTTCTATTTTAACTCGTTACTATTTTACTCGAGTAGTATTTATTGGCACTTTCAGCAAATATGAAATAAACTTGAAAGAAACTAGTCAAATGTTTTGAATCATTGTTTGTAAGTGTTCCATACATTATTTAAGATTTGTTTTGATCTGTATATCGAAGTTTGTTTTTCGGAACAAAATGTATTGGTTTCGAAATGCATTCTGTCATTTCCGTAGAGAACTACCGATTGTCACGTAACTCAAACTCTTTTCAAAGACAACAGGCAGAATCATCTTTCCGTAATAATTTCACACTTTTACTTCCACCCAACTTCCGTTAAACCTAAACTCTGAATCCGCCTTCATATTATACATGTCGAATTCATATATTAATTTAGACAAATTTATATTCAAATTGCTCTCTTAATTTCACATTAAACTGTTGTTCATCTCCGTGATGAAAGGCATCTCTTTCGACTCGCTATTGCAGTTACTCTGCATACATAGTCATGTCATGCTCACACTGTGCAAGATCCGCGCCTATTTCTCTAAGAGTCCATTTCCTCCCCGTTCCCTTGAACCAAACCAAAAGCAATCTTCTGCATTATTTATCAACAGTCAGTTCATTGACTTGTAACCTGGTTTAAACTTCAGCTGTCTTTGTCTATGCTCATTGTGTTGCGTACGCTCTGTCTAAAACAGTTTGTCTTCCGCCTTCCAGCGCACTCAAATTGTTCCATTGTTTATTCTTGAAATACCCTGCCTTCTGATTGGCTTGCGTGCATAACAGTGTCAATACTTTTTTTTTAATATTTTATTATTATTGTTTCAAAGAAATAAGGAAAGCTATCCCAAATACTTTTTGTTGGCTCTGATTACTAAAACGACAAATACCTCGCGCTCTTAAGATTCTGTTCAGTCACAATAGGTAAGGGACTCTTGTCCAGAGGAAAATCGAAGCTCGTGTGAGTCTGTATCTACATCCTGTACCTTCACTGTTGTTTCTTTCCAAACTTCAATTAAATCCTCGAGGAAAATTGAATGAAAGGTATTGCTTGTAGTAAGCAATGTAGTAGATGACTTTAGTAATCATGTAAGTAGACGACTTTACGATGGGCCTCGGCCTGTAAAGCTGTATAAATATATTTATTGGCTCAACAATTTAGAAAAAAATATGATAACGTAAGATTTCTTCAGTCTATAAATAATTTTAATTTTCTCCCTGAAATTAATCTTTAACTTGTGGCATTGCTTTCTTAGAATTCACAGTCACCGTTCAAATTCGCAGGTGACGTTTAACATAATTATTTTCTGCTGCGTGCTCTCTTTGCGTGCCAGCCTCTCCCTCGGAACGGCCGGCCATTAAATTAATCGCCTTTTATTTCCTCGCTGCTCGTTTGTTTCAGCCCAGACGAGCCCTTTCGACCCGTCATTCCGCTTGGGCGCGTCGCTGTCAATGGCTGATTGTCTGCGGCAACGCGCCGCTGTGATGCGTCTTTTTGCAAAAATGGATTCTGAGAAGCGCGAGCGTTTGTTTGAAGAAACACTCGGACCTTGACGGTCTTATTTCACGGGCGAATTATAATCTACCTCACTGGGATCGTCGAAAATAAACAAATGCATTGTCTTTCCAGGAAAATGGTGTCGTGAAGCTAAGAATAAAGAGCTATCTGTTGTGAAGTGTGCTGTTTGAGAACATAGGCTGACGAAGAAATATTCGAAGTTCTCTTTTTAAAAAAAAACAATTTTGTTAGTGACCAATGATCAATCAAAACAGCCGAATACCCGTCTGCTCTTTTTCTTTCTTTATGATCATGCGCTAAAAAAATCACGCAAATTAGATTGATTTGCTTTTATTTTGATTTTTTCGTGTTTCCGGGCGCGTCAACTGCTTTGGGCATTAGTCCCGTTAGTGTAGTGCATGTTTTTTCTCGGGAGATGGTGGTGATCTTTCCCCGCTGGATGGCGAGATCCAGCGCCGACCTACCGTCGTCTAGTGGGATTTCCCCCTAACCAGGACTCTCCCACCAGCGGGGCACCGCCCCAGCCGGGATAAGCTCTAAGCTCCCGACCGGTCTTCCGGAATATGTGGTAGTGTAGTGCATGTTAGTGTAAGTGTGTGTGTACGGGGAGAGGATAGGACAAGGAAGAGGAAGGACAGATCGCGCGCGGCCCGTGGCCCATTTGGTAGGGTACTGCTCCGGCATTGGTTGGCAGTTGATAGAAGAAACCACAGAAAACTAACGATGAGAGCAGCCGGCCGCTAGAATTCTCCTCCAGACCGCGACTGAATTCGACCTACCTGAAAAGCTAGTGTCGAAAATCTTGCCGCTGTCAGGTCTCGAACCTAGGACCTCCCGGTCTGAGGCGCTGCAGTGACATCAGTTGATGCACTGAGGTACCGCCCCCGGTGCGCAAATTAGAAACAAGCTTCCTAATGGCAGTGTAGGAAACGTTAGTGAATATTTCATGAACCAATATGAACAGTCGGTAGCGATTTTTTCCCTCTTTTCCGACTCATTCCCATCTGTCGCAAAGTGGCTCGATGGATTTCTGGCGCCGACGTTCAGACTGTTCGCATTTTCCTATTCTTAATTCCTTACACCCACACTGATTGTTAAATAGATAGATATTTATTATTCTGCAGATAGGTATATACAACCTGGTGGCAGAACTCTACAATTAACATATTACTAATATTAACTTTAAATTACTTAACAACGTAACTTTAAATTATTTAAAGACAATAATAATAAAACATTAATAGCATTAACTACATTTTATGGTTGACCTGCACAGTTATTTTAAACTATTAAATTCAAGATTACACGACTTTTTAATTACACTTCACTTCACTTCACTTCACAACATTTGAAATTCACTTCTCTTTCTACTTCTATATTGCATTACACTGCACAACACGTCACCACACTTCAATACAATACTACTTTGAATAGAATTATTTATTTAGAACAGGAACACATTTAATAGTAATTAACACAATAATAATAGCAATAAAACTATCAATAATAATCAAATAATAACTAATATAATAATCCAACTTACTAAATTAATGAAGTTTACAAATACCATTAGATAATTAATTTTTAAATCTTTGAACACCTACTGTTATTACTGTTACTGTTTATTAAACTCTGCTGCTTTTGCGTGCTGGGCTCTCCCGCTCCTGGAGCTGGCGGCCGACTGCGAGTCTGGAGGGCGCGGTTCCGGGTCGTTCGTTTCCGGGAGGGCGCCGCCGGGACACGAAGCCGCGTCCATTTGCATGCGCCGTCCGGAAGCCCCGCGTTCGAGCCCCGGACGCCCGGGGCAGCCGGTCCCCCGCCGTGCAATAGACTTCGCCCGAGGAATCTGTGCGCCGGACTGTTGTCGCACAGAATGGAGACTGCTGCACTGAGTGTCGTTCCAAAAACCACGGGATATTCCACACCGGAATATTCCGTGTGTTGTGGTGAGAAACGGTCGGTCGGCAGCTTTTGCCGATCGCCCTCCCGGGAAGTGACGCACAGCGCTGCTCGGCGGGAAGCCTTGTCTCTCCGTAGTGCACAATCTACGAGTACATCACGAATTTCCAATATACACACCGGCTCAGTGCATCAACTAATGTCACTACTGTGCCTCTGACCGGGAGGTCCTAGGTTTCAGTTCCGACGGCGGCAGGATTTTCGACACTAGGTTTTCAGCTAGGTCGAATTCAGTCGCTGTCTGGAGGAGAATTCTAGCGACCGGCTGCTCTGATCGGTAGTTTTCCGTGGTTTCTCCGATCAACACCAGGCGAATGTCGGAGCAGTACCGTACCAAACGGGCCACGGACCGCGCACGATCTTGCCTTCCTCTTCCTTGTCATATCCTCACTCTTTACACACACACACACACACACACACACACACACACACACAGGAGCTTAGAGCTTGTTCCGGCTGGGGCTGTGCCCTGCTGGTGGTAGATGAAAAAATTGAAATGTCGCCATCGCACACAATTTAGCGGTAAGGCGGTGACAAGCAAGGCAGACAAGCAAGGCAGGCAGCACAGGGGAGGATTGTGGCAAGTCTACGTTTGTGCAGGCCATGGTAGAGCAAGTCACAGCAGGACTACGGCAAGTCAGAGCACAGAAAGGATACTCTACAGACACAACGCATTATTTTTCCTGTCTGAATCGATGAATAATGTAAATAAATATCCATACAAGTAAAGGAGTTCAGATATAAACTTCCCGTGCGATTTTCCGTATCGCACGGGTTTCCACTTGTTTATCAAGAAAAGGATTATCCTACAGTTGTAAGTTCAGTTACTCCATGGAGAAAACGGCGCGTTGTTAGTCGCCGTGGGAGAGCAGACGTCCCGAAAAAGAAGACCGAGACGAGAATCCATAAAAGCAGCGGAGGCCAAAGAACGCGCATGAAGAGGGCATGGAGGCGTGGGGGCAGCGGGGCAGGCGCGGTTCGTTTACGAGTCCTCCCGCAGCCACGTAAAGTCGCAAAAAACTGGGTTACGGGGGTGTAGTAACCGCGTGGAAGTACCTGCCCCGCTACGTCCTTTCATGTCAGCGCACGTGATGTCAGCAGAACGACGCGCCTCCCCGAGGTCGCGCTGCTCTCTTTTGCTCAAAGACACTTTGTTTTTCCTGCGCCGCGCCCCTCGAGATGCCGTAAAGCGTAGCTCTCGACAATGAACGATGGTTTGATGGTTCTTCATGTTGCGATGTGTTCGAAAGAGTGAATCAGATCGCGGAACACGGAAACAGTCGTCGTATTCTTCCTTTTGAAATGCATGCTTTTGCGCTTCTTCCGAGCCGTTATTTCCTAGACTGGAGGTGTGGCATTTGGTTGACACTCTTTGCCAAATGCAGTTGGATTTTGCCTAGTGAATGGAACTGTAAATGCAAAGCACGTTTCTTTGGTACATCGTTACTTCACACCAGGAGAATACATCATAAATTTTTTTACAGTGTGTGATAAACGAATACATATCTGCTACATACGACATAATCAACACATGCGCTGCGCCTCAGAGGGAAAATGTTGCTTTGTTTCCTTACTTCGTGCTACGCACGTTGTGGTTCCATCATCCTTTTGTGTTTCTTTGAGCATCATTTCCACGTACTGATTTGCAGATTTCTTCCCTTCCTCCAGATGAATACTGCTACCCACATTAAATTCTGAATACACGAAGCACACAATGATCAAGGTTTTCGGATGTACTTTAGCTGTAGATTACTCTAGCGTCTTTTACATTTGAAATTGTTGAATGTTTCTGCGGTCTCTGCCGAGAAACGCCTTGTTACTGTACGGCAATTTGTCCACTATTTCCCTTGCTCCATTACGTACAGAATATTGTGTTTATGGTGAGTTAACTCAAAACATATTGATAACGCTGGGGAAAATCAACATTTTTTTCGTACAAACGAAGAAAAACATACGCCTGGGATCTGATGAAATTCGGAAACGAGTAACGAAAGCCTTGTATCGAAAGGAAAAGCCACAAGACATGTTAATTCTTTTACGCCTGAAGATCTCTTAGCGACTTGTGGATTTATCAGGAAGGTCTAATGCACTCGTGGTATTTTTCAGGAATGAGGAGAGTTGATGGACCATAAGGAAATGTTACTAAGCAAAACGACACAAACATTATCTTAACTCCTGAAATACCTACAATGTATGAACAGTATTAAGGTCGGTAGTAAACTATATTTATAGACGATATATTCTTGCAAAAGAAAGGTAATTTAACTTAAAAGAAAGGTAAAGCATTTTATACATTTTGGAAATAAAAAAGTTCAAGATTAGATAGATTAGATAGATTTATTAAAGTTCGCTTTGAGCTAATGCTCGGTGGCAAACATTATTACAATTAGATATACAATTACAAAACTATTACGAATATTTACAAATATAATTACAATTAGAATTAGAGATTAATATCCTAGTTATAATTAATTTTGAGTTATCTATATGTTGACTTATAGCTTTTCTAACACTTCACTCCACTTCACTTCACTTCACTTCATTTCACTGCGCTGCACTACACTCCCCTCCCCTCCCCCTCCGTGCCCCCACCACACTACACTTCACTTCACTTCACTGAATAAGAGACATGACTATATTATTAATAATACTAACGATTATAATAATGAAACTAATAATAATAATAATAATAATAATAATAATAATAATAATAATAATAATAATAATAATGATAAAAGTCCCAGTGCTATTAATGATGACCTACATAGAATTAAGTATATTTTTAAATTTCACTACATTAGAAGGAAGAGTCTCTAGTCATTTTGCAGGTAGTTTGTTCCAATCTACTATAGTACGATTCACAAAGGAGAACTTGCCTACATCAGTTCTTTGCTTTCTACATCGTATTTTCCAGGGATGGTCTCCTCTACTTTTATAATCAGATTTCTGTAATCTTTTACTGATGTCTGCCCATGCTGAGTCCCCTTTGTATGTCTTGTACATTACGCATAACCGCGCCCGTTCCCCGTCTCTTAGATAAGGGTTCCCATTCATCTCGTCCATCAACGCGTCCATGATTTACAAACTTCCCGGCCCGTTTTTGAATTTTATCTAACGCCTCGATTTGCCCTTTTCTGTACGGGTCCCAGCAGGCCGCTCCGTACTCTAAAATAGGACGAACAAGTGAAGTATATGCCAAGGATCGGGCATTCGAACTACTGTTTTTTAGAATGCGCATTACAAAGTGCAGCGCCCTCCATGATTTTTTGACCGTATTGTTAATATGATCCGACCAACCTGCGCTACGCAGGACCAAACTTGTAATTCGAGTGTACATTCGAGCGAGATTTGGTAAAACAAATGAATTTACTCTTTTCCGGATTTAATTCCATCTTATTTCTGCACGCCCAGTTCCATAAACAGTTAAGATCGTTCTGTAAAACATTTTCATCCGAAGACGCGCCAATACTCCTATATATTATGCAATCATCAGCGAAAAGTCTAACTTTCGATTTTATTCCAGTTGCAATATCATTAATAAACGCTAAGAATAGCAATGGCCCTAACACACGGGGACCCCAGAGGTTACATCGGCTTTCGATGAGTGTTTGTCACCTATTCTGACTGCTTGAGTTCGGCCCGTAAGAAATTCTTTTATCCACAAGATTATTCGATGATCTAATCCAGTTTTTGACAGTTTTTCAATTAAAAGGCCATGTGGAACCAGATCAAATGCTTTAGAAAAGTCTAATATTACTGCATCTACCCTACTCCCTTCGTCTAATGAATCTGCTATGTCCTGACATAAAGAAATAGTCTGGCTGTCGCACGAATAGCTAGGACGAAAACCGTGTTGATTTTGAAAAAGCCAGTCGGTTTTATTCCAGACTCGTCTAATATATTCCGCAATCATGTGTTCCATCTGCTTGCATACAACTGATGTCAAACTTATAGGCCTGTAATTATTAACAATCCTTTTGTCTCCTCCCTTGTGAATCGGCACTACAATTGCCTCTTTCCAATTTTGAGGAATCGTATTATTATTTACAGTGACATCCATTAACCTAGCAAGGTAAGGAATCATGGCTTCCCCTCCCAATTTCAATATTTCTCCTGGTATTCCGTCAGGACCTACAGATTTATTTTTCCTAATTTTTGCGATCCTTTTTCTAATAATTCCTGCATCGACTCTAAAGGTTTCTATAACAGGTGTTGATTAATGCATAACGATGCACAGTTTCTTTCGATAATCATATAATTGTAAGAAATGTCACAATAACATTTTGCCAGCGATTGTGATAGAAGTTTGAGCAATCACAACGAGTTTCAGTTTACGAACACGTTGGCTGATTTTTTACTTTGTTACACACATCGTATCACAATCCAGCAACATCTTCAATCATTTCACTATCCCTCTGCATCCTGCGTAGTGGAAGCTAGTATATCTTGTTCCGCGAAGAGTATTCTTTTCTGCCTCGGCAAACGAGCCCGAGATTGTGCGAGGCTGCATAACAACCGCAATAATCCCGAGCTAAGTGCCAGTTCATGTCGTTGAAAGCCCTGCATATCAAGAGGAAAGCTAATATTTGCCTCGCGCCTCTCTCAACGAAACGCTTTCTGTGCGCCTGAAAAACCCGTAGATGAATTCTCTCCGAAGCCCGCTTCCCATCTGTGGTGTTCGGCGCCTATAGTCCTGTTTACCTTCACAACGCAATTGATAGCGATTCATCATCATGACAAGTGGCTACAGGGGCTAATAGGTTTCATCTAGGCATCACAGAATAGCTTCACAATTTTCCGGAAACCGAGGGTACTTTTGTTGACGTCACTCTATCTTTGAAACTTGTCTAAATCTAATACTTTTTGTGAATCTATAATGTCCCACTTTTCCGAGTTTTCTCTTCAATTAAAAAAAAAATTCCGAGTGAGAAATGGGACTACTTTATATTTTATGTTATTCCTGAGGCTCATATTGTCAATTTAACCAAAAATACGGAAACGTTAACAGAATGAAATGCACTGCTACAAGGCGAGTCTCCGCGTACAAGTCACTCTTCTGTTCCGTTAGTGCGCAAGGCACATTCTTGGATTTCTTTTATTCCTTTGGCGAGTGAATGATTGGGTAGTTTGTCTGCGCGGTCGTAATGGTAGGTAATAGGTTAAAAGCATCTAGTTTATTGCCTTCTCGACGTTGCTACGTTGCACAATGTTGGACGATTCCATCTCGTGTAGTTCGTTGGTAATTCCTTTCAGCAAAGTCATCTAGTGATGAGACATTTGCATGGGTCGTATACCCCACTCAGCATCCTGAATGTTACATGAACTTTGAATGCAAATTTGAATGTGTATTTATTAACATAACCCCAATTCCTTATAAGATACAATTTTGAGAATATCGAAATTTGACTATTGGGGGAAAATTGGCTCTTGACTATAATAATCGTTAACTATAATAATAACTCGTGGCTATAATATTTGATAGACAAACTTCTGATCTCTTGGAATACTTCCCATATTTTATGTCGCCCTTTCATTTTGTGTTATTAATTGTTTTTTTTTTTTTTTGTGTGATTTTTCACAAGAATTAAGTTACTGATTTTATCTAAGTCACTTGCAAAACTGCGAAGCAAATTAGAATTTCTACTTATGGGTTCTTCCCATACAAGTTCTAATTAAAAAAAAACATTAAATCCTTTTAGAATTATTATGATAATAAGTAATGAATTTGAAAATGTAAATACTGTAATATGTTTTTAGCTATATTAGAAACGATTGAGTTTTACATGGGTGAAAGAACACTAACTTTTGATGCTGTTGTTTGCTAAACGGCAAACTTAGGAATAATTGTTCAGCTTTTTTTACGGGTGATCCTGAAAGCAGTGATTTACATTATCCTATACAACGTTTTATTATTAGTGAGTTTGCTGAGAATAACGGATCACAAAAGAATTTATGACTGGTAGCAGATCGTATCTCTTTTTCTCTTGTCTTGAAATATTCATGTACATTCTGTTCGCTGTATCCGTTACGACCTTTCTTCTGTACTCATGTCTACCTTCGCTCCACACCAATGAAGAGGGCTTCAGCAGCCGTTGCATTTCTATCTTCAAGTCGCTTCTCCTCCCCTTTTTAATTATTATTGTTATTATTATAATAATTGTTATTATAAAATCTTACAATTATTAACATATTTTGTCTTTGCATTGCGCTCACGTTCGTACTATTGCACTATTATCGATGTATATAATGCTCCGTAGTTTAATTCTACCACCAAATTCAACGCGGTGCCTAACTACTTTGTCGTACAAGTAGGCTAAATAGGGTAAATAGGCTCCTTTTCGAAAACAACAATTGAGAAGTTAAACAAAGTGTAGGATTGAAGTTGTCGAACCTAAACGTAGACCTTACAAACTTGCCATCCATCTAAGAATCTTATTAACCATTAACCACTGTATTCGCTGCCTGCACGTCGTCTTCCAGGACCAATTTTCTCTGCACATCCTTCCTTCATTGGTTCTTCATCATTTCTCATCGCAACATGCCCCATTTCTTAAAACGCTTTCCTTTCCTCGGACCTTAGTAGCTGGGGACCTCAGGATCTTAGGACCTCGGAAGTTAGTAGTATTGATGAGGCTATAGCTTGAACAATAAAATATTTTATTGCAGCTTCTGTGGATATTATATTACCTTTTGAAGATATTAGGGGAATAAACGCTACTAAATTACTTTCTAGTTCTATTCATGTCGCTGGTCATGAATTGGATCTGATAGAAATTATTTTACCGAGAGTTACTATCATTGCAAATGGCTGCACCTCATCATTGCATTGGTGGCACCTACAGCTCCTAAACTGTTGCAAGAGGTGCCGCCCGGCTCCACCAGAGCCGACCGGAAGCGGTAGCTCAGTGTAACTAATGTCACTGACCGGGAGGTCCCAGGTTCGAGTACTGGCGGCCGCAGGATTTTCGACACTAGTTTTTCACCTAGGTCGAATTCAGTCGTTCTCTGTAAGAGAGAATTCTAGCGGCCGGCTGTTCTCATCGGTAGTTTTCCGCGGTTTCTCTGATCAACACCAGACAAATGCCGGAGCAGTACCCTACCAAACGAGCCACGGACCGAGCTCGATATTTCCTTCCTCTTCCTTGCCCTATCCTCTCCCCTTACACACACACACACTTACACTAACATGCACTACTCTACCACATATTCCGGGAGACCGATCGGGAGCTTAGAGCTTATCCCGGCTGGGGCGGTGCCCCGCTGATGGGAGACTCCTGGTTTGGGGGAAACCCCGCTAGCCGACGGTAGGTCGGCGCCGGATCTCACCATTCATTGATGAACGATCACCGCCATCTGCCGAGAAAAAAAACATGCACCACACTTACGGGAATAATGGCGTACGCTGTTGACGGGCCCGGAATCTCCAAACCCATCCACCAGCGCCGCCTGGCGTCCCGCCTCGCGGCGTTCGTCCTCCTCAGGCGCATCGTGTTCGATTAATCGCTGTGCTTTTGTTCGCAGCTGGCGCGTCGCTCGCTGCGCCTGGCGCGCGTCATTTGGGGCCCTCCACCCGCGCACCGCGCGCTTTTGTTTCTGGGCCGCCGCCCCCTTTGTGCCTTGACGAGCGCGGGGCCTCGAGGGGGGGCTGGGGAATCACCTGCCTCGAAGGCAAGGGAATGACATGACGAAAATATAAATACACCTGTGTCGATGTAGATATTGAACGGCGTTGTCAATTGTGTTTTCTTCTGTATTTCCGTTTCTTTGATTTGTCTTAAAATAAATTATGACACGGGGCAAGTACTTTTGCAATGACACAATAATATGTAGTATATTCAATACCTAACACTGTATTTCGTACCTTGTTAATAGAAACGTATTTCACAAATACCTTCTTTTCAAGTTTTTGTTATTTAAGGTCGCATCAATATTTAGGTCATTAGCGACCACTATTGGCGTCTACGGTACCTATGGTATCTATGAAGATG
Source organism: Teleogryllus oceanicus (assembly GCA_964035755.1). NCBI lineage: Eukaryota > Metazoa > Arthropoda > Insecta > Orthoptera > Gryllidae > Teleogryllus > Teleogryllus oceanicus. The sequence goes on along the minus strand of CAXIVR010000014.1, from coordinate 20,679,379 downwards.
AAACGATATGGTGATGATAAGGGGTGAAAGGACGAACACAAATACAAACATATTCGAGGCGGGACTCGAACCCGCGATCCTTCCGTCCGAAATCGCTATTACACTACTGCCTTAGCGATCTCGGCATTTTTGAGTATTGTTTTATTTGTGGATTTGGTTAATATCTAGAATCTCTATTAAGGAGCAGGGACGCAAACTGAGGCTGATGATTAAGTATGTGTTTTGTTTTCCAATAACCACTTTTATTTCTTTATTTTCTAAATGTACATACAGAATAATGAAATTTAGTTCGAAAGGAAGGTTTTCATAGTGTTGGACTCAAATAATTCGAGTATTTTGACGTATTTTCGCATTGGTGTCCAAGATGATATCAACGAACTGGAGTGCAGCCGTTCATGTCCTCTGCGTTGTAAATATTTTTTATTACGTGGAACCGGCGAAGGTCAGAGTGTTTGGGCAAAACCGCACAGCTGCGTTGCGAGTCAAGCGCGTGTTGGTTGGCGTAGGCGCTCTTCCGGGGCGCGGCCGCGGCTGGCGAGTGGCCGGTGGGCGGGGCGCGGCGGGGCGGGGCGGGGGCGGGGGCGGAGGTCGGCGCAGGTGGCCGGGCGAACGACCGCGCCAAGCCAACCTGGGACGCCAGAGGCCGCGAGCACTCATTCATGAAGACGACCGGGAGAGGACACTCAGTGCATCGACTGAAGTTACTGCAGTGCCTCTGGCCGGGAGATCCTAGGTTCGAGTCTCGACAGTAGCAAGATTTTTGACACAAGCTTGTCAGCTAGGTCGAATTCAGTCGCGGTCAGGAGAATTCTAGCTGCCGGCTGCTCTGATCGGTAGTTTTCGGTGGTTTCTCCGATCAACACCAGGCGAATGCAGAAGCAGTATCCTACCAAAGGGGCCACGGACCGCGCGCGATCTTTTCTTCCTCTTCCTTGTCCTATCCTCTCCCCTTGCACACTCACACTAACATGCACTACACTACCACATATTCCGAGAGACCGGTCGGGAGCGTAGAGCTTGTCCCGGCTGGGGCGGTACCCCGCCGGTGGGAGAGTCCTGGTTAGGGGGAAACCCCACTAGCCGACGGTAGGTCGGCGCCGAATCTCGCCACCCAGCAAGGGAAGATCACCGCCACCTCCCGATGAAAAAACATTACATTTTACAGTTACAGTTTTAAGTGTGATTTTCAACGTTGACGGCGCTTTAAATATACGTACAAATGTTTCTTAAAACAGAGAAGAGGATCGATTATAATCGATCAGTAAAATACTGAGCAGGCGACGGTAAACGTAGAAATCTGTAAATCAATCCTTACACTAAGGAGGGAAACGGAATCGGACGCAGTCGGACTATGCTTTTTGCCGGGGGGGGAGGTAAACGGCTTAGGAAAAGTTGATCGCGGGATGCAGTCGGACACGGCCTACCGCGCACTCGGCACCGATATCTTCTTCCCTTCTGCATGTTCTACCAGCCCTTTACAGCTTTCTGCGATCTGCGCCGTGCCCATTTTACCCATGGTTCTTCCCACATCCTTCACTGGTTTACAAGCGTCCTTCACTGCTCGTTTTTTCATGTTCCTGGTGCTTCTTGTTTTTTTTTTTTTCTTAGACTCCGTCATCACTCTAGTTTTGTGTAATAATATTCTTCAAAGGTAACCGGAAAGAAGGGGGGGTGTACAATTACGACTTTAGCTTTTTTAAGGTACAGAATTAAATGATCAATTATTTAGTTTACACACCCCCAGTATTAGATGGAATGACACAAAAGGTAATTTGTACGATGTAGGATTGTTAGAAACGCATAGAACAGACTATGTATTGAAAAGTTTCTCAGAATAATGACGGAACACAGAGTAGCGTTAAACGAAGATAAAATCTGCACCTTCTTGTAAACTTGCCTATGTTAAGTCGTAACTCATTCATTTACACCTCTGTTTTCCTTTGCTCTCAAATTAAGTGTCTTCTTCCTGTCATATTCTCTTGTGAACTTCCTGTCGTCTTCAGTTTTATCAACACAAATCTCCGAGACTTCCTTCATAAACTCTCTTATCTTCTTCCAACAGATCTTTTGTGCGAATGGCTCCTCTATATCCCAATGTTTTATTTCTGTTTTCTAATAATATGTACTTTTCTACCTAAATGTCCTCTTCATTTCATGCATTTTGTCTTCTGACCTATCGGTTCCTTTTCATTGTTTCATGCCAATGGTCGTTTTCAGTGTTTTAGCCCGTCGTATTTGGTTTTTTACAAAATAATGCGAGAACGGAGAATCATTTTCCGTTTCGTGTTCCTGTTTCATGTCGTTTTCTCACTCTCTGCATTACTTTCATACAAACGTGCCGACGGCAGCCGTTGTCACTTGTCGCAGATGTCGACTTCCTTTCCGCCGCTTCTGCTGTGCGCCGCGTGAGGGCGGTAGCGGTTGCCACTCAGCGTCCCCGCTTCATCTCGCCCTCCGCTTCAGCGGCTTGCGGGGGCGGCGGCGGGCGTCCTCGGGGGCTTCGCGTCGCCTCGTTAGCGTAACGAAGGGCGTCGCCACGCCACGGTAGTCGGTGCGGGCGGCGTCGCGGCGCCGCGCCGCGCCGGCGTCTTTGCAGAGGCAGGAGCGTCGCCGCGTCCCTAGGCGCATCCGTTATTCCGCGGGACCGACGCCTGGCGTCGGGACGCTGCCGGCGGCGGCGTCGCGGCGCCCGCCCCAGGGGCCGCCGTGCGGATTGCGGGCGAGTGGGCCGCGGTTTGCACCGGGAGCGGTAGCTCAGTGCATCGACTAATGTCACTGCAGCGCCGCTCACCGGGAGCTCCTGACGGCGGCACGATTTTCAACACTAGCTTTTTAGCTAGGTCGCTGTCTGGAGGAGAATTCTAGCGGCCGGCTGTTCTGATCGGTAGTTTTCCGTGGTTTCTCCGATCAACACCAGGCGAATGCCCGAGCAGTACCCTAACAAACGGGCCACGGACCGCGAGCGATCTGTCCTTCCTCTTCCTTGTTCTATCCTCTCCCCTTACACACACACGCTTACGCTAACATGCACTACACTACCACATATTCCGGGAGACCGGTCGGGAGCTTAAAGCTTGTCCCGGCTGGGACGGTGCCCCGCTGGTGGGAGAGTCCTGGTTAGGGGGAAACCCCACTAGCCGACGGTAGGTCGGCGCCGGATCTCGCCATACAGCGGAGGAAGATCACCGCCATCTCCCGAGAAAACATGCACTACACTAACGGGACTAATGACCAAAGCAGTTGACACGCCCGGAAACAAAAAAAATCAATCAATCAATCAAAGTCACGGTTTGCGCAGCTTTGGGAGGAAGGGAGGGCTCCCACACGGCGAGACGGGACCCACGAGCGTTTCGATTCAACCAAACAAACCAATTTGATTGTGAACTATTTAATTTTTTTTTTTTCATCGCAAGAGTCTAATCTGGAAGGAAGTATTTTGATGGTACGAAATGATGTGGAATTTACGACATTTGCCTAATAGAAAGGGATTTGCGGCGTTGTTTTGTCGTACGGTTTTATTTCATCAGAAAGCTTCTTTGAGTTAAGGTTTTTGAAATGCAAACGTTGCCCTATTTATTTGTGCCCTGATGAATCTGCAGATGGAATTCTAAGTGTAGTATAGTACATCCGAATATTTCCTAAGTCGTTGTCAATGCGTCGTGTTTATCTGTATTTTATTTGTTTCAAATGCTTGAAAATCGTATATTCACGATGATGTGATATTGATCCATTAAGGAGCTTCATTATATCACGAGTGCTGTATTGCATTACATAGTTTTTCTAAATATTGTACTAAAAAGTGGTATGACAATACAGGAGGAAGAAAATAACGCGAGAGGTCCGTGGCCCATTTGATGGGTACTGTACCGTCATTCGCCTGGTGTTGATCTGAAAAACCTGGAAACCTATGGATCAGACAGCCGGCTACTAGGATTCACCTCCAGGTAGTGGTTGAAAAAAAAATTCGACTTGCCTATCTAGATATTGAAAATCCTCTGTCATCGGGACTCGAACCCTAGGACCTCCCGGCTAGAGACACTGTAAAAGCAATTGCTGGCTCCGAGCTCAGTCAGCGGTTGCGCGGTCGCGACGCACCGGAGCAGCGCCTGGGCGGGAGGGGGGGCGCCGGGGAATTCGGCCGTCCACCCGCACGCGCCAGCACTCTCCGGAAGACGGCGCTTTAAAATAGCGCCGATATTCGTGTTTCCAGCGGCCGGAGAGGGGCGGGGCGGGGCGGGGCTGGGCTCTCCAGCTGCTGGCGGCGACGGCGTCTGGCCGCAGAGGAGCGGACGGGGGCTTGGCGTCGGCAGCCGGGGGCCGGGGGCGGGGTCTTTGGACCGCCGCCAAGCGCCCCCGGGAGGTCGCCCGGGTCAACTGGCGGCGTGCGTGCATCTTGAAGGCAGAAGCGCGGGCCGTGCGATGGCGCAGCCCCAGGTCAGGCGGACGACGTGGTGGGTGAGGTGGGGGTCTCTCCCTCCCCCACTCCGCTCCGCTCTGCCCCGCCTCGCCCCGTGCCGCCCCGCCCCGCCACGCCCCGCTCCGCCTCGCTCCGCCCCGCCCCGCCACGCCACGCCCCACTCCTCCCCGCTTCGCCCCGCGCCGCCCCGCCCCGCCCCGCTCCGCCACGCCTCGCCCCTCCCCTACGAGGGGGTGGGTGGGGGTCTCTCCAACCCCAACCGCCATCCCCCACACCGCCACGCCCCGCTCTGCCTCGCCCCGCTCCGCCCCGCTCCGCCCTGCTCCGCCCCGCTTCGCCCTGCTTCGCCCCGCCCCTTCCCGCCTCTCCTCTCCTCGCCCCGCCCCGCCCCGCCCGCCCCCGCCCCGCTGCGGCGCGCCGAGCTGCTGCCAAGTGGCTGTACGGTACTCTTCACACGATTGGGAGTAGTTCGGATCTTTGTTGTTGACATCAGATTGTCAACACTTTCTGCAAAATATATCGACTTTAAATAAATGGTCCAAACACGCCAATTCATATCGATTTCTTGTTAAGATGGTCATGTTTTGCAGGCAGGAAGTTTTGTACCCCATACATTTCGATTCCCTTCTCCCCTTTCTTATTTATATAGATACCGTATTTATATTTGTAGATATTATATGCGTACCCTGTCCAAAATGTAGTGCGTGTTTGTACTTTTTGACTTCCTATGAAAGGAGAGTATTGTTACCGTGCCCCGGAAAACGGCGATTTTTCAACAGAAAAACTTTTGTTTCCGCACCTTGCTAATAAAAACGAGATAAATGTTGTTCCTATGGATAGGAAATTACTTCTTCTATAATGTGTAGTCAGAATCCACGTTTTGTGAAACCCTGATACCGAAAAATCGATTGGCGTCAAAACGTCTGACTGTCGGTCTGTTAGTTTGGTTGTTTGTCCGTCTGTCCGTTCCATCATTTTTTCTGTGGTCAACGCCAACGACTAAACCGCTCAGACGTTTCTGTTCAAAACTAATATTCCTCTATCACTATAACGGATGTTTTGATTTTGAGGGGTCCTTTCCTTAAAGCTTCAATTACATTTTGGAAATTTTCTTAAAAGTGGCTTGAAATTTTTTGTATAAACACTGTCCGCCGATATTATAAATGACTTAAAATAATGGCGCCAAACTCATTTTCGATGAAATCCTTGATTTATCGAAAATTGCGAAAGTTCAAAATTTTTTCGGCGTCTTCGTACAACTACAATATTGAAGATTGTCGTTTTTGAGGATTTTTTAAAAAATGATTAGTTTTCGCGTAATGTCTACTTGAGGTTAATGCATATTAGAAAAAACAAACATTGTCTCTAAATCTCGTGGAATGTTTGCGACGGATAGGGCAAGGGATGCTTCAGAGAATGGCGTTGCTCTCGTTTTCGTTGAAATCTGAATTTTCGAAATTTGTAAAATTTAGGAATATTGCGAGAAATTGCGTGCTGTTATAGCACCTCTGGTTATATTTTACATGCATTTGATGCATTTTCGCATGGGAATGAAATAACTCAGTTCATAAGTTCTGCCACTTTCCTTTGAGGTAATTACGTATTATTTATGTTCGGATTTCTTCTTATGATCTGCATCCTAAATCCTTTGCATTGTTATTTTATTTTAAATATTTTTATTTTAATTTATCGATCCATTCTCATTACTCTCGAGCCAATTTCTAATCGCGCTTTTTTTTTTCTTGATTCTCCACAGCGGGAGGTGCGGGGAGAGGCGGGTTCTGTGTATGTCACGGCAGAGGAGGGCTGTCAGGACTTTATTGACAGAAAACGGCGTAATAACTCGTCTTGGACTAGATAGCTATGAGAAACAACGGAAGATTTTTTTTTTAAATTCTGAAGAAATAATTAATAGTTATAGAAATAATTGAGTAACAAGAAAGAACATGGTACGCACAGGTCGATAGATAGAAAGACCGAAAACTAGAAAGCCCGCTTTGGAAAGGAAGAAGGTGGGCAGCACTGCAAACTGAGCCGTGGCGTTCCGAGTGGAGCTCATATTTTCTACCGGGCCGTGCTATGCCGGGCTGAGCGAGGACTATGGAGCTCGAGGATCAATAAAAAGTGCGAGCATAGTACTCAAAATCATCGTGCATTTTGCACGTGGTCCTAGCATCAGCCAGTGCCTGCCTTGGCGCGCCGCCTGCAGGCTAGCTCGTTGAGACCGGCCGCCGCGTCCTGTCGAGCGCCCGGTAGCTGGAGTTACAGCCCGTAAACACTGGGGCGGCACCGCTCCGCCATCCGCCCATCGACCCATCCCCCCCCCCCCCCGCCCTCCGTCCCCCTGGACGTTGCTCCAGCGTCGAACCCATTGCCTTCCACGAGCCCCTCCTTCCCCGGCAGGTAATTTCTGTTGTCCCTCGTTTTCGACATACGATGCTGTAGTCTGTGGCTCGTGCTTATATCGTTTTGCCCCTTCTTCCCAAGCATATCTTCCGTAGGATTTATAATAATTTTGCAGAACGACTCGGTTTGTGTATACGTTAAAATACGCTAAACAATTGTTCTCTTTTTCTGTAGTATTTCTGATTTAAAAAAATTTGTAGTTCTTTCCGATTTTTTAAATGTTTGCTTATTTACTTTGGTCTCAACCATATCTTACACTTTCATTCGTTAATCTGTATTTTTACATTCCAAGAGCTATCACGAAAGGGCGTTTGGTGTATGCGAAATGATTACGGAATTGACCACGCCATTCCTTCGTAATTTCCTGTGTTGCCAATTGAGTTTGAGAAGAATGAAAAGCGAGATTCTCATTTTGCGTTTTATGTTTTAAAATATTTCTTAGGAATTTTGGAAAATTACAGTGCTATCGCTCCAGTTTCTGTGTCCCGGAAATAGTATGAGAAGTTTTGTCTTCTGGTAATTTCACCTTTAAAATATCCTCTGCAAGGGATAATCAAACGGCATATTGAATTGCAAACAGACTTTCTTTCATCTAGACTCAGAATTGTTGGTATTCTTGACTGTTTAATTAAAGTAGGTAAATAAAAAGGAACGGCAAAATGTGTGATATAGCATATTTATGATATACTGCTTTTGTTTAAACAAAAATAGTCCCTCTATCTCTCTCTCTCTCTCTCTCTCTCTCTCTCTCTCTCTCTCTCTCTCTCTCTCTCTCCCATTAATGCATTCGCAGTTACTTCCCATTAGATTTACGACAGTCACAATTACGATCTTAACTTAAAGCTAAGCCAAATCCAATTGAAAAACCTTTAATGTTCCTCTTAATACCTTCACCATTCTCCGCTTGCATGTAAACAACGAATAACATTGTGTTTCGAGATTCTTTTTTCCAGTTTCCTCCTGATTTTCTTTTTTACCGCAGATGAAATGCGTTTCATTCCTTTTAAGCCGTTACCGTGGCGGCTTTCCGATTCCATTGGTTCTGACGCCGTGAACATATTTCGGCGTTTTCACGTTTAGCCTCTCACGCCCCGTCGGCCTTCTGGGTGCTTCATTTTGCCGATACCGGCTCGCATATGTCTCGTTTTATTGCGCTCGTGCTGCATGCATTAAAACGCAGGATACAAGTACCAGATTGCATATCTATAAATACAGATGTAAATAATATGCTCTGTATTTAAGGCCGTAACTTCATTGAGGGTAACTGATGCGGAATATAATGCAGTATGCGTTTCCCTCGGCGCGGAATCCGTTGCTCTTGTGGTGTGTGACACCCCCTACCGCCCCCCCCTCTCGAGCACGATTCACCCTCGTCACGTCTATTGCCATTGAACCGTGAGCACCAGTTGGTAAGTCCCAGTCGATGTCATTGGAATTTGTGGTGGATCAAGACAGATTACGACCGATTTCGTGTTCTTTTTTTTTTTTTTTTTTTTTTCATTTTACCTGCTCTCGCATGAATACTACCTTATACTTCATGCTTATTACTCTCCACACCTAAGCTCATTCGTCATAATATCTCAATGCAAATATGTGCCGGGAATCACACGACTGTCGCATTGAGATTGTCTGAACAACCATTTTGTGGTCTGATAATCGACGAAAATGGGACTCTCAATGCCATAACCATAAACTAAATTAGTCGTTGGTCGTTTATATCCCTTCTCCTAACATCCCAATTTTTCTCTTATGGTCAGTTCCTCGTCACACTGAATCTTCACGCAATACTCCTCGATGCTTCTTCGCAATCACGTCTATCGTCGCAAGAAAAGTCTTCCTGGCAGTCTGTAATTATACTCAATTCATTGCTGCTACCACCACCTCTACTCTCTCTACTGGACGAGGTGGCTCAGAGCATCAACAGATGTCACTACAGAGCCTCTGATAGGGAGGTCCCAGGTTCGACAGTGGTAAGATTTTGGACACTAGCTTGTCAGCTAGATCGAATTTTGGAGTCACTGTGTGGAGGAGAATTGTAGAGGCTGGCTGTTCTGATCGGTAGTTTTCGGTGGTTTCTCCGTTCAACACCACGCGAATGCCGGACCAGTAGCCTCACAAGCGGACCACGGACCGCGCGCGATCTTTCGTTCCCCTTCCTTGTCCTATCCTCACCCCTTACACACATGCACTACACTACTGCACATGTCGGGAGACCGGTCGGGAGCTTAGAACTTGTCCCGGCTGGGGCGATTCCCCGCCGGTGGGAGATACCTGGTTGAGGGAACCCCTCTAGCCGACGATAGGTCGGCCCCGGCTCTCACCATCCAGCCGTGGAAGATCATCACCGCCTCCCGATGAAAAAAGCACTACATTTACGGGACTAATGACTTCATTAGTTGACGTGTCTGGAATGACTGACAACCAACCATCCACACCCTCTTCATGACAACCATCACCACTACAACAAACACGATTACGACTCGTCCCCTTCGCCATTCATTGGTCCACGCAACTCGCCGACGCGGTCAGTCGCAGAGAAGGGGTGCATCTGCGAACGCGATAACATTAGCCATTCATTCTCGCAGCGTCGCCGGCGCCGCCCGCGCGTCATATTTCAGAGGCCTCGAACGCGAGGCGTAACAAGTGAGTGGGAGAAACAAAAGCCCTCGGCCAACGAGTTCTCGTGCTTCAGATACCGTCGCGCCGATTTATAACCGAGACGCGTTCGATTCGACTCGCGCTGTATCGGTCAGTGCGTTGCGAGCGGTGGCCCGGCTCATTTTGTGCTTTTCTACTGCCTGGTCGTGCTATGTACGGAGTACATGAATGTTTGTGACGCGAGAAGTTAAGACTTGCTTGTTGGTTTTATTTTGGCTTTAGGGGCAATTGAGTTTTGTTTTCGTCTTATGTTGTACTGCGTGTGTCAATTTTTGTATTTACCTGGAATTTTCTACAATCAATGGAAGAGGTAGTCTAATTCGTTTTTAGTGAAAGAAAAAAAAATTTGTTTCATTTACAAGGATTTATTTTTATTTTTTTAATTTCTATAACCTACGTATAAAATATTACTTCTGTTTATTTTTTGTCAATGTATATACGTATTTTCTTGCTTTCATATTTTGTTTGTTCCATTTTACCTTGTTTCCTTTTTCAAATCATTCCTCTTTTTCCTCACCATGTAATTGACGGAACCATTACTTGGTAGATAATATTGCTTTTGAAAAAAAATCATAGCTTGTGTACATTAATAGTAAATGACTGTTTCATTTATTTAACAATTTCATTATTTGAAAACTGTTTCTTTCTACTTTAATAACACAGTCATGGAATCAATTTTTGATTTTTACACCTGTGTATTCACAATATTGAACATGTCACACTATTGCATGCAAAGCATCTCACACTGGACTGAATCTATCTTCGATTTTTACACCTGTGTATTCACAATATTGAACATGTCACACTATTGCATGCAAAGCATCTCACACTGAACTGAATCTATCTTCGATTTTTACACCTGTGTATTCGCAATATTGAACATGTCACACTATTGCATGCAAAGCATCTCGCACTGAACCGAATGAAAATCTCTCTCTCGCGGGGTGCAATTATTTTGATTTAATGATTTCGCGGAAAGGAGCGAATGGAAATGCAGGGATAAATAGTGTACTGCGAAATCGTTTTGTGCCGCGTTCTCTTCCGCAGCTCCGCGTTTAACGCATGTCCCGCATCGTTCGTTGCGCTGTCGGCGTAAAGAATTTGCCGCCCCGCTGGCGCGCCGGATTGTAAAATCATGTTCATTTGCTTTGGAATCGTAACCTAATAAACGTTCGATTCCCCTTCGGTCGCCCGCTGTTTTCTGGCCGTTAGAGCGCGCGCGGGTCGTAAAGTGCGCGGGCGCGCCGGTGGGAGCGCTGGATGCGGCGGGGCCGCGTGGAAAGAGGGGCTCTGCTGTGGAGAGCCAGCGGTGGAACCGGCCATGCAGCGAGTGGTGGCCACATGGGGGGAGAGGGGGCGGTTCGTGGCAATAATTTCTGTCGTCGACGTTTCTCTTTCTCAAATTATACCGGGAGCGGTAGCTCAGTGCATTAACTGATGTCACTGTAGCGCCCTGACCGGGAGGTCTTAGGTTTGAGTCCCGACGGCGGCAAGATTTTCGTCACTAGCGTTTCAGCTAGGTCGAATTCAGTCGCTGTCTGGAGGAGAATTCTAGCGGTCGGCTGCTCTGATCGGTAGTTTTCCGTAGTTTCTCCGATCTACACCAGGCGAATGCCGGAGCAGTACCCTACCAAACGGTCCACGGACCGCGCGCGATGTTTCCTTCCTCTTCCTTGCCCTATTTTCTCCCCTTACACACACACACACACACTAGCATGCACTGTTTAATTTAATGTTATTATGAAAGCATCTTTTATTATAAATTATTACAATGTATTTATTATTATACTTTATTACGACATATTATATACGAACCATGAGTATATGAAACATCTCTTTTAGGTCTTGCATTGCATTACTGTTTGTTCTCGAACAGAAAACGTCATGTTTGAAAGTATTTGTAACAGGAAAAAAGATAATGCTGAACTGAGCCACAGAGTGTACAGGTTTTGCATGTCTGCTTAAAGTCTGTAATAAAATAACACATATATTTAGTAAAAGATATTTGGCACGGTATAAAATTAGCCGTAAGAGGGATCATAAAATAGGTCAAAAGCTTACTTCGTTATTTTGCGCCGCACGTTACAATTTATAAATACGTTGGAAATCACGATTTGAGATAAATGCCATTTTCAACAGCGTTAGCCCACGGGAGCGATAAGAACAGATCAGTTGAACCCTTCCACGACATAAACTCAGTTTTATGAGACTCTTCCAAAACTGACACACCTGATATTGCTCGGTGCGTATCTCTTAAACAGCTATTTATGTCGCTCGGCATTTATTGCCGTTAATAACGACCGCGCGTTTATGAGTTTGCTGTATCAAAAATTCAGCCCCGGGATCTTCCCGAGCTTTTGCAAAACCTCGTTGGTCGAGATCGATCCTGACCCTCTGTAACACAGCGGCACCGGGGGCGAGATTTAATGGAAATTGTGGGAAGAGCATGCGAGAGCTTGCAGTGGCTACATTGAGTAGGGATGAAGTAGAGGAAATGATATGTCTAATACCAATAGGAACAGTGGGGAAAATTGCAATAGCTCTGATTTTCCATAGATTTGAGGTGATATATTGAGATCACATTTGTTGCCGGTAATGAATGCATGATACGTGATTGCTTAATAAACGAATGGTTGTTGTTGCCAACTGAAGTGGTAATGACACTAACAACTTTTGTAATCATTTGTTTTCGGTGATATTGATGATTGTGAGTACGGCAGGAAATTCTATTGACGCCTGTTCTGAAACGAAATATTGGCATGCCAATTGCCTATTAATTTCGAATACAATGATTACGCCCATTTACTAAGAGGTGTGATTTTGCAGTAACCTGTTCGAATGTCGACACGACCAAACATCCGTGAATCACCTCGATCATTATCATTCCTAGCGTAGGTGAAAGACATTATGGGGATTGCTCCAGCTAGCAAAAATCTCTATCGCACTTAGAAAAACGGAAAGAAAAGAGCGATCGAATCGTAAATCTTCTCGAACACGAATTCTATGAAAGATTTTCGCAAATTTGGAACATCGTTTCATTGGAACGAGATCACATAATATATCCTAGGTGTTAATACTTTTTGATATAGAAAGAATCACGTTGATTAAAAACATAAATGTAAAACAATTGAAAACTTAGAATGGAGTGAAAAGTATGAAGGGAAGAATTCCAGTGACGGTGAAGGATTATAAATTTTTTTTAATACGTTTATTTCCTGTTCAATTTTACAAAATGTATCAGGATGTTGAAAATATTATATAAACAGAACTTTGTGGGAGAATTCATATAAAAAAGACTGGTAATTTTGATTTTGTTTTAATAATCTTAATAATAAAATTTTATTTTATATAAATATTTCGTCATTTTCATTATCAAATGAGAGCTTTAAGAGAAGTGAAGCGTTAAGAATTGAAACAAGAACGTGAACCATGCAGATTCAGTTTCTGCAGCCAGGGAATGGGCGGAGTGGAGAATGCGGATGCCCTGTCTCCCCCGAGTCGCGGATGGGGCGAGGTCAAAGGGCGTGGCGCTGGTCTAGCGACGGCTGCGTAGGCGTGGGCGGGCCGTGTGGATTTCCCGCCCCCGTCGGGATTTGGGTGAGCGCCGGTCGCGCTCCCTGGCGGGGAAGGAAGGTTCCGCGCGTAGCGTCTTGCCCCGAGCGCGGTATAAATCACGAGGGGCGCGTATTAGCCGCGTGATTCCTGGCCGCTCCCCTCGTCCTCACGAGGAAGGCCCTGGATGTGATGGCGTTACTGATGAGGTCTCTCATGTCGCCTGTGAAAACCCAGAGTGCGTGTGCGTGGTGCGCGGTTGGGCGTGTGGCGGTGCGTGGGCGCGGTGCGTGTGTGTGCTGCGCGCGCGGTGGGCGTGTGCGCGCGTGTGTGCTTTGTGTGTGCAGGCGCGCGCGTGTGCGCGCGCATGTGCGTGCGCGTGTGCATGCGTGTGTGCGCGTGCGTGTGTGCGCGTGCGTGTGTGCGCGTGCGTGTGCGCGCGTGCACGTGTGTGCGTGCGTGTGTGCGCGTGTGTGTGCGCGCGTGCGTGCGCGCGTGCGTGCGCGCGCGTGGCGTTGGCGTGCGTGGTGGGCGGCGGTGTGCGTGGGCGCGTGCGTCGGTGTCGCGCGCGTATGGCGTGCGCACGCGGAATGTGCTTAATTTGTGTTGCCAGATAGGGTGGACAGTGCTCCACATCCTGCGTGTTTGGAACTTTATTTCTGTTTGTTTCTTCAGATGTGGGATTGTTTATTACTAGAAGTATATTTGGAGTCTTTGAGAATATGATTCTGTTAATGTATGTGTAAGTAAAATACATTCTTATTGTAGTGAAGACTAGTCATCTTCTTTTCTACGTTTACTACGTCTCCATGTATTTTTCTCTTTAAACAATTTCCACAGAAATCGAAAAGGTTCCCAAGAAGTTATTGTATTGTGGATCCAGTAGTTAATTGTAACCCAACATTCTTTCTTTTATGTAATAATTTGAAACGCCTTAACCGTTGTAATATTCTTTCCCATAAGATACTCTGTTTTATGAACAATTATGGAGACTGGGTTATGCGATGTTCAGTTGTCTCTCACTGCAGTCGTAATGCAGGGTAGTGGACTTAACCATTAACATTCATTCATATAAAAGTGAATTTGTATTTATTCGGTGGATATACTGAAGATTGTTTGTAGTGAACGCGAGGACCGATGGCCCGAGCCTCGCCGTGACTTGGATCTGGGAAAGCGAAGCCAGAAAACGTGCCTTTGAAAGTAATTTGGCATTACAATGCGTGTATCCTGGAGATCAATGAATAATTGAATTGAAAATTTAATATCATTGCTTCGAATATTTATTAACCTCTATTTCTTCTGTTTCATATTTCTTCCGTTTAGGTTGGCAGTATGATTACAACTATTGGTGGGGACGCCGTCGGCGAACAATTACGCATCGCACTCCGCTCATAACCAAGTATGCGCTCGATTCCCCAAATTCAGAATTGTCTCTGGCTAATCTCCCGAGAATATTTGTGAAATGCACGGAACGACACTCGCGGTCATGGGTGTGCTCCCGCAGGTGCTCAGCGGCAGGGCGACTTCGCTCCAAGAATAACCCTCTTCGCCCGCGGAGGCACGGGCGCCGGCGCCGGCGACGCAGCGTGGACGGAAATATATTCTTTGGCGCGAGGTGTGTGGCAGGGGGCTTCGCAAGGCGGTGGAGAAGAGAAGGAAGGAGCGCGTTTGGAAATGGAGAGGCCGGAGTTGTCGGTGCGTTGACGTGGTTTCTCCGATCAACACCAGGCGAATGCCGGAGCAGTACCCTACCAAACGGGCCACGGACTGCGCGCGATATTTCCTTCCTCTTCGTTGTCCTATCCTTACACACGCACGCTTATACTAATATGCACTACACTACCACACATCCTAGAGGACCGGTCGGTAGCTTAGAGCTTGTGGCAGATGGTGGCCCGCTGGTGGGAGAGTCCTGGTTAGGGGAAATCCCACTAGCCGACGGTAGGTCGGCACCGGATCTCGCCCTCTAGTGGGGGAAGATCACCGCCATCTCTCGAGAAAACATGCACTACACTAACGGGACTAATGACCAAAGTAGTTGACGCGCCCGGAAACACGAAAAAATGAATCAATCAATCGCTGCGTTGATAAAGGTAGGAGCGAGGGTGAATATGTGTCCTTTCGAGGGCAAGAGCTGTAGAGATTGACGTCGCGAGAGGGCGCGGAAACGCCGGCGGCGATGAAGGAATCGCCCGTCTGCATCTCGCACTCGGTTTTCCCTCACTCCCGCTTCCCAGCCAATTCCCATACACCTTTCGTAACGTGAGAAGGGTTTGCCCGACTGCATCCCGTTTCTTTCATCCTATGTTTCAGTAGGAGTAAATTTTTTTGTTCAGTTCCCATTCATAAGTAGCGCGGATAGATGACCTCTCGGTCCGAGGCACTGCAGCGACATCAGTTGATGCCCTGAGCCACCTCATCGGTGCGGACGACCTCCAGGGCGACGGCTGACGACGAACGATTTCTGTTGCAGCGGCGCTGAGGACCAGGGAAACTGCCTCCAGGCTCAGATGTCAGGAAAAGCGAAAAGGGAACTGAAGTTTAGGAATAATCTCTCGCTTTATCACGGACATTTTAGGGACGAAATTCTCTTGAAAATAAAACGGAATTCTATTCCTCATCCAAATCTAAAATGTTTTTGTTAAGTTAAGTTTGATTAAGTGGCGAAAATAATACTTCATTTATACTGTTTTGGTTCATCTCGTGTCGTTATGCTGCGATGTATTATTTGCTTGATTTTATTTCACAGTAACAATTTATTGCTTATTTACGTATGGAACTTTCATTTTTATTGTTGCATATATTTGTTGTATTCACATAAATTATTTTTGTTTTTATTATAGAAGAAAGGGTCGATTTCATATGAAACTCTTCACTGTAGTAAAACCAAAAGCATAATTTCTGCGAGATTGAATAGCTCTTTTGAACCACTGCATAATACAGTACCTGCTGGATCATTGTCAGCCTGCGGACGCTTATATCACGAGAGGCTGTCCCGTAAGATTAGAGCGAAGTCTCATGTGCTAATTCTTATGCAAATTAACGTATAAAATGTGACACCCTGATTAAATTTCACCAGAGGTACGTATGTATAAGTGAAAATACCCGCGCGGTCAAGTGAACATTTCTTTAATAAAGTTGTAAAACGCATGACTCTCTCCAACGAATGAGGATGAGCTCTCACAGACTCCGTGCCGTAACTTTCGCTTCCAGTTACTTCATCCAGTTTTACAAACCCTGCTTTCGCAACCACCTCCATCTCTGCACATTTTAATATTTTGTGTCGTATAATGATTGTCATACTTCTTACCACTACGAAAGGCATACACAGTACGATCGCTACTATTCATTTTTTTTTTAGACAACCCATCGACTTCATGTCATAACCTGCTTACAATTTGACTTACGATTTCTCAACAAAAACCGTTCTTGAAACGATTAACATGTATTTCTTATTGTTAAACTCAAAAAATACCTTTTTCTACGAGCATTTCATTGCCATTTCCTTCACTGGCCAGGAAACTAAAATTCGTTTTCCTTTAAACATCTCTTAGAAATGGATATTTGTGGCTACCTTCTTGAAGAACATTGATAAACTGTGAACGTCCGTCTGAAATGACTTCGTTATTAGTAAAAATCCTCGGCTGTGTAAGTGTTCGCGCAATGGTCATATTTCGAGGTTTGTGAGCAGAATAATGGACTGAAGAATCAATCTTCTCTGTGTTTAAATTGACTGATAGGAAATAAAGAATATGGAAGAAAAGGGAGATAAATAAAAAAAAATAATTTCGTTTTGTTAACTACGATCACCTAACTGTTATTTCTCCAGCCAATAATTAAAAATCATTAGCAGATTTCTCCACGCGTTTTCACATGGATGGATGGCTCTTAAAGATACCAAAATGTGTTTGTATAGTAATGTAATTATCACTAATTATCTCGTTCTCTCTCGAGTCGAACTGGATATTAGGAAAAGAAATTGTGATGGAAGTACTTCTCTAATGTTCGTTTACTGATCTCTATAGAATCCTATCGTTAATTTTTCACTTTATTTTATATTCTATAATAAATTAAGGTCCGTGGCCCGTTTGTTAGAGTACTTCTCCGGCATTCGCCTGGTGTTGATCGCAGAAACCGCGAAAAACTACCGATCAGAGTAGCCGGCCGCTAGAACTCTCCTTCAGACAGCGACTGAATTCGACCTATAGTGTCGAAAATCCTGCCGTCGTCAGAACTCGAACCTAGGACCTCCCGGTCAGAGCCGCTGCAGTGACAGTTGGTGCACTGAGCTACCGCTCCCGGTACCTTCTCGAGTTACATTGTTCCTC
Organism: Teleogryllus oceanicus; assembly: GCA_964035755.1. Classification (NCBI taxonomy): domain Eukaryota; kingdom Metazoa; phylum Arthropoda; class Insecta; order Orthoptera; family Gryllidae; genus Teleogryllus; species Teleogryllus oceanicus. The sequence goes on along the minus strand of CAXIVR010000014.1, from coordinate 20,662,018 downwards.
ACGTAGTATTGATTTATTTCGCGGCAATGCAGTCTCGTCGAGAAAAGAACACTGTTGCCCCACAGGAAACGTAACGCGTAGCAAAGAAGAGGGCGACTCAAGAACACGGTCTGATGGGGTGCGGTACGAATTCAAATCACACGCGGCGTCTCGGAGTATAAACCACGGGGAATAAACCATTCGTTTTTATGGTTCAATTGCAGAAATGTACTTTTCAGCGCGAGCGGTGGACTTTGAAAGTATTCCCCCGACGCGTGGGATTTATTGAGTGTTTTTTATTGCGGAATTAGGCAAATGTAGGCGAGGGAGGCGTCGAGGGTGCGGTCTGGACGGCGATCGCAGGCGTTGGCGGGAGCAAGGGCGGGGTGCGGAGGGGCATAATCCACGACCCTGCAGGAGCAAGCAGAACTGACGCCAGGCGTACAGAGGATAGAGCATAGGTTTGGTTTGGTTTGGTTTTTTCGTGTTTCCGGGCGCGTCAACTGCTTTGATCATTAGTCCCGTTAGTGTAGTATATGTTTTTTCTCGGGATATGGCGGTGATCTTCCCGCGCTGGATGGCGAGATCCGGCGCTAACCTACCGTCGATTACTGGGGTTTCCCCCTAACCAGGACTCTCCCACCAGCGGGGCACCGCCCCAGCCGGGACAAGCTCTAAGCTCCCGACCGGTCTCCCCGAATATGTGGTAGTGTAGTGCATGTTAGTGTAAGTGTGTGTGTGTGTGTAAGGGGGAGAGGATAGGACAAGGAAGAAGAAGGAACGATCGCGCGCGGTCTGGTAAGGTATTGCCCCGGCATTCGCCTGGTGTTGATCGGAGAAACCACGGAAAACTACCGATCAGAGCAGCCGGCCGCTAGAATTCTCCTCCAGGCAGCGACTGAATTCGACCTAGCTGAAATGTTAGTGTCGAAAATCCTGCTGCCGTCAGGACTCGAACCTAGGACCTCTCGGTCAGAGGCGCTGCAGTGACATCAGTCGATGCACTGAGCTATCGGTCCCGGAAACAAAGCTATTGATACTAGGAATACACCAGACATAAGCATGTGAAGTCGGGTACGTGTGTGCTGGACAGAAGTCAGACATTGTCTCTGTTTGAAGTTAGGTCGAATTCAGCCGCTGTCTGGGGGAGAATTCTAGCGGCCGGCTGTTCTGATCGGTAGTTGTCCGTGGTTTCTCCGATCAACACCAGGCGAATGCCAAAGCAGAACCCTAACAAACGGGGCACGGACCGCGCGCGATGTTTCATTCCTTTAACTTGTCGTATCCCCATCCATAACTTACATACACATTTACTTGCACAATATTACCATACATGACAGATAAATATGGAGCTTAGACCTTGTCGGGGGGGGGGCTGGTGGGAGATACGTGATTGGGAAAAAACCCCGCCAGCCGACGTGTACGTCGCCATCAACTGAGGAAAGTTTACTGCCACTTCCCGCGATAAAAACATGCACCTCACTTACGGGAGTAATAACTTTAGCAGTTGACTCGCCTGGAAACACTGATCCGAATCCGAAGTCTTTCTCTCCCTGCGGTGGGAAGGGCCGCCGAAACGAGGGCCGGTGACGAAAGATCACCGCAATCTCCCGCGATAAAATCATGCACTAGGCTTACGGGACTAATGAACTTAGCAGTTGACGTGCCCGGAAACTCTAATCAATCCATTGTCTCTCTCTCTCTTTCCTCTCTCTCTCTCTCTCTCTCTCTCTCTCTCTCTCTCTCTGTGCGTGCGGCCGTCCAGCGAGGGAAGAACGTCACGAGAAAAACACATGCACTACACTTAAGTGTCCTTAGCATGGGACGCCCCCGCCAATCCAGTGTCGTTCTCTCCGTCCGGAGGGTGGGAAGGGAGGGGTGCGCGGGGCGAGTGTTGCGGCAGGCGTTCGTTGCCCCGCCCCAGCCGCGCGCCTCGTAAATCAGGGCGGGGGCGGGGGCCGGCGGCGTCTGCGATGGCTATCGCGGGGGCGTTGTGCTAGGCGCTCGCCCGCCCGCTCGCTCGCCCGTGTCCACCGCCTCGCGCCGTGCTTGCCCACGGAAAACGAGAGTGCTAGTAGTTGAACGTCTGCCTCTATCTGCAGGGTTGGCGGTTCTAGAAATTTACCTGGAGAGTGGGATATGCCTCCAGAAGTGCGCTCGGGTGGACAATGGAACTTCCTGTTCAATGAGGACCGATTTTTTTACGGTGCTGATCCCATTTTGTATGATTTTGCATGATTTTTTTGGAGAAATTGTAAGTGTAATATACCTTAACACTTAAAGGAGAAGACAAAGTAATTGGATACTGGTGAATGTTGTTGGTGTTCTTCTGATGATTTTTTTTGCCGTGTGTTTAATTTATTCTGATGCACTATTATTTTTCTTTCTAGGTAAGCGATGTTCTCCAATGTGACTTCAGTCTTCCTTGGTGAGAAATTGTTTTTACTTAATTATCCACTTTCATTATCATAAGAGATATTCTAGTAATAACTTTGTGATTTATCATACACTTGTGTATAATGAATTCACTTTACCAAACTAATCCTTGTGCACTAAATTTATCAAAAATTATTTACAATGTGGTCGGATATCGATGGAACTAGCGACACCTCGTAACTGTATTCAATCTTTTCTTCCTCAACTTTGTTCTCTTCTTTACCCATACTCACATACACACTTATGTGACCAGACTAACGAGATTAATGACCATAGCTTTTGACATGCCAAGGAAAATCAATATCTTATGTTCTATCTGTCTTTTTAATATTGACATTAGATTATTTCGATTATGCTCATATACATATTTATCGACGGTCAAAGTTTCGAGAACGTGTCTTGAGCCCATTATTAAGAAGTACAAAACAATACAATGTTCTACATTATTATGCACGTAGGGGGTTTATATATATATATATATATATATATATATATATATATATATATATATATATATATATATAGAGAGAGAGAGAGAGAGAGAGAGAGAGAGAGATCACATGTGACTTTGTGTTGTTTTGTAATACCTGGCGATGCTAACAAGTCGGGTTTCTGAAACGTAATTAAACTGAAGAATAAAAAATGTAGTTTGGTCACAATAATTAACAAATTGTCTGTATATAGGACCATATTCGAAATAATCGAAAATGAGTCAAGCATCCTCCCTGCAAAGCTCTGGGCGGCCGCCGCCAGCGCCGCGGCGAGCGCGGACGACCTGCCCGGCCCCTGCCCGGCTCGTCCCGGGAACTAATCGCGCGCATTACGAAAACATTTGGCCGGCGCGCTCTACAAATGGGCGACCCGCCGCTTCGATAATTCATTTGCGCGCGCGCATAAATCCCTCACCGGCGCGGCGCGCTTAAAGGCCCGGCCCCGGAATTTTTCCTTGGAAGGGCGGAAAATCTGCAGCCTGCGCGGTTGGCCGCAGCGGAAGTTTCGCGCCACTTGCACGTTCAGACTTGCGCGGCAGGCGAGCAGGCAACGGATTGGCAGCGTTTAATCGACAGCGAAATCGACGGCGCCCTCTGGGTTCAGCGACCTTGCCAACCGTCACCAAACGCTGACTCATAATTGACGCTCCGGCGTGATCCCGCGAATTCCGCGGCCGCGTCTAGCTCGGAACTTTCCGCGCCGCACCCGAGGGCCCCGGAACCAATTGCCGCACCTGCCGCGCAGGTGTGTAGGAGTTTATTAGGCAACACGTGACGCGAAACTTTCGCTGCGGATCTTTCGCGCTGGTCTGTGCGAGCCTTAAATCGCGCGAGGAAGAACCGGCGGTGTCGCGTGGCGGTGGACGGCGATTGCAGCTTAGAGTTTGTCCCGGCTGGGGCGGGGCCCGGTGGTGGGAGATTCCTACTTCAGGAACCGCAAGTCGGCGAGTAGTCGACGCGGGATCTCGCCTTCCAGCGGGAGGAGATGATCGACAACTTCCAAGGATATAAACATGCTGTACACGTACAGAAGTAATGACCAGAAACCGAAAAGATGTATAGTTTGAAACTCAAAATATGTACATAAATATGTAATGAAAATAGTAAGAATATGTAATAAATAGTAAAGTCGGTATAATATGTAATATTAAATACACTTATTATAAAACACATTAATTAAAAAATTTATCAAAACTTTCCTAAATAAAATTAATACAAACGTTTTAAAAATCATTTGGATAGCATAATTTGATGCACATTTTGCACTTTACAACTTTCTCGTCAGAAATAAAAGATTTATCTTTTGCTAGGCAGAACTGTAGTTTAACAGCTAGACGAGACGCAATACAAGGCTTCATACAAACTGGCGATATTTACGACCAGCAGAAAATTGATAGATTAAAAATATTTTGAGAGAATTGCAAAATATGTAAAATACGTAGTATAGTACTAAATATGTAAAATGTATGTAACAAACAAATTGGATATTGTATTAGGATGACGAGGATTTGCCAAGATTTGTTTTGAAAACGGGAAGTAGAAAGACAAAATACGTAATTACATGAAAATGCGGTCTCTAGTAATGACATTTGCAGGTGACACGCTCAGAAACTTGAAATAATTCAATCGATCAGTGAGTCAATCGACCCGTCGTTTCCAGGGTGGCGTGCTTCTGTGGTTGGAGCGGCACTGTTGTTGGATTCAAGGGATTGATGAGTGTTTCCGGGCACGAGGAACCACTGGATGAGGATATCCGGCGCCGACATACTCGTCGGATTGCGGGGCATTCCCCCTCCGGGCATCTGCCTGCGAGGCACCGCCCCAACCGGGACAAGCTCTAACCTTCCAACATGGCGGTGAGCTTGTTTGTGTCTAAGGGGGAAAGAATACAAAGAAAAGGAAAGAGAGGTCGTGCAGGGTCCGTGGCCAGTTTTTCAATATACTGGTCGAGAATTTGCCTGGAATTAATCGGAGAAACACCGGAAAACTGCCGATCAGTACAGACGGACCCCTAGAATTCTCTAGACAGCCGCTGAATTCAACCTCGCTATTTGGGAAAATCCGCCACCGTCGGGACAAGGACATAGTCGCTGCACCTTAGCTGCTCAGAGGAAGTCAGCGTTCTGCTAGATGAGGTGAATACCTCGTAAGTTTGAACGTGGGTGTGGCGTAAACGTCTTTTTGGAGGGCGGCGTCCGAAGTTCCCGAGCCAGACCGTGTCTTCTCATTGGGCCGCACGGAAGCACCGGAGACCGTTCTCCGCAGACGAGACAGGCGGCCGACGTGCGCCAGCCGGCCGGCGTAGAGGCGCCGTCGAGCACGGCGTGGCTCGTTGGGGAAATGGGGGGGAAGCGCTCCGGTAAATCATAGAGCCAGGAATAACTCGGTGGTGTCGGTATGCGCGCTATGCGGACGGGAGTCGCTCTGGACTGGGTCTCTCGGCCCCCGCCGACGCCCGCCACGCTCCGCCGTGCCGCATTTCCGCCCCCGTCTCCGCCCGCCCCGTCCCGTCCGTCGCCTGCGCCTCGTCGTGTTAATTATTAAATAACCTCCCGGCTCCGGGCGGCGCGCGCATGCCGCCCGCCCCGCCCCGCTGTGCAGGCGGCGCCGAGAGGCGTGAGCGCTGCGGACGGGCAGGCGGAGCTGAATGGCGGAGGAGACGGAGGAACAAAGGGAAGGAGGGCGCGGGTCAGAGGATAGAATTTGAAAAGGCGCCGCGCAGATGCAACGTACGGACTTTGTGTCATGGTTTGAGAGTTCACTAGAACCGAAGGTTCACTATATCCGAGTTCACTATATCCGAGTTCACTATATCCGAGTTCACTATATCCGAGTTCACTATATCCGAGTTCACTATATCCGAGTTCACTATAACCGAAGGTTCACTATATCCGAGTTCACTATAACCGGAGTTGACTTCATTAAGAGAAGGGATTTTTATGTAATTAAATATTTTTTGTCTTTCTACTTACTGTTCTCAAAGCTGAACCCTTGGCTAATCGTCGCCATCCAATATTACAATTTTTCGTTACATATTTTTACAGCTTAAAATCAGGCGATCGTGGATATGTGACACGGTATAGATCAGGATGTGACATCCGGACAAAAATGACATAACTCATGAACGAGAAAGTGAATAATCTCCTATCAACGCGTTATTTCCTTTCAAACTCCCATTTTTTGCGTGTCATCGCACCTCTTGATGCACCGCCCAGGCGTCGCCGCAGCCGGAGCAGGGCCGTGTGCCCGGGGAGAGCGCCGGCGTCGCAGAGAATGTCAAGTGAGCGCGATAAGGAGTCGCGGGTGGGTGGGCGGACGCGCATTCAGCGCTCCGAATGGCTGGCGGCACCGCGGCGCGTCCTGTCCCGCCCCGCCCCGCCCCGCCCCGCCCCGCCCCGCCCCGCCCGGCCCCTCCTCGCCCCTCCCCGCCCCACCCACGCGGCGACAACGACTTGGCCTTATCAAGGGGCCCCTTGCCAACGCAGGCCCGCAGCGCCGCCCGCCTCCGCGGCGACTGCTCCGCCGCGCTGCCGGTGCCCAGGACGAGGCCACACTTCACTATACTGCGGTGACCTGACGTTTCTTCAGCTGTTCGGCCAGCGAAACTATATGTAGTGACGTGTAACCATCCCGATTGGAGAACTGTCACAGTTGGTCGAAAAGCTAACGAAACGTAATATGTAGTAATATATGTAGTGACGTGTAAGCTCCCGATTAGAGAACTGTCACAGCTGACGAAACGTTAAGTTCAACTGTGTGAAAACCGCAGTATATGAAGCGGTTTTCACAGAGCTGCGTTTGAAGTACATCAGTTGTTACGGTGTTATCCAATCGGAAGGCTGAACGCCACCATTTTACGTCACTGTAGTGACGTGTAAGGTCCCGATTGGACAACACCGTAACAGCTGATCAAATGTCAGGCGCAGCAAAGTAAAACTGCAAGTATACAGCACCGGCAGCATATAAGCGACCTCTGACAGGTCGATTCGCTGTTGCCACGTATTGCTACGCACATGGCACCACCCACATAAGAAAAAAAATGAAGTCTCAAAACATTAACACTTACCAATAGACTATGACACGTCTTGATATCACGTTCAGAACTTTCGACACCACCAACCCAGTGGCGAAGTCTCCGATACACAGCGTGTACCTCCGATATACCAAGTAATTCGAAGTGTATGAGAAATATTTAATAAGTTTGATAATCCTCTAAAAAGTTATTTATATTTTAAATACTTGAAAACATATGCTAGAAAATAATTCGGTTTTGCCGAGAACCTGTCTGTCTTCCGCTTCCGTAAGCGCTATGAACTGCGTTTGAGGTGCGAAGTGAGTGAGTGGTTTCAGACAGTTCTTACTGCTATCCAGAGAATTCGCTAGCGCAGGCGAAGGCACCGCATGCCAGCCGCGATAACCTATGGCTCCTCGTGTTTCAAGGGCGGGGAGAGGAGAGGATGCGCTTCTGGACAGTCGGTAGGCACCGCAAAATATTGCGGTCAACATTCCTTTTTTTGTCTTTCGTATGTCACCCTTCTCTCAAGTTTTTTGTGAAAATGGAGTGTTCTAATGAACCAGAAGTCAGTGGTTTGTGTAATTGTCTTATAGAACAATTATTAAAGAAGGAATTTCATAGTATTGGGATTTACGAAACGCTTAAAATAAAAGACAACGGTAGAGGTAGCTTCCACAAAGTGCAGTATACTTGAAAAAATGTACAGGATTCCCCACTGTCCGAACCTTATCCCCTCCCAAATCGCGTTGAAAACTTGATGCGTCAGCTCCGGCCTTCGTTCCGTATTGGGCCTATCTGCACTGCAGCCGCAACTCTACCCACAACATTGTCGGGAGGTAATAATATTCCGTCGTTCATCATTTCTGCCTCGAAATATTCGCGTAAACATAGACAAATTCTCGATCCTGGCTCTGTAACACAATTCCACGTTTGCGCGATGTATGGGGCGTAGCCCTCACGAAACCCTCAGCCTCGGACCAAATCACAGAAGCGCTCGGAAATCACACACCAACTCGCCTGGCACGCATCGCCAAACGCACATTTCATTCGCACTGATACTGCCGATGACAGGGATCTGCGCGCTTCTCGAGCGATTTTATGTGTGTCAGATGAACAGCAACGCTGAACCCTGGCTGCGAGAAAGTAAACAAATCCTCGGAAGCTTCAGAGCAACCTTCAGCTTCAGAGCGGATCACATGACGTACCACAGCACGTGGCGAGTGAACTGTCAGAGTCGCTTGCACGTTGCCGATACTGTTGTCAAATGCGTTTCTCTTGACGAACGTCACGTGCGCTCACCACTACTATGCTCGCACTTCGTCTTGATCCTCGAGCTCCCGAGTCCTCGCTCAGCCCGGCATAGCACGGCCCGGTAGAAAGTATGAGCTCCTCTCGGAACGTCACGGCTCAGTTTGCAGTGCTGCCAACCTTCCTTCCCAATGCTGAATTCCTAGTTTTCGGTCTCTCTTTCTATCGACATGTGCATACCATGTTCCTTCTTGTTACTCAATTATTTCTATAACTATTAATTATTCCTTCAGAATTTTTTAAAAATCTTTCGTGGTTTCTGATAGCTATCTACTCCAAGGCGAGTTTTCTGTTAATAAAGTTGACAGCCCTGCACTGCCGTGACGTAGACAGAACCCGCCTCTCCCCGCATACCATGCTGTGGAGTATCAAGAAAAAGTGCGCGATTAGTATGTCTTCAGCGCTGTAGTATTCGTACTGTAGTAAATAGTTCGATTTCGTTAACGATTAAACATTATGAATTTTGGCTCAATGATTGTATATCATCCATACTATGAATTTATTTTCTTTTGATAGGTTGTTGGAATTGTGAATTTTGGCTTAAAGACGTCTCATCTGATAATAGATTTAACAAAAGCTGCTCCAAATTCAGGAACTTGCATTAAATGTCTTAATGTTGACGATGTGATGGTCTACTTCGGCTCTAAGTAGTTCTCTGCCACACATTCGTCAAAATTAAGATAATAAAAAACATACTCGTCATATCGACTGTTACATTTTAGTAAATATTGTGAAGCTGGGGGAACATATGTCACTGTACTGTAAACACATTTGTTCGTTATTCTGTGGCGGGGAATGCCGGTGTCCTTAATCTTCTTACTTCTCGATGTGGTATCATGTAGTACAAAGCCTTTCATAATTGGTACCTATCAATAGTCATATGTATACTCGTATCACCTGAAACTACGAATAACTCGTACAAAGTGTACTGTTTCTCTTGCAAACCACCCAGAGAACGCAATCGGCGCCGTTTACCCAAACAGAAAAAAATGAACGAGATGTGTCATCTTGTTATTAAGAAGAGACACTAATAATGGCGCGTCCCTTGAACTGCCTCTTCAAATGTCGCTTGCCGAAGTCCCTCTCGGTACAGTACTTTTTTTCTAAGGCTTTTTTTTTATCCAGCCAACTGCCGGTTACCCTTTACGTCCCGATGGGTCGCATATTCAGCCATACACTAGACAAACACCCTTGCGGGCTCCTCTGATCTGGGGTCAGCAGAACGCGATGCCCTCCGCGACAACACATACAGTCAAGGGACAAACAGCCATGCCCATGGCGGGACTCGAACCCGCGACCCTTCGGACCGAAGCGCTAAGTCGGTACTCGCTCTTAGCCACCTCGACCATCCAGGTCGGCTGGTACAGTAATCTGAGCCGAAAAAATACTCCGACTTCGTCCATGCATTCGGCATGCGAAGCAGTGCTCTGTAGACTAATATAAACTCTGGACAAATGAGCCACGATAAGTAGTACCACAACATTTTCAATGTCTCGGCGTGTGCACGCACGGCAAGCGTTTTAATTGAATCAAACGAATTGCGTTACTTTGGGCGCGCGCATTTACACGCCTCGTTTCCAGCTTCTCGGGCGACTGGTCGTTTATCAGGCGAGTGCTGGAAAGCTTTTCTCCGCCAGGTGCGCCCGCCGCCGCAACCGCAGCGAGAGCGGCCGCCAGGCTCCGAGCACCGCAAAGCGCTTCCGATCCGTTGCGGCGGCTGCAGCGAGGAGCAGCGGCCGAAAGATCGCCAGGGATTATTCAAGATGTGCACGAGCGATCAGGCGAGGCTGGGCTGAGCGGGAAGGGGGGGTGGGGGCGGGGGTGGGACGGAGGCGGCTGGGGGGGGGGGGGGGGGGTTGGGCTGATCGGAGCTGGGAAGTGTGGGGCTGGGCTTGACGTGGCTGGGCTTGGAGGGGAGAGGAGGAGGGGAGGTTGGGACAGGGTGGGGCTTGACTGAACTACACTTGGTTGTGTGAGGCGGGGAACGACAGGAGGGGGTTGGGCTGGGCTGGGCGACGCGGGGGAGGGGGGGGCTGGGCGGGCGGGGGGGGGGGCTGGCCTGAGACAGGGGATCTGAGCTGGGCTGGGAGGAACGGGCAGACTGTGGTGGTGAGGGGCAGCAAGTGTGCAATGCAATACTGGTGTGGCACGGAGTTTGCGGGTGAGGGCCCGGAAAGAGCAAGTAGGTGCTCGAGTGAGCGGGGGGGGGGCGGAGCGGCGGAGTCGATCGCTGCGTGAAACGGACTGCGCGGTCGCCTGCGCTGCCGCCGACCGCAGGCGCTGATTTATTCCGCGAATTCCACCTGCGCGCCCCCGAGGAGAGCGCGGTAGACGCGCTTGCGGCTGGCGGAGGGGGGCGTGCTTGTTTTATTACGTAGCGGGTGCTCCCGAAGCGAATTCGAGGGGCCATGCGGTGTGTGATCATGCGGCATGCACAAGGATCGCCGTTTGGGTGCTGTGACACGGTATTCATGCTTTGCTTCCTGGTTTGGAATGGAGCTCTGAGAACAATACGTGTTTGTAGCCAATGGATTCGTGTGTGCAGCGGACAAGCAGTGAGTGAAAAACGGCCCAAACTGATAGTATTAGTTTGTTGTAGCATCGTGATCTAAATAGCAGCACATACAATTCACAATGACTAGACATCAGTTCAATCGAATATTTTCCTGTTTTCATCAAACACGTTCATTCTAAATATGCTACGTCGTTAGTTCTAGATACTTTGTTTCCCATTGTGTGAGTCATTCAACGACCGAATAAGCCCTGTAAAGAAAGAGGGCGACTGAATTGATTTAATAAAAGTTTGTTCTATTTAAAAATGCCTCAGAATGTAAATAATTTAGATCTGATGATAGATTGATCTCTTGAGGTAACTCATCGCATTTATGATTCCGACGAAATTGGGAATGAAAATAAGTGTCAGCTACCTGTCATTATGCTCATTCCCTCTCGTGTTTCCGTGTAAGATTCATTCCTCGTTGTCAGGAGTAGAAGATCGAACCGAATAAACGTAATGGAACAATAACGCATGCGCAACGCCTGTTCCATGCCAAGTGTTACAAGAAACGGTAGATTCTCTCAATGACGTTTATAATTTCCACTGCGTGAGGCCTCATGCGGAAAGCCGGGAACATTCGCGCGACCTTCAACTATTTTGAAGACGGCGTGACTCCTACATCACCACTCAGACGTGTTATGTTTCTTTGTCTTTAAAACCAATGGTCTTTAAATTTATGTCTGTGCGAGCCAAATCCACTGTAGCCAACTGCACTAATCGATTTGACACAGCAAAACTATTCTATTTTATTAATCTATCTTCCATCTAGCATGCGCGAATCTTAAAAACTATTGAATATTTATGTGTATGATTCGTGGAGAGAGATGCGATGGAGGTAATAGTATTTTGTAGAATTTTATGGGAAGAAACGATCGGTGTGGTTGGTGGGTATGGGCTCTAAAATAGTATAAAATCTTTTATTCTGCTTAGATACAGTGTGTGCTGTTAGAGGTGTATTTTCTTCCCTTATATTTGTTTCCGAAATGTCAAATTATAATTGCACAAGTATACGCTAAAATCTTATTTAGCATTGCCTATTAGCCCATCAGCATTGATGTTTTATTTCAATGGATGTGACTTATCACTGATGATGACTTTTCCGTTTTCCAAACTTAAATTATTCATTATTCTGATGCATGCTTTTAATTTTTAAACAGACGGGATGGAGCTAAATCTGATGATGTACAAGGGGTTTTGGAAAGTGAAATTGAGTAATTTAATTACCTTAAAGCTTTGGTATTCTCTGCATCAATATCAAACGAACTAATACATCTCAGTAAAGAAATGTTAGAAGAGAGAACAGCCATTTGCGGATGAGTCTAGTGGCATTTTGGTTGAACCGTAATTTCCATTAAACATTTAATACAAGGCAGTGTTTTGCTATACTTTGGTTTTTATAACGTGGTGGCTGAGGGTAGTATCTCCAACATGGGATTCGGCACCACATTTTGCGTCTTTCTTTGTCCTGTTGCAAGATGTCGCATCGTTGCGACCGCATCAAGCAGTGCTGCAGATCAAGCGACTCCATCTTGGGAGATACTTTCCTCAGCCGCCACGTTAGAAAAAACAAGTGTAGTGCGGTGACGCGGAGATATGGCGGCACGTCGGGCCTGGCAGAGGTTGGGTGGGGGCGGAGGCGGTGGATGGGCGGTGGCGGCGGTGGGGACGGGGGGGGCGGGGGGGGGTGGGCGGGGCGGCGGTGGGGGCGGAGACCGAAGGAACGGAAAGCCGTGAACCGCGGCGCGGCCTTCGCCTATGGCGCTTCGCGGTGGGTGGGCGGAGGCGGTGGGTGGGCGGCGGCGACGGTGGGGGCGGAGGCGGTGGGTGGGCGGGGGTGGCGGTGGGAGGGGGGGCGGCGGAGGCGGTGGGTGGGCGGGGGCGGCGGTGGGGCGGAGACCGAAGGAACGGAAAGCCGTGAACCGCGGCGCGGCCTTCGCCTATGGCGCTTCGGGTTCGACCCCCGCCGCCGCTGCGGGTCGCGCAGGCACTTTGCCGTGTTGGTTCCTCCAGTCACGTCGCCCCGTACACGTATTCTCGCTTAATGACCCCCGCCCCCGCCTGTACTCCCCCGCAGCTGGTGTGCTTTGTTGCGAGTTACTGCGTACTTGTCGCGACGTAACGTCGTGTTCTCATCTGAGGTGATAAGGCGTGGTTGAGGCTCATGGGCCGCTTACGAGTCGTGTCTTCAATGTTGTTATTATGTTGTTCGTTCTTTATTACTTATTGTTGCTTTTGCAATGGAAAGTACATTCAAAGGCACTAGACTAAAGTTCACCAAACTATTGATGGCTTGAACGATCGTCGTACAAGTATTCTCTATACTTGAGTTTTTTTTTCAACTTCATTCGACGGTTTATGTGTCAATACCTATTTTCCCACTTTATTAGGTTATTTAAAGACTGCTTCAAAAGAGGGCAAAAATTCAATACATTTAAAAATATAAATGTATTTAGGATGAGGTTGTACCCAATCAAGTATTTGAAGTATATTCGTGAACACAAAGGTGATTTGCAATAGCTCCTACATCTCGCAATATTGATTGATTGGTGATTCCGCGCGCGACAACTGCGAAGTTCATTAGTGTAGTGAACATTTTATTTATCGCGGGAGGATCGTCAAGCCTCTATCACGGACTACTGCTCCACCAGCCGAACGAATCAAACAGAAATGGACGACGCCAGTTCTACCGCCGCCCTGCTGGCCACCCTTCAGCGCCTTCTGCAGGCGCCCGCCGAAGGGAGGAAGGAGTAACCTTAACCCGCTGGCTGGCGAGTTCGGCGCCGTTGCCCCCTGCATGCGGCGTTTCCCCAACTAGGTATCTCCCATCGAGTGGGCATCGCCCCAGCCGGAACTAGTTCTAAGCATAGAGTAAAGAATTAGTCTATGCCCTGAGCTCTCGACCGGTCTCCCAGACTGTGTGGTAGTGAAGTGCATGTAAGTAAAAGTGTGTGTACATAAGGGTGAGGATAGGAGAAGGAAGAAGAAGAAAAGATATGCATGGTCCGTGGACCGTTTGACAGGGACTCGCCGGGTATTGATCAGAGAAACCACAGCGGCTGACCTAGCTATGTAACCAGTGCCGAAAATCCTTGCGTCGTCGGGACTCGAAACCTAGGCTTCTGCAGAGGCTCTGCAGTGACATCAATTGATACCCTGAGCCACCTGGTGAACAGAAAGTTGAATGGCAGTAGCTGCTCCGTCTCGCAAGGGAACTGGCGAGCGATCACGTAAGGAGACGGCGGTGCGGGAGGAGAGACCGCGGCGTGGTGACCTCGGTGGCGCGGCGCGGCGGGGCGAGGCGGCGGGGTCCCCGGGGGCCCGGGGGAGCGACGAGCGCCGCGACGCTCAAACAAGGCGGCGCGCCTCGCCGTCGCTCCGCCGCATCCTTGCAGGCGCCGCTTTTGGAGGCAGAAGGGCGAACCCGAGACGCGGAGAACCTTGCGCTGGCGACGCGGCGCCGCGCCCCGCCCACCGCCTCACGTCCCCGCCCCGAACCCCGGACCCCGCCCCCGCCTCCCGCCCCCGCCTCCCGCCCCCGCCTTCCGCCCCCGCCTCCCCGCCTCCGGCCCCCTCCCCCCGCCCCCGCCCCCAGCCCCTCGCCCCCTGCCTCGGCCACTAACCCACCCCAGTCCCTCCCCCGACGGCCGCCTTTGCCAAATATTCGATTTGGCAGTGCAAAACCAGCGCCAAAGGACACAGCTGCTGTTATGAACGGCTCTACCAAACAAAATTACAGCAGCGACGGTTGGGCAGGGGTAGAATGTGAGGTGTACTAGAATTTACTATGTGAATAGTTCTCCTGCGAATTACTCGCACGGAATCATATAGATAACGTATCAGAATTTCTCTTATTTTTTCACGAATTATTCATTCCTTCAAGAAGGAAAATTTAACGGCAATAAAAATCTTCGTGGAGTCACTACAGTTCAGTGACTCAACTGCCATTCCTACAGCAGGATCCCATTTTTCACTCACCCCACATAAAAATTTTTGCTGGTGCAAGTCTCTAGATGTTGTTGAGTGTTTGAGGGCAATTGGTGGTTTGGTCGTTGAGTCTTCGCTAGCGCCTCCAAGCGGCGGCTGCTCCAGGGCTTCGAGTGGCGCTTCGGAGGCGCTTCCTGCCTTGCGTTCGAGAGGCCACGCCCCCTCTCCCGCCCCCGCCCCCCTCCCCCGCCCTCCCCCGCCCCGTCCCCGCCCCGACGCCCCGCCCCGCTCTGCCCCGCCCTGCCCCCGCCCTGCCCCCGCCCTGCCCCCGCCCCCCCCGCTCCCTCTGCCGCCTCCGCTCGCTACCCCCTCTCCCGTCCCCGCCCTCTCTACCTCCACCCTTGTCCCCGCCCCGCCCCCTCTCCCGCCCCCGCGCCCGCACTCGCGCTCTCGGCGCCGCGGCGCCCCGCTTTTCGAATCGCCTCCCGCCCTAATTATCTTGCTGTGTTGTTTTTGTGAATGAGCTTGTCGGGGCCGAGTGCTCTGAGAAGGAGAGGCAGCAAACGAACCTTCGACAAGTAGATGGGAGGCTGAACATAATGCAAAGGAAGTGCCCTCACTCCTTTCTTAATGTCGAACGAATTTCCGTTATTGCTCTTGTAATATGATGCTCGGATGGAGGTCAAGTCAGTTCGAAATTGTTCGTTGTAGGACGATGTAAGTGTGAGGAACGTTCAGTGAAATGTATTGTGTACGTAAGAGTTGATGTAAATGCGAAACACGCAATGAATAGTTTCCAGATATGAGCAATATGTCCTTCAAAAAAGAATACGTTGCGCGCATAAGTAACTGCGAGGCAGTTAACTGGGTAATTAATACATTCTTTTCTTTTAACATTCAAGTGATTTAACATGATTCTTTTTACATAAACAATCACTTCCTTATACTATTTGATGTGTTACAAGCTCACGTTTTTGTGAACTTTTCAAAACTGCTTATCTCTACGTGAAAGCTTTTTCAGGAATTATATTTATATATTCAGTAATATATATATTCAATCATAATATTTAGAGGAAATTAGATTTGGACAATATTTCAAAAATGAAATAAAAATTTGAAAAAAAAACGAAACGAAAGTGCAAAACGGGTGTCCTGCGCATAACCGGAGGTGGTCGCGCTCCGGAAACGTCCGGGAGCAGTGAAAGCAGCGAAAGCGCGTGCAGCTGTTCTGGGATTCGATCGCGGGCTTTGCGAAAGTGAAACCGGCTGGCGTGCGGGGCGTGGCGGGGGTGGTGTAGCGTGGCGTGGCGGGGCGGGGTGGGCGGGGCGTAGCGTGGCGTGGCGGGGCGTGCTGTAGCGTGGCGTGGCGGGGCGTGTGTAGCGTGGCGTGGCGTGGCGGGGCGTGGGTAGCGTGGCGGGGGGGTGGTGTAGCGTGGGGTGGCGTTGTGTGACGTGGCGGGGCGTGGTGTAGCGTGGCGGGGCGGGGCGTGGCTGGCGGGGCGTGGTGGGGCGGAGCATGGTGTAGCGTGGCGGGGCGGGGCGTGGTGTAGCGTGGCGGGGAGTGGTGTATCGTGGCGTGGCGTTGTGTGACGTGGCGGGGCGTGGTGTAGCGTGGCGTGGCGGGGCGTGGCGTGGCGTGGCCCTGCTTCGTGGCAGCGATTCCCTGAGCGGCATGGGGTTAGATAGAGACCACTGTTTTCTAGAACAACCAGTACAAACAAGTGCCGAAGTGCATCTGATCTTTTGTGATGGTATTTTCTCATCTGTGTTTTTAAACGTACTTAACATTTTTTTGACATTTCTTTAACATTTCTACTGAATCGATCTTCATGATTCTAGCATTAAAAGGAAGATATGATTCGTGTATGTGTCCATGTGTCCCGCCCTAGCCGGGACAAGCTCCTGACTGGTCTCCCGACAACTGTGACGTTGTAGAAGAGGTGGATCTGTGGCCCGTTTGTTATGGTTCGCTCCGGCATTCGCCAGGTGTATATCGGAGTTACCATGGGAAAACCACTGATCAGAGCCGCCGGCCTCTTAGAGTTCTCCTGCAGGCAACACTTTCTAGCTAGTGCCGAAAATCCTACCACCGTGGGGAGTGCAACCCTAGGATCTCCCGGTCGGAGGCACTGCAGTGACATCAGTTGATGCCCCGAGCCACCTGTCCCGGTAGAGTGAATATAGACAATGCTGCCAACGTGTGGAGTGGAACCCTATGACCTCCCGGTCGCAGGCGCTGCAGTGACATCCGTTGATGCCCCGAGCCGGTTTGAACGCACGACGGGCGCCCTCTAATGGCTGTCGGCGCCACAAACCAGCGCCTCTTCCGCGTGTGGCCGTTGAATGCCTTGGGAGCGCGACCGCCCCGTCGCAGCGCAGCGGAGCGCGCCGCCTTGATTCCGCATGCGCCCCGCGCGCGCGGTAATAAACTTACGGGCAGGTGGCGGTCGCATGGCCCCGCGGCGGCCCGCGTTTTTCCCAGGGCCCCCTTAACTTTTTGTGCCCGACGGCGGCGCCAGATAGCGCTCCTGCGGCTCGGCCCCGCCGGCCACGCACAGTGGCTCTGACGCGCGATTTCCTGGGCAAATGGCAGGAACATGCATCTATATTTGTGACCTTTATTTCTGTGAAACTCTGACCGAGAAGTCGCAATCCTGACGGCGGCAGGATTTTCGACACTAGCTTTTCAGCTAGGTGGAATTCAGTCGGTGATGGAGGAGAATTTTAGCGGCCGGCTGCTCTGATCGGTAGTTTTCCGTGGTTTCTCCGATCAGCATCAGGCGAATGCCGGAGCAGGACCATACCAAACGGGCCACGGACCGCGCGCGATCTTTCCTTCCTCTTCCTTCTCTCCCCTTACACACTCACACTAACATGCACTACACTACCACATATTCCGGGAGACCGGTTGGGAGCTTAGAGCTTGTCCCAGCTGGGGCGGTGCCCCGCTGGTGGGAGAGTCCTGGTTAGGAAGAAACCGCACTAGCCGACGGTAGGTCGGCGCCAGATCTCGCTATCCAACGGGGGAAGATCACCGTCATTTTCCAAAAACATGCACTAATGGGTCTAATGACCTAAGTAGTTGACGCGCCCGGAAACACGAAAAAATCAATCAATCAATCAATCAAGTTAGGTAAGTCGTTTCTGTCCTTGTGTTCAAAGCGAAAATACAATAATTGTGTGTGTAGATAAGGTTGTGACGACGTGGAAACTCTTTGGGCCCAGTGTGCCGCGACGGACGGTCGCTGAGCAGGAGCAGTTCATTATGAATGATGAAGGAAGGCGTGCCGCAGGGCGGCGCGGGGGGGGGGGGGGGGGCCGGGGGGGGGGGGGGGGGGGGGTCCCAGGATGGATGGCCACGGCGCAAGCACGCAATCTGCCACCTTGTCAACAATTCCCCGGGGGCGGGGCGGGGTGGGGGCGGGGGAGGCGGCGTGGCTGCGGCGTCGCGCTGGCATGCGAACGCCCCTGCGCCGCTAAGGGCCACGGAAATAGCGACGGAGGCCACGCGCTCACCCGCCTCACCGCCTCCCCGCTGCCGGCACCCTGCTCATCACCTCCGCTCAGCTTGGTTGCTCGCCCTCGCTCACCTCACCTTACTCACCCGCCTCCCCCCCGCCCACCCGGTCCTCCCCCGCTCACCCGCCTGCTCACCCGCCTGCTCACCCGCCTGCTCACCCGCCTCGCTCACCCGCCTCGCTCACCCGCCTCGCTCACCCGCCTCCCCCCACCCGCCTCGCTCACCCGCCTCCTCACCGCCTCCTCACCCGCCTCCTCACCCGTCAGGCTCACTCGTCTTTCTCATCCGCCTCGCTCACCAGCCTCGCTTGCCCGTCTCGCTCACCCGCCTCGCTCACCCGCCTCGCTCACCCGCCTCGCTCACCCGCCTCGCTCACCCGCCTCCTCACCCGCCTCGCTCACCCCCTCGTCCCCTGTCCGCGGCGTTCACCCGCTCCGCTTTTCTTGATCCAAGCTCACCCACCCTGCGCTCACAAGCCTCGGGCTCACAGGTCCTTGCTTCCGACAGCTCCGCCGCCTGCGCCTTCTCAGCCTCGCTTTCATCCTCCTAGCATTCACCCGATGCGTGCTCTTCCGCTCCTCGCTCTTTTTTTGGCAATCACGCCACACCGCACGAGGTCGTACGGTCCCGTCGTTTTTCCGTCACCTTTCTTCCTTTCATCGCGTCCCTTTTGTGTTTTGATGCACCATTCATCTTATCTGGCATTCAGTTTTCTCTTTGGCATGGCCTCCTCTTTTTATATCGCTTCTCTCTTCTTTTCTTCATCCTTATTATCTCTCTCTGTCCCTCTCTCCGCCGTCCATCTTTCACCCACTCACTCTGCCTGTCTGTCTCTCTCTCCCTGTCTGTCTCTTCTCCCTGTCTGTCTCTCTCTCCCTGTCTGTCCTCTCTCCCTGTCTGTCTCTCTCTCCCTGTCTGTCTCTCTCCTGTCTCTCTCCGTCTGTCCCTATCCCTGTCTCTCTCCATGTCTCTCTCTCCATGTCTCTCTCTTTCACACACACACACACACACACCTCGCCGTCCCTCCAAAATTCTGGAACTTCATATTCCACTCTTTCCTTCCTCCCCTTTCTCCCTTTCACGCCGGTCTCCCACCGCGCGTCCTTCAGCTCGCCCACCCGCCCGCGCGGCGTTAACGGCGACCCGTAAAAATAAACCGCTCCCGCAGCCAATTACGGAGGGAGCCCGCTGAGGGTGGGCTGGATGCATCGGGGGGCGAAAATTCTCCGAGGGCGCGCTGGGTGTCGGTGGAAGCGCGCTCTGAAAAGTGGAGCAAAGGGCGACTGGGCAGACGCGGCAAGCAGTGGGTGTGGGTGGGATACGCAGAACCGCCGCAAGTGGCAAACAAGACTGTCCTCTGAATGTGCGTTGCGGCGACTGCGGTACCGTATTTCAAATGCTAGTTGCTGCAACATTCTGAAATAAAAGTATCTGCTTGTTTATTCTTGAAGGTAACAAAGAAAGTCTTAATTAACGAGAATGGATGAGAAAGTAATTGATTCAGGTCGAGTAAATGTCACGTAATAGTGTAACGTCGTGATATATCGTAATGAATTAATGTTTTATAAGTTAACTCAATGTTTTTGTTGTTTCCGACCTTTTGATAGCAGTGAGATGAAAATGTAAAAAAAAAAACACTTTCTATGTAATTTAAAATGTTGATAGGATGAAAATATTTTCATAATCACATCTGCAAGTATCCCTCATTAAAACGTAACTTCCTGGGTGAAATTGAACATCATTTCTGAATTCTTCTGAGTTACTCTGCAGACAAGAATGATGTGTGTGTTCGTAATATACCGTAAGAGTTATTAGTTATCTTTTACCCGGAGCTGGATACGACAGAACAAAGTAGCGAATCGGGGTGGCGAGTAGAAGCCGAGCCCCCTCTCCCAACCTAGAGTTTTCGTTTGTTACCTCCCTTTATTTTGCAAAATTGATTTAACTATTTATGTTTAGAGCGTCAATGAGCACCATCTACCGGGAGCGGTGACTCAGTGCATCAACTGATGTCACTGCAGCGCTTCTGACCGGGAGGTCCTAGGTTCCCACTCCCCACGGCGGCAGGATTTTCGACACTAACTTTTCAGCTAGGTCGAATTCAGTCGCTGTCTGGAGGAGAATTCTAGCGGCCGGATGCTCTGATCGGTAGTTTTTCCGTTGTTCTCCGATCAACTCCAGAAGAATGCCGGAGCAGTACCTTAACATTCGGGCCACGGACCGCGCGCGATCTTTCTTTTCTCTTCCTTCGCCACGCACACTTACGCTAACATGTACTACACTACCATATATGCCGACAGACCGGTCGGGGACTTAGAACTTGCCCCGATTGGGGAGGTGCCCAACCGGTGGGAAATATCTTGTCGACGAAAACCCCGCTAGTCGACGGTAGGTCGGCACCGGATCTCGCCATCCAGCGGGGGGGGGGATAGCACAGCGACCTCCCGATAAAAAAACATGCATTGCACTTACCGGACCTATGACCTCGGTAGTTGTCGCAACCGAAATCACTAACAATAAATCAGTCATCAAATCTGCTAACCACGCCACACATACTGGGGGCTTAGAGCTTGTCCGGGCTTAGACCTTCGCTGTTCAGCGGCTTAAAGCTTGTCCCGTGTGGTGCGATTTCCCGCTGGTGGGAGATACCTGGTTGGGGAATACCCCACTTGTCGACGGTAGGTCGGCACCGGATCTCACCATCCAGTGGGGGAAGATGACCGCCACTCCGGATTAAACAACGTGCACTACACTTATGGGAGTAATGACCTCAGTAGTGCCGGGAATCATTAACAATCAGTCAATGAACGAGCGCAATCTGCGCCGAGCGAAAGCCGCCGCGCGCAGCTGAATGAGCACGTGTGCGCCGTGGCCCACATCGCGAGCGCGTGGGCGTCTGCGCGCGCAGCCCATTCACGGCCCGCGCGCACGCCCGTGACCCCAGCGGGCACTGCCGCCCGCCCGCCCGCCCGCCCGCCCGCCCGCCCGCCCACCCGCTTGCCCAACCGCTTGCTCGCCCGCCCAACCGCATGCTCGCCCAACCGCTTGCTCGCCCCCCCCCCCCCCGGCCCCCCCACCCCCGCGTCCCCCCTCCCGCCCACCCACACAACCGTCCGCTCGCCCACCCAACAGCCCGCTCTCCCAACCGCCCGCGTACCGAAACCGTAAAAAGGGGCGCGTCCAAAGGAGGCCTTGTTTTCGTTAGTGCCATGCGCTTTCACTCTGGCATGTTGACATTGGTGACGTCTTTCTCTTGAAGTATCATCCTCCTTGTGTTGTAGTCTTTGAAAGGTCACATAGATTTTCTGTGTCACATGTGACCATAAATAACAAGATAGTGGAGTGTGAGCGTAATAATACAATATGTGTTTGAATACAAAGAAAAATATTCGCGTACACTACTCGATAATGGTAGTGGGAGAAAATAATATCATTTTATTGAAATATCTTTCTTGACCAATCTCTTTTTAATTTGAGAATCGTTAGTGGAACAAATCCAATTTAGAATGCAGTGGATCCAGTTGACTCCAAAACAGGATTTGTTGGATAATGAATTAGAAGTGATTTACGATTGATTTTGTCATGATAAAATGTTTTTTATATTATTATTTACAGACTTTTCTTCACAACCAAGATATCGTTTTCTTCTTACTCCACACTCTTACAGGCCTTAAAAAGTAATCTTCATTAAATGCACATCACAACGTGCTTCGAATTAATTACAGCGTTCCCCGACGCTGCGGTGCAGTGAGAGTGGGTATCCGAGACGTCAGTGCAGCGAATGCATCCGGATCACACGCGCGCGGAGGGTCGTCAACCCGTCAGCACGGCGGACGTGCTTACGGCCGCTGTCAGCGGGCACGCTGCTGCCGACGGGCAGCTCCAGCGCCCTGACTATTGTCTTCGGCCCGGCTTCCGCGCGCCTCCGCTAAAGGCAGCAACTCTTACCAGCGCGAATCGCGTCTGCCTGCCGCCCGGCCTAGATCAAAATGAGCGAGCGGTGATGTGGATCTAGCTCTGCCATTGGAGAGATCGCAGGCTGCGGACCGTCTCAAATTGTTAGCGGACACCTATAATCCTGCGCCCATAAATGGGGAAGGAATTAACGGACAGACCTCCACTCAAGAGATATCATCTCTGGATCCAGTCGGCGGAGTGGCTTTTCTGAGGTGTAGTCTTCTTAGTTAACCTACTCTTCTTGTTCAATGGCTGGAGGATTCGAAGGAGAACAGGACGTTGACCTTTGAACCTAATGCTCTCATTTGTAATATTAAAGATTTTGAAATATTAAATGTTCTGCATAATCAACTTATGCCTACATGACTGTTAGCGGCAGACTTGATTCGAAAACCGTAACTGAAATCCAAATACATTAAGGGGAATAGGTACTTTACCTGTAGAGTGAATGTTGCTCAATTTTAAGTAAGAAATTCTCACAAAATCTACCTTTTTGAACCATTTTGTTAACTTCAGTATAGTTTAAGAACACATTAAAGGAGTTTATAAATTTACGCGTTTTTTTGTGTGTTTTAAACATAAACTTTTTATTAACTGACCAAAAGTGTTCTAAAATCTGTTGCTCATGAATTTAATTTTAGAAGTTACCAACCTCGCTTTAAAACCATGTCAATAGCTATTCATTTCACATTAAGAAATTTAAGATGTTTGCATGGTTGTTTGAGAGTACACCTTCGTAAAGTTTAATGTAATTTTTTCGGTGTAACACATTTTAGGTATGTCCGTGTTTAGAAACATAGTTGGTTTTTGGTCGATGTATTAGTAACATCGATTTTTTAATATTGAACATCGATGTTTGCGAACATCGACGTTCAATACTAGTGAAATTCGTAATAATTCCTAATGCCTGAAAATACTTCGATAACTGTTTTTTAACATGTAGGAGAGGATCCACAAGGCCACAAGTAAGAAATAACGACAATCCGGAAAAATCGTGCTGTAATTTTCTAGAAATGAAAAGCGAGGTGAAATGACAGTTATTTACGAAATCACTATTTCTTCTCTAATACTCGAAATAAAACGTATATACAGAGCTTCACCGTGGCAGAGGTTTCATTCAAGGAACAGAAACCACTAGAAATGTCGCAGTTTCGCCAATATTTCTCGATGAATACCGGGTCTGTTTCCTGTTGCCGAAAAGAGAAGTGGAGTGTTCGGAGAAACTGCGGGTTTACCTCCCGATATGGGCGTTCCAGATTTTACTGGTATGGCGTCACCGCTCGGCTGTGGCAGCCACTACACGCTCACTCTGACTGAAAAGCCGGTTTTCCGCATTGCTCGACTCTCCTGTTTCTGCTCTCCCTCTCAGTAACAGCGGGTCTCTTCAAGTGTACTCGAGAGCAAACGATAAAGGCACTTTTTGATTCGTTAACATGGCATCCGAAGAGATACTGCGAACCCAGCATCCCTCTTTCTATAAGCCTGGCTAAACGGCACTAGTAACGCCATCAGGCGGTTGGAATTAGCAACTCTAGGTGTGTAAAGAAACGTATCGTACAGGCCTAATGAATTGTTTTTTCCGCTTCAGCCATTCAGTCTCCTTAGAACCACAACTATTGTAGTTAGTTTTGCTAGAACTACCTAAAATTGTTTTGCGTAACCATAAGGGCTGCATTGATGTTCTCTGTTTTGAAGAATAGTTCGTCTCTTAGGGAGCTAGCTCGAAACTGATTCTTGTGCAATGAGTTCAGTAAATGAACCAAAAAGATTTTTAAAAATATGTAAAATATGGAGTAAGTTAATATTTTATGTCCGCTGGCTTCGGCAATGGGTGATATGAATGAAAATGAGCCATTTCTTCTTTCTGTAGTTTTCTAAGCAATTACTTCTAACAATATAAATAAAGGATGTGAGTAATTGCTCTTATTTTGAGCACTTTCTCCATTGGTGAGAACCTTGCTTGGCCGTGGAGCAATTGCTTACTTTTCGTATGAATAAATGCCAGAATTTGCTTCTAGTTTGAAGCATTTACTTCAAAATTTCGAAGCAATCTCTGTAGGTGATTCAATCGTTTTCAATGGATAAAAGAGAGGTTATACACGACTGTCAATGAGAGTGCTTCACCTTGCAGTGGTGTTTGCTGGTCGTAGATATCGCTAGTTTGTGCGATGTTTTCTATTGCGTCAAGTCTGGCTGCAAAACTACGGTCCTGAATAGCAACACTTTTACTACTGATGGGAAAGTTGTATGGTGCAAAGTGTGCATCAATTTATGCTTTCCAAATGACTTTTAAGACGTTTTTAGTATTTTTAAAATTTGTTCATTAAGTTTCCCATAAATGTAATTTCGTACTTCGTAAATGTGTTTTATAATTAGTGAATTTTAATATTACATATTTGATCTGGTTTTACATATTTATTACGTATTTTGGTTTAACATATTTTTACACATTACATTTTTACACATTACATTTTTACACATTACATTTTTACACATACATTTTTACACATACATTTATGTACATATTTTGACGTTTCATACTACATATTTTTCCGGTCTCTCAGGATGACTGGTATTTTGGCTCTGCCAGAGCTCCAGACGAGTATCATTAGCGCTCTGCGCTCTCGCAACGCGGGATGGAGCGTTGACGCTGGACGCGTCACTTCCGTTGAGCCCTTCAGCGTGTGTTGATGAGTTGATGGCTCCTCGCGTCGCCCCTTGGGCCACCCGCGACCGCCTCGCGGCGAGCGACGGTCGGCGGACACGCGGAAATGAGGCCAAAGACTGGCTGGATTTCGCACCGCGTTCTCCAGCTTCCGCTCAGATGGTCACGGAGGTTGTAGGAAACAGGATAATTTAATGAGGGAAAAATAACTAATCTGTGTGAAGTGTACATTATTATGTGTAGTAGAGTTG
Source organism: Teleogryllus oceanicus (assembly GCA_964035755.1). Taxonomy (NCBI): domain Eukaryota; kingdom Metazoa; phylum Arthropoda; class Insecta; order Orthoptera; family Gryllidae; genus Teleogryllus; species Teleogryllus oceanicus. The sequence continues at coordinate 20,636,915 of CAXIVR010000014.1, read as the reverse complement.
CTGTAATCAGAGATTCCGTGTGTGGCGTCATGCGGTTGCAATAATACACAGACGAGAGTGGGTTAAATAATTTCTGGTTTATTTACTAAGTTCCATCACCGAAACAATCTTATTTACTCAATTAAATTAACTTAAAAAGATCCCACTACTAGGAGTAATCTGTCGCCGCGGCTACCACACCACTACGCTCGAATATCACTTACAGGTGAAGCGCCGCATGAAAAAAGCGGCACTGTAGATCGAACGAATCTAGAGAAGGAAACTGTTCGTTCATGGCGTTTAGTGCATTTATCCCAATCATAAATTAGACAAGCGAATGTAGGAATTCCATCAATAGTGTTGAGAAAAAAAACCATTTTTGTTCACCGCCCACACCCCTCGGTGGGTCTCTGTCCGAGCCGGGACAAGCTCTGTGATCCCGGCTGGCCGTCCGAAATGTGTAAGTTGTGTAGTGTATTAAGGGGAGAGGAGGGGACAAAGACAAAGAGGGCAAGAGGCCAGGCTGCCCTTTGAAGTAAAATGTGGCATTCGCGTGTCATTGAAGGGATCAGGGCAGCCGGCGGCTGGAGTCGCGTGCAGGTGAGTCGTGGATGTGTCGCGGAGGCTTCTCGCTGTGCGGTGCAGCGGCGCGCGCGAGCGCAGCGCCGGCGCTTCCCGCGGCTCTGCAATGAGGCTGCGCGCTGCTCGTAAATTGCGGCTGTAATGCGCGGCTGACAGATCCGCGTCGACGCGGACGCCGCCTTGCGCTCGCTCGTCTTCGGGTGTCACCGCTGCGGGCGCAGGCCGCCTCTGAAAGGCGCTTCGGCAGGCGTTTCCTCACATTTCATCCGCCTCTCCTGAGTCTGTGTCTGTGTGTGTTTGGGAGAAAGAGTGAGTGAGTGAGTGAGTGAGAGAGAGAGAGAGGAAGTGAGAGAGTGATAGCGAGGGAGTGAGTGATAGCGAGTGAATGAGTGATAGCGAGTGAGTGAGTGAGGATAGCGAGTGAGTGAGTGATAGCGAGTGAGTGAGTGATAGCGAGTGAGTGGTGATAGCGAAGTGAGTGCGTGATAGCGAGTGAGTGAATGGAAGACCTGGAAATTCGCTGGATTTTAATTTGAAAATGATACAGCTATATTTTAAATTATTGTTTGGTCATTGTAGAGTCCCAGTAGTTAAATAGGATTCTAATTTGTGCCACATTGTTCTTTTTTCTTAAATCATCGTATAATAATACTCTAGATAAACTAATTAGTTATTAAGAAACTTATTGATTGCACATTTTGAAATGTTCATTCTGTTAAAACAATTCCAAGCAAATTACGCCTGAATCAAATGTGTCTCAGTGAGTTAATTTCACGACTAACTTTAAAAATGTAGTTAATATGTTGGTTCTTTTTCAATGTTGTAATGGCATGTTGGTGACGTACATACTGTGGCTCGTTTTAAGTAGTAGAAACTTCAGATTTCATATTGTAAATTTATTGCATATCTTCCACTCTTTAGGAAGAAAACCAGGGACCATTTACACCCTATAAAATTAGTTGATAGTAGGGGAGATTTGATAGCATGATTCTCAGATACTTAAAATGAAGTCGCATTCTGTTCCGTTTAATTATTTTTTACTTGATTCATTACTTTCTGCGAACGTTTTACGAGTTCTTTGTAATTATAATCTAACTTTCATGTTCTGTGGGTCGCGTAGTATCTCTTAATTGATTTCTCCTAATGAGCAAGATCGTTTCCTTTATTATGGGCTCGTTACTTTGGTTTTAATGTTCAATTTCTCGTGTAAATGGCAAAGAAACTGCTCTCGAAGAAAAAAAAATCAGAGAGACATGATTCATCGCTCGTGTAATATAAAGGAACTTATTTTTGATGGGGTAGGCACGCAAGTGCTGAGTAGCTAGGCAAGTGGACAGGTCCATCAACTCCTGCGACTCAAATACAAGATCTTGGAGAGAGCGTGAGTTGATGGCTTTGTTAATCATGGCAATCTGTGCAAAACAGAATCGATACTGGGCGGTCAAATAGCGGTATCAGCCAGATCGATTGGTTGTTATCAATTTTAGTGAAACCCTTTCTACAGATTACCGTTTAGCATTGTTCACAGAGCGACCGACTGACGTTTTCCCTTAATGCAATTTTCCAGTATCGACAACCCTCCAAACGTGAATTATGAGTACACAACGTATTAAACTACCCACAGGAGCAAGAATTATCCACTTACTCTGTAACAGGGCCCCTCAAAACGAGTTTCCCTGTCACAAAAACGCCGTTTTTTGCAGCGTCATTACATTACTTTGTTTATACTACGTGAGCAGTATGCGAGAAAGAAATACTCTGTAGGGCGAATTTCAAATGTGACTCGTGGCCACGCAGTATTTCGGCGCAGCGGTCGAGTCTTCGCTTCGTGGGCCGCGCGGGTGTGGGGCCGTCCGGAATTGATCCCGCGCCCCGCCAACCGTTAAGTATCGGCCCGCTCTGCCGACCGTGGCGGCGATTTCTGGTTAGTAAACACGCGCCGCGCGCCGCAGGCCGCCCCGCCCAACGGGGACGCGCCCGCACCCCCCGCCATCGCCCCCCCCCCACCCATCGCCCCCGCCATCGCCCCTCGCCGGAGCCCTCCCACCCATCGCCCGCCGCCATCGCCCTCTCCGCCCTCCCCCCTCCAACGCCGCTCGCCGGCGTTCTCCCACCCACCGCTCCCCGCCTTCCCCGTATCCATCGCTCCCCCCCCACCGCGGCCTCGAGCCCCGCCCACAACAAGCGGATCACTTTCAGCTGTAAAATTTCTTCTGAACCAAGTAATCAATTGGCGTCAGTTGGCTTTTCGGTATCAAGGATACACAAAACGTGGATTTCGACTACACAACGTGTTAGAGGAAGTAATTTACTACATGTAACTACAAGATGTACTTCCTGTTTCGTTACCAAGGCATTGCAATGGTTTCTCTGTCGAAAAATCGCCGTTTTCTGGCTCACGATTACCCTACTTTCTTTTCTAACGAAATGAGGACGAGAAGGTTCAACTCCTTTAGAGGCCGTCTTCGTTCAATAATTCTGTGGATTGTTTTGAGTCAACATTTTATCGCCTGAAATATGTTCTCCTATTGATTTGTTTCGTCACTGATTAATAGTACTGACGGTGTCACACCTGACAATATTTCATTATTGTCTTTTCCGGCATTTCATATTTGTACTCTCTACTTGATCGCTCCTTCTCCTTTTCCTGTTAATATTATAGAAAATTGTAGTAATGATTCGGGATCTCCCTAATCCATTACAATTTATCGTTTTAAGAAGCTTTTTTTCTTTTTGTTTGCGTGAACTTATTCACATAAATTAGTTTTAAATTCAAGAGTGTGAAGTCATTGGCATCAAGCTTGTTAACAATTTTTTAATGATGCATGAGTCAACGTTGCCATTGTCTCTCCTCATTTGCATTTGCTTCAAATAATACTATCACAACAAGTGTTATCTATTCTAGCGTCCATATTTTACCTTTCTGTAAGTAGTACCTCTTGAAAAGCGACACACACATTGAACATTACGAACTTTTGATAGGAATGTTTAGTGTGTATTATTGTATTTCCACCATCCTCAATCCGACGTTCATAACTATACTTTGAATTCTCCCAGCAGCAGCAGCTGTTCCAAACTTGCATTGTAGGTTGGACTATATCCTCCAACATCGAATACTAGTTTTTCTCAGACTCTATCGTCAACTCTCAAACTTTGGAACTCACAATTACGTATTTTCAACACTTCTATATGCCTTTTTTTCTCAATAAAAGTTCCAATAATTACTTTTTATAGACAGTCACAATACATTTATTAAAACATAAATTATTTTTACATTACAATTGTATCTTGAAACAGAAAAAAAATGGCAACGTTTCAGAGGTCGAGTTGTGCCATCAATCATAACATTCTTTGTAAATTGACGTATTGTTTTAAGGTCTGATAATGGAGGCACAACTCGACCTCTTGTTTCGAGATACAATTCTAATGTAAAAATGATTTATGTTTTAATAAATGAATTGTGACTGTCTATAAAAAGTAATTATTAGAACTTTCATTAAGAAAAACTTACTAGCAGGTAGTCTATGTTTCATCTTTATAACTTCTATATTCCACCTTTCATTACAGCAATTTCGTCGTGTTTGATTTTTTAAAATTTTTGAATTTTATTTTATTTTAATTTTTTGTATCTCCCTGGCGAATTTCGGATGGACTTGCACTTCCGCCTCTGCAGAAACAGTCACCGGCGCCACGCAGCTCCCTTCGCCATCACCCGTGCGCTGGCTCTGCCGCCCCCGCGCGCGCGCGAAAACAAGGCGATTCGTTTCGGCCACCTGCTCTCCGCCGCTCGCCCGTCGCACATCGTCGCTCGCTTTGTCTTCGCATCACTCGCGCGCGCCCCCCCGCCCCCCCGCCCCGCCCCGCCCCCGCCCCGCCCCCCCGCCCCGCCCCGCCCGCCCCGCCCCGCCCCGCCCCGCCCCGCCCCGCCCCGCCCCGCCCCGCCCCGCCCCGCCCCGCCCCGCTGGTCCCCGCGCCGCGCCGCGCCGGCACTCGCCCGCGCGCTCGCACGCGTTCGCCCCCGGAGCGCCCAGCCGCTCGCCTGCGCCCCGCCCCCGCCCCCACGCCCGGTGCCATTGGCTTGCCTCTCGCGTAGCGCTTGCCCTGCTGTGCATGCATAGTATGCATTCAAGTGGTTAGGCCCTAGGAGCAGATCTTAATTCTCGAGACTTGTCGCTAATAAAGGCATTATTATTATTATTATTATTATTATTATTATTATTATTATTATTATTATTATTATTATTATTATTATTCACACTTTCTCTGCTGTAGCAGGAAAATCTATCACCTGTCCAATTGATGTTATAGGACTAGGCTCGGACTGCGCAGGAAGGAAATTCATCCTGACTACATGAATGTCAGCATTTATTATTATTATTATTATTATTATTATTATTATTATTATTATTATTATTATCCACACTTTCTCTGATGTGGCAGGAAAATCTAACACCTGTCCAATTGATGTTATAGGACTAGGCTCGGACTGCGCAGGAAGGAAATTCATCCTGATCTACATGAATGTCAGCATTTATTATTATTATTATTATTATTATTATTATCCACACTTTCTCTGATGTGGCAGGAAAATCTATCACCTGTCCAATTGATTTTATAGGACTAGGCTCGGACTGCGCAGGAAGGAAATTCATCCTGACCTACATGAATGTCACGCATTGAGGAATTTGCTGACAATATGTTTGAATGACAAACCTGTTTGAAGAACCACACATGCCGGGACCTTAGAGCTTAGCCCAGTAGAGGTGGTGCCCATCTGATAGGAGATAACTGGTAGGGGAAAACTCCGCAAGCCAACGCGTAGGTCAGTCCCGGATCTCGTCATTCAGCTGGAAAGATCACCGCCACCTCTCGCAATAAAATACATACACTTTTGTTACGAGATGAATGACCTCAGCACGTAACGCGCACGGAATCACCAATTACTTATTATTTAAGTTCCGTGAGTGACTATACGGATGTATTTCATAATTTTGTTTTCATTTCTTAAAGGTACAATTCTGGTAGATATTAATGCTCGTTTGCTGCTGAATACTAGAGGATTGTGAGGTAGCAAGCGGCCTTGGTTACCTCCAATCATGGTTTCAAATCAAATACATGTCAGGGAAAGAATTTTAAAGACTTGTAAAATGTTTGTATTTTCCTTTGCAGCGATCTTCTGAATTTAAAGTTATGAAGCCGCGACTCACGTTCCTCCCTTGAGGTTCCTATCCAATTACATTACTTCATTACCATAATAGCCCACGACAACTCCACAAGTAAGTGATTTAATGATCATATAACGGGTAGCTACGATCAAGCATCGTTATTACCAATCCTCAGAATTTGCTGTCTCGTGTTTCGTTCAACCCTGATCTCCCTTGCCTCCACGTTATCTCTTATTTCTTTTTACCTTTCCCCCGTATCCGTTCCCGCTTGATCCCAGCTCTTTCCAACCGATCACAGTCATAATTTACCGCAAGGTTCGCTGATTGTTTTTGCTGGCGCGTAACTGTGCTTAAGCGCAAAATGTTCGGCTCCCGGGCCCGCGACGCCGATTCAATTCGCATCGAACCCGCAACCACCTTTCCAATGACTCATAAGTGCAGGTTTCACACTGAAGCACGCTACCGGCACCACACAGCACGTACGTGGCCACTCCAACCCCGACTCTGCTTAGAAGTCTTTTCACGTTCTGCGGTGAAACCTAGTTAGAAGATAGCTCCTGGTGTATTACGGTATTCGAGTGCGGCTTCAGATGTAAAACATCATGCACGGCCGTAATGATTGAATTATGAATGAAGGCACAGAGCATAAGAAAGTGGATTTGAAGGGGAATTGATTTGAGGGATCCGAAGGGCATTGTATGGATCGCGCGAAGTAGATCAACTAGTCATTAATGACACCGCAAAGTGTCGAGGTAAAAAAAGAACTAGATGCGATTAAAGGAAAACTGCGATGTACCGGAAGGAAACAGTGAAATGTACCAAAAGAAAACTTCTCGTACAAGAATTATTAATTGTATTTATTCACGGCTAAGTGTTTCTTCTTTCCGAAACTTGTTTGTTGGCATATGAGCGAAGTTAGATGATGTTTATTTCAATGAGTTTGACTGGAATATGCGCGTCAAAGGACAATGGGACAACTATTTTAATCCTGTTATAATTATGCTAGTTATGTATGAAAATCCAAAAAAAAATGTATGGACATTCTTTACTATAATATTAGAAGTACTTAAGTTTGGAAAAAAAATTGGGGGTTGGATTGCAAGGGAGAATAATATGGACGTATGATTAATAAAAGTTGTAGTTAGTTACGGTTTTGCAAAAAAAACTTTAAGTATTATGATGGAGTATATGATAAAGTATTATGAAAAACGTATTATGATGGAGTTCCAATGCAGCGAGGGCAGGGCTGTGGCAAGTGTGAAGTCTGTGGCGAATGCGAAGGCTGTGACGAGTGCGCACGCTGGGGCGAGTGTTCAGGCTGTGTGACGAGTAAAGCTGTGACGAGTGCCCTGGCTATGTCGAGTGCGTACGCTGTGACGAGTGCCCATGCTGTGGCGAGTGCTCAGGTTTATGACGACGCCCATGCGTGGCGTTCAGGATGTGTGACGAGTGCAAAGGCTGTGGCGAGTGCGAAGGCGAGGGCATGTGCGTGTGCGAAGGCGGTCGAAGAAAACCACCAAATTTTGTCGGTCATATAGATACCTAAATTCCCTAAACAGTTTTAATCGAGCTGTCACAATAAGAACATCGTAAAGGCTTTGTCGAAAACAGGACGTTGATGCGCATTTATGAAACTAGACGCCGAACCTTTTTCCTCGATTTACAGAATTTCAATATTACATTCTTGGCTGTCCGGGTGACGCCGCGTTAAGTTATCTGGTGCCGACGTTTCGATCATCATGTCGTGATCTTCATCAGGGCTCGTAATGCTTTGTTTATTTATAACAAATACCACCAGATAACTTAACGCGGCGTCACCCGGACAGCCAAGAATGTAATATTGACTCTGGCCGCGGAAGCCTACGACTTCAGAATTTCAATATGTTACTGCTTGACCCCACTGCAGCTGCATTACTATTGAGTGCAAGTGTTAAAGTTTTGTAGAGTCGTAGGCTTCCGCGGCCGGAGTCGTTGAATTCTTGGCTGTCCGGGATTAGCCGCGTTATGGTCGATGGTGCTGGCGTTTCGATGCAGAACAGCTCTGAAGAAGGCCATAGCAGAACAGCTCTGAAGAAGGCCACAGCAAGTTGGCCGAAACGTCAGCACCATCGACCATGACGCGGCTAATCCCGGACAGCCAAGAATTCAATGTTAAAGTTTTGGTCTAAGTCGCCGGTGGTCTGTTGGTAGCGCCGGACGGGAGGCGGTCGCCGGCGACGCCCGTTGCGGCCGCGCGTTTTCTTCCTTTGCGGGCCTGCCCCGGCGGCGAGGCGGGCGGCGGTCGCATCTGCATGGAGTCGTATAAGGCGCCAACTCCCAGTCGCCGCCGCCGTCCCGCTCCATAAACCCTCAAGCGCACGGCCGCCGCTTGCTTTGCGCGAGTGGCGAGATCTGTGCAACGGGGTCGCCGCCCGCCGCCGCCGTCGCCGTCGCCCAGACGCCGTTGCACACGCGGAAAGTTCTTCGAGAGTCGAGCTCGCGTTTGAGAAGGTTGTCGATTTCAAAAGGGAGTTTGGAGACATGGGAGTTTTTGTTGTTGTTTTTTTCTCCCTTTCAAAATTCAAAATTTAAGTAGTATATGACTTAGTGTAGGGATCACAGAATTTTGAAAATGTGCACACAATTCACTTTTCCCCATACCACGTCATACGCAGTTTTTAACTGTTTTTTGACGTAAAATAAAATAAATAAAAAAATAAAAAGTGCTTGCGATGTTTGTAATAAAATTGAGGATTGCAAGATTTTGTTTTCTTACTTCGTGTGTTCTTCGAGCAACGTATTCAAATCAATACTTTTTTTTCTTTCAGTTTCACGATTGATTTGGTTGTTTTTGGTAAATTTTTGAGGGAAGGGGGTCGGAACGTCGTTGTATTTTTACTTATGCATGTTAAGAAGTACGACCTAATCATGTCTGTGGTACTTAAATTGGGAATAAGGAATTGTGATAAAAAGATCTGAATGTTAAAGATACTTTTATGTATTTTTTAAAAATTTGAATAAAAATGAAAAAAATGCCCACATTTAAGAGAAACACTCGGAATGAGACGGAAAGAGAGAAAGAGGTAGCAATGCAACTGTTAATTTGCAACGCCACCTCAAGTATAATCTTTCACAGCGCTTTGAAAGTAATATAGCCTCCAGTCCGCCCGGTCTTATAGAGAAGGGCGTAAAAATCCCTCCATGCAGGACTAACTCAACCGACGCACCCGACAGCGGAAATTTTGCGGACGGAACTTACAAAGGAAATTAAAACATGCTCTCTCGCTCGATAAATTCCTGGAAACGCTCTTGAATTATGTTAAACGAGCAGGCACATTTGCAACCTGTTACTTTCCTGTCTGCCCGCCTTTCCACTGCAGACGGCTTCGCGCCGCGTCCCACAGCGCTGCGTGCTTCCTCGTCTCGCTCCGCATCACCCCGCCCCGCCCCGCCCCGCGCCGCCCCGCGCCGCCCCGCGCCGCCCGCGCCGCCCGCGCCGCCCGCGCCGCCCCGCGCCGCCCGCGCCGCCCCGCCCGCCCGCCCGGCCCGCGCCGCCCCGTCACTCCCCGCCCCGCGCCGCCCCGCCCGCGCCGTCTCCCCGCCCGTCCTGTCCGCCCCGTCACGCCCCGCCCCGCCCCGTCACTCCCGCGCCGCCACTTTCTATTTCATTTTCCGTCCCATATTTCTGTTTCGCCCCCCCGCCGTTTTTCCACTTTCTTTTCATTTTCCGTCCCATATTTCTGCGCCCTGCTCCGGCCCGGCCCGTCGCGGCGCGCGCCGCTCTTGACAAACGCCCCTTGTCCAGCGCTAAGGACTGGCGCACGGAAGCCCCGCGCCAGACTCAGATTCTCCGTCGAGCTACATAAACCCGAGCGCTCCGCCCCGCCCCGCCCCAAACCGGCTTTCGCTCTCCCGTTGCAGGTGCGAACTCGCTTTTTGTTCAAGCGATGGGTTTAATCTTTACGTGGGAAATCTCTCAAGAATTATGGCTTAAATGGTGTGTTGGTTTCGGGCAGCAGTGATCGTTCTTGTGGTGGACTAGGCAATATTCTGTACGGACGCCATGCCGCTTTTTCTCTCTGAAGAAAATAGCTGTTCTCGTAATCGTGCAGATTCAAAGATTGCGCTTGATTTATTTGGCCAAAGAACAGTCAAAACTGTATGTGACGTAAGGGGAAGAAGTGGCATCTGCGAACAGAGATATCTTCTTTATTTCTTTGCACTTGGAATCCACAAATGGTCGTGCTTGAGATTAGAGTGATTTGCTCCGCGACAGATTGAGACAGTGATTTCCGGGCAATGGGACTCGAGATGCAATGGAAATGGCAATGAGTAGCGTTTCAGAAAGCTTGAGGTCAGGCAGAGAGGAACAGTCCAATTACTGCATGGGCACAAATTCCTCCATTATACAGGGGGGAATACTGGCAGCTTTGTAGACTTTTGTGGAAATGTGTGTGTCAGTCATTTTGCCAATTTCCCAATCGATAATGAATAAATAAGAAAACGGAGTAAACAGCGCGAGGAGGTTAGTTTGTTTGGCAGTTATCACAGCTGCGTGGCTTTGAATGGCATGGCGTGGCTTGGGGTGGCGTGGTTGGAGGGGTGGTGGGTGGGTTGGGGGGTGGGTGGCATGGGGGGGTGGCGTGGCGTGCTTGGAGCGGCGTGGATTACCGCGGTGTGGGTGGATTACAGCGGTGGGAGGGATTACAGCGGTGTGGAGTGGATTACAGCGGTTTGCAGTGGATTACGGGGGGGGGGGGATTACGGGGGGGGGGCGAGGCGTGAATTGGAGTGGCGTGACGTGGCGTGCCTTAATGTTGTGGCTTGGAGTGGTGTGACGTGGGGTGGCGTGGCCTGGCGTAGCGTGACTTGGAGTGGCGTGGCGCGGCGCGGGGGGGGGGGGTTTCCCGCGCCCGTGGGGCGGGCCGCTGTTTGCCGGCGGCGCCGCAGGTGCTAAGCCAAACAGCTGTGCTGCGGCCGCGCAGCGAGGGTCCTTGTGCTCTTCGCTCTGGACGGGCGGCGTCCCTCTGGACCGCTTGCTTTTTGCCTACGCCCAACTTGCGTCTCTCTGTCGGCGTAAGGCACACACTGTGTGGGAAACAGAGGCTGGAAATTTGGGACATACAGTTTTGGAGTTAATAACGCCTTGAAGGGCTTTGGCTCTTCAATCATCGTTTTCTTTTCTTTTCGAAGATGGAATGCTCTCTTTAAACATCAGTTGATTGATCTTTTGTGTGTTTGTATGGCTTCATTTTAGGTAAAATTCCAAGTTATCTTAATTTTATTTAGGTCTGAGGGACTCATTGACGCTTAATTTTATTTTAGTCTGTGGAAGTGTGTGTGTGTAAGGGGAGAGGAGAGGACAAGGAAGAGGAAGGACAGATCGCGCGCGGTCCGTGGCCCGTTTGGTAGGGTACTGCTCCGGCATTCGCCTGGTGTTGATCAGAGAACCCACGGAAAACTACCGATCAGAGCAGCCGGTCACTAGAATTCTCCTCCAGACAGCGACTGAATTCGATCTAGCTGAAAAGCTAGTGTCGAAAATCCTGCCACTGTCAGGACTCGAACCTAGGATCTCTCGGTCAGAAGCGCTGCAGTCACATCAGTTGATGCACTGAGCTACCGCTGCCGGTCATTTATAAATATAATTTTAAACTTATTTTGGGTGGCGCTTTCTACTGGAGATGATCCGCCTTGCAGCCTTTAATGAGCAGCCGCGCCGGCCCTGCCGTTTCGTGTGCTGTCTCGTGGCGGCGCTGCGTTGACGCGTGCTGCACGTGTCGCGCGAGAGGGGCATTGGCTCGGCGCCGCCCCGCGCGCGCGCTGCTGTCGCGTTTCCTGCTTGGCCGCCCCCCCAGCGCCGCCCGCTTCTGATGGAGGCACGTGGTGCCGCCGCTAGCTGCGGGGAGCGCCCCCACCGGAAAAGAACCAAGAAGCGATCGACCCACGAAGATTATAGATAGATATTATTCTGCAGGAAGGTATATACAACCTGGTGGCAGAACACTACAATTTACATATTACAAATATTAACTTTAAATGTAACTTAAATTTTTTTGAAGACATAATAATAATAATAATAATAATAATAATAATATAATGATAATAATAATAATAATAATAATAATAATAATAATAATATGCTAATCTATCCTTCGTCTTCCTTGTCCTATCGTCTCCACGTACACACACTCACACACTAACATGCACTACAATACCTCGTATTAACGGAGACCGGTCGAGAGCTTAGAGCTTGTCCCGGCTGTGGCGGTGCCCTGTTGGGGGAGAGTCTTGGTGTGGGGGAACCCCGCTAGCCGACGGTAGGTCGGCGCCGGATCTCGCCATCCAGCGGGGGAAGGTCACCACCATCTCCCGAGGAAAAACGTGCACTACAATTACGGGACTATTGACCAAAACTGTTGACGCGCCCGGAATCACGAACCAACCCACCAGCCAACCAACCAACCAAGGAACGAAGAAATATGTACTACACTTATGGGATTAATGACCAAAGCTGTTGACGCGCCCGGAATCACTAACCAACCCACCAGCCAACCAACCAACCAACCAACCAACCAACGAAGAAACATGCACTACACTTATGGGACTAATGACCAAAGCTGTTGACGCGCCCAGAATCACTAACCAACCCACCAGCCAACCAACCAACCAACCAACCAACCAACGAAGAAACATGCCCTACACTTGTGGGACTAATGACCAAAGCTGTTGACGCGCCCAGAATCACTAACCAACCCACCAGCCCACCATTAGCGCGGCGAGCGTCACTCCACGCCGTCCGGACGCGAGCGAGAGGAAGCGGTGAATTGAGGAGGGGGCGGGGCCGCCGCGGCGAGTGGACGCGAAGCCAAGCGCTGCGACCGCGAGCGCCGCCCGCTGCGTGTCACATGCCGGCGGCGCGGGTGGCGCCCCGCCGCGGCCTTTTATTAAAACTTCCGGATTGGAGCGGCGCGTTGTTATCTGTCACGGCCTCCCTGATCCAATCCGTCTGTCGGCGGGGGCTTTTCATTCGAGACTTTGCCCCTCGCTACCGACTGCGTTGCCGCTGACACCGGCGCAGCCGACGACGGAAGGACGACGGTGTGGTTGTGGTCGAATGAGGTTGGCAGATACTAATTGGATAATGTAAACATGAAATATGACGGTTGTATATGGTAATGCGGATGAATCATGTTGGTAGTATTAGCACTTATTACACAGGTGCTTAAGAACAGGGTTTCCGATATGGAATGACGGCTTGTTATAATATGTAACTTATTTAACTTTGACCAGGAACAATACATTCTTTCAGTGAAACGTGTTTTCCTGAAGTACAGTAAGCCGAATCAGTAAGACACTTCTTTCTATGTAATTTATTATTATCAAACTTCAGTAGAAGGTTTCAGGGACAAGGAATGAAACAAAATAATTTGAAATGGTATAATTTATTAATTTCCTTGAACGATTATTCCTAATATCTCATGGAATGTCTTTGAGCATCTGTGACAGCAGACTTCTATATGGTTAAAAAAAATAAAACTATTAATCTTTCATGTTCTCGATATGCTTTTTCCATGAACCTTTTTCAAACCATCATTCATGATTTTGTACCATAACATTTCGAGCTTCTTTATAGCGATTCCAACAACTACCATTTCGCCTGTCCTTTGTCTTTTAGAATAAGTTCCATCTGATTCACCCTGCAACACAAACAGTTAATTGTGATTTGTTCCTAAGAACCTTTGAGAGCTTTGAAGCACAAGAAACGTATTTTTTTCTGCTGTTAGTTACGAAGTGCATATCAAATGAAACAACGCCGGAAGTTTGTATCTGCTCACTGACGCTGCCTTTACTACCGTGCAGTAGAATAGATCCGTATCTCAAGTTGCATGGAGGGTTGTTTCGCAAAACGCAATTGTTACTCTTGCGGTGGACGCGAGCAGCGCGGTGGTGTGTTCGCCGAAAGGGCGATAATGTGGCAATCCTGCAGGCGACGAGCCCTGGTTGGATCTCGAATGTTTCCAGGGAGCAAAAACGGTTGTGTAATTAACGATGAAGTCGGATTTGTAGATAAGACGGGGCATTAATCATTTGAATGTCACGTCGCGTGAGGTGCGCAGCGCGACCGGTGGAAATGATTTTCTTGTGGGCCCAGACGAAGGGTAGTGTTGGTCATCAGATACGCTTGTTGGTGTTGAACAGAGGGGCAACGAGATGTTTGTCTTATTACTGGTGCCTCTGGTTCCACTAGCACTTTGCTTTGCTGTAGTCCTCACACTGCCAATAGTAATAACTTTTTTCCTCTCATTAATTTTTCAATCTCTGTAATTCGTGTCTGTTCCTTCAGACGTAAACGACGCTTCATTCGACGAATAATTTGTAGCTGAAAAATCTCAGGAGTCAGCTTTTTAACGAAATCTAATTATGACTATACTTTGTAATTTTATGCCACTTAAAGAAATCATTATTACATGTAAATTATTCGTAATTCGCTTTTTTATATTTAATCGATCGTAGTGAAGACATTTTTTCCTTTAAATGATAAAAGAACTTGAAGTGTTAATATTAATATATATATATATATATATATATATATATATATATATATATATATATCAATGCCTGCTTACAACGAAACTCATGTTAAGACGATAAATTAATTGTGAGGAAAACCAGACGTAATTTTTCTAATTTCATGTGATGTGCGGTTTACAAGAATTACTTAAAATCTTGTTTCCTAGTTTAATTTAATGGACATTATGTGTGCATGTACACTTCGAAGTGCCTTTGTGAAGATTTTGTTGTGCAATTGGTGGGGAAGTCAGATGTAAATTTATTTATTTATTTATTTATTTTACGTCAAAAAACAGTTAAAAACTGCCTATGACGTCTTCCTGAGATCATCTGTGTGCTGTAATTATGGGCCGCAACCATATTAAAGGTTGTAGTTGTAGCACTTGAGGCCTTGCAATTTGGACACCCTTGCTTTAGAGACGTGCCCGAAGAATATACAAACTAGTGTTGAAGAAGATGAGTTGATGGCACATTAGATACGTACGTTTTGTGTAAAGAAGAGAATGGCAAACTATTCTAGGAACGTCCAGGATGATCTCAGCGATTAGAACGGGACGACTTTCAACTGAGAGTAAAAAGTGAAGCCTGCCAACCAGTATAGCATTACGTCAAGAAGAAAGTTTTAGTATACACTTTCTAAGGACGAACACTGGATTCTTATATCTGTATATCTTTTCTAGGTAAATTAATTGAGAACTTTCATGATTATTTAACTGATTGAGACTCATAGATTTGAATTCTTGATCTTAAAAGTGTTCTTCCCTAAATATACTCTTAATTTTTAGTTGTTTTTGTTTTCTTTTACTGACCCCTAGATTAATGATAAATGACTTTTATCCACTTTCTCAGTTGAAATATTCCCTTAACTCCTTGTCAAATACACCAATTCGTAGAATGAAATTTCAAAAGAAATCTTCGTCTTCGGAAGACTGTGATTGTCTTATCTGAACATCTAAATTCGATTATCAACATCGACAGCTACATTCTGTGACCAAAGCACAAGACCTCAGAGGATGTACAAATGCGCACTAAAATTTAAACCATGGCCTTCGAGAAAGAGCTGTGATCAGAAAGGGATGATTTATGTCTTTCTCAGCCCCCTCCGCAATCCTACCGCCCCGGAGGCAGTTTTCTATCCTCTGTCCTCACTTTCTTTCCTTTCCCTTCGACTTACCAGTTTTTCTTTGTAGAATCGTCGTAATAAATTTCCATTGCATTCTCGCAGATCGATCTATTTGCCCCGTATTTGCTGTTAGTTTTCATTTGTGTACCGCTCGGTGGTCCGTTTTAGTATCCCTGTTTCCCTTTACTCTCATCTGTCACAACAATTTTGAATAAAAATACCTTGACTTTGATACAGAAAAATAGCGACAGGAAAAATATAGAGTATGAAACCTGGGCCATAAATCATCATTTCATATCGTGTTGCCGTAGATCGCCAGCTCGGCTATGTAATACATTGCCTGACGCTGACTGTGGCTTCTGGTTTCTCTTTGGGCTGTTACTTAGGCCGGTTAACCGATTCTCATATCCGGTAGTACAAATCGACTCGGCAACACTACAAAACAGATGGAAAATTTACTACGAGTAATTCAAATATACATTACCTTTTGTCTGCATGGTTGAGATAAGTCTCATTCTTCTAATACATTTTGTGACTCTGTTGCATGGCTTTTTTTTCCTTTCTTTTTAATGTTATTTGTGTTTTTGCGCTTCAAATACTACATGCAATGAAGGAGGGCGTATTCTGAAGAAATGGAAATGACAAAGTTGAGGTTATCAAATAAGGTGGATCATAAGATTCGGGAATTTTTCAATTTTAATGTGGAAATACATAAGTTTTGGCATTAACCCGTCATTTCGTGCTCCTTTAGAAGCAAATGTTTCAAATTTTTGTCTTAAAAATTTCAGGTTTGACACTTAATTAACAATTGGTTGTAAAGGGGGCCGTTTTATTAAAATCAAAAGTTTTGTTTGTGAAGAACCAGGTCTTGTGTTGTATATTGAAGTTTCAACCTTAAAAATCGAACTTGATATTAAAACATTACAACAATCCTCTGGAGAAATGATTTTTCCTTGCACTAACATATTCTCATACCATTTTATTTTTGTGCACAAATGTGTATGAGAATTAAAGATATGAGAGAAAATAGTGTTTTATTTTTCGAAAAACAACAAAGCTAGTTGATATTGCGTTAAGCTAACACGTAAACAGAAAGAAGAGTCGAGAATTAATATTGTAAAAATTGAAAATTGCTAATTTATCTTGAACAAGTTCCCTTAGAAAGTGAGTAGTTTTCTAGCTGAGACGTGCTCCAGTGAACACGCGTCTTTCTGGGATGGGCGTAACAACTGACTGCACAAAAGCGTTCAACAAAGTCTCCCGGGCCTCAACCCCTCCCTCCCTCACTTCGGAGAAGTACCAAAGCAAGAAAAATCGCAAGATTAAGCCGCCGAGGCGACAGATTCATCAAGTGAAGCGGACGTTATGAACACAGAATGTCTTTTACGACGTAGTGGAAGAATCGTGGGAAAATTGCCATCCATAACATCTCGCTTCGAGATGCTGGAAGTTCGCGCGGGGGCGGGGCGCCGCCTGTGCAGGGAGCGCCGAAAGCCTGAGGAAACTGCTTTTAACATTCACAACATGTCGACGTACTAAAATTTCATACTCGGCTTGTTATTGGCGCCGCACTCGCTGAAGCGAACTGCTGCCGTTTAAACCCCTTTGGCGCGAGAAGGCGATGGAGGCGGCGCAAAGGCGGAGATGCGAGGAAGATTGAGAGAATGGGAGGAAGCGCAATGAAAAGGAGAACGGGGAGAGACTTTGGTTTGTTTTTTTTCGTGTATCCGGGTGCGTCAACTGCTTTGGTCATTAGTCCCGTTAGTGTAGTGCATGTTAGTGTAAGTGTGTGTGTGTGTGTAAGAGGAGAGGATAGGACAAGGAAGAGGAAGGAAAGGTCGCGCGCGGTTCGTGGCCCGTTTGGTAGGAAACTGCTCCGGCATTCGCCTGGTGTTGATCGGGGAAACCACGGAAAACTGCCGATCAGAGCAGCCGGCCGCTAGAATTCTCCTCCAGGTAGCAACTGAATTCGACCTAGCTGAAAAGCTAGTGTTGAAAATCCTGTCACCATGGGGAGTGGGAACCTAGGACCTCCTGCTCAGAGGCGCTGCAGTGGCATCAGTTGATGCACTGAGTTACCGCTCCCGGTACGGGGAGAGAGATACGGAAGGCAGAATGTGAGACGACTTAGGGAAATGATCTTACTAATTTTTGGTAAGAAGAAAAAAAACCAGTAATATTGTGGTGGAGATAAGATTGCAGAACGAATGTTGTCTATAAAAGTAGAGATCGATGAAAAAACATCAATCAACGAATGACCATGTGAAAAAGTGGTATGTCTTGTGTATTTAGTTCGCCGCAACTGGGGAAAAGTTTCTTTCATTGAAAGTTAGTGGAAGATAAGGATTATAGATGTGTGGGAAATTATCATATATGATTATATTGGGGTCGTTACATCTTTGCATGGCAGATGAATGAGGCAGTAAAATTCAATTTGATTATCTTTGTAGCGAATGGAGTGAAATATAAATCAATACTCGAACTTGCGAGAAATGAGTGTTCGAATTGATGAGAATGCAACGTAGGAAGAGAGAAAATAGACATGGGTGAATTATGTGTGGAGATTTTTGATAAAACCAATAAACTTTCCTTTTAACTTTTCATTGCGGATAATTATGTAGACATATTTTATTACTACTAAATTTAAGAATTATTCCCAGAAATTTCATGCACCAGCGTGGTCTTTAATCACTGTGTTCTTTCTATGTACAGACAGAAGAATATATTTTACAGTGCACTAACAGAAAGAGAAGATTTACAGTTAAGAAAGGAGTGAAATTAAAGGAGTAAAATATCCCCGCATGCTGTTGATATTCCCTCATTCAATTTGTGTCTCGCGCGGCGCGAGTGTTTTGTCTCCCTGGCGTCCCATAGTGCGTTTGGCGGCGGCGATGGCGTAACGGTTAGCTGTTATAAGGTGCAAACCCGATCGAAGCCGTGGATTTTTAAGGGCAAAAAAATCTTCGTACGTCTTGCTTGGGAGTAAAGCGTGGGGAAGTAAAGCCGTCTGTCCGATGTCAGTAGATTTACTGCATGTAAAAGATCCTCGCGCGTAAATGAACCCTCTGAACTAAATTCAAATTGCCTGTTTCGTCGCCCAAGTAATACCTTCTTTGTCCCCTAGTGGGTGAAAGGAGCGTAACGAAATTTGGAATAAGGAAAGAAAGATGGTGCGCAGTTCGTGGCCCGTTTGTTAGGGTATTTCTCCGGCAATTGCCTGGTGTTGATCGAAGAAACCTATTAAAACTGTCGATCAGAGCAGCTGTCCTGTAAAATTCTCCCCCAGACAGCGATTGAATACGACCGAGCTGTCTAGCTAGAGTCGAAAATCTTGCCACTGTCGGGACTCAAACGTAGGACTTCCCGGTGAATGTGTTTGCATGCCTTGTCGGTGTAGAGACGTGGTTGCTGTGGTTTTCGTAGCTTGTCTCCCAGCATCGTGACTATTCTGGGTAGACTATAATAATGTATACTGTGTTCCCTTAAAATAATATATTTATTACATAACAATATTATATTATTTTTACGTAGGGTTGGATTTTTAGTTTGAAAGTTAATTTATCATTTTCCTAGGAAATTAAAACTTGTTTTCAGTTTCTCGGGAGATGACATAAATGTTGCAATGATAAAGGAGAAAGCGGTCGATGACGTCTGTAAATGGATGTTCCGCTTCCATCCCATTCTTGTATCATTGCTCAAATTAGAGCCCTCATTTATAACTGTGAAAGCTTATATTATGTTCACGATTACCAGCTACGTTATAGTTTAACTAAAAAGCCGGGATTGTATCTTGAAAGGAAGTTAAACCCTGGCAATAAGAGCGGTGGATTGTCACGTCGCCTCCGCGCGACCGAGGACGCGTGCGTGCGTCGTTGTCTCGATACGTTCGCCCCGCCCCTTCTCTCGCTCGCTCCCCGCCCGAAACGGAAGGAGGCTCGTGTGAACCGTGGCGAGAGGCGCAAATCGTTCTCTCGCTGCGTTATGAGAAGACGCCAGCCGGCGGCAACGAGCACAGGCGGCGCGGGTGGCGAGGATGGTGACGGTGAGAGCGGTGTCGGTGGTGAGGGCGGCGTGGGTCGTGAGGGCGGTGACGGTGGTGAAGGCTGTGACGGTGGTGACAGCGGCGAGGGCGGCGAGGGTGGTGAGGGCGGCGAGGGTGGTGACGGCGGTGAGGGCGGCGAGGATGGTGAGGGCGGCGAGGATGGTGAGGGCGGCGAGGATGGTGAGGGCGGCGAGGATGGTGAGGGCGGCGAGGGTGGTGAGGGCGGCGAGGGCGGGTGAGGGGGGCGGCGCGGTGGTGAGGCGGGGGTGGCGAGGGGGGCGAGTGGTGGTGAGAGACGGCGAGGGCGGCAGCAGTGGTGACGGCGGTGCGGGTGGTGAGGGCGGCGAGGGTGGTGAGGGCGGTGACGGTGGTGAGGGCGGTGAGGGTTGTGAGGGCGGTGACGGTGGTGACGGCGGCGAGGGCGTTGTCGGTGGTGAGGGCGGTGACGGTGGTGAGGGCGGCGGGTGGGAGGGCGGCGAGGTGGTGAGGCGGCAGGCGGCAGAGTGGTGAGGCGGACGGGTGGTGAGGGCGGCGCGGGTGGCGAGGCCGGTGACGGTGGTGAGGTCGGCAACGGCGGCACGGTGGTGAGGTCTGCACTGGTGGCGAGGGCGGCGACGGTGATGAGGGCGGCGCAAGCTGTTCCCATTAGACGCGAGCAATTATTGAAGTCGCTCCGCGCGGAGCGGCCTTCTTCAGGGCGAGCGGTGGCCGCGGAGGGCGACACACGGAAGCGCCGACTCTTCCAGGGCATAGTGTTCAACGTGGGAGGTTCACGGTGAGAATTCCGCGCGTTAATGGATTAAAACTATCAATTTTGCATGTGCGTTGTAAACAGGATTGTGAATTTAATGCGACGAGCACGAAGAGTACATTCATTTCGTTAATGCTGTAATTTCCCGATCAAAATTGTGGAAGAAATTCTAATTTCCATTCGTGGACATAATCTTTTAATGTCGAATGACACAAGAAGACGTGTCGATATGTTTCAAACTGTTGTAGTTGGATTGTGTTTTTGTCTTCTTTAATTCTAAATAGCGCCCATGGTAAGCTCACCTTCACTGATCAGTTGTGAGAAAATGTTACAATATATCCTTGGAATATGGATTATAGAATTTGGAAAAAGTATTTCCGTTTCAGAAAATCAGTAAATAACTTAATCCCGGAACATTAGAATAGTAACGTAGATTAAAATAGTAGGTGTCGATAGTAACAGTTTTCCACTTCCAGAAAAAAAATTATATGTTACTTTTATTATATCTACCATTCAGTTTGCTGTGGTGAGTCCTACATTATAGCTGCTATACGTGAAAGCAGAATTTGTTATTGCCATAAGGATGCTTGATTCATTTATCACTACTATTGCATCTGTTAGTGTGTAATCCTCAATAAACCGTAATAATGTCTCTAGCATTCTTCGCTACGAGAATGCGGAGAGGATCCCATAACCCCCTCCGTCCGCCGCACCACACATGGGGAGTCGATGGATCGAAGCGTGTTTGCCGGGGCGGGCCCGGAGACGAAATTTCGATGGCTCGCAGACGCCTCCGAGGAATTCACCCCGTCATCCATCGCTCAGATAACTGTCAAAGTTGCTCCGGGTGACGCGCCGCCGGAGTATTGGAAGTCTGCGGCTTCGCGGCGGGCGGGCGGGCGACGCGTTGGGGCGTGGGCGTCGCCGGCAGAGCTGCGTGTGACAGGATGACGTGGGAGGCGACAGCGGGCGCGGGGGTGGGTCGATAGCGAAGCGGACCCGACGCCTCTCTCTCGCATGATCAGCGACCTGCTGGCGGTGTGATAGCGTGCCCAAGAAGATGCTTGAATGTCTTTCTCGCACATTCGCGTGTTGCTTTGAAACGAAAGGCAAACTCTTACTTCGCCAACTTTTTTAAATGGCCATTTTCCTTTGGATGATTTGGCATCGTTTGTCGTATAAGATCAATGCCAGATACCGTATACAAACTTTTAGAATGATCATTGCATGAAATGTGTCAGAAATTGGTGTGAATGATTGCGAGGGATTGACAGTGCTTCTAAGGCTTAGATAGGTCAGGGCATAAACTGATGTGACAACAGTGCCTCTAATCGGAATGTTCCAGGGTTTGTTGCCAGGATTTTCGATACTATCTACATAGCTAGGTCGAATTCAGTCGCTGTCTGGAGGAGAATTCTAGCGGCCGGCTGCTCTGATTGGTAGTTTTCCGTGGTTTCCTCGATCAACACCAGGCGAATGCCGAAGCAGTACCCTATCAAACGGGCCACGGACCGCGCGCGATCTCTCTCCCCATTCCTTGTCCTATCCTCTCCCCCTACACTTACACACTTACACTAACATGCACTACACTACCACATTCCAGGAGAGGTCGGGAGCTTAGAGCTTGTCCCGGCTGAGGCGGTGCCCCGCTGGTAGGAGAGTCCTGGTTAGGGGTAAACCCCACTAGCCGACGGTAGGTCGGCGCCGGATCTCGCCATCCAGCGGGGGAAGCTCACCGCCATCTTCCGAGGAAAAAACTTGCAATACACTAACGGGACTAATGACCAGAGCATTTGACGCGCCCGAAAACATGAAAAAATCCATCAATCGCGAGTCGAAGCAGATAGATGCTGCCGCCGAGACGCGATCGCTGCCAACCTCACAGCGCTCCGTCTCAGCGCACCGTTGATTCAGCGTAGACCGCGGCGCGAAGCAGTACGTAATACTTGAATCAAACGGAAGCAGCAACAAAACGGATACTTCTCGAACACGAACAGTATTACAACAAACATCCTCAAATAGCACTGAAAACAAGCGATGTTTTTCAATATAATCCATATACAACTGCACGTTTTTAGGAAATTTTTGAATTTCTCTATGGATTCTTTATTGGATTTAAGCAAGTATAGCTTCACTTCTAGCTTCCATGTTTAGAGCGAAATTTAATCTCATCGTGCTTTGCATCAACATTGCTCGGAGCTATATACTGATCTTTGAGCTCGGGAAACTCCACTTGCTTATTTTTTTAATTTTATATCTGTATAACACAAATCATTAATAACTTTTTTCTTCTGTTTCAGGTACGTGAAGTGGTATCAACTTTTCAACCTCTTCAATTTACCAATCGTTTTAATGTGTGAATCAAGGTAAGAAATAAACACTCAAGTACGGATCAATGAAGAGCGAGTACTTCATGACCCTAATGACTAAGGAACGGATTTCCATGTAATTACATGTTTTATTATTTTTATTTCACAATTTTTACATATTTTGGTATAATTACATATTTTTTACGTATTTTACCTATTACGACAAACTTCTTACATATTTCACTACATTTTAATGTATTTATACGTCGAAAAAGAACGTTTCAGATGCGGGTATGCAATACTTGTTACGGAATCTTCTTTCTTACAAATCAAATGTAATGCTGCTGCGCTTTCTTTACCACCATATATCTGCCATGAATTGTCTAAATTACTCCCCCCGGTTATTGCGTACTTGTGAGTCTGGGATGAGCGCATTTCTATGAATAAAAGTAACTTTAACCATGTACTTGCTCATATGTGAAACAGTAAATTCGTTACTAGATCGAAAACCAACAAATATTTTTTACAGGAAATTGTCTTACCGCGTTGTTCAATTTGAAGGGTGGGATATATACCCTTTAATCCCCTCCCCTGAGATCCATCACTCGCTACCCCGGTACTACTATTTACTTGTACACCGGCTCCTCGAAAACATTGTAATATATACTATGAACGTATTTTATATTTTGAATAAAATTCTTATACGAGTATGTCCTCAAGTCTAGTGTACAATTACTTATGTAAAGATAGAACCTACTTACAGCCACTCCAAATCTTAAAAACTGATCGGCGACATTCTATGATCAGCAAATGCTTGTAGAGAACAATTTTAAACACAATAATGAATTTTTATTTTACATATTATCTATTTTTTCGTACATGTTTTGGAACAAATAAGTATATATGTATTTTTAATTTTTTTACAACAAATTCCGTTCTCCAATTATGACAGATGAGAGATTTTTGTCATGGGACGAACGTAGGCCGCCGCAGAACGAGGCATTTCATTGGCCATTACCATGACAGAGTTGATCAAGACGATATATATATAATATATATATATATATATATATATATATATATAATATAGTGCTTGATTTACAAAGTTGTAGATCCCGGAATGCGCGCTAAATTATTTAGTAATTTAATAGAAATAGTTATATACGTATTTATAATATAATTTAATAGTTTTTCCGAAGGTACCGGAACGCCGTTCAGTCACGATCCGTCAGAATTCAAGTGGCGCACAAGCCCCGATTCCAACTTCTCCTTTCCCTCGTCACCGCCCCACCTTCCACCAGCCTGCCCGCTGTCGTCCAGGCCTTCACCCCATTTTCGACCTCACCCCGCCTCGCCCCGCCTCGCCCCGCCTCGCCCCGCCTCGCCCCGCCTCGCCCCGCCTCGCCCCGCCTCGCCCCGCCTCGCCCCGCCTCCCCGCCTCGCCCCGCCTCTCCCCGCCTCGCCCCGCATCGCCCCGCCTCGCCCTGCCTCGCCCCGCCTCGCCCCGCCTCGCCCCGCCTCGCCCCGCCTCGCCCCGCCTCGCCCCGCCTCGCCCCGCCTCGCCCGCCTCGCCCCGCCCCGCCTCGCCCCGCCTCGCCTCGCCCCACCTCGCCCCGCATCGCCCCGCCTCGCCCTGTCTCGCCCTCCGCGACCCGCCCCGCCACGCCCTCCCAGCCTCGCCCTCCCGCCTTGCCCTCCCGCCTCGCCCTCCCCGCCTCGCCTTGCCTCGCCCCACCCCCTTGCCCGTGTCCTTCCTTCACCGCTGGCCACCTCCCGCCGCCCGTGAATCAATTTGCACGGTGCCGCGGGGAGCTGTGAAAACCTCCGAGAGGACTAATGTGTGTGTGCAAGCGTCCCTCCGGGAGCGACTTCGTAATGCCTGGATTTGCTATAAGTGAAGCGTGTTCCAATAATTTGCTGACGTCGCAAATCGTATTCGCCCGGGCTATTGACTTTTCGTGCTCTTTCCGTTTGTTTGCTCTTCACTTCCCTGTTTCATTCGTGACGCAATGCCCCTTTACTTACTCTCCTACATTTTTTGTAACATACCTTGTTTTGCGTTTTTTTTCTCTTTATTTCTCTCCTCCTCCAAGTACAGTCTACTCCGGTTATAGTGAACCTGTGGGGATTAACAGTTTTCGTTCACTATAATCGATGATGTGAAAATTAAATAGAATATCTCCAAAACTATTGATTTTATTAATATAGAGATACAGCAAAGTACATTTAAGCACGAACTAAAAATATCAATATCTTTATTTGTTCTTAAAACATTAATTATTTTCAATTTTTTGCTTCGTACAATTTTTATTAGTAATTTCTCTACATCCTTCTCCTGAGTTCGTGCTCTCTCCATACTTGATTCTGCATTGTCCTCTGTCTCTCTGCACTGTTTGAACACCGTCCCTCTCTCCAAAGGCCCTTTTACTCGCGTTATAACATATAACATCGAATTAATTTCCAGGACTTATTTCCTACGTTCGCTATTGCCGAGGTTCAGATTCACTGTAACCGAATCTTCTTTTGCTTATTTGTTAATGTAAGTGAAACGGAACCAGTGAGATAAGTTCACTATAACCAAGGGTTCACTATAACCAAGGGTTCACTGTAAACCGAGGGTTCACAGTAACCGAGGGTTCACTATAACCGAGGGTTCACTATAACCGAGGGTTCACTATAACCGAGGGTTCACTATAACCGAGGGTTCACTATAACCGAATTCACTATGACCGGAGTCGACTGTACTTCTTTTTATTTGGTCTATGATACGCTATCCCTTATTCCAATTTTATCACTCTTCATTTTTTTTTTTTTTTATGTGCTTATTTTACGTCATTTCTCCTCCTTTTTATTGATCACTTTGCTGTCACTATAACCGATGGTTCACTATCACCGAGTTCACTATAAGCGGAGTCGACTGTACTTCCTTTCATTTGTTCTATGATACGCTCCCCTTATTTCACGTTTAACACTCTTCACTTCTTTTTTTCATGTGTCCATTTTACGTCATTTCTCCTCTTCGTTTTTATTGATCACTTTGCTACGTCATTACCTACCACTCGTTCTGTTTACGGCTATCTTTTCCGCCACATTATTCATTAGCCGCGCGGAAGGGACGGGGCCCCTGGCCGCGCTTTGTGAGCTCGGGCTCACGTTTGAACGAGTCGCCGCGCAGGAAATGTGGATTTCCGATTTCCGCCGCTTGTTCCTCGATGGCTCCGCCGCTGCGCGGCTGGTCGAGCGCAGCGGCAGCGCTCCGCGCGGCGCCGGATGGAGATTCTTTCCGCATTTCGCGCTCCATCTTGCGGATGATCGCTCTGATCTGCCCTTTCCGGTGCTGCGAGCGGACTCGTCTGTAGCG
This sequence comes from Teleogryllus oceanicus, assembly GCA_964035755.1. Taxonomy (NCBI): domain Eukaryota; kingdom Metazoa; phylum Arthropoda; class Insecta; order Orthoptera; family Gryllidae; genus Teleogryllus; species Teleogryllus oceanicus. The sequence goes on along the minus strand of CAXIVR010000014.1, from coordinate 20,611,050 downwards.
TTTCAGCCTCGCCTTCGTTCTGCCCGGGACTTCTTGCTATCTCGCCACGCGATGTTATGTGCTGCTGGTATCGTTTTCGTTTGTGCTGCGCCGATTACTTTTGCTGGTGCTTCGAACTAGCGTGTTTCCAGCTATTCAGTTAATATGTACATCGATCTCTACATGTTGGTATCGCTCTTTAAACGCTTACGAATGATTCACATTCAGATTGTATGATAGTTAATTTTACAATTAATTTATTTTGATAGAATCATCACATAAAAGTTCTTTATAAAATAAAGCCATCTCTTTCCAACCCCAACTATTCAAATGCGTCCTGTTAGTTATCTGCTTTGAATCGTTAATACTTTTCTATACTGAACGAATGTTTTGAAAAAAGGAAAACAAGCATTTAAACTTGTATTCTTCTCCACGTACAACCTGGAAATGTTTTGTTTTCTTTTGTTTTGTTTTTCAATTGGTACCACTGCAGTGCCTCTGTTCTGGAGGCTTTGGAGTAAGAGTCCCGATCGTGTTAGGGGTTTCGGCACTAGTTCGATAGGCATATCGAATTCAGTCGCTGTCTGGGGGGAGAATTCTAGCGCCCGACCGCTCTAATCGTTAGTATTTCTGATCGACCCCAGGCAAACAACAGAGTCGAATCCTCACAAACGGGCTACGGACCGCGCGCGCGATCTTTTCTTCCTTTTCATTGTTCTATCGTCACTCCTTTCTTACGTGCACGCTCGCATGTACTTCACTACCGCACATGCCGGGACACTAGTTGGGAATTTAAACTTTATCCCGGTTGGGGTGGTGACCCGTTGGTGGGAGATATTAAGTCGGGAAAACCGCTAGCGGATATGTAGGGCGGCGCCGAATCTCACAAGAGCTATCCAGCAGGAGAGAGCATTGTCATCTCTCGTGATAAAATCATCCACTACGCTTACTGGATTAATGTCCGTAGCAGTTGACGCGCCCGGAAATCGCACTCGAAATCAATATTTTCAGTGTTATTGAATTTTTAATTACTATTTGAGTTCTTCCTTTACTCCACTTTTGAAATACTCTATTTGCCTGAAAAATCTATTGACGAAAGCGAAATATGCTTCAGTTTATACGAAGGACTGAAGAATGTTAATTGACAGATTCAGTTGCTTTCGTGTGAACATCATGATATTACCGAGACAAACAATCCCCTGAGAAGAAATTCCGAAATTGCCCCATGAACTTGAGTCGGCATCAAAGCGATTCAAGATTCGTTCAGATAGTTAAAAACAACGTGCCTTTGGTTAGGTGAGGTTGCAGAAGCGTGCGGGAGGCGGCGTCGTGTGTGGGTGCGCGAGGGGCTGGCGAGGGCCGCGGTGGGCGCGTGGAATCGAAAACCGTTAGGCGCGTCCGGACCGCTGGCCACGCACGCGCCGCGCGGGACCGCTCCCTCGCGCCTCCATCGGCTTTTAATTCGCCGCGCCATTACCATAGCCAGTCCTCTTTCCCATACCCCGCCCCCGCCGCCGCTGCTGCTGCTGCATCGACGGGGCTGAGACGGATGCATTTATCACGGCTGGTTCTAATTTGGAAAGAATTCGACGTATTACTTAACGTTCTGGACGACTGACCGGTAAAAAGGGTGCAAGAAATATCTTGGGAACAATTTTCGAACAACTGAAGATAGAGAAATGTGGTGAAAAAGAGTTGTGGTAGGAAAATTACAACCGTGTTTAAGTATGTTATTTTGAAACGCGGAAGAAAGACTGATGTGGAAAAGAAGGGTTGGAGGATCACAAATAGTGAAAACAGAGGAGTGGCTAGCATAGGGTGAGTTGAGAAAACAAAATACCATGAGAAGACGATTAGGACTCGAGGAAGTGCAATGCAGTGGGGGTGGCGGTGGCATTGGGAGTGGCGTTGCGGGTGGGGATGACGGAGGCGGCGAAGGCGATGGCTTGATTTTTGATGATCTGTATTTTTGAGTTAAGTGACAACTCTCGTTTTCATACTGTGACGTCGTGGGTACACAACAGCAATCACAGACACGAGCTTCAGATCTTTCCACGTTTATTAATAATTAAGTTTTTACAATTAAATAGTTTGAACGGTTATTTACAGCTCTGATAGGCCTTGTCTCTTGATCGCAGGAGCGATCCCTAAATAATTCAGGATCTTTCTGACTCGTGGCCCTCGCCACTCCTCAGCTAGCTTAAGCACACAGCGTAGATGTCCGTGACCGCAGTCACTCGTGGATGTGATGTTTCTCAGCGGCGTCCCAACACATGGGTTGCCTACAAGCATCGCTCGTCTCCGCACCGCCCTGGGCGCAGGTTTTGTGCATTCGCACGAGGTTTTCACACAGCTCAAAACACCCCCCCGAACTTTGCTTGCGCTTACATATTTTCAAACCACGTGACACGCCACGTCATCTTACGTTCGCGCGGCGATTCCCCCACGTGACTGCCGCGCCGCCACAAATTTTGGGCATCCCTTTCCATGGATTTCTAGAAGATTGATTCCAAAAATACCTCGGGGTGCTTCCGCCAACTAGCTACCATCTATTCAAACTCTCATTACTTTCTTCTACAGGCCTCTCTGCCTGCACTAATTCTACCACGTGGCATCTGCCTGCTCACGATGTTCAATGGCAATACTATACGTTACAATATCATCGACATATTTTCCTATTGGTAGAGATAAGACAGCGTTGTTACTTTCTTATACCTCTGAGAATCGTCTGACAAGTCAATAAACGCAAGGGTCTTCTTGCCCGAAAGCGTGGATCGCGGTATTCGATGGCAGTGCGCGTGTGCAGGGTTGCTGGGTGGGGGCGGGGCGCGACCGCCCGGGACGACCCTTCCATGTCCCTAATTACTCCGACAAAGGGCTTATTAGCCCCCGCAGCTCTTTTAATGGCGACCCGGCGCGCCCGTAATGGCTGAGCCTCGTCAGCCCGAGTCGCCACCCTCGTCTCCGATATTTATCACCTGTTTTTCATCCACCTTTACCCAGAAATTACCCGGGGCTCCCTTTAATATTTTAGGCCCTATCAATCTATCTCTTGCCCCTTGACCGCCGAGGTGCGTGCAGAGAAGTTGGAAGCACGGAAGAAAAGAACCTGTTTCATTCATGATCCCTCTCATTTACTCCACCTCCCCCCTCGTGATATTATTTATCGCTCTACGCAGGGTGTTTATCACACATCTCGAGATTTCAGATGAAACTTCTTCGCCCTCACCAGGCCAACCCCTCGACGACTTTTTAAGGCTTCGTTGACCTCCAAGACACCGTCTCCACGCCCTACAGATTGACGTAGGGATATGGCGTTCTCGTAGGTCGAAAAAAAACCTTATGAAACAAAAAGGTCTCCTCCACAGAACAACGCCCAAATTTTAATTAGCGGAACCTCATCTATTCCCCAAACGTCCAGAGGGAGGAACTCGTACCTCAGGCAACACGTCCACATACAAATGAACGATGACCTCTACAATCCTGTGCCCCTCTTCAAGCAACAAAAACCCAGTCTCGCTGGTTAATGATGATAATTAAATTATTTTTTCCTCTGGAAAAGCTTTTGGCTTGGAAGGCAACGGTGGCTTTCGACGAAAGCAATATCCCCGCGAACGTACACGAGCCCGTGTACCGACCAAGAGGCGTAGTTAACAACCCGGTGTGCCCATATAGCGTGTGCAACGAGGACCCGACAAACCTCTTTTTTTGGTTTTAATTTAATTACCGCAACCGTCTCCCAAATAAATCTGTTGGAAGCTTGCTCGCGGAAAAGGATTAATTTATAGTTCGCTTTCTATAAATTATCTGACTGGAAAGCGTTATAAAAGCGATGCACCACGTATTATGACTTTGATCTTGATTTCCGTGAAATTGTTGTTGCAGCCGTGTGTGTTGGTAATCAGAGTTACTTATGTATAGTGAGTCTGCTTCAAACCTCCGAATACAAAAAAATGTTGTTTTGTGTGTTTGAACATGAATACTTGATTTTTGTTCAGTAACTCAAATTCTACATTTCTGTCCCATATTTCTACATTTGTCTCGGTTTCTTCCTTGGAGCCATGATATCGAATTGCTTCATCTGTCGCTAGCAGTGAGTAAGAAAATCTTCCCGAAACGCACAGTATTAGATTAGATAAAATATCACAATCAAAATTGAAAAGTTGTATGGTGCAAAATGTGGATCAACTCATAGTCTCCAAATGATATTTAAAATGTTTGCATTATTTTTAAAATTTGTTTAGGAAGTTTTTATAAATGTAATTTCGTATTATGTAAATGTGTTTTATAATTAGAGTATTTTAATATTACATATTATATCAGATTTTACATATTTATTACATATTCTCACAATTTCCATTACATATTTATGTACATATTTTGACGTTTCATACTACATATTCTTCCGGTCTCTACTAATGACCATAGTCGTTGACGCGCCCAGAAGTAACGCGTAGTCGGAAGTAACGCGCCCGGAAGTAACGTAGTCATTGACGCGCCCATGTTGTCGCGGCAGGAAGTAATAAGAGCCAAATTTATTGCTTATATATCTTTGAAAATATATTTTATTACATGGGAGTTTTTTTGTTTTTTTTCTCCCTTTCAAAATTCAAAATTTATTGCTTATTTATCCTTGAAAATAGATTTTATTACATGGGAGTTTTTTTTTTTTCTTTCTCCCTTTCAAAATTCAAAATTTATTGCTTGTTTATCCTTGAAAATAGATTTTATTACAGGGGAGTTTTTGTTTTTTTCTCCCATTCAAAAATTCAAAATTTAAGTAGTATATGACTTAGTGTAAAGATCACAGAATTTTGAAAATGTGCACACAATTCACTTTTCCCCATAGCACGTCATACGCAGTTTTTAACTGTTTTTTGACGTAAAATAAAATAAAATAAAAAATAAAATAAATCAATTCATCCCTCCCTTTCCCGGCTCCGCGCTTGAATTCAAGTGCAGGACGCGCGGGCAACGCGGCGCTTGAGCACGCGCGCGAGCGCTCGACCTGTTCCCGCTGCCGCGAGCGCCGCCTCGAAAGCGCGCCCTGGCGGAGGTCACTCTGCTCCTCTGCAGGGCCAGTGGCCGGCCGAGGCGCACTCACACTGGGCCCGAAGGAGTCGACCTCAGCCAACCGCTTCCACGTTACACTACCCTATTGGCGACCGGTGCTGAAAGACGAAATAAAAGTTTTTTCCACATGTTTGATTGATCGATTTTTTCGTGTTTCCGGGCGCGTCAACTGCTTCGGTCATTAGTCCCGTTAGTGTAGTGCATACTTTTTTCTCGGGAGATCTTCCCCCGCTGGATGGCGAGATCTGGCACCGACCTACCCTCGGCTAGTGGGGTTTTCCCCTAACCAGGACTCTCCCACCAGCGGGGCACCGCCCCAACCGGGACAAGCTCTAAGCTCCCGACCGGTCTCCCGGAATATGTGGTAGTGCAGTGCATGTTTGTGTATGGGGAGGTGATAGGACAAGGAAGAGGATGGAGAGATCGCAGGCGGACCGTGACCCGTTTGGTAGGGTACTGCTCCGGCATTCGCCTGGTGTTGATCGGAGAAACCACGGAAAACTACCGATCAGAGCAGCCGGCCGCTATTCCAGATGTTAATAGTGAATTCTACATAATGATTTAGTAAGCTGTTGACAGATAATCATACGAACAGAGGGAATGTAGAAAAGCATATTTCTGGACTCGGCTACCCTGAAAGCGTAAATATGCTCAAAATTTGATCCACTGCAAAACTACGACGATGACTCGTTTGGCGATATTCTTACTTCCCTTTTCCTTAATGGAGATCAGTGTGGTGGATGATTTTGAGAGAATAATTCTTACGGAAGGGATGTGGATGAATTACATGGTGATAAGAAAAGCCAACCTCGTCCGTTCCCCCTCGCTGTGAAAATACCATAGACTTACCTGGGTTTCGCAGCGGCAGCCTTACGGAGCAACTCTACGTATTTGGATGCTGCTACAAACCCCCGCATTATCCAGGAAGTATCAGCATTGTATAGATTGTAAGTATAGGAGAGAACAGAAAATGTCAAATGGGTACATTAAAACAAATAATTTTCGGAAATAAAGAGAAATAACGAATGCTTCCGCAGATGTCGCTATAGTATAAATGATAAAATACGTTATTTTGAACACCTTTGCAACAGGTAGAATACTTAACTAACGAAATTAAACATTTAGAAATACAAAAGATTAGAGAAATTGGCGAGAATAATTGGTATGCCTTGAAAACATGAAGAGGGCTCTGCCAAATCCAACGAAACTTAACGTGGATAGCGAAAGGAAGCTGTTGTTGGAGCTGGCACGTGGAAACCTCTCCCTACGAAAATACGCAAAGAAGCTTGGAGGGGGGGGGTAATTGTAAAAATTGGATTGGTTGCGCGTTTCAAATGACCTCCTTGGCGTTTGTGCATTTTGCCCCACTGCGCTGCGGCGGTGACGGTGGAGGTGGCGGCGCTGGGTGGGGTGGGGGGGTGCGCCGTGCGGGCGCCACCTGTCCCGGCCCCCTCCTCCCCCCTGCCCCGCCCCCGCCAGCCACCGTGGATGAGTCAGCGGCCTCTCGCGGGGTCCTCGAACCTGCCCGCCCGAGCAGCCGCCGCCGACGTCCACGACGACGACGACGTGGGCCCGGCTTTCCTTCTGGCTGGACGAGCAAAAGTAGAATAGGCTATTGAAGGTCACAACGCGATCATATCCATTACCAGGGCTAGGATTTGTTTATAATTACATACTGCTTGTTTATTAGTTACAATCAAACTATGTTTATTTATTTACGCGGATTCGGTGGTATAACGGTCAGCGTACCGGACTGTTGTACCCCAGTTTGCGGGTTCAAACCCGATCGAAGCCGTGGATGCTTAAGGGCGAAAAAATCCTTCGTGCGCCTACCTTCGGAAGGGAAATAAAACCGGCTGTCCTATGTAGTAGATTTACTGCATGTAAAAGATCCTCAAGCTTAAAAGAAGCCTTTGAGCATAATTGCGATCCGTCTGTTTCGTCGCCCAAAATAATACCTCCTTTCTCCGCTAGGTGGTGAAAGGAGCGTAGCGAAATTTGCGTGGTTAGACGGAAGAGATGGCCCGAGTTTCGCCACGTAATTATTTTAACTAAGTAACTAATCGATTAATCCCCTTTAGGAGAGCGATTGAATTTGAATTCATGATTTTATTTTTGGATGTTTCCCCTCTTCCTCTTCCAGATATTCTTCGTCCTCTCAAAATGTTATCTCTTCCTTTCATCTGTCCACTTCTTACCAGGTTGTTGCATTGTTCTTTGCTCGAACTTCACGTTCATGATTTTACTTCCAATAGTTTCTTTACTTCTGGTGTTCTCCATCCTGTAGATGTGTGTGTAGAACTTAGCTCGGCGTTTCCTGATTTCTTGGGTTATTGTGTTGGCGTTTCGATAGAGTTCGGTCTGAGGTCTCTTCATCCAAATGCCGTTTTGTTGATTGCTCCGTAAATCTTCCTAAGACTTTTTCGTTCCTGTTTTTCTATTTCCCCAATTTTGGAGTGACCGTTAATTACCATTGTTTCAGCCGCGTATGTTGCTTATATGTCCATATTTCCAGGTATAGTACATATTTTCACGTATTTACGGAAAGCTTGATTATCTTTGTACATTTTAATATTTTATTTGCAATATGTTTAATTTTATAGCCTTTAAAACTTTTCTTGGAAGTTTACCTTGATCTTTTAGTTCATTTTAAAGTGGTGATTCGGATGTGATTGAAGATCTTTGGTTCATTCTACAAGGTTCAAGATGACCTCCATTACTACATTTACTTTTGATGTTTAGCTTCGTTTAAACCCGTATACAGCAACATGATGGAATGAAAGAGGGAATTTTAGATGTGATGATCTGTAACCCTCTGCTTTGTAATTTTATAATTATTAGAAAATGATTAAAGAACTTGCTTTCCACTAGACAATAATGTTTAGTGTATTTTGGTATTCAAAAATACTAAATATGGTACTTTAACTTTCGAGTTATTAACTAAAACATTTCATTAATACATTTTTTCACCATTGTAATATTTTGTTATTCAAATTTCAGTCTATAATTTACTCTGTATTAAGACTATTTTAATCCTATGGATGTTCGCATTTAGGTTAACACAATAAACCCATGCTCGTCCATTACAGTTTGCAGCGAAAAAAATAAAACTGCAGTACACTTTCAACTATTTTCATACACTAGCTTTCGATAGTGAAATGTTGATAATTGCAAAACAGATTGAAATTTAAATAGGAAAAGCACCTTTTGTGTGCGAAGAATTTTGGTATTTCTTGTGAAATAATGATACGCAAGTAGTGCAACAGTTGTCTTATATCGTCTCAGTATAAATATTCAAGTTAAAGCTCAAATATTTTTCGTTAACGTTGAAGAACGTCAAATTGATAATTTCGAAAGTATCTTACATTAACGGAAACACCATATGGTTTCCACTCGTTTTGTAATGGGTTGATAAAACTACGAAAAAAATCCAGAGTCCCACGTGTTAGCTGAAAAAGTATTTCATTCAAATTGCTTGAAATAGATTGAATGAACAAATTATTAAATCTATTGAGTTTTTTCCTGGCAGAATCGGGGCAGGGCCAGTGTATATCGCAGTCGCCGCCGCCGCCGCCGTCACTGCCACCGGTTATTTCCGGACCTACCTTCTCTTCGTTAGATGCGACGCGCGGCAGCGGCCAAATACACGCGGAAATACGGCGCCGTCGACCAGACGCGTCTGCCACGCGATTTATAAGCCCGACTCTCGCCAAGCGCCAGCGCACGGCACGACACGACACGGCGTCGAGCGGAGCGGTGGGTTCCACCCCTCCTCCTCCTCCTCCTCCGGCCCCTCCCTCTCCCACCATATCCTTCCCCTTGGTGTGGACCCTCCTCGGCCCTCCTCTTCCTTTCTGCCAGAACCGTCCTCCTTACCCTGCTCTTGTTTTTTTCCAGAACCATCCTACAAATCCACACCCTGCCTTCCTTTACCTCATCCTGTTCCTACGCCTTTCACTGCCTAGCCCTGATCGGTCCCATCCCGACTGACCAACCCTGATCGACAAACCCTGATTCGCCCCACCCTGACTGGCCCCGCCCTGGCCGACCCCGCCCTGGCCGACCCCGCCCTGGCCGACCCCGCCCTGGCCGACCCCGCGCTGACCGACCCTGCTCTTGCTCTAACCGACCCTTCCCTTGCCTTGACCGGCCCCACCCTGACCGGACCAGTCCTTACCTGACCTGATCTGACCTGACTTGCCCTGCCCCGACCGAAGCCGCCCTGACAGACACCGCTCTGACCGACCCTGCCCTCACCGACCCCGCACTGACCAGCCCTGTCTTCACTGACCCCGCCCTTGCCTTGACAGTCCCTCCCTGACCTCATTGCACTTCCTCGAGTCCTAATCGTCTTCTCATGGTACTTTTTTTTCTCATGTCACCCTATGCTAGCCTCTCCTCTGTTTTCACTATTTCTGATCCTCCAACCCTTCTTTTCCACATCAGTTTTTCGTCCGCGTTTCAAAATAACATACTTAAACACGGTTGTAATTTTCCTACCACAACTCTTTTTCACCACATTTCTCTATCTTCAGTTGTTGTTCGAAAATTGTTCCCAAGATATTTGTTGCAAACCCCTTTTTACCGCTCAGTCGCCCAGAACGTTAAGTAATACGTCGAGTTCTTTCCAAATTAGAACCAGCCGTGATAAATGCATCCGGCCCAGAACTATCGCTGAGTACATACATTATATTTTCGCCTTCTCCCGAACCGTGCTCAGGTCTGGCGCCTCGGTAGGTGGGTAGTGCCCAGCGATCCTACAGGAGCGTGTTCTCAACGGATTGAATACAATTAGTGGAAGCGGAGCAGGATAATTGCGCCGATGCAAGCGCAGCCGCCCAATGGGGAGCAGATGGCTGCGGCCGCACTGGGTCGTTGGCCGGGCCTTTTTTGTGGCGCTCCGCTTCCAAGGCGGGAGCCAGGCGCGACCGCACCCGCCCCGCTCCGCCCCGCCCCGCCCCGCCCGGCCCCCCGCCCCGCCCGCTCCGCCCCGCCGCGCTCCGCCCCGCCCCGCCCCGCCCCGCTCCGCCCCGCCCCGCCCCGCCCCGCTCCGCCCCGCCTCGCTCCGCCCCGCCCCGCTCCGCCCCGCCCCGCTCCGCCCCGCCTGGCCCCCCGCCCCGCCTGGCCCCCGCCCGCCTGGCCCCCGCCCGCCTGGCCCCTGCCCGCCTGGCCCCCTGCCCTGCCTGGCCCCGCCCGCCTGGCCCCTGCCCGCCTGGCCCCGCCCGCCTGGCCCGCCCTCGCCCGCCCCGCCCCCGCCCGCCTCCCGTCCGCCCGCCCCGCACAGCCCGCCCCACCCCACACCGCCCCCACACCTCACCCCACATCGCCCCGCACCTCCCCGCACCGTCTCGCGCAGCCCCCGTCTCCACCCCGGTGGTTCGCACCCTGCCTTTTGGGTCCCACAAAAGATGGACCGCCGTTTTCGAGCCGTTGCCTCTTGGAGCAGGGCTAATCGTAATAACAGGAATGGAAGCCATTAAGACGGTGGTACTGTGATGGGATGGGGTGGAAAATCATCTCGATCTTCTCCGGACGAGATTTCTCAGCTGAGCCTCTACGGGGATCTGGTTAAGCGATGCTGGCTCAGAAAGACATTAAATGTGATAACTGCATTGTCTGATTTTTTAGGCATTTTCTGTGAGATCATTTTAGGTACCGACACTAATAATTTTTTTCCTTGATAGTTACGTTACTTTTGATTGTTTTTCTTATAATTTGATTTACATCATTGTGGTTTACCTTTCTTCAGGACTATACCCCATTATAATATTGTTTTTCACAAATTGAAAAGAATGAGAACACTTATGAAGCAAGAGATAAAAACGTATGTAAAATATGTATTAAGATAATGTGTATAGTTTGAATTTTTTGTAAGGATTTAATATTCCCTGTTGTGATAATTTTATTTTTTCATTAAAATGAACTTGATATTCTTTGTTTCATCATGTCTTTGGTGAACAATCGATGTTTCATGACCCTTCGCTCTATTGAAGTGCATAATGAACGTGTGTTAACTACGTACATCGTTGTTGCATTTGTTTCTACAACGAAACCGTAATGATTTGATATTCATCTCTTGGAATAGATACCTCGATTATTCGAAACTTGTACGAACTTACTAATTTAAAAAAAATAATTAAGATTCTGTGTATGGACGTTTTAATATTGTCGCCTGGCTCGATGGAGACTTACATCTCCCTGGTGCCCTGTAACCCTTCTTTCTGAGGTTTGCCATGGTCTCTGCGTCTCTTACCTCCCTCTTGCAAACCATTTTACGTCCTCATGCTAAGGTTACTAAATCTGCTTGTCGTTACCAATCTCTGACAGAGCGATTTGTCATTCAGTCGTTCTTAACAATAACCCCCTAGCCCTAAATAGGAATCGTGTTTCTTTGCTATTGCTCTGCGAATTAGAGCAAAGCTGAAAATTACAGTTGAAGCGAGATATCTCGTTTTCAGTTCTTGACTTTTATTGTGTTCGTGAAAGTTCTTCTTCTTGAGTCCATCAACTTAGGTTCTGTTTTAGGATCTTTTAAATTCCTCCTTCCTTCGCCTTCTCATTTAAAATTATGAACTACGCCTAAACAAACACTAGCCATAGTTATAGAACAGTAGTTTCTATGGAAATGCACGTTACAGAAAAATTATAATTGAAAACGTTCACTACTGATAATTGCAGTATTTACTGCTGAAAAAAGAATGTCGGGAATAAATTACGTAAATACTTAGTTAAAAATGTTTTAAAAAAAGACAAATCTTCAGATGTTTAAAAATTTATTATGATGGACTGTTTGTACCTGAGTCACTGAATTTATAATTTCGTATGTAGGGTGCAAAGAGAGGGTTTAGGTGTCAGCACTTGGGCATCGGTATGGCAGCGAAAATATCGGCAGAATTTTCAATTGCAGTGCACTCCAGCACTTACTAGTCACGTTTATTTCATAAATACGCCGGGGTGGCGCTGCCGACGGAAGCGCAGCGCGGTCACCGACTGTGGAGAAAAGAGTTGACACAGGCTCGCGTCAGCAACTGCATCACGAGCACCACGACGAACTGCACCAGCGTGTACATCCAGGTGCCCTGCAGGGCCTGCTTCACGGTTGTCCACCGACCCTTGTCCACTAAATCGTCGTACTCTTCGTCGTCCAAATCATCGATGTCGTCCCGTGGATCATCCTGGACATCCACACCGAAAGAGCATGATTGTGTTCACTTCCAAAACAATTATAAACGCTCTATGGGCCGATTGATATTTGCAGCGAGTTCGATTTTCCTTTCAAATGTACATTTCTGTGATGTATCTATTTTAATAATTGTTTCGCATTCTGATTATCATTTAATAAGTGGTGATTATTACATGCAACTTATGCGTAATGGAAATATAAAGACGTGAGTCAAAATACAATATTAATTCTCGAAGATTATGTACATAATATCTCCATCGTCAGGGAGATCTTTTTGAGGTGTTGGCTCTTCTAAAAACGGCTTAAATTCAGAATTTAATAGTTTATATTTTTGAAACTTTTCATTGCCTTTGAAATCGATGCATAAGAGTTGTAAACAGAGATATTCTGATATTTTCTTGTGAAATTTGCTGACATGTCCATATGAGTATTGTGTTAAAATGAGAGAAGTAGCACCATTGTGACTAATATAATTATAGATTTAACGAATGCGAAATATTCTTCAATATAAATCGAAATTCTAAAAGATATTCCAATTTCCTGAATATGGGATATTCTTTCATTTAATAATACAAACGATTACAAACTTAGACAACCCTCTTTTCCAAGAAAAATTGCAAATGTTGAAAACTTAGAGTACTATAAACAAGTTAGACGAAATAATTTTTCGTTCTTGAAGAAGATAAAGTAAGTGATAGGCGTTTTAACTATCAATAAGTTAAGGGGAAGAATCATCTTATTATAGGATTTAAGAATGCGTTTATTAATGTAGTAAAACTGTCAACGCCTTAGAAAAAGTACACTCTAGGAGGCAGATTTTCCAGAATTGAAAAGCAGAATGCTAGGAAATGCTCCCCTGACGGAAGAGCGCGAAGTGTAGGTATTTGGTACGTAACATATTAACGAATCACGGCTTGACGTCACAAGTTGTGTGTGCTGCCTGTTCCCCACCTCCCCTGTGGTCGTCGTCGTTTCATTCGTCCTTACGTTCATCGACGAAATGATCGGTGTGATTTAAATTATCAATAAGTTAAAGTGGAAGAATCCTCTTATCTTAGTATGTACGAATGTGTTTACTGAAATAGTAAAATCTTAGAAAAAGTTCACTCTAGGGGGCAGATTTTCAAGAATTGAAAACCTTAATGTTACGAAATGCTCCACTGACGGAAGGCGCGACGTGTAGATATTTGTTACGTAACGTATTAACGGATCACGGTGTGACGTGACAAGTTGTGTGTGCTGCCTGTACCCTGTCGTCGTCGCCGTCCCATTCGTCCACGTGTGCGTCGACGGGGGGGTCGTCGTAAATGAGAGCGCGGGCGAAGGGTCTCCGATCGGGCGGACGTCGGCGCTCGGGGCCGAATCCCGCCGCCCCCGCCCCCGCCCCCGCCGCCCCCGCTGCCGCCCCCGCCGCCGCCTCCTCTTCCGACCCCTCCCACTGCATCGCGCGCTCAGCACTCTCCGCCGCGCGCCCCGCGGCCACCCTGGAACTAGAACAGGCGCGTTCTGTTCTTGGCGATGTAATGAAAGTAAAGATTGAACTATATAGTGCGATTTTTATAATGCTGCCTCTCAAGGCCTCTCTTCACAGTGGCGTTATGTCACTGCATTTCACGTCTTTCTCAGTCGTGTCGGTAGATGTCACATGATCAAGCCGTGCTTGACACGGTCGCGATCATGCGACATTTAGCGGCATCTAGCGACGCGAAATGCAGTGACATAATGTCTCTGTGAACACACGCCTACATAAAAATGTGAACACACTAGCTACATAAAAATCGCACTATATTTATTTATAATCGCATATGTTTATTTACGCACCAATAAGGGCGTTAGTAAGGTTCTAATAATCGAGCGGCGAAAAAAAGCCCACGGACCAAAGGCCCTTGGGCTATTTGTCTTCCGAGACTTAATTAATGAGAACTCTATCACTAAACCAAGAAATTGCCTTTAAGATATTAATATTGTAGCCGATCATCTTCGGAAGAGAAATATCTTATTAAATTTAATAGATTTAAGAGAACAAATTGGAAAAATTCTGAAATAAAGGAAATAATAACAATTTGTAAATGCACATTTTACAAAAGAAACACTCCGTTAGGATTTTGTGGTTTAGTATCTCTAGCTCTCTAGTTTCTCTTACCATTTCCGAGTACTGCTCTGACTTCGTTCCACTGCACATTCGCGTGGGAAAACTTAGATTTTTACTCCTGTCAATGCAGTAAAAATGTGTTGTGGTGTCACAATCCAATGACAACCTGTGTTCAAAAGCTCTTTTCCGACTGGATAAGCTCCGACAGTTGCTGATATGCTGTAGTTGCCCGATAACAGATCCAGAATATTCAAACTGAAGTATGGAACGATTGCGATTTAGGTCATCACAGATCCCTGCACTAGTTTGTACGTTGCCTCTCATAAACTCGGGATTTCGGTTCGTGGTTGCTTCCGGGAACATCGGGTGAGGTTTCCGGAGGAACATAAATTAGTGTTGTATTCTCTATTGTTGATTTTATTCTGCGCTTCTCGTCACATTATATCTGTTAGTAAGGGAAGATAAAAATTGTGTATCTTTTTAAGCATATTGCGCGAACGGAGGAGTATGAGATTTTGTAAGTCTACGTAGTGCAGAAAGCTAAAATCTAAGTATAATATTTATTGCAAATATTTTAAATTAAATACGTAAATGTAGCGTCCAGATAGAACCTGCAACACGCCGCAACACACCACTATCGTGCATAACTCGGAAATATTGCTTTTTAGAGCCTTAAAATCACATTTTTCGTTTCTCGACATGAGTTTTGCTTTGAATGCCCTAAACTTCAAAATGATATTTTTTAACATCTTATTCCAAGCTTTGCATTCAACAGAAGGTACGCCACATTATTTTGCATTTGTGTACGCGTAAAGCATATTATTAAAAATAGTAATAATAATTGTATAATTTAGCACGTGTACTTCATTAGTTTTTTTTATAAACGTTCGTAGTGATAAGTAATATTTACAAACGTTCGTATTGATAAGTAGTAAAAGTTCAGAGTCGATTTCCACTTAACATAACATTGCACGAAAAGTTAGGCGAACTGGTGACAGAATATTTGACATGTGAAGGACTTGCTCTGTTGACGGTAGCGGTCACGAGACCAGTTTTCGCTGCAGTTTGTTGTCACGCAAGAGGGAGTAGAAACCCAACGTTTCCTTAGTTGGAGCGCTACTGATGTTAATTCAAAATAAAATGCTGCAGTAATACAAATAATCGGTTATTATTTTAAAAAGCTGTTAATATGTGTCCAAAACACGTGTTTTAAAAGTCAAATTATTGTTCAAGAATGAAATGTATGTCTGATAACAAGAGTCTTTCACGTGTACAAATTTGCGAAATTTTGTCACGGATTCAGCTATTAGCACATTAATATACAAAAGTACAAATCTTTCATTTTCGATGCATTATGACGCCGTTTTTAATGTAAACTAACGTAGATTTAGTGTCTCGTGAGTAGGAAATGGTTTCGTGAATTCACTGTGACAGTTGCTGAAATTAATTGGTTAGTCGGCAGCAGATCCCGAATACTCAAAATTCAAATAATAACAAATTTATTTTCAAATGAAGGTGATTGGTAACAATACACAATATATTTTTTATTGAGTTGAGATGTTTATGTTAGGTGGCTAATACTTAATAATTTAAATGCAAATATAGTTATCCGCCTTTTATGTACACGCATTAGTTTTGGTAATATCACGTCTTTATGTCACCCTTCTCGGAGAACAAATACCCGCGTTGGGACTATTGCATGGTTTCTCATCAGACAGAATGGCTGAAGAGAGTCGGAGGCAGGGATAAAAGGACAGCGGTACCACGAAGGTGGGAAGCAGAAGAGATGTACTTTGCAGAAAATCCTTTCGGCCGAACGAAATTTGAGAACAAACTAATACTTCCACACAATGTTCATTTCCATGCACGCCGACTCGCCCGAAACGAAAAATAAAATTCGTATTTAATGACGGAACTTTGCGGGAACCGAAATGAAGTTGGGCCGCGCGCCGCTGGCCTCCCGCTCTGCCGCGAGTCGCTCCCCCTCCCCCCCCCCACCGCTGCGGAGGGGGGAAGTGAATCGCGGCGCGGGTACGCTCGCGCGCGCAATCCCATCTTCATAAGAGCGAAAAGAAGCGCGTGAAAAAGTTGGTTGGCTGCGGGCGGCGGCGCGGGCTGCTCCAAGGCTCTCATCAATGCAGCCGCGACACCGCCTCTGCTCGTGCCACTCCTACTGCGGCTGCTGCCTTCGCGTTGACGCCGCCGCCGTTGCCGTCGTCGTCTTGGGCACCGCAATGCCGTCTTGTAACTGTGTTGCCTTCGCTACCACCGCGACTTCGGGTTAAGAACAACGAAATGGAGTTGCCGCGGAAATAGGGTGGCAATGGGTGATAATTACGGCAGCGCAGGCGTGAACTCGGCAATGACCTTTGTCACAGCAATTGCCACCTCCCACTCCATTGCTTTGCCCCCACTATCACTCACTGCCTATCACTTCTATTGGCACTGTGACTACCAGTACCACTAGTTAGATAATGCCTTATCTTACGTGGCGAGACTCGGGTCATCAGGCCCGCTCTTCGATCTGACCACGCAAATTTCTTTACGCTCCTTTCTCCATCTAGCGGGGAAAGGAGGTATTTTATCTTGGACGACGAAACAGGCGAATCTCAATTTTGCTCAGAGGCTTCTTGTAGGCTTGAGGACCTTTTACATACAGTGAATCTACTACGTGGGACGACCGGCTTTACGTCCTCTCCGAAGGAAGACGTATGAAGTATTTTTTCGCCCTTAAAAATCCACAGCTTCCATCGAGTTTGAACCCGCAAACTCGGGTACAACAGTGCGGTACGGTGACCGTTATACTACTGAATCCGCAAATCACTACTATTGCCACTGCCACTTCCACTATAAATTCTACTTCCACTGCGACTACCAGTACCACTATCGCTACTACTGCCACTACGACTACCACTATCACTGCTACTGCCACTGCGACTGACACTTATCACTTCTACTGCCACTGCGACTACTATTACCATGATCACTACTACTGCCACTGCGTCTACACCTACCACTGTCACTGCTATTTCCACTGCGACTGCCACTACTTCTGTCGCTGTCATTATCATTGCCACTGCTACTTCCTTTCTCGCTGCCGCAGTCACGGCCGGCACTACCCTCACGCGTACCCTTGCCAGTGACTCCGCGTCAGTCGCCACCCCGCGTCTTGTGCTCGCGACGATAGCCCGTGCCGCGGAGGCAGCGGAGGAGCGACGGGGTCGGAGCGAGGGTCGCCAGCGCAGGTGGCGGGAGGAGGCCTCGTCGCGGAGACACGCGCTTTTATCTCTTATTATCTCAGCGCTGGTGGAATGAAGTCCGTTAGAAGGCGGCGTGCGGCCGCGCCAGGGCCAGCGAAGAGACGGAGGCAGACACAAGAAAAACACGGGAAGAATGGTGAAAATAAAATAACCAGGAAGGAGACAAACAAGCAAAATAAAGCCAAGGGGAAAATTTAGTCATGACGGACTGAAAATGATTGTCCGTTATTGATTGTTTTACGAAACTGTACGTACACAAACAGAAACTAGAAAAGGAAAAAATAAGGCAGGTTGAAAATAGAGGTGTACGTTTGGGATAGTTAGTGGAGAGGGGACATGTAAGTAAGATGCGCATGGGAATGTATAAATTTTCTTTGCGAATGGATTGAAAATTGATATGTTGGTGAGAAGAAATCGGGACAGGGCTAAAAGCACATCACTGACGGAATGGAATAAGGCTCAGAAAAGAAAGAAGCGAGTATGTAAAGAAATTTAGTGCACAGGAAGACACTAGCCCCTGTCGGGCGAAAAAATTGATTGATTAATTTTTTCGTGTTTCCGGGCGCGTTAACTGCTCTGGTCATTACTCCCGTTAGTGTAGTGCATGTGTTTCTTCTCGGGAGATGGCACCGACCTACCGTCGGCTAGTGGGGTTTGCCCCTAACCAGAACTCTCCCACCAGCGGGGCACCGCCCCAGCCGGGACAAGCTATAAGCTCCCGACCGGTCTCCCGGAATATGTGGTAGTGTAGTGCATGTTAGTGTAAGTGTGTGTGTGTAAGGGGAGAGGATAAGGCAAGGAAGAGGAAGGAAAGATCGCGCGCGGTCCGTGGCCCGTTTGGTAGGGTACTGCTCCGGCATTCGCCTGGCGTTAATCGGAGAAACCACGGAAAACTACCGATCAGAGCGGCCGGCCGCTAGAATTCTCCTCCAGACAGCGACTGAATAAAGCCCTAGCTAATAACTAGCTAAATAACAGCCCTAGCTAAAAAACTAGTGTCGAAAATCCTGCCGCCGTCAGGACTCGAATCGGGCGAAAGGAGAGGGCACGGGACGGCCTGGGAAGCCATGGCCAATGGGGTGTCTCACGAGAGAAGATCATTGCGACAAGAGGGTCGGCGGCGGTGGCGGTAGCGGGGACGGCAATGATGGCGGAGGAGGCGGCGGCGGCGGCGGCGGCTGCAGCCGTGATGATGGCGGAGGAAAGTTGGAGCAGCGTCGTTCCATTTGCTACGACGATACTCTTCTCCGGAGAAGTCGCTTCGGTCGCGGGGAAGGGGAACTTCTTCCGGCGTCGTTGTCGCCTCGTGGACTTCCTCCTCGCCTTCTGCCCGCCGCGCTTCCAGCGAGGGTTTCTTCAACGTCATCTCGCGGGAAAGAGACGATCCTAAAGTGAATAGTTGTGAACTTTTTGCGTAGAAGCATAATTGAATGGTTTTACTCAGAACCATCGCCACTTTCAAGGGTAGACGTTACAAAATGAAAGTTTTTCTCAAATTGTAACTAATAATCGATGGTGTAACGGTTAGCTATACCCAAGGTCGCGGATTCAAATCCGATCGAACCCGCGAAAAAATCCTTCGTACGCCTTCCTTCGGAGAGGAAGTAAAGACGGTTGTACTTCTAGATTTGCTGCGTATAAAAGATCCTCAAGCCTAAATGATACCTCTGAGCTAAATTCAAATTGCCTGTTTCTTCGCCCTCGTCATTACCTTTCTTCTCCCATGGTTGGTGAAAGGAGCGTAGCGAAATTTGCGTGGTCAGGCGGAAGAGCAGGCCTCATGGCCTGAGTCTCGCCACGTAAAATCAATTCAATTCATTCAATTCAATCTACTTGAGTTGTAAATGATACGATTGACGCGAAATATAACGGTTTTCACACCGTCCTAAGCAAATGGCCTTTGTGAACGGTCAACAGTTCGCTCAGTTATTTCCTAATATTAGTGTCAAAACGCTCTGTGTTCCATATCTACTACTTTACAGTGTTAACGTGTGAGTTTTCCTGCAACAAGGTCAACAAAACGATGTTTGCCAGGTGGTTTGGGAGGGTTGCCTCGGCGAGGTGCACTGTATGATAAACTCCCTGTCTTTCTTAAATGAAAAATGATTACGCAAAGGTAAGAATATCTCATTGCAAGCATGTAATGCAATCCAGAAAGAATGCTTAGAAGCCATCCGTAAAGTCTTGCCGTTTAAAGCCCTGTAATTCTTGTTGCTAGGGGCATCGAGGTTTTCTTTTTTCTCCGGTGCACATGCAAATACAGCGCCGTCCACCTCCAAAAAGTTTCTATCGTTTTTCCTGCCCTCTACTGTCCAGGTAAATGATGGATGGCTGCTTTAATAAATTCGGGACCTTCCCCTAAATTAATTAGTTTTCTTCCTAGGCACGCACTTCCCTCGTTGCTGGGAGCATTTTCTGACATTACATTAAGGCAGCCAGTCGTTGTACCGCATTTGGGTTTTGAATGCAGTATGGATTCAATTACTCCATTATAAGAATCGACAGCTAGGGATGGAAGTTCTTTCACAGAGTAAAAAAGTCTTCCAACCTTGATTTATTAAAAGGGGAATAAGATAAAGAACGTTGCCGAACAGAAAATGTGCATTTAGAGCTTTGGAATGACTGAGTGTACATACTATTATATGTATCCCTAAAAACACTATCGATAAAACAATGATCAATGAGTAACTACAAAAGCTGGTCAAAACTAGATGACGTTGGTGTGGTTTATTTCTTTGAAAGAATTTCGAAAGGAAAACTCAGATATGAAGTATATAATATAGTGTTTCCTCAGCTCGTTGCACGAATTCCAATTGCCCATCAAAAATCTGGTGGCCACTCCGAAGAGTTTTAAACCTTCGGTTCCGAGGTGACTAGCATGCCCTTTTGCTCGAAACGCCATTTTGAGTAAAGCCTCTAGGTCTCACGTAAAACAACAAGATCGTAAATATTAACAAGAAACGGACGTACTCGCTTGCTTGAAGGGGAAATTACCCCATATTCTGCCCACGTAGACTTAAAACGCGCTTGTAGCTTGTGCGCAGGTGTGTGTGTGTGTGTTACTGCCACTCTGCTGTCAGAGGGGTGACGGTTTAATTCGCGCAGTCGCCGGCGGCGGCGCCACCTCTTCGTCCGGTCTCGGTGTAATGAGAGATGAGGGGCGGTGCCTGACGGGTGCCACCGCTTCTCCACTGTGGAGAGTTTCTTTGATGCGGAAGAGCACAAATTTCTTTGTTTTGTTCCACTGACGAATTGGCGATTAATTCGTTCGAAAAAAGAAATTACGTACATGAAAACATACCGAAACAAAATTTTTGACTGTGCTGAATATTAATTCGCTTCTGTCAGAAAAGGGTAGCTTTAAAGAACGAGTGAATTTCGTGAAAAATTTAAAAACTCTTGCTTGATTCCACGGCTGGTAAGCGCCGTAGTGATACCGGAGTTGTAAATTTCATGAATGCAACAAACTGAAAACCGTTTGATGTCCGTCAAAAAATGTGTTTCCTGTGCCACGCGGGGGCAGTTCGGTCACGCGTTCGCGAGCGCTCGTGCCCACTGTTGCAGGCGTAATGAGATCCGGCCGGAGTGGCTGGGCGTGGCCCGGGGGGGGGGAAGGGGCGCCGGTAAAAACGCCAACGCGACAAGATTTAATGGCGCTGACGCGGGGCGCTAAACGCCAACAAATGAGCTGAGTATTGCGCCGGACGTCGCTGGGGATGGCGCCGCGTGCGGTGGGGCTGTGAGGCGGTCTGTGCGTGGCCGAGGGGGTGGGGGTGGGGACAGGAGAGAGGCGCCCCGCGGTGCGGGCTGGAGAGGAACGAGAGCGCTTGCCTGGGAACGCGACCTCCCAGAGATTGCTTGCGGCTCGTGGCTTGCAGTTGTTCTCCAAGAACAATTCCGTATTTACGCGAATGTAATGCGCCGTCCAATCTAAAGAGTAACCCATATTTGAAACAAAATTATGAAAAAGGGGTTTGAATCGTATGTAATGAGCATCAATGACAAAATAATAGATACAGGTTTTTTATTTTTTTATTTATTTTTTTAAATTTTTATTTTTTTGTCAAAAGAAGATCGTCCCTCCTTGCCCTCCACATTGTTACTAACAACCCTCAGTAATAGGACAATGATAAATGAAATGAAGTTGAATTTGCGAACTCCAGCAATCCAGTGTGCCGTAATAATAGAAAAAATTGAATTTAAGTTACTGGGGCTCTACGAAGTGGATTTGTACTCGAATCTAATGTTCACCACGATTTTGAGTACTGTATTTGGCCAAAAAAAGGAATGAAACTATTAATACTGGAATCAATAAATGAATGAAGAGCTTTCATGATAATATTTTTGTATTCATATTTGTGATTTAATAAATACAATCAGTAAATACGAAATGTTTCCGTTAATTTTTTGCATAAAATATTTAATATTCTAAGTATTGTTAAGTTAAACGAATGAATAAATGAGATTAAATTCAGATCTGGTAATTGTGTGCTTTCTTCAAATGTTGGTAGATATCTTTTCATTTATCTTCAGACCCTCAGATCTGTTCCTCCAACTCCGCGAACTATTCTCCGACCCGGCGGTGCTTCGGTTCACCTGTCAGAAGCAGATGGAGAATCCGACCCGACTTAATTAACTGCGTATTCTGATACAAGGGCTTATTTCGGTGGCAATGGGCGACGCAGTTTAGTACAAAGGGAGCTGTGACCGCCATTTTATCGCTCTGCAGCAAATCGCCTTCGCCGTTACTTGTTTCCGAAAATTTTGCATTTCGGTTCAGTTCCTCCAAAGAAAGCAATCAAATTAAAATGATTCGTGCTTTGAAAAATTGTATGTTAGAAAGTCTATTGTATGATCAAAAAGACGTAATAAGTGTTTTCTAATAGTATTTGAAGTATTATTTTGAAATGAAAAAAATAAAAGTTGAAACTTACCCAAAGTTGAAGGATTGTATGTGAATTTCTGTGAAGGTTTTATTTAAATTATTAGATCCCTACAGTTTGAAGCATTTCTTTTAACTGCTTTAAATGATATAGTGTAGTATTTAGTTATTTTCCTTGAAAACTCAACACTCTAACAAAATTGGCCACGAATCGCACGTGATATTTCCTTCCTCTTCCTTGACGTATCCTCTCCTCTTACTTACACACACTTACACTTACATGCTCTACACTACCTGGGGAGGTACCTTGCTGGTGGCAAGTACCTGGGGGGAGAAAACCCCGGTAGTCGACGGGCAGGTCGGCACCGGATCTCGCCATCCAATGCGGAAAACAGCACAGCAAACAAAACAAAAGAGCACCAACTTTACCATTTCGTTCATATTTCCCTTACTGGGCCTTTTATTCTACTACATTAAACCTTCAAAACCCAGTCAACCCTCACACGAATTCCAAGGGACCGAAATAATCGGAGTTCGTGTTATACAAATTCGTATTATCCAAGTATTACAAATGTAGGTATTACCGTAATCCCTTGCCGGGTCCGAAGTTTTGTTCTTGTTACGGCAAAATTCGTTTTAAACGAGTTCGTGCTAACGAGGGTTTACTGTAATATTTGCAGAGCAAACATTTGGAAGTGAAGATGTTTTAGATCCAGCGTTAATGGTTAAGCACTGTGAGAAACAATATTGGCTTCACATGCACAATCATGACAGGACGAAGTGAAACGGTGATGAAATATATTCACTTTCTAAAAAAATTTTTTTCCTGAGATTTCTTTCCTCAAAAAAAATCATCAAAGTGGATAATTCAAAAAAACGGCATCGATTTCTGCTTCACCAAATCCGACTCGGATACTGGAAGGAATTGCTGCCTTTCGATTGTTTCGACAAGAAAAACAATTTGTATCTGTCAGACTTTTATGGGGACGGTTGCTGTTCGCTGGCGAAGACAATCTCGTATGAATCGCGCATGGCACAAAGGGCTCCTCGGGAGTTATTCGCGTCTGCACTAATAAAGTGTAAGTGCCACTACTGCGACCCATACGAACGCGCGCATGTGTGTATCGATGCGAACGTATTTACAAAGTCTGTGCGTTGCCAGCGGGGGAGCAGTGCCAAGTTGTAGATTTGCGCCGAACCTTTGCCAAGTGAGTTAATGTAATGTGCCGATGTTCAGCGTTGTCTTTTCTATATTGGCCTACTTTTGTTTCGGATTTTTATTCCGAAACTTGATTTAGGGATCCCGGCGTTCGTTAATACTGTGCAATGCGCTTTTTATAAATGGAGAGTTGAAAAATGGTTTCGCACTCGTCGTTCAGCCCATTACGAGATAAACCCGGAATTTTTCTCCTACGCCCAGCCAAATTAGGGCTTTTATCGATTTTTTTTTTTCGAGTCATGGCCGGGGAGTAAAAAATGATGATCAAAATTGAACGTATTAAAAGAATAATCTCGACTTTTTCGCGAATGGCCAGTTCGTTATTAAAGGCATTTCTTGAACTGCTCTCGTTAAGATAATCTGTATAGAAGAATGAATGTCCTTTTGAAGCCTCTGGCCAAGAGAACTGGGTTGTGCATTCTTTTTTATTTCATCTGTCGTCATCTTTGCGTTCACTTTTTTAACTCACACCCGTATCTTTCTCCGAGCGCTAAGTTAATTAATTCTTCTCAGGGTAGATTCGGAAATATTTTTCTTGATTCAGTTCATTAAGTTATGGAAGGATAAAGCTTACTCTTAAAAAGCCAAGAGAGAACTCCGGAAGTTCGATCTGGAAGCGCCTTTAAATAGAAGGGATGGATCTGTGCTTGTTCGAAATGCATAGTTCTCACACAGTGGCAATTTGCCTTTGAGAAAATCACTGAGCTAGAATATATTTCAGCATATAGGCATTGGGATGATGTCACTTTGTTCAGCTTCTCCTGCCAAAAGTTGGAGTCTGAGTTAAACAGAACTCACCCTTTTTTTTCAGACCTTTTCGAAAAGAGACTCCAGCTCAATGATTGTGTCCTGGAGATCAAATCAAAAGTTGTTCACAATTCCAATAATTATGATCATTACGTACGTTTTGTAGTGTAACCATGGTAAAAAAAAATCACTGCAAGTAGACGCTAATAGGTTTCTATGCTTTGGAATCTACGCATAAAAAAACTCCTTGAGTAATATACGTATGCAGGCGGGACAAGGGGAAAATAGATAAAGTTTGCTCTACAGTCAGCCGGAGGTCTGTGGCTCAGAAGAGAATGACCCACGTGTGTATTGCGCTGCACGCTTTCTGAAGGGATTCGCAACATTTGAGATTAAAAAGACTGGTACGTTCAAGTTCTGTATCTTCTAGGTTTCACTCCTTAGCGTTGTAAAAAAAAAGATGTTCAAAGAATCACTGTAAATATACGAAATTTTTATTATTTAGTAGATATTGTTGAAAAAAATAAAGCTCTAGTATTGGTTACATGGTAGACATACAACATTCAAGACGAAGCGAAACCCTCCAGATATTCCAGCATGGAACTCTCTTCTTTGGAACTGACGAAATCGGCTCGTGTGTGTTCCGTGGTTTCTTTCGCCCTGAGGCTGTTTGCGGGCAGCGCGCCTCCCACCCGACCCCCACCCCCACCCCCGCCCCGCCCCCTCCGAGCAGCTGGCGTGGGCCTCGGGCGCAGAGACCGGGGACCGAGCCCGCGCTCTAATGGTTTTGTCAATATCAAACATACGATTCGTCTTTTGTAAGGAACTTCTTAAAAACCAAGCGCGCATCGACTTTCGCGCTGGGCCCCCGGGAGCCTCGCAGTCCCGTCCGCCCGGCCTCTTCTTGGCTGCTCGACCCTCCACGCCCTCGCAAAGCAGTTGACTCTTGTGACGTCGCGGGAACACAATAGCAATCACAGACACGATTGATTGATTGATTTTTTCGTGTTTCCGGGCGCGTCAACTGCTTTGGTCATTAGTTCCGTTAGTGTAGTGCATGTTTTTTTCTCGGGAGATGCGCGGTGATCTTCCCCCGCTGGATGGCGAGATCCGGCGCCGACCTACCGTCGGCTAGTG
Source organism: Teleogryllus oceanicus (assembly GCA_964035755.1). Taxonomy (NCBI): domain Eukaryota; kingdom Metazoa; phylum Arthropoda; class Insecta; order Orthoptera; family Gryllidae; genus Teleogryllus; species Teleogryllus oceanicus. The sequence continues at coordinate 20,585,478 of CAXIVR010000014.1, read as the reverse complement.
GGGTTTCCCCCTAACCAGGACTCTCCCACCAGCGGGGCACCGCCCAAGCCGGGACAAGCTCTAAGCTCCCGACCGGTCTCCCGGAATATGTGGTAGTGTAATGCATGTTAGTGTAAGTGTGTGTGTGTGTGTGTGTAAGAGGAGAGGATAAGGAAGAGGAAGGGCAGATCGCGCGCGGTCCGTGCCCCGTTTGGTAGGGTACTGCTCCGGCATTCGCCTGGTGTTGATCGGAGAAACCACGGAAAACTACCGATCAGAGCAGCCGTCCGCTAGAATTCTCCAGACAGCGACTGAATTCGACCTAGCTGAAAAGCTAGTGTCGAAAATCCTGCCGTCGTCAGGACTCGAATCTAGGACCTCCCGGTCAGAGGCGCTGCAGTGAAATCAATTAATGCACTGAGCTACCGCTCCCGGTCTCACAGACACGAGCTTCAGATATTTACAGATTTATTAAGTATTTACAAATAAATAATTTGATCAGTTATTTACCCTATCTCCCAATCGCAGGAGCGATCCTTAAAAGATGCAAATCTGCCTGACTCGTGGCCCTCGCCACTCCTCGTCGAGCTTACGCGCCCAGCGTAGAGCCCCAGCGACCGCAGTCACCCGTGGAAAAAATGTTCCACAGCAGCGTCCCAACACATGGGTTGCCCTACGAGCGTAGCTCGTCTCCGCACCGCCCTGGGCGCAAGTTTTGTTCGTTCGCACAAGGTTTTCACTCAGCTCAAACAACCCCCGCGCTTTGCGCTCCCGCTTATATACCTTCCAGACATTTCTTTCTACATATTCCTTTGCTATGTCTGTAGGGAACTCAGTAACCGAGTTTAAGATCTTTACGACTACCTAATAGTTACTTATGGGACGAGTGGTACAAGCGACTTTATTTCGCAAGTAGAATATATTGCGACACGAGGTCGATAGACCCAGTGGCACAATCCTACAAGCAAAATAAAACCACTTTTACCACTCATATTTTTAGACAGTCTTACTGACTTTCATTTTCTATTTATTGAAGTATATTATTCCGCACTTAATGATGCATTAAGTCAGTAATAGCTGATGCGACCAAGCCTTTGTTTTCTTCGTTGCATTCACTGATTTATCTGAGCACAGAATATCGTCTTAGTTTTAGTGCTAGTGCTAAACAGTGAACTTTAAATACGCTACGCATGCCCTGAAAGAACCGCTTTTACTGGTGGCTATTTAAAAAATAATTTGTTTCTTTATATGCACTTTTCTACCTTCCTGATATTTTAGGTGTACAATGCCCTTTGGTTTATAAAGCGTATCAAATATTATTGAACCGTATTTCGCGATTTAAGTAAAATCTAATTTCATGTGCAAACGACATGAATGAATTTCATATCGTTTGCTCATCTCGAGTCGTGTAACATAAGTTTGGGAGTTTCAGTTTCAAATCGGGTTCTCTGCTGCATTTGCACTTTATAAACAATATTATTAACTGTCAAATCGTTTTGATAAGTTTTTACTTGATCCGAATGCTATTTACATAATGCGAATTCCATTTTACGATAATAATAGTCAGGGAAGTTATATACCACGTATGTTTTATTCGCTTTGCCGTGATAGCTCGGGATTGCCTCATCTGGCTGAAACACGCAGTGTTGCATGGGTTTACGATCCAGTTAACTAGAGCAACTCGTTAATCCTTATCTTTATACGCAGTGCAGTTTGCGCAAGATGCGGGGTTTATCACACTGCGTCTAGTGTGGCGTTAGATTCATTCCTAGTTCCTTGGTTTTACGGCCGGCGATGTCTCTGGAGTGTTGAAACGAGGGGTGATGTGCGGCAAGGGAGTGATGGTGGGGGGGGGGGGGTTACCGCCTGTCCGGCGGGGTGGGGTGGGGCAGGGAGGCCCTCACTCCATCCACAACGTTCTGGTCGCACAGTTCGGAACGCACAGGCCCTTCTGAAAAAGCTCGCGTCGATGTCTGCCTCGAGAGGTTAATTCGTTTGCGAATGTTGTTTAACCTAATTCGAATTCTGTCCCTTGGCACTCGTGTGATTAACTGTAGCTCGTTTTGCCGCTGCTTTTTGATTACTCGCAATCTGTGAAGCTCCGGTTGGTTGACCACTGGCATTGCAGCGCGTGAACTGGGAGTTCGTAAATCCTAGTAGAGGCGGACTTTGGTTTTGAGTGTTGCTCTTGGGCTCTCAGTGTTGTATAGTAGAGTTGCGGTATTTCGAGGTGGATGGGACAACGCTTACCTCGAATTAATGAAACTTCGAATTATCGAAAATGATTAATTTATTAAAATAGAATATTAACACGACTTTTAAATTTTGAAGTATGTATATATCAATAAAAATGTACTTGCAATATATTATTACGTTAATTGCTGAAGATAAGTTAATTACATCTTACAGTTATTGTCAATTGTTTTTTGTTTAAATACGTTGTTTCTTTTACGTGCGGCAATATCACGCAATCGGTCAACTAATTGTTTGACCGATTGGGCGTAACAACAATGCATCCGTACCGGTCCAACAACAATGCTTCGAATCCTTCAATCAACAAAAAAAATCATATGTAGTAAATTTTTCATGTCTTCGTCATGTTTTCGGGAATAAATTTATTTTCATTAATTTTTTGGTAATTCTGATTTAGCTCGGATGTACAGGAAACTCGAACAAACGAGACTCGAACAATCGAGACTCGAATTATAGAGACTCAATTGTATTGTGTTTGAAGAGCTATTGTCAAATTATTGACAAATAAATAAAAGAACATGAGCTTTTTCAAAGTTTTATGTACATTTTCTGATTCAAAATTTTCTACATGAGAAAAAATATTCTGGATTTATACGAACAGTTGATAATGTTCACGTTATGAAATTATATGTATAAAATAGTTGTTACTTTCTGCCTTACGTTCTTATTTTGCAAGAGTACATTGGATTCTTGCCGTATGTATTACTTTCCTCAAATTCAATACTTAAATTAAAATACAGTTATTAAATTTGAAAAGGAAAACCAATAAGTTGATATGGTTAAATATTCGTTTTATCAAATAATTTTTTCGTTTATCAGTACTGCAGTGCAGTACAAATCAATTACTTCCCTTGAGGTCAACAACTGTTTTCAATACATCGTTTGTTTACACTGCTTTCAGTGCACGAAAGAAGGCGTGTAGTTGTAAAAACAATTTTAAGGTCCGCGTGTTTTGTGCTAATATTTTTTTTTTATTTGTGGTAAATCAACAAATCCACATTTGTGAGGTCAAAACATCGGCCTTTAAAACCGCTTAATGACCACATTGAATCCCTGGACTTTCAATACGTACGCTAGGGAGACGTTATAACATTGATGTCTTATTTTCAAGTGAATCGTTTTATTGGTCTAATAAATTTTGCACCACGTGGTTACTCTCGCTCATTTGGATCAAGAACCACTCCGATGTTTTTTTAGCGGACCGATCGCGCCTCATGTCAGAGCTTCAAGGCTCCTACAGACCGGCGCGGGAGATACGCAGCGCGTTCGACGCGGAAAGTTCCGAGCTAGACGCGGCCGCGGAATTCGCGGGACCGTTCACAACGGAGCGTCAATTATGAGTCAGCGCTTGGTGACGGTTGGCAAGGTCGCTCGACCCAGAGGGGGGCGAAGACTCCCGAACTGCAGCGGAAGAAACATGTCTTGACTCGTTACAAATTTCGCCACCGATTAAACGCTGTCAATTCGTTGCCGAGACTCGCCTGCCGCGCAGGTCAGAAAGTGCTCATAAGGCAACACGTGAAGTGAAACTTCCGCTGCGGCCAATCCGCACAGGCTGCGGGTCTTCCGCGTCGGTTTGTGGAAACTTTCAATTGGAGGATCCATCGAAGGGAACCGGGTGCGACCACGCTGCAGACATACCTTATCCTTAAGGTGATATGGCAGTAGTCGCAAATTGAAGAAGCACCTGAATTCCGATTTGAATTTAGGACAAAATAAAATTAGAATTTGAAAATTCTGGATACCATACAATTGATTTCGGAAAAATCAACGGATTCCTTTCACTCATGATCCATTTAGTAAGAAATGAACTCAATGAGTAAAAGAGATATGTATAGAAATAACAAAGGAGCAACTCGGAATAACGAACAATGGGTGTCACTTCAAGAAGTAATTTTTTTCAAACTATGAAGATCTTTCGTAAGCGTTACGCAACGTTCGTTAGAGAAAATGTAAGCGTGCGAGTCGTTTCTCTTCTAGCTCTGCATTGCGCGTACTTAGCGTCAACGTGCCTTAACCACGTGCCGCCCTGAGTCCATCCCTCGTGAGCGTGAAGGATAGCAGAGCTTTTGCGCGGTGGAGGAGGGGGCGCATTATCCTCTCGCTCGCTCGCACGGTGCCTGCCCTGGGATTCACCCCCTTCCCCGCAATGCTGCACCGCCCGCCCCGCGCCCGCCCGCGCCCGCCCGCGCCCGCCCCGCGCCGCCCCGCGCCGCCCCGCGCCCGCCCGCGCCCGCCCGCGCCCGCCCGCGCCCGCCCGCGCCCACCCGCTCCCGCCTCGCCTCCCGCTCCGCCCGGCCGCTCGCTTCGCTTCGCCTCCCTCTGTGCTTCACCTCGCCTCCCGCTCTGCCCAGCCTCCCGCTCTACCACGCCCCCCGCCCCGCCCCCGCCTTATAACCCACCCCACCCCGCCTTATACCCACCCCGCGCCTCGCGGCGCCATGCCGCTCACCGCGACCTCCCCGCCCTGTACCACGCCTTCCCCTCGCCCCGCGCCCTGCGCCTCCACGTCCCGCCACACCACCCCCTCCCCGCGCCTCGTCAAGAAAGCAACGCCCCACGGTGGCATGACCCCTTCACGCGGGTGGCGAGCGCCGTAAGCCGCCCCGCCCCTCGCGCCCCGCCCCTCGCGCCCCGCCCCTCGCGCCCCGCCTCTCGCGCCCCGCCCCTCGCGCCCCGCCCCTCGCCGCTCCGCACCTCGCGCCGCCCCCTCGCCCCTCGCGCCGTGCCCCGCCTCTCTAATTGCACGCGCTGGCGCTCCGTGTGCTTAGCCGAGATTGCACTCTTAACTCACGGGAGGCGCTCCTGGAAAGGCACTTTATCCATAATAATTAAAGCATTTCCTTTATATCATTCTTCAAATAGAATAGAACTAGTGGCTTGCAGCAGCAAAAATGCTGATGAATAAAACCACACAAATTTGTTTTTCAAAAAATTTCATGCAGACTGCTCAAGACCAGCAAATAAAATATACTCGTTTAACGCTGCTATAAATTAAATACTTTATCAAAAGCAGTTTTCATACGTATTAACATAAGTGTATATAGCACAGCAGTTCTAATAAGTTAGCATGTGCTAGTATGTAATGTAGGAAGTATAACGGATCGTGGAATGTATAATTGATACCGCTGGAGACATGCGTTTGTGTTCCAGCAAGAATTTTATAATTCCAGGAAATTTGATTTGAGCATATTGCGCATTCTTAACTACTGAAAGAGATTCTTTCGTATATAAAGAATTTACGTACGGACCAAAATATTTCCCGGCAGTGTTAGGAATTGTACCTTTTCTTTGTTTCCGAAGTAAAGCCACCTTCATCCACACGAAGCATCATTCTTTTGTCCCTAACCTACCGCTTCGTTCGTTCGATTGTGTCACACAGTCGTGCCCTTCACAGAGTTCATTTCCGCTGCGACATCCCCATCAGTCATTCGCCTGGATAATTCCGTCGTCTGAAAACCGACTGGGAGTTCTTCGCCTCCGTGGAATCAGCTCCTACTCCAACGTTTTCCCGACGCTCCTCCCGTGATTCCGCCCCCACCCGCCAGCGTCACCTCCGCCACCGCCACGGCCGCCGGGGCGCGCCCAAGTCAGTATATCTTGCGCGCTTCTATTATGCATGCACGGAGCGCGACACTCGCTCTCGGCGGGCGGCTGGGGGCGGCCGCGGGCGACCTCCGCCCCGCCACAGCCCCGCCCTACGCTCAGCCCGACACCCTGCCCCATGCCTCGCCCTACGCCCAACACCCCAGCCATCACTCCGCTCCACGCACCACCACCATCCTCGCTTCACAACCCCCTCTGCCCGCCCCGCCCTCTTCCGGGCCCGCCCCACGCCCTCTCACGCTCCGCCCCACACCCCGCCCTGCCCCGCCCCACGCCCCGCTCCACGCCCCGCTCCACGCCTAGCGCCCCAGCTAACGCTCCGCCCTCGTCCCCGCCCCTTGCCCCGCTCCATGCCCCGCTCTCTTCCCCGCTCCACGCACCGCTTCCTTCCTCGCCTCACAACCCCCCTCTACCCGCCCCGCGCCCCACGCCCCGCTCCACGCCCCACGCCCGCTCCACGCCCCGCCCCGCCCCCACGCTCCACGCCCCGCTCCACGCCCCACGCCCCGCCCCACGCCCCGCCCCACGCCTTCCTCCCCGCCCCCACGCCCGCCCCACCCGCTCGGCCCAGCACGCTCCGCCCCGCCCCGCACCCTTCTACACCCTCTCCCCGCCCTCCCTCCCCGCCCACGCTCTCTGCCTCGTCCAGCACCACACCTCGCCGCCTCTCACCGCCCCTCACGTTGGATGCCATTACACTCGTCTCTGTGATTACGCCTTTTATATCTGCACACCTGCAGTACTACTAGCTTCACATCCACATTTATGTAAATGTACCGCCTGCCGTCCTCTTTTTTGCAGCAAACGCGCTGCTTGATCGTTCTTTATTTTATTTTGGAGGTGTCAAGCAGGACCTTTTTGTAATAAACAATAATTTTATCTCATACTTGAGTTACGACATGTAGATTCTAAGTATTAAATTTTAGTCGGAAGATAAAGCAACTTCTTAATGGTTATTCATACGTTGCTACTTTTACCTCTTTATCGTGTGCGAGAGATAAAAATATTTTTTTAACTATTCTCTTGGGTGCTAGGAGAAACTATTTAACCTGGCGTGATCTAATACGGTCATTTTTAATTTTGTATTTTACGACTACTAACACAGAATAAAAAGAAGTGAAATAATAGTTACTTTAATTTATCTACTCAAGAATATTACCGAACTAATTCTTTCGTTCATCGTGATACCTTTCCGTTGTGAATCCCGTTGCATGACTTTCAAAATTAAATTACAAATGCTTTTATGTATTTCGTGTATATGTACACAGGAACAAAATACTTCGCAAAGCTGACAGTACACCTACATTTTTTACAATGGTGTTAATAGAAGGATGAAGACGAATTTATTAGAACAGACTGTCGTGTTTATTTATACGCTAAGAAACTACTTTTTCGTTTATATCGAATACAATTCAATACGATTTATATCGAAATTCCTCCCTTACAGTATTGTTTGCGTTTGGGTCCAATCTCGAATTCTACCACAAACCGAGACAAGTGGTCCCTTACTCCTCCTTGCAATCTTCATCGAAGCGTGTTGCGCATTATTCACACCCATTTCTTTAAAGAAGAATAATTGAAGAAAAATTCAGTGGAAGGAAGAAGGACAGGAGTAAAGTGTAGAAATGCTCGATAGCTTATTCGGGAAGCCGGGTGTCCAGTACCTACCCTACAAAACCTCCCCTGCCATCGACCCTTTTCCACAGTTCCCATCCACCTGTGCGGACAATCCTCACTCAATCTCCCGGCAGCCCTGATCGGGAATTCCTCCTCATCTCTTCTGGTGTCACTGACCGTTGGTCACTTCACTACTCCCTTTCGGAATGCCAGTTCGAAAGCTACGTCACCAAAACAAAAAGTAATGCCACTCACCGGTGGGGGCGCCAGCGCTGCCAGCACCTCGTCGCTTGTGTGTCTCCTTCGCCGACTGTCGCCTCTGCCTCAACTGAGGCGCCCGCGGGCGATGCCCTGAGGGGTTATGAATGCGCCTGTCAGCGCTCAACAACCGCCTATTCATCAAGGACGCGCGGTTCGAAGCCCGGCAGAGGCGGGCGGGGCAGGGCAAGGGGCGAGGGGCGGGCAATTTGGTGCGGGCCGGACCGTAACTGCGTTAATGACCACGTGGCCGCGGTGCGGGCGGCGCGTGCTAATTAATTGCGGCCGCGCTCCTTGGGCGGTCACCTCCCTCCCCCTCCTCCTCCGCCTCTCCCCCCACCTCCCTCCCCTCTTTCTCCTTCCCCTCCTCCCTCCCCTCCTCCATCCCTCGCTCCCCGCCCCATCCCCTTTTCCACCCCTTTTCATCCCCTCCTCCCTCCCTCCTTCCTTCCTTCCTCCCTCCCTCTTTCTCTCCCTCTCTACCCCTTCATTGCTCATTTCTCCATTCATTTCTCTCCTTTTTCCTTTTTTCCTTCCCCTTCCTCCCTTCTCCTCTCTTCCTCCCTTATTTCCTCTCTCCCTCTCTCTCTTTCACCCTCCCCCCTTCCCTTCCTCTCATCTTCCGTTCATCTCTCCTTCCTTTCTCCTTTCCTCCCTGCCTCACCTAGATCGCGGCTCTCTTCCCCCTCTCTGCGCCGCGCGGGAAAGTACGCGTACCTCACACGGCTCAACAGTAATTTTGAGGCAGAACAAGGCACCAGAAACCACAGTTTCCAAGATTACTTACTAAATTAAGGAACATGTGTGGACTAGGAATCTAGATTTTATTCTATACTTCCGTAGAATTTCGTTTTTCCGCCCACACGCTGCAAGTATGTACGAACCAGTTTGTTTACACATCTAACGTACGGGATGTTTGCAAAACACATTATGTTTTAGAGAGCCACTATACTTGAGTTTTCGTAACGTCGGAACTGAGAGTGTTTTCTTCAAGATGGAATATGGCACGGCTCTTTGCGTCTTTCTCAGTCGCACCGCATGTCGCATGATTGCGACTGTATTAAACAGTGCTGCAGATCAAGCGACTCTACCGGCACGACTGAGAAAGACGCGAAAAGCCGTGTTCCATGTTGAAGATAATATCCCCAGCTGCCACGTTACGAAAACCCAAATCTAGTAAAAGCGATTCTTTCAGGGATGCATAGAATTTGTATACTTAAATAAAAATAGAATGAATGTCAGTAATTAAGAATAGTGTAGAACGTACGTGGTGAAAGTAATTTTATTAAAAAAAAATGTCTCTGGGGATTATTGCGTCACTTGGCCTGTCGGTCTCGTGTTGCAACATTTCCATATCGCAAAATAAAATGTCACTTTTACCACTTGTATCAGGAATTACTCTTGTATAAAATTTTCAGCTCTAATAATGGCTGCTACAGGATTGAAAAGACTGTAAGCCAAAAAATCTAGATATCTAGAGAAGAATTGTTTCTTCAATTAAAAGGACGTAGCAAAGTTTCCTGCAATATATTCATGATTACACGAATTTAGTTTGGGTAATAACATAGAGTAAATGGTTCATATTGAGAGTACACATTGATTATTTTACATATAAATGTAAATAGATTTGTAAATATTCTTTTACAAGACTGAACATCGCCATGCGGTTATCGTAAAGCATACAGAACTGTATTTCGTAAATTTATATTCGTACTATCGTAAACTGCTTAAGATGGAACCGAGTTGCACAGTAATCATTGAACCCGGCCAGTCCACTAAGCAGCAATCATATGAGTATTATCCACGCGTTCTGCGCTGTCGGGTTTGATAACTTAGCATTCATTTTTTTATCAGCTTTCTAATTTTTGGTTTCGCGCTACTTTCTTATTCAGTCTCGACTAAATCACGCGAGTAGATAGTTTTGAAGATAGAAGTATTCGATTTATGTGTATTGCTTTTTCTTTGTATGCTTAATCATTTATATCAAAACGTTATATGTTGCGTTTTTCTTACTTAGATCTTTTCGGACAGAAATAGTTTCCACGTTGCGGAATAAGCAATTCTTCATGTGTTCATGGGTAAATCGAAGATCTCATTTTTTAATTAAAAGTTGCAGAAACTAACAAACTTTATAGTTATATACTGCATGAAATTTCCATGAAGTATAGTGTAATTTTAATTTCAGATAACTGTGCGTGCAACCGACCTCTTAAGAGGTTTCTTTAAAGTGGTTGCTTTTCTGACTCCCTGAAAATCGTATCGTGTTTGCATATTTACTAGTACATGTGATTTAATCTTGCCAAAAAGTAAATATGAGCAAACACGCATTCATAGCGGACATAGAACGAACATGTTTGAAGCGATCTTGTCAAATTACTTTGTCTCTAGTCAACTAACAATTTCCACATACCATTACATTTCTCAGTCACGTATACGCTTGTTACTTTGATATACTGCTTGCATCCATTTCCCTCTAGAGTAATACAAATAATACCTTAAAATATTTTCACCCAAAATAATGTTTGAAACAAGTACAGTCAACCACTTGCGAGGTCAGCGAAATTTGCGTAATGAAAAAAATACTGAAATTTATATTTTTTTTAATTTTCTAAAATGAAAAGTGGTACACGGCTAATAGCTAATATTATTATACTAATATTTAAGTGTAGTTGAATGAATGATAGAATGTTTCGTTTAACAAAGTTGTTAATGGGTTTATGGTATGTTTTTTCAGTTCAAGATGTTAGGTATTTATTGTATAATAGTAACTTTGTGATGCTTTAAACGATTAGAGGTGTAAAGGAAAGTGCACCATTGTGGTTTTCGGGTTCGAATGCCGACCACTACGCCACCCTTTCGGGAGGAGTGTGGTGCGCCGCCGCCGCCGCTAGATGGGCTGTGTAAGTCGCCCGCAGAGTGACGGCCCGCGGCCTCGCCACTTGTTTTTCGGGGCCCTAAGAAACGCCGTGCGGTCCATTGAGGGCGGTGCTTTTTCGGGCGCTCACCGCTGCATTAGGCGGCCGGCGCAGTCCCTCGGGCGGCGATCGCCCCGCCCCGCCCCGCCCCGCCCCGCCCCGCCCCGCCCCGCCCCGCCCCACCCGCCCCACCCCGCTCCGCCCCGCCCCGCCCTCCCGGCCCTGCCAGTTCCGCCCCGCCCTGGCCCGTCTCACCCTCCCGGCCCCGCACCGACCCGGCCTGCCCGCTCCCGCCCCGCCCCGCCCAGCCTTGTTCCGCCTCTCTTTGACCCGCCCCGCCCCGCCCGCCCCACCCTGCCCTGCCTCGCCCCGGCTCGCCCCCGGCCCAGCTCGCCCCGCCGAAGGTTGCCACCCGGCTGATTAATGGCGTTTGACCTCTGCCCCACACTGCATCTCTTTGCCCTTTTATGTTCATTTGCGTCCCGAATCTGCGGGCGACCCGGGACACGCCGCGTTATAAATGGAGCGCCCGCGGCGACGAGGACGGCGACGAGCCGTGGACGGCGTCCTTTGCCTTTTCCGACGCAGCGTCTTCGCTGTATTTGCATCAAGTGACGGAAGTTTTTATGTTGTGTGTCGTCGGAAGAATATTTTGTAAAATTATGCTGTGTTTATGGTTGGTTGTCAGTGATTCCGGGCGCGTCAACTATCAAAGGCATTGTCTTCTAAGTGTAGTGCGTGCTTTTTTCCGAGAGGTGGCGGTGACCTTCCCCCGCTGGAGGAGATCCAGCGCCGACCTACCTTCGGATAGCGGGGTTTCACGCACCAGGTATCTCCCTCCAGCGGGGAACCGCCCCAGCCGGGACAAGCTGTCAGTCTTAACGTATGGGGGAAAATGTGAAATGAAAATAGGAAAAATCTTCTACGAATTTGTTTCTACCAACAAAAAATTTGGTACGTTTAATTTTTTAAGTCGAGAAGTGTAAGGCTGTGCTTATAATTTCTATATTTCAATGCTGTGACACTTGTGTTTTAGGTATTCAAAAAACCAAGTCATTTACTTATGGAATATTAAATTGCGACGTTGAAAGTGAATGAACTCGGTATTAGTATTAAAAAAAATATATTATCTAGAAGAAATCGATTGTTAAAATTCTATCACTATAAGTACTATATTATTTATTTTATGTTGGACACTCCGTAGTGAATATAATGTAGTGGAATTTACAAACTCCGCAAAGGAAAGTAGTAGACTTCGAAATTATATTTAACAGAATATAAACGATCGAATACATGTTGTATGTATTTGATAAAATATATAGCTACAATTTACAAGTATTAAAGTGATATGCGTGTAACTTTTTGTGCTTTAAGTATGTGACTATGCACTTAATAATTCGTGATCGATTCTTGCGATTCGATTGTGTGAACGCATCAACAACTCTTTCTACAGTTTTACGATGTTATGAAATGCAGTATCGATCCTTGCGAACTATTAAGAGGGATCTCTAAGGGGTTCACATTACGCCCCACAATAGCCCGTGAACGGGAACGCGAACGGGAACCTAATGAAAGTTAAAAGATGGATATCTCAGGCAGGCGTTCACAATTGGAACGGGAAGGTTGGTCAACATTTATCTCAGCCCGGGAACGCGAAGCCTCTCGGCCAATGAAATTGCAACAAATGGCGGCGACTCTTCCCAGCTGATCGAGCGCGCGACAGGCGACACTGGTCTGAAGCGGAATTGAGAGTGTTGTGCGATGTTGAGGTTAGAGCGTGGATTTGTGAGGTTAGGGTTTGAAGCGGGTTTTGTTAGTCATTGTTGAGTTGTTTTAGTTATTTTAGTAATTATAGTATTGTTTTTCTTTTCATGTTAATACTTGGAATTAAAACTTTCCACATTTTTTTTTGTTTCGTTAAAGTACATTGGAGCTGTTTGTTTATTGACAAAATTTTAGTTTCTCTTAGTTGTATTTTCCGTAAGTTCGTAGTAATGTTGGCATTCTTTGTACTTACAGTTATCTACTTCTAATTAATATTCTTTCGTTAACGTATTATGTATTCATAGCATCTCACGCAATCACATCAGACAGACGGCAAGGGTAACACAGTGGCATAGCTAGAAGTACTTTGGTTTCGGCAATTGTTTCTTAAAGTTCTCGTTTAACCGCTACTGGTTCATAGCGCTATTCCTCCTCTCGCTGGCGTTTATTGTGAAGCGCACGTGCCTCCCGTTCCGTTCCCGTCCTCGCCTTCACGTTCCCGTTCCCGTCTTCACTTTCCCGTTCCCGTCCTCGCCTTCGCGTTCGCGTTCTCGTTCCCGTCCTCGCCTTCACTTTCCCGCTCCGTTCCCGTCCTCGCCTTCACTTTCCCGTTCCCGTCCTCGCCTTCACTTTCCCGTCCCCGTCCTCGCCTTCGCGTTCCCGTTCCCGTTCTCCTCGCCTTCACTTTCCCGTTCCGTCCTCGCCTTCACTTTCCCGTCCCGTCCTCGCCTTCGCGTTCCGTTCCCGTCCTCGCCTTCACTTTCCCGCTCCCGTTCCCGTCCTCGCCTTCACTTTCCCGTTCCCGTCCTCGCCTTCACTTTCCCGTCCCCGTCCTCGCCTTCGCGTTCCCGTTCCCGTTGGCGGGCTTTTGTGGAGCGGCCTGTAGGGTGCACTTGGCCGCCAGGACGGGCAGTAGGGTTCGGTTGCCCGCCAGGGGGTAAGGTAGGGTTGGCCGAGTGGAGCGGAGCAGCCGAGAACAAGGGCTGGGGCGAAAGGGGAGCGGTCCGCTGCATCTCGCGTTCCGTCTCCGGGCCTCGTCCTCTCGGCCTTTCACCTCGAGGCCAGGCGCTCCGCCTGCGAAAGGCCCTCGTCGGATATTCGGAAGGCATTATAATGCTCGCGTCCCTGCCGGAGAGGGCTGAGCCCTGGATGGGATTTCCCGGAGGACGCCGTACGTTCTCGGAGGTGGAGGCGGCGTCCATCTGAAATTGACACCTTTCCAACTCGCAGGCTGGTTGCGGGCGGCAGATATCAACGCGGTACTGGGAGAAGTATTTCGAGAGTCGACGTGTTCGAAAAAGTCGTGTTTGAAGTTATAATGCTTAAGGTTCTCCATTTTCCCCTAAATTATGCTCTTTTATTGATCGATGCATACAAGTTGCTACGTGGTATTTATTTATTTATTTATTTATTTATTTATTTATTGAATTGATAGTGGCAGCAACAAGCTGTTATACACATGTCTTACAACGTTTTTTAAGTATCTCAAATCATGTCCATCATGTTTAATATTATATAAATCTAAAATCACATATATAGCATCTACATAAAATATTTCTCAGTTTATAAATATATAAATCAATTGATCTTTCACACAGTTATTTCATGTATGGATCGTAAACTTTACTTTGTCCACACTTGTTTTTGAAGGCATTTAAGGACTCCTTTCCGATGCATAATTCTATAATAATTATTTATTATTGTTTACTATTTGTTAATATATATTTTTTAAATTTGTACTAGTAAATTAATAACTTTTGTTTCAATATCCGTTTCTTGGGGATGCAATCCGTATCTGCCTTTCACATTGTCGGAAGTGAAAAGAAGTTAACTGAGATGCGGATGAAGGGAAAATTAACCGGTGTATGCAATCGGGTAATGCTTTGTCAGGTTGGCAAAAGTGAAAGGGAAATCACCGGGAAAAAGTGAAATGAAAAGGGAAAACTGACCGCGGGATTCAAAGAGGCGAGTCCCTTGAGAATGACGAGTCGTGCCCCACGCGGCTCCGGGTGACAGATCTCCTTGTCCATCCCTCCATCTCGCTCCTCTCTCACTCTCTCTCACACACACTCTCTCACTCACTCGCTCTCACTCATTCGCTCTCACTCATTCGCTCTCACTCACTCGCTCTCACTCACTCGCTCTCACTCACTCGCTCTCCCAGTCCATTCACTTTCTCTCACTCACTCTGTCATTCACTCTCTGTCATTCACTCTCACACTCATTCTCACTCACTCATTCTCACTCTGTCATTCACTCTCTCATTCATTCTCACTCTCTCACTCATTCTCACTCATTCACTCTCACTCATTCTCACTCTGTCATTCACTCTCTCACTCATTCTCACTCTGTCATTCACTCTCTCACTCATTCTCACTCTGTCATTCACTCTCTCACTCATTCTCACTCTGTCATTCACTCTCTCACTCTTCTCACTCTGTCATCACTCTCTCACTCATTCACACTCACTCATTCTCACTCTGTCATTCACTCTCTCTCACTCACTCTGTCATTCACTCTCTCTCACTCACTCTCTCTTTCTCAATCACTCTCTCACTCTCACTCACTCGCTCTCTTCCGCCACCATTTCCTTTCGATTGCAGACATGCGGGTTCTGCTCAGGGGACGACGAAGCAATGAGGACCCAAATAGTAGTTGGCATTGTTGTCTGGATTTGTGTACAAGGATTTGAGGGAGTTCAGATTTTTCTTGTGTTGTGTATCAATACGCCAATATCTTCTTCACAATAGTTTTACTTTCGCAATAATTATCCATTTACACTTTTTTTAATGGCCCAAACGAATAGAATGGATCCCCTCACTTTTTTATTCATTAAATAGTAAAAAAAAGTAATACTTATTTTAATCGGCGTTGAAAATTATTCCTCCCTATTTTTTTTTATTTTGTGACAATGACCAACATAAGTGATCATTTGTCGACAAGATGACCGCTTACTTTTTTATTCCTTTTTTGCGACGAAGCTCTGTTACGACATAAATGATCCGCCGCAGTGTGTAGATGTACTTTGACATGTTAACTGATTGCGTTTAATTACGCATTCTCTGGATATACGCACACGTTTCCGGGAACCCCGTATACGCCCGTGTGCCCATTGCAGAGCTCATAGGTAGGTTTAAAGGTCATGAATAATTGAGAACACGTTGCACGCGCCCATAGGAATATATTCGAGCTATAAACATTGATTTCGTAATCCTGGGGTTGCGGGGCGTAATCCCGGTTGGCGGAGGGCAGTCGCGCTAGCTGCAGCCACGCACCGCGTGGCGTCGCCCCGAGCGCTTAAGCGGAGGGGTTGCGGGGAACGGACCGCAACCGCCGCCAGCTGTTGCTGCTGCAGGCGGCCGGTGGCCGATGCATGTTCTTATGGGCGGTTGAGGCTCAGATGGGGTGACCAGTCCGCCTGTTTCATCGGGACATGTCCTAACTGTCCTGATTTGCTTTCGAAAGTCATGATTTTTTAAATATGTAACTGTTGAGGCTCAGATGGGGTGACCAGTCCGCCTGTTTCATCGGGACATGTCCTAACTGTCCTGATTTGCTTTCGAAACTCATGATTTTTAAATATGTAACTGATGAAGCTCAGGTGGGATGACCAGTCCGCCTGTTTCATCGGACATGTCCTAACTGTCCTGATTTGTTTCGAAGTCATATTTTAAATATGTAACGTTGAGGCTCAGATGGGGTGACCAGTCTGCCTGTTTCATCGGACATGTCCTAACTGTCCTGATTTGCTTTCGAAAGTCACTATTTTAAATATGTAACTGTTGAGGCTCAGATGGGGTGACCAGTCTGCCTGTTTCATCAGGACATGTCCTAACTGTCCTAATTTGCTTTCGAAAGTCACTGATTTTTAAATATGTAACTGTTGAGGCTCAGATGGGGTGACCAGTCCGCCTGTTTCATCGGCACATGTCCTAACTGTCCTGATTTGCTTTCGAAAGTCAACATTTTAAATATGTAACTAATGAGGCTCAGGTGGGGTTACCAGTCCGCCTGTTTCATCAGGACATGTCCTCTCTGTCCTAACTGCCCTGATTTGCTTTCGAAAGTCCTGATTTTTACTTTCTCGTATACATACGGTACTAATATACGTAGTGTATAGTAAGTTATGTAATGCTGCCGAAAATTGGTTTCCAGATTTCAACGGAAATACACGTTTTGAGGCCCCCTGATACCGAACGAGTGTTTGTTTCTTTTCAAAACATCCCCGTCCGCCCGTCTGGTGTATGTGAACAACACTAGCGCCTAAACCATGCGTACGATCTTTTCCAAATTAAAGAAACCCCTGTCCATCTGGCTCTAGTTTAAATATGTAACCATTTACTGTTTGTTATAATTATAATGTTTTGAGTATGATATATACAAAAAATAAAATTGCGTTAGAGAAGAGAGTGATATTAGAAGTGATCTCGGTGAATCTAACTAGTATAACAATAAGTATATATTATTCTTTTATTTGTTCAGAGAATATTAAAACAGAATTAGGAAGAATCCTTAATAACAAAACTGCCGTACTAATTTACCGTAGAGTGCAGCATTGACATGTAAATTTAATTTTCTTCTGTAATAGTATAAGAACTTTGTACTTGTCTGTCATTGTAAAAAAATATCTTGACGTTTTGGGTAATGTCCTGATTTTTTATACAAAGATCCTCATTTTTTTCAACTTGCTTTCTGGTAACTCTAGTCAGAGGGAATGTAATTTACCTCCGACAGTGTATTTCTAGAGTGATGGTTAGTGATTTGTCATTTGTGGAATCAAATAAAAATATATCCTTTTCATTAGTTACGTAGGAACATCACATTTATGAAATTTTGTTCTTTGAAATTAGTTTTAATTTTAACAATATAAACCAAAGAAAATGCTGAAAATGAAACTATAAAGGAATGTTCTGGATTTAATCTTTCTTATAAATGGTAAACTCGATCTTATGCTTTCTAAATTTCCATTCAGAACATTTTTTTAATTTTCGAATTTCCTTTCTGTTCCGTATGTAAAATAGGAATTTGTTGTTTCTATAGATATACTGCTTGTGAAAACATAATTCAGGAAATTTATTGTATCTGTTGGATATTCAATAAAAAATTATATTATACTACTATAATTATTCCATGCCCATATAAAAATCTTATGAAAGTATACCCCAAAAAATGTGTACATTGTTTCGAAAGAACAATATATATGATGTGCTTCGGTTGGAAATATGAAAAACTGAAGAATTGGAAGAAAAAATAAATCATATTCATTCTTTTAAAACTGCATGAAACTGCATAATTTAATAGAATTGTAATGACCTTCAACCACATGCCTCTCCCATCGATAAATTTAATACCGGCTACTAGTAGATCGATTACCCACAGTAAATGAAATATTAAACTTGAATACATCACTTGAAAGTGTTTTAGATAACACAAATTTACATCCTCAACCAATACACGTCAGCTCTGTCCCTTACCACAGCATCAGCTCCGTCATGCACTTACAAAAAAAATAAGGAATTAATTTATATTCATAACCTCCCTAATCACAGAGTCGACCAGCGCCATCTTAATTATTTACTCAACTTCCTCACCGAAACGAGAGTTACCTATACAATACTCCACAGGCGGGGCTAATTTAAGGGAATTGGATGCATGATGGCGCGGGAGCACGAGATCGTTTCGGCCGCTGCCGCTGCCCTCGCGTGTGCCCCCGGGTAGCCGGCTTATTTTCCTGGCGCAGGCGCGAACGGCGAGGGCGGCGACGGTGATAAACCCCGCGGCTGCAGCCATAGAGCGGGGCCGTGATGGCGCCCTCTGAGCAAGCGCCGTGAAATTGATGTTTCGGAAGTACAACGGCGTCTTCTAAGTAAATACTGTAAAACTCAACATTCGTGGTGATTGATATTTTGAGTTCTTTTTTGTTTTTTTTTTACAATGAGGGGGGTTTTCTGAAAGTCTGTAGACAGTCATTCATCTTTAAAAATAGTTTTGCATTTAAGGCATTGTATATTTGGGGATTAAAGCTGTATTGTGTGGTAGGTTTACAGTTATTGTGATAATTACTTGGGAGCGTAATAAATACTAGTATTATTTAGTAACCATAGTATTACATAGATAGTATGAAAATACCGTAGCACCTGGAGCTGAGCACTTAGCAAGCAGCATTGAGAGCTGGCAGCTCCTTTGCGCGGGAGCGAAGAACGGGAGCGAAGGCAAAGACGACAACATTCAACCAAAGAGAAGATGGAGGAAGTGGAGGAGAGGGACGGAATGGAAAGAACAGCCCATGATAAGATATTTTTGAATTGGCGAATGTTAGGTTCAGACATACTATGTATGCTAGAAATACGGTTGAGCATATTGTGGCGTCGTAGCGAAATGACAACACAGAAACGAGCTCTATTTACAAAACTATTTATTTACTAGATTTACACTATTTACAGCTCTGGGGTTACGTTCGCAATCTACCTCCGTGACTCCCACGCACACTGCTCCCCGTCTCCAGGCTAGTGCTCCTCCACCCAGACGTTTACCGCGCCGGTGCCCTGACACCCAGTGCTACTCACTCGCAGTGTCACAAGGACACACTTCCGCCTCAAGGGGCAGCTAACGTCTTGGCGGTCATGTGATCCCCCACCCCCTAGCTTCTCTGGAAAGTGCGGCTGGCTCCTGAGACCACATGACCGCTCACAGAAGGGTCAGTCTCCACTTCCCTGCCCATCTTGCGTCACGGTGGGCCATAGCTCCCTTTTCAGTTGGTTCACAGCTCAGTTACGAGCTTATTCACCTGGATCAAAGATTTTTTCTCCTTCTTTAAACAGTTCATGCCAAATTTGGAAGTAGTCGCTTCAGTTAGAAAGTTCTTTTAGATCAAACGACCATATTTACCTTAATACTTATCTACCTACATCCATCTGTATTAAGATTAACAGAAGACCAGTCGGGAGCTTAGAGCTTGTCGCGCCTGGGGCGGTGCCCCGTTGGTGGGAAAGTCGTGGTTAGGGGGAAACCCCACTAGCCGACGGTAGGTCGGCGCCGGATCTCGCCATCCAGCCGGGGAAGATCGCCCCCATCTCCCAGAAAAACATGCACTACACTAACGGGACTAATGACCGAAGCAGTTGACGTGCCCGGAAACAAAAAAATCAATCAATCAACCATCGTTCAAGAAAAGTTGCGCGAGTAGTACGTGGCCATTTATCTCCGTACGCCAGCCACCGTTAGGTGGCCTGTCATTACGATTGCCACTCGCCCGGTGCGAACGCTTTCAGCTTCCGGAGACATCGAAATCCCTCCGTCGGCACCCATAGCTCCCCCTTATCTGCCTCCCGTCCCTCTCCGCCGGCAGCAGAAAGTCCGATGCTCTGTTCTTGGAATAACGAATGCAAAGCGGGCGTATCGGCGCGCGTCGAGCTTACTGCACCACATCAAACGCAGGGGGGGGGGGCTTTCGGGGCAGGGGGGGGGCGCAGCCCGCGCGATTTTATCGCAAAATGCCTCATCAATTGCTCGTGACAGCTCTGCAAAGCCGAAAGCCGCTCTCGCCGCCGAAAAAAGTTTAATTCGCGACGGGAAGATGAGCGCTGGGGGATTTCGTGTGGTTTCAACTGTCGCGTGCAGCCCGACCAGCGTCGATAGACTCGTAGCGACTGTCACTAATGCGCCCAAAGTGAGACCGGTTTATGCACTGTCGGGTTACGTACTGTTTGTTAGTTTTCGGTTTGGTTTTGGTTTTTTCGTGTTTCCGGGCGCGCCAACTGCTTTGGTCATTAGTCCCATTAGTGTAGTGCCTGTTTTTTCTCGGGAGATGGCGGTGATCTCCCGCTGGATGGCGAGATCCGGCGCCGACCTACCGTCGGCTAGTGGGGTTTCCCCCTAACCAGGACTCTCCCACCAGCGAGGCACCGCCCCAGTCGGGACAAGCTCTAAGCTCCCGAGTGGTCTCTCGGAATATGTGGTAGTGTAGTGCATGTTAGTGTGTGTGTGTGTGTGTGTGTGTGTGAGGAGAGAGGTTAGGACAAGGAAGAGGAAGGACAGATCGCGCGCGGTCCGTCGCCCGTTTTTAAGGGTACTACTCCGGCAATCGCCTTGTGTTGATCGGAGAAACCACGGAAAACTACCGGTCAGAGAAGCCGGCAGCTAGAATTCTCCTCCAGACAGCAGCTGAATTCGACCTAGCTGAAAAGCTAGTGTCGAAAATCCTGCCGCCGTCAGAAGTCGTACCTAGGACCTCCCTGTTAGAGGCGCTACAGTGACATCAGTTGATGCACTGAGCTACCGCTACCGGCAGTTTTCGGCTTGATATGTGTTCGCGTGTGTAGTTCTCACGGGAGGATATCAGTATATTATTTTCCGCTTTTTTATTGTATTTTTTCTTTCAAGATAAAATGGAACATTTAGAAATGTTTACCAATTTTAGAGCACAAGTGAATGCATTTTCTGTTACTTCGTAGGTTTCTGTCTGTACTGGCACATCAGCCTCTTACGAGGCCAAGGCCTACTAGTGGCGTCCTGGCCTTACGGCCATGTGTTGAGAGGTATGCGTGGTTAGCACATAAGATATTACTACGTCGTATTCTGGTCTTCTCAACCACAGAAGTGAGCTTTCTTATCGATACGGAGCAACAGATACTGGGACTTTTCAAGAGAAGCGCACACTATAACCTGTCCGAACCGGGAATCGAACTCGGGGTGGCGTCATGGAAATCGAGAACGCTGACCAGTTAGCTACCCTTTGGGAAACTGAGGGTTACTGCCATACAATTTTAATTTTTGTCTTTTTATGAACATCTACGAACGATGAAGGATTTCTTTGAATCCTTCCATTTCCCTGAGCATGAAGCTCGGCTTCAATATCTTTTCTGGTTGGGATCCAGTCCTCACTTGCGCATTTGTCGCATAATCCGCATGGCAGGATCCTAATGGAAAGAACATTCCGTCGTGTCGGAACTTCCAGCGTCTTCCAGATCGATAATTTCCCAGCTGACGCTCCGCGTGATCGATGGCGGAAGTCGGATATTTGTCACAACTGTCTCGTGATCCGCCCGATGACCCTGTGCCCGCAGCGGGGGGGGGTCGGGGGGGGCGCCGCTGAGAACCAACAGCGCTCTGCAAACAGCGGCGCGTGCCTCCCCTGCCCTCGCGGGGCCGCGACCCCTCTCCCCCCCCGCCGCTGCCTTCGCGGAGGGGGCGTCCCAGTGGCAATTAATTCACGGGCGCAGGGCCACTGGGATGATGATGCTCATAGAATCTGATTCTTTGTCGGTGGATATTGTAACGTAGAGTTGTAGGCTTCCGCGGCCGGAATCATTGAATTCTTGGTTGTTCGGGATTACCGCGTCATGGTCGATGGAGCTGACGTTTCGGCCACTTGTTGTGGCCTTCTTCAGAACTATGTTGGATAGAGTCGAAGGCTTCCGCGGCCGGAGTCACTGAATTCTTGGCTGTCCGGGATTAACCGCGTCAGGGTCGATGGAGCTGACGTTTCGGCCACTTTGTTGTGACCTTCTTCAGAGCTATACTGCATGAGCAGTATAGCCCTGAGCAGTATAGCTCTGAAGAATGCCACAACAAGATGGCCGAAGCGTCAGCTCCATCGGCCAAGACGCGGCAAATCCCGGACAGCCAAGAATTCGATATTGTAACGTATTGTATTACCATAAGCAGGAAGACCGTCCATTTAAACGTGTACATTTAAAGGATTAATTTAATTGTTTATCATTGCATAAACACAATCTCAATAATTACGTAAAACTAGGTTCCAAAACTCTTGTCGTCGATCCTGGTACATTTTTTGACAAAAAATCACTTCATTCTGTTTATAAAAGGGACCATCGCTCTTTTTCGATTTGATTCGTTTGCTCTCCCCAAATATCCCCTTCCACTCGCATCGTTTGCTTTCATTCATATCTGTTTTCCCAACGACAGGAGCGCAACCGAACGTCACGTAAAATTCGCCGCGCGTTTACCTGGACGCCAGACAGATAACGAACCGCCCGCGGCAGAGCAGCCGCAGGAGCAGCGGCGAACAAAATGGCAACAAAAATAAACCAACTGGCGCCCGCAGAATGCGAAACTGTTGCCCGCGCGGTGCCGCCTCCTGCGGGTCCTGGCCGGTTCCGACCGCCTCGTCACGCCCCCTCACGCCCCGCCCCGCCCCGCCCCGCCCCGCCCCGCCCCTCACCGCCCCGCCCCTCACCGCCCGTCCCGCCCCGCCCCACCCCGCCCCGTCACGCCCCGTCCTGCCCTGCCCCACCTCGTCCCCCCGTCTCGCCCCGCCCTTCCGCGCCCCGCGCCGCCGCGCCCCCCGCCCCGCCCCGTCACGCCCCGTCCTGCCCAGCCCCACCTCGTCCCCGTCTCGCCCCGCCCCTCCGCGCACCGCGCCGCCCCGCCCGCCCTGCCCCGCCCCGCCCGCCCAGCCTTGCCCCGCCCGCCCCGCCCTGCCCCGCCCTGCCCCGCCCCCTGCCCCTCCGCGCCCGCCCGCCCCACCCCACCCCACCCGCCCCGCCCTGCTACATTACGTACGCACATGTCTTATACACACATACATTTTTCATGTATCTACACGTCCTAAGATCTACGTTGAATTTTTTGGATTTTTCTGGATTGCTGATACAGTATTTGAGGTAAAATATTCCAATTGAGTGTATTTGAGTCATGGAAACCATACGAAATAACAGTGTCGAATTCACACATGATTACATATATTCTCCTGGTGAGTGCAATGTGTACTTGGCATTTTAGAATTGGATTAGTCCTACTTTTGGCAGCTACTGGTGTTCCCAGGCCTGGGCTCACAGCAGTAACAATGATAATAATATTGACTCTTCTCTGATGTATGTTTTGATAGAATCATGTTCACTCTGTTGGCAATGATACGCATGACACAAACGCCACTTCCTTCTTTGTGGAAGCAATTAGCAACTTTCGTGGAATTTTGTGAGCGTGTGGTCGACGCCGCCGCCGCCGCGTCATTGGCCTTTTCGCTCCGCGGTGGCGGTGGCGGTGGCGGGTGATGGGCGTTGCCCGCCCCCGCTGCAGTGCGTGACGCTGTGCGTTGTGGTTGCAGGGCGCTGGTGGCGCTGGATGCCGAGAGCCGCGCCCACTACTGGCTGAGCGTGTTCGCCCAGGACCACGGCGTGGTGCCGCTGCACGGCCGCCAGGAGGTAGGTCGAGCCGAGGTGCGTCGCCGACTGGCCGCCAGGGCGCGGCGTGGAGCGGCGTGGTGCTGCGCTTTATTTATTTATTTATTTATTTATTTTACGTCAAAAAAACAGTTAAAAAACTGCGTATGACGTGGTATGGGGAAAAGTGAATTGTGTGCACATTTTCAAAATTCTGTGATCCCTACACTAAGTCATATACTACTTAAATTTTGAAAGGGAAAAGAAAAAAAAATCTCCCATGTAATAAAATCTATTTTCAAGGATAAATAAGCAATAAATGTTGAATTTTGAAAGGGAGAAAAAAAATAAAAAAAACTCCCATGTAATAAAATCTATTTTAAAGGATAAATAAGCAATACATTTTGGCTCTTATTACTTCCTGCCGCGACAACATGGAAACGATAATTTGAATAATTGTATTTCCCACTGAATTCTAGAAAACATGCACAGAAAATGAAGTTACATTTATGTCCAGAAGCAAAACAAGGGGCCATCTCAGCATTTGCTCAATGGATCAGGGAAACTGGACGAAAAACCTGATCGAGATGGGGGTCATTGAACCGGAGGCTGTATTGCAATAGTTGTTACAGGTTGTTTATACTCATTTATACAGTCCAAATGGTAAATAATGCATTATGCGCTGCGGCCCCTAGATGACGAGTGGCTTTTGCTTGTAGAGTAGCGCGCCTCGAACTAGTGGCCTGGTCAGAGAATTCCACGAGATATGGATCCCACAAATAGAATCACTGACGAATGAATAATGAAACTTTTCTACTAATGCATTTTAGTAAGAAATGAGCCATATTAAAACTGTTTATTAACAGCAGCAACTAGGGAAATACTACTTTAGAATTTTTTTAAAAAAATACTGAAAAAACTGTGAATAGTAATAAATATCTGAATAGATAATTGTATGTTACGACTTTAAAATTTATATTTCGTTCATTTATTCATACTGCCCGTTGGCCCAAACTTTTGTCTGTGGAATTTTTTGATCATGATAACTATCGAGATAAGTGCTTCTTTTATTTCAATGCATTTTTCCTGGTCAAATAACATGTTCAAAATATTTTCCTATAAATTAACTTTGGACTGCCCCTAGACCAAAAAAATACTAGAATTGTCTAAGATCTATAGTTATTGCTACAAAATGTTTTAACATAAACATCTCCGGTTTCCTCCAGATTGATTCATTGCCTGGGGAAGAGAATGGTAATTTTGGGTTTTATCGAGGTATTTTTAATATTCCTTTCCCCACTTATCATTTCACTAATTACACATTTTTCTCATTTTCATTAATGATGTTGCAGTAATGTTTCGAAGCCGTTTGTTTTTCAATCATAATGGTTATCAACTTGATCCTTTTTTTGAAATTCATGCATGTTTCTTGGGGGTTTCATGTTGAAACTCGTGAAAACATTACTGTAGCATATTTGACTGCGTGCTACTAAATAAATGTCACATTTTACTGGAACTTATTCTCTTGTTCAGGTGATCTAAAATCAGTGTTCTTTAGATACCTTGCATGGTTTTTCATCTTGCCAAAGTTCCATTCCTTGTTTTATGAGTGGTGGTACATTTGAATATTTTCATAATCGTTATTAATAAGAATTATGATATGTCCGTTGAAAATTATTTTGTAAACACTGTGTATTACCTAGCCAATCCATCGAAAACTATTTTTTCCTCATATGTTGCATACAAAAATGTTTTTCAATTTGTGAAAAAACGTTTCCTTTGGAAATACTAGCCATTTCTGCAAGTCAATCGATCAGACAGGAACAATTAAAACTGTTTAAGGAGTGAGAGCGAATCCGAAACTTATTTCATTACATATATTGTTGGAATCGAGAGTGAATGGAACGCTTTCAGTTCTAATTTCCGTTTTTAAAATATCTTAATAATCTCAAATAACTTGTTATGCAGGTTTCGTGTTTTGAGAGGCTTCGTTGTGTAAACGAAAGACATCTGCGTATCTTACAGACCCCACTTCATTATTTCGTATTTTTGTTAGTTTTGCGCATTTTTGTAGTATTTTAAATTAGTGAGGTTTTTTGTCAGAAAGGAAAATAAATCGTCCAAAACCTGAATATATCGAAGTTCTATAACATTCCAATTAATTTAAAACTTATGCGATAAAAATATTGAAAATCCTTTTTAATATCGGAAGTGAAAGGTTTTGTTATAAAAAAATAGTAGCCGAAATCTAAATGAAAATTGTTTGTTAACCGAAACCTAGAAGTTATGGGAAAAGCCTTGATGCCTTCGAAATCAAAATGGAAATAATTTTTTAACCGAAACTTAACCGTTAAGGCAAACGGCTTTATCCCATCAATATCAACATGGAATTAGTTTATTAACCCAAACCTAACCGTTACGTGAAACGACTTGGTACCTCTAACGTTGGAAATATGCCGACACGGAACCCAGAATCAGTGGAGTACGTATCCGTTGATGATGTCAGGTGCGATATTAACATGACTTCCTCGTGAAACGTAATCCAGAACGCTAATGTGAAGGACGAGTCGCGTTGTAAAACAGTGATCATCATTACGACGGACGTACGAGAATAATTTACGCACGATGAGGACTAAGTGCTGCGCGGCGCACCCGCGTTACATCTGCTTATTAGCACTTGACGTGTTGTAAGCCATTCCCGCGGCAGCTCTCCGCGGCATAATGCGTCCTCGTTGCCTGCCCCGCCTACTACCAGTAAACATCGACGGTACCACACTGGAAACAAAATGACATCCTAGTTCTTGAGGTTAAAGAGGAACTTTGATGCGAGAATGGGATGACGGTGGAGTTTGTCATTACGATATTTCTCGTCGTACAAAACCTTGTTCGAGGTGTGGAGGGGTGTAGGAACAAGATGTTGATGTAAAAAAAATATTGATTAAAATTATCTTAACTCTCAGTAATTTTGATATTTTGGGATAAAAATATTGAAAAACATTTTTGTTGTGTTAAAATGAGATTTATTTTATTCCAAGATGAAAACCACAGTTAAAAAGTGATACGAGTTAAATGTAGTTTATTTTTAATAGTGTATTTTGTGTAAATAAGAAAATTGAAAAAAAATTAATGAGCTTTAGAAGTTCTGATGTGTGGGACGAACATTGTAGCGGGTTATCTGCTTGTAGAAGCAGCTCCTGTCGTTCTATCAATGTAGCAATTCCGATCACACAAGCCGATTACTCAGCGAAGCCGGGCGCACCCCCAAAATCTGGGCAGTGACCTCCAGGGCGGGGGCCCGCGGGGCGAGCGAGGGACCGCATAACAAGCGAGGCGGCCGCCGCTGGCGTAGACGGATGATTGGCCGGCCGCGCGGGCCACCGCACTCGTTACGCGCGCACGTGGGCCGACTGCGCCTCGCGCGGCCGGACGGTAAACTATGAAGAAGCCCTCGGGGATTCCCCTGCCCGGCCCCCAGCGACCCGGTAGGGGTGGACCAGCCGGAAGCGTGGGAGAGTTCGCGACCCGCGTCCGGCGCCCTCCCGTCGGTCACCCACCCCTTCCCTCGTACGTTGCCGTAAACATACACACACGCGCCACGGAGGTTCTATATGGACAAAAGAACGACGAGTGCAGACTGCCCAGCCTACCGGATGCCACGGAGCTCGTCCTTACGGCGTCGGAGCACGCTTCACGTGCGGTCAGTCGCCCCTCGAAGAAAGGTAGCCCGCCTGTCCAAACACACGCGATCGCCCCGCCCCCTTCATCTACCCCGCCTCGGTTTCCTCCCTCGAGGGTTTCCTCCTGCCCGCGTATACACACACACGGGAATGCGGCGACATGAAAGCGACACGTGTCAGTCGGCAGGCCGAGTCGACGCCCGAGATATTTTTCATGTCGGGGAGTCAGAGAGTGAGCGGGGAGGAAGCATAGGTGATTGACGGCTGCGACAACAGTTTTGTGTATTCTGGGGCGGGGCGGGGCGGGGCGGGCGGCTGGTGCGTGGGGATGTGGAGGCGCTTCGCAGGGCGGACTGGGAATTGGGAGCGCGTGCGGATCGCCGCCGGGTCAATGTGCCGAGCGCCCGCCCTTCAAGGCACGCGTGCTCACGACGGCACGCGTGGGCGAGCGATCGAACGCTATAGCCCCTGAACGCGAACGGCAACGCGAACGGGACGCAAAGAATGTTGAAAGTCGGACGTCTCAGGCAGGCGTTCACAACACGACAGGAGCGGGAAGGATGGTCAACATTCGAGAAGAGTTAGAAACAACGTAGTATTTAAGTTGTAATTTTGTTGTGGTATGGCCACCTTTGGCCGTTAGGCGGGCACGAGAAAGGGATAGAGGGGTAGACCCTTCCGACGCCGAGTTTGACCGTGGATCAATCGATATATATAAATAAACACACCATTATGCAAACATGAAAAATTTAATATATAATACACAAACACCGTAGAATCGTCTATGACTGATGGTATCATATTCTTGTTTTCGTGTATTAATAACAAGATTGTACGTAAAAAGGAACAGTATACAGTAACACCCAGTAGCTGGTATAAACGGAAAAGTACAGACCCCAAATTTCAAGTGCTTTTTTCGTTTGTAAGAATTCGCCCGTTTCTTGCTGGATCATTTCGTTCCCAGTTTAGAAGTTGCCGCCATTAGTGATAGTCCGTCCAAAAAAGGCCTCTTTTTTTCTCAAGAAATAGCATTATTATTAAATCAGCAAAGGAAGACAATAGAATGACCACGTGTATACGTTACAAATCTTCTACAGATGTAACCTATAAATCCTAATGCAATCAAATTACGTTAATGTTTTAATGTTGTGATTTAACATTAAAATTTCAAGATTGTCTCTTATTAAATTGTTTTTAACCAAAGTAAAATGCGAAAAGTGTAAAATTGTCTCTGAAATGAAAAGATGCGGAAATGCAGCAGAGCCGAATACCGTTTGACAACTAATCTAAAAGCTGCTTGATCTGGTAAGGCGCTGCGGTCATCGGTCTGTGTTGATCCTTCACCGTCGAAGGCTCCACCTCGTGCGCCTATTGGCGCTTGCCTGCCGATGATGCCCGCCTTACGGGCAATGGTGACCATAAGAAACGTCATATTTTTGTCCGTAACTCATTTTCTAATGGTCGAAAGCTCTTCAAATTTAACTATACACATTTCCCATATTCACTTCGGGCTGGTGAAACCCAAATGATGAGTGTTGCGTGCGAGTGGCCCGTGGCAAACAGGGGCTGAAGTGTTTTCGTCCCGTAATACGCGAGTGTGTGGTGGGTTGCCTACACCGAAGAACGCCACGGCGCGCTGTGGTAGCAGTTTGTATGCGACACCAATGAGTGTGGTGTAACTGGATGATGTCAAGTTTCGCCTCTCATATAATTGAAATTTCTGTTTACCTTCTTTAATAAAATATTTTCCTAGAGTAAAGTTAATGCTTTTCATCACTCTTTGTTTCAAACACGTTCAAAATCGGTAGTGCACGAGTACATGTTTTGAAAACAAGCGACGTTGGGAGTGAGTTTTCAAAGACGATGTACGAATGCAATAAATCATTATTATAAACGATATGTAAACGCTATTTATTTTGTATTACAGCATTATAAATTTACAAAAAAGAACAAAGTTAATTTTGTGAAAAAAAATCATGTGACGTCACGGGTATTTGACATCTCTATAATAAAATCTATTGTTAGCTAATTCACTTACCGCTATATCCTCAATTCTCTTGCTGCGATTGGCGGAATGTGTGATTTGGCTATTATTCTTGCCGTAAACGGCAAATACGTCATCATCTGTGCTGTAGGATGTCCTTTAACTCCTTAACTTACCCATTATGAAACGAAAGATGCTCAAAAAATTTACAATTTTTATTATTATTCATGTTAAAAACACGAGTATACTCGAACTTTTTAATTTTTGAAAAAATTTAAAGCCCGAGTATACTCGGGCTTTTATGTTAAGTGGTTAAAGAACGATTTCTTGAAACGAAAAAGGTTGTTTGCAATGCTGAAATACAAAAAATGTATTTATTTCCATGCTGACCGCTTGTATGCAGTGTGTGAGCGCGGTGTGCGTGGTGCTGTGGCAGGTGTACGTGGCGGTGGCGAACGAGAACGACAACACGCCGCTGACGGAGGAGCCCGTCTACTACCCGTCCATCGCGGAGAACTCCCCGGCGGGCAAGCAGGTGCTGCAGCTGCGCGCCGTGGACTTCGACCGCGACCCCGAGCAGCGCCTCAGCTTCCGCATCACGGCCGGCAACCCCGAGAGCTACTTCTCCATCGATCGAGACACAGGTGAGCCACGCCCCCCGGCCATCGGCTGCAACGCAGCGGGATGCCGTTGTCGGTTGCCTCCGTTCAGCAACGAAGTAGCGTGTTCAAAGACTCCTGGTCACCGGTCTTCATTTACTAGCGAGGTAACATGTTAAAAGACCGCGGGTTACCGGTGTCACTTGTCTCTATATAGCAACGTGGTAGCGTGTTAAGGCAGCGGGTCACCGGTGTCATTTGTCTTCATTCAGCAACGAGGTAGCATGTTAAAAGAGTGCTGATCACCAGTGTCAGTTGTCTCCATATAGCAACGAGGCAGCATGTTAAAAGACCGCGGGTCACCGGTCTTCATTTACTAGCGAGGTAACATGTTAAAAGACCGCGGGTTACCGGTGTCACTTGTCTCTATGTAGCAACGTGGTAGCATGTTAAGACAGCGGGTCACCGGTGTCAGTTGTCTCCATATAGCAACGAGGCAGCATGTTAAAAGACCGCGAGTCACAGGTGTCAGTGGTCTCCATATAGCAACGAGGTAGCATGTTAAAAGACCGCGGGTCACCGGTCTTATTTTAACATGTTAAAAGACCGCGGGTTACCGGTGTCACTTGTCTCTATGTAGCAACGTGGTAGCATGTTAAGACAGCGGGTCACCGGTGTCATTTGTCTTCATTCAGCAACGAGGTAGCATGTTAAAAGACCGCGAGTCACAGGTGTCAGTTGTCTCCATATAGCAACGAGGTAGCATGTTAAAAGACCGCGGGTCACCAGTCTTCATTTACTTGCGAGGTAACATGTTAAAAGACCGCGGGTTACCGGTGTCACTTGTCTCTATGTAGCAACGTGGTAGCATGTTAAAAGACCGCGGGTCACCAGTCTTCATTTACTTGCGAGGTAACATGTTAAAAGACCGCGGGTTACCGGTGTCACTTGTCTCTATATAGCAACGTGGTAGCATGTTAAGACAGCGGGTCACCGGTGTCATTTGTCTTCATTCAGCAACGAGGTAGCATGTTAAAAGACTGATCACCAGTGTCAGTTGTCTCCATATAGCGACGAGGTAACATGTAAAACGACCGCGGGTTATTTATTATTTAATATAATATAGGTATTTCGTAGTTGTTTTTTGAATAGTTCGTCTTCATCCTTTCACTGTGTAAGTGAAAAACTTTCAAACTGAAACTCGATTGTATTTTAAATAGGTCTTTGACACTAACTTCAAAAGCGAACTGCTTCTTTGTAGACCAGTTTGAGAAATTTAATGGAAATTCTCTAGATTAATTAATGATCATAGCATTTTAAATAAGAAGGAATATAATTGTACTTTCTATAAAGAATTTCGCGGCTGTGGGCAGAACGCTTTCTCTTCGATATTTTGCCGGAACCATTTCTCTAGTTAGAATTGGAGTAAATCTTCTATAATTGGAACAATCCAGCGAGTTCGCTAATTCTGTTCCGCCTGACGCGTTTTTTCATAACTCTTGCGTCACCATCTTTGCTGTGCTCTCGCACTCGAAGTTCTTTAGGGATTCGAAGTGCACCTTCAACATTATTCACAAATTCTCAATAGACTTTGCAAATATTAATAAATATTTAAGTATTAATGTACTTATTTGTGGTATTTTTGTTTTTATTAATTTGTTTTAACGTCAGTGATATATTGTTAACATATTTTTTATAACATTCATGTTCACTTTTCTCTATTTTGAGACCGAGGTTTATATTATTTTATATTCGAAACTCATCTTGATAGACATATTCCTAAAAGTTTTTCCCCTCAGCCGTACATTTCATAATCGGAAAACAAAAACCTCACCACTATAGACTAAAGCGGAAACTACCGCGACAGTTCTTCGACCATCAAGTACCCGCTGTGGCTTCTCACATTTAATTCATGTGTACTCAATGTATTCATGTCTATAATTTTTCTTAATCAATGTTAACGTAATTTAATGTACCATCACTGTATTGTACTCGGATGCTGAGGGCCTTCGGGCCAAGCAGAAATTAACGAAAAATAAAGTTTTTATATTTAATGACCGACTATTTCGCCTTAAAATTAGATCCCGATTCTAGAGCTTGCCTCGCGCGTGGCCAGTTGTGCTTGCTCAGGAGCAGGGCCTTTCTCGCTGCGGAACGAAGGAAATGTATCGCTGTGCAGCCCCTGCGCTGCGTAACGAGACCTCGTGTGGACGTGCCGGCCCCTGCAGATGGCCACCGGCGGCTCTGCCCGACCTCCCGCTCGCGAACGGCTCCTGGACAGCTGACAGTGCAGACCACGCCCCTCCCCGGCCGCCGCTGCGCGACCCGGGTTCCTTCCGCCCTGCCCCTAGCCGTGCCCCTAGCCCCGCCCCTAGCCCCGCCCCTAGCCCCGCCCCTAGCCCCGCCCCTAGCCCCGCCCCTAGCCCCGCCCCTAGCCCCGCCCCTAGCCCCGCCCCTAGCCCCTGCCTTAACTCTCCTTTTGAAGGCTTTCGGAATGCCAACTCTGCCGCCGTCCGGATTTCCAGTCCATGCTACCTTCGCTCGTGTCAGCGACCACCGTAGACGCCACAACCACAATCATCGCGCGTTGTTGTACCTTTCGTTTTCTCTCGGGTCAGATCCTGTGCGTGCACCTCGTGATTTCGGCAAGGCGGGTCTGGGCGTACTCTTCACGTACCGCTGCCGCTGCGACGGTACTTTACCATTAGCGACATCCTACGCTGCGTGGCCTCCACCTTTCCACCTATGACCACGACCGCACCCCAACCTGCGAGCGGGTTCTACATCGCCTAATGCTCTACATTGACAACCGATTCCTTTCTTAACTGTGCTGAAAGACGAAGATCGTTGACTGCTCTTCGACGCAGAATTTCTACTTTTAAATATCATAGAGGAGCGTTTGTGCTGTATACAGTGTTACGTCCGGTACAGCTGGATAAAAATGGGCAGAGAAAAAAGGCGTGAACCACATTTTAGTTTCATGACGTCACTGTTTCTTGATAGATTCAATATAGTACCAACGAATTGTGAAATAGTGAAACAAACTGAATAAGTTCACATAATTCATTGTTAATTGTTGATGGAATGATAATTGAATGGAATGTATCAATAAGCAAAATTTCAAGTACTCGATTGTATGGTGAAATTAGGAAATCTGATAACGTTGCTTATTGCGAAATCTTATGCGACTTCTTTTACTTCCAGCCCTCTATCTCCATTGGGAATTCCGGTCGTCGATACCAAAAAAGAAACCACGATCGTGACGTTTTTTGGAAAGTAAACCTCCTGCATGTTTATAGCAAACTCGCAACTTTGTCTCTGTGCCTCCGAGTTATTGCTTCATCCAGCGGGCACCGGCCTTTCTTTCAATGACGTGTGTGTGTGTATGTGTGTGTGTATGTGTGTGTGTGTGTGTGAGTGTGTGTGAGCTCGCAATTCCAACTGAAGATCCGGGGCGACCCACTGAGGTCGCAACTTCTTCTTCGTTTGTACGAAGACGCTTCTCTGCGCGGCTTTTGGAAAGTCGGACATGGGTGCGGTGGGTGGAAGGGGCGATGGGATAAAGAAGGGACGAAGGGACCCTGTGGAGTATTGGTCGTCTCGACCGCGGAACCGAAGCCGGGACTGGGAAAGGCGGGGCCCCCGCCCCCCCCCCGCCGCCCCCGCCACCTCCCGCCACCCTCCGCCGCCTCCGCTACCTCCGCCGCCCCCCGCCGCCCCCACCACCACCACCACCACCCCGCCCGACTAGCGCCGCCCCCGCCCCCGCCCCCGCTTCACAAGTTCCACCAACTTCAGATGAGCGAACCCTGCGGATACGACGTAGTTTTTATTCTTAAGCCGTTTGGACAATGCGCTTTTAGGAGTTAATTTAGTATTCCTATATTCCAACAGTCTGTTCCGTTTCTTTTCATTTTTTCCGCGGAAACTTTTCCGTTTTTCCCTCGTCTCCCCCACTTGCCATCGTCTCCTGCTCCCCCGCTTCGCTCGCTCGCCGCCGCTCGTCGAAGTTGCTGAATACGTAAAAGGAGCCGCGTGGCCAGCCACCCCGCGGGCGTCCCCTGCTCCAAGGTTCAGAGGAGACGGCTTTCCCTTGTCACAGCGCGGACTCCTTTCGGATTTTTACGCTGATGTGAATTGGCACACAAGCTGTATGCAAGAAAAAATAATTTGAATAGAAATTGAACCAAATTCAATTCTTGTCAAAAACAATGAACCTCGTAGAATAATTTAATTTCGCAGCATGTTTTAATTTGAAAATTATTGTAAAATTTAAATATTTTTATAATAGTTATTTATTCCTATACGTTTTTAATTACTATATTTGCTGCACGTAACAAAGACACTACGGATGTATGTTGTGTTTCAGTGATGTACCTCAAATGATTTTCTGTTATTTAATGTTCCCTTTGAAGACTTGACTGAAATTTTCTAAATGTATTCGAAAAATAGAATTTGAAATAAGCAAGCAGTTGTAAAAACATACCCTCTAACGATACAACACAATCTGAGACCCATCTGCGCGATTTGTTAATCCAGTGGCTCAAATAGTTTCTCCCCGCTTTGTCAACGAAGATCGTTCTTGGACATTCTCCCAAACCATCTCTGACAGCGTGGGAGCATCGTCCCGTAAGGAGCGGTGAAACGCGGTCCCTTCGGTGCAGCCAACTCCCCAGATGCGTCAGTCGCTTAGTCTTATTTAGCAGCACCGCGAAAGTTTCCATATAAACTCCACATAAATTCCACGAGCGGCTCGATGTCCCTTCACTAGCGCCACCCCGCTCCTCTCGCCCCGACATAGACCCGCCCCCTCCCCTCCCCACCCCGCCACGCAGCGCCCCGCCCCGCCCCGCAGCGCCCCGCCCCGCTCCGCCCCGCCCGCCCGGCCCCGCCCCGCTCCGCCCGCTCCGCCCGCTCCGCCCCGCTCCGCCCCACCCCCCCCCGCCCTGCCCCGCCCCGCTCCGCCCCGCCCTCCCGCCCCGCCCCGCCCCCCTCCCCGCCCATCTCGGGCCAATCTCTCGCCGTTTACGACGTCTTAACTCGAACGTTGCCGACTTATCCCTTCACGCCCTGATAAGACGTGTTACAATATGAAGTGAAGCGAAATACGCGAGAGGTCTTTACGGCCTTCGGCGGAGTTCTCGCGGCGCGGTTCTTAACGGGTTCTCGCTTTACTTGTACCGCAGCGGTAACGGTCCCGGCTTTGGTCTCCCTCTCGCTCGGCTGTTACGCGCTCTGGGGCCTGGAGCGGGCCCCGCGTCGCCCCGCTTCCGACATCCGTAAAAGGCTTCTCCGAGATGTCATCTCGCCGACGACGACTTTTTTCTTTTCTTTCGGTCTTCCCCTGCTCTGGTGTTCACAAACTCGTATTTTGTTTAATGCAGGTTACGATCTACGACATATTTTCAATACCTCTTGCTGTTGACGTCATTTGGGGTTTACGAAGAACGTCGTTTTCACGTTATATGAAGTTCTACATCAGGGGGTCCCAGGCCTGCAAGAACTGTTCAAGTGAGTCGTGAGCCAATGCCGGATAAAAAAACTTCACTGAAAAAGGTAACCTAGAGTTATGAGAAAATAAAAAACCTAATGGTAATGAACGAATGCAACACCAGACTGTGCGCTTTTGAGCTTTTATGTAATTTGATTTATAAAATTTTAAGTCTCGTGACGCTCCCCCAAATTAACTATTAATTTATTAGAAATAGTTATATATTTATAATATAATTTAATAATAATTCCGGAGATACCTGAACGCCGTTCCGTCGCGTTCCACCAGAAATCAAGCCCTTTATATAGCAGAAAATCTACTCATTCCGTTGATTTTAATTCATGTACAATACTCATTGTAGTTTACCAACACATGCTCAACCTGAATAATGTTTTTTGTGGCTCTTGAATTGCCGACGGCGGTCGCTTGGAGACTTGACGTACCTACTTGTGTGTCGTATTTGAAAAGAAAATTCTCGAGTTCTTCGAATTTCAGTGTAGTTGAACGTCCTAATCTCTGTAAATTATAAGGAGCACTGCCTCACGCTAAGGTAGAGAACCCGTGCTCTACATCATTGATATTTTATTTACAGGGCAAAAACTCTTAACATTAACTGCTGCGTAAAGTGTTGATTCTAGCGAGGTTAGTAGGTTTACAAATCGTGCTTAGTTGAATTCAAATTATCACATTTCTGAGGAGACAATTGAATATATTGGTTCTGAAGATATTACGTACTTTTTCGTTAGGTCTGATCTGATCGGAAATCGCAAATCATTTAACTCTGTTCCTTGAGGCTTGATATATATTTGTGTAATATTTTATGTAACATCAAATCCGATTTCACATGCGTATGCTTTTTGACTATATTAACGTTTTTAATTTTACTCAAATCATGCAAACTCCATTTCAGTTCTTCAAAAGCATTTTATTATAAGATTAGATTATTTTTTTAAATTTAATTATCACGTCAAATTAACATTTTATTTGATTATCCTCCTCATAATAAAAGATATTTGTTTCATAATTTGTTAAATAACATTACCCATTGTTCCAACGCAATGGCCAACGCTAACCCATTGTTCTCCTCTTAGTCTTCCATTACTCCATTGTTCTCCTCTCGGTTCTCTTAGTTTGTTGCTTGATTCTCTTTTTCGATTGTCAGGCGTTTTATTTATACAAGACCTGTTCGAAATGTATTTAATCGAATAAAAAATATTTTTTGTTGGAGAATCATTATATTCGTCTTCAGTGATCGAAATATAAGGTTTTCCATTATTTTAATAGAATACTCCTACTATAATGGCAACGAAAACTCCATAAGCAATAAAGGTGCCCGTCAAAGATAGTAAGAGAGTTCCGAGCGTCGGAAAAAGAATAATTGGTAGAATTACTGAATAGCGGAATGTGATCATTTTCATGAACGTGGGAAGGCGGTTCATGTGGAAGAAAATTGCGGACAGGAGAATCAGCGGGAAGGGCTTCTGAAACCGCGGTTGCAATCGCTGACACGATCGAATCGGTGTCAGTCGGAATGTGGGATGCAGGAATGTGTTGAATGACCGGAAGTATTTCGCGGACTGGGGAATCTGGAGGAAGTGCTTCTGTAACTGCTCCTACAACCGCATTAAACGTTGAAGTTGAATGTGGAATGGCGGGGAGTAAATCGTGAACCGGAGAGTCTGGGGGAAGCGACTCCGCTACGGTGGTTAAAGTTGCAGCAATAGGAGAATCAGCAACACTTGGTGGTAGAATATGAAGGGCTGGGAACGGAAGCGGAAAGCAAGGAAATACAGCCGGTATAGGTGAATGTGGAGAGGATGGTGACTCGGATTGAACTCTAAAATGAGCTGAGAGGCAGAGAGGAACGAAGAAAAGGAGGACAGGGAAGGCTGCAAAAATGAAATAGAGAGATGCAGATGCAAGAGCGAGGATGCAGGCGGAGAGGAGGATCAAGATATATAGTACGAAAAACACGGTGGCGGCGGTGACGACAGCGGTTTTGAAGAGGCAGTGGAGATCAAGGTCGTTGGCGCTGAAGGCTCAGGTGGAATCTGTTCATGATGCCAAGTCATTCGGCCTGAAACAAAGTATATTTCCAATGATTACAAGTCTTTATTGGTAGTCAACAGGGTGTTTCATTATATAAATATTTCCTTGGAGCTGGGGCGTAGATTATTAAATATTTTTTATTTAATTATAAGAAAATGCAATTTCAAAACACATATTTAATATGGGATCTTATTGGAAAATAAAGAGTAGGATCCGGAGTAAAAATGGCTAGAAAAACACAAAAATGTAATTATACAAATTATTTATACATATTTATTCAAATTGTGTCGTAGGCTAGTATTAGATGAGTAGTCAATTTAGTGTAAATGTGAATTTAAAAAAATCCCTTTATTGTAGGCCTGATGAAGGCTTAATAAAAGCTATGCAATTGAAATGATGTTTTTTACTGACCGAAAATCAACAAAATTACATAGTATTAATGGACGCGGTCAAGAACTCAAGCACGTATTAATTTTACGGAATAGCTGTAAATCATTCGTCGCATTAACCTGAGGGCGTCGGCGATTGTTTTTTGTAAATTTCTTTTGCCTTGCGTTACCCTCATCTGGATATATACAAATACCATCCCTCGCTACGCGTAAAATCGCAGATGCACGGCGGCTGTGAACGCGAGTCCTGCAGCCTGGAGGCGCTCCCTGCGCCACACCCAAGTGGCGAGATTTCGCCCGAAGGGGCGGCACGCACCACTCGAAACGATTCCGTTATTATTTGCGTTAGCCACGCGGGCATTTTTTATCCGTCACTGGAAAAGGCCGGCCGCCCGACGCCCGCTGCCCGCGGGCGACAACCCAGGGGCGAGGGCGGTGGAGGGCGGTGT
The DNA here is from genome assembly GCA_964035755.1 of Teleogryllus oceanicus. Classification (NCBI taxonomy): domain Eukaryota; kingdom Metazoa; phylum Arthropoda; class Insecta; order Orthoptera; family Gryllidae; genus Teleogryllus; species Teleogryllus oceanicus. The sequence continues at coordinate 20,547,325 of CAXIVR010000014.1, read as the reverse complement.
CAAGTTTTGTCAAACAATGAGCTTCTCCGTCGGGACTAATTACCATCATTAGCGTTTTTCGGGTCGCCGCGTGCCTCCACCCCCCCCCTCCTCGCAGTGATTGATCCACGCATGCGACAGTAATTGATGTCGCGTCGTTTGCACGCCGCCTAGTTGATTACCGCCGATCTACACCCGGGAACACAGTTAAAAATGCGAAGAGGTGGGCCTCGCCGCGAACGCGTGCGGATATATCAGCGACGCGGCTCCCATTCACTGGCTCGCTTCGCTCTGTGTTCGGCGCTTTTTACGGCTTGCGGTAGTTTCCTTTGCGTGTGATTTGCCTACATGTGTGTGATAGTGTCTACATGTGATACTGTCTACGTGTTCATACTGGTTATTTTGAATTGTAAAATTGTTTTGAGATGTTGTATTTTTGTACAGAATTTATTCTCGCGTAGATTTCTTTCGCGGGAGCCATAATAATTTCTCATTACTCAGTATATCTTTTGTATATGTCGTTAAATTGAAGTGATTAACAGTAAAAAATTAATAATTTCTTTCTTTCTCGTTATTTGTCTCTATTTATGTACATTTTAATAAGGTCCTATGTATTTTCAATTTTTTAAAGATATTCTGAAATCGACTCGTTTTACTTTTCTTTGCTTTTGTTCTTCCACTCTCTCTCTCTCTCTCTCTCTCTCTCTCTCTCTCTCTCACACACACACACACACACACACACACACACACACACACACACACACACTTCTCGCACTCTCTCAATCTCTTATTCTCTCACTCACTCTCACCCTCACACAGTTGGAAACACACACCATTAATTATAACAATGGGACAGTATCAAACGCCTTAGAATTGTATGGTCAAAATAATCTCGCGCTTTCATTTTAAAGTTTCAGGACCTCATTGATGTTTTATTTCTTTCTGACAACCTCATTTCGTCGTTTTGCTTCCGTTTCGTTTTAAAAAAAAATCATTTAGTCTATTTCCACGATTCGTCTCCCAATTTTCTCTCCGCTGCGAATGGCGGACAGGTAATCTCTCATCCAGCGTGATGCGGGTAATCTCAGAATGTCACTCAGCGCCGACTGACAGCCCTGCTCCCCCCTCCCCCTCCCCGGCTTTTTCTGAGATGATTTTTCGTAAGCGACTCCGCGCGAGTCCGACCGTGTGGTTGTAGATACGGACTCGGAGAACTACATTCCGTCGCGTTTAGTTAAGAAACGCGAGGCAGTTGGTTTCGTGAATGACGGGTGTTATTAACACATTCTCTGCTTAATGTTTTTGGAATATTGTAGTTACTATTCTTTAAATTCACAACTAAAAGTGTTAAGTATCAGTAAAATACAAAACCTAATCTAGATTGCAACCAGCTTCCTAAGAAACTGATTTAGTGACAGTAGGTGCTTCCCCAAATCGCAAATCCACTTTCGCAAAATATGAAGTGTCTTCAATAGCTCGTTATTGTTATTATTATTATTGTTATTATTATTATTATTATTATTATTATTATTATTAATAATAATAATAATAATAATAATAATAATAATCTGGAGTTTTCAATAAGAGGTCACTTTGTAGCGAAAAAAACTTATGCAAACCTATGAATTGATGGTAACAGTCGTTGTGGTTTGAAAAAGAACTAGTACATTACTGGTGACATGGAAGTGATAGCTATATAATGTCAAATACTACGAAAATAATTTTCCTCTTCATCTATGTATGTTTTTAAAAATCATCTTATGAAGTACTCACAGATTGAAGCCCTTTAACGACTCAAAGGTAATTTATTTACATCGCAGGTAATATAGTTCAGTTCAACCACCAAATTAATTAAAACCCACAATTTGCACACTGGTAGATTAAGTTCATAAATACGTAAAATATGGACGTGAAGACCTAAATATTTGAAAATAACACAAGAACACTAAATGCACATACGATCTCACAGTTTCTGGTATTGTATCGTAATTTGAAATAATATTGTTAGATGTGTCTAACTTTCATCTCTTTCGATGCACTCAAAAGTAAGTTGTACACTCACATATGTCTGCATATTATGCTCGATTTCCAGGAACTGGATTCTGCTTTGCCCATTTACATTATTTTCAGTAATAAGAGTGGAATACAGTTTTCAGCCATTCGGAGCGTCCTTGTCATACAGTGCTGAACATTTTAAAGATTCATTCACTGAATATTTTCAATATTCTAATTACGTTTATTACTGACTTATCAATTGTTAATTTAAGCCTTTGTTTGTTTTTTATTGTTGAGAACTACGTAGTATGTACTAGTAGTAGCTTTTGTATTTGGGTGAAAATGGACGTGCATTGTATGTTAAAGTTTCAAACATTTTTACTTCGTTGTATTGTTTGTATTTCTCTCTGTTAAAATTATGAATGCCTTTGTCTCTGAACATTGTCATCTTTTGATTAAGTGCAGAATTAAGCTAAGTACTTGGGAAGGAATTACCTTTAACAACTTTCTCATGATGATTTTATTTTTGCCATTGGCATTAACTTACTCAATACCGACCATGCAATATATTCGCTGTGTCTAGTACCTAAGTTAATGCAGATAATGTTTACCCCTTAGCAGATTCCAAGAACGCAGTGATTTATTTCTTGTTAACTACAAGGAGGCGTTATTAGGAGAAGCGACGAACACAATTTCCTCTCTCGCGTTATTGCAATATTATTAATTAACGGTTTCATTATAGGGCGTGTTTAGAACAGAACTCATCCGCACGTGCAAGCGGGTGATAGCTTCGACGTGGCAAGAACCCATTCGCTGTGCCGTCAGCCGCGCAGAATTACTATGAAACGCCAATATGCACTTAATATGCGTAATTGGAGTCCCCAGGCGATGCAAATGAGGCTCTCCACATTTTTGTCGAAAAAAAAAAAAAAAAAGGTTTTCGTTTGCAATGAGACATGAGAGGGCATTCCGACATACTGTGTGGTGCAAGGCGGATATAATAAAAACAGCAGGGAGTTCGTTGTTTTTCATGAATGCAATGTATCCAGGGGTGGACATCTTTTTAATGCAGTATATAGGGGACATTTCATTTTTTTTTTCGCAGTATCCGTGTCGGTTTTTGTTCTTTTCAACTGGATTCGCATTTACATTATCCGTCATTCACAATGTCTAATTCTAAACATTTACTTTGGAAACGGGGCATCCATGAATTGAATATGTACAATTTACGGAAGTTGGTTTATAAAAATTACCTTTTTTAATTCCCCGGGTGACATTTTAAAATGTTTCTGGAGCATCCGTGTTTTAGTGCCATTCCTACCGCAGTTTGTAACACATTGCATTAATTTTGATCTTTAAAACAAACACGAAAACAGAAATATGAAAAGGGTTTAGACATTCCTTTCAAAAGTGGACATATTTTCTGAAATGCAGGTCGCTTATAATCAACTTGGCCATACACTCACACAGCGACCACTGTGATTGTTTTAACTGTCAAGGAAACTGTAGGAAGAACAAGTGAGGGCAATCGGAACACAACACGAACATCCACGTCCAAGATGGGATTCGAATTCACGGCGCTTGCGCCTTCGCGACCTCTTTTTATTTATTTATTTATTTATTTATTTTTACGTCAAAAAAAACAGTTAAAAACTGCGTATGACGTGCTATGGGGAAAAGTGAATTGTGTGCACATTTTCAAAATTCTGTGATCCCTACACTAAGTCATATACTACTTAAATTTTGAATTTTGAAAGGGAGAAAAAAAAACTCCCATGTAGTAAAATCTATTTTCAAGGATAAATTCCGACCTACTTGTACTATAACATTGATTCCAGTCTACATAAAATTTTAAGGAAAAAGCAATAAATTTTGAATTTTTGATACCTCTGATATCCACACCGCCAATTTTCAGTTTTGCAATCCCTAGAATCTTATAACACGTAACCATTTACGTCCTTGTACTATAACATTGATTCCAGTCTACATATTAGTGTTTTCAAATGTTCAGTTTGATGATTCCAACAAATATTAGAAGAGTATCAAGTATACGTGTTATTAGGAATCCATAAAAGTGTTTTGTCTGAGAGTGTTTATCGAAGTTAATCGTGACGTCATAGACAAATTGCGTGTTTTCATTATCTGGACTCACCGGGAGAGAGAACTGATGTCGCTGCACTCCCTCTGACCGGAAGGTTCTAGCTTGGACTCCCGGTGAACACGACACTAGCTTTTCAGCTAGGTCGAATTCAGTCGCTGTCTGGAGAAGAATACTAGCGGCCGGCTTCTCTGAACGGTAGTTTTCCGTTTTTTTTGTTTTTTTTTGTTTTTTGTTGTTGTTTTTTTCGATTATCACGAGGTGGATGCCGGAGCAGTACCTTAACAAATGGGCCAGATACGGAGTGTGATCTTTCTTTCCTATTCCTTGTCCTATACTCTCTCTCTCTCTCTCTCTCTCTCTCTCTCTCTCTCTCTCTCTCTCCACACACACACACACACACACACACACACACACACACACACACTAACATGCACTACACTACCACATATTCCGGGAGACCGGTCGGGAGCTTAGAGCTTGTCCCGGCTGGGGCGGTGCCCCGCTGGTGGGAGAGTCCTGGTTAGGGTAGCCGACGGTAGGTCGGCGCCGGATCTCGCCATCCAGCGGGTGAAGATCACCGCCACCTCTCGAGAAAAAACATGCACTTCACTTACGGCGATAATGACCGTAGTAGTTGACGAGTCCGGAATCAATAACAGTCAAGCAAAATCAATAATCTGGACTCGGTCACAACCGAAGCTTATTTTGTGCAAAGAGCAGGGGAGTGTTTGGGGGGTGTTTGGTATGTGCGTGGAAAAAGTGTACCTGGCCAAGCAGAGCAAGTGATTGCTGCTACTGCTCCCTGGGAGCCTCGATCTCCCAGTCCCGCCGCGCCCACCCACTCCTCGCCCTGCCCTGCCCCGCTCCTCCCCGCCCTCCCCCCCCCCGCGCCCCCCCCGCCCCCCCCCCCGCCCGCGCCCCGCCTCGTCCCCCTCGCCCCGCCTCGCTCCTGCTCCGTCCCGCTCTTCCCGCCCCGCCCTTCCCCGCCCCGCCCCGCCCCGCCCCGCCCGCTCCACCCTGCCTGCCCTGCCTCTCTTCCCCTGCCCACCCCTCTCCCCGCGCCCCGCTCGTTCTCCCAGCCCCGCCCCGCCGCGCGCCGGGAGTTGCCGTCTAATGACGCGGCTGATTGGACGGCGCGAAGGTCGCCCGCCGCCCGCGGCGCCGACGGGCCGCGCCGCGCCGCGCCGCGCCGCGCCGCGCCGCGCCACTCGCCGCGCTGGAATTGAAGGGAAGGCGGGGCCGTCGCTTCGGAGGACGCAGCGATGTGCGGCGGAGCGTGGTCTTGCTGCGCCAGTACAGCTTGTTGGTTTTCATTCGTTTTAATTGACTTTCGGTTGTCGGGGAGCGTGGATCTGGAATGTGATACTGGCTGATCAACTATTTTTTTTATTTTTTTCACTTTTTTGTTCTTCTAGATTAATAGTGGATTCCTATTTTGCTGGAAAACAGATGTGGTTTGATTCTCATTGAAAACTTTAGTAAAGGTTTCTTCGCGATGCTTAATTTTCTAATCGTAACGAGAAAGCTATCTTCTGAATTCGTGTCAGATGCATTTGTGCCGATAGGGGAGGTTGTATGTAAATATCAACGTCAATGACGTATTTTGTATGAAATATTCAAATATAAATAGGTGGATTGTGTTAATTGCGTAGTCTTCCGCGGACGAGATGTGTGGCTATCTGGGACGAGCTTCGTCTCTGTCCTGGTGGCTGACGTTTTGGCCAACATTTTGTGAGCTTCGTCTGAGCGTATCTTGAACAGTGTTGCGACTTACCACTGCACAAATTATTTTTGTATGTAAATGGGAATAATCATGTTCATTACTTACACCTTTCAGAATAAACCGATGTTGGGGAAATAACCGCGAGAGGTGGCTCAGTACATCAACTGATGTCACTGCAGCGCCTCCAACCGGGAGGTCCTAGATTCAAGTCACGACGGCGACAGGGTTTTCGACACTAGATTGTGAGAAAGGGCGAATTCAGTCGCTGTCTGGAGGAGTATTCTAGCGGCTGGCTGCTCTGATCGGTAGTTTTCCGTGGTTTCTCCGATCAACACCAGGTGAATGCCGGAGCAGTACCCTAACAAACAAGGTTACGGACCGCGCGCGATCTTTCCTTCCTCTTCCTTGTGCAATCCACACACACACACACACACACACACACACATACACTACTCTACCACACGTGGCGGGAGCTTAGAGATTGACCCTGCTAGCACAGTACCTCGCTTGCGGATATACATGCGGTGGTGAGGGAGGGGAAGGGACTTCACAAAACGCCAGTGAATCGATAAGGTGAACGGAAAACGTGATCTACCACCAGTTTTTAATTTTCAAATTATGTTATTTCTTTCATTAACCATTATTCTGAAAACTTCTAACCTAACCATTTTTCTTATGTTTCTCCATTAATGATTTTGTTTGTACAATCACAATGTTTATTTCGTTAGTTTTTCTTCTTCAAGTTGGATCTTTTTCAACGTTTGGTTTGGGTTAAAAGATTTCTGAGAGAAGACGTTGTTATTAGAAGTTAAAGGTATCGTTACAAGAAAAATGTGTATTAAATACTAGAATGTTGTGAACGGCGTTTGAGAATTGCACCACAGGGAGCGGGGTTTAGGAGAGGGAGGAGGGTGGAAGCCCCTGCGACACGGGCGCTGGCGGCGGCGAAGACGAGAGTGTCGGGGTGCGGCCGGGCGAGAAGCGTCGCTTCCTAGCTTCCCCGGGGGTATTTCCCCTGCGCGGCGGTCGCCTAAACCCCTAACGAGGTCGCTCCAACTAAGGCGCGCCCCGGCCCGGCCCCAGATGTGTCAGCCAGCGGGGCCGGACGCAACCCTGCCCCGCCCCGCCCCGCCCCGCCCCCGCCCCCGCACCGCGCTTCCGCCACGCTCCGCACCGGCCCGCCCCCGCACTGCCTCCGGCTCGGTCCCCGCCCCGTCCCCGCCACGCCCCGCACCGGCCGCTCCGCCCCTCCCGCCCCGCCCGCGCCGCACTGCCTCCGGCCCGGTACCCGCCCGTCCCGCCACGCCCCGCACCGGCCCGGTCCCGCCCCTCCCCGCCCCCGCCCCGCGCCCGCACTGCCTCCGGCCCGGTCCCCGCCCGTCCCGCCATGCCCCGCACCGGCCGCTCCCGCCCCTCCCGCCCCGCCCCGCCCGCGCCCGCACCGCCTCCGGCCCGGTCCCCGCCCCTCCGCCCCGCCCGCGCGCCTTTCCCCTCCCGCCACGGCCCCGCCACGGCCCCGTCCACGTCCCTTCCGCGCCCCGCCCCCCCCGCCCCCGGCGCGGCGGCGACGCCCATTTGCATCCCTTTCAGAGGCGCGGTCCGCCCGCTTAGCGCCTGGCCATGCCTCGCCCGCAGCCACCGCCACACTCGGGGCAGTCAGATCCCCTTCGGCTGCCTGGCACCACCTGCACAGCTCTGCTTTATGCAATTCCTGCACTATTCTTACACATTCCTCTACATCCATTATGTATTCAACACTGAGTGAGAATCGAGTGTATTCCTTAAATGAAGATTGTATTAAATATTAAGTTTATGTTTAATTAATTCACCTCGAAAGTTTGTATTTAGAAGTAATAAAGTGATATTTATTCGTTTCCAAGTTGGAAACTGAGAGTAGTTCAGTGATAATCATGTCATATGCGTAGTTTTTTAGACTTTTTGTTTTGATATCTTGATTCGTATTTTCTTCAACTGTATAATATAAACTAATTATTTGGACCAAACTTTGTAATCGAATGTGTGAAAGGGAAGACAGCTTCATAAGTATCCCAATTTGGAACGCCCGGTTCGGGTCTGCACCATACATCAAATAAGCATTCGTTATCACTAGACATCGAATGGTTTGGAACTAAAAATCGTCTTTTAGTGCCTAAACACGAAACAAATAGTACATTTTATTGTAAAACTATATTTACATATTTACAACTCTTCTACATTTTATCTTAACAGTTTGCTTTGTTATATATTACCGGTAACTTTTCAAGGATCACAATTTCAAATTTGCAACAATTGGGAGAGAAAGTCAGTGTGAATGGGTAAAAGGATCTCTCAAAAAATACTGATGTGACTGGCATATATTTTAGAAGTCCAACATTAGCAACACAGCAACCTGGGAATTTACATTTATTTCCACTTAAAATTTCGGTGTATTGTCAATCGACCATGTTCTCAGAACATAGCTAGTATGTATGAAATAGGGAAATGGAGAAAAATACGAATTCGTATGTTCGTATACGTTTAGGAATTCTCTCGAATTTTAAAATACAAAGACGTGAATTGGAGATTTCGTAATGAATGGTCACGTTGGACCGTGGCCGATTTTCTGCCACCTTAGCATCTTATGTGAAAAAATATATAAAAGGCAAAACAGTCCAAACATTTAAAAAAGGTATTTATGCAAAAAAACGCATTTATGCTTTAAAAAAAGCAAAAATAAGCATTATAAAACTTCGTAATATGTCATCATTTGTCATGATTTCTGCACATATATTATCAGCCTTTAATAAGTTCGCTACAATAAAATAAGCATTTCCCTAAACCTTTCATGTCTAGTTATCATTCATGAGTTATCTTTAATTTTGTATACTTCCAAAAGACTGAACATGCATTGCTATTGGAATCTTCTGCTTAATGTTGTGTCTTTCCCATCCTTCACAAACAGCTAATATAATTACTGCTTTTTTGCATTCAATAAAGACACATTCTCCTTTATTAAACAAAAAATATAGTTAAGCATTTGTTAACACAAAATACTTAGTGGTGCGATTTAGTTCCGTAGACGATTAATCAACGTAATTTAACATAAATTTCGAAATTCTGTACGTTTATCACCACTCTTGCAACAAACTGGAGTACAGAGAAAAGCCAAACCTCCAAACATGCAACTGAAGATCGTTAAAGATATACAGTAAAACTTGCTTAATGAGCAATATAAAAAAAATGTTTAAAAATATTTTTCTTTTGGCACTGAACTAAATTACGCATTATCCAATAAAATCATTTTGTTTTCGGATAAATACTGTGTATAAAGGAACTTATTAAAAAACTTAAACTGTGTATAAAGGAAATTATTTATACACCTTTCAGAATGAAGTTCACTCGCAAACTACGTTCATCCTATTTTAATTGATGGACTGGAAACATAAATCGCGCCCCAAATCACGATTGAACGCCAAGTTTTGTTACGCCCGAAGGGCATCTTTGTTCCGTTTTGCACATGTGCCTGCAATTTGCTTGGGAAAAATCCGCCAAAAAATGTACATTTTTCATCTTAAATATGTATGTGCATCTCTGGGGATATTTCCCTATCAAACAATGGCCCAATTACAAAGTTTTTTGTCGATAGCATTTTTATAAATTGCATAAAATTGTTAATTTTTCTTAGCATATTGAAGGACAGTTTTTTGTTGTTTCTCACCAGTTGTTATATTCAATATGTTATTATTAAGTTGTTTCGTGGTTCCATGGAATCCAGTACAGAATATCTCACACTTCAGGTTCATTGACAATGATAAAGCGCATACGTAATTCATCGCTACTGCACCGAAACACCCTCCGCACTTAATGTCCCTCCGCGTAAATTTACAGCATTTTCTATAGGTTGTGAATGCAGCGCGCAGAGGTTGATTAATCAAATAGATCATTTGGCTGGTTAAGGCTCTCATTGGCCGTTGGGAAGGAAATACTCTGTGAAACGACTGGTAGCGTCGGAGGCATTTACCTCTGGACAACGACCCATCAACTGCACCGAAACGGCTCATCAACCGCCTCCCCTCCCCCTCCCCTCCCCCCGTGCCATCCGCAGGGCGCGCAAATGGGTCGCGCGAGCTCTGTTCGTTTGCGGCCGCGCTCGGGAGATGCCATCAAATCTCTCGCATGGCGCGCGGAGCGGAGCAGGAATTTAAGTAGGTTTCTCTGCGCAGCGGATGTCTTCGCTGGTAGAACTGACAGCATATCGGGCACTCTTATACACAAACCCGGAGCGGAAGCTCAGTGCGTCAACTGATGTCACTGCAGCGCCGCTGACCGGGAGGTCCTAGGTTCCAGGATTTTCGACACTAGCTTTTCACCTAGGTCGAATTCAGTCGCTGTCTGGAGGAGAATTCTAGCGGCCGGCTGCTCTGATCCGTGGTTCATCCGTGGATCCGTTTTCCGTGGTTTCTCCGATCAACGCCAGGCGAATGCCGGAGCAGTACTATACCAAACGGGCCATGGACCGCGCGCGGTCTTTCCTTCCTCTTCCTTGTCCTATCCTCTCCTCTTACACACACCTTACACTAACATGCACCTCTCTACCACATATTCCGGGAGACCGGTCGGGAGCTTAGAGCTTGTCTCAGCTGGGTCAGTGCCCCGTTGGTGGGAGAGTCCTGGTTAGGAGGAAACCCCACTGGCCGACGGTAGGTCGGCGCCGGATCTCGCTATCCAGCGGATGAAGATCACCGCCATCTCCCGAGAACAAAACATGCACTGCACTAACGGGACTAATAACCAAAGCAGTTGACGTGCCCGGAAACACGAAAAAATCAATCAATCAATCTTATTCCCACGTTTGCGGGTTGAAGCTTGATCCAAGAGGTGGATTTTAAGGACGACAAAACCTGCGCACGTTTGCCTCAGAGGTGAAGTAAAGCTGGCTATCCCATGTTGTAGATTTGTTGTATTAAAAAATATCCTCAAGCGTAAAAGTAGTCTCTGAGCTAAATTCAAATCGCCTGTTTGGTCGCCCAAGTGATGCCTTCTTTCTCAGGTAGATGGTTAAGGTTGCGTAGCGAATTTTGCGTTGTCAGACGAAGAGAAGACCTGATGGCCTGGGTCTCGTCATGAATAAAGAAGCATCATTGAATTGAATTGATCAGTGCCGTACTTATTGACGTTCGTGGCACTTTCACTCTGCCGGCATTTATAATAATAAACTGTTTATTTTTTAAGCGAAAATTGAGATGCTCAGTTGGATAAGATAGACAGGATGATCTATAGGAAAATGCAAGGGACACTTTGAACTCAGAGAAAACTGTGGGAGAAAGAAGGTAGCGGTCGCGTTACTTAATACTCGTAATTGACAAATAATGATCGTTCAATTAAAATATTTTATGAAAATTTCTACTCTGCATGATACTTGCTACTGTACTATTATCTTATTGATAATGTACTATTGAATGTCTTTTTTCGTGGTCTGTAAATCTTAGCTGTTCTTTTCAGAAATGGTTATGAGAACGGATGTACTTATGTGATGGAGGTGGTACGCACATACTTCAGCTCGACAACTTTGAAAAAAAGAGCTGTAGGCGGGTAAAGTGACAGAAGAAAAAGTCCCCCCTCCCTTATGGCGAACTTGTCAGGGCTGTTACGTCGACACTTTGTTTCACACAGGTCTTGAAGACTATGAAATCTGTGGTTACGTTGCGTAGCTGAGAATTGCCATTTAAACTCGCAGTGAGGTGGCAGTTCGAGGAACCGACACAAACGGGTCTCTTCACTTCGCTGACCATTCTCTGCGAATGGGGGAGCGAAACAGCTTCGAAAGCGGGAATTTCTGCTCTGACCTGGGAGTAGTGGAGCACAGATTCGCATCGCCCGGCGTCAGATGTCTTCATCGACGTTGTCCAGCTGTAATAGAGAATTTATCACTGCAGCCATCACTTCAAAATAATAGTCAGTGCAAGCAATAAGTGTATTTTATCTTTTGTTATAAGAATCCTGGCCCTCTAAATGTCAAATTTAATACACCACTAAAAGATGTACTTCTTGTTTCGAAGGGAGATCAAAAATATTTACGACGATTCTTAGCTTTTCTTTGTTATGATAGCTTTGTCGATCTGAAGCAAAATTCGTTGAACTCTTGAGACAATTTTCGAAGCTTAAGTCTTTTGCTGGAAGCGGCGCCGCTTAGGACGATTGTATTCGTATATGTACTGAGATCCACTATAAAAGACTTGATGGGGCGCTGGATTTCGTTCTCTTGAATCACTGCAAGACCCTGGCCTTTCTCTACCATCCATATGGATGAATGGCGTGCTTTACGACGGCCTATAAAATTCTCTCGTTAAAGGAGCTTCTCCAGTAACAACCTAACAAGAAAGATCTCTACAAACGCATTGATGTTGCAGTTTTGAGATGAAATTAATTCTTAGTTCTACTTTAATTCTCAATTAATGAACAATTTTGTCGTTAGACTTGGAGTCAAAAAGTCTACAATTTTATAATATTGTTCAACAATTAATTTTTATTTCGTTTCAATATATTAAGTGATGAATTGTATCGATACATTGTATGTTCTTTGAAAATGCCGAAAATGTCCTGTAAATGTGTTTTTGAAAGTTTTTCATCACTTAAAAAAATAAAATCAGACTGGTCTTTGTTTTTTGCAACATTCAGCATTTCTCATCCTCTGCACCATCAAGACTTGGTTCTGATTTTAATAGTACGCATAAAATTTGAATAATCTACCGCTTGGTTAAATGCGGTTTTGTTAAAACTATTTAAATAGCATAATGAAACGACGTACAAGCAGGGCGTGACGCTGTCATATCGTTACCTTCCCTCTCCTGCGGATCCGATTCCGCTCTCTTCATCTTTTTACGATGAAAACTAAATCCGGTGGTTGTTTCCTCCCTCAACACTCGATTAACACCCCCACACGCCCGGGAAGAGCATGCGGCGTTTGTGCACAGAAACGTACATTGTATCCCTTTTATGAAGATAACGACATCCTACTGCACGGGTGTGTGCTTGCGCCGCCGAAATATAAACATAACCGCTCCCCCGAAAGATGCAGCTACCCCAATCCCGCGACAACGGCCGCGCCGTCGCATTAGGACCCCATTATCACCCCCTCCCCCCTCCCCGCTCCCCGCCTTCCGGCCCGGGCGCGCTCGTAGGGACACGACGCTCGCTCTCGAGGAGGCGACGACGACTACAGACACTGTACTGGACAAGCCCACTGGCGTTTGTACTGTACACGCCCACTCACTCGACCGGGTTAGGTGGCTCAGGGCACCCGTTGATGTCGCTGCAGTGGCTCCTAGAGAGGTCGTAGGATTCTAGTCCCGACGATAGCAGGATATTCGACTCTAGCTATGTAGTAGCTAGGTCGAATTCAGTTGCTGTCTGGAGGAGGATTCTAGCGGCCGGCTGCTCTGATCGGTAGTTTTCCGTGGTTTCTCCGATGAACACCAGGCGAATGCCGGAGCAGTACCCCAACAGACGGGCCACGGACCGCGGGCGATATTTCCTTCTTCTTCCTTGTCTTATCCTCTCCCCTTACACACACACACACACGCACACACACACACACACATACACACACATACACACACACACACACACACACACGTACACACACACACACACACTTGTACTAACATGCACTGCACTTCCACATATTCCGGGAGACCGGTCGGGAGCTTAGAGATTGTACCTGCTGGGTGGTAGGTGATACCTGTTTGAGGGAAACCCCACTAGACGACAGAAGGTCGGCGCCGGATCTCGTCATTCAGTGGGGAAAGATCATCGCCACCCCACCCACCACGATGAAAAAACATGCACTATACTTACGGAACTATGACCTCCGCCGTTGACACGCCCGGAATGACTATCAAGGACCTGCTTATCTCCCTCAGTATTTATGTCCATAAGTTAAATTGTATCCTTTAGTTAATGCATATATCAATTGGTTATTATTTGAATTAGTTATATGAATGTATTCAATACCTTGAAAGATTCTGTCTGTAATCGAACAAGGATAAAATAAGTTAAGAAAACTTGCTTATCTCACGCCGTCATTCCGCTGTGGAGGGGAGGAGCCAAGTTACCTGCCCGGAGTACCTGGGGAGGGGGGAGGGTCGATTGCGGCGCGCAGTGGCAAGGCGCGAGGGCGCTGGGTACGTAGCGACCGCGCTCTGGCAGTGGCGGCGCCTAACGTGCAGCCGCAATAACACATTAGAGGCGCGGCTTAGAGCGGCTGCTCGCTCCCATTACCGCCCCCGATTACACGCTATCGGCGGCGCTCAGCCGCCCAGCCCCGCCCCTCCGTCTCGCCTCGCCTCGCCCCGCTCCGCCGTGCCCGTCCGACCCGCCGCGCCCCGCTCCGCCCTGCCCCGCCCCGCCCTTACCCGCCCCGCCCCTACCCGCCCCGCCCCGCCCCTCCGCCTCGCCTCGCCCCGCTCCGCCGTGCCCGTCCGGCCCGCCGCGCCCGCTCCGCCCCGCCCGCCCCGCCCGCCCGCCCGCCCCTACCCGCTCCGCCCCGCCCCGCCCCTCCGCCTCGCCTCGCCCCGCTCCGCCGTGCCCGTCCGACCCGCCGCGCCCCGCTCCGCCCTGCCCCGCCCCGCCCTTACCCGCCCCGCCCCTACCGCTCCGCCCCGCCCCGCCCCTCGCCCCGCCCCGCCCCGCCCCGCCCCTACCCGCCCCGCCCGTCCTGTCCCGCCCCGCCCCGCCGCGCCCTACCATGCTCGGCCCCGCCCCGTTCCTCCCCACCCCGATCCGTCGCGCCCTGCTCCGCCGCGCCCCGCTCCGCCGTCTCCCGCTCGCCCGTGCCCTCCCCCCGCTCCCCCGCACCCCGCTACCTCCCGTTCGGGCGACGATGTCTGTAATTATGTCTCCGGGCGGCCCCACCCTGTGCCCTCCTTGGCTTCCGCCAGCCCCGGTGTGCCTGCTTCCTGTCGCTTGCCGCGTGTTCTTGGTTTTATTCGTTCCCTTTCAACCTTATAACAGGGACTCAGATACTTTGATTTCGTCTTTCATTTTTATGTGTTCTTACTGCGAAATCATATTCCACGATTTCACTTGTAGATCTTTATATCCTGTGATCTATCACTTGTTTTGGATTACTGTTACACAATTCAGTTTTTCATTTGATTATTTGTTTGTTTTCCTTATGCTCTATTCCTTTTAAATTAATAATAATAATAATAATAATAATAATAATAATAATAATAATAATAATAATAATAATAATAATAATAATAATGAGTTAATGTGGCGAGACTCGGGCCATCAGGCCCGTTGTTTCACCTTACCACGTAATACATAAATTTATAGATAAAAATTAAAACATTATTCAAAGATACATTTAGTAAATAAATAAAATACAGCTTACAGATGTTATACCTCTGGGTTTACAAACGCGACAAGAATACAACGTTCCAGCATTTGCCTTAAGCGGCCTGGGAAGATCCGGGAAAACAAAGGAAGTATACATGCTCTTCAACATTGAGCAACAAAAATAATATATTTAAAATAATTTAAAAATAAACAAACTTAACTGACACTCAAAAACTTACCTTATCTCCAATAGCGATGTGTACAAGTGTTTTGTAATTTCTTCTTGTACGTCTCGCATCCCTTTCATTATTACCTCACTTCTAGGACCATCGGTTTTCTTCTTTCACTTGATTGCATATTTCCATTTACACTCCCTTTCTCGTGTATTCTGCTTTCCTCCTTCAGATTATTTCCTTTTATCTCTCCACCTGGTGCTTAGGGCTTCGCCATACAATCAACCGTCTGTACACTCCACTGGGTTCTCATTTTCCTGCCCAGTGCGAGCATGTCATTGGCTTTCTCTCCACGTCCCTCGCACTACTTGGCTCTCTCTCCGGCTGCCCCGCCCCCTCTCGCGGCACTTGTGCTCCCGGGGCCGACCTTACCTCTCCCTTCCGCCTCCGCCCCGCCCCTTCGCCGCCCCTTCGCCCCTTCGCCGCCCCTTCGCCGCCCCTTCGCCCCCCTTCGCCGCCCCTTCGCCGCCCCTTCGCCGCCCCCTTCGCCGCCCCTTCGCCCCCCTTCGCCCCCCCTTCGCCGCCCCTTCGCCGCCCCTTCGCCGCCCCTTCGCCGACCCTTCGCCATCCCTTCGCCCCGCCTTCGCCCCGCATTCGCCGCCCCTTCGCCGCCCTTCGCCGCCCTTCGCCACCCCTTCGCCGCCCTTCGCCGCCCCTTCGCCACCCCTCCGCCTCTTCGCCACCCCTTCGCCACTCCTTCGCCCCGCCTTCGCCGCCCCGCCGCCGCCCCTTCGCCGCCCCGCTGCTGCGGCGCGGGCGTAATGGCCGAGTGCCGCGTTGTGCCCGTAGAGCGCGCCCGAGGAATTGTTGTTATGTTCGTGGCCCGACTGCGAGCAAGGCGGGTAATGCCTACGCCGTTATGCCTTGGAACTTTTTCCAGCGTTCTACTGTTCGTTTTGCGGGCTGACCAACGTAGAAATTGTTCTAGACACTACTTTTGTTCTTGGAGTTCTGGTAATAAAAATGGTTGGCTTTGAAAAGTCGAGTGCGTTGGATTGCGTGTTATTACAGTGCTGTGGAAGTGTCGTTAGGGTTAGGGTCCTTTGGTTTTGACATTTATGTGTTGTTAACGCATTTCAAACTTTTCGAAATTGCCTAGAATAGCTACGCGCGAAGTGTTCATATAGTACTACCAATGTTTAAGGCAAGTTCCACCACGCCTCGGGTGAAAAGTGCTCTTAGCAGTCTTATGCATACTAAAAATTTAGAACATTCATTTCGAACGTAGAAGATATTTTCATTTATTATAACGGATATCAATCTTACGATCTGACCTTTCATTATGTCACTATTATATGTTACCAATTATACACATAAAATAATAATAATAATAATAATAATAATAATAATAATAATAATAATAGTTTTCTTTGCAATTGACCGGCTGTCTGATGACAAGGGACAACTACATCACAAAATTACTTATCTTTACAAAGCACTACAATGCCATACAATACAGTATAATACTAAAAGGAATGTAATTATTGTACAATCTCTACTAACAACGACCAAAAAATTTACAAACAATTTAAAATAAAATATGTAAGTAATAGGAAAGAAGAAACATGTGTATCAATTACTGTACTCTATAGGAAACTACACACAACAGAAAGTTCATGCGTGTTTTAACTGAATACCCAACGTAATTAAGTAATTATCTAATAAATGTAATTCTTAATTTTTAGTCGAATCATTAGTAATAAGTGATGATTCAGATTGTTCTACAATTTATTCATTCATTGATACAATGTTTTAAAATAGTGCTGCAAGAAAAATTTAACAACATCAAATCATTATACATTCAAATAGAAATTTGATTGAAAACATTCCTGGTTGTTGTTTTTGTGTTTGCTGTCGTTTGTGCTTTACCTAATGAACTTCTCATAGTTTCCTTTCCCCTGAGCTCGCGACGTACTCACGTCCAGCTAGTCAGCGAGATAGGGCACATACCTACATTCACCTTCCACCGCTTCATATCTCAGTGAGCAGCCCAAAAAGGTCTAGCATCGCACTTTCCCACTGTCCCTACACCACGCCTCCCCGCCCCACGCCACACACTTCACACCATGTCTCATCACACACTATTCCACACTCCCTCACACTCCGCACAGTATACCGTTCTAATCGCATTTCATTTTACATGTCCGCTCTTCACTTCACATGACCGCTCTTCACTTCACATGACTGCACTTCACTTCACATGACTGCACTTCACTTCACATGACTGCACTTCACTTCACATGACTGCACTTCACTTCACATGACTGCACTTCACATCACATGACTGCACTTCACTTCACATGACTGCACTTCACTTCACATGACTACACTCCACTTCACATGACTGCACTTCACTTCTGCACTTCACTTCACGACTGCACTTCACATCACATGACTGCACTTCACATCACATGACTGCACTTCACTTCACATGACTGCACTTCACTTCACATGACTGCACTTCACTTCACATGACTGCACTTCACTTCACATGACTGCACTTCACTTCACATGACTGCTCTTCACTTCACATGACTGCTCTTCCTTCACATGACGCTCACCACACACTCACTGACTGCCTCACTTCACATGACTGCTCTTCACTTCACACGACTGCTCTTCACTTCACACGCTGCTTTTCACTTCACATGACCGCACATCCCTTCACATGACAGCACTCTACCACTCAACATATCACACCAACAACACCACGGGACATTACGTCACACCTCGCCTCGTTACGCCACGCCACGCTCCCCCGTCTCGCGCGTGGGTGCTGGTAATGACGACATCCGCCAGCGCGCAGCGCCACCCCTTTGATGACATCGCCCGCGGCGCGACGTGGCCCAGGGAACGGGCGACCCTGGAACAAATTTCCTGGATTTGCATAGGGGGAGCGTCGAAGGGGCGGGGCGGGGCAGATGGGGCGGAAGGGCGGCGCGCGTAATCTGGGGCCGCACGCTCGCGGGACGTGCGCAGGAAATAGATTCGCGGCGACGCGTCCATCGTGACGAAGCGGCGGCGGCGGCGGGGAGCGAAGGCGGCGCGGGATGAGGTCTATCGGTGTCTGGCAATCAGCGCCGGGCGTGCGAGAACCCCACGCGGCGGTGGGCGCACGGCGAACGCCCGGCCGTGACAGTTCGCGGAGGCGCAACTCCGGATGAAGGCGTTGCGTCTGCCGGCTGCTTCGCGTGGGACTTGTGGGCAAAGTGTGCGTTTGCTGATGTACAAATCGGGTAACAATGATGAAATCGGGAAGCCGGTGATGAGGACAGATGGCGTAAGAAATGACGTTTGCAGGAAAAATTATTGGATACTAAACAACGTAATTCTCTGATGGACTTTGAGGTGACTAACAATTCGAAATTTTATTTTAAATGGAATAAAAACGGAGGAGGGCTTTAAAGTATATCACACTTTAGCTGCGATAGGCGAGATAGCAATTATGTATCCTGCTGTAATACGTTGCAGCACTGGAACGACTTTTGTTATGCCCGAAAGTTAGGGTCAGTTCACTAGAAAGAATATGAAAACGGGACACTTCGAACGTAGTAGTGATTTGTAATTTTTGTAGAGAGAGCTGTGACAAAGCGATTGTTTTCAAGTATCAAAAGAGTTCGTTTGAAGAGTGACACTGGGAACCAGCAGGTAGTTACAATCTAAAAATCGCCAGATGGAAACGATTGGAGATTAGAATGGAAAAAATATGCGGCTGGACAACGTGGAGAACGAGTACCGCGAGTGAGGACAGGGCCCCAACCAGTCGACGACGGACGACGAGGCGTCTCTAACGCGGGGAGAGGGAGGGGAGGGGAGGAGAGGCGAGCGGAGCGCCAGCGAAGCCCGACGGGGCGGAGGGGGAGGGCGTGCGTCGGGAACGAGACGAAAGTTGGACGGAGGCGAGGGCGACAGTCCGTGCGTAAACAAGTGTGAGCTTGCCGCGCCGCTGCTTGTTCCGCAGATCGCCGCCTCCCTCTCGCCGCCCTCTCAGAGTTCGGGCGCGGCGCCGGGCGGGGAGGGGCGGGGCAGGGCTAGGTCGGAGCGAGGCGGGATAGGGCGGGGAGGGGCGAGACAGGGCCAGGTCGGAGTGAGGCGGGATGGGGCGGGGCAGGGCCGGGCCGGAGCGGGGCGGGGAGGGGCGGGGCCAGGTCGGAGCGAGGCGGGATGGGGCGGGGCGGGGCCGGGCCGGAGCGAGGCGGGAGGGGGCGGGGTGGGGTAGAGACGGAGCGGGGCGGGGAGGTGCGGGGCAAGTCGGAGCGAGGCGGGATGGGGCGGGGAGGGCCAGGTCGGAGTGAGGCGGGATGGGGCGGGGAGGGATAGGGCCGGGCGGGGCGGGGGGGGCGGGGCCGGCGGGCGGGCGGGGGGGCGGGGGGGGGGCCGGGCGGGCGGGGGGGGGGGGGGCGGGGGGGCGGGGGGCGAGATGGGGCGGGAGGGGGCGGGGCGCTGAGTATGCGGGCCGCGCGCCGCTGACGAAAGGGCTTTGCGCTCGTTGGAAGCCTGCGCGCCGCGGCGGCAGCGCTTGGGGGCGGGGGCGGTCGCTTGTCTTATGCACCGACGCGACGCCCCGTTAAAGGAGACACCCCAGCCTCCTTGCTGCTGCCGGCCGCGGACAAGCAACAATTTCGAGAGCACTGCCGCAAATCATGGCTCTAACCAGTGGCGGCTCTTGCTTAGGTTCCTCGATTGCACAACCCCCGGACACTGAAAAATATCTCATAATATTTTAGGAATATACATTTTCCTTTTAAAACATTCATTATTCAAGATATGGCAGCAATATCGATGTATATGAAATCATTTTGATACCAAAGAGCATCCAACTGGCGCCGAATTGCACCACTCTGTTGGGTCTTGGCTGTATTAATGAATTTACTGTTTAACTCCTTGGTCCTTCGATTTAAGACGGGGAAGATACAGCATTGTGGTTGGGCAGCCAGGCTGATGTCGCTGTCGCGGTGCGCGGCGACGGAGAGAATTTCAGGGGATTATCCATATTCTGTCTTCGTCTAACTCACTGCAACGTAGTTTTATGATTTTCGCTTGTTATTGAAAGTACACAAGTTCAGTCAATTATTAACAATATTCAGTGCATTGTTTATGCTATTTGGAGGATTTGTTTTCATTTGATATTAGGTTTGTTGATTCAAAACGTACATTTGATGGCCATTCTGGATGGAAGTCCCTTAGTAACCCCCGTGGCTGCAGCTGGCCGCCAGCGGTTTGCGAACGTTCTTCTGAAGTCGAAGATCTTTAATTATTGCCAATATACCAGGGCAGTGAAGTTTTCAAAATAAAATAATTGTATTTGTGTGAAAGGTGTCGAAGCAATAATGCTTGTTGCGTTGTACTGGAGTCGAATGTAAGTGGCCAATGGAAATCAAAGCCAGAACCACGTGCGCGGGAGGTGTATATGCCTTACGCGGACTGAAAGCAAACCATTATGTAAGTAGTGTTTCAATAGAGACTTTTATTGCATTTACTTTTAATTGATTTGAATTGCGTACATTTTACCTTTATGTTCGATGGAGGTGCAACCTCCAGTCTGTTGGGACACCAGCCGCCACTGGCTATAACACAATTATATCAAATTGATAGTGGTGACAGAGTTGCATGGCAACAGTGTAAGCTTACGTCCCTCGGCACATAGATGATGAGAGGATTTATTTGCTGATACGCTGTCGGCTGTTTTCTGTAACTTTCTACTCCCACCATGAAATGTTGAATAAATGAAACAGTAAAACTGCAAACTTACGAACCGCAGTGGTGCTACTCAAAATCAGGAATCTGGATCAGCGCCACGTACGTGCAACAGTGATGATGCTCCCTATTTTTTCAGATGAAACCTGTCTTATTTAGCCTAAACATCGAACAACTTGTTATTATTATTGGTTCACAAAGGAAAACTTCCAAAATTTTCTCCTTGGTATTGTTCTAATTAATAATGCGAACAAACAAATGGTTTTACAAGTTTCAGAACATTGTCGGAAACAAGTTTTGAACTTTAGAAATAAATCGCAATGGAGAAACAAATGTTTGAAAAAAATGTTTGTCAACTATCTCCTCTGTTAGTATCACTTAATTTTTCTCCTTACCTCCACTCGCAGATGAATAAACATGAATAGATGTTTGCGTCAGCAAATATCAATTCTTACAACCGTTCTTGATATGTCGGGCTCCCAAAAAGAGAGGAGTGCAAAAATGTAAATTTAAAAAAAAAACAAAAAAAAACGTAGGGCCTTCCACCTGAAAACGGAAACTTCATAGCTGGTTATTTTTTGGCCGAGGAATTTCTGACATTTTTTTTCCAAACGAAACATTTTTGGGAGCTAAGTTAATGAAAAGAAATATAGTAGACTGTATCGCGGATACACCGCAGTACGGTAAGCATATGCTTTGTGCATGCTGCAAGGGGTTTGTAGACACCAAAATACAGAAATTATGTAACCAAATGCACAATTTACATTCATTCACGCATTAGAAGCCTTTCATGATGCATCCAGTGGGTGTCTTACAGTGTACAGTGCAATCAGGCTCGCTGCCTCTTCGTAGTGAGTCCATTTGTTTTGCATGCTCCCTTTGGTTACTGTGAAGAAGCCGTGCACGAAGCTGAATACAGCGCCTTGACAACAATTGCGCCACCACCACATGCGGCATGTACATTATCCAATAATGTCTTTAACTTCTCAACAAAATGATGCCAAAATCGGACGCCCAGGTACTACGATTGCAAATGTAAAAGCGATTTCTTTCCGTATAAGAATCGATATTCTTAAACATCGTTTTTGATTCTCCTTATATCCACATATTAATAGAACGTATTGTTTTAACCATCCAACTCGTGTACGCTGTTCGCATTGTAGTTACAGGATCAACAATTGCACTGTTTTCTGTTCAACGTTCATTGCGTTTGTCTGAAAGCTGCGGTGAATGGGTGCAAGGTGCAGTCGATTTGTTCCGTCGGTTTTGTCTCTCTTGCAAGCATCTCGGGGAACCGCGGAACACGTGTTTACATCCCCCTGTTATCTTTCGGAACCGCCATTTCGGATGTGTTTTTCCTGTATAATTCGTGTTGACGCTGGGAGCGCGCGTGCGGCGCGCCGTTCGCCGAAGGTGGGCTCAGACCCGGCCCATTTCGTCCCGCCCCGCCCCATTCTGCCCCGTCCCGCCCGCCCCGCCCCATTCTGCCCCGTCCCGCTCCGCCCCGTCCCGCCCCATTCTGCCCCGTCCCGTCCCGCCCCATTCTGCCCCGTTCCGTCCCGCCCCATTCTGCCCCGTCCCGTCCCATTCTGCCCCGTCCCGTTCCGTCCCGCCCCGTCCCGACCCGACCCGACCCGACCCGTCCCGACCCGTCCCGACCCGACCCGACCCGTCCCGACCCGTCCCGACCCGTCCCGACCCGTCCCGTCCCGACCCGTCCCGACCCGTCCCGACCCGTCCCGACCCGTCCCGACCCGTCCCGACCCCCGTCCCGACCCTTCCCACCCCGTCACGCCCCGATATATAGTTATCTTGTAATAATTATCCTAATTCCGAAATAATAATAAGTATTATTATTATCGTTATTATTATTATATATATTCGAGGGTTAAGATTTTTTGAAGTCGAAATTCTGGAAATTTTAAATCCATCGTTGGAAAATGTAATTATGTAATTTTATGTGTGTTTGCTCGTTGATCGCATCTAACACTGAACGAACATTGACTTAGTAGTCATATTCAGTGAAGCCACAGCTTTATTTCCGCTAGGTCTCTCGGTGCTGAAGTACTCTCGCCTCGTTCACTGTATTTTCTCCGTGCGAGCGGCCCGGGGCGTGCGTTTATTTGAGTCGTATAAACGCCCCCTATTGAAATCACAGTGGAGGCCTCTCCCGGTTGCCGCCGTTGGAGCGCGTAAACTGAGGCGCATATAATAAACGCTGGCGACCGTCCACGTCCCTCGGGTCTCTCCTCGCACCGTCTTCCCCATTTCGCTTGCATCTCTTTTGTTTTCCTTCTTTACTTCCCCCGTAATGGCTTCGTATTTTTCATTTTCTCCCATCCCACGGTCTCCCTTCTCTTTAATCCGCTTATTATCCTGGCTTTATTACATTGTGGGTGCTACTTTTCCTCGCTGCGTTCGTATTTTGGAGACTTTCGGTGTTTTTCATCCGTGCCCTCACCGTCTTTCCCTCCACCATCCTCCTTTTACTTTCTCGCTACGGAGTAGAGAGAATGTTATGTAATTCTGCGCGAAGAAACGGCGAATTTTCGGCAGAAAAACTCTTATTACTGGGCCTTGGTTACGAAAAAGTGGATAACCTCAGTTGCTAAATTTAGAGAAAAAATTCTCTATCACGTGGTGTAGCCATAATTCATATTTTGTGGAACCTTGATGCCGAAAAATCCAATGACGGCAAAACGTCTGTCCGTCTGTCAACAAAGCTGGCGGCAACGCCGTTCAGCCGATTTTCTCCACAATTGATGAAAATCAATTGTGTCTCCAATCAATCTCGATTGGAGAAATCCAATCGATCTGGCTGATGTCCCGGCCCCTTGATTTTGAAACCGATACTTTAATTTTGGATATAGTACACATAAAGCTCCTGGGACAATTTCAAAATTTTCAAGAAAACTTCTCCATCGTTTTCGATTAATTTTTGCTGGATAGCGTGAAGGACTTTTTAGAGAAAGGTGCAGGTCTCATTTTCATTGAAGATCTGATTTTTCGAAAATTGCAAAAATTCTAAATTTTTTCGGTGTCTCCTACAACTAGAATATTAAAGATAGATATTTTTATCCTTACAAAATCTGTTGATTAAAGACAGATTTTAAAATAAAATCATGTACAATTTTTCGAAAATTTTCGAGTACTTTTTTAGGTAGTGAAAGGAGCGTATCGAAATTTGCGTGGTTAGACGGAAGAGCGGGCCTGATGGCTCGAGTCTCGCCACGTAAAAGAAGGCATTAACTAAACTAAACTTATTGTTATTTATTCAAAATTTATTGCTTATTTATCCTTGAAAATAGATTTTACTACATGGGAGTTTTTGTTTTTTTTCTCCCTTTCAAAATTCAAAATTTAAGTAGTATATGACTTAGTGTAGGGATCACAGAATTTTGAAAATGTGCACACAATTCACTTTTCCCCATAGCACGTCATACGCAGTTTTTAACTGTTTTTTGACGTAAAATAAATAAATAAACTAATCATTCAATGGAGAGCACGTGCGTGCGACTCAGCACAGTGGAGGTGGCCTAGGCTGTACGCGCCCCAGCGGGCGGCATTTGCGTGCCTCCCACGTGTTTTCTCGACACAGCTCCGAGAGCACAGCAAGTCACGCAGGCAACGTATCTCCAATCTCTTATTAATATTTGAATATTCACTTTGTTCTTTTCATGTTTCCATGTTAATACGCGTTTTCGTTTTTCGTGCTATTTTAGTGTACTTCATAAAACAAAGCATTGTTCTGCGTACAGGTTATACTCTCTTAATGAAGCTGCAGCAATGTTTTGCGTACAATTTATATTATTGAAACTCTTCGTAGCTTTGATATCAACAGTGAGATGGAATGACCAATGGTTAAATAGTACACTATATAATGAAATGAAGAGAGCCATATCGATGACTCAATTTTAACAACACGTATCTCAAAAATTATAATTTTGTAGAAGAGAACAAAAACCTTCTAAAGTTTCCATTATAAGCCAATAAAAATGTGTTAAATTTCCGTCCTTTTTACAAATTTGCTATTAATTTTCGTGATACGTGTTGTTCGAATTCGGTAGAAGACTATCTTATTTTTCGGTTTAGATCCAAGAAGCGACTGTGATGCTTAAAAACAAACATGATCCCATACATCGCGTGAATGACAACTGAGGGTGTATCGAGGAGAGAAAAATAGTTCTGTAAACTAACTCTTCAACTCATGAAAATCTGAACGAATTAAGATTTGTGCGATGTATGTTCTTCAAGTGTAAGATTATTTGAGACTATGAAATAATTTTTATTATTGTACTTTATATTTCATATTTTAAATATTCTTTGAACGTATGTAATATAACTGTAATATTTATTATTTAATATACGTGTTTAATTTACAGTAGTTTAATAAATAAAAGCACGCAATAATACTTAACTTTTCCGCTTTCAAAAAAATGTTGTACATTCTGTTGTATCTCACTATTTTCCGCTGCGATATTGCAGCCTCCTGTTTTATCGCCCGGTGTGTAAAGCGGCTACCTGCTGCATGGCGGTCGGGCGTGGCCGATTGCACGCGGTTGAAGTCCTCCCCCATTGAGGCGCCGCGCTTCAACCGCTCGATACAAAGGGCTCTGTTTGCTCCCCGGATCAATCGATAGCGCAGTGAATTATAGCGGGCGCGTAAAGCTTCTCGCGTTGCGACTACGCATTACGCGACACATTGTGAATGTTGCCCCGTTTAGCACACAAAGCGTTACATGTGCTATCCGGCATTATGTTACAGATTCTATTAGCTTATTCGAAAAATAAATCATGTTCAGTCGTTTATGCTATGTATTTTTAGATCATCGTAAAGAGAATGTGTTAACAGTTGTGTATTATTTATACGGCGAGGACGTAAGTGCCGACATTAATTGAACTTCACAATAAAAGAAATGTTTTATCAACCACTCTAACTGTGATTAGATCAGATTTAAAGGGTGATATTCCCACAACGTTTGATAACCAACATATCCCCATGATATGAGATTAATTTTAACGCTTGCCTGCATTTATGATTTAACTATACTAACTGTAATGTTTTAACAGACACTGGGCTAAGTTGTGTGTTAATTTGTGAACATGAAAGAACTGGCGGTGTGTGAGAAAATTAATATTTCCAGGTCGGAATTTGATGCTACTGAACTCACTATGGACATTTTAGGGTCTGCCCGTGGTAATAGTTTTTAATGAAAACTTAAGGCTTCGTTTGGGTTTATTTTAACATATTTATTATCCATGCCAAGAAGAACATTATTAGCTAAAAAATATTTAGCTGTAGTAAAAAAAGCATTTAAACAAGTATTTTAATGGATACGTATTCGTGTATGTTTAGGGGCCCAAAACTGGACGAATTGGACAACTGGAGTGCGTTTAAAATTTATTTTTACCATGAACCTTCAAAGCACAAATAAAACTTTTTGAATCCCCGCTGAAAATCCCCGCTGAATGCTAATCTAGATTTATACTAATATAATACAAGTATTATACTAGTATTATACTAATATAATACAAGATTATATGTTTCAATTGTGTTTGTTAGTCTTGTTCATACATTACTTTTCTTATTGCAGGCATCATACGCACAACAGGCCGAAAGTTGGACCGTGAGAATCAAGCAGAACATATCCTGGAGGTGAGTTCATTTAGCTACTTAATTTCTTTTAATTATCTTTAACACCTTTCAGACTTATAAAAAATATTTCCAAAACATAATCCTTAGGATGAGAAAAGTGCTTGCGAACCTGGATGAAGCCAAACTTGAAGAAAATTAAATTGATGTGTTTCCTACAATAAGTGTTATTCGTTTCAGTTGTGTAGATTTTTTTTCGCAATTCAATTAAAATCATACTGTTAATCCACCATGTGAATACCTCATGTATAAAATTATTTGTATACCATCCTCTACATAGTACACTATATAGTACAGTATACGTTTCTGATGAAACTTGTAAACTTCAGAAGGTGATACTTTGTAGTTTTCATTTACCTGGTATTGCTATACATGTGGCAATAACAGGCCATTACAGATATTAACATTTTGTGTATGCTTGTAAAGAGACTATCTAAATGCAAATTTTAAACGTTGCTTCGAGAACATACTTAAATTTCTCTAATACTTATTAGTTCTCGAACAAAGTAGATGAAACACGCATATCACTTACTAATTAGCCACTTGCCATTGCCACATCGAAGTCACGAGCTCATAATGGTTAATGTGATGAAAGGGCTTTCTACAATTTTTCATGATTTCATCATTCATTTGAATCAAAAATCTGTTTTTGTTGTTGTTTTTTTTTGCCGCCCCCCATTTTACATTACATTTGTTCATTCGAACACACATTAACTCTCTTCTCCACACATTAACCCTCTTCTCCAGGGGGAAAAACATTCCAGATCACAGCTGCTGCGGCATACCAGGTTTTTTGGGAGTGAGAATGTCATTGACAGCTCGAAAAGTGAACAGCAAATAACAAAATAAGCAAGATAATACCAGCGATTTTTTTTCCAGACTGGATTAGTTTAAACGTAAACTAAGAGAAAATATACTAACAGTTTTTCAAAATGCTTATTCAATAGAAGGTAGATGAATTCGTAGGAAAAGAAAATTGTTTTACATAGAATTTTGTAGAACATTTTAATTATGACGTATTTTTATTAACAGTTCATCTAGTATTTGGTATTGAGATATACAAAAATTTCCTCTCTCTACATTTATATCTGCTAAAGATCTTAGCGTCCGGCTAGCTGGGTCAATGGTTCACGATATATTATAATCCTTATTACCTCTATAATGGATTATAGGATCCGCCGACTATACAGCGCAGCTGGGAATCTGAAATAGAATGTTTCTATTCCTAGTTCATTACTGTTTGGATTGACTAAATGAAAGATCACTTTCTTTTCTAAAGAACAAAATTCAACAAAGTTTATTTTTGCCTTTTTAGCAAACAATTTAGAGAATTTACAATTTTTTAGGCCTTTGATCAAGATATCTTTCAATTTATAATTTATACCGCGGTTAACTTATCTTTTCTTCGTTGATGTCCCTCGTAGACTTCTCAGTCGAAATATCTTGCGAGCTTGCCGTAGTCCAAAGTTCCACGAAATCCTCTTCTGCCCCTATCCAAGCTGGTCTCAAACTATCAAAATTATCAGTCCCGATTACGTCCTATTACATAGTCCCGAACTCGATTACCACTCCCGACAAAGTTCCAATTTGTACATCAATATTGCTTCCACATGAAAATATCTGCAATATCATTCACTGTCCTTAAAATTTCACTGATAACCCAATTCTATCTAGATTGTACTCGTTCCCTCTCACAAACCTACGATCAGTTCAGAAGCGCGTTTCCGAGCAGAATGAAATCTTCCTGCATGATTCATCCCTCGAAGACTTCGTATTAAACTACCTTCATTTTTTTCATAACATTTGACCGTCTAAACTTCTTCGCCCAATCCCAAATTTTCTACTTTCGGCACCAAGCCATCTCTTAATGCATTTAGAAAAAACAAAAACTACATTGTTTATTCACGGTCGTTGCTAAGCTCTCGCTCTCGTGATATTTCGTAATGCATGTTCCACCATATTGTGTACAAATAAATGTTAGTTTATTTTAACGTGACATATCGGTATGTCACAGTATCAATGGTGACAATAGTGCCTAAAAGGAGAAAACTTTTCATTTTGTAATTAGCTCGACCAATACTGTGATTTTACTGTCGTAATATAAGAAAATAATTGTTCGAAAATGCAAGTGGGGCCGAAACGTAAATTATGACGTATGCGTAAGATTTGAATAAAAGTAAAACGCGTGACCGAAAGAAATTTCTTTAGAAGCTTCTTAAGTCTGTTGTAAAATAGAATCGATTCTTAAGGTCGATCAATTCGATATGCGATGAAATAATTTTAACTGGAAATTAGTAGGTACTGTATCAATACATTTCTAAAATGGAGTAGCAAATAAACAACATTGCATCTCCAACTTTGTCAAATGTTGAAAACCGGATTCCACTTCTTAGGAATGAAATTTTAAAATAACTGTGTAGGTGAATTTGGTGGATTTTGAGTTTGATGACATCAGCTTTAGAAAGTGACTAACAAACGTGTAACACTTTCCACGTGGAAGTGGAATATAGCTATTTAACTCACGCATCCCTCATTTTACGGTTGTGTCTACCAGAAGTTCCGCTACGAAACCATTGAGGGGCAGCTAAGTTTTTGATGCAGTTTCCGCAATTTGCCGCTGTCGTACCGAGCGCCTCGGTCTCCCGTTGCCGACGTCCCCGGCCCTGCCCATCGCTTGCTTTCATGCCCACCCCCACTCTACATCTCATTTCCCCGCTGCCTCGCGTCTCTCCCCGGCCCAATAACTTTCCAGACCGGCAGCGATAGCTCAGTGCATCAACTGATGTCCCTGCAGCGCCTTTGACCGGGACGTTCTAGGTTCGAGGCCCGACGGTGGCAGGATTTTCGGCACTAGCTCTTCAGCTAGGTCGGATTCAGTCGCTGTCTGGAGGAGAACTCTAGCGGCCGGTTGTTTTCCGTGGTCTCAACACCAGGCGAATGCCTACATGCACTACACTTACGGGACTTAAGCTGTTGACCTGAGCGCGCCCGGAATCACCAACCAACCAAAATCCTTTTCCGGGTGGCCGAGACCTTTGTACTGTGCCCTTTTCGAAACCGGCACTCCGCGAAATAGATTGCCTTATCTGCTCTAGTATTCTCCCACGTGAAAAATTGTCGGCTCGCAGAAGAAGAAACCCGTCTCTTTTTATTTCTTTCCCGGTGCGCGCGGCCCCGCGCCGGAGACTGTTTGTCTTGCGGCGGCGGCAGGGGTGGGGCGCCTTCCGGCGTCGGAGGCTAAATCACAGGTCACCGCCCCGCCCCCTCTCTTGCCGCCCGCCCCGCCCCGCCTCGACCCGCCCCACCCCACCGCGCCTCGCCGCCGTCGCCAGGCCCGCGCCCCGCCCCGCCCCGCCCCGCCCCGCCCCGCAGGTTGCTCGCGAGGCCGGTGAATTACCGGTGATCGAGGCTAATATCCGCGCTGGGCAAACTCCAGAGAATTGGCTGAAACAGCCTGGAGTTTCGCTGCCCTTCGATATGCCGCCCGGGGCGGGTGGGTGAAGAGAGTGCTGGCGGTGAGGCCGGAGGGCGTTCGTTTCAAGAAGGGGGTCGGGAATGTTGAGTTCGCTGCGTTGGAGTGCGTGTGTTCTAGAAGATTTCAGTGGAGGAAGATTGACAATTTATGATGTTGACGATGCTCAGGCAGGTGAATGTGTTAAGTAAAGTGAAAATCATTTGGAATCCAGTTTTCTGTTGAAAATGGAAATAATTTCGAGTTGAAATAACGTTTCAAATACTGACTGGGAAAAAATTACCTTTCGTAAATTTCCAACTGAAAACCCCAAAATCAATACTAAAGCTACTTCCAAACCACTACGACTTCTCCTGATCTCCTTCCCTTACCTCCAACATAATTGACTGGAGGAGGTGGCTTAGTGCATCAACTGATGTCAGTGCAGTGCCTCTGTCCGGGAGGCCCTAGGTTCGAGTGCCGACAGTAGCACGATTTTCGACACTAGCTTGTCAGCTAGGGCGAATTCAATCACTGTCTGGAGTAGAATTCTAGAGGCCAGCTGCAAGGATTTCGCGCAATCTTTCCTACCTTTTCCTTGTCCTATCTCCACCTCTTACATACACACGTACACTAACATGCACTACACTACCACACATGCCAGGAAACCGGTCGGAAGCTTAGATCTTGTCCCGGCTGGGGTGGAGCCCCGCTGGTGGGAGATACCTGGTTGAGGAAACCCCGCTTGTCGACGGTAGGTCGGCGCCAGATCTCGCCATCCAGAGGGGGAAGATCACCACCACCTTACGATGAAAAAACATGCACAACATTTACGGGACTAATGACCTCGGTAGTTGACGTACCCGGAATAACTAACAACCAACCATCCCGCAAAATTGCTATCGACACTAACAACGTAAGCATCGAATATTTTTTTCTCCTTTCGCTGCTTATGTTGTTCTCACCATTATCCCCACATCTGACATCACAATCGCCATTTCGCCTTGTAGCGCCGTCATACCACCCCGCCAATATCGGCCGCTTTTCCCAGACTCTTAACGCAATCAATGCCGCTCGCTTTCCGGCCAGTCCCCTGCCGCTGTGTCACGCTCCGCGCCCTATCCCATTCGGCTCCATCCCACTCACCACACCTCACCCATCCCACCTCCTCCCGCCCCGCCCCGCCCCTTGCCCCATCCCTTCCACCCCATCCCGCACCATCGGCGCAGACCCAATCCCACCCCACCCCGCCTCGTCCCGCCCCGCCCCGCCCCGCCATTGTACGCACCACCCCACACAGCCCTGCACCGCCCCATCCCACCGCCCCCCGCCCAGCCCCTCTCCCCACCTGCCCCGCCCTGCCCGTCTCCCGCCTCGCGCCCTGCCGCCGCCGCCGCCGCCGCCTCTGCCGGGGTTGCCCGCACAAAGCAGCCCCGTTTCCGATCGCCCGGCACGACGGCGCTTGCAGGCGGCTTCCGCTCTTGGGTGCCATGAACCGCACGGAATTGCGTTAACGGGTTTTTGCTCCGCTGCAACTTAAAAGTTTTAAAATTCGTTCTAGCTGGCTGGGTCAAAGCGATATTTCTTTTTCTTCGGGGTTCATGGAACGTTATGGTCCGGTACAGCGGAACGCTGACATAATCACGATTTTTGTGCTTCTGCGGCTCGGTAAATGCCTTTGAAAACCAGAAGTTGTTGAAATGTAGTGTAGTGATCCGTAATACCGTAACATATTCTCAGGCAAAATGTTTTGCACGAGAGATGTGACAAGATTGAAATCTCAAACTTTTAGGCGCGAAGGTGTCATTTTATAAATACGTTTCTGTCTGAATTTTAAATAAACCTATAAAGGGGTTGATAAATATCTTGAATAGACGTCTTGTGTAAATATTAAACAATATTTTTGGACATTTTTATTGCATTTTTTTGCAGATTTCGTCGATTTTAATGTCATTTTTAATGATGCTTGCTTAAAATAATATTTACGAGATGCAACAAATGTTTTTCACAAAATTACTCAGTAGCTTATTCGATTTGTTCGCTCAGAAATTGTTTTGACAGCCGTTGTGAGTATAAAATTCTTGTTACATATATCAGTGCCATTGCCGGTTTGGCAGATTTCGGCATAACTAAAGACAGAGATTTCCTGGTAAAGAACAGTCCAAACCAAAAGTTTTCAAGCTGCGTTCACTCGAACGAATGGAAGAAGTCTTGATTACATCAGTAACGTATCCAACAGCGTGAGTTGTTCATCCGAACTTTGTTTTTTAATGAATACGACTTTTTACGTCATTTTCCTTTGTTTTTAGGGCATTTTAAGAGCATTTTATTGATCATTTTTGGCGATGTTTTAGGTCATCAAAATCCGCCCCCCCCCCTACTGATTAGTGCACAAAGTTCAGTGCGTAGATGCTTCGTGATTGTCTCGAACGAAGCAGAGAAACACGGAGGGAGGTGTGTGTGCGCGCTTCTGTCGTATTTTCGCGTTTCGATTCTTTGCAGCCTGTCACGTAGGCTCCCCGAATGCGACAGCGGTCGGACGCGCAGCTTCGTCGCAGGCAGGCAGGCGTCGCGTCGCGTCGCGTCGCGTCGCGTCGCGTCGCGTCGCGTCGCGTCTCCCCGAGGCGCGTCGGCGCGTGGGGCGCCCTAGAAATGAACCAGCGTCGCGGCACCGCCAGCGGAAGACACAGCCAGCGCAGAAAGTGTATTTCCCTATATCGCTGCGCCTGAGATTCGATTCGGATTATCGTGCGATTTGAATTTCAAATAGACGGCGCTGCCTGCAGCCGACGCGACGCGGCGCAGCGCGGCGTTTGTGCTGTTTCTACTGCCGTTCCTCGACGTCTTCAACGATGCCTTTTCTCTGTTCGTCCTCTCGCTCTTCCTCATGTCGTTGTCCTCTTCGTTGTGTTCTCTGTCCTTTCCTGCCATTCCATGTTTTCTCCCTCTTCCTTTTCTTTTTCTCTGCCGCTGCTTTTCGTCCATTTCCCAAGAGTTGTCGTAATCTTCATTCAACTACTAATTGTCCTCACGATCATGAGTATTTACTGATCAGCAGGTGCGTCTTGTCAAGTCGCTCTTTCAATTCTTAAAAATGGATGCTACTCGATTGTATTACAGGTTTAAATACCTTAGTATGATCACTAAATTTGATAACTCGATGCTTAGAATGGAATTAAATCAAAACTTGTATTAGTAGCTTATTGCAGGAATGATTATTGTGTTTTGTCCTGCAATATTTATTAATTCAGCATAATTCACCAATATCTGCACTTATTACTTATACATTGATTCACAATTAGCATTCGAACTAATATTGTCTGTGTTTCATCAGTATGACTGACTTCTAGAAAATAACTGTATCTTATCCTAAAAATGTTAGCTTATGAATACTTTCTGATTTTATGCATTTCTGAACGTCACACGAGGATGTTCCCCGTTCCATTCCTATTTCATTCCCGCAGTTTCCCTTTTCTTACAGCTCATTCTGCTGACAGATCTGCGATTATTGATATCGCAAAAGTCCGCTGAACATCACCATGCGGTAAAATATATTCGTGCACACTAGAAGCAGACATCCTAAACTGATCAGCGATTTTGTTCGTATTCCAATATGCAACATTTACCGCTCGCCTGGTTCGATTATGTCACTTCGCCATCAAGCGAAAATTCCTGCTTCGTCTGATCAGCTGTTCTAATTACCGGTTTTGCTTCAGCCTCACACCTCCTCCCTTTCGTATTTGTTCTCCAAATGTTCTTTTCCACTGGAAGTTTATCACGCCGTCTCTGAACACCCGTCGGACACTCGCCTCTGCTCATCTGTCTTTCTCCCTCTCATTCTCATTCTCATTCTCTCTCTCTCATTCTCTCTCTCATTCTCTCTCTCTCTCTCTCTCTCTCTCTCTCTGCTCGTCTATTGTCACGAATCTAACATGACACACCCTAAACTCCATTCGCTCCCTCGCACACCCCACCGCTCCTACACACCCCTCTCCCACACGGCTTCGCCAGACCTCCCTCCCCAGATTCCTCACAAAGGTCGGCTTTGTGTGCTGGACTCTCATAATTGCTTCGTCCCATTCACGCACACCTCGTTTCTTCTCTTGTTATCTTCCTCACCCACATCCATCTTCTTTCACATTGCAGAGCTCTTTTTTCACCCTTTCCTTCCTTCTCGCTCTACCTCCTCCCCTCCGCTTCACACCACTCTCGCCTCGTGCGTTTAGCCAACGCGAACGCCAGCGCCCGCAGCGGAATACAAACGAACCGGAAGGACGCGTTGCGCGGCTCGCCTGATCCGCGCTGGTGGCAGGCCTGGGCAGCGTTCCTTTGGAGCTGCCGCTACATTTACTGGCTCAAAGGAGTATTTTTCCCGGAGTGTAATGCATTGCCGCCGGCGCCCTCCTCCGTCCGGAAGCCCCTCGCGGGAAGTGCCCGGGTGAATCGGATGTATTGAACTCTATCGACGCGGCTTCCTTTGTCGGGGGCGGCACCGCCGCTGCCTCGGCCCGCGCCCCGCCCCCGCCGCCCGAGGAAGAAATTTAGGCCGGATTACGGAATGTTGAAGGGGCTTGGGACGCGCGAAGAGCAGCGGCGCTGGGTTTCAGGCCGATTGCGGTAGCAGCTCGAGCGAGAGGCGGCGTCGCGCACGCTGATTGGCCCCTCGCTGGCGGTGGGCGGGGAGGGAATAGATGTGTAGAGTGCGTGGGAGGGGGGCCGAGAAGCCAGAGCCCGCTGCGTTGGTTGAAGGGAGAGGACCGGAGGGGCTAATGGGAGCTGTATTTACGCGCCGTGGTTTTCATTTCCTTGCTTGGTTAGTGATTCCGGGCGCGTCAATAGCTTTGGTCATTAGTCCCGCTAGTGTAGTGCATGTTTTTCCTCGGGAGATGACTGTTCTTGCCCCGCTGCATGGCGAGATCCGGCGCCGACCTACCGCCGGCTAGCGAGGTTTCCCCCTAACCAGGACTCTTTAACAAGCGGGGCACCCCCCCAGTCGGGACAAGCTCTAAGCTCCCGACCGGTCTCCAGGAATATGTGGTAGTGTAGTGCATGTTAGTGTGTGTGTGTGTGTGTGTGTGTGTGTAAGGGGAGAGGATCGGACAAGGAAGAAGAAGGAGAGATCGCGCGCGGTCCGAGGCCCGTTTGTCAGGGTACTGCTCCGGCTTTCGCCTGGTGTTGATCGGAGAAACCGTGGTTTTGACTCACGCGCCGGCTGGTAAGAAGTTTATGCCCCGAAAGGATATCGCAAGCGTCGTGTTATTAGATAATTATCTTACATTATTAGATATTAACGTATTCAGAACTCTCGTCGTTTATGAACTACGCGAATTGAAGCCGATGGAGGACGTGGTCTGTTGTTTATTCAATGAGTGATGATGTGATTGACTTTTTTAGGTATTTGAAAAAGGTAAATCTTTCTTCTAGATGGTTTCAGGTAATAATTATCGGTTTCAAAATATATTCTAAATAATAATAATAATAATAATAATAATAATAATAATAATAATAATGGTAATTACACAGACCAAAAACGTGAATTTTAATTGCTTCAAATAATTCAGTTCGTGTGTGAATTAACTTGTGTGTTTGTGTGCGAGTTAAAAAGTGTTTCCAAACAGGAATTTGCATCTAAATGAACACGAAAAAAGATCGAAGGGCTGCAGAAATAATATGTAGTTTATCTACCATTAGTTAAAACGATTTACTACCGAATTAGGTTCTTTTCATATTGCATATTCACAAGGAATGCAACAGAAAAACTTCATTCCATTTCCACTTTATTCTTACAAAACAACGGTTTGTTTGGATTGTTTATGTGAGTAGATGCTCAGTTTGTTTTGTTGAAACATTCCCGCTAATCCTATGAAATATTCCCGCTGCAATCCTTTCGAAATTTATGCCTCGTCAGAAATAAGAACTCAAACTGGCTCTCTTTCTTACATTCTTGACCTCTCTCGGAGAAGGTATTTCATGCATCAAGAGCTAGAGGCATGTAATGGTAGAGAGTAAGAAGACAGACAGATGTATCCACTTGTGCCAGCTGTCTTGCCTGAGATGAAACCGAAAGCTAAATGAAGTAAAAATATCTCAAAAAAGGAACTTTCGAAAATTAATCATTGAGTTAAGAATGCTCTTTTTTCAAAAGGCAGGCAGGTAATTTTAAAAAAAATGTACTGATATTTAACATTTATGTAGAGATGCGCGACCATTTTACATGTTTTGAAATATGTTAACCATTTTCTGTAACGGCGTGTGAGGCAGTGAGGGAGGCGAGATCGCACTCTGCGGAGCGTGTCTGATGTCTCGATCTGGAACGCAGACGCGAGAGGGCGAGAGGGCGAGTGGCCGTTTTTATTGGCGGCGACGCGACTGTGGCCTCCGCTCCGGCGTCGCGGCGCGGGGCGTCGGTGCCATTTCCATGCAAATGAGCGCGGCCGGGCGGGGCGCTGTCCCGTCCGTCTGCCGGCCCACGGAGCTGCCCTGCCCTGCCCTGCCCTGCCCTGCCCTGCCCTGCCCTGCCCTGCCCTGCCCTGCCCTGCCCGCCCTGCCCTGCCCTGCCCTGCCCTGCCCTGCCCTGCCCTGCCCTGCCCTGCCCTGCCCTGCCCTGCCCTGCCCTGCCCTGCCCTTGCCCTGCCCTGCCCTGCCCTGCCCTGCCTGCCCTGCCCTGCCCTGCCCTGCCCTGCCCTGCCCTGCCCTGCCCTGCCCTGCCCTGCCCTGCCCTGCCCTGCCCTCCCCACCCTACCCTGCCTTTCCCTCTCTTACCCTCCTCTGCCCACCCCTTGCTGTCACGTGCCCTGCCATGTCCTGCACTTCCTCTGTCCTGTCCTGCCCTTCCCTACT
The DNA here is from genome assembly GCA_964035755.1 of Teleogryllus oceanicus. Taxonomy (NCBI): domain Eukaryota; kingdom Metazoa; phylum Arthropoda; class Insecta; order Orthoptera; family Gryllidae; genus Teleogryllus; species Teleogryllus oceanicus. The sequence goes on along the minus strand of CAXIVR010000014.1, from coordinate 20,510,332 downwards.
CTTCGTACCCTTCCCTGCCCTCTCCTACCCTCCTCTGCCTTTCACTCTCCCCCCCTGCCTCCCTGCCCTGCCCTGCCCTGCCCTGCCCTGCCCTGCCCTGCCCTGCCCTGCCCTGCCCTGCCCTGCCCTGCCCTGCCCTGTCCTGCCCTTCCCTTCCCTACCCTTCCCTGCCCTCCCCTGCCGTGCCACGCCCCTACCCTACACTTCCCTGCCCTGTCTTCTCTTCCCTTCTCCTGCCCTATCCTGCCCTTTCCTACCCTTTCCTACCTTACCCGACCCTGCCCTCTCATGCTGAGCCCTGCGTAGCGCTCGCCGTTACTGTCGCATCGCTGGCCACCGAAGTCACCGCTGTCCTCATTTCTCTGAATTTGGGCTCTGCTACAGCGTTGTTTTCGTGTGCACTCTCCATCCTCGTCTCTCCTCCCGCACCTTGCAGCCTCATAGGACGCGATTCCGGGATTTATCTTTGCTTAAATCACTTCAGATTCTTTCCTCAATTTTCATCCCGACCTCCACCAAGAACCACTCGTAGTTCAGATACTGTCAGTTTATCGATATCTTTCTGTGCTCTTATTCCTTGTCTTTTTTTACTGTCTGGCTTACAGCTTCCGCAGAATAGAGAAAGTATTGTAATGCTGCCTGGTAAAAAACGCCCATTTTTCGTATTAAAAACTCGTTAATACCGGACCTTGGTAACGAAAGAGGAAAAATCTCCTAGCAGTTAAAGCTTAAGCAGGATTTTAGGTTATCGAATATCAAACTTATAAAACTTTAAAGGATACGTAAACGAAAAAGTAAAAATGGTAAGGAGATGGAAAGTGTGGATTATCATTCATTATGTGGAGAGATGCGAAGTGTGGTAAATAATAATTCATAAAAAAATAATTTCATCACAATATCATTGAAATCTAATAAGGTAGTATGTCCATGCCAGTCGGTAGTCAAGTACTAAACCATTTATTACATTTGTAGATTACATAACCATCAATCTATCTTGCACAACCCCTAAGACCCTAAAAAAATATACTTTTTCAAATTCCTACCTTTCCTCGGCCTTCGAAAGCCTAAATTATTGTTCCCGTGCACTATGACACTTGGACTGCTTATCGCTCTCTTCCATCCCCCTTTTCGTGTCGCTATTTATTTACTGTCTTCTCCATTAGTCTCCTCCCGCCCCCGCGTCGAAGCCCACCTGCGCCGGCTCTCGGGATGAGCGGAACTGAAGTTTCGCAACCCGACGGCCACCAACCCGGAAAAGTTTCAATTTTCCGGCGGCAGGCCGAGTAAACTCTCCTGCAGCGACGCGGGGCGGGGCGGGGGCGGGGAGGGGGCGGGGCGAGGTCGCAGGTGGCGTGTCTCTTGGGATGCTGCAGGGGCGGAGAGAGGGGCGGCCGGGGGGGGGGGGGGGGGGGTTTGGGACACGCATCCACTGAGAAGTTGGCGTGGTATGCGCGGGGCGACGCGAGAAGGCAGGGCCGTGGCTGCTGTTGTGTGCGCGAGGCGGACCGTGGTATGTGCGGTCGCCGTGATTTCGCAGTTGCTGGGGAGCTGCGGCGCGTGGTTGGGTGGTTGGGAGATGGCGGTGAGCGGCCAGCGATGCGAGGTGTCCGAGGCATGTGTGGTCGGGCGTATTAGCAGTAATTCGGATGTATATGGTGTATCTCTTTGATATTCCAGTGATAAAGACGGTCTGTAACCCTTCAATTCATATCATTTAATTAAACGAAAACTTCATTGTGTGTTGTTTAATTCATTAAAAGAAATGAATTGAAGACTTCCAGATAATCTTTATCATTGGAATTTCGATATCTGCCTTTCATTTTGAGCAGACATCACTTTGAATATTATTGTAATTTTGATATATCCTCACAAGTTGAAAGATATGGAAATTCGTGAAGTGGTGCGAATTTGAAATACTGTATATACTAAATTTCTGTATCATTGACCAAATTGCAAATAATTTAAGATCTCAAATCTAAAGTGCAGTTTGGTAAAGTGCTATTTTTTTGGAGTACTCTTCTTATTGTAAATTTTCATTCCTCCATCTTTTCCGAAAAACTTTATTTTAACCGTTCGGAATTCAAAACATATCTCCGAATGCCAGAAACCCCGAAAAAAAAACAGTGATTAAGAAATACGAGATGGAACTAAACAAGAAGTCAACAAAGTTGGCACGGTGCAAGTGAGTTACGAAGATTTAATGAAATTCCTCCACGAACTGAATCAAAGCCTCATTATGATCTCATCAGTATTAGAGTTAGTATTACAATTACTCAGAAATAATTGAGAAAAAATGCTACTGGCTGTCACATCGGAATGGTTCGTGGCGATTTTCAATATGATAACGTTGTAAAGGATCTTGATAATTTGCCGAAAAAATACATTTTCTACTTTCCGGGAACGAAGACCGCCCGAACTTGTTGGTAATTTTTATTTATAATTCAGCTTTGTTTAGTAAACGAGAGGGTATGGATTTTGGATCTCACGAAAAGGTGCTAATATTATACTTCTCCTCTACAGGTCACATAGAGTTTTTACTACTTTTGACAATAAATAATATAAAAAAATTGAAAGCGAAGATGATCATGAAGGAGGAAGTTAAGAATAAAACATGGAAAATAAAACCCACAATACTCGATTTTGTCTAAATTTCACTGAATGCTGATACGTGATAACTTTATGCTGATAATTGGATTTATTCTTTATTTCCCTTAATATTCGGTAAATGTCACATGTTGTCTCCTGTTTAAATCATATCCCCCTTCGTTTTGTTTCACTATTCTATTATTCCTGACTTTTACATTTTCTGATGCCTCAAACGCTGAATACTTAAATCGTTGAATGCTGAGAGATAGCTCCGTTAATAACGTTGGCCCCTCGAAACTTCATTTCGTTCGTTGCACGTGGAGGCTGGCGGCGAGTGTCCGGCTTCCCCCACTCCTGTCCTCTCACGGGCAACTTGCTACTCAGCGCAAATTTAATAGGTTTAAGGGCGAACGAGTCGTGAAACACACGCTTCGTTGAAGCTGATGCAGCAATTCGCTTTCACAAAGAGATTGCAGAACTTCCAGCCTCTCGACGCGTGTTCTTCGATTCTGTGCGAAGTAATTAGTTATAATTATTTTCTTCGCACAATAAAGGAGGATTTTAAAAAAATATGTTGATGGAGTTGGGTGATTGGATGCAGTGAAGAATTTTGATATGATCGTACTCGAGAAGTACTGCGTATTTTACTCCTTATTATAAACAAAATTCCATATTCTGTTGACCATGACATCAAATGTATTTTAATTTGTGACGTAATGTCAACGATTTCTTGCACTTTGCCAATATTATGTGTAAATTTAAATAAGCTAAATAAAATTTCAAAGAAACCACCAGCAGTGCAATTTAAAATATTATTTATTAGTAAATTTAGAGTAAATTTTTTCATTTCTTTGAGGTTGTCTTTAACTATTGGGTTAGAGCATTGACGTTCGACTACAATATTTTACGACTTACCCTTTTGCCCTTTTCTCACTAGGGCATTTCTGAACTATCAATCTACAGACATATTGTAATTTCAGAATACATTAACGAATAAAAAAAGTATATTGAACTTGATCATATAAATTATGAGAAATTCTCCTTTTAAAATGAAAATATCTTGCTACAAAACCACGAGTATTAGCAGGCGTAGAATAGGCAATGTGTTAGCAGTATTGTACAGCGGGTTGCAGACCTTGCTAAACGTTCAGGCGCTGACGTCAGTGAGATGCACACAGAAGGAATAGCCTACCATAACGTCGTATGTTACAACCAATATTCGGGGCAGTTTCGTTTTCTTCTTGTGCATTCGTTAACAACTGTTATAAATTGGAGATACAAGAAACATTATCAACCATTTCGATTCTTTCAAGTACAATTCTCCCATTTTACAAGTAACGTAGCAATCTCGTCTTTGATATTAACTGGCATTTCTGGATCAACTCTAAATGTTTTATTAACGCTATTACATTATTTATGACCTTGTACCTACCGAATTATATTATTATTATTATTATTATTATTATTATTATTATTATTATTATTATTATTATTATTTGTGTGATAATCTAAGATGCGTACGTCTGTTTTGAAACATGAAATATAGTTATATTCAAATGTAGGGTGCACTGAGCACATTGAAAGAATGTAGCAAAGTGAAACTTAATAAGTAATATTTAGGAATAATAGATTTACGAAGTGAGTATTGGAATACGATGTTACGATTCTAATATCGTTCATTTTATCCACATTGTAAAATTTGACGATTTATCCTGTGAAAGGTGAGACTAGTAACTTATGCCATGAATATTTTTAGTATCCAAATGTTCTAATGGAATTGAAACTAAAACGTTAATACTTAAACAATTTTTCGACCCTCCTTTACACACTTCCCCTTCATAACACCTTTAACTCCATAACATTATCACGTCTTGATGCGTGAGCTTGACTTCTAATGCATCTGAGTTAAGCATGTATCATACCATGGTATATCATCTGCCCACAAGGGTCTAACTGGCCAAAGGCAGGTAAGAATATTCAATTAAGAAAGCACCTTCTATTCTGCTCTTAATTACAACAAATCTCCCTCCTTTGTATCCTACGGTGTAAGTAGAAGGGCTTATCTTAAATTTCCTCAAAACCGCACACGTCACCGAGGATATATGGTGTAATGCCGTTCGCCTTTTCGGTTCAGTTTGAAGTAATTTTCACTTCTAAAACTGTTATTTACAAAGTGCGAAATGTTCGCATGGAGCCAACTAGTTATACATATTACGAAACTGATTATTGTTTACAATGGTCCATGTATTTTAATAATACTTATTTCAAAACTGCTGTCAGTTTCGTAAAGTTTGACTTGCGATAACATATCTAACTTTTTCTTGATATTGTTGACTTTTCATCACGTTGTGGATTATCCTCCTCAAAAGGGGCATTAGAAAAAAAGCAGGTAGTACGTTTACACGCGAAACACTGAATTAAACAAAAATGATTCATAGAACTTCTCCGTGAGCGGAATTGAGAAATCACGGGCGCGGAAACTCTGCCGCGCTGGCTTCCCCCCTCCCCCCTCCCCCTCCTCCCGGCGCCGGGCCGAGACAGTGCGCTTCATCTATTATTCACGTGCAAATGCGCCCTTTGGCATCTCGTTTTCCGAAAAGTTGCTGCCATGATTGGATACTACTGTTAATATTCTATTTGAGAGTCGACAAGAACATTCAATACAGGTCCTTGGCTCTCGGCGGCGAATCCGGTCGGGCCGTTTTCTCAGCAAAGTGCTGCGCATTAATATTGAATAAGGTGGGCTTGTTTCCTCCGCTTACAAGTTTTGTTAAGGCGTGAGCGAAGGAAAAGGGCACAAACTTAACGTTTAAGTGAATTCGCGAGCTGCTGGAATTTTAGTGAATCATTAGAGAAATCGTAACCCGCTTCTAAATAAGAACACGACTTGCCACTCTGAGGTAATCTCCCGGGGAGGGCAACAAATTACACAAGCAGCTCTTCTCTCAGAAGCGCGGCGAAGTTCTCTTTTGGCCCGTGTGACTGTTCTGCCCTTCTCCGTCCACCCCCGTGAGGACGAGATTCCCTGATCCGCCTCCATCCCCTCGGCCCGCCGCCGCCCGCCACCCGTAGGTCGCGTTCGATTCCCTGAGCCACCCCCGTCGGTTGAGCGGCATGCCACCGCTTCCAGAAATTCCTGGGAACCTTTCTAGCGGCCGGCTGCTCTGATCGGTAGTTTTCGGTGGTTTCTCCGATCAACACCAGGCGAATGCCGGAGCAGTACCCTATCAAACGGGCCACGGACCGCGCGCGATCTTTCGTTCCTCTTCCCCGTCCTATCCTCTTCCCTTACACACACACTTACACTAACATGCAGTACACTACCACATATTCCGGGAGACCGGTCGGGAGCTTAGAGCTTGCCCCGGCTGGGGCGGTGCCCCGCTGGTGGGAGAGTCCTGGTTAGGGGCAAACCCCACTAGCCGACAGTAGGTCGGCGCCATTCAGCGGGGAAAGATCACCGCCATCTCCCGAGAAAAACAGGACATGCACTACACTAACGGGACTAATGACCAAAGCAGTTGACGCGCCCGGAAACACGAAAAAAACAAACCAAACCAATCCTGGAAACCTCCCCGGTGGCTCGAGTCCACACCTTCGGCTTAGCGCTTGCTTCTCCCGCCGGCGCCCGCCTTCGAACCCGGCCCAGCCTGGGGCTGCCCGCGAACCACACGAGTCCTCGCTCATTCGGCGTTCGAATGACCTCCTTTCCCGCGGAAGTTGATGCAGGTCGTCTGCAAACAATTTGTAGGTTGCGCAAGAAATATAAAAGCTAGAAACGTAATGTTTACACCTCAAACACAATCTTTTGCTCTTTTTATAATTTCCTTTCCGCGCAACGGTTAATCGTATTTTGTCTCTGTAACTAATTACATCTGTCAATATTGACCAAGTGTGTTAGTTGATGAAATTATTTTATTTCTCCTTTCATCTTATTTTTTTTCTTCCGGGGGCTTTCTGGGGATGCTGGTTTCGCCTCTCCGCACCGGGTACCCACTTTGTCCCTCATGGGACTAGACACTTGCGGACACCTCGGTCTGTAGTTAGCTGACTCACGAGGCCTTCCGCGACAACACACATACGTGAAAGACAAGCCTAGCGTGAAATATAAGCCATACGTGAAAGATAAGCATGCCCACGCTGGAACTCGAACCGCGACCCGTCACCAAGGCGCTGAATGGGCACGCGCTGTGCCACCTCGGCCATTCAGGTCGGCCCTTTCATCACATCTCGCTTTTGTAAGTAAAGACATCAGGTCAATAATATGCTATATTACTCTACGTCAGTTTCGAGAAAAAAGGGAAGAAAGGGTTATTTTTGAGATAACATTAATTTATAAATTACTCTACCATTTTGTGGAGAATCTTTAAAATAAAAACTCATTATGTAGAACATTTCTACGGAGTGTTGAAATGCACTAATATCTCTGTTTCATCACGAATATGGCATAGCATGCTATAGCCCTAAGAGCTTCAAATGCATTCGCTATTTTCTTTCCTGTATTTTTCTTCTCATTCTTCTTTGCTTTGCTCTCGCGCCTCTATTCCCTTTCCGTCGTGTCGTCCCTTCGCGTGGGCGGGCGCGCGCATCACGCACCGCAGGCAGCGGCCTCGACGCCGCCCCTGGGATCCCGCGCCGCGGCCCTGCGGCGGCCGTCTGTTTGCATCAGCGTCGCCCCCCCCCCCCCCACCCCCCCCCCCCCCCCCCCCCCCCGCCCCCCCCCCCCCCCCCCCCCAGCGGCCCGCCCCCACCCTCCGCCGATGCGCGCTTCGACGGCAACGGCGCGACCACTCGCTTGCCCAGAGGAACGAAAGCAAAGGCTCTGGAAACCACTGTGCGAATTCGTTTACATGTCGTAAGGTCAATAAGAAAAATATGTTTTTACATTGTAGAAGCCCGCCATAACAGGCATGTGAAACTATAAAAAAAATTTAGCTTTAGACGAACCATCACGTAACTTTGTTATTAATTTGAGCGTGTTTTTATCCCTGAGGAACACCTAAAACATATACGGTCGCAACTGTGGAGTATTCAAAATTTTAATTTATAAATTTCAGTTTACATTTTGAATTGTGAAGATATGTACCATTTAATAAAAATGTTATGTGAACACTCCCTATTAGTATCTGAATTTTCTTGTGTATTCAATGATTCGCTCCTACATTATTTTTGGGTGCTGTAAACAATTTCTTGTGATTGTAATAAATGAATGTTCTAAAAATGATAGCCTTTTGTAAATTTGTCTGTTTTGTATGGCGACAAAAATGTGAAAAAATATTAATTTTTACAGAGATTAATTTGTTAAGAAACTTTGTTTTTAGACAAGGCTATTGCTCCACTAGCACGTTAATCCCGCGTTTGGTTTGCTGTGTGCTTTACGACAATGTCGATCTTTTCAAACTTCGATCGTCATGCCCCATACACTGGGATCTCTTCGTCAGTAGTACAACGTTGGCACCACTTGAATCGTCACTTCTAAATCGTGAGTACTCGTGTCGCGTGAAGTTTTCCTTTCTTTGGCTTGACTCCCAAGACATTGAATTGTCTTGGAGTTGCAAATTTGTACTGCCTAAATTATTGCTAAGTACTGCCTCTCTATAGGATAGAGAAATTATTATAATATTTAGATAAAAAACAGCAATTTTGACACAAAAACTCGTATTGTATATTTTCGATATCGAAAAATAGATAATTCTTGCTCCCATATGTAGTGAATGAGTTTCTCTAATTCGTAGAGTAATCAGAGTTTACGTTTCGTGAGTAAATTTTGGAGTATGGTCGTATGAGATAACGGAAATGCACGTTTTGGGGTCCCCTGATACCGAAACAAGTGTTTGTTTAAACGTCTGCCCGAATGACTGTGAACAATACTAGTGCTTAAACTATTCGTAGGATTTTTTCCAAAATGAATATTCCGCGATCGATGTGGAATTTCAAAGACCTGCGATTTTGAAAATAATTTTTGAAATTTCGGGGGTTCTTTGTACATTTTTTTGACAATAAAGTGTCAGAAAATGTTCAAGAACTGACGTAGTGCCGAAGGAAAGGTGCTCTAGAAAACTCCTTTATTGTGGCTCTCTTAACACATGTGAGATAAGCACAATGCCTTTGTTTTCCGCTCTGCACATGTAATGAGTATCTTATAACGCATTTATCAGAAATCAATTTTCGTTACCCCTGCACAAAGCCTTTGCAGATGTGATGCTTGTGCCTGCCAGACGATAAAAGGAGGCCATTTTGTTCCTGGCTTTCGTCGCCGCCTTTGTCCTCATTGTCCCCGTCTTATTAAGTGGTGGCGGTAATTACCAAACACGCCGCTATGTCCGCGCAAGAAACTCCCAAAACAAATGAAGTCGCACGTCCTGTGATGAGGTCAAAGACTGGAACGCGCGCAAGATAAATACGTGAGGGAATATGAATAAGGGAGAAAAGGATGAACTGAACGCACTCAAAGGCTCTGAAGATTGAAAATTCTTTCATTTAATAAATAAAATATGCTGGATGAAACAAAAGTAAAGAAGGATTAAAAATTTAAAATAGGAAACTTCTTTTAGTTCATTACAGAAAACTATGGGAAATAGTAATATTGAATGTCAGACTTGGTGAAATAAAATAGTGTTAATGATAGCAGCAAGCTTATGGTTTTAGTCCCGCTGTACAATTTTAAAGAGTGTATTTTCTTCGTCTTAAATATCAATTAATCAAAAACATTTTTTCCTTGCTGTGTTCTGTAGAAGTCTTCGTAAATCCCTTCAAAAAATTGCCCTATTATGAATACTGCTGGGGTTTTTATCCTTTAATAAATAAAAGTTAAGTTTAATTTCTATCTTAAGCTTGGCTATTTTGCATGTCGCCAAGTTCTAAAACTACTGGCTGTGTTCATTTGCGTGACATATTTTAATAAATTTTCATATACGTCTCTTTAGTTAACGTTTACATAAGCTCATTGTAGCCCTATTATAAAGCCACATTAAGAACAAATGCACTGCTAAACAACAGCAGTTTTGGCTACCTTATCATTGGAAAAGATGAGCTGAATTAAAATTACCATATTTTTCACATTCTTCATCCAACAGGATTAATTTGTTTCGGAAATATGTAACAGTTTGTAACATGTAATTGAATTACCCACTCTACATCCGCCTTGGCACAAAACAACAATTTTTTTAAAAAAAATTATCCATAGTAAGCAATGAAATTAATCTGACTAAAAATGATAAATATGTAAACGTGCTCTGAAAGTTCGTACTGTCTCCTTCAAAGTGAAGAATGAAATCAAGAAAAATTGATGATTTTTTAAACTTTAATTTGAATTTACTTTATTCACTTTAATACTGAATTTTCTAAATTCATTTTACCTATTTTAGATCAATTGGCTTGCAAGTCCGATTTTGTTCAATTAAAGTAAGCTCACGTGTGACATTTTTTCTCACGTAAAGTCAGTAGAATTTGACATTTTTCTTAAAAACAATGTATATTTATGAGTGTTTTCCGTTAATAACAATCAAAACGTCAGTGAGGAAACTGAAAGAAGAAAAATATGTATAAAATGGGGAGCATATTCTTCAATACGAAATTCTAAAAATAACTGCTGAATATAATGCATATTCACTTACAGGCACAAAGACAACTATTCTTTCTAAAGAAAAATTTCCCTTGTTCTATTGAATTTTTGTGGTAGAGCTGTACCACAATAATTATCAGTGCTGCATTATGGTAGCTTGGAGGATTATTGGAAGAGGATGGTTAAATTATATATACATAATACATAAAAGAAATGTAGCAGCGCTCTGTAGTAGGGCATCTAGGAGACAATACATGGTGTTGACTAGACGCACGAAATCATCTATCATGAGCATCTTCCTACCTTCCTGACTTAAACATACACAATTCCGAAGATTCTATCATGTTCAGTTGCGTTCGAGGTTGTCTCTGGACAGGTGCAAGAACATCTATATGGGCTACTTATAATGTAAGCTTATCTTAAATGTTGACTCCTTCCGAAACACCGGGTGAACAAAACGGGATGGAATCGGGCTATGCCTTCTCAGAAAACTAAAAGGGGATTCGCTGCGAGAGGAGGGTCAGCGAACAGTGACCGCGGGATGCGGTCGGGCAATTCCTGCCCAAAACGGACGCCCTTGGCTGGCTGGCATCTGCGCCGCCCCGCCCTCAGGTACAGGCGGCCGTGATGCTGGCCATCGCGGCGTGGGGGGGGGAGGGATTAGACAGATGCGCCCTAGGGAGAGGGACCGCGCTTCTGCATTCAGGGCACGCGCGACCGGGGGCGGGCGGAAGGGGGTAAAGACGCCCCCTCGGTCGAGGAGGAAGGGCCGGGCAGAGGGACACGAAGAGCGCGCAGTCATCAGTGCACCGGATATTGGGACCGGCGCCCCGTCGAGGCGGTGGAGTGGGGAGGCAGGGCAGCGCCACGCCCGGGAGAGCATGCACGCCAGCCTCAATCTCCAATTTGCACGAATGCAAGGAATTCTGTGCTCTGTTCAGAAAAAAAGTCAAAAAAACGGGATTTTTTGTAAAGTTCAAATTTTTCTGTTGTTTGATTGATTGATTTTTATCGTGTTTCCGGGCGTGTCAACTGCTTCGGTCATTAGTCCCGTTAGTGTAGTGCATGTTTTTTTTCTCGGGGGAGGGCAGTGATCCTGGCGAGATCCGGCACCGACCTACCGTCGGCTAGTGGGGTTTCCCCCTTACCAGGACTCTCCAACCAGCGGGGCACCGCCCCAGCCGGGACAAGCTCTAAGCTCCCGACCGGTCTCCCGGAATATGCGATAGTGTGGTGCATGTTAGTGTAAGTGTGTGTGTGTGTGTGTGTGTGTATGAGGAGAGGATAGGACAAGGAAAAGGAAGGACAGATCGCGCGCGGTCCGTGGCCCGTTTGGTAGGGTACTGCTCCGGCATTCGCCTGGTGTTGATCGGAGAAACCACAGAAAACTACCGATCAGAGCAGCAGGCCGCTAGAATTCTCCTCCAGACAGCAGCTGAATTCGCTGCAGTGACATCAGTCGATGCACTGAGCTACCGCTACCGGTGAATCCGGGAAGGAATTCTGTGCTCTGTTCAGAAAAAAAGAAAAAAAACGGGATTTTTTTAAAGTTCAAATTTTTCTATTGTAGTGGTAAACAAACCTTTATGTTGTATTCTAAACTAATGGGATAAATACCGTCGGTAGCAATAAGTCGGCAGCCAATGTCCTTAACCGTCCTGCTTGGCTAGGGTCTGCCAGGTACTCGAAGTTAAGGAAGTAAAGAGTCCATGCGGCAGTAGGATGGGTGACCGCTCAGGAACCCCGTTGCTACCTGGGTGAAGAGATACTAGAAAGAAAGTATTCCCTTTCGCGTTTCTGCTTAATAGGGCTTAATGAGCAGCGTTCGGTGATTTATGGAAAGGTTAGCGATTTATGATTATATTCGTTTAGTTATTTTCACTGCGATGTGTTTGGTCGATGTTACTGGATGCATTAGTCAACGCAACTATTCGTTTAGCTAACTCGACTAAATGGTATTCGTCATGAGTTAACACCTGTTAGTGAGCATTACTATACATGGATTAGTGTGTTCGACAAAACAGCAGTTTCCTGAACGTGACTAAGCACTTTGCTCTTTCAAAATAAACGATACCGTTAAGTTGAATATACTACGTGATTAATTGTATGAGCTAAACATTTCTCTCCGTGTAAGTCGAGTTCAGTCGCTGTCTGGAAGGAAATTCTAGCGGCTGGCTGCTTTGATCGGTAGTTTTCCGTGGTTTCTTGTATCAAAAGCAGGCGAATGCCGGAGTAGTACTCTAACAAACGGATCGCGGGCGACCTTTCTCTTCCTTGTCATATCCTCATCCTTCACTTATACACTCTTAAACCTACATGCAATACACTACCACACATGGCGGGAGACCGATCGGGAACTTACAGCTCTGGGCGGTCCCTCGATGGTAGGAGATACCCGGTTGGGGACAACTCCACTAGCCGACGATAGGTCGGTCCCGGATCTCACCATCCAGCGGCGGAAGATCACCGCCACCGCCCAGGGAGGGGAGAGAAACATACACTACATATCCGCAACTAATGACCTTAGTAGTTGACGCACCCGGAACCATCAATCAGTCATTCTTGTTAGCACCTGCCATGAGCGTTCATGTATCCGTCACGTCGACTCCTCTTCCCCTTTTCCTCTCCTCTGTCCCGCGTCGTCCGTATTTTTCCCTTTCTCCCCCTTCCGCTTTACCACAATTCCACTGGTTAGTTAGTTAATACCTTATTTTACGTGGCGAGACTCGGGCCATCAGGCCTGCTCTTCCGTCTAACCACGCAAATTTCGCTACGCTCCTTTCACCACCTAGCGGAGAAAGGAGGTATTATCTTGGGCGACGAAACAGGCGGATCTCAATTTTGCTCAGAGGCTTCATTTAGGCTTGAGGATAATTTACATGCAGTAAATCTACTACATGGGACAGCCGGCTTTACTTCCCCTCCGAAGGAAGGCGTACGAAGGATTTTTTCGCCCTTAAAAATCCACGGTTTGAACCCGCAAACTCGGGTACAACAGTCCGATACGCTGTTGCACCACCGAATCTGCTTACTGGTGGTTACACACTGGTCTCGGGTAGACATCGTGAATTGCAGGCGGTATCCTCCGCGGGCGCCGCGCCGCCCGGCAGATGTTCTCAGCTCAGGCGTAATCCTGTCTCTCGCTCGCCCGCCACTCGCGGCGGAAATTTGATCTCGGAAGGTGGCAAAGATATGTAACAACTCCATATTCAGACGCGGCAGCAGAGCTAGAAGCTTGTGACAACTGCACACCACGACGTGAATAGAGGTATTTTGGGAACGCCCGTAAAGTTTGTCTCCGCTGCTCCAATCTTCCGCGACGTCTTCTGTACCCTGTTCCCCAACGCACCATGACAGTTGAATTTGCTATCTGCTCCGCGCACGTAAGTTTGATCGTGACGTTCTACTCGGAGGCCCTCCCTGGAGTCCGACATCTCGCGCTGACGTCTCCGCCGCTCCGGCTTTGGAGTTAGGTGTGTAAGTTGTCTTATTTCTCTGCTCGTCGGATGCTCTGCGTAGACTGAGTTTGAAAGCGACCGGTTTGAAAGTGTCTCCAAGGTATATCTTAGCGATTACGAGATGACGTTGTGCTTTGGGCGCAGTTTTGTGACTCAACTGTTTCTTAGGGATCGTCGCGCCTATTTACCTAAGAGACCAATCAAATATGCGTTCGCAGGAATAAGTTATTTCTAACAACTTTCCTGCCAAATTTGTAACAACTCGTAATAATGACTCCATGCGATAATTGTTCCATTTCAACTCAAATCTGTTCTAAAACTATCAGCTCTTTAAGAAAGAACATGTACAATTTTTAGAGAAAAAACGTGTATTTTTCGCGTAATTTCTGCTTGCAATTACTGCACTTTATAAAAAAACTCATTTTCTTAAACAACCGGTCCAGTTTTCTTCTTTTAATTTTTTCTCATAAACGTCAAATGACGTGTGAAAGAATGGCACATGTCTCATTTTCGTTGAACTCTTAAGTTTTCGAAAATTGCAAATTTAAGAAATTCTGCGAGAAAGTATATGATGTTGTAGAATCACTAGTTTTTTTTATATGCGTATATACCGAAGTAAGGTGCTGTAAATAACAACTTCAAAATGACTTCAAATGAAACATCTTTTCAAACTTCAACAACTTCAAAATGAAACATTTTTTACAGAAATGTTGTACCAGTGATCGCAAAATATTAGTTTCTGAAACTCGATAAAAGGGCGTAAATAACGACTTTCGTCTGCACAATTAATGATTGAGAACCGACATTAAACTCTATTAGCCGCCGGCTTCGGCTCAGATTGCCATTTCTCGCTCCTCCCGTGCCTTGTCTAAAAAGCTCGGCTTAGTTTTTATGTGAAAAAATGCTCCGACCCATCGTTTGAATATTTTTGCATATTAATGTGTTGAACATTCGACTGCTTCGTGATTCTTGCATAAGATTCTCCGATTTTCTCTCCTTTCTTCTCATCGTTTCATTTTCTTCGGTCATGCTTAAACTGAGGAAGCTCGAACTACGAAAACGGGAATTTGAAGAAGTCGAAGAAATCTGCTGTTTATATACATAAAATCACAAGAAACAAGGTCAAAACTTAAAGTAACTTCATTGAAATCTTTAACATTAATTTCAAACTAAAATATTACAGAAAACAATCATAATATTGATCCATTTACGGTCGCAGAAATAGAGCGAAACACACATGTATAGAATACGTTAACAAGGCTTGTTCATATTTATATGAAAAATAATACGGAAAAAATTGATGTTTTAACTATGACTATTTGTATTTAAAAAACACATATGTATTAACAAAACATTTTTATGATGCATACCAATGTTTCATTTTCTGTATTACATATTTTATCTTTCTGAATAGTATGAATTAATAGAAATATTTGTTGTCAAAATACTTTTTTTTAAATTTATCCCTTTGAGATGGCAGACCGAGAACGAAATCAGTTATTCCAATGGTAGAGGAAGCGACTTTCCACCGAATGTTTTTGTTTTCGGTAATGTTTACATTACGTCCTAAATTCAATATCAGTAGCTATGTAATTTTGCTCATTTTCGTCTTATGCGTCTCATAAAACGACAGTTGTGTTTTCCTTGGCAGTTTTTACCGTTGATTGTTTTTTTTACATCAAATGAATTAGTGGTACCCATAGTCAACATTGTCTTCATCACTAGAAATATTAGTTTGATACATTTCCTTTTAAAATTACGTATAACAAGTGAATATTAATCTAGTTTTTCGAATTCACCTGTAAAACGCCGGCCGGTAGTTGTAGGTCATACGTTTCACTTGAAAACGGCTGCCTCTTTGTCGGGTACGTTATGATGCAGTATTTGTGGAGCACTCTGATAAATAGAAATCAATGCGAAATGTCGTTTTGGTAACTAATGCTGAAGTTTATCTTCCATGCTTTCTGCATTTTTATTGCAATCTATTTTCACATGTTTTCAAACAAAATATTAATTCCTGTATAACTCATGGTGTGGAAGAATCATTGCATTTTTGCGTGATATTTTATTGAAGATGACTTCCAAACTTTACCTCTTTTTCGTGAAGATTATGTGTACGATTGGTGAAGTACTAGATATTGAAAATCACAAATATTGTTTTAAATGAATATTTCTTGCTTGGAACAATTTAAACAGAATATAAAACACTCTTTTTGATAGTTCTTTCCTCTGCAATGAATGAGATTCAATTCAACTCCAATTAATTCATTGTAGAAATTCTCCAATTAATGGATTTGCTTTGTCGTTCTTCGTCACATTATGTTTGGCTGAATGCGTGTAAATTTCAATAATATCTAAATTACATTGCAGCACTTTCATGCATAAGTAGATAAATTAATGAAAAAATAATCAGAATATAATTTTGTGGCTGATGGATTGTATCAGTTACTAAATTGTAAAATCGCTTTTGCGATTTTTATCAGTAGCTTGCGCAACCAGTTGAGTGTGAAAAACTGTCACGAGCCTGGATTTGTGATATTATTGTGTGGATGGGGGTCGTTTTACATATCGTTGCACGAACTCCCGCTTTGGGGATTATGATTCTACATCCCAGATTAGAATATGACGTTACGGCATTCAGCTTGATTTTCGACACTTGTCATAGATAGTTTTTCTCATAAATGAGTTTACACTAACATTAATCTATACGGAGTGTAGACGAATTATTAAAAAAACTCTCTTTAAAGAACGTATATGAAAGTAACCAAATTAATTATAATTATTAATTAATATCTACTCTATGTGACTCAGGCCATAATATCTTCTGGGAGATAATAAACAAAACTTTAAAGTAAATAAACTATACCCTCAGTAACCTGCGATTTTAAATTAGTTGTAATTTTAATTTATATACGTGAAAATAACATTTTCCTAATACAGAAAAAAGGCACTGAGGAAGATTCTCTAGCATCAAAATCTAGATTTGCATAGTCTGAATAATGTACGTTTCAACTTCAATTTGTCATATAATTTAGAATATACTTGTGATGAAATAAACAATCATACCAGATTTGCGAACGAATTCAAAACTGCGGCTTTGGTTGACAAAGATACACACCCTTACAACAAAAGCTAATGCTGAATGTCTTCGTAACGAGTACAGGCATTTCATTGAATTTTGGGCGGTTTCATGCGTCGCGCTCGCTAGCCAATCAGGATGGCTTGGAGTCCTGTGAATGTGCAGAATGTGTAACAGTAGTTTTAATAATTGGGGTGTTGTGGCTCATCTGTCTCTTTCCTCTGTGCAGACCTTTGTATCTTCCACCAATCCATGTGACCTTCAAAATCCATTAATTCAGGATTTTAACTGCTGTACTCGCCTCTAGAAATCAATGTGAGGCTGCTAGTCACTGAGTGCCAAATAGAATGATTAGCGTGGAAATGGATTTCGTTAAAACTGTGTTGTTATGTGTGTGTGTGTGTGTGTGTGTGTGTGTGGTGTGTGTGTGTGTGTGTGTGTGTGTGTGTGTGTGTGTGTGTGTGTGTTTTCTGTAGTTTCCTTATTTTTATGCATTAGGAACATATAATTCCAAACGGTTCTCAAGACCAGTACTGAATAGTGAATATTCGTCGCTCGATTTACTTTATCTAAGTAAGACTTGTAACACTGATAAAGTAATAGATAAAAGAGTCTTTTGTTAAAAACCGAACGCGCTGTATGAGGTTTCGCACTTCACCTGGAGAGAGCGAACGGCTTTCTGAACGCTTCACAGTAAATAGACGTCCCGAAGCAGTCAACGAGTTTACATATCGGCAAGCATGACGTCGCAACCACTCTGATTTAACAGCTCCTGACAAAACGAGTAAGCCGATGGTCACTGAATATTGATTCCGCAATTACTTCGTAGAAAAACTCGGTTGTAAGCTAAACAGTCGGGGTGCAGGAATACAATCAATTACATGCATTAACTGCTTTCGACGGTTCCCCAAACAGGTGTAATGCTTTCTCAACAACATTCACCGAATACGTAAATAGACATAGTGATTAACCGCAGGCAAATCCTTTATCTCCTTTGAACAACCGTTAGTGCTGTAAACAGTGTTCAGTGATTCGTGTTTTATACGTATGTCGGTACCTACCTTGGAGAATTTCTCATTTTCATTTTCAAATAAGTACACTTTACTACTAGAACGAATGCTGAAATGTAATTCAACATTTAAAAATGAATTGAATCTTTTTAGGAAGTAATGAATCTGTTATTGAAAGTAGTGGTGCTCCAACAGCATATGCCTTCTCTTCTAAATTTAGAATTTTCTAAAATTTAGAGAGTACAACGAAAATGAGACGTGCGTCATTCATTTAAGCGTCCCTTGTTCTGTCCGTGGAAAAATTTGAAGAAAAAATTTTCGAAGCGATTTTTGAGATCTTTTTCTTTAATTTGCATTAGCTTGAAGCAGAAATTACGCGAAAACTACTCGTTTTCTTCAGTTGTACTTTACCTTTTTTAAAGATAAGATTTTTTAGAACATGATTTCGTTTAAAACAAAAATCTATCTCGGATATTGTATTTTGCAGCATTAACTATTTGCAATTTTCAAAAGTACATAAAGTTCACCGTAAATGGCACTAGCACCAATTTGTATCCCGTCCTTAAAAGGAGAAAATTCAGAGAAAACATTTGGAGAATTTTTGAGAAAACAGTTTTTTAAAAATTGCCTATATGCCACACAAAATTACTCGAAAACAATTCATATTTTCCAAGAATTGTACAAAATCTTATTTTAATATGTTTTTAAAGGACAGGTTTAATTCAGGAAAATATCTATGTCTTCAATTTTGTAGTTGTAGGAAGAAACCGAAAAATATTTTGAACATTTATACTTTTCGGGAAATCAAAGACTCAACGAAAATGAGATGTGCACCATTCGTTTATGTGTCTTTTTCGCTATCTAAGGAGAGACGTTAATCCTAATATAAATAAAATGCGTTTGCAGTATTCGTATTCGAAGACTCTTTTGTTAAAATATTTAATTAATTACAGTGTTATACACATATTTTATCTCTTGTTTTGGAGCATATCTTTTGTAAAAACATTTTGCGTGGTTTGCTTCGCAACATTTGTGCTGCTGTATGTCATTAGTTTCTCCGATCAACACCAGGCGAATGCCGGAGCAGTACCCTACCAAACGGGCCACAGACCGCACGCGATCTTTCCATCCTCTTCCTTGTCCTATCCTCTCCCCTTTCACACACACACACACACACACTAACATGCACTAAACTACCACATATTCCGGGAGATCGGTCGGGAGCTTATAGCTTGTCCCGGCTGGGGCGGTACCCCGCTGGTGGGGGAGTCCTGGTTAGGGGCAAACCTCACTAGCCGACGGTAGGTCGGCACCGGATCTCGCCATCCAGCGGGGAAAGATCACCGCCATCTCCCGAGAAAAAAGCATGCACTACACTAACGGGACTAATGACCAAAGCCGTTGACGCGCCCGGAAACACGAAAAAATGAATCAATCGAAAAAATTCTCGAGCTTGTCCCCGGCATCCCCCAACCGCCGCTGGCTACAACCGCAGTCCCGGCCTCGCCGCTTGAAGATGGGTCGGCACTTCGACATCGCGTCGCTTTCCGGTGATAAATTTTAATGCGGCGCATATTGACTTGTTGGGGGCGTCAGCTGCGCCGAATGCCGTGTGAGCCCGCTCGACAGCGCGGCCTGGATGACGCGCACGCGTGCACGCGCGTGCGGCCAGCCCCCCCCCCCTCTTTCCCCCACCCCCACCACCCCAGTCGCTCCTCGCTCCGTTGGATTCCTTTTCGTGTGGAGTTATTGTTTTCGCGTTTACTTCGTAGAAAAAGTAAGTTAAGCAATGCTGCAGGAAAAGAGTGCCGATAATCCAACATTGTTCACGATTATTTAACACAAAAATCCCACTACATTTTGTGTCTGATGCTGTGAAACTGGATTTTTACTTCTGTTTGTAGTAAGTTGCTTTCTTGAGTACTTAGTATAGTCAGAATCCACATTTTGTTGTTCCTTGATACCGTAAAAGTTCTCAGTTTGCCCATTGTCTGTCTGTTAAGCACCTAAACCATATGTAGAGGATTTTCTAAAAAATTATATTTCCAAACGATCGGTTGATGACGCTGATTCTTGAATTTAAAACGGATATTTTATTCTTGTGGGATATTTCACACAAAATCCCAAAGATATTTTCGAAATTTTCTCAAAGTATTTCACATTTTTTCATTATATTTTTACTCAAATGGAGAAAAGTAGCCCCATAAAAGTAACGTATATCCCATTTTCTTTAAAACGTCTGAATTTCCAAAAATCGCAACAGTTTAAAATTGTTTGACATCCTGCTGTAAGTGCCTTAGTGAAGATAAAGATATTGAACTACTAGGTAATTCTCCTTCATTTGTTTAATCTAATTTACACGTTCACGAGGATCTGCGTCTTTTGACGGTAGGATTTTCGACACTAGCAGGACAACTAGGTCGAATTCAGGCGCTGTTTGGAGGACAATTCTATCGTCCGGCTTCTCTAATCGGTAGTTTTCCGCGCTTTTTCCACATCAAAACAAGGCGAATGCCGGAACAGTACCCTAACAAACAGGCTGCGACCACGCACGATCTTTCTTTCTTCATTTTCCTATCCTTTACTTAAACACACATCTACATGCACTCCGCCAGAACACACCTCGGGGAGACCGCTTGGGAGCTTAGAGCTTGTTCCAGCTGGGGCGCTTCCTGGTTGGGGAAACCCCATGTAGGTCGGCGCCGAATCTCGCAATCCAGCGGAAGAGAATCATTGCCACCTCACGCGATAAACATGCACTACACTTACGGGTTTAGTGACCTTATCAGTTGACGCACCCGGAATCACTAATCAAGCGAGCGAGCAAAATGAAGGTGTCATCTGCATCCACATCGCGAGGCTGTGTTCTCTTAGCTGTGGACCGCTCCAGCGTGCGCGCCGACCGCAGGCCCTCCCGGGCGTAGGTTGCTTCGCCGCCCGCGCCGAACTCGGGCGGGGGCGGGGGGTGGGGCGGCTGCAGGTAAAGATTACCTCAGAGACAGCCGCTGCAATAGGATTTCGCCGCTCTCCCCGGGGAGTCGGCTTGATTTAGCGCGAGGAAGAAATAAAGAGCGCCTCGAGCCGGGAGAAGCGGGCGGGCGGGCGGGCGGGCGGGCGGGCGGGCGGGCGGGCGGGCGGGCGGGCGGGCGGGCGGGCGGGCGGGCGGGCGGGCGGGCGGGCGGGCGGGCGGGCGGGCAGGAGGGCGGGCGGGGGCGGGCCGGCCGACCGGTTGGCCGACCGGAAGAAGAAGGTGGACGCTCGGAAGACCGCGATTCCAAGGAGAAGAGTGACCTAATGGGGGGTCCTGTACACTCTTCTCAAGCATTCCCAACCGCCATCTCGTGGGCCACTCAGTTTTCTCTCTTGTGGGTGCCAATTCGTCAACATCGAACCGGCGGTAAACTGTAGAACAATTCATCAACATTGAGCCATCAACATAGTACCAATTCATCAACATCGAACCGGCGGTAATCTGTAGAACAAGTCATCAACATTGAGCCATCAACATAGTACCAATTCATCAACATCGAACCGGCGGTAATCTGTAGAACAAGTCATCAACATTGAGCCATCAACATAGTACCAATTCATCAACATCGAACC
Source organism: Teleogryllus oceanicus (assembly GCA_964035755.1). Lineage (NCBI taxonomy): Eukaryota > Metazoa > Arthropoda > Insecta > Orthoptera > Gryllidae > Teleogryllus > Teleogryllus oceanicus. Next base: position 20,489,032 of record CAXIVR010000014.1, on the reverse strand, counting down.
GGCGGTAATCTGTAAAACAATTCATCAACATTGAGCCATCAACATAGTACCAATTCATCAACATCGAACCGGCGGTAAACTGTAGAACACGTACATTCCACAAAGGAAGCCTTATAATGAGTTTCATTGTCCAAGCAATTATTTGTCTTTACCAGGACCTAACCCAGGTTGCAGATGCTTTGCAGCAAATTTGCGATGGATCTGCAAATTCAAAAATTACATTCACTCTTCCCTAAAGATAATGTCACATCCCCATAGATCTTTTAAACTTAGAACTACAAATATACGAACAAAACTTCTCTCTCACACAATTCAGCGCCTCTCAAGATCAAAAAAGTCAGCCAAAATAGTTAAAACAAATTATAATTGCCATCAGGCAATGGTACCTGAAAGGTAAAAAATATAAAAATTGAGTAAATATCCATAATGTTGTAGACCAGTTCCACCAGTTCATTCCCACAAAAAGCATAGTCTACTAAATAGGTTGGTGGGAACGGTGTCCAGAGATATAACGTAGGCCCCAAGCAACCCAGCGTAGTTGTACATCCTTAGGGGGGCACCCAGTTTGAAGTTTACGCCCAATCATTTAAACTCAATATTCGAGAAAGTTTTTAAAAACAAAAACTGTATTTGCCATTTTTTTAAATTCAACATAGAATCTCAAGTACATTTTGTTACAGTTGCTGCCAGATATTATGGAATATAAATATAAGCATACTGATTAGCAATACATATAAATATACATGTGTTTATAAATGGATCTGTAGGATGTCATCACTTTCAATTAATTTTCCCTGTATTTTGAAATTAACTTTTTTTTTATTTCGGAAATTTGTGACAAATGGGACCATTAATGTTGCTTTTTTTTAAAAAAAAGAAAATTGCACGTGTTTTTATAATTCTATCGTTTGATGAATCCTCTTAAATGAAGGTCGCCTGTGAACTGAAAGTAAAATATTGTGACTGGTGTAAGACAGAACATGTCTGCCTACTTCTGTTGAGAAACTATGCATCAGCGGTCGCAGCTTAATTATGAAGGATTGTTCTCTCTGCAACTATGGTAATACAATGCAAATAGCGGGATTTAATTTAAAAGCAAATGCGCAAATTACTTACTCATAGTTGATTCTCCTCTTTCATTTCATATTAATTAAGTACGATTCATTTTCAACTCTTAAAACAATCTGCTTGAGTGCTAGACGTACCCAAGAAAACCAAATACTTTTTTTTTTTTTTTTTGTGGTTGATTCTTTCTGGCGGAAGGTTACTTTTGTTTGTATATTCCGGCAAAGTCTGTTCGACTTTTTTCCTACCGTCTCACTGTATGCTCTCGCGACTGAAGTTTTGAAATGTTTGGAGAGGAAATTGAATAGTCTTCTTTCTTGCCTGGTCCCCAGAGTAAACACGTGGCTACTCGCCTTATAGCTCGAGCTAAAGGGGTCGCAAAGGCCATCCTCGCGGCGGGAAGTGGCTCCTGCCACGAGACAGCGTTCTCCCATGGAAATGAAGATCCATTTTGAACGTTACGAACGAAAATACTGGAAAAACAAGATACATTGTGTGGGTCTTACGGCTAAAATGCTAAAAAAAAAGCGCTCCTAGGGAAATAATACGAGAAGTAGATTTTATTTGGAGATGTACTGACGTTTTCTTTTCTCCATCTGTTATGTTGCTGCCATCAGTATAATTTTTCTTGTCTTTGCATTCGTTTCTTGTAAGATATAAACATTTTTGTTAAGTTCTTTCTTAGGTTTTAATGATTGTTGTTTTTTCCTGATGTCCGTTGTGTATGTCTTTTCAAATGCTGTTACTAAACAGTTTTGACTGTTTTTCATTTTATGTGGTTGTGCAAGTAATTATATTTTACACCATCTTTATATAGTAATCGGGTAACCTGCGATCATCCGACTGTTCTCGCTCGCGGTCAGACCATTTCCACCAATTGAGACAAACTGGTTGTCATTCGGCTGCTCGGTCTCCTGTCGGGCAACTGGTCGTGTTTTTTGTTATTTTTTGTTGTTTTTGTTTTGTTTTTATCTAACCACAAAATTTTAAGCATTTTCTCTTAAAACATGATTTTTGTGTGTGTTTGAAGAGAGAGAAAACGTGTTGTATGTCACTTAGGCACCGACAGATGTCGTTCAATTCCTCATTTCATAATTTATAAGATATCGTTACGACTTTATCCATATTATTGACGATAATTAAACTTAATTTTGTTATGAAACAAAAATTAAACAATTATTTTAATCAAAAACTGTTTGAACACATTTCTATGCTCGGAAATGGTCGGGTCGGGCAACTAATATGTTTATTTTTTTATTATTATTAAGAATCCCCTTTTCCCTCTTGAGTACAATACTGCCTTGGGGACCTACCAAGTCAAAATTGGGCCCGAAAAAATTGTATGGTAATTTTTAGTGTTCGTAGGCCCAGCCGCCAATAATGTTGTACAAGTACGAGTATTTTAATTTCTAAATTTGTGTGTACGGAGTTGAATGACTTGAAATGATTTAAGGCCTTCATGTTTCACCAATGGATCTCCACGTAGAAGAGGTAGGCCGTTCCGGCGCAGTCCCACCCAATCTTCACCTCGCGTTGTCCTCATGGACTCAGCCTCCTTCATCACAGCCGCGATATCGACCGAGCGCCGACTCTACCTCCGTAGCCCACTGACCCACCTCTCTGCCGCACCTCGTCCCGTCCGTCCGTCCCGTCCGTCCGTCCGTCCGTCCCGTCCGTCCGTCCGTCCGTCCGTCCGTCCGTCCGTCCGTCCGTCCGTCCGTCCGTCCGTCCGTCCGTCCTCCGTCCGTCCGTCCGTCCGTCCGTCCGTCCGTCCGTCCGTCCGTCCTCCATCCGTCCGTCCGTCCGTCCGTCCGTCCGTCCGTCCGTCCGTCCGTCCGTCCGTCCGTCCGTCCGTCCGTCCGTCCGTCCGTCCGTCCGTCCGTCCGTCCGTCCGTCCGTCCGTCCTCCGTCCGTCCGTCCGTCCGTCCCGTCCGTCCCGTCCCGTCCGTCCGTCCCGTCCCGTCCGTCCGTCCCGACCCGACCCGACCCGACCCGACCCGCAGTCAGCGGCTCGATTGAACCGAGCCGTCGGGACTTGAACCCGAACCGTCGGGACTTGAACCCGAACCGTCGGGACTTGAACCCGAACCGTCGGGACTTGAATCCTAGGACCTTTCTATCAGAGAAGGTGCAGTGGCAACAGTTGCCATGAGCCTTCTCAGCTGGTTGTTCCTGATCATATGATGTGAAAAGAGGAAGTGTAATGTTTTATACTTCCTCTAACATCATTGCTCTGATATTTTGAGGTCGGGTGTGCCTGCGAGAAACGGAAAAGCGAAATGATTTCGCGTCGTACAGCCACTGACAGATTGTTTCGTACTTCCATTCCTTTCGAATAGTGACTGCAGATTTGTTCGGAGTAGATTTGGTAGCCCCGACATATCGCCCCCTCTTCGCGTAATTTATTCTGTGGATTTCTTGCGCGGCGCGGACCTCTTTCGGGAGCGTCGACGGGTTCCGGCTGCGCGTGACGTCACATCCGCCAGCCCGCACGGGCACGTCGCCAGAGTCGCGTCCGCCCTTTGTACTTTATATTTTATTTCGAGGGGGCGGGCGCGGGGAGGGTCCTGCGCGGAATCGCAAGAAAAGCCCAGAAGACCACGAAAAGGTGGAGTAAATACTCATTCCGCTTTCAGGGCTGCGCTGGCGCGGCGATGGCTCTGCGTCTGACTGGCTGTTGCTTTATGCGCGGGACTCTCTGGCGGCGCAGCCCCCGGCCCCCCCCCCCCGCGCCCGCACCGCACCCCGTGCCACGAACCGTGAAACCCAGGCCCCTTGCCCCCTCCCCCGCAACCCATTCCATTCGCCCAGCTCCCCGCATCCCCGCGCCCCGCACCTCGCACCCCGTGCCACGAACCGTGAAACCAGGCCCCCCCTCCCCCGCAACCCATTCCATTCGCCCAGCTCCCCGCATCCCCGCGCCCCGCACCTCGCACCCCGTGCCACGAACCGTGAAACCAAGGCCCCGCGCCCCATTCTATTCCCCAGCTCCCCGCATCCCGCGCCCCGCACCCCGTGCCACGAGCCGTGAAACCCAGGCCCCGCCCCCCGCGCCCCATTCCATTCCCCAGCTCCCCGCATCCCCGCGCCCCGCACCCCGTGCCACGACCGTGAAACCCAGGCCCCTTGCCCCTCCCCCGCGTCCCATTCCATTCGCCCAGCTCCCCCCAACCCGCATCCCCGCGCACCTCGCCCAACGCCCCACGGTCAACACCCCGCGTCAGGAACCACCGCGCCCGCCGCCTTTACCATACTGTCAGAAATTACATTAAATTTAATCTAGATTTAATGTACGACTGTACATGAATTTTAATGTACCTTGTGTGTTAAATGGAGATTAATGTACCTGTACATGAAATTTAATGAATAATTGATTGATTGATTGTTTCGTGTTTCCGGGCGCGTCAACTACTTTGGTCATTAGTCCCATTACTGTAGTGCATGTTTTTTTCTCGTGAGATGGCTGTGATCTTCCCCCGCTGGATGGCGAGATCCGGCGCCGACCTACCGTCGGCTAGTGGGGGGTTTCCCCCTAACCAGGATTCTCCCACCAGGGGGGCACCGCCCAGCCGGGACAAGCTCTAAGCTCCCGACCGGTCTCCCGGAATATGTGGTAGTGTAGTGCATGTTAGTGTAAGTGTGTGTGTAAGGGGAGAGAATAGGGCAAGGAAGTGGAAGGACAGATCGCGCGCGGTCCGTGGCCCGTTTGGTAGGGTACTGCTCCGGCATTCGCCTGGTGCTGATCGGAGAAACCACGGAAAACTACCGATCAGAGCAGCCGGCCGCTAGAATTCTTTTCCAGACAGCGACTGAATTCGACGAAATTTAACGCTTCAATTAAAATCAATGTAGATTTAATGTACGACTGTTAACTTTTGAACATTAAATTTAATTTACTTTGAAAATTGAAAATTGCTTTCATGTACTTTACATTAAAAGTAATGCAGACATTTCTGACAGTGCAGGCTTCGCCTCGCCTGACCGCGTTGCCGGTCGCGTGCTCCTCCGCTTTGCAGCCTGCTCCGATCTCCGCGCGAATTCATCTCGTCACTTGCCCAGTTACCCTACTGCGATGCCATTTTGTGTCGTCTGTTTCATTGACTGTAGTTTCTTTTTCTGATGGGTTGTATTACTTTGGGTTCTGTTTGTTATCATATAAAAGAATATAGAAGAAGAAAAAACATTTCATTGCCCGTGCTCTAAAATTTTGATTGGCCGCTGTACTCTTTTCGTAACCATCAGCTGCTTAAAAGCATCGGGCAATTGTAAATGAGAGTCCGATATTTATTTATACCTATGAACCTTCGAAAATTGCAAATCTTTGAAAGTAGCAAATACGAATCTTCCACGCTTCTTTTGCCGCAGATAGTTTTACGAGATGGCTAAGCAGAATGCAATTTGCAATATTCTAATATTACGTATACGTTCCGAATAGTTCGTGAAAGTTTGAGTTGTAGCACCAATAGGTCCCAAAAAGTATCGTAATTTTAGAGGGTATTTCCGACTAACCATAAGTAGAACTTACAATTGCTACTATTCTTTACAAAAACAGTGTTATTTTGAGGGTTAAATGTATATAGTATGTTGAACTGCATTTATGTTTCTGAGTCTCTTTCGTGTTTATTTTTAATTTTTAAAAATTCAACACACATTAAAAGATTGTTCTTGCTACAGTCAATAAGTTGCACAATCTTACTCAAAAAAACTTGTTTTGTTTTGTGAAAATGTAATACTTAAATTAGCCTTGTGCCATTTTTGACATATTTGAGCATTCTAGAGGTAAAGAAAGTCCAGGCATTCCAGTGTTAAAAAGAATATGTATTTGTTACAGGTGACTGTAAGCGACAATGGAAGCCCTCCTCTTTCATCAACAACTCGTGTTGTGGTAACTGTTGCGGATGTGAATGACCATGCCCCACAGTTTGAGCAATCATTTTACAAAATCCAGATTCCTGAGTCTACAAGTCATGACTTGCCTCTCTTCCAGGTATTGTTTATTTTGTTTTATTGTACATTTTTATAATGAATGGTGTCTTAATTAGTTTCCTTTAGCTCTTCTCTTCCCTCAAAATGGTGTTGCAATGCTGGATGATATCTAAAATGACAATTTGAAGAAACCATCTTTGGTATACTTAATTAGTGCTTGCTGTTTAGAAAATTAAGACCCCTTATGTTATAGAGACGTCTTCTCTGAAATTTGGAACTTGTAACCTTTGATATAAGGCAACTTCCATAGCTGAATATCTATTCCATTGTTTCATTGGCATGTTCCTACAAAACGTTAAATATCCTTCATGATAATTCACATGGAAAGTTCAAAGTTATTTTTAATCCAAAAAGGGTTTAAAAAATTTAAAAGAAAATTGATTTAAATTGTTAATGACTGTGAAAATGCAGTACTGTACTATCACATCTCTGTAAAGAAGCATGAAAGATAATTTTATGTTTACAAAATTTCGAAAATCTGATGACTCTGCCCTGAGTTGAAATACAAATATTTACATTTAATGGTGTTAAATAAATATTTAAGATTATTCAGTGTTTATAATAAAAAAATTCTGCTTGTTCGTGATCATATGACTGATGGAGAGTTTTGACATTACATTTCTTCAGGCTGCCTGGATATTATTTTTGCCCCTTTTGAAAAACAAAAGGAAAATGCATTAAATGCAAATTTTTGAAATCTGATATCAGACACAAAATTGTCCTGTATAAGAGAAATTGTATTTAAACAATACTCTGCATCAGTCATAAATGATAAGTTCAACCCATGCACTTCATTAAAATGTCATGATGGTGCTCTGTTCAAATATTGTCTTGATGTCAAAAAAATATTAATTGCGTGCATGTTTAAGACCATTCATGCAATGAATGTAACCATTTTATTTTTTTCACCAAAATACACTATTGCATGGAAATATCACTTCAATTCCTATCATTACTGTCACTCATAATGGAGTCCCTAAATATGAATGAATTTTAAAGAGTAAAATTTTGTCCACAGCATACTTGTTTCACTCTTTATTTATTGCTTAATTCAAAACTTGTGTTTGTACAATTGAATTACACAATGAAAATCACATGCTTGGTTTCCAGCTTTAAAAATGCAAATCTATGTTATTCACCTGTCACCATTGAAATAAGTTTGCTGGTACAGATTTGGTTGTCAATAAAGAATTTCACCTTGCTATTTAAATTTATCGTTCTAACAGTGCTACCAGCAAATGTGTAATATTTGCTTGCATAGAAGTTGTTTAATAATTTAAAATATTCTCATTAAGGTCATTACAAGAGCAGCTTTATGTTCATTTATAATTTGAATATTTTGTGGCTGTTTCATTCTTCATGTGAATTTTCACAGGCTTTCTTCAGCTCAGGTACCCCATGCTAATGTAGTTGCTTCCTGACAATAGAAAACCCTGACTACTGCTATCTAGAAACATTCTCTCTAATGCCATGGGTTTCTGCATATTTTAGTTTGTTAATATTTCTGTTTCTCTGAGAGATTTATGCATAATTGCAAATGTCTTACTTCTAAACTTTTTGTTCTGAATACGGCGCTGTTGGATGGCAACATTTGAAGAATAATTGGAAAGATCAAATAAAAACTGAATATGAAATGACAGAAGCAATTTTATATATGTCTTCTAATACAAAAAAGAAAATGTTTTTTAATCAAGAAATGTTGCGGCTGTGGTTTAAAGGTGGCAGTTGGTTGAATGTGTCCCATTAAGCTTCTTAGAATCTCCTATCAATACTGCTCTACTAACTTCCTTTGTAAACTATGGGAACAACATTATAGCTCTGTAGTGCCATCTGTGACAATGATAAAATACTTCTGCGGCAAGCACACACTGATTAATTTGCATTTATAACAAAATTCTTAAAACTAATTATCAATCATTAAAAGTAGCTTGACTTCCAGAGAGTTAGCATTTTTGTCACTTTCTTATTAAAAAGAAATAGAAGTTTTAAAAAATGGAAATATATTTCTAATTAACAAAACCAATATTGTGGTGCTCCTGAGACTATCACTAAAAATCTCTTTAAATCAAAACAGAGTTTCAATGTACACAATTTGAAGGAAAGGAAAGCAAGCTTTCAATTTAAATTAATTTTGCTTTTAAAATTAACAAAAATTAACTTACACCGTTAATTTTTCTTGGACTGCTTCATTATTAATAATTATGCACCAATATTTTTATTGACCACTGATGAATCCAAAGCAAATATTAATATCAGATGTACATATGTACTGCTATGTGCTTTCCTTGAAGAGAGGAATGCTATTGAATGAAATTACAAACATTTAAAATAAGTATTTAAAACTTCACCTAACTGAATTAAAACATTATCATTTATTATTTTTTTTATACTTTCAAACAAAGTATTTTTCCAAGATAAAAAATTTTGCTTAAAGAAGCAGTCTGACTAATTTTATCCTAATAACATACCTAACAGAAGTTGAGCTAAACAACGTCACTTGTCTTTGCGCCTGTACAGAATGGCACAGAGGAGCTCGAGGTAGCTGTTGATACCTTTCTTGAAAATGGAACATGGGAGACTTTTGATCCCGACAGCTTATCAGGAGAACCAGTATTGAGGGTAAGATTTTGGAATAGGAATTGTTTGCAAATGTTTTTATAATAATCATCTGTTTGCAAAGAATAATGTTGATTTGTTATGCTTGCTTTATGTTTTAATATCTGTTTTCTCTGTGTGTCCTTGCATACTGACCAGCATGTTGAATGAATGTAGCACTTTGATCTTTGATGTGGAATGGGACTACAATCTTCTAAACATCTTGAGCTTTTATAGTTAATTTTTCACAGGTCATATTATGTATTTCTGCCTAATGGAGAGTATAAGCTTAAGTATGCTTTTTGCTTCCACAGGTTTTGTGTAGTTTGGAAATTGCAGTATTTGTGGATAAATGGGTAGAAGTAACTTGTTTACCTTTTGTAATAATAGTTCTCATCAGATGTACTTCTTCAGATTTTCATCTTGGTAGCTGATGCTAATTCCACAAATGTATAGCGAACTTGTATTTCATTATCCCTGAGCACAGAAAGTTCTGTGGTCAATTTCATCAAAGGCCTCCATTTAAGTAAATAGACTATTTTGCGAGTTTGTTTATGCTGTACTCTTTATTATAATTTGTAATTTGCCAGTTGTATTATATATTAATAATATGTTTTACATTGTATATGTAGGACCCACAGTGTGAATATAAAATTGTAGTTTGATATTTTGAAGTCTGTATTTTTGTAGTAAGTTGACATTAGTTGCTGATTTATTATACATACATTATGCTACTTTTGTTGTACAAGTAGTTTCAAATTTAATATTTTCTTATAATTATCTAATAAAGAACATTTTTCTTATTGTCAATAATAGACATTTTTCATGACAACTCACTTCATTGCATGCAATTTTAATCAGAATTGGATTTCAGACCTCTTCATTAACATATGTATTAAGATGTAAACCGGTTTGAAGTTTAAATAATTTGTTTTCACGATGTTAACATCGCATGTTTGAGTTGTTTCTACATGACTAACCAAAAACATAAAATTTTGTCATTCTACTTTAAACTCAACATGCAGTATGTTCTTCACCCTCTTAACATTTTCTATTGATGAATTTTTGTTTGCTTTTGTGTTTTTTATTTTCTGATATTTAAAAACTGAATCATAATTATTATATTGCTTTTTACAGGTTTTGGGATATGATTTAGATGAGGGGCCAAATGGAGATATTACCTACAGTATTAAATCAGGACGTGGCATAGGGAAATTTCGAATTCATCCCAAGACTGGAGTTGTATATTCTCAACGGGGCTTCCAAGAAGGTCAAGAGTATGATCTTCGAGTAAGTTTTGTGTATTACTTTGTGGTTATGACATTTTTATTGCTATTTTTACAGAAATTATATGTCTCAATGGTGATTCCTGTACAACTGAGTAAAAAACTTAACATTTTCTTTGCATTTTTTCCAACATTAGATTCGAGCTCAAGATAATGGATCACCACAAAAAAGTCATACTACTAGGGTGTCAGTACAAGTTATGAAAGTTCCTAAAACATCTCCTCATCCTCCTGAAATAAAAAATCCAAACCAAACTGTTGAAGTAACAGAAAGTGATGATATCACTTATCTTGTTGCATTAATTCAGGCAATAGATGATGATGGAGATATGTTATGGTATGATATTGTGGGTAAGTGTGTTGAATGAGTCAATCCAGATAAAAAACAAAAACAAAAATAACCACAACCATGAGTAACCACCCATGTCAGTTGTTGCATGTTCACACTACAATAAAAAATGTTAACAATTTAAATATATTGTGACAATATTTGTTTCATTTGTATAATTACTCTATGCGTGAGTCATAACAGCATTATAATTTTCTTACATTAACTGCAAATTATGTAGGAGAATGAGTGGTTTACTGGTTAACTCAAAGCTGCTACCGAGGTGCCACAATGATAGACCTAGTTAATGACAAATAGTAGGCTGCTAATTGAGGACAGGTGAACGTTGAGGATCATATGATGTTAGTCAATCATCTCAAAGACCTGAGGAAGGGATCAGGGCCTGCAGATAAAGAAGCATATGAATTATCTTGAGATAGCTTTCATGCATGGGGCATGCTTCACAGGCCAGTGATAAAATCTCAGAGAGAGCTGGGGTTAGCAACCTCAGTAGAATGCTGATAATTGAGCACAACAAACATGTTGGTTGTTTCATAGACATTTTTAAAATTATACAAACTTTTTAGTCCAATTTACATTTAAACAGCAACAAACAAATTTTGATAGTTAAAGAAACATTCATCTTACAAATATTTAAGAAGAACCATCATTTTAGGTCACCGGAGATGGGAAGAGCGATGGTCCCCTTAAATCATGAAGAGTTCTGGACTGTTTTCAAATGGTCTCAATACCATGGTTAACCCTAGGACAAGTTGCTAGTAATTTCAAATTTCAACACAGTCTTTATTTTAGACAGCGTAGCTTCTGTCGCATAGCACATTGCTTTTAACAGATGTTGAAGCCACGGACAATCATGTTCATATTCAGAGTTGTCCTCATTTACATCCTATTATCTTCTTTGAAATAAACCTTTAGACACTTATTTGAAAATGCCATAACTTTATTTAACACATAACAAGGATAGTTATTTCACTTATTGGTCATCTATAAATTATGCAAACCTAAAGGGGGAGGGGGAAGATTTGAGGCAGCATTATGTAGGGGTAGGGTGCATTAGTTTATTGTTGCATAACATTCATATTTATTTTAACTATTAATTATTAAGAGAACAGCAACAATGGAACAGAAAGCATCGCTATTATAAAAATACTTTTAACACACTTGTATGCCCACTGTAGGATTAACTGTGATTTCTGATCAATATTGGAGATTAGCCTCAGTAGCAGTCTTTCACTACTTTACACTTATATTAACAATGTTTTTTATAATTTGTCTGGTTAAATTGGTCATATTCCTAACAATATCCATTATAGTTTTAGATTTTATTATTTGAATCTGCACTACTAAAAAAAATAACTCGTTAAACTTAAATTAATAGGTGGTGATGATGACCATGATTTCTTCATTGGCCGTGATAAAGGAAACATACTCTTAGCTAAAAAACTTGATTGGGAAAGAAAAAATAAATACAATTTGACAATTAGCGTGACAGATGGTGTTCATACAGTATATACACAGGTAAGTTGTGTGTATATTTGTGTCAACCAATTGTGTGTGACTTATTGGCTTTTTTTAGATAATAAATAATGATTGGTAAAAATTGTCTACAATTTTTGGATTATTGTTTTACAGCTTCATGTAACTGTCATTGATATTAATGACTGCCGGCCAAATTTCTCTGAGAAAATTTATAATGTAGAAATATCAGAAAATGTTGAAAAAGGTACAGAAATTCTTCAACTTCTGGCGACTGATGATGATGAAGATAAAAAGGTATTCTACAGTTTGTATGCTGCCAGAAATCCAGCTTCTCTTTCCATCTTTAAAGTTGATTCTGTTACTGGAGCTGTTGTTTTGAATGAAAAACTGGACAGGTATAATATATTTATTTTCATCACATGAATTATATGGATTATATTACATTATATACATATTACATATATACGTATATTATATACATGTTACTTTATATACATCACCTTGAAAATATTTTACATGGCCTTGAAAATATATCATTTATATGATTAATTCTTATTTTGGGGAATTTCTTAGGGAAACTATTGAAGAACATATACTAACTGTAATGGTTAAGGATCAAGGAACTCCATCAAAACGAAATTATGCTAGAGTTGTTGTAACTGTTCATGACCACAATGATCACCATCCAGAATTTACCAGTCAAATAATTCAAGGAAAAGTTTTTGAGACAGCAAGCATTGGTTCGGCTGTTGTGCAAGTCTATGCAATTGATAAAGATAGAGGAGAAAATGCTAAAATAATATATTCCATTACATCAGGTATATATTTTTGTAATTACATTGAATACTTGTTTTGTTTCTAAACAATTGCTCTATTTTCTCTGATTAAAACCTTTTTTGCTTGAATTATTAGGCAACATTGGAAATGTATTCAGTATTGATCCTAATCTGGGCACTGTACAAATTGCTAGAGAATTAGATCTTGGTTCAATGTCAGAATATATGCTCATTGTGAAAGCTACTGATAATGGATCTCCTCCTCTTTCATCCACAATTCCTGTACATGTAATGGTCACTATGGCAGATAATGCTCCTCCAAGGTAAGCGATTTGATAGAATGCTATTTACATTTTTCAAAACATATTTCATGTTATATGGATTTATGGAGCAACAGATCAATCTCCATGTATTAACTCCAGAAGAGCTTAGTCTTAGCAGATATTAATTTGAGAAAGGTAACTTTCACTTCACTAGAATTATTTCACTTGTTGGGCTTCGGAAGCAGGATCCATAGTAAAATAAAGATTCATCTTTTAATTAATGCCTTCTTAAACTAACTTCTTGTGGAGTCTTAAGTGGAGTGAACAAACTTCTTGAGGATTTTGATTTGTTGCTCCACAATTCTTACATGAATGAATTCTTAGTTACTTTTATGATTTATGTTTAAGGTTTATGAAGAAAGAACATGCAGCTGAAATCTATGAGAATCAACCAATTGGTACTTACGTTAAACATCTTGAGGCAAGAAGTACATCTTCTCTTTTCTTTGAAATCATTGCTGGGAACAAAGATGATATGTATTTTATAAACCCTAGTACTGGTGTTATCATTACGAAAAGACAATTAGATTATGAACTCAACAAAGTTTATAATTTAACTGTGGAAGCTACGAATATGGCAAGTGTTTCATCAAATGACAGAAAAACCTGTCATGAAATTAATTGAAATGTATTTTTTTGTGTATTCAATCTTTTTATTGTATGTTTTGTTCAAAAATTTCAGGCTGGTGCAAAGGCAAAATGTAATGTAATTGTTCATGTTTTGGATCGTAATGACAATGCTCCAAGATTTGTTCAAGCTTTATATATGGGAAGCATCAGTGAGGCTGCACCTGTTGGCTCATTGATTCTTGCTAACAATAGCTCTCCATTGGTCATTAAAGCAAAAGATGATGACTCCGAACTCAATGCTCTTTTAAGTTATGATATTGTTGAAACTTTGCCCAGGACATATTTTCGTATTGACTCCAGCACTGGTAAGAATAAATTGCTTTTGTACTATTTGTTCTTGTGAAGGAACAAAACCTTGAAAAAGAATTTGATAAGAAAAAAATCTACTTGAGAATTGCCTTGCACTCCTACTCTTATTCATTCGTGACTTTTGATTTACAGGAGCTATTCGAACTGTGATGGCATTAGACCATGAAAAGTATGCACATTTTCACTTTCATGTTAAAGTATCAGATTTGGGGAAACCACGATTGTCTTCAGAGACCACAGCTCGAGTTGAAATCACAATTTTGGATGTCAATGATTGTTCTCCTCACTTTTTACAATCTGAATACAATACCACTCTTCTTTTGCCTACATACCAAAATGTTGCTGTTGTGAGAGTAAATGCATCAGATCCTGATTCACAAGAAAACACAGTTCTTCGTTATGATATAATTGATGGAAACAAAGGAAATGTATTTGCCATAGATGCAAAATCTGGTGTTGTTACAGTGGCTGATACTAGGCATATTAAACAATTTCATAAACTACACTTACGTGTATCAGATGGCAAATTTTCCAGTGTAGCCCAAGTGAATATTAAAGTGGAAAAATCCGAGAATTCAGGTTTAACATTTCAGAAGAGTGTATATCTTGGAACTATTTTGGAGAATACCACGAAGATCTCACCTGTTGTGGTGGTTAATGTTCTTGGAAGTGCTCTCAATGAGCATGTAGTATTCAGTATTTTAAATCCTACTGATATGTTTACAATTGGTCCCACTTCAGGAGTGATAAAAACAACAGGGAAACGATTTGACAGAGAATTGAAAGATAAATATGAACTTATTGTGGAAGTAAGTGTTAATAAATAATATTCATTTTGTTCCAAATTTAATTTGGCTAACAAATATTAATTTGTAATAATTCCTTTTTTCCTTTCTTTAGGCTCGAAGTGAAGAAGCAGATGAAGAAAGGCCTAGAGTGGCTCACGTTATGGTGAATGTCACAATTCTAGATATTAATGACAACTGCCCTATGTTTGTGAACTTACCATATTATGCTGTAGTGTCAGTGGATGCTCAGAAAGGAGATGGCATAACAAAAGTAAGATTTTGATTGAATTAAACCAGAAATTTGTATTCATAACTTTTTTCAATTTGGTTCAACAATTTTCTAATAATAAAACTTGACAGGTCCATGCTGTGGATATGGATAAAGGAGAAAACGGTGAAGTGCGTTATGAGCTAATAAAAGGACATGGTGAACTCTTCAAGGTGTGTCGCAAGACAGGAGAAGTTACTTTAAAACAAAGTTTAGAGGGTCACAATAGAGAATATGAACTGATCATTGCAGCATATGATGGAGGTAAAATTACATATTTTGTATCTATGTTGTGTGTCATATCTTTGATCCCGGTGAATAAGCTGATAAGTCGTAAACCCTTAATTTTACAGGAGAGCAAAAAACAACTGGTAACTGAATTAAATCAAGTTTCAATGATAATCAAACGAAGGTGTTATTTGAATAAAACTATTTGTGTGTAGGTTTTGTTTTAATATCATTAATCTCTGATTTAGAGCATTAATTTAAAGTTGTTTTTTGCTCCCCTGTAAAATCAAGTTTTTCCAACTTTTCAGCTTATTCACCGGGGGCCAAAGATATAATGATTTTACTAAATAATTATATTTCTAATGAGATTTTGAGTGTCAACATCCCAAGTCAAAATTTTTTCCAATAGTGGCCACAAATTTCAAATATTATCTCACAATTAAAATCTAAAAAAATGATAATTATTTGTCAACAGCAAGGTAGGGAAATCAATATCAAAAGCTTCATAAAAGTATTTATAATCAAAATTTTTGAACTTGTTTTCAAAATTATTAATTGTGTATAATTTTCAGTAGTTAAAATCTATTCCATTCATTCAAATAAAATTATAACATATTAACTTTTATAATTAAATTAGTTCAAAGAATTGGTCATCCCGACCGGGATTCGAACCCGGGCCTTCTGGTTTACGCCCAGCTGCTCTAACCTCTAAGCTACCGAGACAACCAACCTTTTGAATGGTGACCATTATTAACTTTTATTTAAAACAAACACTCTTGTAAGTTAAAATGAATTAATTCTTTTGCAAAGATTTGGAGATTTTTCTAACTCTGGTATAATTTACCTTCCTGTTTGTTTTATTGTATAATAGGTAATTGTAGAGTATAAATATTATATTAAATAAAACTACAAAATGTTGGTAGGTTCCTGAAAGATGACCGGCTTCTTGCTTACAGGTATTTCTCCATGCTCTACTGAAGTACCTGTTCATGTTAAAGTGATTGATAGATCAATGCCTATATTTGACAAACAATTTTACACTGATAGTGTGCTTGAAAGTATTGAAATCCATTCTCCCCTCACTGTTAGTATTCAGGCTGAATCTCCACTGGGAAGAAAGTTGATATATAGTATTGTTAAAGGAAATGACTATGAAGAATTTGCTCTCGATTTTAACACAGGTATGTATTGCATTGTAACTCTCATCTGTAGTTGTGTGTTCAGCATGAAAAACTAGTAGTTTAAAGCTTTTTGATGATGCAAAAAATTTGCATATTGGATGAAAGCTATAGTAAAGGGACATTGTAAGTTGCCCAGAGGGGTATTTTAAGTTTATTCTTTAAACTAAAAGTCCTGTATCAAGGTAAGAAAAAATTTCTCAAATTAAATTTTCATTATAAATTCAAAAATAAAATCAAAAGGAAGAAGCTTTGGATCAATGGGCTTTTTTTCTCTAGCCCATTACTATAGCTTGTTCAAGTCTTCCAAAGCATTTTGTGCATTTTCTATAAAAGTTTGATACTATTATAACTTATTGACCCACTAAATTATCTTTCTGAGTGTGTTTTTCTCTCAGAATGACCTTTATGAAGAATGGTTGTTGGTTCTGATCACTATCTTTGATTAGTACATGAATGTTTTCTTATTATCAACATAATATTAGGATCATTTTTTAAAGATTGGTTTAAGGTTTTAATGTTTCATGCCCATATAGGCTATTCAAAGTACTACCATAACATAACAATTCAGAAGGTTTTGGATTTATAATTAGAAACATCATAACAATTTATTTTCGGGATTTGTGTAACCAAGTGAAGTAAATTTATTACATACTTCTGGGAATTGGAATCTATTTTTGGTAACAGTAAACTGATAACTTATCCTTTAATTTTTTACAAGTATTGCATGTGTGTAAGACAGGTGTCATAATTTGCTCAGTAATGATGGTGATTGACCTTAATCACCAATATACCTATTTGCTCAACTCTATTTACTTACTACTATATCTGGACATTCGGTACTGATGTTCGTATTTTGTGTCTCCCTTTCACAGCCCCAGACAGTAACAATGGTCCCTGTGAGTATATCATTCATCTTTTTATGTGTTTGTTGGCTTTGTGTGATTTCTTTTAGCATGTGCAAGAGCATGAGGGATGTTCTAGCTTTCATAACATCATTCTGGTGTTTGCTAACAACACTGATACACATAGCTTATTCTCTTTACTTACTAAAATGTTCTTTCAAGGCTTATAATATGAAAATTTGTAAAAAAGATGAACTATTTGTACATTTGTGCTTGGGAAATTTCTGTATCAATTTTTATTGAGAGTATTTATGTAATGAAGTTTTAAGTTCGTCAAAGGTACTTATTTCAGAGTGAGTATCTCTCCTGACATGTATTCTATTTTAAATACAAAACTTATTTTCAATTGTTCAACAGTTAAAAGTTTTTGCTCCTTCATGATTATGCTAATAACTAGCACAAAAATTTATTTTAGAATAATTATGGATTTTGTTTCTTTTAGTTTTGCTAATACTACATGTGATGGAACATTTTTCTGTGCCTCTTTTGGATTGGAATTCCTTTTCCTTTTTTATCTTCTCTTATGGTTTAGAGGTGTAACTTTAGATACCTATTCAATACAAAATGATTGAAATTTCTTTCAAGAAGCATGTCATTAAAAAGAATATTTGTACTGCCAAGCCATGAAAGAACATATTGTACTTTGGGTTTGAAGATGGTTTTCATTATCTTGTGAATCTGTTAAATTTCATTTTCAGCTTCTATTGCCAGTACCTATTTATTGTGTTAAAAAACTTCATTTATTTTCTTTTCTAAGTTTTTTTGCAGAAATGTCAAAGATACTATGAACCCTTTGATTATCATTTTATGATTAATATTGTGCCTGTGGCACAAATTGAGACAATATATATTTAAAAATTAGTTTTTGTCTGATTTCTTAATAAAATGTGGTCAATGATTTTATCAAGTTTCTAACATTTTGTTTTGCGCATGTCAGAAATGAGTGACATGATTGAAAATAAATAAAAAATAAATAATTGAAAAACTCCTTGATAGTCAATTTTGCTAATTGTGCATGATGAATTACACAAAATTTTGAGATTGCATGTTGTTTTGCTCTTTTTTTCCCCACTTCTCTTCATCGTACACATTTTTGTTTGTAGTGGTAATTTTTTTTTTTTTTACCAAGATAATTTTCTTTGGACTGTAAAGTTGAATTTTGCACTGTAAGGAATAATTTATTTGAACACAGGTGTGATTTCCATTGTGGATGAATTGGACTATGAACAAAAGAAACAGTATGAATTAACTATTCGAGCTACAGACAGTGTATCTGGTGTGTATGCCGAGGTTCTTGTTAGTATCTTAGTACAAGATGTAAATGACTGCCCTCCAGAATTCAGTACAGATGCATATAATATTTCTGTATCTGAAGCAGCTCCATTTGGCACATCAGTTCTTAAAGTATCTAGTAGAGATAATGATACAGGTACTGACTTTTCTTGAAATGATTTAAATATTTTGAAATATTGTTTGAATTATTTATGTTTTAATTACTATTTTCACAAATATTTGCAGGAATCAACCAGAAAGTAAGGTATGAAATACAAGGCGACTCTACTAATTCATCTGAATATTTTCACATTGACCCTGATGATGGAACTATTTACTTGAAAAGGTCTCTAGACCATGAAATACATAACAGTCATCATTTTACTGTGGTCGCTAAGGATGGAGGAGTTCCAAGCCTCTCAAGTACAGCCCATGTTTGGGTCACTGGTAAGATTCTCAGAAGATTTTCATAAAGTCCATTGATAACGTCCTATTTTATTATTTTATTTATTGATCTCTCTCAACAGTTCTGGATATGAATGATAATCCTCCAAAATTTGAGCAACCATCATACACCTGCTTTTTATCAGAACATGCTCAAAGAGGTCAGTTTGTCACAGTAGTTAAAGCCAGTGATCCAGATTATGTAGATTACGAAAGATTGTCGTACACAATAGTTGGAGGCAATGAATTACAGACATTTTCTATTGATTCTGCTACAGGTACTTGACTCAAAATTACATATCTAATGAAATTTTAATTACTTTTTGATGTGAACAATATTGAAAGGTAAACTGTGTTGTTTTTTTTTCAGGAATTATTTCTTTGATCAATATGCAAAATTTTGCTGAGGATACCATGAGCATTTTGAATATATCTGTAACAGATGGAGTCTACACAAGCTTTACCAGAGTTCAAATTGAAATATTACCAGCTAACAGACATAATCCAGTATTTCCCAAACTGCAGTTTGAAGTGAAAGTAAATGAAAATCAACCACATGGTACAATGGTTACAAAAGTCACTGCATCGGATGAAGACTTTGGAGAATATGGAGAAATTACATATGCTATTCCATCTGAATTGTTACGAGAAATATTTGATATAAATAGGAAATCAGGTACTTGACTTATTTTTTCAGGTGTTACTGTAACAAATTCATGAATTGTATAACAGCATAAATTGTAATTTTTAGAAAAGAGAGACTGACCTTTCCTAAGAAGTTCAAGTTTGCATTTCATATTATTCAATTATGCTTGTTACTTCTCAAGTATTGTGGTTTAATTACATATAAATTAATATTATATCATTATTGAAGATACTTAAGAGACTAAAATTAAAGTAATATTAATATAATCTTCTGCATCAGCAGAAGCAGAACAGGAATTTCTTACAGAGCTACTTGGGGTCTCATGTGCTCAGAGCGAAAATATTTATTTAGATCTCTAGTCTTTACCTTTTCATTAGGTTCATTTTTTGAGGCAGTAATTACCTCTGTCTATTGTTGGTTTGTTAGTAGATTGCTATTTTCTGAATTATGGAATTTTTGTTATTAGTTGAATCTCTTGGCCCCAGCATTGCTTTGGTGTAACTAGTTGTTGAAGGCAATTTGTCTAATCTTGTAATTCTCACCAAGCATTATATATTCTCTCTGTACTTGAATAATATACAGTAAAACCCCTCTTTTACACTTTTCATGGGACCATAGGAAAAATGGTGTAAATTGCGGGAAATGTAAATAAGGGGAAATTATTTTTTCTCTTCAAAACTATAAATAAATTGTATTTAAATACTAAAAGACCAATAAGAATTATAATATTCAGTATTATACACAAATAAGATTATAAAGACAAAAAGAAATCAGTTATTTTGCTTTGTTTTCTTCCTTTAGCTTGGACTGATTGAATTTGAGACTCTAGTTCATACACTTTATCAAAAGTAGTATCACCACCATCTGCAGCAGAGAGGTATTTTTTTATTGTTTGGGGGCAAATGCTTGTGCTCTCGTGGGAGGAGATGATCATAATCGTAACTGTCATCTTCACTTCCATCAGCATCTTCACCAACAGCATTGTTTTGAAGATAATCTTCAACAATATCTTCTAATGATGATTGTTCATCAGCAGTATGAACATCATTGTCCACAGATACAAACTCTTCAAATGAAGTTTGAGACTTAATACTTGTCCAGCCCTGACACTCTAAATCAAAGGCATCTTCCACGGCCTCTTCTGTATCTGCCAGGAAGCCAGCTTTCTTAAAACAGTTAGCAATAGTAGACTGCTTTACTTCCCTCCATGATTTTGCAATAAAATGCAAGGCATCTAATATCGAAATCTTCATTTCTGCTGCATCCTTACCACATTCAATGTACCTTAAATATTTCTGGACTAAATTTCTACGATAGTGCACTTTGAAATTATTAATGATGCCCAAATCCAAAGGCTGCAGTACACTTGTGCATTTGGCTGGGAAAAACTCCATTCTTATGTTTTTTAAATTCAACATTTTGGGATGTGCTGGGCATTGATCTATAAATAGAAGGATTTTTCTATTTTGTGCTCCCATTTTAGCATCAAGAGTATGAACTTGCTGAGTAAATACCTCTGAAGTCATCCATGTTTTTTTGTTTGAGGCATACGATGTTGGCAATGTTCTTATGTTTTTAACGCAACGTGGCTTTTTTGCTTTGCCAATAACAAATGGACGCAAGGTTTCCGTTCCATTGGCGTTTGTCCCCAACATTACCGTGAGTCAAACTTTACTATGTTTGCCCCCATGGCATAGTTCATTTTTCATCGCAAACGTTTTATTTGGCAGAAGATTAAAAAATAACCCGGTTTCATCGATATTGAAAATATCTCTTGCATCATATTCACTAATTAATTCATGAAGGGTGGAGTCTTTCCAGGAAGAAACAATACTTTTATCAACACTATTCGATTCTCCACAAATTGCCCATTGTACCATTTCTTAAAACGATCAATCCAACCATTGGATGCAACAAAATCGTCTATTCCTAGCATATCTGCCATGTTTTTAGCCTTTTCCCTCAAAATTGTACCATTAATTGGTATATTGGATGCCCTTGTTGTCTCGAACCAGTTTTTTAAAATCTCTTCCAGTTTCTCATATTTTGAGTATTTCACGTACTTTCTCTTTTTAGATTGTTGTCCGCACTCCTTTGCACTCTGTTCGATTATTTTTCGACACTTCACGATTTAGAGTTGAAATAGAAATTTCCAACTGCTTCGCCAACACGACACGTGGTCCTGAAAAAGCGTCCACTTTCTTCAAAATCTCCATTTTCTGTTCAATAGAAAAACTTCTTCTATCTTTCTTCTCCATTGTACTCCACTTCTACAGCTCGAAGTTTTCGCACAATTCCACCCCGCAATTTACTTAAAATTATCGCACTATCACAAGCCACAATGAACGCAGTACTGAATGGCCCAAGTCTCCCTCAGACCGACGCCACCCAGAACGACGCGACGTGAAAAAATCGCGCTTCTTGCGAGACCGGAAATCGGAAAAACGGCTTGTGTTGTGTCAAGCAAACTGTTGTATATTGCGGGAAAACTGAAATTATACTAACGTAAATGGGGGGTATTTATAACATGATGAATATACGAAAACTGATGGGACCGACAAGAAATGTTGTAAATGCCGGGAAAACGTAAATTGCGGGAACGTAAAAGCGGGGTTTTACTGTATATTATTCCTGTTATCTAAAACACAGAAAGTGCATGCAAGAGCTGCTTTTAATATTATTTTTGGTGTATTGGATAGACTGTAATAGTAGCCCCAACAATTCTGTCATGAGTTTTCTAAAATTATAATTATAGTATTTACAAGACACAAAAAATGCACAGCTAGAATAAAAGTAGGTTGTACATATTTTTGTGCAAAAGTTCAGAAAATAGAACAACAGTAATCTTATTGAGCTAGAAGTGAGCCAAGAGAAGGTGGCTTGATAACATACGAGATCCAATTAATTTCCAGGACTTTTTAACACAGAGATTCAGGTTTACTAAAACCAAAGCTTCTTATACTTATTTGTAATGTAAGTGAAACGGGACCAGTGACTTTAGTTCACTATAACTGAGGGTTCACTATATCCAAGTTTACTATAACTGGAGTTGACTGTATTAATTCATTAAGTATTAAACTGTTGATCATCTTATTGTGCTTTACAGGAGAAATTACTACGAAGAAGAAACTTGACAGAGAAGTTCAAAAACTGTATGAAGTTCCAGTGATGGCTACTGATGGTGGTGGTAGATCAGGATTTGTAATTGTGAGAGTTAAAGTTGGTGATGAAAATGATAACTCACCCAAATTCCTTTTGAGAGAATATAAAGCAACGATTCAAAACAATCTTACAATTAATTCAAGAATTTTGAGGGTAAGGACAATTTTCATAAACCTTTTGTTTGTTTATGAATATGTATGATAGTTAAATTATTTCTCTGTTCAGATAAAGGCTGTAGATGCTGATGATGATATGGCTGCAGACATCTTATATTCAATTTATGAAACACAAAGTTCTGGTGTGAAAGAACTCTTTACCATAAATAATCATTCTGGGGTTATTACTCTCAATAGAAGTGCTGTTCCTTGGGGTATGTAATATATGTTGTTTGAAAAATATTGTAGAAATTTGTGCATTATATTCAATCATAGCTTTGTTGAGAATAGTTTGACATTTTTATTTCTATTTTTTAAACCTTTTTGTCTTTTCTCACAGAAAATCAAGTGTTTCAGTTTTTTGTGAGAGCCCAAGATCGTGGTAGTCCCTCACTTTATTCAAATGTTCCTGTGGATATTTATGTTATGAGTTCACAAGATGTGGCTCCTATGTTTGAGCGCCGAGATGACAAATTCTTCATTTCAGAAAATGACCCACCAGGTGAGAATTAAACATTCTTAACTAGCATTATATTCTCTGATTAGATAGTTATAAGTTACTGTAATATCATGAAACCCATTTCTTTCAGGAACTTTAATAACCAAATTAAAGATGGTTACTAATGTATCAGTACATTATCGTATCATCTCTGGAAATGAAGATGCTCCATTATTTGCTGTGGATAGCCAAGGGCAGTTATCATTAGCGCGTACATTAGATCGTGAAGCTAAAGATACACATTTGATAGCAGTTCTGGCAGAAACAGATTCTAGCCCGCCTCTTACTGCATTAGCGGAAGTCACTCTCAAAGTTTTGGATGAAAATGATAATATGCCTGAATTTGAAAGTAGTCCTTATCGATTGATTCTGGCAGAAAATGTGGGTGAAGGAACATCTATTTTGAAAGGTACTTTTTATTTTCTACATTCTTGCAATATCTTGACAATAGGTTATGTGGATCGCAAAAATTATAATACCATGTATTACGTTGATGTTTCATTAATGCTAAAATGTTAGAGAATATGATATATCAGAATCCATTGCTCATGTAATTAATAATGAGAAAAAAGTAGCTTACAAAACTTGCATCAATCTTTGTATTTTGTAATTTCAAACCCACACACACAAAAAAATGCTCAAAAAGTTATGTTGGAGGCCTATACAAAATTTCTTGTGCAGAGTGCCATTCTGTGTATATAAGACAAACTTCATGAAGATAACAAAAAGAACTAGATGACATAATAATGTCATTAATAATGCTACATCTTTCAGTGAGCTGGCTAAGCAAGTCGTTGACTTTAAACAAAAGATTTGTTCTTCTAGCTTTTTCTTTGTTTTAATTCACATATGGTCTATTATTTTCACTCTGAAAAAAGGTGAAATACTCATTGAAACCACAGCAGAAGAATTCATTTTCTCATTTATTCCATTTAAAAGACCTGATTGTGAAGATATTGCAACCATATTATAACATATGGTCAAGAAACCATAATTTAATTTCATATTTTCTCTTTATTTCTTTGTTAAATACTCTGAGCTCTGAAAATATATTTTCTGTATAGTATTGTAAAATTATTATATAATTTAAATTTGCTTTTTTTATTGCAGTAATTGCTCATGATAGAGACTTAGGTAGTAATGGAGAAGTTCGTTATTCATTTGGAAGTGATATTGGAGACTTGGCAAATGTATTTGCAGTAGATGCCTATACTGGATGGATCACTACTTTAGTGCAATTGGACAAAGAAGAGCAGTCAGAATTTGTATTCCAAGTTGTTGCTACTGACAATGGAAATCCTAAACATTTTGCTAGAACAAGTGTTTATATTAAATTGAAAGATTATAATGACAACCCACCTGTGTTCAAAAGTCGGCATGATGAAGCAACAGGTATCTATAAAATCCTATCAATTTTAAATGCAATCTGTTTTTATGTACATTGAAATAATTCAGTTTCAATTTATCAATTTTTACAGAAAACATGCCACTTTATGACTGCTGGTGTGAAAATGAAAATAACATTTAATTTCTATAATGAAAATTTAAAATTCAGAATTTTTCTTGAAAAAATGAATATTCTCTTATTCTTCTCTTTGAAAAATATTATCATATTTGATCTAGCAACATACATTATACATAAATATGAAAAAAATCTTTTTGAATGCACATTTCTTGAGAGTTTCCTTTTAATTCAAGATTGCTGACTGTTAATGATAATTTCTTTTTTATAGTAAATGAAGATGCTCTACCTGGCACTGTTGTTGTGCAGTTAGAAACTACTGATCTTGACTCAGATCTTATATCACCTGTAGAGTTTTATATTACATCAGGTGATCCTCAGTCTCAATTTCAAATAAGACAAACCGGAGAAGTATATGTTGCCAAGCCTCTTGATAGAGAGAGCATTAGTAAATATGTTTTAGAAGTTACTGCCACAGATGGCAAATTTATTGCCAAAACGAAAGTAACCATTGAAATATTAGATGCAAATGGTAAGGATTGTCTGGTTTTCTTAAACTCTAAATTAAATGTCAGTTTCTTCATTATTGTATGCATACATCGGATGTTTAGGAAAAGGCCTATTTTATTCTAGCAAATGTATTTAAAGCCTGTTTATATATATATATATATATATATATATATATATATATATATATATATATATATATATATATATATATATATATATATATATGTATGTATATATGTGTAAATAATGACAAATGATATAATTAGATGAAAGTTTCATATTTTATTGTTCCCTTTTTTAGAATTTATTTATTGTCATCGACAGCTGGTGTTTTACGTCCACTAACCTTTCAGTTATCAGCTGACGTTCCCTACCCCAATTAATACCACTACTTAGAGTCCCTTGAGTGGAGACTAGAGAATTGACTCTTACTTCTGCTGCTTGTAGCTCATAAGCCTTGCTTGGAAGTGTTTGAACCCTTTTGCAGGTAGGGAGGTTTGGTGGCAGCCAGCTGGCCCTCACATTGTGACCCTTTAACATTTGCTTTCGGCATGGTAGAGTTCTCCGAGGCATTTCGAAATATAGGGCATGTGGCGAAGCAGATCCGCCCTGTCCCTTAGGGGCAATGGAGTGTCACATGCGTGATTGATTGTAATATCTCATTATCTATCATATGTATCATTCTCTTTGTGTATTATTTCTTTACTATGTTTATATTATTATTATTTGTGTAATAATTGCAATTCTATTTGCTGTTGCACCCCAAATTACCAATTATGTAGATAACAGCTAGATAACAGTGAGTGAGAGAGAGCTTCAGTGGTCTGACAAATGCTTGCACATATGCTCCCACCTCGCCAGACGCCTTCCCCTCTTTGCCTCAGATTTTGTGGTGCATCCCATTGTCACAGAGATTTTGATTCTGTTTTCAATTCATTCTGAGCCAGGTTGTTGTCATTTTTTGTTCACTATCCTCTTAAAGAAGTATGTCAGTAACATTAGTGGTTGCCAAAAGATTCTTCTCGATGTATGAATTTATTTTATCTTCCAAATTCTAAAATTTGAAAATCTTGAACATTTATTGTAAATATTTTGCAATGCAAAGTAGGTTCAGAGAAATAAATAAAACAACTGTGTTGGGTAAGTGTAAATACATAGGTTTACATTAAAATGTACTTGCTTGGTGCATTACCTTTGTGCATATGTTGAGTGGATCTCGACATTGAAAAATTGGTCTTCTGTTCTGATGTTCATTTTCACTCGACAAATATTTTTCATTTTTTTCTCATCTCAAAAGTCATGCAAAGTTCATCAGGGAGTCTTAAGCTACGCAATAAGCAATTCATAGATAACTATCATGTTTATTGTATAATTTCAAGATATTAGACATTTTATTAGGGTATTAATTGTTTTAAGTTTGGTTCATGTAAAGTAAATGGATATTTTCCTGGTTCTGTAATGAAAGCTCAGTTGTTAAAGCGCTGATGAGGCAATCAGGAAGTCCTGTTTTGATTCTTGACATCTCCTGAATTTTGATTCAGTACAATAGAACATTTAATGTGAACAGTGCAAAAGTCTGTCAATTTTATTGTGTCATCTCAGTTTTTTAGACAATTTATTAGACTCTTAACTTTTTAGAATTGTGGTGATGTGAGCTAAATATGTTGTCATTGTTTCTCAACCAAAATCTCTTCTTTTATGGCCCAAAACTTAGAAACTGATAATATCTTGGGAGTCCATTGTAGTTGTGTGAGGGTGGGATTAAAATGTAGTGAAGAACTAGGTGCACAAGGAGTTAAAACCTATATAAAAATAGAATAAAAATAAAATAAAAACCTATAAAAAATAATAATATATGAATATAGCGATTTTGAACAAAAAAGGACTAAATAAGTTTCTTTATAATTCTTTGTGAAGTATTCATATGATTGTTTTCTCTTTTTCTAGATCTTTTTGGAGCCTTTATAGGCTAATATAAGGTCATTCCTTGGTGCCTAAACATCCGATGTCTGTTTATTTCATTAATAATTTTATTTTAATGTCTTCAATTCGTTCTTTTAGATAATCCTCCATATTGTTTAAAATACCGGTATCGTGAAGTGTTATCTGAAGGAGTACATCCAGGAAGCTATGTTTTAACAGTTTTAGCAAACGATATAGATGAAGAGCCAAATGCCAACTTGCGTTATTATTTGACTGGAGAGGGTGCTGATCGCTTCTCTCTTGACAAATCTGGAGGTGAGTTACCAATCACAGAGACTGTTTCTTGTGCAAGTACCAAATAAATCAATGCACTTTCAGTGGACTTAAGCTCACTGACTGTTTAACCCCCAGAGCATACATTTAATTCTGGCTAAGGAACATGGACTTTCTTAAGGTGGAACATACTCAGTAACTAGTTCTCTCAGCATATGAAAGAACCATCCCTCCTTAAAAATTCCTTATTCACCCATCCAGGGAACAACATGTAATGAATAATTATGACCATAAATATGAAACTATAGTTATGTCTGTACCTAGTGATGAATATATTGCCTGAATTAGAAATATTTTGAGGCTATAGAGTGCCAATGAAGAAATTCTCTGCAATGTATCAATGTATCCAATGTTATGCCATTGAATGAATCTGTTTCCAAGTGCTTAGGGAGTAACAGGAAAATAAAATAAATGTTTTTCTCCTCAGGCCATTTGAAGACAATACGACCACTTGATCGAGAAGAGCAATCAAAATATCAACTCACTGCCCATGTTCAAGATCGTGATAAAACAGGGTGGGAATGTTCTTCACAAATTGAAATCCTCATATCAGACTTGAATGACAATCCTCCAGAATTTTCCATGCATTCTTATAGTGCTACCTTACCTGAAGATGTGGAAGTTGGAACATTGGTTACAAAAGTACATGCTACTGACAGAGATATAGGTAAGCATTATTAGTTAATATATTATCATTTATTTTCTCTTACTGTAATTCCAAGCAAATTTATAATGATTTGGTATCTTTTTTATTTTAACACAGGCATTAACCGCAAGATCAAGTATTCATTTGTTGATTCAGCAAATGGACATTTTAAGATAGCTTCTGATAGTGGTATTGTCACCCTTGCCAAACCTTTGGATAGAGAAACACGTGCTATGTACAATTTGTCTGTTCAGGCCATTGATCAGGGTACCCCACAGTTATCGAAACTCGCCAGGCTAACAGTATTAGTCTTGGACATAAATGATAATCCTCCTGAATTTGCTTCAAAATATTACTATGCAAGTGTCCCAGAGATAAATGCAGTTGGAACTGAAATTGTTCGTGTCTTAGCTACTTCAAAGGATGCAGGTGTTAATGCTGAAGTTTCATACTCTATTATAGGAGGAAATGAACATAAAAAATTTGCAATTCATCCTAAATCAGGTAACTTTGTCTTGCTATGTTGATTTTAAACATGTTTTGTTCACAGTATTAAAAAGTAATAATAATATGTTTCTGATTTTGTAGGAGTTATTACTATCGCAGACCATCTTGACTATGAAAGAGCGAAAGATTACTTTCTTACCATTCAGGCAGTTGATGGAGGAGTTCCTCCTCTCAGTAACCATGCTACAGTTAATATTTCCGTAACTGATAGCAATGATAATGCTCCTGTTTTCAACCAAGTTTCATATAGTGCAAGAATACGAGAAGATGCTCAAATAGGAGATAAAATATTGCAGGTGTGCTAAAAAGTTGTCATTGTGATGGCCTGAAATAAAATTATTATATTTTGAATGCTTATTATTGCATTTTTGTGAATTTGTTAATGAAGTTCAATCAACTCTGTTTAACTTGATTTTAAATTAATTCTGATCTCTCCATAAAACATACTTGTGCATGAATTAAATAACCTGAATAATGAAATGTCTTTATCTAGGTATTAGCGACTGATTTAGATAGTGAAGCGAATGGAAAGGTGACATATTCTATTGAAAGAGGAGATAGACAGAAACAGTTTCATATCAATGAGAAAACAGGATACATCTCCGTTGCTGGAACTTTGGATCGAGAAATGGTAATTTTGATTTAATATTATTTTCAACATTTTGTCTTTTTTATTTTACCCGTCCAAGGAGGAGATCATCCTGAGATGTTCATCTCACTTATATGTATTTGATCTGATAGCTATATTCATTAAAGCTTATTTCTTCTCTTCATGAGAAGTCATCTTGAGATTAATTGAGTAGGTGCTTTAGAGAAAGAAACTAACCAACTATACAACACAGAATGGTAGCCTATACTGCTCATCTAGGCCTGGAAGTTCCTTTTTCAGACTGAGGGTTTATAACTCTTTTATTCCTCCCCATATACACAATTGATTTTGTCTCTTCTTCCATAGGTATCTAATTATGTTTTGGAAGTACATGCACGAGACAATGGTCTTCCAGTTATGAGCAGCTATGTAATGGTGAACATTGAAATATCAGATGCTAATGACAATCAACCACTCTTCTCTCAAGCTAATTACACTGCAATTGTCCAGGTAAAATATATATCTTATTTTATATACTTTAATAATGGTTTTCTTAATTAAATTTTGAGATATATCTTCTTGACTTGATCATATTGAATCTGAGATAATGTAAGTTTTGTTTAGTGTTTATTTATTTATTTATTTTACGTCAAAAAAAAAAAAACAGTTAAAAACTGTGTATGACGTGCTATGGGGAAAAGTGAATTGTGTGCACATTTTCAAAATTCTGTGATCCCTACACTAAGTCATATACTACTTAAATTTTGAATTTTGAAAGGGAGAAAAAAAACAAAAACTCCCATGTAGTAAAATATTGTTATTAATGCCTTTCACAATATAAATTAAAACAAGTATTTAGCGCACTAAATACCTTCTAATTTAATAACTCTTTTCATATATGTTATACATTATTACTTTATAGGAGGATAAACCTTTGCATCATATGGTTCTCAAGTTCATAGTGACAGATGCTGATGCAAATCCCAATGCAGCTCCTTACACTTACGACATTAGATCAGGAAATGAAGGAACAGCATTTATGTTAGAACAAGATGGCATACTTCGTACTGCAGCTAAACTGAATCACAAAATTAGAGATAAATATTATTTGCATATTCGTGTGTTTGATAATGGAACTCCACCACTGTTTTCTGATACGTGGGTTATTGTGAAGGTATGTTAAGCTATAAATACAGCAACTGAGTCATTCAAATTCAATTTATGATGTTGTACTTTCCAATGGTTTTTCAATTTTAGTAGCAGTGATTATTCTTTTTTTTAGGTTATTGAGGAATCTCAGTACCCACCTCACATCACACCCTTGGAAATTTCAATAAATTCTTTCATGGATGAATTTCCTGGTGGTGTTATAGGAAAAATTCATGCATCTGATCAAGACCAATTTGATACCTTGTCTTACAGTCTAGCTAAAACTCCCACTGGAAATTTGTTACAAAATCCTGCCACTGATTTATTTGAAATAAACAAAAACGATGGCACACTCTCTGCATTACCAAGACTGGATGTTGGTGAATATCGAATTAACATTTCAGTCTCAGATGGAAAATTCACATCAAATGCAATTGTGAAGGTCTCTGTAGAGCTTGTATCAGAAGAAATGCTTTCAAATTCTGTAATAATTAGGTTCAGGGATATTAGTCCTTTGGATTTTGTCTTGAGTTATCGCAAAGGATTCAGAAGAGCAGTGGGTAATTCTTTAAAAGGCAGATTGAAGGATGTCATTATTATAAGTATTCAGTCAACATCTGTGGAGTTGAGCAAATCTAAAGGAAGATATACCAGACAGGCACAGAATAGTGACCTTGATGTCTTATTTGCTGTGAAAAAGTCACAAAGTGTTGGAAGTATTACAGCCTTTCACAGTGCAGATTCTGTAAGGCAGGCTATTAATGGAAATATTGATGAAATTGAGGCAGGGGGGCTAGTTGTGGAAGAAATAGCAAGAGACAAGTGTACACAAAGTTACTGCACCTATGGAGAATGTGAGGATCACATTGTCCTTGATAAAACATCTGTAACCTCAATTTCAGCTGATTTCACCAGCTTTGTATCCCCATATCATCATCATGAAGTTCACTGCGAATGTAAAGAAGGATATGCAGGTATGAACTTTTGTTTACAAGCTCAGTGAATCCTTATTAAAATAATTGTTATTGAATGCTTTGTTAAAAACATTTTTCTCTGATTTTTAGGAGACAGATGTGAGATCATTGTTAATGAATGTGCTAGAGATCCATGCCCAGTCTTCAAAGTTTGTATCCCCGATGCATCTCCTCAAGGATTCTCTTGCCAATGTCCAGAAGGATTTGCTGGCCCGACATGTGAAGTTGACATTTCTAAATGTCATGATGAATCATGTTATATTCCACGTAACCCAGTGTCTTTCAGTGGAAAAAGTTATGCTCAGTACAGAGTAGATAATTCACTTGTTAAAAAGATATTGGAAAATCGAATGAGTTTGTCATTGCGTATACGCACAATGCATCTTACAGGAAATTTGATGTATGCTGCAGGCAAAGTGGATTATAATATTTTAGAGGTAATTGAAATATTATTATTATTATTATTATTATTATTATTATTATTATTATTATTATTATTATTATTATTATCATCATCATTGTCATTATGCCTAGCAATAAGTTTTCCAGCTCACGATTATAATACTTTTTCTTACGAAGTTAGTGTGAAAAAGTTAAAAAAAATTACTGAAAATATATTTTTGAATTTCCAGATGAATATGAGGGGGAATATGTGTTGAACATGTAGGGGTACATGCAGTGAACATGTAAGGAATTTGCAGAGGAAAATGTAGGGTTCATGTTGGGGAACATATATGAAATATGAGGGAAACAAGTTATGCCTATATAGCTGTAATACATTGTTCTTAGGCTGTTTGATTTTGGGCTCCATACTTATCACTTTTAAAACAATTATTTACAAAGTGCAAAATATGCACATGGGTCCAGCTAAATTTTATTACTATTATTATTTCGATAATTCCAACTACATTCTTCTTTCAAATAAATATAGAATTACACAAGGCTGTGGACTATTTTGTACTTTATTTGTATTTAAACTGAAGCATACATCATTTTCAATGAGCTGTACTTTTATTTATACAGGTTGAAAATGGAGTGGTACAATACAGATTTGACTTGGGAAGTGGAGAAGGATTAGTGCGAGTTGGTAGTGCCTATGTAAGTGATGGCCAGTGGCACGAAATACAATTGGAAAGAGATGGAAACAGTGCAAAACTTGTTGTTGATGGAAAGCATGTAGCGCATGGTTCTGCTCCTGGCAACAATGGCATTCTGAACCTGCAATCTAGTGACATCTACCTTGGTGCGGAAGTTCATCAACATCCTACAGTTCTTGGTTATGAAGATATTCAACGAGGGTTTTTTGGATGTATGGATGATGTTCGAATAGCTCGAGTTTCTGTGCCTCTTCATATGAGCGGAGCGAGTAGTGTTGCTGTGCTGAAACGTTTTGCTAACGTGGAATTCAACTGTGATCCATCTACAGTGTTGATCCCTCCAGGTGTATGTGGGTCACAACCATGTCTTAACGGAGGCACTTGCATAGACAATGGAGGTGATGATTATGATTGCACTTGTCACCCTCTTTGGAAATCGATACAGACCCTTGTGCCTCCTCTCCATGCTTGTATGGAGGACGTTGTCATGTGGTACCCATGGGTAATGATTTTATGTGTCAGTGTCTTCCTCATTCCCGATTTAGTGGTAAACGATGCGAGTATGGAAGATTTTGTAATCCAAACCCTTGTTTGAATGGTGGAGTGTGTGAAGAAGGTGACATAGGACCAATTTGTAAATGTCATGGATACACTGGTGACTTGTGTAAACTCGATGTTGACGAATGCAATGGAAGTGCTAGGGGACCATGTCAAAATGGCGGAACTTGTTACAACGAACCTGGAAATTATCGTTGTGTGTGTCCTCCTAATGTGACAGGCCGTCATTGTGCCACATCTTTATATTCAACTTCCATATCGTCTAGTAAATATAATGTAACATGGGAAGAACTTATTGCAATTTTTGTGGCTGTGACTATCATATTCCTAGTGGTTTTCCTATTTATTATGTATAGACGGTTTCATGTGAAACGTTCTCGTGAAAGAACTAATAATATAAATAATGAAACTCACAAGGACATAGTGCTTAATTCAGCTCGCCCAAATGACAATGAATTCAAGAGAGGATCAAAATTAAGCAATCTTGAAGTCAGCCAGGTAAGAAAATACATGGATTGGAGCTCAGCTGTCATAAAGATGTGACGTAAACAAATGTAGGAATTTTTTTACTCAGGCGTTTTGGTTTTATTTCCTGTGCTTTTGAAAAATTCTTTCTTGTAAGTGCCTGTCTTTTGTAATATTTAGTTATATTAGATTTGAACTCTTTTTTTTCTGTGCTTCAAGACATTTGTTTCTAGCAAAAAATTGTAAATTATTGATATTAAATTTAATGAGGTTTTATGAAAAACTCTGCTACATATTTCTCACTTGTTTGACGATCTAGAAAATTTAATCAATAATTTCTTCAAATGTGTGAGAGTATTTGTAACATATCTCATCACACGTTTAGAACTTTACATCAAAGTAAACAAGTGATTTGAGAGCAATGTTGGAGTTTAAGTTTTGAAAATGCTCTCATTATTTTTCCCAATTTGTTGTATTACTGCATGTAGTTATTCTTGTTTATTTGGACATTGAAGCTTTGTTTTTTGAGTTTATTTATCACTCAATATGAAGCAACTAGCAAAAGGATGTAGTTTACCAGGCATGCAAGCATGTGCACTATTACGTCTTGTATTATTTTCTGTTCTTTTATCAGTGTTGTCTGTTTTGTTTGCAGGTCCCTCCCCAGTGTCCACCTCGCCCTGCTTCCTACACTCCTAGCTCAAACAATGAGCCTGCTCCATACAACCATCCTGCCGCCATGCTCAACAATCTCGACACTTTACGTAGCTATGGTTCAGCTGGTGATGAACTGGAGAATGTTCCTCCTGACTATCTGCGTAACCTTAACAGGAGCACCCCAGTACCACAAGCTCCTCCACATCTCACTTCAACAAATCCCACAACTGCCACCACTACTTCACTAGACTCGGACAGCCTTCACAAACCCTCCTGGGCAGAAGTAGCTGAACAGATGGGTACATATACTGACACCAATAAAATCAAGAATGGTAAGTATTAAAAAATGCGTTCATATGCCTAATCCTCTTTAAAAATCATCCTTTGCTTTGTATCTCATTTGGAATGCTTTATATGTTTTGCTACTGTATTCTTGTTTGCAAGATGCAAGGTAGAAAATATTAGCTGCTGCTTGGTTATCTTTCTGTTTTCTCTTAATTTTTTCTTTCTTTTTAATTGAAAATCTTCTTGCACATGAATTTACTAAATCATCACAGGAATCATAGAAGCATATCAGTTATGCAGCTGAGATTATCAAATTATTTGTCAATGGCTTTTCTGCTCTGAGAAATGTATTATCTAACCATAGCATGATTCGCTTGTGTGCAGACTTGAAACACCCAGTAGCCTCGTCAGATTTCTCTCGAGGAATGATCTCAACTGGCCGCCCAGGCCGAGGGTCCCAAGTAGGAGGAACGTCTGCAACTTCAGTCAGCTCCCTTGACGATGACCCTCGCCTTGTGGGAGGTGTGTTAAGTACTGATCACATTTGTGTATACTCTTAGTTGAAATCACATTGTCAGGTGGTGTTTCATCATATATTACAAGAATAAAAGCATGTATTCAATTTTTGTATCAAACAGACAAATCTCTATAATTCTCTTCTATTCATGTCTTTAACCTAACACGAGCATTTTCCCTTTGAGTGTCATATGCATAAGTGTAAAAGATTGTGTGCCAATAATCTGAAAATGTACATTGAAAGTATTATGTTTTATTTGTTGACAAATGTTTCAGCAATGAGCTACAGTTTAAAAAAGCTTTTAATTCAGGACTGCTAGTGAAGTTGTAATATCCTGTGGTGTTACACCATACTTTGTGCTTCATAATATATTACTCTGTATTTCATGCTTCACAAGGAAAAGCTTAGTTACTATTTGTACTGTACAATTGTAAAAGTATTAATATGCCTGTACAACAAGAATCATTCTTGAGTTTGTGGATCAATGGCCTTCATCTTGACCTGAATTTTTTGATTAGTTTCTCTTGATCCATTGAGCAAATTCAGACTTGGCCCTCATTGGCTTTGCTTCTGGACATAATCATAGCTTCACAATATGCATACATTTTCTGGAGCTCTCTAAGGTATTAGCAGAATAATCATTTTCCAAGTTCTTGAGGTAATAAGTTGATTCCTCCACATTGAGCACAATGGGGTATAAGAGCCAAATCTGTAGCTCATTTGCTGTTACAAATGGATTTTATTATAGCGGTGTGAATATTTTTTGTTATCAAATTTTGACAGAAACACTCATTTTGACTAGTATTTATAATTCAACTTAATATAGTATAAGAGTGAGGGCTAAAGAAAATATGCACAAATTGCCCTTCTTCCCCATACATCGCACAGTTCTGACATTAAATAAATAAATAGGGACGTTTAAAGTACCTTTGAAAAAGTGAAAAGTATAAGAGCCTTTTATTGTGCCTTTAATGAACCTACATGGTTTGTCTTGTGGACCTACAATGGGTCCATAAAGTTGGGCCAGTTCCCTACATAGCTGCCTGCCATTCCGTCTGTCTGTGAACAACACTAGCACGGAAACTGTATCCAGGATTTGTTCAAGAATTATTACACTCTATTTCATCTAGTTTATCTTGCAAATCTGGGGATCACAGAATTTTGAAAATGTGCACAGAATTCACTTCTCCCCATAGCACATCATACACAGTTTTAAATGTTTTCTGACTTAAAATAAATAAATAAAAGTTTAATACTTTCTGCAACTTTTCTCGATGTTGTTTTTTCTGAAGAAGGTGCCACCCTAGAACCCTTAAGGAGCAGTCGCCGTGGTCCCACGCTAATATACGAGCAGTTAATATTTTCGTGGGCCAATGTTGTGTCAGCCCTGCAACTACTAATTCTTTAATGAAGTTGTATTTCAAATTTTGTTAACAAAAATTTGATGTATTTAGTTATCAAATATTTAGATTGTTCCAAATTCCTCTAACTATTAATTAATTCTTAAAAACAAAAATTTACCTACCTTAAGAAATTCTTTACCTGAGCTGAAAAATGATCATAATATCTAGATCTCTTGACATTATTAACGTAATGGTGATGAACTACTCAATGTGTACTGACTGCCCTTTACTATTTTTTCTGCCTTGACTATTATAGGGACATGGTCCAATATAAGAGCATTTATCTTAACTGTAAAGCTACAAAGAAAATAGTCAAGGAATACATATTTGGTTTGCCATTTATTTACATTAGTGGAGAGAACATGTTGGTGAGAGTGTATGTTTGTCAGTGGAACATTGAAATTGATATATTGTTCATTTTCAAATTTTATTACAGCTTGTATTTTATTGTACTATCAGAAGCAATACACGAGTTCTTATTATGATAAATACTATGAACATTTGATTATTCTACTTTAAATTAAATGTTTGTGCATATCAGACTTCTTGCAGGTATCTTTAAAAAATCCATGGAGAAAACATTAGTATCTTCTCTTTCTGGAGTGTATTTCAGATTCTTCTTCAAATTTCAAAAGGAAATGCCCACTTTGTTTTAAGTTGATGCCAGTGTCTGTATGTTTACTTCCCTATTAATATATTACTTCCCTATAAATTTATGTTTACTTCCATATTCATTTTAGGCTATCACTGGGACTGTTCTGACTGGGTGAACCGCAGCCAAAACCCCCTTCCAAATATTACTGAGGTCCCTGGCAGTGAAGTACCTGATTCTTCAAGTTTCCATAGTAATGAAAGTAATGAATCAAACACACACCAAGGCAACATGACGCTTCCTCCAGGTATTCATTTACATTCTCTCTACGTAAGGCACAGATGTCAAAAATATTGTGCATCTAATGAAATACCTTCAAAAATTTAATTTTATTGAATGGTTCATATTGCATCATATTATTAATTTTTACCTCTCTATCCTTCTTTTTGTTTCTTCCCCATAGTGCTTGGGCCCGTTGATCCAGTTCGAGACATTGAAACTCTCAATGAAGATCAAGAGTCCGAGTATGTTGGGGATTCTGAATGTGGAACAGAGTTTGGTGGCAGTCATTATGGACCTGACAGTCCTAACCTTCAAAGTAGTAATGTGCTGGACAGTGGTGGAGAAGAATATCATTTTAATACTGCCAGTAGTTATCTCAGGCATCCTAATCAATATTTGCCTCCCTATAACATTAACAGTGAAAATGAGACAGAACCTCTTAGCAGCCACAATAATTTGGATGACTCTGATGATGAGGAAGTGGTGCCTTATGGTTTTCCCAGCCGTAGACGACGTCGTAAAGGAGAAGATGAAGATGGTTCAGTGATTACAGTACTCGGAGAGAGAGCATCCCTCCTTGGGGGATGTACAAGTAACAGTGATCTATCAACTAATCTTTGTGACATTGACGACTCAGAGTTTGAAAGTGCCGAGATGAAAAAATTTAACCAGAGGAACTGGATATCTGCAGGGATTACTCAGACATCTGTGTGACAAAGCGAGCTGCCGTCAGGCAGTTGTATTACTCTTTCGTGTTCTCCTGCTATATCTCAATCACCAAACCTACATTCTCCTTCGACGCCTCAGCTAACATCGTTTGTACGAAAAGTGCCATAACATTGTAGCAATTGATTGAGTAGTGTTTATGTTATTTGGAATTGCAATGTTTTACCTGTGACTTGCATTTGGTCAATTTATATAAACTAAATAATGCATGAAATATCTGTGACAGTGATGTGTGTGGACAGAATTTTACTTGAGAAATTTGATCTTGAAGAGGCAAGAAAGAACAATTGTTGTATTATATGGTAATATTTATTAAAATTATTATTATAATTATAATAATTATTAGTAGTAGTATTATTTGTATATTGTGTGAATTTAATGAATCAGAGTCACTGTCTTGTGATTAATTTTAATCACTGCAGAGTTAAGTTTTTTATCATTGCATTGTTTTCTGCAGATGCTAATGCCTAAAATTGCCTATGCTTTTTGTTAGTAAATACTCAAAAAACATTTGAAAACTGCGCAAATGATGATTAATATTGCTGTAGACAGGTATTAATGTCAAGAAAAATGTAAGTTTATATTTTTAATTGCCATTAAGTGCAGCACTGATGCCAGCACAAATATCTGTGATTATGGACCATGCCTCTCGTCAGAAAACTCAAAAATCAGTTACCACCACCTGATATTGAGTTATAGTTTGGTGCTATTCATAATAAACATAACAATTACAAGACTGTAGCTTGAAGTGACTGTAGTTTGATACTTACATGCAAAAAATGCCAAACTTTCACAGAACGGGATCTGAAAATTTCTTGTTACTAAAGAAGCAGAGGAAATATCATGAATTCATACTTGATTGCGATTTTCAAAGCAATTTATTTTTCCGTTAATTTTATTCACATCTTTAATCAACATTGTAATAGTTTCATGATTATTTATTTAGACACAATGTTGCCTTATGCCAAAAATAATGATGTAACATTCTCCAATATGTCATGGAGACTGAAGAACTGACCACATATAGCTAAAATTGTAATTGTAGAGATAGAATATAAAACATTTTCACAATCTTTTTTAATCAATGTCTCTTAAGTAAAATTACAGTTATTTTCAACAATTTGAATTCTATTTTTGAGATCATGATAACCTAAATTATGTATTGTGATAATGGACCAAGCTCAGGAAGTGTCACCTAGTAGAAATTTTACAAGAAAATTTCTCAGGTGCATGATGTTTTCTAAAGTGAGAGTGAAACGCCTATCACAAGTTTCACTCCCAGCAACATATCTTATATGGTCCTTTTTAATGATCCAGTGAGGGTAACAAATGAACTTCCTTATGTTGTGAGCTATCAGAACCTAATGATTGCTTACTTTGTCAATACTAGGCTAATTATATACTCGTTAATTACTAAATGGAATTCCATTTTGACAGGAAGTGAATGCTTTTTAAACCTTTGTACATAAGTGTGTTGATAATATATATTATTGTATTTTTGAGGTACTTGTAATCATTATTGAACATTATCCTGCTCCTTCTCCTATTTTTCTTTAGCATCAATTTTGATGATTTATTGTGATAAGAAAAAAAAAAAAAAAATTTAAGATGTTTCTAAATGGAAAGATGGAAAGGAACAGACTACCAAAACTCATCTGGAAATATAAACCAAATGGAAACAGACATTGGAAGACCTTTAAAGTGATGGAAAAATCAGGAACACCGAGATGATTAATTTACTAGATCTACTGAACCAGCAGGAACAGGAACAGGATCATACCTAAACACCTGAAGTTCATAATGATGATGATGATTCTTTAAATTTTGGGGGTACTACACTTGAAACTCCTGAGACATTTTCCAACTTTTCACAGAAACGGCTCCAATTTTTTTTTAAAGTTTTTGTTAGAATAGGTTTTAGAAAAGGGGGATTGTGCTCTGACATCACATTTATGTTAATCTGATGTTATGCTAATCATTTATGTTATGTCTGTGAATTGAAAAAAGACAAAAATTCAATCCGCTAACATATCACCACATAAACCTCCAAGTGACACAAAAGTTGTTTGAAAAGCAGTAAGGTATGTTGGATTGGCTTTGTATTATATATTTATTTCTATTATAAATATTCAACAGTCTGTTCTTGATTTTTTAAATTTGGTAAAGTTCATTTCATAATGGTGTGGTATATTGATTGTAAACAGTGTTCTGCTTTCATAGTCTTGACGAAGGAATATACATTCCAAAACATTGGCCAACTAATATGTTTTCATTCACATGACCGTATAGATTATCTACATACAAATATTTAATAACTATTAAAGCAGAAGAGCAGGGTTTCATTTTTATTTTAGAGCTGGACTGAATTCTAAATCTTGACATGCATGTGACAATCATTCTGAAAGTAGGACACACATGCATATTGCATCTGAGGGTGTTTATAAATGTAAATGTATCAGACAACTACTTCTGCATAAAAAGAAAAGGCAAAACAAATTAAAGAAATAGAATTAAGAATTTAATTCAATAATCTGAAGTGGTTCTTGATAATGTCTTAGATGATTTTTAAGATTAAAAATACACTATTATATAAATTAAAAAAAAAAGTTTTTTATTATAAATAACACATTCAAAAATATATTAAAATTTATACATTAACATCCAAGTAATTTTTTACAATCTACCTCGTTACTTCAAATCAAGAATTATCTAATAAACAGAACTGATAAATTACATTATCCAATATTATTTACTATGAGTCCTATAGAAAGAAAAAAAATTGCATTACAAATACAGATTAAAAAAATGTAATGAGAGTGCACACAAGATGCTAATAACATAAGTAAATAATTACATATATAGCCAAATCCTGATTATGATGATATTCTTAGTATGAAAGAATATTGCTCGACATCAATTTTTACTTAAAGAATCAATTATGAATAATGACTAGACAACATAGGACACATCACTAAAAATGTGTGTGTACGTGCCCCACAATAGGACACATTTTTATGTTTCAGGACTTACAAGCAATGTCCTCATACCTTTTTTCACATTATACAATACTGGGATAAAAGAAATCGATACAATAAATTATATGAAAAACAAAACTTTTTTGTGTTTGGAAATATATATGGAAAAAAATTAGGAATCTCATTTTACACTGTCCGAACAGTTTCTCGTCACCTAATTCTAAACACATTTTACTATGCATTACACTTTTCTTCTATTGCCAATACAAGCAATATGGTAACATATCTTCACAAACCACACAAAAAGGCTCAGAAAAATTGTATGAATAAACAAAACCACTGTTTAAAGATGCAACCAAATATGTAATTATAAATGAGTTTTAAAGATCAAAACAACTGTTTTTCTTCCTTTTTACAAATATTCACTGGTAAAACAATATAAAATGAAAATTCATCTCCACTATAGTTATACTATAGATTTTCCATGAATGTACTTAAAATAATTCTGATTTGTGTATGAAGAATTAGTAGTATTGATTTGTCTGCTGCACAATTCACTAGTGCTTTATGTGCTGTCATTCACATTGAATGGAATGTAAATTGCTGCAATGCAAAATCATCCTACAGAACAAAAAAAAAAACTATGTTCACCACTAATAAGGCAAATATATCACTTATAAATATTACTGGTAAGGAGTGCGAGGATTGACATTTATCATTTCAGTAGTGCTCTTGCCACACTTTATGTGTATGAACAAAAATACTATGCCCAAAAGAAGACATATAGTTCCAACAACAATGTAAGCTATACCAAGGAAGGGATTTTTTCCACCTAAGAGGGATGTTGTAGACAAGATCATGCACTTTGTGCCTCTAAAAGAATTAACCTGATAAGTGTAAGTGACATTAAGACAATAATCTCCTTTTGGCAAACCATTAGCATAACCATCTGCTGTGTGATTAACAATCCGATAGAGTTTACGAAAGTTTGGCAAAGCAGCAGTACGCATCCATACAATTAAATCTTCATTCTCAAAACCATTATTATCTGGATCACTTGGATCAAGTTCATAAACAGGGCGTTTCCATCTAAGAGGTTTTGCAAAGTCTTTGAAGACCTCAGTTAAATTATCACCAGGAGGATTACGAAATTTGATCTCCTTGTCAGATGGCCATGCAATACCTTTCTTCAACATTGGAACAGTATCACCTCTGTGAAATGAATGTAACACTAAAGTGTCACTAAATAATGAGTTTGCAATAGCACCACAAGGTGCAATGGGTTTTTTGGTAGTATCATTAGTTTCTTCTGTGAAGGCAAAGGGATTGCAGTCATGAGATGGTTCATTGGGCTTAAGCTCACCTAGAAGCTGCTTATCATCACGAGATTTAACATATCGTCGATGATTCTGATAGAAATTTGTGAGGCCATAATACATGTATACTTTCCCTTCAAAATCATGCTCTAACGTAAAATTTATACGACATTCACATTCTTCATTTGGATTGTTCTCTATGATATCAGCACATTTTTCAGGCCCTTCCTTCCCATTGGAAAATTTGTGACAATCAGTATATTCAATCACCTTCTCTTTGACTTCATCAGAAAAGTATAATAATCCTATTCCAACTGGTATAAATGCGATTCCGATCACAAAGAATGTAGGCAGAACAGTACCAGCTGTCAAAATTGGTTGCCATGCAGGAAGTCGCTGTTGTTTGAAAGCACTATCCGATGGTCTTTTCGGCTTCATACTGCTGTCAATTGGCTCGGCACTCGAAGTCATGATGGAGAACTTTTAATGATCACAAAAAAAATTGATAGGATGCGCGTTAAATTCTTAATATCAACATATTACGACACAACCTACTCCACCTACTCATTTACACACTACAGCGCATGCGCAAGAATCCAAGAACACGGTCAAGCACAAGTAACACCTGCAATTCCTTGATACTCCAGAGACGAAAAGTTCATAAGAGATATTGGAATTATGCTCTTGCGATGCTCAAACAATAACATAGGTCTTAATATATTTTTCAGAAAATAGGCAATCTTCTTTTAATTCTGAAACGGTGATGCATTCTATTTGTGCCATAATAAAACAAAACATATTTTTTAACCAAATCTGACATACGTTGGTAGTAATGGTTCTAAGAACTACTCGTGGAACAAGAGACAGTCGTGCAGCCATCTAGTCCCTATACCAGAGAGTATAGAGTGTAGCCTCAATCGTTTAATAAAATCCTTAAAAAGGTTTAATTATTAAAATAATCTCTATTAAATAAAAATACTATATATGTTACCCGAAAAGTGGCTTTTTTGTATTTGCTTGTGTAATTTGGCATATTAAAAATTCAGGATACTTTTTGTGTATTCTCTGAGACTTTCGGAAAGTCTGTCCGGCAAAGATATTCGTTGTGTGCAGCTTGCGTGCGTTGTGATGATTTATGCCAAGTTTGTTATGAAAATTGGCTGAGGTCGGACTATGTACTTGTATTATTTACATATTGCTCGAAATAATTTGAATGTGAAAGTGATTACATTTAATTTTAAAAAAGTATTTTTTCTAGTGTACTCATTCAATTAGCTCATTAACATTTTGTGAAAAGCTTCATAATTACAACACAGTAACCATGACTCAAAGTAAAGTAGTACAAATAACTAATATCGCTCCACAAGCGACAAGAGATCAAATGCAAACTTTGTTTGGGTATCTGGGAAAATTGGAAGACATGCGGTTGTACCCCACTGTGAGGGATGTTGCCGTACCAGTGCAGTCGCGTATTTGCTATGTTAAATTTCATGATCCAATATGTGTAGGTGTGGCTCTGCACATGACCAATACAGTTTTCATTGATCGAGCAATTATTGTTGTGCCTTTTGAAAGTGAAATACCTGACGAACAACGGGCATTAGAATTGACTAACCATGGTACAATGGTACCTGGACTGTTTCCCATACACCCAAAGTTACCTCGTAATGTAACAAATCAGTTACAAGGCGTTCCACCCAATCAAGTGGTAATTACAACTGATCCTCGTCTTGTGGAAAAAGGACTGCCACTGTATCCCCCCCTGCCAGCTACTTTGGATGCAAGGAAAGTTGAAGAAATCCGCCGAACTCTAGTCGTTTTAAATTTGGATAGATCTTTATCTCCCCAACAAGTTATTGACTTCTTTAATTCTGCTGGTGAAGTCAAATATTTGCGCTTCTGTTCTAGAGATGATGATCCAGGCCATTATGCCCTCATAGAGTTTTCTGATCAAACTTCAATAATTGGTGGTTTGCAAATGAATGGTAAGGAAATAGGTAACAGTGCTATTAAAGTTTACCATTCTACTCAAGCAATTGTTAAACCTCAGGCCAAAAGTAGTGAAGATGTACAAAAAGAAATTGAAGAAGCAATGTCTAGAGTTAAGGAAGCCCAGAATCTTATTTCAGCTGCAATAGATCCTGTTATAGGTTTATTGGCTGATGACAAGAAAAAACGTAGTCGAAGTGGATCACGGTCCAGGCGTTCCAGATCATTATCTCGTGGAAGACGAAGATCTCACTCTAGAAGTCGAAGGTCTCGATCAAGATCCAGGAGGAGATCGCGTAATCGCCATTCCCGATCTCGTTCACGAAGACGTTCACATTCCAGATCAAAACATAGATCGAGATCAAGGGATCGAAAACGTAGATCTCGATCTCCAAGGCACCATCGTTCCCACAGTAGG
Organism: Teleogryllus oceanicus; assembly: GCA_964035755.1. NCBI lineage: Eukaryota > Metazoa > Arthropoda > Insecta > Orthoptera > Gryllidae > Teleogryllus > Teleogryllus oceanicus. The sequence goes on along the minus strand of CAXIVR010000014.1, from coordinate 20,444,316 downwards.
TCTCGCTCTAGAAGCAGACGACGTTCAAGATCACGATCAAGATCATCTCATTCAAAATCAAAATCAAAATCTTCCAAAAATTACGACAGAAAGGACAGGAAGGATGATAAAAAGGATTCAAAAAAAGACAGCGATAGAAGAGATGGAGATTCAAAAACAGAGGATGGAAAAGAAGCAGTGGAAGGAAAGGAACTTAAAGATTCAGAAAGTAAAGATGAAAAAGATAAAGATGTAGAAAAAATAAAGTAAAAGAGTCGAAAATTTAAAAGTAAGAGTCGTTCACCAAGTAAGAAAAGTAGATCGCCAATGCGAAGAAAAGTCCTCATTCAAGAAGGAAGAGTCACTCTCCATCGCGCCGTAGAAGTTCCTCGCATTCAAGAAGAAGAAGCAAATCTCCTCGATCCAGTCACAGACATTCTCCTGCTCATCGTTCCCCCAGTCACTCAAAATCTCGCAGAGATGATAAAAAGAAAGAAGGAGCAATAGAAGAAGATAAAGGATCAACAGCCAAAATATCACGTAATTATGATGAAGAAGCAAATGGAGATGGATATGATAATAATGAGCAGGAGCGAAATGAGGAAGACAAATCTGAATCTAATACAAATGATGATCATGTGGATGGGGATGCTAATCAATTAAATGAACGTAATGAAAATACATCTCCTTTGGGAGAAGGAAAAGAGGGGAAACATAATTCTGGATCAGCTGGTGAATCTAATGCTGATGATATGGACATTTCTACTTCTCCATAATTATTCATTTTGATGATATTCTCTGTTAATTCCAATTTATGGAATTTGCTCCTGAACAGTGTGCGTATATATCTGTAATGCTCTTAATAAAATGTGTGTTGGATATAAATGCATTTTTTCAATAATAGTTCTAGAGTTTTGCTAAAGAGAGAAAAGATATATTTATCTCCAGTGGTTATCAGATAATATTTGCATATAAATTGTGAAATGGGTATATAGTGTAAGTGGAGAATGGTATTTGCTATGTATCCTGAAATTGTATTAGCAGCTTTGTATTTGAACTTCAAAGTGTATTAGTAAAATATGAATAATTATCATGACAATTGCTTCACCTCTTTTCTTTGTGCCATGAAATTGCATATTTTGAAAGGCGAAAAAGAATAGTAGTAGTTTTGATAATATACCAAAGTATGAAGATTCTGGAGTTGGCCGAATATTAATTTGTATGGAAAACAAAGATTAATTAAATATGCAAGTTCATTTAAGTAGTACATCATTTAGCTTGCATAAATGACACTAAAACAAAAGCAAAGCAACATTGCAATTACTGCTAGCAAAAGATTTTAAACATCTGAATGTCACACTTGTTATACAAAACTTTGATCCTCTTTTCAGCTTATCAGGAATTTATTTTATTGGAACTGTTGCTTATTAATTCTACTATTTAGAAGTTTAATATGGACCATTGGGTTTGAAATGAAAGCAATAAAAATTTATCAGATTCTTTTATTAGTAGATACACAAATTTATTTAGTCTTTTAAAGTTTCAAGGTGTGCTGAATTGCATGTTCAGAATGACATTGATAAACTGTAAAAAAGAGAGAACTGCTGTTTGCTATTGCTTGATTAGAATTTTAATTTGAGTCATCTTCATGTACCAAAATATTTCAGGTCCTTCTGACATTTTTAGAGAGGCTTTAATCAAGGTCATATTCTTTGGGCATGTACTATGAGCAGATCTTGTTTAGCAAATACTAATCGCTCTTCTTCATTGCATATACTCTTTATTTCTTCTGTGAGACATGATTCTCTGAGTAAGTCAGTTATTGAAGATTCCATTGTAGTTCATAATTTGGTTAAGTGAATGGTTTAAACCTCTTGATTTTGGCACAAAAAGGTTATCTAACTATATATTTGAAATTTAGGGAATTGTCCCTTCCTCTGAACATATTAAAATGTGTCTAGTAAATCTGAGTTATCAGCAACCCAATAGTTTTTGTTGTTGCCTTGCCGATGTGAGTTTCGGGACCTGAAGAATTTACTGAAATATTATTGCTACAATGTACAATTTCTCTACATCAAAATGCTTGATAAATAGCTAGAGGCAAATAATCATTTCAGTATGCAAAAATCAGAAACAGTTAAATGAAATAATTAGTAATAACTAGTATTATTTGTTGTGTATTAGTAACAATCAATAAATTCTGTTAACAATAATTAGATGACTATTTCTTTGCTCCTGTAAATTTTTTCTGGATACTTGTTTGTTTCCTAAGTTAAATTGACTTTGTTCCTGGCCATTATTATTTGTCTTTTTTTTTTCTTCTTCTTTGATTTATAATTTTATGTTGCAAGTATTAAACATTATTGAACAAGTTTCTGAAATGTTTAGCCTAAAGTTTTACATTAATATACTACAAAACTAAAAGTGAATTATCAAATTAATCAAAAATGTTTGGGATATTTGTGTGACATTGCACAGTCCATTAGCACATTTGCTTTTTTTTTTTTATTAAGGTATATTAAATTTTCTAATAACAATAACCCTTGTAATATCTTCCCTAAATTCAAGATTTAGTTGTTTTTTGTTGAAATATTTATTCACTAAAAGACAATCACTTGTGCATGAAGGTACTTTAGAGAGTAGTAATAACAATACAATATTATAATAATTAGGGCCTGGATTTTAATGACCTAAAAATCAGCGAAATATGCAAGCATTTATGACCTAAAAATATAAATATGACCTTAAATAATAAAATATGACGTTATACAAGTTTATTCTTTTTTTAAGTATAATATAAAAACAAAATTCATTCAAGAACAGATTGTGAAGATGGTAAATGCGGTTTGCAGTCTTTGGAACTAACTAGCATTAAAAAAAATGCTTGTACACACAGCAATTTGTTGTGCACTTTTTCAGCCACATGTCCATGAGCTCAACCCAACTCATTCTGCTCAAATTCCCTTATGTTTCAAATAATCCTTTGTGGTGTAATTGTTGAGATTTTTTGTAACAGTATCACTTGATACATTGTAATGCGAGACACATTTTGAAGCTTTTTATTCTTGTGTCAAAATACGACATACGTATGCATTTTGGGCAAAATTTGGCCAAAATATGACCTAAAAACGGTGTAAATATGACTATTTGCACAATAAAAATATGTTTTTCTAATCGGCAATGCCTGGATTTGTGCATAAATTGTTTTAAAGTTCACCCAAAGGTTCAGAAAAAATATATGACTTGTCATTAAAATCCAGACCCTAATAATAATATATCAAATACTGCATAAGCCATGTATGAAAAATCTACAATACAGGTATTTCAAAAATATAATGCAATACTGAAATTAAAATTAAATTTAAATAAAAAAAATGTATTTGGTAATGGATGAAAATATAATACGATAAAATTCATATTAATTTTATAAGAATACTGAAATGAAAAACAATAATAAAAAAAGAAAAAAGTCTTCAAATGAGCTTGGAGCCTGGGCTGGCTCCATCCTTTATGTCCAATGATTGATTTAGGAGTTTCAAACCTAAAATAGAAAATGCAAAGTTAATGGTTGAAGATGTTTACAATGTATATATTCTTTTGTACTGTAGAATGTGTGGATTAACAGGAAAGCTTTCAGTTTATTTTTGAATGTGTGTATTTAGTTACGACATTTAAATTTATTAGGAAGTTTGTTGTATAGTGTAATGCTTTCTCTAAGGGTACTTTTTAAAATTGAAATTTCATTTTATGAATATTTTGGTATAATTACATATTTTATCTACTACATATGTCATTACATTTTAATATATTTGTGTCGAAAATGAACATTTCACATGCGAGTTCAAAATATATGTTCCTAACTAACTTTATTACTGAAATACTTATGAAACCACGCAATGCGCTTGTATTAACGCAGGACCATCGCTATTAATTGTCAAACTTACTTCCCTCCGCTCCCATCTGCTTCTTGGAAACCGTAGTCTGGATTAAGGATGAGCGGATGTATGTGAAGTAGAAGGAACTTCAACCAAGTTCTTGCTCGTGTTTCATGGATCCCATCCGTAACTCGATAAAAAATTCAGATCATTGTCTTATCACTTTTCTGGAGTTGGGGGAGGGCGGGGGGCCTATGCTCCCTTTACCTCCTTCTTTCCATCACAGGCTACACGGTACTATTCGCTTGAGCGCAGGCTCCTCGTAAACAACATTGTGTATACTACGAAAATATTCTATATTTCGGATGTAACTAGTAAATAATTGCTTCTGTTGATGTAGAACTTTCTTTCAGCCTCTCTGAATCCATGTTAAGATCTGATCGGCAACATACTCTGCTCGGAAAACCCTTGAAGAATGGAATTTTAAACATAATGAATTTTTATTTCACATATTTCCTATTTTTTCTTACATATTTTAGAAAAAATAAGTACATAATTATGTACATATTTTGCTTTTTTTATTACAATAAATTCTGTTCCCTAGTTATGAACTTCTTTATTTAGAATAACAGAATCCTTGTTTCTCGAAAGGGACTTCTTTGTGAAGATTACTATTTCAAATATGAACATGCATGGGAGTGGTAGGATTTATAATTTTTTAAACAGTGGTTTACAGGACTCATGCTTGAGAGCGTTTGTCATTTTTTTATGAAAGAGCAAATACTTTCTGGGGAATTTCCCCAGAATGTGATTTCATATTTTAAATGTGAATGAACATTTTGCAAAGTACACTATAGCGTATCTAAGTTAGAATTTAGCAAATAAAGATGGCATGACATGAGTTGATAAGCTTGTTTAGATTTGAGATGAAGATCCATTTCAGATCATCTTGAATAGTCAATCAGAGGAAAGTAGTTTTTGGTGCTATTTTTACTTGTGTGATTTGATGACCAATTTTGCTAGTGGCTTTTCTTTAGAGAGGGGATTCCTGAAGTTTAGGGAGACAGTTTTACTGGTGTTCATGATGAGTTCTTTTTCCTGGAACCATTTTACTAGTGCCTTTAGAACTATTTGTGCTTCTTTTTGTATTGTTTGTTGGGAATTTGCTTTAATAATAATGTTTGAGTCATCTGCAGATAAGATTGTTTTGTAGAGACTGAGGCATGTTTTTGATGTATAAAAGAAATAGTATAGGCCCTAGGATTGATCTCTGAGGTACTTCATAATTTATCATTCTAGGTTGCAAAAAATAGGTCAAAATCTTTTTATCTCAAACGTTGATTGTGACAAATTGACAACAATTTAAGATTAAACCCATTTGACTGACAATTCTTTTAATTTCAAGGATTTCAAGTTTTGATAACAGTATGTGATTGTCAATAATGTCAAATGCATTTGGTAAACTAGAAATAAACCAATAGGTATTTCATTTTGATCTTAAGCACAATAATGATGGTTAGAAAGGTGAAGATAGTTGGGTCTGTTGATCCGCCATTTCTAAATTCTCTTGGTCCTCTGTCAATATGTTATTTGAATTGAGAAAACTTTTGAGTCTACTATTGAAAAGATTTTCTAGAATTTTTGAAAATCCAGATAGGAAGGATATTCGTGTATAATTCATGAGATTACAAGTGTTGCCTTTTTTGAATAATGGCTTAACATTAGCTTTTTTGAGACTTTGTAGGAAGATAACCTACGGTAGTTACAAATGTCAGAGTGATTCTATTATATGTTTAACAAGGGTGTCAGGGATATTATCCAGTTCTGAAGAGAATATGTTTTTCATTTGATTTATGATATTTCTGTAAGTGATATGTCCGGAGTTTGTATTCAGTGTTGTATTTCTCTGTTATTTTTTTTAATCGTAGCAGTTGTTTTGTACTTAGCAATTGTGTTGATCATTCATTAACTTTGGTCTATTTAATGACTTTCTTCAAGATACTTTTGTATATTTTGTAATAAGCAATGAAATCAGAACTACATTCGTGGTGAAGGATGGTTTCATGCAAGTTTCATTTCCTTTCACATGATGTTTTGATTCCTTTTGTTATCCATGATTTGTGGTTTTTGGTTTTTATTTTCTTCAGTCTGGGGGAAAACAGTGTTGAAATAACTTTGCAATGTGTTTATGAATAAGTTTAATTTGGTATTTGTGTCTTGCTTTGTACACCTCCTAGTTTTCTGAATTTATTAGAGTTAAATTTGTCCATGTTTTCCTGAGAGAAGTTTCAGGTTTCTCTAGAAAGTATTTCCTTAATAGCTTTTGTGTCCATTTCCAGTTTTAGAATTTGTGTTGTGTGGTCACTAAAGCCTGTGTTATACGTATGTAACAACTTAATAGCTGCAATCATTTGTGTCTATTATTATTATTATTATTATTATGAGATCAATAGCGGTACTGCTGTTTTTAGATATTCTGATAGGTTGATTTATAATAGTTTGTAAGTTGAAAGATTTAAGTAAATTTTTGAATAGTTCTTCACATTTGATTTTGACAAACAGTTCATGTTGAAATCACCGCATAGTATAATTTTGTAATTTCTGTGGCTTTTAAGATTGACAAGAACGATTTCAAGATTTTTTATGAAAACATTTGTTTCCTGTGGGGCTGTGGTACATACATAAAATCGATATTCTTTCTTTTGATAAATCTACGATATATCATCAAAGTCATTATCTTTTAAAAGAGAGGAGCATTCTGTGATTGACACAATGAATATTATTTTTAACTAATATGCAAGTACCACCATAAGTGTGATGCGATTTGCCTATTTTCGTACATGAGCCACTAGCTAGGGTGAAACCTGAAATGTGTGTGCTGTTCACGTGGCGAGATTCGGGCCATCAGGCCCGCTCTTCCGTCGAACCACGCAAATTTCGCTACGCTCCTTTCACCACCTAGCGGAGAAAGGAGGTATTATCTTGGACGAAACAGGCGGATCTCAATTTTGCTCAGAGGCTTCTTTTAGGCTTGAGGATCTTTTACATGCAGTAAATCTACTACATGGACAGCCGGCTTTACTTCCCCTCCGAAGGAAGGCGTACGAAGGATTTTTTCGCCCTTTAAAATCCACGACTTCGATCTGGTTTGAACCCGGGTACAACAGTCCGGTACGTTGACCGTTGTACTACCGAATCCGCAAAACAAATACGCTAAATATTTGTATTAAGAAAAGACAAATCAATGATATTGTGACGTTCGCTACTGCTCACCAAACGCTCCAGCAGCCCATGTAACTTCCATATCGTCAGAATGCGGAATTTAAGGTGGTTAGAGCGAGATAGTGTTATGTTTAACATGCCTTTTTTATTGTACTATTCGAAAGATGAGAGGTTTGTCTATGTTCTGGTAAGAGTTGAAACTGTTTCACCGTCTAGTTTTTGAGAAATGAGACCGTAAAGTTTGTCGTTTTAACATGGGCTCTTATGGCGACCCGACTGAGCCGACCAGAAATTTTAAAATTGTGGGGAAACTAGCTGTTGAAAATGTTTTTAAAAACTCTTCCTTAGGTAGCTAGCATCTCGAAGAATCAACATGCGCAATTTGAAGGACATCTACCGTCTCAAATAGGAGAAATACGCAATATTGTAAGCCTAAATCACTCCAAAGAGAGACATTCGCGCGCTTTCTACAGGGACGGGCCGGTAACGCCCAACTCGGCAACACTGTGCGCGCTGCATTTAAATCGAGTGACAAGTCTCCTGTTTACTTTAGTTACATGATCACGTTTTTTTCTTTTATATTATATGAGCTATATAAACAATTTTGTATGCTATGAAAAAGTATGAATGATAGGCCCGCGCACAGGATTAGTCCTCAGCGGAATAATGTATATTTTATATTTATATTATTTGTATTTATACAGTCTGCAATAAATAAATAAATCACTTTGATCTAGAAGTGTAAGCTTCCTGTTCTACTGGGAAACAGGAAAGGGCCTGCAGTTTATGATGATGATTCATTGTGATTCAACTTTATGAGCAAATGGGTAATTTTGAGAGTTTATAGAAATATTTATACATATATTATAGCATTATTTCTTCTATAACAGCCTTTTTTCATTTTAGCTCCTGAACAATGATTAATTATTTGAAAATAATTCACATTCTCTTTTTCATTATATGAGATACACAGTGGATACTGGACTCGAAGCAACAAAATTTTGCATATGTCAGCACCTCAATCAGTAGAACTACTGGGGTGATAATTCAATTCACAATGGTATTAGAAATTGCTGGTTTTAATTTCAACCATTCAAGGTATAATTGTAGAGATGGATTTCCCTACTAGCAAAAAAAGAAAGCTTGGGACTCCTTTTCCTGTCCCTGGAATTTTGAAAATAAATATTCTTAAAAACTTCAAGAAATGTTTTAATTAATAATAACAATCAAATATTTTATTAACCAAAAACGAAACATGCATTTATAAATGAGAAATTGACAATGGAACTTTCAATTTTTAAGCTATTTGTTAATTTACATTTGTGTTTGTACATGGATTTATCTTATCATAATTAGTGATTTTTAGTTAAAGTTTTTTTCTGGAGTGCCCAACACAGTATTATGCTTCAAGACCCACTGTATATAAAACCAGCCAAGGGTAAACTGATTGAAATAGTAAGAGGAATTATAAATTCAATCATATGTAGTATTAGTATTTTAACAGAAATCCCTTTTCTCTGTAGCACTATTCTGTCAAACCAATTGCACTCCCAATGGAAAATGGACTCTCTATCTACTAGGGAATATCTCGCTCTATCCACCTTAAAGTACGCATGCCGCGGTGGTCGTATACATGCGCCCATGGAACAGAACAGGAGCGGCGCTGCTCGACGCCATGTTGAGAGATGTGTTCATTAGGAGCATGTGATACGAGAATTGTGTTGAAGACATCAAAGTTCCTGAATAGAGGTAAGAGCACATAGAAATTTGACCAACGAAAGGTATTATTTACATATTGGTGTAGTACTAAAGCATTAAATTCTAACGATGATGTTCCGTTTCAGCTTTGATTAATTTCAGCATTCAGCCTTTGGACTGGAGATGCTCGTGAAAAGTGTTTGGAACTAGAGCGTATTGCATTGTTCCGTTGGGAGGAGTCCAGGAAGACTGTTACTCTCAGTAACAACATTTTCGGGGGAGGAGGGCCGGCGCACGAAGGGACTGGTGACTTCAAATGACAGAAGATTCCTTTTGGGCGTGTGGATCTGCTGTGTAAAGTAAGACCTACTCCAATTGTTTCTCTTTTAGAAAATCCTAGCAGGAGGCTAAACGAATGTTATTTGAAACATTTTGCGCGAGCGAAAGTGAAGCAGGGTGGAGACGAAGTCTAACGGCACAGTAACCCAAGGTCAGGTGCGCCTTGCCAACCCGAATTCTCGCAGTTACGCTGTTCGATTTGAGAAAGGGAGATTTTGGTTTCAATTAACGATAGTAACAATTTATATCTACTTAATAGAAATACAAACATTTGATGTAAGAGATAATTTTTGAAAACGAATAGTGGTCCAATTGATATTCGCAATTTATGTAAATGAATTATGGAAATCTAGCTAGTGTTTAACTTCATAAGCTTTTATATATTGATGACCGGAGAACATAAAATCTGTAATTTCAGTAATGCGGGAGGTATAAATTTGTAGAAAGTATAATTAACAATTGTTGTAAATGTTTTACACTTCATTGTCTTAAGTGTATATGCAATATACGCGACCAGAAGGATTTTGATTTTGACGTTTTATCAAGTGATGCTAAAATGTAGTTATCAAGGTACTCCATGAACTTCATCACTGCTGGGAAGGAAGCAAAATTTGTAAGTTTACAAGTTTTTTTGGAAGTGTGTTTTAATTTATTCGCATCTGTATGGATACAAGCTGAATACAATTACCAGTTTTAGGATTTTTTTTTTAAATTTCTAAAAGACCTCCAGTTTAATGCAGATTGCTTTATTTGTGAAGAAATGCTTTTGAACTACAGACTTTGTAACATGCTATTCCAATCCAACAATTGTTGGGTGTTGAAATGGCCCTGGCATGCGAGGTTCCATTGCGTCCAGTTGATACCAACACCGCACAAAAATATTGGGGAAGAGATGTGCAATGCCTTATTCTTTTCTCTTACCAGTAAGTGGAAACGACCGTGTAGCCATTTTTGTTCTCATTTATTTTCTTATATAAAATGGTAACCAGGACTGGGGGTGTGATGAAAAGGTGGGGGCGAAGGAAAGGTTTTCTTAAGGCTTTTATGGTGACTATGATATAAAAGGGATCTCATGGGCGGTAATAGGTTCTAGTTTTTTCTTGATAGGGAAGTCGACTACAAAGGCCAATTTTATTTCATATTTTTCATTTACAGCCGTGTTTTATTCAGAATTGGACTGTTTGTGTGGCTGCGTAATAGGTTTTGCGAGATGTTATAGATTGTTGAAAAAATTTCTTAATGGAGGATTTTTTCTCGAATATAACATAGTTTCGTATATTCGCAAGTTGCGTACATTCTTTTTCTTCTTTATATGTTCTATAAAACTGCTTGAATATTTGCCTTAATCGGGAGATGATGAAAATAGTGTTTAGGAATGGAGTGGGTGGCTTTGTGAAGGAATGTGTGTATTGTGATTTCAGTGGGATTTGGCACATTATTTTCTGGGCCGTGGTAAGTGGATAGGGATTTTTTTAACTTAATGACGCTTTTCTATGGTCATTAATTTACTACTAGGTCATATAGCTACTATACTATATTAAATAGCCTTGTATTTTACAAATAAACCAACATTAAAAGCCATGGATAGATTAGGAATTCAGATCACTTTTTAAATAATTCTGGGTCTGGCAAATCTTGGTGGTGCTTCGGAAGAGGTTTGTACAAAAGTACAGTATGAAAGTTCTTTTTACAGGAGTAATTGCTAACGAGTATTACCAACAGATCATCTTTATTCCTTGTATTGTGACAATAAACCAGTTATTTTTGTATAAAAATGTCAATTGTATTTTACAAACATCAAGGTTTCATAATGTCCATTATGAAATGGTGGTAATATGTGTAGTGTTTTAAAAACTGATATGGCACGAGAGAAGTTACTCCAGATAAGGTGTCAGGATTTTCGCCAGCCGATTTCGAGCTTTTGGAGAGAAGTGGTGGTCTCATAAGGTGAACAATTAATGGTGAAAATGACAAGGTGATCGGATCGTGTTTGAGGTAAGAAGCTGTGATGGCTGTGGAAATTAGGATCATACGGGAGGTCGTTTACCAGTGGGCTCCGAGGAAATGGCTAGCGTAAAGATGTTGCCTAAAGTTTTGTATGCTGCATCAGAAGTAATTTTTTCTACTCCCATTGTAAAATGCTCTCATTTGATGGCTGCAACCCGTTGCATAATGATACTCTTTACGATACAGATTTCATTACGATGCAGGTTCTTGATCAATCACAGAGAAGCTAACAATCCAAGTATTGACACTTAATCATTGAGAATAGTTATAATAGAGATTTCGTGCGATTGTGTATAATAAATTGCATTTGATATTATATTATGATTTTCAGTTTTACTATCTTTTATTAGTATTTTTTCGTGGAATATTATTTAAAATAAACTGAATCGTAAGGTCACTTTGATCCCACTTGACTGGTGTCGCACTCTCGCAGGCGGACTGTTAACCACAGCCACCTGCAGCAGCATGCGAGGCTGTGGGGTTAGGTGCCCTTGGCTGAATCGTACTTGTCTATTTATTTATTTATTTTACGTCAAAAAAACAGTTAAAAACTGCTTATAACGTGCTATGGGGAAAAGTGAATTGTGTGCACATTTTCAAAATTCTGTGGTCCCTACACTAAGTCATATACTACTTAAATTTTGAAAGGGAGAAAAAAACAACAAAAACTCCCATGTAGTAAAATCTATTTTCAAAAATAAATAAGCAATAAATTTTGAATTTGAAAGGGAGAAAAAAACAAAAACTCCCATGTATAAAATCTATTTTCAAAAATAAATAAGCAATAAGTTTTGAATTTTGAAAGGGAGAAAAAAACAAAAAAGCTCCCATGTAATAAAATCTATTTTTTCAAAGATAAATAAGCAATACATTTTGGCTCTTATTACTTCCTACCGCGACAACATGGAAACGATAATTTGAATAATTGTATTTCCCACTGAATTCTAGAAGACGTGCACAGGAAATGAAGTTACATTTATGTCCAGAAGCCAAACAAGGGGCCATCTTAGCATTTGCTCAATGGATCAGGGAAACTGGACGAAAAACCTGATCGAGATGGGGGGTCATTGACCCGGAAGCTGTAGTACAATAGTTGTTACAGGTTGTTTATACTCATTTACACAGTTCAAATGGTAAATAAAGCATTATGTATCATTGTTAAAATTAATGTTACTTTTCTTGTGATGCTCAGTCAACTCCCACGAAACGATTAAATGTAAAAACTTTAATTTACGAAGTCGTAGAAAAAGTACCTATGAAACAAGATGTACTGGGTATTAATTGTGTAAAGTTTATACATCACTCTTGTTTGAGTACATATCGTTAATTCGTAATGTACTATAGTTCGATATCCCATGGCAGCATTTCTCGTTTGTCTTCAGTTAGAAATGTCTCATTTGTCAGAAATTAGTGGAGGTTTGCTTATGGTAGAGAAGCATTGAATAGTTTGTACGTCACTGTACCTCATTCCAGAATGGGTTTGTCTGTTTGAGAGGTAAGGAATTGAGATAGAAAAGAATTGGGACGGTTAGTTCAGTTTAGTTTCTTTTATAAATAGTATTCCGATGGAGTGATTTACGTCAGACTACTTGTGAGATAGTCCGCCATTGGAAATCCATGGGATTATATAATATAATGGCATCTTATTAATTATCATTAATAGTAATAATAATGTCTTTATTTCTGGCGATGCGCAGGCCATAAGTTTTGCTCTTCCGCCTAACCACTTAAATATTTACATTTACATAATTACAATTGAGGCGTTGGGCGGAAATAGTGATAACTGACATTTCGCGTTACTTACGAAAGTGCAACGATCGTATTAGCTAACGGAAGTGTGCTACACATAACTAATGAAATATAGTGTGAATGTATTTTTATTGTACATTTTCTGGATTTTAAAGCTAACATGATACACTTGTGTGGTACTAAACACAAAATTACAATATTGAATCGTTTTGTTTTGATGACAGCAATAAACTGTTTTCATTCATGATGTTTAGTCAAAAAGGCTGTTCTATCATAGCAAAAAATATTCTTAAAAAATCATTAATTTTTAGTCTAATTTCTAACTGTAGTACGTTGTTTCTAATCCACTAACTTCTAATGCCATATTCATTCATTGTTTAAGAAATCATATAAAAAGATCGAGAATTTCGCATTCTATTTAACAAGATTCATATTAATCTCAATATTGCTCGTAACACGTCAAGGTGTGCTTGTTGGTACATCAGATTCGTAATGGGGGGGGGGATATTCACTAATCTGCCGCCGACTGTTTCCCCCCGTTTGCATAGGTGGTTTTATAGGTTTTTAATTTTCATGGGTATTACAGGGAACGAAGGCAAACGCGTTATGATAGGAACATTTTATCACTTTTACGAAGATGCATCACACGATTATAATAGAAACAACTTGCATCGAATCGATTTATTCTATTAAATAGATACCATCTCTAGGTAACCTTTGTATTAGAGTAGTGTGCAATTGTTACACGATACCACATTAATAAAGATAACACTAATGACATTTGTGCATGCTTGCAGATTAAGTAATGGAACAATTTTTTAAAAAAATGCTTGCAATAATTATACATGTATACTCCTTTACGAAATTTCAACAAAGTATAATGATGAATTACGATCGAATTTCGACCCGAGAAGCCACTAGTAATAACACGTTAATCAAATATAACTACAATGATTTAAAACTACTGTTCTATGTTCAGCTCTTGAAATGGGGAAGATGTGTATTTGGTTGTTTTGTACTTCTAAAAGCCCTTACACGGCACCAGAAATCAGATTGCATATATTGCACATGAAGGGATTTCTGAATGCTAAAACTAAATTTTTGCTCAAGGAAGTATTTGAGTTTATTCTTAAAGATGTGTGATCCTCTTATCTCGCAGATATTTTCGTAATTTATTGATGAATTGTATTTATTGATATTACACCCTTGTTTTATGTTGAGCGAATGTAAGTTAAATTAAATTTACAGTGGTGCTATTTGTTAGATTTTTATTTACAGATATGGGAACTTCGTAAATGAATAAAGGCAGTGGAAATGTGTAGTTTTTTGAGCCGGACTCTACAGGTCTTTCGTTTCTATTTTCAGGTTGATTCTTTTGTAGTTGAAGGTTTGCGTCGCCTCTGGTGCTTGGTTTCAGATTCCGCATTTAAGAATGAACATCTGCGAAGTGCGCTGTTCAAACTATTTCAACGACACTGTTCCTTCTTATTCTTCTTTTAAAATTTTCAAAAATCTATTATGGATATATACAACTAACATTACTGCAAATTTACATAAAAATTGTTACGTCTTTAAAAAAATCAGCGGTAAGAAAATCTTTGATATTTCGAAGTTGGCAGTTACGGATCATGACAAAAGAAGTTGGTGTCACTGAGAAAGCGCGCGGTTTTCCATGGACAACGGCGTAAGGGAATGGGTGTATCCTGAACTGTCGTCGATCATGTAGGCAGTAGGCTAATCCGTTTACTTCATATCCTGTGTTTAATCTTGAGTCCGTGTGTTATTTAATTAGTGTTGCATTAAGTAGACAATTAACTTAGTGGGTTCAGTAAACTATGATAATGCGTGATTATTGTTTTATTTGCAAGGTTTTATGGTCTCAATTTTTGTGGGAATAGACCACCTTAAGTCGGTTTTGAAGTGGTTTCCTGAGACAAAAAATACCACGATGAATGACCACGGCGTGAATGAAGATTCGTTAGTCGAAGGTAATGATATGCATTTTGAGGAAACTCAAGATTAACAGGGGGTCTTTCGTTCGGTTTCCTTTGGAATTTCCTTTTTTTTTAAAAAATGTTTCGTCCTTAAGTAGCTGTTTTAATTTAATTAAAAAATTTTTTTTTTCCATCCAAATAACATTTTTTAATATTTTACAAATGCTGAGTTATGTATATAAACTGATTGCAGCAATTGCATGTCAAGGTCATGTTGCCTTCATAATAAAGTGTCAGGAGAATTTTTGCATAATACTTTTAATGTGATTTCACAATTGTGATGTAACAAATTATTATGATTTCAGTTCCAAATACAACTAGTCCTGAGGAAATTGATGAAATACAGAAAAGAAACATTGCATATGTCATCTGGAAGAAGCAAAGATGTAAGTTTTTGTTAAAATGTTCATGCTTAAGTTGGTTAATTTAGAAATATTTGAAAGAAGAAACCTTGAAGGCATTTTGGAAAAGATTGAGAATATTCGTGACTAATTGTGAGATCTAAAATTAAATTGAATGTTGCATTAAGAATTTTATCTTTGTCAAAAATCAGAAATGAAAATATTTGACTGATGGATGCATAAATTGAAGGGGAAAATTTTGCTGTTACAATATTTATGTAAACAACCTGCATTGGTTTGATATTTACCCTCTGGTCTTTGATAAAATTTGTGTAAAAAGAAATTTATTCATGAATTCTAATAATTTCCTTAATTTTTTCCGTATAGAAATTGGTTGTTACTTGGATTTTCTTGCCAATTAAATTTCTTTCACAAGATATTTATTGCAGGTGGTTGGAGGCTGTTCTTAATGAGAAGTTGCCCCCAACAACTGAATTAGAAGAGAGTCTTCGTCATGGAGTTTACTTGGCAAAACTTGGACATTTCATTGCTCCAGAAGTGGTTCCACTATCAAAAATATATGATCTTCATTTGCAACGTTACAATGTTGCTGGTTTGCAATTTCATCACACAGATAATATAAATTATTGGTTGAAAGCACTTGTTATTTCTGGTTTACCAAAAGTAATTAATTCAAATTATCTTGAAAAATAGTTCAAAAATATATATATTACAAATGGAAATAATAAAAAAGAAAGATTTTAACTAAAAAAAAATCTTGCATCTTGTAATAACTTTTTATTTATTTATTTTTTTTTTTTCCCCCAGACTTTTCATCCAGAAACTACTGATACGAACTGTTCTACGAACTGTTGAATACACATCTGCCTGAGCCTGTTTCCGAGCTTGAGCCAGAAAGGAGCGAAGACCTGTTGAAGCATGTCCTTTTGCCTTTGCCTTTGGCTTCTTAGAATTATTCTCAGCAGGCCTTTTCACTGGTAGCAAGATGGTATCACAGTCTTGCCAATTGTTTAGACTCAAGGTTTCAAGCTTATCAAATTTGTTGTGAATATCTCTAAGCTGATTGTTTACTATCCCCCAGAAGCCATCAAGATCAGGTGGCAAAACCTTCTCTTTGGAAGAGCTGTTAGTGTCTTCATACTTTACAGTAAGGTCTAGAAACTGCTGCAGTTTTTGGGAAATCAGTAACTGGGCATAACCTACAGCTACATCTATAGATGTCCTTTTGGTACTTTAGTATTTTTATGTTTAGTATTTTTACTTCAGTATTTTTACATGTACTTTGGTATTTTTAGAGAGGCGTTAATCAAGGTTATATTCTTTGGGCATGTACTATGAGCAGATCTTGTTTATTTATTTATTTATTTTACGTCAAAAAAACAGTTAAAAACTGCGTATGACGTCCTATGGGGAAAAGTGAATTGTGTGCACATTTTCAAATTCTGTGATCCCTACACCAAGTCATATACTGCTTAAATTTTGAATTTTGAAAGGGAGAAAAAAAAACAAAAACTCCCATGTAGTAAAATCTATTTTCAAGGATAAATAAGCAATAAATTTTGAATTTTGAAAAATTTTGAATTTTGAAAGGGAGAAAAAAAAAAAAAACTCCCATGTATAAAATCTATTTTCAAGGATAAATAAGAAAAATTTTGAATTTTAGGGAGAAAAAAAAAACAAAAAAAACTCCCATGTAATAAAATCTATTTTCAAGGATAAATAAGCAATAAATTTTGAATTTTGAAAGGGAGAAAAAAAACAAAACAAAAAAAACTCCCATGTAATAAAATCTATTTTCAAGGATAAATAAACAATACATTTTGGCTCTTATTACTTCCTGCCGCGACACCATGGAAACGATAATTTGAATAATTGTATTTCCCACTGAATTCTAGAAGACGTGCACAGGAAATGAAGTTACATTTATGTCCAGAAGCAAAACAAGGGGCCATCTCAGCATTTGCTCAATGGATCAGGAAACTGGACGAAAAACCTGATCGAGATGGGGGTCATTGACCCGGAAGCTGTAGTACAATAGTTGTTACAGGTTGTTTATACTCATTTATACAATTCAAATGGTAAATAAAGCATTATGTATCATTGTTAAAATTAATGTTACTTTTCTTGTGATGCTCAGTATAGTCTCCAATTGTATAGAAACAGTTATGCAGCAGACACGATTTCACTTGGGATTTAAACTTTTCTATTGAATTTAATCGTTTA
Organism: Teleogryllus oceanicus; assembly: GCA_964035755.1. Lineage (NCBI taxonomy): Eukaryota > Metazoa > Arthropoda > Insecta > Orthoptera > Gryllidae > Teleogryllus > Teleogryllus oceanicus. Next base: position 20,426,868 of record CAXIVR010000014.1, on the reverse strand, counting down.
ATGTCATCTGGCCAAGTGTTGTAAAATAATGTACATGTATTGTATGTGAATTTTTTGTAATGAGCTGTTGATACTGTCACCTGATGAATATGATTTCTACGTCGAGTGTTATAGTAATGACTTGGCATTTTCTGAAAATATATTCCCCCTTGAGCAAGTCATTTTTACAAAAACCACTGATTAGTAAATAAGAAGACACGGTAATGGTAGAATTCCTAGATTAATGAAGAGAGGCTTACATGAATCACGTGGGTGGGATTTGGTTATTATTCGTACAATTCGTTTTTGTACGAATTATTTGTACAATTCGTTTTTGTTTAGCAAATACTAATCGCTCTTCTTCATTGCATGTACTCTTTATTTCTTCTGTGAGACATGATTCTCTGAGTAAGTCAGTTATTGAAGATTCCATTGTAGTTCATAATTTTGGTTAAGTGAATGGTTTAAACCTTTTGATTTTGGCACAAAAAGGTTATCTAACTATATATTTGAAATTTAGGGAATTGTCCCTTCCTCTGAACATATTAAAATGTGTCTAGTAAATCTGAGTTATCAGCAACCCAATAGTTTTTGTTGTTGCCTTGCCGATGTGAGTTTCGGGACCTGAAGAATTTACTGAAATATTATTGCTACAATGTACAATTTCTCTACATCAAAATGCTTGATAAATAGCTAGAGGCAAATAATCATTTCAGTATGCAAAAATCAGAAACAGTTAAATGAAATAATTAGTAATAACTAGTATTATTTGTTGTGTATTAGTAACAATCAATAAATTCTGTTAACAATAATTAGATGACTATTTCATTGCTCCTGTAAATTTTTTCTGGATACTTGTTTGTTTCCTAAGTTAAATTGACTTTGTTCCTGGCCATTATTATTTGTCTTTTTTTTTTTTCTTCTTCTTTGATTTATAATTTTATGTTGCAAGTATTAAACATTATTGAACAAGTTTCTGAAATGTTTAGCCTAAAGTTTTACATTAATATACTACAAAACTAAAAGTGAATTATCAAATTAATCAAAAATGTTTGGGATATTTGTGTGACATTGCACAGTCCATTAGCACATTTGCTTTTTTTTTTATTGAAATATTTATTCACTAAAAGACAATCACTTGTGCATGAAGGTACTTTAGAGAGTAGTAATAACAATACAATATTATAATAATTAGGGCCTGGATTTTAATGACCTAAAAATCAGCGAAATATGCAAGCATTTATGACCTAAAAATATAAATATGACCTTAAATAATAAAATATGACGTTATACAAGTTTATTCTTTTTTTAAGTATAATATAAAAACAAAATTCATTCAAGAACAGATTGTGAAGATGGTAAATGCGGTTTGCAGTCTTTGGAACTAACTAGCATTAAAAAAAATGCTTGTACACACAGCAATTTGTTGTGCACTTTTTCAGCCACATGTCCATGAGCTCAACCCAACTCATTCTGCTCAAATTCCCTTATGTTTCAAATAATCCTTTGTGGTGTAAGTGTTGAGATTTTTTGTAACAGTATCACTTGATACATTGTAATGCGAGACACATTTTGAAGCTTTTTATTCTTGTGTCAAAATACGACATACATATGCATTTTGGGCAAAATTTGGCCAAAATATGACCTAAAAGCGGTGTAAATATGACTATTTGCACAATAAAAATATGTTTTCTAATCGGCAATGCCTGGATTTGTGCATAAATTGTTTTAAAGTTCACCCAAAGGTTCAGAAAAAATATATGACTTGTCATTAAAATCCAGACCCTAATAATAATATATCAAATACTGCATAAGCCATGTATGACAAATCAGAATATGTACATAATCATACAATACAGGTATTTCAAAAATATAATGCAATACTGAAATTAAAATTAAATTTAAATAAAAAAAATGTATTTGGTAATGGATGAAAATATAATACGATAAAATTCATATTAATTTTATAAGAATACTGAAATGAAAAACAATAATAAAAAAAGAAAAAAGTCTTCAAATGAGCTTGGAGCCTGGGCTGGCTCCATCCTTTATGTCCAATGATTGATTTAGGAGTTTCAAACCTAAAATAGAAAATGCAAAGTTAATGGTTGAAGATGTTTACAATGTATATATTCTTTTGTACTGTAGAATGTGTGGATTAACAGGAAAGCTTTCAGTTTATTTTTGAATGTGTGTATTTAGTTACGACATTTAAATTTATTAGGAAGTTTGTTGTATAGTGTAATGCTTTCTCTAAGGGTACTTTTTTAAAAGTGAAATTTCACTGTGAGGACATGTAGATATGATTTTTTGTCTAGTATCATAGTTATGAATAGGAGAGATTTTCATGTAAATACATATTTTTACTTTAAGATTTAAATTTTCAATTTTTTAATTAAAAAGGAAAATTTTTTTTTATTTGTACATATTTTGGTATAATTACATATTTTATCTACTACATATGTCATTACATTTTAATATATTTGTGTCGAAAATGAACATTTCACATGCGAGTTCAAAATATATGTTCCTAACTAACTTTATTACTGAAATACTTATGAAACCACGCAATGCGCTTGTATTAACGCAGGACCATCGCTATTAATTGTCAAACTTACTTCCCTCCGCTCCCATCTGCTTCTTGGAAACCGTAGTCTGGATTAAGGATGAGCGGATGTATGTGAAGTAGAAGGAACTTCAACCAAGTTCTTGCTCGTGTTTCATGGATCCCATCCGTAACTCGATAAAAAATTCAGATCATTGTCTTATCACTTTTCTGGAGTTGGGGGAGGGCGGGGGGCCTATGCTCCCTTTACCCCCTTCTTTCCATCACAGGCTACACGGTACTATTCGCTTGAGCGCAGGCTCCTCGTAAACAACATTGTGTATACTACGAAAATATTCTATATTTCGGATGTAACTAGTAAATAATTGCTTCTGTTGATGTAGAACTTTCTTTCAGCCTCTGTTCAAAAAAAAAAAAAAAAAAAAAAAATATATATATATATATGTATGTATGTATATATATACACAAATGGAAATAATAAAAAAGAAAGATTTTAACTAAAAAAAAATCTTGCATCTTGTAATAACCCCCTCCAGACTTTTCATCCAGAAACTACTGATGTTTATGATAAAAAAGGAATGCCCAAAGTTATATATTGTTTACATGCCCTTAGTACTCATTTGTTCAAGATGGGTAGAGCACCATTAATACAAGCTTTGTATGGGAAAATTAATTTTACAGGTAATTCTCAAGAAATAGTTGTATTTACTCTTCACTTTGCGTTTACTTTAAATATAAATGGTAATTGTCTGTAGATGATGAAATAAGTAATATGAAACAAGCTTTGGGAGATAATGGTATTCCAATGCCTGCATTTCAAAAAATTGGTGGACTTCTCTCGGAAGATTTAACTGATGACACCACAGCTTTGCATAATGTCATTGTTAAAATAAGTGATGCCCTCGATCAAACGGTACATCGTTCTGTATTAACAAACTTTCCTTGCACTTTGTTAAGTTTAGAGGTTGTATATTGAAATAATATTATTTATAGGATACTCAAATGCTTCTTCAAGCCCTTGAAAATCATGTTGCAAAATTACATGATGTTAAACCTTTGTATATAAAACATTACTGGAATATATTACGTGATGCAAAGATTTTGAAGGTGAAAGCTGTTATGAATAGGGTGAGTTTGGTTAATAATTTTTACACATTTTACAGAATTGTTCATTTTTGTAAGTGCTGAATAACACAGTTAACAGTTTTTTGTAGTCTTCAGTTAGGTGAGATAGGTGATTTAACCATGGTTAGTTCAGCAATTATTTTAGGACTACAAAAAAAGTTACATCGGTTAATCTATACATGGATTCATTTTTCCAATTATTTGGGCCTAAAGTTTTCATTTTTGTGTCAAATAAAAATAAAAGTAGTTCTCTACACACAAACTTTAGCAATGAAATTCATTGTCCTTTTATCTCTCAGACTAAAGAAAAATAGTGAATGCAAACATAAGCAATTATTTCATGTTAGAAAAACGGATAAAATGAAGTCACTGTATGTGGTCTGATAATTTAGTTATGGTGTATTCAGAAGAAGATAAGAAAAATATTTTTTGAGTTTCCCTAGAATTGTGCTGAATTAAGTATTCCATTAGATTATAGTTATTGTTGTTTCTGTTTTTAAACAATTTCTGGAAATATTCATTTGAAACTTGACTATTGATGTTGATCTCATAAATGTAGTATTAATTTCTTTGAACACTGGCAAGATCAGTAGAAGTCTTCTGATAATAGCCTTTCAGCTTCTCATGAGGATTATGTCATCTCAGCAGCAGACCCATACTGAAGACATAATTGGGACAAGATCTGAAAAAGCTAATTGTATTTGTGGTAGTTAAATCATTTAAGGCTTGGGATTAAATGGCATTTGAATACACCTATGTATATAAGCAAGCAAATAAAGATTTGTATACAATAGTTACATCTAAGCAAAATCCATTTTTCTGAGGCAAAGCTTGTGTTACGTGATTGGAGACAACAGTTCACACTTAAAAGATTTGTTTCTGTTGAAATGAAATGTATTTTGTGCAACCCACGACTTTTCAAGCAACCTTCAAAGCAACTAAGTTTGCCTTGACAGCAGTTAGAAATAAATCTTGTTCCTATCTTGTACATGCAACATCCTGTTTGTACCTCATTGTGTAATATACGTATTGGTTTTCAACTCAGTGGTGCTCTGTTATTCAAACATTGAATCCTTACTTCCAATTTAACCAACAGGTTTTCTTCTGTCTGTTCCAAAATGTGGATACACATGTTTTCTAACTTTCCATGTTTTTTTTTATAAGAATGTTTTTTGTACAAAATGTTATTAATATTTTTATTAGAAAAATAAAACAGGGTAGTTGAGATTTGATTAACCAAATATCAAGTTTTATTTATGCAAAACCTTATGTATTGATTTCTTCGGTATTTTATTTAGAAACTTGGTTGAGATTTCAATTTTAAATTCTAGTTCATGAATGTGCCTCTTCTTACTTCTTGATTTTCATGAAAATAACTAAAATTAAATCAAACAAAACAAAACTGAAAATGATTTGTTCTATTGTGATAGGTTTTAAAAAAATAATTGTTTAATAACACAACTTTTATTTCAGCGTGCTTTGATGTCATATGTACAAACTAAAAATTAAGAATTTTAACATTTCACATGTTATAAAACATGTGAAAAATTAATCAATAGTACTGGATTAATTGATTACATATTAATAGATTATTTTTTAAAAATTCACCCATCGCCATTGCACACTACAGGCAACAATGAAAATTGATGTTTCTGGTGAAGTCATTGTTGTTTAGAGATAAGCATGTTTACAAGATGACTTACTTGCCCTTACTGTCCATAGATTAGGATAAAATAAAGTGCATGTTGAAAGCAGCATGTAAGGATGTTGATTGGAAATGTTTTGTGAAGGAATGCGGAGGAAAGTGGTATAGTGGGGTTGGTAATTCCTTGATCAATGTACATATTATTACAATAGATTTTTTTGGGAAATGACAATTTTTTGTTTAGTTTTAATTTCCTATTTTATTTTATTTATTTTTTAACTAATGAACAAATGCTTTCAGTTCCATGTGCATGAATATTGTCCTGCTGGAGAAGCACACTATCGAGATGAAGAAATGGAAGTTGCCAGAAATGGAAAAATAGTTGCTAATTGAAAAAGTTGGGGGGGGGGGATATCTTCTACCCTCATTAAGCTCCTACTCCCCAGAGAAAAATTGACACCGTCTTTCAAGATGTTGTTTTTGTGCTCTGTTATATGTATTTAACTGTGTGTTATCGAAAGAATGATATAAACACAATCATAACTTCATGGGTCAATAAAGGTTTGCTGTAACTATTGAATATATAAAAGTGCTATAGGTAAAGATTACAAAAGTTTCTGATCCACTAGATGTGATTCAATCAAATTTGAAACTAGATGTCAATTTACTGATTATTCAGTACAGTATAATAAGATTATCATTTCAGCTTAGATTTTCCTTTACTCTATTCTTGTCACAAGAAGGTCATTTGCAAATTTTTGAAGATTGGGATTTGGATACTATTTAGTGCACATTTTTTTGTCTGTCTTTAATTTTATTGAATTGAAAATGTCTAACGGATGAAAGGATGAGACAGGACACCATCCTTCCCTTCAGTTATTTGCTACGGTTTAGGTGAGGTCTCCCTTTCATTCTCTACCACATTGAGCCTGAGGGCTCTTGCGCTTTGACAGCTTCTACAAGGATTTGGTAGTTCTATCCTTTCAACGTTTCTATTTGTACTTGAAAATGTTCACACAATAATTAATTATGTCAATCGGTATTAAAATAATTTTATACAAGCTGCATATGTTGATGATGGTGGTGTAATACTGGAAAAAAAATCAATTTGAGTCCATCCAGTATTGGAGATGCATGTGATACTCGGGGATTGTTGATATCAAGAATAAAGTATGTTTGTTTAAAAGTAGCCAATAATTTCAGTGAAACAACATTTTTCAAAATGCTTTGAAAGAGGATCTTTAATTTTTACAATTAATGGGTTTGTTTGTTCAGGATCTATATTCTAGTGAGCGTCGTATTTAATGAAAAGAGTATTTAGTTTTAGTCATTCTGTTGATCTTGACCTCGATTATAAGGTCAGTTTTTCACAGTGCCAACGTTTTCGTCCATTATTTTGGCCTATACGTACATACAAGATAAATATACAAGTAGTGCAATTAGTTAATATGATTTATCATTACATAAGAAAACACAACATATTAAAAATATAATTTGCTATATTCTTAGCAAATACTTAGCAAAAAATTAGGTAGAGATTTTTTATTTTTGTTACTTTATTTTAATTAACAGACAAGTCCGTTACAAAATACACCATCATCTCTTCAGGGTTTAGGAGAGACTCCTGTTCCGTCTTTAGCATGCCATCTCAATCTTGGACGTCCGACATCCCTTTTACCATGAGGCTTGTAACGATATATTTGTTTTGGGATGCAGTCACTATTCTCTCTGTGTAGATGTTGGGACCATCGGGTCCTGTAATCTTGTACTTTATTTATAAATGGGAGTACTTCTAATTCTTCTGATTACCTCACTTTTTATTGTGTCTAATAAAGTGCAGCCTTTTACGTGTCTCAAGAACCTCATCTCAGATGTCTGAATTCTGGTAAAATCTTGCTTTTTCATGGTCCATGTCTCGCATCCATAAAGAAGTGAGGGGATAGCCATTGTTTTACAAAATTTAAGTTATTTCCTTTCTTGTTTTCTTTCTCAGGTATTTTATTATTGAACCACAGATGTTTTGGAATTTGTGGGTTTTTATTGTAATATCTTTATTGAATTCGAAAGTAATATCTAATTCCTAAATATCTAAAATGGCTAACTTGTTCTATAATTGTTTTATTTATTATTATTTTACTTTGTATAGGATGTTTGCCTCTAAACACCATTACTTCGATTTCCTGAGTTGAGATACCTAAGTTAAATCGTTTACATATGTTATTCAATTAATAGAGAGCCCTCTGTAACTGATCCTCACTTTCTTGGATAATTATCTGATAGCCTGCAAATAAGTGTATTTAGAGTGGTTTCGTAGTTTATTTCGATGCCATCAGTAATACTGTTTCTATTCTCTCAGAACATGGTCTGTATAAATATTAAATAAACTTGGTGATAGGCTACAACCTTGTCTAACATCTCAATTAATTGTAAATTCCTTGGATAATCTTCCATTTAAATCCAACACCTTTATAGTTCTGTGGTATAGGGATTTGATTACTTCAATTAAACAGAGTGGAATGCCTCTTTTATTCATTATCTTCCATATCATGTATCGATGCGCCATGTCAAATGGTTTCTCATAATCTATGAAAGCTATATGTTTCTCCTGATTAAATTCTACCTTCTTCTGTAAAAGCAAGTTAATGGAGAATACATCATCTATACATGATCTTCCTTGTCTAAATCCACTTTGTTCTTCTAACAATGTATTGTCTATGAGAGTTGTATATCCCTGTTAATAATTTTAGTATGTATCTTGTATACCGAATTTATCAGGTAATTCTTCTATAGTTTTCTTCTATTACCTTTTTTTGAATAGTGACAATACCTTTGCTTTTGTCCATTCTTCTGGAATAGTACAAGTCTCCCAACAGGTATTCATAAATTGAAAAATCTACTTTTTAATGACGTTTCGGCATATTTAATTAACTCTAGATTTATCCCATGAAGACCTGGTGCTTTTTGATATTTTAGCTTCTTTAGCGAGTCGACTGATACATTCAAGGTCAATAGATATACGTTATAGATTTAGTAGTCCTTTCTTTCTGCTTCTTCCACATTTGAGTTGTACCATAAACGTTTATAGTGATCCAGCCATTCTTTCTCTTTGATTATGTTTAGTTCTGCAGTATACTTTGTGTCGCTATTTAGATGCCTCATTACTTTGTAAGCTAAGGTTTGTCGCCTGTGCACATCGTTCTCATTATTACTAACAAATCGTTCCCACAATTGTTGATGGGCCTTTCTTATAGTGCCTTACAAAATACAATTTTACAAAAATGGTTTCAGACAATGGGCTGCACAATGTACTATAACTCAAAGAACATGTAATGAACATACAAAATAATAAACATAGGAATACTTATTATAAATTATTACTAGATAAACAAAGAGGACTCAAATGTGAACCTTGAGGGACTTGTGAGTGCACTCTATTCCAGATGATACAAAATTTCTGTATTTCACATATTGCAACCTACCAATCAAGTTAGTACTTCTAAACCATTTAAGCAACAGATCAGCAATACCAAATGACTTTAGTTTAACTAATAAAAAGGAATGATTGACAGTCAAATGCCTTGCCAAAATCTGTGTAAATACTGTCTACTTGAAATTTCTTTTCTCTAAAATTTAAAATTTATTGAATATGAATAGGTAGGTTAGTTTCAATGCTCCTACCAGAGATAAAGCCACATTGATTCGGTGTAATATATATAGGAATTTTTTAAAAAAATTTATTGTATTTTATTTTTTTGGTCAATAATTATATATTCAAATAGTTTTGGAATGGTGCTTAAAATAGAAATAGGTCTGTAATTTGAGATTTCATTTTTAGTATGTGATTTATGAATGGGGTAATATAGGCTGATTTCCCTTCGACTGAAAAAGTACCCTCTGATATGGATATTGTAAAAAGGAGTTCTAGAATATAGGACATTATATAATTATAAAATTGGCACAAGTCCATCAGGTCCCTTGCTCTTGCTTGAATCATGTTGATTTATTTTACAAAATATGTTATTGTGGAGATAACTGTAGTTAATTAATTAATACTCTTAATTACATGTAATTAAGAGTATGTTAAGTGTCATGTTATAAATTTATGTAATTTTATATAAATGCCACAAATGGGTGCAGTGCTTTCTTTGTTCATGATAACTAACTGTATGGATTCAAGAATGCTGTTTACAAAATTTACCATGTTACCATTCTACCATTGATGTAATATAAATTGTGTTAACCAATTGCACTACTTGTATGCTTATCTTGTATGTTATTTCATATTTATAGCCCTGAAGCAGGCCAAGTAAATGGCTTAAACATTGACATTGTAAAAAAAACTGCCATTATTGACCTACCCTCAAGATTTTCTACATATTATTGATGTAGTTGCTGTATCTTCTGAATCATCAATAAGCAAGTTTTAATATGAAATGATGCTCATTTTATTTAATAAGAAGGCACCAGGGCATTTTGCAAGCACAAAGATGGGAAATTGGAATGTAGTATTCTGGATTCTATTCCCCCAAAAGACTGGCTGTTAAGCAAGCTACATCTTCAGGCTTTATTTAGGATATTTAGTGTACTTTAGTATCACTCGTATTAGTACACAACCAGAAACAACTTGTCATGTTATTGCTGCATTCTAGGTCCATCTGCCTAGAAATGGAATATCTTGACTGTGATCTACCACAAATGGTGAAATTATATAATTACAGTGTACTGTTTGGATTGTTGAATTGTTGTAGCTGATGTAACTTCGAAGGGTATTAAACGTTTGTATCAATATCAATTAATATATTGGTTTTTAAAAAAATTCATAAATATTACTTTCCGTACACACATTGTATTTTCACTGAGGGAAGTGGGAAGTCTCTGTTTTATTTTTCAAATTTTGCATGATGTGGGCTGAGCCATTCAACTGTTGCTATTACCCTAAATACATACTACAAATATTTTACTACCCCCTCCCAGGACTAGTTTGAGCTTTGATGGTTTATAGTTTGCAACGGAGCAGTGTAAAAACTATACAAAACTTAAATTTATTAGTATTGAAATTATAAGGGTTTTCAGAACAAATGGTCAATGTTTTTGTCTCAGAAGCTTTATTTCATGTGTGTTACAGATTTAAATTGTCAATTAAAAGAACATTAGAGCATTACGTCCAGATGTCTAATAAATGTATTGTCTATGTTGAATTCTTTGACTACTTAATAATGTTTCAGTCTCTCCTGGGCAGTTTTACTGCAGATCAATATGATGAGCTTCTCACTCAAGCAGAAATACAAGGTCACATAACTTCAGTGAATGGTATATACTCTCTATGTATATATTTTGGTAAATTTATGAATTGTTACAGTTGTCTTAGAATTTTTTCATGTGCAGTGGCATGTTTGAGGCATGAGCTTACTGATGCAGCAAAAAAGATGGATGAAGAACGTTTTATGTTTCTTCTAAGTAGCCCATGGTTTGGACTGAGGGTAAGTAATAAAATTGCTAGAACGTCAAGGGTCAATGTATTAGCATTTAGTTTCTAATAATATCTCCTTTGTCAACAACACAAAACCAATGATTTATTTTCTATCAAAGAAAATTGTAAAAAAGTTTTAGGGGGATGTTTAGTTAGAGGGGGAGAGAAAGAGGAAAGTAAGTTCTTGACTCGCGCATAACACAACTTTAAACACTGTCGCTTATATAGGTGCACATGGGTAGAGTACCTAGCACCCCATAGCATGTTTACCTGTGGGTTCCACGTGCATGGACGAGATATTTGCGGAACAAACGTTTCACCAGGAACTTAATAGCTGACTTCGATTAGTTTTTTTAAATTATTTATTATTATTATTATTTATTAACACTACTAAAATATATGTAAGTTTCAGTTTCGATTACTGTCACGCCTAGTCTTTGATGACATCGGCGGTACCTCTTTGTTATTTTTTCAATTGAAACGACCATGCTTTATGTCTTATCATATTCAATGGGAATTTTAACTTCTTTTGTAGAAGAGTGCAGTTGCAAATATCTTTGCTTATAGCCTACAGGGAAATTAAGAGTTACAGCGTCCGAATTGACATTGAGCACGAAGAAAATATATACAGCGGAGATCTTGATGGGGTTGCGCACCAGGAAATTCGAGTAGACCTTATTTCTGTCGCTGCCTTGTTCCCCAAGGCAGCACAGGAAATAATATGAAATTGAAGTTAAAATGTGGGTACAAATTTCTGGTACTCAATTTATTAAATTTTTCTTTCATGTACAGCATTAGATTTAGTGCTAATATAATCCAAACCCAACCAATTCAAACAAAGCGCCTGCAGTGAATACCAGCGTTTATTTCGATAGCTAGGAACAGTAGTAATTTCAAACTTGTACAAATGAAACATACAATAATCAACGATCAAAATTTCTTGAAGTAAAGAAGTAATTTGTTAGTTCGAAGTTAATTTTCATCAATCTACTTTCTTTTATAAGAACAGCAATAGCTTCCAAAAACCTCTCAAATTATGTTCACGAAGCGCAGTAAATTCAGACTATGTTTGTTGCCAAATTACACAAAAAATACTCATATTTTCAAAAAATTCAACATGATCTTTTTTGAAGATCTGATTTTGATGAACATATTTCATTTAAACTAGAGGTGCTACTGAATGGCAGAGACGTTCTCATAGTAAAGTTTTCTAATTTGCTTGGTCTTATTTCATCTCTTGCTAGTTGCCATTAATCGTTTCCCAAAGTACATTTTTTTAACATTTTCTCAACTTTTCGGTTTCCTAATAGTAGAACTGAAATATTACTTCAAGAATAGTAAAGAAGAGTAAAATCTTGTCCTAAATAGAAATTTTTATTAAAAATTTGAAGCCATTTTAAAGGAAGTGGCGATTAAACATTACTATGAATGCTAAATTTGAAGCTCTTTTTGACAGGAGTCTATTGAGTTTACAAAAAACTTAATTTTAAATAATTTGAAGAACTTGTACTGAAAGTAAAAAAAATTGTATCTTCACAATTGAAGTTTTAAGAAAACGCAGAAATTTTTTTATGATTTTCAGTTTTCGAAAAATGGGCAAATCAACCTACATGACCTACACCATTCTCTTAAGTGTCCTTGTGCAAAGAAAAGTCAATGTTTGACACAAAATTTCGCAAAAAAAATTTCATACTTTTGAAAAATTGAACTTGACATTATTGGAACATCTGTTTTTAATTAAAATTTTAATTAAAAATTTCACTAAGAAAGAAAAAATATCTTCATAATGGTAATTGCAGGAAGATGGCGAAAGAAATTTGAATTTTTGCAATTTTCAAAAATTAAAAATTTCAACGACCTGCACTCTTAAACATCCTATATGCTTTTCGAGGTGAAAATTGAATAAAAATTGTTGATGTAGTCTTCAAGAAAAAATTTTTTTAAACAATGTTTAAAATTGTCTATATTTTACACAATTACGTGAAAAGTACTCAAATTTTCCAAAAATTGTACGTGACCTTATTTCAAAATCTATCTTTAAGGAAAAGATTTCATTAAGAGAAAAATCTCTATAATTGTAGTTGTAGGAAGATGCAAAAAAATGTGGAACATTTGCGATTTTCCGGAAGTCAGGGTTTTTCAGCGAACATGAGACCTACCCTATTCTCTTAAACGACCTTCACAATATCCAAGCACAAAATTTAATCAAAAACAATGGAGCCATTTCTTTGAAAATTTTGAAAATGTCCCAGGGGCTTCTCGTAAAGTACCCCCCAAATGGAAATATCGGTGTCAAATTTATGGGGCCACGACATTGCCAGATCGATAAAGGAATATCAGTTTTCATTTGCAAAATAAAAATGTACAAAACAGGAGAAGCAGAGTGGCAAAAAGGAAAACAACAGAAGTTCTGAAATTTGCGCTGGACATTTGATTGGTAACACATCTCGTGATTGTAATAAGTCCTAGAAAATCATTAGCAATCACATTCATTGTTTGTTTGAAAAGACTATGAGAATAATTATTATCTTTCATATATACAACAGCATTGTCAAATGAATGTTGTTCTTGGTATTGCGGAGGAAGAAATCATTGAAACATGGGCAGTTGTAGGGGCTGTTTAGTATTTTGTAAGTTTCAATGAGATATTGCAATATCTGGTCATTAGCAGTTGAAAGGTGGAGTGTTTCAAGTCTTGGTATTACAAGTATCGCAGGAACATATGTTGAAGATTTCCCGGATACATTAAGAGAACCAGGTCCTGAATGAAGTAGTGCTCCTAATGCAGTGACCAAATTCAATTACTAGCCTAGTATAGGTAATGTAAATGTTGTGGGAAAGTAAAGCCTTCAAGCACCTGAAACCTCAACTTTCCTGCTTACACTACCTACATTAGGCCAATAATTGAATTTGTTCACTGCATCTGGGCGTTTTCATTGTCTTGAAGGTGTGAACTCCACTTCAGATATTGTGAAATCATGATTCCCGAGTTCGTTTGAAATGGAAGGTGAGGACTGTAATGGTTGTTCAGATGACAGTGTTTGCACGGGTTATAAAGATCTTGAATATAAAGCACGAGGGGGTTTCTTTAGTGTTTTATGTCATTTTGTACCATTTATTGTGGGATACTATCAGATTTCAGAGGTCGGTTAGGTAGTGTGGAAAGAGGAATGGGCCAAAAACAGAACCTTGTGGAACACCGCTGAGGACATCCTTTTTGGAGAGGAACCCTTCAGAAGAGAGAGAATGATGTTACGTAGGTGGTTACCTCATGAACCCAAGTGCCCAAAATAGTCTTACATATGAATGTACAATGAATTTTCTAAGTTGGATCTTTAAATTTAAAGCAACAAATATTAGAAAGACATTTAAGGGCATTACAGATATAATTGGGTAAATAAATCAGTTTCTTTATTTCATGATGTTAGAATACACACTAAACTATGAAACTTTCCCTGGGGTCCTTTTTCTCCTGCATGACTTGTTGCATTCGTAAGGCATAACCTGTCTTGGGTTAAACATGTTTTCTCTGTGTCAATATGCAAATGTGTGTATATGTGTGTGTGGAGTATACTAACTTTCGTTCATGTTGGTATTTCAGGGGCCCTAAAAACCAGCAATGTTAAATTTAATTTTTTTTCTTCTCAATGTTGTACTGCCACTTTGTGTGTTTATTAGATTTGGTGATGTATAAAATTTATTCAAGTATACAACACAGTGTACTCCACTATAATTTTACTGTTACATCATTTGTTGACTTCCTAATTTATGGGTAATGTTCTTTTTCCCTCAGAATGTCAATGAGGAAAATGACTATAATTTTAAAATGGAAAATTATTGGAACATTTCTCGATTTAAATATTTGTGGTGTCAAAAAGTTATTTTCAAGGAAATAAGAAGGTCATCTCCAAAAAAGGAAAATGCAAGATATGTTATTTCATGACTAATTTAATAATTCTAAAAAATATTTAGTGTCAAAGGTGATGCAGAGAATTGAGGAATGCCTTCACTCCAGTTCAGGATCACATGAAGATTTATTGATGTTAAAAAATGATGTATTGGATATGAAATTGAAGATTTTGCATCCCCACTCTATTTTGAAGAATTGAAAGCAGATTTGGATGATACTGGGGTAAAATTGATTTTGTTTTAGTGTGTTATTTATAATTATTACAGATGGTAGGGAAACTATATAGTAAGAATTTATTAAGGAAGGTACAGATTTTGTTTCAATGTATTAATAGAATTAGTGGGGAATGAATCGGCTTTGTGTATTCTCATCTGTGGTAAAGTGTTTTTATTTGATTCACATAGATTCCTATGGAATACATTCGATTAAAATCATTATTTAAAATGTTGATCTAAAAGGTTGATTCTAAAAAAATTGAATGTAGGTTTTTTCTAAATTTAAATTGAGGTTATTATTTAAGAAGATAAATCACTATTTGGGCCTATTTGAAAAATATTTTAACCATAACTCACCATTTTCATGAACACTGAAATTGATGAGAACGTTTCAAATATGAAAAAAATGGCATAACTACCA
Organism: Teleogryllus oceanicus; assembly: GCA_964035755.1. Taxonomy (NCBI): domain Eukaryota; kingdom Metazoa; phylum Arthropoda; class Insecta; order Orthoptera; family Gryllidae; genus Teleogryllus; species Teleogryllus oceanicus. The sequence goes on along the minus strand of CAXIVR010000014.1, from coordinate 20,411,537 downwards.
AAAAGATTGCAGAATTGAATTTTTCTTGAAACGAGAACACATTCTACAGCTTCTGAGGAAGACCAGGATCATACTCTTGGCCTTAAGAATTACACCCTTTAACGCTTTTCCAAGCAACATTTCTAAAGTTCAACTGGGCAAACGGATTCCATTGAACTCACGGCATTGATGGAAATATCCATACAGAAGTTCTTTTTAGTAGTGGATAATAAAATAGGACACTCATACAACTGATTTATTACAAACAATTTCCAATACTTTGACTAAACCTTTTTGCTTTATGTTTAGATCTCGCCTTCTGTTTATTAAGGTGTGTTCATTTCAGGCAGATTTTGAACGGGTTGCACATCACTTGTGTTAACCTTGTACTTTTTTCTCAAAAAGTAATGGAATTGGTTTTGGAATTCTCTCTGATTTTTTTAGTATGTGTAAGTTCACTCCTTCCCCCTTCTCCGTTTAAGTTTTCAATTATCATACATCTGTATCTATATGCAATTAAATAGTGCCAATTGTGGCAATTAAATAACCTAACTATTGCTGCTACTAGCAAACAGAAGAAAAAAGAACATTTCACTGGGTGAAAATGTACCTTCACAAAACAAAAACTTTTAAAACCATTATAGGCAGAGGAAAACCTTCAATGAAGAATGATCACAACGTTTTATAAGAAAATCGAAGTTACTAGTATATTGTGTTTTATCCATAAGCTCACGGCTTCTGGTCAGTCTTTGCCTCTGGCAGCCTGCCGCTTACTACCTAGAGGCGACGGTGCTGCCCTCAGAACTACAAAAAGTCACATGTTCTGGACATCTCTATAATCGGGAATGTAAAATTATACCGTCCTCATGGTGTTATTTCTACCATGACCGTCCTTGGAACAAAGACGACAATGTAGGAGCTGCTTTGAACCAAGAAACGTTCGATGGTTATCTAAAATCAATTAGTGGCCGCTTTCAACTTCCACTATCTTCGTAAATCACAATTCAAACGTCCAAACATTTTCCTGTCCCATTTCACCTACAAACGTATGCAGATTTTCCACATTTTTGCAATTATCTTTTCCATAAATTTTTGCAATGATCGCGACCTTATCAAGCAGGGCTGCAGATCAAGCGACATCTACCGGCACGACCAAGAAAGACGCGAAATGCCGTGCATATTCTATCATGAAGACAGCCTCCCCCACGCGCCGTGTTATAAAAACTGAAGTATAAATGTTCGTCAATGCGAAAGTCCTTAGAGCACGATTCTGAAGTTTGTGATTGATTATGATTAAAAAAAGTGCATTTCAATTAGTTTTCGATACGCTTGTTTTAGTTTGACAAAATTTGAGGAGGGGATTTAATTTTTTAACCGGGATCCCGGAGGGGCTAGTTAAACCCACGGTGTAAGATCAACCTAGACATTATGTATATGTCTAGATGGTGTTGGTAAGATATATCTCTTACACCGTGGTTACACCACTGCCCATCACCAGAGTTAAATTTCTTCCTTGCAGTCTTCATGGCTTTATTATACTGTGCTAACCGGAGAGTAAGGAGATGACTTCTTTTTCCCAGATGTTACCATGGACCAAGTATTCTACCATGATGTTACCATGGATAATATATGTTGCCATGGAACGAAATGCTCTTGCATTATGTTACTGCAGAAGCGCCTCTGGCAGGAGATTTCTTTGTGTATAATCCTTCGCTACCTTTGTCATTTTAATAGGGATTTTAGAGTATCGCAGTTGGCATAACTGCAGAGTGAGCATCCCGAAGATTTGACAGATCTTTCAGGTGATCGTAGATGACAGCTGTGGGGTATGTCCAATAATGCTGGAAAAGTTCTTGAACAAGAATATTTTTCTCTTACACGACACTGTGAATCAAGTGCATTTGATATGGTAAATATGGTTCTGTTGCAATGTTTTTTTTTGGCGAAATGGAGTATACATTGTATTTTCTTCTGAGACCATTCACTGTTTTCGGAAGTGTGGATTGAATTTCTTGCTGTCAAATAAGAACAAAATCACTCAAACTAATGTGACGACGAGAAGTGTAAGGATACGGAAATGACAAAAAATGCTGTTCACATGTATATTTTCGTATTCAGGCTCGTGAACGTGCGTCGCCAGCCAAGGTCCGAGCCGGGCCGCGACTGGCGATGCCGGCTGCGGGTTTAGCATGAGCGCAACCAAGTGCATACGTGCCCCGTGTGTGTCGCCGTGCGGCGATGCTGGGTCTGATGCTGGCCCTCGTGGGGCTAGCCTTGGCTGCGGCGGCGGGCGCCGCGGCGACGCTGGCGGCACAGTGGTACCTCTTCAATCGATGGATCTCCAGCCAGCCCAGTGTCTCTCCAAAGGCCAAACCAGCGCACGAGCCCTTCCAGTTGCCCGAGGTGCGAACGCTCTCCGCAGAGAGGGCTCCTAGTTTTCGGGATTGACATGTCCTGATGACACCAGATATGCTTTTCTTGTTATGATTCTTAGCCATTTTTTATCTTCATGTTTCTTATTCGAAGGTTTTTCTTGTTCAGTTCATCAGTTAAGGAGGCCTTTTCAGTTTGTAAAGAAATGCCTGTTTTGGGGAGTCTTAGAAAAGTATGATACGCCTTCCAGTTATACATATGTAGCTCAAACGGTTGCATTGTCGAACTTTATTTATTTTCAGATTCTTAAAAGCAAAATATTTGCTCATTTGCATTGTCTCACATATTATGTTTGTACCAATAGAGTAGTAGGTAGAATTGTTCTAATTTAGAATTGCCTTTCTGTGAAAAACCTTACGTTCATGATAATTTTAGTGAAAAACATCACATCTACTTTGTAGGTATTTTAGAACATTGACTTGTTCATTGTGGATTCAAAAATTGGTGTCATTAATATTCTTAATTTACCTTTTTAATTATATGTGTAAATTTTACATACATATGTAATTGTTTTCTGTATTAAATTTGTTATTATTTGACTGTTCAGATCTTAGCTGAAGCATTGCGGTCAGGAGATGTCAGCCGACCTGAAAGTTGTGTTGCTTTGAATTTGGTGTTGCAATTTCTATTCCGAGAACTTCGACATTCCCCTCAAGTGCGCAGATGGTTGCATAAGAAGTTGTCAGCTGAGTTTGCAGAGTTGTTGACCCGAACTACAACAGGGAAGCTATTTGACAGCGTAACAGTGAGTGTTTTTTTGTTTTATTTGTGAATTTCACCTACTTTTGTGTAGAAGTTACATATTGTAACTCTTTCATTAGTGTTTTTGATTTGTTTTTTGTTTTCCTGTTTTGAGAGTAAAAAAGGTGTGCAAAATAAATTTTGATGGTTAAAGTAGAGAGTCCAGCACGCCCTTAGAGAACAATGATTGGAGGGGAAAAAGGGAGTGTCACCTGACGAGTGACTGGGTGTCACCTGAAATTATGAAATTGTGAAAAACTCCCATCTGTTCTGCCCTTGCTTTTGAGATACCTCCACAAAACTAACTTAAGTTAAACTAAGTTACATGTTGTGAAAGTGGAATATCTACAACACTCTAAATATTTCACTTAATATCTGTATTTTCTGTCACATTTTATATCAAGTTACTTTTACTGCCAAATTGACACTTTGCTATGCATTTCCAAGTTGAGGATAAGGTCAATCCTTCAATTCTTGCGATTATCTTGAAACATCCACATGAGTGTGTGTGAAGCATAAATATCAACATGTTTTGTACTCAAATACTTTTAGGAGACCTCACCTCATAAATCTATAAACACAAATATCTTTTATTTGCATCCTTTTGTCACTTTCACTAAATGAAATTATATCTGCCATACTGTTTTGTTGTATTTTTACTAAATAAACATCTGTTAAAATTTCTGTAACTCTACATACTGAACATATGAAGGACTCAGCAGATACAACTCTGCCCATAACCATTAAAGGCTTCCCCTCAAAATCTCCTAACTTCTCCTTTTCTTCTCCACAGTAGGTTTTCCCTTCATGCAATTTCAGCAGTGTGTGCATGCTGAAATGCCTGTGGCCATTGCAGTGTCTCTAACTGAGAGGTCCTAGGGTTTGAGTCTATGATGACAGATTTTCAACACTAGGCATATAGGTAGGTCAAATTTGACTACCATTTGGAGGAAAATTCTAGCAGCTAGTTGCTCTGATCAGTAATTTTGTATATTATTTTCTGATCCAAGCAGAACCTTAACAAACTGGCCACATAAAATGCATGTTCTTTCCTTCCTCATATTTGTCCTCTTCCTTTGCCTTTTTACACACACTTATTCTTTATTACAATATACTTCATCAAGAGATCAGTGTGTAGCTTAGAACTTGTCCCTGCCGGAGCAGTACCCCAGGTTGATATGTAGCGGTGGAAAAAGCTGATGTCTAGCTGTCTTAGGCTCTTGATGTCATTGACTAGCAGGAGAGGAACTCTTTCCAGAGTATAATGTTCACTACACTTATGGGTTGCATTTGAGCATGAATAGCATCAGTATTTATTAGAAAAAATGTAGTGTTGCTCCCTTCCTACTTAATGCTAGTTTGAATCACATTTGTAACTTCTGTAACCATATTCATTCTCAGGTGCGGGAAATAAATTTGGGATCTCAGCTGCCAGTTCTACATTCCATTGCAGTGCGTGAGGCTCGCATTGATCCTGCTGTGGGACACTTGGAGCAGTTGGACTTGAACTTGGATATGCATTATTCCGGGGGCTTCCAGTTAGCTGTTGATGCCAACATGTTGCTTGGCAAAGCAGCTTATCTTGCTGTAACAGGTAAAGGAAGTGACCGAATAGCGTGAGCTTCATTGTCATGGTGACACTGGGTTCATCAAGTCATTACACATAATTTCCTAATTGTGTCCTGATGCAGAATGTTGTTTGAAATGTAGAAAACATTGCCTAGACATGTGGAAATCTTCATGTATAATAAGATAATACTTGTGAGTGGGACTTGTTTTCTTTAGTTGTTGGCGTGTATTGCTTAAAAATGCTCTCTTATCAAGCATTTGTTTTTCAGTACTGATACTACCCACATTTACTGTTATTTATTATTCTATGTTGTTTGTAGGGATGATATGAGAAACGGCCACATTATATAAAATAATTGTTTTTAAACAGATGAATTGTATATAAGAAAGATATCTTCGTACTAATGAGGTGAATTATGAAACCTAGTCTTGTACACATGCTTACACAGACGTACAAAACATGATGGGATGCAAGGGAAAGGAAATGATTCTTACCGTACAACTCTTTCTTTTACTCTTCTTGGTGTAAAACATTATGCAGTAAAGTGCACTTTAAATTGACCTTTGATTAAACAGCAACTTGTCCTACATGAAGAAAGTATTTAGATCCCATTACTTTAAGTCTGAAAACCATTTTAATTTTCCTTATTATTTAGAAACTCTCAAATTTGGAAATGGAAATTGAATGATTCCTTTAAATATGAATTAAAATCCTTCTCTTCCTTTATCTGTTTAATTAAGTCAATATTTACTGTAAGTGAATAAATAAATTACAGAAAAGCTAGTACAATGTTTTGTTCCAACATTTGAAACAATGAAAACAGTTCAGGGCAGTTATGGGCAATGTTGTTAAAATCAGAGGGAATGGAAAATGAAACTGGGTGCTCTTCTTCCTTATATTCTTTATATCATATTTCTTAATAGGTTTCATGGCCACACCCATGGCAAATCTGAAATTTTATTTCAATTATTGTGAAAGCAAGAATAATTTTACATTGTGAACGTAGATGAATTGGATGGAGCACGTATCATTGGTGTGAAAGAAAGATAAACAAACTTTTTTGGGAGCAGAGTTTTATGAATATATTCCAATTTGAAGCCCCCTAAAAAAAAAAATTATAAAAATTATTGTTCAAGTGTGTTGTATTAATAGATTTTGAACAATATTTCACTCTTACCGAATAAATCCTTGCTGTATTTTTTGAGGGCACGCTGCATGTGTTGCAAAAGAGTAGATAGAGCACTAATAGAAAAATCAATTTTATACATTACTTTGCATGGAATAATAAAGATAAGTTAGCCTTATTTTTGGTACAAATTAGAATTTTTAGAAGAGCCTTTGAAAAGAAAAATGGTACAGAATGAATGGATTTCAGGGCCTTTCCCAAAATAGAAAAGAAAGAGGGTTAAAACACAATCCTACAGAGAACTGAAAAAATTAACTTGGGATGATAAATTACCAGGTGGAAGACTCTCGTGGAAAGTAAAGTTATTGAGTTAGCAATTCCAATTACTAATCGCGCACTTTTTCTTGATACCCCACAGCGGGGGGTGCAGAGAGAGGCGGGTTCTGTCTACGTCATGGCAGTGCAGGGCTGTCAACTTTATTGACAGAAAACTCTGCGTAATAACTCGTCTTGGACTAGATAGCTATGAGAAACAACAGAAGATTTTTTTTAATTCTGAAGAAATAATTAATAGTTATAGAAATAATTGAGTAGCAAGAAGGAACATGGTACGCACAGGTCAATAGCAAGAGAGACCGAAAACTAGGAAGTCCGGATTGGAAAAGAAGAAGGTGAGCAGCACTGCAAACTGAGCCGTTCCGAGTGGAACTCATATTTTCTACCGGGCTGAGCAAGGACTAGGGAGCTCAAGGATCAAGAAAAAGTGCGAGCATAGTACATTATCAGACTACACTAACATGATTCCACAATTGAGCAGAGAACAAATAGCATTTCAAAATGCTCTCCTACCACATTTTTTCCTGAAATCAGTCATTTTTTCTACCAAAATTTTCTTATACAAACAAAATACAATTGAATATTGAAGTGAAATTTAAACTAATAATTACAGTAGCTCAAAATAATTACAAAATATTTCGTTTATGAATTTTAAAATGGTGAATAATGAATGAATAGATAAGTTGAAATTATATATTTATAATTAAATAATATTTATTAAGTTTATCATAATAAAACAATACCTAATCATTTGTCTTAATAAAAATGTACTTTCATTTCTTCTTTTCTCAGCCTTTCTTTACTGTTTCAATTGAACAAATTCCTTTATTTAATAAAATAGTAAAAACAGGACAAATAATATGTCATGACAACTGACTTGGTGATAAATACCTTGAGTAAATTGCCCCACTTACCTTGCCTCAGCCTCTGATTTTGGTGTAATATACTCTACATGTGATTACAAGAAGTTTCATTGCTTTATTTAAAAATATTAATAATTGAGAGAAACACATGTAAAATAGTGCTGAATCAGAGTAAAGGGACAGTTGTCTTTAACATCACTTCTATGATATTTTTAGAAACAATGTAGATTGTTATTATATGTAGTGGGAGTGGATAACTTAGTGTTGACTTGTTTTTCATTTCCTAAGTAACTTAATATTTCATTATTCTAATTCTCAGCATGTAATTTTTTAACCTAATTAATTTTATCTTCGATTATTTTTATACGAAATGCTGGTTCATGTAGTTTATATTGTTTGCAAAAGATTGATGATATCCTTTTGCTTGCAAGTTTTGGTTTGTGGGCTGCAATCAAGATGCTGAACCTGTGTTTTTCAAGCTGCTAGCTTTACATGCTTTTCAGATGTAACATGCTTCTTTCTAGTGACTCACCTGTCTGGCCAAGCTCGGCTGCAGTTTCAACGCCATCCATACACACATTGGTCATTCAGCTTCTACAGTGAGCCTCGTTTGGAGCTGGCTGTGGAATCACAATTCCAGGGTAGACCTCTTCCTCAAGTCACCTCTCTTATTATCAGTCAGGTACACATGTCCCGTTTACCTATATAGTATTTCAAAGTGAATTATTTGCATCTTGACTAGTCACAATGATTTCACTGAAGTATATGTTAGGCATGTATTTACAGTTTTAATCGCATTTCTCCAATCACTTAGTTTCTTTGATTTTGATCCTATTTGCATATATTGGATGTGAAAGCCTTTAAATTTTCTTCTGCAGTTTAACTAATAATATTTGCTTAATCATTAACTTTTAAATGTAGAGTTTTGAGAATTTATATTCTCAGAGTTCTTAGTGATGTATGGCTGAATAAAATTATCACCAAGATAAAGGTTGCAATTGTATAAGCTTTGAACAACCATTGTAAAGATGAAATAATTACCATCTGTACATCCATTACCATCCTTAGTCTTGCAGCTTGGAAAGAACAGTCCAAAATTCATCTTCTCTACTTAAAATCACCTGCTCCTAACTATGACACAACAAACTGATCTGGTCGTACTTATCACCCAAGATCTTAAAAGAAATAATCAAGTTGCAGTTAAACAAGCCAGTAATTCAAAGGCAAAAGTATTCTGTATCTAATCAGGAAGGCCTTTTCTATATTACACCTCTCTTCAGTCAAATTTACCCAACATACTACACCAGTCCAATATTTGTGTATGCCACTGTAGTTTGGTGTTCTTGTTATCAGAAAGGCTAGAGATATCTTGAAAACGTGCAGAGGCAAATAACCAATATTCCTAAGGAACTTCACCATCTTGATTAAAAGATCCGGAAAAATGATGACACAAGATGAGAAGCATTAGAAGGGATATTAGAGTCTTTCAAAGTTATTATTGGATATTACAATGTCCCTGAATTCTACAGTTTTTACTCTATCTTTTGGTGCCAGGCTCAGAGGACAATGTAAAAAATTGATAAAAGAAAAACAGGAATTGTGCAATATTCTCGTTTTATTGTAAACCAGATTGTAAACTTGTGGAAGAATCTATCAACAGACTGCTCTGAGAAGGAAAATCTGAACATATTCAAGAATATCTTGGCTATAACTTTATGATTAACAAATGATATTAAATTACTATAAAATGATAAAATGGAGATACAAAAATTTATAATTTGTTAAATCTAAAGACTTATGTATGGTAATTAATTTAACATACTAAGCTATATAATTGCCATTGTGAGATTTGGGTATATCAGCTGGTTGCTCCACCAATGGTAATATTAATAGAAAAACAACGATAACTAGAGGCCGGAAAAATATGTAGTATGAAACATCAAAACATGCACATAAATATGTAAAAAAAAGTAATAAATGTGTAAAATCAGATAAAATATGTAATATTAAAATTAACTTATTATACACATTTACACAACACATTACACATACACATTTATACATAACACATTTACATAACACGAAATTACATTTATAAAAAGTTCTAAACAGATTTTAAAAATAATACTAAAGTCTTAAAAATCGTTTGGAGAGCATAAATGAATGCACACTTTGCACCATACAACTTTCCCAAAGCTTCATCTATTGCTATTCAGGACTGTAGTTTTGTAGCCAGACTAGACGCAATAGAGGACCAGCAAACATCACTGCGAAGCGAAGCATTCTCATTGAATGTTAAACATCAGCGATCACCAATGTTTCTCCAAAATTAAAGTTAAAGGTTTTGAACTGCGGCGTGAGTGATACTTTTCACACCTAAAGATGAGTTGGGTCAGCTCCTGACACGCATTTTCCACCCCTGAGATAAATGAAGCAGACATACGGGACTGTGAGAACATCACGTGTCTTCACATTGGGTACCTGGAGGAGACAGCACGCAGGAATAATGTAGGAAAATATGATGATTTTTTTTTTTTTTTTAATATTTCTTTTCATAAAAAAATACATAATAAAATATAAGAAAATTAATATAATAAAAAATATTTTGTAAAACTACTAAAATATGTAATATAGTCCCAAATATGTAAAAAAATATGTAACGAAAAAATTGAATATTGTGTTAGGACGGGGCCTATTCGCCCATTTTACAAATTTGAGAACAGTAAGTAGAAAGACAAAAATATGTAATTACATGAAAATCCGGTCTCTAATGATAACAAAGTCACTTTTTAACCATATTTCAAAAATAAAATTGTATTTTCCTAAAACAAATAGAAAAAAATAAAATGCATATTACTAGAGTATTTGTACATATGTGTAAATGTACTTATTTCTACACATTAAAGATACTTTATATGCTTAAGAAAGAAAGAAAGATAGCGTCATTCAGTCATTAGTTTTTACCTTTATATTGTAAGACTTTATTTTCTTATGTAATAAATTACTATTTCTATTACTATTGTAAACTATGGTTTTACCTTTTGAATATCTTTTTGGGGGCGTTTGTGCCAAAATAGGAGAGACATTATTACTGTGGAAAAAGATCTTGGACCCTCCTGGATTGCCCCAAACCTTGATAGTAATTTTTATTCACTTTCTCCATAGTTCTTAAACGAAATGGTGAGATGGACTCTCACTTGCTTGTGAACCAGACATACCCAGCAATTTGAACTACAGTTATCAAATAACTGCCAGTATCTGGAGTGATCAGGGACTGCTGCAGGTAACCTAGTGCAGGATGCTGAGAAGGCAAAGAAGTTGTCTTTCGAGACAGTTTATGTGTCCTGTACAAATGCACAAGGGACAACATGTTCATATTATTGAAGACCTTGGGGCAATAACATTCTATGCCACATTCTGATGAAATTGAATTACTAGTGTATTTCAACACCCCATAGATGTATCTACAGGGTTTTTATTTTAAAGGAATGCCGCAAGACAGCAGTGTAATTTATAAATTAATGTTCTTTATCCCAATGTCTAAACCTTTACTCTCCTTTTTCTCAAAACTTACATATAGTGGTATATCATGTTGTTACCTTGAAGTCTTCAGTTATAATATGTGCAGCAGGTGAACATTACACTTACAAAAGCACATTTACTTTGATCTCATGAACTACTTGTCCTCAGCTGCTAAAGGAAGATTGTATTTTACTGCACTTGCGTGCCATTTGTGTGTGTTGTGGGTGTGTCTGTTCAGAAAAGTAAAAGTAGCTTTGTTCTTCCTTAAATCTTGAATAAATATTTGGTGGGGTAAGTCAACATATTAAACTACTTATTGCATAAATTTTTCAGATCCGAAAAACTCTAAAAAAGAAGCACACACTGCCTCATTACAAACTTCGCTATAAACCATTTTTCCGTAAATCTGGGCTTGGTGAAGAGGAGGATGAAGGAGATGGAGTGAACAGAGAGTCACCTGCAGGATCACTGCAGGTTGCAGTGTTGGAGGTCACACGCCTCAATTATCCTAATCCACCACCTGCATATGTTTATTGTTCTTTGGCAGTTGGTAAGTGTCATTAAGATTTTCAAATTTCAATGTTTTCTTTAAATATTACTTTAAATTTTTGTGCAAGTTGCATTGTTCATTTGGATAAGATAATGTAACTAGGTAATTGATTAAATTGATCAATTACTTGCCCAGATACGTGTCCACTCAAGCACTTTCACATACAATACAAGCTTGTCTCCCTTTCCATTCTGCCCGTCTCTTCCTCCATCCCTCCCTTCCTTCTTCCCCCCCCTTTCCATCCTTCGTCCCTCCCCCTTCCTCTTCTCTTATCTCCTTTTTTCCTTCTTCTCTTCTTCCCCCCTGATCATTTCTTCTGTCCCTTCCTTCTTTCCTTCTCTCTGTTGTCTTCCTTCCCTTCCCTCTCTTCCTGCCACCCTTCTTGTAAATGGCGAATCCTGAACATTATTTCAAGTATATCTCACTTTATGGAAGCTACATCTAAAGTTGTCTTTTTCTTGAGCTTTTCTGAAATCCCAATACTATGAAATTCCGTCCTTAATAATTATTCTATAAGACAATTACGCAAACCACTAACTTCTGGATCATTAACACATTCCATTTTCATAAAAACTTGAAAGAAGCGTAACTTACGAACAACCAGAACTTCACCGCAATATTCTGCGGTGCCTACCGACCGTCCAGACGCGTATCCTCCCCTCTCCCCGCCCTTGAAACATAATGAGCCTTAGGTTATCGCGGCTGGCATGCGGCGTCGTGCCCTGCACTAACGTTTTCTCTGGACTGCATTAAGAACTGTTTGAAACTTCGCGCTCTAATGCACTTCATAGCGCTTACGGAAACCAGAGTTATTTTTTCGCATCTGTTTTAGAACTTTCAAAACCTCAATAAGAGCTTTTAGAAGATTACCAAACTTACGAAATATTTCTTATATACTTCGAATTACTCGGTATAGCGGCGGTAGACGCGATGTATCGGAGAATTCGCCATTGCTTCTTGTATCCCTTCAATCCCTCCCACTCCTCCATTCCTCCTTCCTACCTTCAATTACTCTCTTCCTCCCTTTCTCCCGCCTTCTGTCCCACTCTTCCTTCCTCTCCCCTTCATTCACCTCCCTGCCCGTTACCGTTCTTCTTTCTCTCTTGCGTCTGGTGTCATTGACCGGAACCTCTCCCATGCCCTTCCTCCATTCTTGCGTCAGTCTTCGCCTCTTTATCTCTTCGCAACGTCTATTTTATTCCATCTCTGATGAAGGCGGCCATTCATGTAAATAATCTTGGCTATCCGGGTGACGCCGCGTCGAAGGATGTGTCGCCGACGTTTCGACCATCTTTTCAGGTCTGGTCTGCGTTGGCTGGACTGTTCCGGAGACAAGCCCTGAGGAAGCACACGAAAAGACGGTCGAAACGTCGGCAACACAGCCTTCGTCGCGGCGTCATCCGGACAGCCAAGACCATTTAAACATCTCTGATGTGCCCGCAGACGCGACGGCGTGGGTGGAGGTGGTGCAGCGCGCGGACAGCGGGTCGTGGCTGACGTTAGACGCGACGGTGGTGTCCCCGGGCGGCGGCGCGGGCGCGGAGGCCGGCGGCGCGGGCGCGGCGCTGGGCGTGGTGTTCAAGCAGCGCTTCGTGGCGGCGCGCTACCAACCGTGCGTGCTGGTGGAGGCGGTGGTGCCGCGCTCGCCCGCCGCCGCCGCGGGCGTGCAGCGCGGCGACCTGCTGCTGGCGGTGGACGGGCGGCGCGTGGCGTCCCTGGCGCAGGCCGCCCGCCTGCTGCGCGCCGCCGCGCACGCGCCCCAGGGCGACCGCTGCACGCTGCGCCTGGAGCGGCGCGCCCTGCTGCGCGGCGCCCCGCCCCGCCCCCCGTCGCACCCGGGCGACGCCGCCCAGGCCCCCGACCCCACCAACGGACCCACGCTGCCCGGCCCCGGCCCCGGGCGGGCCTCAGCCCCAGCCCTTCGCCCGCGCACTCGCCCGACGCCAAGGTACGACGCTCGCACGCACTCGGCCTCGTATGTCTCTCTCATATCATCTCTCGTCTCGTCTCCCTCATTCCATCCCCCTCATCTCGAGTCTTTCATTTTGTCTCGTCTCCCCCGTCTCGTCTCCCCCGTCTCGTCTCCCTTTCTCGTCTCCCTCGTCTCGTCTCCCTTATCTCTTCTCCCCGTCTCGTCTCCCTTATCTCTTTTCCCACGTCTGTCTCCTCCGTCTCGTCTCCCGTCTCGTCTCCCCGTCTCGTCTCCCCTGTCTCGTCTCCCCGTCTCGTCTCCCCTGTCTCTCCCCTCTGTCTCCCCGCTCTGTCTCCCCGTCTCGTCTCCCCGTCTCGTCTCCCCGTCTCGTCTCCCGCTCGCCCTCTCGTTTTGTTTCATCTCAATTAGCTCATCTCTCTAATCTCAACTTGTCTCTCTCTTATCATCCCTCTCTATCGTCTCACTTAATACACAGGGAAGAAGATGCAGATTTTCACCTTACACAATGACCTGGTTTATTTTTGTAATTGTATTTTTCTGGATGGAAATCTCATGCAGCCTTAGACATTAGTGTCAAAGAGTAGAACCAAGTAATTACCTGGCTCGTTACATGAGGAAACTTTTCGTTTCAACTTTTGACACTTTGGCAATAATATTCTGCCTACAATTAGCTGGAACCTTGACCCAAAATTTATTGGGACTCGAAACTGATCATATTGTCCCTTATAAGTGGTTTTCTTTTATAATAGGGTTCCATTCCATTTGTGAAATCTGAAAATCACTTGTAGATTTAGATTCTTCAAAGCTTCCTCTTTAATTTTATTTCATTTATCAAATGAAAAATTAAAATAAATGTGATAAAGTAAAAGTTACTAATTTACAACACTCCAAATGCCTAAGTATCTATCTAATTCTTTTAAATCATTTCTCCTAATTCAACAACTGGGTATCTGCTTTGTTAATTTGTATCTGTAGTATAATTTCAGTGACTGACTCGTTTAAACATGTAAGAGTGGTTCTTACATTGCTTTTTCGTATATCAAATTCTGAATCTTAATTTGCCGTATAGTACAATCCCTTTTTACCTTTTGTCTGGAGTGCTGGAGAGTGAAGGGAATGAGTCACCTGCCTTAATGTGCAGGAAAATATGTCATTTCATTTTCTGACTCATATTAAAAAAATTTATCTGGAACCAATATTCTGTTTGTTATAGGCAGGGAACTCAAACAAGTGTCTCTCTTTCAGAAGTCCGAACAAAATGCCCCTAATTTGTACATAGGGACTTTGGACGGCCTATATATTGTCTCTTTATAAGCAGGATTCTTTCACGAGTGGGTTCTCTTATAACACTGTTATTGCAACTTATTGTGCTCAAATAATTCACTCTCTTGATTCCGAATCATTTTCAGATTTAAAAAAGTTTTCAAAATTTGGATTTGTGTACGAAGGAAATAGAATTTTACAAGTATTGCTCACTTGTGTTACATTCTTCACCAGGAGGGGGAAGGAAGGCTGGCTGCGCCAGAATCTCCTGTCCTAAGGCGCCGAAAGTTGTCTGTTGACCCAGCACTCAACCAGGCAACTGGACAGGGAGGCTCTGACACAGACAGTGGGAGCTCCAGCCCTGCATCTGTACCTGGTAAGGAAGCGGGTACTTTTCCCTTTGTAATTATAGAATGTATATTGCATTCTTTTCAAAGCCCAATGCTTATAATATGCTGTCACATGAATTGTTGTGATCTCCCTAAAACCATTGTTTTCAGGGGTATTAGAATTAGAACAATGTTTGGTGATATTTTTAAAATATGTTTGGTGATGCAATGTATTTAAATTTTCTTTCAATTCAAAGAATATTGTTTGAATTTAAAATAAAATGTTGTATAAAAAAATGCGGAAAATTTTACAGAAGAGTTATAAATGAAATTGGCGTTAGGCACATCAACATTTTTTGCAGTATATTTTCTTTACTGATTTGAATATGTTTTATGTTTAATAATCACATATTTTACAAAAAAAGGAATGTATTGTATTTATAGTGTAAAATGGAAGGAATTCTTATTTACATCCCTTCCCTGCAAAATAATGATATAGTAATTTTTTACATTACAGATCTTTGTTTATTTAGTTTTGTAAATTATTGTTATTGCATTTGTTATTGATATTTATTATATTCAGTGACAAGGGCATAGCCAGCAGAATGCAGGGCGGGGGTGCACTTGCAGGAGCGCAATAATGAAACATGTCTTACTCAAATGATAAGTACTTACGTGTAGCACAGGTAAAAGAAAAAATATGTTTATGTAAGCTCAAGCAGCTTTCACTCAGAAGAAATCAACTGTTTTATGTAAAAACAGCTTGTTTTAACTTGTGTATTGATGTTAAGTAAAATGAAAATTGTGTATTTTTGTAAATAAGAAAGATCAAATTGAAACATTTTCCTAACAACCTATTTTTGCTTGCACTGGTTTATACTCTGGCTACACCCCTGGTTACGTATATTGTGAAATAGACAATAGTCCATCAAATGTGAATTATTTAATTAATTTATAATATATTATACTCTGCTCTGCTGAGTAAATATATGGTAATTTGTACCTATGCAGTAATCTTCCTCTGAAGGGTTGGTGTAGTGGTCAAGATTGCTAAGTCATGAGTGTCATGGTGTGCTCAATTTGGCTAGTGACAGGTGGGAAGGTGTAGCTTCTGGGATGTGATTGAGGCTTTTCCAAACCACCACGTAGCCCCTAAGAAAAGAACTTTTCCTTTTTGTCCCTTCTCCCATTGTGGTTAGGATTGATAGGGCAATTTGGATTGCCATTAGACATGAGAAGTATCACGTGATCAATGAGTCCACAAACCACAACATACCTGACAGCCCTATTCCTCCCTGAATTTAATCAGAGAGGAAAGTGTTGCCACATACCTATGGGGCACAGGCAGCTGTGTGTTGACAGAACCTTAATGGACCTCAGTAGTGGGAAGGAGTTAAAAGCTGATGGATGTCAAAGGACAGTGTTACAACTCTGGAAGAGGGATGTCAGGATATCCTAATGGATGATAACGATAAGCACAATGATCTACCTCTCTAATGGAATTGAAATTAACCGACTTCCTACTGATGCTGGTGTTTTTCACATGTCATTACTTGCTTTATTTTTAATCATTTTAGTAGTTTCTTTAATCTGCAAGTTCCACATGTACACTCATGTTTTTATGCTGTTTTTTCTTTGGAACATTTTGAAATATGACAGGGTCTCCTGCTAAGCGGCCTAGTACTGGTGGCAGTGGAAGCCAGTCAGCCAGTCCAGAGCATAGACGGAGTACTGATGAAGGAGATCCCAATGATGAAGGATTGCAGCTGCATCGAACACAAGAATTACCTCGAGCCCAGGTACTTTACCTTTTTATATTTTCCAAAGGAATCATAGTCATTACAAATATAATCAATCATAACGAATTATATTTTAATTAATATGTAAAAGTCTTCTTTATTCTGAAATATCAAGTTTCACTTGCCGAAGAGTATTTGATAACATTTATTTGTTCAAAAAACAGTAAAAACTGTATATGATGTGTGGGAGAAATTCATCATTAAAATTATTCAAAAAATATATTGTTTCATTTGAAATATTGATGCTTCTCTTTAGAGTTAAAGTTTCTTTTTTGTGTGTGGGTGTGGGTGTGGGTGGGGGGGCATGTGGGGGTGGGGTTAAACAAAGTATGCAAGTAATATAATATCACTTCTTTCAAGATTTTTCATGATTGTATCCCAGTAAAGTAAGCAAATACACAAAATTTGTGAATATAGTAGCAATGATGTTTTGAAAAGGGGTTAAGAGTATGCATTGAATTTTATGTTGCAACGTTTTTTGGTTGTTTAATTTTTATCCTTAGTATTTGAGGATCAAAGTAGTAAATAAAATATTAATTTTCAAAAATTATTGTGCACATCAATGTATTGAGACTAAAAAAATTATTATTATTACTTTTAGTATTAGTATTGTTTTTGTTTTTTTTCTCACGAAGCGGCCGTCTTGGACCACATATGCATGCACTTGCACGGGCTCAGTATCAATTATCACATTGCAAGTCTTGCATTAAAAACCAGGGGAACAGCATTAGGCTGAATCTGATTTTTATACCCCAGGGTTGTCAGTCCTGGGGGGATGGAAGATGAAATGATGTTGATGATAAAGGATGAATAGATGGCACACACAAACAGACATACACAACACAAACACACCCATGCCCAAGGCGGGACTCGAACCCGCGGTCCTTCTATCCCAGATAGCCATGGCACTACTGCTTTAGCGATCTTGGCTATCTGGACTGGCATTGTTGTTGTTGTTATTGTTATTATTATTATTTTTATTATTGTTAGTTTGAAATGCCTCATTGCAAAATTTTGTACTGTATTTGTGATTGCAGGCATAATGAATACAGATGCTGAAATGCCTTTTGTCCTGTGAAACATCTTAATAGTGTGCTTTTGTTATTTAAGATTGTTTACATTATCTATTGAGTTCTTCTTAAGGAAACTGCTCACTATCCTCTTTCTCAGTTGGGACAGCTGTTTGATTTAAACTTGTAACAATACATCTCTGAGGATTCGTCTTATAATACCACTGCATTTTTTTAAACAAACGGAATAAAATGCAGGTAATACACTTTGAGGCATTTAAGTACAGGCAACCCTTTGTTTTATCTTCTGCTATTGTCCTGTTATTGTCATCATCAGCAGCACTAATGTTGAAGTCAGTGTGTGTCATCATGGTGTAGCAAGATGCATGCATGGAATGCCGATAGGCAACACACATGTTGAAGGCATTAAATAGAAGTTTGTGATATACACTAAAGCTAATCCTTACAGTTGCTGCAAAGTCATTTACCAAGTGGAACCCATTGGCATTCTCCATCATTGCAGTTTCTTAAATCTTTGGGTTTGATTCAGACTGCTAATAGCTGACCTCATTACTCACTATACTACAGAATTCCATAACTGTTTTCACATCACTTGCTTAGCAATTTCCAAGGTTTCACTACACATTTGCATACCATTTGTTGGTACCTCAGCATACAATGGAAACTGTCATTCTTGCAAGTAACTTGCATTAAATGCAAGTTTCACCTCTTGGATTTAAATACCCTTCGTTCAACAGACCAGTTTTGCCTCTTCTCCTATGATGGAACAAACTTTTGCTGGAACTTAGTTAATAAGAAGACGCACTTGCCTGGTGTAGTTCTGTATACTTGCTGTAATGTGTGACAGCATAATTACAACATAATAACTGTTAATAGAAACATTATGAATGTAATGTTATATTTTTTAGCATTATGTTAATAATTTGAGTGTGTTTTAGTTTCTAAGTTTGGCATTATTAGTTTTAATAATTACTTGATATTTGGAGTATTCTATTAACTGCCATATTAAAATTGAAACTGATTGCTAAGAAAAATTGAACATATTAATTACAGTAATTTATAAACTTTCTTCAGGTTCTCTCATTTGAAGAATCATTGCAATTTGAAGTGCGACCACAACATCGTTACCTCAATGTCAGTGTGTGGGGGCGGGCAAGAGATCAGTGTCCTCGAACAGCAACTTCCTCTGCTTCTTCCATACCAACATCAGGTTCGGCAAGCCCTGCGTCTGCTGCAGGGCCTGTACCTGACCAGCTGCTGGGCCATGTGAGCCTCTCCTTAGCTCCCTTATTGGCTGAATGTCAAGCTGCTGGGCCGCTCAGTCATCAGGTAAGACGTTTTGTTGTTTTTTTTGCTGTAATTGTAAACACCATTGATTTTATTTCAAAGATTAAAAACAAAATTTTAAATCTACTGTCCTGAACCCTCTTTGTGGTGGTGCCTGCCCTCTGCCTTCTGTTTATTTTGGAATTACATCTACATATTATTAAAATAAAATTTTACAAAATAAAATAGTTTTTGCATAATTTTGAATCAAATGTAGATATTCTCCCAAAATACATATGAGCTGTTGTCGTACCTGATGAACATGATTTCTACGTCGAGTGTTATAGTAATAGACTTCGGCATTTTCTGAAAAAATATTCCCGCCCTTAAGCAAGTCATTTTTTACAAAAACCACTGATTCGTAAATAAAAAGACACGGTAATGGTAGAATTCCTAGATTAAGAATAATTAGATAAGAATAATAGATTAGAAGAGATAGATAGATAAGAATAATAGATTAAGAATAATTCCTAGATTCCTACATAGACACGATTTTCTCAAAACATGCTCTCTTTTTATCGACCACAACACTCAATTATGTAACATTAGAACCATTTCCTTTTAATGTTTTTCAAAAATTGCAAACAGATTAGCTTTTTTAAAAAAAAAAAAAATTTTGATAGCATAAATGCTTAATTATTGATGTATAATGATTCGCAAGTCTTGTGGTCATGGAATAGCTAAAGAATACATTTACTCAGCTCTACAATTGAATTCTTTGCTTACAGTATACTAGTGAGAACCCGTCAAAATTTGACGGTGAAATCTGAGATAAATGTAAAATACTGTGCCCAAACTAATGTTCACAATACGTTGCATTGTTTGGATCTTCAGAGTACAATGATATTCTGTGATGTGGAATTTCCAAAATTTTGAACACGTATGGCCCATAACCAGGTGGCAATGTAGTATCGACACCAAATTACACAAAAGAAAGAGCATTATTATACAGACAGTTATTATTTCTAAAGTTTTTTGATGTGTCATCATCTCCTATAAGCAACTGTTTGATTTCTTCTGGCATATTGCTCGAAGGTAAATTTATTTTCCCATTTAAGCAACACAGAGTAAACTGATTTGCAGAATTTCTCTCACATTGGAAGTACAAATCAGAACAAAACTGACATATCATAGACAACGACCCAACAGAAAATGAAATGACCTCACTATCATGACACCTACGCTGACTTTCTCTTTCTGTGCATCCAGTTCATGTACATTTGCGTCTTTTGGGGCGTGTGGGCAAGGATTCAGAATTCGACATAACTTGTGAACAACTTCACTACTTCAGTACAACCAAGCAAAACTCACTGTTCGAATGTTCTCTACTAAATACACCGCTAAAGCAAATACATGCAAACTGTTAACATCACAATGAAATTATTACACTGAAACAAAACCTTGACGAATTGTAAACAAATCTCAACAATGAAATTAAAGCACCACCATGAAGCAGCCACTCTTTTCCA
Organism: Teleogryllus oceanicus; assembly: GCA_964035755.1. Lineage (NCBI taxonomy): Eukaryota > Metazoa > Arthropoda > Insecta > Orthoptera > Gryllidae > Teleogryllus > Teleogryllus oceanicus. The sequence goes on along the minus strand of CAXIVR010000014.1, from coordinate 20,391,267 downwards.
AGAAATAATTGACTATTGTTAAATGTACTATTAAAGAATGATTTAATTAATTAATTTACACCGTAAATGTTGATGAATCAACACAAACAATATATGATAACACATCTAGGGATCACACTCTTTCATTTAAAGGAAAAACTACTACAAGGTGCTTGAATAAGTTCTCGCTGTTTCCTAACAGATAGCGTCCCCAGTAATAAGTGGATGATATTTCCGAAGCGAACGCATTTCCAGGAAGTACTGTCGGTATTCTTGAACGCTAGTGTGCCTTTGTTTGCCACAGTGTAAACCACATTTTGTTCTGAGTGCTTAAACATGTCCAGTTTTGTGCCACGAAAAGAGTATTTGCGGGGAATTCTATTGCATTATTTTATTCAGAAGAAATCAGCAGCTGAAGCACACCGAATTCTTGTTGAGACGTATGGGAACATGCCCTGTCGGAAACGACTTGCAGAGACTGGTTTCGACGGTTCAAAAATGCGATTTTGATCTCGAAGATAAACAACGTAATGGTCCACCGAAAAAGTTTAAACACGATGAATTGGAGGCATTACTTGATGAAGCCGCGTGTCAGACGCTAGCCGACCTTGGAAAATCATTGGCAGTGGATGACTCAACAGTTTCCAGACGTTTGAAATCATTAGGAATGATCCAGAAGGAAGGACATTGGGTGCCGTACGAGTTGAAGCCGAAAGACATTGAACGGAGGCGTCTCACGTGTGAACTGCTGCTTGAACGTCAGAAGAGGAAACGTTTTCTTCACCGTATCGTGACTGGCGATGAAAAGTGGATCCAGTATGATAACCCCAAGCGTAAGAGATCGTGGGGTAAGCCCGGCCATACACCAACATCCTGCGCAAAGCCAAATATCCATGGTTTGAAGCTTCTCCTTTGCATTTGGTGGGATCAGCTAGGTGTTGTTTATTATGAGCTTCTCAAACCAAAGGAAACCATCACGGGAGATCGCTATCGTCTGCAATTGATGCGTTTGAGCCGAGCCCTAAAGGAAAAACAGCCGCAATACGAGCAGCGACATGACAAGGTGATTTTGTTGCAGGACAACGCTCGGCCGCATGTTGCAAAGCCGGTGAAAACGTTCTTGGAAACCCTTAAATGGGAAGTTCTTCCCCACCCGCCATATTCACTGGACATAGCCCCTTCTGATTTTCATTTATTCCGTTTAATGGCACATGGCCTGGCTGAACAGCGCTTCCGTTCTTATGAAGATACGAAGATGTGGGTGGATTCTTGGATAGCCGCAAAAGACGTTTCGTTTTTTCGACGAGGCATTCATTTGCTGCCAGAAAGATGGGCAAAAGTAGTGTCTAGTGATGGACTGTACTTTGAGTGACGTGGTGTATACCATATTGTGTAAATAAAGCATTGATTTTTCCAAAAAAACAGCGAGAACTTATTCAAGCACCTTTTACAATCGGTTCAGTAGAAGCTCTAAACGAAGCCATGGCAGAATACCTTATTTTTTTAAGTATATAGATTGATTAACAGATGGTATAAAAATACTGGATAATTCTACACTTTGTATTGCCTGGTAAAACTTTGAACACATAAATATCACATCATAAAAAGTACGAGAAGACTGTAAGGATAGATTTTTGGTAATGGTAGCTACTTGAAGTAACTATGATTGATGAATGAATTTGGATTCTTACAGTAATTTTGTATGACACATATGACACTAACCTGTGTTGCTCTCCGTCAATTTTTTGAATAAGATACTGAGGACTTTGGGACCATACTCAAACAGTACAAAAGTTTAGATTGTTCCTAATAAGTTGTAGATATATAGTGTTTAGATATTTAAATTTCTTATTCTTCTTTTTTTATTGTGGATATATGTAGGTATGTTTAATATTTCATTCACCATGCAAACAGTATGTTTAACAAATGTTGTCTTGTGATTAATAATTGCTCTCAAATCTTTTATATTTATAAATTTCTTTATATTTTGTTTATTTATCAAAGAAGTCAAATGAGTTTCACATTAAACCATGATAACAACTTAGGGGTCATCCATAAATTATGTGAGGGGAGGCAGGGGGCAAGCAAATCTCACCTAATCTTACATGGGGGAGAGAGGGGTTCTCGGTAAATATCACTTTTTTTTTCCCTCCCACTAAAAATAGTGCTAGATTGCGAGAAAACTTAGACAAGTGAAACGCATTTCTATACTAAAATATGGCTAAATCTTGCACAGTAATTTTTATTGCAGTTATGTGAATCCACTCAGGCTATCTCTCAGGTTGATGGGCATCCAACGGTCCCCAACCCTGAAAAGCATGACGGAAAATCATTTCTTCCCTTCCTTATTCACCACTACCTACCCATTCAACCTTTGCACGCCTTCATCAACATGCCCTATGACCTGTATTGCCCAAGTGTATCTGGTAATCTAAAAAACAAATGCTGCAGTACATGCAGTATCTATATTTCATTCATCACAAGAGCTGCAGAGCACAGACGTGTGGTTCACAGGGCACCAGCTGCACCAACACATAAAGTGTGACCCTTACAGATTTTTAACACATCGAGCTACTGAGCTTCTATGTGCAAGCAACAATGGTTTAGAATGGATGAATCACAGCAAAGTCGAAGGAGCAAATGAATTTACAGAAAATCATATGGACATGTTGGTTCCAGTAGACACTCTTGAGACCACATATGAGTCCCTGTTGATTCAATTAAATGAATTATTGCACTGTTTTTAGAAGTGTATTGCAATTCAGTCACTCTTATTTTGTAAATACTAGTCACAATTAGCCTTAAATAAATATAATTAAACGAATTATGTTTTTTTAAATAAATTTCAATGCAATCATTCACAAATTAACGTATTTACATTAAAAATACACAATTGAAAAATAGCACATGAGATTAGAAGTGGGGGAAGGGGATTGAGCCAAATCTCACGACATCTCACCAAGGGGGGTGGGGAAGTCGAAAATTCACCAAAATCACCTCACGTAATTTATGAACAACCCCTTAACAATTTGCATTATTTGATATTCAGATCTTATTTGTTTGTATGGCACCAATCGGTTAACAGATCTAAATCTTCTCAAAAGTAAATAGAATTGGAATCATTTACACATTTTTCAGTATTGTATATTTTGCAATATATATAATATTTATGTACGAGTTTAATTATCTTCTAGTTAGAATTATTTGTACTGCATTTTGCCTTACAATAAATTACTAATACTTTCTCCAAGTTTTCAAGAGAAAATGAATGTCTCTTATTGGTCAAGATCACTTTTCTTTCACAGAAATTCAATCGCAAGCGGAAGCAGACTTTTCCACCAGGAAGTTGGCAAATGGTGGCATGGAAACTTTATTGTAGGATCCTTGCCCTATATATTCATTTCTCGCTATCTTACATTTTAATGCAAGTTAAAATTAATATCATCCTTCAGCCAACACAGAAGAAAAAAATGTTTAAAAAGTCATAAACAAAAGAAATATAGGCAAATTAGTCTCATTTTAGATTTTTAAAAGTAAAAATAAGCATTAATGTTGAAATATGTTCTTTTATGTACTATAAAATTGACAGATTTTAGTTCAAATAATCTTAAAATGTGTACATAAAACTTCATATAGTACAAGGTAACCAGGAAAAAAAAGTAGGTTTTTACATAGATATCTGTGGTCTAGTGATCAGTTTATAAAACCAAAGATGAATTTGATACAGAATAAATTTATAGTTTGCAGTATATTTAGTATGTTTTCAAAAATATTTGGCATTTGATTTTGGAAATTGTCAAGTGTAAGAAATACAAATATGAGTAATTTGTTCAATTTGGCATTTATATCAAAGCATCACAAAGTTTATTATATAATAAAATTCTATTGGAAAATGTACAAACCACAATCCCACAAAATTTAGGCTATGTCAATGATACTGCTGTGTGCATATTCATAAATAATTTTTTTTTAAATGTGCCAAAAGTAATGGAATAAATATCATCATGTATTTTATATGGCATACTTACTTCTTTAGGACAGTTTATGGTGAATTGTTGTCATTTGACGAAAATTGAAAAAATATTGCATTTATCTGACAAAGAATAAGATAAGCAATGTATTATTTGACTTTATTTTTAATAGTTTGGTATAACCAATTGTTTATTTTATTGACATTGCAGTCCAAGCTTGGAATCTTTTTTCAAGAGTACAATTTTTTTTTAAATTTTAAGAAGAACATAATAATCACTTATGTGGTACCTGTGTCCACAAGTTTAAAAATATTGTAGAGTTTAAAACTGGGTAAAAGTTATTACTTCAGTTGAAATATGGACAGCTCGAATCACAAATGTGAAGAATTAATTGGTTTCAAACATATTGAGTGATCCTGGTCAACTTCTTTGGCAGAGGTTATTGTCACTTTCTACCTCTTTCCCTCTTTTATGAAAGTTCTACATGAAAATGTTACTTTTTGTGCAGCTGCGTCCGTGTGTGCTGCTTCCTCCGGATCCACACATAGCACTCAGCCGTAGCCACCCATTGGCTGGGCATTCTGGCTTTGAGCCCTGTCTCTGTTATGGAGACATCTTGCTGGCATTCCTCTTCACTCCCGTGGAAGCAGGGATGGTGCCACCTCAAGCTCAGCAACAGACGCCTAAAATCTCAAGGCCTGCAAGTCCTCGGGAACTCAGCAACCCTATTATTGTTTCTGGAAATGCACTTCCCTTGCGTCGCCATGATTTTCTTAGAACGCATTTTAATCGGGCCACTCAGTGTGAATTTTGTGGGAAAAAGGTGAGTTGCTCTAGAAGCATAAATTACACTCTACACTGTATAATAAATATTTCTATTTAATAAAGAAGCCTCCGTGTTGCCCTTTTTGCAGAAAAGACCTTAGCATAGTGGGGGAACAATGGGAAAATGAGGTGATATGGGTGGGAAGTGCCAATGTACACATTTGAAAAATGTGATTAAAAAGTAGCAAAAACATCGATAACAGTATATATAGACCTTATGGTCAAGCAGACTGGTGATTGGGAGGTTAAAGGTTCAGTCTCAGCTTGTTGCCAGATACTTGCTGGATATGTTTAACATCAGTGAGTTTATGGCACCTGCCAGAATAAAATTCATTGTTCAGCTGCTTGATCAGTGGAGTGCCCTGATCACTTCCAGGCAACACCTTAAACAGTGGGCCAAGGACTATGAATAGTCTTCCTCTTCCCTTCCCAACCATCTGCAACCCTCTCTTCTATGATGCAGACAGGTGAGAGAAAATAGAATGTGTGTGCTGCTTTATCGCAGCAGCAAATGTGATCTTGGTACTTTCATGGTTCCTAGTAGTTGAACTCCTCTGTGATAGAAGGAATGTCTATTCGTTAATTACACCTCTTTTTGATAACGTGTAGATACAGCTCTCAAGATCCTCTCATTGTATGGGAAACGTTCAATAAGTTATCTACCTCAGTATCTTATGGTGTCACATCATTGTTGGAGTGCTGAGCATGCCAGGCAGGTTGAGACATGTCTTGGTATGCTTCAGCCTCAGTGACAAATCAGTCTGCTGCACGCTGTTGATGTCAGAAGATGGCAAGTGCAGTGCCTTGTAGGCCAACAGAGAAAATGAGAGATTTGGAACATCATTCAATGATAAAATTCCTCACAAAGGAAGGAAAGCAGCATAAATAAGAGAATGAATGTTGTATGTGGTGAGGATGCACCTTCATACCCCTTACTTCATACCTTCATGCACCTTCATTCAATGTGTGGAGATGTCACGTTCAGGGCAGCCTGTGGAAGCATCTTCAAAGGAAATGTACCAAAAAGTGGAGGCCATAGGTTTTGTAGATCGTGTTAAGGTAAATATTAAAGCACATGAACCCGACATTTTGTGTTGAAGTCAAGGGGGACTACATTGAAAAGTAATGAGTTGGGTTTCATTATCTAAATTCATATTCATGTTCAGGTAGATAACTTATTAAACGCCCACCATACTTCCAACAGTATTTTGCAAAGGTTTAAAAAGGGTAAAGGATAGGGCAACTGAGAGGTCTTTTTTGAAGCATGACAACCAAACTTTAGTTTTTTAAGCTTTATTCAAAGGATTGCTTAAAAGAAATATTTTATATTTTCATTAGCTAAATTAGAAATCATTTCATTGTAAATAGATTTCTACATATCTCTCATAGTTTACAAATTATTTTATAAATAAAAGTGTAGTGTAATGCTAGTGACAAAATCAATTGAATAGTGAAACAATTAACACAGATTTATGTAAAAAAGCTAATTTAATGTGATCGATATATAATACAAGTATACAATGTTGCTCAATTTTACACCTTTTTAACAACAACAGAAAGAATTAAAATGTGTCCAAAGAAATTCAAGATTGATTTTCTTCATGTATTCCTTAATAATTTTGTTGTTTCATCCTAAAATTGTTTGATTACATGCTTTATCTCAAGTCTATCTTATAAATATATATAAAGTAATTATATAAATTTCATACATTCTTCAGTAAAATATCACTGCTCAGAATAAATTCTTTCATGAAGTAATTTCCTACTCCAATCAATGCTTCTTGGGAAGTCATTGTAATGATCATTAAATCATGCTGTACATTTTGTGAACAATTTCTCTGATTTTAGATTTGGTTAAAAGATGCTGTGCAATGTCGTGACTGTGCCATGACCTGCCACAAAAAATGTGTAGCACGCTGTCAGGAAGCTGCTGCATGCTCTGGAGGTGAATCATCTACTACAATTCGACGGTTGTCAGCCCAGCCAGAAATAGTCACAACAGCTGCAGAGGAAGAGCCTCCCCCCACACCAGTGCCCCAGCAACAGGTGAGAGCAGGGATTTCATGTTGCTTTATCAAAGATAAAATAGGAATAGTAAAATGTGTTTGAAAATTTGGTGAATTTCAAATTTTGGAATTATCTAAAATTTTCCTTTGTATTATTTTTATTTTATTTTATTTTATTTTATTTTATTTATTTGAGTATTCACATAATATTTGATAGGGTGTTTTCAATTCCCAAATTTTTGTTTCTACTAAAAATGCTCATGTCCAGATTGAACTTTTTATTTGAAGTGTTATCAATCCCAACAGATGTGGAATAATTTTGCTTCCTAATGAATTGTAAATCTTTCAAGCTAATATCGTGATCAGATCATCGAAAGTGTCTTGCAGAAATCATCTTGAGCTATCATGTTGAGTGCAAAACTTGCGTCACAGAGTGGGAGGGACACTAAGTCTGCCAGCAGCGGTGCCAGTCTGCATCTATCAGCTGAGTGCCATGTCCACAGGGAACTGGTGGGGAGGGCCTGCGCCGTGGTGGTTTGGGCGGGCTGCTGGCAACGGCTGCTGCCCACGCTCGTGGGCTGAAACGTGCAGGCTCTGCCAACAACCTGGCATTGCCTGGGGGCGGTGCAGGTGCTGGGGCAATGCCAGCTGCCCCTAGCCCAGGCCTGCCCCCCTCACGCAGTCTACCCCCCTCCCCCCAGCGTTCACCCCAGCCCAGTCGCAAGGTAACCCTGTCCCCTGCAGTTGCACCAAGAGTCTCCTCTGCCAGCTCATGGATTGCAGGGAGTTGCATGTTGCTTTCTTCTTTCACTTATCTTCTTCTTCTCCTCATCTTCTCTTTTATCTTTGCCAGAGCTGGAAATGATGCATGTCATTTAGGTAACTCAGGTTGAGTAGTATTTCACATCCATCAGGTAATGCTACACTTTAAAGTACTAATGAATTTCCAGTTAGGAAGAGGAATGTTAGCATTATCATTATTATGATTATAATCATTATTACTATTATTATTGTTATTAATATTATTATTATTTTGTTCCCAAAAGTTATTTCAATTGTTTTGGGATGATTTTATGAAGTTGGTTGAAAATGCACACATTTTATTTTCATGTTTTATATTACACTACTAAATTCACCTTTAAAAATAATTTGAGGCAACCTTGTGCAAGATTTAGATTCTTTTTTCTTTTTTTCCCTTCCTTCTTTTCCTACCTCCAAATCCTGTGGCCTTCACACTTATTCCATTAACCTTTCACCAAAAACACTTCCTTAGCATTTGACTACTGCTTGCAGGCACTCCGGTTTCAGCTCTGGCTGCTGAAAGTGCACGACACATCATCTCAGCATGTGCTTATAGTGAATCTCTCAACTTACTCCATTTAAATCATTGTGATCTTTTCCAAGGTGTGGCTTCTGCTGCTTCATCCTGTTTGTGCTTAATGTGCCGTTATAGTAATATTCCTTGCAGGTTTATTGGCAGGGTACACCAGAATGTTTAATAAAGATATTAAAGTCTATGATCATAAGGTGATTCTAGACGTTTTACACATAATTATCATGAGTATTAAATTATTGAATTAATTTTTTTTAATAATATGTTACTGTAATAGATCTATGGAAAAAGTTACTTTTGATTTTTATGAAAGCCTTGTGTTATAGTACATGAAAATTGAAAGAATTAAGTTTTTGTTATGGATGGCTTGGTAGTAATTATGAATACTGAAAGGTTTTCTTATAATTCTGACTACAAATTAAAATATAGGTTCCAAAAATTGAAGCATAAAGAAGAGATGCGTATAAAAAATGAATTGCCTTGCATCTGTGACAAGGAAGAAAGATTTCCATGGGCAAAGTTTTTCCACCATGGTACATAACATTAACAATAGTATGAGGATTTTTATTATTTATTTAACACAATGTTAATAACAAAGGCCTGGATTATTGTATGCGTTTGTCATTTTTACTTTCTCACCCATACTTCTTAAGAAGAGAAAGTACTCTTTATCTTACATGAATCTGTTCTTAAAAAGCAGCTCTTTAAAAAAGGTCATGAACAATTTTTTGAAACAAAACTATTTTGTATAATAAACTATAGTACTTTCCATGAAAAGCTTAAATGCTTTGTTTGGTAGTAGAAGGCACATTTTAATTTTTAGCAGGAAATTAGTATTAATCTATTTTTTTTTTTCTTTCTTCTCCCTTTCTTCTATTTACTCTGCTTTAACCATTTCTAACAGATATGTGTATTAAAATTATTATGTTAAGAATAAAATGTGACTAAGAATCTGGGGCCTACTAACATTATACAATGCCGCTAATGCATGTAAAGCTTCACAAACTTTTCTTTTGTTATTTCATTGCCAATCATCTGATTTTAAGTTAATTCACCTTATTAGTTTGTTCATGCAGGATATTTGAGCTGTATTCAAACAATTCAATTTCAATGGCACCATAACATGTTCATTCCTTCATATGAGAAATTGTAAATTCCTGTCTTTGTCTCCCATTCATCTACAAACCTAGCTTCTTTATCCTTCATGTATTGAACTCGTTCATAATTTTTCCTTTTTAGCCATTAGTTATAGGTGTTGGTGGATATTAATGTCAAATGAACATTGAGTGTTCTTTGTGCATTTTATTTGAGAGATTGACACAAAAGCTTTCTTACTTGGAATTTTAATTAATGAAGAGTTTTTAAAATTATGCTGAACAAATTCAAGAGCTTTTTTGAAGATATTAAGTTTTCTCCTGCTGTCTACCCAATAAAAGTGGATGTGTGCTATATTTACAATCATTGTGTCACAATCAAGTCACAACCATCGCTGATACAGACTCTTCTGTATTCAATTTGTACTTCTTAATTTGTTTGTTTAAGTCCTATTTTGTTGTATTTGTATCTTATATGTTTTCATTGTATTTTCTGGTAAAATATTAACCAAACATAACTGTTGGATTTAATGGAAATAGGGTCAAATAATTGACAAAACACAATATACACTATTTTAAGAATATATATATTGTTACAGAAAAGATGAAAACAATGCTGGTCCGATCTACTCGGTTACAGAGAACGTTGTATTGAAACAAAACAAAAGACTGAGCCTCCCGCTCTCAATAGCAACGCTCGCGTGCGCGCCATCTATCGATAACTAACGTAATTGTGGGATGCAGTAAGATTTGAATTACACTAATAATAACAATCCATTTACAGTATCTCAAGAATTGTGTTTGTAGACTCATTATGCCTCGCAGAGTTTTATGTTCAGGAAAGTTAGCCAAAGCAAAGTTGATCTTAAACCAAACCAACCAAATCTCATGTTCTTTGTGAAAGTAATCTTAATATTCATTACATCAAATTTGTGATTTTGTCATGGATAGGCTTATTTCCAACATAAGATCTATGAAATATTAGAGAAAATTTGAATCTTCTAGGACCTTCTGTTTTTTTGTTGGTTTTTTTTTTTTAGCCTGCTTATGAAATCACTAAGAAATCTATGTTGTATTAGCAGCTCTTTGTTGTAGGCAGCACAAATTTTTGTATATCATGTTAAACTATTGGAACTTAATTTCAAATACTCTTGCGCTGGTCTGGGTAGTAATATACGTTTATGAGAGTAAGTTGTGGAAAATCAATTTAGGGATTTCAATGGAAATACAACTTTTGGAGTCCTCTGATACCGATAAAGTGGTTCAAATTTTGGGGGTATTTTGTAGCCCTTTGAACATTTTCAAAATGTTCTCAAAAATGGCTCCAAATTTTTTCTTTATGGTTTTTGTTAGAATAGAGAGACACTGATAAAGATGGCATAGATCTGATTTTCACTGTTAACTCTTAATTTTCAAAAATTACAAATATTTGAATTTTTTTATTAATTATATAAAATGAAATTTATTTTTAATTTTTTTAAAAATTTTTTTTTAAATTATAGTGATTTCCTAGTATTTTGGACTAAAATATGAGCAATATTAAAAAATATTAAAAACATTTTCTCAAAAACTGCTCCAAATTTTTTCTTTAAACTTTCGGTTGGTTCCTCTCTATGACTTGTGGGAGTTCAAGTCGTGGGTCTAGTTCTTCAGAGTTACCAATTTTCAAGATTGATTCACACATAATTCTCAAAATTATCATGATTTTTCTGTTAAATATCATTTATAATTCAGATGAAGGAAATTGATATTAGCCACTATGTGTCACTTATATAAAAACATGCATTACAAAATTTATTGAATATTAAACAATAATTAAATTTATTAAAATAAGTACAGTAACTAAATATGTAGAATAATAAATGTTTGCAAGAAAATATGCATGGCAAAATATGCATTTTTCTTTAAATTTTCTTATTCTATGAATCAATGGATAGTAAAAAAGTGGTGCTAGTCTCGTTTCTGGCTAACTCTCTCTATTTTCAAAAATTACACAATTTTAACATTTCAAAATTACGAAATTGAAGATAAATATTTTTGGTAAACAAAAATAAAAAATCTTTCTAAAAAATTAACCCTTTAGAAAAATCCTGTTCAATTTGTTGAAAAAAAAATTTGCATAATTTAAGTGCAAAATTAATGCAACTTTTAAAAATATCTCAAAAACCACTCCAAAGATTATAGTCTAATAAGGAGTTGAAAAGTGACTCTAAACCAAATCAATAATCATGATACTCTTGTGAAAGAGAATAAAACATGCCACGGATTCCCGAAAAATCAGCCTTCTAGGGCCATCTGTTGCAGAGAAAAGTACTCTATTTGCTGGTGTATAAGAATAACTTTTTTTCCTTCAGTAACTCACCAAACAACAGGATGCGTTTTATACAATGGATGGGAATTTTTGTAATAGTTTGAATGTTTAGTACACTGTAATACAAAAATCAATTTTTTTACACTGCAAAACAGTAATTTGTATTTCTATAAAATTGATTATTACAAAAGCTACAAATATTGCAAGAAGAAAGAATGCTGAAATGTTCATTAGGTCAACATCATGGTGTAAATGATTTGTGAAAAGGCACGGTCTTTCCTGGCATACTGGAAAAATATCATAGAGACTCCCAGCAGAATATGAAGAAAAGATCATTGTTTTTTACAGATTATAATTCACATTCCTTTCATAAAAATTAAAATCAAGTATTTAACATTGAAGAATGAAATCCTTCTTGAAAATAACGGTGCATATTATACACTGGCATATACAGTATTTTGTACTTTTTTTTCTGAGCTTCTATTGCACGTATCAGGCTGAAAAAACCTGCTGAAATTGGTAAAATAGTTAAATTTGAAGGATTTTTTGTCAACAACTTTTGGTGCTAAATTTATATAGAAAAAGAAAAAATAGGTTTCAGAAACTGACTTCCAACGTGATAACGTTGGAGTACTGTCTCTTCCTTTCTTTCTTTTTTATTCTCCCCTTAGAATGTGTCTCGTAACATTCTAAAACATATATTTTTTTCAGATTTTTAAACAATGTGGCCGATAGTAAAAAAAAAAATTAAAACTTGATTTTATTCTCTTTTTAGCTCAAATATTAGAAATGTGCGCCAAAATATGATTAGAAAGCTAATTTTCACAAATGTTTAAACAATTTATTTTTAAATTATTGAAGTCTCTGTTACCACCATGACTTACAACTTTTTGCTAACAAATGTTTGTTTTTTATGTGGAAAATAGATACATTATCTAAATAAAATCATCAAACCCCTTTTATTTTTAGAAGTATCTATTGATACTAATATAAATCAAATGACTCAGTTTTAGGTTTATTAATCATTTATGTTTATAAAATATAAATCAAATTTTTCAGTTGTGGGTTTATTAATCATTGACAATTAGACAATTATAGACAATGAATCATTATCTCAAGCCTACTTCAATAACTAGTTTGTCTACTCAAGATTTCTGACAGTTTAACAATTTTCGCTAGGTTACGAGTTTGTGCCAAATAAATAATCGCAACTATGTGGGAACAGCATCCTAGGGTGCAACTTTCGTTTTGCACATTCACAATAATATCATTTCACTTCCATTATTCCGATTGAGTTTGGTACACAATCAATGTAACACCTATAAGATTTCAAGTTCATATGTCATGATTGAGCCTATATTTAATTATTGATGAAACCATGAATTGTTTCTTTTTGTTTTGTAATGAAATCTGTTCCTCTAAATATTAGTATTAATTTATGTCATGTAGGATTTTTTGAAAAGATGAGTAATTTTGGTTAACGTAGTAAAAATTCTTAAAAAAGATTATCAAAGTACGCTAATGAAAATGGTGCAGGTTTGATTTTATTAAAACTTCTGAAATTTCAAAATGTTCAAAGTTCAAAAATTGTTTCCATGTTCTCTTACTACTATAATATTATTAAGGATAGATATTTAACCAGTCTGGTCATGATTGTTAGATCTTTAAATCATTTTGTGAAGTGGATTTTCAGAGTATTAGAAGTTTATGCCTAATTTTATATGGTGACAAAGTTCAAATTGTTTTCACATCTTTCCCTTACATTCAATATTGAAGCTTGAGATTTCTTTCTTAACGCAATCTATTCAATGCAATCTTTTATTAATTTCAGGTGCAGATGATTCAAAATATTCATAGTTTTGTATAATTTTTAGTTATATGGTTAGACTATTTTCAAGTGAAGGCTGGTATTAGATGGATAGAAGGTGCAAATTTATAATATTATGTAACTATTACCAATAATATGAGAAAGTATGTATATTTAAAAGTTATATCAGAACTATTTTAATATTGTCAAATTGTTTTAGAGGCCTTGAAAAGGTTAGATAAAATTGAACCTTATCAGGTGATTATTTTTCCTGCATATTCATGTTTATTTTTCTTATGAACCTCTAGTCAAAATTCTTACTATATAGATCGTATTGTACATGTGAAAGTAAAATTCTGAAGTGAAAGGAAACGTATTCATTTCAAAATTATTTCTTAAACAACTTGCTATTGTAACTCTGGTTAAACAAAAATCAAAAACTTCAAATGTTGTATCTTAAAGATACGTTTATTGTACTACAATAAGACAAAGGAGAACACTGATACAAGTCTAAATTCACAGGTCTAGTGGTAATTTTTGAATGAATAATTGAAGTAATTGAATTAAGCATTGTTTGTGGGAATTCTGATTGGATGTTGTTGACGTTCTTATAAGAAGAAATAAAAGAAGTCATCTTCGTCAACATATCAGCTTTATTAAGCCGGCTTTGCCGTCATCATCAGTCTCGCTGCTGTCGGCAAAAGTCGAGCGACTGTGCAGTCGCTCGACTTTTGCCGGGGCACAGTCGCTCGACTTTTGCCGACAGCAGCAAGACTGACGATGACGGCAAAGCCGTCGAAAGCCGGCTATCTTAATAAAGCTGATATGTTGACAAAGATGACTTCTTTTATTTCTTCTTATAAGCATTGTTTTCTCGACCAAAAATTACATTAGTATATAAAACGGTTTACTTTCTTCAGTATGTTGGAACTTGTTTCAGTTTCTTTCACTTTATACTTTCTGTTCATGTCTATCAGGTTCATCTCATTTTTGTGTAGAATGTCTTTCTTTCTCTTTCTATAATTGTTCTTGTATTTGTCAACCAGACATCAATTGCCTGAAGAAATTGTCTCAACTGCAAAGATAAATTTGGGAAAAGAATTGTTAGCAAGTTGTAATCTGGTAATCTGATCTTCTTTTGATTTGGTCCGATATGCTTTCAGGTGCTGTGCTAAGTACTTCTAGTCATGACATTCTGAGTCTATGAAGGAAATTTTGCCTGAAATTATGTGCATTTGTAATGCTCACTGCTCTTCTGCATGAGTTGATTCTGATGCTGCTTGCTAATAGTGTGTTGAGTGATAGTGCTTGAAAAAGAAATGTTATGTATGCAGTCTTCATTGGTGGGCCCTCCCCCTTTCTCGCTGGCTGGTGAGGAGGATGTGGAGGCATTGCTGGAGCGGCTTTTGGCACATCCCAATGATGATGACCTGATGGCAGCAGCTAAAACCTCAGGAAAACAACTTTATGCATGTTTACCTCTTGCTGAACGCAAGATGAAAATAAACAATATGGTGAGTTGAAGCATGACAACATAAAATCTTTAAAAACATTCCACCCTTTGTGTTGCCTGTCTTGAAAAATAAGTGTTTCACACCTTATAGAAGGATTTCCCACTCCCCTATCAAAGTCAATGTTTATATAGTCTAAACTAAATATTTGTTAAAATGGCTTTTAAAACAAGGAATCTATTATAGCTTTATTGTTTATGTAGAAGCAATACAGAAAATACACATCAACTCTTGAAATCTTCGTATTAATCATCGTGCTGTTGTGTTTGCCATTTGTAAAGTGGACATTCTCTCAAAACATTAGAATTAAAATTGTTTCAATATGTGCCTAAATATAAATGAACAAATATGCATGCAATTTTTTTCTTTGGAGTGAAAATAATAATTAAAGTCATAAATGAAAGAAAAATAGAGTATACTTTTATCATGATCTAGAAGATAGTACATTCTGAAATGCTAGTCTGATTTTAAAGTAACCAATCTACCAAGACACATAGTAGATTTCATATCCCTTCTTTTACACCCTCCTCCTTGGTTACATCAACAACTTCAAAAGGTGATTTCAACAACTTCAAAAGGTCAACCTTGTGTGTGAAGCTACTGTCTTCTGTTCTGTGAACTTCGTTTCATAAGTAAATAGAATATACATCCCACATCCTTTGCCAACCCTTTTTTGAGATAAATAAATTTATTTTATTTCGAAAATTCTACTACCCTGGTATAAATAGAAATAATGAAAGATCTTACACACATACGATGACGTTTGTAGTCTTAACAGCTGGCGTTGCCGAGATCATTCCACACGCCATGTGCAAGACAGAAAAAAGGGACTTCCTTCCAGAACGGCCATCTTTACAGGGGACTCTTCAAATGTTCATTTTGAATTACGAAACCTAACATCAAATCAAAATAAACTCCTCAAATATCAAACAATGCATTCAATACCGTCAATAATTGACTAGACTTGTATACTTTCATTAACTCGCAAAATTCATAAAATTAAGTTGCTGCTAGTTTCAGATGAATACAGAAAATTGGTATTCCCCTCTGACGCCGCGAGGCTGCCACGCTCTGCGGCCAGACCCCTGCGCTGGAAGCCGGTGGCTCGTTGCGACGCGGAAACAACGCGGGCTCTATGCTGAAGCATAGCGATGCGCGGCAAAATAGTAGACGCATTAACAAGCGTTCAAGAGCGGGACACGGTGCACGGCATGGGAGCGCTCGAGACGCCGCAGAGCGCGCTCGTTGATTTCAAAGTGATTTCATATCCATCGATATTGCTGCATTATCTTGAATATTGAATGTTATTAAATCGAAAATACACGTGCCTAACAGACAATTACATTTTCTTTTCTATTATCTTGCGTTGTGTTACCATGCAACCTACACTTGTTTGTTTTTTTTTTGTTTTTTTTTACCGAGACTTCTGAGGATAGTATCTCCAATATGGAAGATGGCACAGCTTTTCGCGTCTTTCTCGGCCGTGCCGCTAGAGTCGCTTGATCTGCTGCATTGCTTGATACGGTCGCGATCATGTGACATCTTGCGGCAGGTCCGAGAAAGACACAAAAAGTCGTGCCATATTTCACCTTGGAGATACTATCCTCAGATGCCACGTTAAAAAAGGCCACGTATAAGCACAAGCTGCTACTGGTATTATACTGGCCGTTTTTGTGAAAATTGTGTTTGAGATTTTCAGAAAATGCGGAATTTTCAGCTAATTTTCACAGAAAACTTTTGAATTTTCGTAAAATGTTATAAGACATCGTTTAAATGTAACTTCATTATCTGTGCACTTCTAGAATTCAGTGTGAAATATAGTTATTCAAATTATCGTTCTCCATGATGTCGTTGCAGTATTATTCCTTGACAAAGGACATGATGAGAGATAAGAGCCCAAATTTATTGCTGACTTACCCTTGAAAATAGATTTTATTACATTGGAGCGAATATTTTGTTAACAATCCTTGTTTAAAAACGCTCATTTTCTTTCTGCATTCAAAATTCAAGTAATATATTGAGATATACCAAAATTTTCCTCTCTCTCTACATCTATATCTGCTAAAGATCTTAGAGTCCGGCTTGCTGGGTCAATGGGTCACGATATATTATAATCCCTATTACCTCTGTAATGGATTATAGGATCCGCCGACTATACAGCGCAGCTGGGAATCTGAAATAGAATGATTCTATTCCTAGTTCATTTCTGTTTGGATTGACTAAATGAAAGATCACTTTCTTTTCTAAAGAACAAAATTCAACAAAGTTTATTTTTGCCTTTCTAACAAACAATTTAGAGAATTTACAATTTTTAGGCCTTTGATCAAGATATCTTTCAATTTACACCTTATACCGCGGTTAACTTATCTTTTCTTCGTTGATGTCCCTCGTAGACTTCTCAGTCGAAATATCTTGCGATCTTGCCGTAGTCCAAAGTTCCAATTTATACACCAATATTGCTTCCACATCAAAATATCTGCAATATCATTCACTGTCCTTAAAATTTCACTGATAACCCAATTCTATCTCGATTGTACTCGTTCCCTCTCACGAACATACGATCAGTTCAGTAGCGCGTTTCAGAGCAGAATGAAATCTTCCTGCATGATTCATCCCTCGAAGACTTCGTATTAAACTACCTTCCTTTTTTTTCATAACATCTGACTGTCCTTCTCTCACCCAGCCAATCCATACGTTTGTTATATTTTGGTGTAGCTGACCTGATCGTCTAAACTTCTTCGCCCAATCCCAAATTTTCTACTTTCGGCACCCAGAAAACTCTTAATGCACTTAGAAAAAACAAAAACTACATTGTTTATTCACGGTCGTTGCTAAGCTCTAGCTCTCGTGATATTTCGTAATGCATGTTCCACCATATTGTCTACAAATAAATGTTAATTTATTTTAATGTGACAAATGGGTATGTCTCAATATGTCTTAGGGTAGGGATCACACAATTTTGAAAACGTGCACAAATTCACTTTTCCCCATAGTACGCCACACACAGTTTTTAACGGTTTTTGACGTAAAATAAAATTTTAAAAGCGTTTGGACTCTTAAATGCAATAATGTGAAGTAATCGCCGCTAATGAAAATATACTACTAAATATACTACAAATCGACTACGTGTGAGACAAGTCAAAAAAATTACTTTTTTATAATTTTCGAAAAAACAAAAGAATAAAGCAAAATGACGTTTATGGCATATTTTGCAGTACGTTTGGAACCATACTTCCATTTTTTTATTTGAGTGTTTTTTGAGAATTTTTTGTTTTTGATATTTTTTAATATTGCATATATTTCATGCAGTATTGCACGAAAACTACTAAACTTTTTGCAATTTTCAAAAATCAGAATTTTCAACGAACATGAGACCTGCACCCTTAAACGTATATGGTATCCAAGGTGGAAATTGAATAAAAATTGATGCCGTGTTTTGAGAAAAAAATTGTTTAAAAAATTAAAAACTGTCTATATTTCTCACAAAATTACGCGAAAAGTGTTCAAATGTTCGGTTGGGCTATATTCCAATAGTATTGGAATATTGTTTACAAGTCTATACATTGAAATAATATTATTGATGCGAATTAGTGTTATGTTACTTACAAATGACAAGGATGCAAATGCTGTGTGTTGTATTATGAAGGATACTAACACGAGCACAGCCAATCCTTACAAGGCTGCGTATGCGGACGACTCAGCAACCGAGAACGGGAAACAGTTATAACCAGGGCTCGGATTTTGATGACATATCATCTTTTCATTGGTGCATTCTAGACGTAGCTAACGTTTAAATGAATGTTTATTGCGACTTATAAGTGATAGAAATGTATAATTACGAGTATTACTTCAATATTACGTCGTAAATGTAACTTCACTATGCGCACGTTTTGTTGAACTTTCCTTTTGCTTGTATAGAACGATTACCATAAGGATGAGCCAAAGTGACAGTTCGCGAAAACAAGTGAACATCACATGTATTTCAGAGAAGTATTCCTCCGCCGCGACAGCTGTTTAGTCACGCCCCTTCGTAAAGTACTAATGACTCCTGTGAAAACATCCCTATGAAGAAGTTTAAGAGTTTCTCTGAGGTATATGCACGTACGTGAGTCCGGGAAATATTTAACTTTAATTACGTATGTGCAAAATCTCTTAACATGCTCTCACAATCAGTAAAACAAAACTGCCGCGAATGTAAATGAAAAGAAAAATGATTTTAAGCCGGAAAACGTGCACCAGTACGAATCGAAGTCTCGGTTTTAAAATAAATATATTATTTATCACACAAAAAGTAAATTCAATGTAATATATAAAGAAAAAAGATTTTCACAGAAGAGCCTATAACACTGCACTTCTTAATATAAATTATTTCTCGCAGCGCACTATATTTTTGTCGGGCAAGGACACCACAAAAGGAAGTGTCGAAGCCATTTACAAGTTAGCCAACTGCAAATGAACGATTGCGGGAAGGGATTCTAATGTGTTCAAGGGCACAACGACCACAAAACCTTCAGTTATGTTGCCAGCATTACCTGTCACTTTGGCTCATCCTTAGGAAAATCGCTCTTTTTTTTTTTATAATGGTAGCTCTATAAATAGAGCTTAGGGTGAGTTTCTATTTTGTTAAAAATACAAAAAAATCAAATCTGTTCGTTCCTTTACCGTTAAAAATAAGTTTTCTGTAATTTGGCAACGAAAATATCTAGTTTTTGAAATGTTAATCTCTCTTTTTTTAAATTTATTATTATTATTATTATTATTATTACTATTATTTTTCATCTTTAAACAATTAATAGTTAAATTGTTGAGAAGGGATTCTGAAACTCAAGAAAGCGTGCGCAGATGATTTTCTCCCCCATACGTCTCATACAGTTATTGACTGTTTTTGACTAAATTAATAAAAAAATAAAATTTTTGAATTTTTAGGTCAATGTTTTGAAACTTTGCGTTATTTTTTCTCTTTTTCGCATTTTGTTAATGAATGTTTCATGAATTTACAATGATATAATAAAACAAAGTTTTTATTGTACCATCAGTTCATGACGAAATTCACTACTTGCAGTGAAGTCTATTTTTCTAACTCTCAAATTTACACGGATCTTCGGTAACTTCCACAACCTTTCAAAACAGACGGTTGGAAGACGAGAGCCAAGGATAACATTTCCTCCTAAAATAAACACTTTCTATTAAATATAATTTTTTATAAATAGATTTTATTTATATAAAAATTGGACAGATTAATAAATTTTTCCATACACTTTTTTAGTATTTTTAAAAAATTAGCTAATTTTATGGGTCATTTTAAATCATTTTGTAGGCCGTTTTTAAAGAATTTTTGTCATCAGAATACGTGCTCTGGTCATGACCCAGAAACACGTATTCTTTGACGTTTCCGGGTTTGTAAACCGTGATCTAACGGAGACTTGTCCATACGCATACTGCTACAGTTGCAGAAGAAACGTATGGACAAGTCTCCGTTAGACCGGCCGTGAAAACCTTCATTGTATATTATTTACATAATTTTATGCATAATTTCCGTGTCAAGTAATATACACCAACCACGCACGTGGTTTTGGCTTTGATGTCCACTGGGTACGTGCTAATTTCGACTACAGCACATTGTAACAAGCACTATTGCTTCGACACGTTTCACGCAAATAAAATTATTTTATTTCGAAAATTTCACTACCTTGCTATATTTGTAATGAAGATCCTTCCACATACACGCGCGCGTATTCCCACCAGCAATCTCCGACTCAAACTGCGCGCAGCGGCAGACAGAACTATGCATCCACCGCCAGAGACATAGGGACTTCTTTCCAGAACGGCCATCTTTTCACAAAGAATTTAAGTGTGCATTTTGAATCAATAAATCTAATATCAAATGAAACATCATAAATAATGCAGTAAATGCCCTCAATAATTGGCTAAACTTGAGTACTTTTAATAACACGCGAAATCCGTAAAATTAAGCTTCAGCTAGCCAGTTGAGAGACGGAATATCACAGTGTTCCACAGCGCTCACCCCCCCCCCCAGGTCATCTATTTGGTTGCGCCACCAAAGGCCGCGTGGTACCCGTGTTAAAGCGAAGGGCCAAAGAGTAAATCAAGAAACTCAGTAAAAGAGCCAAGAGCGTGGGGCAATACCTGGGAGAAGCAGACACCGGAGAGAGCGTCAGTCTTTGGTTTCAGAATGATTTCATACACATCGATATTCCTGCAATGTCCATAATATTGAATGTTATTCCTGAGATATTATAAGACCTTTTTCGATTATCTGGAGGTTGCGCAACCTAAGCATGAGCCGCCACTAGAATTCACAATGTAAAATGTGATACAATAAACTTAGTCTCCATACTCATACATAATAATTTTTAATCTGATGGCAAATAATTCTCTAACTCGTTTTTGCCGGGCCCTAATAATGAAAAATTGAATAAATCTTGTTCGTATATGTAGCAAACTAGTAGAATCCGGCAGACGTCCTGCTCTCTCCCCTCTCCTCCCACTCTCCTCCACTCTCCCTACAAGTAAACTAGAACCAGCAAGACGTTCTGCTCTCTTCCCTCTCCCTCCCCCTCTCCACTCTCACCGCTACAGTAAAGTAGAACCCGGCAGATGTCCTGCTCCCTCCCACCCCCTCTCACCGTTCTCTCCACTGTAGTAAAGTGGAGGAGACGTCCTGCTCTCTCTGTCCCGGGAGACGTCCTGCTCTCTCTGTCTCTTCTTGTCTCTCTCTCTTGTCTCTCTCTCTTGTCTCTCTCTCTTGTCTCTCTCTCTTGTCTCTCTCTCTTCTTGTCTCTCTCTCTTGCCCTGTCTCTTTCTCTCTCGTCCTGTCTCTTTCTCTCTCGTCTTGTCTCTTTCTCTCTCGCCCTGTCTCTTTCTCTCTCGCCCTGTCTCTTTCTCTCTCGCCCTGTCTCTTTCTCTCTCGCCCTGTCTCTTTCTCTCTCGCCCTGTCTCTTTCTCTCTCGCCCTGTCTCTTTCTCTCTCGCCCTGTCTCTTTTCTCTCCTGTCCTTCTCTTTCTCTCTCTGTCCTGTCTCTTTCTCTCTCGTCCTGTCTCTTCTCCTCTTCCTGTCTGTCTGTTTTCCTCTCCTCTTCCTGTCTGTCTGTCTCTCTCTCCTCTTCCTGTCTGTCTGTCTCTCTCTCCCTCTTCCTGTCTGTCTGTCTCTCTCTCCCTCTTCCTGTCTGTCTGTCTCTCTCTCCCTCTTCCTGTCTGTCTGTCTCTCTCTCCCTCTTCCTGTCTGTCTGTCTCTCTCTCCCTCTTCCTGTCTGTCTGTCTCTCTCTCCTCCCTGTCTGTCTGTCTCTCTCTCCCTCTTCTTCTGTCTGTCTCTCTCTCCCTCTTCCTGTCTGTCTCTCTCTCCCTCTTCCTGTCTGTCTCTCTCTCCCCTCTTCCTGTCTGTCTTCTCTCTCCCTCTTCCTGTCTGTCTGTCTCTCTCTCTCCCTCTTCCTGTCTGTCTGTCTCTCTCTCTCCCTCTTCCTGTCTGTCTGTCTCTCTCTCCTCTTCCTGTCTGTCTGTCTCTCTCTCCTCTTCCTGTCTGTCTCTCTCTCTCCTCTTCCTGTCTGTCTGTCTCTCTCTCCCTCTTCCTGTCTGTCTGTCTCTCTCTCTCCTCTTCCTGTCTGTCTGTCTCTCTCTCTCCCTCTTCCTGTCTGTCTGTCTCTCTCTCTCCCTCTTCCTGTCTGTCTGTCTCTCTCTCCCTCTTCCTGTCTGTCTGTCTCTCTCTCTCCTCTTCCTGTCTGTCTGTCTCTCTCTCTCCTCTTCCTGTCTGTCTCTCTCTCCTCTTCCTGTCTGTCTCTCTCTCTCCTCTTCCTGTTCTGTCTCTCTCTCTCCCTCTTCCTGTCTGTCTGTCTCTCTCTCCCTCTTCCTGTCTGTCTCTCTCTCTCTCCCTCTCTCCTGTCTGTCTCTCTCTCTCCCTCTTCCTGTCTTCTCTCTCTCTCCTCTTCCTGCTGTCTGTCTCTCTCTCCCTCTTCCTGTCTGTCTCTCTCTCCTTCTTCCTGTCTGTCTGTCTCTCTCTCTCCCTCTTCCTGTCTCCCTATCTCTACTATAGTAAATTAGCAGAACCCAGCAGACATCCTACTCTCTTCATCCCAGCTTTCTCCCCATCCTTTCTGACACTTCCCCTCTGTCTCTCCCTTCCTTCTCTCCCCTGCTTCTCCCTCTCTCACTCAATGTACAATATGATTTTCCTTTAATTTTATTGGACACCAGTGTGTACACAAAGTTATTTACTACAGTACTTGATCGTTTATCTCTCATGGGTTGGCATGTATTTAGTTTTATCTTCTAACTTCAGTTGTAACTGTGTTATTAATAGATCAGCAAACTGAAATCAGCTATGGATGCAGAAACCCATGCTCGCCTAGCTCTGGAAGGAGCTACAGAATCAAGTAGCGGACGGGCAGACCCAGCTACTGCAGCCCGAAATGCCTTCCTCATTGGGAAGTCTGATGAGAAAGTGCAGGCCCTAGCTGTGCTCATGTTGCATTTCTGTGCTGGACTACAACATGCCCAAGATCTAGAGGATGCTGCAAAGGTAAAAATACTCTTCATAAAAGAAAGTATGTTCCATAATAATAATAATAATAATAATAATAATAATAATAATAATAATAATAATAATAATAATAACAATATAATAATAATAATAATAATAATAATAATAATAATAATAATAATAATAATAATAATAATAATAATAATAATAATAATAATAATAATTCTTTATTCGTTTGAGAGCCCACAATATTCCATTTATTTTATTTTTTCACATTCTGTTCCTCTCTATCTCTGTCGCTCTCTCTTTCTCTCTCTCTCTCTTCTCTCTTTCTCTCTTCTTTCTCTCTCTTTCTCTCTCTCTCTCTCTCTTTCTCTCTCTCTTTCTTCTCTCTCTTCTCTCTCCTTCTCTCTCTCTTTCTCTCTCTCTCTTCTTCTCTCTTTTCTCTCTCTCTCTTTTCTCACATTCTTCTTAGTAGAGCTTCTTATAATGTGTGTGTGACAACTAACTCTGCTTAAACATCAGCAAAATACAGAACCAGAAAACATTCATGCTGAATTTTGAGCCAGTGAATTCCAATTCATTAATCAATATTTTCTTTGTTTACTCTCTTTTTACTATCTAAATAAAATATTAAGGAGAAACAATGGGAAAATTTTAAACTTCCAAACACTTAATTTATTTAAACGAAAAATATACACAGTGAAAGTGAAAATTTACTGATTTATTTTTTTAACCCCCAATAAAATCTTTTGAAAAGCAAGTTGTTATTTCATGAAGTAGCAGAAATAACGGTAGTTACTACAAATCACATTGATGAATTGGTTGACCCAGTTCCCTCCATTGATTAATATTTGGAAGCCTCTTTTTTTCCTCTTCCTTCATATAAAAGTACTTTAATTCTTTCAAACATTTTATGAAGACTCGTGGACAAAAAAAAACAAAGTGGAAACCTTTACATCATTTTAAACAGTATCTGTTGTTTTAGGTCTATCTTTCTGTACAGATTCATGTGGTACATTCTCTATGGATTATGAGTAATTTTGAGTGTTTATGTTTCTTTCATGGTGTTGACACTAATAGTCCTGACAATTATTTTTTGGGGAATTATACAGTGGGTCCCTTAAATTAAGTTTTTTTAAGGTAAAGAAAAGTATCAAAAACTTTTTAATAAAGAAATATTCTCAAGACCTCAAAAAATAAAATATTTTTTTTAGTAAAACCATATTTAGGTTTGTGGAGTCCAATTTAACATAAAAGTATTGCATACTCCATATAAGTATTTAATTTTGTGTTAATGGAAAGTTGTGGTGACTTGCTTTTGTTGCAGAGAGAGTCAACTGACAAGCCAAATGAGTGTGGTGGTACCCAACACGCCACCCAGTGAGCCACAATAAAATTGTAGTTGTAATTCCAATGTATATAGACATATATTTGCACCAATTGAGTCTGAGATAAAAATATTCACAGCACCTTGTTTATGTACGGTATGCAGTACCTGGGACCTAGAACTCCTTGCTGCAGTTGTTTATGAATGAAATATATTTATATTAAGTGTTATTTATTCTCATATTATTTATATTCTTGTTTTTATTATTATTTATTTCTTTGTTTTGTTTTATCTGTTGTTTGTGCATATTTATTGAAACATTTTAGACAATTTACTTTTTTATTTATTTATTTATTCTTGTCAACTAAAAGCACATTCCACTATTAACATTCCAAATATATTGGTTATTTTTAGAATGGATTTAGAAGAATTTTGACATAATGTTGCATAAACAATTTTAAGGGCTGCCATCAAACAAAATAAAAAGTGCTTTGATACACCACAGCAGTGGTGAATAACTTACTACATAATATGAAATAAATTTTACATTATTAATGTAAAATTATTCATATTTCTTTGAATTTATGGGGAGGATGCAATTTTTTATTTATGCTATGTAGATCTTGGTAGTTAGTTCTTCGTAGAAGAAGAAGGGCCCATTTGGCTTTGGAGCATTTTAAATTAGTGACATGAAAGAATTTTAATGGAGTAAAATCATATAGAGAGGAAAACATAAAATATTATGTACAATTAGTAGCATGCATAGGTTTAATTTTTGATTGTAGTTGACAAGATAATAAATGTGCTAGACACTGCCACATTGCGGAATTTTCTGTAATATTCCAACAGGAAGAGACTTTTAAAAAATACCCATGAAACTTGTTAATATATGTGCGTTTGTTGCAATTTCATAAAAAAGTGACATGTGAATTATTATCTAGGACTTTCTTATGAATAGTTGACCAAAAAGGAATTGAAATATTCTTGCGAACATGGATTTTCACAAGAACCTCTGTGGTCAGGCAGGCCATATCACTAGAATGTATCTGCATAATTGTATTAATTGATATTCTAGAGATGATGACACACAAGATTCAACAGCAATATCAGATGTATCGATGAATCTGTTGTTTGCATATGATTAACCTTTCAAATGCAGAAGTGAACTAAAGGAACTAGCTGTTTTGTTGCTCTTTTATACTGTGTATAAATATATAATTTGTTTCATAAATATTTTTTTGTAGACTTCTAGGTAAAGTGGCAGCCCTGTTTTTCAAATGGGTGAGGTCCCAGTTACTGTACTACCTGGCAAGTCATGAAAGTGGAGATGGGTAAGGGCTGTATAGCTTGAAAAGTTAATCATAAAGAATTCCATGACCATATCAAAATAATTTTGAATATACTTTTTCAAGATAGAATGAAGTTTATAAAAATGTTGTGTTTTTTTAATCTTAATCTATGAATTTTGAAAATTTATTGTAATGCAAGGAGAAAGGTATATTTAGGTTGCTCATTACAAATGCATTATATAAAATCTGTAAGTCTGAAACTGATATGTGATGTAATAAAATAGTGTCTTGTCCTGATGTGGCCTCTGGTTGGACCAATTTGAAAAATTGGAATTGTAATGCAAATTGGTTTCTTGAATGCTAAATGGATTTTGATGGAAAGTATTCATGTGCAAAAGATGAGTTGCAGATCATGCTGAAATCTGTTTTTTTTTTTTTTTTTTTTTTTTTTTTTTTAAAAAAAGGGTTTGTTTGGTTTTTCAATTTTTTTTTTTTGATAAACGTCAGTTTTAATTAATGGGTTTATTGGAAATTGGAATGTTACAAGAACATTTTACCAAGCTGACTTAAAA
The DNA here is from genome assembly GCA_964035755.1 of Teleogryllus oceanicus. Taxonomy (NCBI): domain Eukaryota; kingdom Metazoa; phylum Arthropoda; class Insecta; order Orthoptera; family Gryllidae; genus Teleogryllus; species Teleogryllus oceanicus. The sequence continues at coordinate 20,364,745 of CAXIVR010000014.1, read as the reverse complement.
CTTTATACTCATGTCATATTCGTGTCATTTCAGTTTAACAATGAAAAATTTGCCTTCCTTTCATGAAGTTCAGTAAATTTTTGGAAATTTGGGTAGTTCATATATTGTTTAATACATTGCACATAACATTTCCATCTTAAATGTTACCTCTTTACAACCATTGAAACAAGGCTTGACTAAAAACTTTACTCACAAAAAAAAAATCTTTGAATAGATTTTTCCAAATTTTTCAGAAAATTTAAGTCAATTTTGACTAGAAAGAAAGAAAGGAAAAAATTAATTTTCTTTGTAGTTTTGAAAACTTAGACTTGACTCGCATTTGAATTTGACATTTTTGGGACTGAAAAGCCCTACAGCTCATAAGGCTTCTGTGAGATGCAATGGCATGGCAATGGCTTCCAGCTGGAATATGTTGTATACAATGCAAAAACTACTAAAATGTTCAACAAAACATGTATGATCTTAATGAAATAACTAACAATGGAGAACAAATTTCATTTGAAAGAAAAATTTTTATCTTCAATTTTGTTGTTGTAGGAAGACACTGAAAAAATTTGAAACGTTTGCAAACTTTTAAAATTCTGAGTTAACAGAGATAAATATGCCATCTTGATAAGTGTATTTTAATCTATTCTTTCAAAAAATTGGGAGCCATTTTTGAGAAAATTTTGAAATTGTTCCAGGAGCTTCATGTAAAATACCACCTAAATTTAAATATTTTTCAAAATCCCAAAGCTTTGAGTGGATCCAGATCTACCCAAGAATATCCATTTTAGGAACAATCTTACATATGGTTTAGGTGCTAGTAATGTTCATAGATGGACAGACGTTTCAAAGAAAAAACACTTTCTCAGTACCAGCCCCCAAAACATGTATTTCCATTGAAATGTCCAAATTGATTTTCCACAGCATTACATAACTTGCCCTTTACTTCATTTATTGCTCCATGTACATGTATGAGAAAGTAAAATGCTTTGAATATCAAAGAGTTAAAGATTATGAAAAACTAATTGTTTGTATATTTTGTTTTGAACTTTGTGGGAAAAAAATTACCCCCACCAATTGTTTTTAATTGTAACTTGATATCCTGACATAATGAAAAGCCCTAGAAAAGGTGTAATTAGAAGTTTTGAGAAGTTAACTTGAACCTACCTGAGTCACCATTCTCCATTGTTACCTGAGAGATGCCTTTCAAGCTCTAAGGTAAGCAAGTGGTTATACACTCACGAATTCAAAAGAACATATGATCATCAACATGTCTTGCAAGTGCAAAAGGTTAAAGTCAAACACAAAATCTTCTCCCTATCAGATGTTATGAAGAAATGTAACATGAGGAAGACAAAAGGCTTACAAATCACTATTATTTTTTATAAGGCATTTACTATTGTATAAGCTAGTACACCATTCAAGTTTCAATGTTAATTGTCAGCAAAATCTGATCTTGGCCTACATTTTATTCTCCTTTCTATTTTGTTTTATGAATTTTAGTGTTAATGGTAAATGAGAAACCTGGTATTTTTTCAATCTTATCTCGCAAGTCCATTGTGTTCCTGTTAAGTTTGTCTCACGATATGGCCTATTTTCAGTGGACTTGCATAGTGACATCTTTGTACTAATTATAGTTAATAAAATAATAATGACAGGTTGTCATTTGACTTACAAGGTGTTGAGATGACAAGTTTCTATTATTTGGTATTGAAATTATTTTAAAAATTTTTTGTCCATAAGAGTGGCATTTCTTGCACCTTCCAGGTAATTATTATTAGGTTTAATTTCTCTGAAAAGAAACAAAATTATTGTTTTAGCTTGTAAAAATTTGCATATTGCATTTTTTGAAACATTGTCCTTTTAATAAAAACTACATAAAAATGTATAAGGATAGTTTAAGATTGATTTTCGTTTGTTAAGCATCAAGTAAATTTTTGCTTTTTTAATAATTATGTTAATATTTATAATTTGTTTCTACTCAATGAAATTATTTTTCTATTAAGTGGAAAGCATTAAATTATTTTCCAGAAGAACTTGTTCAAATTTTTCTTTGAATCTCAAATGGCAAAATTAATTTACTGAAAAGTCAGTGAAAAAGAACAAAAAATTTGTAGTGAAGTATTGATGAGACAAGAGATTGATTAGGGAAGAATCCCAAGCATTTAATGACATTAACAAAAAATGACATTGTCGAGATGTTTCTAGGGGCAGCAATTCACCATTAGAAAAAGTTGGACAATTATATAAGATTTCTGGCAATTCATAAATTGGATTTATCCAAAAGTCCAATATTTTTCGTAATGTTTAATTCAGTTTGTTATAAAATTCATTTTATCACATGTTAAAACATTTCCTTTGCTGCAAGTAAATTTTATAATTTGCTAATAGCTTTTGTTCGTTGTCTGCATTCCACTTGTTACACTGTTGTCTAATAGATTTCCAAAGGGTAAAAATGTTGCATTTATTTTCCAAAGAGTCTTTTTTTTTTAAATTAAAGTATTACTTCTGCCTGAGCCCAATGTTATAGTATTGAACCATATCCCTATTGAACTATATCTCTATAAATGTGGAATTTATATTATGAAGCAACGGTTCTGGGTATGTTCTAAGTGATAAATTTAATTTGAAAATTGTAATTAATATTTTTGTTAATACATGAAAGTTTTGAAAAAGATTTCTTATTACATTTTTCTAAGGCAAAATGTAATAAGAAATCTTCTTTTTGCTTATTTGTTGTGTTATTTGTTCCCTTTAAAAATATTACTAGCTTAAAAGGGTAATAATACAACATAAGAATCAACATAAAGTGTAGAGGACTTTATTCAGTTAGAAAAATATTATTAGGAGGATTCTCAATGATGAGAAAAATGGTAAAGATACATTTCTAAGACTAAATAGTATGGCAAAAGGAAATTAAAAACTAATGTAATGAATGCATGAATATATGCATTCAAGATGCTCAATAACATGTGCATGCTTTCTTCATGCATGTATAAAACTTCCTTTTCCCCTTAAAGAACTTTTTTAATATTTATATTTTTTTTTGGATTGTTCTCTTTTGTGTAAAGTATTTCCTTCTCATTCCATTTAAGTGTCTAATCAACTTTCTGTTCATGACCCTTCAACCAATAAATTTGATACCAACATATCTTATCACTAAGGGATTCCAAAGTAAATGAGAGAAGAGTGGTAACTAACAATTCTAAGAATATAAGTTGTTATTACTTTGTAAATTGATCCCAAGAATGAAAATGAAAAATCATTCAAACATAAGATGTTCTGCTGTAAAATGTCCATTACTTAGCCCAATGTGATGAAAAAACATAATCAGCAGATGACAAGTGAGTGTACTATGTGCTGGTGTAACTCCTTCCAAAATGTGCTTAATTGACAAGACTGATCATCTGGCCAATATACCTAACACCAACAAACCTTGACAACCATAGGCATATTTTTTTAGATTGCTTTTAAAGAGCAAGTTCTTTGTGTAGTCTTTGGTTTGGACTTATGCTGCCAAGAGCCCACACCTCTGCTGTCAGCATCAGAGCACTGTAGTACTTAAGCATTTGTTTGTATGTTCTGTGCTGTGTGGTAAATATATATCCTTGTGATCTTCCTGTACCATTTTGTTTTTCTGACTTTTAGCCTATTTCCAGTGGAAAAAGCTTAAAATCCCTACAATTTAGTGTGCCCATCATTTAGAATCGTGTTGTTATTCCTTATTTTTTACTCAGGGTTGGAAATATATTACTGGCATCCTTGAGGCCGATGTTTGGTAGAGGTCATTATTCACTCTACTGCCTAGCAAATGAATATGGAATCACCATCCAAAAATGTTTCCCGAAATTTGGTTACAATCCAAACATGTTTTTATGGAAAATCATGCAACCCTCAATGCATCTCAGTCATGTAAAGTAAAGGAGGTAGAGCTGTTTCTGTTTAGTAGAGCCCAGAAGTTCAGGCATTCACTTGACCTAAAATAAGAAGGCAAAAAGGCATGTAAAATGGCATTTATTCTGGCTAAAGTAATAATATTACTAATTACTATTAATAATAATTAAACTGATTCACATTTTTATTCTAACTCTAAAATTTTCATTAGCAAATGTAAGGAAACAATGTTTTCTTTGTAATCTTGATTCCACATGACCATCTTGTATTATGACTAGACATCGGATGTTTAGGGAAATGCCTATTTTATTTCAACAAACTTATTTAAAGGCTGATAATATATGTGCACGAATCATGGCAAATGATGACATGACGAAGTTTTATAATGCTTATTTTTGCTTTTTTTAGCATAAATGCTTTGTTTTGGGGATAAATACCTTTTTTAAGACTTGTTTTACTTTTATTTATTATTTCCATATACAATTTAAAGATATCAAAAAATTGGCGTTGGTCCAATGTGACCATTCATTACAAAATCTTCAATTCACGTCTTTGAATTTTAAAATAAGAGAGAATTCCTAAAAGTATACCAAGCGATTTTCACCATTTCCATATTTCATAAATACCACCCATGTTCTGAGAACATGCTTGACTGACAATATACCACATGATGGCACCAAAATTGTAAGTGGAAATAAATGTAAATTACCAGAAGGTTTAAGTGTTGCTAATGTTGGACTTCTAAAATATATGTCAGTCACATCAGTAGATATTAAAAGATTCTTCTCCACATTCAAACTGATGTCTCACAATTGCAAATTTGAAATTTTGATCCTTGAAACGTTAGTGGTAATATGCAAATATTACTTGGTTAACGCAAACTATTAAGAATAAAATGTAGAAGAAGAGTTGTAAATATGTAAATGTAGTTTTATTTTAAAATACTCGTACTTGTTTCGCGGATTTGAAGTTTACAAAGTAATAGAGACAAATTATAAACAATTTTTCATTTCGTTGTTTATGTAACATATGATAGTGCCTTTTTTTCTCCTTATTCTTGACATCTTCAGTGTCTTTTTAGGCACCTGAAAGGCGACTTTTGAGTGCTTAAACATCTGATGTCTAATGATGACTATGAATTTCTTTCAATAGTGTTTCTGTCTCTTTGGAAATGTACTGTGAACTGCCTTTTGAATCTTGAAATGGTATCAGAGAAAACATTTTTTGTTCTTCTCGCTTGTATAATCACCAGCACTGAGAAGTGTATATCATACACACACAACTCTGTTCTCCAAAGGGATCAGAGATCATACCCCCATGTAGAATGGGATTCCTTGTGAGCGAACAAAATCAAAATCAATGAAAAAAATCTGAACTGGTATCATATTTCTTTTTCATTTACATTTTTAACACTACCTCGCTCTGGAGCCTTAACTTCCACAGAAAGACAAAACACAACTGTGTCTTTGCGTTGTCCAGCCTTGCAGGTATGTTTCCAGCTTCATCAAGATTGGTGCCAGGAGAAACGTAGCAAAATAATGAGAAAAAGGCAAAGATACCAAAAAAGGTAAAATGAAAATCTACTAAAACAACTTCAGAAGTACAATTAAGCAATTGCTATTGTTAAAATCCATGAAACCATAACAATAATAAGAAGGCATTTGGCCAAACTTCCAGGCTCTGGTGATGAATATTACATGGACCACACTAGGTAATCAATCAGTGGCTAGTTGTAGTGTTGATTTTAAACCAACTAGTTTGAAAAACTTGAACATCAACTGGAGAGAACAAATAACTTATTCAGAAGTCAAGATTGACTACAGACTCAGATATGGACTCTACATTAACAAAACTGTGGAGAAGGCAGCAAAGACAGGCTCTAGTATCCCCAGTTTAAAGCCAAATGTGGGAGGTCTAAGAGAGGAAAGGCATAGAATGACCTCTTGGGCACTTCATTCCCAAATTGTGTTTGTGGCCCCAGAGCAGGCTGACAAACTAGAGAATGTTTGAAAGCTAGAGAAAGGAAATCAGTCTAATGAAGTGAAGAAGCTGACTGACTCCCTTTGTGACAGAACTCAGCAAAAGATGAAAGACAGTATCTAGAGAGAACATGGATGTCTCTCCTGGTAGAATGGCGAGCAAGGTGAGATAGAGACACCAAGAAAGGTGGACTCACTAGATGATCAGCACACTGAATGAACTGAACGAAGTTTGGGACATGGATTAATAATAATAATAATAATAATAATAATATTTATTGAGTCACAAATACAATTTCAATCGTGTATGACGAGTCAGATATGGCGGAGTGAAGTTACATTTACTGTCCAGAAATCAAAACAATGGGGACCATCTCAGCATTTGCTCAAAGGATCAAGGGAAACTGGACAAAAAACCCTGATCAAGTTGGTCATTGATCTTACAATAATAATAATAATAATAGTAACAGTAATAGTAATAATTATAATAGTAATAATAATAGTAATATCAATTATAATAGTAACAATAATAATAAAATACTATTCATTCAGAAATGATTTAACGATATTAATGATGCCTAGTGCATTTAGCAAATTCAGGATGAAGGAAATAGAATTTGGGTTTGGCATTCTCCTTCTACATCAGTCCAACTGCAATTTAACACAGGCAGGATGGGATATGCCAGTTCTTTTTTCTGCTTCAACTTGAACAGTCAACATGAAACAGAGAATCAATGGGATTAGAATTTTTATTTTTGTTTTTTAAGGGAGGTAGTGATGTGATTTGCGTATTCCTTCACACTGTAGAACATGTTGTTAAGCAGGAAAGCTTTCAATTTACTTTTAAATCTATGTATTGTATTAATATGGGGGAATACATCTTATAGCTCCCAGACTTTTAGATTACAAAAACGAATTGTACGAATAATAACCAAATCCCACCCACGTGATTCATGTAAGCCTCTCTTCATTAATCTAGGAATTTTACCATTACCGTGTCTTTTATTTACTGAATCAGTGGTTTTTGTAAAAATGACTTGCTCAAGGGGAATATATTTTCAGAAAATGCAAGTCTATTACTATAACACTCGCAGAAATCATATTCATCAGGTGACAGTATCAACAGCTCATTACAAAAATTCACATACAATACATGTACATTATTTTACAACACTTTGCCAGATGACATTAAACGATTAAATTCAATAGAAAAGTTTAAATCCCAAGTGAAATCGTTTCTGCTGCATAACTGTTTCTATACAATTAGAGACTATACTGAGCATCACAAGAAAAGGAACATTAATTTTAACAATGATACATAATGCATTATTTACCATTTGGACTGTATAAATGAGTATAAACAACCTGTAACAACTATTGTACTACAGCTTCGGGTCAATGACCCCATCTCGATCAGGTTTTTCGTCCAGTTTCCCTGATCCATTGAGCAAATGCTGAGATGGCCCCTTGTTTTGCTTCTGGACATAAATGTAATTTCATTTCTGTGCACGTCTTCTAGAATTCAGTGGGAAATACATTTATTCAAATTATCGTTTCCATGTTGTTAAAACAAAATTTATTGCTTATTTTCTTGAAAATGATTTTATTACATGGGGTTTTTTGTTTTTTTCTCCCTTTCAAAATTCAAAATTTATTGCTTGTTTATCCTTGAAAATAGGTTTTATTACATGGGAGTTTTTGTTTTTTTCTCCCTTTCAAAATTCAAAATTTATTGCTTGTTTTCCTTGAAAATAGGTTTTATTACATGGGACTTGGTGTAGAGATCGCAGAATTTTGAAAATGTGCACACAATTCACTTTTCCCCATAGCACGTCATACGCAGTTTTTAACTGTTTTTTTGACGCAAATAAATAAATAATAAATAAATATCTTTAATATCATGGCTCAATTTGTTGTAAAGTGTAATGCCCTCTATTGCGGTACTTTTTTGATAAAGTGTAGTTTCAGATTGGGGAACATGTAGGTTATCCTTTTGTCGAGTGTTATAGTTGTGTACATCAGAATTAAGAGTGAAAGTGTCTTTGTTTTCCATGAGAATCTTCTTTGTGAAGACAACTATTTCAAATATGTACATGCACGGTAGTGGAAGAATCCTTAATTTTTTGAACAAGGGTTTGCAAGACTCCAGCTTATGAGTGCTGGTCATTGTTCGCAGTATTGTTTTTTGGATAATAAATGTATGAGTGCTTTCAGGGGCATTTCCCCAAAATATTAATCCATATTTCAAGTGTGAGTGCACATTTGCATAATACATTGTCCTAAGAGTCTCAATGTTGGAGCTTGACCTGAGGGTGTATAGGGCATAACAAGATTTGGTGAGCTTCTTATTAAGATTTGAAATGTGAGCATTCCATTTTAGGTTTTCTTGGATTGTTAGACCAAGGAAGGTAGTTTCCTGTGATATTTTTACAAGATTATTATTTATGAGCAAATGTTGGGAGAGTTTTTCTTTGGATCGGGATTCAAATGTTCTTTTTCTTTTGTTGCGTTTTTGCTTTTATGATTATGTTTGTGTCATCTGCAAACAAAATTGTTTTGTTATTTTTTAAAGCCAAAGGCATGTCATTTATGTATATAAGGAATAATATTGGCCCTAGGATGGATCCTTGCGGGACTCCACAATTTATCATCTGAGGTTGGAGTAGTACGAGGAGATTTTGTTATCTTTAGTGTGCTGGAGAGTAACTACTTGGCTACGGTTTGATAAATATGATTTAATCCACTGGCCTGCAATGCCTCGGATCCCTAGCATTTCTAGTTTTGTTAAAAGTATGTGATGATCAATAATGTCAAAGGCTTTTGACAAATCTAGGAAAAGGCCAATGGGAATTTCCTTCTGATTTAGTGCAATAAGTATGTCATTTAAAAGGAGAAAATGGCTGTCTCTGTGGATCTATTACACCTGAAACCATGTTGTGCATTTGTAAGGATATTATTTGCATTGAGAAAGTGTTTGAGTCTATCATTGAAAAGCTTTTCCAGAATTTTTGAAAATCCTGATAGCAGGGAGATAGGTCTGTAGTTCATGGGATCATAACTATTGCCCTTTTTAAACAATGGTTTAACTTTTGCCATTTTGAATACATTTGGGAATATGCCTGTTTTTAGAGAGTGATTGCAAATATGAGACAGCGGTTGCACTATATATGGGGCACTGTGTTTGATAAGAAAATCTGGAATGTTGTCCAGGCCTGCTGAGAATTTATTCTCCATTTGTCCAATGATTTTAAAAATTTCAGTACAATTAAATATATTTCAGCTTATACTCAAATCAAATAAAGATTGGAACAGAATTCAAGAGTTTCTCACCTTCCTCCAGTATTTGGGAAAGCGTGGAGATCTCTTCATTTTGTAATGTGCATCTTAAAAAAGAGTACAGTAAATGTGAAGGAAATTGCTTATTTCATCCAATAATGGAACATGAAGCAATTTGTTGGGATCCTCACAAAATTAGGCAGTGTAAGAATTTGGAGAGTAATCAGCATAGAGCAGCTAAATTTACTTTCAGGGACAAGAAAATGGCAGGGTGAGATTCACTTGAGAACAGTCAAACATTGGCAAGACTGCGCTTTGTATAAAGCTTATAGCGGTCATCCAGCTTGGAAAGAAATTAAACAACGGCCAAGTATTCCCATTTACATCAGTAGAGGCACAGGCACAAAATAAATTTAAATCCGCAGGAAACAGATGTTGGGAAATTCTCTTTCACAAATCAAACAATAAGGGATTGGAATAGATTGCCTGCAAAACCCTTTGAACCCTTTTCTCAAAGTATTCAACAGTTTTGGAAATTAATTTAAGGTATTTGTAAGTTTATGAAGGCGTTAACTGAGAATATTAAGTTATACAGTGAAGTGAGGTGTCGTGCAGTGTGGTGAAGAGAAATAATGAAGGAAATGTTTTTAGTGTTGTAGTGAAGTGAAGGACAGTGCAGTGCAGTCTTAATTGTATAAACACTCAGTGTGGCTTTAGATGATAGACATTTCTTTTCTTTTTCTTCATGTAATTTAATGTATTAAAAATCATCAGTTTTTATATTATTGTTATTATTATTATCATTATTATTATTATTATTACATTATTTGCATGTCATTTTTTATCTTTTTTATGTAATTAACTGCCACTGGGTTACACCCAATTGCAGTTTAAATAGATTTATCATTATCAAGAAAAGTAAAAATAAATGGCTTCGTATTTAATTAAATGCAATAGCCCAGCTAAATGCCATGAAGTAATGTCACAACGGTTTTTATGGAGAGATACATGGAAATGAGAAAAGACAACTTTTTAGTGGGTGGGAATCCCACCCACCAGGGATAATCTATCTTTCGTGCACCAAAAAAATCATCATCATCTGTCTCGTCAAGAAACGTACAAGAATATTTTTGTAAATTTTGTGTGATGGAGTAGAATTTTTAAATGCAGGATATTTCAATACTACCTGAATGTAATTAGGAAATATGTAACAATACAGAAATTATTTTATTCTATGTACGAATATATTAATACTATTTGTTTTCAACTACTACAATTAAAAATGCTAACCCATGAATTTTTATTTTCCAAAACTCATAAAACCATGTTTCATCATGTTAAATTAATGTATCCCCAAAACATGTAAGGACACAACAATTTAACTGTCAGTATTATTCTTATCTTAGTAACCTTGGAAAATACCAGTACTTGTTGGAAAGGCAGATTCCAAACCTTTACAATTCAAACTCAACCGACCTTTCATGACAACACACATACACAAAAGACAAGAGACAAACAACCATGCCCATAGCAGGTCTCATACTTGCAACCCTTCAGACCAACGGCTGAATCGGCACATGCTCTAGCAACCTTGGCCATCCACGTTGACTGAAACTGAACCAAGCATAATACAGTGAAAAAATGTAACAGGTGTACTAAAAACTTGCCAAAGAGGTTCGGAATTATTTTTTGAAATGAATGTTTCGAGCCAAAAGAAGTAATGAAGATCATGCAAGAAACAACCATTTCAGTCATGAAAAATAAATCAATATTTTTCTTCAGTCTTATAAAATGTTTCTCCTGAAAGTATTGTAAATTGTCAAAAGCCACACATCTTGTTACTGGATATTCTCTTTTACCATATACTTTTATTACAACACTGGTCAACAGGAGTTATGACTTTAGGATCTAACTGTTTTTTTCTGTTGTGATGTAAAGAAAAAAGTGCAGCCGTATGCCCAAAATGTTGCTTTTGAGATCAGAGTGTGCAAAAAAGATAAATAAAAAAAGTTGAAACATTTCAAATTCTGTACCTTCAATCATTTACATTTTAAAATAAATTTAGTTCACTATAATGTCATCTGTTGCTGTCCCACTAAGGGTTGAGGTTCTAAATGGTGAAGTTCATTGAAAAACGTAATACAATCAAGGAAAGGGGTTTTCGAAAGGGGAAAAAAATTGATTTTCAATGGACAGGAAGGCTGTCTAGAAACTACAGTATGACACACGCAGTATTAAAGAGATTTTATTTGCCACTAATATTTTACACTGTGATGTCATGTCACAGCAAAAAAAATTCTTTTAACACCCAGAAGTAAGACCGGTTCTATCAGATCATGTGTAGCATGCTAAAAATTGAATTTTTAGCACTAGTGCTAAAAGTGATGCTCGAATGTTCAGATAAAAGTGTGAGTGCAACAAAGAAAAAAATTATTTGAGCGCATCATCTACTATAATACTAACCTTAATGAATCATCAATTGTTTTGTGTACTTGAACTAAAATAAAACTCAGTAAGGCTGTCTAAGGATAGTGTATGCCACGCGTGGTAAAAGATTTTATTTTGCTCATAGGGTTGCGCGACTCGACTTATTGAGCTCGTGAGGCAACCTTTCCTACTTACAATATAAAATGTCACTTTAACCGTCGTGTCATAAATGACTATTTGACAATGACGAGACGTCAACATGCAGTCTTTTCTTTTTTTCACGGCGACCCCACGTTTCTCTGACTTCTAATGAAAAAACAAACTTAACGCACATATGGTGGAACGTAAAATCCCTTCTTCATACGATCGTAGGAAAAAAAATGGATTATACTAACACAGAAACCTATTAATATTCTTTATGAAATTCTTTATCGAGAGGATGGTTGTCGTTATTTAAATTAAGCGCTAGTGAATATCATAACTCACTCACAGAGCAATTTCAATACCTGAACATCGTCTACCAAATTCTACCAACGTTCGGTAAACGCAAAGAGAGATATTTAATTTTTGATATCGTAAACCAGACATCAAATATACAACAGTGCACGTAAAATATTCAAGTATTTTGCGTAGATAATTTTTGTGGAATATGAACATAAAACTTGTATTGGATTAAAATCGCAACATTCTGACTTGGATCCCCAAAAAATGTTTTAATGACTGAGAAACAACCTTTTGGCGTAACTTATCGCATTTCAACAAATATTTCTTCAATTTTATTTTGGACTATAAAGTTTGTCTCATTAATTTTTTTTGTTGGCTACACTGATGTTTTGGCCAAAGAAAGAATAGAGAAATGTATGGTGGTATGGATGGGTGGTGATATAGAGTGGAATGGCTGACTTTTCGTGATGTTTAATTTGACGTTTTTGTTATTATTTTGATACTTCTGTGATGTAAAAGAATAGGATGCTATTTAAGTATGATGTCTTCAAGTTTAGATAAAAATAAACGTTCGCGCGGGATTAGGGGCAGGTGTTTATGGTGTGTTAACTGCGTCAAGTGGATTCCTGTTCTGTTTATCGTAACAATTGTAGTATGGTCTTACTACGCTTACGTCATCCAGCTTTGTTTCTGTAAGTATTTGTTTGTAATGTTTCTCCTGTAAATATGTATTCAAAGAGATATTCTGACAAGGTGACGTTTTTGTAATTTAGTCCTTCATGTTCAGTGAATGTTCTGCTATTAAATGCATGTAAACGAAAAGGGTGTGTCAAATACACATTTAAAATCAATTGATTTATGTAAATAGTGAGAAATTATCACGAAAGTTTTATATTGGTACATTTTCTTCATGCTGTGTAACTGATGGCAGAAGTGGGTGGGGTGTTACAGAAGTAGGTTAAAGATGAAACAACCTATATAGGGGAGAAAAGTTGACCTTCAGTGTGTCGTGACGGAAGACAACATAATTAAATTATATGACAGTGTGGTTTAATTGTTGTAATAGAGGCTACTAGGAGAAATAGATTTGAAAAAAAAAAAATTTTTGCATTCTTCCCTTCAAAGTTGTAAAATCTTTTAAACGAAGGAATATGTTTGTCAATTAGTATGAATTCTATGCGATTTCTATCGTCAGTATTACTGACAAAAAATGTTCTGTAGAAATTTAGGTTTAATATTCTGAATGAAACATAGTATGTAATTTTAAATGTGTCTCAAGAGCCAACAGAGTGACAATCGCTGCAAGATTCAGTAAATAGAGTTTCAAAACGGATGTATTTGAAATGCCCGAGTAGATTCGATATCTGTTTATCTTCAGGATAAGAATGGACAATCTTTCAAAATACATAAAGCTGCCACGCCTGTTTGGCGCAACTGCATTAATTGCCTTCGCCGCCGCCAGAAGCGCTCGCACGAGCGGTGGCATCGTCGGAGATTGCAGACGCTTCTTGCAGGTGGCGACACTTCCCCCAGCGTCATCCGTTTGGCGTTTCGTGAAAGTCTGAGTTTGACGGGACGTGCGTAAGCGAGGGGGCGGAATGGCGCGGGGCAGGCCGAAGAAGAGCTTGGCGGCGGTGAATCGCGAGAAGCGGACGCGCGCGCGACTGCAACGGACGACGCTAGCGGGCGAGGAGCGAGCGCGCTGGCTTTTGCGCCACGCCGAATACCAACGGCAGCGCCGCGCGCGCCTGGCGCCCGACGTGTTGGCGCTGGAGCGAAAAAGAACGCGGTGCGCAACCGTCTGCGGCGCGCCGCGCTGTCACCGGAGAGCCTGGAACGCCGGAGAATCGCGAGCGCGCTCGCAGGCGGCGTGACGGCGTGCGCGGCGACCTCGCGCTCGACACCACCGCGCGGCCTGACCTCTTCGCGTCCGTGGGGCTGCGCCGGCAGCGCGCAGCGCCCAAGGCACGGCCCGCGACTGAGGGCACCAGCGAAGAGAGTGCCCCAGTTCCCGTCGTTCCGGAGCTCGACCCTTCCACGTTGCTGAGCAGTGTTCAGGTGGAGCTTACAGAAGAACAAAGCGATTCTGAACTTGATGCGCCGAGGACAGAGGGTTAGTGCTAGCTTGTGTGTGTGCAGTGCAATACATTTTATTGACGTGTCGGGGCGCCCTGCCGCCGTCCCCGCTACGCCCCCTGGCTCATGGCCTGTTAAGAGTCCGTTTGACGGGGCCCAGGACTGTGGAAGCCCGGAAAACACGACTTGTAGTGACGGAGATCGGTGAAGGGTGATTGGGGTTTCCAAAGAATGTTTTCATGCAACCTTTGTTGTATTTATTTTATTTTCATTGGAAGTGTAGTTGGCAGTTGAACATTTTTCATCGTTAATGCTTTACTGTGTACTAAAGTGTGATCTTTGTTACATTAGTAGATGTTCTCAAATGATAATTCCAAAGATTACACAAGCCTAAAAATTATTTTTTAAAACTGATGGAATAAAATGAAATGGATTGCAGATTTGAGTTCAGCACCCACTTATTTAGTCTCATTCCACAAAAATATTGCAGGTCAGCATAATGTTTGAACCAGAAGATTGCTTTTTATATATTAATTCTGTTACTGTTTCATTGTTTGACTAAGTCATAACCAAATAACCCTATGGGCATGCTAGGCACATTGATGGCTCTAGGGCCAACAATGAAATTCCAGAAGAAATATTTGGTGGATATTAATCTCAAAATAAATAACAAAGTACATTTTTAAATTAATGAATTACAACAACAACAAAATTTTGTTATTACTCATTTGTTAAATTAGTGTCAATCCACTTGACTTATGTCTGATCCTTTTTAATTTTATTTGAGAAAATGATAGTGAATTTGTCACTTCAGAGAATAACTACAAATTATCATAAACTTGAAACACCTCTGATAAAGCACAAATGAACTCCTTCCAAAAATTTTGTATGCTTCTCTAAATTAATTCTTTTGAAAAGCGGAATAAAATTTAAATTTGAAAATTGTACTGCAAAGTGAATTTAGTATAATATGTAATGTAAGATTTCTGCAGAGTTACTTTACCTAGATCTACAAAATAGTGCCTAGGTCCTACGTACAACAGTCCAGTTCAACATTGAAGTAATAAGATTATCTGATAAAAGACATGTGAATGTTATGACAATTTATCTAACTTGTTTTCAGGATGTTCACCGAAGTGAAATAAACAGAATTAAGCTTTGTGATATTCAGTTTAATGAACTGTATTTTGTACTTTCAGCATAAACATAGTACAAAATAGCATTATAAGAGAATATTATCATAGGAATTTGCTGTTGTTTAGATGCCCATTTAAAGATAAAATGTTGCAAACCCAGTTATCACCATAAATTCATTTATGCAAAAGAACCCTTACCAATTTAGCACAGTTTATTTTGTTTAAAAATTATGAAATCTTTGCGTTGTTGAAGTATTGTGTGGCGCATTTGAATAACTATTTTGTTATAGTTTTTTATAAATTGTGTGTGTGTGTTAGCCGTATGTTTAAATGAATTGAAGAGTGCTACATTTACGCATCATTAGTACCCAAAAATGTGACATCTAAAAATAATTTTTTATTAAAATAAAGCAATGTATATATAGACAATATATTTTTTCTAAGGAAAAAAATTATGATAATTTGCAAGATTAGGGGGCCTCCTAGGTAGGTCACTTTGACTTTGTGTGCAATATAAACAGTTCTGCATGTTATACAACCATTCACTTACCAAATGTCTAATTTTGAGATGTCACTTCTCTTCCATTGGTGTGTAAATTATAATTATTGTAAACAATATTAAATAAAATTAAAATTATGCAAGTCTTATTTTCCTTATTCCTTGTAGTTATAAATAATTTCGGTGACCTGCAGAGTGGGAATCTGTAGACCCAAGTCTGTCAACAAAATAATGATGAAGATAAATAACAATAAAGGACAAGAACTACATAATTCCATTAAGGCTTATTGAGATTTCCTGATTAGTATTGTGTAGAATTATTCTATCTTCGGTCCTGTAAAATTTGCCATTTTGGACTTAATGTTCACGTACCACATCAC
This sequence comes from Teleogryllus oceanicus, assembly GCA_964035755.1. Classification (NCBI taxonomy): domain Eukaryota; kingdom Metazoa; phylum Arthropoda; class Insecta; order Orthoptera; family Gryllidae; genus Teleogryllus; species Teleogryllus oceanicus. The sequence continues at coordinate 20,348,649 of CAXIVR010000014.1, read as the reverse complement.
CACCCTTCTTTGAAGGGTGGTGATGTGGTACGTTATAAATAAATTGAAAAGCACTATGATCTAAGAAACTTAGTACTTTTTTCGTTTGAGGAGTTTTATGAAGTTCAGTGAGAACAAATTAAGTAGTTAGGCATTGAGTGCTTGAAGTAGGAGTAATCCTCCATTAACTTTTATTTTTGTCAAGTTATTCATTAGGTTAGTAAATGGGGTTCCCAGATGGTCACCCTACTAGGAGTCCCAAGTCTCGAATTACTTAATGTCTGACTTCACAGAGCGTAAATTAAGCAATTCGCCTAGCAGTGCTGCCCTCATTATGTCACCAGTTAGGTGTTTCCAGGGAGGAGTTCCCAGAGAGGAGATACTAAAAATATTGATTCAAATTATGGTTGGTATGTCATTAATATTACCCTTATTGAATTTTAATAAGTGTTATACCTTAAAATGATATTTAGGTGACAGTGGTTGTAGAACTGACCAGCTTTTTTTGTCTGTTGGGATGCTACTGCACTCTCTCACACACCTCATGGCACCCATTGGCCTTCATCAGGGTTACGTATTTAAGGCTTTTAATTTACTCTTTACTTGTTAAAAACATTGTAGAATAACAATGAAATAGAAGCTTCCAAATGTATTTTGTCTGTATATTCAATGATTTTTAGCTCGCTTGTTCAGAAATATGTATCATTTTGTCATGCATCATTAATATGTATTGTTTTCATATTGTAAATTTAAATGCGTAAATAATTGTAGATATTCTGTAAATAGAATAAAATTATGTGAATAAAGACAATTTTTAGTTTTGTGTGTTAGGATGTGTTATTATTTATCCTTAAGTCACTATTTATTGTATAGAAATTACAAATTTACAAATAAATAAAAAATATTCTACAAGCATACTAACGAATTCTAAAAAATTAGAATTTTATTGAAATGAACATCTTTGAAATGTAAATTTGTAGAATTACATCTTGCCTGTCTCATATATCTGCCCTCGCCAGTGCACGTCCCAACAATAAACTAGATTTAAGTGGTCCTGGTTCACATTTATGATGACACAAAGCAGTATTGTAGAACATGATTAGCATCAGTTAAAAATGAATTAATCAGAATGATGTATGTTGTAGTTCTTTCAGAGGAGATAGAAGTTATCGGTCATATTTATATTTACAATACACATTCTGCAGCATTATTGAGACTGAGAGCAAGAATGGCCCAACTTCAATATGATTATCATTGCAGTTAGGATATTCATAGATCAGAACTTAACTTACAACAAACAAGTTGATTCACTTTGTAATAAAATAAACTCCAATGTATTCCTCTTGAGATAATTTTCCAGATACCTGGAAACGACTTCTACCAATTTATTATGGCATAATCTTCTCACAACTTCAATGTGGTATTGAAATATGGGAAGGTACAACACAAAAAATATGGATAGATTAATGGTCCTACAAAAGAAATGTATCAATCATTTTCAAATTGAATCCAAGACAGTCCTGTAGAGATTTCTTTATTAAATATGAATTACCAACTGTTGTAGCACTCTACTCTTACAAAGTAATACTTCAATTAAGAAATAAACAGAATCAATATTTTGTGATGAATAAAGAGGTACATAACTATCATACTAGAGGACATAGGGACTATCACAGTATATTCAGTGCATACTTCAGAACATTATTTAAAGGCCATCTTATTAGTGTGTCCATATAAGATATCTGAACTGCTTTAACTTTTCTGAAATTAAAAACCATGTACCGCTACAAGAGTGACCACTGTGTAACTGTCATACAGTATCAATAAGACAATGTACTATTTAATAATATAGTAAATATTGTAATTATATGTCAGGATATTGTAAGCACTTACAATTATCACCTAATATATTCAAGTTATTGTAAGTTTAATAAACCATTACTGTAAGATAATGTGAATTACACTTATTGTAAGTTGTTTTTCACTACATAATCTTTTTAATACAATGCATTATTAATGTTATTCTTAATTTATAATGTACTTTGTATAATTAAAATGTAATTATATAATTTACATTTTAATATAAAATTCATACACACCCATATATATATACATATATATATATATATATATATATATATATATATATATATACATACATATATATACATACATCAATATACACATAAACAACACACACACACACACACACCCACACACACACACACACACACACACACACCACACACACACACACCCACACACACACACACACACACACACACACACACACACACACACACACACACACACACACACACACACACACACACACACACACACACACACACCCACACACACCACACACACACACACACCACACACACACACACACACAAACACCACAACCACACACACACACCACAGACACACACACACAGACAGAGAAAAAATTGTAATCTCCAGCGGTAAGAGGCGAGTTTTCATCGAAAAAACTCGAGTTATGAAGCCCTAATAACAAAAAGGGATAAAAAATGTTTCTTTATGAAGTAAATTACTTCCTCTAACAACCTCTAAACAACGCTGTGTTGTCATAATTCACGTGTTGTGTGCTCTTGATAAAATTGGTTCACGGCAAAACGTGTGTCCATCTGTGGTGAACTTTAGCGCAGGGCTGTTTTAACTGCATTGCTGACCCATGAGCCTTGGTTAAATTTGGGGCCCTGTATTTTTACTGCCCCCCCTCCGTTTCATTGCTAAAATATAAAAATAATCCTATCAATTCACACTGTTTTTTGTATTTTTTAAAAATATTCTGTATGTATTTTGTAGTATTTCAATTTGGTATTATTCAAACAAAAGAATTAAACATATATGTATCAGTAACTAAGAATAACAGATTTATATTTACATTCAAAAAGACTTCAAATTAAAGTGTTAATTTTTTACTGAATTGTACAATATAAAATTGAAACACAAAACCAGCAACATTCTATGTTATAAATATCTAATGATGTGCAACACATCACTTCGTTAAACGAATTTTTTTGCTTACAGTTTAATCATACATAACTTTTTATCCATTTGTGATTTTTGAAAAATGTATGAATTTTTTTTTTAAAGAACTATCAGGGGCTCTTGAACTTTAGGGGGCCTTTCAGGCTCCTGCGTTAGCACAGCACTGCTGTAGCGCCAAAATGTTTTTTCGTCCGATCGACCTGGCAGAACTCAAGGCCCTGCAAATTTGAAACATATTCTGATTTTGGAGATCCTTTATACAAAGCCTAAACATTTCAGAAATTCAAATTTCCCCTCAAAATTTCTTTAAAAAGCCTCCAAATTTTTTAATTATTTTGTTTTTACAGATATAGCAAAAGGACACGTAAAATGTCACAGGTTTCATTTTCTCCAAAAAATTGTAGAAGTTCAAAATGTTTTCAGCTTTTTCCTACAAGTGCAATATTGAAAATAGTTTTTTGTTTTTTTAACTTAATAAAATTGTTCTTTTGAAAGACATCTTTAAATAAGGCATGTACATTTTTTCGAAAATCTGAGTAGCTTTCACGCAGTTTGGCGTGGAACATAGCCGAATTTTAAACAATTATTTTTTCAGTAGCAGTTCCAATACTTTCTTTTCTTTCTTGGTTAGATCAAAGAACACTTAAAAGTGGCGTTGGTCCCATTTTTGGCGAACAACGTATTTTCAAAAATTCCGAAGCTAATTTATGATAGACATTTTTTCGTTTGTGATATCTGTTCTAAGAAAATACAATCGACTCCAGTTATAGTGAACTTCTGGGTTCAATATATCCGGTGAAGAGGTTCACTATATCCGATGATGTCAAAATTAAATAGAATTTCTCCACAATGATTGATTTTTTTGATACAAAAAATACATTAACAGCCCGAACTTCATTTATCTTTAAGAAGCAATTATTATCAATTGTTTGATTTGTACATTTTTCATTAGTAATTTCTCTAGATCCTTCCCCAGAGTTTGTGCTCTCTCCATATTTGATTCTGCGTTGTCCACTGTCTGAGTATCGTAATACAGTTTTAACCCCCTTCAATGCCTCTTGCACTGTTGTAAGTTCCACTCTTCCATAATATGACCTTTGGCCGATATTTTTTTCATGCTTTCTAGTATTGAAACTTGTGGCACAGAGGTGATGTTCTTTTCCAGGAGGGCATTAATTTCCAGGTCGTATTTCCTATAACCGAGGTTCAGGTTCACTATAACCGAATCTTCTTTTGCTTATTTGTATTGTACATTAACGGAACCAATTACTTAAATTCACTATATCCGAGTTCACTATAACTGGAGTCGAATGTAAATCTTTAGATTAGGTCATTTACTTTGTAGTTTTTACCTTTTTTCTCTGACATATTTTCTCGAAAAGAGAAAAGTAGTTATAAAAACAATGCAAGCTCTAATATCTCTTATTTTCTTCTGTTCATGGTATGTCAGAAAATGTAATAAATTGTGTCACTTCAACAACTGTCCTTTATATTAAAAATCAATGCATCTTAAGTACTTTTGCTAAGGGTTGTATTTTTCTGTTACAGTGACAGTTCCAAATGCAGTAGAACGTGGTGAGTACCATGGTGGCCTTGCCTGTGAACTTTATAAAATTATTTTGATTGATGAGATTGATTCTTTAATCAAAAACATGAATCTACCATAATATTGATATTTTTTGCAGTGTTCTATTTGTTGGGATACCACGCATTGTTTATCATCTTCATGTGGGCTTATTGGCAGACCATATTCACTGAGATTGGTCGTGTGCCAAACCAGGTAAGGTTTCCTAATTTATTCCTCATTAGTTACTCATTTTGTGAAGCTTTAATTTCCACATAGTTCATGTAATATTTGTATTTTCTCAAATATTGTAATGTATGTTTTGGTCTGTTTTGCAGTTCAGGTTACCACCATCTGAAGTGGAGAAACTGGCAGAAGCAGACACAGAGGATGCTCAGCGCCAAGTTCTGGAACGATTTGCACAGAATCTTCCTGTCACTAATCGCACTGTTACTGGAGGTAAGGAACTATTATATTTTGTCATTTTAAGTATCTACTTCAAAATATTTTAGAAGAAGTATTAGAAACTTCCATTTTAAATACACTGCTGTAAGTCGGATTATTTTTTAATTTGTTATAAAAAGCTTTAGGATTGATTCCAACCCGTCTTCATAAAATTTCTTGTGTAATATGACTATTAATTTAAAACTTATAAATGTATTTTACAATGAGTTTTTCTAAAACATTCACCAGGCATTAATAACCATCTCCCTTAATTCAGCTCTTAGTGGAAGGATGTTTCAAGATAGAATGCCAAAACAAACATTGAGTACATGACTCCTTTTTCATGTTGATTTTACTTCTTCAGTAATAAATTGTGTAAGAAACATTATTTAGAGAGTGAACTTTTCCCTCACTTAATGTCCTACTTTATACAACTATTTCTCTGCTAAGTATTAATCTAATTATTTATCCTTTTGTTTGATAGCGGTGCGTTACTGCCATAAGTGCCAGCACATCAAACCAGATCGAGCTCATCACTGTAGTGTATGTGGGGAATGTGTTCTAAAGATGGATCATCATTGCCCCTGGGTGAATAATTGTGTTGCCTTCACCAATTACAAATTTTTCATCCTCTTTTTGGGTTATGCCCTTTTATATTGTATCTTCATTGCACTTACCTCACTCAAGTACTTCATCAGCTTCTGGAGGGTTAGTATATTGGTAACTATTACTTTTTTCTTTTTTTTTCTTTCTTTCTTTCTTTCTTTTTTTTAATTTTTATTATTATTTTATTTTATTTTCCTTCATGATATTCTGCTGCTATTCATACATTCATTTTGGTAGGTCCAATTCTTTGTTGAATGTATGTATTTGGCATTTGGGGTCAATTGGCCGACTTTGCTGCGTAGGTAACGATGCCCGTGCCTAGGCCTAGTTTAATGCCCATGCGTGAGGGGTGATTTAGTTTGTAACCATTTTTTTCACTATTAATAGAAAGGATTTTTCATTGGTTTTAAGTCTAATTGGTCTAATCAAAAATTTCAAGTCTAATTGGTCTAATAGTTCACTGTTTCTGCTAAAGTGGTAAGAATATTTTTTGTGTTCTCTTCAACAAATTGAAAAGAGTTCAACCACAATTAATAACAAAATGACTGCAGTTCGCTTTTATACCATGTGTATGGATGTAAAAATTTGGATTTAATATAATTCATTCGTTTAATTGATCTATAAGCGCTGAAAACTCTGGAAATAAAAATTTGAAATTCAAAATTAAACTCTCTAACTAACATCTTAAAAATTTCTCTATTTTTGCATTTATTAACACTTTGCAGACTGTGGACAAGAATTCTTGTCATCTTGCACCCAAATTGGGAAGGCCACAGACATTCTCATGTTAACTTGTTCTCACTTGCAAGGCACCTATTATTGTTTTAAGGAAATACATCTTTTTGAGTGATACTAGCGCTTTTGGAACCTGTATTCACTTTTGGTCAGTATATTCCAAAGATTTCTCCTGTTTTCGAGCAAGCGAAAATTGTTGATTAAAACTCACCAAGAAAGTATTTGGGTATTCTGACAGGACAGCGTCTTGTGGTGTTGGTCTGCAATGTGTTAAATTAGTGGACAGACTTTGATGTTTCATTCTTTAATGGAAGATTGTCAAGTTGCTTTTTTAATTCTTTGTTAAAATATTCTCATTAAAAATTTGTGAAGGAATTAATATTCCTGAGGTGCTCTATTATGTTAATTATGCTTCAATTTTATTTGCAGAATGAACTGAAAGAAATGAGCCGTTTCCACATACTATTTTTATTCTTTGTGTCAGTGATGTTTGCAATTTCGCTGGTGTCACTGTTTGGTTACCATTGTTACCTGGTGCTGCACAATCGCTCTACCCTAGGTATTATTTATTTCTCAAATTTTAATTACTTTATTTTCTTGTATATGTATTTTGATCTCCATTGGTATGTGTGATAAAACTTAATGAAATGTTTCTTGGTGTTGTAGTTGTGGCTTAATAATGTTATTAGAGAAAAAAATCCAGTTTTAGATTGAATTAATATTCAATTTTCTTAATTATTGTTGTGTTCAGTAGTATAAGTAACCTGCTGTTTCAGAGTTTAAACTTCATTTGTGCTTCTTTCAGAGGCCTTCCGAGCACCAGTATTCCAGGCAGGCCCTGACAAAGATGGGTACAGCCTGGGAAAGTACAATAATTTCCAGGAAGTGTTTGGTGACAATCCCAAAACGTGGTTTTTGCCACTTTTCACCAGGTATGTTGAAGATATTTTCTTTAAGGGACTACAATACATTAAAGGAACAGAAACTATCCCCAAAATAACCATTCGTGAAGTAGTTTCTGTTTATTCCTGGGAATATGTCAATATTCAGTTAAGTCAACTTGTGGTGTTCAAAATTCATTTTAGGTAATTTTTATAGCCAATTTGTTTAAATGAATATTTCTGATATTCTATAAATTTTATTTTTAATGGTAATTGTACACAGTATTCTTTTATATACAAAAAATTTTAAAATTTTTATACATCAAATAATGAAATCATTTTTATTATCAAATAAATTTTAGTTTCTTAAGGATGTGTGGTTTTTCATTTTGGTAGAATGAAGTAGTGGCAATGCTGGTAAAGTGTTTTTGACATTATAAAAGAATGAAATAATTGAAGTCATCTTTGCTTCACTTAGATTTATTTATAGCCGGCTTTCAACAGTTCTGCCATCATCAGTATCACTATATGTGGCGAAAGTTGGAAGATAGTGTCAACCCATACCATCAAATGAATCTAAATTGACAGAAATGACTTTAATTATTTTATTTAAAATGAAGTAGCATTGATGCGTCACACTGTTCACGGAGAAGGATTTAATTAATATTATTTAATTAATATTTTCTTTTTGTGGGGAGTGGTTGCAAATCATTTTTGGTATTCGTCCTTTGGGCAAGATCTCAAAGACATGGAATGTAAATGTTCTGTTGTTTTACTCATTTTTACAATGCTAGTGAGGTTGATCAAATAAGAATCCATGAGTTACCACCTTGTCATGAGAGGTGGCTATATGACTTTGATCTTGTCATACAAGAACTTTCAACCTTTTCAACGTTGATGGTTTTGATGTGTTAAAATGAAGGAACATCATCAATTATTTGATTGATTTCAAATGCTATATCTGCTAGTTGAATTCTTAAACAATTTTACTTCTATTTTCTTTTTTTTTTATTTTCTTTTTTATTTTAAATCACTCTGTAACTACATGGTCATAATTTTTTATTCTTTTTTTCCATCTTTTTTTTATTTTTTATTTTTCTTTCTGTTTTTCTCATATACTACTAGTAGTTTAGACAAAATTATGTTATACTGTAGGAGAAAGTGCCAATTTTTTTAACCGAAAAACATTACCATGGGTCTTTGATGAAAAAGTGTTTTTTCACAAAATGTCTGACCGTCTGAAGAGAATTTTCAACAAATTAGCTTGATTTATCTGGGTGATGTTGCAGCCACTGAAATTGGAAACTGATCATCTAAGAATTTAGAGTTCAATTTATTTTTTGGACTTTTTATTTGCACTAAATATTCACATTACACATGGTCTATGTTTGAATTTACATATGGAAAATATTGTCTTAACCTGTATGTGTCATGCATACATTCAATAAATTATCAGTTATCATATGTTACATTTTATTCAGAATATCAATTTTATTTAATTTAAAATTTTTTTAGTCAAACAATTACAATGCATATATAAATTTGTATTTTGATTTCCATTAGGAATATGCTTGTATCGTTAATACTTTAGTTAGCAATCAAACAGTTTACATATTTACATTAAACCTCTTTACATGTACATTTTGTATTTATATTATATATTACTTATTACCTCAGAGAATTTTTATGGGTCACATATACATTCAATTTATCATCAGTCATTACTACATTGGATTTGCACTAAATTTTTGCATTACACATAAGCTATATTTTGAATTATATAATGGAAGTATTGTCTGTATGTGTCATGCCTACATTTAATAATTTATCAGTTATTAGTAACGTTACATTTATATTGCATATTTACATCTCTCACATAGTTTGTATTTAATTTAGATAGGAATATGCTGTCTGTATATATGCCTTCAATTAGACATCAAACATTCATTAATTTTACATTTTAAATACATATAAATGTTTTTTATTTTTTTTTTAATTTTTTTAAAAGACTTATAAAGCTACTTATAAAAAAAAAATTTTTTAAAACCTTAAGTTTTAAAATTTCTAAAGTTTTTAATTTTTTGAAGCCCTCCTACAACTACATTATTGAAGAGAGTTTTTTCGCAATGAAATCTACTTTTCAAACACTCATCTATAACACTAAAAACCTCTGCACCATCATTTTGATCCCTCTGGCATTTTGAAGTCCATGTAACTTAGTTGTTGTTGCAGAAAGGAGTTAGTGATTTTGCAACTTATCATTATTTATCATGTATTCACAGTTTGTTAAAAACTGATGCATGAAAATAATGTGTATCAAGCAAAAATAATGGAATTTACATAGGTCTGAGATGCTTCATTTCGTCTCTTTGGGTTCTGACTCTGTACTGTAGCTTCTGTTTAATGTATTTTCAATGTTGAACATTTTCAAAAATGTCTCTTAGAATTTCAGATATCTTCAGAAGAAATATGCATGCATCTCTTTCACTTTGCCGTATTTTCTGTCCTACAATACATACAAATTATTGAATCTTGAGTTGTTTTATGATGATACAGCAAATATATTTCTTAAGTTTCGAAAAAGCAAATTTTATCACAAGAAGGAAGTTTATTTCATTTATTGGATGAAGGATTGTCATCACTTCAAGGTTGAATTACAAAATATTTTTTTCAAATCATTCATATAAAGAGAAGTGTTAGAGGTCAGAAGAGGACTGACGTACACAAAACGACTTTATGGACTCCAGATGGTGATGGGTTCAGTTTTACTTAGTTTTTTCAACGTCACTGCCTCGTTTCATGATTTTTTAATTAATACGATACTGGAAATGTGAAAAGAAATAATCTGCTTTCCCTACTTTCATCGGAAAGATTATTTTGCTTTAGAATGAAGCTATACATTTACAAACTGAAGCCATATTGTAAGTCAGAGGAATATAGTAGTTAAACAGGTATTTTCTCTTCCAAAGTCAATGTATTTACAAGTGATGTATTGTATATTAAAGTCAGTGTAATATTTAGGGCTTGAAAACTGGACGAGTAGAGTATACATTTATGGTCAGTAATCACTAAAAATGTGTGTGCCTATGTTTTTCCATGTAATGAAAATATTGGGGAAATATTGTGAAAGGCAACAGAGAGGTAACACCTGGAAAATGCAGTTATGATCTAAGCATACAAAGTTGATGTTTATCAAATATTTGAGGAGTAACCTACAAAATGTGCTTCATAACTGGTCTGTACCAGTCGTTCTATATGCATATGTATGAAATGTTTGAAATATGTTAGAAATGATGTACAATGATCCTATTATATTCTCAATTATTATTCTTAAGTGTTATAGCAATGAAAAAAAATTGCAATATTTCCTCGTAAGGAGTATTGCTGATGGCTCAGAATCAAAACAACTCCTCTGGGCATTGTACAGGGTACTGATCAACCGAGCATTCTAGTGTTACATAATGTCGTGTACAATTTTTTGAAAACAAGTAGTCTTCATGCAATTTTGATTGATATTGTGACAATTTTTAAATTAATGGTCCTGTAACAGCATATAAGTTTTTGTATTATTGGAATGGATATGTAATATTATAAAATTGCAAATTATGTTCTTTAATTTTTCATCCATCTCGTGCAACCCTCTCTTTGGCAAAAGAAGTACAGGAGATTTGAAATAGCAATTTCAATGATTTGCAATTTTTTGAGTTGACAGGTTTTAATTCTAGAGAAGACGTGCCAATTTTGCTTACATTACCTGGCCCAAGGTGAATTTTGTTAACACAATGCAACCATTCAGAAAATTAAAGATTAAAAACCGAACTGTGGTATTTTTGAACATTATAAAACAACACTGTGCACACAAGTGGATGTTGATAGAAAGATACTAAATGTGGCATAGTCTGTTGAATTTTTTGCGGAATGAGAGAGCAAAATGTTGGTGTGGTGAAAGGAATTCACAAACGTGCCCACTGGACCATCACACATACCATATCCGTAAGCACCATTTGCTGTACTAGAAGTGGGAGTAATGTACCCTTGGAATAGTTGGAATCGAACCTTGGCCTTCAGATTGTAATCCAGTGCAGTGAGTCTATTTTGTCAGTTCAAGAGATTGTCTTTAAACAATAGATTGTAAGTTCTAGCAAAATTCTTACAATTTAATTCAAAATTACTCAAAAACTACAAATATTTTGAAAAAATGAGCATGAAATGATTTAAAGATAAGAAAGAAATAACTAGCTTCAAATTTGATTACAATCAAACCTCACAAAATTATCAAACTTATTACCTGAAGGCATTCTACCAAGTTTCCAACAAAATAATCCATCCCTTATTATCCCTTCAATGCAGAATGCTGTCTTGAGTCATGTTCCATTCACCTCTGTTCGCAAAATTGTCTTAAAATTGCCCTGAGGTCCAACCAATTGCAAGCTCAAGCATGTTTCCTGATTACCAATTTGCTGGGAACAAATCCATGCTGGTTAAGTTGCAGATCTCTCGGATTTTTTCAGTTATGAAACTATATATATATATAAAAAATTTGCTGTTGGTCTGTAATAATTATATGTCACTGCAGCGCCTGTGACCGGGAGGTCCTAGGTTCGAGTCCTGACGGCGGTAGGATTTTCGACAGTAGCTTTTCAGCTAGGTCGAGTTCAGTCGCTGTCTGGAGGAAAATTCTAGCGGCTGGCTGCTCTGATCAGTAGTTTTCCGTGGTTTCTCCAATCAACACCAGGCAAATGCCGGAGCAGTACCCTACCAAACAGGCCACGGACCGTGCGCAATCTGTCCTTCCTCTTCCTTGTCCTATCCTCTCCCCTTACACACACACACTTACACTAACATGCATTACACTACCACATATTCCGGGAGATCGGTCGGGAGCTTAGAGCTTGGCCCAGCTAGGGCAGTGTCCCGCTGGTGGGAGAGTCCTGGTGAGGGGGAAACCCCACTAGTCGACAGTAGGTCAGCGCCGGATCTAGCCATCCAGCGGGGGAAGATCACCGCCATCTCCCGCAAAGCACTACACTAACGGGACTAATGACCAAAGCAGTTGATGTGCCCGAAAACACGAAAAAATCAAATCAAATGTAATAATTATAATTTTAAATGTATCTATTATTTATATCAATCCTTCCACTTATCCCTCCACACTCTTATTTTGTATTTACTTGGTATTTTATTTATATTTTATTTTGTTTATATTTGTAGACTGATGACGGGAAAGCTGGCGAAAGCCAGCTCTCTAAATAAATATATTAAGTTGACAGAGATGACTTCTTGTATTTCTTCATTTAATATTGAAGGGGTAAATTAGGTTCGAAAAATATTTAAACTTTTGAAATTTTCCAAATTTTAGAACTGTACCCTATATTATGAAAATCAGAACTGTACCCTATTTATAAATGCACTTACTGCTTTTCTCAATAAATAAAAAAAAATAAAAAATAAAAAAAAGAAGAAGAAGAAGAAAAGAAAATATGCCACCATTTTATTTTTTGCCCTTACTTCGTAAGAAGAGAAAGTAATGTAATCATGCGCATGGAAAATGGTGAATTTTCGACAAAAAACTCTTTTATTGATGGGTTTGATAATGAGAAAGTGAGTAAATCGTGTTCCATTATATAGTAAATTACTTTATCTAACACATTGTCTAGTCAGAATTCATGTTTTGTGTGTCCTTAATATTGAAAAATCGACAAAAGATCTGTTCATCCGTCTGCTGTGAAAGTCTGTACCAAGTGTTCCGCTAATTTTCTCCAAAATTGATATTCCTCAATTAATTTAAAGGCATTGAAAACCATGTGATTTTGAAATGGATGTTTGGATTTTTGGGGGTACTTTTCGTTAAGCTTCAAAAACATTTTCAAAATTTTCTAAAAATGGCTCCAAACTTTTTGATTCAACTTTGTTCTCAGATTTCATAAAGATTGCTTAAGAGAATGGTCCATTTTCGTTGCAATTCATAAATTCTACAAAATTGCAAAAGTTCAAAATTTAATTCATTGCCTTCCTAGGACTATAGTATTGAAGATGTGTTTTTTCTGAATGAAATTTGTCCTTAGTGACAGATCTTCAAATAAGATCAAGTATGATTTTTCAAAAATATGAGTAATTTTCAAGGTAATTTTGCACAAAATATTGGCAATTTTTCCAAAAATTTTAAACTTTTTTTTCCCCCTCAAAACAGCTACAATTTTTTTCTTTAAATTTTCTCTTCACTTGTATACAGGATGTTAAAAAATTTATGCCAGTCTCTCTACCGGCGAACTCTGTGTTTTCAAAAATTACGAAATGTTAACAATTCAAAATTAGAAAGGTGAAGATAGAGATTTTTGCTTTAAACATGGTGGCAATCTTACCCATGACATGCTTACTAAATTGGAGCTTAAAAGCTTCTAATCTGAGAGAAATATGCTTGAACCCATACATACAGACGGACATCCTGATTTTGGGGTACAAATCTGCTTGTACCTGCTCGTCACCTTTACCAATCTTAACCATCTTCGGAACAGTACTAATAGACCTTAATCCTGGGGTGTATTGAGTTACAGCTTAACCCTTGAGCATGGTATGCCGTCTACAGACGGCAATTTCCTTTCTCTTCTAAACGCGGTATGCCATACCTAGACGGCATGGATTTTCCTTTCCATTCGCGGTAAGCCATCTCAGGACGGACGGGACATTTACCTGTTTCTCCTCTGATTTGCGGTGTGCCGTCTACAGACACTGGTCGCTTGTCGGTGCCATGCACAGACGCTGGCTGTGTGTTACGGAGAATTTTCTTTTTCTTTCAGAGTGATTTTCCATGCAAATAGTTTAATATCGATTAAAGTGTTTCTATTTTTATGAAAACAATTAATATGAAATACAGAGCTCTGACCTTAAAAAGGATTGAAGGCCACACTCAAAACTACGATGATATTCTTCCTGAGCATGCAAAGCCTGTTAGTATCAACGAAAAAATCAGAAATAATGACTGGTATCTTTTTCCTTTCTCATTTAGATTTTTAACACTACCTGGCCCAGGAGCCTCTGCTTCCCTTGAAAGGCAAATCACAAGCCTTCATGTTGTCCAGGCTTTCAAATATGTTTCCGGCTTCATTGAGATCAGTGTCAGGAAAACAAAAGCAAAGTAATGATGAAAAAGACAAAATATCAAAAGTAGGTCTCAGAAGCCAAAAAAGGCAAAATGAAAATCTAGTAAAATAACTCCAGAAGTAAATTGTTTACTTCATTACAGTTTCCTATTGTTAAAATCATAAAATCATAACAATAATAAAAAAGCATTTTTTCAAACTTTGGGGCTCTTCTTATAACAATGGTGGCAGGTGTGATTTTCATTGAAATCTCTTTAATTTTCTAAAATTACTTCAGTTTAAAATTTATTTCAACCATCTCCACCAACTATATATTAGATTTTTGGCCTTAACAAAACCTGTTCTTCAAAATTAGACATTTGTCATGTACAATTTTCTGAAAATATCAGGAAGGCAAATTGTTTCAATGTCTGTCACCCTAAAGTGAAGTATTATTCAAAAATGAAAAAAAAAATATATTAGCACAAGATTCTCTCATATTAACTTTAAGAAAATATCAATTAATGTTTGTGCCTAGACTTTTCTAAATTAGGCAACATTTTGGTATCGGTTTAAAGCTCAAACTGTTCTGTTTTTGATTATGTATAAAATATTGCTAAGCTACATATATGTTAACTTAGTTCAGAAATGTCTGGGATACCATAATATGCAGACTGGAATGCAAAGTGTTAATATTGAAGCTAGAGATTTCGTTGTTAACGAAAAGTATTCTTAATATTAGATCTTCAAATCATTTCTTGGAGACTTTTTAAAAAATATTTCTAGAGTTTGTGTAATTATGAGATGAAATGTGGAGTATTAAAAGAACTTAGCGAATGTCTTATATCTCAGTAAATGATAAAAATCTCTGTGGTGTCTAGATAGTGTAGTAAATAGTTTGCAATTCACATCTGCAGCTTCCAGGTACAAATCTCAGCCTGAGCAAATATTTTTGTGTATTTGTTTGTTTTCTTTAAATTTTAAAGAAGAATAAAGTACTATACTTAAAACAATGGCAGAAAGCTAATTTCATTTAAACTTTTAAAATTTCAAAGAAATAAAGTTACCTATGTATTTTTTTAAGATGTGTATGCACTTTGTTTGGTTATGAGTTTTTCAAATGTAGGTTGAAGTGTTAGTAGGTTTAAAGTTAGAATATTGTAATACTACATAACCATTACCAAGCCAGCAAGAACGTATGAGCTGTTTTAATTTAATTTAGAACACAGGTGGTATAGAAATACACAAAGCTTAACGTATTACTTAAACAAATCCTATATGTTATTTTGTTTATCGCTGAATAAACTTTCTCATTTTGTTAAATTATTATTGTTGCTATTATTACTATTATTCACGCTGCTGGGCTTATTGCCAACTCAATATATAATTTAATTGTAGATTCAACTGTCAGTTATATTTAAATTACATTTGATTTTGTTCAATTTTTTAATGACATACATAAACTTTGTTTTTTTCTCGTCTTTTTGGGGGATACATTACAAAAATAATTGAAATACAGTAATTCTTTTTAATCTCTTATACATTTTACTTACTTACTTTTTCTCTTGTCAATGTTTTGAGACCTAGTATTTGGTCTCATCTTCAGGAGCTATAATTAATATTATAAGAATATTATATAAAAACCTTAAAATTACTTAGATTTCTCTGTTTTTTCTATTTATAGAATATTTGGGTAAATTTGTACCTAGTATAGTTAAGTTTATGTATTTGTTTATTTATTTTTAATTCTTGAATTTAAAAAAATTACTTTTAACTGTTCAGTGATCATTGAAAAATAAGAAAAGGGTAATCTATGTAAACATTGTAATTAACTAAGGCTATTGCTTAATATAAATTACAGCACCTGAAGATGAAGCCATATCCTAGGTCTCAAATGTCAAGAAAAAGATAAATAAAATGCAAATGATGATTGAAAAGAATGAAGCATATTTCAAAAAACTGTTTACAAATATTTTCATAATGTTATATCCAAAAAATAGAAGAGAGAAAAATATTAGTTTATTTTTGTCATTAATAAAATGAACAACATTGTATGCAATGTTGTTAACTCAACAAATTATGCTGGCAATTACTTTTAAAAATGCTAGAGGGGAAAGTGGAGTAAGACTGCCCAACTAAGCTGTAATGGGTATGCTGAATCCAGAATTATTGTGAAAATGTTATTAAAATCTACATAATTACATATCAATTGTCAGTTTTATAAGATAAAAACAAAACCATGCTAGATGTGTTCTAAAAAAATGTTTGCTGATAGCTTTTATTGTACATACTGCAATTTGATATCATGAACAATAATCTGAAGTAAAATATAGACTATAACCAAAACTGCCTCCATAAACATTGATCCGATGAAGAAATCCTTCTTATTGATTTATCAATGTTTATGCACTCTATAAGTTTACATGGGTTGACATTTGGATATAATTGAATTTAATCCTTTAATGGATTCAGTACACAAAATTAACTGAGGTCAAAGATCTCAGAGGTAATGATTTTGTTTGGTTTAGAACAAAAAACACTTTTACATTCCTTTATTTGTTACTTCAAATTTTAATTATGATATCGCCTTCAACATGGAGAGAAAGATAATCATTTAATATTGGCAAAAACATAGGTCTCTGTTTCATAATTTATGGTGATGGGGTAAGAATTAATGTTTCTGTTATTTCAAACAATTGTTCATTAAATGTGTGTGGTCTGTAAGTAATGTAAAAATCATTCGTTTAATGTTTGTTATATAATTTATTGCTGTATGAAAATGCAGCAATTTAATTATATAAATAAAATTATAGAAATACTATAATATTCAAACAAGATTCCAAAATAAACGTCATTTTTTAAGGGCGCATCACCTAATTGAAAGAATCAGAAATCCTACTTAATCCTCAATACTACTTAGTGTCTTCAGATGTACCATAAGTGCACTGTCTTGTCTTAGCATAGTTCAAAATCACAAATATAATCAAGATGAGACCTGCAAACCAGCCAAGAAAAGATGTGTAGCTTACAATAAAAATAAGAATTACACCAACAGTTTCAGTGCCAAAGGCAGGTAAAACTGTATATGCCTAAACATTTCTGCTAAAGAACAGAGGTACTTTATGGAATCATTTAACCAATTCCTACCAAAACTATAACATTAAAATTGTTTCAATAGTTTTTCAGTTGTTTTTGACATTAAATAATCTTATAGTTCTGTGAGAGAAAGGGAGAAAAGTTTTAAAAAATCTATTATTTCAATTGACATGTTCTTTTGTATCATGTGTCTTCTCACGCTAAAATGAAGCATGCCTGTTTGAAAGTTAATCTCAGGTTGCTATTCACGGACAGATAATGAGAAAATGAGTAATAATCATCAAAAAGAGCAGATTGTAGGTAAAAATTTGCCATGTTTATAAATTTATTTATTTGTGAGCCCATGTTGATTGACCCATTTTGCCTGTCTCTATGTGTACGTTGCATTGCTAGATTTCTCATTAATTTTGTTATTCTGTGTAGTTTAGCTTGTTCATTTGCTTTTGTATTGTGAATGTCTCGTTCGAATTAAGATGAATTTTACTAAATGTTCATTTTCTTTCCCTACCTACATTTGTGGAAATTGTGACTCCAAAAATGTCTGATATTTCCATAAATGTTGATGTATTAGTGTTGGACATCACAGAAAACTTGTAGACATTCAATAAAATGTTTTCAAGCACTTATTGGCTATTCTGATATTGGTATTTCCTTAATTTATGATTAAAGATGTAAAAATAAATAGAATTGATTTGAAAATTGGAGTTATGATGTATCTCTCAATGTACATTTTAGAATTTGTGCAGATTACTTTATTCTTCAGTAAAGATTATAATGGTTCATTGTTGATCTGATGAAGATCAAAATTATTTATAGGGGAATTTTTTATGGATAACAAATATATGGTTATAAAATTAAGTTCTCTTTACCTGTACTATTTTAGTACATTTTGCCACATCATTCTTAAATATAATATCTTGAGGTTGGACCTTTGAAATAGCTGCCTTCCAAAATAGTAATGATTTCAAAATGCTTCAAAATTGTCTGTATCTCATTTTACTATTATTTTACTGTTTTTATTAACAACAATGCCAATATTGGGTTGCCCACTCTTGTAGAATATCTTCCTCTTATCTTTGTTAATGTTACCTTCATCCTGCATTATCTGTTGTGTATAGCTGTTAGGTGCACTGGGCACATTACATTGCTGCACTGTAATCTCTAAAATTTTCTATCTATTGTGTTTTTCCTAATTTTCTTCTTGACTTCTTACTTGGAACCAAATCCTTCTAACAATTATTTTCTTTTCTTCTGATATACCCTGAAGAGTTTGTGAAAGCAATAAGTGTGCAAAGAATAAATAAATGAAAAAAAAAAGACATAATGAAAATCCAAATGGCATCCAAATATGGATAAAACCATCTTTATTAGATATTGTGTAAGGTTGACTTCTAATCTTTCTTAGAGTACCTCTTACCTATAGGAACTTGTATTACACATTTCAGTCAATGTTATTTGGGCTGATAAAAAAGTCAAAAACAGCAATAGCTTGTTACTTTCAAAGAGTAAGAGGTTTGCCAGTTTAATCATCAACAGTCAGTGCACAATCTGAGATTTGAACCTATAGCAAACAATTTGAGGTAAAAAATTGTAATTATAAATTTTTCCATTGACTGATTGTGACTGAATTCTCTCTTCATAAAATTTTAAGTTGGGTGAAAAATTATTTTAATTAAAATCATAAATTAGGGTAAAGTCTAAAAAATAGATTTCTTATTTAATTACTCACAATTAATCAAACTGCTTGTTTCAAGATAAGTTTTCTTGAAATGACCTTGTGTGTATGTACCTCTAACACCTGTTATGTACAATGAAAATTGAGATTACCACACATTAAAGTTATGTAAAAGAGAATTAGAAGAACTGCCTGCATATCTAAATATATATTTCTTCAGACTGATAAATTGATTAACTATTTTTCACATTTTCTTTTTCATTTCTGTACCAAGAAGAATAATTTCTTAACACAATACCTATGGTCCTTTGCTTTGTTCATTATTTTTAAATGCTGATATACAAGTAGTGATTGTTCATATTTTGTTTCAAGTGCCTTTCTGTCTGGTAATTTGCCCACACTGACCTCTTAATTCTTCTCTGCAATGGAGCTGGGGGCTTGGGTTGTGATGTTTAAATTTGTTTCAAGCTGAAGGACAGGTGAAAAATAGCAGTATTGTTCCTCTCCTCATCTCTTTACCTCATGCTTTCTTGTCTCTCTATTTTTGAAAATATCTTCAATTTCAAATGTGCAATTAGCCAAACAATCATATTGAAACCATTTCTCCAGGTAAAACTATTTTTAACGTTCATAATTAAACATTTTACCATAAAAAGATTGTTTCTTAAATGTGTTCACAAAAAAAATCACCAATATTTTAATATACACTTCCTCTTACAGTCAGCTTCTTCTTCATCTCCTTCTTCACCTTTTTTGTCTTTGAATCCTACTGTAAGAAAATGGTTTTTTGCAGTTTCATAAATATACCACTTACACAGAATAGTTTGCATTAACTAACACCTTTATTACTGCCTGTCAAGCATTGAAGCAAAACAAAATATAATTATTAAAATGTGAGAATATTAATTATTCCTTCTCCACTGTGTTTTAAAACTGCTGAAGTTGATTCCCTTCTGTTATTATTACAATTACAAACAAAATACAAAATAGTTAAAATCACATTTAAAATATTTTACTTTAAAAATACTTATCTGCTTTTGAGTAATAATTTAATGCTTGGTATCTCTAGTTTCATTCTTTAACTCTTCTAGAGATGTAAAAGTTATCACCTTTCTATCTATGTATGTATACAATACAATACGTATAAGTTACATACAAACGTTGAAGGCAAATTGAGATTTTTCTAAAATTAAAAGTTATATATGACTATACATCCATTCTGCCATGCAAAGGAAAAATACAGTTATTACCTAAACTTCTGTTTGAAGATCCTGCCTTTTTCCCTGTTGAGGGTTCTTTATCATGAAACATTAAAGCTGTCAAAAGACTTGGACTTTTGTTGAATAAGCAGTGCCTATCTTCAATAAACAAGCCATCACATAGTGATTTGGTGCTTGGTAAATAAATTTTGTACTGTTTAAACTTCGAAACCAAATTGAAATTAATTTTCTTTGTTGTTGATTGCATTTGTAATATCTACCAGTTCCACCGACTGTTAGAACTCTGCAGAACATTCAGTAATGCAAGAGCGAAGCTAGTCCTCTTGGATCATAGTATCACTTCAAAATACATTAATTGAATGTAAAGTGGTTCATAAGAACCTTCAATTTATTTTATAAAATCACAAAATCTTCAATTCTTCTTTAAAGCAAATCATGGGACGAGCAGAGGAAATTACCTTTATCGGAATGGTTCCAACAAAATTAAGTGTTTTATCTGTTTTCTTCAATAATATGTTGTTTCTTTCAATAATATGTTGTTTATTTTGGAATTCATTATTGGCTCAATGTAAAAAGATTTTTCTCAAACTCAATTAGCAGAGACTGTCTTTGACTAAGGAAATTGAATTATTTGCCATTTCAATTTGTCATACAATCATTGAAATAATGCACATTTTTATTGGTTTTAATTTTTTTGTATTGCTTGTTACACCCAGCAGTACAACCTGATTTCATTTTTAGTTGTCAGTGCCATAATGTAGCAACATTAACTCGGTCATTTATGAATTGTGTCATCATTCAAAAGAAATCATTTATTCATGACATTTATTTGCCAAATTTGCAAGAAGTTTTATACTCTCTTTATTAACAAGAACATAGCAAGAACTTCATTAGTTTTCAGAATAATAGCTACAAAGGTCTGATACTGCTGTTAGTTAAAGGTAGATAACAAGTTTTAAAGGTTGGTTAGTGCATTCTTTCTAAAATAGAATATCTAAGCCTCTTGAGTTAACAGACAGAACTGAAACATTGTTGGAACTTGTTTATTCATTTTTGATAATTTCTGAGCCAACATGTCCTCTTTCAATTTTTATGTATTTAAATAAACTTCATATACACCAAATTTTATTTAACAAGTTAGAAATGGTTACAATATGATTGTCTTATTTCAATAGTTTATCCCATAGTGACATTTCAAGTTCTTAATTATTTTTGCATAAAGATAAATAATTAAATTTTCTTCTTGTTTTTTCACTTAGCAATTATGTACCTCAAAGGTATTTCTTTGTTTTTCCTAATTTATAACTACTTTTGTGTGACATCCTCAAGAATCCAAATTTTCTCAGTATGATTAACAAACTCTTTATTTGGCTCTGTTTTTCACTTGCTTTGCCCATTTGTAAATTCATGTGATTCTTGATAATGAAAAATCATTTTATCATCATAGATCTATCTACAAATTGGTTCTTTCTTGTCTGCCTGCAAAATGACTGCACTATTCTGACACGTTACTGTTTCCTTCAATTTTCATAACTAAGTTCCAATTTATTGAAATCTTTCCAGTTAGTTGCACAGTTGTTGAGAGTTGTATTTCATATTGTAACAGGACTACATACTAACAGGTACCTTCATTACAACAAACTCATTTCTTCATTTCTCAGTAACAAAATAGTGGAACTTTTGAGTTGTCCTTGTGTAATTACTTGGAATTGTGTTGGGTGTCATCTGATTTCAAAGAAAGCTGATTTACATCAAGTGAGGCAGAGCATGTGTTTTCCATTTTATTAATTCAGAATATATTTATTTTAAAAAAGTTTCAATTTGTGAACTGTACAATAACTCAGACTTGTCAGGGATGTTCATCGTCATATACTCATTTATTGGTCTTAGGTTGTAGTTTAAATACACAACAGGGCATGGAACTAATTTCATTTTGCATTTCAGTACAATTCACTTCCAGTTCAAGTTTTGGTTGCTTCAACCTTTGCCCTCTTATGAATATTATGTGGGTCTTTTTATACAAGTATTCCAAGAAATGCCCACTGAGAAGTAAACTGAATTGTTAAACAAAAAGGTGTGAAATAGATGATGTTAGTGCATGTTTGAGTTGCAAATACTTCCAGCAAGTATATTTTGGCTGGAATCATGCACATCATTAGTTATGTGCATACTGATGCCAATATAGAGGATGCCTAATTATTCTGAAAATAACATTTCTCCAGGAATTGCTGCTGGTTACATGTTTCACCTTCCATCACATGTTTTCCTTTTTGTGTTGTCAAGCAGCTGGCATGAACTTAATTAATGTCAAAAGCATTAATAAATAAAATGTTGTTTGTTTTAGTTTTTTCATTGATTTTTTATGAGATCTTTGGAGAGAGAAATAGGGACTGAAGTTAAATTTTCACTAACCATTTCTGATTCTTGGGTTTCATTTACTCAGTTCTGGTTCAGTACCCTGGAATAAACACTAAATACACAGACACCCGATACACACCCTGAGCCCGGGTAAAGGCAGTGAGTGGCAAGGCCACTAGTGGCTCACTCTTCTGTTCTAGTCTGGGCGACGGAGTGGTGTTCCCGGTCCGTGCCCAACATCAGCCCAGCTCCTACAACTCCATGGGCAGCACGCAAACCAGGTCAGAGCACGTACACGACAGGCATGTGTGTGAAAAAGCCTTTGCTTCTGCCCTTGCTTTGGCATCTGTTGGGCTCCTGTGCAAAACCCACTCACTTCTTTGCTTGCTTGCTCTTTCTCCTTGGCCCAAAAGCACCCTGTGGATAAATATGCATGTTGGAGACACTGGTCTTGGGAGAAGCCCTGCCCCATCTGTCACCATGGATCACCATTTTTCCTAACATCATCTGATTTACAAAATAAAAATCTGCGGATGTATATTAACTCTCTTGAATGCAGTCATGATGGAAACACACCACGGAACTTTTTATGTCCAAAGCATGAAAATTAAGATTGTGATTGTTATCAAGGGACATTGTAATGTCCTGAAATTCTATGGCTGTTAAGCACTATAAACTTGTGTGTTTGACCCATATACTCCTTTCTAAAACAAAGATTAATAATTGATGTGATGATGAAACATTCTCTGTAAACCGAGTTGATAGTGTTTTATAAATATTTTTGAGCCTTGGACTAATAAATAGTAATGTGAGATCTTACCCTGTTCCTATCAAAGTGTAGTGTGTGCCAATTTTAAATTATGATGAGAACATGCGATTTTTTTTAACATTTGTAAAATATGCCAGTTTTTTATATATTTGTAACTTTTTCTGTTATCCTTTGCATTTTTGGTACTGTGTGAGTAGTGCAGTTTGTTGTGCTCAGAAATATGTACAATGACAATGTTTTCCAGTTTGGGACATTTCATTAGAGAACCAACTTTAATTACAATTTCATTGCTGGTGTGGTATTAAAAGAGAGGCAGTTTTGTAATGTATTTTTGTGAGAATTGATGTATTGTTTAATTTTAGAGAACCTCAGTCATCTTGAGAATGTTGTGGTGAACAATTCTAGCAAAGTGTTACTGTACATTCACGTGATTCAAATAATTGAGATAAAAAAGAAATTGTTTCTGAAATTTCGTGCAGCAGAAATAAAAGTAAGAAGTGTATATGAATGATAAGTTACAGTACTTTCCTAGAAGACCGAATAATAATATTTGGAATAATCATTATGTGAAATTACATAGTATATTAACACAATGAATTTGTGATGTACATTTGTGGCACTGTTAAAGTGTGGTTATAATTCACTTATTTTCAAGATTAGGCCACTCAAAAAATGGAATTGGGCCAGATTTATACTAGTATTTTTAGGGTCTAATTCAAGAAAAGTGAGATAATGAAGTTCTTTATTCAAGACAATTAATGTTATGGAATTACATGAAAAATTAGTGATGTATCTGAAATGTTGACTTTGTGAATGAAATTGTCTCAGGTATTATAAATTGTCATCAGTGATTCTATAAAAAAAGAGATCTGGTTAAAGAATTATGTCTTTCTCTCTGAAACTAGAAGAGGCAAAGACAATAAAGACATCAAGAAAGTTTGAATGGAAGTTACGTGATATACGCTTGATATAATGGAGTTTTTCTTGCACTGTATTTAACTTACCTCAGAGTGTGAGGTTTAAAACCACTGACACAGAATATGTTTTTTGGATTAAAAATGAACATTCATACAACAGTGTGAAAAACAGAAATCAGAACTGTGTAAAACCACTGATGATTTCAACTTTTAGTAATGATCCTTCTTCCATAGCATCTTTTAGCTCTACTCTTGTATCCCTTTTCCTGCTCCTTGCAGTTAGCAAAATGTATGGCCCTTCTGCATTTAAAGCAAGTCATAACATTAGGCAGCCCAAGCATAGGTAATGCCAAAGCCATAGAGAGCCTCCTCCACTGTAGCTGCAGCATAGAGGTGCTAGAGAATGCTTCTGGGGTGCCTTGTGGCTTCCATTTACTGGGTTAATTCAACAACATGATGCGTAAATGTAGGCGTGCTTACTAGGCACATTGACTTATAAATCAATTTTAATTTTTTAAATAGGCTTTTAAATAGAATATTCTGTACAAACTGTAGAAAAAATTGTGTGGTTCTTTTCTGTTTACTCTTGCAATGCCAGGTTTATTAAAAGGAAACTATTGTGTAGCTGTATTTGTTCAGGTAGTTGTGGTGAGTTATTTCTTGACACTGTCTAAATGCTTATACATTGCGATAAAAATATTGGTCATTGAAAGAGAAATACTGTGAATATTAAATTTTATTTGTTTAGGGTAAATGGGTTATTGTTTAAAACAGGGTTGCATCTTCAGCACTCTGTGTGAGCAGATAGGGCTGTATTTCCGAGTTGGTGCGTGGCTGCACAAGATTGCAGAGTTCCAGACTGCCTACTTTGGACAGTTCTAATCAAGAGATTTGTTCTAAAGGACACTCACCCACCAGTTTTAACAGAATTTGAACGTGTAAAGAAACAAAATTCTTCAGTAGGAAGTGGAAGAGATGTTCATATTTCTGTATATTTTTATTTTCAATTTACAAATTTCTTTCGGTATGCTTACCTTAAGAAAGTCTTATCTTTAAATGTGAAACGTGTTGATGGAGTTAACATTTGAAAAACTTATTACAATAATTGAGGTTTGATATATTTCTATTGGAAGTTATATTGCAAGTATTGTTACTTGTCATTTTCAAAGTGAATTTCACAGAACTGTTGTTATTCTGAAATCTGGCAAAACTGTGT
This sequence comes from Teleogryllus oceanicus, assembly GCA_964035755.1. Lineage (NCBI taxonomy): Eukaryota > Metazoa > Arthropoda > Insecta > Orthoptera > Gryllidae > Teleogryllus > Teleogryllus oceanicus. Next base: position 20,323,092 of record CAXIVR010000014.1, on the reverse strand, counting down.
AAGAATTACACTATCACACTATGCTTCTACAGTTTGTTTTTCAGATGTTTCTCTTTGCCTAAGAAATACTATTAGCATCTTTAGACTATAACTTTCTGTTGTTGGTAGCTCTGATTTGTTATCTGTATATATCTAGTTTTCTGTGTTTAAATATCTCTCATTAACTTTTTTTATTTCTGTTCTTTAAAACCTACGTTAGTTCATCTTCTAGAAAAGTTTTGAGACAATGTTCTTCTGTGAATCTTCCTTGAGATCTAAATCAACAGCAATTTATGCTGCCAACAAAAAATAATGAACATTGAGTAAAAAACCTGTCCAGTGTCTGGGAGAGATGGTGGCAACTGAAAAGTATAGAAATGTTTCCTATTAATAAAAAAACATTTGGTAATTTTGCATTGGTAGCCAAACTTCATTGTGTTTTATTAAATATGAAAAATATGGATATTCATCAATATAAATGAGTTGAATTTTAGCAGTTGGGAGTACTAAAGTTGAATGTAAATGTGTTCAAGTTTGTTTTTGTGACTTGGATCTATCAACATGTGATTTGTTCCCTTTGCCCTTAAATTAATGATGTAATAGTTGTGATTTGCTTTTTTTGACCAGAAAAGTAGGTGATACTTTTCCGTATGTTTTAGTCAGAGTTTGTTCCAAATGTCAAAACGATCCTTTCACTGTAGGAAACCTGATAACATCCTCCTGTACTAGAAAAAAAACTAATTGTAATTTAATATTTTTTTAAGCATTGCCCTTAGAATGTTGCCTCTATGACACTTTTATACTTCTTCCTTTAAACAGTAATTTTTATTCTTTCTGAAAAAGTGAATACATCTTAATTGACAGGTACTGGTGTATTCTAAACGGCAATAATTTCTATATGTGCTTTATTGTCCTAACTGTGTTCTATCTCCCGTTTTTTAATGCAGGAGGACACCCTCAGACTTCCTTGACTGATAACAACTTTTGTTGGTTGTCCATAGCAAATTTGGGGTAAATAATTTAGGAAGGGACTTACAAAATTAAGGACATGGCCCAAAAGCAAATCAAGACCATTTACTTTCCTTCATTATAGGTCAAAAGGAGCCAGTCACAAACAGGGAAATTTTTAATTTTATTGTGATAATAGAGGTTGTGTGTATAGAAAGATATTGCCAATGATATTTATTAATAGTTGTATTTTCAAAATCCTGAAAAAGGAATCTGATCATTCTATAAGGACCACCCTCACATTAAAGACTAGCAGAATAAGAATTTAAAGTATGTCCTCATATTGAGCCAATGTTGAGTTGAATATATTTTGAACCAAGAAAGCTGAAGATTTAACCATTTTCAGATCTCATCTCTTTTTCCCAGCCTTTTTTTAAAAAGGTTTTTTATATTTCTTTTTCTATCTTTCATACTACTTACGTGGTGTAGAGAAAGTATTGTTATGCCGCCCCCAAACAAAAGCAATTTTTCATCAGCAACACCTATTGACGGGTGCTGATATTGAAAAAGTGAATAAATCTTGATCCTATATGTAGTAAAATCCTTCCTCTATTATGTTAGGTAGACATCCATGTTTTCTGAGTTCTTGATTATGGCAAAATGTCTGCCTGACTTTCTATGTCTGTGCATCCATTAGTGGTCAAAGCTAATGCCTAAACCGACCACACAGTTTTCTCCAAACTTAATATTCCTTGGCTGAACTCAACTACTATATCAAAGATGGATTTTTTTTCTAGAATGAAATCCATTCTTCAAAGACATCTTTAAATAAGGCCTTTTTTTTTTTTTCCCCCTCAAAAATATGTGTAATTTTGCATGAAATAAAGTCAATTTGAAACAAGTATTTTCCCAAAAATGGATCCAATTTTAGCTGGAAAAGAGTGAAGTACGCTTATGGAAGTGTCCTATCAGAAACTCCATATTTTTGGAAATTGCAAAAAATTAATATTACAAAACCACAATATTGATTACAGAATTTTTTTCTTGAAAGAAATCTGTTATGGTTGCTACCTTAGAAAAAAATATATTTTGCGTATTTGCATGACAAATATTCAAACGACAGGTTTAAAATTTTTTGAGGAATGGAACAAATCTTGAGAAAATTAAATAATGATTTTTTGATTATTATTGCTGTATATTTAACTTAATATTTTTGGGTACTGCTTTCTGATACTGTACATATGTTGTTTATTGGTCAGCACAACCAATTGAAAAGTGTTTAAAACATATAACTAATTAATTGCTACACATTCAAATTAATTTTTATTTAGGTAAAAAAGTGTGTGGCTGAGTTGACATGAGGTTGAATTTTTATTGGTCATTTATAGGTTTGTTAGGAAATTTTTAAGTTTCACTAGTTTTCCATTATTTTAACTTAAATATTTGTATATTTTTGATTTGGGGAGTCACTAACAACAAATATAATACCCAAATAGACCTAGTTAGTATGCTTTGCCTTTATTTTCCAAAATTGTACTGCTGGTTCACCTCTTCTCACTAGGAAGGGGAGGCAGTCCGTGCACACCTGTGATAGAGAACCATAGCACCAGCCAGTTGTTCAGGATGTGTTGCAAATCCTCACTTATGATGGCAGCTGGCTGCTGTCAAAATTCTGTGTTGACATTATAACGATATTTAATGGTCCCCAAATGTTGCCTTTTGCAAAAATAAATATATATATATATATATATATATATATATATATATATATATATATATATATATATATATATATATATATATATATTGTTTTACTCTGGTTTGGTAGTGTTTTAAAACGAAAACAAAGCAATAATTGGAAGAAGAAAAAACAGTTTCTTACTACTTTAAAGTAAGTTCCAATCAAATAAATCTTAACAATGCATGTGATCATTATACACGACGTGTACATTTTTATGTACATTTGTGGTAGCATATCTGAAAATTTCTGAAATATAATACATTTCATGATTTTTGCCAGTAGCTGGGTTCAAAATTGTAATTTCTCCCTAGAAAGTTAACTAAATATTTTTTGTTTTTATTGTTGAGATTTTACTAAGACATCTAATCGTTCCAGAAGTTTAAACATTTTATGATATGTAGGGAAAGACTGTAAAAAGACATTTTTTTAAAGTGGGTAGTCTGAAAATGGTAAATCTTTAGTTTTACTTGTTCCCAAATGAACTCCACCCAATATTGGTTCTAAATGTTTGGAAGCATTTTTTTAAACTACTCTGCAATAGCCACAGCCCATGTGACAATAGGGAATTCAGATAATGTAATTGAGAAGAAGAACATCTTTCAGATGCGGTAATGAAAAATTGTTTGTTTAAAATATATTTTGGTGTGCAGCTTATGGAAAATGTATGCATAATACGTACAGGAATTGGCAATAATATTGTCTTACAAACCCTTTGTAAATGAACTCAGTTCATCACCAACTTCAGCAACAAAATATTCTGTGAGATAGAGGTGACACTTGGTGTAAGAAATGAGGCTAATCCAGGAAAAAAAGTAGAAGTGTGTTTCTCTCTCATTCAACAAGATCTGTGGAGGGGGAGGGAATCTAAATTTCAACTTTGCCACCTCATAAATGTACTTTCAGAGAAAACTGCGAACAATTCCGAAAATGGCTATTTTGTTTTTGGCTTATAATGAAAAATGTGCAACTTTTAAAGGAAGGTGTTCCCACACAAAAATAAATTACATTGCATTTCTACGAATTTCTTCTCTTAGGTATTTGCTTATCAGACAAATGGTGCTAAAGCTTGTTACAGCTTGGAAAAATGTTCAGAATGTGTCAAAAGAAAAAGTGTTTTCCATACTTTTCCTTTTCTTTTCTTTTCTTTTTCTTTTTGTTTATAATATTGTCTGCCAGGCTTTTTCCGCCAGGCAAACAGTTTAGGTGCTAGAGCTTGTAGAAGTTAATTGTACATTGGAGTCCTTAGATATGTACCTAGAATCCCTATTGTACTTTAGACATAGTGGCTAAATTTGAAACTAACTCTTCAATCAATCAAGACCAATTTTATATAAATTTTATATAAAAATAAAGTTATTGTAATACTTCATAATTGTTAACAATTAATACTAATCAACTATTACTAGAAAGTCCCTGCTGAGTCATAGGACAACTATACATATAACATTTCAAATTTGTTCACGGTGATTTTGGCATAATTTTATTTATTTATTCACATTCACGCCGCAATCACCCTTTCTAAATTCAATACAGATACATTCAACTACCATCTTATTGACACTCAATAATACAAATATTTAACTTTTGAAAATGTTACAAACAAATTTTAAATACTGAAATACATTCTACAAATTTTTTCAAAGCCATTCAATAAAATATGTTGACTTTTAACTTGATAAAGGCATTGACTTATATTTTAATGCAGCGTTTTCAACGGATTGGAGTATGAAAATACAGTTAAAGTTTTGTAATTCTTGGAAGGTCCTTTGGCTTTTTAGGCAGACATTTATATTTTATCAATTTTTATTATAATTTTGTAATTATTATAATATTTATTATAATTTTCTAAAAAAAATGTCAAAAATTGATAAAATATAAATGTCTGCCTAAAAAAACAAAGGAACTTCCAAGAATTACAAAAATATAAAAAAAGGCAGTCCTATGTTCACATTCTTCAACAAGACATCAACGAACTTAATAAAGGGGAAAACAAGCTTATATTAAATACTAATAAATGTGTGGTAGCTTCTCTCGCTCATTACAGGGAAAATCGACAACGTACCAACTCAATGAACATCAACTTAAAGTAGAATCCGTGAAAGATTTGGGAGTCATGATTGACAACAAACTAAATTTTTCGAAACATGTGGACAAGATTACATCAGAGGCACATAGGGTTCTTGGATTCATACTCAGATCAGGAAGAGAATTCAACGATGTACACACACTTATCCAACTATATTCGACTATAGTTTGTCCAAAACTTGAGTACTGCACAGTAATTTGGCCACCACTTGCACATTTTTTAGCGAATCAATTCGAAAAAATACAGAGAAAATTTTGCAAATATATTGTATATTTTATGAACACCAGAGGATACAGTATGAACATCAAAGACGTCTATGATAAATTTGATATTGATAGTTTTTCAAGTCGAAGAAAAGTTGCGGATCTAATATTTTTTTATAGATCTATCAATGGACAAATCGATTGTCCTGAGATATTAGAATTATTTGAATTTTTATGCCCAAAGCCAGGTTTGAGATGTGATAGATTGTTAAACGTGGTTAAATCTACTAAAAACTATGTACTTCACGGACCAAAGAACAGAACAGCTAACCTTGTAAATGAACATTGCTCTGACATCGACTTCTTCGAATTTTCCATATCAAATTTCTTATCAACATTAGAAATATACTTGCTAACTGAATGAATATGTTAATTTCAGTGCTCGATAACACACATATATATATACACAATAAATAATTTATATTATATTCATATTTGTATTTTTATAATAATGTTACTTATTGAAATGTATAAAGCCGATTGGCGTAAATAAATAAATAAATAATATTAACAAATTTAACCTTCGTAAAGATCGTTAAATTTTGTTAGTTTACATTTCATTTAAACATTTTGGGATGATTATTTTTAAGATTATGTGAAGGATATTTCAATGTAATTTTATCTTTTGTCTGAAAACCATTAATTGGGTTATTGATAACTTTACAAAAGACGTAGTAATCATTTTAAGTGTAAAGACAGACTTATTGAATTATTACACACCAGCAACCTGAGAATTTTCATTAGTACAGGCAAATGTATTTTCTGTGCAGTGAATGACCAAAACTTGGGTAAAGGTGCTCAAGCTTTTTAATGTATATGGAAAAAAAAAAGGGATTCCAAACTTGAGAAGTATACAAGTGTATTGGCCTTATTAAGGAAAAACAGAGAATTCTCAAGATCATTGGATCAGAAAATCAACGTCATTCACAGTGCAAGTCCACAGTATCTTAATGTTTTATTTTTGGCACCGTAACAATGTGAAAATTAAATTAAAATTTATTAAAACTGTACCTACAGCTTTGAGATCTGGATAAATGACAGAAAGCACTGTATGTGTCAAATATTTAAACATCTAGAGATTTCAACTCAAAATTCCGTATAACTTAACATTTTGATATTTAAATACAACTGATCAGCTTGACAGAACATTTAAAAACTTTGCAAAATTTCACAGTTTCAGTACTATAAAACAAGGTCGTTAGCAAAAAAAGTAAAATACGTGAAGGGAGTTTTTTTGTTGTCATTTATAAATAAAAGATAAATAAATTTTCCTTCTTCATAGTCTGTGGAGTGTCAAAACATCAATTTCTGGATATAGCCTCAATTCCGATGCATTGAATGGAAAGTTCCTTAATGAAAAGTGACCTGACTGCTACGCATATACATGCCGGGATGGATTATGACGAGTTAATCTGATTTTCAGTGTCATTCCTAATTTATTTTTCTGTATAATCCTGGAGAATATTCTATTGCTGTGTCTATGCAGCCGCTTTAGCCTTGTCTTAAAGAGAATGAGGCACGAATGAAGTTCTGTTGATACGAGAAAGTAATCCAGTATCCAACATTTACCGAAGGGCTTTTAATTTTTTTTAGATGTTTTATAGTAAATCAGGTTCCGGAGGTAAACAGTCGAGTTAGTAGGTAACCAGTGGGAAAGATTATAGAAGTACTGATAAATTACATGTTGACAAAATTCTTGAGGTACAGCGATGCAGTGTGTGGGGTGCCTAATCATGAGGTTTCTAGGTCCACATGCTTACAGTGGGTCTAAGTGTGTAGTTAGTGCTGAGAAGAACGTGTTAGGGTGCTGAAGGAGCGGCGTTGGCGGCGTTGCTTGCAGCCTGGGCGACGGCGTGTCGTACCCCCAGCGGCTGCTGGACGAAGACCGCGACCTGCTGCTGGGCGGCGCGTCCGCGGGCGGTGGCTGGGGCGCGCCCGCCGCCGCCGCCGTCGTCTCCGCCCCCGCCAGCGCGCGCGCTGCCGCCGCCGCCGTCACCACCTCCAGCTCCTCCGTCGCCGTCACCATCGACGACGACGACGAAGAGGACGACGAGGACGACGGCGAAGAGGACGAGCGTCTGCGGCGCCCGCCGCGCAACGGGCTCGGCCCCGGGCCCGGGCCCGCCCCCGCAGGGCCCACAGACCGCACGTAACGACTGCAACCGACAATACTTTCCTCCCCATATTGAGGCACACACGTACGGAACAGGATACACTACCGCCGCCGCCGCCCTGACCACTACCGTTTCTACCTTTCAGTGTAGTGTTGACCGACATCGCGTAACTGGTCTGTTTCCCCGTGTGTCTATCTGTTGTGTGAGCCGCTAGGGCTAGCCCGGAGGTAGAGTAGAGAGGCAGCGAGCAGGTCAGAGAGAGCGAGCGGGCGTCTTGCCGCTCCCCGCCCCGCCAAGCCGCTCCACGCTCCGCATGGCGTGCGCCGCGAGCTCCGCTCCCCGCGCGCCTGTCGCCGGTCGCGGTCGCCCTCGCCGTCAGGTGAGTGAGGCCCCCCGCCCCTCCCCCGCGCCATCGCCGTGGGCCTCCGTTGCGCCCTCCCCGTAGACTCCGGCGCTCTTCGCCGCTCGCCCCCCCTCCTCACAGTGGTAGTCTTAGCGGTAGTGCGATAGCATAGCAGTAGCAGCAGCAGCAGCAGCTGTAGAGCAACTAAACGAAAGGCCGGCACTGCTCAGACCCCGCGCTCCAGCGGCAAGCTTCCGCGCAAAGCTTCCTCTGTCGCTGCCACCACCACCACCACCACCACCACCACCACCACCACCACCACCACCACCACCACCACCACCACCACCACCAGCAACACCACCACCACCACCACCACCACACCACCACCACCACCACCACCACACCCCACCCCACCACCCCCACCCACCACCACCACCACCACCACCACCACCACCACCTCCTCCTCGTCCTCGTCCCTCGTCCTCCTCTTCGTCCTCCTCCTCGTCCTCCTCCTCGTCCTCCTCCTCGTCCTCCTCCTCGTCCTCCTCCTTGTCGTCGTCATCCTCCTCCTCTCCTCTCCTCGCCTCCTCCTTCCTCCTCCTCCTTCCTCCTCCTCTCCTCCTCCTCCTCCTCCTCCTCCTCGGCCTCCTCCTCGTCGCGCCTCCTCCTCCTCCTCCTCCTCCTCCTTGGTGACAATAAAATCTCTGTTCTACACAGTTGACTACCATTACCACTTGCCATTAGAGAGCAGTTGTGAAAGTTGCTTTGAAATGTACGTGTGATATATGATGATTAGGCAGGGATTAGAAAAATCCATTAAAGTATGAGTTCTTTGTTGTTGTTAAGTTAATTAATATATTTTCATTTATTTTTGTATCCATCCTCTTTTCTGCTGGATTAATTCAAATTTGATGAACATGCTGCTGTAGGTTTCTACTTTTGCCCTTTTTGTACCCTTAATTATATTGCAATGCAGTTTTTACACACTCATGAAATTTAAAGAGATTGAGGGAAATAGATACACAATTGTATACTTTTTATCACTTGTATTTTACTACATATTGAGATCAACTTTGCGTTTTCTTTACAACTTTTCTGGCATATCACAAAAATCACAAAACCAATGATACACAGATTTTCATGTTGGATTAGTTTGGTTGGATGCATGTGTTTTTGCGTTTTCAATTATAATTTCAGTAGTGAACCACCAAGGTAACCAGGATCAAGCAGCTCTGTGCCTGCTGTAGGGAGCTCATGGTACTTTGGATATTTCAAAGTCTTCTGGTACTTTTTAATGCAGGAGTTAACCTGTCTAAAATATTGTAGATTAGCTGTTTCATTTGGTAAAGGAATAAAAGAAACTGGGAAAATTTTCTGAAACCAGGGTACATTTTGAATGTGAAACAACTCTGAATGTTCACATTAATAATTTAATATACATCCAATTAATTAAAACACATCCACACAACAACAATAGATGAAAATAAACATGTTTTACATAAAGACCAAAATTATAAAGTAAAATTGATGATTATTGAATTCAGTGAGGCATTGACCTCTCAGTTATACATATTCAATTTTCCTAGAATCAGTGACAGAATGATCTATTGCTACTACTGCAGCAATTAATTTACACACATTTAGAAATTTCTGCAGTGATATGTTTTGAAGAATTGTTTGTGTTTGTAGGATGCTGAAAAAATAATTATCGAATCGTTACTATCATAAAGTATTAAATTACTCTCCTAACCCTTCGACTCTGTTTCTCCAATACTTACATGGACTCTGTTTGGGATCTTTTTTTATCCCAAACATTTTACATAATAGTTTATAAGGATTTGATGCATGGATTTTTTAATTATTAAATGAGATAGTGATGATAATTATTAAACACAATTCGACAATATTCCTTGGATTGCTTGAAACTTGCTGATCATTTTAATGTTGGTTTTGTTGATTATAGATGGATCAATCTGTGTTTAATGGTTAGATTTGTTAACATTAACATTTCAACATTGACTCTCAACTTCGCAGATTCGGTGGTATAACAGCCTACCGGACTATTATACCGAAGTTTGCGGGTTCAAACCCAATCAAAGCCGTGGATTTTAAGGGCTCAAAAAATCCTTTGTACGCCTTCCTTTGGAGGGGAAGTAAAGCCGGCTGTCCCATGCAGTAGATTTACTGCATGTAAAATATCCTCAAGCCTAAAAGAAGCCTGAGCTAAATTCAAATAGCCTATCGTCGTCCCAGAATACCTTCTTTGTCCGTTAGATGGTGGAAGTAACGTAGCGAAATTTGCGTGGTCTGATGGAAGAACAGGCCTAACGGCCTTGAGTCTTGCCACGTAAAATAAGTCATTAACTAACTAACTCATGGTAATATATTTTTCTGTTTCTATAAACAGCTTGTTCCTTCCTTTCATTTAGATTGGAGACCATGCCGACCATGCCACCGTTGGCAGGTTTGGAAAGAAGAAAGATGCATGGTCAAGTGATGCCCACAGTCCATCCCCCATGCATACTTCTGTGAAAACTGCATTGCAATATTTGTAAACATTTAGAAATTGCTGGAGTTTAAGTTGTGACTCACTGTAGATATGGGTCAAATCATTTACATTTTTAACCATGTACTTGTTTTTATTAGAGACGTGCACAAACTCAGAAACCATTCCTATTGCTCTACCAAACCTGTTTATTTTCTTCTAATGGTGTCCACCTACACTGATAGGAAGAGTGGGTGGTGCAGATGTTAAAGGAATATGACTATGCTAGTAATTCTAAACATTTTAACACATCTTGCCTTGCATGCCTCCTGTAATGAGATTTTTCATTTGGTATTTTTGAAGACCTTTTTTCCCTCATGTGCTAATTATATCTTTTTGTAAATCAATATAGTTTCTGACCAACCTTTCAATTTGTGCATAAAAACTCTCTTATTTAAAATAAACCAATATAAACTACCATTATCTTTGATCTCCAACTATACAAGGTAGATAAGGTATATGACTTGCTGGTTCCTGTTTCTATTAATGACCGTTCATTTCCTAATCATCTATATCCTTGGGGATTATGCTTATGCTATTTTTTGTTTCTTTTGCTACTCACAAGGCTTTTTTTATTTACGTGCACATAATCTTTTTCTTTCGTGAATTAGAAGAGTTAGAAAGCATTATTAAATGTTCTATAATTTATTGTAAATATATATGAAATAAATGATTGTTTATTAAAACATATCTTTGTTTGCATCAAATCAATTTTTGATTGGACATTAACAGTTTCATGAAGTGATGGTGATAAGTTCGTTTCCTCATGAGATGTTTTATGTAGAGTTTAAAACATATAACATTAAATAATACCCATGTACATTTACCTAAAAAGAAATGAGTAAAAGCTGTCTATGATATCAGGAGACACTTCATTACGATAAATTTGGAACTGAATGCTGTACAAATGGAAATTTCCCTGCACTATTACTTTTCTTCCTGCTTTTTATTTTAGTAATAATTTTAAAAAATTTAAACTTTTTAAAAAATGTTAAGATTTTTGCTATTTAAATTTCTTTTTATTTGTAATAGAAAATATTTTCTTTACACTCTAGGTCTTGCTTGGGCTGTACTCCAGCATTCTACATTGCTGACAGTACCTTTCATATCACTTTCTTGTCTCTCACTTTAGTAGACTTTATGTACGTCATGGAAAAGTTCTATTGACTTCAGGTTGTGCAACTCATTTGTGTGTAATGTGATGTAAAAATTAACCTTTTTTCGCTTTTCATGCTCAAATTCTTACCATTTCATGGCTTCATCATGTAAAAAGTAATGCTATTATACAGATTGTGTTTGGAAGACTAAATTAATCTCATAAATTGTTACACAATTATTTTGAAGAGTTTAATTAAAATATTATTATCAATTATTTCACACTTTTACAAATCACATTTGAGTGTGTTTGCAGTAAGCAGAAATGTTCTTTTCTTCCTATTGTATGTATATAATGCATTTCCAGTTGTATTTAAGACACAGTATGTGCTAAATTGCAACTGGAACACCCAGTGGTAAAATGCAAATGGTAAGAATATACTGTGCTTTGGTGAGGCTTCTCTGCTTTTCATATGCAGCTTTCAATGGATGGTTTTGCTTGGAGACATAGCATGCATCTACAGCTGAATAGTAGCAGATTGTGAATGACTTTCTGTTGCAGTTGCGAGGAGCAGTTGGAGAGATCACCACAGCCAAGTCCAACTCTCCTAGTGCCCATCGAGTGCCCTGCGTGATCTGCCTGCCTGCCTGCCTGCCAGCTTCCTCACTCGATCTCAGCCTCTTTGAGGGCATGTGTACACTGCAACTAGTGCACAGAACTGTATCATGTGATTTCTCTTTATATATTTGTGTCATTGTACTTGGTCCAGTACTTGTATATAATATTTGCATTTGCAGAAGATCATGTGTATATAGTGCTGCAGTTTGTTGCCTCTCTCTACTTAGCACTTGTACATCGCAATTTTGTAAGGAACTATGAGTGGTCAGTCATGCCTCAGTTGCTTTGCAGCGACAATTAAACCAGACATTGCCATCCTTACTACTTGCATTTTTCTTTGTGATCTTTCCTTGTTATAACTTTATGAACAATGAGTATAATAAACTTATAGTAAACAATGAATGGAAGTTCAGACATTTTTGTCTTATATAGCAGTCCCAGGATTGTCAAAGTGCATTCATTCTTTATTTTTCATTCTTGTTTTAACAACGTGATTTCCATAATATAACTCTCTCAGATGTATTGCCTCCATCTTTCATAATTATTTTCATGTGCAATTGTTTTTTGTGAGTGTAAACAGGATCAAAAGTTTGCTCCAGAGGAACACACGAGGAGTGGACTGCTTGAGGACTAAAGGGAAACTATATGTCTCACTTAGGTTTGAACAGCCCACTTTTATGACCTCATTTCAAACAGTAGAATATTAAAAACAATGTTCTGTAATACAGTGGAGAATTGGTTTGAAAAGGATATTCAGATTTTGTTTGGTTTTTAACAAAATAATTGTCATCACTAAAGCTGAGAACTTCAGCAAACTTTTAGTCCTGAAATTCTGATAAAAATATAGATAAAATTGTTAAAATACTCATAGAAAACAGATTAGCAGTATTAGTTACAAAAAGTTTATTTTACTATGACATCTTTTTGACACCCAGAGAAGCAGATAGGCATATTAAAAATAGATTATCTACTTTGTTCATTTTATGCATTAAAATGGCATTAAGAGAACAAAAAGGCACATGTATTTAGTGACAATGTTATGTTACTATAGAGTTCTCTTACCAGTAGTGTCATCTTGTATGTTGAAAAATATCTTACCATTTGACATGATGTGATAGGCGCGTATTTGCAGTTTGACCCGTTTATGTTCAATACATTCTCAGGAAGAAGAAAACTTATTTCCTTCTGAGCTTTTACCCACTCCCTCTTAAATATGAAGTTGATACACAAAGTACAACTTCTTTTATCAATTTCTGTTGAAATTGTTTGGTGTAGAATTCTCCTCTTATTTCCAGATCACAATGACAGAATCCATTCGATAACCTTATACAAATCATAAAAAATATTATTGGTGAAGTTGGTAACTAACTGTATGGACCAACAGAACAATGGTTGACGCCCACTATGGCTAATCAGGAGTAGTCCTATAGCTTCTGATCTCTCTTACTTACTCAGTAGATCAGGGCCATATAAATACTAATAGCTATGGAATTATTTCTAGCAGCAACAAATATTTCGTTATGTTAGTGTCACACTGACCTAACTCCACAAATACATATTCTGACTTTAACACTTTTTATGTCTGTAATTCCAGTATCTTTGTTTTATTTTATTCATGTTTTCTTTACAAATTTGTTGACCTATTTCATTTGACTAAAGAATATCACTGTTTTTTATTTCCAGTTATTGTTTAATATATATTTTTTTATTTAATTTTATGATAAAGTGCAGTACAGATACATCTTTCAGTCTGTAACAAAGAAAGATATTCTAGTGGTGTTAAACATGTATACACAAGTATTAACAAATTTTGTTTCATAATTCCCATATTTTAATGTAACAAAAAGTATTTTCACTGTTGTAAAGTTCTTAAAAGAGAACATTATTGAAAAACAGAATTTTAAAATAAATATTTTCATAGCTCACTAACGTTTCAAACTTAAATAAAAATGGTGATACTTCTGTGGTATTATCCTTTTCTGGGATAGCTCTATCAGATCAGAAAACTTATTTGCTCATAGGTAAGAGACCAACATAGGCTGGTTTCAACAATGCTTCATTCTGCCTTTTCTGACCACTTTTTAGAGTATGTAGCTCACAGATAGTGTACAACCTCTCCATTTACATCAGTCTTTCTGTTCTTAATGGTTTCTTTGTGAATTTCAAAAAAGTTAAAAAATCTTGTAAAGTCCATTTCTACAACATGATGTCTTTGTCATGCCACACGCACAATAATAAACGGTTTAAAAGGGTCCAAAATATCTACATGCCTGCTCGTTTATCTATGCAAGTACCGGCTTAGGTGGCTCACGCCATCAATTTATGACACTGCTGTGTCTCTACCCATGGGGTCATAGGGTTCGAGTCTCAATGGTGGCAGAATTATCCACAATAGCTAGATTGAATTCAACCACTATCTGAAGAAGAATTCTAGGGGCTGCTGTAACTTGTATTTTTCTGTGGTTCCTCCGATCACACTAGGTGAATGCTACAGCACTACCCTAACAAGCTACGGACCATGCACAAACTTTCCTTTCTCTTCCTTGGCTTATCCTTGCCTCTTTCTCACTCACACATGCACTATGCTACCACATAAGTTGGGAGACCAGTCGGAAATTTGGAGTTTCTACCGGCTGGGGAGGTGCCCCTGCTGGTAGCAGATACCGTGTTGGGGAAACCACACTAGCACCACAGAACCACATGTTCAAGTCGGCGCCGGATCATGCCATCCAGCGGGAGAAGATCAAGAGGACTGCCACTTTCTGCGATAAGCGTGCACTACTCTTACGGGACTAATGTCCATACCGGTTGATGCACCCGGAAACACAAATCAATCCATCTATGAAAGCATATACCAAAAATGGATAAGACAAGATAAAATTATGTGACAAAATGTGAATGTTGATTAGAACACACTAAGAGCGAAGCAGACGTAAAGACGTTACCACGACAGCAATAATATGAAATACTTAGACTCAGACAGAGACAGACAGACCGGCAGCCAGACAGACGGAAAGGGAAAACAGACAGACAGAGAGACAAGCAGGGAGACAGACACAGACAGGCAGAATGACAGAACGACAAGCAGACAGACAGACACACCGGCAGACCCAGACAGGCAGAGAGCAAGACAGACAGACAAACAGGAAGACAGAAAGGCAGACAGACAGTACGACAGGCAGAGAGACAGACAGTCAGACACAAAGAGACATACATACAGACAGAAAGACAAACAGACAGACAGACACACACAGGCAGACACAGACACACACGGACAGAGAGAAACACAGACAGGAAGAAAGAGAGGCAGGCAGACAGACAGAGAGACTTACAGGCAGACAGACAGGCTCACAGACAGAGAGGAAAACAGACAGACAGACAGGCATACAGAAAGACTGACAGGCAGACAGAAAGATAGACACAGGCAGACAAACAGACAGGAATACAGACAGAAAGAAAGACAAGTAGACAGACCGACATAGACACAAAAAGACAGACACAGATAGCAGACAGAAAGACAGCAGGCAGACACAGACGAAGGAACGACAGCAACAGAAACACAGACAGACGACACAGGCAGACAGAGACAGACAGGCAGACAGAAAGACAGACAGACAGTTAACAGGCAGACAAAAAGGCAGACAGACAGAAAGACTGACAGGCAGACAGACTGACACAAAGACAGACAGGCACAGACAGAAAGACAAACAGACAGAAACACACAGAGAAACACAGACTGACAGGAAGACAGACAAACAGAAAGACAGACAGACGAGGCAGAAAGACAGACGCAGACAGACACAGACAGAAGCAGCAGCCAGACCGGAAGACAGACAGAAAGGCAGACAGACAGCCAAGCAGAGATACAGACGAACAGGCAGACAGACAGACTCACAGAAAGAGAGACAGACAGGCAGCCTGACAGACGTACAGACAGACCGACAGACAGCAAACGACGGGCAGAAAGACAGACACAGACAGAAAGAAAAACAGACATACACAGACAGAAAGACAAACAGACAGACACAGAGACAGACAGACAGACCACAGACAGACAGACAGACAGGCAGACAGGACAGACAGACAGACGACAGACAGGCAGACAAAGACAGACAGCAGACAGCAACAGACAACAGACAGACAGACCGACAGACAGAGACAGACAACAGACATACAGACAGACAGACTCACAGACAGGCAGACAAAAAGGAAGACAGGCAGACAGACATACTTACCGACAGGCAGACAGACAGGCAGGCAGACAGGCGAACAGACAGACGAACAAAGACAGACACAGACAGACCGACGGACAGACACAGACAGACAGACACAGACAGAAAGACATACAGACAGACCGGACACAGACAGACACAAACAGACAACCAGACTGACAGGCAGACAGCAGGAAGGCAGACAGACAAAGAGGCAGACAGACAGACAGAGAGGCAGACAGACAGACAAACAGGAAGACAGACAGACAGGCAGACGGAGAGACAAGCAGACAGATAGGCAGACAGACAGACAGGCACATAGACAGAAAGGCAGGGAAACAGACAACAAGACACAAAAGACAGACAGAAAGCAGCCAGACACAAACATACAGACAGACACAGACAAACACAGACCGACAGACAGACACAGACAGAAGACAACAGACGACAGGCAGACAGAAGGCAGACAGACAGCAGAAGCGACAACAGGAGACAGACAGGCAGACGGAGAGACAGACAGACAGGCAGGCAAACAGACAGGCAGACAGACAGACAAGCAGTCAAACAGGCAGACAGACACACACAGAAAAACAGAGACAGACAGGCAGACAGACAGAATGACATACAGGCAGACAGACAGACAGCTAGACAGACAGGCAGAGAGACAGATAGACAGACACGCAGACAGACAGACGGACAGACGACAGACAGACAACAGACAGAGACAGACAGAAGGAGAGAGAGACATACACAGACAGAAAGACAAAGACAGAAAGATAAACAGACAGACACAGAGAGACACATCAGACAGAAAACAGAGACAGGCAGGGAGACACAGACAGACACAGACAGGCAGACAGACAGAATGACACAGACAGGCACAGGCAGACAGACAGCCAGACAGGCAGAGAGACAGAATGACAGACAGACAGGCAGATAGTCAGTACGACAGGCAGACAGAGAGAGAGGCAGACAGGCAGACAGCTAGACAGACAGACAGGCAGAGAGACAGACAGACACGCAGACAGACAGACGGCAGGCAGATAGACTCACAGACACGGAGACAGAGAGGCAGACAGACAGACAGGCAGACAGCAGAAAGAAGACAGACAGACAACAGACAGACAGACAAGGCAGAGAGAGAGAGACAGACAAGGCAGAGAGAGACAGCGCAGACGACAGAAAACAGAAGACAGAGAGCAGAGACAGACGACAAGACGACATAGGACAGGCTGCAGCGAGACAGACGACAGGCAGAAAGAGACAACAGAAGAGCAGAAGACACACGAAGGCAAGAGACAGGAGACAGGCAGATTAAGGCAGACAGACAGGACAGAGGCAGACGAGGACAGAACAGAAACAGACTGGCAGTAAGACAGGCGAGACAGACAGAGACAGACAGAGAGACACAGGACAACAAACAGAAAGACAAGACAGACCGACAGGACAGACACGAAGACGAGACAGAAAGACAGTCAAGACACAAAGAGAAGACATGCATAGCAGACAGAAGAGACAACAGACAGGAACGACAGACGACATCAGGCAGACAGACACAACAGACAGAAGGAGAACACAGACAGGAACAGAAGAAGGAGAGAGCAGGCAGCAGAAGAGACATGACCACAGCAGACAGGCAGGAGGCAGACAGACAGAACAGACAGAGAGCAACGCACTGAGAGAAACGAAGGACGACAGCAGAACAGAAGCACGAGAAGCAGAACAGACTGACAGACAGATCAGAAAGCAGACAGACTGAGCAGACAGAACAGACAGACAAACAGGCAGGTGAAAACAGAGAAGACGACAGACACAGACAGACAGGCAGACAGAGAAGAACAGGAAAGATGACAGGGGAGACTGAGCAGGCTAACGGAGGCAAACGGACAGATGACGGCTGACAGCAAGAGCGAGAAGAGAAGACAGGCAGAGAGACAGAAAGACAGACACACACAGAGAGACAAACACAGACAGACAGACAGACCGGCAGACAAGACACAGGCAGACAGAAAGACAGACAGGCAGGCCTACAGACAGACCGACAGGCAGACGGACAGCCACAGACAGAAAACACACAGACAGACAGAAACACAGACAGACACAGGCAGACATAGACAGACAGGCAGACACAGAGAGAGACAGACAGACAGTTAGACAGGCAGACAAAAAGGCAGACAGACAGAAAGACTGACAGGCAGACAGACTGACACAAAGACAGACAGGCACAGACAGAAAGACAAACAGACAGAAACACACAGAGAAACACAGACTGACAGGAAGACAGACAAACAGAAAGACAGACAGGCACACAGACAAACAGACAGGCAGGAAAGACACACAGACAGGCAGAAAGACACACAGACAGGCAGAAAGACACACAGACAGGCAGAAAGACAGGAAGACAGACAGACTGAGAGACAGACAGACAAACAGAACAGACACAGACAGTTAGACACAAAGAGACAGACAGCACACACAGACATAGGCAGACAGACACAGCAGCAGACAGACACAGAAGAAAGACAGACAGACAGGCAGACGGAAGGCAGACAGACTGAAGCAGAAAGACAGACAGACTGAAGGCGAAAGACAGACGGTCAGACAGACACAGAACAGACAGACAGACCGGCAGACACACAGCCAGACCGGAAGACAGACAGAAAAGGCAGACAGACAGCCAAGCAGAGAGACAGACAAAGACAGACAGACACAGACCGGCAGAATGACAGACAGACCGGAAGACAGACAGACAGTACGACAGGCAGACAGACAGACAGTACGACAGGCAGACAGACAGACAGACAACAGAAAGACGAACAGAAAGAGAGACAGACAGACCGACAGGCAGACAAACTGACAGGCAGAAAGACAGACACAGACAGAAAGACAGACATACACAGACAGAAAGACAGACAGACACAGAGACAGACAGACACAGAAAGAAAGACAAACAGACAGACCGACAGAAAACAGACAGACATAAAACAGACAGGCAGACAGACAGGCAGAGAGACAGACAGAAAGACACACAGACACACACACAGACAGACCGAAATACAGACACAGACAGGCAGACACACAGACAGTTAGACAGACAGACCCACAGACAGGCAGAAAGGGAGACAGGCGGACGGACAGACAGAAAGACAGACAGACAGGCAGACAAACGGACCGACAGGCAGACTGACAAACAGGCAGACACACAGACAGAGAGGCAGACAGACAGACAAACAGGAAGACAGACAGACAGGCAGACGGAGGACAAGCAGACAGATAGGCAGACAGACAGACAGGCACAAACACAGAGACAGGCAGGGAAACAGACAGGCGGACAGACACACACAGACAGGCAGACGGACAGATACAGACAGACAGAAAGACACAGACAGGCAGACAGACAGACAGACACGCAGACAGACAGGCAGCTGATAGGAAGACAGACAGTCAGGAAGGCAGACAGAGAGGCAGACAGACTGACAAACAGGAAGACAGACAGGCAGACGGAGAGACAGACAGAACAGGCAGGCAAACAGACAGGCAGACAGACAGACATACACGCAGACAGACAGACGGGCAGGCAGATAGACTCACAGACACGGAGACAGAGAGGCAGACGGACAGACAGAAAGACAGACGGAGGAAACAACCGACAGAGACAGACGGACAGAGAGACAGAAAGACAGGGAACAGACAGACAGAGACAGACAGACAGAGAAAGACAGTCAGAGACAGACAGACAGAGACAGACAGACAGAAGACAGACAGAGACAGGGACAGACAGGGAGACAGGCAGACAGAGACAGACAGACACAAGACAGACAGGCAGAGAGGCAGACAGACAGAAACAGACAGACAGGAGACAGGCGGACAGAGACAGACTCTCAGAGACAGACAAACAGACAGAGACAGACAGACAGAAACAGACAGACAGAGAGAGGCAGAAACAGACAGAGACAGACAGACAGAATCACAGACAGACTAACAGACAGAGACAGACAGACAATGACAGGCAGACGGACACACAGAGACAGACAGACAGACACAGACAGACAGGCAGACACAGACAGACAGACACAGACGTGATTGCGCGGATGATGGCGCGGATGATTGCGCGGATGATTGCGTGGATGATTGCGCGGTTGATTGAGCGGATGATTGAGCGGTTGATTCAGCGAATGATGGCGCGGATGATTTAGCGGATGATTGCGCGGATGATTGAGCGGATGATTGCGCGGATGATTGAGCGGATGATTGCGCAGATGAATGGGCCGGATGATTGCGCGGATGATTGCGCGATAGCACGATGATTGCGCGATGATTGCGCGGATGATGCGCGATGATTGCGTGGACGATTGCGTGATGATTGCGCGGATGATTAAGCGGATGATTGAGCGGATGATTGCGCGGATGATTGAGCGGATGATTGCGCGGATAAGCGCGGATGATTGCGCGGATGATTGCGCGGATGATTGAGCGGATGATTGCGCGGATGATTGAGCGGATGATTGCGCGGATGATGGCGGATGATTGCGCGGATGATTGCGCGGATGATGGCGCGGATGATGGCGCGGATGATTACGCGGATGATTGCGCGGATGATGGTGCGGATGATTGAGCGAATGATTGCGCGGAAAGATTGCGCGGATGATTGCGCAGATGATGGCGTGAATGATTGAGCGGATGATTCTCTTCCAGTAACTAAATAGTGCATAGAACAGATACAAGGATGTTAGATAATGTTAAAAAATAATTTTGGGCTTCTCTACTTTCTATCCAAAAAAAAGAAATCTCGTGTCTACGATATTTCGCTCTTATGAATTTTTACACATTATCCACAATAAACTTAAAAATAATGAACGTATAGAAACAAGACATTTTTTTATCAATTGTCCACATAACGATTAACGAAACGAGACACTCAAATAATTTTGGGCTATTCTAGTACGTATAAAAAAATATAAACTAACAAAAGTTATCCTACACTTTTTCCGATCACTGTTTTTACATTGTTATAAAACCTAAACTACACAACATTCTCTTTCGGTAATTAATTAGTGCATAGAGCAGATACAAGGGAGTTAAACAATGTTCAAAAATAACTTTGGGCTTCTCTATTTTCCATCAAAAAAAATCTTGTGCCTACGATATTTTGACCTTATACGTTTCTTCACATTATCCAATAATAAACAGAAAACAAATGAACGAATACTAACAAGACATTTTTTCACAATTGTCTGCATAATGGTTAATGAAACGAGACACTCAAATAATTTTGGGCTAGTCTAGTACGTATTCAAAAAATTATAAACTAATAAAAGTTATCCCAAAGTTTTTCCGATCATATTTTTTACATTGTTATAAAACCTAAACTACACAACATTCTCTTCCAGTAACTAAATAGTGCATAGAACAGATACAAGGATGTTAGATAATGTTCAAAAATAATTTTGGGCTTCTCTACTTTCCATCCAAAAAAAGAAATCTCGTGTCTACGATATTTCGCTCTTATGAATTTTTACACATTATCCACTAATAAACTTAAAAATAATGAAGGTATAAAAACAAGATTTTTTTGACAAATGTCCACATAACGACTAATGAAACGAGACACTCAAATAATTTTGGGCTAGTCTAGTACGTATTAAAAAAAGTATAAACTAATAAATGTTATCCCAAACTTTTTCCGATCACTTTTTTTTTTTACATTGTTATAAAACCTAAAGTACTCGACATTCTCCTCCAGTAATGAAATATTGCCAAAAACACATTCAAGGGAGTTCGACAATGTTAAAAAATAATTTTGCGCTTCTGTACTTTCCTTCCAAAAAATCGTTAGTTCTCGTGCGTACGATATTTCGACCTTTCGAGCGCATTTACAATACCCAGGAAAAAAATCAATAATAATGAAGGTATAGAAACAGGACTTTTTTGACAATAGCCTATAAATAGCATAATAAAACGAGTTATTCAAATATTTTTGGACTAGTCTAGTACTTTTTGAAAAAATTATAAACGAATATTAATTATCCTATACTTTTTCGTATCACCATTTTTTACACTACCATTCAACCTAAACTACAGGACTGTCTCTTCTAGTAATCGGACATTGTCTAAAACACATACAAGGGTGGTCGAAATTGCTAAAAAATAATTTTGGGCTTTTCTATTTTTCTTCCAAAAAATCGATACTTTTCATGCGTACGATATTTCCATCTTTCGAGCACTTTCACATTACCCAGAAAAAAATCAATAAAATAAAACGTGTAGAAACAGGACTGTTTCTGACAATAGCCTATGAAATGGGCAATAAAACGAGAAACTCAAATAATTCTGGGCTACTCGAGTACTATTTGAAAAAATTATAAACGTATAACAATTATCCAATACTTTTTCGGATCACGATTGTGACGACATGCGACATGTGTAGTGTAGTGTGGTGCAGTGCAGTGCAGTTAAGTGTTGTGAACGCGATCAATGAATTAAAAAAAATTAGCCAATATTTATGTAGTTTGTATTAAATTTTAGCATCACCGACATATAATTATTGGATATCATGACAGAGCTGAAATATTTGTTATAATACTTAATATTCGTGATATTATGATTATCGCATGTTCGGCTTGTACTGCACTCCTTTATTATTATTATTATTATTATTATTATTATTATTATTATTATTATTGTTGTTGTTGTTGTTGTTATTTAACTGCCAATGGGTCATACCCAATTGCAGTTCAAATAAATGTATGTATGTAAGTATTTTAGAAAACAAATTATATATAATTTATGAGTACATGTGCTTTAAATAATGTCAAATAAAGTTTCTCGAAAACAACAATTTTCTGTAAAAACGAACTCAATATTACGCATTTTCAGAAACGCTTAAACGTCGTTTCCTCAAATATGGCTCCAGTTTTTTTCTTCCAATTTTTACAGTTAATAGTGCTACTTGTACTCTTTAATATAACCTGTAGTTCATTTTTATGTATACTTTTGTTTTTTTCAAAAATTACAAAAATGTATTATTTTTAAATTTCTCTAGCGCCGTTTATATGGACATTTCCATCGATTTGTATACATTATTTAATTTGTGAGAGGAAGTGTTTCAATTGACTTTAAATAAAATTTTTCGAAAACTCAATAGATTCCTGTGAAAAGGAGATTCAAATTTCAAATTTACAGTAATGCTTAGTCGCCATTTTCTTAAGAACGTCTTCAAATTTTTCAATGATTTTTTTACTTATGACGAAGTTTTAGTCTTCTTTAATATTTTTGAAGTCAAATTTCGGTGGTACTATTAAGAAAGCAAAAAGTTGACAAAATGTTCAAAAAATGAATTTTGGGCGACGATAGATGGCCAGTGGCCAGAGAAAAGCGCAAGAGCTTCAGAGCACACCATGGAAATGAGAAAACTTTACTATGCAAAAGTCTGTGCCATTCTGTAGCACCTCTAGTTATTTCATCCATTAGAGTGCAGCGTTTTACTCTCCGGAGGAATTTCATTTCCGAGGCTTCTATAAAACTGTTATAAAAAATATAATACGTAGTATAATGTCTTTTGAAAGTATTTAAATTGAATGTTCTTTGTAATGTGAAGCAACAAAATCACTTAAATTAACCAATTGCATCATATAATTTCAGTATTTATTTCGCCCGTTTAATACTAAATTGAATGCGTTTGATACTTTTGAATATTAAATTAATCCGTGATGTTCATGATTACGTCATGTAAGATATGAAGGGATTTATATTTAATACTCAGTTGCCGTTGCTTGTAATTGTCTACTGCTGATTGCTTGGTGCTGACGCTCTGGCAGAATCAACCTCAGAACAGCAAATATAAATTTTTTGTTGTATTTAATATCTTAGAATTCTATTATAGTCCCATTTTGAAACTTCCAGCTTTATGTAAAATACTTCAGAGAATGTATGTTATTTTCCTGACATTTTTAAGTTCGCTTAAGGAAGATATTTTAAAAATAAAAAATTAAAAGATGCTTTCTAACAATCGTAAAGAATTAAATAAATAAAAGAGCATTTTTGGTCACTAATGCTTTAGAGTATTAATTTTTTGTCACAATTTTACCAGGACTTACAAACGATTCACTTAAGCCCCGTTTATTGAAAAACTTTGAATGTCTGGAGAAAACATTCTTGCTTGCCTGTATGTTGCGCATATTAAAAGCAGATTAAAAGAGTTTGACTTTTAATGATATTTAGATGTAGTAAAAAAAGGCCACTGATCCAACCTATCGAAATAATTGGAGGTACACACGCTTCTTTTGATTTTGTTTGTACTTTTGCAGCTGATAGCTGAAGTGGGGGTAAAAATTGAAATATGATAATTTTATGCTGTTTTGCACCGATGGGAAGGTTGCCTGCAGAAAGAGAGATGGGGCGATAGGCCACGTAGCGGTCTCCTCACCGCGTGGGGGATTGCCAGCGCCTGTGCGCCTAATGGACTTGGGCAGTTCTCAGAAAGACTGGGGGCGTTACGTTGTTCAACGTCGAAGGGTGGCGCGTCCTTGACACTCCCTTGTATGCACTAAATTCGGTGCGGGTCTCCACCGCGAAAAGACCTGACAGATGTGGCGGCATATGGACGGGCGCGAACCGAGGCCAATTTGCGCCTTTGATCCGCCGTGCTTTCCGGGCCCGCCGCCTGGGCGAGGGGGCGGGCGGGAATTGTGACAACAAATATGCCGCGCTGCCACCGCCGCCGCCTCCGTCGGTGCTTGCTGCCCCTGTCGCTGAAGCCCCCGCCGCCTCCATCGCCTCTGCGGCACAAAAACCACCGCCGCCGCAATAAACCTCAGTCGTTTCCTTCAGTGAATATCTTCATTGTAGTGTAAAATGATGAAAACGTAGTTGTACTCTTATAATTCTTAGACTATTTAGATAAATATGTATACTCATAATAGAGCGTCAACAATTCGGACAATAAAACCCATACCGTCTTCCGACGATATGGGTTTTATTGTCCGAACCCGATTGTGGCGAAAACAAATCGCATAAATTTAATACTGTAAGTATACACATAGTTGTTTAAAGGGTTGTCACGACTTCATATTTATTTTAACTACTGATTACAGAAAATTATAATTATTTAACTATCAAACTAAATTATAAATGATTTTAGTAGGTATTTTCAGTTGAAGACGATTTCAATCCCATATATGTTTCCGGTTTGAAATCCGGTTAATTTGATAATACGGAAAAGTATACGGTTGCTACATACTTTACTGTAGTACTCGCATAATTCTCCGATAGAGCTCACAAGGCAGAAGGGGGTGACAGACGGTCTGCGCTTTGTTTCCAGGGAGCCTACACAAAATGTGCAACCACTCTGCCGTTCCACCACGTTTCTCTGGTGTAAAATCACGGTCTCTTACACCGTGATGTTTGGAGGTACTGGTTTCTCTTTGAAAGATCTAAGGTGATGCATGAAGGTGCGCGGGAGAATGTCTTTAAAATAATTATTTGTGTGCTTTTAGTTGTGTTGGTGTGAAAATTTAATTTCATGGAAGAAATAAGGGCGATGATTGTTGATTTGATCTTTGCATCTCCTTAAATGTTAGTCAGGTCTCCATAATACGCTTACGTATCTGTAATTAATTTTTTTCTCACAATGGCATGCTTTCGGTAACAACCTGCTCTATTCGTAAGTTCATTATGTTCCGCCGGCTCATACCCACTCATACATGCCAAAGCATGCAATTAGCGTTGTGTGCGAGTACTCGAGTGTAAAAGCGCGATGTTTTTTCGAGGTATTGTTTTATATATTTATTTTGTATGCAGAAATTAGTGTTGCAAAATGAATAAAACAGGAGCAAAAAAATGTAAGGTGCGTACAGTTGCCCTTGCCAAACACACAAGCACTCAAACCTGTGAAGCAGATTCTTTGTCGAGGCCAACGTTTGATCGTAAAAGATCTATTAAAAATCTGTTTTATAAAAGAAACGCCAGTTCATTGAATGCGAGAGCCACCAGAAAGTTAATGCAGACATTATTTGTGAAGCCAAGATACGAATCGACTCCTGTAAAACCCACTGAAAATCACGAAAATTCTGATACTGATTGTGAGATGTTGGTAGAAAATGTGACTCCCATTAGAACAAGATGTAAAAGTTTCCAAAGTTTAAATGAGGGGTCTGATTCTCTGAAAGAACATGCAAACAGAATGAGCAAATCAGACAATAATGTTCCTTATCAACTTACCTACAACAATCCGACTACAAATGAAATGCTTTCACTTGATGAAACAGTTTTAAAGTTTTTGGACTTGGATAGTGTTGAAGATCATTTACCAAATATGGGCAAAGAAACTACTTTAAAGATGAATTCTGGTCACATTCCTGGTACACATGGTCATTTGATTCTAGACCCACCTGCTGAAGTTTCTCAAGTAAATGGTATTGTAAATGATACATCAGTTTTGGTTGAACATATCAGTTCTTGTAGAAGTGACAAAGCAAAATTGCAAATGCCGCCTCCTATTTCAGTGGCAAAACATTCAAAAAAGACAAATCTCTCTCAAGTTCCTCAAAATTGTACTCGTCATATTGCTGATGTTCACTTAGATGAATTGAAAAATATTGATATTGATAATTGGATTGATGATTCATTTATGGAGAGAGTGTTGAATACAGGTGATGATCCAGTAGAAACAGCAAATGCAATTAAAAAAAATTCTACAGTTTCAAAAAGACATTTTCAAGATCATAAAAGACCAATCTTGAATAAGAAACAGAAGAAAAATAACAACTTGACGCCTGAAAGATACGAGAAGAGGCAGAAAAAAGAATCTCCGAGGGCTTCACCATCATTTTCAAATCTGAAACTTGCTTCTGCAGATGATAGAATTTTGACA
Organism: Teleogryllus oceanicus; assembly: GCA_964035755.1. Classification (NCBI taxonomy): domain Eukaryota; kingdom Metazoa; phylum Arthropoda; class Insecta; order Orthoptera; family Gryllidae; genus Teleogryllus; species Teleogryllus oceanicus. The sequence continues at coordinate 20,296,278 of CAXIVR010000014.1, read as the reverse complement.
GTAGAACATAATTTGCCAGTGAAAGTAATTAATAAGACTGGAGGGTTAGATGAAGGGGCTAACAATGAGACTTGCATCTGAGATAGTAATGACACTAATGAAAAAAAAAAAAATTTAAATTTCCGTAATTCTTCAATGTTATCCATTGGAGAAAAAGTACTTAGAACATTGGTGACAAATGCACAGAAACCTGTAGTCAGTAAACCTAAAACTTCTGAAGTTTTCTCACCTGCAGCAGATTCAGGAAATTTTTCAAAGCTGGGATTGTTCTTTGGACTACCTTCTGAAGTGAAAATTTTGTTTGAAAAATACAAGGGAATAAAAAGCTTGTATGGTGAGCACAGCCTTATTATTATTAATATTAATCACACTTCTTTGCTCTTAGACTGGTTGCTACTTCTCTGGAGTCTGGTCCTACCCAAAGACTAAAGAATTCCAGTTCACATGTGATGTGTACATTGCAATCATTTGCAGTTGCTTGGTTTCTCATCAACTAGTGTTAATCACTCCAGATTCAGCCATGACCCTCTGTTTCCATTTATCATGATCACACTTCATACATGTTTTTCTTAAATAGCAACTGAGATCAGACATGTTATGATATAATTGATGATCTGTTGGTATTTTAAAATTATAGTGTGTGTTTAGGGTTTTGACCACCTTTACTTTCACCATTGATCAGCTGCTTTAATTTTGTGTCATAAGCCGTACGTCCTGCACAGATTCCAGTTTTTCACTGAGGCTACTGTTATGACATTTATAATCTGTCTGTGCAGATTTACTGAAAGGAGTGATTAGGTGATTGTTTTTTTCCTGTTGTTTGCACTGTATTTTTATTGTTTTTTTTAAAAGGTTGATAATGTGGATTTATTCTTCCAGTGCTATTGGAACTGTTCTTTTAATCTGAGCAGTCCATGGTTTTCAGATGTGCAAGAGTGATTCGTTTGTATCATCACTATGAGGATGGAGTGCTATGATTACTTTTCTGATTGTTGTTGCTATTGACATTTTTGTTTTAGTGATGATTTTTAGTTTTTCCTGCTCGCTTAACAGTGAAGTTAGCTTATTATAATTATCGTAATAATAAACAGTGTTGGTTTCAAAAAGAGCAAGAGCCTCCTTTTCAATCTGAGAGTTTTATGAATCAACTGTTCTTGCCTTGTAATCAGTATCTTTAGTTTTCAAGTGCTATATCATTTCTTTACACTTATAATTCTCAACCATTCACTTTCACTTACCACTGGGTTATGCTTCTTCATTCTTCCGTTTCTCACTATTCTTGTCCACAGTGTTTCAAATTGCCTTTCTCTAAAGCTCTAAACTATAGTTTTGTTTTTAAAATCAAAAAATTTCATTAAATTAAAAATTGAATTATTAATTACAAGAGCAAACAAATTAATTACAAGAAAATTTATGTTAACAAATGATTTAAATGTGCTATATAAATTATGAATTAATATTAGAAGTCAATTGAACCTGTTCAGTCATTTAAATAATTTACCAATTGCAGTGTTTTTCTCTAGTCCAGTCATTCCAAAAGTGGTCAATAATGACTCCTTGGGGTCGATTTCAACTTTCTAAACTCAGTGTTGCCAGATGTACCAAGATCCTGGTATTTTTACCTGGATTTCAATGAAGATACCATATTAAAATACCAGGATTTTAAATCTATGGTAATTGATGATGATCGATTTAAGATTTGTTTACATTTTTTTAATTCAATAATGTATTACAGATTATTACAAATGACTACGATATTGGAGAAAACACTGGTGTAAAAACTATTAAAAGAGACATAGGATGGTCTTTTTCTAGCACATATAAATTAGAAAAGGATACTACATCTTAGTCTTCCATTTAGTATTTTGATATTAAATAAATCAATATCGGGTTAAGTTTAATTTCTGTGTGCGTTGAAACTGCAACACTGGCTATGCTTTTAATACTTTCAGTTAAAAAAATAAGGGGTCAACCACATGCAACACAAATGACATGAAAATGGTAAGCTACACACAAGTGTTCTCCAAACTTTTGTCCTACTGATTCAGCCATTTATTTTGTAGGGCTGAATTTCCATTAGCAGTTGCCAACAGCATATGTATAATGATTTGTTTCTCATGACTTTGAAGGCATGCGAGAAGCAAGTATTTTTCTGTGGGGGAGGGGGAGGAAAAGAGGTCTCGTTGCAGATCCTGAAATAAGAGCTCAATATGTCAAAATTATTTTGAACTGGGAAAGTAAATTACTGTTACTGGTCAATGGCTTTAATAATTTTAGCAAAGGGAATCAACAATAGCAATGCAACCGTCAAAAGTTTGGAAACCTTGCTCTAATGTATATTTATTAAAACTTCAAAATTCTTTTTTATGTTTCAAGACTATGTGCACTTCTTGAATGATTTAACACCTTTTTAGGAGCAACGGTCAGCATAAAATTGAAGGTCCATCTAGACCTTATTTAATACCTGAACATGGAACAGTTTTTCAAAATTGCAGGTGTGATTTGAAGGGTCTGAACAAGTTCGAAATAATATCAGTTGGAAAGAACACTACATGTAAAAGAGTCAATGGTTTGAATTTGATGACTTCAGAGCTACTTGAACCAGGGTTTAAAAAAATACTGCAGTTTTAATGCATTTACTAGATCCATATTTCTTGAGGGGACCAGAGACCTAATTGAAAAAATCAGGATCATTGGATCCAGAAATCACGACAGTACACAAAATGTGAGGACATTTTTTTATAATGACATACAGGTGCAAAGTTCTTATACTCCTACTGAAGAGAGATCAATTAATATGTTAATGCTGCATTTAATGGTAATTTGTATGATAATGATTATTAATAGGATATTAAGATATCTGAAAACTGTAACATTTATATACATTAATAAGTATATTTATTTGATAAATAATATATTGTTAAATACATAAATATATATACGAGAAGACTAATAAAAGCCCATTAACTGTTATACTTTTCTGAGTTTCCTATTTTTCTTAATAATTGTACATTCTCTGGACTTTTAAATAATTTTTGAAGTCTACGAGGAGAAATCTTTAAAATTGTACAGCAGTTGTCTCCTATATTATTTCAGTAGTATACGTAACTTTGGTGACTCTCCTGCAAGAGGCCTTGTTTAGAGGCCTCTAAAGGAAGAGAATTTCACGGAGACATGACGAATTGCACTTTAACTTTAAAAATATGAAGGAATTTGTTTAAAAAACACATTTAAATATTCATGTCAAATGCAACATGCAAATATTCTTGTCGGGTGCATTTTTGAATCTATATCATTAAACATCTCCTAAACGACGTGTATTATGATCTTAAAACTAAAATTTTGAGGCCAAAGGTCTCAAAGAAACGTTCCTTGCACTGTAATCTATAGGATGAGGTCATCTTGAATATTCTATTACATTTTTGCTGGTTCAACACTTCTCAATTTTTCCCCACCTGTTCAGAGCCTGTAGAATCTGCAACTGTATGTAAAATAAAACTAATTACTTGATATTCTACACAAATGAGTTAGATGAGTGTACCTCTTTACTTGGTAATAACAGTAAATTTGAATGGTTTGTATTGACAAGAGTGTATTTTATTTTTATCAGTTACAAGGAGATATATAGAACAAGTGATGGAAGATAAGGTCTTGAAGAAAAAGATTATAGATTATAAAAAGATATATTACAGGTGTAATGTGGAAATGGAAGGATAGAAAAGAGGGTGGGGTTTAACATGTGTGAGTTCTCGCACAGGTATGCTAGTATGTAATAATCAATGTTATCTTGAAAAATTACTTTCAGCAAATACTATAGAAATTCAGCTAAATAACATTTGATTAAACTCATTTGTGTTTTATTGAAATAATTTTAGGTAATATAATTATTTATCTGGTCGATTCTTATTTATAAATTGACTGTGTCAAAAATGGTATTTTGTATACTTATTAAGAGATGCAAATTTTAAAACATACAAACCTCCACCAGCTACTGAAACATATGGGCCACACATTAAGCTCTGGTTGATATTAATTTTTTTTCAATTTTGAAGCATTGATATTTCTACTGTGGGGAAGGTGAAAATGAGCATTTCCTATTAGATTGTGTCCATCTCCCTCTTGCCTATGTAGGTGCTATGTGTGTTGGATTTAGATCAGCAGAGTTACTCTAAATTTCCCGAGAACAAATAATAAAAATGTGAAAGTGGCAGCAGATTTGAATCTGCTTGTGCAGTCTGCAAGCCCTTTGGGAAAATCACTAAAATACTAATACTGGAACTAATCATCTTCTGTGTTGTAACAGTGAGCTGAGCATGGCAGTCTAAAGAGAGTATGTCTGATTCTGAGAAGTCGCAATATGTTGATTGTGCACAAAGGACAGCCTCTCCTGAGACTTGCTGTTTCACAATTTTTTGGCTTGCAGCTACTACCCTGATGAGCCTTTTCGTATACAGCTGAACTAAATCTAGCACGGACAATTTGCCTGTAAGATTGCAAAATATTGTGGCAGCTTTATTATTTAGGATTCTTTCTATCTCAGTTTCAATATTCATAGTACAAATAAAAGCATAAGATATACTTATTGTTTTTATAGTTAGAAACACTGAATTTCACACCTAATATCACCTTTTTCTCTAATACAATTCTATTTTTGTGAATTTTATATTATAACATTAAAATGTAATTAAACGGTAAATAGATCATGCATATTAAAAAATCAGGCCTTTGGAAACAAATCAGGACAGAGTCTAAAACTCAGGTCATGCAGTAAACCTTAATATTTCTATCAACTAGAAATTTGAGAATATGTTTTTGTAAATTACATTCTGTGATCTTAATTCATATATCACTTAACATGATATTTAATCTGTAGAAGTAAACGTTTCTTTTTATAGCCACCATCTTATTGTCTGTCAGCTTTCATAATCGTTACATGTGGTTTATCCTTAAGAAAATTTTTTGTTTTGAGGAACCAACCATGACAGTAAGATAGGCAATCTTGTAGAAAATAAACTGTGTACACAGTATGTGGAACTTTCTATGTAGGTTTCGCCATGGGAAAGGTTAAAGATAAGGAACACCAAGCTAACATTAGTTTGCCAGATTACAGTGACATTTCAAAGCACATTTAATCAACAGGACACTACATCAAGTGGACTGATATTCAAATTTTAGAAATTGAGAAAAATAGCAAAAAAGATTATCAGTGAGCTAATATGATTACTTACAGTATCGAACTGCTTGATACCAAACACATACATGTCAGCTACCACATACTTTTGAAATTGTTAGTACAAATTTATCAGCTTTGTTATTCAATACTCCCAACCTTTTCTTCCCCTCCTTTTCCTGGTTCCTTTTACCTCCTTCCTTCCTGATGTTTTTAGATTACACCATTAGTTCTCTTGAACTTCATATATTTCATGATCCGTGACTACAGTGGGAGGTGCACATTTTAAGTGTAGTATGTGCACCTTGCATTCATCTCAAGGATGCTACTTCTCCTTTAGTAAATCAAAATATTAATGTACATCACATTGATCTTAGGTTCATCATCCAGTGCTGCCATTTTCTAGCACTACTTAAAAAAAATGACATGCTCATTTCATGGATGCAAGGTGCAGTGTCTGCAATTTCTTACAATTTGATTTTAATTTTAAGATGTGTGTACTCCTGAATACCGTTGCCTTGACTGTTTATTTATGAATCGAATTATTTATCTCTTATATTTCCATGTAATACTGATATTTATAATTACAGCATGTGTCATAGAAATCACATTCTTCAGGAGTTAGTATGAACAGCTCATTGTAAGAAATCCACATGATATAAGTGCTTTCCCTTACAACACATTGCCAGATGATATTAATTAAAATCAATACACAAGTTTAAGAATGAAATGAAATCGTTTCTCTTGCATAACTGTTTCTATACAGTTAAAGACTATACTGACCGTTAAAAAGAAAAATAATATTTTTTTACATCATGGTTTCTTAATAAATTAGTTAACATTTGTATTGTATAATTTTAAGAATAAATATATCTGCAACAAATAAAGTACTTCAACTTTCAATGACTCTATCTTGATCAGGTTTTCATCCAATTTTCCTGATCCATTGAACAAATGCTGAGATGGAGTCTTGTTTGCTTCTGGTCATGAATGTAGCTTCATTACGAACTCATTTTGGTGAATTTTCCTTTTGCTACTTGTATGAGTTCTGGGGGTATGGGTTACTATTTTGTTAGCAATAATAAAAAATCAAATCTGTAGTTTGTTATGATAATTGAAATTGTGATAGTTGAAATAATGTTTTGTATAACATGGGAGCAAAAATGTGTAATTTTCAAATATGGCTAACTTCACTTTGTTGGTATTTTTATTCATCATTCAACTATTTATGGTTAAAGGGTGGGGATGAGATTCTGGAGCTCAAGAAAATGTGTGCTGATTGTATTTCTCCAGTATGTTTTTCACAATTTTTACTGTTCTTTGACGAAAATTTATCAAATAAAAAACCTCTCAAAGAGGGTCACAAATTAAGTGTTCTGGCCAAAATATAGGGGAAAAATATTAAAATACTGATATTATAATATTGTTTGAATGCATATTTTTGACCTTCTTCGGATGGAATTTTATTATTAAATGTATTCATTATATTCAAATTTTGCTTTTTGCAAATTATATATTATATCAATTTTCTGCCTCTTGTTGTATTTTCATAGTCTTAATAACCATAACTTTCACTTTGATCTTATTTTCTTTCTCTTCTGTTAAAAAAATCTAATAATGAAATTTATCTGAAATCCATGTAAATTGAGAGTTTTGTTAGATTTGAGAAATGAGAGAGAGAGCTTGAGAAATCTTTCATTTACATACATAATCTGTATTAAGTTGCATTGGGGTGTAAATTTGTATTAATGTTATTTCATTGAATTTCATCTTAACTACAATGATATTTTGTGTGACTTCAATAATGGTTTGAACATTATTCTTTACTCTTTTATTAATTACTAGCAGAAGTTCTCTTCTTTGCTTGGGTTCGCAAAAAAAATATTCGAAAGGAATAGGAATTAATTTAATGTATGACGTATCCTTGCCCTACCATGTTCTCGCTCTTCGTTTCGTGCCCTGATGTTCTTATGTTAAGTATTCCAATTTTTAAGTTTTAATTGATATTTGCTCCTTTGTTCCTGTAGGTGAACGAAGTTCTTTTGACAGGCATTTCTTAATTCTTTAAGTGATTGAATCAAGGCTTAGTGTTTTCTTTCTGGTTTGTGATGCTTTTCCAATGCTAAAGTTCTCATCACCTCCTTTTAATGTCTATTTTCAGAATGTTTTATATCTTTCTATTTGGTTCTCTTGCTTACCCTTAATTTCCTTTTTTTTAGTATCTTTTTTTGTTAATTTTTCTTATTTTCCTTTTTACCACTGTAATTTCTCTTTCTAATCTTTTTCTATGAATCTTACTTTGTATTTTGTTTCTATTCTATCATTCAAATATTCTTTTAACTCTTAAAAGTACATTTCGTTTTCATTTTTTGGACTCTATAATAAAGTTTCTCATTTCCATCATCATCATCATCATCATCATCATCATCATTATTATTATTATTATTATTATTATTATTATTATTATTATTATTATTATTATCATTATTATTATTGCTATTTAAATACATTTTTATTACAGAGTGGCAGGAGGAATGTCTGAGCCTTAAAGCTGTGGAGGAGAAAACAAATTTAGTGTATGCTTTACCAACCAGTGGTGGCAAAACACTTGTTGCTGAAATATTGCTGTTGCGTGAATTACTGTGCTACAAGAAAAATGTATTGTTTGTTTTACCGTATATTTCTATTGTACAAGAGAAGGTATGTTTGTGAATCTTTCACAAGTTGTGTTACATGTTGATTTGCTAAAAATAAAAAAAAAAAAAACTTTAAATAAATTGAAATGTGGCCCATTTAGGTTCATTCTCTTTCCCAATTTGCAATTGATTTGGGATTTCTTGTAGAGGAATATGCAGGTGGTAAAGGACACTACCCTCCAAAGAAGCGGCGTCGTAAACAGTCAATTTATGTAGCTACCATTGAGAAAGCTCATAGTTTAATTAATAGTATGATGGATACGAAAAGACTGTCAGAGATCGGCCTTACTATTGTGGATGAGCTCCATTTGCTGGGTGAAGGTGACAGAGGCGCAACTTTGGAATGTTTACTTACCAAATTACTTTTTTGTTCTGGTTAGTATGCATTTGCTGTTTTTCAAACATAGTTTGTTTTGCTTTTTGTTTTTTAATTTTTTGTCTGTCCTCTTTTTAAGAAAAAATTCATGTTGTGGGAATGAGTGCCACTATTGGCAATTTGGAGGAAGTTGCAACATTTCTTCGGGCGGAAGTTTATGTGAATAATTTCCGACCTGTGGAATTAAAAGAATTTGTCAAATGTGAAGATACTTTGTGGAAAGTTAAATATAATGAAGAAGAATTGCTTGAGAAAGAGAGGAAGATAGAACCTCCTGTAAGTACTGATTGAAACACCTGGAGATGGAGCATATCTTTTTTTCTCTGTCTTTGGTTGTCATATTATTTTAGTGTATCCACTTTGATGATCTTGAGTCAAACAAGGAAATTGAGATTGGTTTTGTAACAAGAATTTTTAGAACACAAGTGTGTAGTACTTGTGTCCTAATACTATCAACATTCAATCATTCACAGGTTGAACAGTCAGTTTTTAATGGAAGTTAAAATAGCAATTTTGAAACATAATTGGAAAAATGAGAAGAAATAATTAGTATTAGCTTAGTATGAAAAATCAGGAGTATAAACATATGTGTTATGTAATAAATTCTGCAAGTATGATAATTGCAGTTTTTTACTTGGTCTCCTTGAGAGAGTTTTTGTCACTTTCTTTAATAGAGTTGTCACAAAAGTTTAAGGGCCCTTATTTAACCCTATATTTGGTTCATGTAGGGAACTATGTGGTGTAGCTTCAGGGTGTAAGCTATTCAGTGTAGCACTTGATTGTATGTAATACATCTATGGCAGTTTAACAATCTCTCTCTCTTTGTTTCTATCTCTCGTATCTATTTGGCTCTATAAAAAAAATTACTTTCAAAAATGCAGCAAATTTTTTCTAAAAAAAATCCTGGATATTTGATATCTCACCTGACCATATGAAAATGTAAACATTTAAAGAAGAAGAAAAAGAAAAAGTGGGGCTCATGTCACTTGGAATGTTTCTACAGCCTGTCACAGAAACTTAAAAGTGTATTTCAAAGATTCAAAGTGCTTTTCAAGACTTGGGAAGTTATTTGTGAACAGCAAGTGCATTGAAGGCTGGCTGGTGAGGACGGGTGGAATACAGAACTATTAAAAATGAATGCCAATTCTGTCGATTCATTTTTTGTCATTTGTATCCGGAAAAAAAAAATTTCTTTGGCAGTACATGAAAATATGTTCAGCCCTTCAGCTTTCTTTCAGGTAGTATGTTCCTTAGATCAACCACGGGGAAGAACCCTCATAAAATACTTTAAATGAAACTAAAATCTCTCTACTTCAAGACAGTAAGAAAAAATTTGGCCCTTACAGCATAATGTTTTAACAAAATTAGTTTAAATTCGTACAGACTGTTATGGAAAAACTTGCAGGCAAAGTTTTTTTTTTAAGTTATTGAAAAAGTCATATGGTGAAAGTACCTTTTTCGTTTTTTTCAATATTTAGTAATTTTTTTGAGGAATCAGATTATATTAAATGTATCATACCTTAACAGCCATTCTGAGAAGTAATTGTTACAAAACTGCTTTGAAATTTATTGCAACTGGAAGAACTATCCCTTTACGCACATCTGGTGGCAGTGGTGGGATAGATGTAACGTCCCCTCTTATGTGAATGCTGTTATCAAGCGTAATTCACTTAGGAGAGGTTGTCACGGAGAAAAGGATCAGAACAACGGAAGGGGGAGGGGGTTAAGATTGGGTGTGGAAATACAATCATGGTAATTGTGACCCGAAATATAACTTTAATTATCAAGTTTAACTACCCAAAGATCAATGTATTCTGTTCAAGGCGTAGGAGGGAGGAAGGGAGAGAGTAATGAGGGAGAGGGAGAGAGAGAAGGCTGTGGGGCAATGACGAGGATGTAGTGCCATGACGAGTGTGTAGTAGCATAGTGACGTGTGTGTAGTAGCATGAGTACACTCATGTTGGCGTTTTGCTTCTTACCATCGCCTCCAACTCTGCAGCGGGCATTGCGTCGTTGCTGGCTGCCATTGTGGTCCTCGTTCAAAAGGGCAGCTGTAACATGGGCGTCATCACTCACAACATATGGGAACTGCCCCCTCTTGGTGTTTGGGTAGGTCTCTTTAAACACCCTCCTGCTCATTGTGAAATCTTCCTGAGAATGTTGTTTTGGAGAGGCAAATGTCCAAGCGGGATTCAATGTTTTTCCGGAACTTTCCTGCTAATTACGTTTGGGCTGCATAGTGATGGAATATTTTATGATTACTTATAATTTTCTACCGTGATGGCGAAATGCTTAATAATAAATGATATTATTTAAGTAGGCTCATCAACCCAGAAGGGGTGTTTTGTCTTCACTCCATTGTTGCCTTGGTCGACCAGAATCTCTTTTTCCATCCTGTCAATAATGGCAGGCCACTTTTGTGAACCTATCATTGTCCCTCTTTTGTAAATATTCTGTCCACGCAGAACATTTCTCCTTCATTTTGTCTAATACGGAGAAAATATTGAAGTTTTTTTGGATGCTTTTGTTTCTTGCCATTTCTTGCCATTCAGCGGGGGAAGATCACCGCTATCGCCCGAGAAAAAAACATGCACTTCACTTACGGGACTAATGACCTAAACTGTTGACGTACCTGAAATCACTAACAAACCAACCAACCACAGGGTGCACACTAGCAAGTTCTCTATTATCAAAGATTCATACTGCATTGCTGCACATCTTTACAGTAAGGTACCTGTTTACATAAAAGCAGATGGTAACATGTCTTTCAAAATATAAGTGCTGCCTTGCTGCTGAATTCCTATATGAACTGAATGAAATTTCTCTAGATCCTTCTCCAGAGTTTGTGCTCTCTTCATACCTAATTCTTCATTGCCCTGTGTCTCTAAGTATTGTAATGCAGTCTTGACTCCTTTCAATGCCTCTTGCATTGTTGTAACACGGTCCCACTCTCTGAAGGCCCTTTTACTTGCTTAATAACATGTGAGATCCAATTAATGTCCAGAATTTATTTCCTACATTCACTATACTCAAGGTTAAGGTTCAGTATAACTGAATCTTCTTAGATATATTTGTATTGTAAGTGAAATGGGACCAGTTCACTATAACTGAGTATAACCACTATATCCAAGTTCACTATAACCAGAGTCGACTGTATTTTTATTTATTTACTTATTTTGGGTTAACAGGATGTGACATGTCACCCCCAGAACAGCCAGTGATGATATATAGTGTTTGACTTTTTTATTTATTTATTTAATCAAATTTATGGGTGATGCCCTTTACATAGTAAAAATACAAATACATAAAATAGCATAAAGATCTCATAGGTGGAACGTAATATAAAGAATGAAAATAAAAGTACTCAGTTGAGTGAAAGTGAAAGTACAAAGTTACAATTACAATTTAAAATTACGATTCATCGTCTCATTAGCGCAATAGTTACTTGCATATGTGTCAACTAAAAAGAAAGTCATTCTCCTAAAGATTCGCTTGGGTATTCTGAACTGTACACAATAAAGAATGTTCTGCAGTCTATTTTATCCAACAAAATATCACATAGGAAATAAATATCAGCACGCTTTCTTCTATAGTGAAGATTATTTAATTTAGATCTTAATAGAATGACATCATAGCTATGATTGTCAGGGACCATTGTCAGGCCAATTCTACAGGCAAAAACCCATAGGAACTTACGTTGAACTCTTTCAATGACTGATATACTCAATTTTGTATGTGGGTTCCAAACAGGCGATGCATACTCAAGAATTGGCCTAACAAGTGCTCAATAAAGAACCAAAAGGATCATAGCAGATCGAAACTGCATAGCATTCTGCAAGACCATATCCCATGTTCTCAGTGCCTTGGAAGTAATGCCCTGAATATGATTCCCAAAAGTCAGCTTGTCATCAAATGTGACATCCAGGTCTCTCATACATTCGACTCTGTTCAAGGTTTCACCTGCAATTTTATAATCTATTATTTTATTCCTTTATCTAGTAAATGACATAACAAAACTCTTCACCACATTTAGCTTCATATCATTTTTCTTGCACCATGTCTGAAAATTGCAAAGATCTGGCTGGAGCAAAGCATCATCATCATCATCATCATCATCATCATCTCGATGACCCTATACAATTTCACGGCATCTGCATAAAGCAGACATTGACTATCGAATATATACCCTGGTAGGTCATTTATAAAAAGATCGAACTGTAGGGATTCAAGATGTGAACCTTGCGGAACTCCACTAGTTACATCATATACGTCCGATGAGTAGCCTTTAATACAAACAAGTTACTTTCTGTCCGTCAGGTAACTACCAATCCAATTTTAAGAAAGCTCCTCCTATCCCAAACTCCTTTAATTTCGCAAGTAAGAACATGGTTTATGCGATCAAAGGCCTTCGAAAAATCACTATAAATTACATCTAGTTGCGCTCCTCTTGACATGGCATCACAAATCGCTTTCTCCAATAGGACTAAATTTGTAACATTAGATCTGTTAGGCATTAAACCATGTTGCACAGGTGATATAAATGTCTTTAAATCTGAAAATAAGTGATCGAATATAATTTTTTCATACATCTTAGGAATGGCACTTAAAGAGAGTAATAGGTCCATAGTTGGAGACATCAGCTCTATCACCCTTCTTAAAAATAGGGAGGATTTTACCATGTTTCCAGAAATTAGGAAAAATGCCACATCTCAAGGATCTATTAGAAAGCCGAAGAGGATGTGAAATAGCTTAAACACAGGTTTTTCATATAGTAATTGGGAATGCGATCTGAACCAGCACTCTTGATTGCATCAAGCTTTACAATTTCAATGGAAATTGTTAATTTGGATTTAAAATATGTCTCGGGGTGTAAATGAGGGAAAATATACTCATTCTCAGTAACTGGTGTAATGTTGGAAGTAACAATAGAGGAGTTAACATCATAAAAAAAAAAATTGCAAATAAATTAACCGATTCCTCCATTCTGCAACTGGTACTCGAGCCATAGTGCATGTTAGCTTTTGGCTATTCCTTTTTTTAATATCAGAAAGAAAAATAAACTTCAATTTCGAGTTCAAATATTTTTCTTTGTTGTAGTACACTGACTTCATGAACAAGATTGATCCAGATAAAGTTTGCAGTCTTGTGTTGGAAGTTGTTCCTGAATATTCTTGTTTAGTATTTTGTGCCACCAAAAACAACTGTGAGAATCTAGCTTCATTATTTACTAAAATTATGCCCAGGTATGTATTGATTCTTCTTCCCAGTTTTATTAATAAGCTGTAACAATCAGTAAGCTGCACAATACTATTACATGATTTTCAGAGAATTATTGGAAATCAAAAAAGAAGAACGGAATGCTCTTTCTCGAGCATTATTGATGGAAGGGCGAGGATCAATTTGTTCTGTTCTTAAAAAATGTATACCTTATGGAGTGGCATACCATCATTCTGGTGAGACATCCCCTGTATATTATACACTAAGGAGAGTTGATGGATTATTTCCTTATTTCAGAACCTATGAATAGGAAATTCCCTAAGTGTGTTACTGCTATTTAGGGAATCACCGTCCCTGGAATCATTGAAGCAAATTTAGGGATGCTGCCTTCTGTCAAAGTCATGGTTTTGTAACCACCAGTTACGAGATATTTGTCGTTAACTTTGCACGTGTCTTTGACCATTTAATTTTAACCTGACGTTTGTTATCTTAAAGTTACACTTAGTAATGCAAAAGTTGGCTATGTGAAATGCTATTTTTGGAGTATATAAATAAGTTGTGATGTCTCATTTGCATTTTCTTTTCTGAATCATGGGCTCTCTTTCTTGTGTTAATAGCATATTTGTTGATTGCCATCCTCCTCAAGTTGCATGTTGTAAAGTGCACGTCATGTTCCGAGTGGCAATGAGCGTTTTAAAGGTGGTCGACAGTCCATTGATGATGAGCATTATGGATGTCCTTCCACGTGAACTGACAACCCACATGTTGGCAAAATCAATATAAACAAATCGACATCTGATTGTCAAGGAGCTTACTGAAGAGTATGAGATGTCAGTTGGATCTTGTCATGAGATTTTGACTGTGAAATTGAAGATGCTCCGCATTGCTGCAAAATATGTGCCATGTCTGATGATGGAGGAACAAAAGGCCATTGTGTTCGGTTTCGTTGGGAACTGCTTGATTGTTCAGCAGATGATTAACACTTGTCAAAGATCATAATCGGTGATGAATTATGAGTTTATGATTGCGACATTGAAACAAATGTCCAATTGTCCCAGTGGATGGGCAAAATGTCTTCCAGACTCAAAAAAGGTCGCCAAGCTCGGTCCAAGGTCAAGGTGATGCTGAGTGTTTTGTTTTTATGCGAAGGGTGTTGTACACCACAAGTATCTCCTGGAAGGCTCCTCAGTGAACCGGAATTACTATATTGAAGTTTTGAAATGTCTGAGGAACACCATCCATCGCAGAAGACCAGAAACATGGAGGAGTGGCGACTGACTGTTTTTTCCATTATGACAACTCTCCAGCCTATTCAACTTTCAGAACTCGTGAGCTTTTGGCCAAACACTTGAAAACTGTTCTTCCCTACCCTCCCTTCTCACCTGACCTTGCACCTTGTAACTTTTTCTTGTTCCCCAAACTCAAAAGACACTGGAAAGGAAGATGATTTGAGACGATTCCCATGATTCTGGAAAATGTGATAAAGGAACTGAAGGACATCACCAAAGAAGCATCCCAGGAGTGTTTCAACTTGTTGAAACACCTTTGGAATAAGTGTGTGCGTTGGGGAGACGAGCACTTTGAAGGGGACCCAGAGATCTAATTTACAAATAAAGTACATTTTCTTTTAAGATGTCAGTCTGCATATTTTTTGACCAGCTCTCGTACCGGAGACGGATACGTGTTGAATAAAAAATGCCATGTCATAGAAAATCGAGGTACTTACAGTTGATGTTTCAAAGTAAACCTGTTTTCTTAGGTGATCAATTGGGTACAAACAATTCAATTATTGGTTGGAAAGAATCTACATATGTCACTTTCATACCCAATGTTTGCAACAGAACTGTATTCATTATCACTACCACTGACCAAATTATATATCACTACCAAATTAATCTCATAGTGACATTACGAAATCTGCAATATGGGTTCCATTATACTCTGGTAGTAGCATACTCTGGTAGTATAGTCTGGCAGTAGCAGTATTTTTGATAACTCTCTGTATGTTCAACGTTTTTACTTTCTCATATGCATACTTATATATGGAATATTGTACTTAGAATAGAGAAAGTTATGTAGTGATGCAGAAAATCGATTTCGAAATTTCAAAGGAAATACACGTTTTGGGGTCCCCTGGTACTGAAAAATTGTTTTTTCAAAACATCCATACGTCTGTGAACACTTTAGTGCCTAAACTATTTGTAAGATCTTTTCCAAAATGGGTATTCCCTGGTCGATCTGGCTCAACTCGTGGCACTGTGATTTTGAAAAACTTTCTTCAAAATTTGGGGGTACTTTACATGAAGCCTCCTGGACATTTTCAAAATTTTCTCAAAAATGGCTCCATTTTCTTCTTTAAATTTTGTGTAAAAGTAGAATAAATTCACTAATAAAGGTGACTTAGGTCCGATTTTCATGGTTGACTCTGAATTTTTGAAATTGCAAAATTTAGAATTTTTTTTGGCATCCTCCAACTACAAAATTGAAGGCAGAAACTTTTCTTTCAAATGAAATTTGTTGTCCATAATTAGTTCTTTCACTAATCGCCATTCTAATTTTTTTGAAAATTTTAGTTTTGCACAATATTGCCTGCAATATTTGCAATTTTATAAGGTTACATAAACAAGATTTTCTCAAAAATGACTAAATTTTTTCTTTAAACTTTTGGTAGGGATAGTCCTAAGTGCACTCTATAAGATGACTAACAATATATTGCTCTATTTTTTGTTTTTCAAAAATTACAAAAATTTAATTTTTTGTCTTGTCTCTCGTCATTAATATTTACATTAGCGGCACTTTGTTCACATTGTATTTATGAGTACAATCGCTTGAAACAATGTCATTTTAAAGTTTCTCAAAAACTCAACAGTATTTTGTTAAAACAAGCTCTAAATTCCGCATTTTCAAGAATGCTCAAGTGACCTTTTCTCAAATATGGCTCCAATTTTTTTCTTCAAACTTCCTATGGGTAGTGCTAATTGCACTGATAAAAATGACATAAAGTTCACTTTGCTGTTTTTTTTTTTTATTTTAAATACCACAAATGTGCATATTAACGGTGAGAGAGATATTTAAAAAATACATTTCCAGCGATTAGTAAACACTATTGCTTTTGTGAGTGGAAGTGCCTCAAATGATGTAAATAAAGTTTTTTGAAAATTCAAAAATTTGCTGTGAAAAAAGCTTCAAATTTCGTATTTACAGTATCGCTTACACTGCTTTTTCTTTAAAACGGCTTCAAATTTTTCAATGGAAATTACCATTTATGATGAGGTTTTACTCTTCCATAATATTCTTAAAATAATATATTGGTTCCACTACCGAAAACCGAAAAATAGTCAAAATGTCAAAAAAATGTACTTTGGGCGGAGATAGATATCAGCTGGCAAGAGGGTGAGGCAAGACTATAAAGCTAGTCCACATGGAGGAAATTACAAAACTTTACTACAAGAAAGTCTGTGCCATGACTAGTTACTTCTGGGTTAATTTTTCTTCTAAATTGAAAACCCTAATTTTTCGAAAATGGCAAAAATTCAATTTTTTTTTTTTCGGCGTCTTCTTACGACTAAAATATTAAAGATTGACATTTTTTCCCTTAATGAAATCTGTTCTTTGAAAATAAATTTTGAAATAAGTTCATGTACAATTTGTCGGAAACTTGAGTATTTTTTGCCTAATTTTGCATTTTCGAAAACTATTAAACATCATTTTCCAGCTCCAAGTTTTTCAATAAGAATATACAAAAAAACAGTTTTTTTCTCTTCTGTGATATTCATAAAATCGAATAATTGAGAAAAAGTGAAGACGCGTAGTATGTGTTATTTTCATAAAACCCAATTCCTTCCGTATAAACCAAACCATTGTAATCTTGGGCCTTCTGTATATTTTGTTCCACAATATTTTTGGAGAATTAGTTAATTTTGAAAATATTGGTCTTTACGTAATGCGACATTGATGCTTAAGTAACTTTTGTTTACTTTGTTGCTATGGATACAAATGATGTCAAATCCATTGACATCAGTGCTGCAAAAAACACTGTGTGTGTCGTGTATGCTTAAAAAGTCACTTTTAATTACATTACTTGTTGTATCAAATTATTACGTAACATAATTGTAACTTACAAATTATATAATATATTTCTGATGTTCATACCTTATTAAAAAAGATGTGTAAATATCAGGGTTTTTAATAATTCAAGATTGTTTTGACCGTGTAGCGATCATGAGCTGAAAATATATATGAGAATTTATTACAAAAATATGTTAAGGAATATGATAATTATGATGTGGCTGTTTATGATTCTTTTTACATTTACTAATGTTATGGTCTAGTGATTCGGCCACGTGAGATGGCGGCTTGGGATAGGTAGGTCCAATACGTGGGCACCGTGGCTGTGGTTTCGACGCCGCCATGACAAAACCAGGCTTTGGCAGGGAACTCTTCGAGATGTGAGTGTAAATTTGGGAAACTGGCTCTCTATATATTCAGAACAATGGTACGACACCCAGGTGTAGCCATGGTCTACCGTGGCCAAAGGTAAAGGATCAAAATAGCGGCTTAGGTGGTATAACTGTTAGTGAATTGGACTGTTAAACCCAAGTTTGTGTTTTCAAACATGCTCGAAGCTGTGGATTTTTAAGGGAGAAAAAAATCCTTTGTACATTTTCCTTTGGAGGGGAAGTAAAGCTGGCTGCCCCATGTTGTAAGATCAAGTCTAAGTAAAGCCTCTGATCTATATTCAAATCACCTGTTTTGTCCGAGTGATACCTTCTGTCTGTGCTGTTGGTCAGGCAGAAGAGCAAGCCTTGTGAGCCTTGCCTTGAAAAATAAGGCATCATTGATCTATGCGAAGTTCAGGGAGTGGGAGAAGAATCACTGGGAATGGGTCCCGAGGAGCGGTAGTTGCCACAAGAGGTCTCGGTAGGATTTTTAGCTACACGTAGATGGCAACTGAGAAGAGGTGGTGCAGGACGGTAAAGCTTGCCGCAAGTTAACAAAATAGGAAACTAACTGATACGAGAGTCTGTTCCATTTTGTTGCACTACTGATGTACATTGTTTTATTTTCTAGGCTTGACTGGGGACGAGCGGCGCTTGCTGGAAGAAGCATATCGAGCTGGTACACTTTGTTGCATTTGTTGCACTTCTACTCTTGCGGCTGGAGTAAATTTACCAGCAAAACGTGTAATTTTGCGTGCTCCATTTGTTGGAAATTCTTTTATCAATCTAAGCCAGTACAAACAAATGGTAGGTCGTGCTGGTCGAGCTGGTTTTGATGCTATTGGTGAAAGTATTCTTGTTTGTCAACAGCGTGATATGGGACGGGTAAGTAGTTTCATCCAAGACCTTGGTAGAGGGTGACTCATATCTAAAGAAAACTTTTTTTGTTGACAAAAGTTTTTGCAGGATTTGTAAGTTAGAACTGCCTTCAAAGGAAATTTGTATGAGAAATATTTTTAAAACGTACTTGCACATTAAATTATTGTTGCAAATTTAGGGGTTGTATTGATCTTATATGACCACAGTCGTTCACTTTGTAGTTATGAAGGTCTCCAAAATTGATATTAACACAAAAATGACCATGAGTAGACACACTAATTGCGCAACTTTTCTTGAATGATGGATTGAAGAAATGTGGGTGGAGTGGGGGTATTAGTTACAATGTTGCCTACTAGAGTATTTACAGTAATGCCAACCTCTGAAAAAATCGAAGTCATACCTGCTATGTGTGTGGCCAGGTCATCGCTCTGGATAGGCAACAGCAGGGGCTCTAGGTAGGAGTTTTAGGTGCCTCCCTTGAAGGACCTCGACCTGTCTCAGCCATTTTTTTAGATAATAGTAATAAAGCTGAACAGAAGTTCTCGACTATGAAAGCAACTAGCTTTGACTAGCTTCTGTTTCATGCTAACGAAGTTTTGCTTGGAATGTTGTCTTCAACTGTTAATTGCTCAAAGGAGAGGGAAGCAAGGTCATCGTTCAAGAAAAGTTGTGTGGGTAGTACAATGTTTGTGAACTAAGCCATCTTTATATACTAAACTATTAGAGAAATTAGTAGTTTTGTTTTGCTTAGTGTGCTTCAGATCTGTGTTAAACTTGAAATCTGATTTTTAATCAGTAATTTTATATAATTAATGTTTTCCCATTTTTGTGAACATTTTGATATTTTTAAGCAAATTTCAATATCAGTTCTGTCACACCGAGTAATTCATTCTCACTAGTGACATTACATTGGGTTTTTGGATTAAAATAATCATAACATAATAACAATTATATGTCATGTAATGAAAGAAGTTCTGAAGATTACAGTGAAAGACACTGGGAGGCTGGGAGTGAGAGACATTGGAACTTCTGGAGATATCAATACTGTTCAAACTGTCAAGGTAACACCTTAAGAAAACATCTGAGGGAGATGTGGGTTGTCTGATAATGGATGGATGGACTGGTGGACTGAAGAATGGTATCCTTCGGATTGGAAGTGGCATGAATCTAGGGAGAAGAAATCACCAAATGATGCTATGGCAGGGTGTTCTACGGGTTATAGTTGCAGGACATCAAAGGGAAGGTGGATAATTCTCTCCTTTGGGTTGGACTGCTGGATGGCTCTCTTGTGAAAGTGACTGAAGGCCTGGACCTAGTAGTTGATGGGTGATGAACAGGTTCCAAGAAGGAATGTCATTCAAGATAAAATAAGTAAGACAATTGGTGGCAAGTGTAGACTGGAATCAATCAATAGCATAATTAATTTGACAGATTTTAAACAACACGAGGGTGATCACTGGACTTCCTTAGAATTTGTACAGAAAGGAAAGTTTGCAGGCAACTGATCAATGATGGAAGCACAACCTAGGTGATTGAAAGCCACAATATGAAAGTACTCTGGAATTCCAAGATTGATATACCATTGCTTGGATCACAAATTGCCAAATCTCACCATCGTTGATGAGACTCAAATCTGGATAGTGGTCGTGGCTAATCCACCAGATTGCAGAAAGAGATCGAAAAATTAACTAAATATTGTGATCTTCAAGTAGAGGGCTTTATTGTAAGTGTAGCAATTCAATGGCTAACGTCAGTGCTACTATACACCGCCCACTTAATGCGATCCTTTTGAGTCCTAGGGAGGACCCAAATTGAGATGAGTCTCAACCAGCCGAAGTGCTGCGAATTGCAGTTTAATAATAACAACAATAATATAAATATAATAAAAATCCATAATTGGTTGCTTTCATCTTTTTGCCATATTTGTAAATAAGAATAATTAAGCTTTTTAAAATGTTATGAAAATTTACAAAGTTCTATAATTCTGTTAAAAATTTAAGTTAAATATTCAGCTTTGTAGCAATCAATGCATGTATGACGTCGTCACAGGTCGTGGGTTGGTCGCTTGACATGGGTCGGTCAGAAAGTAATGCCCCGCATTTTCTCCTTCACGTAGTTCTTAACCCTTCAAAGTTTTGTATTTCCAATGTTAGTGTACGAAGTTTCAAGTCTTCTGCAGATGGCTGTTCCTTAACGAACTGTTAAAATGGCTTCTGTAGACGACATACGTTACAAACAGTGAGCCGTGTTTGAATTCCTTATTGTGGAGAAGGAAACTGTAGTGAACATTCACAAACCCTTGTGTGCAGTTTATGGCATCTCTATCGCCAAGAGTACCGTTGGGTAAACGAGTTAGAGCTTCGGAAATGGGAGAATGCGATTTCCATGATTTGCCGAGCACCAGGCATCCTGCCACAGCAACGAGGCCTGACATGCTGAACACTATCTTTTGCTATATTGATAGTATAATTCATGTTGAAATTATGACCAAAGGCAGTACTATCAGTTCTAATTCTTACATCACCATTCTGAATACCCTAAAGGAGCATTTCCTGCGAGTTTAATCCCAGAAGAATTGTGTACAAAACTTGCTCTTGCCCAATAATGCATGTCTACACACACGATGTCGCAACAAGAGCACTGACAAAAATGGACTGTGCTTCCCCATCCACCTTACACTCCATATTTAGCCTCCTCAGATTTCCATCCTTTGAGCCACTGAAAAACGCTATTCGCAGAGAAATTTAAGATGACCTGAAGTGAAGGAAAGGTATTGCTGTCAGGAAAAGACTTGGTACCAGCAAGGCAGGCATGCTCTTGTTTCATGCTGGCCCAAGGCTATACGAGCCGATGAAATTATGTGAAAAAATAGAGCCAGTAGAATAATCATGTATTAATATTGTGTGCAAATTTCAAGTTCTTCCAATAAGTATTTCTGGGAGAAAATGAGAGGCATGACTTTCTGACCGACCCTTGTAGTAATGGAGCTCCCTCGGAACATACCGCTTGTCCTCTTGTCCTCCGCTTGTCCTCTCAACCGTCAGTGCATGGGTTTGATCCCAACTGAGGTGCGTGGATTTTTGAAGGGCGTAACATCCCACAGTGGGCAAGTCGTATGTATGCTTATAAACAAGTCCTTGCAGGAGCCCAGAAAAATTAAATCTCTCTGATGATTTCCTGTCCTAATAGACCTCATGTTCTCACAACCAGACAGTTCAGGTATACGGAGTTAAGTGAGACCGGAAGTAGCGGAGAAAGTGAAAATCACGTTCACTCATATCAAGGGGACACCCACAAGACGCATCTGCTCAAAAAAGATCTGTAGGCTCGTTCGGGGGCTAGACTTCAAAGAAAGTATGTCTTGAAAATGCGTGTGTGTGGCACCCAATGTGGGATCCAGAATATGTAATGACCTGGACTGGCCATTTCAATCAGATACCGTTGCTCACGCTTGGTACCGCAATGAATAGCAGGTCTTATGTTTGTAGGCACATGCTGAATTTTTAAGTTCGCGTTTCAACTTTCAACATGGGTGTTACTTTTTAGAATTTGCTTCCTCCTAACTAAATCAGTCACTGCCGTGAGACTGGTTCTCACGGTCTCAGTGTCAACGAACTCCCAGGGGCAAATTATTCACTACATGTGGCAACTGAATTTCTTGCCGTTGAGTAAATTCCATTTTCTTATTTGCATCTGTTTCCATTTCTTTATCATTGTCGTATTTTCAGGTTTCATATACATTTTACTTATTCAGTATGGTCTTAGAAAAATAGGGTTTCGGGATAACCAGTTGTTGTCGGAGAAAAAAAACACTAAATCTTTGCTTAGTTAAAAGTAGGAATTCCAAATTTGGAATTAAAAAAATGGTTGGTATATTTTTAAACAATGTTTAACTGATGAAGTTTAAAACTATGGAATGCATGTTAATTCTTTAAAGATAAATCTTGGAATCAAATGTTATTAACTTCAAGGACTTCTATAAATGTTATTAAATTGTAATTTTATAATCTAAGTGAATATGACCCCTGGAAGTTGAAAAGTTGATAAATGTGTGTTTCGAGTCATATTTTCAAATTATTGCATGCATGAATTTTCCTTTGGAGGTCAATGATGACATAAACCTCATTCCTTGGAAAGCATTATTTGTTTTATTGATGAACAGTGTTGCGATCATTTTTTATCTTAACGATTGATTATGAATTATTTTGATTTAAAAGTGTTATTATGGAATTGTTTCAGAAGCATTTTTAGTGTAAATTGTAAAATAAATTTCAACCTAATTTATTGCCATTCTTTCAGGTAGGAAACCTTTTGAGATCACGGATGAATAATGTTGCTAGTCAGCTTCATGCATCTGCTAGTCGCGGATTACAATCATTAGTTCTCAGTTCAATTGGTTTGGGTATTGCAAATTGTCGTAAAGATTTGTACAAGATGGTTTCTCATACACTCCTGCATGTTCAGAATGGAATATTAGAAGTGAAGTCCACAGAACTTGTCGATAGATCTATTGTCAGCCTTTTTAAATTAAGAGCACTCCAAGTGGATTCAACAGAAAGGTAATATTTTCCTGCAATCCCTTAGAATTTTCTAATACTCCCCAAAATTTGTAATTTTATTAATTGCTTTGCATATAATTTTCTGGTACATGTTGAAGGGTTCTGAGAAGGAACAGTCAGGGGTCCAAAATACCAAGATTTTTCAGAGATAAATCTTAATTTTTGAAACATTGCAGATCCCAAACTGGTTCACTGGGTTTCATTGTATAAATGTTTATTTTCTCGTATACTACCGTCTAGTGTAGAGAAAGTTGGGTATTGTTACAACTAAAAACGGCCACTTTTTGGCAAGTAAATGTCTTAAGTTGAGCTTTTCATCTAAGAATGAAATAAAAGAAAGAAAACATTATTTTGAATTGAAAACAGGTGATTTCAAAAGCATGACTTTCTAGAAACTTACCTTTTTCTCGTGTGTGAATTATAGAGAAAGTAATGTAGTATGGCTGGAGAAAGTGCTGATTTTTTGAACTAAAAATACATTGTGTACCCCTGATACCGAAAAAGTGTGTATTGTTGTATATAGTTTCTTCTGTTGTATATTATTTGTATATATTTCTTGTTCTTATATATAGCAAATTATTTTCTTGTGTATGTAGTGTAGTCAGAATCGAGTGGCTTAATTGTATTGGTCCTTTTATTATATACACTTTTTTACGGGGCAGAGGGCTTGTTTACTTGCAGCTCAAAACAATGTTTTTCTCTGCCAGCATTATGTTACTTCAAAATTACATTTTACAGTACATCAAATGATAAAAAAGAAGTGAATTCATCTTGTGCGAGTGAAAAAGCAAATCTTTCACTTAACGTTACTCGACTGGGAGGAAAAGAACTGCCTAACCAAGTTGGAGCAGATGGAAGCAAACGTGCTAAAAAACATTTTGATATTGGCCGCAATACTCGCTTGAAAGTAAGCCGTTTGGGAAAAGCATCAATGAAAGGTAAGTAAATCTTTTGGTTTTACTAGAAGAGCAGAAAGAAAATTTGCTTATTTTACACCGAGACATCTATTTATTTACTACGTAATAGTGGTCTTGTGTTTGTAATGGTGTTTATAGTGGTTGGTGTTGTTGCATTGTATATTTTTTTAAATTAAAATATTCACAGGTGTGGGTAAGGTACACGTTCTATCGTGGAAACAGCAGAAGGATCTCATCTCCGCATTACGTTCTTACTCTTAATTTCATATGTAACCTTCACTCTTTTATTCTCTTTTCTTCCCCACCTACCTTCTCTGTCTCTTGAAGGCCCACACACGTTTCTGTCACGCAAGTCGAGCCGTGTTGGGACGAAATGAGTAACCTGGTGGTTTAGGTGAGTTTTCTATGTGCTTTCCTAGGGCAACACTTCATCTAAACTTCCTAGGAGTTTGTTGTTACGCTTTGGCAGTAACATTCGCCGTGTCCCAATACTCTGCCGATTGCTTCTCCTCTTCTACACGAGCAGCCGGGAGCTAATGCACTAAGGGGCAATCTCGGGACTGAGCTCGTGAGTGGAATGCACCATGCCATTCCGTTACCGGCCCATGATACCATCGGCCCTCCACTCAGGTGTCTCCTTGTTTAGTGCCGTGGTCAGGGTGGCCATCGAACCTGGAATCCTTAAAAACTGGGAATAAAATGGGAATTTGAAACAGCCTGGAAGAACCGTGAAAAAAAAACGGGAATTTGATTTGAAAACCGTGATTTTTCGTTCTTTTCAGTTTTTATGCAGCATTTTGCTCAAATTTACATACGACATTGTATTCAGTAAAGTGCAGAATACAACTCGGTAAATGATAAAGGCAAGTGTTCACACAACTTCAACCACTGCCGCTTGTATAGGTGCAACATGGGTAGCAGCACCCCATAACAGGTATGGTTGCATGTGGGTGGCATGCATGAACAAGATATTTGTGGAACAAATGTCTCACCGGGAGCTCAATAGCTCAGTTTCGATTAGTTTTTTTAATTGTATTATTATTATTATTATTATTATTATTATTATTATGATCATCATCATCATCATCATCATCGTTATTTATTAACACTATTACAAGTAAGTTTGTTTGAGTTTCGATTAGTGTCGTGCCTCTTTTTTATATGACAACGGCGGTACCAACTTGCTATTTTTTCGATCGAAACGACCATGTTATCACGTTCATAATATTCAGAGGGAACCTTAATTTCTTTTGTAGAAGAGCGCAGTCAAAGCTATCTTTGCTTATAGCCTACATGGAGTTTAAGAGTGACAGTGCCCGAATTGACAGGAAGCACGAAGAAAATGAACACGCAGAGATCTTAACAGGGTTGCTTGTCAGGAAATACGAGTAGACCCTATTTCCATCGCTGCATTGTTCTCCAATGCAGCATAGATAGTAATATGAAATTGAAGTTAAAATGTTTGTACACATTTATGGTAGTCAATTTTTTCAATGTTTCTTTCATGTGAAGAAACATTATAACATTAGAAATAATGTTAATGTAATCTAAATCCCACCAATTCAAACGAAGCGCCTGTGGTGCACCAGTGTGTATTTCGTCAGGAACAGTAGTCATTTCAAACTTTTACTAATGAAACATACCATAATCAGCGATCAAAATATCTTGAAGTAGAGAAATAATTTGTTAGTTCGGAGTTAATTTTATTACCTTCCACCAATTCTTTCTTCCATAAGAATGGCAATAGCTTCCAAAAACCTCTCAAATTATGTTCACAAAGCACAAGAAATTCGAAACACGCGACTGTTTGATGCCAAATTTCACAAAAAGTACTCAAATTTTCAAAAAATTCAACATGATCTTATTTGAAGATGTTTTTATGAACATATTTCATTAAGAGAAAAAAGTATCTTCACAGTTGAAGTTGTAAGAAGATGCAGAAAATTTTTTAATTTTTTCAGTTTTCGAATAATCAGGCATATTAACCAACATGACCTGCACCATTCTCGTAAGCATCCTTACTATTTCAGGACCAAACTGAATAAAAAAAAATTGTGCCATTTTTTTAAGAAAAAATGTTTTAAAAATTCAATGTTTGACACAAAATTTCGCAAAAAAATACTCATTTTCGAAACAATTGAACATGACATTATTTAAAGACCTGTTTGGTAACATATATTATTTCATATATCTTTGTTTTTTCTTACATTTGAGCTTTTGTTAAACAATTACAGATGAAATGAAAAATTATTTAAAACCTATTTTAAATTCCGTCCTTTAATTGACTTAAATGTGAAAAGGAATAGATAATTTCCCTTTGCTTAGTAAGATGTATAGTCATGCATGTAAAAACCAAATAATTTTGATGAATATAAAAATATTATATTTAATTATTATATTTTTTTATTCATTTTCATTTTCTTTGGGGCGGTATCAAGAATGCTAATTTGCTAAATATGTGTCCCATACAAATTAATGGTCATTGTTACTTGTTGCAACATGTTGAATCACCGCATTGATAACAGAAGGTGATAATATTGGTTGCCTTTTGATTGCGTTAATATAAAAACTAATAATTTTATTTCGGCTAAAATATGTATTGTGTGTTCGTACATTTATGTAGAACATGAATACACTGATATCAATGACAGAGAGCTGTTTTTGTGTAAACATTTGAGTTTAAAAAATAGTATATATATTTTTCATGCTTTTTTTGTTTAAGAAGGTTTAAAATGGTAGTTGAATTGTAAAACAGAAATTGTTATATTATAATATTACTTAGCCATTAAAAATATCTTGAGAAAGTACATGCGGCTGTAGCTCCACTAGTTTATTTTTGTGTTAATATTTGTTTGTAAACAAATGCATTCATTTATTTTTATAAATAATAAACAATTTACATATTTTGGGAGTGTTTTTATGTTTGTGAAATAAAAATTTTTGCATTGGAAGTATTTTTTCCAATCCAGCTTTCGAGTGCTTATTGCAGCTCAACCATTCGAAATCTCGAAGGAGTATGTTAGACAAAATAGGCTCAAAATTGACTTAAGAGCTTATTTCTGCAGTTTCGTTGTTTCCTCCTTGGACATCCTATATAGTTAATTACTTCCTCTAAAACGTTGACTGAAAGTATTGAAGAAAAGGCCTTAAATTATTGGTTAAAAGAGGAAAATGTTTTAATATTCATTTTATGTTCGTTAAAAGGTATTTTTTGGGATAATTTTGGGTTTCCAAAAATTTTTATTTCAAAGTAGAGCTAAGCCTTTTCTTCTTCTTGCAAATTCTATTGTAGATAGCATTATTAAAAGAAATGAATTGAAATTTATGTATTTGTATTTTCAGGTCCAATAGATCTAGGACGAGCTAATGAATTGTATAATGATTTAGTGAAAGCTCAAACGAATTTTGTTTTATTGTCATATTTGCATTTATTATATTTAGTTACACCATATGAATTAATGGATCAGATAAAACTTGATCCTGATATTTATTACTATAGTGTAAGTAAAGGTTCATTTTTTTATCACCATGTTCAGTTAAATATTTAATTACGTTATTACTTCTTTATGAAGAGGCCTACATCTATTAATTTTATTATTTATTTTCCTTTAGTTTCATTGTTTGAATAAAAAAGACCAGCAGACAGCCCAAGTTCTAGGAATTAACTTTGGTTGCATGGTAAACATTAAAAGAGGTGTAAAATCATTTGTAAGTGCTATCTTTATTTTATTAATTTTTCCCCTATCATTTTTGAAATTTTTGTTCTAATGCACTTGATGTTTCTGCGAACTTTATAGCAAACGGTTGAAGAAAGGGTAGTGCATAGGTTTTACATTACACTCATTCTAAATGATCTATGGAATCAGTCTGATGTGTGGCAAGTTGCTAAGAAATACAATATTCCAAGGGGCACAGTTCAAACGTTAATGACTGCTTCAGCTACATTTGCGTCATGTGTACTCCACTTCTGTGAGGTGAGCAAATATAATTACTGCTATTACTGCTTCAGTGTAACATAATTTGAATATGAAGAGGAAAATAAAATAGGTTGATTAAAATCTTTATTATATCAAATTACCAAAGGTTTTTATGTAGTTATTAAGTGAACATTTTATGTTCACACGTACATTAATTAAAGAATGGGCCCTATCTTTGTTCACCTGTGACCAACACTAGCCCTCAAACTATACTAAGGGTTTTATCCAAAATAGATATTCTCCTACCAATGTGGCCCAACTTGGGGTTCTGTAAATTCTTGATTTTTTGTGAACTATAGAATTCTTTGAACATTATTCAGAATTATGTATAGTAATTTTTCAATTTTTCCAATTTTTGCCTGCAGCCTTTCTTTTCTTTCCCCCCCCCCCTTTTTTGGGGGGTTGGAATTATATTTTTCATGATAAAATTTGAATTTGTGTAGAACTTATTTCGAAACTTTTTGAGATCTCTAGAACTGTTTGTTGGCAATCCTTAAGATTTTGAATTTTGAGTTGCAAATATTAAATCCCTCCAACTTTACTTACCATATAAAAGCATTGTTCATGGATGCTATTTGTACAAAGTTCAAATCTCAGCTCTGGTAAATATTTTTTTTGGGTACTAGCTTTATAAAAATCCTTTTTGTCACTAGAAATCATTCATAAAATGACATAGTGTTGTTTATAGCACCGCACAACCGACCACTGATTTTTTTGCAGGGGTGTAAAATACCTATGATGTCATTACAAAGCTCTTTCCAAAAATTAACTTTGTTTTCCTTACAAATTTATTGTACTTTTAAAGAAAAAATAATCTACACAACTTGTTTATACTTTTGCTTTATTCTTAAAATATGTACTTTTGCAATAAAGCTTAACATTAGAAACTAGTTAAATAATGTATGTATTATTTTGGGATGGAAACATGGGGGATCGATGTAACAGTTAATCAGAATGTAAATAATAATGAGAAAATATTTTCTGTTGTAGCACCGTTACTTTCAAAAGTAGTTTTCATGTAATTTTAAGTGAACTCGTGACAATTTTTATCTAGTGGTGCTTCAACTCACTTTTACTTACAATTTATAATGCTGTGTAAAATTATAATAAATATTATGGAAAGTATGTAGTTACATCCCAGAAAATAAATTCATACATTTTTCTCCCATGGTGTAAAATATGAATATTGTGTCAAGTAGCTAGATGGAGGGATAGGTTAATGACCTTGCTTGTGATAAAGATACTTGTTCAAATTATTATTGCTATTGTTGTAGTTATTAAAATGTTTAATATGCTATCTCTCCCCGCAAAAATGAATATATCTTTTTCTTCTTAGGAATTGAAAGAGTTTTGGGCGTTTAAAGAGTTACTGGGAGGTTTGGCTCAACGTTTATCACATTGCTGCGCAGCAGATCTGGTCCAGTTAATGGAACTTCCAGCAGTTAAAGCAGTAAGTTTATGCTGTAAGAATGTCTGGTCCCTCGAAGTTTGTGTCGTCTGAGTTCATAGAATTCTTCCTGAATGTCCAGCATTCAAGCCCAATGCTTAGTTATCTGAGGTTTACTATTTGCTGAACCTTCTCTGAATACATTTTTTAACACATTAAAATTTTTATTTTGAAACATGAGCGTATTGCAGTCTTGTACCCATTCACACCTGTGCACCCATCCACAAGTGTTAGTTTTTAGTTACAAAGGAGCTTATATTTACATTTTTACTTTCTTTTTAAACATACAAGAGAAAACCGTAAAGCTGAAAATATTCTAAAGATGTTGATATTTTGATAGAAACACGTGTATTGCTCGCTCGGAAATATGTTTTAAGAGATCCTGATACCGAAAAGCAAAACCTGATGCGTAGAGGTCTGTTTATTGGTCTAGCTCAAGTCCGATATTTATTAAAATAAAAGAAAATTCCGAAAATTGGAAAAATTAAAATTCACACTCTACAGAACATATTTAATTAAGAAATAAATATATATCTTTAATATTGTAGTTGTAGGGAGATGGTGAGAAAATTTTATGCTTTTGCCAATTTGTGAAAATTCTGAGGGTTCAACAAAAATCAGTTCTGTGTCGGTATTATAGTAATAGTTCGCTCTATTGTAGGGAAAAAAACTAGCGGTGCTCCAACAGCAGAGAAGAGCGAAGGTGAAGAAGGGTGAGAGAAGGTGAAGAGCTAACGAAAGTTTGAGTACATTTCATTGTATGTCTAGCTGCATTTTGGTACTAGATAATTTCAGCTTATTTGAGCTACAGTGGTTGCAAATTATCTCTCGTACCTAGAATAATATGCTTGTTTTCCCTGCCTTTAGCTGGAGCCTGCAATTTAGGTCTCAATCAAGCATACAAATGTGCTTCATGAACGATACACTGTTAAATTGTGTATCGTTAGGGCATACGTTAATGCCTATGAAGGTGGTTCACATGTTGCGTTTAAGGAAACTCGCATTATATAATTTTAACTTTAAATGTCTGTTGAAATAATCATTCTTAATGAAAATTTAAGCTTGTATACTTAGGAATTTTGTGCATGTGATCATGTACATGTCACGACTAAAGATAGAAATTTGGTCATTATTAAGAGTGCATAGTTAAATTACACATTAGGCAGATGATCTGGATGAAGTTGTATGAATGATAAAGGATCCTTTTAAACTTCGTCATGTTGTATCATCCACAGGGAGCCGGCTAAAGTAAGTTAATTTTCTGTGTGAGAGGGATTGTGTGTATTCACAAAAAATATTTTTTGATGTTGGAAATTATGCATAACGCAGGGTCAATATTGTATTATGTAAACTCAGGAGAATTTGGAATCAATGGTGTGGATCAATTGAGGAACAGTTGGAATTTTTGGAGAACTTTTAAAGAGCATGTGTAAGGAAAGTTGGAGAACATATGGTGAATTATTCTTATCTAATCTTATGGGGAAAATATTTTCAATTTATTCTCTCTTCATTTTTTTCCTTATAACCTACCTTTCGATACTAGAGACTTATCAACTAAGACTTAATTTAACTACGTCTTTTCTGGTAAATTTATTATAACAATGTACATTTTTTAACCAATCACCTAACGAAATCTTTCCTTACTTAACACATTTTTTTGGCGTTCGGTATACACGCACACACGTTCACACTTCGTCCCTGTGCGCCTCACGTTAATCACGGCTGCAGAAGCCTCTCTCAGTCCCACCACCCCAGCCGAGCGCAGGTCTATAGGCCAGGTGTTTTCGCCCGCCTGTGCTCGGCGGGACGAGGCAAGAGCGTTGGCAACAATGCGCTCTGGGAGGTGATGTCAGAAACCTCACTCGCGGCAACGGCTGTTTTATCATGATCCAGTGATTTTTGTTGTTGTTTTAATTTGTTGCGTCTACATATTGACGCAACGCGTTCCCAAGCCCCTTAAGGGGCGTTGAGCGCTTTGCGCTGGGGAGTAATCCTCCATTATTTTGCGCGGGAGTAATCCTCCATTACCTGTTTAAGTCATTTTACGTCAGGTCGCAGTCACTTGTCAAGAGGACCGCCAGGTAGCCTCTGCGTACGCGCCTCCTGCGTCACTACCCAGCGGCCAGAATTGGGAAGGAATAAGGATAGGGGTAGGGTTGGACTAGCCCTTGTGAAGCAGCCAAACTCGTTTTGTTGGAACAAATTTCACATGAGATTCGACGTCAATCGAACCCGGACCTCAGTGGCGAAAGGCTAGCGACTTCGCTATTAGCCACGAGCGAGTTGTATTGTGGCGCAGTCGCCAGACCCGGGAGTGGTTGAAGGGCGTCGGTCTGCTTGCGGTCGCGGCGGCAGAAGCGCTCTTCTTTGCGCCGCTGGGGTCGGTGATTTAGCAGCCGGAAGGATGGACGTGTAAATCGGCAGCTTCGCATACTCCCCCGCCCGCAAATGAACGTGTAAATCGGCAGCTTCGCGTACTCCCCCGACCGCAAATGGAAAGTGGATTCTTGTGACCCCATCGAATGCGGCGGCTCTCGCCGCAGCTTGGCGTATGCGTCCTGGGGTACGCTCCTCCGCCAACGACGAGCACTTTCTCAAGCACATGCCTCCCACTGATCGCGGAACCGACGGCACCTCAGGAGGCCGTTGCGCCGGGGACGCGCAACGACGCCTCCTGATTGGCTGGGGGAGCGTGACCAGGGGTCTGCTTTATTCTGTTCATTGATTGATTGATTTTTTCGTGTTTCCGGGCGCGTCAAGTGCTTTGGTCATTAGTCCCATTAGTGTAGTGCATGTTTTTTCTCGGGTTGATGGTGATATTTCCTCGCTGGATGGTGAGGTCCGGCGCCGACCTACCGTCGGCTAGTGGGGTTTCTCCCTAACCAGGACTCTCCCACCAGCGGGGCACCGCTCCAGCCGGGACAGGCTCTAAGCTCCCGACCGATCTCCCGGAATATGTGGTAGTGTAGTGCATGCTGGTGTAAGGGGGAGAGTATAAGACAAGGAAGAGGAAGGAAAGATCGCGCGCGGTTCGTGGCCCGTTTGGTAGAGTACTGCTCCGGGATTCGCCTGGTGTTGATCGGAGAAATCACGGAAAACTACCGATCAGAGCAGTCGGCCGCTAGAATTCTCCTCCAGACTGCGACTGAATTCGACCTAGGTGAAAAGCTAGTGTCGAAAATCCTGCCGCGGTCGGGACTCGAACCCAGGACTCCGGTCAGAGGCGCTGCAGTGACATCAGTTGATGCACTGATCTACCGCTCCCGGCTTATTCTGTTCAGAACACACCCAGGTTACATCGAAATTCATATTAGTGTAAGTTACACGGCATAAAGATAACAAAATAGGATGAACATAATGCATTACCTTACGATCTGAATGATGGTACAAAGCTGGGTTGTCTATAACTACGAGTAAATGTACATGGTAATTACCAAAGAAAATGAAAGCAAACAATGCAGCCTCCAATTCACACTCATAGATGTGCGTGGCGTGGAGAGGAGTCCACGTAGTGGGGAAGTCGCCTCTGTCAGTGACAAAGGCGCATTTGTGGAGCGTAGCGTCGGAGTGTAGGCAAACGCGGGGGCGGGGTGGGGAATAGCGTAGTGACGGGCGGAGACGTCGCAGGAAGGGAATGGCGAGGTGCGGAAAGTGACGCATGCGTCCTGGGGTATAGAAACATTTTCCTAAGGATGAGCCAAAGTGACAGTTCGCATAACAAGTGAACATCACATGTATTTCAGAGAAGTATCCCACCGCCGCGACACCTGTTCAGCCACGCCTCTTCGTAAAGTGTTAGGTTATGATTCCTGTGAAAACATCCTTATGCAGAAATATTAGTTTCGCTGAGGTATATGCACGTACGCGAATCCGGGAAATATTTAAATTGAATTACGTATGTGGAAAATCTCTTAACATGCTCTCACAATCAGTAAATGAAAACTGCCACGAGTGTAAATAGAAATCTCGCCACACAACAGCACAATACTAGACGGGAACACGTGCACCAGTACGCATCTCGGTTTGAAAATAAACATAATATTTATCACACAAAAAGTAAATTCAATGTAATATACAAAGGAAAAAAGAATTTTTACCGAAAAGCACATAACACTGCACTGCGTAATTTCAATTATTTCTCAAAGCGCACTATATTTTTGTCGGCCGAGGACATCAGGAAAGGAAGCGTCGAAGCCATTTACAAGTTAGTCAACTGCAAAAGAACGAATGCAGGAAGGGAGTTTAATGGGCTTGAGGGTACAAAGACCACAGAACCTTCAGTTATGTTGCCAGCACTACCTGTCATTTTGGCTCATCCTTAGGAAAATCTTTCTATAGGTGGCGGACGAGCAGGTGACGGCTGCGGGCGTTGTGGCTTAGGAGCACCTGCGCCGGCGCTAGGCAAGGGCGGTCGCCCGGAGCCTCGCAAGTGAGGGGGCCCGTTGATGGGGGAACAATTGTAAATTGAAAATAAAAATCAGAACTCAAGAAAATCATGAATGGAAGGAATGAAATTTCACACTTCACGCCACAAAGACTGAGAAATGCTTTTAATTTATTAGAATGACCAGTGCCTGTTTTGATGAAATTTTGGATCTGATCACACAATACATAAGAAAAAATGACACTTAACAGTCATGAAACTCTCTCATCCCAAGAACAACTTATTGCACTTTACATATATATGTAAAGCGCGCGCGCGCGAGAGAGAGAGAGAGAGAGAGAGAGCGCGAGAGAGAGCGCGCGAGAGAGAGAGAGCGCACGCGCGCGAGAGAGAGCGCACGCGCGAGAGAGAGAAAGAGAGAGAGAGAGAGAGAGAGGGAGAGAAATTAGAATTCATTAGAATTATAAATTTCATTAGAATTATAAATGTATTTAAACTTTTCATTAGTAAAATGTACAAAATTTTAATAACAAAGAATTTAAAAATATCGAAGTTTAATGTTATTTAAATTTAATTAAATTACTGAACACGATTAGAAGTATTTGTTCTGACCGTTCTGTCATGTCAGATTCCCTGGCGAACTGAAAATATTCGAGATCTGACGAGTCTTTGCGTTGGTTTCCATAGCGAAATTGGAGAGCCAGCGGAAAAACTGCGTCTGACCGTGCCGCTGAATTTTTATGAAAACTTCATTGACTCTAACTATTAGGTCGAGATGTTAATGAGTTATTTAGAAATTGGAATAAAAATGTAATTGATGTTTTGTGGTTTTTCTATTTCAGGGCCGTGCTAGGCAACTTTATAATGCTGGCTATAAAACACTAATTGACATCGCTAATGCAAATGCTAATGATCTAGTGTCTTCTATAGACCATCTGCCTAGAAAGATTGCTTCTCAGATTATTGCTGCTGCTAAGGTAGTTTTTAATTTCTTAAAATTCTTTTAAAAGATTTATGAAACATTGTAAAATTAAATACAAGTATTATATTTCAATTTTTTCAGCTATTACTTCTTTCCAAGGCTGAAAACCTGAGAGAAGAAGCAGAAGATCTTGTAGAAGGCATTTTTAATAATTGAAAATTAATGTTGCTAGAATTATCTTAAAAGATTACTTATTGGGTCTTGATTACTTCAGAAGGAAGAGGAAATGGGTTGATTTTCTGATCGGTAATTATTGTAAATAATGCCTTTGATATTTTTGTCTGTGATATCAAGAATCTGTGATTAAAATGTTATTATATTGTAAAAGATTATTAAAATGTGAAGTTTAATGTTGTTGGTAAATTGATCCACAAGTGCACAACGACTTGACTGGGTAAGATTATTTGTAGTATTCTACATTTGTAGTGAAGAATATGCAGGTTGCATTTATAAAGCTTGAAGAATATTTCAATGTAGATGACATTTTGTAATTCTTGCATTTTTTTTTTTTTTTGCATCATTTTCAATTTTTATATTTTTCAGAATGTGCCTTTACATAATAAAAATCTTGTTTATCTAAATCAATGAAGTCCTTTCTTTACATTAACTTTTGGTGTGAATAATGGATTGTTAATAAGATGTTAAAACAATAAAACATATCAAGAACAAGAGGAATAGTTTTTAATTGATTTCTGCAGGGAAAAGCTAAGTAAATGCTGGTGGACATGAACACTTTTGATGCCAACATTTGACTGACTCCATTACTTCTATGTGTAAGGATTTTTGGTAGGTTCTAAGTTTAACAGTGTAATAACTTGTGATATTAGGTAGAGTTCAGTGAAATGTACTGTGCATAGTTGTTTAATGCTACTGGGTGATTATTGGCAAGAAATTGATTGAAAAGTAAAGTCAGTTTGAGAATGGTAAGAAAGTGAATTATGGTTATGAATTGTCTTACAATGAATCAATAGAAATATTTGCTCACAAATATTATTATATTGGTGCAAAAGGTGTTGTATTTAGTAATGTAAATTCATTCTTATTATTTTTTCTGTCGTGGATTATTCCTCGCCTTGACAGAGATACACAGAAGAGAATGGGTGATGTGTCATTTCAGGATGTCTAAGCAGATCTGCCTTGACCTGGATTTAGATTGCAGTTGGTCGGCCATTCTGGCATCCAGAAGAACTTCAATAATTATACTAGCATTGAGTTTTCCAAATATCAGTTGCATTAGATATTTTATTACTGGTTAAAATTTTTGATCTTATGATTTCAAATCTGAAGTCAACAGATCAATCTGTTTTGTTCTATATTTAGCTTTCATCCAATTTGAAGTTTTACATTCAAATTAATTTTTTATTGTAGTGTCCCTTTAACAATTCGACCTGTAGAGTACTCTGATAAGCTATTAATTCCAGTTTTTGCAACTTTCACTTGATCAGAAAATAAAGATTACGAGCAAACGTTGGAGTCAAGTGATACAATTGAAGAAATATATTCAGAAGCAGAAGATCATTGTTTTAACATGTCACAGTGTAGTATCACTGTACTGTGACAATTTCAGGGAGATCGTAAAGTGGGCTGTTTTAAAGGTATATTACCTTGCCACAGCCATGTGCCCTTTGGAATTTACTTGGATAAGAATAAGATATGCATTGAAAATTGGTGAATAATCACTGAATTCGTAAAAAATTAAACTTTCACTAATAATCTTAATTTAAAGAAACCCATTCCCAAATATAAAGAAATTATGGTGAATCAATTATGAAATAATTTACATGTTACATTCTTCAAGTTGCAATGTTGAATGAATTTATGTGACAATGACTTTACCAAATGAGAGATTGAAATAGTTATATAATTCTGCGTGTACAATCCATTCAGTGAATGTATTTGCAACTTGTAGTCAAAACAGATCTCTTACACTACCTCCTTTAGAGACAACTTAAAACATAACATTAGAAATTGGGGTGTGTCAAGCTGGCACAACTACCATAGCACAATCATATCAAACCAAATGGAATATTTAGTACTCATTTCTTACTAATTTATTACCCAAAAATTAAATTTATTACTCCTATTTTTGAAATAAACATTGTTGTGCTGGCGTGACTATCAAGCTAGCACAATCAAATTTAAAAAATGGGCACAATCGATTCAAACTAATACAAATCTTTAGTACGTATTTATAACTCCAAAATGAAATTTATTACTCATGTTTACAGAAAAAATATTGTTTAAAAAGCATAGTAATGCAACCATGCATAACATTTGCGTATAAAATTGGAGAGTACTAACAGCCACAAACAAATAAAACCTGTTAAATAATTAAATACACATTCAATACTAATTTATTGCACCAAATATTAATTTATAAACATTACCACTTATTAAATAAATATTGTGAAAACTTAATCGTAGATGTCCACATATGCCAAAGCTTGAAATTTGATCATGGAGAGAAGAAAAGATCACCATCAAATAAAACCAAGAACATAATTTTAACAGATCTTTCGTACTAATTAATTACTTTAAACAGAAATTTATTTTTTTTGAAATTTAATTTAAAAAATTTAAACTTCGAATAATTTGGCCAAGGCCACAAACAACAAAAACCTATTCAATAATTAAATTAAATACTAATTTATTACACCTAAGACAAATTTATAGACATTGCCATGTATTCAATAAATATTGTGAAAATTGAATCATAGATGTTCCAACTTGCCAAATCTTCAAATTCGTGTAATACATTTCATTTTGGAGTAATGAATTAGTAATAAACTAGAGAGAACCCGTCAAAATTTGGCGGTGAGATCTGAGATAAATGTAAAATACTGTGCCTAGACTAATATTCACAATATGTTGCATTGTTTGGATCTTCAAGGTATAATGAAGATATTCTGTGATGTGGAGTTCCCAAAATTTTGGTCCATGATCAGCTGGCAATGCAATATCGGCACCACATGACACCAAAGAAAGAGCACTATTATACTGACGGATATTATTTCTAAAGATTTTTGATGTGTCATCCCCTATAAACAACTTTGATTTCTTCTGGCATACTGCTCAAAGGTAAACTTATTTTCCCATTTAAGCGGCACAGAGTAAACTCCTTTGCGGAATTTCTCGCACAGCAGAACAAAACTGACATTTCATAGAGCGACCAACAGAAAACGAAATGACCTCACTACCACGACACCTACGCTGACTTTCTCTTTCCCTGCATCCACTTAATAATAGTATTAAATTAAAAATAGTCCACTTAATAATTGTACGTTTGCGTCTTTTGGGGTGCGTGGGCAATGATTCGGAATTTGACATAACCTGTGAACAACTTCACTACTTCAGTACAACCAAGCAAAACCCACTGTCTGAATGTTCTGTACAAAATACGCCACAAAAGCAAATGCAAGCAAACTGTCAACGCCACAATGCAATTATTACACTGAAACAAAACCTTGACGAATTGTAAACAAATCTCAACAAACAAAACAAAACAAAACATCAAGCAGTGCCACTATGAAGCAGCGTGGACTCACATCTATCGAATCATATAAATCGATTTTGGAATGGCCACCCTTTGGAAGAAAACAATTGACTATTGATAAGCCTTCTATAAAAGAGTTATTTGATTAATTAATTTACACCGTAAATGTTGGTGAATCAACACAAACAATATCTGATAACACATCTAGGGATCACATTCTTTCATTTAAAGAAAAAAATACTACAATCGGTTCAGTAGAAGCTCTAAACGAAGCCATGGCAGAATACCTTATTTTTTTAAATATATATATAGTTATGTACCAAATATTCATATTAGTTTGCATGAATTAGTCCCATTTTTTAAATTTGATTGTGTTAGCTTGACAGTCACACCTGCACAACCACGTTTATTTCAGAACCGGGAGGAGTAATAAATTTAATTTTTGGGTAATAAATGAATACTAAATATTCCATTTGGTTTGATGTGTTTGTTCTATGGTGGTTGTGCCAGCTTGACACACCCTAGAAATTGCCATCAAACGTGTAATATAACACGACAAACTGGGCATGATTCAATGAAATTTACAACAGATAGACATTTGGTAATGCGTAAGAGAGTAATGTGAAATCAAAGTTGAAATCATCTGCAATTAAAGTGATTAATGCCAAAACAGAAATGCCATCATTAGATCATGTAATAAGGGATACAGAAAATAACAATCATTGAATGCCATCAAAGTGGAACAAATACAATTTACAATAATTGCTAGCTCATTTACTGAGCACATGGCATAGTAAAGGTGAGAAAATCTACAGCGAATGGGGAATATTTAAAAAATTAATAAATTAAAGAATTGCATTTAAGTACAATTCTCAATTGGATTATTCAATAGTGCATTTAAACTTGCGATGAACAAGATTGGATTAGATCCTAGCGCAAACATTATTTCAAGCTACAGGGACGGTTGTCCGAATGTTCTCTACAAAATCATAGGCATCAACACACTGTTCCACTATATAACAAACTCACCTCTCACTAATTCATAGTACAATGATTTACTGAGGAAATTAATGGAATTTACTGATTTATTTAGAAGTGCAGTTATACAAGAGAAATCTTCACAGTAGTTCTGAAAGTGCTTCATAAATGTATGATCAGGAGAAATTCTGGGCATTAGGTCCCAGCCCAGTATCGTCGATCTTTTTGATTGTTCTCACAGAATGATTGACAGTTGAACATGGCCGTTCTTCGCACAACGAACATGAAATCTGGTGTCTGGGCGAAGGCCCGTCACTTGACATTCCCTTCGCCGTTTCGCCGCATGTTAGAATGAAAGCTCCGGCGGGTGATTGTCAGGGCTCGGTGACGCAACAGAATCTTCTTGAATCTGTTGACAGTTCATTTTGAATTTGATTATTTCTGATAAGGCAACGTTGAAACATTTTTTTGGTGTAATTTTTTTCGCATGTAAATTTGGTTTAGTAGTGCTTCCGTAGATTGAACGTACATAAAGAAGGGATGAGCATAAAATAGATTTAAATATTGGATAGTTTGATTGACGACAGTTTACTGTTGAAGGAATACAATTTAAGAATTTTAATGTTTGTTTTTATTGATTATATTATTATTATTATTATTATTATTATTATTATTATTATTATTATTATGTATATTGATTATATTATTGATAAATGATAAATTATTATTTAAATGCCCCCCATTTTAGTTTTTTGTTTCAAGTGGAGTGCAAGATTTTTTACAGGGGTATTGTTGGTGACAATTTAATGTTTGTTGAATTGTTTATTATTAAAGAATTGAATTTACAATGTGATGTAAAGAAAAGAATTTAGCTTGATATTTTGATGAATTAATATTCATTTATCAGTTAATTTAAAGGGGTAAATCTTCTTGCAAGTCATTAAGTGATGTGAATAATGTAGTGTCATCTGCAAAGAGCTATTTCAGAGTTTAGAAAAGTTCAGTCGGAAATATAAATATTAAGAAGTAAAGGAGAAAGTGGAGAACCTTATGGCACTCCTTCCTTAATTGGGCATTCTGTAGAAAATTCAGGAAATGTTTGAATTTTGAAAGAAGACAAACGAGAAAATAATTATTTGTTGATTTTGACGATATCCATATTACCTTAATTTTTTAATCCATCTTGTCAAACTTTAACAAAAGCTTCAATATCTAAAAAAAATAGCTAATGTGTTTGTATTTTTAAATATTAGAATCAATACTTATAATGTGCAAGTCTTAGTAATTGGTGTATTGTAGAATGATAGTAAATGAAGGTTGTGGCTAGCCTCAATGTTTCGGGAGGGCCATCGTCTTGTCAGTGCATAAGCAGCTTGTATGTGGATTATTCTGACTTGGTCAAGGGTGATTTTGCATGCTATGGTGCATCTCCTGGTGACTTGTAACATCTGTGTTTATTTGACAACTCATTAATATATTTTGAACTTGCGTTTTATGTAGCCACGCACCGAACTGCCGTTAAAGCATATTTGTAATAAAACTATTTTTCTACTTTGTTTTTCCTTGCATATTTCGTGCACTCATTTCCAAAAAACGAGAGGTGATGTTAATTTTTGCTGCTAGATTTTTGTCACAATTTATAATATTTATGTTTTTGGTGAATAATTACATTTGTCTTTTAGAATTATATTTTTGTTAAGAATCTCAGAGTTTTAAAAGATATAAGAATTAAATCTCAGAGTTTTAAAAGATCACGAGTTAGGGGCATGTGGAAGATGTCATGTAGATGATGGTCTTATCTTAAGTTTAGAATTCGGGTCGAATTGCGTTAGAAGAATGAGGTGCTCTGTTGTGTTTAAGTTACGGTATGTGGTTGGGTGCAGTGAACCATGACGTACCTACTGCTAATCTCAGATAGCATAGAAATTAAGCAAATTACGAATTTTTTAAAAGATTACTAACATTTTTACGACCTTTCGAAATTACAAGTTGGTGATTGTGTAAACAATTATCAACAGTTTATTTTCTTTTCGGCACTACATCTCTGCTTTAATTTAGCTACTGGAACATTTAGTATTTTCTGTGGTGAGTGGCTATTCCGTTTATTTAAACAGTTCAAGGGCGGTGTATTGAATAAATTAGAAGAGTGCTTCAGAGTTTATTTCATGTTTTGAAGACAACTTCAGTTGGACCTCTGGATATTTGCCACGCAATAGGTCCTGCCTTTCCTATCCACCTGATAGAAAATTGCGTACAGCGCGCGTAATGACAGCCATTGTATTGAAGCCACAGACGCTTCCTCACTCCCAAGGACACATGTTCAATAAGTATTGGTGAAGTTCGTTGCCAAAACGGCAGGCATGCGTCATCATTTAGGGGTGGCGGTAAGAGGACAGGTCCAACCACAAACCGTCCCCGACAATACCAGCCCAAAGCTTCACAGGATATGTCTCGTGGCACGCAGATTTGCTACAGCCTCGAAGGGCTGTGAAGGGTTGTGACTTGAACAGCCCTTCGCATGTAAAAGTGGCCCCGTCAGACACCAAAATTAGGATTCGGAATTCTCGATTATTCGCCTGTTACAGGAGGAACCATTGGTATAGTTTTGTCCGGTGAAGCTTATCATTACGGTCAAGATACTGCACACGCTGTGAAAAGGATGCCAGCTTGCTCGCTGTACTCAAAATAGACGTGTGGCTACCTAGTATAGAGCGATTTTCCTAAGGATGAGCCAAAGTGACAGTTCGTGAAAACAACTGATCACATGTATTTCAGAGAAGTATCCCTGCGTCGCGACAGCTGTTCAGTCACGCCACTTCGTAAAGTGCCAATGGCTCCTGTTAAAACATCCCTACGAAGAAGTCTTACGAGTTTCGCTGAGGTATATGCACGTACGTGAGCCCGGGAAATATTTAAATTTAATTACGTTTGTGGAATATCTCTTAACATGCTCTCAAAATTAGTAAAAGAAAACTGACACGAATGTGAATAGAAAGAAAAATGATTTTAAGCCGGAAACGCGTGCACCGGTACGCATTTCGGATTCAAGTCTCGGTTTTAAAATAAACATAATATTTATCACACAAAAAGTTAGATTCAATATAATATATAAAGAAAAAAATAATTTTTACAGAAGAGCACGTTACACTGCACTTCCTAATATCAATTATTTCTGGCAGTGCACTATATTTTTGTCGGACAAGGACACGACAAAAGGAAGTGTCGAAGCTATTTTCAAGTTAGCCAACTGCAAACGAACGAATGCGGGAAGAGAGTCTAAAGGGCTCAAGGGCACAACGACCACAGAACCTTCAGTAATGTTGCCAGCACTAGCTGTCACTTTGGCTTATCCTTAGGAAAATCGCTCTATATCTCGAGCAATTGTCCTAGTGCTTGATGAAGGACGCGAATTCACACGCTCCAATGCATTCTCTCTGAACTGAGCTGGTGGGTGTTCCGTTCCCTTTCACGTTTTGGCTCTGCACGACCAATTTCTCTGACGCGACGAAATCCGCGTTAGCGTTGCTTCATAGGAATTTCCAGAAGCTTCGTTTACACAAAAAAAAATGTTCGTATGTTGGTCTGTAGAAAACGGCATCCCAATCAGATGTAAATAATATATAGTACTACTCGCGCAACTTTTCTTGAACGATAGATTGAAGAAATGTGGGTGGAGTGGGGGCATTAGTTACAAAGTCGGCCACTAGAATATTTACAGTAATGACAATCTCTGTAAAATTCCTGGGAAAGTCCCTGCTGTTGCCTACCCAGAGCGATGACCTAGCCACACACGTAGAAGGTTTGACTTTGATTTTACAGAGATTGTCATTACTGTATCTACTGATCGAAGTTTTAGGTGCCTTCCTTGAAGGTCCAGGACCTGCCTCAGACTTTTTTTAGATAATGGCAATAAAGCTGAACATATGTTCTCCACTATGAAAGCAACTAGCTCTGACTAGCTTCTGTTTCGCTCCAACCAAGTTTTTGTGCTTGGAATGTTGTCATCAGTGCTCGCTATGAGCTTTTGTCTTCAACTGTTTATTGCTCAAGGGAGGGGAGGCAAGGTCATCGTTCAAGAAAAGTTGCGCGAGTAGTAGTTTAGTAGACAATACAGTAGTTCGCACGACTATTAGATCTTGGAAGAGTGACCTAGCATGCTAGTTCGGGCATGCAAGAGAGACGAACGAAGCGTGATGAGCGGGAGGGGCTTTAAATATTTATTAGTGGTCCTAAAACAGCACGAACTTTCTCGCCCTGTTTTCACGCGAAATGTACTGAAATTTTCGAAAAATTATACATGACGTTATTTCACAATTATCTTTAAGGAACAGATTTCATTAAGGGAAGAATTTTTTAAAATGCCCCGGGGGCTTCCTATA
Organism: Teleogryllus oceanicus; assembly: GCA_964035755.1. Taxonomy (NCBI): domain Eukaryota; kingdom Metazoa; phylum Arthropoda; class Insecta; order Orthoptera; family Gryllidae; genus Teleogryllus; species Teleogryllus oceanicus. Next base: position 20,252,385 of record CAXIVR010000014.1, on the reverse strand, counting down.
AAGAACCACCCAAATTACAATTCGGTTTTACATTCAAGAGGCTGAGACTTCAGCCACATCAATTTTGGAAAAAATTGGCTGATCTCTTTAGCCGCTAACGTTCACAGACTGACAGGCGTTTTGCCGTCATTCGGTTCAAGGATCCACAAAACGTAAATTTTGGCTACATCACGTGATAGAGAATTTGTTTTCTAAATTTACCGGATTTATCCACTTTTTTGCTACCAGGGCCCTGTAATAAGAGTTTTTCTGCCGAAAAATCGCTGTTTTTTCGCGCATCGTTACATAACTTTCTCTCTACTCCGAAGCGATAAAGTAAAAATTAGGTCAAATAACATACCTCAACGCGTGCTGGGCACAGCAATATGGCGTATCGTTGCTTCAAGTTTGTGACGTCATGTGATGTTCCTGTATTTCTATCTCCAAGGTTTGACCTTTCCTCATCTTATTGTTAGTACAATTAACAAATGTAACGAAAAGCTTCTACACCCCAAATGTTCGTATACACCATGAAATCGCCATTACAACAATTGATAGAATTACAGTAATGTAATATAAGTAGTATAGTAAATATTTAAACGATGTGTAAATGAAAGAAAACATTTACCCTACTTTTCTCGTTAAAAGTCTCCTCTCCTTTTAAGACACTTCTTTTGTCTTCTAACTCGGTGTTTTCAAATGTGGCATTTATTTTGTAGTGCACATACAGTCTTCAATTACTGTCCTCATTCCTCACAGTACAATTTCTTAACAAAGCGGCACTCTCCTTACAGTAGTGTGTACGTATTTCTTGAAAGATCTCTAAGAAGAATTTAATAAAGCTGCGATTTGTTATCTGCAAATGTGAACAGCAGTCGTAGGCGAATAACCTTCGAAGTTAAAATTAGCTTCACATTCCCAAAAATAAACTCGTTTAACGTAAATTCGAGGTACGCCTTTAGATCCGAGCCCAATTTAGCAGGGCCTGTGTTCGGAACTCATCCCGACAGTTGAATGCCGATTTCCGGGCCGTTAAATTGAATTACCCGCCAATTGCGCTGGGAACGTCGATGTTTCTGAGGCGGAGGGATGGTGGGTGGTCCTGCAAATCCAGAGATGTGATTTCTCTGAATCAGTTGCTAAACTTCAAAAATATCCTGTAACCATATCAGAATTCTTAAATAATATTATAATAAGAATGTAACGATAACTAGTAGATCAAACAGTGACGTAAATATTACAGTACTGTAATGTAATTATTGTCTAAATTACGATAAAAGTGTTGACACAAGTATCCTTTTTTATTTTGAAACAAGTTCATATTTACTAGAAGAGTTTTATTTTTCTATGAAAATTTGTAAACGTTTCGCGTAAATGTACGCATCTTAGGTTGTAAAAATCATTTATGATCGAGTCTGGAATTGGTTTATTTTTTATCCACTTTGGTTAGATAATGTGAAACATTATGCTACTATAATCAGTTTCGTAATGAAGTACTTTACGCTCTAGTGTGGTAATGAACTTCATTACCACACTAGTGCGGTAATGGCATACGAGTAGGGTTATTCTGAGACGAGCACTATTCCATGGTCTACTATTGAGAATAACAATAATTATTCAAATAATGTATTATGAAAATAACTGTTTTAATTACTTATTATATACATTACCAACAAATTGCTTGCAATTCGAAATTGTAATTCCTGATGATGTTGAAGCCTGACAATTCATATTAGTATTTGAAATACTATTTTCCCCCATAATTTTCATAGCTATTTGTTTCTTGTTTTCTACTGACGATTCCACATACCCTTCTGCAACAGAAGACGACTTCCATCCACCGTGCCTCTTCAGCATATCCATATCAAAACCTGCATTTGCTAGTAATGAAGCGGGCGATCGCCGAAAACAATGTCCTGTAAATCTTTCTGGGTTTTGCAAACCAAGATACTTTGCTATGCCTCCAAAAGTATTTATTCCAACACGTTGGCAAGTCATTGACAACATTCTTTTTGAGATGAGCTGTCTTAAGCTTAATTTGTCTTTCATTCAAATATGGGATCCCAACTTCAAACTTAACTTGTTTTACATAATATAGGATCAGTACTGTGCTTGTATGTACGTTACTTAGCTAAGCGTTTATTAACAAAGAAATATTCGGTGTTACATTGTGCGATTAAGTTGCTCAGCATATCTCACAAAAAAGTTAATTGGACACACATGTCCATTTTCTGCACCTTTTTGTCAATCCGTGCCATGGAGTACTGGTACGAATAGTTATAACCCGACCTGCTCAATTCATTTGCTCATCGAGCCGGCGAGACGAGAGATTCTGTCTCGAGCTGCCTTCTGTCGGGATGGGAGTTAGGGTCACTTATCGAAAGGGGAAAACCGGGAGCGGTAGCTCAGTGCATCAACGGATGTCACTGCAGCGCCTCTGACTGGGAGGTCCTAGGTTACAGTTCCCACGGCGGCAGGATTTTCGACACTAGCTTTTCAGCTCGGTCGAATTCAGTCGCTGTGTGGAGGAGAATTCTAGCGGCCGGCTGCTCTGATCGGTAGTTTTCCGTGGTTTCTCCGATCAACACCAGGCGAATGCCGGAGCAGCACCCTACCAAACGGGCCACGGACCGTGCGCGATCTGTCCTTCGTCTTACCTGTCCTATCCTCTCCTCTTACACACACACACACACACTAACAAGCACTACACTATCACATATTCCGGGAAACCGGTCGGGAGCTTAGAGCTTGTCCTGGCTGGGGCGGTGCCCCGCTCGTGGGAGAGTCCTGGTTAGGGGGAAACCCCACTAGCCGACGGTTGGTCGGCGCCGGATCTCGCCATCCAGCGGGGGAAATCATCTCCCGAAAAAAAACATGCACTACACTAACGGGACTAATGACCAAAGCAGTTGACGCGCCCGGAAACAGGAAAAACCAAACCAAACCAAGAATGGTTGAGAAATCTACTAGTTTTTATAAAGAAGTATTGAGAAGTCCGCTGAAGCGAGAAGAATCGGAGTGATTTTCGAAGCGTGTTTAAGTGTTCATTTCGGCGTGTCACGGACCATTCTATCCAGCCGTTTCGCAAAGGAAAGAATCCAGGGGTGAATTCCAGTTACCGACGTGGTGAGAGAAGCCTTCGTGTTAGAAACAGGAAACGAGTGTGTAGGCGAGGCCGATTCTCCAGTGGTCAAATAGAATTGGACTATGACGTGAACAGACGGAACGAAGAAGCGTACTACATGTGCCCAAGTAAAATATGCTAAAGACATTGCTGGCAGTCATATGCAAAATTCACGCCGTCAAAACCCGCCGGATCACGGCTTACAACTGCACATTACAATTTGCACGGCTGCAGATCAGTGTCCAGAACAAGCAGTTTCCGACCGTTGTCTGCTATAGAACGATTTTCCTAGGGATGAGCCAAAGTGACAGTTCGTGAAAACAAGTGAACATCACATGTATTTCAGAGAAGTATCCCTGCGTCGCGACAGCTGTTCAGCCACGTCACTTTGTAAAGTGCTAATGGCTCCTGTTAAAACATCCCTATGCAGAAGTCTAAGAGTTTCGCTGAGGTATATGCACGTACGTGAGTCCGGGAAATATTTAAATTTAATTACGTTTGTGGAAAATCTCTTAACATGCTCTCACAATTAGTAAAAGAAAACTGCCTCGAATGTGAATAGAAAGAAAAATGATTTTAAGCCGGAAACACGTGCACAGGCACGCATCTCGCATTCAAGTCTCAGTTTTAAAATAAACACTATATCACACAAAAAGTAAATTCAATGTAATACATAAAGAAAAAAAGAATTTTTACAGAAGAGTACATTACACTGCACTTCCTAATATCAATTATTTCTCGCAGCGCACTATATTTTTGTCGGACAAGGACACGACAAAAGGAAGAAGCCATTTACACGTTAGTGAACGAATGCGGGAAGGGAGTCTAATGGGCTGGAGGGCACAACGACCACAGAACCTTCACTTATGTTGCCAGCACTAGCTGTCACTTTGGCACATTCTTATGAAAATCCTTCTATAGCGTGAAGCGCGCCTCACCGACGAAGGCGTAGGCGGTGACGTCGAACCAGTGCAGCAGCCATTTACAAGTAAGCCAGCTCAAACGAACGAATGCGGGAAGGGAGTCTAATGGGCTGGAGGGCACAACGACCACAGAACCTTCAGTTATGTTGCCAGCACTAGCTGTCACTTTGGCACATTCTTATGAAAATCCTTCTATAGCGTGAAGCGCGCCTCACCGACGAAGGCGTAGGCGGTGACGTCGAACCAGTGCAGCAGCCATTTACAAGTAAGCCAGCTCAAACGAACGAATGCGGGAAGGGAGTCTAATGGGCTGGAGGGCACAACGACCACAGAACCTTCACTTATGTTGCCAGCACTAGCTGTCACTTTGGCTCATCCTTAGGAAAAATCGCTCTATAGCGAGGGAACCGAAACCGACGACAACGCGGAATAACTGGTTGCAACCGAGAAGTGGCGAGCACATAGGTGGGTCTAGCCGTGGCCGCGTCCATCTACGAGGCTAGCCTGGTTGCCGACGCGTCGATTTGATTTGATTTTTTCGTGTTTCCGGGCGCGTCAACTGCTTTGGTCATTATTCCAGTTAGTGTAGTGCATGTTTTTTCTCGGGATATGCACGGTGATCTTTCCCCGCTGGATGGGGAGATCCGGCGCCGACCTACCGTCGGCTAGTGGGGTCTCCCCGTAACCAGGACTCTCCCACCAGCGGGGCACCGCCCCACCGCTCCCGACCGATCCCCCGGAATATGTGGTAGTGTAGTGCATGTTAGTGCAAGGGGAGAGGATAGGACAAGGAAGAGGAAGGACAGATCGCGCGCGGTTCGTGGCCCGTTTGGTACGGTACTGCTCCGGCATTCGCCTGGCGTTGATCGGAGAAACCACAGAAAACTACCGATCAGGGCTGCCGGCCGCTAGAATTCTCCTCCAGACAGCGACTGAATTCGACCTAGCTGAAAAGTCTAAAATCTTGCCGCCGTCAGGACTCTAGCCTAGGACTTCGCGGTCAGAGGCGCTGCAGTGACATCAGTTGATGTACTGAGCTACTGCTCCCGGTCCGACACGCGTCGAGATTGCTGCAGCGCCGCGATGCGAGGTCGCAAGGATCGCAAGGCGTCAGCTGGCGGCGGAGCCCCCCACGCCCACCTCAACTCCTCTCCCATTGCAGAAGCGTGAGTACCCAGGCATGAGAAGGCATCAAAGATCTTGCATAATCGATTAACGAATAACAAATGTGAGATGAGAATTATTGGACGATCTATTTTTCGAACTTTGTAACTTTATTTGGTAGTTAAGTTAATGCATTATTTTATGTGGCGAGACTCGGGCAATAAGCCAGCTCTTCCGCCTAACCACGCAAATTTTGTTACGCTCCTTTCATCACCTAGCGGAGAAAGGAGGTATTATCTTGGGCGACGAAACAGGCGGATCTCAATTTCGCTCAAAGGTTTCTTTTAGGCTTGAGGGTATTTTACATGCAGTAAATCTACTACATGGGACAGCCGGCTTTACTTCCCCTCCGAAGGAAGGCGTACTAAGGATTTTTTCGTCCTTAAAAATCCACGGCTTCGATCTGATTTGAACCCGGGTACAACAATCCGGTACGTTGACCGTTATACCACCGAATCCGCAGATTTCTTTATCTGTGCACGACTTCTAGAATTCAGGGGGAAATATAGTTATTCAAGGTATAGTTTCCATGTCACGGCAGGAAGTATTATTTCTTGACGAAGGATGTCATGGATAAGAGCCCAAAATTTATTGCTTATTTATCCTTGAAAATACATTTTATTACATGGGAGCGTTTTTTTAATTAAATTCAAAATTCAAGTAGTATATGACTAATGCCTCATTCACAATGCAAACTTAAACGTAACGTAAGCCGTAAACGTATGCAGTAAACTTTTCACGTAAAAACGAGCATTCACAATGGCAAACGTAAGCTGGAACGTAGGTTTTGCCTGAACCAATCAGAATTCAACATATTGATCGATGCGTTTCTAGCTTTTTTTTCGACTCTCCTATCGATTTCACCTTTTGCATTTGCGAGCAGCTGTTGCGCCCTACCTATTGAGGTTATATGCGAGCAGTGAGCTTTAAATTGTGTCCGCAAATATATTTAACGCCACGTTCAGATTTTGTCATGAAGAGAGATTTGGGCGTGCAGCTTGTGCTGTTGCAAGCTTCAGTAGCATTAATTTTAGGGTCGCTTTATTTAAAAAGAAGAAGGAGGCGCTTTATTTGCCATTTCGAACCAACACTTCGCAAGTCGTACCAAAACTCCACAAACTTCTTTGCTCTACCTTTCAACTACACACACCAACGCACACCAATACACACGCATAAACAAGAATCAATCTGGAGTCGACCTTCCTTCTCACGGATTTTGTTGTGCATTTGTTTTTTTCATGCTGCTCTCTGATTGGTCATCGGTAGAATTTCGACGTAAACTTAAACGTAGAAGCTTGGAGCTTGCGAGCTCTTAAGTTTACGTCTCACGTCTACGTTTACGTCAAGGCATTGTGAATGATCTCGCTTTATAACCCATTTCTAGGTTTTGCGGCTACGTTACGGTTACGTTTAAGTTTGCATTGTGAATGAGGCCTTAGTGTAGGGATCACAGAATTTTGAAAACGTTCACGTGCCCAGAATTCACTTGCTCCCATAGCACGTCATACACAGTTTTAACTGTTTTTACGTTAAATAAATGAATAAAAAAACATTTATTGAATGAGTCGAAGCAAAATCGATGTTAAGTCGAGGAATTGTAAATATGATTAGGGTATTAAATTATTTAATTTTGGAATGATGGAGTCATTAATATTTGTTGAATATCGCCCACAAGTCAGAGGGAATTGTAAATAGCTTGAAGGCGTAGAATAATAACTTTGTGTAAATTTGGTAATGCCTAAAATTAATCAGACGTAAGGTTAGCGTTTGCTCCAACTGGTTAATTACAGTAAAAATATTGAACTAATATCAAATGAGAGTATTTTTTTAATAATCGTTAAAATTTGTTCAGACATTAAGGTGGCAGTTGTAGTTTTACTCAACGATGAATGCGAAGTTCGCGTTCGAGTAACGAACTCCAGATAGTAGAGTTCAGTCTTTTTGTGAGTGTTTATTTATAATTCAAGAATACATGAGTTTGTGTTGCAGATACACAGTTTTTGATTTCTTAATTGTAAACTTGTCTGTGGCGACGTATCGGCAGTGAACTGTCGGACGTCGGAGGTAACACCCACGTTGAACGAAGCTCAATTCAGGATAACGATGCCTGGTTGGAAGAGTTGCAAGTGCACGATGAACCACGGTAATTTTGACGGCGTGTTCCATGGCAACACACACACACACACACACACACACACATACACACACACACACACACACGCATTTTCTCAGAAAAGGCTCCAAATTCTTTCTTTACTTTTTTCACGTATGTAACAAATAACGGTGAAGAATTGGTAATGGTTCCTTTTTCGGCGCATTCTCTGTGTTTTCGAAAATTGAAAAAAAAATCGAAATTGTAAATTCTGATTTCCCGCGCTTTGTTTCAGGCACTGTCAATTCACAAAATGGCAGCACGACAGTTTCAAATTATATTCGAATTCATCCCACTGTTATCTATCGTGACGATCTTATGGCACAGTTAAATTCGTTCGAAAGGAAATAGATTTAAGGAAGGGTTAACATAGAACTAATAATACATTTCTGGTACTTAAAGATGTACTGGTCGCCGATTATGGTATTCAGAATTTGTTACCTCACATCGAAGTGATCAAGGGAACCTTGTGTGGAATATTATCCTTTCTTTTCTGTATAATGTAATGCAAATACTGTAATAGTTAAAGTTATTCATGTTTGTTTAATGTGTAAAAGTTAGAAGTGACTAGTGTTGCTGGCTACCGAAATAAACGCAGACATGCACCACAGGCACTTCGTTTCAGTGCGTTGAAGTCGACTTTTTCAAGTTATAACTCAGTTTTTAGTGTGACAGAAATTACAATATTCCAATATAACGTTACCATTTCCATTAATGCGAGAAAGAATGTGCTAGTGTAGCGTTTCTAGTTTATTTACAAATCAGAGTGGCTTCCCGTTCTGTGCCCTTAAACAGACACCACGGCTCCCAGTTACACCGATTGTATTGACATAACCTACCTTAATAAATCGGCTACTACGCATCCCTACTGCATTTGCATACCATACTCAAAAACAGTTTCATCCAATTATAAGGTCTTCATTTTTCTTCCTTTTAAAAAGTAAGCAAGTCTCATGGAAAGACAGAATTAACTGTAGATGGGGTAATCGCTACCTTCAAATGTGGGCGAGCTGTCTTCTTTTCACTTCAATGAGTCTCTCTCTCTCTCTCTCTCTCTCTCTCTCTCTCTCTCTCTCTCTCTCTCTCTCTCTCTCTGACGTCAGCACCTGCTGTCGGAAAGCTCGAGATGACGTCATACACCCACCGGTAAACTGGAAGGATCGATAGACAAAACAAGGCGTTGCTGCGCCTTGCACGTTATGAACTGATGACGTCGGTTTCGTGTTCCTACGAAGATACCTAGAATAATTTACATGGATATTCGTAGAGGAAAACACCATATTTTTAGTCCTTTTTATGTCTCTTACAGTGGGTTCGGTGATGTGAAATTTCTTGAGAGATGAAAATCTCTTAAATGGCGTCGTTCAGATAAGGCGGACTAAATTTCGATCATTAACATGAAACTATTTCTAATTTCGATACACTATATATTTTTATAAACATTTAGTGCAGTTTTACATAAGACCTGATGAAGGTAAACAATATAGAAATAAGGGCGTTCGTGTTTTCAATAAATGCATGTATTTTATCCAAATTAAAGTGTATGAATTATGTAAATACCTACTTCTATGAATAGTTATTATTATCTTGAATCTATTTCTTGGAAAGAGATTTTTTTTGCTCTCATACGGTACAAATTGTTATTTAAGTAGTTAATTATACGTAGTAAATTACACGACGTAAATTATTTTCTCGAATACGTAGTATGGAGAAAATCCATGTTTTGTGGGTTGTTGATAAATAAATGTGGGTGGTTAATCCCATGTGCCTGGGCGTGTGTGTGTGACCAGCACTGGTGCCTAAACCTTTACAAGATTTCCATAAGCAAGTCCATGAGGCTGAGCGCTTTGGAAACTGCAACGAGTGAATTCGAGGGAGGATTTCTACTCTCACGCGACTTGCTAGGGCTATTTCACGTGCATAGAATTCACTTCTTCCCATAGCACGTCACATACTGTTTTTAAATGTTTTTAACGTAAAATAAAATAAAATAAAAGGAAATAAAATAAACTTGAAAATTAAAATTAATAATGTACATTTAATTCAGGATATTTCAGTAAATGTTGCATTCGAGCTGTAATAAGAGATCGTGCAGATGCGTCCGGATGAATAAGATACGGCGATATACACGAAAAATGAGATTTTTACTTTCTCGTATACATAGTGTATATACGGGATACCCACTCGTATACGATATACCCACTCGTATATACGGGAGTAATATACGTAGTAAAGTGAGAGTTATGTAATGGTGCGGAAAATCAATTTCGCGATTTCCACGGAAATGCACGTATTGGAGTCCCCTGATTCCGGAAAGTTTTTTTTTTTTTTTTGAAAACGTCCGTGTGTGTCCGTCTGTGTCCGTCCGTCCGTCCGTCCGTGAACACCACTAACGCCTAAACCACATGTACGATCATTTCCAAATCGAATAAACACCTGTCCATCTTGATCTAGGTGAAGCTTGAAATTTTGAATAACATTCTTGGAAATTTGAGGGTACTCTACATGAAGCCCCCCGGACATTTTCAAAATTTTGTTCGGCTCCAAATTTTTCTTTAAACTTCTTGTAAGAATAGAGTAAAATACACTTATAGAGGTGGCATTGGTCCGAATTTCGCGGATAATTCTGAAATTTCGAAATTTCCAAAAGTTTGAATTTTTTCGGCGTCTTCCTAAAACTACAAAATTAAAGATAGATATTTGTGGTTCAAATAAAATTTTTTGCTCCTAATCAGTAGATTAGGAGTCAATTAGATAAGGTCAAGTAGATTTTTTGAAAATATCAGTTTTCGCGCAATATTGCGTGCAACATTTGCAATTTTAAGAACTTACGAAAACAAGATTTTTTCAAAAACGGCTCCGATTTTTTTCTTTAAATGTTTCTCGGGATATTTTTAATGCACGGTATAAGATGACATAAACGTCATATTGCTCTATCCTTTTTTTTAAAAAAATTACAAAAATATAATTTTTTTGACTTGTCACTCACATCGGTAATATTTACATTAGAGGCGATTTCTTCGCGTTAGTGTATTTATGAGTACATGTGCTTTAAATAATGTCAAATACAGTTTATCGAAAACTAAACAGTTTTCTGTGAAAATTATCTCAAAATTCCGCATTTTCAAAAACGCTCAAACGCCATTTTCTCAAAAATAGCTCCAAATTTTTTCTTCAAACTTTTACAACGGATAGTGGTAATGACACTTTTAATTGAGTAAAGTTATTTTGGTTCTTTTGTTTTTTAAAAAAAACATTTCAGTGGATTTGTGTACATTGTTGAGTTTATGAGTGGAATTTCTTCAAATTATTTCAAATGACGTTTTTGACTTGAACTCAATAGATTCCTGTGAAAAGGAGTTTCAAATTGCACATTTACAGTAACGCTTAACGTCGTTTTCTTTAAGACGGCTCGAAATTTTTCAATGAAAATGGCTATTTAGGACAAGGTTTCAGTCTTCTTTAATATTCTTAAAATAATATTTCGGTTCTATTATTTGGAAACCGAAAAGTTGAGAAAATTTGCAAAAGTACTTTGTGCTGCGATAGATGGCAGCTGGCAAGATGCAAGGGCAAGACTGTACAATACCAGTCCACACTAAAGAAATTAGAAAACTTTACTTCGAGGAAATCTGTGCCATTCTCGCCTCCGCGCGCTCGCCGAGGTCGAGGGAGTGGGGGAAGCGCAATATGAGCTGGGCAATCAAGAGCTTTTTTTATTTTTATTTATTTATTTTACGTCAAAAATAGTGAAAAACTGTGTGTGACGTTCTCTGGGGAGAAATAAATGCTGTGCATGTTTTCAAAAATTTTGTGATCCCTATCCTAAGCCATATACTACTTGAATTTTGAATACAGAAAGAAAATTAGCGTTTTTTGCAAGGATTGTTATAAAAATATTCGTTCCAATGTAATAAAATTATTGTCGAGGGTAAATCACCAATTAATTCGGGCTCTTATCCCTCATCATGTCCTTCATCAAGGAATAATACTTCCTGCAACGACATCATGGCGAACAATAATTTGAATAACTACATTTCCAACCAAATTCTAGAAGTGCACAGATAATGAAGTTACATTTATGTCCAGAAACAAAACAACGGGCCATCTCAGCATTTGCTCAAAGGATCAGGGAAACTGGACAAAAAACCTGATCGAGATGGGGGTTATTGATCCCGAAGCTGCAGTACAATGAAGCGGGAGACTAGACTAGACCTCTGCACGTGCGCTGGACTTCTGCTGAACTGTTTCTTTAACGGCCGAACGCAGTATTCCAGAGATTCAGTAGAAACGTTCCTCCGTCTGTAACACCCTCGAAGTTTCAAACACATGGTCCATGTGGTACGAACATTCGCCAAAACTGGTAACGTCTGTAACATGTAACGTCTGTACGACCAACAAATTCAAACTGATCGCACGATAGCGGCAAACAAACCAGATATTGTTATTGTTATCACGGATTTGGAGGAACAAACTTATCTACTTGTAGATGTGGCTGTGCCGTGCAATCACATCGTCGTTAGTAAGGATGCAGAGAAATGTCTTAAAAACAAGTTTTGAATGAAGATCAGCCGAATGTGGGGCGTAAAAGCACAGGTCGTCCCGATAGTTTTCAGAGCTCTGGGATTTATTCCGTAAAATTTATAAAAGGACCTGGCTAAACGTCCAGGTCGTTCAAATGACTGGGAAGTACAAGATATTGCTTTATTGGGAACAGCCCATATTTTGTGTAAAGATAAAGATAAATTCATTTAAACTGCAATTGGGTATAACCCGGTGGCAGTTCATTACATAAATAAGATAATAGATGTCATGCAAATAATATAATAATGGTAATAATAATGCTAAAATGATAATAACAATAACAGTAATAATAGTATAAAAACTGCTGGTTCTTTAAACATTAAATTTCATGAAAAAGAAAAGAAACGTCTATCATCTAAAGCCGCACTGAGTGTTTATACAATAAAGAACGCACTGCACTATACTTCACTTCACTACAACACTAAAAACATTTCCTTCATTATTTTTCTGCTCTACACTGCACTATACCTCACTTCACTGTATAACTTAATATTATTATTTAACTACTTCATAAACTTAAAAATACCCTAAATTAATTTCCTAAATTGTTGAACACTTCGAGGAAAGGGTTCATAGGTTTTTGCAGGCAATCTATTCCAATCCCTTATCGTTCGATTTGAGAAAGAGAATTTCGCGACATCCGTGCTCTGCGGTCTTAAATTCATTTTGTGCCTGTGATCCCCTCTATTGATGTACGTAGGAATATTTAGCCGCCGTTTAATTTCTTTCCAAGCTGGATGACCGCTATAAGCTTTACACAACGCGCAAAGTCTTGCCAATGTTCGCCTAGAGTTCAATAGAGGCACCGACAGTCCGTTGATCTGCCCCCCCCCCCAGCGAGATTGCAACCTGGAGTATGTATTATAACCAACCGACTCAGAACATATTTAGTCGTGAATTAAAGGTATAATAATAATAATAATAATAATAATAATAATAATAATAATAATAATAATAATAATAATAATAATAATAGCCGGCGGCGCTAGCCGAATGCGTTTACTACGTTCCGTGAAGTCACGAAGGTTAAGCGCATTCGAGACTCACGGGTTCGTGGTTGGGTGACCGGCCAGGAACCCCGGGATCTAACGCCGTCGAGCCCCTGGCCGAAGGGATAAAAGGCACTGACTGACTGCGACGTGACGAGACTTGACAATTATTAAAAGTAAAAAGCACATTAATGGAGGATTACTCTCGAGTGGTGCAAAGCGCTCAACGCCCCTTAAGGGGCTTGGAGACGCGTTGCGTCAAGATGTAGACGCAACAAATTAAAAAATAATAATAATAATAATAATAATAACAACAAAACAACAACAACAACAACTACAAACACGCATGGCCTTTTCTGACGTTGTATGAAGCATTCCCGCGTTCTGTTGGACAGAAGCAGCCAATACAAATCGTCGCATCGCCTCACTTCACTGCCCACCTGGCCAGGCCCAGGCCCAAGCCCGCCTCCCCTCGAATCAGCCGCCACAACGCCTGTCGCCCCGCGCGTCCACAGCGACCGACCGGAGATGAAGGGGATTAAGCGACGCGCCATGGAAGCAGTTTCTCATCAGGTCATTTGAGTGGAGCGCCGCCGCCGCCGCCGCCGTCGCCACTCTCAGCTCCACACCTCGTTCCTCATTTACCCTCCCCTCCCCTGTCTGCCCCTCGGCCTAATATTCCCCTAACCAAGCTAATTGCTGTAGGCCAGTGGTCGAAATGGGCTCGTTCGGGTTGGGTCGAGCCTCTGGGACCACGGACTACGACTAATATGAAGCCCCCTGGAATGTAAATAGTCTAAGAGCGAATCAAACAGTATGAATCTGAAACAACCCATGTACCTGAAACAACTTAGCACATTTTTCGCTTTGTCAACTTTTTATTTGAAGGACTTCCAACTGATTGAAGGTTTGGGGTTAGTGCTGTGCGATCTACTTCTTGATCAGGACCTCGAGCCGGTGGTGATTATTCGGACAGATCCGTTTTACAAAATTTATTTTTGAATAATCCTATTACTGTTGGCAATTTTTAGTTCAAACGCATGTAAACAGTACCTTTCAAAATATATACGATAACGAATGTATTTTATACAAAAACTCGCGGAAACCGGCAGACGTTGTTCTGCTCTTCATCTCCTTTCCTCTCTCCGTATTTCTCTCTGTTCCTGTCTCAGTCTGATTCTCTTTCTCTCTCTGTCCCTCTCATTCATATTTAGTTGAAGATGCTGCATGCCTCTGAGCAGGTGGGATAACATTGAGAAGCGCCGACCAGCAAAAATGTAGATAGGATGTTCAAGAAGATCTCATCATGTAGATTACGGCGTGTGAAACGTTTCATCCTTTTAATGCCCTAGAACGCTTCGTTTAGGAGTTATTTAACGTTATAGTTAAAAAAAAGCTGCAGAGTACTGCGGGTTGCATTTGGCATGACTGTTTAGTTTTGTTCTACAGCGCCATTTAGTGGACTTACAACACAATTAACAGCACATACACCTTCTGGGTGAAAAAAAACAACATGTATATATGCCAGTTTTCACAGAGATCGATCACAAGGTGTCAGAGTTAACCGCTCATATATATGCCAATCTTCATTTTTATTCGTAGATGATTATAGCGAGGTCAAAAGGAATTCTTCTTAGTACATGTGACGGGAAATGTATATAATTGAGCTTCCGTGTACTTAGAAATTTATAATATTACAGCAGACTTACTTTATTTTGCAAACTTTGAAACCATATAGTAGGTAAAATTATGTATAAAGATTTTCTTCAGAGAAGCGTGCAAATTCAAAATCACTCCCAGGCACAGCAATAGGACAAGTACTATCAACTAAATAGAAGCTTCAGCTAAATGTTTTTTTGTTTCCCACAATCTTACCACTTTATTTAAAAACTTTACACTTCAACTTTCCATCATTACTTACTCCCTGTTTTACCCACCCCCTCCGTCTTTTTAAATCCACCCCTTCTTGCTTAAAAGTACTCCATCAATAATTCTCAGTCCTTTTTCTCACACCTGTTTTCCCCTTTCATGCTCTATTTAAAACCCTTTCACTCATAACTCTGGACATTAATGTTACATATCTAGTGGTGCTAAAACATGACATACTTTCTCGTATTGTTTCCGGGCACGCCAACTGGTATTGTCATTGTTGTCGTCAGTAAATGATTTACCCGGAGATGAAGCGATGTTCCTACCCGCTGAATGTTGAGATCCTGCGCAGATCCACACGTCGGCTTGCGGGAGAATTTCGTACTCTAGGTATCTCCCCAACTGGGACACATCAATGTCATGCGCTTCGACAAGGTTCAAAGTGTAGCGTCACGTTGGCGGCCGTGGGTGGGAGGAAGAGCGGAAGTATCACATACCTGCGGGCATGAATAGCTAGGCGCCGACGTTGGGATACATTTAGACAAAAGGGACGCCAGCTTGACCGGGAAGGTCACGTGGTAGACGCGAGCCTCCCTCCCACACCTAGGACGGTCACGTGACGGATGCACTTTGGTATAACATCGAGCCGACGAGCTCAGACGGTGGGTTTTAATTCTGGAAACCTCGCGCGATGCGCAAAACTTTTCGCCCAGGCTGGAGCGTGTCGTGCTTATTGCACGGGTGACGAGGTCACGGTAGTGGCACGGGAGTAGCGTCAGAGGAGGCGGGGCCTCCCTAGCTATGTGAGAGACTATATATATATATATATATATATATATATATATATATATATATATATATATAAACTAAGAAAGCAAAAAAAAATCATAAACTAAAACGCGAAACAACAAGCGACAAGCGCCCATTCTTCAATGATCAAAGAGTCTCGATTTAAAGTTTATTTTATTTTAATGAGTGATACTTAATAATACGTAATGAAATCTTATTACGATTACGATCTACAATGACTGAATCTACACTTTCTGATTTCGTTGAAATTTTCTTGAGATGTACGATGTGTAAGCACAAATCAAGCAGACGCTCTGGAGATTGATGGCGGGATTTGTCACAGAAATCCAGTCTATGCTAAATCAGGAGTTAAACGCAAACCATCCCGGAGTTTTTTATATACTCTGCATCGCAAACTAATTGTATAGAAATTAGTATAAACAAGCATTCACTAACAACAGAAGAATCACTTCAACTGTGAAAAGATAGGAGAAGGCGCCAGAAAAGCAGGTGGCCGAATAGGCTCTACCACTTCATACAAATCTTGAAAATATGGTTTTTTTTGTAAACAATATAGGTCGTTTTAAGTTCGGCCTATTGGAAAATGTTTTATACAAACGCTGTAGAGAATTTTATCATATTTAAATTGTGTTTGAATATGTTTTTACCTAGGATTAAGGAGATATTGAGAAAAAACTTGTGAAAAGTACAGGTTTTGCGGCCTCTGGAGTTAGCACGTGCTCTGGGAGGTCAACTTGTGTTTCAACCGGTGCTTGGCGGAGAGAGAGTCAGAGAGACGGAGAGAGAGAGACGGAAAGAGAAACAGAGAGGGGAAGGGGAAGGGAAGGAGAAAGAACGAGATGAAGGGCAGAACAACGTCTACCGAGTTGCGCTAGTAGAATTTAAAACTTCCTACTAAAATACTGCTGACTTCAGCAATCGCTTGGAGCATCGATTCCAGCCTCCGCGCTTGCATACAGCGCAAGTACCTCGCCGTGGGCTGTGCCCCAGCGCAACGTTGGGTGGGAAGGAGCGTCGGTAGCCCCAACGAACCCAGCGCCGCGGGCCGCCGCCTCCCCTCCATCCCAAGCCGCCCCGAGCCGCCCCGCCCCGCCCCGCCCCGGCCACTCGCCTCGCTCCGCCGCCTCGCCGCTTCGCACAGCCGCCCTCCCCGCCCCGCCCCGCCGCGTCCCGCCGCGTCCCGCCGCGTCCCGCCGCGCCCCGCCGCACCCCGCCCCGCCCGCCCTCGCCGCGCCCGCCCGCCCGCCCGCCCGCCCCGCGCCACCCCACCCGCCCGCCCGCCCACCCACCCGCCTCGCCCAGCTCCGCCCCGCCTTGCCACCTACCCTGGCCCACCCACCGGCCCTGGCCCGCCCAGCTGTGCCCCTGCCCGCTCCTCCTCCCCTCCCCGCTCCGCCCCGACCCGACCCGATCCGCACCGCCCAACCCCACCCCACTCTAATCCGCCCTGCTCCGCCTCACCCCGCCCCGACCCGCCCCGTGCCGCTCCGCCCCGCTCCGCCCCGCTCCGCCCCGCTCCGTCCCGCTCCGCCCCGCTCCGCCCCGCTCCGCCCCGCTCCGCCCCGCTCCGCTCCGCCCTACCCCGCCCCGCCCCGCCCGGCCGCCCGCCTTACTCCTGCCCGGCCTACTCCGCCCCGCCCCGCCTTACTCCGCCCCGCCCCGCCTTACCCTCCCGCCCCGCCTTACCCCCCGCTTCCGCCCTCCCGCCTTACCTCCGCCCTACCCGCCCGCCATACTCCGCCCTGCTCCGCCCCGCTCCCATCCGACGCGCGCGGATGAGACCTGAGCCGGCGCTCGCGAAAGGTTAAAGTTGAGGGCATCGGCGGGGGCGGCGGGGGTGGCGGGGGTGGCGGCGGCCCGGCGCGGGGTCAAGGATCATCCCCCGGCGTGGTCTTCGTGTCGCGCCGCGCCGCGCCAGCCGCGCGCGAGTGACGTCACCGTTGCTGGTGTTACGCCGTCTATCTCGTCTTTGCCGCGCGCCCCAGCGAGCGTCGCACTGTAGCACCGCACTTCTCTCTGCCCCCTCTCCCCTCCCCTCCCCACCCCCTCCCCTCTCGCTGGGCTTCGATCCTGCGCCGGACCTTGCTCATCTCAGCGCCTCAACAGCACTCGGAGCGCGCAGCAGCTCACATTTTGTGATCGCTTTTTTAGTCTTTATTTTGCAATTCAAGGATCACCGGTTTACGAATTGACAATGATGAATACGTAATATATATGTTTAAAACATTAAGTGTTTTGTTTACAAAGAATTCTGAGCTATTCAAGCAAACTTTGTTTTGTTTCTTTTCAATGAACGGCCATGGGCCATAGATGAGTTAACACTTGCTCTAAGAAGTTTTATGGTATTGTGACATACCAATATGTGGGACATATATTACCATATTGCGTCTCATTTATTGTAAACAGGGTGAATTGTAAGGATAGACATTTGTAATTATGGCGGCATAGCAACGGTAGACGAGTTGTCGTTAAGGTTAACAAACTTCATTGCTTTGAACCATGGGGCGCGGCTAGTTGATAAAGTAAACTATTTGGGGATTGGCCGAAAAAGCAATGACAGTCTGGAGCGCGGCTAGTTGAATTGGTAAGTAATTTAGGGATTGGCTAGGCATGGAATTTTTTCAGACAAAAAACAGTAGATAGATGAACCGAGTTTTGAAGGGCTGATAGAGGGGACCACACTCATCGTGAGCTTCAGCACCTGAATGGAGCCTCTCTGGGAGAGGTACGTGAATGGGGGAATCCAACGAGTGGGTCGTTGCCAGATCTCGTCATCCCGCGGGCGAGGAACACTACCACTTCCAGGAGAAAGACGTTCACTACACTAACGGGACAAATAACCTTGGGCGTTGACGTGCCCACAGACTGCAATCAACCGATTTTTTTTGTTTTATTTCCTCGGGCCAGCATAACTTCTTTACAGGGACTGTTATAATATAAATAACAAATCAAATCACAGACAGAAAAGTAAATAACAGCAATAATACATTTCAAACATAAATTACAGTCATTCTTTATATAAATAGAAATAAGGGAAGCCCAACAGGTTCTTCATTATTATTATTATTATTATTATTATTATTATTATTATTATTATTATTATTATCATCATCATCATCATCTGTTTTTCAAATAAGTTTGTTGTTTATTATTTGCATTGATTATTCCTTTTTTTTTAATATTGGGGGGGGGGGTCAGCAAATTGAATTAAATATTTGTCACGGAAATCAATTTTTGATTATTAGAAAGCACGTAATCGACAACGGTATACGATTTGCTCTTCTTCAACACGACCTCGGCGCGAATCGCACCTGGCACACACGCGGGGACACGAGGCAGCGGCCGACATGCTAACAGCTCACCGCGCTGGATAGATACTCGGATTGACACGACACTTTCCCAGCTCATTCAGCACCTTTCAAAACACATACATACACATTTTTACGTGATGTGAAGCATTGCGGGTAATGTTTGCGACAATTTGTATTCAGACCTTTCATGACCTTACCGCCTGCGGAAGAGCGAAATCGCTGCTGGCCTCTGGCTCTGCGGCCGTTGCTCATCGCCGCTATCGGCCTCTGTCGGCAGAGCCTCAGTTACCTCGAGGGCAGGCGGTGTGACGAAGACGGGTGTTTGAATGCAAGTGTTGAATGCATACTGACATTATTATTTTCATATATTATAGGATTTAAGGGTTGCAATGTGATTTAATTTATCAGGCAACTCTTATTGAATAATAATTACATAAATAAATAAGTAAATAAATAAATCCACAAATCAGTAAATGAATAAAAATAAACAATAAACGGATACAATAAATAAATAAAAATAATAAATAAATTTTCCATGTGTGTTACGCACAAAATTTTCACAATAATATTGAATAAAAAAATGTTCATGCGCTAGTTCTCCTCACAACGTGGGTCACTGGGTACATCAAACGAACGAGTCACCAGCGATGGCCTCTGCCATCGTTCTCGAACGAGCGCGCTTGAAAATCGGACACCGGTTGCCAGACGCCGCGTAAAGTTCCTGGCGCTGCCGAGGCAACTGTTCCCCCGCCACGGCAAGCGCCGAGGTCACGAAAGGTCCTCATACAAAATGCCTCTAAATACTATTCCTAATGTTCCACAGCACTTCAACATTTGGGTGTGTGAATATATATATATATATATATATATATATATATATATATATATATATATATGTGTGTGTGTGTGTGTGTGTGTGTGTGTGTGTGTTTTTTGTTTTTTGTGTGTTTGTGTGTCTGTGTGTGTATGTATATACCGTGTGGCCCACCTAACATGTTCCCTTCAATTTTGTCCTGAACCGTTGCAGATACTGAGATGCAGTTTTCACTAAAACTACTGTATTATGCAAAGGGCACATATGGTCATGCATAATATTATTCTATTGCATTTTTTATTGCAGAGATATTGACCCAACTTCGATTTTTTAAATAGAACCCTATAGATTTTTTTAGCTCATCATAACAAACGTGAAGAGACAAGTTCATAAATATGTATATCGCCATATGTTACATAACAAAATTTTGGAGGAATTGAGAGTTTTAAAGATGCACGCCGACCCTTGTTTCCGTAATCTGAATTTCCGGAATAGAAATTCCGGGAGATATGCGGCGAGGCCATTCCCTTCCGTTGCGTCGGCCGAGTAAAGTGGGAAAACTGGAGATGCCTCGAAGTGACGTAAGAAGGGTAGGTAGAATAAAACGGCGGTGGAGAAAGAAAATGCAGTCAGAACTAAACGGGAGCTCTCCTGATTTAGAATAAATTTGTAAACGCAGTGAAATAGTGCAGAAATATCCGGGAAGATGTATACGAACGAGGAGAAGCTGGACCTAATTCTGGTTTACGGTGAATGTGGCAGAAATGCAAAGAAAAGTGCATTAATGTATGCTGAAAGATATCTAGACCAAAAATGTAATAGAATAATATTATGCATGACCCTATATGCCCCTTTCATATAGTAGTTTTAGTGAAAACTGCATCTCAGTATCTGCAGCGGTATCAGCATCTCAGTATCAGTATTTGCAGATACTGATATATATATATATATATATATATATATATATATATATATATAATTTTTTTTTATTTAATGGGTAATTATTACAGCCAAATTAGAAAACTTGATGCAATGTGGCTAGTCCGAAGGCCTTTAAGCCATTACAATACCTACATTCTACCGCGTTCTAACCTTTCGCCTTCTGGTATTCACCCCAAATGGTCTCTCCATCGCATCAAAGCCGCGGAAACGAGACCATAAGGTACGGCTGAGGGAAAAACCCCTGAAGGGGGAAAAACCTGCCGTCAGAAGCCGAGTACATGCTACTCTATCCGGTTTTTTGACTATTTATTTATTTGGCGCGGGCGTCAGGCATTCTCCTTCCAGTGTTTGGCCTCCACCGCACCTGAAAACAAACAGCACCACAGAAAATCGTCCGCACCAACGCCTCTGCCCTAACATTTCCGATTCCCACTTCCAATATATATATATATATATATATATATATATATATATATATATATATATGTGTGTGTGTGTGTGTGTGTGTGTGTGTATACATATGTTTTGCATGGTGTCCTAACAGCAGGGAAATGTCATGGCAATCCGTGAATCCAGTGCGGTGAGTGCTGGGTGTAAGAAGAGCATCGATTCTCGCCAAGAAGCGCGCCTGCGGGGCAGTCCCTTGGGGTGCCGCCCGTGCCCTCCCGGCGAACAGCATCGCAGCGAGCCGCGCACTGGGCCGACACCAGCAAGGATGCGAGCTCCTCCAAACATCTTTTACAACTGCGAAGGTCAAGGTTGAAAACAATAATGATAAGAAGCCGCAGTTAATGATCATGATGCGAAGCTACTAAATGCGACTGTACGCGAGAAAGTCAACAACTGAAGATGCATTGTTGTACCTGATTTGTTAATTCACAAATTTTCCTTTTTCGTAGTTTGTATTTTTTCGGGACAATGCTGAGAAGTACTCTCAGTGTTTCAACTCTAAACACAACCTGCGGGAAATTCTGTACAAAAACGAGAGGTTTCTGATCAAAATAATACACTTTTTTCTTCTAGTTTCTGAGAAGTCGGTATGTTTTTAGTCATGAAATGATTCACCATTATAACGCATGTTGACCTCAGGAGACATAACTCGTTATAAATATCATACGTCAAATATATACGTATCTTTGCGTTTGACGTTGAGCGTCATGTGGTGATGTCTTGGCGTAAAGTTATATCAGCAGCTCCTCCACTGCGGGAATAAAGCATTATCAAATGAACGAAATAGAGTGAAACCCGATGAAGTGCAGGTGCGCATGCATCTAGCGCGTGACAAAAGCGCACTAACCCAAAGTGTTTGAAGTAAAATTGTATTGCGGCAGAATCGCGGTAGAATGTTTGTACTTCGTTAACTAAATATTACGAGAAGAATATTATCTATCAGGAAACCTATTTGATCATTTTTCGACTGATGTTCCGTCTCTCTCTCATACTCACTCTCTCTGGGTCTCAAAGTGTTGTATTTGATTTATTTCGTTTTGTTATACAGCGTCATTTAGTGGAATTACAAGAAAATTAGCAACACATAAACCTTCTGAGTGAAGAAACATGTAATGTGCCAACTTTCATGGAGATCGGTCACACGGAGTCAGCGTAAATCGCTCTAATATATATTGACATGCATTTGTATACAGGTAGATTTCTGGACTGGTTCACGAGTTCAATAATGAAGGAATTCTGAAAAAATTCACCTCAGTGCATTATCTATCAAAACATTTACCTTTCAGTGGTCTCGCGCAATACAGCTTCGAGAATATCCCTCCTCCCCTTCGGCAAGCACTACTGAAAAGGCGGGGTTACCTACGAATTTTTTGGGGTATGTTGTGTATAGCCTAGCACCGGTTAAAGACACAACGAATGATACCTGTTAGATAATGAACATTCAATATTTTTGTGAATCAGTTTTACTGTTACTGATTTATTATATATAAATCCTTGGCAATGGAAAAATTAATTTCCGAAACGCCCAGAAGCTAATTTATTAAGCGAATGTAGGTATTCATTAATAGTGAGTAACATTCAAACATCTCTTATTAAAAAAAGCAAAGATTATAATTGAAAATTAATAAGACCTTGCAAAGGTAGTCGTTACAATTGTTTGTACCGTATTGTTTGTTTGGAATTGTGAGTGTAATTTCTTTGGATTGGTTGGTTGGTTGATTGATTGATTAGTGATTCCAGGCGCGACAACTGCTTTGGTCGTTAGTCCCATTAGTGTAGTGCATGGTTATTTTCTCGTGAGATGGCTGTGATCTTCCCCCGCTGGATGGCGAGACCGGCGCCGACTTACCGTCGGCTAGTGGGGTTTCCCACTAACCACGACTCTCCCACCAACGGGGCACTGCCCCAGTCGGGACAAGCTCTACGCTCCCGACCGGTCTCCCGGAATATGTGGTAGTATAGTGAATGTTAGTGTAAGTGAGTGTCTGTGAGGGGAGAGTATAAGACAAGGAAGAGGAAGGACAGATTGCGCGCGGTTCGTGGTCCGTTTGGTAGAGTACTGCCCCGGCATTCGCCTGTTGTTGATCGGAGAAACCACGGGAAATTCCGATCAGAGAAGCCGGCCGCCAGAATTCTCCTCCAGACAGCGACTGAATTCGACCTAGCTGAAAAGCTAGTGTCGAAAATCCTGCCGCCGTGGGAAGGGAGAACCTAGGACCTCCCGGCCAGAGGCGCTGCAGTGATATCAGTTGATGCACTGAGCTACCGCTTCCGGTGCTTCTTTGGAAATTTGCAAAAAGAGTATGACGCCTTCCGCATCCAATTCGGTGCACTGTGCCCGCGTGGCCTCCCTCCCTCGGGCGACAGCCTCACATCGCGTTGAGAATGCTCACTGAAGAGTGCTTCCTCGAGGCGACACTTCAGTTCTCGGCCCCTGGCGCCCATCTACAGTACTAGCGAATATGGTATTTCGGGAATCCTCTAAATTTGTTATGCGATTGCACAATACGGATAAATTTATGATAATAATAATAATAATAATAACAATAATAATAATATTTATTGAGTCACAAATACAATTTCAATCGTGTAAGACGAGTCAGATATGGCAGAGTTACATTTACTGTCCAGAAATCAAAACAATGGGGACCATCTCAGCATTTGCTCAAAGGATAAGGGAAACTGGACAAAAATCCCTGATCAAGTTGGTCATTGATCTTACAATACTCAATAATAATAATAATAATAATAATAATAATAGTAATAATAACAATTCTAATAATAGTAATATTAATTATAATAGTAACAATACTAATAATAAAATACTATTCATTCAGAAATGATTTAACGATATTAATGATGCCTAGTGCATTTAGCAAATTCAGGATGAAGGAAATAGAATTTTGGTTTGGCATTGATATGAGATTACATTAGACGGTTACACTACTCAATACAGAGTTGCCTATCAGATGTTGTTTAGGATGTGCCGTTTTTATCGCATCCCGTCCGGGTCATTCCATTTTAAGTGGTCTAGCACCGGTCGCTCGACCATCTTAAAAAAATCATTTTTTGTACTTAAATTTCCTTAAGTTTTGACTGTTCAAAAACATGTATGATTTACTTTTATTGTATCTGGTTTACAAATGGCGGCCATTTTTCTTTTAAACCGTGCGCCATTTTTTGCGTTTGTAGAGGTTTACTCTTTTCAAAATTAGCTCTGGGCTGCTCTAGCATTCTAGAATAAACGGCATTAGATTCAGTATACTCTGGCTCACAATTCGAAATCTGTTTCTTAAAGATAGATTTTGAAATAAAGTTATGTACACTTTTTCGAGAATTTGAGTCATTTTCGTGTAAGCTTGCGTGAGAATACGTGAGAGAAAGTACGTGCTGTTTTAGCACCACTAGTTTTCCGTTTTTGACGAAATAAATCAAATAAAAAAGTGAACAGACGTCGCCTGCTAGTCAGCTTAACGGATATCACATTTTTCCAACTTCATGAGGTATGACCGTCTGGTAACTGTTGACTGAAATTGCGTATCGGCTGTAGCAGAGCTTAAACAATGTTTACTTATAATCTTGGGTTTTTAAAAATGTGTGCAAAGTACTTTGCCGTATTGTCAACGTAGATTACAAAAATTGCGTTTCTACGTGAGCAAATTACTTTTGGCATACTTCCAAGTTCAAGGGAAGTATTTTTGGATCACATATTGACCTTCGAAACATTTAGGGCTTATCATTTCACACCAGAAACCTGCTTGCAGAGATGCTGACACTAAGATTTGAAGATCGAAAAATATGAAGATGGATGATAAATAGATGAAAAATGATGAAAAATATTTTGCTGGTTGCAAATACTTTTTCAGGTTCGCGTTGTATTATGATTTTACGAGAAAGTATATGGTGTTGAAGCACCACTAGTTTTAATTTAGAAAGGGTTGTTCACATTGATTTTATCCACAAACGTGTGTATTTTGGATGATGGCTATTGCTAATCTTTAGATTAAATAAATCGCGCATATCTTCACAATGACGTCATTTGTCATCTGCGATGTCATTATGTTGCACAACAAATCTAGTCTGTACGTTACATGTACCTGAGTTCGACAAGTAATTGAAGATTATTTTGTTTTACACTGAAACATCCTTTATACAGTCCAACAATAGAGCGCTTCGATTTTCATTTATTTGAATAATTGAACGAAGCGCTTCATCGCCGGAGTTTTGCTAACGATGTTCCTGTTGAAGCGCTTTTGCTGGTGCTTCTTTATTGTACGTGAGAAGGATCAAACATTATCTATCCACAGTCAAGGACGTACTTCTTTGGCAGCAGATTAATTAGACAAATAAACATGTTTGTGTGTATTTTCTGAAAGTCTGAATAATATTTTGGAAACGATTTAATATTGTATTTGATTGATCCAATTTGATATTTGCTTCATCTGTGGGGGAGCTTTTAACTCTAGCGAATTTTAGCTGAGAAGAAACTCCGCTGTGCAGGAATGAGAATTGTAGATGACGGTTGCTCTGATCGCAAATTTCCGTAGTCTCCTCTGATGAATTCTAGGCCGTTGCTGAAGGAGTAATCGATCCTTACTACTTGATGTCACTGCAGCGCCTCTGACCGGGAGGTCCTAGGTTCGAATCCTGACGGCGGCAGGATTTTCGACACTGGCTTTTCAGCTAGGTCGAATTCAGTCGCTGTCTGGAGGAGAATTCTAGAGGTCGGCTGCTCTGATCGGTAGTTTTCCGCGGTTTCTCCGATCAACACCAGGCGAATGCCGGAGCACCATACCAAACGGGCCACGGACCGCGCGCGATCTGTCCTTCCTCGTCCTTGTCCTATCCTCTCCCCTTACACACACACTTACACCAACATACACTACACTACCACATATTCCGGGAGATCAGTCGGGGGCTTAGAGCTTGTCCCGGCTGGGGCAGTGCCCCGCTGGTAGGAGAGTCCTGGTTAGGGGAAACCCCACTAGTCGACGGTAGGTCGGCACCGGATCTCGCCATCCAGGGGGGGAAGATCACCGCCATCTCCTGCGAAAAACCATGCACCACGCTAACGGGACTAACGACCAAAGCAGTTGACGCGCCCGGAAACACGAAAATATCAATGAATCAATCAATCCTCCCACGCAAGGCAGCCAATGTGACTTTACAATATCTTTTCGCAGCCGCCGGTACAAGGAGGAATTTGGGAGGGGAGGAAAACGCTTGGGCCACCTTTACTGACTGGGAAAGGAGGCTTGAGTCGATCTTTGAGCCGCCCAGAATGGAAAGCACCAGATAAAAATCCTGACCTTTGTCGGGATTCGAACATAGGGCCTTCCGGAAACCAGTGCTGTACCTGTGTTCCACTGCGGCTTGTCCGCAACAAATCAAGTAAACTATCCAAAGTTTCACCCCAGGGAAATAATATCACAAGGCCCATCGTATACCTTGCGTGGGCTAATACTCCACACTATTTTTTGTTCTACCAGGAGAATTGCTCGCCGGAGAGTCGCATTTAATGTCACAGCAGTCTCTCTGACCGGGAGGTCCTAGGTTCGAGTTCCAACGGTGGAAGGATTTTCGACACTACCTTGTCAGCTAGGTCGAATTCAGTCGCTGTCTGGAGGAGAATACTAGCGGCCGGCTGCTCTAATCGGTAGTTTTCCGCGATTTCCCCAATCAGCACCTGGCAAATGCCGGAGTAGTACTCTAACCAACGGGCCACGGACTGTGAGCGATCTGTCCTTGGTCTTCCTCGTCCTATCTTCTCCCCTTACACACACACACACACACACACACACACACTTACACTAACATGCACTACACAGCCACATATTCCGGGAGACCGGTCGTGAGCATAGAGCTTGTCCCGGCTGGGGCGGTGCCCCACTGGTGGGAGGTCCTGGTTAGGAGGAAACCCCGCTAGCCACAGTAGATCGGTGCCGGATCTCGCCATCCAGCGGAGGAAGATTACAGCCAAATTCGAGGAAAAACATGCACTACACTTACGGGACTCATGATCTGAGTACGTGATGCGCCAGAAATCACTATGAATTATACCGGGAGCGGTAGATCAGTGCATCAACTGATGTCACTGCGGTGTCTCTGACCGGGACGTCCTAGGTGCGAGTCCCGACGGCGGGAAGATTTTCGACACTAGCTTTTCAGCTATATCGAATTCAGTCGCTGTCTGGAGGAGAAATCTAGCGGCCGACTGCTCTGATCCTTTTCCGTGGTTTCTCCGATCAACACCAGGCGAATGCCAGAGCAGTACTAAACCAAACGGACCACGGACCGCGCGCGATCTGTCCTTCTTCTTCCTTGTCCTATCCTCTCCCATTTCACACACACTAACATGCACTACACTACCACATATTCCGAGAGGCCGGTCGGGAGGTTAGAGCTTGTCCCGATTGGGGCGATGCCCCGTTGGTTGGAGAGTCCTGGTTATGGGGAAACCCCACTAACAGACGGTAGGTCGGCGCCGGATCTCGCCATCCAGTGGGGGAAGGTCACCACCATGTCCGTTGAAAAAAAC
The DNA here is from genome assembly GCA_964035755.1 of Teleogryllus oceanicus. Taxonomy (NCBI): domain Eukaryota; kingdom Metazoa; phylum Arthropoda; class Insecta; order Orthoptera; family Gryllidae; genus Teleogryllus; species Teleogryllus oceanicus. The sequence goes on along the minus strand of CAXIVR010000014.1, from coordinate 20,224,736 downwards.
ATGCACTACACTAATGACGAAAGCAGTTGAGGTGCCCGGAAACACGAAAAAATGAATTAATCAATCAGAATGAATGATTGAACGGCCAGAGTGCGTTGGGGCGGGCGACCTCGAAGGGGATAGCACCGAGTGGGCGCGGCGCAGCGCGGGGCGGAGTGTGGCGGCGCGCGCGCGGCGCTTCGCAGCTTCCAGCGGCGGCCGCCGCCCCCGCCGCCGCTGCCGCTTCTTCGGCAGCTGGCCGGGCGAGGCAGCGCCTGAATCAGGTCGCCCCCTCGCATCGACCCGCCCCGGCCCGCGGGCGGCCTTGACCTGCTCCGCGCCCTGGACCTGCGCGCCGCGCGCCGCCGAGGCTGTGCCGCCCCCCACCGTCCGCCAGCGCTGCTCGGCGCTCGGCCGCCGCAAAGTACTTCCCTCTTCCCTCCACCCGGCACTCACTCGGCGCGCTGCCCGCCACTCAAACGCTGTCCACATGTTCTTTTATTCTTTTTCCTTTCTTTCTCTGGAGTTTTCCCGGCTCTTCTCCTTGGCTCATCGCTAAAATAGTTGTCCCGTCCTGCCTGTCTTTGGGCCGTATTTATAAACCACTGCCAGGGGCCTGCCAGACCTATCGGGCTGCCAGTGTTCGGTTTTCCGATTTATGAACGGCGCCCAGCCAATTCCAGTCGCCCCTTGATCCCCAAGCAAACCCCCAGATGGCAGGCTCCTAAGAGCTCTGCTAGCACTGCTTCATGAATACGACCCTAAGTCGTGTGCCTGCTCCTCCTCTATCCGCCGGGAACTCGTTTCGCTTCTGAACGTCCCTGCAAGGCCCTCGTCCTAACCGAGACCGTCACGGTCCGTTCGCATCTGTGGGCGACGCGTGCGTGCCTGCACGCTGTTCTCGTCGCTCGTCTCCCCCCCCTCGCGTCGCCCTCGCCTCGGCGACGTTCGCTGCCCGCGCGGCGCCCGCCGTGGCGCCCCAAGGCCCTGCCTCGCCTCGCCCGCTCGCTCGCCCCGCCTCGCCCTCGCCGCCTCGCTCGCCCTCGCCTCGCCTCGCCTCGCCCCGCCGCCCTCGCCCAGCCCTCGCCCCGCCCCCCTCGCCTCGCCGTTTCGACTCGCCCCGCCCTGCCCGCTCGCCGCCCCGCTCGCCTCGCCCTCGCCCTCGCCCTCGTCCTGCCCTCGCCTCTCGCCCTCGCCCTCGCCCTCGCCTGCGCCTCGCCCTCGCCCTCGCCCGCCCCGCCCACGCCTCGCCCTCGACCTTGCCCCACGCTCTCGCCCTCGACCTTGACCGCGCCCTCGCCCTCGCCCTCACCCTCACCCTCACCCTCGCCCTCGCCCTCGCCCTCGCCCTCGCCCTCGCCCTCGCCCTCGCCCTCGCCCCGCCCACGCCCACGCCCACGCCCTCGCCCTCGCCCTCGCCCTCGCCCTCGCCCTCGCCCTCGCCCTCGCCCTCGCCCTCGCCCTCGCCCTCGCCCTCGCCCTCGCCCTCGCCCTCGCCCTCGCCCTCGCCCTCGCCCTCGCCTCGCCTCGCCCTCGCCCTCGCCCTCGCCCTCGCCCTCGCCCTCGCCCTCGCCCTCGCCCTCGCCCTCGCCCTCGCCCTCGCCCTCGCCCTCGCCCTCGCCCTCGCCCCTCGCCCTCGCCCTCGCCCTCGCCCTCGCCTCGCCCTCGCCCTCGCCCTCGCCCTCGCCCTCGCCCTCGCCCCCCTCGCCCCCGCCTCGCCCTCGCCCCTCGCCCTCGCCCTCGCCTCGCCTCGCCCTCGCCCTCGCCCTCGCCCTCGCCCTCGCCCTCGCCCTCGCCTCGCCTCGCCCTCGCCCTCGCCCTCGCCCTCGCCCTCGCCCTCGCCCTCGCCCTCGCCCTCGCCCTCGCCCTCGCCCTCGCCCTCGCCCTCGCCCTCGCCCCGCCCTCGCCCTCGCCCGCGCCCGCGCCCGCGCCGCGCCCGCGCCGCGCCCGCGCCGCGCCCGCGCCCGCGCTCGCGCCCGCGCCCGCGCCCGCGCCCGCGCCCGCGCCCGCGCCCGCGCCCGCCCGCGCCCGCGCCCGCGCCCGCGCCCGCGCCCGCGCCCGCGCCCGCGCCCGCGCCCGCGCCCGCGCCCTCACATCCCAAGGGCGCAACACATCCGTCACTAGCGCAGGCTAATCGGCGAAAGACATCCTCAACTTGCTTCAGCGTCGTCCCGCTATTTCGAATGCCAAACGACACGCATGCTATCAGCGGTCTTTCATATATTCGGGATGTAGTATTTTCTGTCAGTGTCACGATTTAAAATGTTTCAGAAAATGCGCTATATATCGGGGAGCAGATTCGTGTAACTGCCGACACCGTGAACTTCGACGTCAGCGTTTTGTGTTAATGAGGAAAAGCAGATAAAAGTTATCTGGTTTTCAAAGTAGGTGTTGTTTAACATCTACATTACTACTTTGTAATCGAACCTGCGACCTTTTTGTCACGTTACACTTACACAGTATGGAGAAAGTATTGTAAAGCTGGTGGGAGAACAGCAATTTTTTTTAACTGGAATATCCATTGTGGAGTCGTGTTTTACAAAAATGTATAAATCCTATTTTAATATGCTATAAATTACATTCTCCAGTCAGAAGACATGTTTTCTGAATATCGAAATTTTTTTAGCTATCTCCGTCTGTCTGTTTGTGAGCATTGATAGCGACAAAAAAAACTGTGGGGATCTCGGACGGAAGGATCGCGGGTTCGAGGCCCGCCTCGGGCATGGGTGTGTTTGTGTACGTCTGTTTGTGAGTGCCGTCCATTCATCCTTCATTATCATCATCATTTCATCTTCCATCCCCCAGGACTAAGAACCCTAGGGTATAAAAATCGGATTGAGCCTAATGCTGATCCCCCCTAATTAGTTACATGCAAGACTTGCAATCTGCGTGGTCCAAATATATATATATTATATATATATATATATATATATATATATATATATATATATATATTGTCACGACTGTTCCCCTTATCTTGTGATTGATTGACGCCGGCCCGGACGTTGCTCAATCGGTTGAATTGAATGTGGAAGGAAGTTGATGAAAGTTGTTTCAATCAGATTGAAGTTATTCTAGATTAATAAATGTGAGCTTTATTCCGGTCAGAGAAGTTACACTGAGAATTTCAAGTAAAAATAACCCTACCTAATGAGCTCATAAAAAAAATTAAATTAAATTACAAATTGGGTTCTTATTCTTAAATCACAATAGCCAATGCGCGGCAACGCTTACATAAAAGAAGTTTTTAGAGGCGCTAAACCCTGAGCGCAGGTTTATTTTGCCTGATGGCGGCTGATGGCGAGAGAAGCCGGCGCTTCGGTAGCGGGGTGTCCTCGGGCGGTGACTCGTCAGCTAGAGGAAGCCCGGGGTGCTTGGGCCGTCTCCACCTCTCGGAACGACTAGCGGCGACACCACATCAGGTATCGGTTGGCGGCGTGGCTCAGAAAGATGACGAAAGTCACCAGAAGATACAGGCAAGCATTAACCTGTGACTAGCTTGGCGAAATAATAACTGGCCGTTTTATGCGCAGTGGCGCAATGGTCACGAATCACAGTACCAACAATCTCGGCGAAACGATCTGAAACCGAGAAGCCATTCCTTTCTGTGCGTGAGCCTCTCGTGAAACTCCTCGGCCGAAAATCAAATCGAGAGTGTTTCTTGGATTTTGCTCCGTGCGTTCGAGCCCTTTGGTTCCCCCTCCCCGGATTGCTTACTTGCTTTCGAAATCACCCCTACCCCTGTCATTTGTGATCTGATTGGCCTAAGCCTGTGGCGTCGTGGTTAATTCTTCACCAATCAGATGTCAAGATTCTCTAAAATTTTCCGTCAATTCGACCTTTTCCCTCTCACTCTATCTTTAAGTGTGTGCACGTGTGCAATGGCCGTTTTCATAAACACTCTTTTCAATAAACAGAGTTAATGTACTTCCCGGCCGGGGAATCACCTAAAGAAAAATATCGGCTTCGAGGACAGTGAAGCATTCATAAGGGTGGGCCCTGTCCGCGCGCGGCTGTGGGTCGTAAATCCCTTAAGAAACGGGCGATTACGGAGGGGGCCTGCCAGCGGCGGCGGCGGCAGTGGTGGCGGTGGTGGGGGTGGTGGGGGGTGGTAGGCCCCAGCGTGTCCCGACACACAGCCCTTTTGTTCACGAATAATTTTTCTTATTATACGTAATAATAATGTGCCGCCACAATATATATATATATATATATATATATATATATATATATATATATATATATATATATATATATATATATATTGTAAAATTTGATATTTAACATCCTCGCCTAATATTAGTCATAATCATTCCAAGCACAGAATACAATAAGGGGAATCGCTACAGGACAGTACAGACGGTGTTGCCAGTTGCTACATATACATTCATTTAAAGAAGTCGTCACAACATAAGTTATGAAAGATTCCGTGCCCGTGCCGACTGTAATGGATTGTTTATGAGTAATTTTAGGCGAGGATGACTTTTATCATTGAAAATAGGGTTCAATATTGTATAATAACACATGCAAATTAAATTACAATACGAAGTCCGTGAGAGACGCTTTGACAATTGAAAGAAAGTTCATTGATGGATCGTCAGTCGTCCAATTCACATTGACTTAATCGTATAGAAGGATTTTCCTAAGAATGAGCCAAAGTGACAGTTCGCGAAAACATGTATTTCAGAGAAGTATACCACCGCCGCGACAGCTGTTCAGTCACGCCTCTTGGCTAATGGCTCCTGTAAAAACATCCCAATGAAGAAGTCTTAGAGTTTCGCTGAGGTATATGCAGGTACGTGAGTCCGGGAAATATTTAAATTTAATTACGTATGTGGAAAATCTCTTAACATGCTCTCACAATTAGTAAAAGAAAACTGACACGAATGTAAATAGAAAGAAAAATGATTTTAAGCCGGAAACACGTGCACCGGTACGAATCTCGCATTCAAGTCTCGGTTTTAAAATAAACATAATATTTATCACTCGAAAAGTAAATTCAATGTAATATATAAAGAAAAAAAATTTTTACAGAAGAGCACATTACACTGCACTTCCTAATATCAATTATTTCTCACAGCGCACTATATTTTTTGTCGGACAAGCTATTTGCAAGTTAGCCAACTGCAAACGAACGAATGCGAGAAAGGGAGTTTAATGGGCTCAAGGGCACAACGACCACAGAACCTTCAGTTATTTTGCCAGCACTAGCTGTCAATTTGGCTCATCCTTAGGAAAATCGTTCTATACGCGCTTTCCAAACTCTGATTTTAGTACTCATATATATGTGTAGTGATTGTTAAATTATTGAACTTTGTTGCAAATTGTATTGTTCGTGTACATATACATTCGACTATGTATTAAATATTTTATTTACGTTTTCTATTTAATTGTATGTTTGAGTATCTGCTACGTTGTTCAAGCTTGTATATTTGGAGCAAGCTTGGATATTTGGTTCAAGCTTGGAAATTTTGCTCCGCCACGAGCGTCTGGCACCCACACTATGTCACTGCGCTGAAACCCAACTTACAGCTGACAACTTACAGCTTACAGCTTCCCTGATCCATTGAGCAAATGCTGAGATGGCCCCTTGTTTTGCTTCTGGACATAAATGTAACTTCATTTTCTGTACACGTCTTCTAGAATTCAGTGGGAAATACAATTATTCAAATTATCGTTTCCATGTTGTCGCGGAAGGAAGTATTATTCCGAAGGACAACATTGATAAGAGTCACAATGTATTGCCTTTTTATCCTTGAAAATAGATTTTATTACATGGGAGTTTTTCTTTCCTTTCAAAATTTAAGTAGTATATGACTTGAAGGGATCACAGAATTTTGAAAATGTGCACACAATTCACTTTTCCCTATAGCACGTCATACGCAGTTTTTAACTGTTTTTTCTCCTAAAATAAATAAATAAAATAAATAAATACAGCAATTCTGGCAACCCGTGCTACGGGGTGAGGAGACCGTCCAATAAGGAAAGCGAACGCCCAGATATATAACTTTTGTAGATAACGGCGTTCAAACAAAAATCGTTTCTAACATAGAACCCGAAAACCTGGTCTTTAGATCCTTAACGCGCCGTTTCAGAGCTATACACGTGTTAAACGTGTGTTGCGGGTTGCATACGGAGGTTTTGAGTATATGGTTTCTAATAAATAGTCGAAATCGTCATCCTGACTCAACGAACACTATATATTTGTCATGCCCTCATGGCCTCAAACTATAAGTACATAAATAAAATAGCAAATGTTTGATTATTGGTACATTAATAAATTCCGCAGAGAACCATCATAACTGGGAGCGGTAGCTCAGTGCATCAACTGATGTCACTGCAGCGCCTCTGACCGGGAGGTCCTAAGTTCGAGTCCTGATGGCGGCAGGATTTTCGACACTAGCTTTTCAGTTAGGTCGAATTCAGTCGCTGTCTGGAGGAGAATTCTAGCGGCCGGCTGCTCTGATCGGAATTTTCCGTGGTTTCTCCGATCAACACCCGGCGAATGCCGGAGCAGTACCCTACCAAACGGGTCACGGACCGCGCGCGATCTGTCCTTCCTCTTCCTTGTCCTATCCTCTCCCCTTACACACACACGCACACTAACATGCACGACACTACCACATATTCCGGGAAATCGGTCGGGAGCTAGAGCTTGTCCCGGCTGGGTCGGTGCCCCGCTGGTGGGAGAGCCCTGGTTAGGGGGAAACCCCACTAGCCGACGGTAGGTCGGTACCGGATCTCGTCATCCAGCGGGGGAAGATAACCGCCATCTCCCGAGAAAAAAACAAGCACTACACTAACGGGACTAATGACCGAAGCAGTTGACGCGCCCGGAAACACGAAAAAATCAGTCAATCTATCAAGAGAATGAATTATTAATAATTTGTGACCAGTTTCAATCCCTGTGTTGGCATAATAAAATATATTTATAACAATTGTTTATTTCCATATTGTATTCCTTTTCATCGTTCGATTAACTGTATTCATCATTTCTCAGTTTATTCCGCTGTTGAAATAATTCCTTCCAATTTATTCTGATTTCTACATAGTTCTGCTCGTAAGCGGTGGTGTCAACGCCATTGAAATTTTAACACTAAGGACCTTCAGAACAACACGTAAACATTATTAGAGATCCGAGACACCATGTACATCATTCAAGGGAGGGAAACTGATAGTCGATAAGAGGAGAAATCTTCTTCGAGTTCACTTCAGTTGAATGTGCAGAGGCGCGCCGACAACTTCTCCCTGTGAAAGTAGGTCGCGGGTTGGGCAGGGCAGGGCAGGGTCCTCACTTCGGCGCGTCCTACCGCCCTTCTCTCTCCCTTGCGCTGAGTCAGGCCCTGCCTTCTGGCCTGCTGAGCGGGCCTCCTTGCACGCTTCCATCTCCATGTCCTCCTTACACTCCAACAACTACTCGTTCACTGTTTACGTGTATTGTCATTGTTATAATTACCTACACCTACACCTACTTCTCTTTGACTTTGTACTCAATGTACTCAACCAGCCTCGTGCTATCATTCACCAACTGTCAACTTTGCTCTCTATTTTTTGCTTCTAGACTATTTTTCCTTCACCCACCGAAGGGACAATGTATAAACTATTTGTTTGTAACTGGTTTCATCCATTTGCCAACATCAAGTTCAGTGTTTGTAAGAGTCCCTCTGCATCGCGCGTTCTCTTTTGCTTTCTTTTTTATTTTTTCACTTCATTCCCAAAGCAGAAGCCATATTCATCTGATCGGCAATTCCGTTTTCACGACCTAAAAGGCGCCTGACCAATTTTTGTGCATCACTTCTTCATCGCAATTCGGTGGATCATTTCTTCTTCAACCTCAGTTCACCGACGTCCTTTTCGCCTTCCTATCCTGCTCCCGACATTCCCAGCATATTCAGATCAACGTCCATCTATTTGACCTTGATTTATTCGTCCGTCCGAACATGGTGTCGTCACCTAGTGTTAATATCCCCATCTTACGTGACTCGTCTTGTGTGCCCCATTTCGGCAGTGTCCCACTGTCCCCGCCAGATTCCCGTTCGCCCCGACCTCCCACATCTGGACCGCGCGGAGGCCGGCGGAAGCTGAAGGGAGCGAGCGGGCACGAGTGGGTATTGATCTGGCGACGGGGGCGTGTTTCGCGCGGGCGCCACCCGCGGCGCGGGCGGCGCCGCCGGCGCGCGCCCTTCGCTTGCGGTGCGAACGGCCGGCGCCGGTTCAGTTGCCTGCTGTCCAAGAAGCGAGCGAGGTGGAAGGCTGCTCTTCTTCCTCCTCCTCCACCGGCTCCACTACCACCATCCGCCCGGCGCTGTCACATCTTCCACCCAACTCCTCCGCGCCTGTAGCGACAGCAGGGACCACACTCACAACTACGTTCAATTTTCGTTCTATTCGTCTACGTGTTAAGCAAGTATTTTTTCCAACCGCGAATGTTATGTTTTAGGCTCTGATGCTTTTTGCAAATGTGTTGTATACGCTGACATTGTTCTTGCAAAGATACTGTAGTTTCGAACAAGATATCTGCGCAGTCAGCTTGTTCCGTGATACTGTACTCTTCGTTTTATAAAAATGTTTATTGTGGAAATGGTGCTGTAGAATTCAGTTACCAAGTGTTAACTTGTTGTTCGTTGTGACAAAATATAGGAAATTCTATACAAACACTTGTTTGTCTATAGCCCCGTTGATGTTAGTTGTGAGAAAACTTTATTTAGGAAAATCGTGTTCGTTATTAACTGTCAGAAATTTAATAGATTTCGAGTTAGTTTGATCTCAGTATTACCTCCCTGCAAGATTACCGTTGAGAGCCAGAAGATATAGAAGCTGAGAACTGCATTTATAAAGTTATCTGTGATGCGACGTAAGATAGTTGTAATTGTGAATTGCAACAAGGCTGTGTAGAGATTAAAAGTCATAAAGAGGTTATCTGTAGAAGCTACATATCCCTCACTTTAAAGAGAAAAATAGATACCACACAGTATCTTAAATACGTATTTATACACAAAGAGATACATAGATTCGAGAACTCTAATTTTTGATGTGAATCCCTTGTCAATCTATTTTTCCTACCGTTGTTATATAGGATCCGATCCAAACGTAGAAGAAAGTATAGCAAGTGTTATCTAGTGATTCAAGAAAGGACTATTTTATTGCAAGAATCGTGGAGGGAAAACAGGGTGCAAAAGTGTCAAGTGTGGAGGACAAAGGATTAAGCAAACAGCCGAAGCTCGCGTCTAGCGAGCGGCTGCAACAATGCACTGAAAAGGCCGCAAAGACCTCAACTACGGCGACGCCGTTGTCGCAGGCGACGGTGCCGTTGCCTGCGACAACGGTGTCATCGTCGGCAACAGTGACACCGGCGACTACGTCGACGCCGCCGTCCTCTTCAATATCGGCGGCGTCGACGGGGACGATGTCAGCAACAACACCTGCAAAAGTGACGGCGCCAACAACAACAGCTCCGAAAGTGACGGCGCCAGCAACAGCAGTTCCGAAAGTAACGGCGTCAACAACAACAGCTCCGAAAGTAACGGCGCCAACAAGCAGCTACGAAAGGAAGTGCCAACTACTGCTGCTTCGAAAGTGCCGGCACCATCAACAGCAGCTACGAAAGTGCCGGCGCCATCAACAGCAGCTACGAAAGTGACGGCGCCAACAACAGCAGCTACGAAAGTGACGGCGCCAACAACAGCAGCTACGAAAGTGACGGCGCCAACTACAGGCAGCTACGAAAGTGACGGCGCCAACAACAGCAGCTACGAAAGTGACGGTTCCACCAACAGCAGCTACGAAAGTGACGGTGCCAACAACAGCCACTACGAAAGTAACGGCACCAACAACAGCGGCTACGAAAGTGATGGCACCAACAGCAGCTACGAAAGTGACGGCGCAACATCACCGAAGGGCCGCCAAAAAAAAAGTGTCAGTGCCAAAGAACCAATAACCACATAAAAAAGGGGAACAACTGTACCTGCACGAGAAACGCTGCCATCAACCACATTGGTCAAGGACAGCTCGCCGTCAGTAGTTTCACCAATAGATACGGTAACATCAAAATCTCCGATGCAGGTGACAACGGCATCAGCAGCGCAGAAGGTGGTGTCGAACCATTACAGAAAAGATGCCAAAACCAAAATTCCTGCCGATGAAGACGACGGCACCAAAAAGGGGGGGGCCAACAGAGGCATCTGCGATAGTGACGGTGCCATCAACAACGCATCCAAATGTAATGATACCATCAACAATACTCACGAAGGTAACGGCGCCTTCAATAACTCCGGAAAAAAGTAAGGTGCCATCAACGGCGGCAACAAATGTGGCGGCGCCATCAACACCTCTATCGAAGGTGACAGTGCCAATAGCAGTGTCGGCGAAAGAAACGATACCGTCAACTGCGGTGACGAAGGTAACTACGCCATCGTCTGTTGCAGGGAAGGATGCGCTGCCATTGTCAGCAGAAACGAAAGTGAAGAAGCAATCAACAGCACCGACAAAGATTACGCCATCAGCAGAATCGATAGTGACATCGCCAACAACAGCTCCCGCGTCATCAACAGTGCCTGCAAAACTTACTATGCTGTCTACAGTGAATACGAATATGACACTGCCATCAACCGTACTGACAAAGGTAACTGCACCATCAGTAGTTCCGGCAAATGATACGGTGTCATCATTGGCGGCAAAGATGACGCCATCATCCACCGCGCCAACGAAGATGACAGTGCCAACATCGTCAGCAAAAATGGCAGTGCCATCATCAGCGCACACAAGTGTTACTCCGCCATCAACTTTACTGACCTCGCAATCAACAGGTTCGGCAAAGGAAACAGCACCTTCGAAATTGCCAACCACAACGACACCGACGACCATGGGTGTGCCATTGTCGTCGTTTGTGAAGGAACTACCGGGGCGACCAGTAACGTCGACAAAGGCAGAAATACCATCAATGATTCTTGTGCCAACAGCCGCGCCGGCGAAGGTAACGGTTCCATCAACAGTACAGTCTAAGGAGACAATATCACCATCTGGATTTTCGAAGATAACGGTTCCATTCACAACACCGACGCAGGTGACACTGACAAATGGGTCGACGAGAGTGACGGTTCCATCAGTCTTACCGGCGACCTTGAGCATGTCACCGACTACTGTGGCAAAGGAATCGATTACATCAACAGCTTTGACGTGTGTAACGCCATCTACCGTGCCGACGAAGGGGATGGCGCCGTCAACCTCACCAATTACTGTGACACTTCCATCGACCGCAACTGCTAAGGCAACGACACCATCTACTGCACTGATGAATATAACATTGCCATCAACAGCGTCATCGAAGATCACTATGCCTTTAACAGCGCCAACGAAATTGACGCTGACATCAACGGCGCCTTCGAAAGTGACGATGCCATCAATTTTACCAACAACTATGCCATCGGCGACGGCAGCAAAAGTAACAGTGCCATTAACAACGATTCCAAAGGTTGCTGTGACAACTATGCCACAAACCAATGTACCAACCGTAGGTCTGACGAAAATGACAATTCCTACTATAACGCCCATGTCCGTTACGGCACCAACAATAACACCGACAAAGTTGACATTGGCACCCACCATGACGTCAAAAGTGACGACTCTCTCAACAACGCCAACTAAAGTGACATTAACATCTACGTCACCTGGGAAGGTGACAGTGACAGTTACCACCACGGCGAAGACGACTCCCGCTGCTTCAGCGGCGGCTGCGAAGGCGACGGAGCCGGCGCGAGCAGTCGGCGTGGCTGCGGCTGCCGGTGGGGGCAGCAGCGTCGTCTGCGCCATGGACAACCGAGCCGTAGACAGCAGCGACCGCAGTGGAGGCGAAGAAGAAGACCAGATCCCCTTGGAGACCACCAAAATGCGGCCTTACCTAGACATCTGGGACGTAAGTATGCGCGACGCTCTGTCTCCCAACGACCTGCCCAACCCACCTACGTAAATGAGGAGACACTCATCAAAACGCATATTGCCCACTGGTGGAAAAAATTGAGTTTGATATGAAATCGTATAGTTTTAATATATTATACGTGTTCCAGCTTTCATATGTCTTCATTTTAACATTTTAAATGCGTTTTGAAGAAATCTCAAGGCAGGAGCTTGTAGAGCGGATTCAAACTACACGATTTCTATGAAACTAAATTTTTTCCACCAGTGGGAAAATACGTTTTTATTAGTTGCTCCTCAAATGTATTGATAATGTAGTACGAATATTTTGTCTAGGTCTCAGCCACCTGCACTGGTAATTTTTATTTTTGAATTTTGATGTTTTTCTTATGTTTGAAGTTGAAGTTATACAATGAACATGGATACAATATATATATATATATATATATATATATATATATATATATATAAAGTTAAAGTTCTACAAATTTTGCCAAAATTGTAGAACCCGGACCTCATTTACTTGCAATCTTTTATTAAAGCGAATATTTATTCAGTAGAAGTCGAAATTAATAAGTCCTTGCGGTAATGCTTTAAACTGGCAAAATTGTGTCACTACATTCCTCTTCAAAACATAAATGTATATTCCACATCTGCTTATATGTCTCATCTTACTGCCTTATTACCTTCTTTAATGTTTAATTCATTTTTTACCTTCTTCTTCATTCTTAATCACATAATGCCCATTTTTTAAAAGTATCGTTATAATATATTTTAAAATTTATACACTTGAATTATTAATGTACATATCTCAAATCCTGGCAGAAATTTTACCATCTAATAAAATAACTTTTTTTGATTTTTGGCGACTAAGACATAAAACAACAAACAGGAAAAAAATCACGTTTTCACTTGTTCGTAAAAGGGAAATCCTTATGGCTTTGCATGCACTTTACAGCTATAAAATAATCTGTTTAGTGCCGAACACGGGTAATCTTGCCTTGCGTGTGAGCTGCTCTCAACAGTCAAAGAGGGAGATCAACAGTCGGCTCGAGCGGTTGGCTTCAGGAATATAACAGGTGCGGAAAAACCTATGGCGCACGCTAATATTGCATCTGGTGCTGTAAAGAAGTCGACTTATCCCTTGTTTTTGAATTAAATTAACAGCTCTACAGAAGGACAGATGTACTAAAGATTTAATTTTTGGCAAATATTAGGTCATTAGAAATACCTGAAACACATTTTCCCCTCCAGATAAATATGGTCGTGGATTCTTTTAGTAATGTTGCGAATGTAATAAAGATAACTGGTAACATTATCGCCTTTACAACAAAAAAGTGAAAAATATTATGAAAATTACGTTGATATAAAAATATATATTTTGTAGTTTTTGAATATATATTTCTTGAAATTAAAATTTGCCACACTAGAGATATTTTTCTTATCATTATTACATGTCAACGTAAGGAAAGAAGTAGTGATATAGGGAATGGATGTAGAATTTTAGAAAGTAAATTATTTTGACAGATTTAAATAATATTTAATAATAAAACTATTTTTATAATTTCTTAATTTATAAAAATAGTTTTTCTTATAATTGCGTTATAAACGTTTGTTCCACACCATTTAAATTTGACACAAACTATACAATATTTTTTAACAATAAAAAAGCCAGGAATGGCTTTGTCTATGTCAGGAAAAGATAAACCCTGGTGATACATTATTTACCAGGGGCACCCATTTTAGGCAATTCCGGCTACTTTTGTCAGGTACCCCCGTTGCAACACCGAACGGTCGGCTAAATTGATGGCCGAATGAGGGAAGATTGCTAGCGGTTAATTATTACAGCCCCATTGTCCAAGGAGCTAAAGGAGGGGGACCGTACAGTATCTGCAATTAAAAGAATTTTGCGTTTCTGCAACGTAGCCTTCGGAAATGTGCCGAGAGCAGCCACTGGGTGCAGCTACCGCGAGCCGCCGCCGCTGGGCCGGTGAACCTTGACCTGAGATGCCGCGCTCTCCCGGACCAGGGCGCTTGCCCTTTGCTTGCCCCGCGCCTCACGCCCCGCCCCCGCCCCCGTCTCCCGCCCCTGCACCGTCCGCGCCCTATCCCACACCCGCCCCCCCCCGCTTCCGTGTCGAGCTCACTGCACCGTCCGCTCCCGCGCCCCCCCAGGCCACCACCCCACGCCTCCGCTCCTCGCGCCCCGCTCCTCGCGCCCCGCTCCTCGCGCCCCGCCCCATCGCACGCCCACGTCCCCGCGTCCCTCCGCACCTACACGCTCGCCTCCCCGCTCCTGCGCCCGCGTCCGCATTGCCCGCACCACGCCCACCTACCCCGCCCGTCCCCACCCCGCTCCTGCGCCCTCGCCCCGCCACGCATTGCCCGCACCTACGCCCAGCCCGCGGCCCGTCCCTCACCTCCCGCCTCCCAGCCCTCGCCCCCCTGCGCCCCGCCCTGCCCAGCGCCCAGCGCCCCGCGCATGCGTCCCGCGCCTACATTCGACATCCCGCAGGCTCACACCACGCCCCTCCCCCACCCAGAATGCCGAAACCTCTGCGCCCTACAACCACGTGCCCCAAGTCCCCACCCGCGTGTCCCGCACCCTGCGCCGTCTGCCCTCCCCCCGCCCCGCATCCTCACACCACGCCCCTCCCCCACCCAGAATGCCGAAACCTCTGCGCCCTACAACCACGTGCCCTAGTCCCCACCGCGTGCCCGCACCCTGCGCCGTCTGCCCTCCCCGCCCGCATCCTCACACACGCCCTCCCCACCCAGAATGCCGAAACCTCTGCGCCCTACAACCACGTGCCCCAAGTCCCCACCCGCGTGTCCCGCACCCTGCGCCGTCTGCCTCCCCCCGCCCCGCATCCTCACACCACGCCCCTCCCCCACCCAGAATGCCGAAACCTCTGCGCCCTACAACCACGTGCCCTAAGTCCCCACCGCGTGTCCTGCACCCTGCGCCGTCTGCCCTCCCGCCCGCATCCTCACACCACGCCCTCCCCACCCAGAATGCCGAAACCTCTGCGCCCTACAACCACGTGCCCAAGTCCCCACCCGCGTGTCCGCACCCTGCGCCGTCTGCCCTCCCCGCCCGCATCCTCACACCACGCCCTCCCCACCCAGAATGCCGAAACCTCTGCGCCCTACAACCACGTGCCCTAAGTCCCCACCGCGTGTCCTGCACCCTGCGCCGTCTGCCCTCCCCGCCCGCATCTCACACCACGCCCTCCCCACCCAGAATGCTGAAACCTCTGCGCCCTACAACCACGTGCCCTAAGTCCCCACCGCGTGTCCGCACCCTGCGCCGTCTGCCCTCCCGCCCCGCATCCTCACACCACGCCCTCCCCACCCAGAATGCCGAAACCTCTGCGCCCTACAACCACGTGCCCTAAGTCCCCACCGCGTGTCCCTGCACCATGCGCCGTCGGCCCTCCCCGCGCCCCGCATCCTCACACCACGCCCCTCCCCCACCCCAGAATGCCGAAACCTCTGCGCCCTAGCAACCACGTGCCCCAAGTCCCCACCCGCGTGCCCCGCACCATGCGCCGTCTGCCCTCCCCGCCCCGCATCCTCAACCACGCCCCTCCCCCACCCAGAATGCCGAAACCTCTGCGCCCTACAACCACGTGCCCTAAGTCCCCACCCGCGTGCCCCGCACCCTGCGCCGTCTGCCCTCCCCGCCCTGCATCCTCACACCACGCCCTCCCCACCCAGAATGCCGAAACCTCTGCGCCCTACAACCACGTGCCCTAAGTCCCCACCCGCGTGTCCCGCACCCTGCGCCGTCTGCCCTCCCCGCCCGCATCCTCACACCACGCCCTCCCCACCCAGAATGCCGAAACCTCTGCGCCTACAACCACGTGCCCCAAGTCCCCACCGCGTGTCCGCACCCTGCGCCGTCTGCCCTCCCCCCGCCCCGCATCCCCACACCACGCCCCCCCCCCACCCAGAATGCCGAAACCGCAGCGCACACCTGCAACCACGTGCCCCTAAGTCCCCACCCGCGTGTCCCGCACCCTGCGCCGTCTGCCCTCCCCGCCCGCATCCTCACACCACGCCCTCCCCACCCAGAATGCCGAAACCTCTGCGCCCTACAACCACGTGCCCTAAGTCCCCACCCGCGTGTCCGCACCCTGCGCCGTCTGCCTCCCCGCCCGCATCCTCACACCACGCCCTCCCCACCCAGAATGCCGAAACCTCTGCGCCCTACAACCACGTGCCCAAGTCCCCACCGCGTGTCCGCACCCTGCGCCGTCTGCCTCCCCGCCCGCATTCTCACACCACGCCCTCCCCACCCAGAATGCTGAAACCTCTGCGCCCTACAACCACGTGCCCCAAGTCCCCACCCGCGTGTCCCGCACCCTGCGCCGTCTGCCCTCCCCGCCCCGCATCCTCACACCACGCCCCTCCCCCACCCAGAATGCCGAAACCTCTGCGCCCTACAACCACGTGCCCCAAGTCCCCACCCGCGTGTCCCGCACCCTGCGCCGTCTGCCCTCCCCGCCCCGCATTCTCACACCACGCCCTCCCCACCCAGAATGCTGAAACCTCTGCGCCCTACAACCACGTGCCCAAGTCCCCACCGCGTGTCCTGCACCCTGCGCCGTCTGCCCTCCCCGCCCGCATCCTCACACCACGCCCTCCCCACCCAGAATGCCGAAACCTCTGCGCCCTACAACCACGTGCCCAAGTCCCACCGCGTGTCCGCACCTGCGCCGTCTGCCCTCCCACAACCACGTGCCCAAGTCCCCACCCGCGTGTCCCGCACCATGCGCCGTCTGCCCTCCCCCCGCCCCGCATCCTCACACCACGCCCCTCCCCCACCCAGAATGCCGAAACCTCTGCGCCCTAAAACCACGTGCCCCAAGTACCCACCCGCGTGTCCGCACCATGCGCCGTCTGCCCTCCCTCGCCCGCATCCTCACACCACGCCCTCCCCACCCAGAATGCCGAAACCTCTGCGCCCTACAACCACGTGCCCCAAGTCCCCACCGCGTGCCCTGCACCCTGCGCCGTCTGCCCTCCCCGCCCGCATCCTCACACCACGCCCCTCCCCCACCCAGAATGCCGAAACCTCTGCGCCCTACAACCACGTGCCCCAAGTCCCCACCCGCGTGTCCCGCACCCTGCGCCGTCTGCCCTCCCCCCGCCCCGCATCCTCACACCACGCCCCTCCCCCACCCAGAATGCCGAAACCTCTGCGCCCTAAACCACCCCGTACACGCCCCACGCCCCTCGCTTCCCCCTGGCTCCACGCACCTCGCTCCATCGCACTGCATCGTACTCCAGAGTACTCACTCGAATGCGGTTGGAGAACGTTCTCAGAATACGAGCGTTCAGTTCGGCGATTGGATGATTGGACGGTGACGTGATAAATAGTCACATCCTTGTTTTGATTTCTTAGAACAAACGACTCATTAGCATTCTTCAATTATTTTGGGTGAGCAAAAATAAAGTTGCTATTATACGCTCTTCATACTCATGCAAATACACTCAGTACTCAAACGAATCGAATGAGACCAGTTCGCGGCCTTGATAATTCTATATTTGTCAAAATTTTAAACCGTTACCGTAAACCGTAGATACAAATATTTTATAATACAAAATTCACTTTGAATGAAAATCATGTTTCGAAAAGTCTATAAATGAATACGTTCTATTTTGTAGATAAATCTTCTTTTAAAAACATTTTCTCTTCCCTACCTTTGCTTTGTTTTAAAAATGTCTCCCTTACAAGTTTTTGGGAGCCAAGGCGTATGAAGAGACACAATTTATTTAAATTTTTAGTTTTTACGAACGCGGGATTGTAGTAGTTGTGTGGTGGCGGTTAATGCGAAACATGGTGTTAGAGGCAAGAGACATGACTTTACACTTCATATTTAGTACGCTGTCAGTGACGTGCTGTATCAATCAGTGTTTAATTACTTCGCGAGAGGCTTTGCAAAATTCCAGTTATCTTTGCTATAAGTTACAGGATCCGTACCCGAGCAACAGCTTTCGTATGTAAAGAAGCTCAGAAGTGGAGAGCTGAAAAGGTCGCAAATCCCGCCGTCAGGAAAGAGTTGTGCCCACGCACCTCGACTTCTTGTGAGACATCACCGCAAGACGGCGCGCTCCTCTTTTATTAAAGCTTTATTTCATAAAAAAGTTGGCGGCGAGAGTTGGCTTCTTTTTGCTCGTTTTTCTCTGGCGCGAATATCTCTCTCCTCGTGTTTTTTTTCTTTTCTTCTGACCTCCAGTCTGAGTATTTAATTTCGCCCTCCAGATGTCCCTTCTGTCCACGTACTTATTAATTCGCCACTCGTCCGAGCCGGAGCGCTATAACTCTGCCTTTCTTTTCCTTTCGTGGCTTGAAAGAAAGCCGTAGCGGAAAGCATAACAAATGCTTATGGCAAGAGCGTTTCTGACGAGGAATACAAAAACTGTTTTCAAAAATACGACAGTAAGACTGAAAAAACGAGAGGTGCTACAGAATGGCACAGACTTTCTTGTACTAGTAGGTTTTCTCATCTCTTTGGTATGTGCTACCTTGTCTGCTTTGCCCCATCCTCATCTGAGATGCCATCTTTTGACACGTAAAATATATTTTTTACGTTTTTCCAAAATTTCGGACCCATGATAATAGAATTAAAAAATGACTTTAAGAATATTCTAGTGTAGGTAAAATCTGTTCCTATATGACAATTGCAATAGAAACATTTACTACCGGTTTTAATCAAGTATGTCAGTTTAGCGTTTCTGAAAATGTGCATTTCGAAGCTTATTTTTACAGAAAGCATTTAATTTTTTGAGAAACTTCAAATGACTTCATTTAAAAACGCTTGTACTCACAAATGCAATAATGTATACAATAGTCGGTAATATAAATATTAAGGACATAAAAGATACTTAAAAATATATTTTTTTAACTTTTGGAAAACAAAAGAATGCAGCAAAATGACTTAATCATATTATATACTACACTTACCGTTATTATTCCATGTTTGAAGAAAAAATTGGAGTGATTTTTGAGAAACTGTTTTAATGTCTTTTAATATTGCCCTCATTTCTCAAAAAATTCCGCGAAAACCAAAACTATGTAAAAACATGTATATGACATTAATTAAAGAACTAATTGTAGATAACTAATTTTATTTTAAGAAAGAAATGCTATCTTCAAAATTGTACTTGTAGGAAGCCGCCGAAAAAATCGAACTTTTGAAATGTTTGAAATTTGAGAGTGAACAGTGATAATCGGACATACGCCATCTTTATTAGTGTATTTCACTCTATTATTACAAGAAAGTTGAAGGAAACGTGGGAGTAATTTTTGAGAAAGTTTTGAAAATGTTTCAGAGGCTTCATCTAAAGTAGCCCCCCAAATTAAAGGAAAATTTTCAAAATCGCAGAGCTTTGAGTGAGGTCAAATCAATCCAGGAGTATTCAGTTTGGAAAAAATCATACCCATAGTGGAGGTGCTAGGGCTGTTTGCAGACGGCGTATGTTCGATTTTGACTATATACTCTGAATTCCAAAATTACAAAAGTTTGAACGTTTTTCGGCGTCTTCCTACAACTACAAAATCGAAGATAGACTTTTCCTTCGAATGAAATTTTCTTTGTGATTAGTTATTTTATTAAGATCGTGTATATTTTATTGCAAATTTTACTAGTTTTGGAGCAATATTGAGAGAAACATTTGCAATCCTAAACACATCAAAACAAGAATTTCTCAAAAAGGCTTCAAATTTTTTCTTTAAACTGTTGGTAGGGATACTGCTAAATGAGCTCTATAAGATTACGTAAACTCCATTTTGCTGTACTCTTGTTTGTTTGTTTTTTCAAAAATTACAGATATGTAATTTTTTGACTTGTCTCTTCCGTCATTATTTACATTCGCAGCGATTTGATTACTTTATTGAATTTATGAATACGAAAACTCGAAAACAGCTCCAAAATTTTTTCTTTTAATTTGTTGAACGGATAGTGCTAAATGAACTGAATAACATGACATGTATCCCATTTCAATGTATTCTTTTGTCTTTTCAAAAAATTCAGAAATGTAATTTTTTGAAATAACTTTCTCATCGTTAATACTTACATCACCAGCAATATGTATACATTATTGAGTTTCTGAGTACAATTACTTCAAATAATATCTTATAAAGTTTCTGGAAAACTTAAAAGTTTTGGGTGAAAATGAGCTTAAATTTTTGAAATTTTTTAAATGGGTAGTGCTAAATATACTAAATATGACTTCAACACTTCTTTGATGTATTTTTTTGTTTATTCAAAAATTACTCAAAGGTAATATTTTTGAATTTTCGCTCATGACGTTAATATTCATATTACCAGAAATTTGTATACATTATTGTCTTTGTGAGACAAAATGCTTCAAATTATTTCCAAAAAAGTCTCGAAAACCCAACAGTTTTCTGTGAAAATGAACTTCAAATTTTGCATTTATAGAAACGCTTAAACAAAGTTTTCTAAATAGCGGCTCTAAATTTTTCAACGAAAATTTCCCAATAGGACGAGGGTTGACTCTTCTGTAATATTCTTATAAAAGTATATTCAGTTCTACCAATAGATTTTTTGGCGGATTTCCTCAACGTTTGCATTGTTTAGAGTTGTTGAAGGGTGCTCAGAACGAGAAAGGCCGTCAACACACATCTCACCTCATTTAATGCGCTCAAAGCACCCAAAAACTTCTGTGCGGCTCATAACATCTTCCTTTAAAGCCTGTTGAAGCGTTTGGTAAGCTTATGTTGCCGGGGTTTGAAGCAGGAAGCAAAATTTCAAACACAGTCTTTGTTCTTTTAAATCTACCATAACGATTTCGCAGACGGAACAGCAGAACAGTAAGAGAAAAACAACCCTATGATCAATCGGTCTCATACAAAGTGACGCCGTGAGGACAGTTGTTTCATGAAGGCCTCTATTAACCCCATCTACTCTCTAATACGTCCACGAAAGGCAGCGCGATCTCACTCCGGTTATTTCTGTGCCCCTCTCGTATTTTAGTGTTATAAGAGAGTATTTTATTTGTGGTTCTTGAGCAGTGTATGTGCCACTTTTCCTACCTTTGCGCACACAAAACTATTTTGTGTGGTTTTGTTCATCAGTAGGTTTGTTGTCGCAGGCCACGATAGCCTTTAATTATACACAATCAGTAACGCAGGAGAAAATATTTTACTTGGCACTTAAACTTGTGTGTCGATTTTCATCGTTTAATGTCATCTACATAAGTGTTGTAAAATGATGTATATGTATTTTGTGTTAATTTTCTTTAAGGAGCTGTTGATACTGATACCTGATGAATATGATAACTGCGTTGAGTGTTATAATTATAGATATCTGTATTGAGGAAATGTGTTTACCAATACAGGTATCTTAATAAAATATGTTCCCATTCTTGAGAAATTCTCAAGTAATTTTTATCAAAACCCACTATTTTGTAAATTAAGAGGTAAGGAAATAATACTATCGAAAATGTTCACTTAAAACATTATAATACTAAAAAAACTATCAGGATTATTGTCCATATAGTGTTCGTATAAAATTAAGCTTTACATTTTGTAGAAAACCAGATTTGCTAACTTGAAAATTTTACTTTTGACATCACGAAATGAATTCAGTTAAATATTTCTTTCGGAATAAACGCAAATGTACATAAACAAGTTACAAATGTAAGAGGCAGTGTTGCCACCATCTCAAACTCAACGTTAAATATATCCCTCTGCCAGTTTCTTGAAAACCACTGCTGGCCCGAGGTACAAGTGCTTCTCGTTGTGTGTTCGATTATACTGTATACGCCACACTAGCCATGGCAAACCTCTCGCTATTCGTGTGTTGTAATATTTCTAGTTTAATGAAAGCCTGGCTTACCTTGCTACGATCAATGTCTTGCTTATATTTATGAAGTGCTTGTGGCAGTAAGACATGAGGCACACTTCCACCACAGTCGAAGTATAAACAGTGACAATAGCGATGTGGTTATCTTAATACTGAACCATGTCTTTCGAATTATTTTCTACGTATCTTTATTCTTCTTTAATTTAACACATTCGAACAAAAAAAAACAACAACATAATTTCGATTATCTGGGATTTTCTATTTTCCATGGTCTCTATTCTCTAGCATTATCTATGATAATGGAGGTTCTATTATTAAACATGATGTTTTATTGAAGACACACAATTATTATTGAAACATAAAAATTTATTAATGAGCACAAAATCTCAAACTATTCAATATTAGAGATTTACATAACGAAATACTTTCAATGTGAGTGGTTATATTATATAGAGTCAGCTATTATATTGGCTGCTACTTCGACATCACGTCAGCACCGGTTCTCCGAGTCCGAAACATAATTTGCACCTACGATTCACCGTCTTCGCCTTCATTAGATTCAAATAGAGAAACTGTTAGCCGCAATTAGCATCACTAATTGAAGTAGGGGAGAACGATCGGACGCTGGCCTTGACCACTTCTACTCAGCTGAACGAATGGAATAGTTTCGTCTAGTGCACGCCGCTGTTCCGACGCAACCTTCTCCGTGTACGCGACCGTCGTGCCGCTCAGTGATGAAGGCAAAGGTTCGACCTCTATTAATGCTGTTCTTTTCAGATTAGGCCCATCCTGCATCCATTGCGGTGTTCCGCCGTGCTAAGGGATTGTGTCGCTCGGTGTCGATAAGGCGCTCCTTGGCCCACATTTGCCATAGAATCGTCCGGCCGGGTCGGTGGTCGATCGGTTGTGACAGCTGCACCGCTCCGCCGAGCCGGCCCGCGGCCCCGACGCGGCCGCCGGGACTGCAGCCCCACGCACGGGCGCGTGGACTGGGCGCGGTTCGCGAAAGCCCGCGCCCCTGCGTGACGTGCTCGCACGCGCAGGTAGGCACGCGTGCCGCCGGCCCTCGCCCCTGTGCCGCCGCCGCCGCCGCCGCCACCGCCACCGCATTCGCTGCCGCTGCGTTGAAGCTCTTTAATAGGCCTTTCCGTCTGCTCGTGTGAGAAGGTCGCCTGCCCGGCTTTGAAAGCGAGAAGAAAATTTTAAGTGATTCGCGGTCGTTCTTGCGTTGCTTTTCAAAAAATATGGAGAATGTCATTGAATGGAACTCCGTGTTGCCACAATATTGTCACAATATTATCCCCTAAATTTACTAAATTCTATTAATTTACTTCTAAGAAAGATTGGAAAAACAGAAACCTAAATTAATATCTAAAATAGTTCAAACGAATCCCTTTTACCTGTTGCTTCAAGAAAATAAATTTTCATTTCAAAATTACATTTATATTATTATTTGATATAAACATTAAAGTCTGAATTACATAAAATTTGTTTATTGTGTTAGCAGTTCGTACCAACTGGCTTAGTGACGAGAGCACTATTTTGTAATGTAAAGTCACAATTTCTAGATTTTTACCGTACATCACAAAGTTGTCATGAAATGTTCCGATATTATTTCTTCTCGATTTCAATGCTAAAGCGAAAATGTGTTTTTCTTCTCATATACAATTATGCATCTTATTTCAATATGTTTTTGCATCATTTTACATATTTTTGAAATATTGCATAGCTTTTACATTTTATGCTACACGTTTCAGTAAAAAAAAAAGCGTCTGCGTTTGCTGCGCCTTGTTACGCTCTACATTTCAACACAATTATTTCTGGGCACTGCTCATGTTTGCTATTGCAAATATCGACGCCGATATTTGATGTTGCTTTGCTATGCGTTCAAGTTTTTCTCGCTGTTGCGACATGTGAAGACAAGTTATGACAACATTTGAATTTATGGAATCAAGTACGAGGTACTATGGCTGTTTATATTTAGCATGGTTCATATGAGTTTTTGAAATATATTTATTATAGCTTTTCCTTGACACCGAGTGTGAGTTTTTGCATTTTATAGGTTTACTTTTTTTGTTTCCTTGTGAATGCGATGAATGAATTTTTAATATTCTAACATTCACTTTGGTACATTTATATCTCACAAGCATGTTTTCTTCTTTTAGAAATTATTGCGTAAACTACAAAGAAATTTTTACATTAAGACATGTCTTTCCAGTGCATTTTCTAGATGTTGAGGGAGTAAAATAGACTTACCTGTGTTTCATTGATAGTGAAACGTATTCATACCACTCTATTTAATTAATTCCAATATTCTAATGAGAATTCTAAATTAAATCATAAATGGCAAAAATTCCTTACTTTTATACCAATGCTATTAATTAGAACACAAAAATCAGATACATTGGTTTATTATGTACGAATATAACCCTACGTAACCGTATAATACCGTGTGTAATAACCGTATAACGAGTTAGTAATATTTTTAAATCAAGTGAGTTCTTAGTAACGCACTTGTTAAATTGTATACATTTAAGGTTTCTTTCACGAAGACATTTAACGTATACGGCGAATGTTTATCTCCAACGAATGGGATTAGAAAGAATAAGGATATTAACTAATATTTTAAGTCAAATTGACTTTACTGCTTGTGTCGGTCTCCTTTACCGATTATTAGATTATATCTTTCTCTTAAAATCGTTCGTGACGGCTGGTCAAATTTTTAAGCACTATTTTTCAAAAAAGCTGAAGCTCAATCTAATCATCAATGAATTGCTTAATAATATTTAGTATATAAACGAATTATTCAAGAGACAAATTCAATATTTCTGAGCCCGTTACAGATACACAGATGCATTTCTAATTTGATCAAAAAATTGATTTGTGTATAATTTTGTTCATTTCTCGACGTTATCGCATTCCACTGTTTTGCGGCGCATGAATAGTGAATTCAAATTAGAATTAAGATAATCGCTACGATCACTTTTGAGATGCTGTGGTTGTCATTTTTTATTTTATGCCTGCGCTGATCAAAGAGCTTTTATGGATGTTGTAATGTCATCACTTTTCTAACAAGTTTTATTTCACAGGTCACGATTCACCTGAATGTGTTTTACACCAGTTCTACTGACAATTACTAATGCTGTTGTTCTAAAATATTCAACTATATAAATTTCGAATCAAGTTAATTTAAAATAATTTAAATCTGAAATAAAAAAAGATCCCAACAAAAGACCAAATCAGGTGGCTCAGGGCATAAACTGAAGTCCCTGTAGTGCCTATAATTGGCAGGTGCTATGATCCTTGTTCCGACTCTGGCAGGAGGTTCGACATTAGCTGTTTGGTTACGTCAAATTCAGAACCAAAATCCCGCTCTATTCACTGTTGTAACGCTTGTAAGCTGCGTAGCAATAAAAAAAAGGTTCTTTGCATGCAGTGTTATCTCGCCGTTTAATTTCTGTTGTTCAAACAAAATATATTCTGAAATTATCTTGCCTCAAATGATGTAAAACGAGGCAAGTTAATTGTCTCAAAACATCAACTTTTAAAAACATACAAAACACAAAAATTGTGTTTCACGTTGTTGCCGTTTCCAGTGCGAGTTACCCTCTCTCATCCTCGAGGTCGTGCCAGAGTGATTGGAGCCAGGCTCGCAAGATGCTCGTGTCGGTGTTTGTACTGCTTTACAAATATTGCTTAACACAAAAAATCCGTTCTATATTCCAAAACAAGAAGCTAAATATTTCAACTACTGCTTACAATCGAATTTTCGATTTTTTTCTTATTGTTCCCACCATTCCATTAACCTTACCTAACTTCCAATGACATTTGAAGAACCCAACATTTCCCTTAATGCTTTATTTTTCATGAAAGGACAGCCAATTGCCCTCAATACAAATAATAACACAGGCACACAAAATAAAAAAAAAATTGGTAAACCCAAAGATTTGACACATGTCTCTTAATGTAGGTGTTTGCGCTGAATGGGAATGTCAAGCCAGAATTGCATCATCACCCTGTTTCTTTTAAATCAAGACCCCTCCCTCAAGACCTTTGTCAATGTCCTACAGAGAATGTGAGTTAAAGAAAATTGGAACATTCTGCTGTAATAAAACTCTTAAATTACAATGTTGAATTAGATGCAGTGGCTAAAAATTTTATACATAAAAAAATGAACTCCCAGTATATATAAAAGGAAGTTGTAATTAAGGGAATTTTAAAAATATTTCACTCCGTGCGAATTTTTCGCACGGGCACTACTAGTGAACAATTATTTTGTGTGCGTGTGTGATTGTCCCTGCGAGCGCTGTCGGAGGAGCGGGGGTGAGCGGGGGGCGGCGTGTGTTGCAGAACGACGACAAGTGCTCGGTGGCCAACTCGCAGGTGCCTCTGAACCCCGCCGACGACGCCACCTCGCACGGCTCGGGCCTCACGGAGCAGGAACCCGAGCGCGGCAACTGGACGGGGCGGTTCGACTTCCTGCTGTCGCTGCTCGGCTACAGCGTCGGCCTCGGCAACGTCTGGCGCTTCCCCTACCTCTGCTACAACAACGGCGGCGGTGAGTCTCGCCTCTTTCGCTGGTAGAACGGTTGGCGTATCGTTGTTGTACCCGCTGCTCGGCTACAGCGTCGGCCTCGGCAACGTTTGGCGCTTCCCCTACCTCTGCTACAACAACGGCGGCGGTGAGTCTCGCCTCTTTCGCTGGTAAAACGGTTGGCGTATCGTTGTTGTACCCTTGGCGTAACGTATAGCGTAGCGTATCGACTGTTGTACCCGAGTTAGCGGGTTCAAACCCGATCGAAGCCGTGGATTTTTAAGGGCGAAAATCCAAAAATCCTTCGGAGGGAAAGTAAAGCCGGCTGTCCCATGTAGTAGATTTACTGCATGTAAAAGCTCTTCAAGCCTAAATGAAGCCTCTGAGCAAAATTGAGTTCCACCTGTTTCGTCGCCCAAGTTAATACCTCCTTTCTCCACTAGGTGGTGAAAGGAGCGTAGCGAAATTTGCGTGGTTAGACGGAAGAGCGGGCCTGATGGCCCGAGTCTCGCCACGTAAAATAAGGCATTAACTAATTCTTTTGCAGTTCGCTTTCGTGTCTTGTTATTTTTACGGGGCGAGCCTCGCTCTGCAGTCCGGCCTCGCGTATTTTGCTATGCTCTTTTCACCATCATCGGAGAAAAAAGATAGCACGCGGGCGACGAAACATGCGATTTTGAATTTAGCTCAGAGGGTTTTTATAGGCTTGTGGACCATTTACATGCAGTGAATCTACAACATGGGACTGAAGGCTTTACTCCACCACCGAAGGATTTTTCGTCCTTAAAAATCCACGACCCGATTCGCTGTTATACCACCGAAGCCATTTCCTTTGATTACACCCGGAAGCTGCCTCACGAACGTGAAAAATGCTGGATTAATCTCTCTATATTAGTTTTAGTTAATAATTACAAGCATGTGAAATAAATAGCATTTGGAAGACAATGCTTAAATAAAACTGTGTGGGAAGGGGGAATATATTGATGTTAGGTCTGCTGTTAACATAGCAATCTTCTGAATTGAATTTCACGTGACGCAATAGTGAATATCTTTATTTTAACTTCGTCATGGCAGTCTCTTTGATGACTTCCCACAAATCGATGTTCTATTGTTGCCTGTTTACTAACCTTTGCCGTATAATGACTGCAAGTTGCCAAAACACTCTCTTCGTTTCATTTCTGGTACTTTATCTTCTGAACTGAAGGAGGAGACATTTCTTTATGGATGATATTAGGTAATTCAGTAAGTAATGGTCGCAATTTGATTTTCTACTGTTTTAGCATGGACGTTAACTGATTTCACATCAAGGATAAAAATACATAGTATTATGTAATTACGCTCCGGGGAGACGTATGTCGTTTAACACTGATCTCATTAATTACGAGTTACTGTTCTTCAGAGAACCATTATCAATCGTGATAAAAGAAAGTCTTGACAGAAATATTTACAAAGCAATAGAAATCATTCACTTATTTGAAAAATAAAACTGTAGTTCTCTACGAAATAAATAGTACACGTCAAAATTTTTTCTATTTGAATAATTGCATACTCGCTCGATTGTGTTTCTATGCTTTAGTTTTTTTCGCCAATTACAAAGCGACATTGCTTTCATCCAATTGTTTGACACATTGAAAGGAATGTGAAAAGACCCTGTGTTGCATTACTTTGGTGGGTGATTTTGGATTTCAATTCCCCTAAAATCCTGTCATTTGATAAAATACCGTTTATAATAGCACTACTACTACTACAGGAAATAAAACTAAATCTAATGTTATTTGAAATGCACTCTAAATATTGTGTTTGACTTAACTTTATGTACGACAAGCAGAGTTTGAGAAATATATTTATTAATGTGTGACGACGAAATTATACATTAAGAAGACAATTTCGAGAATTTTTACAATAAGAACGAATACAATTCAATGTCATCTAAATCTACGTATTCACATTTGCTCAGCATACTATGAGGTCAATTTTCAAGGTCAATTTCCCAACTATGAAGTGGATATGAATCATTAGTAAATAGTTCTGCGTTTCAAACATTTCAAATAGGAAAAAGACAGTTCTCCAAAAAATAGTAGACTTAAGAATTACATAATATATTTTATAGAAGTGTGAGAATGTACGTTTGTACGTCTCACAGAAGCTTTAGAACTACCGGAATGATTTTTTAAAATTGTTACGTCGTCGTTGACACAACAATCTTTAATCCTAGTTGGGCGTTGAGCGCTTTTCCTGGAGTAATCCTCCATTACTAGTTTAATGGACTAATCCTCCGTTATTAGTTTCAAATTTTGCAGAATGCTTTCAAATTTACACAAATAATAAGAAAACGTCTTAGTTTTGATTCCAAACGTTGCCGCAAAATGTCTGTTCGAAATATTTAGTAACACAGAATCCCCTGCGCATTGGGTTGCCGTCTGCGGCGCAGGATTTTCGACACTAGCTTTCCAGCTATGTCGAATTCAGCCGCTGTCTGGAGGAGAATTCTAGCGGCCGGCTGCTCTAATCGATAGTTTTCCGTGGTTTCTCCGATCAACAGCAGGCGAATGCCGGAGCAGTACCCTAACAAAAGGGCCACGAACCGCGCACGATCTTTCCTTCCTCTTCCTTGACCTATATTCTCTCTTTTCACACACACACTAACATGCACCTCACTACCACATATTCCGGGAGACCGGGCGGGAGCTTAGAGCTTGTCCCGGCTGGGGCGGTGCCCCGCTGGTGCGAGAGTCCTGGTTAGGGGGAAACCCCGCTAGCCGACGGTAGGTCGGCGCCGGATTTCGCCATCCAGCGGGGGAAGATCACCGCCATCTCCCGAGAAAAGAGCATGTACTACACGAACGGGACTAATGACCAAAGCAGTTGACGCGCCCGGAATCACGAACCAACCAACCAATCGGGGTGTCGCCGTGGCCGGGCGCAGCAGGGGGGGCGGGGCCGGGCAGAGCGCATCAGGGGGAAGCGGAAGTGGCTACAAGGGCGAAAGGAGCGGGGGCAGCAGAATGTTCGAATGGAGTCAGAGGAGCGGAATCAAGTGGGCGGAGTTGGTCGCGCAAAGCGGTGGTCTGAATGGAAGGAGTAGGCGTAAGGGAAGGAGGAGAAGAAGGAGCATCTGGAGGAGCTTGATGAGTGGGAGGAGCAGATAAAGCGGAACGTGCTCCCCGGGGTGGGAGGTGTGGATAGGCCGGACCAGGCGTGCGGGAGAGGCGGGTGCAGCCTTTGAGACAAGCGGAAACGCTCAATAGTACATACATTTATTTTACCTGGATTTGAGTATGACTCGGTGGCAGTTACAACACTATTGTATACAAATAGTAACAATAATAATAATAATAATAATAATAATAATAATAATAATAACAATAACAACAATAAAGGAGTACAGTACAAGACGAGTAACCAGTTTTCGTCTCATACAAATTTGTACGGAACTCACACTTTATATCTTAATGGCTTTTTCATGGAAATTGTCGACTTCGTGGGGAAGAAAAACTATTCAACTCCCAAACAGTGGAAGATATAAGAAAAGTATAGTAAAACTTTTAAATTTATATGAATGTCTATGTACCATTGATAACAAAAACTATTTTAAATTAAAGCTTAATACAAAAGTAATTTAATCTGTTCCTTTTGAATGATTATAAATGGGGAATCAGACACGTTTCGTCTAAATGTTTTATAGCTATCTTCAGACCCATATTTTATAGAAAATGGAGATAATGGTAATTATAATACCTTTGTAAATCTTTAAAGCGGAAATCATATGTCAATATAATTTAGAGAACTTTCAACTTCATTAAAATATTTATTAAATTCTGGTATAAGCAGTCAGAAGCTTATCTGCATGAGTAACATGAGATGGAATACAACATATTTTAACACTAGAATAAATTATGTACAATATTTACAATACTTTATGTACCAAAAAAGGGAGAAGCACATTTTCAAGCTATCTAAAAAGCACATCGTGCGAGAGCAATGGACTAGAGTCCGTTGCAATGGAACCGTGGAGGGGGAACAAGATAATAGAAGAAAGAAAGAGTGGGAGAAATCAACCAGGAATAAAGAGGAAATGAGACATTAAGAAACCATGAATTAATTAAAGTATTATTATTAATGTGTAATGGTAATCTGTCATAAATTCCAGTGAACGAATTAGATTCAACCATGATGTTAAAGGTTTTATTCAACTTAATATGGAATCTCTGATGTAACACTTGCATTTTTGAAAAGAGTAGTATCGACTTTTCGTCGTCAGCTTGGAGATGTCAACATCTTTGCGGAAGCCGGGAGCTGCCGTATCGACCTGAGAGGCGCCGATTGAGGTCAGCAGGAACCCGCCGCAGCCCCGTCCCGTCGCCCGTCGCCCCGTCGCTCGCCCCGTCGCCCCGTCGCCCCGTCGCCCCGTCGCCCCGTCGCCCGTCGCCCCGTCGCCCCGTCGCCCCGTCGCCCCGTCGCCGTCGCCCCTCGCCCGTCGCCGTCGCCCCGTCGCCCCGTCGCCCCCGTCGCCCGTCGCCCCCGTCGCCCCGTCGCCCCCGTCGCCCCGTCGCCCCTCGTCGCCCCGTCGCCCCGTCGCCCCTGTCGCCCCCGTCGCCCCGTCGCCCCGTCGCCCCGTCGCCCCGTCGCCCCGTCGCCCCCGTCGCCCCCGTCGCCCCCGTCGCCCCCGTCGCCCCGTCGCCCCGTCGCCCGTCGCCCCGTCGCCCCCGTCGCCCCGTCGCCCCCGTCGCCCCGTCGCCCCCGTCGCCCCGTCGCCCCGTCGCCCCGTCGCCCCGTCGCCCCGTCGCCCCGTCGCCCCGTCGCCCCGTCGCCCCGTCGCCCCGTCGCCCCCGTCGCCCCCGTCGCCCCGTCGCCCCCGTCGCCCCGTCGCCCCTCGTCGCCCCCGTCGCCCCCGTCGCTCCCGTCGCCCCCGTCGCCCGCCGTCGCCCGTCGCCCCGTCGCCCCCGTCGCCCCTGCTCGCCCCCGTCGCCCCGTCGCCCCCGTCGCCCCGTCCGCCCCCGTCGCCCCCGTCGCCTCCCCCGTCGCCCCTCGCGCCCCGTCGCCCCGTCGCCCCGTCGCCCCGTCGCCCCGTCGCCCCCGTCGCCCCGTCCCCCTCGCCCGCCCTGTGCAACCTCCACGTCGACGCGGTGCGTTCTTCACCTTTGGGTGCATCCAGCTCGAGGACGGCATTCCCGTTTGGATGCGAAGGTCTGCATCCAATCTCAACCCTTTCGGAACGCTTCATCTCAGTTAGGCTTTCCATCTTGAGTAATCAACGTTTTACTCCTGCTCTTTCTCTCGGTGGTATCTTCGCCTCGTTGGTTAAACCCAGCTTTGATTTGCAATTTCCGCAGCACTGCTGCTGTCGGCGTCTGCAGTCCCTGCTGCATCGCCACAACCTCAGCTCCCGCGTTTCCCCTTCGTCCTCCACTATATTATCGCGACGGCGAATCGCTCTGCACAGCGAGTACAAAGTCGGCTTTTGGACTCTCCCTCGCTTGTATATGATAGCAAAATGCCATCGTTCTTTGGGATAATAATTTATCTTTCTTTTAAATTTTATGTCCAACAAATGTTACTGAAAATATGGATACTTGGAAACCAAACAGAAAGTAATCAATAAATGTGTTTAAAATCGTATATTAATCGTATTTTATGTATTATAGACCGATGTCCAATGATTTTTTAGACTTACGACTTCGTTGTTTATGAACTTTTCTCTAATTGGTTAAACATCTGTTTTATAATGAGGATATACAGTAATAACATCATTATGCAACGTGGTTCAGCCATCCAATACGAGATTTATACAATGAAGATAGAAAATACATCTAAATTTGATACTATTGCACTACAATTTATACAAATTCCACCAAAAATAAGACCACAAAATGACCAAATTTGGAGGTGCACTAGTAAAAACGCTGAATATTTGTGACCGACATGACTGGTTGGGAGGGATGAACGAGAGGCAAGCGCCGTCCAGTCGTGTAGCAGCCGAGGGCGTTGCAGGCCGAGACGGAGCGTGTCGGTGGGTGTTGACGCGGATGCAAGTGAGGGCGGAATCAGTTCGAGTCGGAGCGGGTCGGGGCGGGTCGGAGCGGGTCGGAGCGGGTCGGAGCGGGTCGGAGCGGGTCGGAGCGGGTCGGAGCGGGTCGGAGCGGGTCGGAGCGGGTCGGAGCGGGTCGGAGCGGGTCGGAGCGGGTCGGAGCGGTCGGAGCGGGTCGGAGCGAGTCGGAGCGGGTCGGAGCGGGTCGGAGCGGGTCGGAGCGGGTCGGAGCGGGTCGGAGCGGGTCGGAGCGGGTCGGAGCGGGTCGGAGCGGGTCGGTGTACTTAGCAGCGGCTGAGAAAAGAGCGGAGCGGTGAGAGGGAGGCTGCAACGGGTTGAGGTGGAATTCGGTGGAGTCCACTCGACCCACAGGGGTGCGCTGGCTCCACCAGACAATCGGTTCTTTAGGGACGGCCATTTGGGGAGGGGGATAAGCGAGAGGAAAACAGTATTGGAAAGCCGAGTGAAGGAAGTGACATGAATATCGATTCCACTGATTTGAAGCCAGAATCAATTATTTTCTTGCGATAGTAATGGATACCTTCCCTTCCCGTTCTTGCTGGAATCAATAACTTTAAATTCTTTGTTCTAAGTTCGAAGTTTCTTAGTTTTTACTTTCTAGTCTCACTATGAAAGAAGAGAAAGTGTTGTAATCGTGCGACAAAAATCGACTATTTTTCGACAAAGATACTTATTGCTGGGTCTGGAAACAGAGGATAAATATTGTTACAATCTGTAGAAAATTACATCTACGGCGTAGTGTATCAGAATTTAGGTTTTGTGGGACCTTGATACCGAAATATTGATCGACGATAAAACGTCTGTCGGTCTGCCTGCCTGTCTGCCTGTCCGTCTGCCTGTCTGTCTGGGTGTGTGTCTGTCTGTCTGCCGGTCTGTCTGCCTGTATGCCTGTCTGCCCGTGGGTCTATCTATCGTCAACGATTGCATCTACCGTTCAGACCATGTTCTTCAATCACCCTTTAGTAACCAACAACTACATAAAGAGCAAAAAATCGAACTCCACCATGACTACATACTTAAAATACAAAATCTTCTATGAAACACTATAAGACACACCTTACACCAAAATGACAGGAACTAGTCAAAATATACAATCACCACTGCATTTCACGATACCAAAAGATATTTTCAAACCCTCTAAAACTCAACTACTCAAATCCTACCAAATGTTTGCAACCGTGAAAAACCTTTAATCAAATTGAAATCTATCTCTTGAATTAAACATCACCAATTGAAAGCGGATTAGTTCGTCCATGAGAGTGAATATCATTAAAGAGAATTAACCATGTATAAAAAACCTTGAAAGGCAACAATACCACTGGAGTAGTAATAAATTAAAAATTGACTTCTTTCTCCTTAAGATATTTCAACTAGTAACTTTTTATGAATTTTAAATGAAATACAATTATAAATAGCTAATATATTTGTTAAGATGTAATTGAAAAACAAAAACGAGGTAATTTATTGACGAATCGGAATCTTTTAAGTTCTGACGCTGAAGTAGGTATTTTAGGCACTATGAAAGCGTTTTCTGTAATACAAATTCATGGAATATGTACTATTAATTGAGAATGTTTATGCCAAAAGAGTAAAATAGGCATTTTCTTTTAAAAAAACGTTGTCTAGTGCTAACACTGGCTTAGTCACTGCTCGTGGCATCAACTGGTGCCACCGCAGTGCCTCTGAAACGGAGGTTCTACGATTCGAGTCCCGACGGTGGCAAAATTGTTGACACTAGCTGCAGAGCTAAGTGGAATTCAGTCGCTGTCTGGAGGAGAATTCTAGCGATTGGCTGCTGTAATCGGTAGTTTTCCGTGGTTTCTCCGATCAACACCAGACGAATGCCTAAGTAGTACCGTAACAAACGTGCCGCGAACAGCGTGTGATCTTTCCGTCCCCTTCCGTGTCCTTTCCTCACTTCGTACTTATGCACACAAACACTTGCACTCACTACACTAGCAGACATGTCGGGGGACTGGTCAGAGGCTTAGAGATTGTCCCGGCTGCGGTGGTGCCCACACTGGTGGAGATTCCTGGTTGGGGAAAACTCGCAAACTGACGGGTAGGTCAACATCGGAGAACACCATCCATCGAGAGAAGATCACCGGAAACTTCAGCGATTAAAGCATTCACTACACTTTACGGGACTAATGATCTTCGCAATTGACAAGTCTGGAATCAATAAGGAATGAATTAATCAAACTATCAAAAGGAGAAAAATAAGCATTTTCCTAAAAAATCGGATGTATAGTGATAATTCGGGAGCTGATTTTAATGATTTTTTTTCTTTTCTCTTTAAAACAATGCCTTTTAGTATAGAAATTCATTTTATGTTATTACAAAAGGAATTGACCCATTTTTATAGGTCATTATTGTGCATTTTTTGTCGATTTCGAATAATAAGTCATTTTGTTACCATTTTACGGCATTTTTATGCATTTTTTACTGATTTAATCGATTTTAAGGTCATTTTTGACGGTACTTGCTTCAAATAATATTAAGAAGTTGCAACAAATGTTCTTCACAGAATTACTCAGTAGCCTATTCTATTTGTTTGCTCAGAAATTGTTATGGCAGTCTTTGTAAGTATGCAATTCTTGTGACGTATATCAGAGCCACTGCGATTTCGGGATAACACTAAAGACAGATATTTCCTGGTAAAGAACAATTCAAATCGAAAGTTTTCAAGCAGAGATCATAGGAACGAATGGAAGAAGCCTCAATTACATCAGTAACGTATCCAACAGCTTGAGTTGTTCATCCCAACTGGTTTTAATAAGATTTTTAGGTATTTTTTTTTGATTGATTTATTTTTTTCGTGTTTCCGGGCGCATCAACTGCTTTGGTCATTAGTTCCGTGAGTGTAGTGCATGTTTCTTTCTCGGGAGATGGCGGTGATCATTCCCGGCTGGATGGCGAAATCCGGCGCCGAGGTTTCCCCCTAACCAAGACTCTCCCA
Source organism: Teleogryllus oceanicus (assembly GCA_964035755.1). Lineage (NCBI taxonomy): Eukaryota > Metazoa > Arthropoda > Insecta > Orthoptera > Gryllidae > Teleogryllus > Teleogryllus oceanicus. The sequence continues at coordinate 20,189,466 of CAXIVR010000014.1, read as the reverse complement.
CCAGCGGGGCACTGCCCCAGCCGGGACAAGCTCTAATCTCCCGACCGGTCTCCCGGAATATGTGGTAGTGTGGTGCATATTAGTGTAAATGTGTGTGTGTAAGGGGAGAGGATAGAACAAGGAAGAGGAAGGACAGATCGAACGCGGTCCGTGGCCCGTTTGATAGGGTACTGCTCCGGCATTCGCCTGGCGTTGATCGGAGAAACCACGGAAAACTACCGATCAGAGCTGCAGGCCGCTAGAATTCTCCTCCAGACAGCGACTGAATTCGACCTAGCTTGAAAGCTAGTGTCGAAAATCCTGCCGCCGTGGGGAGTGTAACCTAGGACCTCCCGGTCAGAGGCGCTGCAGTGCCATCAGTTGGTGCACTGAGCTACCACTCCCTGTCATTTTTATTTGGTTTCAGTGCTCTTTTAAAGCATTTGAAGAGCGTTCTGTTGATCACTTTAGGTCATCATCATGGCCCCTTAGTGATAACCCGCCTCGCGCGCCAGCTGCCAGCGGGGAAGCACGTGCAAAGCGATGCTAATGCCGCGTCGCAGGCAACTGAGCGGCGGCGCTCGGGGCGGAGAATAAAGCGGCGCGCCTTCGATTTTTCCTTGACAATGGAGCGCTTCAGGAGTTTCTTCTCGGGTTCCCCGCCGCCCCCGCCCTTCGAGCGTCACGGCCGTCTAATGTGGCCTGCGCGCCTGTCATAGCCTCTCAGCCATCGATGGTTCCTCTGTCTCACTCTTCCCGACACGGCCATTTTGTCCCGTCGTTCCTTGTATTGGGAATTCTCTGTTAATAAGAACGTGGTCTTTCTCAGTTCCACTTCCAAAGCAGTGGTATCTGCTGAGGCTGTCAGCCTCATTTCTCTTCTGTGCACGACATGTTGTTGCCCAATATTCAATGTATAAAAAACCGGGAGCGGTAGCTCAGTGCATTAACTGATGTCACTGCAGCGCCTCTGACCGGGAGGTTCTAGGTTCGAGTCCTGACGGCGGCAGGATTTTCGATACTAGCTTTTCAGCTAGGTCGAATTCAGTCGCTGTCTGGAGGAGAGTTCTAGCTGCCGGCTGCTCTGATCGGTAGTTTTCCGTGGTTTCCCCGATCAACACCACGCGAATGCCGGAGCAGCACCCTACCAAACGGGCCACAGACCGCGCGCGATCTGTCCTTCCTCTTCCTTGTCCTATCCTCTCCTCTCTTCTTACACACACACACACACTAACATGCACTACACTATCACATATTCCGGGAGACCGGTCGGGAGCTTAGAGCTTGTTCCGGCTGGGGCGGTGCTCCGCTGGTGGGAGAGTCCTTGTTAGGGGGAAACCCCATTAGCCGACGGTAGGTCGGCGCCGGATCTCACCATCCAGCGGGGGAAGATCACCGCCATCTCCCGAGAAAACGCATGCACTACACTAACGGGAATAATGACCAAAGAAGTTGACGCGCCCCGAAACACGAAAAAATCAATCAATGTATCAAAAATTACCCTTCCTCCAACATGGACAGTAATGTTGGGAATTTTGAATTTGGCAAAGTATGATCTCTCTAGTCGATTAATTTTTTCGCATTTTGCTGTCGGTGATTAGCAAACGTGTCAGTCTTATTTATCAGTCACGTGCGTCGGTACTTTACTGAGGTAAGTTAGTGAGCGATCAGAACGAACATTATTGAAATATTTAATCGTGCCAGGCGTTATTTCAGGGTGTATATCATTAGTTTCACATGAGAAACACCTCTTTCCTTTGAATTTTAATCATACCAGCCTGTTTCGAACCCGTCAACTTGCATTTCGGACGTCAGCGAGCTAATCTTACTATCAATTGGGTCCACCGTCTCAACATTACTTTCTTTTCTCGATCTTCGATACTGAATCGTCGATGCAATGTCAACTGATTGTTTGTGGTTGATAGACCACCCACGTGCCTGGAAAAGTCTTCATGGGATAGTTGACAACGGATGGCTCAGAATCGGACGGGCTCACTGGCGGTGGGATAGCAAACCATGACGGCCTGCACAACGTATTCCACATGTGGAGGCTCGCGATTGTCCGGGTGATGTCGTGTCGAGGGCATTGATGTCGATGTTCGTGGTCTTTCGTGGTCGTTCAGCGTATGGTGATCTTCAGATCTAAAGAAAAACCCATGATGGCCGCAAAAACAATGGCACTGGCTGCGGGAGTCTACCAATGCACGCATGGGCGTGGCGGTGACAGGGTAGGCTGCGGCAGCGGGGAAGCTTCAATTTCACCCAAAATGACGCACGACTTCCGGGAGATCGTTGAACGAAGAGAAGAATGCGACGCGGAAACTCACGGACACGAGGGTATTTTGTTTTGTAGCTCATGTGTGCTTATTTGAGTTTGTGGCATGCGTAGAGATTTCGGGGCATGAACACCTCAATAAATTGCAAAAGGGATTTTTTACGCTAATTTCGATGCAAGTGTTCAATATATGTATTCTCGATTGTAAGTAATATTCTTAAGTAAATTGTTTTGAATTCTTTCGCTGTTTCTTGAACAATCTGCGCACATCCTAACGAGCAAATAGTATTTCGGGGTAAAATGTTTTGGAAATTATGCGTTGGGCATAATAAACAAGCCACGGAGCGCGCCCGATCTCTCTGGTCCTGTCCTCTCCCCTTACACACACTTACAGTAACATGCACTACACTATCACACATTCAGGGTGTTCGGTTGGGAGTTTAGAGCTTGTCCCGGCTTGGGCGGTGCCACGCTGATGGGAGACATCTGGTTCGGGAAAACCCCGCTAGCCGAAGGTAGGTCGGCGCCGAATCTCGCCATCCAGCGGGGGAAAACCACCGCCACCTCACGAACACAAAACTCGTGCATTAAACCTACGGGATTAATGACCCTAGTAGTTGATGCGCCCGCAATCACTAACAATCTATCACTCGAAGGCACTGAGCTCCGATTTTCACTGGGCCCTACGGCCTGCTGGGAGCGAGCGTTCCAGGAAAGAAGCCAGCATGACCTTGGTTGTCAAGGCAACACAGAGCCCTTTTCTGCAACCAGAAGCCCAGCGCCAGCCAGCACCACTCTGTATAACGCAAGAAAAGATATTGTAGAAGCAGAAATACAATTCAGTTTACCAATTTTGAAGCACCCTTCAACAAATTATATAGTTATTAATATTTAAATAATTGCATACATAAGTAAAGAATAAAAGTGGATGTGCCCATTGGTCTATAGTCACGAACCACCCGTGTTTCCACTTTGCGCAAAGTCCCCCAAAAGTAGTGGTTTATGGTCAATAGATGCAAATGATGTGTCGCATTCCCAAGTTTAAAACGTTTCTGTCACGGATATTTTTTTAAGTAGTGCATTTAGGGTCTTTCTGTTATTCTGTGTTCTTTTGGTCTGAAAGCCTTTGTCCTCTCGACCAAAGTGACGAGCCGATCTAAGTGACCCCTTAGACGGGCTTGCTTCGTTGTCAAGGCCACGCGCTGGGTGCGAGATGTGTGGTTACGGCAGCGCTGGTGCGAGATTGGCTGTCGCATCGCGGGCTTCTGTATCCTGTCACCCGAATCTTCGCTATCGCTTTCTCTGAGCTGCTCCTATTCTTGTAAAAGACGACCTGGAAATCCCAGTCATCACGTGCTAACGGCTCTTGACCATTTACCTGGTTGCGGGGGCAAGACGGCTTGATTACACGACCTATGTAAGTTTGCGAACCGACCCTAAGCAAAAGTTTCATCCATATATAGAACGTCGATCCAGCATGGAACGAGACGTGGGTTATCGGTACTGACAAAGAATTTTTAACAGACCACAATTATTAAGTGCTTTTTTGCTGCCTGGGTTGCACACATGTTGTGCGTTGTGGTGTAAATGCTGGGTGTTTATTAAAACTGTGATGTTTAGTATAACGTGTACTCATACAAAGATAATCATACTTTCGAAACTGTAACGTGGTATTTAGAATCCAACAATTTTGAATGAAAAATTGCGCCGTAGCGAGCATATGATTTGTGCATTAGATGTGTGGCAATAAATTGTGAGAGGGACCGCATTCGGCTGTAAAAAGGATTCTAAATTTGTTTTATTCTCATGTGTGCCAGAAAATAGAAAATCGACCTGGAATTAAACATTCAGGCAAGCACATATATATTTTGTTTATTTTTTACACGTATTTTAAATTTGATTTTTCTCAACGTGATTTTCATAACGTCCGTGGGTTTTTCTGACGCGAAGTAGAAAGCTTATTTAAGACCAATCTGTGCTATTAGTAGTGTGAATAAAGCTTGAGATTATAGAAATGAATTGATTGGATCAAGTGACACATTAATTCCCATTGGATTTCGAATGTTGCCAAAAAGAATAATGCGCAAATGTTTCCACAGAAACTTGGAATCACGGTTATTTCGAAAAATAATATTCAACCATATACTATGAATACAAATCAGAATGATAATGCTAAGAATAATATAAATGTTAAGTGACTTGCTCTTATGAAAATATAGGGAAATAATCCTAAGTGATAATATTTTATCTTGGCATTTCTGAACATTTGGATGACGCGATTTCTAATTTTTTTGTAATATGGTCACTATTCCTTTTCGTTTTCCGGAAAATTCTATACGCACTGTACCGGTCATGAATTAGTTTGCGAATTTCACCACATAATCATCAAGGTGCGGGACGTGTCACGCGTAACATCTTTTCTGACACCTATATGCCTACTGTTTACAAGTTCATTAAAAAATCGCGTTAATACTTCTACTTGCTACTTTGCTATTGAGTAAAGTTTCGTAACGTTGAAGATTGCAAGGGACCGAAATTCCATCGGAAATGAAGGAATTTGATTGAAAATTTTAATAATCCCGATATTTTATTATTTTCGTTGTGTATCTGGGACACTTTAGATTACATGAAACGGAACTACGGTTTCCGGAACGGAAAATTGTCCAAACAAACGCGCCTTTTCTGGATTTGACAACGTAATGTCCATGTCCATATTTCAGTATTCCTTGTGATCTGAGTTGCCTGGAGAGAAAGAAACGTTAGATTCATAGTACGAAAAACGACCAAAATTGTCAGATGAAGCAGACGTTTTCAATAAATTACAATTAAAGTCTCCTCTTATAAGGATGGCCTTGTATGTACTGACACAAGAAGCAAATAACTCGACTTGTTCCTGTATGTTTCCTAATACGGTAGAGGAATAAACTACCGGCAAGATCATTTTTCCTACAAGATTAACTTCAATGATGAAGAATGTTTTTACATAAATATTACATGATTATTCTGCATTATGAACATCAATTGTGTAGTTGTTACCTTACCGGGTTGTTAAACTCGATTTCGCTCATCTGTTCCAGAAATGCCACGTTCGCTGCCACGTGGCATTTCGCCGGCCAGGTCGGCCGATTTCGCTATAATGGGAACGTCGTGGCAGCCTTGAACCGATGCCGTGTAGGTCACACCTGGACATGTAGCCGGCTTCTTTTTTTCTTTTTTCTTTTAAACACATTTACTAATTTTGGAAGGTTTACATCGTTCAGTACAATTACTTTACAGATGTATTTTTAGACTTATTCTAGTTAAAATATCTAAACTAAATTAATCTATACATTGAAGAGGATACTCTAGGGGAGAACCTCGGGGTTAAGAATCATGGTTGGCTAAAATTTTGAGGAAGGCTTCAAAAGGAAATCTATTTTTTATTGGAGGGTGGGTTGAATTTTTCGGTAGATTGTAATGGAATGCTGCTGGTATGTCTGTTAGGTTTTGGTAGAAGTTGTGCGATATTTGTGCTTTTTGAGTTATTATTATATTGATGTTTAATTCTGAATGAAGTTGTTTATTACTTATGAACCAGGGTCCATTTGTGATTAATCTTAAAAATTAATTTTGCATTACTTGAATTTTATTGATATTCGAGGGGGCTGCGTTTGTCTATATGGGGTAAGTAGTAGTGGTCTGTTTATAGTTTTTTATAGTTCTGTTTATGGATGACAGAGATTTGTGTTTGTTGATTAGTGGCCGGAGTTTGAACAATTTATTTCTTGCTTGTTTAATTTTGATATCTATGTGGGTTTTCCAGGTTAGTTTTGTGTCCAGATGAAGTTCTAAGTATTTTATGGGTTGTGATGGTGGGGTCCAGGTGATGGGGAGTTGTTTATTACTAGCGGAGTGGTGGAGGTAAACTTTCTGAGTGAGAAGATTTTTGCTATTGTTTTGTCGGGATTGAGTTGAATTTTCCAGTTAGTCGGCTTCTGCTGGTGGTGGAAGAGTTTTCCACTTTTACAGCACCCATTCTACAGCACCCAGTTGAAATGAATGAGATATACGGCCACTAGACTCCAGGCCGTGTATCAGGCCGCACTAAATTCGCAATATGGCAGCTTGAAAGATTTCCTGTCGGAATAGCCAACTTATGAAACTATAACTCTGATCAAGTCTCTCGCTTTTGTTTTGTTTGTTGTCTCATTCACAATCCTCGCGCGATCTCGAGTCTTGTCCACTGTTCAATAATACACGTTTCATTTATTGATCTTAAATAATAATTATTAAGTTAATTAAGAATTATCGTTATCAATTATTGCGAGCTTAAGAAGTGTTAAAAAGTGTCAAGTGCAAATGAAAAATACAACCTCAAAAGTTATCTGCGGTCATACTTCTATGTTATTAATGCTTTTGAGATGTGTGTCAACAGTTCCTTCACGTTTTGAAGTGGTAGTAATGAGTTTTATTGAACGCAAATAAATACCACAATTATTGAAGTTAATTAACGTGATATACACGGTAGTTTTTAAGTGATCAAATGAAATGTTCCTAATAGTCCAGTTATGTCAATATCAATGTAAATACATCCATTTAATTTATCTGTTCAATTATTCATTAGTTTTTAAAAGTAAGTTCAAAAAAATAATGAAAATCATTAGTGTAAGTAAGTTTTCAATAACGTATCCATTGTTACCAGAGACAGTCTTTGAAAACGTGTTATCTTCAAAGGTTCAGTATTAAGTATAGACCCAGATTTTGTTAGGCTTACTATTATTTCCAGTTATAATTAAAAAATTCAAAAAAAAAAAATAAAACTCAAAAACGTCTAGTACTACTAAATAAATAAATTGAACGATAAAACGCAAAGAACGAAGAGCACCAAAACGCAAAATGCAAATCTGTAGCAACACTCGTAAATTAACACTATTTCACTTGGATGGCTTTGAATGTTGGCGGAATCTACGGAAGTAGTCATTGTTTCATTGCAAACTTAAATTTTAAAAAATGTCCCTACCGCTTGAAGGTAATATATTCAGGGTATTTGTGTGACGGTTGGCAACAACTTTAGCCAACATAAAACGAAACGAAACTACCCTAAAACGAGTATAAATGTATGTTCTCATCCGACAGTGACATTTTTCAAAAGTTGTCCCGTTAGTTCGGCTTTTTAGCTGGCCAGCAGTCTACGTCGTTTTGTAGCGATAGGGCTATCTTCTATCACACGTTCGTTGGTACTACGGAGTGTAACAAAATTCATTAGTGAAACGTAGAGCTTTAGATTTCTAACAATAAATGACCAGCACCGCAGACGAAATATAATTATATAATCCATATAAAGTATTATTTTTAAATACTGTGTTATTTCATGTAATGATAAAATCTTTAAAATACGTGTAGTTTGAGAGTTCACAGGTAAATCACTCACCGGCTAGAATAATTATCAGTAATTTCTGAAATAACGGGAGTATTCCCTGTGTTAAAAATGTTTCACGTACCCACAAATCACTGTAGGCAGTCTCCTCGATAAAAGTATTGGCGAAAAGTGGTACAGCTCCGGTGAATTCATAATTTCCGATCGCATTCAACTCAGCGGAACAGCCGTTTGGGTGCGTCCTTTATCCCCAAGGCCTCCGGCTCACGGTTAGAGCAGCGCCTCCAATCACTTTGGCCCAAACCAAAGCACAGAATTCCTAGAAAACCAAAGGACAGACACAGCACAACTGAAGGACAATGTATTTACTTGCTTGTGCAATCACAAAACATATTTTCCTAGAATTCTTGGAAATGTCATCGATCTTCTCTACTTTGCAGGGTGTCATCGACTCCTGGAGTTCTCGATGTCTGTGCTCTACTTTTCCCGCATTGTTTGTAGGGTATTGAAGTCTGGCCGAAAGGTTGTTGGCGGGTGGGGAAGGGCGTGGAGCACATCAAAGGGCGCGACTCGCAGCTGGTTGGTCAGCGAATAATGCGCGCGTTCGTAGCTGCCCCCGGATACGGCGGTGCCTTTCGCGCGCTGTCCGTCGGAGGGAAGCTGCTCCTATGTCTCTTTACGTCGCGCGCAAAAAGAGCTATCACGGGATCTCTGTTGAGAAGAGAATTCGAGGAAATATCGTTTGAATGTTGGAGTTAAAAAGTTCTTACTTGAACGTTGTACCTTTTAAATTGGACCTCTGAAGTTTGAGAGAGAATGTTTTCTGCCTTTACATTAAACATCTGGCGTAAAGAAAGCTGAATAGTGATTGTTAGTGGGCGGAATTTGATGACCTAAAACATCGTCAGAAATAATCAATAAAATGCTCTTAAAATATTTTAAAAGTTCCCCTGCAGCATAGAAAAATAACGTACAAATTTAATCAAAACCAGTTCAGATAAACAATTCAAGCTGTTAGATATGTTACTGATTAATCGAGGCTCCTTCCTTTCGTTAAAGACAAGTCAGCTCGCAAAGTTTTGATTTGGACTGTTTTTTTTACCAAGAAATGTGTTTTTAGTTATCCCGAAATCGGCTCACCCGACAATGGCGCTGATAAGCGTCGCAGGAACGTTAGATTACACACTTACAAAAGCTCACATGGCAATTTCTGAGCAAAGAAGTATTATTCTGCGAAGAACATTGGTTGATTCTCGTAATATTATTTGTTGTAACTACCGTTATATAATCTTATAAATATCACATAAATCACATAAAAATCATACAAAAACTAATAAAAATATATAAATCACATAAAAATCGATGAAGTCAGCAAAAAAGCTTTAAAAATGACGGGAAAAGGTAAAAAAATAACTTATTCGAAATCAACCAAAAATGCAAAAAAAAGTCATATAAAAATGGGTTATTTGCTTTTGTCATAACATAAAATGGCTATACTGAAAGACATTGTTCTAAAGTGAAAAGAAAAAATGACATTTCATTAAAATTCACCCCCTAGTGATTGCATTTATTTAATGCTATAAGACCTTCACGGAGCTTAGGATGTGCCAGAAGTGTTCATTTTTCAGCGTTCATAATGGAGTCAAAGCAGCGGTAATTAGGTAATTTGATAGATGTTTCTAATTACCTTTCTTTTACTGCCTGTCATTCTTGTCACGTTTGCCTGTCGAGTTATACAATTTTTCGTTTGGTTAACTAAATATGCTCATTAATTCCATGAAAAATCGTTGATTATCTCTCTAGTAATAGCACGCGTGCAATTAAAATCCTAACGCGGAATTAAAAATTCACACCTACCTATCAAAATTCAGAAAAGGAGCGAAATCGTGTAATTAAGAAACTATAACACAGACGTAGCCAAGGTATTGGAAAATACTATTTGCAATCGGCTTACATGTAAAACATTTGGTTTTAGAATTACGAATGTAAAATATGTAAACGTCAGTTGTGTTTACCAGTTCTAAAAAGTATTCTATACAAAAACTGTGTCAGAAGTGACTAGTTTTTCTCCCCAATATTTATACATGTTGTATTCTCTCTTATACCTGTCTTTATGTTTCGTGGGAAGTTATGTTTTCATGACTTTGTCAGTTTCTAATATTTTATCCGCATGTGTTCAGTACCTTTTACACACAATTATTCCGTGGAAACAAAAACAATTCAAGACCCATTAAAATGTATCTTTTTCAGCATGCCTCGAGTGGAAAATAGGTGCTTCAATTTCGTAAAATTTGAATTATTCGTAAATTAAAGTGAAAAATAATTGAACGTTGAAAAAAGGGGTATAATTGCACTTATTAGGAAACTCTCTCCTATCATCGCTCATATTCTTGAACATACCAATCATACAATTATCACCCTCTTTACACACTCGTTTCGTTAATTGCTATAATTCCATGTAAATATGTGGATAGGTGGCTTAGTAGGTATGCGGGGTTAGGCCTGTACTTTCAAATCCAATCAATGACTTCAAACATATATGGTACATATTTTAACATCTCCCATCCTGTCCAGGCTGTAGACTCAGCGTCTTTTGACCGAGGCTGGATAGATCTCGAGGTGCGGAATTGTGCTCCATTTTATCGATGGTCCACGGGTTCGTATTTTCGATTTGTACATTGTTAAACTGTACTATGAACGCTGACGAGCCTAGAGAACGAAAGAGATGGAAGGAGAGAGAAGGAAGAAGAGAGAAAAGGGAGAAGAGAGAGAAGAAATGAGAGAGAGAGAAGAAATGAGAGAGAGAAGAAATGAGAGAGAGAAGAAATGAGAGAGAGAAGAAATGAGAGAGAGAGAGAAAGGAGAAGGGAGAGAGAGAGAAGAAGGAGAGAGAAGAAGGAGAAGAGAGAGAGAGGAGAAGGGAGAGAGAAGAAAGAGGAGAGAGACGAAAGGAGAAGGGTGAGAGAGAAGGAGAAGGGAGAGAGGGAGAAGGAGAAGGGAGAGAGAAGGAGAAGGAGAGAGAGAGAAGGAGAAGGGAGAGAGAAGGAGAAGGGAGAGAGAAGGAGAAGGGAGAGAGAGAAGGAGAAGGGAGAGAGAGAAGGAGAAGGGAGAGAGAGAAGGAGAAGGGAGAGAGAGAAGGAGAAGGGAGAGAGAGAAGGAGAAGGAAAGAGAGAAGGAGAAGGGAGAGAGAGAAGGAGAAGGGAAGAGAGAAGAGAAGTGACAGAGAGAAGGAGAAGGGAGAGAGGGAGAAGAAGAAGGAGAGAGAGAAGGAGAAGGGAGAGAGGAGAAGAAGAGGAGAGAGAAGGAGGGGAGAGAGGAGAAAGGAGAAAGGAGAGAGAAAGGAAAGAGAAAGAGGTGTGGAAGGAAGAGAAGGGGAGAGAAAGAGAACGAGTGCGAGGTATCCATTGGTGAATCTTCTACATAGCGCTCCGCTGTTGATTATACTTGTGGTTTTTTAACGTGACAGCTCAAGGTCACGTGCGAAAGAGGGAGAGGGAACACAGAATCCAATGGGAAGCTGCAACGTCACTACAGCTCCGACTTTTACGGCTCCCTATTGGAGTTTGCCTTCCCTCTTCCTCATTCGCGCGTGACCTTGAGATGGCACGTTAAAAAATCTAAGTATATAGACCATACGACGCCCAACCGAGTGTCCCCAAGCCAGGACTGGGAAGGAAACCGGTGGCGTTGGGAAACGGCGCTACCCTGGTGAAATTCCTATGTAACTCCCGATCCATACTTCTAAGTCACCTGGACAGGCCAAGAAAGAGAGACTAGGTTTGGAAATGTGATTGTGGATGGAAGAGCGCACTGTGGCACAAAGAGTGACATCTATGACCTGGCAGGATTCGAACCCGCCGCCTTTACATCGAAGACCGCCACGGCGGCGCTCTCCCTTCGGTGATTTTAGTTGTCCGAGTCGGTACTCAGAAAGTACCGATTAAATATCAATTTTTGAGATGTGGATTCACAAAAGTGCGTTTTCGAAAATTAGAACTTACTATAGAAGGGTCAATAAAATTATCGCCAGGTTTGAAATTTCTTACTATTCACAGACAAAACCAAATGCACATTCGCGAATGCGCAAACAAAAGAACATTAGTTTAGATTAGTACGCACGTCAAGCTTCGTTGGCCATCAGACGCAATTTACTATTGTGTGCTGTCGGTTCCTCGCATGTTTCTTCTAGTCCGCATGTAGGATTCGTTCGTGCAAGGCAAACAGCGCCGGGTCCACTCTGAACGCTGCAGTCGGTCACCGCGGCGAGGCAGCTCCCGTGTCGAGGCGCCCGGACGGCGGCAGTGGCACAGCCGCGACGCGTGCGGCTGGGCAGGGCAGGGCGCGGTAGGGAGGGGCGGGGCGGCTAGCGCCAGACGCCTCCCAGCTGAGCGCGCCGCTCGCGGGGCGGGGTAGTGGCGGGGGCGGGGCGGGGGCGGCGCGCCGACTGTGTCGCGCTCTCGCGGCCGACTGCGCACGCGCAGCCGCCCGCCCGCCCGCCCGCCCGCCCGCGCTCCTGACCGGGAAGCTGACGGACGGCACGCGCGGTCATGGGCGGCCCGGCCCGGCCCCGCCCCGCCCCGCCCCGCCCCGCCCCGCCCCGCCCCGCGCCGCGCACAGACTCGTTAGCTTGGCAGGACCAGAACAAACGCCATGGTTGCGTAGGCTTTGGCAGACAGAGTTCGTATGATTTTCACTGACCAGACCGAGCCGCGACTGTGTCATGGTGGCTGACGCTTCGACCAACATATTGCGGCCTTCCTCTGAGCTGTTGTTTTTTTATAGGGCTTTTATCTAGCCAACAGCCGGTTACCCTTTACGTCCCGATGGGACGCATATTCGACCATACACTAGACACCAACACACTTGTGGGTTCCTCTGATCTGGGGTCAGCGGAACGCGAGGCCCTCCGCGACAACACATGCTTACAACGACAAGGGACAAACGACCATGCCGAAGGCGGGACTGGGACCCGCGACCCTTCCGACCGAAGCGCTGAGTCGGTACTCGCCCTTAGCCACCTCGGGCCTCAGAGCTGTACTGGTGCCAAAATCATACCTAACAAACGGGCTAAGAACTGCGTGCGTACTTTCCTTCCTCTCTCTTCTCCTATCGTCTCTCCTTACACTCACACATACACATACTATACTTGCATTATCACACATGTCGGGAGAGCAGTCGAGAATTTTGAGCTTGTCCAGTTGGGGTTCGTCCCCTGCTGGGGTAGATGCGTGGAGGGGAAATCCTCCCACAAGATGACGCGTAGGTGGGCCCCGGATCACACCACCCAAGGAGGGGAGGCACGGCCATCAGCGGATGAAGACATTCACTGCTCTAGCATCACCACAGCAGTTGACGGAAACAGTAAAATAATCAAACCGCATCGCACACACTTTGCTCCTCTCTCGCCTTAGGGGCGAAACGATTTTTCCTCTGTTATCGTCTCCTATGCCGTGGCTACGAATCTCTCTCCGGGCACAACTTTTACTTTCTCGTATTCGTACGTATATATGGAATAATGTAGTATAGAGAAAGTTATGTAATGCTGCGGAAAATAGATTTCGAGATTTCAACGGAAACACACCTCTTGGGGTCCCCTGATACCGAAAAAGTGGTTTGTTTCAAAACGTCCGTTCGTCTGTCGGTCTGTCCGTCCGTGAACATTAATAGCGCCTAAACCATGCGTACTATCTTTTGCAAATTGAAAAAAAAGTGTCCATTTGGCTCAAGTCGAAGCTTTGAGATTTTGAAGACATTCTTTAAAATGTGAGGTACTTTACATAAAGCCCCCCGGACATTTTAAAAATTTTCTCACAATTGCTCCAAATTTGTTCTTTAAACTTCTTGTAAGAAGAGAGTAAATACACAGGTGAAATAGGTACGCTTTTCATGGTTAATTCTGAATTTTCAAAAATTTCAAAAGTATGATTTTCTTCGGCGTCTTCCTGCAACTACAAAAATGAAGATAGCGATTTTTCTTTCAAATAAAATTTGTTGCCCATTATAAGTTCTTTCATTAAGGTCAGGCACAGTGTTTTGAAACTTTAAAAGTTTTCTCGCAATATTGCATGCAATTTGAGAAATTTTATCTAGAGATGCTACAGAATGGCACAGACTTTTCTCATAGTAATGCTTTCTAATTTCCTTGGTGCAGACTGGCTTTACGGTGTTGGCTCATTCTCTTGATAGCTGCTGTCTATCGTTGCCCAAAGTATATTTTTGACATTTTCTCAACTTTTAGTTTTCCTAATAGTAGAACAAAAATATACCTCCAAGAATATTAAATAAGAGTAAAACCTTGTTCTAAACAGAAATTCTTATTGAAAAATTTGACACCGTTTTAATGAAAATGGCTATTAAGGATTGCTTCAAATTCAAAATTTGAAGAACTGCACAGGAATCTTGTGAATTTTCGAAAAACTTCATTTAAAGTCATTAATGCACTGTTGCTTACAAATGCATTAATGTATACAAATCGATTGAAATGTACGTATTAACGGCGTGAGACATATTTTTAAAAAATACAATTTTTGTAATCTTTGAAAAAATAAAGGAATAGATCAAAATGAACTTGGTGCCATATTAAGGAGTGCAATTACCACTATCCGTGGGAAAAGTTTGAAGAAGAAAATTAGAGCTATTTTTGAGAAAATGGCGTTTGAGCGTTTGTGTCGTTGGGTTTTGGAAAAACTTTATTTGACATTATTTCAAGCACATGTACTTATAAATATAGAAATATGAAGAAATCGCTTCTAATGGGATTCCGGCTACACCCTATGTTACAGGATTTTTTCTCTTAATTTAGCAACTGGATGTATCCATATTATCGTTATCGTGGTCCGGAAATGAATTTTTTAGTGCCGAAAATCCGCCTTTTTTCGCGCAGCATTACATAACTTCCTCTGTACTTCGTATATTACTCCGTACGCATACGAGAATATAAAAAAAACACTAAAACAAGATTGTCAAAACGGCTCCAAAATTTTTCTTTTACCTTTTGGTAGGGGTAATGCTATAAGATGACATAAACGCCGCATTGCTCTGATCTTTTGTTTTTTTATGTAGTTTTATGACATCTCTCTCGTCGTAAATATTCACATTAGCGGTAACTTGTTTACATTAGTATTGTATTTATGAGTAAATCTGCTTTAAATAATGTTATATAGGATCATAAACAATTGCAGTTCAAAATAAAATGGAAATATAAAATTTCTCAAAAACTCCACAGTTTTCTGTGAGCTCAAATTTCGGCATTTTGAGAAATGCTCAAATGCCACATTCTCAAAAATGGCTCCAAATTTGTTCTTCAAACTTTTCAACGGACAGTGCTAATTGCACTGTTTAATATTACTAAAATTAATTTTGCTGTATTATTTTGTTTTTTGAAAAATTACACAAATGTATTTTTTTAAAATATCTTTCACGCCGTTAATATGCACATTTCAAGCAATTTGTATACATAATTGCATTTGTAAGGAATAGTGCTTTAAATTACTTCAAATGAAGTTTTTCGGAAACTCAATAGATTCCTCTGAAGAGAGCTTCAAATTTCGCACCTACCGTTTCCTTAAAAACGACTTTACATTTTTCAATGAAAATTGCCCTTTAGGACGAAAGTTCACTCTTCCTTAATATTCGTAAAGTAATATTTCGGTTCTTCTTTTATAAAACCGAAAAGTTGACAAAATTTTTAAAAAAAGTACTTTGAGCGGTGATACATGGCAGCTGGTAGGAGGTTGTGGCAAGACCGTAAACCAGTCCACACCAAGGTAATTAAAAAAATTACTACGTGAAAGTCTGTGCCATTGTGCAGAACCACTAATTTATAGTTTTACTAATTCATATTCCGTTTTATTCTATTATCTTCTTGCTCTTTGCTTTCTGGTTATCGTCTCAACATTCACTCTCCATAGTCTTCACTGTGTTTGATTTGCTTATCCTAATCTGGGATCCGTCTGGATTCCCTCTACTGTGTTCTATAGGAGCTACCTCATTCTTCCGATTATGATATTCTTTTCTTTGTTGTCGACTTCTTTCACTTTTCATTCGTATCTCACTGACTCTGACATGCAATATCCTCATTCACTTAACGTCTATTCACGCCACGAAAGTTTCTCAATTCACTTCAGCTTATACCAACTGGTTTTCTAGGGCTCAATAGTAATTTTGTTAGTGTATATTCTAATTTATTAATGGACTTGTGTCACTTCTTTATGACATTTCTTGAATTAGTCTTGTTCTTGCCATCCAGAATTAAAAAAACATAACATGAAAGAAGGAAACGTTATATATTTATTCCAGATTTGAATAATAAATCCTTTTCCTAGAATAAAAACTCAGACGTGACTTAAAACGTTGCATTTCCAGAAAAATTGTCAATACGTTGTGAAATATTTCTTTGCCATTACTCACCAACTTGTATAAAGAAAATAAAATATTAAATTCTGATCGTTAATATAGTTACTTTTTGAAAAGTATTGTTTAACTAAATAGATACCCTGCGCTTGTGTAGAAAGACAGTCAAGAACGTTCGAATCAAAAGGAAAAATACGAAAATAATAATTTATTTTTAAGTATTCAAGTAATATGCTTTTCTTCTAACAAGAAATTGTCAACATTTACTGTCTGTCTAAATGTTGATTATTTAGTGGCAATAGTTGTACTAGTGGCTTCCAGCAGCAAAAATGCTTTCCCAAACAAAATCGTTTTCCAAAAACGATCATATACATTTCTCAAGAACAGAAAATTAAATATTTACCCATAACACCACAAGAAATTAAATATTTTAGCAATAAACAATCGTCACAAATATTACAGTAATATAGAATAGTATTTTTATGCAGTACAACAGTTGTTTACAATCCAAGAGTATCAAAACGGTTGTCGTAGGCTTCCGCAGACAGTCATGCAAATGATCTTGGCTGACCGAGTGACGCCGCGTGGAAGACTGCGGTGCCGTCGTTTCAGCCATCTTGTCGTGGTCGGCCTCAGAGCTAGTCTGCTCAGCCTTCAGGAAGACCACGGCAGATCAGCCTTGAGGAAGGCCACGGCAAATCGATCGAAACGTCGGCACCACAGCCTTCCACGCTTTCAACATCATTTACATAAAAGAGGTTACCGTTCCGTAACACAACGCTAAATAACAAATGCGTAATAGCAGGCGTCCTTTTCCTTGGAGCCTTAGGCCGATATGTGTCCCGTAAGGAGTGATGCGCTGAGTGTATATTCCGTGGACGCAGAACGATGAGGGGCGGAATAATCATCAAATACTTGAATTCTTCGGTCCAAATGGAATTTTTTTTATTGTTTCGGAATTCCCCATGTTCCTGGGTATCTAAGGACACCTCCCACACCGGGAGCGGTAGCTCAGTGCATCAACTGATGTACGCAACGCCTCTGGCCGGGAGGTCCCAGGTTCAAGTCCTGGCGGCAGCAGGATTTTCGACACTATCTTTTCAGCTAGGTCGAATTCAGTCGCTGTCTGGAGGAGAATTCTACCGGCCGGCTGCTCTGATCGGTAGTTTTCCGTGGTTTCTCCGATCAACACCAGGCAAATGCCGGAGCAGTACCCTACCAAACGGGCCACGGACCGCGCGCGATTTATCCTTCCTCTTCCTTGTCTTATCCTCTCCTCTTACACACATTTACACTAACATGCACTACACTAGCACATGTTCCGGGAGACCGATCGGGAGCTTAGAGCTTGTCCCGGCTGGGGCGGTTCCCCGCTGGTGGGAGAGTCCTGGTTAGGGGGAAACCCCAATAGCCGACGGTACGTCAGCGCATCCAGTAGGTCTCGGCATCCAGTGGGGGCCGCCATCTCCCGAGGAAAAACATGCACTACTCTAACGGGACTAATGACCAAAGCAGTTGATGCGCCCGGAAACATGAAAAAATCAAATCAAATCAATCGACACCTCCCACGCGGCTGGAAGAAGCTGGAAGAGTTTGCTTTGAATTTCGGCGCGCGAGGGTCATTAGTGACGTAGACCGAAGTGGCAGCTCACCCACATGGCGCACGCCAAGCGTAGAGAAAAGCAAGCCAAATGCGGCGTCACGAAGCCCGAAATAGGCCGCAGGTTCATTCATAAGAAACGCGGGCGGGTGGGTGGGCCGGCGGCTGGCTGGGGCCGCTGGGCGGGCGCTGCGAAGGCGCCGGGCGACACGGCGCGAGCCAGCGGCAGATCGATATCACGAGCCGCGGCGGGGGGGGGGCGACGCCAGGGACGGGGGAGTGGGACGATGGAGACGGAACTGGGGAGGAATCGGCTCGATCGCGAGCGAACAGCTGGGAGGGCGACTTGCTCGCCACTGGAGGTCACGCAGCGCTTCTCGGGCGCGTTGAGGCCGGTTACGACGACAGCACCCCAAGCGAGAAAGATGGACAATACGCGCGTATGATAGGGGACAGATCATGGCATCGATTTCTATGTCAGTGCCCAGGGTTTCACTGCCGGCGGTGGCAGGATTTTTGACACTAGCTTCTCAGCCTGGTTCAATTCATCCACTGTCTGGAGAAGAATTCTAGAGACCGGTTTACGGGGTTTCTCCGACCAACCCTAGGTGAATGCTGAGGAGTACCCTAGCAAAACTGGTCACGGACCCCTCGCGATCTTTCCTTCCTCTTCTTGTCTTATCCTCATCCCTTACTTATGCACACAAGCGCTTAAATATACATGCCGGGAGACCATTCAGCAGCTTAGAGCTTGGCCCGACTGGGACGATGCCTCGCTGGTGGGAGAAACCTGGTAGAGGAAAACAAGGCAAGCCGACGAGTAGGTCAGCGCCGAATCTCGCCATCCAGCGAGGGAAAGCATGCACTACACTTACAAGATTAATGACCTTACCAGTTGGCATGCTTGGAATCACCAATCATACACTGTGCGTCACTTGCCTTATTTCATGACAAATGTCGCTCTTTGCCTTCTGTTAATTACAGTCTTTTTACACCCCAGTGTACCGCCTGGCTCTCGTACCTCTTGGATTTAGTTACGGAAAGAAAGTCCATTGTGGTCGGTTACTTTCTGTTGCTGCTGCTCCAAGTGGCTCTTCAGATTGTGGCGGGGCTTTAAACGTGTCGGTACGAAGGTTAGTAGGATATGGATCACGTGATAGGTCAATTAATGAAACACATTAGTTTGCCAACGTTTAGTAATATTTAATTCCTACATCAGGGCTTACTAATACACAACCTGGTCAAACATCATGTTCGCCTACAGCCCAACTCCAATATAGAGTTGCTGAAGCACTTAAGTCCATTGCAAGTCCGACCAGGGCCACGGCCCGAAAGAAAAGTGATGTTTGACCAGGTTGTGTATTAGTAAGTCCTGATGGAGGAATTAAACATTCCGAAACGTTGGCAAACTAATGTGTTTCATTAATTGACCGATCACGTGATCCATATCCTACTACTTATTAACGGTCGTGATTTCTACAATGGTATTTATTAACGGTCGTGATTTCTAAATTGGTACTTATTAACGGTCGTGATTTTTAAAGGTACTTATTAACGGTCGTGATTTCTACAATGGTACGAAGGTTAGATAGGTAGGTGGCGCTCTCGTAGCGGCCGAAACAATCAATACGAAGCTTACTCCCCCTGGCACACAGGCTCCATTCGCACATTCTTTCATGTAGGGAGAGGATTGGGAAGAATTGGGCTTAAGAGTGCTACATGGTGGTTGGGATTGACCGCACAACGTCAAACGAAAGCAAACATTCAAGTTCAAGGCGGAATGTGTATCCGCCAACTGCAGCTCACGCCTGTCACTGTAACGGCATTGCTACAAAACTCTGCCGAAGCTTATATTATTAAAAATAAAATCTGTTACGTATTGTGCTTCATTTTAAGAATTGTAGGGGGGCGAGAGAGAGAGAGAGAGAGAGAGAGAGAGTGAGTGAGAGAGGGGAGGGAGAGAGGAGGGGAGAGAGTGTGAGAGGGCAAGAGATAGTGAGAGAGGGCGAGAGAGTGTGAGCGAGGGCGAGAGAAAGAAAGAGTGGGCGAGGGCGAGAGAGAGAATGATGGAGAGAGAGATAGTGAGAGAGGCACAGAGATTTATCTGACAAGTTAATTGAGACAATATTTTGTGACATTGTATATTTTCAAACAATGGTGATTTAAGAGGAGATATGTCCAGCATGCAAGAACATGAAGTGAGGGTGTCATGACAAAGAGAGCGACCGAACGACCCGCGTCATTTATGAGTGAAGACACTGTCATGGGACGAGGGCGTGTAAATGAGAATACGGGGCTAAATAGAAGTGTGCGGAGAAGAAGGCAATGCCCAGCCAGTACGTGCAAACGCAATGGATGTGAGCGGGCCAGGGCTAGTCGCGAAGCAAACGCGCATGGGGGTGGGGTGGGGGGCGGATACTCCGCCCGCGGGGCCGCAAAGCGGGAATGAAGCGGGCGCAAATGGGAAGCGGAAGCGCCGAGATGGCAGGCGGCGGCGCGCGGGGCCGCCCACGCGACAAACGTTTCAAAGGCGCTCGCCGGCGCCCACGCGACCTGGGGCCTCGGCCTCGCCGGAAATGCTCCCCACACGAAGCGGATGGAACTGCCCCGGAATATTTCTCCTCTGGAACTGAACCTTTTTGGCGTCTATGTGTTGAGGTATTCAGTAGAAAAAAAGCTCTGCTTATCTTATTTATTTCATGCGGAAATACACAAATAGAAATGGAGCTGCAAAATGGGAGGAGGGAGCGATGAGGAATTGTGATTCACGGATCACCAAACGAAAGGCTCCCGTGAATGTTGAGAGGCTCAACTCGCAGAAGAGATAATTGTGTTTGAAGCAGGTAAAAAACCATGACGCGTTGCGGATCTTAATTTCTTGTTTATATGAAGTTTACGCATAAAGCTGATTTCCTGTTGAAAATTGTGGAAATAAAATTAGAAAAATATACCACGCAAGTTTCTTTTTCATTTAAAAGTAGTTCATATTTTCATGCAGTCACCTGGAAGCAAATAATTCACTCACAATCTCGATTTCCAATTTTCACCCAATGGTTGATATAGTGGTGTAACGCGGGCTGGTCATTCAGACAGTGACTGAATTTGACCTAGCCAGGTCTCAACCCTAGGACCTCCCGGTGAGAGGCGCTGCAGTGACATCAGTTGATGCACTGAGCTACCACTCCCGGTGATCATTTAGAGAAATGGAGATAAACACACTTACAGAATGGTGGTGACAGTGTCATTGCTATTTCGCTTTGAGAGGATTATACATCCGTTACTGGTCCATACAGAGTGAGAGAAGGTCCGTCAAGACGCCGGTGAAGAGGCCCCAAAGCCAGCAGCCACCCGCAGTCACCCGCGAAGTGACGTGTACTTTCGTTGCGCGGACATGGAGTCCTGACGACGGCAGGATTTTCGACTCTAGCTTGTCAGCTAGGTCGAATCTAGTCACTGCCTGGAGGAGAATTCTAGCGGCCAGCTCCTCGAATCGGTAGTTTCCCGTGGTTTCTCCGATCAACACCAGGCGAATGCCGGAGCAGTACCCTAACAAACGGGCCACGGATCACGCGCGAACTTCCCTTCCTCTTCCTTGTACTATCCTCTACCCTTACACACACACTTACATTAACATGCACTACACTACCACACATCCCGGGAGACCAGTTGGGAGCTTAGAGCTTGTCCCGGCTGAGGCCGTGCCCCGCTGGTGGGAGAGTCCTTTTTAGGGGGAAACCCCACTAGCCGACGGTAGTTCGGTGCCGGATCTCGCCATCCAGCGGGGATTATCACCGCCATCTCCCGAGAAAAACATGCACTACACTAACGGGACTAATGACCAAAGCGGTTGACGCGCCCGGAAACACGAAAACAATCAATCAAACAATCAATTCGTTGCGCGAACCAGCCGAATGATCGGACTGTACACCCTCTGATACGTCTCGGGTGTTGATCCAGTTAGCCCATCACCCGTAATTAATTCCGATGACAGGTGATGGGTGGTCGGATCATTTAGGCAGACAGGTGTTAGCCAGTTGTACGCTAGTGTATGATTATTCTCCAGTAGTTGCCTAACCATTGTCAAGTCAATTCTGTCTCGTTTACTTGTCAATTGAATCGTTTATTTCAGAAACACGTTAAACGCCAAATTTGTCATGTCGAGAAAATTGAGAAAAAGTGTCCCAATTGTTCCGATTTCAAAACAGTTTTTAATATTAAAGCGATTAATAAATGAATGTATTTCAGGTAAATATGGAATAAGCGATGTGTCAATCCTCATGGAACAATGTTCCACCGCTAAAGCGCATTTTAAATTTTGTCGTTTGACGGGTTTCTTAAATAAACGATTCAATTTCAGTATTTGAAATTGCACTCTGCCGTCAAGTCCGTTCATTACTGAGATCTTGCACCAAGTTTGCATTTGCTTGTAAACGTGCTTGCAATCCTATTGCAGGCATGACGCTTGCTAACATTTGGCTATTGTTAGTAAATATTGTTTTTAGAGTGCTAATTGGAAGTAGTTAGTTTGGAGATTTAGAGACAGAAATAATTGTTATTTTACTAATGGAACGAGATATTTGTATGGCGACCATTTCTAGGTCTTGTGAAGTTAGAACTGATATGCTATTAGTATGAATAAACCTTCTTTTTATAATTATGGATACTCCTTCTCATTTATGGGGTGAGAGACTTTTCTCTTTAAATTTTATATCCCGATATATTTATCTTTAAATCGTTGTTAAGATGTGTTTCTGTCACACAAGCAATGTCTATCTTTTGATCGTGAAGAAAATGTTTGAATTTTGAAAGTAGTCTGAATAATCCATTAGCATTCCAATCAAATAATATAATTTTAGTATTTGTTATTTTTTAATTGTTGGCTGAGATGATGAATTTGAGTAGGTATTAATGAGGACGTTTTGTGATTCCAATGATTCAGTGGCTATATTTGGGAAGTTTCTTGTATTATTTATGTTTGGTCGGATATTTGCAAAGTCTGTGTTTTGAGGATTTAATTTGGGTTGAGAATTAGATTGAATATACATTTCTGTTGAGGAGGATATTGGAGAATCATATGAGTTAGTACTTTAAGTTTTAAAATAAAAACGTCCTCTATAATTTGCTGTGTGATTTTTGTGGCAGTTAACTCATTTAGGTGTTTGACTCTTTGGTTTATTTCATTTTGTATAGCGATGAATTTTCGTAACCACTGTTTAATGGGATCTGTTTTTATAAAAACTTACTATTGGAACATGGATCCATTATTATTATTATTATTATTATTATTATTATTATTATTATTATTATTATTGGTTTAATGGATTGTTATAATGTCGTCTAATGTCAATTAGGCACGTGTTTCAGTGTCGTCGACGTGATATACTCACTGTATTATATTGTAAGTGATGTTTACAACTCACAACATGCGTACATTTAAAATGTCTTGATCAGTATAGACTGCATATGTATGCCACTACCAAATTTTTCTCTTCGTGACAAATGCCTGAGTATGGTCATTTTCTAGACCCTATTTACTGAGTGCTTATCATTTCAATCCGCCGGTGGTAGTGGTAATTACTTGTACAAAAGCTAACAGCAAAACTACCCCACTTTCCTGCTGCATTAACATCTGAAAGCAGTCCAACTTCTCAGAGAACACTTAAATTCTTAGAAAAGGAAATTACTTTGTGTTAATAGAAATATACGGAATACTTAAACCGCCGCAAACGCATTTGTGAGAAAAGGGACAGGTAAATTAAACATTCCCTCGCGGCTCTTGTGTGTACCTCTCTCACCCTAAAACAAGAGTCTCCTTTGGGGGTGTGAGTGCTGTAGGAGGACCTTGGACGGTGACAGTGTCATCTTTTCGTGCACTTAGCAGCCAATGGTGACTTAATCCCAGGGATCAGTGACGCAATTGGCTTTCCCTAGTCTCATCTACCGGTCCTTTGCGTTTCTGCAATTTTTTCATACATTCTCACATAAATATTCCTTTTATGTAGCATAAGACCTTACCAATATCTTCACATTCCTGGTTATGACAGCTAATTTCGATATTAGGCTGACACAAATGCATGTTAATGAATCTGAAAATAAAAACAAACTGTCTGTTTATTATAATTCCTGGACCGTTCTCCTAAGTTAAATTTAGATATTATTTTAAATACATTTTGACATGCCGACGTGAAGACGAGGGCGAGTACTAGTGCCTGTAGGAAGGAAGCCCTGCACTATACAGTGGAAAGAGTAAGACAATGTTTTGTTTTCTTTAAAATTTCAAATCAAAATCGAGTTGCATGTGCGCATCATGCAAATTCATCAAATCATGTAAATTCCACATCGCAATCATGTAAATTCCACAAATCTCTATCAACTTTCAAAAGAAGTGAATGTAGACCAGAAAGCTGTAAAGGTATTGTTATTAAACCCTCGGGATCGGCAGCATTCGGGAACAGAATTAGAGATGCTGCAACGCATACTTTCACGTATTTTTGTAACGGTTTCATAATTTTATAATTACTACTAGTTGTTGAAATCAATATCAATTTTGGAGAAAGTCGTCTGAGCGATTTAGATAATGGCGTTGACCTCAAACTGGCAGACATTTTGCCGTCAATCGATTTTTCGGTGTCAGAACCTACGAAATCTGTATTCTGACTTCACAACACGTTAGAGGAAGTAATTTACGTATTGGTGTAAAGGAACAAGATATTTCCATTTTTCGGGTTTCAGGGGTCAACTATAAGAGTCGAAATATCGCCATTTACCAGCGCACGATTACAATACTTTCTCTTCTTAGGAAGTAAAGCGAGAAAGTAAAAATACCTCAATACGTGTATATACGTGAAAATGTGAGGTTGCTTTTCAACGGCAGTATAAATCTATATCCAGGAGGTGGTAGAAAATTTGTGAATGAGAGGAACAACGTTGTCTGGAGCGTAGGGGGGAGGGAGGAAGGAATCACGGACAGATACACTGTGATGGAGATTGTGACTATTGGTGCCCGATTCGCACATCTGCGCCATCGCCATCACCACCACCGCCGCCGCCACCGCCACCGCCACCGCCACCGCCACCGCCACCGCCACCGCCACCGCCACCGCCACCGCCACCGCCACCGCCACCGCCACCGCCACCGCCACCGCCACCGCCACCGCCACCGCCGCCGCCGCGGCCGCCGCCTCCATCGCTGCCATCGACCCGTAGCCGCCTTCGCCGCCATCACCGCTGCTGTCGCCTCCCGCCCCGCCATGGAGGCCTTCCGAGTGCACGGGCTTCCGATTTATGCCCCGGGTCTCACCTGCGCCACCCAGCGCTTCCCAAAGCTGCGCTGGAGGGGGGCGCTTGCAGTAGCCGACGAGATCGCGCCCGCCGCTGGTTGAGAAGTTGGGGTTCGATGCTCCCTAGTGAAAAGCGGTTCAGCGACATTGGCACATTGCATTATTCTTTCACTCACCACCGCACTGGATGGTGGTGACTTTTTCAACTACAAATTGTCTGCTCAGACAGATCGGCTGTCAGGCATGAACTTATAGACAGACCGACTAAGTCTTCGTGTCTAATTGATTGAACACGAAATTGACGAAACGGCCGTCACGTTGTGCAATTTCATCAAAGATTTTTTTAAACGAGCTGTAGAGAGAGGCTGTTTTTAACCTTATATTTCTCTGACTTATTCTTTCAAGATGTTATATACATCTTTAACGTAAAATCCATTTCTTTTTCGAAATGTTTTCGAGGAAAAATTAATTTTTGAATTTTTTAAAACTTTAAATAATAATTCCTATTCCATAATTTGTATTTATTAATTTATTACACGACGAAAACTGCAAAATAATAATCTTTGAAAGGAAGAATATTATCAATAAAGGGGCTTTAAACCACTATTGCACTGCGGTATGTCGATTCTGTTGGGGTCTCTGCACATTATGAATACGTATGCCCAAGTTTTAATTATGTAATCTTTTTGGATTATTGAACCATGATTGGTTATTATGTGTTTAGAATTATGGATTGCATTTTAGAAAGTTTGCTTGATTGCTTATTTAGAAAGTATTGTTTTACACATTCGTAAACATTTTGAAATAAATTAGAAATTGTGCCGAAACAGAACAAAAATTCATAAATAAATCAATGTGTAAAAGCACTAAATAGGTATATAAATAAATCTTTTCAATTTATTTTATAAAATGGGAGAAGTAAATGAAAATCAGCAAAAAAGGATTTGAAAGAGAATGTAATACTGCTCCCCTAATCAACGCTTAATCATCCCCTAATCATCCCTTAATCAACACGAATCAATGAAATAATAAATGCGGAAGTAACAAGAGGTAAAGCCTCAAGAGGTAAAACGATAATCTGAATAGACGTAATCTAATCGTATTATATTTTTCTATTTTGCATTGCGTTCATCTTCAGAGCAAAATTATGGTGGCTGGAGGTCAGGTACATGAACGGCCTTTCCTATATAAACGAAATAACACACACGTTTTTAAATCCTAAACTCCAAAAAATGAATCATGCTCCAGTAATATGAAACATATCATTCATTGTATCACTTTGTTGTGCTCCAATAGTTGGAAAGCCCCCCTGAATCTCCACACATCTGCGTAATCTTTTTATATTGTAAATTATCTAGTTTTCATACATGTTATGCAGTTTCTCATATAAAGTTTTTGTATAAACTTTACGGTTAAAGTTATTGTCTCAAACTATTCATACCGGAATAATCGCTTTGTTACTTTTGTAGTGTTCATTTCTGGAAAATCTGTTTTACCTTTTTCTGTTTGGTTTTAAACTGCAGTATAACACAGTTTCATCACAAAAAATTATTGTTCTGTTATTTATTTTCATAATTACTAATTTTTGGTTATGTTAGATAGAATTTTTTAAATCTTAATTTAATTATTTCTGGATTGATGCATTGTGAAATTAGTGGCTTAAAACGAATGTCCTTCTATAAAATAAAAATCTACAAGAAAAACTATTTCATCAGTTGCCATTACGTTGAATATGAAAATTTCCGGAAGAACGGTTCCCAAAAGCGAAGTGTGATTGCATCAATTTGACACAATCAAAATACGCCTTCGAGTCATTTGCCAATTGCCTGGAGCTTATTGGTCAGTATCATACCAAATAAACTTGATCAACTCAACGCAAGTGTAGTTCCAACGCCGCTGAGCGCGCGAGTGCGAGTGCGAGTGCGCGTGCGCGTGCGCGTGCGCGTGCGCGTGCGAGTGCGCGTGCGCGTGCGCGTGCGCGTGCGCGTGCGCGTGCGAGTGCGAGTGCGAGTGCGCGTGCGGGCGTGCGCGTGCGCGTGCGAGTGCGCGTGCGAGTGCGAGTGCGCGTGCGAGTGCGCGTGCGAGTGCGAGTGCGAGTGCGCGTGCGCGTGCGAGTGCGAGTGCGAGTGCTCGTGCGAGTGCTCGTGCGAGTGCGCGTGCGCGTGCGCGTGCGCGTGCGAGTGCGCGTGCGAGTGCGAGTGCGAGTGCGAGTGCGAGTGCGAGTGCGAGTGCGAGTGCGAGTGCGAGTGCGAGTGCGAGTACCAGATGAGCTGCTTCCACCGCGCGCGAACGGTCGAAGGTCATCGATGCACAACAAATGACGGCGGCGTCACTCTCCTGCGCGCGCCCGCCCTCGCAGCATTCGGCAACAACTCACACTCGAAGAGGAGGAGGCTTTGGATCACTGCAGCGGGACTCGTTCGCCCACGCGCCCTTTCACCTGGCGCGCTCCCACGCCCCCTCCCAACGCCTCTGCCCAAACCCCGCCTTCTCCCTCGCTCTCGCCCCCGTCCCCGTCCCCGCCCTCGCCCCCGCCCTCGCCCCCGCCCTCGCCCCGCCCTCGCCCCCACCCCGCCCCTGCCCCGCCCCTGCCCCGCCCCGCCCCACCCCGCCCCTGCCCCGCCCCTGCCCCGCCCCGCCCCTGCCCCCGCCCTCGCCCTCGCCCTCGCCCCGCCCCGCCCCGCCCCGCCCTCGCCCTCGCCCCCGGCCTCGTCCCCGGCCTCGTCCCCGCCCTCTTCCTCGCCCCTCTTCCCCGCCCCTGCCTCGCCCACGGCCCCGCCTTCGCCCTTGCCGAAGCCCTCGCATCCGCCCCTGCCCTCGCTCTTGCCCTCACCCCGCCATCGCCACCGTCCCCGACTATTAATTCTAACACTTGGTTTTACTTTTTGAAATAGAGATACACAAGAAACTGAGGGAGCTACAACAGTACATACTTCTTCGCATTATTTGTAACTATTAATTGCACTATGTTATAATCCTTCTTCAACCTGAAAAAATGTTTCCAATAAAATATTTATACTTCCATCGTATACGTGCGTATGTACGGAGTAATACACGTAGTAAAGATAAAGTTATGTAATGTATCAAGGCGAAAAGCAAATTATTTTCGGAAGGGAGATTGGTTGTCTGCGGCGAATTGAAGCGAAGATCTACACTAGTCAGAGTTGATAGGAGGCTTATAACAGCCAATACGTAATTTTTTATTGTCCTAGACCAATGAACTTTTATTTTACGGACATAAGAATTGATTTTAGAGATTGGTATACTCAAAATATATTTTATAAAACACTTCGGTATATTCATTCCCACATTTAATCAACTTTTGCTCAAGATCAGACAACCCAGTGTATAAAACTGAAACCAGAACTGACAAACTGGCTGCTCCACGTCACGTTGCAGATTCGAAGAGTTCTTTATTTCCACCTGGGGAAGAGAGGGCATTCGCGGAATTGGACCGAGGAAAGTTCATTTCTCCCACGCCAGGCCACGCGCCCGGCCGCGGCCTGACCTGGTTTCAACAATAGACCATCGCAGCGGATTAAATATCCAGTTCTGACCCGTTCCCGGGCGTCCTCCAATTCACGGAATCAATTAACATTGGGAACCAGCAGAAGGGAAGTTTTAGATTTTGTGTAATTCTGTATCAAGTAGGTCGTTTTCTTACAGGGAAATGATTTTTTTGCGCATTTGGAACCATAAAGAAAAGAGTACATAGCGACGTTCGTGGGGCTGTGCCAATTTTTGGATACATGTTAGGGTCGCCATAGCACGGGAGAAGATACTGATCCTTTTATTTTCCCCTTATTGCGTATAACCAATTTGAATGCCATATGTATCATTTTGCCACACACTTCAGAAAGCCTTGTGAACCAAAATTATTTACACTTTCAAACGTCATCTACATTTTCAATCTTTTTAATTGTTGGAAAATTAGTGATTTAGTATTTCTGTCTAACATATGAGGATACAATGCTGTTATGGTCCATTGATAATAAAAACCTGTGAAAAAGACCGGATTTCAATTCATGTTGAAAACTTGTGTTATATTCAAAGTACGATGGTTAATTTGAAAGTCAGTGGTGAGAATTTGTTAGAGGAAGGCGAATTCGATTCAATCCGAACGATTTCGATTGTTAGTGATTAAGTATTATCTTGAATACATATTTGTGGCGTGTGTAACATTTATATACACAATGAATGTCATTGTGTGTATCAATGTCCTGTGGAGAGAGACACAGCTGGGACCACGTGTATGAATATTTTACATTTTGTAATTAAGCCGTGGCGTCGTATGAGGAACAACCCAAAACATGTGTCTCTAAGTGTTAAACTTTCTTATAAATTGATTTGTAAATAAGTGATAATTTTTAAAGAAAAATATTGACAACAAATCTTGAAGGAGGAATTTCCCTAAACAGATTTCGATCACTTTGTCTTGCGTTGTTGAAGACTTCCTAAAAATGACTGCTCCACATACGGGCATCCCCATCGTTTCCCACTTACAAGACGATTCCGGTAGTGTTATGACAGAGTTAAAATAATCAAGAGGGCTTGTTATGTGACAAACCTTTCCCTTTGATCATCTGCCCTAGATGCGCCCACGGAATAAACACAAAAGAACGGCGCGAGCGTTGGCGCCCGTAACAAGACGCTCGTATTTTCCTTTTACATTTCCCCCCTCCCCTTCCCCCTCGCCCCCTCGTCCTGTCTGTCTCCTCCTCGCCGAGCGATGTGAAGGACAGCTGAAGCCTTGGAGACCGAGTGCTGCTCTATTTTCCTTCCTCGGAAACGTTCTGTCTGAGAGGAGAAAAAAAAGTATTCCAACCTTATACTTCAGGCATGCTTTACGAAACTTGCAGGAGAATTCTGATTGTTAGAATGCGACAAAACTACAAACGTTTGAATACAATGAAAGAAAAAAGATCTTAAAATGAATTCAGATAATACATCGCCATGAAAACATTGATATTACCAATTATCAATGTTGAAAATTAAAACAATGATGCTAATAAAACATCGATAAAAACCATCGAAGTTTTTAAACATCGATACGTCGATATCAAACTGGTTTAGTAATCTCTAAAATAAAATTCGTGGACCACAAAATTTAATTTACGTGCCAGTGTTAATTAATTTACAAATAAGATTAAACTAAAAACAACTAAAAATAATGAAGATAAATAAAAATAATCAGCTTGAGCGCCTACAGTAATCTCAAGAGGTCGCAGCTTCAGGAGGTCACTGAGTAACGGAACAGGAAGAAGCGGGAAGGCTTTTCGCTCTCGGCATACGCCGCGTCTCCATTTGCGAAATACAAGGAGAGACATACCAAATACCAGGGCATCGGTTGGTTGGTTGGTTGGTTGGTTGGTTGTTAGTGTTTCCGGGCGCGTCAACAGCTTAGGTCATTAGACCCGTAAGTGTAGTGCATGTTTTTTCCCCGGGAGATGGCGGTGATCTTCCTCCGCTGAATGGCGAGATCCGACACCGACCTACCGTCGGCTAGTGGGATTTCCCTCTAACCAGGACTCTCCCACCGGCGGGGCACCGCCCCAGCCGGGACAAGCTCTGAGCTCGCGACCGGTCTCCCGGAGTGGTAGTGTAATGCATGACAGTGTAAGTGTATGTGTGTAAGGGGAGAGGATAGGAGAGCACAAGGAAGAGGAAGGAAAGGTCGCGCGCGGTCCGTGGCCCATTTGGTAGGGTACTGCTCCGGCATTCGCCTGATGTTGATCGGAGAAACCACGGAAAACTACCGATCAGACCAACCGGCCGCTAGAATTCTCGTCCAGACAGCGACTGAATTCGACCTAGCTGAAAAGCTAGTGTCGAAAATCCTGCCGCCGTGAGGACGCGAACCTAGGACCTCCCGGTCAGAAGCGCTGCAGTGACATCAGTTGATGCACTGAGCTACCGCTCCCGGTCAAGGGCATTGGGGTCATCTTGAGAGAGAGAGATAGTCTGCTCGATGAAGATAATGCCATCAGAGCACTCAGTGGGAGAGTGTAAACTACGGCGCCAGTTCGATTTTGGCTCCGTTTTATCCATAAGAGACGTATAAAAACCATCACAGCGTTCTTTATACAGCGGTAAACGGTCAGAGTCGGTGCCAATCCGTAGATGGCTCAGTGGTTCAGAAAGAGGCCGGCAGATAGCACTCTGCTCTGAACGTTTAAGAGCGTATTGATAGAGCATGGAATTGACGACAAATTGAGACGGTCGTTGAAATGAATTACTACAAAGAAAAATGTTTTGAAGAAACGATATTTTATACACATATTTATGGTGAAAAGTTTATTTTCCTTCCTTTTTGGTGGCTTTTTACAAGCCACAGCTGTATGTAACTAACAAACAATATTCACAACGAACGATCCAGAGATAATCACGCGATGACTAAATGCCTCCATCTAGCGCGGTAACGATCGCACAAGTTGGGAAGCGGCGGCGGCGGCGGCGGCGGCGGCGGCGGCGGCGGCGGCGGCGGCGGCGGCGGCGGCGGCGGCGGCGGCGGCGGCGGCGGCGGCGGCGGCGGCGGCGGCGGCGGCGGCGGCGGCGGCGAGGCGGGCACCGGGGACGATCGAGCCGCAGTGAGCTCGTTCCGAATTTCCCCCAGCGGATGCACAGAGCAGCCGCTGTTGCTGCAAGTTGCTCCTCC
The DNA here is from genome assembly GCA_964035755.1 of Teleogryllus oceanicus. Classification (NCBI taxonomy): domain Eukaryota; kingdom Metazoa; phylum Arthropoda; class Insecta; order Orthoptera; family Gryllidae; genus Teleogryllus; species Teleogryllus oceanicus. Next base: position 20,157,969 of record CAXIVR010000014.1, on the reverse strand, counting down.
CTTCGCCCTGCGCAACGAGGGATCGCCGGGGCCCAAGGAGCGCGACTGGGGGCGGGGAGTGGGCCAAGGGAACAGCGCGCCAACTTGCCCCGGACTTCCCCCCCCCCACACACACACAACGCTAGTGGCGCTTGGTGAGACTTGCAAAAAACATGAAACTTCTCACCTAATGCGATGATGTAGATGAGGCTTATCGCTAAAGGTTGAACCATTGAACAAGAACTAATGGTTCTGTTTCCTTCAATATTACAATCCTTGCAGTTATCAACTACCACATTTACGTTCGACGCAATACGATCCCGGAATTAATTCAATGAAACAGCAATCGTACTTAAGGCAATGGCTCAGAATAAATGTTACCAACTTCTAGGGTCTAGACGGGTCTTGAAAACTTTCTGCCAATGACTATGTAGTAGGAAATTGCATATAACGAAATTATACATTTGATATTTACCATCTGAATGTCACGTAATTACGTATGCACAGGTGTTCGGCAGGTAAATTATATCTCCTTAACCGTCAGAACTCTTTATAAAAGGACTGTTCATTTTTCTTTATAGTGGTGGTTGTAATGTTCCGTTTTGAATACACAAATGAAAAATTATTAGCACTTATTAATTACTAGTAAAATTCCATTAATAAGGAAGTGTGGGTCTTAAACGAAAAATTCCTTTCATTAAGAGTGGTTTTCTAAGCTCTGTTTAGAAATAATGTGCACTCAAAACAAAGCCAAAAGACTAGTTAACAAACACTACTGTAAATTTGTTTTCTACATCAATACCATTTTACAAGTTATTTACGCAACATTTTATCGCAAAGCGAGGAAAGAAATAATTCCCTTGTTTTTCTGTACATGTCCGTTTGCAAAGGAGTTCCCCTTCCTTCTGAAACATTTGCAAATGCTGTTTGTATTGAGCGAGTGGAATTTGATAGCTCCCAGCAGACAGCAGATGAATTGGTTTCAAAATGAAGAGAACATGAGAGAGAGAGAGAAAGAGAGAGAGAGAAAGGAGTGAAATGAGAAGTCCGGTCAAGATAGAAGATAGTGTAAGAGTATTGATGTGTGTCTATGAAAACGAGCAAAATCATACAGTACAGTAATCAAACGTCGTCTGGAATAGTGGAAACGGGAGACATAACAAAACTTTTCCTCCTCTTTCATTATTACTTAGGAACTATTCAAATTTTTAAAAGACCTTGACGTCATTTACGATCTAAAATTTAGAAATAAAGTGCATTGAGAAAGAAATATCTGGCTTAAATATTGTCATGTAGCAGAGGTTCGAAAATAGATTTGAACATTTGCAATTTTTCAAATTTCAGAGGATTTACTAAGAATCGGAACTATACCGTATTTATAAATGCACTTTCTTCATTTCAAGAATTTTAGGAAAACATTGCAGGCACTTTTCAGAAAAAATTGCACAGTTTAAAAGAGCTTCACGGAATGTATCTCCCGAGATTAAAATATCTTAACGGTCTCGGGAATGGTACAACTAGGCTCACTCCTGACGTGTTTACTAAGTTTCATCGCAAAAATTTCTAATCTGATGGTATTGTACGTGATGCACGTTATATATATATATATATATATATATATATATATATATATATATATATATATAGAGAGAGAGAGAGAGAGAGAGAGAGATACAAAAATTTCCTCTCTCTACATTAATATCTGCCAAAGATCTTAGCGTCCGGCTTGCTGGGTCAATGGGTCACGATATATTATAATCCTTATTACCTCTATAATGGATTATAGGATCCGCCGACTATACAGCGCAGCTGGGAATCTGAAATAGAATGTTTCTATTCCTAGTTCATTACTGTTTGGATTGACTAAATGAAAAATCACTTTCTTTTCTAAAGAACAAAATTCAACAAAGTTTATTTTTGCCTTTTTAGCAAACAATTTAGAGAATTTACAATTTTTTAGGCCTTTGATCAAGATATCTTTCAATGTATAGTTTATACCGCGGTTAACTTATCTTTTCTTCGTTGATGTCCCTCGTAGACTTCTCAGTCGAAATATCTTGCGAGCTTGCCGTAGTCCAAAGTTCCACGAAATCCTCTTCTGCCCCTATCCAAGCTGGTCTCAAACTATCAAAATTATCAGTCCCGATTACGTCCTATGACAGTCCCGAACTCGATTACCACTCCCGACAAAGTTCCAATTTATACTTCAATATTGCTTCCACATCAAAATATCTACGATCAGTTCAGAAGCGCGTTTCCGAGCAGAATGAAATCTTCCTGCATGATTCATCCCTCGAAGACTTCGTATTAAACTACCTTCATTTTTTTCATAACATTTGACCGTCCTTCTCTCACCCAGCCAATCCATACGTTTGTTATATTTTGGTGTAGCTGACCGTCTAAACTTCTTCGCCCAATCCCAAATTTTCTACTTTCGGCATCCAGAAAACTCTTAATGCATTTAGAAAAACAAAAACTACATTGTTTATTCACGGTCGTTGCTAAGCTCTAGCTCTCGTGATATTTCGTAATGCATGTTCCACCATATTGTCTACAAATAAATGTTAGTTTATTTTAACGTGACATATCGGTATGTCACAATATATATATATATATATATATATATATATATATATATATATATATTCAGACGAGCTCGAATATACGCCCTGGTAACGGACCAGACCATATATAAAAATTCCCAAAATACCGTCTTCAGCATTTCGCTAATTTGAACGGGAGCGAGAACCACGTCACTGTCTGACGTCGGCCGCGGCCGCATCGAGCGAAACGCTTGTCCACGAATAAGAAATTCGAAAGATAAGCTTGGGAACGAGATCTTGTGATTGGCCGGTATCCGAAAAATGAGGGAAGCCAACGGCAAGAAATTTTTTCCGTTGAAAGTTGAAGGACTCTCAGAAAAATCTCGGAGGAGGACGGATCGCTAGTCGCTAGCAGTGAACTTCACGCGAGATTGTTTCAGCCGAATACGGGAAGAGAACGAACAGTGTATTAGTTTTTTGTTGATAACTCACAACGGAAAAGAAACATGTGTCAGTGAGAGCGAATTATGTGAATTCAGTGAGGGCTGAATCGGACTCTTTTCCGGCGTTCGCCGAACAATTTCCTGCATCGCCGCTACGTCACATCACCGAAGCAAGGAGCCAAGGCGATAACCATTCCTGAAAACACCGCCAGAAAAGCATTTGTGTTGGGTAAGGAAGACGGGCGCAGAGGCGAGGCCGAGGCACTTCCCGGTCTAGAAAATTGGTTCGGAGCGCAGCGGAAGGGGGGGGGGGGCCCGACCGTCGCGGCAAGCGCAACGAGAGCCCCGGAGGTCGCGTAGAGCGCGATCACCACGTCCCCAAACGCCGAGGCGCCAAGGCGCCGCTCGCAGCACTCGACTAGGCCAGTTCACGTAAAACCCCATTGGAGAAGCGTGAGTACCCGTGTGACAGACGGTTGCAGAAACGAAAGAAATGAAATTGAACGATGCTAAACCACACTGTTTGTTTCTTAAAAGCTTTCAAGTATTAGGTATTTCAAGCCACGTTTGTGAACGTTGATGTGTGGAACTCCTGATTGAAAGCCATGTTAAGAACAGAAATGACTAATTCACTTTAAACAAGTCACCCAATTAATTAAGTGTTAAAAAAAGGGTGTGTTGTAAATCGTTTGATTAATTTTGCTCTGTGTCGAGTTTTGTTTAAGAAGTAATGATTGAAGTGTGTTATGGATTAATAACCATTTGTCAGGAATGAAAGCAATTCAAAGTAGGAAGGTTCAACTTTGTATTCTTTGGGTCCTTAAGACCAAGGCATGCCTGCACCAAATGGTGTATAAAGTACAATTCATTAAATGAATCGTTCGAAATTCCTAATTATTGTGAAGAGAGGTAGCAATAATTGCTCCGAATATTCATTTCCGAGCACGAAGGTCACGTTCTGTACGTGATTGTTTGTCAAGGGCTATTTTTGTTGAATTTGTGTGTGTGTTTTTTTTTGTTTTTGTCATTCCTTGAGTGTAGAATATACAGCCTTGTATGCCAGAGCCACAAATGTTTTGCTTTGAGTATAAACCTACCCGTATTCCCCACCCAGGTGCATTTTCAGACATAAGCCTCATCCAGGCAAGCGATTCGAAACAACTCGAGAGGTCTGACGTCGGGACGGCAGTGAACTGTCGAACGACGCCGGTAACGCCCAAGCGATCTCACACATCCTTAGGGCTAACGACTCCTTATCGCAACAGAGTTGTATTATGCGCGGCGCGTCGGAGAAAAGGCCACGACGTGTGTTCCGTCGCATATATATATATATATATATATATATATATATATATATATATATATATATATATATATAAACACCCTACTACCTTCCACACGTGGGAAGAGCGTGATAGAATGAATGCTCGTGAAGCGAGCTTAAAATTCTTAGGAAGCAGGATATTTTGGGTATGAGAAAGATCTGAACCCTTGACACAATGAATCAGATAAAATACGAATAAAATGAGCATATATTCAATGGAAAAAATTACAGTGACACAATATAAACTACAATTTTATAACATCAACTGTACAAATGTGAAAACCATGAATTATTTAAGTAAATTTGTACAAGGTATGGCCTCTTTGAATGAATTCAATAACACGTGCAGTAAATGAACTTTTGTAGATACGCTTCTCAAGCTAACTTTTAACTACCAAGTTAAAATAAACTCCTATGCTATCAAGTTACAATCGCCTTCAGAACTCAGTCTAGTCACCGTCGCTGCTGCAATCAAAGAGAGCTGTCTAGTCGCCGTCGCTGCTGGAATCATAGAGAGCTCCTCCGAGGCGCGCCGCGATACTTATGGTACTCGCGCCTGGGGAAATTTTTGAAGGGGTGAATATTCTCCTCTTTTCGCGACCTCCCGGAAAAACATTGTTTGCTAGTTCGGGCGTCAGAGTTCGAAAAGCTGTGGGTAGATGGCGCGTTTACAAGCCATCGCTCCGCCGCGTACCCTACTCCTCTCTGTTCGTGGGCTTCTTTTCGTAGCTGATGGTGGCGTTATAGGGTTGTCTAATCCCATGACATCACTATATATATATATATATATATATATATATACATACATACATATACATACATACATACACAAAACTACATGTCTCCTTGCCAACTGCACCAATCTTAACCAATTTTGGAACAAGAAGAAGGTTTCAAAATGAAGAGAACATGAGAGAGTAAATCACCTCAATACTGGTGCATGTACAATGTTTCAACTCCAAAGATCCTCAAACCCGGATTTGTAACCGAATATTTTTGATTCTTGAGGTGATTTCTATAGGGAGGAAAAGTACAGCGTACTATTGTTTTGTGAATAAAGTAAATATCAAAGGAAACAATTTTGCTAATAGTTTTTCAGCGGCTAAACTCAACAACTTCTTCGTCTTCTCTATTACTGGACATGCTGCAGAAACTAACTTCAAGATTGCGTAATAAAAGTGTTTCTTTCTTTAAGAACTGCTAAGAACCTATCGAATAATCACGATTCAGCTACGTTTATGGACAGAGAACAGCCATTGACTACAAACAGTCTGTACAATCGTGTAGTCAGATATAACTATTTTTAAACATGCTTTAGAAAATATTCGACTTGTAAGCGCATGACCTAAATGGATAAGAAACGAACGTTATTTGCATTTACGTAACAGAGGAACACCTCATTCTAACACTCATCTCTCACCAAGCTGGATACTCAGATTCTCATGGAAGTTTCCCATCTGGTCGGAGCTGGTGAGAGCCATGCAAAACCCACTTATCCAAATTTTGAAGTGATATGGAATATTAGAAATAGAATTTAGGGGACTTTTCCTGGCGTTCATCACAAATATATATATATATATATATATATATATATATATATATATATATATATATATATATATATAAAATTCATGTTTCAGATTCGGTTATTTTCCCATAACATGGAATCATCCTGTCGTCATACAGATTCCCAAACCAAAAACAAGAATTCCTCATTAGCCGAAAGTTACCGTCCTATCAGTTTACTACCTACCCTTTACAAAAATAATAGAAAATGCTATCCTTACACGCTTAAAAGCATTTCTGTTCAGACTAACGCAAATACCAAACAACAATTTGGCTTTACCGAGAAAATCGCTATCAGTCATCAACTTTTACGACTTTCAGTATACATTCACACATGATTTCAAAATAAAAAGCATACCGTCGGGATTTTTATGAATATCACCCAGACATATGATATAGTATGGTACAAAGCAATGATTTATAAATTAACTAAGATGGGTTAACTAAGACCCTATTATCTCATATAAATAATATCCACCTACCTTAAAAATAGAACGTTTTCAGTCACTGTCAGCAGTCATCACTCAAATCCAAGACCAATTAGTGCAGGTTTACCACAGGGATCACCATTATCCCCTACACTTTTTAATTTATATGTATCTGACCTCCGGAAACTAGGCAATATACAAGCGGCCCAATTCGCGGATGACACGGCAATTTCCCTCGCCGGAGATACGTTACTATCAGAAATTCTCTTCACTTGTACGTCAATCTCATAGACAGTTGGGCAGCATATTTAAAAATCAAATTGAATCCCACAAAAACAGCTTTTAAAATATTTACAATAAGACCCTACACGTCTCCAATACCACTCACAATAAATAATCAGCCCATTAAATGACTCTCCAAATAGTACCGTGAAATATCTTGGTCTAAACATGGATACTAAACTGAACGGGAGCCAACACATCAATAGTAAAATATAGCACACAAAAAATAAGATACACCAACTAAAACCCATCATTAATCGATCTTCACACCTCACACTCCTGACTGCCATAACCATCTACAAAACTATCATAAGACCACTCCTCCTTTACGCCTGTCCAGTTTGGATCTCCGCTGCACAAACAAACCTAAACAAGCCCCCAAATAGACCAAAACAATTTTCTTAGAACTATCACAAATGCTTCTTGGTTTGTCACAAATTCACATTCACTCCACAACGAATTCCAAATTGACTCCATACAACACAATATGACATCTCTCAACCCAGTTCCATCACACCATACCTCAAATTCCACACCTACACAACTTCAGACTCCGCAAAAGTCTTCATAGAACCAGAATAAAAAATAAATATCCACACCAGGAATTCCTAGTGAAATTTTCCGAAATAGATTGTTTTTAGAGGCGTCTGAGAAAGATTTAATTAGTTCACCCAAATTAGTTTGTAGTTTAATTTTAGGTAAATTAGAATGTAAGCCATCAATACATCTGTAAAGTGTATTATGTACTGAACTATAAAAAAACATTTAATAAAAAAAGGAGACTTTTGCATCAGGGTCTTAAGCGACCTCCGCGCCTCTCGCAGCGGGCAACGATTACATCAGCACCGCCACAAACGTTTCGCTAGGTCTGTCGACAGGTGTCGCTCTTTCACGACAGATAACCAAGTCCATATCCGCTGATCTTTTTAGTTTGAAGAGTACAAGGACCGCATTAGTAATAATTCTGCCTAAGTCAATCGTAAGAATATGGTAAACTAATGCTATTAAATTTTTGAAAAAGAAACTTAAGTACGGTGCGTTTGATGAATTTTTGTCTTACACCTGTGGCGTCGTGCGGTTGCAATAATACACAGACGAGACTGGGTTAAATAATTGCTGGTTTATTTACTAAGTTACACCACAGAAACAACCTTATTTACTCAATTAAATTAACTTAAAAAGATCCCTCTACTCGGAGTAATCTGTCGCTGCGGCTACCACACCAGTACTCTCGAATATCGATAGCGCATCGATGCCGTCTCATCGATGGCGTGAAGCGCCGCATCGTACTTACGGACTCGTCCTTGAGTCTCCCTGTCCTTATGGCAAACACATTGCCGGCCCTATCCGCCTCGCTCGCGGCCTGCATCCAACCAGGCATGCGCCGGCCGGCTCCTCGGTCAGATGCGCACCTCTCGAAGACTCGAAGCGAAAGAGATCGGAGCGTCGTCGCGCCCGGCGCAGGTAGCCCGCACCCCTTCCACGCCGCCTCCTGGCTTTTCCCCCAACGTCACATCCGCTCTCTCCATAACAAAGACTAGCACGTGGACGCCTAAACGTTTCGCCTACGTCACGCGGCCGTTCGTTGAAATGTGTTTGTATCCACGACGCTACAAACTATGTTTAGACACTTTTTATTAGACTCCAAAACGTTGTTTCTAATACAAAACTGAAATTAGTTATCTATCCTATAACGAAATATTTTCATGGTCTCACATGTTTGCAATAATTGTATTTGAATTTTTAATGCAAATGCTCTACCTTCTCGCCTTTCGGAACCTGTCGCCGGGGGAGATGGCTCAGGACATCAACTGAATTCACTGCCTCTGATCGAGAGGTCCTAGGTTCGAGTTCTGACGGCGGCAGGATTTTAGACACTAGCTTCTTAGCTAGGTCTGATTCAGTCGCTGTCTGAAGGAGAATTGTGGTCGACTACTCTGCTCGATAGTTTTCCGTTCGAATGCCGGAGCAGTACCCTAAGAAGCGGATAACGGACCGCGTACGATCTTTCCTTCCTCTTTCTTGTCCAATTCTCACTCCTTACACACACTTACACTAACATGCACTACACTACCACACACGCCTGGAAACCAGTCCCGGCTGGGGCGGTGCCCGCTGGTGGGAGAGACCTGGTTGGGGAAACTTCCCGTTAGCCGACGCTAGTCCGATGCCGGATCTCGCCATCCAGCGGGGGAAGATCACCGCTACCTCCCGAGGATCAAACATGCACTACACTTACGAAGCTGATGACCTTAGCAGTTGACGCGCCCGGAATCACTACCAATCAATCATTCTGAACCTGACAGGTGTTTGTCCCCTATATGCCTTTCGAGGGAACCTGGACCCTGACGAGAGAGGCAGAAGGCGGCGGCACGGCGTTCGAGGAACGCTCTCAGGACCGGGGACGCGCGGTGATTTCTGCGCTTCGACAGGCAGCAGGTCATGGAAGGTCTGAATAATAATAATAATAATAATAATAATAATAATAATAATAATAATAATAATAATAATAATAATAATAATAATAATAATAATAATAATATTAGAATGGTTGAATATATTCCTGTTGATCCCGTTTTTTATATTGTAGAAAGATGGATCTTTTTAAATTTATTGGACCAAATAGGATCAATCCACGATGATACCAGGAATTAAGACGTATAATTCATATAAGTAAATTTATATGAATCTTAATTCCTGGTATCATCGTGGATTGATCCTATTTGGTCCAATAAATTTAAAAAGATCCATCTTTCTACAATAATAATGATGATGATAATAATAATAATAATAATAATAATAATAATAATAATAATAATAATAATAATAATGTCGAGTGCACTTAATCAGAATAACAAACATTTAGCTGCACGTATCTACACCTTTTTGTTTTATAACATCTTTATTGCAATGCTACATAGTAAGATTTAACACTAAATATACCGGAATTGCGTTCTACGCTACAAGAAATTATTTTCTCTGGATATTTTTTTCGATTTCTCCTTTTTATAATTATGTTTAATAAGAAAATTACTAATATACATTTTTGGAATGATAACAATATTAACCCGTGATCTCGAAAACTGTTGTATCCATATTTCTACACATATCATTATTTTTATGAGCCAGTTAGACATTTCCAAATACGCCATTTTGAATTTTGGAATTTCATTATGGTATGACCCACCATCCTGAAGCTGCCATCTTGAATTTTGAAATTTATTTATGATATTGAAATTTAACGACCTCAAAAACCAGTGGGCGAAGTGTTGAACCGGTGTGCGAAGTGTGATTTAATGTGTTGCTTTCAGTTTCTGGTGATTGTGACGAACTTGAGTGGGGTGAGGGATCGGTTTTCATGTATTTCCTTCAGCTATTCCTGACTGTAAGTATACATAAATTGATTCAAGTACGATAATTAGATTTCCCTTCTATTCAGCCATCTTTGCACTAATTGGGTGTGCTAGGCCTGACCGACTTAATGCTATTTAGAATATTTTCCAGGATTCGAAACCGTCTTGATTTGTGATTTTCGTTTTTTGTTGGTTTCACGTAACAAAAATTATTATTCTAGTGTATATAATAATTATTTATTATTTAATAATAATAATAATTTTATTGAGTGATGAATATTACGGATAGAGCACTAGTATCGGTAAATAAATTTACAGATTTATTTGACTTCCTGGAATCCTGAAAAACTGTAAATAATAATAATCACTTTAAAAATGACATTATCATATCAATCATTAAACATTAATTCCTTTTATAAGTAACAGCAACAAGTACTGAATTGGCACTAATAATTGGTTGATCCCGGGTTTAGGGTGGCACGGTTCCTTTGGTTCCTTTTATGATTCATTATTTCTCGCGATTCCTATGTTTATAGTTGCGCGGTTCACTATAACAACTGAATTATTTATGTTCAATGTTAAATGAGAAGAAGTCACCTGATAATTTGTTGGCGAGGAATTGTGTGTATTTTCGCATTTCAAGTCTTCTTCAAATAGGTTTGTGTGTCTACTCAGATGGAAGGTATGCATTTTCTTAAAAGTGAGTGTTCCCTTTAAAATAAATTCTCTTAAAAGTGAGGGAGTATATAAGACAACGTGAGCGCCGGAGCGACAGCGAGGCGCGAACCAGGTCTCGAGAGCGAGGGCCGGAAGGCCCTCGCGAACGTAGCACGTTGGATCCGTCGGGTAGCGACGTGCGGTAGCACGTCGCGGACCACTTGGTGAAAAAAATGCGTTGGTTAAAGAATTGTGTAGGTTATAAAATTAAATTTGTATCGTGAAAAATACAAATAATCAGTTCACTTAATGAGAGTACGTTGCGACGGAGATTTATACGTACAGGGGGTTTTGGAGCAGGGAGGTAGCTATTCTCCCAATCTACCTTTATTTTAAATAATTATATTTATTGCTGTAGCATCATGAACCTAACTACATGCGACTACTACGTATAAACAAGGATTCAGTTCATGGAGTCGATTCTCTTCTAATGAACCGAATCGGTGAATCAAAGGATCCGTGCCACCCTAAACTCGGGATTTACCCTAATAATTTTCAGTTATTAACAGTCCATGCAACAAGGTGACGGGTAAGGTGACAAATATATCACAAGGAGCGATAATTGCGCTCGTGAAAACTTCATAGAATTAGTTGTCTCGATAGCTTATTGGTCAGAAAAGCTGGGCGTAAACCAGAACGCTCGGGTTCAAATCCCGCTCGGGGCAAAAGAGTCTTTGAACAAATTTAATTATTAAAAAAATACATTGTTATCGGAAACGTGGTCACAGTTTGGATTCATTTACGACTGTGGAACATATTCTCCGAGTGTAAAGGCGTCCAACAAGGTGACGGGAAAGATGACAATTATATTCATACCCGGAGCGATAATCGCGCTCGTGAAAACTGTTATGGTTAACGTGAAAGTATTGGTTGTCTCGAGAGCTTATTAATTAGGGCAGCTGGGCGTAAACCAGAAGGCCCGGGTACGAATCCCTGTCGGGGCGACCAATTCTTTGAACTAATTTAATTATTAAAGTTAAAAATATTGAAACGTTCTTGTAGTTACTTCTCTGTTTTTCAATACGTACATGTTTAAATATTCAATGTATTCTATGAAAATTCTATGAAAACCGACGAATAAGGAATAACGAAATATGTTGAAAAGCTGCCTGCTCCCTCGGCCGCAGGTGCCGGCGCGCCGTCTCGCCATCTCTTCATTCCGCGCCTTCGGCCACGCTGTTCCTGTGCACGAGCAATTATTCAAACTCCACCTGCAGCTCGTTTAAACTGTCAGGTCGGGTGACAGGCCGGGGCAGGGCAAACTCCAACTTCTCGGTCGCGGCGCCCGTCGGTAATGCTGGCTCTCCTATTCATGGATTACACCCCACGGCCACATTGCGCGCCCGTTGTTTCGTGTTTCCCTGGAAACTAGACGCGCGAAAACATTTTAATAGGCAATTAAACTAGCGAAACAAAGGTGGCGATATTGTATGCGATGCTCACGTGTCAGACATGTCGACTGCCCTCAATTGTTCTAGAGGAAAAACGTCGACATAGCGTCGATGCGTCTAGCATAAGATGCAGCAGCATACAGATGGAAATTATTTCAATGCTGTAAGTCAAACATATTGTATTGATTGATTGATTTTTTCGCGTTTCCGAGCCGTCAACTGCTTTGGTTATTAGTCCCGTTTGTGTAGTGCTTGTTTTTTTCTTGGGAGGTGGCGGATATCTTCTCCCGCTGGATGGCGAGATCCGCTGCCGACCTACCATCGGCTAGTGGGGTTTCCCCCTAACCAGAACTCTGCCACCAGCGGGGCACTGGCCCAGCCGGGACAAGCTCTAAGCTTATGAGTGTAAGTGTGTGTAAGTTTGAGGATGGGAAAACGAAGGAGACGGACAGATCGCGCGCGGTCCGTTTGTTAGAGTACTGCTCCGGCATTCGCCTGGTGTTGATCGGAGAAACCACGGAAAACTACCGATCAGAGCAGCCGGTCGCTAGAATTCTCCTCCTTACAGCGACTGACTTCGGACTAGCTGAAAAGCTAGTGCCAAAAATCCTGCCGCCGTGAAGACTCGAGCCTAGAACCTCCCTGTCAGAAGCGGTGCAGTGAAATCAGTTGATGCACTGAGCTACCGCTCCCGGTCAAACATATTGAAGTAGCCGTAGTCCAAAACATTTTAGGAGGAAAGGACACAGACGTGCTCGAAAATAAATTTTGAAAAAGGAGCCTGAATTCTACAAGAGAAACTTACGTCTTTAGAGAAACTTACGTCAACGAATTTGTGTTGTTAAATATTAGAATTTCTGATATATGCATGAATATTCACTTCGAATTTTGTAGCATTTTCAAACCCGCTTCCTTTTAGTAGTCTTTAGTCGCCTCTTGGAATCCAATGAATGGATTGTTGAAAATCAGCGTTGGCGATAGGTCGAACAAGTTAATTTTTCTAATTTAAATGTGTGATATCAAAATATACGCGGGAATGTTCGTTATTGTTACTAAACAAAATTGAGTTTATTTATTGCAGATAGAAAATAAGTTGCAAGTCATAAGCATTTTTTGTACGTTTTCTAAAAAGATGTACTATTTAATGAGTTGGAAAAAAATATTGTGGAAATATTCTCTTATGATAGCGAAATATTCAAACCTGGCAAATGGGTATTCACAGGTGTCTCGGAATAAACGTTACAAACTTTTTCAGCAAGACCGGATTGAAATTGACAATTTTTTGCCAACAAATATGTAATGAGAAATCTCATAAAGAATGTTACACTTGTCTCATTTGCTCCTGTTTAGTAAGCAAGTCAACACACACAGGTGTTTGTCAGGTTCACAAAATACTGCGTCAGAAAGCGAACTTACCAAAAACCAGTTCACTTGAAATTGCCACTCAATCAGGGACTATTTATTCCTTTACAGTGCTACTATTTTAGTTCTTCGGGGATGAAAGCTACCAAATCTCAAAGGGATCAAGACGTACTTAAGCAAAGAAAACACTTGAAAAAAGTCGCACTTTCATCGCAATCAAAGTAATTGTAATTACATTGAAAGCGTAATTAAAAATATTCAAAATGGGTTTATTTTCAAAATAAATACTTATACTGTTGCTTCTTCTTCGCTAGACTAGTAAACCCTCCGAACAAGTTACGGACGAAGAGTTCGCCTGTAGAATTGGCTTCGCCGGCGAGTGGATGATTCACGGGCTAGGATGTTTGGTTTGGTTTGTTTTTTTCGTGTTTGCGGGCGCGTCAACGGCTTTGGTCATTAGTCCCGTTAGTGTAGTGCATGCTTTTTCTCGGGAGATGGCGGTGATCTTCCACCGCTGGATGGCAAGATCCGGCGCCGACCTACCGTCGGCTAGTGGGGTTTCCCCCTAACCAGGACTCTCCCACCAGCCTCAACCGGAACAAGCTCTAATCTCCCGACCTGTCTCCCGGAATATGTGATAGTGTGGTGCATGATGGTGTAAGTGTGTAAGGGGAGAGGAGAGGACAAGGAAGATAAAGGAGAGATCGCGCGCGGTCCCTGGCCCGTTTGGTGGGGTACTGCTCCGGCCTTCGCCTGGTGTTGATCTGAGAAACCACGGAAAACTACCGATCAGAGCAGCCGGCCGCTAGAATTCTCCTCCTTACAGCGACTGAATTCGACCTAGCTGAACGGGCTAGGAAGCAACGCCGGACTTGAGGGGAGGCGGGGCGGCCGGAAATACCCCGCCGGGCGGCGCCGTGTCGGGGCCACAAAGCCCCGGAGCCCGTGAGAGCGCGCGTGCTGACGTGCCCGGCGCCCGGCCCGACGGGACTTCAAAGCTCGCGCACGAGCCACAGTTGGCGTCATCGTTTTCTCCGCCCCAGGCCCATGGCTCCCGGTTCGAACGCATCTGCTGGCGTCAATATGTCGGTCTTTCCCAGGTTCCCCTTCGCGTTATGCTGTTCCCATGGCTGTTATCGCAACACCCTCATGATCACATGTGTCCTTTAATTCTATTACTACTACTACTACTACTACTACTACTACTACTACTACAACTACTACTACTACTACTACTGCTACTGCTACTACTACTATTACTACTAATACTACTAATACTACTACTACATGCATGCTCTTTTCTCGTGAGATGGCGGTGATCTTTTCTCGCGGGATGGCGAGATTCGGCGCCGACCTATCGTCGGCTAGTGGAGTTTCCCCGTAACCAGGACTCTCCCACCAGCGGGGCACCGCCCCAGCCGGGACATTCTCTAAGCTCCCAACCGACCTCCCGGGATATGTAGAAGTGTACTGCATGTTGTGTGTGTGTGTGTGTGTGTGTGTGTAAGGGGAGACGATAGGACAAGGAAGAGGAAGGACACATCGCGCGCGGTCCCTGGCCCGTTTGGTAGGGTACTGCTCCCGCATTCGCCTGGTGTTGATCGGAGAAACCACGGAACACTACCGATCAGAGCAGCCGGCCGCTAGAATTCTCCTCCAAACAGCGACTGAATTCGACCTAGCTGGAAAACTAGTGTCGAAAATCCTGCCGCCGCACAGTGTGTAATTTTGGCCATCTACGGGGCCGAAAGTCAACCTTTCTATTTTTCCAAAACGTGTAACTTGTGCTATATATCAGTAGAAGGATGTTCAGACCACATGGTATCGGTATTGGTATCACTAGAAATTCGCGGAGGTACGGGAAATGATTGTCTAAACATGTTTCAACTTGCCCGCGACGACGCCGCTGTCATTCATTCATATCAGTGCTGTGTGTTCGCTTGTCCTTTGCGCGTCTCTGATGATGTTCAAAGTCTCAAGTTCTTAAACAGTGCAATCTAAATAGTTTTTCTTTTCACTGGTGGCGTTTTTGTTTAAAATCCAGCTTCGAAGAGCTTGAAAAGCGTCTTGAAAGGTATGTACTTTTATGGAGTCTATATATTCGAAAGTTTATCAAGGGTTTTAGTTTAGAGTCCACCGAGTACTACTTTGGGACCAAATTGGTATTAAAGCATGTAGTTTTGTGAAGTCTATCAATGAAAAAAAATTTGCGAATGTTTGCGAATCTATTAATTATTTCATTCTTTACAGAATGTCGCATTCGTTTTCCCGGAGGGCGCTCTTCGAAATATGGGTGACAAAACCTAAAGACTCCAAGACAGATGCTTTATTTGCACATATTTTGCATGAAATGAAAACTGCATCATAT
Organism: Teleogryllus oceanicus; assembly: GCA_964035755.1. Classification (NCBI taxonomy): domain Eukaryota; kingdom Metazoa; phylum Arthropoda; class Insecta; order Orthoptera; family Gryllidae; genus Teleogryllus; species Teleogryllus oceanicus. The sequence goes on along the minus strand of CAXIVR010000014.1, from coordinate 20,142,213 downwards.
TCTGATAGTGATTTACAGTGTGTAAAAGTTAAAGTAAAAAAATTTTGTCAAACACTTAGTATTAGATGGGAAAAATAGGGAGGCAAAAGAACGTTTCTTCGTTACAACGCTTCTTGGCTCGATGGGGAAATAGTATTTGAAAATGTTTCCAACAATGCATCAGTGTCAGTAACTTCTCTACTGCAATTGGTCGGCCACAAAAGAGTTTTATTGATTGTGCTCCCAGAACTAAGAGGCGCAAACCTAAACACCTCCTGAATTCCACCAGCGAAGAACTGAGTATTGCCACAGGCATTCAATTAATGAAAGAAGGAAAAGAGATTCAGCAGCAATAGTCAAAGAATTATCCTCTGCCTCACCAAACAGGGGAACTGTTATTAAGAAGGCTCGAAGATCCTTACTCCAGAAATCAGAGCATACACCAGAACAAGCGCTGGCGTTAATGGTAGATGTCTCTATGTCTAGTCGCCAGTACAAAATACTGCGTCAGCAAGCAGAAATATTTAATTGTAAATTTTATCCACCATATTATAAAGTGAAACAATGTAAAATGCTATGTTATCCACAAGGTGCTGTGATTACAGAAATCTCAGCAGAAATACCTGTGCAGTCACTAATTAACTACACAATCCATCGATTATGTCAAACCGAAGAGGTCTGCAAGAAATTGCGTTTGACAAAAATGCAATTTTGACATAATCATGAAATGGGGTTGCGATGGTATGGAGCAAAATCAATATAAGCAGAAGTTTTCTAGCAACATTTCAGTGATGAAAGTTTTTTAGTATTTCTGTTGTTCCTTTGGAAATGCACTGCGTTTCGACCAATTCAAAAGACATTATTTGGAAAACCCGGTTCCATCTTCCACTAAGTATTGCAGGCCATTGAAATTTGTATTTGCAAAAGAGTCAGCAAGTTTAATTACTACAGAAGTGAACAAAATTAATTATCAAATTAATAACCTTAGTCCCACAATATTTGTTCTTGACAATGTAGAAATTTCTGTAACTACTACTTTGGTATTTTGCATGGTCGACGGTAAAGTTTGTAATGCCGTATCGTGTTGTTCCTCTACCCAGACATGTTATTTATGTGGGCAAAACCCACTGAAATGAATAATTTAAATCTGAGAAGAAGAAATATATTCAGTTCATGGATCAGGCTGTTCGAATGTATTCTGCACATCTCGTACAGGTTAGAAATTAAGACCTGGCAGGCAAGGGGATTTGAAAATAAAAAAAAGATTTCTGAGAAGAAGAAATATATTCAGGAGAAATTCAGAAGTGAGTTAGGCATTTTAGTGGATATGCCTAAACAGCAAAGTGGAAATACAAACGATGGGAATTCTGCGCGCAGATTTTTTAGAAACCCTGAGAAGGCTGCAGAAATAACTGGAGTTAATCTGGAATTAATTAAGGGTTTAGGAATTATCCTGGAATGTATAAATTCTGGTCAAAGAATTAATGTAGATAAATTTGAAAAATTCACTAAATATATTTACAATCTCTATCTGGAAAACTACAGCTGGTATCCAATGCCTGTAACCTTACACAAAATTTTGTTTCACGGAGAGACATTATTGGTACATGTATATTGCCTATTGGACAATATTCAGAAGAAGCCCAAGAGGCCAGAAATAAACATAATAGGCAGTACAGAGAATTCTTCACTAGGAAGACCTCCAGAATTGACACCAATACAGACCTGCTGAACAGATTGCTCATTACGTCTGATCCATTTATAGCTAGTTTACGAGTTCCTTCAAAACCCAAAAAGAAAAATATCAACGCAAAAGTGTTTGATTTGCTAGAAATGGATCCATTAACAGCAGACGCAGATGATGAAGCAGATTCTTCTGATGCCTTCAGTGATTCTGAATAAATAAATTTAAATTTTTTAATTTTTAAAATTAAAATTCTATTTTATTTTAACTTACTTAAAATATTTAAAATGTTGCTACAATGACTCGCATTGTATAAAATTTGTAAAATTTTAACTTTTTGGTTAATTTAGTAAATTATAACATGATTTAATTCAATTCAGGGCTTTAATTTTTGCTTTTATACTTTCGGCCCCGTAGATGGCCAAAATTACACACTGTGCGCCGTGGGGAGTGGGAACCTAGGACCCCCCGGTCGGAGGCGCTGCAGTGACATCAGTTGATACACTGAGCTACCGCTCCCGGTTAGATTTACAAGCACGTCATACGCAGTTTTTAACTGTTTTTTGACGTAAAATAAAATAAATAAATAAACAAGTTCGCCCTGTTGCTGGCACCGAGCTCTTGCTCATTGATGCGCCCTGGCACTTGGTATGCCTCCGCGCGTTGTTGTGGCGCCGATGCTGCATTCACAGGCGCACCGCGCGACGGTCACACTTTCAATAATTCAGCGGTCACAGGACACGCGTGGTGCGCCGGGGCGTTCGGAAACTGCGAATAACGGACACGAGGCGCGCGCGCCCGCGTAATTGCTGCGTGTAAAGTTTCATCGTTCTAGCAGCGCGACGATGCCAGATAGGAAGATCGCTCGGGCTCGCTCCCACTGCGTGCGGGGGAGCCCTAATTAATTCACACCCACCTCCCGCAACACGTTTGTCCCGGTCAGCCAAACTGGAGTGCTTGGCTCACAGCGTTGAATTTCAAACTAACGAAGACGACACATTTTGCTAATTTTGCTACGTGTCCCGTGGAAGTAATTTGATTTGATTTGATACTACACTACCACATATTCCGGGAGACCAGTCGGGAGCTTAGGGTTTGTCCCGGCTGGGGCGGTGCCTCGCTGGTGGGAGAGTCCTGGTTAGAGGGAAACTCCACTAGCCGACGGTAGGTCGGCGCCGGATCTCGCCATCCGGCGAGAGAAGATCACCGCCATCTCACGAGAAAAGATCATGCACTACTCTTACGGGACCAATGACCAACGCAGCTGACGCGCCCGGAAACACGAAAAATCAATCACTCAATCAATCAATGGTTTGATTTGATATATTTGATCATAAACAGTAAAAGATTCTATATAACGTATGGGGGAGAAGATTACTTGCTCGCATTTTCTTGAGTACCAGAATCTCTTCCCAAAATTTTTACTTCCAATAGTTGAAAAATGAATGGAAGTTAAAATAATAATAATAAAATTTTAAAAAAGCGCCAGATTAGCAACATTTGAAAACCTAGACATTTCTGTTCCCGAGTTATAGAAAACGTAATAACAACGGTAAACGAACTGCAGATTTGATTTTTCTGCATTACTAACTATAGTATTATTTATTAGTACTTTCTGCATTACTATATAGTAACTCACCCTCAGCTCTCCTCCTACCACTACAAACAACAAAACGTGCGCCTACTGAGGTTACATTTATGTCCACAAGCAAAACAAAGGGACATCTCAGCAGTTGCTCAATGGATCAGGGAAATACTGGACAAAAACCTGATCCAGATGGGGTCATAGACTCGGAAGCTGAAGAATATTATTTGTTACAGGCGTATTATCTTTTAAAAAAATTATACAATAAAAATTTAAACTAATTCATTATAATCCATTGTTATGTTAAAATGAACAATTTTCTTTTTGATGATCAGTATATTTTCCAATTGTATAGAAACAGTTATGCAGACGAAAACATTTTACTAATAACTTAAATTTGTGTACTGACTTTAATTGTTTAATCTCCTCTTGCATTGGATTCTGACCACATATCTTGTGAGAAAAGTAATTTACTACATATAAGAAGAAAATTTACCCTCTTTTCCGTTACGAGGGCCCGGCATTAAGAGTTACTCCGCCATTTTCAGACGAACGTATACAATACTTTCTCTTCTTACGAAGTAAGGGCGGGAAAGCAAAAAGGATTGTGTCTGTCGGCTGCTGGGGATGGCTGATCGCAGTGTGACCTTGGGGCCCAGCCGCAGCCAACGCCGTCCCCAGCGCCACCTGGCGGCCAAGACGATCGATTGGCGTCACCCCCCCCCTGGGCGCCACCTGAGCGCCCAGCATCCCACGGCTGCTCGCCCACTCGCCCGCCCGCCCGCCCGCCCGCCCGCCCGCCCGCCCGCCCGCCCGCCCGCCCGCCCGCCCGCCCGCCCGCCCGCCCGCCCGCCCACCCGCATTGATTTTTTCGTGTTTCCTGGCGCATCAACTGCTTTGGTAATTAGTCCCGTTAGTGTAGTGAGCATTTTTTTCCTCGGGAGATGTCAGAGATGGATGGCGAGATCCAGCTGGATGGCGAGATCCGGCGCCGACCTACCGTCGGTTAGAGGGGTTTCCCCCCTAACCAGGACTCTCCCACCAGCGGGGCACCACCCCAGCCGGGACAAACTCTAAGCTCCCGACCGGTCTCCCGGAATATGTGGTAGTGTGGTGCATGTTAGTGTATGTGTGTGTGTGTATCTGTGTGTGTGTATGTGTGTGTGTGTGTGTGTAAGGGGAGAGGATAGGACAAGGAAAGGGAAGGACAGATCGCGCGCGGTCCGTGGCTCGTTTGGTACGGCACTGCTCCGACATTCGCCTGGTGTTGATCGGAGAAACCACGGAAACTACCTATCAGATAATGTTCAACTCTGTTTTCCTCTGTCAACACTTCACCACCTCGCCAGTTGCCAGGTGCACCAGCCCGACCGTGAACCAAGTTCCGCTGTCACCTCTGGACCCAAACATCTTAGCCCTTCGGTGTGACTGCGGCGACCCTCCCAACCATCTGGAGAACTATTTCTTCTCTTTTCTTCTAAGTCTCAGGCCACACTATTTTTTCCAGTCACTCCTTCACATTTACCTCCCATGTCAACTCGTACTACTTCGTCCTCACCTGCCTTCATCTGCTCACCGATTTTCACTCTGTTGCCGACCCTTACAACGCCTACTGCAGTATCACTGAACGTAGAAACCGGGTTTCCTATTCATAATCCACTGAAGAAATCTCATAAGCCAAGCACCACAATCGTATTTTAAAGTGCAGATGACTGATGAAACACTATTACTATCTTTATCAATACTTTTGCTATGAATCACATTCCCGGGTTTCGGTACACTTAAGTGATTACTAAAGTGAATTACTACTCTAATGTCAGTTTTATACGTATTATCTCACATGGTAAAATGTAAAATATAATATAATATTTAGTTAATTGATTTTCCAATTCAGAAATGTCAACAGTAATAATGTTTCCATATAAAAATTCTTTCTGCAGTACAATGTTTCCATATAAAAAAAAATATTACTGTTAACACTAAAGGTGCTTTCCCTAAATTGGCTCTGCTGAATTGTTTATTTTTACTGAACTATACTAAAACGGCCTTAATGAATAAATTTTATTGGAGTAGTGAACTCTTATTTATCTTTGTTTAGAATACACTTCTTGTCATACTACTGGAACGACTAGTTCTAAAAAAATACACAAGCATTATTCACAAGAATACATCCGCTTCACTGGTATTCTAAGTACCAGGTAAGTCAACAAATAAGTCGCAAACATCAATTTACCTTCTACCTTGTTTCCATTACGCGTTCATATTTTCCCGGCACGTAGCAGCCCACGTGTGCTTGCGGGACACCATAGGGGCAGTCCTTTGCGGCCAGCACAAGATGGCGTACGCGCTGCAGGGGTGTTCACCAACTGAACAGCGCGCAGTCGTGCGTTTTTTGTTAGCTAAAGAACTGTCCACAGAAGAAATGCATTGCGAAAAGCTCCCCACGTATAGTGACAAGTATTTGTCAAGGAAAGCAAACGATCTGGCCTTCTGGCAAAGGGAGTGATTCCTTTGGATGACAATGCCCTCCCTCAAACAGCGAGGCAAACGCAGGAGCTGTAACGCACATTTCATTGGGAACGCTTAGAACATCCGCCGTCCCCTGAATAAGCCTCCAAAGACTTTCATTTGTTTGTGTCTCTAAAATCTCATTTGGGAGGTCGACGTTTTGAAGATGATGATGCCAAATGAATTGACCATTGTCAGGAGGTAATATCATTATTTCGTCTCATAAGCATTAACATTTCACAGTATTTAATACTGACAATGGAATATTATGTACACTCAATTTTGAGGAAAATAGGCAAGCGAATAAAATAAAAAATATGGAGAGCACACACAAAGAGCAAATTTATCCTTTTGCCATCTTGGATCCCAAGATGGTTCGCCATTTTGGCCTACTCACTGCCTTCACCTTGAAACTAACGATTTGAGTGCCGCCGTGAAATTTGGAGCCCGGGTGGTCGCCTGCAACTCTTCACCGGACACCATGCCCGCTTCCGCGGCCATGATCCCCCCTTCAAGGGTGGGTAGGGGAAGGAAGAAGAAGGAAAGAGCGCGCGCGGTCCGTGACCCATTTGTTAGGGTACTGATTTTTCATCCGCTGCAAACTAGACGATCCGCATGGAAAAATCATGCAAAATTACCGATCGGAGCAGCCGGTCGCTAGAATTGTCCTTCAGACGGGGGCTGAATTCTATCTAGCTACATAGCTATCCGCCAACCAGAGGATCTCCCGGGGAGTCTCTGTAGAGTTTGCGGGAATGTTGGCTTCGCGATAAGCACAGCCAGTGCTTGGCTGGACCAACTGGCCACCTGAAATGTTAATAAACAGCACAACGCTCAACGTTTGTCTCCTGGAAGGTGTCTCATGAGGCTTCCAGACTTTCTCGAGGGGAGGGGGAGTGGCGGAGATATCATTTGAATATCTGGAAAGCAGTTTCATTTTTGCTCAGAATTTCCACTGTTATATCGTAGTGTACTGCAATTGATCGACAGATTAAATCATTATTTCCGTATTATTATTATCAGTCTGCGATTTCACAACCTTTCTATTGCGTCAACCCTAGAAAACTTGATGTATAGCCCTGGGTCTTTGGAGTGGCTCACTCACTATGCTAGGGAAATTCAAGAATGGAAGGGTGACGTCATCTGCGGAGGCACGCAATCAGAAAAGAGACCTATGCGTGATGACCGCCTGGATGAGCGTCGCTACCGGACGCGGGGCGGGCGGGAGGCGGGCGGGAGGCGGGCGGGAGGCGGGCGGGAGGCGGGCGAGGTGCAGGGGCTGGAGCGAGCGCGGGGGTGCGGGGTGGGCACGGGGGCGGGCGCTGGGGCGAGCGCGGGGGCGTGCGCGGGGTGGGCGGGCGCGGGGGCGTGCGCGGGGTGGGCGTGCGTGGGGCAGGAGTGGACGCGGGGCGGGAGGAGGCAGGGGGTGGAGGCTGGGACGAGGGCGGGCGCGGGGCGGGGTGGGGCGGAGGCAGGTGGGGGAAGAGATGGCGTGCGCGATAACGGTGGCCGTTGCACCTCCCCAAACGGCGCCGCTCTTCCGCCCCGCCGAGAATAGCAATGATGGAGGAGCCCCCTTATCGCACTCCGCTTAACGACTTGCGGGGGGGGTGTGCGCCGCACGTCCCTGACGTAGTTCCGTTCGCGGCGCCATTTTACACCCCGCCCTGGCTGTCGATGGCTCTCCTACCTGGTGCCCTTGATCGTGGCCTTAACCTACGTTCTTCAACCTTTTTGGACCAACCTGCAGCCCACGAAATCCTTTCCCCTCGTGACTACTAGCAGTGGGCACACATTGTCGAATTTAAAATAATGACTATAATGCAGTCACAATAAGACAATTGAAATGAAATATTGCTAATAAAACTAAATTGAAGCATTACCGACGCTATTATCATTAAACATTACTCAAAGAAGCCATAATATTAAACGTGCCGGAGGGCGTGGACACGGGACGGGGTTGAGATGGCATGATGCTCGTACAGCACATACTTTCTCGTGTTATTCGTGACGGTTACATAATATTAAATTACTACAACTTTTGAGCCACTAGCACTTGGGTCATCATTTGATAAACTCCCAACTAAAAGAAACACCAAAGAAGAAATATATTTTGGAAATTTTAAGTACAAATGAAAATGGTTCCCAATTCTTTCAAAAAATTTAAAAAATTAAAATATTTACTCAGGGTGAAAGGCGCAATAAATATTTTACTCAGGATGATTGAATGATGCAGTACCCTCACAAACGGGCAACGGACCGCTCGCGATCTTTCCTTTCTCTTCCTTGTTCCATCGTCTCCCCTTACACACACACACTAACATGCACTACACTACCACATATTCACCGGGAGCGGTAGCTCAGTGCATCAACTGCTGTCACTGCAGCGACTCTCACCGGGCGGTCCTAGCTTCGAGTCCTGATGGCGACAGGATTTTCGACATCAGCTAGGTCGAATTCAGTCCCTGTCTGGAGAAGAATTCTAGCGGCCGGCTGCTCTGATCAGTAGTTTTCCGCGGTTTCTCCGATCAACACCAGGCGAATGCCGAAGCAGTACCCTACCAAACGGGCCACGGACCGCGCGCGATCTTTCCTTCCTCTTTCTTGTCCTATCCTCTCCCCTTACACACACACACTTACACTAACGCACTACACTACCACATATTCCGGGAGACCGGTCTGGAGCTTAGAGCTTGTCCCGGCTGGTGGGAGAGTCTTGCTTAGGAGGAAACCCCGCTAGCCGACGGTATGTCGGCGCCGGATTTCAGCATCCAGCGGAGGAAGATCACCGCCATCTCCAGAGGAAACATGCACTATACTTACGGGACTAATGACTTAAGCTGTGGGCGCGCGGAATCACTAACCAACCAGTCTAACGTGCGTTAGATCGTGATACGTTCGCGTCACGCCGGCAAGGCCAGACGATTCGGTGAGTGAACGTTGCCAGGAAAACGGGTTTCGGGGTTTCTGGAATCGATCAGAATCCTTAGGCTGGTCGACGCTGTCTCACGCGAGAGATACAGATGACGTAACAAGACAGTGTACCAAAGGTCCTGTTTTCAACCCTCACTCAAATTGTCCGCCGAAACTTTTTCTTTGACTTGGCTGTTGACCATCTTATGCTTGTTCATCATGATCAATCTATCGAGTCTGGAGGAGAATTCTAGAGGCCGACTGCTCTGATTAGTAGTTTTCCGTGGTTTCTCTGATCACCACCAGGCGAATGCCGGAACAGTACCCTATCAAACGGGCCACGGACCGCGCGCGATCTGTCCTTCCCATTCCTTGTCCTATTCTCTCCCCTTACACACACACTTACACAAACATGCACTACACTACCACATATCCCGGGAGACCGGTCGGGAGCTTAAAGCTTGTCCGGGCTGGGGCGGTGCCCCACAGGTGGGAGAGTCATGGTTAGGGGAAACCCCACTAGCCGGCGGTAGGTCGGCGGCGGATCTCAGCATTCAGCGGGGGAAGACCACCGCCATCTCCTGAGAAAAAACATGCACTACACTAACGGTACTAATGACCAAAGCAGTTGACGCGCCCGGCAAAACCCGAAAAAATTAAACCAAACTAATCAATCGTCGTAACACGACATTTCCTCGTCAGAAAACGAATTATTCAATATTCTAGTGCAAAGAGGAAAATACCATACGTGATATTAGCTGTGAAAGTGAGTAGTATTCTGAACAATTATTTGGAAAATAAAAGCATCTGTTTCTTATTAATCATTACTAGATACTTTCCACTTTTGGAAAGTGGTAATTCCATCCTTAATAGTATGATCGAGAAACTGTAATTTAGGTCCACGTGTGTCCAAGTCAAGTTGCATTTATGAAAAACTTTAATTAATTGCAAGGAAACATTCTTTATTGCAACTAACTAATAGTATATTATGCAACTACTATATTATATTAAGCTTTATTGTATAAGTACGCATTTTGAAAACGAGCGATGTTAGAAGCAAGTTTTCAGATTTGTACGAATGCAATAAAGCACCTGTGTAAACGAGATGCATATGCTATTTTTTGTATAACAGCATTATAAATGAGGTAGCGGAATAAGATATGTAAATCAGCCCCCCAGTGATAAAAAATCCTCTTGAAAATCATAATTGAACAAATTTTTTGTCCAGTTTAAATCAATTTACTCTGGGTATTTCGTACAAATAAAAAGCGCATTTTTTTAGCTTCTTGTATAAGTTTAATTTTTTAACCACATTACGCCTGTGAATATTGACTTAAATTATCCTTGCAATATTCTATAGATAATAAAGATGTTTTGATTTTTTTCAGACATTCATATCCGATTTTGAGCCTTACAATCAACAAAAAAGAAGGGGAAAATAAAAAAAAATACTTTCTTCCTACGTTTTGTAAGAATATAGGCTAGGGTGCCGAGCCCGCGCTCGGCACCCCGAGCCCGAATACGCTGGTTTTAGCGACACGGTGCTACAGTAAGCGTTTGCGTGAGCAGAATCCATTGTATGCCATCGCTCTGCCTGTCGTACAAATCTGGCGGCTGACTGTACGGCTCCTACTTCCTGTATTGCTCGCGCTCGTATCTTCTCTGATTCCGGCCGCACTGGGCAGTCACTGCAACGCTACGATTCGCTTGTCAGGCAATGCTGATGTATAAGCAGTTCTCAGTGCATGCGTGTGGGAGTCTGCGCTCAGTGCTGCATTGTCTCCGGCTTCTTCATGATTTCGTTCATTGTACAATCTCAAATTTTGTAGATGAAAAATTTGGTTTCTTTGGATTCGGATAAGACTGGAAAGATTTGTTTCCAGAAACAGCATGAAAGAATAGAACACGACTCTACCTCTTTCTTCTTTATATTTTTTCTACATAAAATAAATATCTTCTAATATTGTTCTCACAGCAACCCATTGACATCTCTTTCTCTTTACAATTTTTCAATAAAATTTGTGTGTTTTGAATATTGCCTTACTTTTTACGAATATCCTATATCATAAAGTAAATGTATCGTAAAGTAGAGCGCTGGATCAAAAAGTACTGTAACTTAAACATTTCATAGGCACAATTTATTCCGCAGCCTCATACATTGATCTTATTACGAACGCATTATTATTCATTTGATTTTTAACATAATCACTTTACTTGTTCAATTATTTTTTCCATGGGTAGGCTAACGAAAGGTTTCCGTCATGGAAGAAATCGGTTTTCAGATGGCCAAGACTTCGCATCCGGACCACATGCTCAACTTCCACTTTGCCTTCCGCCTCCTGTCCAAGAGCTTCTGCAATGGTCAAAGAGGTAGAAATAACTGGGTCAGGGTCTCAAGATGTAGGAAAGACGGTCTAGAGTGTTATGTTATTGCGGATTTTTCGGTGGAAATATTTTGACAATCATTTCTAAAGGTCAGCTTTTTTCCTCACATTCGTTTCTCCTGAGACCTATTCGTACCGTGAGAGTACTTTTTCCATTTTTTTCCTCAGAAATGTTTTCTATCCTTGTCCTTTGTCTGACATCATAACTTTGTCGTTTTACTTTTAGATGTTTTAGTATTTTTCTTTTCTCTTTCAGTCTCTTTGTCGGGCTCTGTTTCAAACCCTTATTTCTTCACTTGTTTCTTACGAAATCAAATATTTTCTTTCTGTGATTGCACTGCATTGGTTTCGGTCGCGTCAACTGCTAAGTTCATTAGTCCCGTAAGTGTATTGCATGTTTTTTCCTCCGGAGGTGGCGGTGACCTTCCGCAGCTGGGTGGTGAGGTCCAGCGCCGACTTTCCCGTCGGCCAGCGGGACTTTCCCCAACCAGGTACCTCGCACCAGCGTCCAGGAGGGACAAACTCTAATCTTCCGATATGCGTGTAAGTAGCGGTGAGGATAGTACAAGTAAGGGGAAGGAAATCGCGCGTGGTCCGTTTGTTAGAGTACCGCTGCGGTATTGTCTGGTGTTGACCGGAGAAATCACGAAAGACTACCGATCAGAGCAGCTGGCGGCGAGAATTTTCCAGTATACGTCGACTGAATGCCTCCTAGCTGAGAAGCTAGAGTTGAAAATCGTGCCACCGTCGGGATTCGAACCCTAGGACCTCCCGGTCAGAGGCGCTGCAGTGACATCACTGATTGATTATTTCGTGTTTCCCGGCGCGTCAACTGCTTTGGTCATTAGTCCCGTGAGTGTAGTGCATGTTTTTTCTCGTGAGATGGCGGTGATCTTCCCCCGTTGGATGGCGCCGACCTACCGTCGGCTAGTGGGGTTTACCCCTAACCAGGACTCTCCCACTAGCAGGGCACGGCTGCAGCCGGGAAAAGCTCGAAGCTCTTGAACCGGTCTCCCGAAATATGTGGTAGTGTAGTACATGTTAGTGTAAGTGTGTGTGTGTGTAAGAGGAGAGGATAGGAAAAAGAAGAGAAAGGAAAGATCGCGCGCGGTCCGTGATCCGTTTGGTAGGGTACTGCTCCGGCATTTGCCTGGTGTTGATCGGAGAAACCAGGGAAAACTACCGATCAAAGCAGCCGGCCGATAGAATTCTCCTCCAGACATCGACTGAATTCGACCTAGCTGAAAAGCTAGTGTCGAAAATCCTGCCACCATCAGGACTCGAACCTAGGACCTCCCGTTCAGAGGCGTTGCAGTGACATCAGTTGATGCCCTAATCCACTAGTGTCATGTTTCTTATCGATTTCCTGTTTGCTTCTTTACCTCGTGGTCTCCTTTCCGTGTCCTTCGCTCGCGTTGCTGCGTTGTAATCCGCTGGGTGCATCTTTTGGCCGCGTGCGCCGCCGCCTCCGTGGCTGCATCCACTGCACCCCGCCGGCGGGACGACCTCCCCTGACAGCTCGCGGGCTGGCTGGGTCTGGCGCAAACAGCAATTGATTTTCTGGCTCGCTCGCGCCGCGCCGCGCCGCCCCGCCCCGCCCCGCCCCGCCCCGCCCCTCCCCGTCTCGCCGGCCGCCCGGGGCCTTCCCGGCGCTCCACCGCCCCGCCCCGCCCCGCCCCGACCCCCGCCCGCCGGCGCACCTGCTGCCTTCCCCGCCGGCGCAGTCAAACGTGCACCCTGATATCCTGATTCCATTTCGGCCCCGCGACTCCTTCGCCCTTCACCCTTCGCCCTTCGCCCTTCACGACCGCCGCCGCGATGGGTTCAGCGGGAGCGGTAGCTCAGTGCATCAGCTGATGTCACTGCAGCGCCTCTGACCGGGTGGTCCTAGGTTGGAGTCATGACTTCGGCAGGATTTTCGACACTAGCTTTTCAGCAAAGTCGAATTCAGTCGCTGTCTGGAGGAGAATTCTACCGGACGCCTGCTCAGATCCATAGTTTTCTGTCGTTTCTCCGATCAACACCAGGCGAATGCCGGAGCAGTACCCGAACAAACGGGCCACGCACCGCGCGCGATCATTCTTTCCTCGTCCTTGTCCTCTCCTCTCCATTTACACACACACACACACACACACTTCCACTAACATGTACTACACTACTACATATTCCGGAAGACCGGTCGGGAGCGTAGAGCTTGTCTCGGCTGGGGGCGGTGCCTCGCTGGTGGGAGAGTCCTGGTTAGGGGGAAACCCCACTAGCCGACGGTAGGTCGGCGCCATCCAACGGGGGAAGATCACCGCCATCTCCCGAGAAAACACATGCACTACACTCACGGGACTAATGACCAAAGCAGTTGACGCGCCCGGAAACACGAAAAAATCAACCAATCAATCAAAAGCGATGTATTCTACTGATTCGCTGCAGGTTCCCCTGTCACCATTGCTGTGTGCCCTGGCAGCCTCGCTTCCCCACAACTTCCGTTGTGCGTATTCTCTATTCCCCCTTACCCCGCGTTCCATCACCAGTGATTTACCGCGACGCGAACCCACGGCATCTGGTGCACCTAACCCTTTTCGTAATGAATGTATTTCATGAGTGTCTAAGCTAAATGAAGATTGAAGAAAAATGTGTCGATAGACGCCGAAGTAGGATCTACACATTTTACACGTTTTAAATCTCAAAATATATAAATTATGATTTACACCAATTTTCTTCATTCAATTTGCAGGGAATTATAGAAATATTTTTTAATATTTTTTTAGTCGATTTCCTTCGTGTTTCAGAACATAAATGCACTTATTTACCTCAATATTTTTCTCAAAATCTGAACATCTTTTTGAAACTTCTAAACTTCTCGCTTGTGACCGCTCTACCTTTTCGCTATTCTCTAAAAAGCCTACAGCGGGTCACTCAAGTAACCAGTAGTATTACTTGACCTGTGAGATGTTATGATAATATCACACCAAAAATTAGGAATAGTTTTATATGTTCTAATTGCCCTACAGGAGTGGGTTCGTCTTTTAACCTGCTTTTTGTAATAAAAGAAACATAGGCAAGTTAATCTTTTAACTATGAACAGCGTTCTGAATATATTCTGTTAAATACTTGAATGCAATTCTAATCTAGCATTTACACATTTCATTGAAAAATTCTATCACTTGCTCTACCCTTTAGCAATTACGTGATAACCTAACAACTGCAGTTGCGTTTTAACACTTGCATAAACACTTTACATAAAATTACATTAACCTTCACTTCACAAAAAAAAAATAAACTAACTGTACACAAGACTATAATACATGAAAACACAAAATACTGAAAAAGAATCTCCCCTTTACATACCCTTACTGAAGAAGAACCCTTTACATACACTTTCAAAGAAATTGTCACTTGAATAGTAAATGAAATATATACAAGACGTTTCACTTTGACGTAGATTATTACTTTATACAATTGAGCCAGCAAAGAAAGAAACTGTCGTTATGCAATAAACGTAAATTAATAATAACTCTTTTACTATTTATTGGTGTTGAACAATTTGAAAACGATTAAACAATAAATTGAAAACACACACTAAAAGAACAAATATGATCTATAATAGGAAAATTAAATAAATAGGCTTTTACAATTCTTTACAGGAATTAGCTGTCTGACTTCCTTTTACGACTGCAATATTATATAAGATTACGTTTAAATGATTTTAGTGAATTTAACTCGACTATCTACGTCTGTAAGTGAGGTGAATTCTATCGCTATAGCATAATTCTCGCTTCTTTAAACAGTTCTTTTATTGAGAATTTCTAGTGAAGTTTTCTGACTCACCAAGAAATATTTCCACAGCTTGGAGCGGCGACAGCGACCCAGATCTTTCAAGGTCGTGGCAACCTCTTTGCTTCGGCGAACACGTGCTCTGGTGAATCGCTACCACAGTCCTTCGAATTTTATACAATGTGACTGCAGTATATCCGCGTAATGAATTTCTTATGTGGTAAGCCAAGACGAAAGACAAAAAAAAGCTGGAAATAGAAAGAAAAATTTCCTATAGCACATGCTTTCCACTTCAGTATACGTTCTTGAACGATGAAATATATTATTTCCTCGTTGATAGAAAAATAGTATATTTCTGCGTAATGCGTTCACGTGAATTTATCAGAATATTCATGATTTAAAATTATCAATTCTCTCATACATTGTATCGTTATTTTCACATGATGTGACAAATTACCTTTTTCAAACTTCTTATCGTCGAAATACGGCGAATTCTCCTCTCTGCCCATAACGAACAATTCCGGTGTGTCCAGATCGGCGGTCGGCAGTAAAAGAGAGAGCTTTTTGTAGCGGTGCTTTGTGCTAGTGCTGATTTTTTCAAGGGTGATTTTTGATTGGTTCTCGTTCTCTTGTACGTGGGTGCGTTCAGAAACTTTAATAAATTCTCGCAAGGGATACCCTTTACTGCTAGCGCGATCTCTTGCAATTCGGTAACTCTATAATTGTAACTTGTCGTGTCTTGACGTTCTCGGGGGCTTCTCAAAAATCAATGTAACCGACATATGGGCGGTTACACGCTTTTCGAACAGAAAAAAAATGTACACTCAATGTTAAAAAATACTCAGAGTCTTCAGAGCAATCGGTCCTGCTTCCTTTGAGTGCTTTGCATTTTAGTAGTAGGACCGTATTTAGGTAAAGCGGCACCCCTTAGCACTAATTCGCCGAATAATTGATTGATTAGTGATTTACAGCGTGCAAACGGCCGAGTTCGTTAATCCCGTAAGTTTAGTACATGTTCTTTATCGCGGAAGCTGACAGTTATCTTCCCCCGCCGAATGGCGAGATCCAGCGCCCACCTACCTATCGTCATGCGGGTTTCCCTCAACAAGGTATCTCCCACCAGCGGGACACTGTCTCAGACGCGACAAGCTCTAAGCTCCCGACCCGTCTCGACATGTTTGATATTGTAGTGCATGTAAGTGTAAGTGTGTGTAAGGGATGAGGACAGGAGAAGGAAATGGAAGGAAAGAACGCGCGCGTTAATTGTGCATGATTTGTTAAAGCCCACGAAATATTTGTTTTGGTTGCGTGTTGGGCTAAGGCCGATTTGTGAATGCGCTACAGCCGGATATGGCGCATGTGTTGATTTATTTATTTATTTATTTATTTTACGTCAAAAACAGTTGAAACTGCATATGACGTGCTATGGGGAGAAGTGAATTCTGTGCACATTTTCAAAATTCACGCAGGCGCCCATCTACCGTACGTTCAGTTTGGCTGAAGAACACTAAACTGCATCTACTGGAAATTTCGTACACTCTCGTGTTTTGTAATAGGTCCAGTCGATCTTTCAGCTGGTCCAGGCCTCCCCGCTATCATGTTGAGAGCGTGGAGCACTAGCAGATATCGGCTGTACGGAGCTGCCCACCATTCTTGTCCTTGATGCATGGATCTTGGGAAGATTAGCTGTCTTATGAGGCGGGCAGGAGAGCTCGTACCATTCTGCAGTTGTAGTGGTATCCAGTCTCCTTAAGCATGTTACACGGAAATTTTACTGTAGCAATTGACCATAAAAGTCTCTTAGAGTAGCTCTTTTTCCGTTTCCAGGCTATTATTGTCTGAAATGAGAGAGTCCCGGAGGCCAAGTGCAGAGAGCATTCTCCGTTTCGTGGCCGATTGTGCGAACCCCGTGTATACAGCAGACAAGGTATTCAAAGTTGCCACTATTCGTCGTAGCATCTGAATATCACGAGGTCGAGGAAGGGAAGCTGGCCGTGTTTTGTTTCCTTTATCAAGAGGATGCGAGGGAGGTTGGCGTTGCGGTATGAAAGGAAGGTTTGCAGGGAGTCTCCTCGTGAAGCTATTGATGACGACAGTGTATTCGACGTAACGAAGCAATAGAGTCGTATTTAGAGGTGGGTTTTCTAACGTCTTTTCTTTAAAGCCTCCATTAACAGGTTTGTCACGATAGCGCAGAGAGGGGAACCCATGGCGATGTTTTCAGTCTGGGCGTAGAACTCTTGTCTGTATTGCAAGAAGATGGTTGTCAGACACACATAAACGAACTCCATCGGAAATTTAGTTGCTGTCTGGAGGAGAATTCTAGCGGCCGGCTGCTCTGATCGGTAGTTTCCCGTGGTTTCTCCGATCAACACCAGGCGAATGCCTAGCAAACGGGCAACGGACCGCGCGCGATCTGTCCTTCCTCTTGCTTGTCCTATCCTCTCCCCTTACACTCACACTTACACTAACATGCACTACATATTCCAGGAGACCGGTCGGGAGCTTAGAGCTTGTCCCGGCTGGGGCGGTTCTCCGCTGGTGGGAGAGTCCTGATTAGGGGGAAACCCCACTAACCGACGGTAGGTCGGCGCCGGATCTCGCCATCCAGTGGGGGAAAATCACCGCCATCTCCCGAGATAAAACATGCATTACACTAACGGGACTAATGACCATGGCAGTTGACGCGCCCGGAAACACGAAAAAATCAATCAATCAATCAATCCATCGGAAACTAATGTTCCTCCACGATTCTACTGGCGTCACCTAGATGAACCATAGTAAATAAAGAAATGACATCGAAAGTAACAAGGATATCTCCAAGACGGGTTTTAGAGGAGCGAATAAGTTAAATGAAGTGTCTCGATGCAGAACAAATGACGGGTCGTTGTCGGTGAGTGGTTTGATTAGTCGTAGAAACGTGCTAAGTGTTGAGAGAATGAGTTGGTGTCCCTTTGTATTCGAATTATGTGAAACATATAATGTAATTACATTACGCACATACTCTAAATAGTGGAAACAAGTCAATAACGCGACTATAATTGCTTTTCACTTTCCGGCATTAAACCCATTTTCTTATTCAAGATGCGATCTTAACGTCTTTTTGCAAAGATTGGAGATGTTGCCTTTTCTAAATTACCAATTCAATTGGCGATTCGATTAAATAAACACCGTACAATAGGAGTTAAACTGTATGAACTAACTTAATTGCCTTTTACTGCCACTCAGAAATGTATTTACAAAATACAGCTGTAAAACAAAAAACTAGTGGTGCTAAAACAGCACATACTTCCTCGCCCTTATTTTCACTCAAAATTACGCGAAAAGTATTCAAATTTTAATGCCATTTCAAAATCTATCTTTAAGTAACATATTTCATCAATGGAAAAAATTCTATCTTTAATATTTTAGTTGAAGGAAGACTCATGAACTTTTTGAACTTTTGAAGAAATTTGAACTGTTGCTATTTTAGAAAAAGGGGATTTCAGGGATTTCAAAGAACATGTGACTTGCACCATTCTCTTAAACGTCCTTCACACTATCCAACAAGAAAGAAAATTCAGAAAATTTAAACAAGGCGATAGAGCAATTTTTTTGAGAATTTGAAAAATGTCCCTAGGGCTTCATGTAAAGTACTTCCTAAAATTAAAGTATCACTGTGAATTTTAGGAGCTGCGACATCAGCAAGATCGATTGAGGAATATCGATTTTGGAGAAAATTGATTGAACAGTTTAGTCGCCAGCGTTGTTCACAGTACTCGCGGGTTCCTGGTTGGGTGACCGGCTAGGAACCTCGGGATCTAACGGCGTCGAGCTCCTGGTCGATGGGATAAAAGGCACTGACTGCGACGTGACGAGACTCGACAAATACAATAATTACACAATAACAGT
This sequence comes from Teleogryllus oceanicus, assembly GCA_964035755.1. Taxonomy (NCBI): domain Eukaryota; kingdom Metazoa; phylum Arthropoda; class Insecta; order Orthoptera; family Gryllidae; genus Teleogryllus; species Teleogryllus oceanicus. The sequence continues at coordinate 20,123,501 of CAXIVR010000014.1, read as the reverse complement.
AATGATAGTAATTACTTGGTAAGGCAGGATTATTCTAACAAAAGCGTTCAACGCCCATCAAGAGTTAAGAGACGCGTTGCGTCAACAACGACGCAACAAATTAAAAACAAATAAAAACACACCCAAAATTCACTTTTCATAACATACGTAACAGAACAAAACGACAGAGGACGATTGGCGCGAGAGTGGGTCCCCTGATTTTGTGGAATCGGAGATTTAGCGATTTCAGTCCGCCACGTAGTGGTGACGTCACATTGCCGACTCGGATCGATCGAGACCATAGATCTGTTTTGCTATGCAGCGCCTTTGCCTACTACAACTGTAAACATTGGCAGAGGAAACGTCTTGTTTTCAATTCAAACTTTTGTTTACGTTTTGGTGGTTTGTGCTGCTGTTCTTGAGCGATATCAAGAGCTCAGTTAAGCCTTATCAAACTCTAATTCCAGAGCAAGGGGAAGGAAATTAGTGATCTAAAATAAACGAGGGACAATTTTGAAGGTCGCGGAGAAAAATAGGCATGGAATAAATGTGATAATTTCTGAAGGATGTAAAAAGTGTAAGATGTTCAGAAGTTGAAGATTTAAATATCATACGAGGCAGTTTATGTTGTATAACATTCAAAGTTTTTCGAAAAATACTTTTGGATACAAGTAATTTAAATACCATGCGACACCAACTAATTTTATAAACTAAAAGTCAACGTCGGCGAGATCCGACGCCGACCTAACGTCGGCCAGCGAGGGTTTGCCCAACCAGGTACCTTCAACCATCGGGCCATCGGGGCTCCGCCAGACACGGGACAAGCTCTAAACTCTCCCGACGTGTGTGGTATTGTAGGGAATGTTAGGGTGTGTGTGTGCGCGCGCGCGCGAGCGTGTGTGTTCTAGAGGTGAGGATAGGACATGGAAGAACAAGGAAAGATCTCGCACAGTCCGTGGCCTGTTTGTTAGGGTAAAGCTCCAGCATTCGGCTGGTGTTGATCGGAGAAACCACGGAAAAGTACCGATCGGAACAGCCGTCCGATAGAATTCTCCTACAGACAATGACTGAATGGTCGGTTTCATAAAATGACACGAGCTTTGCCAAGTTGAATACAAAGAATATTACCGGGAGCGGGAGCTCAGTGCATCAACTGATGTAACTGCAGCGCCTCTGACTGGGAGGTCCTAGATTCGAGTCCTGATGGCGGCAGGATTTTTTTACATTAGCTTTTCAGTTAGGTCGAATTCAGTCGCTGTCTGGAGGAGAATTCTAGCGGCCGGCTGCTCTGATAGGTAGTTTTCCGTGGTTTCTCCGATCAACACCAGGCGAATGCCGGAGCAGTACCCTACCAAACGGGCCATGAACCGCGCACGATCTGTCCTTCCCCTTCCTTGTCCGATCCTCTCCCCCTTCACACACAATTACACTAACATGCACTACACTACCACATATTCCGGAAGACCGGTCGAGAGCTTAGAGCTTGTCGCGAATCTCGCCATCCAGCGGGGGAAGATCACCGCCATCTCCCGAGAAAAAAACATGCACCACACTAACGGGACTAATGACCAAAGTAGTTGACGTGCCCGGAAACTGGAAAAAAATCGAAGCAAATCAAATCCAAAGAATATTCATTACCACGAACTGTTGACATTGTGGCGCGAAATTTAAAGACAATAATGTTATATAGCGAAACATGGTGCGCCTCTCAAAAGGTTTATGCTCCGCGCGCCAGCTCTTCCGAGTCCCCAAGCGCCCATTCGCTCGCGCGACCACTCTTAATACCACCAAGGAAACGGTCCATCTTCTCCATCTTTCCTTTATGCTCGCAGCCTTGTGCCTTCCCTGCTGTTGGCTTTATCAATTATTCACAGTATCCTTGCTTCATTCCTTCTAAATTCCGTACTACCCCAAGGGAAATTCTAGTGTAGTCTATGTTTCTGTGCCCTTGCATCTGGTTCATCACTCTAATTCATTCTGACATTTGGTAATTCTCCAAATCGAATGTAACAAAATCCCTTACTGCTGGGAAAAAAATATTTTTCGTGGGAAAAATATGACAAAATCCTTTAACTTAACAGTTTTAAGGGAACCATTATAAACTAATCTTTTCTTCCAATTAGAAGAATGAGTGAAAATTCAGAGATGATATCTGTTTCTTTACCACATAAAATGTTGACAATTCTAATCATTATATTCTTTCTCGTCTCATTTTGTTCTGTCCTTTTCATTTCTACATCTTTCACGCTGTCTTACCCTGTCTCCAAGTGGAGGAGGCTCAGGAAGTCAACTAATATCACTGCAATACCTCTGACCGGGATGTCCTAGTTTCGAGTCCCGACGGAGCGAGAAGTTTCGCCACTAGTTTGTCAGATAGGTCGAGTCCAGTCGCTGTCTGGATGAGAATTCTAGTGGCCGGCTCCTTTGCTCGGTAGATTTCCGTGGTTTCTCCGATCAACGCCAGGCGAATACCGGAGGAGTTCCGTAACAAAAGGGTCATGGACAGCGCGCGATCTTTCCTTCTTCTTCCTTGCCTACTCTCTCACTCCTTGCTTGCGCACACTTACACCTACATGCACTACACTACCACACAGATCTGGAGCTTGTCCCGGCTGGGACGGTGCCCCGCTGGTGAAAGATATCTGGTTGAGGAAAACCCCGCTAACCGACGGTAGGTCGCACCGGATCTCATTATCCAGCGGGAAAGATCATCACCATATCCAGAGAAATATGCACTACACTTGCGAAACTAATGACCTTAACCGTTGACGCGCATGGTATCGGCAATCAATCAGTCTCCCACTGCTTGTCTTCCTATCGACTTCTGTCAATCTTTCGGCGTGTCTGACCGCCAATCTCCTGACCTCCGGGTCAATGACCCCCATCTCGACCAGGTTTTTCGTCCAGTTTCCCTGATCCATTGAGCAAATACTGAGATGGTTTTGCTTCTGGACATAAATGTAACTTCATTATCGGTGCACGTCTTCTAGAATTCAATGGGAAATATAGTTATGCAAATTATCGTTTCCATGTTGTCGCGTCATTCCTTGCCGAAGGACATGCTGGATAAGAGCCCAAAATTTATTGCTAATTTACCCTTGGAAATAGATTTTATTACATAGTAACGGCTTTTTTTAAATTCAAGTAGTATATGGCTTAGTGTAGGGGTCATAGAATTTTGAAATCGTGCACAACATTCACTTATACCCATAGCACGTCATACACAGTTTTTAACTGTTTTTAACGTCAATAAATAAATAAAAAATAAACAAATAAAGTCTGTCAATCTCTCTGTGTCTAGCTTGTGTGTCAGTCTGCATAACCATCAGCCCACTCTGACATCTCTATTACTCTCTCTGTCGGCGGGTCGCCTCGCCCCCCCCCCTCCTTCCCGGAGATCACTCGGCCCCTTTTGACCCGCGGCCGCTCCCCGCCCATAAACCCTTCCTCACCACACGGGGAGGGGAGGGGAGGGCGGGCGAGCGTGAGGGGGGAAGGGTGACCGGCTGAGGAACATTGATATCGATATTTTAAACATTGATTAAAGCCGATTTTTTTAACATCGATGGTTTGCTTGTGAATGAAAACGTTCCATAATCACAATGTTGTAAACGTTATAATCTGAAATAACTGACAGTTAACGAGGGGAACGCTGTTTGTATTACCTTAATTAAGCAGGCTAACTCTCCGCCAAGAAATGACCCTGATGCCTTCCTATTTCCTACCCTTGACGCTTATTTCACACGAAAAGAGGCTGTAAACGCAAGTGCAGAAATGCAGAGCGTTCTTCTTCGGAGGAAGCTCTGATCTCCAGAGATGACTCTGAGCTCTCAGACTTTTAGGATGAATCCTATTAATTCTTCTTAATATTTTTAGTTTGGTTTGTCAGATTATTAATTATTAATTTACAAATCATGGTCACTGCAAAATTAAAATCTCCCATACTCGATGATAAATGGTAGATGTTACTGAACCACTTTAAAAAAATCATCGAAGTATATTAATTTCGACGATTTTTGGACGATGTATTATTATCATCATAGCTCTTAGGCAGCAGGCTTGCTGGCGGTGTTGCAATCCCGGGTTGGATTCCCAGTCGGGTAACAATAGTTGTAGCTTTCCTTGAAAATTGTCTCAGTTTCTGTGTGACGAAGAAAATCTCTGGCACGCGGAGTTTGCTAGTTGCGGTGAAGGAATACATAATTTTTCCCACATGTCTTTCTTACCCCAAAGCGTGGGAATTAAAGTTGGCTCAGTTTTAGGGGACACAGTTAACTATTAGAGATTGCTATAAGAAGGGACCGCTTTGACAGCTGCTTCTTGGTTACTGCTGGCAATACACTGCAAGTTATCACCATGCACTCATTTTTTCAGTGCGTTCGTTTACTTTGCTCATTTTTAAATGGCTTCATCACTATCTCTTCCATGTCATCACCCTGCATGACGTTCATTTGTTTCCTGACCTGACAAAATGGTCCCTACTTAAAGGGAAGTCGGACAATAGAGCCAAAATGCCAAATACTCACATTATTAACGCGCGGGTTTTAATGTTGGCTATCGATGTCTTGGAACGTGGCTGATTTGTGGCCGCTGGCCGAGAGCCAAAGCCGCGCCGGACATCCCCGGCAGGAGGCCGTGACCTGCCCTGACCCCATTATCCCGCGCGTTTGCACCCCTCGCCCATTTGCAGGGAGCTGCCTTATCGGTCTTCGCCTTATCTACTGCTGCAGTTGTATGAATCATTCGTTCCGAGTATTACTTAAATGGGCTACAACTCCACATGCTTTCTCGCATTATTTGTAGCGGCTCCGCAATATTATGCGACTACATGAACCACATTTTTATTTATACCACTACACGGAAATCTTTTTTCCTGCCGAGACTCGAACTTAGGTTAACGAGTTGCCTCGCCGGGCACCGTATCGCTACACCAGGACCGGGAGCAGTAGGTCAGTGCATCAACTGATGTCACTGCAGCGCTTCTGATTGGGAGGTCCTAGGTTTGAGTCCTGACGGCGGCTGGATTTTCGACACTAGCTTTTCAGCTAGGTCGAATACAGTCGCTGTCTGGAGGAGAATTCTAGCGGCCGGCTGCTCTGATCAGTAGTTTTCCGTGATTTCTCCGATCAACACCAGGCGAATGCCGAAGCAGTACCTTACCAAACGGGCCACGGACTGCGCGCGATCTTTCCTTCCTTTTTCTTGTCCTATCCTCTCCCATTACACACACACACACTTACACTAACATGCACTACACTACCACATATTGCGGGAGACCGGTCGGGAGCTTAGAGCTTGCCCCGACTGGGGCGGTGCCCCGCTGGTGGGAGAGTCCTGGTTAGGGAGAAACCCCACTAGCCGACGGTAGGTCGGCGCCGGATCTCGCCATCCAGCGAGAGAAGATCACCGCCATCTCCTGAGAAAAAAACATGCGCTACACTAACGGGACTCATGACCAAAGCAGTTGATGCGACCGGAAACGCGGAAAAATCAATCAAAATGTACACCAGTCTGTCGCTCTCACGCCTGACATGAGCTCGCCCTTAAATTTCTAATTATCACTCCCTTTTTTTCAAACAAACAATTTTCGAAGATTCAGTATTAACGAAAATGAAACCTGCACCATTATTTTAAGCGTCCTTTCTTTCATCCTGGGAAAATATTTAAAGAAAATAATTGAAGCGGTTTTCGAGAAAATGTTCTTTTTATAAATTCCTTTAATTTCAAGTAGGAACTGCTCAAGAACTAGCGTTTCGTTCAAAAAAATTGTACAGGATTTTTTTATAGAGCTGTATTTTGTAAACTGATTCTGTTTCAAACAAGAATATCAGTCTTCAATTTTGTATTTTGAAATGTTAAAATTTTACAAAATTTTAACAATTCGAACCTGTTTGTGTCATATTTACATCTTTCAATTTTTTGTCAAAACTGGCTCCTTTCTTTTCAATTATTTTCTCTTATGTAACAAAGGACGTTAAAAATTTGTATTACTCTCATTTTCGGCGAACGTACTGTATTTTAAAAGCATGCAAAAAATTAACGTTGCAGAAGTACAATATTGAAAATAGAGGTATCTATCGTAAATAAAACCTGTTTTAAAACAGATATTTAAAAAAGGTTGTGTATGATATTTTTAAAAAACTAGTATTTTCTCCAAAATAATAAAAGCATATTCTTGAAAAGCGCCCCAAATTCTTTCTTTAAATTTTCTCCACAGACAAAACCAGGGACAATTAAAATAATGGTGCTCTGAATTTTGAAAACTCTGAATTTTCGAAAATTGCGTGTTGGAAATAATGGGAGAGACTGCGATTTTTAAGCGTAGGCCCACGTTAGTACGTCAGAACGACTACGTGGTGTAGTGGTAAAGCGCACGGCTATTTAGCATGGACACTATTTCGAGTCTCGACGCAGAAAAAAATAGTTTGCTAATTGAAAATACTTGTGCAGGTTCATATACTAGTAATATACTTTTGGCCTTTTAAATTTTGTAGACTCTCTAGTTAAAATATTTGTTTGTTTGTCTCAGCGGTCACTATAACACACAATACATTTCCGAAACACGTTTTCATGTAAACGCGAAATGCTTTCGTTTCATCTTTCCGTGCCGAATATCAGAGAAGAAAAATTTTAATTTTTAGGAGAATGATATCGTATCTGTGGTGGCGACATACTGATCGTGTATTATAGGAAGTGCTAGTGTCTAATGCCCGGTAAATTCCTGGATTCCTCTGTAGTACTGATAAGAGCTGGGTTGATGTATCGACAAAATAATGCAGTAATTATTCTGTGATCTTAAATTTTCGCCACAACTCTTGCATGGATGCGAAAACATAGTCGAAAATGACAACGAGGGAAGCGTTACTGAAAAATCAAGCAATAATACCTCTACTGAGGCTGACTATCAAGAGGAAGTCAGGAAATATACCACAATTACAACCATTTTATTATAGGATTTAAAAAACTCAAATAACATTATTACATATTACGATCAACTGCCAAAAAAATGTGGCAACGACAATTACTAATTGACTTATTTCCAGAATAAATTACGGCCAATGACTTCAGCTTCATTCAGAGATTACAAATTACATAAAAAATATTTTTGGGTCAAGAGAACAACCAACAATTCTAATTATCTCTGCCAATGAATTCAAATTTTTAATACAATTATGATCTCTCTCTCCCCTCTCTCTCGCTCTGTCTCTCAATTTCAAAACACCATCAATTGGGAACATAGGAAAAACTACAATGCTTGCAATTCATTACCAAAAGCTTGCCTGCCTGTGTTCAGTGGCAGTCAATGAAGCAACCATAATGTACGCGCTCGTTGCATTGGGGAAAATGGCCGTTAATAGGGTTGCGGACCACCCAGTGAGTCTCGTTTGAAGTCCTCCTTTTCAAACACATGAAAGGTATGTTGTATTTGAGAGTTAACTGGATAATAACAGAGCGAATGGCATACATGAAACGGAATTTTAGTTTATTTCGAAGACTTGTCCAAATCATTTTCGCCGAATTACGAAATTTAGTTGCGTAGAAAGCTCTACTTTCGTTTTATACGCAAATTCTTGAGTGTTAAATATACAAATTAAGATTATCTGTAGACATGAACTCTGTTACTGGAGATTAACATAATGCTAAAAGAGATATTTTTACGTTGGAAATGCAATTTCTTCACACTATGTTGTGACAAGATCCTGCGTCACTCCTCCGAGACACGTGTCATACTTATCTGAAACCAAGTGACTTATCGGTGCTGTGTAGTCCATCACATCTGACATTTCTATATCCTGCTCACGCCAGAAAAACGCGCTAAGGTAAAAGTAGCAACGGTTAATCAATACCCACGAATAGCATACGACATTGTGCTGAGTTCTCTGGCAGAAGTGAACAAAAGAATCCTTTTTATATGTCCCAACAGCAATGTTTTCACGAAACAATGCCAACATTCTCCTCTCATTCAATTCTCGATCAATATTAACCATCAGTCTATACTTTTGAAAAGTATTTTAGTTGAGTTCTGGGGGAGGTTCAATTCATTGCCAGTTCAATACGCTTCAATACGCAATTAACATTCATGAGCGGTAAGTGTAAACATCTTATTTATTTCATTAACATGACGCCATTAAAAATATAATTAATTCAGAAAATGTAAAATACTCTTTAAAGCAATAAAAGGTATAACACATTTTATTGACGCTTTGTTATGAATAACAGCAAGTTTCCAAAGTTCTTTCTTGCTGGCTGATTGGTAAATCTGGGAACCATAATTAAGTTTTGCTCTGACTAACGCATTATATGTAAATATTCGAGCGCTTTGTCAGCTTCCCAATTGTTGTTGGAGAGATATTTAAGGATATTGAGTCTTTTTTCTCGCAGTCAGTCACAATGTTGTGTATATGCGTCTTCCATTTTCATTTGGAGTCAAATTGAAGTCCTAATACTCTCATGGTATTAACGAATCTCAGAGGTTGTGAGCCAAGTTGTAGCTTAAGTGTTAGATATTCATTTGATTTAGCAAACATTATACATTCAGTCTCTTTGACAAAGAATTTGTAGCCAGATCTTGAGGGCCAGTGGAATACTTTATTCAGAACGTTTTGCATAATCAATTGGGTCGATGAAAGAAGTTTGCCTTTGCACAAAATTGTAACATCGTCTGCGTACTTCCTGGATATGTTTGGAGGTACAATATCCTTGTCTATATCATTGATTAGTAGTAAAAACAAGGTAACACATAATACAGATCCCTGACGTACGCCATTTTCCAATAACTTCGTTCTTGAAAGTATACCGTTTGCTCTAACTTGAATTTTACGTTCGTGGGTAAAGTTCTTGATGAAGTCAAATATATTACATTTAACCCTTATAGTTTGTAGCGTATTGATAATTAGTCTGATCCAAACATTATCGTACGCTTTCTCAATATCCAGATTAACTGCAATTATATGTTGTTTGATCAAGAACACCTCTTGGATGTAGGTGTCAACACTTAATAAATATGACGTAGTAGCTAGTCCTGGTCTAAAACCAAACTGTCACTTATGATCTTATTATTGTCCAGGAACCATCTAAGTCTTTTATTGAAGATCTTCTCTAATATTTTGCAGATATTGCATGTATGTAAAATAGGCCTATAACTGTCAGCTTTATGTGCTTCTTTCCCAGGTTTCAGGATAGGAACAACACTAGCTACTTTCCAGATCTTAGGAAAAACCTTTCTTTCCCACATGAAATAGTATAACTTAAGTAATACTTCTTTCCCAAGGATGGGAAGGTTTTTGGTCAGAATGTTTGGGATATCATTTGGACCGGGATATGAGTTGGTAGTAGAGTTGAGAATAACTTGGAGTTCATTCATGGATATAAGGTCATTGATGTGGTTTGGTGTACATTTATCTTCATATTCATCCAGTAAATCTTTATTTTCTTCGTTATTTTTATACAGTTGAAAAGCTTCAGAGAAATTCAGATTACTGGAGTTTCTAGCAAATTAGTTAGCTATGATATTAGCAATTTATTCAGGTTGTGATAATAATTTGTTGTCAATTTTTATAAAGTGTATTTGGTTGTGTGCTTTATTATTCTAGATTGAGTAAGTTTTTCTCCACGACTTTTTAACACAGTTGAGTGAACTATTGGATGACACAAATTTCTTCAAAGAGTTTGCTTTACTTTCTTTGATAATTCTTCTGGTGAGTGCTTACGTTCTTTTATATTCGATTTTGTTTGTATCATTTTTTGTGTCTTGTGTCTATTAAATACATGGTTGAATTTCTTGATGGCTTCTTTACAATCGTCATTCCACCACTGCACTGATTTATGTTTGTGGAATGGTGTGTACATTCTAACTGCTTGATTTGCTCCTTGTTTAATTATATCTAAGAAGTTGGAAACTATGGCATTCTCATTCATGGGGTGATTGAAGCCAAAATCATGAAGGGACATATTGATTATATCGTTTTTTTTTCTAGTTAGGTTGACTAAATTTCCTTTTTTGGATCCCGTAAGTGTTACTATCCACATCGTATGAAGAATAGACTTTGGCGAATACTGGAAAGTGGTCACTATCGTGAGGAGTTTCGTCCACCCATTATATGCATTTGTGAGCCAGATTAGTTGAGCTCAGAGCGAGGTCAATAATACTAAAGCTACCACTACTTATATTTATGTGGGTGGTTGACAATTATATAACAAGATCATATTAGTATCCTCAATAACTGCTTCGATCTTCATTCCGCTTGAGTCATTAAAAGAGGATCACCATAATTTGTTATGAGAGATAAAGAAGGGAAGAAAGAAAGAAAGGAAAAGAGCATTTTGGATAGGAGTTGTAGGAAAGAACTTGTCACCTCAATTTCATCTTCCAGGCATGGACCGGGAGCGGTAGCTCAGTGCATCAACTGATGTCACTGCAGCGCCTCTGACCGGGACGTCCTAGGTTCCCACTCCCCACGGCGGCAGGATTTTCGACACTGGCTATTCAGCTAGGTCGAATTCAGTCGCTGCCTGGAGGAGAATTCTAGCGGCCGGCTGCTCTGATCGGTAGTTTTCCGTGATTTCTCCGATCAACACCAGGCGAATGCCGGAGCAGTACCCTACCAAACCGGCAACGGACCGCGCGCGATCTGTCCTTCCTCTTCCCTGTCCTATCCTCTCCCCTTTCACACACACTTACACTAACATGCACTACACTACCACATGTTCCGGGAGACCGGTCGGGAGCGTAGAGCTTGTCCCGGCTGGGGCGGTGCCCCGCTGGTGGGAGAGACCTGGTTAGGGGTAAACCTCACTAGCCCACGGTAGGTCGGCGCCGGATCTCGCCATCCAGCTGGGGAAGACCACCGCCATATCCCGAGAAACAAACATGCAGTACACTAACGGGAGTAATGACCAAAGCAGTTGACGCGCCCGGAAACACGAAAAAACCAAACCAAACCAATCCAGGCATGGATGTCTCTACACGGAATGGGAGGCTCGTTACTGGCCTCCCCCGCGCGTCGTATTGCACTCTCCGCGAGAGGCGTAGGGCGAGGTGCGACCCCGCCCACCAGAACGGCGCTCCGAGAAGGCTCGAGTGAAGCAGCGAAACTGAACTATTCATTAGAGATTGAGCGCGGCGTGTTATCTTTACGAGAACTCGTTCCAAGAATCTAGTAAGACACGCGATGCTCACATAATCACACGCGATCTAGAACTTTCGACAACCTATTGTATTGTGTGAGCCATAAAACGATACATCATGGAGAGCCTACCGTTCAGTAGGTCGCGTAGGCAAAGGTTTGGTGCGAAATATTCGTCTATTATCTTCCCGTTAATCCCGTTAAGTTGTAGTTATAAAATTTCGATAAAATTGGTAATCCATCTTATACTTCGATTTTTTTCTGTACTGGCCGATGACATTAGGTGATTCTTACAGCTGGACCTATTTCGGGGTTCATAAGCCCCGTTCAGAAGGACGTTCCCGAATTAACATAAGTAAACGAATTGTAAGTTAACTAGATATCATTCAAATATACACTTCGTACTTGACATCATAGTGGTTATGACTAGTCAGGTCACCAGGGGCGCTAGCTTCAAATGTGTCTCCCATTATATCGCATTTTGGCATGTATTGGCTGTATACTATTTGACGTTATCTCTCCTTTTAATCAAAATAAATACCATGCGAAGCGATCTTAACTGATATCCAAGCTACAGGTGACCCCGCGGGTCATTGAAATTAAACTAATTGGATTACTACAATGATTTCATAAGAGGCTTGTTTAGGGTTGAACTTTAATTCCTGTGTTCGTTGTTAACTTTTCAGTTAACTACGTTTTACAAGAAAAGAGAAAAGAAAAACTAGTTTGCAGTTGCAAAGGATTATGTAAAAGAATGCACCTTTTTCAACTGCCAGGGAAAATTGACAAATACTGCGCCATTTTCAGCTGCCTTGTAAAGTAACGACTTCTCGGTCGTCAGTGACAAAAGATGGGAAGGAAAGAAAGGGAGGCTTTCCGCTGGTCAATTGATTGATTGGCTAGTGATTACAGGCATGTCAACGTGCTAAGGTCATTATTCTCGTAAGTGTTGTGCATGATTTTGTCTCGGGAGGTGGCGGTGATCGTCCTCCACTGGATGGCGAGATCCGGCACCGACCTACACATCAGCTACCGAGGGAACCAGGTATCTCTCACTAACGGGACACCGCCCCAGTTGGGTCAAGCTCTAAGCTTCCGAATAGTCTTCCGACAAGAGTAGGGTAGAGAAGCGGATGTGAGTGTAAGGGTACGGAAAGGGGTGAGGAAAGGACAAGGAAGAAAAAAAATATCGCGCGCGGTCCTTACGCCGTTTGTTAGGATAGGAGAAAGCATGGATAACTACCAAGCATAGCCACCGGTCGCTAGAATTTTCCTCCAGACACTGAATGAGTGGGATATAGCTGACAAGCTAATGTTGAAAATCCTGCCACCTTTGGGAGTGGAGTTTTCCGGGGTTTCTCCGATCAACACCAGGCGAATGCCGGAGCAGTATCCTACCAAACGGACCACGGACCGCGCGCGATCTCTCCTTCCTCTTTCTTGTCCTATCCCCTCCCCTTACACACTCTTACACTAACATGCACTACATTACCACATATTCCGGGAGACCGGTCGGGAGCTTAGAGCTTATCCTGGCTGGGGCGGTGCCCCACTGGTGGGGGAGTCCTGGTTAGGGGGAACCCCACTAGTGAACGGTTGGTCGGCGCCGGATCTCTCCATCCAACGGGGAAAGATCACCGCCATCTCCCGAGAAAAGGCATGCACTACACTAACGGGACTAATGACCAAAGCAGTGGACGCGCCTGGAAACACGAAAAAATCAATCAATCAAAAACTCTCTATCCATAGAAATGAAATGAAAGCTGATAACTTTCTCTTTCTGTTCCAGGTGCCTTCCTTATTCCGTTTACGGTGATGCTGGTGATCGCGGGATTGCCTCTCATGTTTATGGAGCTCTCGTTCGGCCAATACGCCAGTCTCGGCCCCGTCGCCATCTACAAGCGATTCTGCCCCCTTTTCCGCGGGCTGGGTTACGGAATGATCATCGTCTCCGCCATCGTGATGTTGTACTACAACTTAATCATCGCGTGGACCATCTTTTACATGTTCGCTTCCTTCAACAGCGTTCTGCCCTGGCAGAACTGCGAGCCCGCATGGAGCACGAAACGTAAGTATATTTACTTACTTATTTATTTTATTTATTTTACGTCAAAAAAACAGTTAAAAACTGCGTATGACGTGCTATGGGGAAAAGTGAATTGTGTGCACATTTTCAAAATTCTGTGATCCCTACACTAAGTCATATACTACTTAAATTTTGAATTTTTGAAAGGGAGAAAAAAAAACAAAAAAGCTAAAGTAAATCTATTTTCAAGGATATACAAGCAATAAATTTTGAATTTTGAAAGGGAGAAAAAAAACAAAAAACTCCCATGTAATTAAATCTATTTTCAAGGATAAATAAGCAATAAATTTTGGCTCTTATTACTTCCTGCCGCGAGAACATGGAAACGATAATTTGAATAATTACTGTGACAATTAATTGAATTAATATCGTTTCACTTCTGTTAGAAAAACAAAACTAATCTAGGTGCTTTTTTAACACTTTGTACACCTTTGAAAAAGTGTGGTTTTTTAACAGTTTACTTCCGGAAGTAATAGAACGTTAGAAAGTTATTTATTTAATGAGATAAAACAATTGCAAAGACGTACGTATATACGAAAGGTACCTCTGTTACCGAAGGTAATATATTGCTTCCTCCGATTTAATCCCCCTACAAATCTTCAAGATCTGGGTGTTGGGTATGTGAGTATTCAGAATAATCTGAAGCTATGTCATTTGCATTATCTTCGACAGCTGGTAAGCAACTGTGGATTGAGTGTTATTTAACATTAACTGTCAAAACATTCGTGTACGATTAGGTCTCAAATAACCATATTTTACTGCAAACGAATATGAAGAATTTTAGATAGATATTTACGTGTGTTTAATTATGTTTAGGTCTCCGGATAATCTGCTGGTTACTTTCCAACGGCTGCGTGAACATTTCACTGCTCGTCCTTACGCGCTCTTCTTTACTACTCGCGCTACTTTTATTGAACGATGACCTTGCTTCCCCCTCCCTTAACCAATAAACAGTTGAAGGGAAAAGCTCGCAGCGAGCACTGATGACGTTTCAAATAAAACTTCGTTGGCGCGAAACATAAGCTAGCCAAAGCTAGTTGCTATCATAGTCGAGAACTTCTCATTACCTAAAGAAATGGCTGAAGTAGGTCCAGGTCCTTCAAAGGAGGCACCTAAAACTTCCATCTAGTGACCTTGCTGTTGCTTACCCAGAGACGAGGCCACACACGTAGCGGGTTTGACTTTGATTTTCCAGAGGTTGGCATTACTGTAAATACTCTGCTGGTCAACTTTCTAAATAAAACCCCCACTACGCCCGCATTTCTTCAATCTATCGTTCAAGAAAAGTTGCGGGAGTAGTACTTCAGCCCCTGCCACGCCGTCCTGCCCTGCTGTCCTCGACACTCCCACTTTCCGTAGGAGCACGCATCGTGTCGGTATTGCCAACCAGCAGTAGTTAATTTTGGTACTCGAGAGCCCATTAAAAGTAAATATTTGATTTGACTCGACGTTCCTTATCGAAAGTCCAGGAATTGTGTAATTACAGGATTAAAAGTGGTAGAACCTGTGGCATCAGGAAGTTCTGAAGTTGTCACACACCGACAGTGAAGATGTCGCCTCCTCTACGGAGGTCGTTAGTATTCTTGGAACGATGAATCATGTGCAGGTCACGATCTGTCGCAATGAAAGACATTTACTGAGTCCGCTAAACACCAATGCAAGAAGTGTTACCTGTCACTCAGAGACTAATCTCTCATATTTAACTTCGTTAAATGTAATTTTCCACTGCTTTTTATTGGCAAAAAGCGATCATCTTCGGGCAGCTGCAAGCCGTAGCAGTTTGCAACATTTATTCTGAGACATCCTGTATTGCTAGATAGTGCAGTGATATCAGTTCAGTTCACAGTGAACAGAGGTTCTCACGACAGCAGCCATTTGATCGACAAGGGAGACGTTTCGGCACTTTGGTTCAATATCAATATCAATTATCAATCAAATATCAATGAGAGACCGGGAGCGGTAGCTCAGTGCATCAACTGATGCCACTGCAGTGTCTCTGACCAGGAGGTCCTAGGTTCGAGTCCTGACGGCGGCAGAAATTTCGACACTTTCAGCTTGGTCGAATTCAGTCGCTGTCTGGAGGCGAATTCTAGCGGCCGGCTGCTCTGATCGGTATTTTTCCGTGGTTTCTCCGATCAACACCTGGCGAATGCCGGAACAGTACCCTACCAAACGGGCCACGGACCGCGAGCGATCTGTCCTTCCCTTTCTTTGACCTATTCTCTCCCCTTACACACTCACTTATACTAACATGCACCACACTACCACATATTTCGGGAGACCGGTCGGGAGCTTAGAGCTTGTCCCGGTTGGGGCGGTGCTCCGCTGGTGGGAGAGTCCTGGTTAGGAGGAAACCTCACTAGCCGACAGTAGGTCGGCGCCGGATCTCGCCATCCTGCTGGGGAAGACCACCGCCATCTCTTGAGAAACAAACATGCACTACACTAACGGGACTAATGACCAAAGCCGTTGACGCGCCCGGAAACACGAAAAACCAAACCAAACCAAATACCACGCGCTGCCCGTTTGACAGGGTACTGCTCCGGCGTTTTCTGGTGTTGATCGGAGAAACAACAGAAATTTACCGATCAGAGAAGCCGGCCGCTAGAATTCTTCTCGTAAGAAGAGATGACAGAAAGTTTTAAAATGCTAAGTTGTATGTACAAAAATGCTTCTTTTGATGAATCATATCAAAGGGGGATAATTTTTTTTAATTTGTATCAAAGGATTTTCACATTCACCATTTTATGAATTAATATTAAAAAAGAAATGTGGATTTATTACCTTTCACTTTCCAGTAAAGTAAGGAACCGTAAATGACAAAAGAAAACAAGTGTGTGTTTCTGGGGTGTCAAGTTGGACAAGCTTACGTAAACAGGAACGCGTTCGTTAGTGAAGCGTACATGATATTTATTCTCCGTTTAAAAACTACGATTACAAATATCAATCGACTCAAGCTTTTCTGTGAGTTTTTCATAAACACGTCTAGTTGCAACGCGTAATTCTGTAAACGAGGCCAATACAATCACTTGTCACGTTTGTTCGTTTTGAAGAGCCGCTCGTCCGCCCGAGAGGCGAGGGGGGGGGGCAGTGAGCGCGAGATCTGGGGCACACGAGCGCGCCCTGCGGTGCTCAACAACATCACTCGAATTTAGAGCCGCTATAAAACGGTGTCCCTTTCGGAATGAGTGGGACGACACACCATATCGTCCATAACACGTACATCTCTCTACGACAATTAACCTATATCTGTGCTCACAATTTTAAAGCGAATATCTGAAACTCAAAAGGGGGAGCACATGCATTGGAAAAACATACGTGACAGGGAACGTTTTGGGTGACATTCTAGAACGTGTGA
The DNA here is from genome assembly GCA_964035755.1 of Teleogryllus oceanicus. Taxonomy (NCBI): domain Eukaryota; kingdom Metazoa; phylum Arthropoda; class Insecta; order Orthoptera; family Gryllidae; genus Teleogryllus; species Teleogryllus oceanicus. The sequence goes on along the minus strand of CAXIVR010000014.1, from coordinate 20,106,952 downwards.
GATTTAGAGTTCGGAAAAGCATGTTTGCATCATCCAGAAACCGGTAGCGGTAGCTCAGTGCATCAACTGATGTCACTGCAGTGCCTCTGACTGGGAAGTCCTAGGTTCCCACTCCCCACGGCGGCAGGATTTTCGACACTAGCTTTTCAGCTAGATCGAATTCAGTCCCTGCCTGGAGGAGAATTCTAGCGGCCGGCTGCTCTGATCTGTAGTTTTCCGTGGTTTCTCCGATCAACACCAGGCGAATACCGGAGCAGTATCCTACCAAACGGTCCATGGACCGCGCGCAATCTTTCCTTCCTCTTCCTTGTCCTATCCTCTCTCCTTACACACACACACACCACTAACATGCACTACACTACCACATATTCCGGGAGACCGGTCGGGAGCTTAGAGCTTGTCCCGGCTGGGGCGGTGCCCCGCTGGTGGTAGAGTCCTGGTTAGGGGGAAACCCCACTAGCCGACGGTATGTCGGCGCCGGATCTCGCCATCCAGCGGGGGAAGATCACCGCCATCTCCCGAGAAGAACATGCACCACACTAACGGGACTAATGATCAAAGCAGTTGACGCGCCCGGAAACAAAAAAAAACAACCAATCATCCAGAACTGAAGATATGCAACATATGCAGAATTTGTATGGTTTTATTTTTATTTAAAACATTAGTTGGGTAGTGACGCAGGGGCGCGTGAAGTAAGAGATGCGTACGCGGAGATGGTACTTGGCGGTCCTCTTTGACAAGTGACTAATCGAGACGAGACATACAGCGTCCTCTGGAATAGACGTATAGATAATGAGATAATGGAGGATTACTCCACGCTCAACGCTCGACCAGGGGCGAAGAGACGCGTTGCGTCGATAAGTTGAATTAAGGGCGCAACGAATTAAAAAAAAAGTATGTTATGAATTTCAGCAGGCGTAGTGTTTTAGTTTGTTGACATTATTATCTTAATGTATTCCTTCATAGCACCTATCGTTCACTCATGCGATACTCCATGGGAGTTTCCTATCTGACGACAAAGAACATTTTTAGAACTCTAGAATATTTTTCTTTCGCGATCCGTCACAGATTACAAGTAACAAAGGCAGGTTTATATTTTTGATCTTTCACGTTTCTTAAAGTTTTTGGATTCACGCTATTTTGCTTGTTTTGCAGTTAATGTTTATTTTCAATAGATTTGAACATATTATTTATCTCCTCATAGGATTGCAAGTTTTAAAAAACGCCTTAACATTATATTTAGACATTTCTTGGTTCATCCGGCATGTTAATTTCTCGATTCACCCAATTGACACCATTCTCCAAGTACAAGCGTTTTCAAAACACAATGTAGGGTTATTGTAAGGATTCTTAACACGATTACAGTTTACACTTTAAAAAATACTATTCTTGTTCTGGCATTTTTAATCACCCTTACAAATAGAATTACAAACAGAAAGAAGTATAGACATTTTGGAATGTTGTTTTATAGTTTATATTTCTCACGAACTTTAACACGTCTCAGGTGGCATCGAAAATGCGTGGAACACTTCGTATAATCATTACCAGACACTACAAAGTACAATTCTAAAGACATCAGCACGACTACAAGAAGCACTTTCTTATTTACCAGCACTTACAAATTCATTCCCCCATTTACCCGACATTCCTCTATATCATTAACCTATTTATGAAAGTGGAAGCTGATTTTGAATTGATTGATTACTGTTTCCGGGCACCAGTCTGTCTAGTGCACCAGTCGTTAGTCCCGTTACTGTTATGAAAGTGTTATCCAGGGAGGTACCGGTGATCGTTCCCCGAAACAGTGAGATTCGGCGCCGACCTATATCCACCAGGTATGGTTCAGAGCATCAATTGATGTCACTATAGTGCATGTGACTGGGAGCTCCTAGAGTTCGAGTCCCGACAGTGGCAAGATGTTCGATACAAGATAGCTAAATCGAATTCAGTCGCGGCGTTCAGGAGAATTCTAACGGGCGGCTGCTCTGATCGATAGTTATCCGTGGTTTCTCCGATCAACACCAGGCGAATGCCGGAGCAGTACCCTAACAAACGGGCCACGGACTGCGCGAGATCTTTCCTTTCTATTCCTCGTCCTATCCGCTCCCCTTACACACACACTTCCTCATACACTACCACACATCTTGGGAGACCAGACGGGAGCTTAGAGCTTGTCCCGACCGGGGCGGAGACCTGCTGGTGGGATACGTGTTAGAGGAAACATCGGAAACCAACGTGTAGGTAGGCACTGGATCTTCCTATCCAGCGGGGGGTGCCACATTCTGAGATAAAAACATGCATTGAATTTAAGGGATCAATGCCCTTAGCATGTGACGCACCCGAAAACACTGGATTTTAGGTGTCGAGGATTCTAACTACACATGTTAGAGGAAGTAATTAACTATATATGTAGGAACAAGATTTTTCCTCTTTTCGTTACCAAGTTCCAGCAATAAGAGTCTTTGTATCGAAAGTTACAGTTTTATGGTACACGATTACAATACTTTCTCTTTTTACGAAGTATGGACAAGAAAGCAAATTACTGGAGCTGCAACAGCACATATTTTCTGGCTATTTCCAAATCTGTCATTTTCGAAAATTCACAGAGTTCAAGGAAATACAGACTTGCGCCATTCTGGTTTTATCACGTCCCCTGTTTTATCAGCCTCTTGTTTTATCTGTGGAAAAAATGAAGAAAAATTTTGAACCAATTTTTGAGAAAACGTATTTTTTTATAAATGCATCAAATTCAAGTACAAATTGCGCGAAAACGACTCGTGTTTTCAAAAAATTATAATGACTTTTATAAGATCTTAGTTTTTTAAAATAGTTTTTGTTTAAGAAAAAATCAATATCTTCTACTTCATAATTTTGAAAAGTTCACGTTTAGCAATTTTCGAAAATACAGAGGTAGCCGGAAATGAGATTAGCACTGCTTTTCATACACTTCTTTATACACACGAGGAGAAAAAATAAAGAAAAATTGAATCCGTCAATAAGAAAAAAAAATTACCTACGTTTCACACAAAATTACGTGAAAATGACTTGCATATTAGAAAAACACGACACGACTTTATTTCATGATCTGTCTTTTAAAAACACATTTCATTCAGGGAAAAATCTCTAGCTTCAATATTGTAATTGTGGAAAGTCGCCGAAAATAATTCGAACTTTTGCAATTTTAGAAATAACATATTCAAAAGAAAAAAATGACCTGCATCGTTCTCATAAGCGTCTTGGACTTTTTGCCGTCGATCGAGTATTAAGGACCATGGATTCTGAAACAACGTTTTGGAAGTAGTAATTTATTACATATTTTCGTTACTAGACCCTGGCAATAGGAGTTTTTCTGCCGAAAATTTGCCGTTTTCTGGCGCACGATTACAATATTTTTGCTCCTTACGAAGTAAAGGCAAAAAGTAAAAGTAAATACCTAATTTTTTATTACCAAAATGTAAACATCATTTAATAACAAATAAGGCTTTTATTTTCTTTGATTACTACCTCCAGTCTTTGCGGCAAGGATTTCACTAACTCTGCCATAGTCGTGGGATCAAGAACATTTCTTTTTTCTAGGAGAGTAGGTCCCATATCTTGTTTATGAGACACTTTATTAGGGTATGTATGGGGTATGTATGTAGGGTATTATGGAGTCAATCGCCTCCCACATCCTACCCGCATGCGTAGCTTCCAGCTTAAAAGACCAATTAGAAATGTTTAAAAAATTTGTAGAGTACATGTTAAGGGTCAATTTGTGGGAGGAACAAAGAGTTGAATTCCACATACGGTCACATTGAGAATTGAACATAGCAATGAAGGCGTAAAACGGAATGAAAACAATCAACTATTTGGTCTTCCTTCTTGAATCAGTAATCAAGAGTTCAATGTACGTACTCATGAACTGAAAGGGATTTACTCTTGTCATTCCCAAACAGTCTGCTCGTGCCTTAAATAAATAAAGCTCGAAATCGTCACGTCGTGTACGGCTTTCGTGGCGCGTGAGGTATGGGAGGAATACGTAATGAGCATGGAGGCAAATGAGCATGGAGGCGGGGAATAGGCGGGGCGGGCAACGGGCAGGGCAGGGGCACGGGGGGGCAGGGCGGGGGGGAGCGGGAATGGGGGGGAGGCGTGGCGGGGCGCCGGGGAGGGACGGGGCACGGACGGGCGGGAACGGGCGGGGCGGGGGCGGGGCGAAAGGCGCGGCGGACCCCGGCCGCGCCTGCGGCGCTGGCCTCTGTGCGCGCGCGCCCGTGCCGTGGCGAGGTCATGGCGGGAGTGAATGGGCCTCCTGGCTGGCACGGCGCCAACACGCTCCCTCCCCTGGCTGCCCACACGCACGCACGCGCGCACGCCCTGGGCACGCGCTCACGCGCCTGGGCTCCCATTCAACTCGGCTCGCTCTCAGCGAGTAGCCCGCAGCGCAAACCGGTCCTCAAAATTCGCTTTTTTTCGTCGCAATTATTTCCTCATTACAGGAAAATCAGTTTCCCTCTAATGCTCCAATGTTTCGTATCATCTCATTACCCTCTGTCATCATGTTTCACACAGCTATATCCTGTTCTACAGAGTTCTAACATTTTTCACCTCACCCCATCTCGATCGGGTTTTCCCCATTTCGATCGGGTTTTTGTCCAGTTTCCCTGATTCTTTGAGCAAATGCTGAGATGGATGGCATCTTGATTTGCTTCTGGACGTAAATGTAGCTTCACTATGCGCACGTTTTGTTGAGCTGTATTTTATGCTTGTAGTGTTAGTAGAGCTTAGGGTAAGTTTCTATTTTGCTAGCAATACAGAAAAATCAAATCTGTTCGTTCGTTTACCGTTACAAATAAGTTTTCTATAATTCGGAAACGTAAATATATAGTTTTAAAACGTTATTCTCTCCCTTTTTTGAATTTATTATTATTATTATTATTATTATTATTATTATTATTATTATTATTATTATTCATCTTTCAACTATTAATAGTTAAATTGTTGGGAAGGGATTCTGAAACTCAAGAAAGCGAGCGCAGATGATTTTCTCCCTCATACGTCACATACAGTTTTTGACTAAATAAATAAATAAATAAGTTATCCCCTATTTTCTCGCGCTTCGCGTCATCACCTTGGCTACTTACGCACTCAGTACCCAAATCTGCCTCGCCTAACTCCGTTCATCCGCCATTGCCATGTTGCCACTCATCTTCAAAACCGCAGCGCAATGATGGATCTTTCTGGAAAACTACTCACCTTTAAAAAAAAATATAACATTTTTGAAGGAGACGATGCATAGAATGAAATGACAAAGTTTCTATGCGCAATATCTGGCTTTCCCGCAAATTCGAATACGAAAAGATTTTTATTAATACACGGCACGGGCCCGATTTTTATGTAAAGCTCTGGAATTTCAAATATTACTACACTTCAAAGTTATTATTCAGGTTGGGCACAATTCTCGTTGTCCGTGGGATATTATTCGTAGTACGTATCAATATGCAGTTTCTCTGTACAGATCATGTTTATGATTAATATTTTCAACTTGTTTAGTTAAACCTATTCTGTTATTGTTTAGCAGTTATTTTTTGCCCATTTTAGAAGTTAGGAGTTATTCCATTAGCAATTATAATTTTGCCCCTTCTACTTTATCTTTATCAAAGTAACATCATAAAAAATCAGGCATAGGTATTCGCATACATAAGTAAAATACAGACTACTGGTTTTCCAACACAAAACGACACATTTGCACACATCCTTTTTGCACATTAAACATACAAAGTATTATTTTCAAGTCATTAGAAGATGATACAAGAGGTTGCAACCCGCGCCAGGACAAATATTTCCTTCATTACACTTTCTGTAAGAATAGGGTGTGATGAAACGACAGAAAATCGTTTCTATTGAAGATTTTTAAATTTCCAGAACCTGAGAGAAAATTAATTCTGCTGAAACAGCATACTTTCTCGTCTTTAGTAGCGGTTGTGTAATATTATTCCGCTATTTCTGTCCATATTAACATATCTCAGTCATCTTGTGTAAAACTCATTACAAGTCGCAAAACATTAGGAGCGAAAACTATTTTTTTTTTAAACTAATATATCAAAACAAATCCGAGAATTAAAATTCCGTTTCATACGGCTATAATCTCTCCTGACAATGAAACGGAATTCTCAGAATTTCAAATCGCCTTATCGCGGCGCGGTGTACGGGATATCATTCCCCTTGACTAGCAAATGGACCGCGGGAAATTGGAGTTTGCAAATTAGAAAAATTGCAAAATTACGCTAAACTACTTATATTTTGAAATAAATGTAAATGACTTTTTCAAAAGATCTAATTTTTGGCACAAATTTCATTCAACAAAAAAAACTTTATCATCGAAACTGTACTTTTGCAATGTTTGTAAGTTTCGAAAACACAGAGAATGCGTCAAAAATAGGCCAAGCACTACTTTCTTTACCGTTCTTTTCTACATACGAGGAAAATATTAAAAGCAAAAGTTCGCAACGGTCTTTGAGCAAATTATTATTTAATATTTAAAAATTGCCTGTTTCATGTTAATATACGCAAAAATGACTCTAGTTTTTGAAAAATTGAACACAACCTTATTATATGATCTGTTTTAATTGACAGATTTAACTGCAGTAAAGATATCTATATGTATTTATTATTGTAGTTGTAGAAAAGCGCCAAAAATAGTTTACGCTTTTGTGATTTTCAAAAATTCAGAGTGTAAAGGGAATGCATTATTTCTGTATGCGTACCCGACGAAAAAATTAAAAGAAAATATGATGTTATTTTTGAGAAAATTTTGAAAATATTGAGGTTTTATTGACTGCATTTGTAAATCTCCCTATTTCATTATATTCGTTTTCATTATTTCATTATTTTCGTCATTATATGCGTATTTAAAATATATTCTTTTTTTTATTAAATTCGTCTTTTTATATTCGTCTCCGTTATTTCATTATATAAGTATTGGATAATAAGTAAAGAATGAAAAAAAATATTTTTCAGATATTCCGTACAGTGTATATGTAGCACATTTTTTACGTAATTCTTCTACTTATTATTTTTACTTTCTCACACTTACTTTCTAAGAAGAGAAAATATTACAATCGTGCGGCGGAAATGGCAAATTTTCGACTGAAAACTTCTATTCCCGGGTTCTGGTGACGAAATAGTGGATAAATCTTGTTTTTCCCTTTGGTAAATTACTTCCTCTAACACAATGTGTAGTCAGAACCCATGTTTCGTGGACCCTCAATACCAAAAAATTAAATGACACCAAAGTCTCTCTTTCTATTCGTCTGTACATCTATGCGCCTGTCTATCCATTTGTCCGTCCGCCCTTCCGTCCGTTCATCAGTTCCTCCCTCTATCTGCCCGTCTGCGGCCAAGGCTAGCGTCTTAACCGTTCAACCTCTTTTCTCCAAATTGTTATTAATCGTTTGGTTTAAATGAACTCCACGCCTTCTAAGTTTGAAATGGATATTTTGTTTTTGGGTTCCTCATAATTTTCAAAATTGCCTCAAAAATGGCTCCAAATTTTTTTATTAAACTTTTTTAAAGTAATTTTTTCTCCAAAGCCACTCCAAACGTTTTCTTTACATTTTATCCTCGTATATATAGAAAGACAGTAAAAAATAGCGCGTGATGCATTTCTTTCGGTATTTCCGAAAATTTAACGTTTCAAAACTACTAAATTGAAGATAAGAGATTTTTGTCTCAAATAACATTTGTACTAAGAAATCAGGAAATCAGCTCTTAAAAAAAGTACATTTTCTTGAAAAAAACCAATAGTTTTCGAGTCATTTGTGCTTGAAAAAACGCAATTTATAAAAAAACACATTCTGTAAAAAATGATCTAATTTGTTTCTTTTTTCACGGATAGCACTAGATACATAAAGAAACACGAACTGGAAGTGAATCATCGAATTTGAGTAAGATGCCAACACGGGCGGCGGAGAGGTGAGGAGAGCGTCTGATGGTATCGGAGAGTTTGAGAGCACCCCCCGTTCCGCCTACAGCTCCCACCAAAGCCGCCTGCCTTCTTATCTGCTCTTGGGGCAAGAGTGAGCAGCGCCCTCGTTCACCCGGGACTCCAGCAGGCAATACCAACGCCTATCTTCGCTGGCGGCGTTGGCCCCGCACCCCCCGCCCCGCCCTCGCCCGCGGCCCTGGCCCTTCCCTCAGCACCGCTCCCGCCACCCCCCCCCTCGGCCCCGTCGCCCTTCGCTTCTTTCCACGCCCCCGGCCCCCCGGTTCCGCCTCCGCCTCTGGCCCCGGGCTCGTCCCCGCCGCCACTCCAGCTCCGCTCCCACCCCATCCCTCAGGCCCCGCCCCCGCCCGATCCCTCGGCCCCCCGGCCCCGCTGGCTCCGCCCCCGCCTCCGGCCCCGCCCCCCCCCTCCCTCGGTTCTTCCCCGGCCTCCGGCCCCCCGCCCCCGCCTCCGGCCCCGCCCCCACTTCCAGCCCCGCTCTCACCCCACCCCCAGGCCTCGACCCCGTCCGAACACTCCCTCGGTTCTTCCCCGGCCTCCGGCCCCGGGCTCGTCCCCGCCGCCACTCCAGCTCCGCTCCCACCCCATCCCTCAGGCCCCGCCCCGCCTCCCCCGCTCTCACCCCACCCCCAGGCCTCGACCCCGTCCGAACACCCCCTCGGTTCTTCCCCGGCCTCCGGCCCCGGGCTCGTCCCCGCCGCCACTCCAGCTCCGCTCCCACCCCATCCCTCAGGCCCCGCCCCCGCCCGAACACTCCCTCGGTTCTTCCCCGGCCTCCGGCCCGGGCCTGTCCCGCCCCACTCCAGCTCCGCTCCCACCCCATCCCTCAGGCCCCGCCCCGCCTCCGGCCCCGCCCCACTTCCAGCCCGCTCTCACCCCACCCCCAGGCCTCGACCCCGTCCGAACACTCCCTCGGTTCTTCCCCGGCCTCCGGCCCCGGGCTCGTCCCCGCCGCCACTCCAGCTCCGCTCCCACCCCATCCCTCAGGCCCCGCCCCCGCCCGATCCCTCGGCCCCCCCCCGCCGCCCTCCAGCTCCGCTCCCACCCCATCCCTCAGGCCCCGCCCCCGCCCGATCCCTCGGCCCCCCGGCCCCGCTGGCTCCGCCCCCGCCTCCGGCCCCGCCCCCACTTCCAGCCCCTCTCGCACCCCATCCCCCAGGCCTCGACCCCGTCCGAACCCTCTCTCGGCCCCGCCCCCGCTCTTCAATATTAGATCTTTAAATAACCATAAGTATTGTTTTTGAGGATATGAGTTCGACTTGCTCAACTTTCTTGTTTAAGTGTCGGAAAGGTTTTGCAGCGTGGACTTTTCGGAGTAGTGGACATCCTCAAAATTTGCTGCACTTACGAGAGTGAGTTCGAATCCCAACATGAAAAAAAATGTGCGGTTTGGGAGCAGTATTTGGGGATTCAGTAGTATTGTTATATTACATAACCGTTACAAATAATGTGAGAAAGTACTTGTTTCAACATAACTAGTTTTCGTCTTAAATCTCTTGAGATGCAGAACTGGGTCATTTTCTAACCGACAAAAGAACACATACTGAATTTCGTGTAGATACTTGTTTTGCATTGTAAAAATATCGTCTACCGTTAGCGTTCTATGTGTAGAAAGGATAATAATATTTAAAAGTTAAATTGATCTTTTTGTTGCATGAGAGTAAATGTTATGTAAATAAAACGATTCAGTGCATTGTGATACACCGAATTAAAAAAAAATACTTTGATCTATTATTGTAACGATCTATTACGAACTCTAGGCACGAATTTAGGACTACAGTTTCAGAAATTGTATGAAGGAAGAAATATGACCCCTTTTGAGATTTTGCAAATTATCTTAAGCATTGACGCAAGCATTGCAGTTGAAGCTATTGACTTCATGAATGCATTGAATTATGAAATAAACCAGTAAAGTGAATATTATCGGTGATATATTCGAAAGAAGTACTATCTTTCCAAGTGCAAACATTTTGCATTTTGCTTTCAAGGAATATTCGTACGATCGCAACGCAAACAGACTCTCAGCGGCCTCTTCAGTTCTGCAGGGAGGACAACCCGTGACCAAGGCGCCGAATCGATACGAACTGCATCACCTCGTTCACCTGGACCGCACCCTCTCCGATTTGCAACATTTATCTCGAGAATAGGCGAACTTTCGTAGGCACTAATCGAACCGTAACGTGCAGTAGAAAACGTTATTGCGTATATCTTTGCTGCGTAGTTGGTAGTGAATCCAACCAGACCCAGTTAGTTCCCCTTTACAGAATATTAGCTGTTCCTTCAGTGGAGGTTGTGGTATTTGCTTGTAACGCTGTAATTTTTTTTACAGTAATCCGCTAGAGTTGAAACAAAAGTTGAAACAATGAATAATGCCTTCTGACGCGTCACGTAGTTTTTGTAATTTCTGACGCTATCCCAAAATGTTGATCGTGGTTAAATGCCTTGAAGGAGGAAGGGCAGGAGTGCTGATTGGGCTAGCGTCCCATCGGGGCTCGAACGGCAATGTTCTACCGGGGAGGGGAGGGGTGAGGTGGGGGGAGGGGGGCAGGGAAGCGCGTGGGCGCACGGTGGGCCACCCGCGCACGAGGATATGGGTCATGCCGGGCCGCTGCCCTGCGCAGTTCGCCCGTTACCCTTCGATGTTCCCCAAAGGGGTTATATGTTTGTTATTAGGATACATGAAGCGGCGCCGCCCCGCCCCCTCCTCGCCCCCGCTAGGCCGCGCCGGGCGGGGAGTGCGCCGAGGCCAGGGCCGAAGCGCGGCGCGGCGGCGCCTGGCGGCGGGGCGTGACGTAACATCGCCCGGCGCGGGGCGGGGCGGGGCGGGGAGGGCGGGGCAGCGCCGCTGCGGTCGATAGGGCGCGCGCGACGCGGCGCTCGCCACTCGCCGGGCCCCGGCGCGCAGGGCCGGCGTGGGGCAGGCGCGAGCGCCCGGCCGCCCACCCCGCCCGCCCCGCCCCAACCCCGCCCCGCCCCCCCCAACGCCCGCCCATGAATGAAGAGTCTTGCAATCAATACATATCAACGGCGGCAGATCGACTGCCCGCCCACGACCGCGCGGAGGGCGCACACGAGTCGTTCACACCCTCATCTGATCTGCGCTCTTCGCCGCTGCCCAGCATCCCTTTCTTAGAACCGCGAGCGGTCGCTCAGTGCATCAACCGATGTCACTGCAGCGCCTCTGGCCGGGAGGTTCAAGGTTGCCACTCCCCACGGCGGCAGGATTTTCGACACTAGCTTTTCAGTTAGGTCGAATTCAGTCGCTGTCTAGAGGAGAATTCTAGCGGCCGGCTCCTCTGATCGGTAGTTTTCCGTGGTTTCTCCGATCAACACCAGGCGAATGCCGGAGCAGTACCCTACCCAACGGGCCACGAACCGCGCGCGATCTCTCGTTCCTCTGTCTTGTCCCATCCTCTCCCCTTACACACACACTTACACTAACATGCATCACACTACCACATATTCCGGGAGACCTATCGGGAGCTTAAAGCTTGTCCCGACTGGGGCGGTGCCCCGCTGGTGAGAGAGTCCTGGTTAGGGGGAAACCCCAGTAGCCGACGGTAGGTCAGCGCCGGATTTCGCCATCCAGGGAGGAAGATACCGCCATCTTCCGAGAAGAAAGCATGCACTACACTACCGGGACTAATGACCAAAGCAGTTGACGCGCCCGGACACACGAACAAATCAATCAGTCAATCAGCCTTCCTTAGAGCGCGTACGTCATTCCCCTCTTCGGGATGCACGTTCTAAAACTTGCACCAACTTGGCCAAACGCCATCTCTGTTGCTTCCAGACACCAGACGATTCCTGTTCCTCGCCCTCACTCTTGCCACCGTTACCGATCCTCCTTTGTAAGCACTCTGCCCCTTCTTTTCTCTGTGCTCATTCCGAATTATCCCGAATATCTTTTCTTGAGTGAAGCAAGGGTTCAATGAATAAGCAATGGCAATGCAGCCCCAGCCATTTGCACCAGTAAAGGTGGATCAGGCCATTGACTCATGTCTTAGCGCAATCTCTGACCGAGAGATCCTAGGGTTTGAATCCTGACGGTGGCGGGACTTTCGAATTTAGATAGACAGCTGGATTGAATTCAGACACTGTCTGAAGAAGAATTCTGAAGGGTATAATCTTACGTTTTTATAGTCGTTAGTCCATTAGTATCTTAAGGTGCCGTAAGAAGCGGTATTAAGCTGCTATCTTCAGCTCATCAGCTCTGATAAATTTTGAATGTGTGGTTCTCGAGTGTAGAAATTTAACCTGGCTTTACCCTCAACAGTCCAAGTCAAGGCGTATTGTGGCTGAATATATTTCTTCCATAACTGGAGCAGAAACGTGAGCTTGATGTGTTACTTCTACTTTATAGGACATTTCAGTATATTTTTATTTATTGCTTTTCCTTCGATACTTTTGTCTTTCGAGATCTTTATGGAACATTATAATAAAGAGCTTCTAGGATATGACCATTCTTAAGTCGAGATAGGGTAGCTTCTCTGAATTTTAGGTTTCAACCAGATTAGAGCTCAATAAGAAGGTACATGGGGGTGCATAGGTGAGAGAGTGAGGCGGACAGTGAGACAGAGAGTGAGACAGGGAGAGTGAGACAGGGAGAGTGAGACAGGGAGAGTGAGACAGGGAGAGTGAGACAGGGAGAGTGAGACAGGGAGAGAGAGACAGGGAGAGAGAGACAGGGAGAGAGAGACAGGGAGAGGGAGACAGAGAGAGACACAGAGAGAGACAAGACAGGGAGAGTGAGACAGGAGAGGGAGACAGGGAGAGGGAGACAGAGAGAGGAGACAAAGAGAGACAGAGATAGAGGCACAGACAGAGAGACACAAAGAAAGACAGAGAGAGAGAGAAACAGAGAGACAGAGAGATAGAGAGATAGAGAGAGACACAGAGAGAGACACAGAGAGAGACACAGAGAGAGACACAGAGAGAGACACAGAGAGAGACACAGAGAGAGACACAGAGACACACAGAGAGAGAGAGAGACCTAGACCTAGACCTAGAAGTTAAGGAGGTTTGAATCGGTCCTTTGGGAATCTTGATTAAAACATGATAGATATTTTACTTAAGTGTTGAATTGACACACCTAATTCTGGTCAGATTTGTTGATCGGGGATGAATCATGGTGCATTTAGTATTGACCTGAGATATTTATTGTGGACTGATTAGCTTGTTGATTGGTTTTGGTGCTGCTCCTTCCCATATTGGGCATGAATAGGTCGTTGTTGGTTTTATGATACATTCAAATATTAATATTCTACATTCTCCTCCCAATGGTGAACAATGATTTTTAATTGGTGCTAGTTTGACGATTTTAATTTTTGTTTTTCCTGTGACTGTATTTACATGGAGTTTCCAGGTCAGACTTGTCGAAGATGCTTAACCAGGTCGAATCTTAGATGCGTAACCAGGTAGGTTGAACACGGTCCTTTAGTTCCTTCGATTATTATTTCTTGGGGAATTTTGGGAAGACAGAGAATAAATATTTTGAATTTGCCTTTGTGTGGTTTGATTCCTCTCTATAGTTCTAAGTCCATTCCACGTACTTACCTACATTGATTTAGAGGTGATCTTTGATTATTATTATGTCTCAGTTTGTGGGATATATTGCTACATCGTCAGCATATAGTGCAATTATTATTTAAATAAAATCCTTCCAAGTTAGATGATTCTCTAAACTATTCACAAATAGAATTAACTGTTTCTTGAAGTTTGTTCAATGGAATAAAGTATTAATTACTTGTTTACCATCGTTTTGGAAAACTCATTTCCATCCTCAGGGCTGTACAAAGTATATAACATCAAAAATACTTGTGATTATTTAAGAACCTAGATTTTCCTCAGCACTTAACTTTCTCTGTTCTATGTACGTACTCCATGTAAACAGCCAATAAGAGATGGTAAAGAGTCGAAATTGAAGAAGGAACGTGTGGTATAAGAAAAAATCGTATGATTGAAGAGTTGACTGTTAAATGAAATCTCACCCTGAAGACTTGTAATTGCTGAAAGTAACTATTTGTTGAACCAACTACGTAATATTTAAATATTAAAGCAGCACGAGTAATGGCAACTAATTTACAGAGCCTTCTGGAATCAGACTAACAAATCTTTTTCCAAAGAATGAGTTTAAATACTAGAAAATGAATTGTATCCTTTAAAAACTTCTGTCTACTATCTTTCTGGAGCTAGAAGAATAAGAAAAATATTTCATAAAAATGATCTATTGATAAGTATTCTCAGAAAGCTTATCTTTTACTGAAGAAAACCTGGATGTAAGTAAAGTAAAAAGACGCATAAGGTGACAAAGGAAGGAAAGACAAGACAGTGTGTAGAGAAGTGATAAAGGAAAGAAAAGAAAGGAAAATAGGACTGAAGCGAAAGGCATTCTGCGAAGAAACGTTCTTCAAGCATGAAGAGGGTGAAACTTTAGAGGCGTTGGAGGACGGGAGGTGAATGACGCATGTTTCCGTGACGTGAGCGCCGAGAGGAAAAAGAGCCTCGACTACAGCGCGACCAGTGGCGACGGCGGCAAACATTTGCAGAGGCGCTAATGACTCTACCGGCGACGGTAGACGCGGCGACAACTTCCAGTTCTCACGTCCCAGCTTTCCTCTTCGTCACGACGTCTTGCATCCCCACCCCCCCCCCCTTCCCCTGCCCTTTTTCTTCCTTCGCCGACAACCCGCCCGCCCTCTCTTCCGCTCGCTCGCGCAAACCTATGCATCTACGCCGTACCTTCAGAGTATTTGCTCAAAAGATCTTCCCTTTTCTGGTCCGCAAGTAAATATATGGATTGATTAACTTGGCTATCCGGGAGCTGCAGAATATATGGAGCTGCAGAACGTTTCGCATGACTATTGGTTGGGATGTTCTCCTCTTACCGTGATGAGGGCATGAGCCTCGCCAGTAATAAAGACATTATTATTATTGTTATTAATATTATTATTATTATGTTTAGGACTATAGTAATAAACATTTCACGTTTTATTTATTGTCTTCGTGTTTTGCTCTCATAGATTTGTCTACCGTTTCAACCTTACAAATTCTTAAGATATGTAGGTCCACAAAGATGCGAAGAATTTTGTTTCACTTTACTTTCTTGATCAATATTGCCAGTGGCAAGGCATTCGGTCATTGATATATGCAGTGATGGTCTAGGAAAACAATACAAACATTGCATTTTAAATATTTTAGACAAGAATTCGTTAATTAATCTATATACTAGCGTATTTAAACAATATTAGTTATAAAACACTCGAGAAATAGTAAAAAAATCGAGAAGATTGCAAAGTAATTGCTATGGTATGTGCATCCAATTGAGAGGTCTCCGTCTGTCTTCGTTGTCTCACGGTTTGAATTCTTTTGCCGGTGATAATGGCTTCCACTCATCGTTCGTAGAATCTTGGCTCTTTGACGGTTTCTGTTAATGCTCGGCGAAAAGCATCATTCGAATTCTTACAATCAGTATATACGTCTGAGTAAAACTGTACTGTGTTTTTTTAGTGCACCCTGATTTTTGGACGCTTTTTCTTTGTTGTTATATTAAATACCAAGAATTATGGTAAAATATTGCACCCTGATTCTTGGACGCTTTTTTTAGTTTTGTTGTTATATTAAATGCCAAGAATTATGGAATAATACCAAGACAATATATTTTGGTTGAAACAAAAAAATATTGGGTTCGGGACCAATGACCTCAGTAGTTGACGTGCCCTGTATCACTACCAACCAACCTTTAAACAGCTGTCAAATGACCATTTGGGAGGGGGAGAAACAATAAATGGATCGTTTCAAAGTTAAGAAATAAATGGAGCACGTCATCGCGAAGGGGAGGAGCGGAGGTATTGAAGGGAGTAGGGAGAGCCTTCCCGTTAAATGTCGCCAGCGATAGCATGTTGCGGTGAGCGCCCCTCCCCGGGGAAATGAGATGAATCGCCAGCGCAATAGCTGCGAAACCTCTCCGCCCGTTGCGCTGCCTTCACCGGAGTTGCTCCCCCCCGCATCATTCGTGTCCGCGCGCTGAACACCCCCCTCCTCCCCAGTCGCCATTTGCCGGCCCCGCGCCCCACCAGTCGCCGATATTTTGCCGGCTATCCCTCGCTCGCAGCTGCTCTCTTAGTGTCCCCCATCGTTCGTGTCCGCACGCTGAACACCGCTTCCTTCGTCGCACCAGTCGCCGATATTTTGCCGGCTATCCCTCGCTCGCGCTGCCTACCGCTTCCTTCGTCGCACCAGTCGCCGATATTTTGCCGGCTATCCCTCGCTCGCAGCTGCTCTCTTAGTGTCCCCCATCGTTCGTGTCCGCACGCTGAACACCGCTTCCTTCGTCGCACCAGTCGCCGATATTTTGCCGGCTATCCCTCGCTCGCAGCTGCTCTCTCAGTGTCCCCCATCGTTCGTGGCCGCACGCGGAACACCGCTTCCTTCGTCGGACCAGTCGCCGATATTTTGCCGGCTATCCCTCGCTCGCAGCTGCCCTCTAGTGTCCCCTCTTCTGGCCGATATTTTGCCGGCTATCCCTCGCTCGCAGCTGCCCTCTCAGTGTCCCCCTTCATTCGTGTCCGCACGCTGAACACCGCCTTCTTCGTCGCACCATTCGCCGATATTTTGCCGGTTGTCCCTTGCTCGCAGCTGCCCTCTCTCCTCCGTGAAGTTGCTTGGAAAAAATCGGGGTTTTTAACCAAACTTGGCACATTGTTTGCCCACCCACACTAAAAGTTAGACACGAAAAGAAATTCGGGCCAACTTCACGCAGGTAAAGTGTTTTGACGAAACTTGGTATATTGATTGCCCTCCCAAAATTTTCGTTTGCTCACTTACACAAAAATTTAACCCTCAAACATTTTCGAAACAAAAATTTGATCCTGGCGTAGCTTCTTTTCCCGAGTCTTCCTCTTCGAATCTGTTTCTTATCGATCACCACACCCTGAATATACCTACCACATATTGGAGCGTGATTTATCCATTTTTCGTTACCATTGTTCTACAATAAGGTTTTTTGTCGAAAAATGGTTAGTTTCCGCTGCAGATTTAACTGAGGAAATAATGAGGATAAACAATCACAACCAAACTGTGAAAACCGGAGCGCTCAGTCATCTTAAGAGGTCAGTTTCCTCAATTCACCGTAGAAGAAGAGTATGGGAAGAAAGGGGAAAGGTCCTACGCCAAAGTCGCGTGCGTTTACCGTATTTCCGCGTATGGTATGGGAGGAAGGTCTACGAAATACCAGAGCTACGGGTTCATCCCTTGGGTTTGATTGATTGATTGATTTTTTCGTGTTTCCCGGCACGTCACTGCTTTGGTCATTAGTCCCGTGAGTGTATTGCATGTTCTTTTCTCGGGAGATGGCGGTGATCTTCCCCCGCTGTATGGCGAGATCCGGCACCGACCTACCGTCGGCTAGTGAGGTTTCCCTCTCATCAGGACTCTCCCACAAGCGGGGCACCGCCCCAGCCGAGACAAGCTCTAAGCTCCCGACCGGTCTCCCGGAATATGTGGTAGTGTAGTGCATGCTAGTGTAAGTGTGTGTGTAAAAGGAGAGGATAGGACAAGGAAGAGGAAGGAAATATGGCGCGCGGTCCGTGGCCCGTTTGGTAGGATGCAGCTCCGGCACTCGCCTGGTGTTGATCGGAGAAACCACGGAAAACTACGGATCAGAGCAGGCGGCCGCTAGAATTTTCCTCCAGACAGCAACTGAATTCGACCTAGCTGGAAAGCTTGTGTCGAAAATCCTGCCACCGTCGGCACTCGAACCTAGGACCTCCCGGTCAGAGGCGCTGCAGTGACATCAGTTGATGCACTGAGCTACCACTCCCGGTCATGTCTTGGGAAGAAGTGTTTCCTCGATAAACGTGCTACAAACATCATTCGCGTTGTTCGAACACATGTACTGACAGTTCTATCATCCCATATTATTTCACCCTAGTGAACTCGGCAATGCCTCACTATTTCAATGTATTACACTTCGCATGCTCCTTGTCATGTGATTGTTAAACACGTTTACGCTAAACTCTGCAAAACTTTTCAATAGAAAAAAAACTTTCCCGCGAGTATGGGTGTGTTCTATTTCCTGGTTTGAATGTATGTCAAGCATCCTATTGTTAAAACGTCCTCCCTCAAGTTTGAGCATACATTCGCCAAGACAGTCTTGAAATTTGATGTACTGACCGACATAAGTTCAAGTAATCATTCTTGTCGAATTTTCGCAACCGCAGGGGCGGAGTATGCAGCCAAGATGCGCTTCACACTTGAGTGTACGGCGGATTGCATAGAGTTCCTTTTCAGGGGCGCTTGATTAAGCATAAACGCATAAAGGCGGCTCCACACATTCGTTATTCGGCGAACAGCGAGCAACCGCTCGCCGAATGCCGAGTAGTGTGGATGAGTTGCTTGCTATTTGCCGAGGGACGAACATTCGGGGTTCGCCCGACCCACCGCGTGTCAGTCTTTTGGACACGTGAAAGGGAGCGAACATTCGCCGAACACGTCAGCTGCTCGGGGTTGGGCTACTCCTAGCTCGCTGCGCGGCGAATGCCGAATGTGTGGAGCCGTCTTTAAATCAACGCGCGACGACATACACACATTCCCATTGTTCTGTGCCCATATGTTCTTCGTGCAAATACAAGCAATAATTTGACACAATATTCGTCTGCCGGATGAACAGCATATTAAACACAAACAAACATTCATTTTTACATTATCGTATACATACGGAGTAATATACGTAGTATAGGGAAAGTTATGTAATGTTGCGGATTTTCGGCACAAAAAAATGATTACCGGTCCGTGACAACGAAAAAGTGGATAAATCCAGCTGCTAAATTAAGGGGGGGGGGAATCCTCGAACACGTGGTGTAACCAGAATACCATCTTTGTTGGTCATTGATGCCGAAAAACCAATTGAATGCAAAACGTCCGTCCATCCGTCCGTCTCTCTCTCCGGCCGGCTGGAGAGCCGCCTAAACCGCGCCTAGGATTTTTTGATGACACTCAAGATGAGTAAACGTGTAAATATACCGCAGATTCCTACTAGTTCAGTATAACTAAATGCCTACATAATCTAATATAAATTTCACCTAATCGATGCTGCGTGTCTCTGCAGCATTGACAGTTTTACTTTCCCGCTACGGTGTAGTATGAAAGTTATGTAATTCGCGAAAATTCGGGGAATTTTCGGCAGAAAAACTCTTATTACAGGGCCCTGTAACGAAAAAGTGGATAAATAAAGTTTTTAAATTTAGAAAAAATCCTTTAACCTGTACTGTAGAGGAGTGTCAATCTATGGTTTTTGAGTCATTGATACCGTAAAATATATTGCGGGCAAAACGTCTGCACGCCTATCTGTTCCGCCTACGAACAACGTTAGCGGCTAAACAATTCAGCCGATTTTCGCCAAAATTGATATTGCCCCATCGATCTAACCGATGTCGCGTCCCCTTAAATTTGAACCCTACATTTTAATTTTGGGGGCGTACTTTACAAGAAGCTCCTCGGACATTTCCCAAATTTTTAAGAATTGCCTCCATCGTTTTTGATTAAATTTTGTTGTTGGATAATGTTGAGAACATTTAAGAGAAGTCTCATATTCGTTTAAAAACCTGATTTTTCGAAAAATGCAAAATTTCAACTTTTTTGGCGTCTTCGTACAACTACAATTATAAAGATAGACATTTTTACCCTAATGAAATGTGTTTCTTATAGATAGATTTTGAAATAAGATCACGTACAATTTTAGATTGTTTTGTTTGTGTTTTTGGGCGCGTCAACTGCTTTGGTTATTGGTCCCGTTAGTGTAGTGCATGCTTTTTATCGGGTGATCTTCCCCTGCTGGATGGCGAGATCCGTCGGCTAGTGGAGTTTCCCCCTAACCAGGACTCTCCCACCAGCGGAGCTCCGCCCCAACCGGGGCAAGCTCTAAGCTCCGACCGGTGTCCCGGAATATGTAGTGCATGTTATGTTAATATAGTGTAGTGCATGTTAATGTAAGTGTGTGTGTAAGGGGAGAGGATAGGACAAGGAAGGGGAAGGACAGATCGCGCGCGGTCCGTGGCCCGTTTGGTAGGGTACTGCTCCGGCATTCGCCTCGTATTGATCGGAGAAACCACGTAAAACTACCGATCAGAGCAGCAGGCCGCTAGAATTCTCCTCTAGACAACGACTGAACTCGACCTAACTGAAAAGCTAGTATCGAAAATTCTGCCGCCGTCAGGGCTCGAACCTAGGACCTCCCGGTCAGAGGCGCTGCAGTGACATTACAATTTTAGAAAATTATATTACTTTCCGCGTAATTTTGCGTGAAAATACGAGCGAGAAAGTATGTGCTGTTTCAGCACCGCTAGTTGTCTTGTTTCTTTTCGAGTGCACTGCTCTTGGAATCCTGTGTTTGCGCCCCGGACGCCAAGGCCCGGCCGCGCGCGGGGGCGAAAGGGGGCGAGGCAAAACCCCATGATTGATGCGACGCCTAGCGACGGCAGGCGCTGATGATTTGTTAACGATGCCAACGGCTGCCGCTGGCACGCCGCGGCCCCTCCTCTTGCCAACGTCGCCGGCCGGGCAGCTAGCTCTGCAATGCCAGACGGCTGGACGTACCACCACGACACGGCACGTCGCGTCGCTTCCAATCTGCTCCGGCCTCGTCTACTCAGGTCACCGAAACGACGTTTCCTTGTTGAATTAATAAAGGAATTCGTGGGCAGGAATTAGTCGCGAGGAGTACACAGAGAAATTGTATTATAACAATAATTTATTTTCAAAAAAGTTGATGATGAATTGTATTTGTTTTCTCTGCTATCACTCGTAGTAGTGTGTTGAACTGAAAATAAATTCAGAGGTGTACCGTTTTGGTAAAAAACATTACGTAAATTACAAGACTGTTCCAGCAATATGGTACCACATTTAGGTATTTACAATATTTACGTAGGAAGGTAGCTGCTTATATTGATACACAGGTTTCAAACGAATTTGGCCGAAAGTATTAATAGTGAATAAAAATATGGGTAACCCAGGCTGCCATAAAGCCTAGGGTGCGCAGAATTACAAAAGGCTGTTGCGTGACTAACAATTTTGACAGTTTTTCCACCATCTCTATAAAAAATAAATACTTTCGACTAGCTTCTCACACTATGATATTACTGACGCTCTGACTTCACCCTTTTAAACATTTGCCATCAAATAAATAGAACCTGCAGCAACAGTTTTGATGTGTGTTCACAGCCGTCTCTTTGAGTGGGTCGAATCAATTTTTCATTATTCAGTAATTAGGCCCCAGGAATAACTTTTGATTTCATCCTCAGTGTCGGAACTAGGGGTATGCCTCCCGGCGCCGCATTGGGAGGGGCTGCAAAACTGGGACAGTATTTTTACTGTAGATATTTACGTAGTATGATACAAAATCGAAAAACTATATTAAAAATATGGGATATGTAGCTTGAGCATGAGATTGATGTGAACCTACAAAATTATGGATAAAATATTAAGGACTGCAGAGGGAACGTTTATGATAACTCATTAAACTTTGCCGGCTTGCATAAAGGAGTAAAATTTCAAAATCAAGATTAAAATAATTTGGTAACTTTTGTGCTATGTACTATGTGCTATTCGCTAAACTTTGTTGACGAAAATGCTGCTAAGATTTTACCACAGTCTGAGACCTATTTTGGCATCCATTGTCCAATTTCTTTGCTTCGTCCATCAATAGATAAGACGTTCTAGTAAAACATGTTCCCTTATTTCTCAAACTACAAAGCAATACAAAATGGTCCACTGGAAGCTGTTACAGTAATATCTCTCTCTCTCTCTCTCTCTATATATATATATATATATATATATATATATATATATATATATATATATATATATATATATAGAGAGAGAGAGAGAGAGAGAGAGAGAGAGAGAGAGAGATGTGAATTTTGGAAAATAATAGATGCTCTTAATTATCTCAGGACCAGGCCTATTACAACTACTAAAAGGAAATGCAAACAACTTTTCAAAGGAATGTTAAAACGTACGAATTTATTGCCTGCTCCTGTTTCGGTAATAGCCGCAAAGTATTACAAAATGACATCACTACTGAGCGACAGTAAAACGTATTAACCGCCTGATCTCAGATTAAGAATCAGGTCAAATGTGTCCAGTGATGCAGTAAACGAAGCGAAATAAATAGCAGGGAAGTTTAACCTAAATCCTAAGTTGAAAGAAGTAAAGAGGAGAAACAAGAAACTGATACTTGATAAACAAAAAAGGCAAACCTATTCATTCTCAGAAGAAAAAATCTGATTGTTGATTATAGGCTAAGATTGGATTCTGAATGAACTGAAGCTAATTTCAAGTCATTTAAAGCCTGAATAGTGCATTTGGTTTCCTCAATGGAGCTCGGTGTGAAGCAAGAAATAGAGAAGAATTTAGGAATGAAGCACTCCAGAAATTTACCATATATAAAGAAGACATGCTACATTGAAAAGTGTGAGTTGGTAATAAAAGTGGAAAGTTTTAGATATTATACCTTGGATTTAAACCCTACTATGAAAACAGCTATTTCATCAGGTCTTCTGATGTTAATATACAAGAATGGATTTCGTGACACTTGCCCCAACATAAAGACAGCAGTATACGTTGTTGTCGCCCGGAATGAAGTTTTAGCAAACCAAGGATCGTTTAAAAAACCTCAGACACTTAACAGAAAAACAACGGCCAATCAATCGGAGCCCGTTCATC
Source organism: Teleogryllus oceanicus (assembly GCA_964035755.1). Taxonomy (NCBI): domain Eukaryota; kingdom Metazoa; phylum Arthropoda; class Insecta; order Orthoptera; family Gryllidae; genus Teleogryllus; species Teleogryllus oceanicus. The sequence continues at coordinate 20,084,247 of CAXIVR010000014.1, read as the reverse complement.
TGAGCCCAATCTGATGCCATCATTCATCTTACAATCAAATTATCTTCAGAACTATCTTTTGAAGACATGTAAAAGTGTTTGCAACTAAAAAAACGTTAAGTTCTGTTTTTCATGTTAGTTCTACATGTTCATATTACAATGGTCATCTGTCATTTATGATCCTACTTGTCGCACCTATTCGCACCTCCAGAGAGGTAATCAAAGACATTTTGTTACCAAAAATTCTAAATTAAATACAAGCAATGTGTCATGTTTAAGCGCGGAAATTGCGTCCCAATATTTGAGCTTTCGATTTAACTGTACGTTTCTAATGGAGGAAGAAGAACAAAACTAGGACTTTCCTTAAGGTAAGCCAATGAATGCTCTGGAACATTGAAGTTGCACAGGAGAACTATGAAAAGGAAGTTGAGGATAATTGAGGATTTTTTGTGATTCCAATCTCCTGCTAAGGAATCCCGGAGATTATGAATAGATTTTCGTAAATAAAACCATTCCTTCAAAGAAGGAATTTATTAGCGCACAAAGAGTAGCAGAAGAGTTAAGAATGTGTCATGTTTAAGCACACAAATAGCATTCCATTATTTGAGCTTTCGGTTGAACTGTAAATTTCTAACGGAGGAAGAAGGGCAAAACTAGGACTCTCCTTAAAGTGAAACAATGAATGTTCTGGAACATTGGAGTTGTAAATAAGAACTATGAAAAGGAAGCGGTGGATAATTAAGGATTTTTTGTAATTCCAAAATCCTGCTAAGGAATCTCGGAGATCCTGAATGGATTTTCGTAAATAAAACCAAGTAGTTTCTTCAAAGAAGGAGTTTATTAGCGACAAGGAGTAGCAGAAGAGTTAAGAATGTGTCATGTTTAAGCACACAAATAGCATTCCAATATTTGAGCTTTCGGATTAACTGTAAGTTTCTAACGGAGGAAGGGCAAAACTAGGACACTACTTAAGGTGAACCAATGAATGTTCTGGAACATTGGAGTTGTAAATAAGAACTATGAAAAGGAAGCGGTGGATAATTAAGGATTTTTTGTAATTCCAAAATCCTGCTAAGGAATCCCGGAGATCCTGAATGGATTTTCGTAAATAAAACCCAGTAGTTTCTTCAAAGAAGGAATTTATTAGCGCACAAAGAGTAGCAGAAGAGTTAAGAATGTGTCATGTTTAAGCACACAAATAGCATTCCAATATTTGAGCTTTCGGATTAACTGTAAGTTTCTAACGGAGGAAGAAGGGCAAAACTAGGACACTACTTAAGGTGAACCAATGAATGTTCTGGAACATTGGAGTTGTAAATAAGAACTATGAAAAGGAAGCGGTGGATAATTAAGGATTTTTTGTAATTCCAAAATCCTGCTAAGGAATCTCGGAGATCATGAATGGATTTTCGTAAATAAAACCAAGTATTTTCTTCAAAGAAGGAGTTTATTAGCGACAAGGAGTAGCAGAAGAGTTAAGAATGTGTCATGTTTAAGCACACAAATAGCATTCCAATATTTGAGCTTTCGGATTAACTGTAAGTTTCTAACGGAGGAAGAAGGGCAAAACTAGGACACTACTTAAGGTGAACCAATGAATGTTCTGGAACATTGGAGTTGTAAATAAGAACTATGAAAAGGAAGCGGTGGATAATTAAGGATTTTTTGTAATTCCAAAATCCTGCTAAGGAATCTCGGAGATCATGAATGGATTTTCGTAAATAAAACCAAGTAGTTTCTTCAAAGAAGGAATTTATTAGCGACAAAGAGTGGCAGAGGCGGCCGCCGCCGCGGCGAGCAAGCGAGGTGGAAGCGAAAGGGACGAGGGGCGTCTAGTAGGCGTAGGAGCAGTTGTCCTGGTCGGCCATCTTGATGTCCTCGCGAGCCACGTCGTAGCTGGAGAGCAGGTCGGCGAGTGCGCGCCGGGCGTCGTCGTCCATGGAGGCGGAGCGGCCCCACACCTGCGCCGCCAGCGTGCGCTGGAAGGAGCGGGTGGCCGGGTCGAACACGGGCCGGCACGCCAGGAACACGGCGAACGTCTTGTAGTCGGTGGCCACCACGCTCTGGCCGAAGGGCTCTGCCGAACATAGACACAAGCTCTTTCGAAAAAAATCCTTCGTACGCCTTCCTTCGGAGGGGAAGTAAAGCCGGCTGCCCCATGTAGTAGATTTACTGCATGTAAAAGATCCTCAAGCTTAAAAGAAGCCTCTGAGCAAAATTGAGATCCGCCAGTTTCGTCGCCCAAGATAATGCCTCCTTTCTCCGATAGGTGGTGAAAGGAGCGTAGCGAAATTTGCGTGGGTAGACGGAAGAGCGGGGCTGATGACCCGAGTCTCGCCACGTAAAATAAGGCATTAACTAACTAACACGTTCTAGGGGCCGTATATATAAATCTCTTCCAGGAGCTTCCTAGGCCTAGTAGGCTGCCAGTGTGCGGTTTTGCGAGTTATGAACGACCCCCAGACAATTCCAGTCGCTCCTTGTCCTTCAGGCAGGCCCCTAAGAGCTCTACTGGCAGAGCTTCATAAATACGACCCTTAGAACCGTATTTATAAATCTCTGTCAGGGGCCTGCCAGGCCTAGCAGGCTGCCAGTGTGCGGTCAAAGACGCAAAAAGCCGTGCCGTATTATCGGAGCGTTAGCTCAGGGCATCGACTGATGTCACTGCAGCGCCTCTGATCGGGAGGTCCTAGATTCGAGTCCTGACGGCGGCAGGGTTTTCGACACTAGCTTTTCAGCTAGGTCGAATTTAGTCGCTGTCTCGACGGGAATTCTAGCGGCCGGCTGCTCTGATCGGTTGTTTTCCGTGCTTTCCCCGATCAACACCAGACAAATACCGGAGCAGTACCCGAACAAACGGGCCACGGACCGCGCGCGATCGTTCCTTTTTCTTCCTTGTCCTATCCTCACCCCTTAGTTACACACATTTACACTAACATACACTACACCACCACATATTGCGGGAGACCGGTCGGGAGCTTAGAGCTTGCCCCGGCTGGGGTGGTGCCCCGCTCGTGGGAGAGTCTTGTTTAGGGGGAAACCCCACTAACCGACGGTAGGTCGGCGCCGGATCTCGCCATCCAGCGGGGGATGACCACCGCCATCTCCCGAGAAAAAACATGTACTACACTTACGGGACTAATGGCCAAAGCCGTTGACGCGCCCGGAAACACGAAAAAATGAATCAATCAAAAACCGTGCCACATGGCCCTCACGCGCCATGTTATAAAAACCGAAATAGAGAAGGCCCTCACGCGCCATCTTATAAAACCGAAGCATACCAACTATTTTAATATTGAAGTGAGGTACTCACCAGAGTACTCGCTGGTGCCGGCTTGGCGCCACACGCCCAGCGACAGCGCCCCGCGGTAGGGGTTGAAGGCCTGCGTCTTGGACTCCAGCGCGTAGGGCTTGCCGTCGCGGGGGCTCAGCGCGTTGTACTGGATGTCGTAGAAGAGCTCGTGGCCCTCGAGGCGCGGCTGGATGGTGAAGCGCGCGCAGCGGGACAGCTGCTCGCCGAAGAGGGGCGTGCCCGCCTGGATGAACCACTCGCCCGCGATCTTCCGGGGGTCGAACGGCGTCTTGCCTGCAAAGAAAAACACAACTCTTTGACTTCGGTGAATGAGCTGGTACAAAACGCTTTCTCTCATCAAGGAACGTAACGGGAGCGGTAGCCCAGTGCATCAACTGATGTCACTGCAGCGCCTCTGACCGGGAGGTCCTGGTTCGAGTCCTAATAGCTTTTCAGCTAGGTCGAATTCAGTCGCTGTCTGGAGGAGAATTCTAGCGGCCGGCTGCTCTGATTGGTAGTTTTCCGTGGTTTCTCCGATCAACACCAGGCGAATGCCGGAGCAGTACCTTACCAAACGGGCCACGGACCGCGCGCGATCTATCCTTCCTCTTCCTTGTCCTATCCTCTCCCCTTACGCACACACTTTCACTAACATGCACTACACTACCACATATTCCGTGAGACCGGTCGGGAGCTTAGAGCTTGTCCCGGCTGGGGCTGTGCCCCGCTGGTGGGAGAGCCCTGGTTTGGGGGAAACCCCACTAGCCGACGGTAGGTCGGCGCCGGATCTCGCCGGGGGAAGATAACCGTCATCTCTCGAGAAAAATATGCACTACACTAACGGGACTAATGACCAAAGCAGTTGACGTGCCCGGAAACACGAAAAAATCAATCAACAAGGAACGTCCATAGTGCAGACCGAGCGGCAACGCGGAATGTTACAAAACGCTTTCTTTCATCAAAGAACGTCTATAGCACACGCCGAGCGGCCGAGCGGCCGAGCGACCGGGAGCCGTTAACTGGCAGAGCGTGACCGTTGGCGGTCGAGCGAGAACACTAGCCCAAGCGCTCACCCACAGTACAATCCTGAAAACGTTTATTTATCCGATCTTTTCACTCCAACTTCTATTAATAATTGGCCGATCGAGTAATTATTCAATTGTGTAATGGTGCTAAAAACTTAGCATTCAACTGTGTAAAGGTAAAACTACGAAGTGTTACGTATGTGGAGAATAAGCTGATGCAATGACATGCCAAATCATCGGTGTGTTGTTTCTCGTGGTGCCGAGCTAACGGAAATCTACAAACTATCATCTGGAAACGCAGAAACGGTTGTATTTAGTTTAAGTTAAACAATTTATGTCATACCAACCATCAAGGCAATTTGAATATTGTATGTTTGCATGTAAGTATTTGTTGTCCCTCAGTAAAGTTTGTTCATTAAAAATATTTCAAAACTTACGAACACACTTCATTACAGCCATCCACTTAATTCCCAATTCATCAATAGTCGTTCAAATAGATGAATCTGAATTCCATAACTGTTTTACCAATGAGCTACCAAAGATGCAAAATAACCATTGGTATTTCAAAACCATAACCTTAAATCAGATTCATCAAAGCAGATAAGTCAAAAAAACTTAATTCTACAGGGGAGCAAAAAACAACTTTAAACTATTGCTATAAATCAGGGTTAAATGATAGTCAAACAAAATTACACACCGATAGTCTCATTTGAATATCACCTTCGTTTGAATATCATTAAACCATAGTTTAATTCAGTTACAATATTTTTTTTGCTCTCTTGTAAAATTAAGTGTTTATGATTTATCGGCTTATTCACCTGGATCAAAGAACTATTTGTAGCAATCAGTATTTTGTTGCAACTTTCTCTTCGAAGTCTGAAGTATATTTACAGTTAAGGTTGAAAAACTAATAGTCCAAAAAAAACAAATTCTACGTTTTTGTACATTTATTCTATCACCGAAACTTTTTTAATGTCATTTTTTGGAAAAGCTTTGCATTGTGTTTTCTTACTTACGTTTATGTTTCTAGAAACTGTGAGAGTAGACAAATATTGATCTTTCATGTTGGATACATAAATCACATCGTTTAAGCAACTGAACAGTAGTTGAATCTACGTTTCTTTTAAACTTGTATTTGTTGATTGGTTACGTACATTTCTAAAATAGTTCTTTATGTGCGATGTCAATACTTTGAGAAGTACTTATATCAATCCCGACTCAATGTCGGAGCGTGGGTAAATGCCTTCCCTATTCATATCAACATTTTTTTAAAAATTATTCAGTGTGTTACAAGAAATTGCTAACCGAGAATTCCCATTATGAATACATATATAACGTTTAAAATCTCAAAAAAATATATGCACGGGAATTCTCATTTCCCATTCATCAAGTACTTTCTGGAACCGGCCATAACGCGGCATACTCATCGATGTTCGAAACCAAAGAACGGAATACTGTCGTCCGCTTTACCTAAATTGATGGGGCACTTCCCACGGAAAGAGCTTCTGTTGGCGCCGACGGCGACTAGCAGCGCCGCCAGGAGGACGAGAGCGGAGAAGCGGGCCATGCTGAAGCGGAGGCTGAAGCTGAAGCGGAGGCGAAGGAGAGCGAAGCTGCTGTGTGCCTTCTGGGACCTCTGCCTCAACCTATATACCCCGAAGTTGCTGACGTCGTCTCCGAAGACTTATTCGATTCGATTGAACATGCAAAAACACGCGAAGATACACCCATTCAAAGTAAAGGCGTGCCGTTTTGTGAATAATTTGGGTGAATACGCGCCATTAGTTCCACATGAGCGTAAAAGTGTTCAGATCTGAGGTCATTGAGCTGAGCGACAAGTAGTCTCCTTTTACCAGGGATCTTTTTCAATAGGCTTTTCAACAGTATTTTTGGCATTCTTTTCAAGTGCTACGTGGTATCTAAAGACCGTCCAGTCTCATGTGACGACTAAAACTTCTCGCTAAACTGTTACTATGAAGCTGTTGCAGAATTTTACCACGTCACAAAATTATTTGGTCAAATTATTTAATATATTGCAATACAATTATGTGCGTTTGGACCATTTTGATTTCATTTCAGATCTAGTAATTTATTTTAAATTTCAAAGATCATATCATACTTGTTCAATAAAAAGAATTATTTACTTTAATGAATAATTATATTATTTACTTTAATGAATTCATTATTTGAATATTACCTTAACGTTACTTAAATTTAAAAAATTAACATTCATTCAATATTAATATTCATTAACCATTAGCATTCATCACCGTAGGTAAACAAACTTTAGAAAGAATGGAAATTGTTTTAGAAAATTTCATAAACAAAATGTACATAATGTAAAACGTAAAATACACACACATATATATATATATATATATATATATTATATAATAATAATATAATAATATATATTATATATATAGGGGCAAATGGAACTAAAAATCTTATGGTTGAACTTGCAACCACTTTGAATTTTTATAATAAATTATAGAAAACCAAATGATCATTCAAGAACTGAAGTAACGCAGCCCACAGTAATTTTTTTTACAATTTCTCAACTTTTGCTCTTTTAGTAGTTCAATTGAATCATTACTTCAAGAATATTAAAGTAAAGTAAAAATTCGTCCTAAATAGAAGTTTTCATTGAAAAATTCATAGTCGTTTTTTATGAAAATGGCGATTAAATAGTACTGTAAATGCGAAATTTGAAGCTCTTTTTCACAGAAATCTATTGAGTTTTCGAAAAACTTAATTTCAAGTCATTTGAAGCGCTTTGACTCACAAACGTAATAATGCATACAAATCGATGGAAATAACTATATTAACGGCGTCAGAGGTATTTCAAGAAAATTACATTTGTGTAGTTTTTGAAAAACGAAAATGGACTGTACGCCATAATAAACAGTGCAATTAGCACGATCTATTGGCAAAATGTGGAGCAATTTTTGAGAAAATGGCGTTTGAGCGTTTCTGAAAATTAGGAATTTTGTGCTCATTTTTACACAAAGCTGTTGAGTTTTCGAGAAACTTTATTTTACATTATTTAAAGCTCATGTGCTCATAAATATAATAATGTGAAGAAATCACCTTTTAATGTAAATTTTACAGACGTGAGACACAAGTAAAAAAAACTTAATTTTTGAAATTTTTGAAAAAACAAAATTATACAGCAATATGACTTTTGTGTCACGGCAAGGGTTTATTTGGCACTAATCATACCAAAAATTTAAAGAAAAAATTTGGAGCCGCTTTTGATCGAAACGAAATCTTGTTTTTGTGATTTTTTTAAATTGCAAATATTGCACGCACTATTGCAAGAAAACTAGTAAAATTTCCAAAAAAACCTACATTATCTAATTGAAAGAACTATTTATGCACAACACATTTCCTTAGAAGGAAAAATCCAGGTCTTCTATTTTGTAGTTGTAGGAAGACGCTGAAAAAATTCAAACTTTTGCAATTTTCCAAAATTCACAGGTAAATGTGATATTCTGACCTATCCCACCTTTATAAGTGTATTTTGCTCTTATCTTACAAAAAAATGAAAGTAAAAATTTCGAGTTGTTTTTGAGAAAACTTGAAAAATGTCCGGGGGACTTCATGTAAAGTACCCCCCAAATTTTAAAGAATGTTTTTCAAAATTTCAAAGCTTCAACTAGAGCCAAATAGACAGGGGATTCTTCAATTTGGAGAAGATCTTACGAATGGTTCGGCGCTAGGAGTGTTCACAGACGGACGGACGGACGGACGGACGGACGGACGGACGGACGGACGGACGGACGGACGGACGGACGGACGGACGGACGGACGGACGGACGGACGGACACATGGACGGACGTTTGGTCGGATAGACAGACGGACGGACGTTTTGCTTCCAATTGGTTTTTCGGCATCAAGGACCCACAAACCAGGAATTCTAGCTATACCACGTGTTAGAGGATTTTTTCTCTTAATTTAGGAACTGGATTTATGCACTTTTTCGCCACCAGAGCCGGGCAATGAATTTTTTTCGCCGAAAATCCGCGTTTTTTTTTCGCGCAGCAGTACATAACTTTCTCTATACTACGTATATTATTCCGTATATACATACGAGAAAGTAAAAATAGTATGCCACACGTGGTAAAAATGATTTTATTTTGCTCGTTGGATTGCATTACTCAGCTTATTGACCTCGTGTCGCAGCCTTTCGTACTCGTAAAATAAAATGTCACTTTTACCACTCGTATCGTAATAACTATTTTCATATTTGAAACGTAATAATCAATGAATTTTTTTAAATTACGGGATAGAATTTGTCTTATATCGCTAGAAAACTGAACTATCACCTACTGACTTTTGTATTGTACGAATATTTTCACACGAAACACACAGTGTACTTTCCAGCTTTGAATTCATTTATTGAAAAAACATAAACTGGACGACGTTTTCTCACATACAGCAGGACAACGATATCTAGTTTATAATTATATATATATATATATATATATATATATATATATATATATATATATATATATACAGAGTGAGTCACGTAACTTTAGCACTTCCTATAACTTTTGAACGGTTAAAGATATTGAAATGTAGTTTTAACGGAAGTGCATGAGAAAATAGGGCTAACTGATACGTGTATTTATTTCTATTTTATCACTTGTATTTTACGAGATATTTGAGGTAACTTTGTTTTTTCAAATGGAACTATACATATTTTTTCAGTCTATCATAAAGAGCGTAAAAAGACGAATCCAAAGATATACATAATGCCATATGTTAAATAAGGATTTTTTTTTTAGAAATTTGTATTCTTTTGCGACCAGTTCTTAACGGATATTTTGAATGTAACCGACCGCCACAGAAGGTCACGCAGCGCTCCACCAGCCAGCGCGCGCTCGGGGAACGGAAGGGATCTTAGTATTTCAAGACACAAAACATATTCCAAATATTCACTAAATTTGCCATTTTTTCCCTGAACTCTGCTTTCATCCTTCCCCATTTTCAAATATTTTATTACTTAAGGATTGAAAATATGGATTTGTTATATGTAGTATGTATTGAAATAAGATTGTTATTTAAATAATTTAAAGGGCCGGTTAAGGGTTTTACAAAGAATATTGGATATTTGCAGCAAATAGTTTTATTGTTAATGATAATATAACAATACCTTGTGAAAACAAACAAATACAGAAAGATAATGATAATGACAAAAATAAAAATAGAATTCAAAAATACTAAATAAAAATACATTACTATTCAAATTACTTTAGAATGTGTTCAATATGACCTCCATTCACAGACAAACACATCTGCAGGCGCTTTTGAAAATATTTCTTAACTGCTACCAATGTTTCTTTTTTAACTTCAGAACATGCAGCTACAATGCGTCTACGCATATCTTGTGATACATCACAAGAGGCTCCATCTACAGATGGAGCCTCTTGGTAGACGTGGTTTTTAAGAAAACCCTAAAGAAAAAAATCTAGTAGCGTCAAGTCTGGGGAACGCGCGGGCCAACACACAGTACCACCCATTAATATCCTGTAATATAAAACCCCATTAACTGGAGTAGAAGTAATAAACAATTTTATTACAATACATACTTACAATAAACCCTTATTTTTAAACCTTCCATTTCTTAAAAATATGCTGAAAATGGGGAAGGATGGAACGCAGAGTTCAGGTAAAAAACTACAACAGTTTTGTGAATATTTGGAATATGTTTTGTGTCTTGATATACTAAGATCCCTTCCCTTCCTCGAGAGCGCGCTTGCTGGTGGAGCGCTGCGTGACCTTCTGTGGCGGTCGGTTAAATTCAAAATATCCGTTAAGAACTGGTCGCAAAAGAATAAAAATTTCTCAAAAAAATCCTTATTTAACATATGACATTATGTATATCATTGTTAAAAATATGTATAGTTCTATTTGAAAAAACAAAGTTACCTCAAATATCTCGTAAAATACAAGTGATAAAATAGAAATAAATACACGTATCAGTTAGCCCTATTTTCTCACGCACTTCCGTGAAAACTGCATTTAAATATCTCCAACCGTTCAAAAGTTATAGGAGGTGCTAAAGTTACGTGACTCACCCTGTATATATATATTGCAACAAAAGACCGCTTTTAAAAGGACATTTCTTTAGACATTTTAAAGAATTTATAGTTGCTAAATATATTTTGCAGGGTATGCTGTCCCTAATCCAGCCTCGGTGTCCTGCACAACTAAATAAAACAGCTGGTGGTAGTGGATTTCCTGCTGATTCGATTGGCGCGGAATGGGCGTCGTGTCCCGTGCGCCGTGCCTTTTGGCTTGGCTCCGTCGCCGCCGGTTGCGCTTGCCGAGGAATGAAAACAAACGAGCGACGCCGTTTCGCGAAATTCCGGCGGCAGTAAAAGAGAGTGCGCGGGCGGCGGTGCCAGGCGGAGCTCCTTCATTATGAAACAGGACAGGAGGCGGCGGGCGCGCCCACGCCTGCGGGCGAGGGCGTGGGCGAGGCCGAAAAAGGAAGACTCTCCCGAACAGTGAGGAGGGCGCTGGGTCGTCTTTTCGCATTGATCCCTTGCCGACGTGACGTCACGTGACAATAGTACCGCGACCTCCCTCTACACAAGGGGGCTTGTGCTTTCTCTGCGCGACCAACTTGCTCGTTAGCGCGGACGCGGGAGACTCGCTCGGCTTCGTGGCGCGGTGACGAAGGAAAATGTTGCGGCCACAGGAAAGGAGCTGAGAGTATACTCCCATTTACTCACAGTGGCACATCTAGGTCACCTTCAGACGTCTCGGTCATTTTTAGCTGACAGGTGGCGGTCTTACTCCCCGTCTGAAATGATAGATCCGGCGCCGACCTACATAATTAGGGGTTTTCCCGACTATGTCTTCCCCAGCAGGGCCCCGCCCCAGCCGGGATAAGCTCCAAGTTCTGAACGTTCTTCTGATTTGCGTGTTAGTGTAGTGCATGTAAGTTTAATTATATGTGGATGTGTAAAGGGACAAGGGTGAGGAAAGGATATAATCGTGGAGTCCCGTACCCACTTGCGATGTTGCTCCCGGATTTGTCTGATAATAATGGGAGAAAAAATAGTTGTTATGCATTATCATGTTTGTAACTAGGAAACAAATACTGAGATTCAGCACCGTGAAAATCTGAAGAAAAAAAATTATAAACCTTTAAGTCAAATATCGTTTTATTTTTCAAAAGGAAAATGTGAATTACATAGGGTGATATTTGTAGTTTCCAGCACCTTTACACTATAATTATTCTTTCACCATGTGAACGAACGTCGCCAAACTATTACATAGGGTGATATTTGTAGTTTCCAGGACCTTCACACTATAATTATTGTTTCACCATGTGAACGAACGAACGAACAACCCTGTCGTTTGCCTGGTTGATCGGAGAAACCACCGAAAACTACCGATTAGATCAGCCGGCCGCTAGAATTCTTCTTCAGACAGCGACTGAATTCGACCTAACTGACAAGCTAGTGTCGAAAATCTTACCCCTGTTGGGACTCAAACCTAGAACCTCCAGACCAGAAGCACTGCAACATCAGTCGTTGCCCTGAGCCACCTCTTCTGGTGGAAAACGTAAAAAACTGTTTTTCGTGGCAAATTCATCTCAAATTGATCTATCTCTTATCCCTAATAAGGTCTTATTTTTGAGGACTATTTCTGATTCGCAGTTCACAGATTATAAAATATCCAGTAGCTAAAGAGTGTCCCAAAATTTACGCAAGATTTGCTGGTCCTTAGGCGCGAGCCACGTAAAATAATTGAATTTATTCCATCATTGAATTGAGGCGAGAAAATAAAAACAAAATGGTACCCTATGTAGTTAACGTGCTGATCGAAAATATGTAATATTCAGTGATCATATCATTCAACGACATTTTAGATATTCTCAGATAAGACGCTGAGCTTTGGAATAAAGAGAGAATTCCTCCTTACAATGCACAACCTCATAGAATTTTTCATATTTTGAGACAAATTTCAGACCAAAACTACTGGGAATTTTTCCTCCTTTTAGTGTTAGTAATCAACAATTACCCAAATTTAAAATGTGCATGGGATCATTTAAAGATGTACGATTCGTTGAATTTGTGCAGAAAACATTCTAGCCACAAAAATCAATATGATTGAAAGATGGCTTGGAAAGTTGGATGTCTCTTAAATTTTGAGCAGCAAGGACGCACGCCTAACATTAGATATGAGTGGTGTATCAATGTAGAAAAATTCTACATGTTTACTATCAGAAAAATGAAAACCCCCAAAAACATCGTTTCAAGGCCTTCAGTATTAAGTCTCCAAGACTAATGACTAAAGTCTCAAAGACTAAATGAGCGGACAATACAAATTCTGGAATAATACAATCACTATTCACTACAAACCCAAAGTTCAAAAAGTTTCTGAAAATGTAATTGAGATATTTATTTTATATTTATCACGATCTGTTCATGTATGTTGTTGCGATCTATGGCAAAGAAATCGTGCTGTTCACCTTAATTTATAAACGTAATGCACCGTAGATAATTATAATTACAAAAACGTTCTTGTAAAATATCAGAAGGTTGAAAGAAAGAAACAATATCAGAAGGTTGTTAAGCATTGCGTTGAGACATCGCTAATCTTTGCATTTGAAAACACTCGTTCTGAACTTAAAATATTCGCTATCTTCGATTTGCTAACGAGACTCACATAAGCTTTCTTGCGGTAGACCAAAGCCTTTGTGAAGAAGTTCTTGAAACAGTCAAATGTCGCTTTCAACAAATGATAGTAGTTCATTAATTTTACGATTTTATTTTAATTTAGATTTTATACTATGAAAACTGCTAACAATAGGAAGCGATAAGGAATTCGAGGGACATTACTTTTCATTTCAATCAAAATTCACGAAATTTGGTTGCATAGAAAATTGAAACTTCTTTCTCAATGAAAACCCTTAGTTTTAAATATAAATATGTTTGCAAGTTTCTACAGGTCAGGGTTTCTAATGAAAAATCGGAACTGAACAGTTCTTATAAATTCGGTCTCTTATATTCCAGGAAAAAATATTTTAAAAAAATATTCTGCCATTTTTCAGAATATCTTAAAAGTGTTACAGGAGCTTCATGTAATTTCAGTTTCCTCAAAATATCCGAATCTCTGTAACGGCCCAACCAGAACTTACCCTTGGCGTATTGACCAAGTTTCAGTTCAAAGGCTTCTAATCTGACAGTTATGCGTGGCACATCCATTCATCCTCCTACCCGTAAAGACACTCTCATTTTCAGGAACTATATTGCGTATCTCCATTCTACATACATCAATCTTAACCGTTATCTGCCTGAATATTTTTTTAAAATTCAGTGCACCATTGTATAATTTTTTAAATTAATGTTTTTAATGTAAATTTCGAAAAAAATATTTTTTTCCAAAAATTTTGAAATGCGCATGGTGACACCTTTTAGGATGTTATGGAAACCAACATGAAGTACTATTAGTACTAGTGGTACTATTAGTACTAGTAGCATTGCATTATTGCAATATTTCAAGGTTTGAACTATCTACAGCTTCGTACAGCGTGCCCATACGGGCACTCTAGGCAGATAAAGGTTTACCATCTCCATGATAGCGCTAATAAATCTTAATCCTGACGTATGTGCTGTGTTCGAAAGAACCCTAAACATTACTTTTACGACCAAAAATTCGAGATCGTATTGTTGAAGTAATAACAATACTTTTCCCCATATATTATGGTATAGGTAGGAAAAACAATGATGAAAAGAGAGTGATGCTAAAATATGTGTAAAACGAGGACAGCTCAAGAAGCAATAAATATTAATATTTCTAGCAATGAAAGAATATGAATTGATTCTGAGCTTAAATACTAATAAGAAAAACTAAAGAACGATCATGCATTGAGATACAATACTGATTTTTATTGTAATTTTGTTTTGTACAACAATAATTTGGCATCTAAAATTCACGTGTCAAGGAGTTTGTATAAACAATTGGAGCCACCATTTTCTTTTGCTTGCATCCCGTTGTACGGCCGCGCGAAAATGTTTGGCCCGCCTCCTAATTTCTCGGAATTCGCAGTTAGGAATCGCGCGAGTGAGGTGAAAGTTCTTTCTGCTCAGCGACCCCCCCCCCCCGAAGGCTCGTCGCCCGCGTACTCCCTGCCCAGCGACTTACGGGCTATTTTTGTGCCTCTGCCGGAGTCGCTGTTTGCGGACGCCGAACTTGGCGTAATGAGCAAAGTTTCCTCTTCGCTTAAAACAAAATTGAATATGCTTTTTACCCACACGACTTATGAACACGCGGCATATTTTCCATTTAATTACAACTTCGTGTTTGTACTTCAGATTCAAAACCACTTCGGTGGCCATCATACCAGATCATAAACTCAAAAATGTAAATCAACAAACATTATAAAGCGTCCCTTTCATCAACGATACATTCATTATTATATATGAATACGAGTGCAGTACCTAAACGGTTGCAAATATTTAGAAATTTTCAATTTTTTCAAAATGATTAGATGAAAAAAAAATGAATTAATGGATTACGTTTAAAAGTTTATTTGCACTTCAAGTGTCAAAATTGTAGCATTAGTGAAAGCCAAAGTAGGTTTTCGACTCGCGACTGCAGACAGTCCAAGTTGTTATATCATGCTGGAAGTCTGATTGTTCTTTCCTAATTATCCTAGCAACTTTATTTCCATGTCAAAAATTATTGATCACAATTATGAAGTAACTTAAAGAAGAAAGATAATGTCACAACTAAGAACAGTAATGGCCAAGTGAAGGTCATTACACTCCGGATTGGTGAGCTGCTCTGCTTTCCTAACGCGACCAAGAAGCCTACGTAAATTTGGAACATAATCCTCTGAAAATGAAGGACTATAAAGGACGACAAAGCACTCCGAGTGTCGATAAATCACCATTCAAACAAAGATCTGGTCGATCGAATAAATTATTGACTGAAAAGAGTCGTCCTTCCAAATAATATCAACTGATAGATAGTCGATAGCCGAGAAAATTTCAGATTACCTTAATCCTGCTTTAAATTAAGCTTCACTACGATACAAAAAGTAGTGTGCACTACGCAAATCTATTTTTAAAATTTAATAAACAACTTTTTTATTTTTAAGTCGTATAGACAGCTCTGGACAATAGCGACTACATTAACTTACATTATATTAAATTACAAAACAAAATTCATAATTAGTGCCTAACAAAATAATATTAAAATATATAACTTATAGGATTCAAACATAACTTAGGTAATATAAAATTGCATTATTTTACAGGGTAGATTTTTGGGGTATACTAAAGTTTCTTAATAGCTTTTTATAGATTTAAATTTCATTTACAATATTACTTAGTTTATAGAATTTTAATAGTTTATTTTTATAATCTTTGTATGTTACAATAAGTTCTTACTTATGCGCTCCTCTTTTTGGACATACATGGGATATGCAGAAATAAATGATATTGTCAAAACAATAATTCGATCGAATAGTGCATTTCACTTTTCCTTGAATGTCAGCAGATTGTTCTGCTGTGAAATTTCTACACCGGAATCAGTGGCAAACGGTGTTTTCAAAACTTGGGGAGGCCCAAACAAATTCAGGCACGGAATCATATTCTGAAATTGAAAGTCAATGATATTTGGCGTACTGATAAATTGTTATTGGCGGCATTCTAAATAAAAGAATTGGAACTGGAATTTTGAACAAATCCTTGGAGATCTTTCCTTTTATTGCCGGTAGATTTCAGATTAACTCGTACAGTTTTATCCATACACGATTGTAAAGAAATTATTTGCTTTGTTACAGAATGCTTTTCTTACGAGATCGCCAACCAATGCAGTGAGCAGAATGGAACCTACTACGAGCAAGTTTGCTACAACGCCACGGAGGCGGAGAGGCATAACCTCACGGGGAAGGTGCTGGAGAATGCCGAGCGCCATCCTCCAGCAGAGGAGTATTTCTCGTGAGTCCACATTCCATGCCAATGGCTTGATTTCACCCTACATTTCACACATCCGAATAGTGATTCATCTCAAATCAAGTTATCCATCTTATCAATTTGCAAGAAAACTATTTTAATGTGAACTTAAATTATTTCGCTGCCAAAAACAGTATTCTATTCAATAAACCAGCTATCTTGTAAAATATATGTTTCTTTGAAAACGTTTGACTACTTGCCAATAACATGTCTTCACTAAAGTAAACTAATAGAGCTTCAAAATCACACAGAGTTTCTCGCATTATTTATATAGGTGAGTAAATAAATAAATAAGTCGCAAACTGTGACAGAGGAAATAAGAATCAACGAAACTTTCTGAGATATTTTACAGTGTTCTGCTTGTTCACTCTGTAGATTCAGACACTTATCCAATTTTTTTGCAAGTCCTTGAAAGCCGGCAGCAAAGAAGTCTTTTGGTTGCTGACGCAGCAGACTTGTAACCTCCGCTGTGACGGCATCATCATTTTCAAAACGGCCACCCAAATGAGATTTTAGGAAAAATCCCTAGGGGCTTAGTCGGCACTTTAGGGCGGATTTTCCAAGCGTTCCCAATGAAATGTGAGTTACAGCTCCTGCGTTTGCCTCGCTGTTTGAGGGAGAGCATTGTCATCCAAAGGAATCACTCCCTTTGCCAGAAGGCCAGATCGTTTGCTTTCCTTGACAAATACTTGTCACTATACGTGGGGAGCTTTTCGCAATGCATTTCTTCTGTGGACAGTTCTTTAGCTAACAAAAAACGCACGACTGCGCGCTGTTCAGTTGGTGAACACCCCTGCAGCACGTACGCCATCTTGTGCTGGCCGCAAAGGACTGCCCCTGTGGTGTCCCGCAAGCACACGTGGGCTGCTACGTGCCGGGAAAATATGAACGCGTAATGTAAACAAGGTCGAAGGTAAATTGACGTAGGCGACTTATTTATTGACGTACCCTCTCACTTTCAATCTCTCTCTCGCTCTCACTCTCTCTCTCTCTCTCTACCTTTCCATCTCTCTCTGTCTCTTACTTTCTCTGTCTCTCTTTGTCTCTCTCTGTCTCTGTCACTCTCTCTGTGTCTATCTTTGTCTCCCTCTGTCTCTTTTGGTCTCTCTTTCTCACTCTTTTTGTGTCTGTCTCTCTCTCTCTTTGTGTCTATCTCTCTCTATCTCTCTGTCACTCTCTGTCCCTCTTTCTCTGCCTCTATATCCCTCTGTGTCTTTCTTTTCTGCCTCTTTGTCTCTCTCTCTCTTTATCTCTCTCTGCCTCTCTCTCTGTCTCTCTTTGTCTCTCTGTCTCTCTTGATCTCTCTCCAGTCGAGTTACCTCTTTGTTTTTGCCCCCACCTCCCTCGTCTCATTCTGTGTGTGGGTTCAAGGCCTCTGGAGTATACATTATTATCGTAGCGGCCATTCCTTTTGAAACGCTTTTTCGTCTCCCTGAAAATCACGACGAAGTAACTCATTTCGATTTTTGTACGGTTGTTCTGGGTGTATGGAGCTAAATTACACACACAGCAGTTTGCGGATAGATCTCACACAGTTTTCCGTCAGGACATGGGATTATGGAAGGATTCCGATGTTGATGCGATGAATGTGGGACTAAGAATACCATCCATGCCACAAACACGACTGAAAACATGAATACCGTTTACGTGTTTCAAACCCACAGACTTACTGTCCGCGTACTTGGGGACATTTTCGCAAGACCCTTTCCACAAGACTAGTCGGCGAAACCGTACTGGTATTTACAACTATGTTACATTTTTAATTTATGAATTAATTAACATTATGAATTATAATTGATAATAATAGTAATAATAATAATAATAATAATAATAATAATAATAATAATAAGAAGAAGAAGAAGAAGAAGAAGAAGAAGAAGAAGAAGTAAATTTGAGCCTATTCATACGTATTTGGCCTATATTCTACTTTGCAACTTAATGACATATGAAACAATTAGCTGCCATAGCAATAACGTAAACAGAGTTCCTGTAACTTTATCGCCTATGAACCTTGCACTCATTAATAGAGAAATTTCTCTTTACAAAAGAAATTACCGAAAATGTTTTCGTCTCAATTATCATAAAAGTTTAATTTGATTTCCTGTATTATTGTTGTGTATTAAGTTTATAAAAAATTTGTCTATTTTTGACCCCCTAATAGTTAAATTGAAATGAGACATTCAGAATATAATAGAAGACAAAAACTCCCTTCCAATGGTAATTTTCGGATAATGTAATAAATGAAATTTTTATTACAAAAATATACAGGTTTTTAAATATTTCGAATGTCGTTTTTTTTTATATTATAGGTGGATTTCATAATATAATGCGTTGGAATGCATAGTAGATTAGTAGATTTGTTGAAGTGTGATTCACCACTTCATGAATATAGCTTCAAACATATTTTTTGTCCTTGTTATCAAAAATTTGTTCTCAAATCGTTTGTCTGTGCGTCGATTTTCACCGATATTGATATTTCCTCAATCGATTTGGCTGATGCTGTGGTCCTTCGAATTTAAAACAGATATTTTAATGTTTGGGGGTATATGCTGTAATGCCCGTAGAACATTTCCAAATTTTAATTTTTTTTAAATTAAATGGAAAAGAAGTAGTAAGAATTGTGCAGATTCTGTTTTCAAAATCTGGAAATTTTCAAAAGTTAAATTTTTTTTCGACATTCTCCTTTAATTACATTATTGGCGCGATGATTTCTTAGAAAAAACTGTTCTTTAAAATTAGCCCTATGTAGGAGGTTATTTATTATGTAGGACATTCTTTTCAAAATATTAATAATTTTCACGTAATCTTGACTGAAATTGCGAGTTTAAAAGAATTCGAATACAAGATTTTCTCAAAAATATTTCCGAATTTTTTAACTTTTTCCTGTCGAAAAGGGAAAAGTAATATCCATAAAATATGTCGTAGTTTACTCCGGAATTTCGAAAATGAATGAGCATAATTTTTTTCTAACCTGAGTCACACTTTCAAAATCGAAACTAAAGTTTCTTAATGCAATAAATTCAATATTATCTATAAAAATTATCTCATGTACTACATATTTTTCCACTTGTTAACACTTTTTTCGTAAAGTTGATTTGTGTTAGAATTGCATTAAAAATTCTTTATAGCAATAAAATGGAGACGTAAATCGGGCTAAATTTCTTGACTTGTCACCAGCTCTGATTCAAATTGATTTGGGGTAAATATTTTTATTTTATTTTACGTAAGAGAGCTCAATATTCCTTATTTGAAAGTAGAAGGATTTTTTCATTTAAACTTTTGAATTTTCAAAAAACTTAAAAATCCTTATTTGTGTTTCGAACCCCGGTGCTTTTGTATTATCATTATCAATTTTCAACTTATTCTTGAGATATGAGCAGAATAGAAGCTACACTATTATGATATTAACCACTCCTGACAAATAATGCGATAAAGTGTGTACTGATGTTTATTCACTAGTTTTCTTGTGTTACAAGTTACTAAATATATAATACACGCTTCCTTGGTATGTATAGCTCAAGCGGTTTTCTATGCCAATCACGTATTCTCTTGAACTTCAGTCAACCGTGACAGTTCAACCGCAAGTGCAAACAGGTCTTGTTATGAATGGAAAATATTTCGCAATAGAACTGAAGAAAATCGATGGTAAGAGAAGATTATTTTTTCCTTGAAATACATATTTCTCGAAAAAATCGAATAAAGCAAATATTTATTTGTTCTTGCCCACTTCCACATCCCCAGTTTCTAGAATTTTTGATGACCGTTGAAAAAAATAACTCTTGAAAATACAAAATCGACATCTTCATAAATTTGTTTTACTTCATTTCATTACATTTTTCTTATATACTTCAAATTTGACTTGTGTAGCAAAATAATTATTATTTAAATTAGCACTTATTTAATTGTTAAAGTAAGTTATCTGCTGGTTTAATTGCAAATATGCAGTATAATTTAGAACATACATGAACATTTAAAAAATGCGTTCATATTTATATTAGACAGTTTAACTTTCAAAAAATGGATCTTAAAATATTTCTGTAAGAAAGCTTATTGAATAATAAGTATCTGTATCAAAAAAGTAACAATAAATCACAAATGAGTATTTCTGGATAATTTAATTCTCAATAAGAAACAACAACTAAGATACTTTCTAGGCGTAACTAAATGAAAGTAATTAATTTATAATCTTATAAATTAAAAGAATTTATAATACAGTGTTTCACATTAAGAAAAATGAAATTTGCCCTGAGATGTTAAAATAAGTTTAACAATTCCAGGTGGATTCTTATTTACGGAGTTAATACAAAATAAATTGAATGCACCTTTATACTAACAATATTTGTCACATAAAGGTTTTATAACTTACGTGCTTGGAAGAATTACGGAAATCAAAGACGTTTTGAAGTATTAATGTCGAGAAGCTCCTAGAGAAATCTCGGACAAGTTGAGTAAAGCGGACACGGCAAGGAAAGGATATTCATGTGTAATGGATCCGACCTGTATTCACGCCCACACGTTGGGGCGGAACTGTAATGGTTCCGACTTGTATTCACGCCCACACGTTGGGGCGCCACTGTAATGGTTCCGACCTGTCCTACCTGCTCTATTCATTTACGCACCCCTATCTTGGTCTCAAACACTATGGCGCCCTAGCTCTTACTATTTTCCTATCATAATCCTACACTTCGTAGAATCTATTTCGTTTGGTTGAGCGCCTGGTTTCGTTGACATTCTCTGACAAAAATAATATCCTCACTCACCTGTTGCCCGTACCTCAGCTAGCATTTACAAATAGAGCCTTACCTGGGCGTGACTACTGTGATCATTCCATACGGAATTGAAACGGTGTATCTGCACGCTCGTGCCTGGGTCAGTTTCTAGCTAAATACAAAACAGTACTCATAATCTAGGTATACATGAGCCGCAATGAGCGTTCATTCATTTATTTGCTTTTCCTCTCCATTAACAAGTTGTCAAGGCAGCTATTTGACACCCTTTTTATAAGAATTGCCCTTTTATGGCATGCAAAATTTTACACAATGACATAAATACCCTGGATTTAAAACATAAACAAATACAAAACATCATTCATACTTAAAGAACATAAACAAAATAAACATTCATACCGGAATGCGCATTTTGTCGTGACTTTATACTGTTATTTTACTCTTAACTTAATTCTTAACTTAATTGGCATGACTTGGTCTTCGACAGAACCTTCAAAATTTATTCCCCCTCTTTACTTTTCAAATACTTTACACACACACACACACACACACGTGTGTGAGTGTGTGAGTGTGTGAATGTGTGTGTGTGTGTGTGTTCCTTGGTCGGTTAATACTATATTATTATTGTCTAACACCTTATCTACTACGTACGGACCGTCATAGAGTGGGAAGAATTTCCGAAACAATTTCCGGTCCGTTGAGGACGAATGAGATGATCGGACTAGCACCTTGTCCCCTACTCTAAACGTCCCCTGATGACTGTTTCTGGGCCTTCTTCCTTTTCTCTGCCGACTTCCGCAGCTGATCATATATGATGCGTTGGTTTAACGCCACTTCCCTTACACCGCTGATTTCTCGTGGAATCTGGATGCTGTCGAATGGTCCTTTCTTTCTTCCAAAATGTGCTTCTAACGGCGTCATGTTTGTACTGGAGTGCGGTACGGCGTTCAGGACTTCATTAAGCACTGGCACTGCCTCGAACCACGCTCGATGGTTTTCTGCCGTGTATACTCTAAAGAGTCTCGACAGTTCTCGCATTACTCGCTCACTTGGGTTGCTCTGAGGACGGCGTTCGGCCGTGAAATGGATGGAGATATCTAACGCTTCCATTTCCTCCCTCCACCAGTCACTCGTGAATTGACATCCCCTGTCGCTCAGAATCCGGGGTGGTTTTCCGCACATTTCAATGAACTTCTTCACTTGGCGGACACAATTAGCAGTATTGGGTTTTCGAATCGGAAAAATTTGCACAAATTTAGAGAATACGTCGAGAATAACGAATAGGGATTGATTACCAAATTTTGTCTTCGGCAATGGGCCGTAAAGATCCACAGCATATAAATCTCGGGACCCCTGTGGGACGATTGCTTGCCACTCTCCTTCACAATGCCTATTCGATTGTTTGGTCTTCTGGTAGACGTCTCATGCACCTGCTATCTACCTAACCTCCTTCCCTATATTTGGCCAGTAACAATAGTCTGCTAATATCTGCACTATTTTCCCACCTCCAAAATGCCCATAATGCTCGTGGGTGGATATCGCCAATTCCCTCCGGTTTCCTTCAGGGATCCAAATCCTGAATTTTCCTTCCGGGCCGTTGTCCTTCCCTAGTAATATTCCCTCGTGCGTTTTCCAGTTGTTGACGTTTCGGTCCTTTTTTTTTTGTTGATGTAGTTGGCATCGTAAGGCTGTCCTGTTACTAACTTTAATACCTCACGAACGAATGGATCGTGATGTTGGATGTCAAGCACCGCCCCTACTGTCCATCGCGGGTTGATATCGCGTACTCGGATAGCTGCAACTACATCTTCGTGCTCTTCTTTTTTTGACCTTGATTCGAGACAGATAATCCGGAAGCAAGTTTTTCTTTCCCTCGCAATGTTCTATCTCGAATTGAAACTGCTGGAGCCACAGCGTCCAACGTAACAACTTGTCGTTGTTGGTGTGGCTCTTCATTAGGAATGTCAGGGCTTTATGATCTGTAATGACGGTAAAGTAACGCCCGATTAATAGCGTTCTGTATTTCCGGGTCGCCCACACAATAGCTAACGCCTCTAATTCAGTAGCCACAAATTTGCGTTCACTTCCTTTGAGCGAGCGGCTGTCTAGAGCAACAATCCGCTGTTCTCCGTGATCACCCAACTGGAACAGCACTGTCCCTAGTGCAAATCCGCTAGTGTCCGTCTGGATATACATGCGTAGACGAAAATCCGGATATTGTACCACATACGTGCGCTCAAAAGCCTCTAATAGCTGCTGATATGCTTCTTGGCATTGCTGACTCCAATGCCATCTATTCCCCTTTCTCAATAGATGCAGCAGCGGTACTACCTTTTGTGAATAATTTATCACAAAGCGCGCGTAATAATTACAGATGCCGAACACTCGTCGCAGCCCCCTTACGTTCTTAGGTGGTGGTAAGTTTCGGATCAGCTCCCGTTTGCTCTCCTGAATCCTCATTCCTTCATTCGAAATTTCATGTCCCATAAACTAAACTGTGCCCTTTGTCTGCAATAATAATAATAATAATAATAATAATAATAATAATAATAATAATGATAATCACGGATTCGGTGGTATAACGGTCAGCGTACCGGACTGTTGTCCCCGAGTTTGTGGGTTCAAACCGTGGATTTTTAAGGGCAAAAAAATCCCTCGTACGCCTTCCTTCGGAGGGGAGGTAAAGCCGTCTGTCCAATGTAGTAGATTTACTGCATGTAAAAGATCCTCAAGCCTAAAAGAAGCCTCTGAGCAAAATTGAGATCCGCCAGTTTCGTCGCCCAAAAGAATACCTCCTTTCTCCGCTAGGTGGTGAAAGGAGCGTATCGAAATTTGCGTGGTTAGACGGAAGAGCGAGCCTGTTGGCCCGAGTCTCGCCACGTAAAATAGGGCATTAACTAAACTAAACTAAATTAAACTCATAATAATAATTGTAATAATAATTGTCTTTATTTGTGGCGAGGTGCAGGCCTGAAGGCCCGGTCTTCCGCCTAGGCACGTTAATGAATTTACAGTTTTAAAAATTACAGTTTAGGCGTTCAGACGTAATTAATATTAACTGACATTTCATCACACAGAGAAAAAAATGAATTTGTGACTACCATCTACATTAATTTATATGTGCAAGCCAAATGAATTTAATGTCGTTTTTTGTTTATTCTTGAAATTTTTCAAAACGGAAAGACATGATGCAAGGAACATTCTTAAAAATGGGATCAAAACTACTTACTCCACTTCGAATCAATAATTCTAATTCCACCCAAAATGTCATAACCCGATATGCCTCAACTGTGAATAATAAACAAAAACGAGGGTATATTTTACATTTACGTCTGAGATGCAATACTAGGGATCGACCCGGCATACACCTCAAGCGATTGAGTAAACCCAGAAAAATCTCAATGAGGATGGCGGCTCCAGGCCGGACGTTGAGAACACGATAACCAGAAAGTGTATGCAACATGCTTTCGAATCAAATTTGCAATGAATTTGTAACTATTTGGAGTATCCAAACCCGACACTATTGGGTGAGCCCATTGGTTAAGTCGACTGTAGACACATGTGACGTTGAATGTTGCAGGAATTCGGTGCTGGGACTCTCAGACGGAATAGAAGAGACGGGTGAGATTCGCCTCTCCATGGCCATGTGCCTCCTCGCCGCGTGGGCCATCGTCTTCCTCTGCCTCTGCAAGGGGGTCCAGTCATCAGGCAAGGTGAGCTTAAGCCACTTTCTTAACGCAAGATCTCACAAGACTTCACCAAACGTCACTTTTACAGAAAGAAGTATACACACGATGCTTATGACCGGGAGCGGTAGCTCAGTGCAGCAACTGATGTCACTGCAGCGCCTCTGACCGGGATGTCCTAGGTTCGAGTCCTGATGGCGGCAGGATTTTCGACACTAGCTTTTCAGCTAGGTCGAATTCAGTCGCTGCCTGGAAGAGAATTCTAGCGGCTGGCTGCTCTGATCGGTAGTTTTCCGTGGTTTCTCCGATCAACACCAGGCGAATGCCGGAGCAGTACCCTATCAAACCGGCCACGGACCGCGCGCGATCTTTCCTTCCTCTTCCTTGTCCTATCCTCTCCCTTTACACACACACTTACACTAACATGCACTACACTGCTACATATTCCGGGAGACCGGTCGGGAGCTTAGAGCTTGTCCCGGCTGGGGCGGTGCCCCGCTGGTGGGAGAGTCCTGGTTAGAGGAAACCCCACTAGCCGATGGTAGGTCGGCGCCGGATCTCGCCATCCAGCGGGGGAAGATCACTGCCATCTCCCGAGAAAAAACATGCACTACACTAACGGGACTAATGACCAAAGCCGTTGACGCGCCCGGAAACACGAAAAAACAAACCAAACGAATCTAGTTAACCACACCAATGTCCATCACAAACTGAACCTTTGTGTGAAATATAGCTTGGTAGAAAGAAATGTTTCCTTGAAACTGATTTATATAAGCTTGTTAACATTTCGTAGTAAAATATACAAAGAAAGTTTCATAAAATATTATAAAATACAGTTTAATTAGGAACTAGTAAACGTGGTTAGAAGATGCACATGAGTTCAGATTTGAATGATCTGTTATATGAAGCCCGATATGCCATAAAACACAATATATTATGTCAATATACACATAATGATTAACACAGGAATACACGGATTGAAAGAGAAAACACAAAAAGCATATTCACGATGGCTATAACGGACAACACTTGCAACAGAGCTCTACCCTGTATGGTGCGTCAATGGCAATCGATCACTGGCGTAACGCCGAATCTTCAGGCGTGGGTGTAACCCTTTTGCATGTTGAGCTGAGGATACACGCAAAGTTATTTTCCATCTTTCGGTCAAATTGTTAAATGGCGACGGACCGACCAACGGACGGACGTTTTGAAAAAAAACAATTTTTTTCTGTATCAGGGGGCCCCAAAACGTGTATTTCCGTTGAAATCTCGAAATCGATTTTCCGCAGGATTACATAACTTTCTCTATACTATTACTCCCGTATATACGTATGTAGGCGACAAAGTAATAATCACTGGCTGCTCTCTTCATAGTGGTCGTGAGAAACAGAGTTATTGATTTTCCCCTCAGCAGGACTGATGTCGATAGATGTGATGGATTTTCACAAGGAGTTTTCGCATTTGTTCGTTAAATTGCTGGAATATGCAAACCAAAATTGAGCGTGCTTCACACAACTACAGACTCATATGATCTGAATGAATGAATGGTGAATATATCCTTTTACATAATAGAAAGGTGAGAGTAATGTCATAGTAAAACGTGACAACAATGTTAATAAAAAATCTAAATTTGAAAAAAAAAATCCGATTATGTTTCTTTCGCCTTTGAGTTCGTCAAAAAGTGACTATACTTGACTTCCTAAATATTATTTTAACTGCTCATGACTTTATTCAAAAAAATACAGCAATTAATCGAATAAAAAAGCAGAATTATTTATTATATTTTATATCTATATATTACAGATATCGCACTTTTCTTTCAGTGACAAACTTGCAGTCTAAAAAAAACAACAACGTGATTGAAAAAACAATGCCTTGCCTGCAGTCTTATAACCTTTTATTACGAGCTTATCGACGTTCAAAATAATTTTCTCGTGGAAGTTGGAATCAGTACCGTGATGGATGTGGGCATGGTTTCCTAAATGTAAACAAATTCATTAGTTTTATCATACTGACAGTTTTTGGAATCGGGGGGGAAACAAGACATCGCCACTGTTGATGTCGCGATCATTCTTCTTGTTCTCAAAATCGTCATCATCACCGATGCCGCCTTCTTCATTCTGATCTTCGGCATCGTCGTTCTCATCATTTTCTTCCTCGTCATCATCATTCCCACCTCGTCGCCATTCGTCTCTTCATCCCCGTCCTCGTCGTTATCGTCATCCTCATCCTCGTCATCTTCCTCGTTGTTTTCGTCATCCTCTTCCTCATTTTCTTCGACTTCATTCTCCTTGCTGCCACCATAATTTTGATCATTCTCCTTGAGGACATCATTCCCTCGTTGTGTTGTCGCTATCGTTTTTTTCTTCACCCATGCGGCTGCGGTGTTCTGCAACCATTGCCACGCCATATTTTGTAGTTTGTCGTTGTTGTACTGTTGCCAGCGAAACTTCAAAATGAATGTTGAAATCAAGGGCACATTGTTGATATTGTTAGTATAATAATCACGTAATTGTCGCTTCTTTCGTATATTCATACGTTCATGTAAAGGGGCGTCCGTTGACCATACACTTTTGAAAAAACGGAAAAAAACTTCTGGAATCTATTGTTTGCAATAATTAATTACCATAACCTTATTATTCAATAGTGACCCAAGTCTTGAACGTATCACAACTGTTTTCGTAAAATATCCAACAATAGACGAATGTCAGCTAATTTTTACTAGTCATGTGTTTATGCCATTCTTCAATGAATGGAAACTAGAGCTGCTACACTTTCTCCTACTATTGGGAACGATTACGTAACGTTATAATATTGAACTTCATGACTAACACTTCATCCATCAGTTTGTAAAAGTCTAAAGCAATTCAAACGAAGCGCCTGCGGTGCATAACTGCAATTATTTCGTACTCTTTTCTTTCTTCTGCAAAGGAAACAAACATGATTACATTTTACTGTTACAGTGTTTGCTGAACATTATCCAGAAAAACATGTATAATTCTCATAAGCTTGCCATGATTACTTCGAAATGAGCTTCCAATTTTTGTTTATTATAGCTTTTTAAAGTAAAACAAGATATAAGTTAAGCATCCAGGCCTGGAGGACCCCCAAGATCTAGCATTATGAGTGCATAAAAATACGGTTGTAAATCTATCCCCTTTTATCATTTAAATATTATATCTCGGAAACTATAGCAATGTTAATATTGTCTTTCTTTTATTAGTTCTAAGTTAAATCTATTATTGGGTACATATGAATGGTGAATTCGTGTGACACAGTCCAGTCACATTATCGTAGAAATCATGTTCATCAAGTGTCAGTATCAACAGCTCATAACAAGAAATCCACATACATGTACGTTACTTTACAACATATTGCCAGATGAAATTAAACAATTAAAATTTGTACACAAATGTAAGTTAAAAGTAAAATCTTTTCTGCTGAAAAACTGTTTCTACACAATTAGACACTATACTGATCGTCAAAAAGAAAAATAATGTTTACTTTAAGAAAACAATGATATAGTATAATGCATTAGTTTACATTTGCATTGTATAATTTTTAACAAAGACTTACGTGCCTGTAATGTAATGGAACGTCTTGCCTACTTATCCCAAATCTGTATGTAACCGCACTACGTTGCGGCGACAATACGTAATAAAACGACTATACCTTGAATCTCTCCACTCTATATAAAATCTATACAAATTTATGCCCTGCTAACTTTTGCCTCCTTTATCTAAAACTGTGCCCGTTACTTAGCTACTCCTTCAATGTTATAAAACTATTGAGCGTGAGGCTGTGGTTGGCCTGTACAGGAGCCTAACGAGATACTTGGACACTTGGGCGTAGGTCACTGTTTAATACAAAATCACGAAATCATATCATATGGCTTACTGTCGAACCAAATACGTCCGGCATTATTTATTCTTTTCTGGTTTTCACTCTCTCCACACTCCGCTGGAGACATAACAACAAAAACATACACAAATGCAATACAATAAACAACAAAACACAATACCTGAAATACATAAAATCACATTCACACTTACTATTTACACAATCGACAAAAAAAACAAAACAAATCATTCACACTTGAATGCGCATCCCCTATTCTGTCTGAATATAGCCTATTATTATTTCCGCAAAACTTGGTCTTGTACATTAAAACCTAGTCTGTTCTTTCTTCCCATTTATCTGAACTATTAAATTACGCAAAGTTATTGCACTTTCCTTTCGTAGAAATCGGCCATCCGCGTACCGCCATTGTTCCATGTCACCTCCGTAGTATACACGTAGCATCCATTAATTCATCTCCCCACAGCATCCGTCCATTTCCACACACGTTTGTTAACGACAAATTTACTTTAAATGAAGAATATCCTGATTAAAACTACTCACTAATTACTATACTAGTTTCTGTTAACTGCGACCGACAATATGGCGACAGTGTTCCGCGAACACTGTTTTTGTGTAATATATAAATATCTCTTCCACGTTTTATCTTTCCATTAACTCGACAGTTACTAAACACGATATATTTCACTCTATTCACAAACTGAACGCAATTTTCTATTAAAATAAAAATTTTTTTTGGAGCGTTTCAACATGCATCCGTATTCAAGCTACTTCGACCGCGCTCCTTCGTCATTGTTGTGTCCGGATCGTCAGCTCTTTTTTTCTTTTAACATCACACGATCGCTGTTGCTTCTCCTACAAAATATTACATCATTTAATTTAATTCACATTTTCTGTTCTGGCGTAGCCCCTCGAAGTTTCCCAACGTTGCGACTGTTACCATAATTTTCTAAATGATTTATTCTGTTGGTTCTTAAAGTTTTGTTTGTATTGCTTCACGCGTTCTCTTAATTTTCGCCACAAACACCTTTTGATTTACTGAACCTTAAAGCACAACAATGGCTATCATGTCTGTTTACAAGCTGGAATTTATACTATACAAAAATGTTCATATCTTTCGAACGCGTGATGCGATTTCCTTCAAATAACTTGCAAACGACTTCGCTACATGAACGCTACTGCCCTATCTTGTCCCAATTGTGAATTTGTCGCGTTTTCCGTTTACTTCTCAAAAACTATCGCTACGCGACATCGCCTTCATCTGTTTTTACAGTTCATGTTAATGTTATGCATTTTCTATTTATTCTTTGACTTGTGCCTTATTCTTGGGGAATCATGGAATATTACAGTAAGAAGTAATCTACTTTAGCTTCCGGGTCAATGACCCCCATCTCGATCGGGTTTTAGTTTAGTTTCCCTGATCCATTGAGCAAATGCTGAGATGGCCCCTTGATTTGATTCTGGACGTAAATGTAGCTTCACTATGCGCACGTTTTGTTGAGCTTTCCTTTTTCTTGTAGTGGTAGAAGAGCTTAGGGTGAGTTTAATCAATACAGAAAAATCAAATCTGTTCGTTCGTTTACCGTTAGAAATAAGTTTTCTTTAATTCGGCAACGAAAACATATAGTTTTTGAAATGTTAATATCTCGCTTTTTAAAATTTATATTATTATTATTATTATTATTATTTCATCTTTCAACTATTAATAGTTAAATTGTTGGGAAGGTATTCTGAAACTCAAGAAAGCGAGCGCAGATGATTTTCTCCCCCATACATATATTGTCACAACCGACGTAAACGTGTAACAACTCCTCACGGACGGCAGGTGGCAGCACTAACAGTAGAGCATTCATAAAGCGTGTTGAGTGGAAGCGGGAAATAATGCAGTAGTTGTCGCAATGCAGGAACGGAACTTGTCGGACGTCTAAAGGGCATGATCATTGGCTTTCGGGCCAAGGGCGGAAGCATTTCCAAAACGGCTAAGTGTGTAAAGTGTTAAAGGTTAAAGTATACCATGAATGGCAAAATGGTGATATCCAACACACACGTGGCGCTGTGGCGCACCTCGGGCCATAGGTGATGGAGGAGAACGACGGCTCCGGAGATGTGTACGGGCGGAGACATAACATATATATTGTAACGCCGGTGTCTCTCTCTGGGTTCATGCATGTTCAATAATTACTCATGGAATGCACTTTTTTAACAAATTAACCTTTAATTAATCAAAAAAAACAATATGATGGATGATGATGGTGGTGATAGCATGCAACAGTAGTTCTTACAATGGAGTTCTCAACCTTATGTTGCTTACTGCGGCCTTTGATTACATTAACTGCTTAACAATCACAAAAGTGGCAAACACTTGGCCGCTACCCTCGTGCCTAGTTACCGGCACGTCCGCTGCAGCTCCGTGAATTAAAGTCTGTCCGCACTTACGCGGCAATCGGGCTGAGCGTCGCTTAGTGCGCAAATTTTACTCATCTTAAGCTTCTGCGGCGTGGTGTCTGCAGTGGCGGGGATGATACCCCGGAGCTGGCGTCGAGCGGCTTGGCGCTTTCACGGGCGGGAATCCCGCAACAGCGCGCATCCTCTGGGCCCACTGCTGCTCGTTGTCGAACACATGCCTCGACACGCGTCCCCCCGGTCACAACAGCTCGTGATCAATTAGACAGGGAACTCCTTCCAGCATCGAACCTTAATAGTTCTCGTAACATGAAATGTTATGCGGAGCCGAATTCTAGGTTGACGCACCAAGTTCCCGAACACATGTCTTGAGTGACATGATGAACTCGTCGGGCACCAAAAATCAAGTGCACTAGTCGAGTGACAAATGTCAAGTCAATTAGTCGACTGGCAAATGCCAAGTGGATCGAGTGCCAAAAAATCAAGTTGGAGTGGTCGAGTGCCAACTGCCAGGAGACTTGCACGAGTGCCAAATGCTAAGTGAATTAGTCGGCTGCCAAATGCTAAGTGAGTTGCTCAAGTGTCAAAAATCAAGTCGGCCCTTGGGCCACACGCGCCCACGGACGAAGGCACGCCTTCCCTCTCCCGGATCGGCGGGCCTCTTCCTCATTCGCTGGCCCTTTGCTTACGTGGCGACACTTGAGCCAATTGCCCGCGAGTTTGATATTACAATAAGCAGTGTGTTCGAAGGTAAGCCGCGCCCTCCGCGGATGGACACTTGTGCGTAACTAATGGGTGTTCCTTTCTTCGCGGCACGACCTGTCAGTTACATTTGGTTTTCCCTGCCTTCGCGTCCCGGTCATATCGTTTTACCTTCTTTTTATCACGGGTGCCGGGCCCGGTCCGTCCTTTTCACGGATGCACACTTGTGCGTAACTAATTTTGGTAGCCTATTTAGCACCACGTACGCGGATTGAAATTTACGGGGCCTCTGGCAGTCGCGGGCGTGGCACGCTCCGGGGCGTCTCAATAACACAAAGTGCCCTGACGGTCGTAAATGTGTCCGCGAGTTTGCCGGGGGAGGGAGCCGAAGGTTGGATGTAGCCGGTGTCATAACTGGCGTCAATAATTGCCGCGCAGCGTAAAGAGGCTATTGAGTACTTGAGCGGAGCTGGGCGAAGCTTTTGTTGTAGCCGGGCGGTCGCAAACAAGGGACTCCCTTTAGGAAACGAGTTATGCTGCGGGGGTGGCGTGTGGTGGCGTCGTCCCGAACGCGGAGGGGCCTGGCCTCGTTGGGGGGCCGTTAACGGGACGTTAACGGGACGCGGGCGGCTGGGCGCGGTCGCGTTGTGGGGGGCGGCGGTACGCGGGTCTCCCAATTGTGACCAATATTTTATTTATTTATTTATTTATTATTATTTTCTCGGAGGACGTACCGTTACTATATGTGTATATATATATATATATATTTATTTAGTCAAAAACAGGCAAAAATTGTATGTGACGTACGAGGGAGAAAATAATATGCGCACGCTTTCTTGAGTTTCAGAGCCCCTTCCCAACAATTTAACTATTAATAGTTTAAAGATGAAAATAATAATAATAAATAATAATAATAATAATAATAATAATAACAACAACAACAAATTTAAAAAAGCGAGGGATTAACATTTCAAAAACTAGATATTTTCGTTGCCAAATTACAGAAAACTTATTTTTAACGGTAAAGGAACAAATAGATTTGATTTTTCTGTATTGTTAACAAAATAGAAACTCACCGTACGGTCTACTACCACTACAAGCAAAAGGAAAGTTCAACAAAACGTGCGCATAGTGAAGCTACATTTGTACGTCCAGAAGCAAATCAAGGGGCATCTCAGCATTTACTCAATGGATCAGGGAAACTGGACAAAAACCCGATCGAGATGGGGCGTATCGAGATGTAAAGCGACTGACCGCCCAGATGAACCAAGAGATCTCCTCAACAACCTTTCGGTGAACATTGTCGTATATGGACCTCCGCAGCAGGCGCCTGGTTCATGCATCCACGGTGACTGCTGTTCATGGGTGACGAAGGCTGGAATTTGCACGCCAATACCGCAACTGGACGTTCAACGAGTGGCAACAGGGGCTTTTAAGATTAATCATGCTTTCTGTTCCATCTGATCCATCCTGGTCATTGGTGTATACGACGTGAAATGTCTGAACGCAAAAAACAATCGCCGGACGGGTCCAGGCTGGAGGAGGGAGCGTGATGCTGTGGGAAATGTTTTCGTGGCATTCTCTGGGTGATCTCGTCAATCTGGAAAGCACAACGGATGAACAGAAGTATGTAGCAATCCTTGGGGACCATGTCCACCCCTATATACAGATCATTTTTCGTTCATGTCATACAGCTCGCGCCGGGGGCTGTGGCTCAGTGCACCAACTAACGTCACTGCAATGCCTCTGACCGCGAGGTCCTAGGTTCGAGTCCCGACGACGGCAGGATTTTCGGCACTAGCTTTTCAGCTAGGTCGAATTCAGTCGCTGACTGGAGGAGAATTCTAGCGGCCGGCTGCTCTGATCGGTAGTTTTCCGTGGTTTCTCCGATCAACACCAGGCGAATGCCGGAGCAGTACCCTAACAAACGGGCCACGGACCGCGTGCAATCTTTCCTTCCTCTTTCTGGTCCTATACTCATCCCTTACACACTTGTAAGAGCATGCACTACACTACCACATATTCCGGGAGACCGGTGGGGGCTTAGAACTTGTCCCGGCTGAGTCGGTGCCTGGCTGATGGGAGATACCTGGTTGAGGAAAACCCCGTTAGTCGACGATAGGTCAGCACCGAATCTCGCATTCCAGTGGGGGAAGATCACCGCCACCTTCCGATGAAAAAAACATGCACTACACTTACGTGACTAATGACCTCAGTAGTTGACTCGCCTAGAAACACTAACAGTCAATCACAGCTCGCAGTGTACATGCCTGATTCGAAGAGCACTAATATGGGTTTACGTTACTTCCTTACGCACCAAACTCCCCCGATATTAGAACCCAATCGAGAATCTGAGAGACCAGTTATATCGGGCTGTTTGCACTATGGATCCGCACTCGAATGGCATGGCTCCACACCCCAGTCGGTACCATCCACAACCTAATTGACTCTCGTCCTCGCGTCTCGCAGCGGTCAGCACTGCAAAAGGGCGTTATTCAGTATTTTGACGGGTGGTCACATTGATGTGATTGGATTGGTTTGGTTTGTTTTTTTCGTGTTTCCGGGCGCGTCAACGGCTTTGGTCATTAGTCCCGTTACTGTAGTGCATGTTTTCTCTCGGAAGATGGCGGCGATCTTCCCGCGCTGGATGGCGTGATCCGGCGCCGACCTACCGTCGGCTGGTGGGGTTTCCCCCTAATCAGGACTCTCCCACCAGCGGGGCACCGCCCCAGCCGGGACAAGCTCTAAGCTCCCGACCGGTCTCCTGGAATATGTAGCAGTGTAGTGCATGTTAGTGTAAGTGTGTGTGTAAGGGGAGAGGATAGGATAGGAAGAGGAAGGACAGATCGCGCGCGGTCCGTGGCCCGTTTGGTAGGGTACTGCTCCGGCATTCGCCTGGTGTTGATCGGAGAAACCACGGAAAACTACCGATCAGAGCAGCCGGGCGCTAGAATTCTCCTCCAGACAGCGGCTGAATTCGACCTAGCTGAAAAGCTAGTGTCGAAAATCCTCCCGCCGTCAGGACTCGAACCTAGGACCTCCCGGTCAGAGGCGCTGCAGTGACATTAGTTGATGCACTAAGCTGCCGCTCCAGGTGCGTGTGCAGATCTGCCGCTGGTCGAGTGCACTTGCAACTCACGGAGAGTATTTTTTTTAAATTTATTTTACGTCAAAAAAGCAGTTAAAAACTGCGTATGACGTGCTATGGGGAAAAGTGAATTGTGTGCACATTTTCAAAATTCTGCGATCCCTACACTAAGTCATATACTACTTAAAATTGGAGAAATAAACCCTTCCAAGTAATAAAATCTATTTTCAAGGATAAAAAGGCAATAAATTTTGGCTCTTATCCATGTTGTTCTTCGGAATAATACTTCCTGCCGCGACAACATGGAAACGATAATTTGAATAATTGTATTTCGGACTGAATTCTAGAAGATGTGCACAGAAAATGAAGTGACATTTATGTCCAGAAGCAAAACAAGGGGCCATCTCAGCATTTACTCAACGGATCAGGGAAACTGGACGAAAAACCTGATCGAGATGGGGGTCATTGACACGGAGGCTGCAATACAATACTTGTTACAGGTTGTTTATACACATTTATACAGTTCAAATATATGCACTGAGCTGCCGCTCTCGGTGCGTGTGTAGATCTGCCGCTGGTCGTGCAACTCACGGAGAGTGTTCCTGTGCAGGTGGTGTATTTCACGGCGCTGTTCCCGTACGTGGTGCTGGTGATTCTGTTCGTGCGGGGAGTGACGCTGCCTGGCGCTTCCACCGGCATCCTCTTCTACCTGACACCGGATTGGCAGCGGCTCTCCAACGCTGTGGTGAGATGTCACGTTTTTATTAATCACTCCTCAAGTTAAGGCAACCAAGGGCCAATGCATGATACAACGATTTTCCTAAGGATGAGCCAAAGCAGCGCCCCCTAGAATATATTCCAGAGGGCGCTGGCCAAAGTGACAGTTCGCGAAAACAAGTGAACATCACATGTATGTTAGAGAAGTATCCCTCCGCCGAGACAGCTGTTCAGCCACGCCCCTTCGTAATGTGCTAATGGCTCCTGGGAAAACATCCCTATGCAGAAGTCTAAGAGTTTCGCTGAGGTATATGCACGTACGCGAGTCCGGAAAATATTTAAATTTAATTTCATATGTGGAAAATCTCCTAACATGCTCTCACAAACAGTAAAAGAAAACTGCCACGAATGTGAATAGAAAGCTCTCAATCAGAGCTCACCACACAACAGCACAAAGGCCGAAACCACGTGCATCGGTACGCATCTCGCATTCAAGTCTCGGTTTTAAAATAAACATAATTTTTTCACACAAAAAGCAAATTTAATGTAATGTTAATAGAAAAAAAGAATTTTTACAGAAGAGCACATAACACTGCACTTTCTAATTTCAATTATTTCTCGTGGCACACTATATTTTTGTCGGACGAGGACATCACAAAAGGAAGCGTCGATGCCATTTACAAGTTAAACTGCAAACGAACGAATGCAGGAAGGGAGTCTAATGGGCTCAAGGGCACAACGACCACAGAACCTTCAGTTATGTTGCCTGAACTAGCTGTCACTTTGGCTCATCCTTAGGAAAATGTTCTATAAGCGCACACTTTTTCTTGATACTCCACAGCGGGGGGGTGTGGGGAGAGGCGGGTTCTGTCTACGTCACGGTAGTACAGTGCTGTCAACGTCGACAGAAACCCCATCGTAATACCGCGTCTCGGACTAGATAGCAATGAGAAACAATGCAAGAATATTTTTTAAATTCTGAAGAAATATTTATTAGTTATAGAAATAATTGAGTTACAAGAAGAAACATGGTACGCACATATCGATAGAAAGAGAGACTGAAAACTAGGAAGTCCGCATTGGAAAGGAAGAAGGTGGGCAGCACAACAAACTGAGCCGTGACGTTCCGATTGGAGCTCATATTTTCTACCGGGACGTTCTATGCGGGGCCGTGCGAGGACTGGGAAGCTGGTGGATCAAGAAAACGTGCGCGCATAGTACACACGTGACATGGTTGCAATCGTTTCTCAGAAAGAATGTCTCAATTTTTGGTTAGTTTAAATGAGTTGCTATTTTCAATAACCTTGGAGCACTAGCTTTCACGTTGCTCCTACCGTGTGTTTTTTTTTTCTTTTTTTTTCAAGATAATAGGGAGTTTTAGCGCCCGCGTAAGGTAGCGACGTTATGCACTAACAGTCACGTGACGGACCTTGAAGTCATAACGTCTTACCTTAGGCTTAAGGTACGACCTTATACCTTCATAAATAGTGCACGCTGACAGGAGTCTCTACGGTCACCTTACCAGCGGCAAAATGGCCGCGTAAAAACAAGAAAAGTTGGGGATTGTTCCATCTCCAACAAACCGATTCTCGTATGTGAGGCTGTTCCTTACTAACTCTACAACGTTGGCAAGAATTAACGGTAAATGTTGGAGAAGTGACAGGAAAGAAATTTGCGAAAAAGAAGTTGAAATCATATCTTTGGGATATGTTATGTCTTACTCTCATAATGAACGCTGTTTGAAAATATTTCCTACGTTCTCAAGAACAGTCGATTGAAAATTCCAGACTGCATACTCATTGCAGAGGCCCACAAATCTAAAACTCCAAACACAATGTACATTTATTATACTCTTGTATCACATCGTGGTTTAAAAGTCTCGCCGCTAGCCTAGACTCTCTGATATATTATGCAAATTCTTTGGTCAACGCTTGACACGTTTCTTTTGTTATAATGCATGACGCAATGACGCAATTGCTAAAACTCTTCTGAATGTTGTTCATTATGACCGTATAAAGTCGTGATCAATAGAGTTTAAGGATGCTTCCTTACGCCTGGCGCTAAAACTCCCTATTCCCTATTAGTGCATGTAGCGACCGTTAAAGCACGAGCGAGCCACACACTGTGCGAGGTACTACGCAGTCATCTCCGTATACTATCGCTATTCAGAAAACATCAGGTAGCCCAGTCAGAGCTAGGGATTGTAATCTTTAAAAAAATTGTTTTTTATACGATAGTAATAGCGGTTTATTGTAGTGCAGAAGGGAAAAAGGTTTCAACAAAATAAAAACTTTGAATTATGAATTTGCAGGTTTAAATTGGGCACTAGACTCCTGACCTTGAGGTTGAAGGAATATTGTGCAATCTTAACATTCACATGGCCATAATTTTTTAATGCTACTAAAGCTGTAATGTTTAATGAGATTCCCCATATTACACTTCTGTTTTTCTAAAAACTGCTTCTTGTTGGCAGATCAGGTACATGTGTGGCAGTAGTCCTTAAAGCGTGACTATATGGTCATTAAAATGTTGTCAAATCTATTAGATCCGTTTACCTGATTGTCATACCATACATTTATTTTCAAAGTTCTTGTTGTATTAAAAGAATGTGCGGTAATGTTCAACATGTTTCCTGTTTCAATGTTAAATGTGAAGAAATACGCATGAACTTTGTTACCTTGGTCATTGCATACCACAGAATTCCTGTAACGTCTGTATAATGTAAGGTTGCCAATAATGTTCAAATAAAAGCGAGGAGACACGATAGGCAACAAAAAACGCATCAACATTTCTTTTTATATATATTTAATTTAGACTAACTCTTTCTTCTCGCCGTTTGCGATTCAAATGAAAAGATTCGTTTGTTTACCTAAATTTACAAATTAAGATGGTCGGAACGTCTCTTTTTTATTTTAGTCCCTAGACAGAGACACTATCGCGAATGCGTGTGTCAGCGTTCAGAAAAAAACGACATTCATGTTTTCTATTGTAAATTAAACAATAAAAAATACTATGTAGCAGATGTTAGTCATGTGATAAAGTAAATGACAACAAATGTTAAATTTTACAAAAACGAGGACATTTCAAATACAAAGGAGGATGCGAGAACAATTAACGTCAGCAAATACTACAGAGACAATACAGGACAGTTCCCCGTTTTTCCACGCAACCGATGGAAACAAGTTATCACTAGCGCTCCTAGTGTCAGAACCTGGTAATTCGCGCCAAATGGAAACGCCAATGTGATTCTTACGAAAGAAATTAATTTTTTTTAATTTCCCGAACGAAATGAGATTAATTTTTACTTACTCTCTTTGTGATTTAATTATATTGAAGGGTTCAAATTTAGGTAGACAATAATGTTCAAAAGTGATGTTTTATTTATTCCCAGAATAAAGTGGTTACAAATAAAATATTTTTCTTGCCTTAACATTTCAGTAATGCATTTGATCTGTTCTCATGTACTTTCTTTATAAAGCACTGTATCAACTTGCTGGGAGGACAAGGGGGCGACTGGAATTGGCTGGAGGCCGTTCATAAATCGCAAAACCGAACACTGGCAGCCTTCTAGGCCTTGCACGCCCCTGGATGAGGTTTAAGGCCCTAAGGGTCATATTTATGAAGCTCTGCCAGCAGCGCTCTTAGTAGCCTGCCATCTGGTGGCTTGCTAGGAGCTCAAGGGGCGTCTGGAATTGGCTGGGGGTCGTTCATAAATCGCAAAACCGCAGACTGGCAGCCTGCTAGGTCTGGCAGGCCCCTGGCTGAAGTTTATAAATACGGCTCTTAAGCTTTTCTGAGAGCCTCCCTGGTGATTTGACAGCCAGTTGATGTGAGCATTTTGTCTTGCAGGTGTGGGGCGACGCGGCCGTGCAGATCTTCTTCGCGCTAAGCCCAGCCTGGGGAGGTCTCATCACCCTCGCCTCCTACAACAAGTTTTCCAATAACTGCTATAAGTATGTCCATTTCTTTCCACTGGATAATAAAACATGGAATGAAGTTGTACATGACCATGTTTCTGATGGTGCATTAACGGTGTAGGGAAAAGGGAATTTGTAAATCGTAAAATTAGCTATTCGTATTGAATTCTTTCTTTCTTAGGGTTTTTTTCCAACCGACAGTCGGTTACCCTTTAGGTCCCGATGGGACGTATGCTCGACCATGCACTAAACCCGACACACTTGCGGGCTCCTCTGATTTGGTCAACAGAACGCGAACCCCTCCGCGACAACACATACATGAGAGACGAGGAACAAACAGCCATGCCCAAGGCAGGACTCAAACCCGCGACCCTTCGAATCGAAGCGCTGAGTCGGTATACGCTCTTAGCCACCTTGACTATCCAGGACGGCTTCATTTTTAATATCTATTTTATTCACAGTCAACAAGTAATTACGAAACTATGAATTTTGCAACTTTTCAATTTTCATATTTTCAGTGAAAATTATTCTCATTCAAAACACACCAGATATATCATCGTTTAAATAATATTCGAACGTTGGGTGTTCAAAAGGGTTCATTTAAAATCTGTAATTATAAAGAATGTTCTTTTCTCTTCTAACAGGTTCCTTAAAATTTTTAGGCTGTAGAAGTTGTTTAAAGGTTCCCACAGACCGGCGCGGTAGGTCCGCGGCGTGTGCGGCGCGGCAAGTTCCGAGCTAGACGCGGCCGCGAAATTCGCAGGACCGTTCACGGTTGGCAAGGTCGCTCCACCCAGAGGGGAGTGAAGCTCCCGAACACGGGCGGATTCCACAAAAGAGCTGCGGCGGAAGAAACGCGTCTGACTGCGTTACAAATTTCGCTGCCGATTAAACGCTGCCAATCCGTTGCCGCGGCGTTCGCCAACCGCGCAGGTCTGAACGTGCTCATAAGGCAACACGTGACGCGAAACTTTCGCTGCGGCCAATCCACATAGGCTGCGGTTCTTCCGCGTCGGTCTGTGGAAGACTTAATGGCTTCCAGAGACCGCACAGTAGATCCGCAGCGGGTGCGGCGCGGAAAGTTCCCAGCTAGACGCGGCCGTGGAATTCGCGGGACCGTTCACACCGCAGCGTCAATTATGCAGTCGAGCTA
This sequence comes from Teleogryllus oceanicus, assembly GCA_964035755.1. NCBI lineage: Eukaryota > Metazoa > Arthropoda > Insecta > Orthoptera > Gryllidae > Teleogryllus > Teleogryllus oceanicus. The sequence goes on along the minus strand of CAXIVR010000014.1, from coordinate 20,043,713 downwards.
CGTCGAGCTGCAGCGGAAGAAACGCGTCTGACTGCGTTACAAATTTCGCCGCCGATTAAACGCTGCCAATCCGTTGTGGCGGCGTTCGCCAACCGTGCAGGTCTGAACGTGCTCATAAGACAACACGTGACGCGAAACTTCCGCTGCGGCCACTCCGCGTAGACTGCGGATCTTCCGCATCGGTCTGTGGGAGCCTTAAATCTTTTATTCCATAACAAGTAAATATTTTCTCCCAGCGACGTTTCGGGGGGTTACTGCACCCCACGTTCGGGTCTATTGCGATATGCTATTTCGCTTTTTGGATTTTCTGTTACTATGATCCTCCCCCAGGGATTCGCTCATCGTCGCAATTTCAAATATCGGAACGTCCTTCTTCGCCGGCCTCGTCATTTTCTCCGTCATCGGCTTCCTCGCCCACGAGCTCAACGTGGAGGTGACCAAAGTGCTGGATCAGGGCGCTGGACTGGCCTTCATAGTTTACCCGGAAGTTGTCACTCGTCTTCCGGTATCTCCTGTTTGGTCACTGCTCTTCTTCGTAATGCTGCTTACGCTGGGTCTGGACTCTCAGGTAGGTTTTTTTTTCAAGGTCGTTCACGCCCGCTATGACATCCTAAGTATTATTGTTGTTGTTGTTGTTGTTGTTGTTGTTGTTATTATTATTATTATTATTATTATTATTATTAATGTTATTATTGAAGTAAAGAACGTTTACATTATATTCACTTGCTGTGAAAGCAACATATTTAAAATGTTGATCAGGTGATCTGACCTATATCCCGTTAACAAATGTTTTGAAAAATTAGATGACATCATTATATAGTAAGTTTTAGCGAACTACGAAAGAATTCCATTTATAATTAGTAAATTAAGTTCAAAATAGAGTTCAAGATAAATAGCTAATTGTTTGTCTTTCCTAGGAAAATGTATTCTTATCCGTTGTCTTACCCAACGAAAAGTAATCGGCTCACTTCTCTGAGAATACTGTGAACGAGCAATGCTGACAGAGCACAATGGATATATATATGAAATAGCATCATAAAAGCAATAATTCTGAAAGCGTTCGCTCACGCATTAGCATGTTGGGGACAGTCGTCGGCCTTCAGCCTTCGACAAAGTTGAGTCCGGGCAGCGCATGATTTCGAAAATACGTTGATGGCAAAATACTTTAGAGCCCAATAGTCTTTTCGTTGTTCTCGAGTTAGCAACGAGACTTTGGTTTTCGGTCTTTACATAACGCATTCTTGAGTTTTTGAAACCCATAATCTCCGAGACATTTTTATGTCAAAATACGTTGTTGACGAGCAGATCGCCATCATGTTCGAAATAGAAAGACGCTTATTTTCAAACTACGTAATGCAATGCAATGCAATGCAATGCACTCGATCATTTCTATCTTGCACTCTCCAGTCTCACGGCAGATTCTTTCGTTGAGTTCGTTGATGGATATGACTTGCAAATATTTTACCCTTTTTATTTTTTGAATAATAATTAGAATATTTTCTATCAATGTTCGTGATAAGCTCTACTCAAGATCTGAAAATAAAACACTTTTTTTTTTATTTATCTTACAATCATTAGCACTTAAAAATAGTATGTACCAAAATATATTTGTTACTTTGATTAAAATTGTGTGCACATTTATATTTTATAGTTTGCTCTCATGGAGACTGTCACAACAGCCATTCTGGATAGATTTCCAAACCTAAGAGATTACAAAATGTGGGTTGTTCTTGTTGTAGCGGTATTTGGTTACTTTGGAGGTCTCATTTTCACCACAAATGTAAGTATATTGTTTGGGAAATGTGCAAATTTTATAAACGTGTCTCATGACTAAATTATTGGAAGCTTGGGGTGTATTTTAATATCAAATAAATATTATCATAAAACGAGATATTACTTGTTATGAGCTATTGCAGTTAGCCACAATGAATAGAGGATTTGGATCCGGTTTCTCTTGTGACTTAAGTAACCATCAGAACTGTTTTCTCTCTCTCTCTCTCTCTCTCTCTCTCTCTCTCTCTCTCTCTCTCTCTCTCTCTCTCTCTCTCTCTCTCTCTCTCTCTCTCTCTTTCTCTTTCTCTCTTTCTCTTTCTCTCTTTCTCTCTTTCTCTCTTTCTCTTTCTCTCTTCTCTTTCTCTTTCTCTCTTTCTCTCTCTCTTTCTTCTCTCTCTTTCTCTCTCTCTCTCTTTCTCTCTCTCTCTTTCTCTCTCTCTCTTCTCTCTCTCTTTCTCTCTCTCTTTCTCTTTCTCTCTTTCTCTCTCTCTTCTCTCTCTCTCTTCTCTCTCTCTCTTTCTCTCTCTCTCTCTCTCTCTCTCTCTCTTCTCTTTCTCTCTCTCTCTTTCTCTCTCTCTTCTCTCTCTCTCTCTTCTCTCTCTCTCTTCTCTTCTCTTCTCTTCTCTCCTCTTCTCTCTCCTTTCTCTTCTCTCTCTCTCTCTCTCTCTCTCTTCTCTCTCTCTCCTCTCTCTCTCTCTCTTTCTCTCTCTCTCTCTCTCACCAATTTCTACACATCTTTAAAAGTCATTTGTGTTAATACCTGAGAAGCCAAAAACAAATGGTGTTATATATTTATTTCCTATTTGGATACCCATTTTTTAGTACATTCTACATCACCTTTTGAGAGTTTATGTTGCATAAAAGGGTAGGAGACATATTCATCAAGTGTATATTTTGAATCAATAAATTTAATATGAAATGAAAACAAATTTTCTAAATATAATAAATAATGCATTAAATGTCGTCAATAATTGACTGAACTTATGTACTTTCAATAAGAAGTGAAATTCATAAAATTACGTTGCAGCGAGTCAGACAAAGACAGAATGTTAATATTCCCCTGAGACTCCCTCGGTCACCGCACAGCGCCACTAGTCTGGATGGACATACAGGTCCTAAAAGACATACTTCTTTTAGGTCTTCGACCTATTTCTCATTATATGTTCCCATACTTGATTTCTTTCTTGTAACACCTCTTCCTTACTTTTTCCATTTTTGTTAACATACTTTTTTAACATGTATAATAACTTCAACTTCTCTTGTCCATCAATGTGGATAGTTATGATCGTTTGCATTTTCTTCTCCCAGTACTTCATTACCTGCCTCTTGAATACAGTATATGCTGTGCCTTTTCTTTTGGTGGGTCTTTGAGCTTCGTTGTCAGTTTCATTTTGTGTAAAAAAAGTCAATTTAGACTTATTTTAAACTTTCCAAATTATATGTAATTTTTTGTTGAAAGAGTGTTGTGTTGAAAGAGTCCGTTCATTATTTTCATAGAAAAGGTTTCGCACAAGTCACTTAAACACTGGCTGCTATCAATAATATCTTTTCCATACCTCCCTACAATGCTGCTTGAGTATTGCTTTCCTGTTCATGTCTTCTTGTGTCTTCTTGATTAAATATTTCCTTTCCAGGGCTGATTCCTAATAAAGCAAATACGTCAAATCAAAGTAAAACACATCGTCAATGATTCTCTCTGCATCATGTGTAGGTGCTTATATCCCTAAACTTAAAATAATGATTCTTCTTATATTTAACTACATCAGTATTATTCTCTCACTTAGGTCCTGCCAGCTTGAAATATTATTTTCCACTTATTCTTTACTGGAACAGTAACTCTTCTTTTTCCCCTTTCATTTTTTTATTGACACCAGAGTAGAAATACAGGCATTCTCTTTTTTGTTTACTTCCCCTGCCTTTTTTCTTTATTTTTGTGATCATGCATAAATTACATATTATGCTTGCCAACCTCTTGAAAAATGTTCCTGGATTTTGTGCCAAGATCTTATATATTTCAAGTTGCCATATAGAATTCCATTTTCTTAGTCATTGTAAGCTGGATCTATTCTGAGGTTGATAGTTGATATTTTTAGCTTTTGAATATTTTTGCAGGTAATTAGCTAAGCCATCATCCCAGATTTATTTTTGGGGGTTACTTTCCCCTTTATACGTTGGCTTCCCTCATGCCTATTCCTTCCCTACTTCCTGTCCTACCCTCGCCACGCTATCCTTAGGAATATGCAGGAAGTAAGTATTTTCTTCCCACCTCCCCAAATAATTCATGCATGCAGAGTATTCACTAAAGCTTACATACAATTATTTATGAACTACTTGCTACAGGATTCAAGGAGTGCAATTGATAATGCTGTTGACACAAATGAAAAATATAATTTACATTTCTCAAAGTTTTCATTTCACTTTAACGCATTCTTTCCTCTTAAACAGAGAAAATTAAACATTTCATAGAAAAGCAATACTTGGATCTCTTTAGGAATTAAACATTGTGTAAAAACAAATAAATACTTTATTTTATTTCTAAACATCATAACTTACCATCTGGTTTCCATGTCTACTTCCAAAAATACAAAAGAATTTTAAGGAAAGTAATAGTTAAGGCAAAAATAATGAAAAATAATCAGAATATTTTAAACACTAGTAACAAAACTAAAACAATGTGGAATATCATAAATAATACAACCACATCATCTGGATACATTTTAGAGAATGTATTGTGAAAAAAAAAGAAATCATATTCATCAGCTGTTTAGCTGGTATGACATAAATCATTGATTTAAATCATTCATTTAAATCAAATGATTATTTTAAAATCTCAATTATTTAAATCAATATTTATTATTTGTAATATTTTAAAATATATTTGTATTTTAAATATTTGTAAAATAAAAATTATTCAGGTAAAAATACTTAAATCAATTACAAAGTTGATATTTTAAAATATATTATATTTCTTATATGCTTTTTCACATAGTTGAACAATTTTGAAATAATAAAATACAATATAATATTCAATAAAAAAAAACTTATGATACGAAGAACAAGAATTCTACAAGAAGAACTCTACAAAAATTTCTTTAAGTTATAAGTTATTTAGTAATAGACTTAGATGATCAATTAGTTTTTACCCAGCATTTAATATTCAGGAGATAAAAAGTAATTTAGCAACAAAACCGCCCTAACATACACTTAGCTGACTCACTGACCGTTAAAGGGTTAATAGGGAAGTGTGCAAGTAACAATCAGAATACCCTGAATTTTTGGTAACCAGACAACCACTGAATAGAATTTAATATTTCAAAAATTCTCTAACTTATAATGTTTTTGATGAATTCAATTGTTTTCAACAGTAAGTGCTTTTCGATTAGGGCAGAATTGTACAAAAAAAAATGGTAAAATTTTATTGAATAAGAATACCTTTTTTCTAAATTATGCTATTAGATGATGTCACAAGCTTATGTGGTAATGTGGATGCAAGAGAAATGTTTCAAGAGCATGAAATTATCAGTAATTCAAATTCAAAGATTTTGTGGGTTACGGGGGGTATTGCACTGGGACCTTCAAACTTATAATATCTTTACTTTTTTAAAAATAAAATTACAATCATTAATGATAAATTTCAAAATTGTTAACCAACTTTTTCTGCTTTTAAAGTAATTAAGGATAAATAAATCACTTAATTCTTTTGATTTGAAGTAAAAACATCTTATACAATTTCATTGTGCCACGGTGTCTCACTATTAGTAATTACCTTGAAATCACGAACCTAGTCTTCTTTTAAAAACTATTATTTCTGACCAACTGAAGGAAAAAGATTATCACTGTCTCATTAACGATTAGGATAAGCTAAAAATCATTTGTTTTGCCCTGTAATTAACAAGATATAAATTAAGTATTAAAATAAGTTAATCTTTAAAAAAATTATGAAGTTATAACAGCTTTTTAATTTTGTCTGTTTTTGGCTCAGAAAGTTAATGTACATTCTGATTATTTTCAAACATTGCTATTGTTAAAAAATTATAATTTTTGGATATAAGAGTGATCTTAAAAATATATATAAATATGTTTTACAGAGAAAAGTGCATCAACTATTTAAAAAAAAAAAAAAATCTTTATCTTTATCTTAATCTTTCACATATCATCATATCTTTATCTTTATCAATCATCATATCTTTATCTTAATTTTTCACAAATGTGAAATATTTATTATGAGAACAGTTAATATTTTTATAATCGATATGAGCATCATACAGAAAGTTGATATTTATTCACATGAGAAATGTGTGAAACATTTTAAAAGGTAACTGCAAAGTTGTTCAAAATATTAAAAAATATCTAATTCTTAAATTCTTATGTTTACAGAGTGGAATGTACTGGCTTCAGCTTGTGGACAAATATGCAGCAAATTGGTCTGTTCTTCTCATTGCAATTTCTGAATGTATTTTAATTTCATGGGTGTACGGAGCAGACCGCTTTTTAAACGATATTCAGGAAATGATAGGAGTACGATCTAGCTGCTGGAAGTTTTTCTGGAGGTGGATGTGGAAATTAGTAACTCCAGCAGCGTTATTGGTGAGGAATATATAAAAATTATGTAAATAGTGTTTACACCATAGTATCACATAAGTCTAGTATATTTTTCATGTTCTTAATCACTAATTCAAATCAATATTCATTAATTCAAATCATATTTATTTACCGAATGTGTCACCAAGATAAACTATATGAAATTTTGGACAAGTATAGGAGAAATTGTTTTAAAATTAAACCCAAATCAGTGCACATCATTAACCCTTGTAGTATCAAGCAACCCAATTTTGTTTTCAAAGAAAATCTAAACAATAGTTACGAATACTTTCTATGAACTATAACTTTTTTCTTTCCGTACTGTCTCTGGAACTGTGGTTCAAATAGCTATATGAAACTTTTTAAACATTTTGTAGAAGATGAAATAGCCAATTTGAACAATCTTGTCTAACAGAGATGTAAGAAAATTTAAAAACATCAATTTTTGAAAGTGATGTATCTGTGTAATAGAGTATAAGAGAAACTACATCATAATGCGTTTTTGCAGATTAATAAATATTATTAACAATTTGAAACACAAATATTGCAAATTTAGAGAAGTTAAGAACAGAGTTTAAATGAGCCTTTCTGGGCCTGGAGGTCAGTTGCTCTTTCTGAAAGGTCTTGGGAGGCATCGGTTGATGAGGGAGGGAAGTGTAAAATACTTACCAGAGATTATTTTTGCTAGTCTGTGTCTGCAAAAAAATTAGTTATCAGACCATGGGAAGTTGGTTTGTTCATTGATAAGAATTTCAGAATGCTGGTGGAATGGAAAAATTGAAACATTTCTAATGCTCTTCTATTCCAAAATGTATATTTTATTTCAGACATTTTAGCATTTGAGTCAAGGTGGAAAATGTAGCCTTTGTCTTTGAGATGTGTAGTAAAGTGAGATCTGTTTGTGTTTTGTTTTCATGAAAGTAAATAATCTTAAATTTAACATTGAAGCTTCAGCTGATCTGATCTGTGTATTAAACTTTGCAATTGTGGCCAACCTCTGATTTTATCAGGAGTGGGTTGGCATTTGGGACAGAGATGGTGTTTGAAAGAGTTGTATGTGGTAAAGGAATTTTTATGCTATTGTTTCAACAAAAGGTATCAAAATAAATTTGAAAGGTTTCTGGGTGAGAGTGGGCCTATAATACATTCAGGGATTTTCTTATTTCCCAACAGGTAACTTCGATCTTTTCCACCAAATCTATGTTCCTTTAGCTAAAACACTTCTTACTTTAATAAAACACTACCTTTACTCAGTCATAAACTTCCGCTATACAGCTGATTATACAAATCATGGCCTTCTAGATTCTTTGCACTATGCAGACATGTCTTTACATCATGCTACAAAGAATGAACATCCCAAGATACAAGGAAGGAATCATCCATTCATAAGACGGACATTGATCCATTGATGGATGATTCGGATGACAGAATTACTGAATGCTGGATTTGGATGATAGATGACGGATGATTCAGATGACGGAAGATGATCCGCAACGGATGATTCAGGAATCATCTGTCCATGAGGATGACAGATAGCTACTGCAATCACAGGAACATTGTCTTCATCTCCCACCTTCCTTTTAACTTTTTTCATGGAATTATTTTTGTAAATATTGACAAACTGAAAAAAACATCAATGTTACATAAAACTAGACGCCCCCTATCTGTATGGAATGCTGCCTAATATCCTCCCTCAGTGTTATATAATTTATTTTCATTCAAACTTTTACAAAAATACCCATATTTTGACCCGTATCTTGAAAAAAAAGAAAAGGTACATGACATCATTTAAATTTTTAACTTTCACAGAATTTTCATAGATTTCATTGAAAACAAAATGTCTTATCTTTAAGGAGTCCTATCAATTAATCAACCTTTTTATTCCATTAAATCAGGTCTTTGATCAGTAAGTATACCTAATTTATAAAATTTGTGTAATATTCAAATATTGAGGTGCCTAAATAGTTTTTCCTATTAACATTGCTAAACTTTTGTTCTTTTGATCAATCAGTTTCTTGATCACATTTCCAACTACAAAAATTAACATTATCCACAATCATCTAATTATATCTTCTCCAAACAAATCAAAATATCATCCAAAAACAACTGAAATAACATAGAACGTAATACACTCTCTTGAGAGATCCCCACTTCACCAGATCACTCCATCAATATTTTCTTCCCAGCATGCACTTTCTTCCCTTGACGTAACTTTCAACCACTTGATATAATCAACAGTAGCATTTGGAAATGCCCTGCCCTCATAGCAAAATTCTCAAATTAGGGGAAAGAAAGCAAATTTGAGTTCTTTAGAAAAGCAAGTGGAAGATGCTGGCTATTACCTTTTGGTATGTAGCAAAAATAAATTATTTTATTAAACAGCTTTAAGAAAAGTTTTAGGGATAAGTAAAATATTAATTTCTTCCTGCATGGTTCTTCTAGTCAGTATACAATGATGCAGTATGTAGAAATACACAACATGAAATATTATTAACACAGTCATGAAAGATGGTCATTTAACATCAATTAGAAATAATATACTTCTGTAGAATGATTGTTTTTAATTTTTTTCAGTTCTATTGTTTCGTAAACCCAGAAGGTCAGATAGGGTAATTGTTTAGCAACCCCATTATTTTGCTAGTACATCTGGTTACATATGTTTATTAGTATCAATTAATTTTATAAAAAAAGCTGTATTATTTGATAGGAAATGTAAACTGTGTCTGTAAATAAATAAGAAAACCATTTTTGTTACAGTTTATTCTCTTCTTTAATTGGATTGAATACGCTCCAGTGAAATATGGTGATTATGTTTATCCTGATTGGGCAGATGCTGTTGGTTGGGTAATTGGAGTATTTCCCATATGTGTTATAATTGGTATGGCAGTGGCCAAATACTATACAGTTCCTCAAGGAACATTCAGAGAGGTATAAAAAAAAAAAAATGATCCAAATTACTTTCTAAATCAATTTAATATATTAATAATTAATACACTAACATTTGTCCATAAAATACACTCTTAATGTTGTTTTTTCTGTTATTAGAAAATTCACTTTTTGCTGCAACCAACACCTGATTGGGGACCAGCAAATAGACGAAGTAACAATCCTTTACCTACATATGACAGTGTACGAAATACCATTGTGATGGTGAATGGACTGCCCATCATTCAGGAAACACATGCTGATTCTGAATCTTTGGAAGACAATAGACTCTGAGAGTGGGTTCCTTCCCGGAGCCCAACAGAACAAAAGCGGCCCGGGCCAAGCATTCTCAAGCATTCAGCCAAAAGGGCTCCAAGATGGCCCAAAACCCGGAAGGTACAGCCACAAAACCTGTGTAAATGTGGTGCAGAATGCTGAAAAAAGAAACAATTCAACTCCGTTGAAAGGGGTACCGACTGTAATAAAAGCTCAATGTGGAATACAATTTATGCGATGAACCTCCAGGTCTTTAAACAAAAATGTTTGTAGATCTGTTTAGATGTTACAATGTAATGGAGCTCTAGAAAATACATAGGTAAGCATATGGAAATAAATTTGTTATTGTATAATTGAATTGCAAATAGAAATGATTTTATCCACAAGTAAGTGGAAATAAACATGAATAATTGTATATCAGTTCTGCATAAAATTGAGATGAAAATAGTGTTACGAGATCTTAGAAACATTAATAGATATTAGTTGCTCACAAAGTTAAATGGGGTTGGGGGATGAAATCATGGTTATATTTTTGAAATTCTTCAAGGGGACAATGGTAATGTGCTAAAAACAAAAACGTACAAGAGTACAAATTGTACAGTAAATTTTTGAAAACTCAGATCATAAAATGACAGCATTTACAAAGCTAGTGTACTAAAAATGCCCGTTCAGTTTGATTACAAAGAAAATGACTCAAATTCATATGTTACCTATGTCTAGGAACTAATTAGGATAAAGGTGTTGTGAGGACACCTCTAATGTATTTATGAGGAAGCATTTCCTTCTCTCGCTGAAGGTGGTGTCCAGCATATTTGAAACAGAATAGCTTCAAAGCAAATGCACCCTTCTACAGTTAGCTAATAAAAGTTGTGTGAATGTTCATTAGCCTATCCTGCAGTAAAAAGCTAATACTCTTGTATGTGAAATCTAGTCAATGATTCAAAAATGAATCTGTAATTGTGCTGTGATTCATATTGTTAACTTTCAAAAGAAATGTAATGATACTGCAGAAATATTAGCTTAGTTTCACAGATATAAATAATATAGAGAACCAAATATAATGAAATTGAAGACATGAAAAGATCAATGGTCAGAAAAATTATTAAATTCGTCTGTTTGAAGGGCAGCAGAAAAGATAACTTCAGAATTTCACAAGCAAGAGAAAACATACATGTGCCAACAGCTCCACTCTCCTTGTTAAAGTTGTTAATGGATGTTGAAACAATTTCATCTTTCACACATTTCTCACTCTGTTATTTAGATCACATGTACAGAAAGTGTTCATGATTTCCCTTGTATCTCAGTGAGGTAAACTGAACCTAGTGGAGAGATTTCATCTGTTTGTAAGGTGTTCTATTTTAAGATAATGTTATTCCAGTCTCCGCTTCTTACAAGACTGATTCCTGGTACATCAGAGAATGCCATTTTTATACAAGAACGCTTGTCGATTGGAAGACTGTAAATTATGGATGCATGTGTCATATACACTGAACTTCATCCAGGCTCAAATATGAAGTTTTATCAATTTGGTAATTCCACAGGGTAGATTTGAGTGACTCAGAAGGAATCAATAACTGATAATGTCTTCTCATTCTTCTAAAAATCAATATCACTATTTTCTGAAATCAACATCAAAATACACGACAATAATAATTTTCATAAGTTCATATTCTCTTTAATAATGTCAAGTACTTAAATTTATAAACCTTTTAATCATGATTGAATTTTTATTGAAAATAATTTTTAAATTGGAGAATGGAAGACAATTTTCAGACACTTTGTTCAACAAAACAAAGTTTTAACTCATTTTCATTGTATACTTATTAATGAAACTCAAAAACAATCACTGAACATAATAAATGTTACGATTGAAGGGCTTGGGAGCAAATAGTCTTATGACGCTTCAGACTGAAATTTAGTTATAACGTAAAATGTGTCACTTCTCCTGATTATGACTATAAGGAATCTATAGCAAACCTTTATGTAATACTCAGATATTTGTTGTCAACAATTAAAACCAGTAAGAGAAACACAAATTGAAGGCTGAGAGCCTTATAGGTAGTAATATCTGAAGTTTTCCCAAAATGTGGCATAGTACCATCTGATCCCAAACCCTTCAATTACATCCAAAAGGTGTCATGACAGAATATTCCTGATAAGTATATCAAAAAATGAAAAATGTTTCTTGTGCACATATTTTTATTGTATTTCAATAATTTTTTTCACCTGTTACTAATCACTGCAAGAAAATATGAATATTCTATTAAGTACTGATGGTCAGGATATTTCATATCAAGATTATCTGCAAAGTTCCTCAACTTACAAACTTAATCCTTGAGTACTATGTCTTTAGAAAATAATTTATAATATATTTCTTTCTTCATTCCAAATTTGTATATAAGTGGATATAAATAACATTTCATTGACTACACAGAAGAAACATTAAAAGATATATTAGAGGCCTACTTGTGACAGTAATCCAACTCAGATAAAGTTTTTCAATTAATAACAATTTTTTTTTTAGGATAAGTAAGATTTGGAAGGATTACTTCAATGATAGCCCATTTCTGTAAAACATTTATACACGATTTAACCAGTAATATCTTTATTAATATTTTAATTTGAAATTTGGTCGTTAAATATTGAATTATTTTGAACACTTGAACTGTAGATAAGGGGCAAAAGGCTTATTCTAATTTCAGCATGTAATCAGTTATTTTATCATTAGCACATGACTATTTTCAAATGGTGAATAATGTCTGTCTACTGCTTATGAGCAGTGTGATCCAACAGGATATACTGCATTACAGTGCTTTCATAAAATACATTTTCATTGATCTCTCTTATCTTGTGATTAAAAGACCTAAGGTTTTCACTTGACAAAAATTGCTTGTTTTGGTTTTTTGTTTGATTTTATATAACACATTTTTCAGAAATCAAAATCCTATTAAATACAGTAAAGAAAAAAGAAATGAAAAATAATTCATTCAAACATGAAAAATTAATTTAAAAAAACTGTCTGCAATCCTGAAGCATGACAGTTATATTTATACTTTCATTTTAAACCAAAGTTTGGATCTATCTGTGAATAAAAAGACAAATGAGAACAAAGATGTAAATCTGGAGTATCTGAGAATGGAAAAGATATGTGATAAATAAACTGTAAACTTAAGTCTGTTACTATTTCTTGAGTGGTACGTCAGGTATAAAAAAAAAATATCCACTAGAAGAAAATAGAACCAGAGGCCACATGAGTACTCTTCAAATTTATTTAAAAACTTGTTCATATTGAAATTATTGTTCTTCATGTATTTCTCTGGATTCATCTGATTACATTCTTTTTGTAATAATCTACTTTTCTTACTCATCCTACATCAATCACTTTAATTGAGAGTTTTAAGTGTCATGCTTACAATAAATAATTGTGAAGCTGAAGCATAAATCCCTGTGTAAATACATAAGTGCTGGCAAGTTGATAAAAAGTATTTCTCTATGGCTTAAAGGAAAAGTGTAATTTAATAATATTTCTGGATTAACAAGAACACAAAAAAATATATCTATATTTTTGGTGGTAGTATTGTTGGAAGAAGTATAACAATGTGAAGGACAAAATGGAAATTCAATGCTCATATTTGGAAACTGGATCTTATTAATGAATTTTCATTTTCTTCTATTATATCTAAATACCTTTCTCTGTAATCAGCAGATATTGAAAAGAAACAGCATTATATACTTTGCTTCAGTTACTCAAAATATTTAATTTTGATATTTCATCATAAATTTGTAACTAATTGCCCTTGAAAATAGTAGTACACAGCAATCTTAACAAACTGTGTACACCACATTCTCTAACAATTTGAAAATCATGAATTACTTATTGAAAATTGGGTTTATAACTACTTATTGGGCATGAACAATTTCATGATTTTATTATTTTTATAATGCAATAAAAAATTTTATTCATTAGTCTAAGGTTGTCTTGGTGAAGAATTGACCAAAAGATGCTAGTTACCACTGAAGCCTGTTACAATAATCCATGGATACAACAAATCCAAGGGATCAAACAATTATAAAAATACATGGTTAGTTATTTTGTTATACAATATGTACATACATAAGGCAGAGCTGTAAACAAAATTGTACTGAATCATAAGAATGTTATTTATAGTTTATTTGATGGTTAATTTCAATAATATTTTTTGAAGAATGCTAGTGAAATAATTAGTTTTTAATTTCACCAATCTATCTTTTTAACACTATTTTAGCTATCAAATATAAGAAATTGGAACCAAGAAGGGATCATGCTGATCAAAAGATCATTAATATTTGTACACAAATGTTTTAACCAATAATGACCAACTAAAATTACATTACTTAATATTAATCTAAAACATTGTGGGAATCAGTTCTGCCTTTATTTGTCTGATACAACAAAATCCTAACATTTGTTATTAGATACACAAAAACTATTCGAATGTCTGTCATTTCTGGTACTATTCTGATTGAATTGGTATGAAATATTTGTGTTTCAATGCTTATAATGTTAATTACTTTTAAATAAATAAATCTAATTGAAATAATTACAACTAATGTTATCAAATTACTAGCAAGAAATACATTTCTCTAGTGTTTATCTTGTTATTTCTTGCACACAGGATTGTGATTATAAAATGAAGGGAAAAATTCAAATATTAGTCTATAACTTTGAAAATGTGAAAAAATTGAAAGCTTTTTGCTTTCACCTAGAATAAATAAGAGAACTGTTTTGTTTTAAGTGATAAAAAATAAAAAAAGGACTATAATTAATTACATTATTTAAAATTATTATGCAAATTAAGTTATAATGTTAATAATAATTAATAATTAAATATTTTTGAAATGTATGCAATGACAAAAATTCTCATGAAGGGACATCAATACATTACATTTCATTTAAACTTCAATGCAAATCGGTAGTAAAATCATAACTTTTGAGATGGTATACTTTTAATGATTTTGAATATTAGAAAGATAAAGAGCCATAAATAATCCAACCACTTTCTCAGGCTAAAATCCATTCATTTATTCAAGACAGTTATTTCTTCTCAAACATTTTTGATTTCTGCAATTTCAAGGTTTAAATTTAGCTTATGTCAGAACCTAGCAAGAATATTGGTTAAAATATTGGAATGTACCTATTAGCAAATGCATCCAAATTAACAGAATTTGATAAACAAACTAACTTATTGAAATAGTATTGTGTTGAATAAAAGAAATTACATACGCTAGTTCAAAACTAGTATTTTGTAAACAGGAGCAGAGATTATCTTCATTAGATTTATCAACCTCAGCATTCTGAAAAAGTTTGTCTGAATGTGCTTCTTTTACTTCTTACACATATTGAAAATGTGCCCAGTTGTGCAAATTGAAGAAATGCATTGTGAAAACTGTACCTGTTTCAAATACTTACAATTTTATGGTTGTGCCCTTTCGAAATTTCTGGGAAATATTTAACCTTGCTCTTGGAAACATTATTGCAATGCAGTAATAATCTGAAAAATCAAACAATATATCTCCCTCTGATATAATATATTTGATGAAAAATAGCTTAGCTTGTGAAAGGAGTACATCTAGAAGAATGTTTTCAGAATAATATGACTGATAAATGTTGTAAATATTGATTGCAGCAATAAATGTTGCAAGCAGTTAAACTGATAAGCATTGATAAAATTCAAACAAAACATCAACAAAGTTTTAAAATGTATTCAAAATTCAAAAATACTAAAAGTTACTAAACGAAGACTAATTATAAAATACGTTCACACATATTAAAATGAAAGAAAAATGACTAAAAGTAACTTGTGAGACAAGAAGGCAGACATTCATTCTAGTTATGTGTACATATTTAATACCTAATAAAAGAAAAACTATTTTCAAAAGACGAATGAAATATATTTTAAAAACCTAGGTATTTTTGTACCCCAGTATATTTTTATTGTTTTAATTGGATTTCTTGAAATCTAAAACAACCACCTCTCACAAATAAAATAAGTAACATGCTTTTCTGGACGGTATTTGTAGTAGTAGTATGATGAAAATTTCCCAATATTACTGTTCCCTTGTATCTTTCAGTAAATGAGTAGATACCCAAGTTGGCTAAGAGATTACCTGTTTCAAATAATATAGTTATTAATGCAACAAATTTGATATGGATATTGTAATGCATTGAGTATTGCTTTTGCATCATGAAGCATTAGACTCCAGTGAAAAGCAATAAGAGTGTTATTATGATGGTATATCTTGAAACTTTTATCTATGACTATGACCAAGCAATTTTTATTATTATTTTTTATTTATTTATTAATACGGCTGTCATATTTGAAATAGTAAACCTACTCATTTGTTTTGAACAATGCCTTTCTTTCACTACTGGCAAAGGAGTGTTGTAATGAAGCCATTACGATGCTGGTGCTATAAAATGTTTGCAAGCATAATTTTACCCTGAGTGTAAATACATTCATCTCTCTAAAATATTTAATTTCATTAATTGTATTTACTCTGGTACTTTCATTTATAGTAAAGTTTTTACTCAAAGACCCATTTTGTAAAAATTAAATTGAGGTAAAATCATCTGAAAATAAATTTTAATAGAGAATTAAGGTAGGGAAATATATTTTTTCACTGCTTTTTTGCTTTGATCATTTATCATGTAATAATTTTCCCAGTTACAGCATGAAAACTGTTTCCAAAAATGAATCTTGAAGTTGAAACTTAATGTATAGGTTATCAAATGAACAATTTTAATTAAGAGCGAATTCATAACCTTTCATTCTAAGATTAGTAAATATGTATGTAATAAACTAATATTTTTGTTCATAATTTTCCTCTGAGATTCTAATATTTTTTATTATAATGTTAAGCCTACTACCTATATTGAAGCATGATTATATTGTCCAAAAGGCAAACAAACCAATTTATTGTTTCTATCTGAAACCATGAAAACACTTGGGACTATTGATAAGTGACTCAAATTTGCTCAAAGTGAAGAAACAAAGTTAATGTTCAATCCAGTCGCCTTAAATATCATGAAACTTTCAAAAACTTTCATGTTTGATTTTGCTGTAGTACTATTAACTTCTATTTGCTTTTGAGCAAACTCTCATTCAGATATAACAAAATATTAATATAAATCAGCTATTAATTTTCTGTAAAAGGGAAAACATTCATAAAAAAAATCATAAATATGATGTTCACATTTCTATTATGCTTCAAAAACTTTAAGAAAAAATTAAATCATTGTTTTTACACCAGTTATCTAAAAATTTCTACTCTAAAAATTCTTACTTTCAATACGAATTTGGACTGCTTGTGACAAATAGAAACTATGATTAAAGTATTTCTTTTCTAATTGCACATCATAGTACTGCATTATTTAAATCAGAAAAAATTAAATTAACACAATATTGCCTACTTTGTAGAAGATAAAGAATGTAAAAGTGATTTTATAACCAATCCAAATAAATATTTATTGAAATGGAACAAAAGTATGAACTTTAACTTAGTTCTTTCACAGAATGCAGAAAGTAATATATTTCCTAGAATGTTTTATTACTGACACCATAAAATCAAATAAACTAGAATACAGTTAAATGAATCATTTTCACAAATATAGTAAGAAACACATTCTACAGAGTGTCTGATTCCAAAGCAATACTGAATGGCCTAGTAAACAGAGAAATGATAATAGGTTATTTTAATATCTCAGTAGCAATTTTTGCTGTTCTATAGATTTGTCTCATAGCAGTATAGCCCAATATAACTGGATTAAACATTGAATTCAACCTTTTTATTTATTTATTTTTTTAAAATTAGTACAGAAAGTTTATTTTTGTATGAAGTTCATAACTTTGTTATCAACATTAAAACAGTAATGCAGGAGTTGACAACCGGGGTGTGGTCAGAACATTTAGGGGTGTGATATTTTTCAGGTCTTAATGTACTTCAATCTATGAGATATAAAATTCCATTCTTGGAAAGGGGCCATTCAAATATGTTCCGAAAATTAAGCTTTTTCTAAAGTACTTCTCCCCCTCCTTTGTAACATCTCTTATCATATGCACCCCCACCCCTACATTTGCAACTCAAATGTGAAAGTTTTATTCTGCACCACTCTATTGTGTACATACTGCATTATTGGTATTACATTTGCCATGATATGTAAATGGATGTCTTTTCTTTTTAGGGATTCACTTTTCAATTAACAACTTTCCATTAATATTAGATTGCAATTGTAAACAAAGTATTACTATGTATAGTCATAAAAAGGCTTTAAAGAACTGTAAATGGAGTATTACATATAGTTTCAATATTTCTTTGCATTCACGTTTCTAAGTGTGCATATTGTTTGATCTCACCTCTCAGGTGTTTCTTCAGCCCGTGAGGTGTGGTTTTCTGAACTTGCCTGGGGGTGTACTAGTTCAAAAATGTAGGGTGGAGTACCACACCTCAAGGAAATCACTGCACACAAATGACACATTGCATTATTAAAGAGATCAAATTTCAAAATAATTTATAATATAATTTCTACATCAATAAAGTAAAGTCACCAAACCTAGCTTATATAGTTTGATTTTATAACTGGAAAGCTCTTTTTAGGAAACAAGGCATAGCTAAAAGTTGGTTCATAGAAAAAATGGCAATAATGGTTCCAACCCCATCACTATATCTTAGAATTATGATCAAAACTCATCATTCATTCTCAAGTGTTTTCTTATCACTCAATGGAACATGCAAGTGGCACAATTAATTCATGCATGAAAAAAATTAAAATTTTGGTTTATAGAAGCACTTTAAGAAGAAATTGAAAGCCCAGGTGGAATTCAATGAATATGTGATCTTTTCTAAGAATATTCATAAATGGTAAGCAATGTGCATTATAAAAAAGTACTATATAATTATTGGAATTTTAAGGATTATTACAATAATCCACTCACTGATGAAGAAATCTGCTTAATGGAATGACCATTGAATTTGTACATTATGATAAATAGTTCTATCAATTTTTGTTCATGTTGCAAAATTTTAGTCTCCATGCACTGGACAAAAATGAAAAAATGGTGAAATGCAATAATTACCCACTTAGGTGGAATAGAAACTAGATGTCAATATTTCAAGCACTCAGAAGAAAAGGAAAGATTTCCTTGTTGTTTGTACTTAATTTACCATAGTTTAAATAAAAATTGTCAATGATTAATACTTAATTTCTATTGTGATTGTTACATTCAGGAAAATTTAATGTTATCAATTACATATTTTATAAAAATTTTGAACGTGAGTATGTTTAATTATAATTATGTCTTTACCTAGGAAACACTATGTGATAACAGTAAACCTTTGATGATCTATTTGTTTTGTACATCATGAAATACGTAAGTGTACTCCAGATTCCAGTATGTATTGGTTCTGAACCTATTGTAATTAAAGAATAGTAAGTTATTGTACATGTGGGAAATAAATTACATTACATTCATTACTCTGTAGTAAATGTTCTGAAAAAAACTTTTAGCATTTTTTCTGTCACAGTAAATTCCCTCCAGAAATGCTTCACAGACTACTACCACAAAGCAAGACCCACATGTCAAAAGATATTACTATGCACCCAAATATGTATGTATAAAGTCTTCTATATCTGTTGGATGGAAGTTCAATTTCCCCAATGACTGTACTTCATAAATAGCTCTCTAATTACATTTTTGTTGGACTGTAAAAATAAATGTGATTTGTTTACTTTAAATACAATGTATTAGAAGTGCTTCCTTCATGGTGGATGCCAAGATCCTAGTTGAAGTTGGAATATATTTGTACATATACTCAGATACATGTTATGCATCCAATTTTTATTTTTTATTTCTCGTATTGTCATGTTAAATGTTATAAGAAATGAAATTAATGTAAAATGTTAAGAAAATAAAACTTACGGTCACATGAATCCCTTGAAGAATTAGGGCAATTTAGTCTCTTAGTTGTGCCATGATGTGTCATTGAGCTATTGAGACAATAACTTTGGTTGGTGTAAACTAGATGATGGAAAATTGTCAAACACATGGCAAAATTAATGTGTTAAATATTATTTGCTGTAATTTTAAGTTTTGTAAATTCTGAACTGATGATAAATGTAGTACAGTATAAATTGTACAGTTCACTATATTTAAATGAATGATGATTCTGTTAACATTATTCTTCACAAACTGAATAATTTTGCAAGTAAAGAATCAAATACTAATAAAAATACAAGCCTTTTTGTTCTGTAAAATAAATTGAGCTTATCAGAAGTAAAGAAATACATGGATACAAAAAGTTTTCTCTATGAATTCACAAAATTTTACATTGTGCTTACAATCCTAATTCATGCACAGAAAGTAATAGCTTATATCTCAGGCCACACAGCACCAAACGAGTTTTCTATGTGATTATTCTGCTCACTTTTCGGGGTTTCTCACAAACACAATCTGCTGTTTTCCTCCTTACAATAACTCAAGCAATTTGTTATCTGAAAGAATTCATGTGGTTGATGATTCTTGATAACTCTTATAAATGTCAGTCATCACTGACCTGGTGTCACCTTGTCGTTTACATTGTTTACCTCCCTGTAGGCTACAAAAGAATTTCATTTCATTTATATTCAAATTATTAGAAAAAAGTAAAGATTAGAGGGAAGATAAGACTATTCTAATACATACTAACCTGGAAGAGGCCCACAATAGTAAACTGTCTTATGTACATACGAAAAAAAAGTAGTAGTAAAAATAGAACTTATTTAAAAAGTATAGGGTCTACAGAATATTTGTAGCACTAAACCGATGATAAAAATGAGCAAAGAAAATTCTCAACAATTTGAAATTACCAAGGTCTCTTAGCCTTTTAGGGATTCCCAAACTTTTTCTTGCCCTTTAAAAAAAATATTTGCTTCATCGTCCCCTTTCAATTTTTCTACAGAAATCAGCATACAACAAAATTGTGGTACGAATAGTTGCAAGTAAATGACAAAGATTATCATTTGACAAAGAATGTAAACAAAAGTTTTGAAAAAATGGTTTATTACATCAATGTTTTATTATTTTCGGCACTATTATACTATTCAATTTTTTCAAATATAAACAAGTTTTCAGTCACAAAATCATAGATTCCATTTGCACAAAAGTTTGATTTTCACTGCTGGGAATGAAATAAAATTCAAAAAGAGGACTGAATTTACAGTTACTTAAATATTTAGAAGCTCTAAATAAGATAACAATTAAATTTAAAAAATTCATTAATATATTTTTGTTTGTAAGAAATAGGATTTTGATCTTGATTATACTGATCAGTCTGATGTATATTCAACTACTGATTCCCCAATCGACCACTTGATCATCATTGACTCCAACCCCATGAAGAACCCCTGGCATGGAGGAAATAATGTAATGGAGGAATATAATAATGTAAGGGGCATGGAGGAATACAATTCTGTATTAGACCAGGAGCTTGGAGGAATGTAGTTATGTATTCCTCCAAGCTCCTGATCCAAAGCAATGATGTCACTTGCTCCCAATTTTATTTAAAATATACTTGCAAGACACAGTAGAAAATTGGAAGGAAAACTATAAATGGGTGGGTATTATTAATGGGAATTGGTCACACTCTATTGAAAAGTTTTGATTTAAATATCTTCTTGAAAAAATGGTAATGTTTAATGAAAAACCAGCTTTTGCATGTATAACATACGTTTAGAAGTCACCTTGTCTGCACTTTTTCTCACTCTTTTTTCCTTTTCTTTTAGAATATCTATTAAATGTAAAAAAAAATATACACTTGATTCTCTACTAAATACCTAATTAAATATAAGTAGAGTATGTAATTAATATGTTTTCTAATTTGTTACAATTTTCTGAAAACACAATAATTACAATAACATTAAATACTTATTTACTGCCAAATATAAGATGACCCCCTTATTTTGAAGAAGCCTCCTGATATTTCTTATACTAGTTATACTATGTGCTTAACAGCACATACTTTCTTGCATTATTGAAAACGGCTACGTAATGTTGAAATATTGCAATTGCTGTGCTACTAATACCTCAGCTATTTCTTGAAAACGTCCAATTACACCAATTAAAACAAAGCACTTGTGACGCATTTCTGCAGTCATCTCGATAGTCAGGAGTAGCAATCATATCTTACTTTGACAAATAAAACAAACAGGAATAATTTTGACTGTTACAGTATTTGCAGCAAATTATACAGAAGGGAGTAATGCACTGTTGCTAGCACAATGTCAAAACTATGTGCAATTTGTTTTATATATATGCTTGGTGAATATTTTCTTATCAATTCTTGGCAAAAATGCATATTTCCATCTATATTCAGATTTCAACGTGTTTATGAGTAAGTCATTGTACATCATACACTGCTGATAAATAAAAAACTCTAATACTAATAAACTAATTAAATTACTAATGTTCTATGATTTGTAATATGAAGTTAATTCATTACTTCCTTATGGTGTATTGCTACCACCTCAGACAAAGCGCAGGAACATAAAACATTGAAGTTTATTATAATGTGATTCAGTGTTTTAATTTCAAAAAATTGTATAAACTAGTGTCTATGGCCAAATTCATCTAATATATTAATAATAATTT
The DNA here is from genome assembly GCA_964035755.1 of Teleogryllus oceanicus. NCBI lineage: Eukaryota > Metazoa > Arthropoda > Insecta > Orthoptera > Gryllidae > Teleogryllus > Teleogryllus oceanicus. Next base: position 20,021,496 of record CAXIVR010000014.1, on the reverse strand, counting down.
AAAATTTATTTTTGTAATTTTTGAAAAAACAAAAGAATAGAGCAATATGGCATTACTTTATAGAGCACGTTTAGCACTGTCACTACCAAACGTTTAAAGAAACATTTAGAGTCGTTTTCGAGAAAATTTTGTTTTTGTTATTTTTAAATATTGCACATACTGCATGCAATAACGGATACTACTAAAATGCAATGCGAAAATTACTGAACTTTCCAAAAAATGTACATGACCTTCAAAAATTAAATAAAGAGAAAAAAATTTACTTGGAGGAAAAATCACGCTTTTTTTTAATTTTATTTTTTTTAATTTAATTTGTTGCGTCTACTACCGTATTGACGCAACGCGTCTCCAAGACCCTTAAGGGGCGTTGCGCTTTGCACAGGGGAGTAATCCTCCATTACATTGTGCGCTTGTGAAATAATTCTCCATTATAACTTTCTGTCATGTCGCAGTAAGTTGTCAGTTGTCAAGAGGACCGGCCCAGGAAGCTTGTCCGCGTACGCGCCTCCTGCCTGCTACGCGCTCCTGCGTCACTACCCAGCGGCTAGATTTATTTATTTTACGTAAAAAAAACAGTTAAAAACTGCGTACGACGTGCTATGGGGAAAAGTGAATTGTGTGCACATTTTAAAATTCTGTGATCCCTACACTAAGTCATATACTACTTAAATTTTGAATTTTTGAAAGGGAGAAAAAACAACAACAAAAACTCCCATGTAATAAAATCTATTTTCAAGGATAAACAAGCAATAAATTTTGAATTTTGAAAGGGAGAAAAAAAAAAAAACTCCCATGTAATAAAATCTATTTTCAAGGAAAATTTTAATCTATATTCAAAGATAAATAAGCAATACATTTTGGCTCTTATTACTTGCTGCCGCGACAACATGGAAACGATAATTTGAATAATTGTATTTCCCACTGAATTCTAGAAAACGTGCACAGAAAATGAAGTTACATTTATGTCCAGAAGCAAAACAAGGGGCCATCTCAGCATTTGCTCAATGGATCAGGGAAACTGGACGAAAAACCTGATCGAGTTTGGGAAGGAATAAGGATAGGGGCAGGGTTTAAGACACTTCACAAGAGTTGGACTAGCCCTTGTGAAGCAGCCAAACTCGTTTTGTTGGAACAAATTTCACATGAGATCCGATGGGAAACGAACTCGGACCTCGGTGGTGAAAGGCTAGCGACTTTGCTATGTGCCACGCTTTAATTTTGTAGTTGTCATAAGACTCTAGAAGAAATTCAAACTTTTGAAATTTTCGAAAATTTTCCTATGGAAACGGACCTATGCCATCTTTATAAGTGTATTTTACTCTATTCTTACAAGAAATTTAAAGAAAAAATTTGGAGCTATTTTTGAGAAAATTTTGAAAATGTCCCGTGGGCCCATGTAAAGTAACCATAAAAAGTACTCCCAAATTTGAAAGAAAGTATTTGAAAATGCAACGCCTCAAATCGAGCCAGATCGACTGCGGAATATCCATTTTGGAACACTTGTTTAGGCGCTAGTGGTGTTCATAGACGGTCGGACGTATTTTATCTACGCATTTTCTCTTGTGCTCTCGCTACGCTAGCTGCGAGAGAAGTGGGAAGTCTGGTTATTTTCACTAAAGGTATTTTATATCACATTTGTAGTGTGCTTTTCGATGCAAAATAGTTTCTATTACACGGGAGCGAACATTTCTGGTTATCTGATTTTATCTACAACGCTCGTTACTATCATTTATTCTTAATTCAACTAATGTTGGCAAAGGAGGGGGTGAAGTATTCTGGGGCCCAAGAAAACGTACGCTCTTAATATCATGGGACCCCAAAACGTATTTCCGTTGAAATCTGGAAATCAATTTTCCGCTGCATTACATAATTTTCTCTATACTATGTATAATATTACGTATAATTATAAGTACGTATACGAGAAAGTAAAAAATCTATATTCTTCGATTAAAAGTGCCCTTTCAAGGTCACAAGCTGACAACAGGGGGATAACTTATCCAATCGAGAGCTTCAATATCAAAAATTGAAGTCGTAACAAAACTCAGGATTGGATGAGAGTCTCTCCCGCTTGTGACTTTTAAGAAACTATCTGTAAAATTTGGAGTAAACTGCACGATGCTGCACTCCTACGCAAAGACTGCAGCAGCGCCCTTTGGAATACTCTCTGGAATATACTTTAGTATACTCTCTGGAATACTCTAGAAGGCGATCGGAATATTCTAGAGGGCGCTGACTGCCCGCACGGTGTAACAAACATGTAAGGAACTTCTATATGAGAATACTAACTTTTAGTATATAATTTTTATGTCTGATACGAGGGGCTAATTATAAACTAAGTAAACAATATACAATATGAGTTTTTATTTCTATTGAGTTTTTTTCCCAATTAATGAAAGAAATTTAATAAAAATCCTAATATAGCTTCTCTTTGACTTCCATTTCCAACTTCCGGTGTAGTAAATTCCATGAGAATACACATTCTTTTTCGTCCGTACTTGCACGGCGTGTGAGGTTCTAGCACGAAGTTTGCGTAAAACTTTTTCACCATGGGACGTATGCACGCACCTGGGTATGTACATTTTATTCTTTGCGATATTTTGAAGAAAATGTTATAATTTAGTAATGTTATATACTGTGTAGAGGAGCATTCATGTTTTTGTGATATGCCATTTCGGAATGCCCATCCACGTGTTAGCTGTAATATGTTCTTTTCTTGCGCAGAAAGGGTATTTCCCAATCAGCGCTTCCATACAGAAGAAGTGTCCCAACGTGGTTGAAGTTAACTTCGGATGAAGTTAAAGACCAAATTAAAAAGCTGGCAAAAAAAGGGTTAACCCCATCACAGATTGGTAAGTGGACCTTGGCCATGAATTCTGAGTGATAGTTTGCCTCCTGTGTAATTTTTCATGTTCAAAGACGTGCGTGTTTAAAACCATGATTGATAGCCATTTGATTAATGAAGAATTAACGACCAATTGATGAAATATTGAAGGCAGGTTAATGGGGCTTGGTCATAAGTAAAAACAAACTACAAGCTGGTTGTTTGCCGACGTTTCGGATAATTTATTTGTCCTCAGGGCTGGATAATATGAGGAAAGGAAACAACACACATTTACACTAATGCTAACATAGGACACGTGCCATATAACAACAATCCTGGCCGCAGTTACACATTTACAATATTTTGTACAAAAATGTTACATAGCTTTCAATCACTATGTGAAAACAATTAATATGTGCTGGATGTTCCTCCATCTTGGTTACCTCATAGGGAGTGAGGGACTCACAGTACTCACCACACCAACACACATGGTGAATCTGATACTTGTAGAATGTTGTACGGTGAGCCAAGAATTATGTGCAAGGTGTGCCTGAATGAGGTACACACTCGCTTCTGGTGCGAGTCTATAGTCTATTATCATCTGAATACGTACTGTCTGGGTTATTTGTTTTTTAACACGAGATTGATCTATTAAATACACATAATTGTTTATTTATTGTCACTTTCTTATTCAATGATGCTGATGTAAGATTCATTTTATTTTATTTTTTCTTGTATTGTGACAAAACCAAACAAAGGAACCGGATAAGACCATACAATCAAAATTACAAACCGTTTAAAAATTAAACAACTTTGAAATAATTACAGGAATATCACCATATAGATTATAATAAATTGATCAATAGGTATGAATTTATTACTTTTTTTTTCTTTTTTCTTCCACAAAACATTTTACAAGCACATAGTTGACAATGAATTACATTAATATGAATTCAAAACTATTGTGTAACTTAATAATGATAAATATTAATTAACACAGTAATTACAACAATAATTCTACTGAAATTAAACTAAAATTACTACCTAAACAATAACATATTACCCTTGATTATTTACATGCGAGTTGGTCAAAATCGTATACCTAAGGTAGGATTATTTATCTATTGCCATAAACACCTATGTTGTGAGGCAAAGGTGTTTACACTTAAAAACAGAAATAATAAGGTATGGGCAGGGGAAGGGGAGAGAACGAAAAGATAAAGAAAGAAAAAACAAACAACCCTAACGTATGGTTGGTAGTAAGACTAGCAATGGAAAATTATTGAATTATTACAATCAATGTCAAACATTTATTTGGAATTATATTTGTGGGAACTATTTTGTCTTAACGAGATCAAGACATATTTTGCTAAAACTCTGTATCAGTTTCTTGTTTACAGTATTATGCTTGTTAATATGAATCATTTCTTTGATTAGTTTTTTTATAATTAACTTCTTGGTCCACTATCTGGAAATCATTAAATTTAAAGGGATGGCCAGTGGATTTGTTGTGTTGAGCAAGTGTACAAGTGGGCGAGTCTGTCTTTATATCACACTAATGTTGGTACCACCTTTTTTTACATTGATCTGTTTGTCCAATGTAACCTTTATTGCAGCCCCCACACGGTACTGAATAAACTTAGTTGCTATTATACTGTGTCTTTGGTTTTGCTGAACACAATATTATTAAGGGTTCTTTTGTTAGAGAAGGGTAGATTGTAGACTGTGTATGCCAGAACCATATTTAATATATAAGAAAAGGTTAATTTCTCATCAACTTATTGCCTAATTAAGTAATTGTATAACTTATTTCTGCCTTTTAAGAGCCTGTTTTAGGCACACTTAAAAGGACATTTTAGAGCAATGGTAATGTTCAGTGATCAAATGTGAAAGAATTGACTTGCTATGATGACATTCACAGCGTCTGAAGCTTCTGAACAACCTACTGGAGCCAGAAATGGCTGAACCCACCAGTATGGCAGAGGCTCTGTTGTTAAAATGCACTTTGTGCTGTCTGAGCAATATTTTTAAATTTAAAACTCTAGGTTTAATATGTAGAAAGATTGCTCTTTCTTACCTTTGTGCAATTATGAAAGTGTAGTATTAATCTGAACTGTGAAGATCTGTTTGTACAGATCGACGATTAAGTGCCTTAAGTATCTAAAATGTGAAAGTTTCCTTGCTATGATGACATTCACAGCGTCTGAAGCTTCTGAATAACCTACTGGAGCCAGAAATGGCTGAACCCACCAGTATGGCAGAGGCTCTGTTGCTAAAATGCACTTTGTGCTGTCTGAGCAATATTTTTAACTTTAAAACTCTAGGTTTAATATGTAGAAAGATTGCTCTTTCTTACCTTTGTGCAATTATGAAAGTGTAGTATTAATCTGAACTGTGAAGATCTGTTTGTACAGATCGACGATTAAGTGCCTTAAGTATCTGAAATGTGAAAGTTTCCTTGCTATGATGACATTCACAGCGCTGAAGCTTCTGAACAACCTACTGGAGCCAGAAATGGCTGAACCCACCAGTATGGCAGAGGCTCTGTTGTTAAAATGCACTTTGTGCTGTCTGAGCAATATTTTTAAATTTAAAACTCTAGGTTTAATATGTAGAAAGATTGCTCTTTCTTACCTTTGTGTAATTATGAAAGTGTAGTATTAATCTGAACTGTGAAGATCTGTTTGTACAGATCGACGATTAAGTGCCTTAAGTATCTGAAATGTGAAAGTTTCCTTGCTATGATGACATTCACAGCGTCTGAAGCTTCTGAACAACCTACTGGAGCCAGAAATGGCTGAACCCACCAGTATGGCAGAGGCTCTGTTGTTAAAATGCACTTTGTGCTGTCTGAGCAATATTTTTAAATTTAAAACTCTAGGTTTAATATGTAGAAAGATTGCTCTTTCTTACCTTAGTGCAATTATGAAAGTGTAGTATTAATCTGAACTGTGAAGATCTGTTTGTACAGATCGACGATTAGTGCCTTAAGTATCTGAAATGTGAAAGTTTCCTTGCTATGATGACATTCACAGCGTCTGAAGCTTCTGAACAACCTACTGGAGCCAGAAATGGCTGAACCCACCAGTATGGCAGAGGCTCTGTTGTTAAAATGCACTTTGTGCTGTCTGAGCAATATTTTTAAATTTAAAACTCTAGGTTTAATATGTAGAAAGATTGCTCTTTCTTACCTTTGTGTAATTATGAAAGTGTAGTATTAATCTGAACTGTGAAGATCTGTTTGTACAGATCGACGATTAAGTGCCTTAAGTATCTGAAATGTGAAAGTTTCCTTGCTATGATGACATTCACAGCGTCTGAAGCTTCTGAACAACCTACTGGAGCCAGAAATGGCTGAACCCACCAGTATGGCAGAGGCTCTGTTGTTAAAATGCACTTTGTGCTGTCTGAGCAGAGGTACTTGAGCTTGACAATCTCCCCAGAAAAGGCTTAAATTGCTGGCAGATTTGTAATTTTGAATTGCAAAGTGTAAAAACATAATAGGATATCATATAAAGGTAAATATAATAGGTAATGTAAGCAAAGTTTTAGGTGCATTCTGTTATTTTCCATTCTGATTCTGATGTTTGTGAACTTTGAAAATTGTTGGTGTTAAAAAATTTTTTAATGTATCTTTTTAAAATTCTCAAGTTTCCTTCGTATGAAATGAAATTATTTTTAATCGTTCTCCAGAAAAGGGTGACTTTTTGACAGAAAAACTTATTGCCGGGCCTTCGAAAAGAAAAATTAGATTAATCTTCAACTTATTTTGGTGAATCCCTTCATTTAATATGCAGGGCCATTTTAACAGCTTTGGGGGCCCTTGGGCGTAGCTTAAAATTGGGGATCTCCTATTCTTTCATTCACTGATCTCCCGTCCCCCAATTTTGAAGCTGTAATATAAAGAAAATCCTTTTACAAAAATAAAAAAATAAAGACAAATTTTGTTTAAAAAAACAACTTATCATTGAGTGACATTCTTTTGTAAACCAGCAACAATCCACATAACAAATATTATCCAATGGGCCTTGTCACATCACTCTGTTATGCTAATTTTTTGCATACAGTTTAATCATGCATCATTTTTTATTTATTTTTTTTATTTTTTCAAACAAATTATTATTAAATAATTGTTTTAAGAACTATCTGGGGCCATTGAACATTGGAGGCTCAGGGCCTGGGCCTGGGCCTTGATCCTTCTGGCACGTGCACATATATGGAACTGCTAACACCTTGTGTAGTCAGAATCCATGTTGTAGAGGTCCTTGATGCTGAACAATGAATTGTAGGCAAAAAGTGACTGTGGTCATTGGTAGCGTCTAAACCTTTCAGCCGTATTTCTCAAAAAATTGAAATTTCTTGATCAATTTGAAGGAACTCAATGCTGTCGGAGTTTGAGAAGAGATACTTAAAATAATGGCACAGGTCTAATTTTTGTTGAACTCTGAATTTTCAAAACTTGCTTGTATGAAATAATGAGGGAGGCAATCAGACTTTTAAGTGTCAGCCCAAGTGACTACATCATAGTGATGTGTGATGTAGCGGTAAAGTGCATGGCAAGTTAACTCCAAGGACATGGGTTCGTCTCGGTGCAGAAATAAATGTTTACTGCTTGAATACACATTTGCAAGTTTACATTATATTAATTCTCCTCAATATAATATTCTATATAATATTGTGGAGACATTACAAAAAATGCTATATAAAATATGTGCTGTTGTGCCAAAACTAGTTTTTTGTTGCTTGCACTCATTATCTCAACTGTACCCTCCATAGTAATGTATATTCAGGGAAGACATTTAAGGTTTCCTGATAAATTTGAAACTTGGCAAATAGAAATTAAAAAAAAAAAAAAATTAAAATACTTTTTAATTTGGTTATATTGCAGTTTTCACAGAGCTGTGTTTGAAGGATATCGGCTCTTACGGTGTCATCCTGAGTGGACAACACTGTAACGGCTGATCAAATGTCAGTGGTAGCAGAGTAAAAACTGGAGTATAATGTAGTAACATTTTATTATTCTCTTGTTTCAGGTGTTATTTTGAGGGATTCGCATGGTGTGGCACAAGTACGATTTGTGTGCAATGAAAAAGTTGGAAACAAGATTCTACGTATAATGAAATCTGAGGGTTTCACTCCTGACCTTCCTGAAGATTTGTATTACCTTATTAAGAAGGCTGTTGCTATCCGCAAACATTTGGAGAGGAACAGGTGTGTGCACGTGCGCAGTGTAAATTAATTTACGTTAGACCAAAGCAAATATTCAGCACTTACTAAATAATAATTTTAAAAGAGAAAATAGCTTTATACTCGAACCCAATTTCAAACTTTTCTTGTATCTTCTTAACATTAGATGAACAGTGCATTGGATACTGTCCCTTGTTTGAGTTAGCTTGAAGAAAGAAAGGCGTGAATAAAGTATGTTGTGATTCTTTTTGAAGTTCTCTTGCTTATTTTAAAACTGAATTTATTAAATTATTAAATTTACTGCCAATTTATCATGGGGTTGACACACAACATACACTCCTTACTTGTATGTGGACGTGTAATTCTTTACAGAATCACGATTCCTGGAAGATCTATTGATTGGAATCGATTATTAGATTGAAGCCTTCTTCAACAATAAAAATTTAACATTTAGCCTTATCGTCTATACATTACAGTTCTATCAAATTTTTGTGGATCGTAAGCTTACGTTTGTAATCCTTGGTGTGCCAATTGTTGCGTACTTTCCTAAATTTTAAAAAAAAGTTCTAAAATGCCCTATAATCCTAAAATGATTGCTATAATTGGACTTAATATTCCCACAATTTTAACACGCTGTTGCAACTTTCCCTTTCTGTGTTTCGTATGAAACACCTACTCGTGACTGACTATATTCATCTACTTATTGGAAAATTCTTTTATCTACAGAGCTACCCTAATGTATATTTCCTTGAAAAATGTCGAGTCTGTTTAATTCCAACTTCCAACCATTATATTAATAAAAATTTTCAATTACAATTTAACATCGTTACATAAGACCTATTTCTTGATTTTCATAATAAACAAATTCTTGGCGGACTATCATCTACATAATACCAAGCCTATGTTGAAAATCCAATCCTCCCTCTCCAACCGCTCGCATGTGCTCGCTACAAAATTTTTCTAGAGACTGAATTCATGTGTCCTTCCTAATGATGACGACCATCCAATGCCCTCTTCACACTTTCTGCACATAATGTGTTTGGGGTCATGTTCATTTACATGATGTTCTGACATAAAGCATGGAATATTAACCCTTGTTGTTCTGTTGTCCTAATAACGTGTATTCTTTGACTGAAAACGATGCCACACTAAATGTTGATTTTATCATTAAAAACTAATTCAAAGGTTCTTGGCTTATCACAATGTATTGTAGAAGGATCTTTTCTTTTAAGGCAACACTTGTGTTCCATAATTGGTTTTACTGGATACTTATTTAGTTTGATCTCGATTTAGGTTCACAGTAACCTTGTGTTGCATACATCATTTTATTTATGAAATGGTTCCAAAATTAACTTTATATACAAAAAAAAAAAAATTATACTTGTATACAAAAAAAGCTAATTCATTTGCTTTACATCCATACAAATTTAAAAACTTGCACCTATAAACTTTATTTGTTTTTAAATAGTGTTCTTACATGATAAATCGTATTATGAACTACGTTGCATACATAATATCAAGGTTGGGCAGTATTTAAATATTTGTATTCGAAATACTGATTTTAAGTCCATTTTATATTTGAATAACTGTTTTTTGGACATGCATTTTAGAGATGTATTTAAATACATTTGTCTAAAAAACTCAAAAATACAGTTCACATACAAAATGTATTTAAAACAAGTATTTCAAATACATTTTGAAAATTAAAATTTAAATAAAATGCATGCCCAAAAAACTAAAAACAAGTCATTCAAATATAAAATGGATTTAAAACAAGTATTTAAAGCAGTAAAATTGTTGACTCTGGAAAATGCATTTGCTGCAAAAAAAGAATTGTGCAAAGTTAGTTTCTTTCAATTTTTCATGATTAATATTTTAATTGAAATTTTATGTGTTTTTAGACTTGTCTTGACAGAAATGATATTAGAAAAACCCATTTTGTTTTGTTTATAGGAAAGACAAGGATTCAAAGTTCAGACTTATCCTTGTTGAATCAAGAATTCATCGCCTTGCAAGATACTATAAGACAAAGAGTGTCTTGCCACCCAACTGGAAATATGAATCAAGCACTGCATCTGCTCTTGTGGCTTAAATGATTGTAGATGCCTGTAAATGTTATAATAAAAACAAATAAACTTGGTATAAAGTCTTCAAATATCTTATTAAAATTAACCAAGCTTTAGAAAGGGAAGAGGATTGTTCTTGCGTGTTATATAGTTCAGGAAGAATCCAATCAATTGATCATTTCTGAACTATTAGGTATTTTTCTTAATGCAGATTAGCAAACCTAAATCCTCTTGAACATACAGCAGTGTCCTTTTGATTCTGTGCCTTCAATGATACTAATCTTAGTCTTCTGTGTTTTCTGCCTCTTGAAAAATTAAAGTGTTTAAAAATAAAGTAAAATAGGGTAATCTTGTAAAAGGATAATAATATAATTCTTTATTACTCTAGTACATTTCTAGTTACTATTTGTGCATACTTTTTCTTCAGTTAATTATCTAAGAACATATAGAATGAATTTTAAATGTTCACTACATAAATTCCTGGCCAAGGCAAAAACAGAGTTGAAGCTTTCCTTGACAATCATCCCAGTTTCTGTAGCTGTGTGACGAAGAAAAGCTCTGGCTGGTGGGTCTAGCTAATTATTGTGAAGGGAATAAGTTGTGTTTGCCAAATGTTGCTCCTACCCCCTAGGGTGCAAATTTAACTAGGCCCAGGCAAGGGCACTATTCGTTGGCTGGCAGAATCAACCCAGAATACCAAAACCACTACATAAAAAACCCACTGTTGCCGGATCGTTCACATTTATATAGTTATATTTTAAAACATTCTCTAAAAGGTTTCTAGTTGATTTGGTAGTGTTCATTACATTCCACATGGCTTTTGTTTTGTTATTTGAGTTCAAAACATCCTGATTTTGTTTCATGATTTTAGCCTGCCTTATGACTTTTCTTAACAATGATTTGTATTTTTTAAAGTAGATGAGGAAATCTTGAGATATGTGATGACGTTTAGAAATGAAAGAAAGAATTTGCTTGTTTTTACAAGATGTCCTAATCCCTTGTGTTATCAGTCTGTGAATACCACTAGATCCTAAACCATACATAGAACTTTTTCCACAAGGGATATTCTCCGGTTGATCTGGCTCGACTCGAGGCGCTGTGATTTTGAAAAACTTTCTTTAACATTTGGTGGTACTTCACTTGAAGTCCCAGGGGCATTTTCAAAATTTTTCTTTAAATTTCTTGTAAGAATAGAGTAAAATACACTTATAAAAGTGGCATTGTTCCGATTTTCACCGTTAATTCTGAATTTTCAAAAATTGCAAAAGTTTGAATTTTTCGGTGTCTTTTTATGACTACAAAACTAAAGATGAGCTCAGATTTAGTTCAGAGGCTTCATTTAGGCTTGATCTTTTATATGCAAGTAAATCTACCAACATGGGACAGCCGGCTTTACTTCTCCGAAGGAGGCGTACGAAGGATTGTTTCGCCCTTAACAATCCACGGCTTGGATCAGGTTTGAACCAGTGAACTTAGGTATAACAGCTAGAGATGGGCTTAACAGCTTTTCTTCAATAGCTGTTATCACAATAGCAGCTGACTCGTAATAGCTGTTATTAATGAGAGTTGAAAAATAACAGGTCCATGACCAGCAACCTAACATGGCCGACTGCTAAGAGTTAAAACAGTTGTAGCGATTGCTAAGAGTTAATCACGCAAAACGAATAACGTTGGTAGTACCGTAAAGCTTGTGCAGCTACTTTACGGTGCTTTCTTGCACTACTATCCCTAACAAGTTTGGACCGAGAAGCAGCTGATATGAACGAGACTGGATGAACTGCCAAGGATGAATAGTAATTCATATAATGTGTAGCGAATGTGTATAGAATATATCATATTACTACAATGAAAGTGATTCGAGTTCAGATTGCAAATATTCTTTCAAATATGCAACTTGTGCATAGTGAAGTGACGAGTGCCAAAAATAATGAGGAGAAACAGTGTTTTTGCTTACCTATAGCGTAAGTGTTAATGTCTATCGAATATCAAGTATTATAATGAGTTATTTGACCTATGATCAAATAACTCGCATAAGCAGTAATGGGACAGAAATAAGTTAACATATTGGACGGACTTGATTTAAAGGACAAACATCTTGGTGTAGTGTATACAATAAAATATAAAAATACTGTGGCACATGGCATGTAATGAGTTGTGTACCAATGAATCTATAATTTGAACACTGGTAAATTATTTATTTATTTTACGTCAAAAAAAGTTAAAACTGTGTATGACGTGCTATGGGGAAAAGTGAATTGTGTGCACATTTTCAAAATTCTGTGATCCCTACACTAAGTCGTATACTACTTGAATTTTGGAAAGGAAAGGAAAAAAAAAAAAAAAAAAACTTGTAATAAAATCTATTTGCAAGGATTAATAAGCAATAAATTTTGGGTTCTTATCCATGTTGTCCTTCGGAATAATAACTTCCTGCCGCGACAACATGGAAACAATAACTTGAATAATTGTATTTCCCACTGAATTCTAGAAGACGTGCACAGAAAATGAAGTTACATTTATGTCCAGAAGCAAAACAAGGGGCCATTTCAGCATTTGCTCAATGGATCAGGGAAACGAAAAACCTGATCAAGAGGGGGGTCATTGACCCGGAGGCTGTAGTACAATACTTGTTACAGGTTGTTTATACACATTTATACAGCCCAAATGGTAGATAATGCACTATGTATCATTGTTAAAATAAATGTTACTTTTCTTGTGATACTCAGTATAGTCTCTAATTGTGTAGAAACAGTTATGCAGCTGAAGCGGTTTCACTTTTGATTTAAACTTTTCTATTGCATTTAATCGTTTAATGTCATCTGGCAAAGTGTTGTAAAATAATATACATGTATGTGAATTTTTTGTAATAAGCTGTTGATACTGTCACCTGATGAATATGATTTCTACGTCGAGTGTTATAGTAATAGACATCGGCATTTTCTGAATCATGATTGATTAGCTGCAGTGAAGCTGTTATCGTACAAAATGGTTGCCACCAAAGCTTGTAGTAGTTCAGATTCGTAGGTTGCAGTTCTATGCATTTTAACCGATATCAGCCAATAACTTATTTCGCGTAACAGTTACGAAACGTTAACGGTTAAGAAATAACAGATTAGCTGTTAAGGGCACATCCCTAATAACAGCCCGATACGCTAACCGTTACACAATCGCCGCCGCCGAACGTAATTATAGTACGTATCCATGCAAATAACACACTGGCTCTAAGGAGTCTCATAAGAATGTGTACGTTCTCATAAATTAGTATTGATTCTTCGATTTATTTTTGTGATACATACAAGGCTGTAATCAATATCTGTGAAGATTTGACGCCGGAGCATTGCTGTCTCGCCATGGCCCCTGCGAATGCGCTAAACCTGCAAGTCATAATACCATCCACGGCAACATAAAGAAAGACAGACAGACAACATCGCACTCTTGTTGTTTTCACTTAATCTTCTTAATGGTTTAGCAATATTATTCGTCATATTTAGGCTCTACTCGCCACACAATGCAGATAGATCCTGTGATGGTCTTATTTCTTCTGAACGCTACTGAGAGACATACTTCATATGTGCCGTATTCAAGTTCTGTCGGAAAATTTCTCTCAAAAACTTCAAAATTATCAACATACACACAATCCTGTAAACAAGAAGAATTACGAATTATTTCTGTGAGAAATTAAAATACATAATTTGAGTTAGTCATAGAACAGTTTCTGAATATAATTTTGAAACCTTGGAACATAACAATCGAATAAAATTAATTAAAAACTCATGTATGAGTCGTAAAATGAGCTTTTGGTTGAATTTAGAAAGATCATTATTGCATGTATGTCGAGATGGCAAATAAAATATAATAAGCAAATTAAAAACCTGCAAACATAACTTAAAAAGCATTTAACGTACGATTTCGGTTTTTTATTCGTTTTTACAGAAAGAAAATCATTGGGCGGGGATTCATACGACCTAACAAAATTTGATAATCATTCCCTTGTACTTTTAACTAATGGAGTAGTGTTTCCTGGTTGATCGAAGGGTTTGTTCAAAACAAAAAAATGTTTCAATAAATTGAATTTTTATATCAGTTGCTGTGTCTTGTCTTGCTATGTCTTGAGTTAAAATTCATTCGAAAAATTAACAAAAATCGAGTTTGTGTGAAAATATTGGGTTATATCTTCAGCTGCTCATATCTGCTGGAAAACAGTTTTGAAAATGGAAGGGAGAACTGAGACTTGCAAGAACGCCAAAATGCTATTTCCACCCTTAATGAGGTTGCATATACAATCATGAGCACAGGGTTTGCTGATTTAAACCGTACAGGTTTAAGTTATTTAAATTACATGATTAAAAAACTTCAAATGGTCTTTTTAAATTAACATTTGCTCCTTAAAACAAGAAACGCTTTAAACACATGAACGAAACAAAACATTTTGATTTAAATTCTACCAGAGTGAAGTGTAAGAGTGAAATACCGTAACGTTTTTTTTAATAATTGCTATTAAGTCTTACTTTTTCCGGGGATGTTAACACATACTATTTGATGTATTATTTTGATCATTCATAGCATATCGTTTAGCATACATTAATTCAAAGAGAATCAAGAAAGGTCGCGGGTTCGAATCCCGCCCTTTTGCATCCTGCCTTTTCTTCATTTGGTCATCCTTTGTATTGTCAAAAAATGGTCACCTTAGGAATGAACGTTATTTTTAATTTTGAAAACATTTTTTAAATTTCAAGTTAACATTGTTTTCCTTCAAAAGTATTTATAGGGCGGGTGAGAGTCGTGACTGGAATTGCTTTCCTCCCCTGTGAAGTACTTATTGCGTCCCCCTCTCTTGCGGAGGGGAAGAGGTTGGGGACATGATCAGGGATCTGCACCATATTTCGGTGCACGGGGTTGGTAGCACTGCACGTGGAGGGAAAGAGTCAGATGTAGAGTAGTCTGAAGTGCAAGTTGAAATAAGTCCCTGGTTTCTTGAGGTGGTTACGGAGGATGTCATTTCTTTACCAGGAATGGTATATTTTGTTTGACTTACTAAATTGAAAATACAATTTTTAATATTTCATTTAAACATGCTTCTACTAGAAACTTTCAATATTTTTTTGGGGGGGGGGTATTGATGTGAAAAAAATAGTCTATACAGATTACATTCTCTACGTAGTCTACTCGTAAAAAGAATGTAGATAACAGGTAGATATGTGTAGAAAACACACGTAAACGTAAAATTATAGTCTCCGTCACGACTCTGGTTTCGGGACGGCAGCTCCAAGTACAGTACAGTATTCTCTTTAAATTTTGAGTTTCAATGAGGGTTTTTTTGAAACATTGCGAGAGGCAGAGCTCCTAGAATAATCAATGACCTAAAAGTTTCTCCGTTAAAACATCGTCAAGGATGACCAGAATTACATTAGGTTTTTAGAAGAAGCGGGAAGAAACTAATGTATTTGAATTTGTTACCATATTTCTTACGATGTAGTATTTTGTGTTATTTTTAATGGAATATATTTTCAATAATCTCGAATCCACAGTTTACTTTACAAACATTTGACGAATTGAAACAGTAGAAACAATGGTAACTATATTTTGTATTTCTTAAGAAGCGCCTTATATGCAACATTAACTTTCAATTTATGAGGGTGCAAGTCGTGTTAGACAGTTGGAGCTGATCCATCAGAAGTGAGAAATTTTCGTCAGAGCAAACGTTTTCAAAGATATACTTCATATTTTAGCAACAGTAATTTTAAACTATTGTTAAGACAGAGGGGAAACCAAAAATATAATTTTCATCCAGAATTGCTAGTATTATGAAATACAAATCCCATTTTCCCAATATATTAGGTCAAACTGACTTACATCACTTGCATTTTCAACCCTTCTTACACTTATCTGTATACCTGTTTTCTTATCGGAAGTTTTGCAAGAGAAGTATTTACAAAACATTGAAGATTTTCCAAGTAGAGATTGTACTGTGTCCAGAATCGGGACGCTTCTGTTTTGGTATTAGTGATTTTGCTGTCTCCTGTAGGTTCTTGTTTATTCATGTCCGTTGTTATCTGTCGATAGAAAGCACATCACTATTATATTATTATAATTGACATAATAACAATAATAATAACTATTTACTTACAGCTCTATTCATAGTTTAAGTGTGCAGAACGAGTTCGTTCAATTGTACTTAAATATTATGCTAATCGCTGTATCAAACCAGACAGATTTTCATAGATTGTATGCCATATTTTCTAGGATATTAAATCCTCTCAATAGTAAGAACCTCTTACATTTTTAGTAGTAACATTCTGTAAGTAGACTTGTTTGCAACTTGAACCTTCTTTCAATATGTCGAAACTATTTTCAGTGAGAATAGCTTCAACTGCTCCAAAAGTGATGTGGAGAATGACATAAACCTTTATAAAAAATATTCCTTTTTTTTTTTGTGATAAAGATGAAAATTCACGGTATTCGAACGGAAATTCATGTTATATGTATATAAGGCATATTTTTCTTATTGTAGGAGGTATGTTTTAGTTACATCGTTTTTCAATCGATTATTCTCATTGTCAGTAAGGGTTGCCAGATGTTCACTATTTGAGTAAACTGTTCCCTATTTCAATTCTTGATTGAGTAATTAGAAAATGAGAATGGTGAACATGAAGAAAGAGCTTTTAAACTCGATTACAGGTGGATGTTGTAGTCCGTGCAGTTGTCTTAGTTTCGGCCCCAAATCTACAGAAATTGTTCCAATATTATGCATCAGTTCCGGACTCCAATCTCCAAATTTTTTTAAACATTCCAATTATTCAAGAGTGTCGAATCCAAAGAATGTTATCCAAAGGTAATTGTATTAAGGCAGGCAATTGTGAAGCTAGTATGTTTATTTATACATTATTGACTACTATAACATTATTCAAAGATATATAATACTAAAGCAGATGATGGTTATATTAATATATAATAATGTCATTGTTCAAATATATATCTTATTTTTTTATTCATTTCTCCCCCTCCCCGGTTCACTATTTTCTGAAGATATATCTGGCAACCCTATTGTCAGTTACACAAGCGGTCATTTCTACACCATAACTTCGTGCCTGCGGAAAAGGAAATGGCGGGTTTACAAACTCCCTATAACTGCGCGGAACATAACTCTTGTGTTGGATTTGAGCCTCTCTTATTTTGTAACCTGAAGTTAGTGTAACAAACTGCACCAGGAATACATACATTATAAGGAATTCGTAATAAGTACATAACTATTTTTTGAATAACCATATCTCGAAATTTGCGTGGTCAGACGGAAGAGCAGGCGTGATAGCCGTAGTATCGCCAAGATAAATAAGGTATCCTGTTCCTGTCTATGGTCTTCGGCTCGACAGTACACTACGGACCTTGGCCGACCAGCGGTGACCCAGCCTCTCGGCCATGGGTAAGGGATTCGTGTGGTTAGCACCAAGACATCCCTTCACCGTGTATACTGGTAAGGTTATGAACCTTAGGGGGGCTCTCTCATCGTCACACAGCAATAGATACTGGGACATTTGTAAGGAAACCGGGAGAGATAGTGCTTAGTGCATCAACTGATGTCACTGCAACGCCTCTGACCAGGAGATCCTTGGTTCGAGTCCCGACAGCGGCAGGATTTTCGACAATAGCTTGTCAGCTAGGTCGAATTCAGTCGCTGTCTGGAGGAGAGTTCTAGCGACCGGCTGCCCTGATCGGTAGTTTTCCGTGGTTTCTCCGATCAATACCAGGTGAATGCTGGAGCAGTACCCTAAAAAGCGGGCCACGGACCACGCGCCATCTTTCCTACCTCTTCCTTCTGCTAACCTCACCCATTACACACATTTACACTAACAAGCACTACACCCACACATGCCGGGAGACCGATCAGGAGCTTAGAACTTGTGCTGGCCGGGGCTGTGCCCCGCTGGTGGCAGACCCTGGTTGGGGAAAACCCCGCTAGCTGACGGCAGGTCGGCGCCAGATCTCGCCATCCAGCGGGGAAAGATCGCCGCCACCTCCCAATGAAAAAAACACGTACTACACTTACGGGAATAATGACCATATTAGTTGACGTGCCCGGAATCACTAACAATCGATCATTTGTAAGGAAAGCGTATACTTTGCCTCATCTGGGAATCGAACCCGGAATTGCGCCGTGGAAAGCGAGCCACCGGGGGAGGCAAGGTATCATGAAATTGAATAAGGTATCATTGAATTGAATTGAATGAGAACGAACCATCTTTTGCAATCGCATACCTTTGGGACAGAGGGATCTGCCATTCTGTCCGTAGATCTCGCGAGACAGCTTCTGAGCGCCTCCCTAGGGATTTATTTATTTGAATGAAACTTTACAAGGATCTGTTATTCCGGGTTTTTTTTTTAAAAAAAAACTAAATTTTGAATTTTGAAAGGGAGAAAAAAAAACAAAAACTCCCATGTAATAAAATCTATTTTCAAGGATAAATAAGCAATAAATTTTGAATTTTGAAAGGGAGAAAAAAAAACAAAAAAACTCCCATGTAATAAAATCTATTTTCAAGGATAAATAAGCAATAAATTTTGAATTTTGAAAGGGAGAAAAAACAACAAAAAAACTCCCATGTAATAAAATCTATTTTCAAGGATAAATAAGCAATAAATTTTGGCTCTTATTACTTCCTGCCGCGGCAACATGGAAACGATAATTTGAAGAATTGTGTTTCCCACTGAATTCTAGAAGACGTGCACAGAAAATGAAGTTACATTTATGTCCAGAAGCAAAACAAGGGGCCATCTCAGCATTTGCTCAATGGATCAGGGAAACTGGACGAAAAACCTGATCGAGATGGGGTCATTGACCCGGAAGCTGTAGTACAATAGTTGTTACAGGTTGTTTATACTCATTTATACAGTCCAAATGGTAAATAATGCATTATGTATCATTGGTAAAATTAATGTTACTTTTCTTGTGATGCTCAGTATAGTCTCTAATTGTATAGAAACAGTTATGCAGCAGAAACGATTTCACTTGAGATTTAAACTTTTCTATTGAAGTTAATCGTTTAATGTCATCTGGCAAAGTGTTGTAAAATAATGCACATGTATGTGAATTTTTTGTAATGAGCGGTTGATACTGTCACCTGATGAATATGATTTCTACGTCGAGTGTTATAGTAATAGACATCGGCATTTTCTGAAAAAATATTCCCGCCCTTGAGCAAGTCATTTTTTACAAAAACCACTGATTCGTAAATAAAAAGACACGGTAATGGTAGAATTCCTAGATTAATGAAGAGAGGCTTACATGAATCACGTGGGTGGGATTTGGTTATTATTCGTACAATTCGTTTTTGTAATCTAAAAGTCTGGGAGCTATAAGATGTATTTCCCCAGAATATTATGCCATATCTCAGGCGGGAATGAACATTCGCGAAGTATATACAATGGCCGCGGCAACATGCCAGTATGAAGGCTGACTGAATTTGTAAGAATTCTGAACGCGTAGCATAATGAACTTAATTTTGTGTTCAATTCATTTAAATGGACGTTCCATTTAAGGTTTGACTGAATTGAGAGACCTAAAAATTTTGTTCACCTTAACTCAGTCAAGGTACCCTTTTTTCAATGGAGGACAGAATTGTTTATTTGAAAT
This sequence comes from Teleogryllus oceanicus, assembly GCA_964035755.1. Taxonomy (NCBI): domain Eukaryota; kingdom Metazoa; phylum Arthropoda; class Insecta; order Orthoptera; family Gryllidae; genus Teleogryllus; species Teleogryllus oceanicus. The sequence goes on along the minus strand of CAXIVR010000014.1, from coordinate 20,001,794 downwards.
TGAAAACTGCATTAAAACAGTTTTCTTTTCGTTTACTATTAATTTGTTATTTCGGAACCAATTTGAAACATCTGATATTGCACTATTTACTGTTTCTTTATTGCAAAGGATGTTCGTATCATCCGCAAAGAGAACCGTTCTTCCGTTTCGAATCGTCGAGGGCATATCGTTTACGTAAAGTAGGAACAGAATAGGGCCTAAAATCGATCCTTGAGGAACTCCACATGCAACGGGCAAGGAGTCGGAAAGGTGCGTACGTAATGTTCCATCATTCCAATAAGGTATTTCAACTCTCTGAGATCGTTGTTTAAGGTACGAACATAACCAATCTAGAGCAATACCACGAATTCCATATGATGGTAATTTGGAAAGTAAAATGTCATGATCAATGACGTCAAAAGCTTTTGAGAGATCTAAAAATAATCCAATAGGTGCCTCGTTTTGATCCAATGATGAGGCGACATCTTTAAGAAAAGAAAATATAGCTGTTTCCGTTGATTTTGATTTTCTAAATCCATGTTGGCAATCTGAAAGCGCGTTGTGTTTACTGAGAAAGGTTTCCATTCGTACGTAAAAAAGTCTCTCTAATATTTTTGAAAAACTGATAGAAGAGAAATGGGCCGATAATTTTGAATTTCATTTTTGTTGCCTTTTTTGAAAAGCGGCTTAATTTTAGCTGTTTTGAAAATATCTGGAAACGTTCCAGTGCATAAAGATGCATTAAATATGTGAGTTAACGGGTAAGTATAACGGGTAAGTATAATGGCATACGCACAAGTCTTTAACAAAGAATCCGGGAATTCATCTAAACCGGACGAATATTTATTTTTTAGTTTACCGATTATTTTGAGAATTTCATAGGAAGAAGTTTCGGAAACGAACATTGTGTCTAAAATTTTGGGTGAACTGTCTGTTTTTGAATTTTGTGCCTGAAGACCCTTAGTGAGATCGGCAGCAATTCTCGAAAAGTATTGGTTAAAGAGATTAGCCACTGTTGCCGGATCGTTCACATTTATATCGTTATATTTTAAAACAACATTCTCTACGGGTTTTCTAGTTGATTTGGTAGTATGTTTTATTATATTCCACATTGCTTTTGTTTTATTATTTGAGTTCAAAATATCCTGATCGTTTTTCATGATTTTGGCCTGCGTTATGACTTTTCGTAACTATGTTTTGTATTTTTTCAAGTAGATAAGGAAAACTTGAGATACGTCATGACGTTTAGAAATGAAAGAAAGAATACCCGTCGGGTGAAAGAATACCCGTCGAAAGAAAGAATACCGGGACGGGATGACCCGTCCACATTAATTACAACAATTTTTCAACAATAGTCGACATTTCTACAGAAAAACTGGTTCGTGTCCCGACAATCGCAGGATTTTCGACACTAGCGTAATAGCTAGGGCGATCTCAGTCGCTGTCTGGAAGAGAATTCTAGCAGCTCGCTGCTCTGATCGGTAGTTTTCCGTGGTTTCTCCTCACAATATAATAGATCAGTAATTTAACAAACGGGCCAACGCACGATCTTTCCTTCCTCTTTCTTGTCCTATCCTCATCCCTCACTGACACAGTTACATGCAGTTCACCTGGGGCGTATGCGGCAATGGAGGGGGGTCGTAGATATTTGTTGAATAATACACGTATTTGTTATTATTTTGTATATTATTTGTGTACTCTAATTATGATATTGTGCAATACTACTGTTTAAATAATTACATTATTCGAATTAATTCATTATTAAAATAAATTTTGCCAAATAAAGAAAAGTAAACGAAATCTAGGCCTTTTTGGGGGAGGCATGGCCCCCATGCCCACCCCCGGATCCGCCAGTGCATTTCACTACCACGGGAGCCGGAAGACCGGTGGGGGAGCGGGACCCGCCTGGGCGGTGCCTCTGGTGGGAGATACCTGGTTGGGGAAACCCCGCAACCCTTATACAGTGAAGTGGGGGCATGAGAGGGAGCATGGGAGGGGAGGGGAGTGCAGTGTAGTGCAGCGCAGTGAAATGAAGTGAAGTGGAGTAAAGTGTTAGAAAAGCTATAAGTCAACTTACAGATAACTCAAAATTAATTATAACTAGGATATGAATCTCTAATTCTAATTGTAATTATATTTGTAAATATTCGTAATAGTTTTGTAATTGTCATATATCTAGTTGTAATAATGTTTGCCACCGAGCATTAGCTCAAAGCGAACTTTAATAAATGTATCTATCCGACGATAAGTAGGCGGAGGATCTCAGTGCATCCAATGGGGGAAGATGACCGTCTCCGCACTAGATAAAAACACGCCCTACACTTACGGGACTAATGACCTTAGCAGAAGACGTGACCGGAATTACTAACCAATGAATTAATCGAATGCTGTGGCTGATGTCGCGACGCCTTGAATTTGAAACGGATATTTTAATTTTTGGGAAGTACTTTTCATGAATTCTCAAAGACATTTACGAACATTTCTCGAAAATGGCTCCAGAGTGATCTACAACTTTTTACTGATTATGTAACTGATTATAGTACACATTGAAAAAAGAGGGCAGGTCCGATTTTTGTTGGACATTTTTTTATTGAAGAAAATAAAAGCGAAATAGTTATCCTAGCTTCAGAGATGCTAACTCCGGATAAGACGCCACCCACGGAACCAAAGACCTAACTTCAGATCCCATCCCAACCAAATATTGGTGCAGGTCGGGAACATTTGCGGGTACAAATAGTGTTAAAATATCAATGTATTACGTAACAGTTACAATTATTATTAAAAAGTACGTAATGTTTTTGTACCACTATTGTACGTCATAGAGCTGTTCTTCCCTCTCTTACCATTGGATCTGACCTCGGGGTGCATTAAGATGAAGATCATTGTTTGATAAGATACCTTTGTTTATTTCACATCCACATTCACTATGATATCACGGCATTTCTGGTTTAATTGGCTGATTTGTTGTTGGAATACTTACAACGTCAAATTCTTCCAGTGAATTCAAAATATCGACACACCCTTCAACTTTTCCATCCTCGTTGATGAATAAATCTACTTCCATCCAATCTCCCGGGCTGTAGATTGTGATTACTCGAAACTGCCACTGTGAAAATAGTAAAAATTATAATATGAAAATAACCGCACCTAAATACATCATGCCAAATTAAACATTGTTAAATCAAAGTTAAGGTTTATGTAATGATATCATGAAAGGATAGCCAACTTTACAAACAATTTCAGAATCCAAATATTTCTATAATTTACGGGAAATAGAATAACTAGAAATAAAAACGCATACATAACTGCCAAAACGGCAATTCATCTTTTGTATGTTTATCAACATATACTTTTGATATCAACACGGTACTTAAAATATTTTCCAAAAACAAAAAAGAAATATTCAATTATACAATCTTTAGTAGAAAACTTGATCATTCAAATTACCCCGGTACAAAAATCAGTAACAGTAAAAAACAGTAATCTTTTACCAACTATCTGCATCTTATTATCTACAACGTTACCCCTGAATGATGAAGTGACCCATGTAGAAAAACTCTTGGCATCAAAACAAAATTTGTGAATCATTTATTTCAATTGAAGGTTGTAAATCAATGTTACAATTTCTGAAATTCACTGATTTTGAAAAAAAAAAAAGATTCGAATTATTGTGAACAATTTTATTGTAATTAATATTTCTGTTCGTTTTAATTTATAAACTGTTGTGTTATTCGTGCATAAAATAATAGTGATCGGTAAACGCTGTTTATTAAGCGACCTAAAATTTTTACGTAATTTACGTAAACAGGTAAAAACTGTATTTTTGAAATTTGCAAAAATTTAACATTTCAAAACTAAATTGAAGATAGATATTTCTGCCTTAAACAAAATCTGTTCAAAAGTATTAGAACTTAAAAAGAAGATAAATTACAATTTTTTGAAAAATTGATTAGTTACCACGTAATTTGTGCTTGAAATTAAAGCAATGCAAGAAAAAAATATATTACCCGTTTCAAATATATTTACCTAATGAAATAGTCTCTTTTGTGAAGCACATAATATTATGTATCGATGCTACTGACATAGTTGTAGACATAATACGAAACACACCCATCTTTTATATTGTTCGGTAAGTTCAGGGGTAAGGTCTTCCCTCTGAATGACATCTCGCGGCCGAGCGTGAATATTAAATCACTGGAATGTCCGATGATGCGGAACAAACTGCAAAATTTGAATTTTTTGGCTGATTCCATCTGTGTGCAACCTCTTTAACAAGTGTATATATGTGAAATGTAAAAATAATATCGGGTTGATGTGATTTGTGAGGTTAGCAGAACTGATGATTTGTATTCAAGATATTTTGCAGAATGAGTTTCCAAAACAAGAGTAATTTCTCGTGGCTTTTGTCTGTAAGAATGTTTCATTTATTAATTTATTGTGTAATTATCATGTATTAGACAATATGTTTACTGTTGTTATGTTTTTATTCGAGTGTAGTTGGGCACGGTTGACTCCTGTCAATGAACTTGAAGGTTATTAACACAAACAGGCGCTATTCCTGCACACGCAGGGAAACTTATTTACTACATTTTTTGGCATTGAATTATTGCACTGAACGCATCTAATTAATTTTTGGCTTCTTACATATTCATACTCAATCAAAAAATAAGAAATTATTATCTCATTTGAGTTCTCATTTAGTTATTCATACTGCGGGTAACTGTGTTTCATGCCCTACGTCCCAATTCTTCATTAAGCGCCGGAATAAACTTTATTAGAAATATTTTAAAAAATATTTGAAGAATACAAAATTTTCTTGAATTCGAATTCTGGCGAGGTTGCAAAGTCTCAAATTCCGTGAATGGAATGTATCAGTTTTTTTATTATAACGAAACCAGATAACACGAGACATACTTGATGGATCCATCAATTTATAGAATTTGGACATTTTACGGCAATTAAATCAGGCAAATAACTAAATAAAAAAATTTTAATAAAAAAAATTATTATTAATTAATATTTATAAATACATTATTAATTAATATTAATAACTAATTATTAGTTCAAATTATTAAAAAGTGCAAACTGGAAATGACGAAAATGTGTGAAGAATCGTTTTTGAGAATCTCGAAACTTTTTGTGATTCGAATGAACAGTGCGTGAATATTTGTACTATTATTTCTTGAAGCGGTAGTCTTTTCGATATATTAAATACAAAAAATGTTTGAAAAAGATTTTTGCAAGATCCATGAGAGAGATTCAGTAGGAACAGTCTATTTACTTACATTTCTTGTGTCTGCATCAGTTCTTGTGCACTTTGAATTTTCGTTCTTCTGCAAATAGTTAAGTGGTGAGCCTGTTTCAGTGTCTGGTTGAGGATTTCGGGCAGAGTGCGGAAGAAGTGAATACATTTTACCTCGCGCTTTCGTGTCAAGAGCTGGGTCTTGACCGATGGCTAAGGTCCAGAATGTAATGACCAAAATGCAAGTCAATGACATTTGGAAAAGAAAAGCAACTGATGCCATTGTAAACCGTCGATTGAAGTCTCAACTCACAAGTTCTGGTGGGTGCGAATGAAAGTCTATATGTAGTGCACAACATGTGATCTCCTCCACAAAAAATCGTGACACAAATTCCGCCAGTCTGTATATGCCATAAATTGTGCGATACTATCATTCTGTCAGAAATTACTGCAATTCTCTGACATCTTCCTGTGCACATTTTTCAGCAAAGGTTTGAATATTTTACGCAACAAGATACGAATTTTCTCATCCCAGTTTCATGTTTGAGGAATATGTTTGTGGAGTTCGCCTAAGTGGTAAATACTAAAAGAAAACATATGATTTCGTTTCATAGACATATTCGGTATGGGACATTTGAGCTAACATTCCATGCACTTACAAGGTGAAAAAGCGAACACGATAAAGTCAATAATTTAATTTCTGTGATTAATTATTGTCTTTCATATATACACATATATATTAAAGGTCAGAATTAATTTATGCAGACGTTTCAACTGAATTTACGATTTTGGTAGTGCTGTGGTTTTGTTCGCTGGTTGAGTTTGTGAGTTTTGTTCAAGTTGGTGCCGGCAGTGATTAATATATAACAGCATCTACGACAAATGCAAATAGTGTGTCAAATTGTCATATTTCATAAGTCAATTTCACATTTCATACATCAGCTACCCTGGCTCTTAAAGATCTATGGAATATTTTCTACTGAGGGGCGTAGCTTAAAACGCGCTTATGCTTATTAATTTGAAACGGATGTATGCTAATGGAAGTGTAACCAATGTCTTATATTTTAAATGGCAAGAACAGTGTTTTGTTTCATAACTAGTAAAAGCGCACAGGAGTGTACAATATGCTTTTTTTATATTTTGATACAAAATATTCAAAATTGGCATCCAATTGGCAAAATCCAATTCTCATCTCTTTATAAACGTTCCTGTGAAGTCCTTAAGGATATTTTCTTACATTAATTGAATTTACTGGAAGATAACTTGGATAGAGGGGAAAAGTCATACGATAGTAATAGTTTACAAATTTTTATATTTATTGAAGCACACTCTTCGACCATTTAATACAGAGAAAATGCCTCCACTAATCAGAAACTTTTAGTTATGAAGGATTTAAAATTAGCACAAAATGTAGGTTCTTGAGTGTGAGCCGCTGTTCATAAACATCAATTATCGGTTTTTCTTTAGAGAATTTAACCACTCACGTAGGTATGGGACGATTTGCATATTTTCTTTTGCAACCCAAAAACCACACAAACCCATTTTATTTATAAAACAATTCTATCGATCAACAAAACGAAAAAATACAATCATTACGTAAGTAATAAACTACTAGATTAAATATATCATACAATTTTCTACTCCTGAACTACAGTATTGTGTATAATTAATCTCTGAAACTTGATCTTCAATGGCTAACATAGAATGAAGGAGGCTTAGAAACTGCAGTGAGTTTGTGTATCTGCAGTTCCGATTTAAACTGATTTTATTGCAAGTTTTCAGTATCCTACAGGTTTTGATATAACTAGAACTAAAGTACTAAATTTTGGAAATTATGGCTAGGCCTGAGTTCAGGCTAAGAAACTTCTCAACATCAACTTTGTTCAAGAACTATTGTGTTTTGTTTGTAACTGTGTATAGAGACAATACCTACTAATACTTATTATTAGTAGATGTTGATAGAAAACTGAAGCTCAGAATGAAGAATCATTCGGGCTCTCCAAAAGCAACCAACCTATTCAAAACGTCAACAATATGTTGTATAATTTACATTTACTGTAAATGGGCTAAAAATGGAGAATCAAAATAAATTTAGGCAAATATCAAGTTAAAATATTTACTCTTTGTAAAAACAATTTCACCGCCCTCTTTATAATTTCAAAGCTCCATCGTCCTTGGTTACCTAAAAATTCATCTGTAAAATATCTTGGAGTAGAAATTGACACAAAACTAGGCTGGAATAAACATACAAAAATGTAAAAAATAAAGCCAATGCAAACATTTCAAAACTAAATTCTATTATAAATTTCAAAACTCCTCTCAATTATAAATGTGCGATATTAATTTATAAGTGTATTATAAGAATTATTGAATGCTGATATGTTGTTGACATTATTCAAGGATGAAATAATTGAAGTCATCTTTATCGTAGATTGTATCCTTAATCCTTGGTGATGATATTGATGAACTTGTTGTTATGTAGGTTTGAAAAGATTGTGAATACGTATTATTCCGTAGGTTATATTTTTATTGATTTTATTTCATGAATAGGAAACGTGTCATGTTCGTCAACCGATCACATTTTGAATGTTAGACAATTACAAACTTCCGTAATATAATATTGGTTTGATCTTGAATATGTCTGTAATTGTTTTATCCTGCATACATATCGTACATATATACGTATATCGTAGGTATACGAGAAACTAATAACAATAATCGTTTATTTTACGTAAACAAAAATAAATATAAAACATCAAGTAGGCATGTTTTAGTCCTCCAGCCTCACAGAAACCTATGGGAATTGGAAACTCAATTTAAAGAGTAATACGGTTCCCAAGCTTTGAAACGAGCTCTCACTTACTTCTCATGATATTATAGATTTATTTATTTATTTATGTCAACTTAATTCATCAAAATTATTTATTTTATTTCTGAAGAAAGGACTGAGATGTCACAGCCCGGACCTCTTCTAATCTGCTGTGGGCTTAAGAAAAGCTTTCTCTTGTGTCCTCGCATAAAAAGTTAGAGATTGAGACCCTTGAGAGTATGCGAGACCCTTGAAATTCCTACTTATTGTTCACCTTCCCGAGATCCATGGGCCATTGTTTCGTTATTTACTCTATCTACAATGTTTTGAATAATTTAATTTTTTTATTCCACATATTTTCTATCATCATCATTATCTTCACAATCACCATCGTAAAATTATATTTAGGAGCAGAACTTTTTTCAGTGAGTGTAATGTATTTGCCTATAATTGGCAGTTTATTTTCCTTTACGTCTGAATGTAAAACGATGGCAGACGGTAACAAAGCTTTTACCGTGTTACACCAATGTTTTGACATGTCTATGCCTTCACATTGAATACTACAAAGAGGAAACGTGGAAGGTCAAACATTCACTGGCTCATTTTGCATTATTCTCTATGAATTTTTCCCGGATGTGGTTGACCAACAGCGTTGTTTCTGTATTCACGGTTTGAAATCTTTTTTTTTTCTTTTCTTTTTTTTGCAAGTGTTATGGATGTAAACTGATTAATTTATGTCCAAGTCATTCAACGTGAAGCATTCATACATGGACGCACGAATTCATCACTTTACAGAAAGGGAGGCTTCTCACTTTTCTAAATTCTCTTGCGGACAATTTGTCCCTATCCTAATTCTGGCCGCTGGGTAGTGACGCAGGAGCGCACGGTGGGAGGAGCGAACATTCGCCGAACACGTCAGCTGCTCGGGATAGGGCGAGCACTAGCTCGTTGCTCGGGGAATGCCGAATGTGTGTAGCCGTCTTCTGACGAAGCCAAATCCTCGGTAATCGCCCAGCGGCTAATACACGCCCGCCGTTGCAGAACGAAGACCGAACATCGCTTGCTCACCTGCGAGCCAGCTCGCCCATATCCGTCTCGTCAAAGTTCTTGAACGTGAAGGATACTGACGCCAGAAATGTATCAGGTGTTCTCATAAAGGATGCACGTTGCTGCAAAATTCATTAGATTTAAAATAATATAATAATGAATTCCAAAGAGCTGTAACCTTCTCTTGTGGCCACATGTGTAATAATTCCTACCCTCCTGCATCCCACGAAGTCAGAATGGTAGCGTAAAACCAATGAATAAATCCTTCTCTCATCCTGTCGTAGAGGTAATTATTATACTGCTTCAATTTTCATTTTTGGTTACAATTATATTTTTGAAAATACACTGTCTAAGGTAAAATGAGAAGAAAATTACTTGTTGATACATATGAGAGGAAATTTAAAGAAAATTTAAGCTGTCTTAGAAAATACACTCATTAGACGGATGACATTTTCTGATGCTGAAGACTGATAAAATGAGTTTGACTATGTCTGGGCAAGCGTTAGAGGAAGTAATTACTCGTGTATAAGGAACAAGACTTATCCACTGCTCGTTACCACGACCCGACAATATAAGCTCTTCTGTCAAAAATTCTCCAAGTTCACAGGTGCAGATTACAATGTTTTCTCTACGAAGAAATGAGAAAGTGAAAATATGGATCTGTTTTTAGGAAAAAAGAACTTATGAATTTAAAGAAGTTCTAACAGGTATTTGATTTTATGGAATTGATTTTGTCAGCTTAACCTGGAGGGCCTGCATGATCTGTGGATCCAAGCATGGCAATTTTATGTTCCTGAATCTTTGCGATGGCTAGTCGTCTAATATTTCATGTGACCTTCATTGTACTTTCAGATCCTCTAGCCTTTCATTTTATCCTCGCTGGAAATACTCCTGAGCATATTCTAATCCTGATTGCCAGCCAAAGTTATCAGTCATATACGTTAGTAATGGACAGTGCACTGTGAGTCTCTGGCCCAAGCAATCATGACATTATTTCAGCCATGTCTCTGACAAGTGCCTTTCAGAAATGTAATAATATATGCCTTGATCTCAATCGAATGTCACACCTCTACCAAAGAGAAAGAGGATGTGTAGGAGACGTGCTGTAGGAAATGAAATCAAATTCTAAAATAGAAAAGACAAAGACTTAAATATTTGTGAAAAAGTAAAATATATATTTGTTTAGAATACAAAATAATTAGAGTGGAAATTGTATTATATTATTTAATAGAATAATATGATGATAAAATGTACTACTTTTGTCAATTCTTCCTTCTCACCATAACTATCTAGATAAGAATTCTGCAGTGTAAGATCCACAAATTGCATTAGATACAATAAACAAATAAAATATGATTTAATAAATGAATTGATCATTCCGTATCTGTGAAAGTTGCAGCTTATATCTAGATACATTGCGGCACTGGCGTGAGTCTACCACAGGAGCACCCCGCTGAGAGGTCTCACATGTCAGTGGATCATCAGAAACCACCACCTCATCAAACTGCATCCTGTCCAGATTCCAAAGATAAATCACCCTCCAACTCCAGGCTTTTTTCCATGACCATGAGCTGTCATCTCACCACACAAAACCACCGCAATAATTCCAAGCACTCAACCTGACTTTCTGTAGAGGGCTCTGCAATAACTCCTCCATTTTTGGTCTAGCACATTATTGTACATAACAACAATAATTATAAAGTGCAACACGCTGCATCAGGAAAATATCAAATGAAAAACCAAAAAACCAAAAAACAAAAATACGGCAGTGGATGGTGGTGGCGGCAGCGGTGTGCATAGTCGTCAATGGAGTCTGCAGCATGTCATGTTGTGCCATAGAATGGTTTCTCCGGGTAGCCCAGCTTGGTCTCCATCATCATTTACGAAGCACGTGAATACAGCATGGGTAATTTATGAAAGCCACCAGACGCTGGCCGCCAAGCTATGAGAGCGAGAAAAGTTGAGAACACTAAAGTGTACAAAGTACCACCCTCAAATAGTAACTGACCAAAACTAATACTGGATGAAGGTGTAAATATGTACATTGAAAAGTTTCAATGTCTTGTAACGAGGTTATAATTTGTACAGCCTGCATACTGTGATGCAAACCTGTCCAGTTTAAGTAGCTGAAGCCATTATGAGGTACAGAGCCCTCCCCTGATGGCCACGTCAGAAGTTACCACTATTATGGGGACTATTGAACCTGAGGTCCCATCCATGGTCCCACTTGTTTCTCTTTCCAAGTACTTAGCGATACCATCTACTTCCCAGCATGTACTAATTGCACCAACTGAAGGTGGACTAATAGTTGGTACAATAGCTTCCTGGTGTTGTCTTGGCATTGAACAGGAACTCCAGATGATAAATAAGGTTAATGTTTTATCAAGTCTTGAATAAGACTGTTCAGATCCCGAACACCCAATTTGTGGCTTGACTCTTGCTGTAGCATAGCCTATTGCAGAGGGATTTTTACCAATGGCAATGGAAAAGATGGACAATGTATCATTTTAAACTGTCATTAAAGCATAGGTTCTGCAACATGAAACCTGCAGTGATGAAATAGGAATTTTAATTTTCATTGGCAGGTACATATTTGCAGCCAGAATGCTCTTGTCACTTTGTAACTATTGAAATGGAGTACTTTTTATATTTGAACGTTTTTAATTGTATGATACATTTTCTGTTGTTGTTATTGTAATAACTAAGGAGTGATCATCTGACAGATTGTCCATGGAGATATTTGAATTGTCTGTCTTCGCCACTAACTTTCTAATAACCAACCAGACCACCATAACTTATAACTGTTAGATATCGAAATGTGCTTTGGTGAACAATGCGGAATTATGGGGCAAGTGACATGCCGTAGAGAAATTATTTTTCATTATTTGAAATGTAATCATCTTTGATTTGTTAAATGTGGTATATATTTTTCCACCATAATGGATAGAGTATGAAAAGAGGAACAAAATGATGGACTACACATTATGATAGTAATTTATATAAAATTAGATTTTCTGACGTGATTTCAATCGGGTAATCGAGTAGTTCTGCAACCTTCGCTTGGGAAGCGTGACCTCGCAGCGTCAAGACTATTGGAGTGGAGAGAGGGAAGGGACTGAGAGGAGGCAATGGGAGATTATGTAAACATAGCAATCCTTAGTGTTGACACAGACATCACACTAAGAGTCACCCAATTTTGAAGGACTGAATAGAGATTTTTCCATTTATTTGTCTGGATTTAACTTGTCTGTACTGAAATGTCAACACATCATTCAATATAAAATTGGTGAAGAAAGATAAATGATAAATACTACTTTGAAACTGAATGCGATGCCAACCGTATTGTCCTTGCTGTGAAATTTCATTTTGAAATAAAATGATCACTCGTCCACTTGCAAACTAGTTAGACTGCTGTTCAGAATGGAATGAAAACCACCTAATCTCTGCCGTGGGCTCAAGTCAGGCAGCAATTCTGGTGCTGAAGTGAGAACCTAACTGCACAGACGCGACTGTAGATATGCATTTTGTTTGATAAATGTACAGTGATACAACTACAAGAGTATTTAAACTTTTATTGCTTTTGTACATGTTTAAATAGGAAGTATTAATAAATACAGAGAAATGCCACTGCACTATCTGCTTCAACGTTTTAAATTGATGGCTGTTTGCACTGAGCTCTCATTTTCTGTAAGTCTGTATCGAGCTTTATTATTATCATGTTTTCACACTATATTTTTTATTTCGTTCTTTCTTGATTATCGTAGATTTAATTTAGAATAGGTGTTCAAACTGATGAACAACAGTTATCATTCTGACTGTTAAAACTGATGTTTCATAAGTTTTCTGTATCGAGACCATGAATATTGCAGTTACGCCTCACCCCACACCTTCCACAAAACTATCGACGCCTAAAGGCCACTTCCCAACGGCGACTGTTGTAAAGGCTGCCCGTTTACTTGAAAACTTAAGGCCAGAAAAAATGAACTTTGTACTCAAATTATTATCAAGATAGTAATATATGATACATCATTCTTATCTCGATTTTCAAGGATCTATCTATTGCTGATGAGAAAATATATAGTTCCCATTTAAAATGAAGATTACAATCTCTCAAAACTAAAATATTATAGACAATTTCACACGTGCTACGGTCATGGATTCTGCGTCTGCAAAACCGTACTGAAATCTGGAACTGCGAAGTTACATGGTATACGGCTGGGCTTAGTCCCATCCCGCGTCAGTTGGGGTGGTGGTCACCCAGTTCAAATGCACAGGTGGGGTATAAGGTTAGCCTGCACATGTGGACATCATGCCAGGTGAGGGCGAGCGGCGAGGTCGTGCAAGGGCGTCGCCTCACCACAGAGATGTAGGGATATAGTATCAGTTACTGAAACATCCATTTTGCTCTTACTATGAAAACAAATCCTGTGCTCAGACCATCTAAAATTGTGTTTAGAAGCGCTTTATCGCTTATTCAATATCTCCAGAAATCTGAATGGCGCCTCCTGAACAAAAATTTCATTACTCCAAGACTAGAAAATATAAATAATTGGCAGAACGTTGATCGAACTGTGGTAAATCAAACAGGTTTAATATATCTGCAAGCTCGAGTACTTCTGCAAAAGTAAATAAATGTAGCCGTGTAATGGATCAGTTTGAGACACCATAATTAAATAAAGTGGTAACGATTGCAGAGATATTCCATGAATAAATAAATATAATTAGTTTCCTGACTGACTCATACTAAATACAAACTAACGTTACTTTTAAAATCTAAAATGATATTAATCGGGACATTTAGGGACTGAATACTGAAATTTGAAGCGCTATATATTTAGTTAGTTTAATTTGTAAGGTCATGAGAGGTTTGAATAGTTTGATTGCTTCAAAACAGTAAAATGATATTTATCTAAAAATCATATCTCACGAAAAGTGTTTATCTGATTAAATCTCTGTCTGTGTCCTTTATCCTCCTGTTCCTCTCTTCTTCCATGTAATCATTATTCAGAACTATATCATTTTTCTGTCCCCTAGAAAACAATGTAAACTTCCCATGAATCATCCAAAGGTCAGAGAGAATAGAATACTATGAGCTGTACCAGTTATACAATTTGACCTGGGCAACTTGAAACTGTATCTTCCCACCCCAACCCCAAAATGGAAATGTGGAAAGTTGTTTCAAGAACTATATGAGTAGTTTTACAAATAGACAGTTTTGAAATCTTTTAAATAGTTTAAGTAAAGTACTTAGTGATCAAATAAATACACCTAATGATGAGTTTAAAATGCTAAATAATTTGTTTCGAATGAGACCATGAATAGCCAACATCATCCTGCACGGCCACTGCTTCCACACCTCCAGAAACTAATGACGCCGCGAAGGCCAACTTCCCAACGGCGGTTAAATGTAACAAAATCAATGGTTAAATACATTAAATAATAAAATTAATTGGTAGTAGAAATATCATTTTAGCGTCATTTCATTCATTTTATAGAGTGCTACCTAGGAAGTAACAACTATAATTAAGGAATAAATTAATTGACATTTATGAAACATCATACTACTGTTCATACAACTACTACCATAAAATTACGATTTACTTCTTTAATTTTAAATTTTTTTTCCATCAACGTATGATGGAGCCATTGACTTGATAGTCCGACGATCGTGTCTGGTCTACAATGCCTAGCACTGCAACGTTTTCGATGAATTATAGTTACGAAACACTATTATGCGAGCTGTACACGGTCAGATTTTTTAAACGAGTTATATGAAAATATTTAGTATGAGTATTATACTATGTATATTTCATACTTTAGTTAATAATTGATAAAATTGGTTTCAAATTCCAAATGTAATAAAGGAATGTTTTTGGTGGAATAAATGGCCAAATAAGAGATACTATAATTAAGAAATAAGAAAGAAAATATCTGAAATGAAACCTTTAAAAAATGGTAAGGCACATGGCCTTTGATAGGAAAATAGACGCACATATGACTGAACCTCTCACTACTGTTTTTACATACCATTAGGAACTAATTGCAGGCAAAGACAAATGTACGTAATAAAAATCATTTATCTAATATTTAGAAGGTTATGATTATAAGGATTCTGAAGTGCTTTATAAATTGTTTATTCACATTTTGCTATTGAATATGAAATTGTTTAAAATAGACAATCGATTCAAAATAAATGTCATGTTATAAAGCCAATTAAATTTCAGTCTGATAGGACCTTGTAGTATCAGGAATATTTCTATCTGAACTCACCAGAACCACAGAAGAGGAACTTTATCTATTTGACCTGTAATGGTGATACCTGTATTTGGCTAGAAAGGCACAGACCTCTCTGCCTTAGTTTCTACTTTCTTGATCTGAGCTAGTCACTGACCTGCCATATACCTAAATAGCTGCCCACTCACTTAAAGTACTTTTTTCTCAATCACTTTAATAGTAAACTGAAATATTACTTTAAGAATATTAAGAAGAGTAAAATCTGTCCCAAATGACAAATTTTCATTAACAAAATTTGACTCCATTTTAAATAAAAATATGGTTTAAGTGTTACTAAAATGGAATTAAACTTTGACAAAATTTTGACTTCGATTAGTTAATTTAGCTAATATAACTCACAACTGCAATAGTGTTTACAAACTGCTGAAATGCATTAATGGCATGAGAGAGTTTTAAAAATACATTTGTGTAAGTTCTAAATCAAATAATAACCAGTTAGTTTATGTCATAATGAATGGTACAATTAGTACTCATCCATTGAAAAGGAAGAAAGATTGGAACCGTTTCTCTTTGATAAAATAGCACTGAACTGACTCAAAGTGGTCTCTTGGTACCAGTTCTCAGATATGGTCCGCCCTGCAATGGTGGCTCACTGAGATCAAAGAGCTGCATCCAGGATGTATCCAGACGACTTTGAGTCTAATGATTTTGAGACAGAATTTAGCCGATTGAGAAACTGTTCATCTGTAGTCGATTATGATACATGGCTGAGGTCTCAATGGAAGGGATGCAGTCTTACTTTATGTTTGCTGTGGTGTAATTGTTAGTCAATCATAGTTCATTTTTGTATGAACTATATATTTGAAATTATTAAATTTATAATTAATATTAAACTATAATAGACTATTCGCTTGTTCACTATAGTTATTTGGCCTTTATAATCCAAATTCTGTACTTTTAAATAAACTTATTGTTGAAGATGCTTCCTGAAGGTATAAATCAAAGAAATTAATTTTCCATTAAACGAACTAAATGAAGTGTAGTACATCGAAACGACTTAATTTTATTTTAAACTACATGGATGCATGGTAATGTGTGCATTGTGTTGTCTATCTACAATATTTGTGCAAGAAATAGTTCTAGTACAGTAATATTGTTACAGGTCTATATTGTATGAAAATATATGGAAAATATTTTCAAATACAGATTATATTACTTTAATGGTATTCAATTTGAAATGCGGGACAACGAAGGATACGCATGGTCTAGAGTGAGATGTGTGATGGAAATTTGGAGGATATTTAAGAAGAAGATGACTGTGGAAGTTTTGACAACTTTGAATTTGTATAATTGCCTGCCTTGAGGTTGTGGCTCACTGTACATTGTAAAGTTGAAACAATGTAAATAAGCATTAACTCTGAAACTGAAATGAAGACATTGGAACCGTACTATAGGATCTTTATTGAGAACGTTTATCCTCCTTCCATTATAATCAAAATAGAAATAAGGATACCTTTAGCATCATACTTTGTATTAGTGACAATGGACTAAACGAAAACTGAAGTTCTACTCACTTGGCTGTGATAGTGAAAATGGAATGGACAGATGCAATATGTGAGAGCAGTACTCTTTCCCTGTAAGTGCACAAACTCTGATGAGCTCTGTTATAAATCAGGAGAAATATCTATAATTTAAATGATTAATATCCCTACTCAGCCACACAAAATCTCTTGAGCTCTAGAAATAAGAAAAAACAATTGGAAAAGGGCTGATGAACTGAGAATCCTGGGTGGAACAAGAGGAGATAAACCTTCTGGATGAAAGTCCTGAAGGAATTCATTTAATAAATACTAGTGCTTATGAAGTAGCGAACGCCAGTTCATGGGTGCTTCAGGAATATTGAAACCATCTGATCGAACGAATGAAGCATTGTTGTGTACGATAAAGGTAATTGCCATATGGAATGAAAAATTATGAAATATTCAATGCAAATGTTACGCAATAAGTAAATGTAGAGCGTGGAAATTTCTTGAAAAGCTGAGACGGTCTGAGCGGAGTGCATGAGGATACCTTATTATAAATCGCAACATTTTCTTAATTCCTTTCATTATTTCTTCGAAATGATTGCATAGAATGGTTTTGAATGAGGTAACCAATTTGTTCCGTGAATTTGAATTGTTGACATTTTCTACAATCATTAAAGATGTCTGGCACCATTAAGTCATTAGATTTCGTGGACTACTACACAATAATAATAATACACACACACAATAATAATAATAATAATAATATATGTACATTATGTAGTAATATTAGAAATTCACATTCACTTTGGTCAGAATAAGAATCAATGTTTTATGCCTGCTGTAGCACAGGTAAAACTAGTTGGACTCAACATGTACAGCCTAAGATTTATAGAATACCTGTATTAATGAAAAGGACTCCTGAATTGAAAGCTGGCGACGAACTATCAAAAGTATCACATTAAATAATTTCAGCCCTGAGAACTGCGTGAATAAACCCTGAAGAGACCGCGATGTCGGTCGAAACGTCGGCACCTCAACCTTCGACGTATGTCACCCGGACAGCTCAGGATCACGATCACGCGGCTCACGGTATCATTAAATTTCAGACCGCGTTTAACATGAAGCTGTTCTCAGTCACTTACTCTAGACATAACCCTAAAAATATCATAATAATTGATGCCATTGGTATGAAACGAGCAGCCCGTAATGGGTGGGATGGTATCAGGAAATACTGAACAAAGATACCCAGAACTTTGTTGGTTTCACGAGTATCGTAAACCTTTTCAACTCAAAATAGGACGAAATGAATCTGTCTACCTTGTGTGAAGTTAAAGCAAACTACAAACAGATTGGTGGAGAATAGCATGAAATTAATAACACTATAACCTGAAACGGTAGTAAATCGAATAAATGGATTTATTGGTATAAAGAAACTTGAGCTCATCGGAAGAAATCTGAGAACATTTAAAGAAAAGCATGAACTATTCTGGTTTATTCAAGGAATAGTTTGATGGCTTCATTGTACAAATGGATAAATTTGTAGAGCCCTGAAAAAGCTAATAGAAAGGAAATTAAAATAAAACATCGCGAATATATGCTCAGCTACAATTTCAAACAAAACATTTAATCTTGTATGGCTGACGAAACCAACTTCTGAATTTGTCTATTCTACGAAGCATACGGTAATCTAAGAAAAGGGAAAGTCGTTGTAACTACATTGCGCGGGCAGTCGAGTGGTCTAATTAGATGTTGTAGGTCCATGGAAACCTAATTTAATTAATCCTACAATTAAGATGTACAAAGAACAATTCATATAATTGTAATGACAATGCCCGAAACGTCAATGCGTTCCGGTCACCTTTGTACTTTGACAATGCGCCATGTCATATAGAATATATTTGAAGACACCAGCAATCATTACTCGTAAGTCAAGTCGTATAGCATTTATGCTGAAACCGAAGGAACTTGCTTGGTGATGCCTTTAAACTTCTGAGGTGAAGACGATCATGTTGTCCTGTTCTAGCTACAACGAAAGACGTCACGGTATTTTGACCTCGGGAGGTAAAGAGCATTTTTTATATTAATTGACAATATTAATAATTGAAAAATGTACTCCCCATATTAAGAGATTTATTGCTTTTGCTATAAACGTAATAGATCTAATCTCTAAATTATCTGGAGAGTTCGTGACTTTGTAAAGCAACACTATTGGGGAGCAGTATGTCTGAAACAAAATAATGTTTGGTTTTATTAATTTTAATGTATCGCCATTCTTTTAAATGAGTTAGGATTCAATTCATAGTTATTTGTCATCCATCAGTTTAGACTGAAGGTATCCAATTGAATGTCTCCATTTAGTTATGTTTATTAAAGTCATTGTGCTGAAGCCAAAATGAACGTGCATATCTCAAGTGAGGAGTCGGTCGCACCTGTATATGGAAGGCTTTATCAACCATACCTTTTGTAAGGTTATTTCTACATGTAGGATCCAGGCAAAGATGTAATATATACAGGATACATGCTTATAAAACTGAAACTAATTATTGCATACTGTGAGCCATGCCTTTCATTTGAAGTTAAAGCATTGAAAAATGCAAAACTGTTTTAACATGATGTCAAGTTCAACGCAAATAATCATAAAACAAATGCTCTACAATTATGCTTTGATTATTTTTTATTGTTCGACAAGTCTTTGAAGATATTTGACACAAATTACATTACTTTCGTTATATTATAAACATGGTTGAACATTAAACATGGTTGAACATTAAACATGGTTGAACATTAAACATGGTTGAACATTAAACATGGTTGAACATTAAACATGGTTGAACATTAAACATGGTTGAACATTAAACATGGTTGAACATTAAACATGGTTGAACATCATTAAACATATTGAACATTAAATATATTGAACATTAAACATGGTTGAAACATTAAAACATGGTTGAACATTAAATATGGTTGAACATTAAACATGGTTGAACATTAAACATGGTTGAACATTAAACATGGTTGAACATTAAACATGGTTGAACATTAAACATGGTTGAACATTAAACATGGTTGAACATTAAACATGGTTGAACATTAAACATATGAACATTAAAACAGGATTGAACATGCCTTAGTTCTTAGTTATAATGTATTTACCTACTTGAAATTGATGAGGTTAAAAATAAGGTCACCACTCGAGGAAGTTAGTTTTCATTACCGCAAATGACTGTCAAACCTGATTCTGTCTATTCTCCAGTGTGAATTATTTGCTTATCTCTCCTGACATTCATGCGCCCTTCCCAAAGTAGTAACACTGCCTCCTCGAAGTAATTTACTTGTCTGTCATCCTGAAGTGAATAGGTCCGTTTCAAACATCACAGTCCACCACCACGCAAAAGTCATCCTAATAATTTTCTTCCTTGCGCAACTGAATTTTAGGTATTCCGGTAATGTGGTACTCGTAATCAGTGCCTACGCTTCGACGGCGTTACATCACATGGTCTTATCGAACCTTCCTCCGTTTTCATCTGATAGGATTTCGCCGCGTTCTTCCTAGTGTCTGTAATTGGAAAGTATTTTAAAATTGCTTTGTGCAAAGGGATTCCATTGGTTTACAAACGCCATAAGTCCATATTCTGGATGGTAGGGACTGAAAGGGGTGGTACACGCGGTGGTCTGGGGAGAGGCACGTCCTTTCTTCCGTAATTTGTATGATACCAGTGGCGCGAAGCGTCGAACCCGAACGCGCTGCGCTTCATAGCAATTAACGGCACGCAGATGCCGTGACGGCGTGCAGCGTTATTGGCGGTCGGGTGAGGAGGAGGAACGGAAGTATCGTATATAGCTGCGGGCGCTAAATAGCTGCGCCCTGGCGCTTGGTTACTTAGACAAAGCGGGACGCCAGCCGACTCATTGCCGCATGACGCGGAGCCCTCCCACCCGCGCGACGGTCACGTGGATACACAGACTCGGCGATAAAACTGAGCCGACGGTTCAGACGGCTGGGCTGAATCAAACTCGCGCGATGCGCAAACTTGACGCCCAGGTTGAGCGTGTCAGTCAGGCACGGTGACGAGGCCGCAGTGGCGCGGAGTAGCGCCGAGGAGGCAATCTAGCCGCGTAATCCATGGAAACACCCCACGCGCAGCTCGATAGTTGGCACACACGTAAATAAACCTGTACATACTGTAAAACAGTCTGTGTTTTCCATGACGCCACAATGGAGTTCAGGCTGTGGTGGCTGGCGAAGAAGGCCAGGTGCTGATAAATGAACTGATTTGACAGATAAATTTTCTGAGGCAACGCGTGGCTCAAAAGTATCGGAACCATCTTCCATGAGCTGACGGCCGCCCTTATGAGACGCGGACGGCGACTTTAAGGAGGTACTCGATGCAGGCAGGCACCGACCGGTGGCTCGAATCAACCGATGTCACTGGCAGCACCTTGACTGACACCGGTCTCACCACGGCGGTGGATTTTCCACCAGCTTGTCAGCTAGCCGGAATCTAGTCACCTTAGTCAAAGCCTATCAGTATTTTTCCGTGGTGTGTTAGATCAACGATCATGAATGGCGGAGCAGCTCTAACAAACGAGCCACGGCCCGCGCGCACCTTCTTTTCCTTATATCCCCACCCCTTAATGCACCATAATTATACACATATGCCGGAGAAACCGGTCGGGGATTAGAGATTGTGTTGGCTGTGGCGGTGTCCCGCGATGGATATAACGGATTAAACAACCGCCAGCTGGCGGATGTTGACGTCACATCCAGCGGAAGATCACCGCCCTGGCCCCGAAGAACCTGCACTACTAACGGGACTAATGATCTCAGAAGACCCTGGAATCACTAACAATCAATCGATAGGACAGGCATTTTGCAAAAAGATAATTTTGTGAAAAAATACGTGACTGACGCGGCGTAGAGGTAATCGGAAACGGAGGGTCGCGACGACGTGTCATGGTCTGAGCCGCAATTGTAAGGCATCCTGTTAAGGTGGTGTGGTGGCGTCGGTAGCTAAATGAAGACCGAAACAGCTCGCATTTACAATCTGGTTTATCAAAATGTTACAACCATGTTCGCCATCTACCTTGTTACTGCACGTACACTGCCCCATCCCCAAGCTAGTGCTCTAGTCTTAACCTGACACTTACGCGCTGGTGCCCTGCCATCCGGTGCCACGCACCAGCAGTGTCGGTGATTTCACGCCCTTTGGGATAACAGTCACGACACCTAGAGGTGGGATCGGGAAAGACTTGCATCCCACAATCTCCTGCCTGCGCTTATTCACGCCCACAGCCTCCAGAGTGGTGAGGTACGTCTGGCAGGATAAACGCCTTCGTCGGGGAACATTCCTGCCCTGCACACCTTCGTTCTGGGGAGAGCCACACCCCTTTAGCTGGGTCTGCTTTGGCACCGCCCTTGTCCCTGGTTTTCCCCAGCATTCCAACAATCTTTTAGCACGTCTGAAAGTTCATTGGATAAACTGATTTGCCATACTAGAGAGCCTGCTCTGTTACTACGTTTGAGCCTTATTTCGTTCACTTCACTGGTTTTTTATTTTTTTTAATGATCATCACTATACTACAACTTTAACTTACAGGTCTTTCTTGCCTTAGTCAGTGAAATGTTAATTGGTCGCTTGACTAATCAAGTTCTTCCAAGAAGTTTCACAATGTCACTGCAGAACTCCATCCCATGGTTAATGAAATTTTGTTTCTATTTTATAAAGCTTTATCGTATCAAAAGTTATTTTGACGACACATATCCTGCATGTGCTTCATGTTTCATGCACCACTGGCTGGCATTGAAAACATTTGTAGACTTGTCTCCTTTCTAATCTTAAACTTATGTATTTTCCTTTGAATATCCCAAGTTTTGTTTGAATATGCAGAGTCAAAGAATTTGCATCCATATTTTTTACAAATTTATGGACAACTCCTACTAAAACTGTCCACTAGTACCAACATACGTGCAAAGAAAAATTAGATACTGACCTCAGACTCCATATGAATATCATTACGTGTAGTTCCATAATGTAATGCTTTAAAAGATCTAGAAACTTTCTGTTCCTGCAATTACTCCAATATCTAATGTCCCTTTGAAAAGCCTTAGCATCTTAATGAACTGCTCTATGTAATCTGATTTGTTGAGTCCATCTCTACGATAAATTAGTTATTTACCCTAACTTCAGACATTTCCTTTACTGAATATACAATTCTTGGTAATAATTGCTCAATATTACCTTCTCTATAACATAACATTATTTTTATGTAAAAATTACTAGAAAAGATCCTTTGCTAATATGAATCACTATTCGACCTTGCCCTCTCAGAGGATATTTTTGTTATTGCTTTGGTGAAACATAAATGATCTGAAGTAAGATTAGAACATGCAGTACATACCTCCTAGTAATCTTTATCTGATTCCTAATGTTCAAATAAAATCAGAGTACAATTTCTTCTGATTCCAGCTGATATTTCCATTTGATTGGTCTTGCATCACGAACATCATAATATCTGAACTGTCATGAGGGTTCAACATTAACTGAATAACAAAGTAACACTTATATAAATGCCATTTTCTTTACAATAATTGTTCTGCTTCTTTGCATCTCTGTGTTGTAGGTATTCAGATTATTTGACAATGTACCATATGCAAGATATATTTACAACATGTGCAATTTACTCTATCCTTTTAATAATAAATTTAATGTTGATGTTGTTCCTAGATCTTAGTTTTCAAGGTGTGTTAATTTTTAGGAATATAACCACCTAAACACCAATAAAAGAAGCGGACTTTTGGCTCTTTCGCTTTATGTTTAAGGCCATATCTCTTGTAGCCACATGCCTGACATTTTTTATCGTAGCCACCACTGGTCTCTTAACATGAAACAGATTTGTGCCGAGGCATTATCATTGTTCTGAAAAGAATGATCAGTATTGAATACAAGTAAAGAACTTGAAACGGTATACAAATCATAAACCACACATTGCATTGTTCAAGTTACAAGAAAATCGTTGAATATGTATGTCTGAATACTAATTTAATCTAGATCGCATTGTAGCCAATTGATGAAGTTGAAAGAATGAAATGTGTAAATACAATGTTTGGTGTCAGGACATCCAAAAGTATAAATTAATTAAAGATTGTGTTCAATCTCCGAAAACTTCAGACGTGTGTAAACCTGCTCTGTACAGGCCCAACAACGTAGGTTTATTGCAGAAGTGTTTAGGGGTACCTCGTGAAGTCGTGCTAAGTTTCTGCCATTTTATGGTCAAACCTACTTTTAGTAGCATACTTCTAGGTGTCCAAGGACTTATTAAAGTATAATGTATATTCTTTTGGCTACTTAACCTCTGTGGAGGTCATGCCCAAATTGTACGCGAGTGGCGGCGTGGAATTGTTATAAATTTTAAATTTATTAACATTATTTATGAATAAATCTTTGAAGAAATATAAACGAGTATTAAAATGAAACACTGACCGTTTCATAAAAACATGAAATTTAGAAGAACGTTAATACATTATAAATTCTTGGAAATGCTACATTAAAATGCATGTATTAATCCTTTTAACAAATATACTGGAATGTATGCGAGATAGATATATAACAGTTTTGAAAGCCTTTGCCTCATTTGTTTTGTGCAATTTGTCATACTGAGTTACGATAATTAAATCCAAATTGAAAGAATTGTTTCACATCTAAAGGATCTATTGATTTGTTTGATGTCGCATCATCAGGTGAAAATATAATTTAATGCCCTGGATACACTCGCTTAATACAATGTACGGTATTGTTGAGGCCTTATTTCTGTTGTCGTCAAAGATACCTTACGTTGAAGCATTGACTTTCAGAACCTTTCTGATTCCTAGCAGAACTCCATGTAATTGCTTTGGTACCCGTTTTCACTAGATCCGAATTGTCTCATTTCATATGGATTGTTTTAAAACTCAATTTTGTAATTTTTCTCATGTTCCTTCGAATAAACATTTAGATCATTGATTAAACTGATATCTGTATCAGCGTAAGTCAGAAACTGAACCACGAGTGGTCGCGCGGATCACCAATAACTGCTTGCCTGACATCAATCAGTGCAGCAGTTGGCACTCAGTAGCGCCAAATTGTATGAAAGTACTGAAAGTCTATGCCAAGGTTTGTGAATTATCGCTGCAAACAAGGAATGAATAAGGTTGACGCACTTAGCAGAAACGTTCAGGGCAGTAGACGATTTAATAACAGCTTCCATTACAAATGACTATCGGCCTGACCGCATAGTGTCCGAAAAGGCCTGGCCGATCAGCCGAGTAGCATCAGCTGGCTGCATTTTGTAAATTGAAACGTATTTTCATGGATGCGGAAGGTTATAGTTTCACGAGACATTTTGTATTCCAATGATTGACAACGCAAAATTGTAAGAGTTTATGCAAATGATTTGAAAATTCTGTTCTTAATGTGTGACTAAGTGAATGAATCAAGGAGACAGGAGAATGATGACGAATATACTGGTAAATTCCCACGTAAACTTCTGAAAACTATCGAAATTGTTTGTACTTTTTGATATTGCATGTTCTGAAGTTTCAAATTAATGTAAGTGTTGTATAATGTTTTGCAATTAGAATAATTGATGTTTATAATTTGTATTGGATTAATCGTTATGGCGTTTAAACTAAATACGACTAGATATTTGAACTCAAATAACAAACCAAAGCAATGTGATATAAAAACAATGACCAAATAGACTGAACTGTAGAGAATGTTCGATTATAACGATATAAATGAAGAACTACAACAGTAGAGCTAACCAATACTTTCGAGAACTGGCTGATCCTACCATCTCTAGCTACATAACTAACACTGATACTCTGCAAAAATTTAGAGTAATGTCTGTTTCTAACTTGTTATGAAATTCTCAAAATAATCATTAAACGAAAAAATAAATATTCGTCCGGTTTAGATGAATTTCCGGATTTTGTTCAAGACGTGTGCGCCTGCATTAACTCGTATTTAATGCATGCTTATGCAACGGAACGTTCCATAGCCAAATCATAAGATTAAGGTACCAAACAGGCACAAACTGAAATTCAAATTATAGGCTAATTTCTCTTGTAATTTTTTTTCAAAAATATATTTTTTTCAAAAATATATTTTTTACGTACGACTGAAACGCTTTCTGAGTAAACACGACGCGCTTTCAGATTGCCAACATGGATTTAGAAAATCAAAATCTACGGAAACTATCGATATGTCTTTTCTTTAAGTTGTCGCCTTATCATTAGACCAAAAAGAAGCACCTATTGGATTATTTTTAATCTCTCAAAAGCTTTGGACGTTATTGATCATAAACATTTTAATTTGAAAATTACCGTCATATATGGAATCCGTAGTATTCCTCTACATTTGTTATATTCGTACCTTAAACAATGATCTCAGATAGTGGAAATACCGTACTGAAATGACGGAACATGATGTACACACCTTCTGACCTCTGTCAATTTAATGGACTCATGGACTGATTTGAATCATTCTCTTCTTGCTATACGTAAACGATGCCGATGATTGAAAACGGAAGAATAGTTCTTATGGATGATACGAATATTCTTGCAATAAAAGAAATCGTAAATAGTAATAATATCATGCTCTAAATCACTGAAATAAATTCATAGTAAATGAAAAGATAAAACTGTTTTAATGCAGTTTTCCATTTCTAAATAAATTCTGTGCTCCATTGAAAATGAACGGTGAACCATTGACTTACGTTCAGCCAACGAACTTTGATCTCTAACTAGTGAACCTAATTGAACGTCCAATTAAAATAACACAATTAAGTCTAATATGCAACGCGTCTAGAATTCTTGCAAATTGTCATCATAATTGCTCATTGTGTATACTCATGAATGTTCATCTCTACGAGATATAATCATCCTGGGAAAATACATCTTAAAACTCACAAAATTGTATATACATTACAAAAACGAATCAGGTAAGAATAACAACAAAATCCCACCCACGTCATATTTGTAAGCCTCTTTATTAATTTAGGAAATTTTCTATTACGTTGTCTATTTATTTACGAATCGGTAGCTTTGTCAAAAATTACTTGCTCAAGGGTTGGAATAGATTTTCAAAACACCGAGGTCTACATACTATAACACTCAACATTATCACCAGGTGACGATATCAACAGCCCATTACAAACATCTACATACACACATGTGTTGTTTTATTTACAACACTTCATAGATGACATTAAAGGATGATATCTGATAGAAAATTTTAACTAAAGTGAAACTGTTCTGCTGCATAACTGTTTCTATAAATTGACCATTGAGCATCACAAGAAAGTAAATATTAATGTTAACAATGATATATTATGCATTAGTTTACTATCTGACTGTATAAATGTGAATGACCCGTAATGTTACTGTATCACAGCCCAATAATGAGCCTCATCCTGATCAGTTTTCAACCAGCTCTGATCCATTGAGCAACTGTGATGGCCACTGTCTTGCTTAGGGGCAGTGAATGCAACTAGTAGAGAATGACTCTGGTGTAGGACTGCAGAATTTGAAAATGTACAGAATTCACTCTGAGTTCATAGTTTTAACTGTATGTTGACGTAAAAGAAATAAACTTATACACACACACACACACACACACACATTCACTTGCTGTTGTTGGAATAATAGAAATTTAAAAGTAGCAACTCTGCACCTGAGAATAAAAGTTGCGGAATATTTTTCAACCAAATTTTATCAGCAGCCGTATTCCTATTAATTAGAAACGGAGGATTGGGAACTTAATCATAACGATCACGCTGAATATTATTTCTGCAATCTCTGAAGCGTCCTTTCTTACTTGTGTTTTCTATATTCTTCACAGTATACACATAATAAATTCCAACATTGTGGTGTTGAGAATAAAGAATGTTGGCATTAGGAATATTCAGAATATTTTATGATCTAATAGTTTCACAACATTGGTTTGTAAATGCTGTTTACTTGTTACTGTGATCAAAGAATACCATGAGGGAAAAACAACATGATGTTTGTAACTGGTTCCTGCAAAGTCTGTATTATGGAAAACACAATGACCAGCGTCTTCTGTCATTTCATGTTCCCGACAACCAGTAATATTTATGAAATAGTAAGAAAATTGACAAACATTACATAAAAGTACAAAAAAGATTCTATGGTGTATTCTATAAATGGTGTGGTCTACATTCAATAACTCTTTTGCTTATTTCAGTGAGAACCTCTTTTATGTAAACTGTTCTGTAGTTTTTATATGACCCCATTAGCAAACGTTGTTGTAATTAAATTGACTGATTTTACTAGAAGATCGTTGGAACGCAACTGAATTTAATACTATTCTCAATCTCAAAGCAATATGTTGAAACAATACTTAGATAGAATTATAGTAGCAATAGTAGTTCGATAAACGGTTATTTGAAGAATGAAATGAATTTCATAAATAGCATTTTCACCTTCCTAAAGAACCATTACAACATGTCACAGCAGATTGAATAGCTGTATTGTCCATTAATTATTAAATTGGATGTTTGAAGAATAATGGCAACATTTCATCTACTTCTCTGAAACATCACAGAAGTTCCTTGATAGTCAATATATCTTGCTAATGAGAGAACAATTTGCAACTTTGATGAAACCAATCATGTAAGAACTTCTCCATTTCCCTAAACTTTTCCTCGAGCAGCACTCTTATCTTGTCATTGCCAATAGGCAAAACTAAAATGTAGATTGTTAAAAACGATTTATAAAATGACAAATCAAATAAAGCAATATTAAACCACAATATAGCTGCTTCAAGCCATACAAGGAGTATTCATGATACAAGCAAGTCCCATATGTTGATGTAACTTCCCACTCAGAAATCGAACATATTTCAGTACATGCAATCAGCCTTGTTCATTCATCATTTGTCCCACTTATATCTTCAACTATTAACTCAATGTAGCATTTAAAAGTAGCAACAGAAAATATAAACATTTGTCTTGAACATAGTTGGAAAATATTTACACCCTATTCTATTACTATAACAATATTTTTCCGTGAGTATTTTCCTTGAACAGAATGACAATACAAAAGGTGGTTTCACGGCTTTGAGATGTTGCTAATGTTCGTGAAATAAAAGCGAATAATTTCTGAGTGTTAATCACCGATCACGCCCCCTGGCACGATCCCGGTGGTGTGGCAATAGTAGCTGTGGAAAACAACAAGGACTGAACGCTCTAGTACCTAATGCAAATCCAGTAGGTTAATGCGTCAATTCTCACGTTGACTTGCACATTTGAGCAATTTCCTTTTTTTATGTAACCTTCCTGCCAGACATTTGTGTCTATTTTTCTGGATTTAAATTTTTTAGTTTAGTTTAGCAGTTTGCAACATAGGTATTGTGCCCTTGGTTCGTAAACTGTTTGTTACTAATAGAGACAATTTATATCAGTTTTCATATTCCTATCGTACACCTTCTCTTTAACTCTAATCAAAAAGGAATAACTAGTTTTATTATTCCATACTTCTAGTTTGGCATTTGTGTGGATTTTTACTACTTGAAATCAGGTCGGATGAATAGATTATGGGTCTCATATGTATGTGCTACATTTAATTTGTGTATTATACAAGGGAAAGGTTTGATCAATAGAGCATATATTCATTCGCGTGTCGTCGGTGGGAAAAATAGACGACTTTCTAAATAAACCCTTCACTCTGTTGATATGGTACCGTTGGTAACCGGTTGTCATACGCGCAGTGGGAAACGTCTCCATAAAGACGAGTTATCTACATTTACAGAACTTTTACCTTATTACGACTGTCGAATATTAATAAAAGGTCTTCACAGGCCTATGAGATTTTTCGTTAAAGAGCAGCAAAACTGTAACTGTGGGGAGAAGGATAACTATGAAATGGTCTGAGTCTGAATTCCTCTTCATTTTACTATACTGAAGAATGATGGTAGTGCACCAAGAAAGGGAGATTAGCAACAGTTGACAACTATAATTTTTTTCATCGGTGAAGGAAGTAGATAATTATATAGCATCGGTAATAAAATTGAAACCCACAACCTTGGTTCCACTTTTGCCACAAGGAAAATGTGCGTAAATGAAAAGTGCGTTTACATCAGGAAGCCAAATAAGGGAAGACCTCTGTACTTGCTGAACGGAAATGAATGAAAACCTGGTAGAGATGGGAAATATAGTCCTTCTCTTTCCAGAGAACTGACTGTCAACATGATGTAAATTTATGCCTGATTAGTCTTAAATTATTTTCTCCAGACACTGATGACCAATTAGTTATGGACTACTTAGGAATATAAGTATAAATTGAAATGTGAGAAAAGAACTGCAGTCTGTGGGTAATCTGGTGTGAGGCGTCTGGTCGTCAATGGTCGCGGTGATGAGCAAGCAATAAAATCTTGCATTTTAACCATTGGAAGGTAGGAATTGACAATGATGCGTTTCAACAAGATTTAGTTTCGTTCATCGAAACTGGTCAGTAAAGAAGACTGCAAAGGAAACGCGTTAAAATGAAGAGACCTAATCCCTTCGTTTGGGCGACTCCAACTGGCCGCAGTAGTTCATTATTTTGCTCTGCAACAACTGGGCTCCTGTTCAGCTTCTGTGAGGGAGAACCTGGTTGTTGGACCGTTTCCAGCCGTGCCTGACGAAATGCGCCAGTGAAACTGGTTCACATGTGCTGAAATGAACGTGTAAAGCAGGTGTTGGAGGTGCAACGATATTGGTATTTGATAAAGTGAGATAGATACAACTTCAGCGCATTACAGAACTTTAAAAGATATAACCGTAAAGGAAACTCAAACATTGAATTTATAATAAATTCGGCGACCAGAGGCTGAGAACTAAAGTAACACAGTTTGCACGGGTGCTGTAGCAGAGTTGAAATGGCCAAGTGGAAAGCTTTTTTTAAAAAGGAGGAATGAAATAGGGCCACTACAATGTTTGTTTTCACTGAATGAATATATGCTGTTACAAATGTAAATGATCAAAATATTAGTTTATTGATCGCAATGCCAAAGGAATTTATATTTACCATTAATCAATCTTCAACTCCACCTTAGGTCCAGGGTCACAGGAGCAAATGGAATCTGAAAAAATCTAATAATATAGTCGTCATAGGTCCATAACTGAATAGTTAATAAATTAGTGGTGCTACAAATGGCGTGAGCTTATCGCATTAGTTTTATAATCTTTGATTGTACGAATTCTTCGGACCTGTATGTATTGCCGCTGAAAGGGGCAATTTTGAAATGTCCTAAATTGTTCGGTATCCGAATGATAGATTTGAAACATTACTCTAAGAATATTGCAGAAGATTGTAAAACTGTCCTATAGAAAATCGTGGTTGAGAATAGAAGACTTTAAGAGAAGGACGTTTAGCCGTTACCAAATGCGATATCAGTTGCACGATTTGAAACCGTTGAAGATCGGTACCCATTGACGTCATTAGCGCATCTACCCAGCAAACGCAGTACACATTGTAAATCTGCAACTATGGGTGGAGAGATTAAAAACAATTTTGTAATTCTTAAAAAGATCGAATGAAGAAAAATTAATTTGAAGCCTTTTAACATTGGGTAATTAGCACTTTTGCTCTGAGTAGCTCAAAGAAAACATTTACAGTTTTAAGAAAATGGTGTTTGAGCGTTTAGTAAAAGCATTGAATTTAAGTTCGGACAGAAACTGAGACTTTGAAAGTTGAAAGGCCCTCGCAAAGCATGGTTCATAAATGTGAAGAAACGCACAATGTAACATTAACAATGGAGAAATAATGACTTTGGTCAGGCAAGGATGCCAATGTTAAGCGGAATTACTGACGTTTCACCTGATATGTCGCGTTTGAATTCATGCACGTCCAGCCAGGGCACCTGGTGTGGTGCGCGCTGGACAAGAGATGTCCTGAGAAGGGTCTAGCTAACCTGTATCCTGTCACCAGTCAGTCCTGGTTTCGACAGCTGTAAAGCCACTGACCTGAGCCGTGAAGTTTACGTACAAATGTAAATAAAATAGTTAAGTACATATGGGCAAAAACGATTATATAAATGGCGTTGTCATCCGAGTTCATTCAGCAGCATCGCTAAGGAAACAAAGAAAATTTATGTTTTGGAGAATGTTTTTAGAATTTTTTAAAAATTGTACCATAACGCAACATTGTGAAATGTACCAAAATGTTGAAAGAATGCATGATAATAAATAACTAATTTTTTGACAAGGAATCTCCTTTTATGTAAAATGTAACTCACATATAGTTGTAGAAGTTCCTGGAAAATTGATACTTAACAATCACAAAACTAGAGATCAGTGAAAATAGCTTCATGGCACATTTATAAGTATTTACTATATTCTTAAATAATTTTAAAAACATTTGAGCAATTAGAGAAAATATTGAAATGTCCCATGGGCGTGTAGCAGTAATTTAAAAAAATTAATGTTTTTCAAAATCGAGCCTGGCCTCAGGACGGATGGAGAAGTTTCTTGAATTGTGAGTTTGAAATGCTATGGGTGGTTTAAGAAAAGGTTCACATAAACAGTAATGGATTGTTTAGTGCACTATGCCAGAACGGCCACACTCTACTCAAGTTTCTAATCTATCAGTGGACTGGCTTAACAGGATTGCTCACTGTCTTGCCTGTCACGTGTACACAGCCGCTGAACGCAAATTGTGTGCAAATGTGAAATTCTGCCACTTTGCCTCTAATGCACAACTGATATATTACTTTAAGATTACATAAAGAAGAGTAAATGATGTAATTACAATTTTGAGAAAAAATGTTGAAACTGATTTGAATAAATAGTGTCTGAGCAACACTAAATGGGAAATTTGTGTTTTTCACAAATACAGTTTTCAAAAATTTCAATTAGTCTTGAAGCACTTTAAACTGTAAATGTAAAAGTATAAATCATGGTAAATGTGCATTTAAACGAAGTGAGAGATATTTGAAGAAATTAATTTGGGATAAAAAAAGAATAAAACAAATGAATTTAAATCTTGAATGTCGCTGAGAAAGTCATTGCTTAGCCTTGCCCATTTGATAATCATTAGCCTACATTTACAACTGTACACCCTAACATACAACAAGTGAAGTATTGTTATCATCACCTAAAAACAATAAAAATTTAGATTATAATAATCTAATATATTGATTGACTCACACATGATCACACCAGCACAGTGGTAACGACAGTGGTACAAGGAGGAGAAATAATTAGATGCAGAGTCCAAGTGCTTGCACAAAATGAAATAAAAGACAAAATCATTTGTTTAAAAGCACACTGGAATGAAATACAAACTGCCCTACCAACTAGATATCAAGAGCAGGACTAACTGTATTGAAGCTCATGAAGACACAGTACATTACAACATGTCTGAAATTATGTTATTATAGATTATAGAAATTGAGATAACTAATAATGAGAATGAAGATAATAATAGAGTTAGAAAAATAAGAGTAGAATAGAATGACTTAAATATCTGATTATATTTATAAGATATTTGAATTATATTTAGATCGAATTTATTTATTTAACAGATGACTATTAAATTAGGTTTGTTTATATGTTCATGAGGGGTGAGAATAAAAGAAGGGAATATAGTTGAACTTAGGAGGTATCTGAGTTTTGTACCTTAAAGAGGGTGACAAATGACATCCAGACACTGAATAGACTTACCTGAAGAGTGGAGCATTTTGTTCACTTGTTCATGAAATTGTTTGTGAAAAATTATGAATGTCAACACTATTACAAAATTAATGACATTTCGTCAACAATGAGATTACTGCACAATCAAGATATTGTGACACTGAAGATGAGAAATAGAAAAATCGTTGGATATTTGAGAAAGCAAGGTTATCCATATGTGACGGGGTCCGATCAGACGTGTCACATTTTTTATAATAAATTATAAACAGAAAATTAGAAAATTATAATTAGAAATAATAGATTATAAAGGAAATAAAAGAGATAATGAAGTTCCAATATAGCATGTCTGCTAAATTTTTAATATATTTGATGTGGAAGATCCAAATGGACTCTGAAAATGTCGTAGGACCATTAGCTAGCCATGATGGCCATGGTCATGAAAATAGAACCAAATCTAATAAATTCAAAAACTCAGAATATTGAGGACAGATTGGTCATCTGTTTAAATGGTGTACAGAGAATCAGCCAAACGTAGAATTATTAAAAACAATGTTAAAGGGACAGTAAGAATATGAAATGAATCTCAGAAATCAGATGATACAGAAACCACTATACTAGAAAGACACCCATAAGGAATTGTGTGAATCTTAATTAGGAAAATAATAAAAGAAAGTCAATGCTTTGATTTGTGGAATGGAGAGAAAATTGGTCAGAATGCTACTGATGGTGGTAGGGCTCACAAGGTAGATCATCAGTGAGGAATAGATAATTCTTTGTAATGTTAATGTAAATGGTGTAGTATAACTTGTTTTGGAATATGCTGACTAATGTGAATTTACTTCTAATAATGGTAGATGAAGAAAGATTTCGTGAAAGGAGAAAATGAAATTGTGCAGAGGAAGACTGCTTGAGTGCATCAAAATGAAGTACTTATAACAATTACAATTGATTGCATACTGGTTTTGGCATGGAAGGCCAAGATACAGTTTTAGCCACCCCTAGCATTGGCTTGCAAAACATTTTGTTGAGTAATAGAACACACAGAAATATTATGGAGTTTGATCTAATGAACATTTTTTAAAGTAAAAGAATTTAACCATAAATTATCTCTAAATTTTATTAGCTAAAAGTGTTTTAGAAATGAAATATTAATGCACTTAAATTATAAACTGATTCTGTGAGGTAATAAAGAAAAGTTAGTGAGATAGAATATTATGATTTTGTTTAATAAGGAGTAAGGTAGGAACAACTAGTTTATTGAATTTGCTATTGTGGAAGTAAATACTGAGTTAGATTGAAATGGAGGTAAATGGGATGGGGATATAATTGCAATAGCTCAGGAATGAACATTGTTACATTGTTATCTTGTGCTGTATCATGTCCTGTTGTATTAGCAAGTGAGATGACCGAGTGAAAGTGAGAATGAATGATAGAACGCTATATTTACATGAAAAGTGTGTTATTGATGATTCCCTTTCCTTTTTCATACATAATTGTTTTGATTTCCAGAGGGACTGTCCGCTCTCATGCACCCAATTACAAAATCTCTATGGTGGTACGATGAGGGCTTAGTACTGGAAATCACACTCATTTAATGGATAGAGTAAAGAAAGAATAGGTTAGAGAGGAGCAGGGAGAAATATGAACCATCACACATCATATGCCACAAATGGTACACTACTGTGGGAACCGTAATATGGAAGAAATACAAACTCTTTCCTTAGAAACAGTAAAATTAATAATTTTGAAAAGAAATTACAGATTGTCCAACCATGACCTAATTTGAAACTAAATTAAAGAGCTAAAAACAGCATTTGAGTTACTGGAGTTAATGGAAATGTTTGTGTGTGAATGTGAATTTTATTACTTGTAGTCATCTAGAGTCAGTCCTCTGGGAGCACAAGTTCATAGTAACATTGAAAATATAACATAATGAAAACATGTTATATTACCTAATGAGAATTTTAAATAATTTGTTTGATCAAACGTATATACTAAAAATCGAAACCATTAATTATACATGTTATGGAATGTTAAATATAATAAATAAGTCCATGATGCTTGCAAATTAGTAAAAGGTACAGAACACCTTGAAATAAATGTCTATGATGTAGCAGGAGTGCAATAGGCATTTAGAATTGACACATGTGATTATCCTGCATCACTGACCTGCTCTGTTTAGGACCCATCAAGGACTTCAGTGATAACTCTAACACCTGTAACAAAAAGTGCATGAAAAATAAAACAATATAATAGTGCTTGAAAGAAAAAATTAAAATAGGAAAGGTTTTAGTATATAGGTTTTGAGGCACTACCATATTCAGAAATTATTTACAGAACATGGTAGTCTAGTCCAATTTAAACATGGTAATTGAACATCTGCACCTGTAATACTGAAACTTTAAAAAAAAAGAATTAATTTAACAACATGTAATCACACTATAATATTTGAGGATGATATTAAAACTATTCAAAAGATAGTAAGTACACCTTGATATTTAATTGAATCATTGAGGAATAATAGAATTGAAATTGAGTATTAAAAGAAAGAAATAATAAATGAGTTTTCAATAGTACTTTTGAGAATCATGGCACAAATGAATGCAGAGTACAGCTGCCTCTACAATAACATCATTAGAAAATTGATCGAAAGGACTTAAATCAGAATAGCTGGTTTTATCCAGTTTGATATAAGGTCGGAGGAATTTAGAACTTATTTGTATTAACAGGCTTGAGGTGGATTCATTGGCAAAGACAGAACTCCAATGAAGCATAAGTAATATGTGAACTCTACTATTACACATGATAGAAACAATGTAAAAATTTAAAAGCATCCATCCCAGTAATGTGTGAGAATGCTACGATAATTGCTTGGTTTATTTGAAAGAAGGGTGTAAAAGGAGGTACTGCTCTTATTGAAGTTGATCACTGTTTACTCGCAATGAAATAGTTTAATTTCAAATGAATTTGACCTGTATGTGACTCACAGCATATCCACTACATTATAATCAGCAGTAATGCAAACATAAGCTCATTACGGCAGAGCAGTGAAATCTGGTGTGTTTCATGGACTTGCTTTACCAAGGACCCATTCCGTCTATAATAAGAATCTGAAAGTCCGAGAACGAGGCGCTTTCGCCACTCTAAGAAATGTTACTGAAAGGGGCCAGTCATTCTGTTAGACGTTGGAAATGTAAACTGAACAGCTTGTCCTCGCAGGGTGACAAGGCCTGCTGATCGAACGAGACGTGTCCCACGCCTGCTTCCTGACCTGGTCAATGAGCGCTGAGCCATCAGAGGTTATCGCCGAGAACACGCATGCAATTGACAATAACCCTCTGTTGCAGTAGTTTTGCAAGGTTAATTCTAATTGATGTATTGAAATTTGTTCTGTAGAGAACTAGACTTCAGTTTATATTAGATTCTTCTTAGATGAACAAATAATGCTGTGGGCCAGCTGCGTTTTGGCGGTCGCATGTCTCATCAAATTCTGACCTGTAGAGTTCTGGCCGAGAGGGCTCTTTGACTGGTAGGGTGATAAAATGTAAAGTGTAATTAGTTTACCTTGACATTTATATTTAAATATGTAAACGCAGATTGAAACAATATAATTATAAAGTTTGTCTCAACTTGGTCCTGTTCTATAAGAATGATAGAAATGTATTTTTTGCTTCATAAAAGTTATACCATTCTATAAAGCACCCTTATATCTATAATTTTGTCTGTAAGTGAGAGAAATGTTTTAAAACATTTGAAATGCGTAATTAATGTGACAAGGAACCTTGGCTGTTGTGGCTTACTCAGGCCTGCATTGACTAGGCTTCCATGAGATAGACAGTGTGTCTATGAATGCACATGAGTGTCCTGGAAATCACTGGGTACAGCAAAGTTGACTTTTATCTTAGATGCTGTTGTGGGCAGGAAAGGGAGTAAAGCAAGAATGTGTTTGTGTAGGAATGTTTTTGTAAACTCTGAATTGAAAGGCTGTTGTAATTTTTAGAATAATTTTCAGTGTAATAAGTAACATGTGTCTGAAAGATGAAAAGGAAAAAAAATGGAGCAATTCTCAGAAAATAGCTCTGTAAAAGAATTTGAGATGATTTCACAGAAAGTCTAGGGTTTTGAGGATGTCTGTTGATGTCATTGAAATGTACAGATAACAGCAGAAATGAATTAATGATGGAGAGAAAGTGACAATCGAATTGTTGAAAAAGAGAATAAAGCAATATGATGATGTTACCTTTAGAGCATGTAGGTTTATCCCTGATGTAGCTGTATTCTATGTAAATAAAAATGTGAGTCCTTTTGAGAATATTTACTAAATTTTTAAAATTGCACATATCTGCAATATTGTGTAAAGCCAAAGTTAAAATGTAAATGATATGAATGAGGTAAAATTTACTTTAATTTAGAATAGAAAGGTGTTTGAAAAATGGAAATGTTTAAATTATTAAAAACTAGAACAGGAAATGATATGCCACCTTATAAGTGGCATGTTATACAATGGGGTGTTGGAAACCACTGTTAAATTTGAAAGTATCATGTAGTGTACCTTGAAATATGAATGGATTTTGAAACTAAAGAGTTTTGACTGCTAATTATAGGCTTAGTAGTTTAAAAATGCATGTATAGGGATTTGGATGATGTTAATGTATGATCCCAGAATGTGGCATTTCGAACTGAAATAGATTTTCCAGCACTGTGGCACGAATTTGTAATGGTAATATCTGTAATTGTGGCACCCAATCTGGTGAGATGAATTGAAAATAGGAATCCCTAGTGTTGAGGTTTGCTGTCTGAACCTGTGTTTAGGGAGTGCTGTATGCACCCATCTAAAGTAGGTGAGTAGAGGAAAACTGTATGTGGTGAAATGTTTTTGCTGAATTTGTAGGTGTGAAAGTGGCTAATTACTGTGAACAAGTAAACACCTTGTTGTAGGTCTGTCAACAAGTAATAAAAGCAATTGTCCCAAATTTTAATGTTTGATAAAATTAATTGAAGTATGGAATTCTTCTCAGATCCTGTGAGATGAAGCAAGGTTTTAATCGAATTTCATTCTAAGTGATTTAAATTCTATTCTGTGATTCATGAAGACATTGAGGGCTTCAGTTTTGATGGGGATTTTATTTGAAATTGCTTAACTTCTGCCATTAGTATTTATTTCTGCCTGTTGTATCGGTTTCTAAAAACAGCATTAATTTTGAAATAGGTTAAGGACTAAACCAGAGAGGCTCGAGCAGAACAGCGCGCCTGTGTAGAGGATCTGTTTGTTACAAAGTACTGGTACCGTGGAATGGCAGAACTGTGGATCGCACTGGTGGAAATAAAGTGATGAACTGTTGCAGGTCTGATGTTTGAGAATAGGTGATAGGGAGGGATGAGAAGTGAAAGCACATGGAGTACTGGATGAACAATAACTTTCAGCAAATGATGTACAGTGAGTAGTAAAAGTCCTGGAGTCTGAATGCTGAAAGTGGAAAACAAAGAAACGAAGTTGAACTGATGGGAATAGCGTCTAGCGTGATATGTTAGAAATGTACTCAGATGCCACAGAGTCTGAAAACCTGAGAAGAGGACAAAGCATGAAAATGAAAATGTGCTTAATAAGGATGTTGAAAGGTGTTAATGTTTTGAAACTGTTGAAGTGTTAAAAGGAATGGTTCTACTGATAAATCAGGAGATGAGAATATTTGTGTGTAATAAAAAGAACAGATTTTGTGTTGTAATCTCATTATAAATGGTGAATCTTATGTTTATATGAATGTATAAAGGGTCTTCCTTCCTGTGTTTAATTCATTGTTGAAGAGCTGACTACACATAGTAAAAGGTGTTTTGCAGGAAATATTTTAGTTAGCCATATTTCATAAAGGTTTAGTTCTCATTTGAAAAATTGTAATATATAACTAAACTTTGTTATGGTAATGAAAGTTTAAAATTTTAATGTTTTAAAATAATGTTTCAAAACCTACAACATTTTATCATACAATGTTCCTTAGTGGTAATTTGAAAGGCATTTGTTGGTGCAGATACCTTGGTCTTGATATGCACCTGAAGGCTAGACCTGTGGACTCATGGTATAGTTGTGATATTTGAAGGACTTGATTTAGGTGAACACCTGAAATGCACCAGATTTGGAATGAGACACAGAATTAAAAAGTATTCTAATTAACTAAGGAAACAAAAATGAAACAGACTAAATTTGAAAATGTAGCTGAAAGTTGGAATGAAAATAAGGAAATGTAAATGTTAAAAAGAGAATTATTAAGGATGCTATGAAGTCACAAAACTGAAACCTGTAGAAAGAAGTGCATCAACCAAATAAGTAATTTTGACAGTAGGAAATGAAATGTTAAATGAAGTAAGGTAAGCAAAGACAGTGAGGGGACAGGTAAAAAGTAAAATGTGAAGAATGGGGCTGGAGTTTATATACAGCACAAAGAAACAATTGTCCAAAAGAAAATAATAAATTGTTGGGGTAATGCATTTAATATTCACTGGCAACGAATTTATAAACATTTGTAGAAACATTAGATCCTGTGTTGTATTATATGGAGGGACACATTTAATATTGAAGTGTAAATGAGTGTATTTGTAAATTAGACATTTGATTGTATATGAAAAATTTATATTGTGAAATTTTCTTTCAATTTTGTTTGTTTTCAATGTCTAAAATAATTTGTTTTGTTTAGTTTAAAATTTAATTGAAGGAATTTTTTTGCCAGTGGTTTTCCTGACCTATGTTTAATTCCATGTTCCCATCTCATTTCATGTAATAATGAAATTGAAATTGTAATGTCTGAGCTGAATTGTTCCTTCCTGCACCTAAATTGTATGTATAAGTTTGTTAATTTATTTAGAAAGAATATTTTATGTAGTTTGGTATATGTAAATTTTTATTAGTACTAATGTTTTAAAGTTTTTAGACTTTGTACAACCTAAATTTCTTAAATGTCCTTTGCATGTGCACTGTTATTCTTTCTAGTAAACTTTGAATGTTCCTCTACTGTTCCCCATTCTGTACCTTTTTATGGTATGTCCATGTGTTTTTCCTTTTATATTGTAATTTTGTTTTCATTGTCCTTGAAATACCATTTTGTTTGTCAACTTTATATCTTGATTTGTTCTGTCCTAAATTGTCCTTCATTTTATGATCTCCCAGTTTGTATGACTGAGCTTGAAAAGCTGTGAATAAATTTTGAAATATGAAAATTTTAGTTTGGGAAACTGTAACCCAAGTCCCTAAACTGCCTGTTCAAAAAAAATTTATTTTCCAAATGTCACAGTGGGATAAACAACTTTGCAGCCGACAAAACACAATAAAAAAACAAAGAGGGAAACGGAAAAGGTATTACATGTTTCAGTGGGGTACACAATAATATCAATTCTGCACTCAACATGTAAAACATTCAAACTTTCTTTTTGGCGTACTTGACGTCTCAAAGGGAAGCCTTGAAGGAAAAAATTAAAACCAAATTTTGGTTTTAGCTTTTTTAAAAATTGACTTTGTGAAAAATGATATATAGATCATTGATGGAATTCTTTTTTACGCCATATTTTGCTTTTTGTTTATCGATGTGCATCCAACAAAAATTCTTGAGTTTTGGACTAAAGCCTAAGGTTTGTTAGAAGCTAAACCGAATGAAATAATTAAGATTAAATGTGTAGGACATGTCCAAAAGAATGGGCCAAGATGAGAAAACTGAAGCAGACACTGATTAATAAAATTATCAGATGGCAAAACTAAAAGAGGCAGACTTCTGACAAAATAATAAATGAACCACAGTTTTATGGTATGGCCATGAAGCATTTTAAAATTTGCAGAACATGAAGAAAGCTTTTTGGGGCAACTTTTTCCAAGATTACCAACTGATCAAACCCTTGTCACCAACTATGCCCCACTGGTATGACTCTGGTGTTAAGTATAACAAGGCAAACGTTTTGAAGAATCCTATCCCCTAAACATTCTATTTCTGATTCTGTTGTAGGTTATAAACCTATTTACAGAGATTTAGCAAATCCTGATTTGCTAAGTAAATGTTTACATGGCAGAACTCAAAACCAAATGAGTCCTTCAAAATTTAATATGGACTCCTATACCCAAAATGTGTTCATTGAAAAAACAACACATTTGATATATTTGTATATGCTGGATTTGTTTAATGATGGCAAAATCAAGAGTTTAAAGTTTTAAAGAGTTGGGAATACAAATTGGTGAATACAGTGAATGAACTCAGGATGGATCAACAATACAGAAACAAGAACCCGTTAAATGTAAAAGGAAGCAAGAGAGAAGAAGAAAAAATCTTAGTATTAATGAAGAAACAGAAGATGAACCAAAACATGGAACAGGATGTCATTACAATAAAATGTACATAAATGTCAAATTAATGAAATTAATACTTTAAACCTGATTTCTAAAAAATTATTTTTGAAACAATTGTTCCTTTCTCAGAAAGTTTTGACCAACTCTCAAACTCTCACAAAAGCTTCATATAACACTAAGACATATTTACTACTAGAATGAGAACAATATGAGTCATTACTTTATAATTTGTCGTATAAAAATGTTGCAAAATGTGTAGAAAATTTTCCCCTTTACTTTCTGTTCATAAAAATATTAATAAAAATTCCAGAGAACTATAAAAATATCTAGTGAAACTATTCAAACATATCCCCCAAGACCCTTCTGAAATTTCACATCCCTACCATAAATAGTTTCTAGTAAAAGGAACTAAAACAAACCCAAAATTAAAATGGGCTTAAGATTTGGCCCCTTAACCCCTTCCCGGCCGTTGCGCTTTCCTCGAGTAATCCTCCGCCCCGGGAATTTTTATTTCTAAACCCGTCCGTACCCTTAGTCCCTTTTATCTTTTCCTACTGCTAAAGGCGGGCCTCAACTGTTAACCCCCGCATAGTCAATAAAGGGGTCGATGTTGGCCCTTCCCCAGAAAAATTTGGGAAACTTACAATTTTAAACACTGGTTAAAACCCTCCTTTTTGAACCCCAATTTTACGTGGGTTTAAAATTTTTTATTATTGAGTAATGACAGTTTAGTTAAATCAAGCGGGAAAAAGAAACAATAGACCCTTTTCAAAACTTTTGTTTTAAATGGGAAGTGCATTTAATTTTGCACCCCATTTAAATTTAGGTTGGAAAAAACCTTTTCCCACAAATTCTTAAAACAAAATAATTTATTCAAAATTTGCATGATACATTAATTTTCAAAATAATCGAAATAATAAATCTTCCCTCCCCCCCCTTTTTTCCCTATTTAAATTTATTAATTTTTTTTTAAAATTATTTGCCCCTTAACAGAAGCAAAAATAATTCTGCTCTTTAGTAGTTTTCAACAAAATTTTTAAAAAAATCGGGGATCTTTTTATAAATTCATCGCTCAGAACTGCCCTTTTCTGGAACCCCTTT
The DNA here is from genome assembly GCA_964035755.1 of Teleogryllus oceanicus. Lineage (NCBI taxonomy): Eukaryota > Metazoa > Arthropoda > Insecta > Orthoptera > Gryllidae > Teleogryllus > Teleogryllus oceanicus. The sequence continues at coordinate 19,958,859 of CAXIVR010000014.1, read as the reverse complement.
AAGCCAATAATTTCGGGAAAGGTTTTATTTAAAAGGGTCTTTGAAAATTGTACAAGTATAGAAAATTGATTTTCATTTTAATAAATGTATTCATATTTCCCCGAAAAAAAATTTTTCCATTACCACAAACATTTTCCATACACACAAATAAAAATTCAGAGGGTTTTGGACCCCCCCCTCTTTTTAATTCCTCAAAAAAGGGAAATTACCCAAACATATAATTTCCCAACCACTTCAGCATTGTTGACATTCATTTTTTTGAAACGAAAGTAACATTATGAAACATAAATTATAGAATTTATCACATCTATTTTTTTTTTTGGGAAATTGACTGAACAAGGCCCTTAAAATTTTCTAGAAAAAAGATACATTTCCATTTTTTTTCATCTTTGGGTTTCCCAAAAATTGCTTTTTCAAATATTTTTTGAAGTTTGGCCTTTTATATTTGAGATTTTCCCCAAGGGTTCCCAACAATTTTTTTTCTGACCCCGGGACCTAAGTCCCCCCAGAATTTTAAATTTCCCCCAAAAGTTAAATTAGGGGCCCAAATTTTCTTTCTAGCCTTCAAAAAAATTTCCCAAAAAAAATCACATCGGGAAAGACCCAAGGAACACTCAAAAATTTTTTCATTTTTAAATTTTAATTAAAGGGGGGAAAAGTGTTTTCCCAGTTAATCGCCCTTTTTGTAAAACCCATCTTGCCACTTCTAACCAATCCAAAAACTCCCCCAAAAAAAATAGTGAACATCCCCTTTTTTGTTTAAAAATGGGAGCATCAATTTCATTTTTTTTTTTTCCCAAAGAATAACACAAGCTTTTGTATTCTTTTACTGTCCCACCATCTGATAATTTTTAAAAAATTCCTTCTTGAGAATTCCTAAAACTGCAGCAATTTTTCTGGATAAAAGGTTCAAAAATTTCTCCTGCCTTTAAAAACTGATGGGTACACTGATTTGTAATTCATTTTGAAGCACATTTCAAACCTTATTCAGATTTATAAAATTTCAAAAACTAAAAAAGGCTCTGCATAAATCACTATATTTGATTGAGGATAAAATTTTTGGAAAAAATTAAAGTTTTACCCAATCTTTTAGTTTTATCCAATTTTTGGGAATAGATTTGGGGCAATCACTGAATAAAAAAGAAAATAAATAAAAAGGTAAATTTTAAAGGTTTCCCTCTTTTTTAAAAAGAATTATCCTCACCTAACCCTGTTCTTCTTTGACCCGTTATTATAACTATGACATTAAAAATTAAAGTTACAAGCTTGAACGTTTTACAGCTCTCACTGTCATAGCTGATAACTCATCACTTTCGGATTCTTTACAATTATAAAGAATGGTTGCCCATTAAAACCAAATGTGGAAGCAACCCAAGATACCAAATTGAAATTGCTGCAACATTATCAGATTATCAGCATACCCAAAAAAGCGATCCTGACTTAAAATCAATGGATGGGTGACATGATTTCATCAAAAAGGGAGATTCCCCTCCCCCTTTTGATAGATTATCAAGTGTTTTTGATGAATGCTTCCCAATGAATATGCAGCTTAAACTTCTTGTAAAACTTTTAAAGATGTTTTGTGTGTGGCAAAAAAAGGGATATTTTGTTTCCCAAGCATAAAAACAAGACGGAAGAAAAACACAAAAAACCGAAACCTTAATTGAAGGGTAAATACACTTTTTTTTTTCAAACAACAAAAAACGATAAATTTAAAAAAATAACAAATTAAAAGAATAAATAAATCTTCATCTTGATGGGTTTCCAAAAAGGTCTTAAAAACGGGACTTTTTTTTAAAAAATTAACAAAAAGTTTGTACTCTAACTGATTTTTTGCCATTTTTTTATTTTCCCTTTTTATCCTGGCGAATGAAAAGGTTCTCAATTGAACCATTTTTCTAGTTTGGCATGGGGAATTCCTTTTTCAAACCCAATTTACCTATTTCACTGGCCCCAACTTTTCCAAATTTTAAATTTAAAAAAATTTTTTTCCCTTGTACTAACTGGGAGGACCTACTTTTTCCAAAAAGAAAAAAAAATCAGGTCTTTACAAAAATAAAACCTTATTTATCCCCCTCAAAATCACAAATAAATTCTTGTATTCTTTCAAGCACTGGAAATCATATACTTTGTCTTTATTAAAAGGCTCTTTATCACTTTGAAATTTTTAATATTGCATTCTTTCTTTCTTCTGGATCACGTTTTGGGTTTGGGGGGGTTTGCCTTACAAAAAGCGTTCTGGGAGTCGGGAAAAAATTGTGGGGAACTGAGACGGGGTTTTTCTTTTTTCCTTGTTTTTTCTCCCCGTTGGCACCCTTAATGTTCCTCAATTGCGACAACACTTGGATGAAAATTTTTCCCAACTACAGAAGGAAGGATCCAGTCAGCTTTTGGAATTTTTCCTCCCCCAAGTGGCCCCCCCAAATTAATGGAAATTTAAATACAGTTTTTCCCCCTTTGTGTTTGATGCATAATTTTTGGGGGCACCCAGGAACAAAACAATGTTTGGACATCTGAAAAACCGATAATGAAAAAATAACACAATTAAATTTTTAATTGGAAGACAAAACCCTAAAACAATAAAACAATGCTGATTTTTTAATTCAGAAAATTTTTTTGCTGAAAAAATTCTTACCTCAACCTTTTCTTTAAAGTTTAAAAAAGGTTTTGCTGAAGTTTTTCCCTCCCTTTACTCTGAATAATAATTCGCCTGACCAAAAATCTGAAAACACGTTTCGCGGCAGCCCCCTTTAAATACCTCAGATTCCCAAACCCAACTTTGGTTTTTACATGTTGCCTTTAAATTTCCGGCCTTAATTGGAGTGGAAGGGCATCCCTTCGAAACCCCCCCCGTTCCATCCCGCCGTCCCCCCCGACCCCCAATAACAAAATCAATTCAATTTAACCCAAAATTCGAAATTTCAATTCCTTTTCCCCCTGTTAAAATTTTCACATATTTACGTACTTTTGGGTTTTGAAATTTTCAACTAAATTCCCAAAAAAATTTTATATTTTCAAAGATCCCTGGGTATTTTAAAAGAACACAGCCAACAAACAAATTTACAATACACACTACCTTAAATTACATTCTTTAAGTTGTGGAAAATTTTTACCCCCGGCAATGTTTTCGTCGTTCAATTGATAGTATAGACATAAATGAAAAAGGGGAACCCACGATCCAAAATGTTCAACAACATTAGGAAAAAAAACTTAAGAAAGGGGTAGTAAGGGATGGACAATTGGTGAAAATGGAACATTTTTAGGACAGAAAAATTAAAAATGTGGGAAAAACATTTTAAAATTGATCAACTTCCCCCCAATTTACAAAAAAATAACATTCACAACTTATGGGCGGCCCTTTCATGAAAAATTCAAAAAATATATTTAACAAATATGAAAAAAACCCGTATTCCAATTTGGAAAAAGGGGCCCTTTTGGTCATAACCTTGAAAAAAAATTTGGGCTCACTGCTCAAAACCCCCCATAAACTTATATTTCCTCCCTTTATACCTTTCTTCAAAAATTTTATGTTCGAATTTTAAAAATTCTTTCCGAGGCCTTTTTAAAAATAGACAAGGACATTTTTTTACATTTCCTTTTAGAAGGACCCTCAAATATCAGGGGTTGAAACCTGTTGGGTTTTTGATTTTATTTTCATTATGTTAAAATGTGGATAACCAAAATAAATTGATATTTCAAGTTCCACCCATACAACATTCAGCGTCAAGATGCATGAATCACAAGCCATGTTTTTTTTTTTTTTTTTCCCTTTTTTTAAAATTTTCAAACTCTTCCCCAGACAAACTCATCCCCCCCCAACATACATTTTTAAACATTGGAAAATATTTGGAAAAACAGGTGTAAGGCAGTATAGTTATAAAAAGGAAGACTTAGTCCCCAAAAATCTCATTTTGTCAAAAAAATGCAGGAAAAATGAAGGATATGTTCACCCAAAGGGGTTACCCCCTGTCTAAAAACAATAAAAAGTAAATTTTAGTCAAAGGGTCCCGGGAAACCCAAAATTTTCAATACGGTGAGCAAACGTTTCCCGATACAACCCAAAGGGGGAGGATGGAAGGCTCAAAATAGACTTCCTCAAATTGGCGGAAAAATTTTAGTTTCAACCAAACTTGGTTTTATCGTTTGCCCCCGGTTTCCCCCAAAAATTTTCGTTTGCCCACCAAAAAAAAAAAAAAACAACATTTTCATTCCCACCCCCACAAAAAAAATTTCACGAAACAAATTTTTTATAGCAAAATTTAAATTGAAAACAAACGGTTTTTTTAAATATTTTTGTAAACCTTTGTCAGGTTTTATTTACTAATAAGTTTTCGTTTAAAAGTTTTTGTTTGCCCAGGCCGGAAAAGGAATTAAAGGCAATTTTTTTGTTTAGGTTACCTTTCTTAAATAATCGGGCTTCCCTTACTGAAAAAACAATTATAATATTCACTTCTTTTCTTAATAATGTTTAAAAATTTTCCCCTTTTACAGGCCCAAAATGCAATTAAAGGGAAACGTTTATTTAAATTTTTGGGTGTTCTTTTTTCCCCATATCAAACAGTCTTTTTAAAAAAAACATGCAAAATTTTAAATTTCCGTTCCTTTTTTTTTACTTTCTTAGGGCCGTACATTTTTTTGGTTTTCCCAAGTACAAAAAGAATTACAAACAACGTATTTCCCCGGGGGAAACTGTCTGGCACATACCAAAGAAACAGGGTTTGGGTAATGCCTCGGAAGGGAAAATTATGATACTCAGTTTTTTTTCTAATAATTATTTTCTCCTTGAAGATATAATTTTCCTTTGCCCCCGGCATGAAATGGGTTACAAACGAACCGGGGTTTTTGGGGGTTCCGGGGGGGCTTTCCCTTTTTTGTTTTCCCTCGGTATCCCTTATGGTGAAGGAAAAGGGTAATTTTTGCAAACGCAGCTCAACTGGACAAGGGGCAGATTCCTTCCCGGGGGATCAACAATAAAACCCCTTCTCCCTTTTTATTTTACTTTTGTCCTGGGCAAACGATAAAACCGAAAGAAAATATAAAAAATCATCATTGTTCTTTAGCCAAAGCCAAAACACAACCAGATAAAACAAAGGGGTTGGCTTCCCCCTATCTAACAACAAACACTTTGTTTTCCCTTTTTCATTCCAAAAAAATTTTCATTCGGGTTTTTTTCAAATGAAAAAAAAAACAAATAAAATTTGGGGACAATAATAAGGAAATTTTTTTGTATTAAACCCGGGGAAATGATTGAACATTTCTTGGAAATTTCTTTTCAACCAACATGTTTTTTAAAAAGTTTCACCAATTTTTTTTAGTGGTTGACAAACTCATTTCTTATGGGCAAAAAAGGGAAACGATTTTTTTATTTTAAAATAACGATTTTTATCAAAACCATTTTCCCCCCTTTTTTTTTGTAGGTGGGAAACCCCCAAACGATGGGCAATCGATATTCAAGTTTCGTCAAAACCCCGATTTTCCGGCCAGCGTGTAGTGGACCGAAAATTTTTTTCTAACATTCTTTGGGGTTTTAAAAACAAAAGGCAAAAGATGGCAAACAAAATACCAAATTTGTTAAAAACCAATTTTTTTTGGCCAAATTCACCAAATTAAAAAATAAAAATGTTTTTTGTGGTTCTGGAGGGCCCCAAAAGGGATCAGGGTTGGGGGGGAAAAAAAAGGGGAAAACAATTTACAACACCTTAAAAAACATTTTTTCACAGAAAAAAGCAATATAAATTATTATAACCCCAGACTCCCAGGCTAAAAATCAATAATATCTTAAAAGAAAAGATAAGGACTTACTTGAAAAAGTGATGCGCAAAAATTTTTAACTCGACATATAACTTTTCAAATTTAAAAAAGACAACCGAAAAAATCATGAATAACAAAATTTAAAGTAACAACCGGGGGTCTTAACAAGGGGAAATTTTGGATGCATGAATCACTAGAAGGGCTGGGGAAAAAAAACATAGGATAGTAAATTCATGTAAAGGAAAAAAAAGACTTTCTACAATAATGTAATGGAAAATTTTTAAAGAAAACAAACAAGGGTACAATAAAAATTTTGGGGGTCCTTTATCTTAAAGATAAAGTGGGGGGAAAAGTGATGAAACAAACTGAAAAAGGCAGGAAAATTAAAGGGAAAAAAATAAATGAAAAGGTTTTAAAAACTCAGGAATGCGCTGATACTAAAATAGAAAAACCCTAAACAAACCTAAGACATTTTCCGAATAAAATCAACCTGTTTTATGGGGGTTACATTCTTCATTTTTAAATTACGAAACCAACTTGGTTTTAACAAATTTCTGAATAACTTAAATTATTTTTTTTAAAAGAAATTTAAAAATATCAACAACTCAATTGTTTTCAGAAAAAATTTCAATGGAATTTTTTGGAAAAAATTTTAAAAGATCCTTTTGAACGGCAATACGAACGGAGGAGGAGGAGGAGGTTCAAAAATTTAAAACCCGCAGTGCTACAGAAAAAAGAAATTTTTCGTATTTTGGTTTTCTTTTTTTCCTTTGGGATACTTTTTTCTAACGCCCATATTCTTACCTGCCCATCTGTCCTCCACACGGTACCCTTTACCCTTTCAATCGTTTCAGATGCCCCGGGGGGGAAACCTTTTCCTTGTTCGAATCGACAATGTGAAATTCCGGGCCAATAACCCCGTTCCCAGTTTCCACGATCATACCTCTCCTTTAAAAAAAAGATTTCATAATAAATTCAGGTCTACCAATGGTTCTGCCCCGTCAATATCAAATACCCCAAAATATACGCCCAAAATTTTAAAAACAATTTTAAAACATTCAATGTAAATTATTTTTCTGACCCCGGGATTCCCTTCCCCGGCGTCTTTTTCTCTCAACAAATTCGTTAGATAATCTCATCAATTTTGGGGACTGATTAATCGATACATACCCTAAAAGCTCAAATTCGTTCCTTTCCCCTTTGATACCAGATGAAATACTTTGGGAAAAATTTAAAAAGGGGCCTTTTCCTTCAAAAATTTCAAAAAATTTAAAATTTGAAAAATTTAAAAAACAAATAATTAAAAAAATTGGGACCAAAAAATAAAAAAATGAAATGTAAAAAATTTTCCCCAACCTTTTGGGCCAGAAATGGCCCTCAAACAAATATGGACATTTCTCCTCTTGGGAAAACCCTAAACACCCCCTTTATTTATACCCCCTCCTCCCTAAACCAACGTTTTTTTTTAAAAACCCCATTTCCCAAAATTCTTACTATAATAAACTATATTTTCCACAACATATTACGTCCTTAAACTATTCAAGTCTAAAATCAAGCGCCTCCGGAGAGACAATATCAATGCCAAATTACTGAAACTTTGTGCCGAAATAATATATCCCATTCTAACAAATATAACAACTTTTTCTATCATAAGTGGAACGTATCCGACCTCTTGGAAAACTGCACTTGTCCATCCTCTTCCCAAATAAACAAATCCTCCTGAGTACAGACCTATTAGTATTCTATCTACAATTTCTTAAGTATTAGAAAAAATTGCACGACATCAAATTACGAACTATTTAGACAGCAAAAATCTCTTAAGTGAACATCAACATGGTTTCCGATCAGGCAGAAGTACAGGAACTGTGCTTTTAAGCTTCATTGAAGAGGCCACAATCGCCATTGACAACGGTAAATTAACAATACTTATTCTCTTAGATTTCAGTAAAGCATTTGACTCCGTCGATCATGATATCCTGCTAGACAAAATCAAAGCATTGCGCTTCGCAACCCACGATACGGTGGTTCTCACAATATCTTTCACATCGTCAACAGGTGAAAACCGATCCAGTGCCATTACAACTGCCTGGGATATTGCACAGGGAACAGTTCTAGGACCCTTAGCATTCTTCATTTACGTAAACGACGTAGGACAATGTCTTAAATACTGTCGCTATAAAATGTACGCAGATGACCTTCAACTACATGTCAGCGGACATCCGTCGGAGATTAACTCTTTAGTTCAGAAAATAAATGAGGACCTAAATACTCTCAATAAATGGATCGCAGCCTTACGACTTTTATTAAACCCAAATAACTCCCAAAGCTTACTATTAGTATAAACGACTCCCCTCTACCCTGGTGTAACGACGTACAGAACCGAGGAATTCATGTAGACAGCACTCTCAGCTGAACTACGCATGTAAGATTTGTCAAAAAGTCTTCAAAGCCCTCCACTCCCCAAAACGCGTACGACAACTACTTCCTATAAACACACGTATGAACCTCATTAATTCACTATGCCCCATTTCGATTACTGTGATATCTTGCTCACTGACTTCAAAACCAAGCAACAACGGAAGTTGCAAACAGCACAAAACGCATGCGTTCCTTTCATATTCGATCTTCGTAAGTACGATCACGTCGCTGCGTACTACAGACAGACAAAATTAGCTCTATTGAAAAAGAAAAAATATTGCATAGCCTCTTGCTTCTCCATCAAATCGCACAGCGGCATTCAAACACACATGTCTAACAACTTCAAAATGCTAACACTCGAGCGATCGCGTTCGGCATTATTGCTGTGCATACCTCGACACAACACTGTGTCATACACTAAATCTTACACTGTCACAGTAATTTGAAACTGGAACTCACTATCTACACATCTTAAGAGAATTAGAAACTTCAGAAAATTCAAAACTCAACTTGGTGTCAGGATAAAAAAAATTAAATGTAGTTTACACACGCTCTCTGTTCTATCCGCCATTTTATCTTCATTATTTTCTGAAACAATAACCATGATCCCTTCATTAAATATCATCCTCCATGTTTTTTAAAGTCATATTTTCGAAAGTATTTCTTCCCACTCCTTTCATCCTGGCCATCTTCCTCCTTTCCTACTTCAGGATACAGTAAATGCTAATCCTAATACTGCTGATACAATGTTTAAAATTAGACAAATTACATAGCTATATCTAAAATACAACTTTGTTACTATAATGTAATAATTTCTAAATGTAAATTAAGAAAATATTATGTAAAACTAAAACTTATAAACCTTTCTGAAATTATGATGTACGTCACTTTTATTACTGTTTATATATTTTATTCTATATTTTTTACGAAGTAATAGTTGCCTTTACCTAATGATTAATGTGGTAATTTTCCATGTTTTTTATTGAGATTATGTATTGTACATGTCATCAAGTACTACCTGTTGTTATGCAATTGTAACGCATATGTACTATATTTTCCCTTCTGATCGCCCCGTATCCTTTTCATTATCATTTCTTTATTATCTCCTCTTGTCCACCTCCATTTTTCTTCTCTTCCCCTTTTCTTTTGTTTTTCACTCTCAGCCCTCATATTTCTTCCTCTCAATATTTCGGCCTTAAGCCGCCATCCTCATTGAGTTCTTTTCCCGATTTACTCAATCGCTTAAAGCGTATGCCGGGATGGTCCCTACTACTGCATCCCAGACGTACATGTAAAATAACCCCCCCCTTTGTGTATTGTTCACAGTTGAGGCATGTCGGGTAATGACAACTGACATTTCGGGTGACTTTTCAATTATTGATTCAAAGTGGAATAAGTGGGAGCTCTTTTTTATCTTAATTTTTTATAATGTTCCTTGCATCACGTCTTTCCATTTTGCAAACTTTCAAGAATAAACAAAACATTACATAAATTAATTTGACTCATATAGACAAATTGATGTACATGGTAGTCACTAATTCATTTTTTTCTTCTGCGTCATGACAAGTCAGTTAATATTAATTACATCCGAACGCCTCAACTGTAATTTTTAAAATTGTAAATTAATTAAAGTGGTTAGGCGGAAGAGCAGGCCTTAATGCCTGAGCCTCGCCACAAATAAACACAATTTTATTATTATTACTATTACTATTATAATTTCACAACCACTTTCATCTATATTTACTATTACTGTTACTATATCATCTATATTTACTATTACTGTTACTATTATTATTATTATTATTATTATTATTATTATTATTATTATTATTATTTCTTTCCAATTTTCTCAACTTTTCGTTTCCCCCAAAATAGAACTGAAACAAAAATAAAATTTCTGACAAAATTTGCAAGTGATACACAAGTGTGTTGAGTAAAAGTGTGTTATTTCAGGAGTGTTTTTTTGAAAGGATATTTATTATATGAGTTTTATCAGTTTCAAATTGTGGCTGGTATTTCTGTGTGAAATATTTTGTGAGAGGTGTATGGTGTCAGGAAAAGAATTGATTGATTCTAGTTAATAGATTCAAAATGGCAGATAAGTATAACGTGGCTGGAATTTACCACCGTGGAAGGAACTTCTGGGGAATCAGATAGCGATAGGGAAACTGGGGGGACAAGCACCAGGTACGATGATCGTGGAGAGCGACAGGAGTAGAACCTTTAGGAACGGCAGGAGAAACTAGTGAGACGTGCCGACAGAATCACAGCCAACGCCAACACGAAGAGATCAGGATGAGGAAGGGCAAGCCTCAGAGAGCTAATTCAATGATGCAACGATTAATAGGTCAATTTATGCAACAATTAGATGTGAGGATTAGTCATGCGGGATGAAAAAAGCAGAAACCATAAAAAATTAGAGATTTACTTTGGAAACTAAATTAGAGGAAAATAACTCGGCAATAAATGCATTGGAAACTAAACTAGAGAGAACAAGGTTACTTTGGAAACTAAACTAGAGGAGAACAAGGCTGCTGGAAACCAAATTGAAATAACTCGGCAATAGTATTGGAAACAAATTCACGGAATTCGACACGAAATTAGAAAATAATAGGAAGTTAGAAGAAAATTTAAGCACAGTTTACTGGATGTAGACAGTGGAAGAGGTCAATTTAGAGCGAGTTCAACAAGAATTGAAGGAACACGAGAACTTAGAGAAAAAATTCACGGAGCTGGGACTTGAATTAGAAGAAAAGGTTGATCAAGTAACGAAAGGGAATTTGAAAATAGGATCGAGAAACACAATGGATCTTATAACCGCCGTATCCGACAGGCAGATTGAGGTAGAACAAGGAGTAGAAAAGTTCCAGAGGTGGTTACTGAACAAGTTCAGGTTCAAGCTAATAAATTAGATAGTGGAATAAAGGCTCTTTCTGAATGGGATGGCGTTCTACAACATCAAGTGTGCATATAAGAATGAAGTAGTAGAACTGAAAAATCAATTAGAAAATTTACCCATCAAGTGGAGGGAGTGTTCCAGCCCACGTATGTTTCATTACAAATGCGCCAATTTCAGTGCAGCGGGAGATGAAAATCCATGTGTATTTATGAAAGAGGTAGATAATTTCTTTCTTTAAATTGTATGTTCCGGACAGTAAGAAAACTAGAATCGTTTATCAGATGCGCAGGGTAATGCACGAATCTGGGCAGATAGTTAGGAGAGTTTCCCAAAACATGGCCGAACTCAAGAAAATTTTATTCGAGATATTGGAATAACGAAACTCCAAATCAATTTTAAAGTTAACATGTGTATGGTACGTGGAAGAAGGGTACGATGTCCATGCAGAGATATGCAACGGAGAAATTAGCTTGTTTCAAATTATGCTCGATACCGGATGAAGAAATTGTCTGTTTATTAATACGTCATTTTCCTTCCTCGACATAAAATTTGGCAAAATCTCTTACCAATGTCCACTGAAAAATTAATAACGCAGTTAGGATTGTATGATGCCGCACAGTGTATAATGAAAAGGTTACAGAAAGCAGGGCAAATGCTAATGGTCCGGTAAATGGTCAAGATAGCAGACAGCAACAACATAATGTAAGCAAACTAGAAACAGGAGAAACTTACAAACCGACATTACCAAGAAAAACAAATTTATACTAGACAAGACAGGACCTCGTCTAAGAATTAAATAGAAAAATTCTATTGATAGAGGGATTTTCCAACACAGAAATACAGGACCAAAGTACATCTCGCGGACATGAGTCGGAGAAATTAGAAAGGTTTGTTTCGACGCCATCCCGCCACTAAACCAAATAGAACCGTCTAGTAAGAAATGGTGGCGATATTGTCAATCGAATTAATCTCATTTGATGATGAACAGAGAAACGATAATCTCAATGCATATCAGAAAAAACAGTTAACTGAAGTATTGCTTAGGAATCAAAAGGTGTTTTGCAAAAACAAGAATCTAGTAAAAGATTTTCAATTCGAAATAGAATTAACAGATAAAACACCATTCACAGGTTACCAATATGTCATTCCAGAAAACATAAGGAAGAGGAATTAAGATGCCATTGCTACCATGGTCAAGATGATCATCATGAAGTCAAAACCTCTTATCTAAATCCGATAGTGCTCGTAGAAAAGAAGAGTAATGGGAAGATAAGGTTGTGTTTAGATGCAAAACGATTGAATCAAATTGCAACCGTACAGAGACAGACCGTTGCGTGTAGAGGATTTAACTAATCAATTATCCGGCATCAAGTGGTTGAGTTCAACCGACTTCTCATATCGTATTGGCAAATAGCGATAGCACCTGAATAGACAATATGGGATTTATTCACGAGAATTTCGTATGTCTTCAAAAGAGAATGCCATTTGGACTCAAGAACAGTGCATCTGCTCTTGTACAATGTCTAGACAATATCATTGGCAGAGATGTCAACGATGTTTTTATCTATATTGATGACGTGCTTGTGTATTCTAAGACATTTGGAAGACACGCGAGCTAAGCTGATATTTTGTTGAAACGTCTGATTGAAAATAATTTACAACGCCTGAATTTGGAGAAAAGTAATTTCTGCACTAAACAAATTGATTCCCTAGGATTTATGATGTGACAGTTAACGGGTCAAAATGAATATGGAAAAGATGCGAGAGATAGATAAAATTACCGCCAAAAAACACGAAACAACTTAAGTTTGCAGGTTGCGTCAATTGTACATAGATTTCTTCCTAATTTCGCCATGCACATTGAAATATTTTTCCGTTGCTGCGAAAGCACACTAGATGAAAGTGGGAATACAATCGGAAAGTAAAATTTCCACAGTTTGCGACCATTTAAAGAATGAAATAAATGGCAAAATGATGAAACAAACAAACAGATAAAGTAACCGACAAGAATCATGTTAAAAGGAAAATAGAAAACAAGAGGGAGAAAGAAGGAGGAAAAAGAAGAAGGAAGATGAGGAAGAAGAAAAGGAGTAAGAGTACAAGAGGAAGAACAAGATTGCTCGACGTTCTAGAATCAAGAAAAAAGAAGAGCATAAATTTTAGTGAAAAGATTTTTACGGCATAGCAAATCAAATCATAAAATCTTTTTTTCGAAAGAAGGGTTATGTAACGGCCGCCGTTTTCTTAGATTCAGCGTGTCACATACCGCCCTAAGAAGCGAGGGAAAGAATATTTTGAACGCGCCAACGCGGATGGATATTTGGAATGATAATTAGAATTTAGAACAAGAGAGACCATACCTTAGACCAAGGGGCGAGACCCGGAGGTCGGATGAAAGAAAGGTTCTTTCTGAAGGTAGCAGCTGAACTGGGCGGACGTATGGAAACGGTACGCCAGGAGTGACATTGCAGCCAGTTTCAGATTTGCAACTTTTTCTGAGGAAAACTCTTCTAGAAGACCAGAAGAGGTAATTATTCTAATTGATTTAAACATAATCTTAGAAGAAAGATAATAGAAACGTTATGAATTTATAATGGAAGAATTAGGAAGAAGTTTTGAATGAATGGCAGTAATTAATAGCTTGCATTCATTTCTCTTTCAGTTTTTTTTCTCTCTCACGTGTTTTCGTATATTTAATCTCTCTTGATTGGTGCTCATATAAAAGGGTGATCTTTGGATTCATTTCACTCTGAATATCAGTTGGTCATTAACTTAATCGAAAATAGTAAAATTCATATGAGAGTATTCAAGCATATAAAACTTGAACGAGAAGAAAGGCGATTTCTGAGGAGCAACAGCGTTCTCAGCGAGGCGACCTTCAAGGCCGAAGCAGCTCGGTGGAAAGGTGTAGAAGGAAGCAAAGTGGACTGCTCTACGCGGCCGAGAACACAGTAGGTCGTTCCAAATAAAATGTTTTGTAGGGATAGGGTGATTCAGTTTAATGAAAGCTCATTCTGTATCTATCACGTAGAAGAAAAAGAGAGGGTAACAGATTTACCACGCTTAAAGATAAGAAAAGTAAAGTACACATTTTTTTCCGATTTTAATACGTAAAAAGGAATCAATCTTTTCTTTCAAAAGGATTTAGATCAAATATTGTAATATAGTGATTAAGAGTTTGTGTAAGAGTATAATTATAATAATAGTAATTCTTTTGGATTTTAGAGAGAAAAGAGTTTCCTTTTTTTTGTAAAAGTAATTTTAAAAGGAAAGTATTAATTTTGATTTTCAATGTGTGTTTCTTTCAAATTTTGTAAAGTAATATTTTAACGATTCTTTCAATTTTCTGAAAGTGTTTTGTTAAACAATTGGGTTGTAGATGAAAGAAGGAAATTGTGTATTGTGTTATTATGTGTTTTTTCAGTCAAAGGTATTCTGTATTTGATTTTTCTTATGTGCCATTGTATGTATTTGTCAAAGCAGCCAATATTTTTAGAATATATTCTGAATTTAGTGAAAAGTGATTCTCACCCGAGTTGTTTGTAATTTTGCACCCAATCCATAAACGATCTTCCGACCCTGCCCCTATTTTTTTATTTATTGTGTCCACACTGGGACGTCTATACTGAGCTAGTCGACCATCTGGTGAATTGTGTTCGCCACCCCCCCAAGACGTCTCAGGTCGGGTGCTGGCCTTACGGCTTGTACCGCACACGACAGTGGCCCCACTATTAACCCTAGCAACACCATGGTATAAATAGTCCGGTGTATTATCCTCAGAGGTTCTCCAGAACCCACCGCTTACATTTCGGTTTTATTAACTTTTTTATCGCCTTTTTTGAATTAATACTTTGATTTATCTAATATTTTTGATACTGTTATAGCTTACTCCTTTCTGATATATTAAAAATAAGAATATAGTAAGTTCGTCATTCCCTATGCCTAGCTATAATTCTCATTATATTAAAAATGCTTTATTTAACGTGAGAATATTTATCAGTCTAAGAAAAATTATGATAGCGTCGCTCTTAATTATGATATTGATGTGAAATATACCTGTATTGTGCTGACAACGTATACAAGAAAAAAGCATTTTAAAAAACATAGTTAATACTGATTTACCCTTGAATCACATTAACATTCATTAATACATCTAATTGTTTTATACAATGCAGCCATGCTTCCGTACTCACTATTATTCTTTTTTTTAAATTTGATTATATACTAAATTATATCCACTCAACCTTCTCTTTCTACAATTTACAAAATGTCTTTGTACTTCCGTTATTTAGCGCTGATGTATATGTGACCGCTGAATTGTTTCATTTCCCATTTTCCGTCGTTGATCAGATCATTCACGTACCACCAAAATTTTGCTTCTCTGTTCAGTATCAGTTTGTAAGTTCCCTTTAAAAAATCTTTGTAACATGCATTACATTAAACGTATATTAAACTACAATTTAATACTACTACAAATGTGTTAAAACTTATTCTTTTTAATTTTTGAATGAACGGGGCTCTTGTTCCCAAACCCAAAGAATCGACTATCTAAAAATATTGTAAACTATAAAATACAAACAAGCAATCATCTGTGAGCCTCTACTGATTCCAGGACTAATAGTGAATTTCCAAATATTTCAGAAGGAACCTTTCCTGACAATTTTTTCTGCAGGCGTTGTACGTGCCTATACCGCAGGTCAACGCAGGAGGACGCAAGAAGCTAGACGTCAAAAAGTGTCTGCCTGCAGGGGTGGGTACACATGCAAGAGAAAAAGTCCTGCTGGCGGGGCGTCGGTGCTCGCGCGTAAATATCGCATGCTGCCGAGACGGCAACGCGCGACAAGTCACGCGGGCCGATATAAAATACCCGCCGCCCGCCCGCCCCGCCCCAACCTGCACCTCCACGACCGTTCCGTCCGCACTGCCCGCCGTGCCCGCCCGTCCGCGCCGGCCCCGCTCCGCTCTACCCCACCCCGCCCCTCCCCGGCCGCCCCTCCCCGGCCGCCCCGCACCGCCCGCTCTGCCCGGTCCATCCAGCCTCGCCCCGCCCCACCCTGTCCCGCCTCCCTCTACCCTGTCTCTCTCCACCCCGCCCCTCTCCACCCCGCCCCTCTCCACCCCGCCCCTCTCCACCCCGCCCCTCTCCACCGCCCCTCCACCCTCTCCACCCGCCCCTCCACACCGCCTCTCACCCCACCTCTCCACCCCGCCCCTCTCCACCGCCCTCTCCACCCCACCTCCACCCCGCCCCTCTCCACACGCCCTCTCCACCCCACCTCTCCACCCGCCCCTCTCCACCCCGCCCTTTCCACCCCGCCCCTCTCCACCCGCCCCACCCTGCCCCGCCTCGCTCTACCCTGTCCCTCTCCACCCTATCGCCCCGCCTCGCCCCACTCCCCCTACTGCTCGGCGCCGACACGCGTCTGAATATGTATGATACAAGGAAGGGCGCATTACACAGGCGGCGCCGTGCGCGGCGTGTCGTGCTTGCCGAAGCGGGCGGTGCACGGGAGGCGCGAGAGGCGCGAGGGCAGGCGTCGATGGAAGACGCCCTCTTCAACTGAGGAGGCCCAGCGACTTCGCCGAGTGGGAGGTTTCTATGAGATGTTTTTCTTTAGCCAAACGGAGGAGGAGAAGGAAGTGGATGAAAAGTTGTATTGGACAATTTTGGGGGTAGTCTTTCGTACATTTTATACGGTTTGATGTTTTTTTCTTGATGAAATTTTTTTTAAAAATATGTTTAAATATTTATCTTTAAATATTTAAACTATTATCTTCTTTAAATATTTATATTTATTTAATTAGATACACAAAATATTTGATGAATCTTATTTTTGTATCTTTGAACCAAATATGCGTCAATGTGATACTGAAAACAGATGTTTAGTCTTTTCCTAATTATCGTATATTTTTTTTCTGTATTTACCATATTCGGCACTTTATGTTCCCCCTCAGTAAGTGACGAACGTTTTGACATTTTGGAAATGTAGAAGAGGTTTACGCATCAATGAAAATATCAGCATGCATCATTTTTTGAGATAGCTCTCTAAAACAATTTGCAAGTAATATTATAAGTGTTTTGGAAGTAAATGTACAGAAATGGCTTAAAAAACTTTACAACCATTCATATTTCTATATTAGAAAGAACGATTAATTTTCTGATTCAATAGAATGCATTATATTTTCGTCATTCGAGTACGATTAAAAGTTAGCTAACCTGCCGTATTCAAATAACGACGGACGATATTAAAATCTGCGCAAAATATTCGATCTTTTATACATCCCTCATCATTTAAAAATCGTTTACATATTTTATATCTCTCATTCCTCTCTTTCACATAGAAGCGATTCATTACAGAGTTTTTTGATCCATTAAAAAAATTCTCTCAGCAAAAGAAATCAGGATGAATATCTTCTGAATATTTCTTTTTATCTACTTTTCGAATATTCGGAAGTGTGCAAAATTATTGTAAGAGGAGAAACAAGAATTTAAATGGTTTTTAGGACTATCTTGTGGTTCAGAAATTACATTGAAAATAATACATCGTCGTTGAGTTTAAAAATACGAAGAAATTAATTAGTATACATTAAAATACTCCACAATTATTCAAAGAATTCATTGCACCGCAAAATAGAAGTGCAGGAAAGAGTCAAAGTGAACGAGAGGCGCAAATAGGCTTCGCACAATTTGAGAATCGAGTGCGCATCCGTTTCCTACTCGTGGGAAACCGCGACTCCCAGTGGACAAACACGCGAGCATTAAGTTTATTGGAAGAGAACGCCACCCGCAGCGAGTAGCGGTGGGATGTATATTCATGAACGGGGAAATTGGGGCGAATTACGCAGTGGCGCCGCGGTGCACGGGCGGACGCCAAGGCAACTAGAAGGCGATGGCAGCGGAAGACTCAGTGGTTGGTTGGTTGGTTAGTGGTTCCGGGCGCGTCAGCAGCTTAGAACCATATTCCCGTAATTGTAGTGCATGTTTTTTCACTTGAGACGGTGGTGATCTACCCCCGGATCCCCCTTCTGGATGGCGAGATCCACCACCGACCTACTGTTGGTTGTAATTTTTCTTCTGGGGAATAATTAGCGTTCACCTCCCGTCATGAAACATGCATTACAATTACGGTATTAATGATATTAACAGTTGACGCTCTCGGAATCATTAATCAGCCAAACCCGGAGCGGTAGCTCTGTGCATCACTGATGTCACTGCAGCGCCTCTGACCGGGAGGTCATCGGTTCGAGTCCTAAAGGCGGCAGGATTTTCGACACTAGCTTTTCAGCTAGGTCGAATTCAGTCGCTGTCTTGAGGAGAATTCTAGCAGCCGGCTGCTTTGATCAGTTGTTTTCCGTGGTTTCTCCAATCAACATCAGACGAATGCCGGAACAGTACCCTAACAAACGGGTCACGGAGCGCGCGCGAGATGTCCTTCCTTTTCCTTGTCCTATCCTCTCCCCTTACACACGCACTTCCACTAACATGAACTACAATACCGCACATGCCGGGAGACCAGTCCCAGCTGTGGCGGTGCTCCGCTGGCGGGAGATATCTGGTTGGAGAAAATCCCGCTAGTCGACGGTAGGTCGGCGCCGGATCTCGTCATCCAGTGGGAGAATATCACCGCCTCCTCCCGATGGAAAACATACACTACACTTACGGGACTAACGACCTCGATTGTTGACGTGCCGAAATCACTTACAATCAAGCAAGCAACCATTTTCTGTGGAAGTTAATGTCCGTAAACGCCTCATCGCCCACTCTCTAGCATTGGAGGGGCCCCACAAGTTGCAGCGTCGCTCGCTGGGGGTGAATCCCTGCTGTTACGCCCCCTCCGCGAAATAAATCGCACTCTTCCCCCCTCCCTCCCGCCGCCCCCGGTGCGCCCTGCAGCCGCGGGGCGAAATCAATTCGTATCAAATCAGCGTCGCGGGCGCGTTTCCCCTCCCCCCCCCCTACCTCCCCTCCGCCCCTCACCCCCTCTTCCGCCGCGTATGATATGTGGCTTGAATGGGCCGTGGGGAAGGCGGGAGTATTTCAAGGCCCACGCGCTAGCCAAGAACCGGAGAGGCCTGCTGCAGTCGCGGCCCCGAAATAGAGTTCTAGTCGAAGAAGTTTTCGCAACACATATACATCATGAAATTATTAATTTTTCAAATTCAGTTGTCTTTTTTTATTTTTGTCTTTAAATGCGCTAATGTTTGTCATGCAAATGTCCTAATATTTTTCAATCTGTCATAAGGGCACAAGTACCGTGATGAATTTGCAAGTGGAGGATGCTTTTTAGACTATTATTTTGTATCGGAGAAAGGTTTATAACAATCAAATTACAAACTACACGTGTTTTGTATAGTTTTCTGGTTTAGGTACGGTTACTATTTCGTAAAAACTATTATTTGCATTGTTTACCATATCTCAGTTTTTGTTTTCCCTTATAATCTTACTCAGACAGCGACTGAATTCGACCTAGTTGAGGAGCTTGTGGCTGTGTCCTACTGCCGTCGTGTAGGTTGGCGCCGGTTTTCATTTCCCAGCAAGGGAAGGACCCCGCCACTAGGGCGATGAAGGGTCCTCCCATCACATAACCCACCTCTCTAATAACTATTCAAACACTCACTCAAGAGTTCAAACCGTTCATTATAATCTAGCATCAAGGAATAATTTCCGCATTAAACACAAAATTTAGAAGCATTATTATTATTATTATTATTATTATTATTATTATTATTATTATCACCATCATCATCATCATCATCACAATTTAACTTGTTTCCACTCGTACATCTCGGTTACCATGAACAAGAGATACACGTTCCAACTGTCATAATCAGCACTGGATCAACCATCAATGTTCAGAAACTTCCTCACGATGTTACATGTGTCTAGTATGACAATCTTTTGCATCTGGATGTATAACCCCTTCTTCAGTTGCAGTTCAGCTAGATTCATGTAGGAACTTAGGAATTTACCAGTGGCGCCTAGAATTATTGGTACAATCGTCACCATTTCCACGTCGCTCCACATTTCCTTTATCTCATTTGCCAGAGGTTGATATCTTAGAATTTTTTCACTTCTTTTCTTTGGGATGTTGTGAGCTAGCGGGACTGCGACATCAATCAGATACATCTTTTTATTTTTCTTGTCATGCCATACAATGTCCGGTTTATTACATGATACAGACCTATCTGTTATTATGGACCTGTTCCAGTACATTTTGTGATTATTTGTGTCAATGACTGGACTATTATTATTATTATTATTATTATTATATTATAAATTTGGAGCATTCCCAAATAACTTTTACATAATAGCTAAATCAGTAGATGCTCTATGAGTCTCGTATATCAGTTTGTAATTGGTATAGTTAAATGTTAAGATAGATAAATATACTTTTAAGTCAACAAAATAATATGAGTAAGTTAAAAAAATGAACTATGCAAGTATCAACAATTATTAAATAAATTAAGAAAAGGGCGACGGGGGGCGTGGCGGAGCGGGGAGTCCCCGTGCTAAAGGAGAGGAGATCCATGGGCCTTCGCGAACAGGCGCCGATAACCACCGCACTCTCCGATATTACTTTCGCGCGAAAGGGAAGAGAAAGAGGAGACAGAACCACTTGAGCCGCGGTCGGAGCTGGCGGATGCAGTGACTTGGATTTATCATAAGTGATATCATGAGAAGTGCTGTGCGACTCGCGTAGCGAGGAGTGAATTTACCGGCTAGCACCGCAGTGCGAGTGGCATTTAGTGTAACTATTTCACGAATTAAGATATTACATGAATCGGATGGATAATTACAATCACAGAAATTAAGAAAAAAATAAATATTACAAAAATTGATAAGGGAATATGTGTAACTTTTATTCAGCTCCAAGTTATCACTGCCTCCTGGTATAAATTATAATTAAATAAAATATGAATAAATGTTAATATAGAAAATAATTTTAAATATGTTTCGATTTTATGGTAATAAAACTTCAAAAAAATAGTTATAACAAAGCTTCATACAAGAACATGTATTAAAATACAATTATTAAAGTTGTAGGAAGTTGAGTTTTTCATGTCTTGGCAGTCCGTGAAAGTATTTGAAATGGAAGATTCGCAGGATGAATTAGCAGTAGGAGTCGTTAATTTCGAGTGAATTGAACACACGTGTGTACTCATTAAAGTATTCTTCAGAATAATTTTGGTTGTAACATTCACATAGTTTTGATGCAATATTCTCAGTACTGTATCATCTAAACTTCACATATTAATTGCCTAAAATAAGTGTAATTTCTTCATTTGCAGTTTGTACTGTCCATTTGTACTTTCTTTCTTCACAAAATTCTTGAAATTGCTTCCACGTATTTTCTCTGTTTCTTTGCTGTTTTCGACTTTGAATCTTAAATAATTGATTCTATTTCAGAGTTTGAAACATTTCCAACACGGTATATTTTAATATATTGATGATCACAAGCTATAATAAACCAAAAAATTGCTATCCTTATCTTTAAAAGGTAAACAAAGTGATAATAGCGGAGTGCAAAATATAAAGAAAGTAATAATCATATGGTGATAGACATCTGGAATTGAATTTGAATATATTCTTGCTTATCATTGGTAACTTACGACACGGACAGACATGAGTGAAATAGTCAATGAAATAGTAAGACGGGATCCCGAACGTCAACTTTTATGAATCTCATTGAGTGAAATCGTATTATTTTTGTAGTAATTTGTATCTTATAACAAACATTTCATTTAGTTCTGATTTTGTTTTAAATAAATGGTCTTGTTTAGCAACGAAATGTCCATTCCTATGAATAAAAACGTCTGAACCTCTCCATTCTCAAAATCAATATGTCTCTTTGAAATAATTAAGATAGAGTTTGTTTGAAATTCACTCATGTCCTGGGTGTTAAGTATTTCTAATAAGTAGAGACCGGAAAAATATGTAATATGAAAAACAAAATATATACATAAATAAAGTAATGGAAAGTAAGAATATGTAATAAATATTGAAATCGAATAAAATATGTAATGTAAAAAATTCTAATTATAAACACATACGAACTTACTTTTATAAAAAATTTCCTTTACAAATCTTAAAACTATTCCAAACGTTTTAAAATTAATTTAAAAAGGCGCAAGTGATGCATATTTGCATCCTACAATTTTCCCATCGGTAGTAAAACCTAACAAATTGTTATCCAGAAATGTGGTTTAGCAGCCAGACTAGACGCAATAGAAGCTACCCGTACAAACTAGCGATATTTACGACCCAGCAAACAATCACGCAGCATGAATTTTCCCATTGAAGTGTTTTATGAGGGGATCGCCAACGTTTCTGGAAATTAAAGGGTTAAAGGTCATACACACGCGCCAATGATAATTTTCACATTTGATAGAAAATGATCTGTCGCTGACGCGCACTTCCCAACCTGAGATAACTGAAGCAGGCCACCAAACTAAGAATATCAGAACGGGTCTTCACGTAGCGTAATACCCCTGGAGTTCGCAGTACATCCAATAATAATGTAGGAAAATTGCTGAATTTTTTGAAACAATTCTTTTCATAAAATATAAGAAATTTTAAAACAATTGATAGAAAAAAAAAACTATCTTGAAAATACGAAATATTAAATATGTAATATTTACAAATATGTAAAATATGTTACGAAAAAATTGGGATATATCGTTAGGACTGCGAAATGTGCCAATTAAAATTTTGAGAGCGGAAAGGAAAAGACAAAAATATGTAATTACATCAAAATCGGTGTCTACGATAACCGTAACTGCACCACGAGAAATAATTCTGGAGTAGTTTCTTAATTAGAGAGTTGCTCGTTTTATTAAAGTAAACCCCCAGGGGGTTTACTGTCCCACATATGTCGCACAGGGAGGACATGAAACGGTGGAGAGCCCAAGGGGCAGCGCACCGCCCAAAGCCGGCTGCACTGCAGCAGGTGACACCGCTCGGTGGCTAGCGCAATGATGGTGGTCGCGAAATAACGAGATGGCGGGCGCGCCAGTAACTAGTTGGAGCAGAAGGGCACTATCACACACATGTCGCGACAAGGAAAACCAATCTGAAATACACCTTCGATACATATTAAGGTATATGAAGAAAAAATTATTAATTTATTAGTGTAATTGGGCGCTTTTCATACGTGGAAAAGTGTTTCAATTCACACCCTACAAAGCGTGATAATATGAAATTATATTTAATTTAGAAATAGAAAGTAATTATTTTAATTATTTAATTCAAGAATTTACCACAGGTTATAATAGGTATTAATTTTCTCTAAATAGTTTCTATTTTTTTAATTTGCTTGAATTAAATCGTTCCATCGATTTCTCTTTGGAGAGAAATTCATCCCAATCAAAGCAATTAATACTGTGGTGAAGTCAGAATTGATCATAAGAACAAACATATTGACTAAGCACAATCTCTTGAAACAAGTAAAGATTAATGGATTTACATGTATTGAATATTAAAATTACGAATTAAATAATTTAATTAGAAAGTACAAATACAGAATTACTTATCATGGTCATTTACAGTTGTCAATAAATACGGTAAGTAATCATTAAGTAGTTTCTTCAATAGTATTTTAGAAAAAAATATGTTTTCTTTTACGCTTTATGGCTAGATGTAAACCATCGACACAACAGATCTTGTTCCTAACAACTTTTAAGTTATAACAGTTAAAACTTTACATGAGTCAATTTATGATTCTATAAACTGTGTTCAAACATCCACAATTCATAAAATTCCTCAACTAGAATATTTGTTTATATGTAGTAAAATTCCTGATATTCCTTTATCCACCTGTTTCTTAAAGGAAAATTATTATTCCACTGATTTGGGGGTTTGAAGATAGCATGCGAGCAAATAGGAGAGCTCGAATGGACCCGGATGGTGAATTTGGAAATCTGATATGTCGAAAATACGGATTCAATGCTGGTAAAAATATCATGAAGTGAATTATTTCTTTGTATACATTTGTTCAAAGCATAGAAATACCTCGTCTTTGAGCCCGCGTTGAGCTAGCCATTTGAGAAATACCCTTCCTTCTACACCTTTTAATATTATTAGCTCTCGATGTTATCTACAAATAATTAAACCAATCTTATGAATGGGATTATTTCCACTGATATTATTAATATTGTTACTTCTAACATTGCCTGCTATGCTCATAAATGCTCTCAATGTTAATACTAATTTATTAGTTTTACTTTCAATTTAGTTATGGTTTCGACATACACATTTACTCCTACCTGTTGCATGTGGAAGTGTAATGCTACATATAATCGCGATTACTAGAAGTTATATTGATTAAAACCAATTTTTGAATTGATGGCAATTAATATAAGTGATCATCTTTTCTCAACAATAAAAAATTAACATTGATTCTTCCGTATTTACAACTTCTATTCAGCTCATGGATAATTACTTTCCTGTGTAGACACATTAAATCTCTCTCTCTCTCTCTCTCTCTCTCTAGAGAGAGAGAGAGAGAGAGAGAAGACAGAAGACAGACAGACAGACAGACAGACAGACAGACAGACAGACAGATAGACAGATAGCAGACAGATAGACAGACAGATAGACAGACAGACAGACAGACAGATAGACAGACAGATAGACAGACAGATAGACAGACAGATAGACAGACAGATAGACAGACAGATATATAGACAGACAGATAGACAGACAGATAGACAGATAGATAAGAGGAAGAGAGAGGGAGAGAGAGAAGAGGAAGAGAGAGAGAGAGACAGACAGACAGACAGACAGACATGTCGTCTATGACATATGCATTGCACCAATAAGATTCAATTTTTATATTTGCAATTTAATTCTGGGTTGAAGGAGGGTTGCGGTGGTGGCGGTGCGCTAAGGAAGAGCTGAATACGAAGAGGCGGGGCGGGCGAGGCTCGCGGCCGAAGGTGCTAAATGTGGACGAGCATCGCGTGCGAGGGCTTACAAAGGCCGGACAGGCATCGTCCCGCCCGCACGCCCCTTCCAGCGCAGCGCGAGTTGCAGCTACGTGTCAAGTCTCCATTCCGCCTGCGCGGTTTTATGACGGCTGGCTTCGTGAAAAGCACGACGTGAGGATTGACGAGATTTTTTCCTCTTACGAATGTCCTGGATGGCCGAGGTGGCTAAGAGCAGTACCGACTCAGCGCTTAGTTCCGAAGGGTCGCGGGTTCAGTCCCGCCTTGGGCATGGTTGTTTGTCCCTTGTCTTTGGGTCCCTTGGTGTTGTCGCGGAGGGCCTCGCGTTCTGCTGACCCCAGATCAGAGAGACCGCAAGCGTGTTGGTGTCTAGTGTATGGTCGAATATGCGTCCCATCGGGACGTAAAGGTAACCGGCTGTTGACTGGATAAAAGACCTAGAAAAGAAGAATGTCGGAACGGATCCGAATCGTTGAAAATTAAACGGAGACCCTCAAAATAACATTTTGTAGAAGTAAATCAAATTGTAAGCATTTCATGCAGATATTAATTTTCTTCGAAACAATTTATTATGTACCACATCGTCATACTGCGATATATGTCGTATATCCTTAGGTAGATATATTACGTTTCTGTCAGATAACCTTTTATTATTTTATTGAAGAAAAATATTTGAAATGAAAATACATATTCACTATGATGGTTTATGCAGCACAGTGTTGCGTTGGTATATAAACCATACAATTTTGATAATGCCACCAAGTTCTTTTTTCACTTTAGTTCAACATTTGACATATTGCATAAAAGTAATTTGACATTATATAATTCGATCGTTACGTTAGATTCAAAACCATTCTGCTTAACTTTATACTGTTAGAGGAATCACTAATCACCGAGAAGGGCAATTTTATTTTAATGTGGTACACATTTTTATATATGTCTCTTCTAGTAAACCTTGAAGGATAAAAAGAATTGTTTTCCAATGTTAGCTTTCTATAAAAGAAACGTTGACTTTGTAACAAGTGTAAAGATAATCAATTTTCAGTAATATTCTTCTTTTCCTTCTTCGTATTCTTGTTCTTATTCTTTAGATCGCTACTTTTATTCCTTAATAAATACATTGAATTTCTCTCAACATACATCAATTAATTATTTTATTAAAATAATATTTATTAAATTCTGTATACCGTAGAAATCTTTCAAATATATTCAACCCATTTATTTGAATGCTTGTTATTTTAATCGCTTAAAAATCATGTTGAACGCAACGATATCAATTATCAATTTACATAAATGTTTTATTTCTGTCCCCACAAATCAGAAGGCAATATGCGGTCTGCCTCTCACTGTCAGTTTCAACCCTGCAAACGCACTCCACCTAGTTATGCTGGAGATGTCCACCCGTATTCGGACGGCGTCTGATGGGCCATGAGGCGGCCGAATTCAGCACAATCGCAGTGCGGATTGAGCCATCAGCATAAATGAACAGGTTCATAAATCGCCGAGAATGTGCGGATAGCGGAGGGCGTCAGCATAAATACACGTGCACACGGCATAAATCGATTGAATTAGCTGTCACTCCATTACTCAGCGATAAAAATTTGCTGTCGCTCAATCGAAGTGCGACGCGCGGATGTTTTGATGAGCTCAGCGATGCGGGTGGGGGGTGGGGAGGAGGGCCCCTTGACGCCCCCATTGACACTCCTGCGACTATTGGTACACCATGCTGGTGCGGCCGGAGGAGGGGTTTGTTATTTTGTTTTGTTTGTTCTTTTGACAAGTTCCCAAAACATCCGATGCGTAGTTAACAATGTGTTTTACAGTGAGGTTTAAACACGGACGAATGTAGGAAGATTTTTCGCTTTTAAAGTTTCTTCTCCTATTTGTACGGTAAATTAAAATTTATGACGGCATCGTATCTGATAAATTATAGTAGAAATGTGATAGTCAGTCAAAGAAATATTGAAAACAACCATTCAGCAACCAGATGATAATTTCTGTATTGTC